>CM062574.1:5339407-8181907 GCA_031468815.1 Morus bassanus
AAGATTCTAGTTTAACAGCAGCAACAAAGGGTCCTGATGAACAAGTAGACAGAAAATGTACACTTATGCAGTTCAAAGCACTATGACCATGTTACGCTGTCAAGATAGATGCAGGGTCTCCAAATTTCACCAATTAATTTTTTTCTCACAGAAATTTTGATGTTGTTACTAGTAGAGAGACTCAGTGAAAATCTCCACATGTATGTAAGATACAGATATAGATATGTAAATCAATATTTGCATAAGGACCTTTATACTCCCCAAGCCAAAACTGGTTTGTTTGATTAGTTGAGTAAGCCTGCTGTATTAATTGGCTCTGGTTGTCATAATTAAAAGAACAACAGGGTGTTTCTCAGGTCTGCTCTTGATGTTTGAGCACACCATAGTTTTGAAGTTATCATATAAGCGCACAGTTAATTTTATCTCAAAATAAAAATAATACTGGAGTTCAGACTCATGATTTCCACAGGGGAAAACTCAATGGAAATCCATTCTCCAGTGGCATAAGAGGCACTGACACAAATCCTACATACATATGGATAATTTGTAGTAATCAGACATTCCAAGCCCTTGCTTGAAGAATATGTTGTAGAAAGTATATATACCCTCATTCAAAACTCCAAAGACATATTTTGATTACTGATAAGTTCATTAAGAGACTTGATTGCCTTTATATAAGAAAATTCACTAAACTGTTTGATGTTTAATGCTTAAATTCATACTCTAAATCCCAATCCGTACTCTGCTTTTGCTCTTTCCAGTGTACATCTAAATCATACAAAGAATTCATACCCCTTGTATTCAGCGGTGCATATTGCCCCATCTGCACATTTTATTCAGCTAAAAGATACTTTGACTTGATACACCAACCTTTTCTGGAGTACAGAGAACAACCACCCCCATCAATGTCTTTTGTTATTTTTCTTAATCCCTTCACCAGATTTTACTCAATAAGGGTGCAATCTACTTTCTAAGTAAAAAAAAAAATTGAGATGTGATCCTTTCCCGTGGCAACTGTGTTTCCTAAGGAATTTCAAGCAAGAAATCATTTTGCCCAAAATAATATATACAGAGTGTGTTAAACTATTAACAAATAGGAAAAGATGACTGATGGTTTGCAAAAATTAAACCAGCTAAAATTAAACCAGTTGGCAGTGGCCAACACAGTTAATCTGAGCAATCATAAATTTGTTTTATTTACAGAGTATCAATTATCAAAATTTAATCCCAATGGTTCAAACAATCATTTATTTGTATAAATTAATAACTGATCTCTTTTATCTCCCTTCTGTACAATATTTCAGGACAAAAGTGAAGAAACTCCCAATCAAATGACATTGTAAGTGTATATAGGATACCCAACAGCTATGAAGTGCATTAACCAGAGACATGTTTTCCTTTTATATCAGAAAAACACCTATTTCAAACCTTCCAGAAATTAACAGAAAACCACAGAAATGTTATTCAGAAGGGAACACTGGAAGTGGTCTTGTCCAATCTGTCACTTAAAGCAGAAGTATTGCCAGTGCTAGATCAGGTCACCTGTGGTTTTGTCTAGCCAAGTAATGAAAACCAGCAGGGGTGGAGACTCTCCAACCACTCAAGATCCCTCTTCTGGTGTTGTACTATACTCTTAGCAAAACATTTTTCTGAATGTCCAATCTGAGCATCCCAAGATGTAATTTGTGGCAACTGCCCAATCTGCTGCTACTGAAAAAGGCATTGGTCTGTCTTTGCAAATGTCCTTAATCTTCTCTTCATCAGTCTTTTCAAGCCCATTACACTCCATCTCTTCTGGGGCTTGTGCCCTAGGCACTCAGTTACCTATTCTGAACCTTCTACCATTTCTCCATGTTTCACTTCACCTGGGAGCCCGACCTGAGCAGCACATACCTGGGGCGGCCTCACCATCCTGTACAGGGGGGATGATAGGCTCCCATCCTCCTCCTCATCTAGTTCACTGTGTGGTGTGCTGATTTCTCAGCATGAGTGCACCATGAGCTCCTATTTAACCTACATCAGCTGGGACCCCCAGGTCATTTTCAATAAATGTGTTCCTTCTCCAGTTAAATAATTAGTAATTGTTTCCTACAGCTGTACCCTTAGGGTCTTCCATTGCTGCGCCAGGGTACTGAGCCATTTTATATCAGAAGAGTGCTACCATGTCCATTCATGGTCACAGGGTTTCTAGACCTGTTGTGATACAGGGTTACAGCACAATAGCCAATAAATCTTAAACCATTTCCTATACTGAAGAAGCAGGTTAGGAGTTCTTCTTCTGTTTCTTAGGCAGACAAAAGATATTTCTGGCAGAACTAGGTTTGTTTCCTTAAATTTTGCTTTCCATATGCTCAGGATAGTTATTTAGTTTGTCTCTGGTACTGAGGTGGCCAACAACGTAGTGCTATTTCATCTAATGAAAAAAGAGAAGTACAAGGTATGAAAACCTTATTCTAAAAATGAACGAAGCAGATGGGATATGCAATTCTAACTTAGTCCATTTGCATGTGTTTGTTGGTTGCTTTTTTTTTCCCTTTTCCTTTTTTTTTCTTTTCTTTTTTTTTTTTTTTTTTTAAGTTCTAGTAGATTTATCTACTTGAAAAGGTCTGCTTACCGCAGAAAGGAAAACCAATTCTTCCAGCTTTAGGGCAGGAAAGTGCATAGCTGTTAAGGAAGAGGAGAGATTATGCACATAACATCCTCACCTCCTACATTTGGCAGCTCCCTCTGCTTGGAAGCTGTCACCCAAGGCATCCAGCCCAGGGTGTTCTAGTCCTCGATATCCTCCTTGCACAGTCTCCCACTTCCTGGAGATGAACCAACACTTTGTGTTTGACTTCCCCCACCAGCTTCAGTGTATTATACTATTGCTTTCCTCATCCCTAGCTGGCAGTATCAGAGACAGCTTATTTGAAGTTGCAACCTCCTGAGACCTGGATTATCACTCTTTTTAAAGGGTAAAGGGAGTAGCAAGAAAAGAAAGAGAAAGGAGAGCACACATGGACTCGAACAGCCCATGCTCAGGTTAAAAAGACGTCTTCTGACTACAGTCTCTGTACGTGAGAGAGAAAAGGAATGGTTTTCTCAGCATTCCTTAATGCATGTGTGATGGCCTGCAGGAAGAAACAACAGGCAATGCCATATTCTGGATAACTGTATACAAGCACACAGGAAAAACTGCAAAAACTGAAGAGGCAATTCAATAGGGCTTCTCATATCTCCACATAAATATTTTTTTTTTAATATTTAACTTCAAGTTTAACTTTGCAATCATAGGGTGATAGATTCTGTACATAAATAAATAAGATAACGTGCAATAAGAAGGACTTTGCAATGCCATTTGGTCATTGACCCATATTTTAGGTAGTAAAAAAATCTTTTCTCCCCAAAGCTTCAGAAAAACTATCCCAAGTTTCTTTTGTAGATTTTCAGTGCATACCTTACACTGGCCAATTACTCTATGGTCAGTGTACAGGAGGGTTCAAGATGCATACAGTTTGGTCTTTAACCTTTAACCGGTTTTACCTTTAATTATTTACAAATGCTGGTGACGGTAGATAACTTAACAGAAAAACGTAGAGAAAGGAAAAGTTTGTTGCACCTGTCACACATTGCATTTTCTCTGCTTTTGTGTGTGTAGAGAAATATGAAAAAAACTATCCATGCTTATCCATTATTTTTTGAGCTTTCCCACATGAGTACTCCATTTAATACCTTGCAAGTGCCAGTAGCCTTTTCTATCTCTGTAGCTCCCTCCAAGCATTAGACTGAATCACAAAAAATATTTTTCAATGACTGATTGTAGTAAAAGGGCTGTTGAAGAGCATGTGTTAGGAGAGCATCACACTACCCTCTCAAAGCCTTTGGATGGGGCTTTGAGCACTGTAAGAAAAATAACCCTGAGTTACTGTGTTACTATAGTCATTTCTTCCAAGCAGTGTTGGATATCTATATATTCCTTTCTTTGCTTCTCATTTTAGAATTCCAAACAGTTCTTTCTTTTTTTAGGATTATTATCAGTTAATGGGCTTATTGTTGGGGAGGTTAATTTAAAGAATGGGAGTGAGGTACAACTACTTTATTTTGGTTAAATCTGGATCTCTTGATTTACTTTTACAACCACAGAACAAATTGACAAAGCAGAAAAGTAAATGCAAACAAAGAAGACAGCAGCCAGTGCCACTCTGGGTCCTGTGGGATTTTCCAAATTGCTAAAAGCTGTCACCATAGCCTGAAGTATCAAGTGTGAGGCACATGCTGCTGTTAGTTGTTAAATTTAGTGCCACTAAGGGCTACTCCTGAAAAAAAACCCTAACAAAAACAACCTACCAGTGTCTAAAGCAGTCAGCATCTAAAACAGATATTAGTGGCTGATTGCCCTGTGAAGAAAAAGTAAAGTACCAAGATGTTTTCTATCCCAAGTATCATGAATCAAAGGACACGAAAATCAAAATATCTCAGAGATTCGCAAACTAATCTCTATGTCCCAGCAGAAACCATGAGACATTTGTGATGGGCAGCCGAGTGCTAGTTCATCACAGAATACTTGCTCCTCCTGCCCCTTGTTTCATCTGATAATGTGCATTAAAAGTTGGCTGTAACATACTGTGTGTTTTCTGAATGTTAATTTTATATTCAGCAATATCTAACATGACTGAGGATGTGGTTTGGGTTGCCAGTGCCAAAAGACATGGTTCACACCACTGCAGATGAGAGAGCAAATAATCCACACAATATTATCTATACTACTATGAGATAAAGAAGGTTGGAAGTTGCATCTCTGAATCTTTGGCAACCACATTGAAAATGCTAAATACACTCATTCCTGTGTGCCTGAGATGCCTGATGGTTGGGGGAAACGTTCTTAATAAACAAAGAGAGATGTTGAGAATTTCACTGAAACTGGAACCCTCTCAAGGTGCTGGCATGAGAGGCAGAAGAAGGAACGGTAAAAGCAATAAACCTGATATGGCGGGACGTGGCGAGAACTGTGCGTGAGAAGGGTGAGAACAATCCCCGTCCAGAGTCAGAAGTGTCCGTAAATCAAAGTGTAAGTATACAACACATACATTCCCCCACCGCCAGGATCTAGCCAAGCGGTGCCAGCTGCGTGATGGAAGCGCTCAGGAAGTCTAGGATTCCTCAAACATCTGCTGGTGCCATTAAGAATGAGAAGTAAATCCACACTGGCATTACTTGAGATTTATTTTTCCACATTAACCCCAGCAACAACTGCCAAGTTTTTTGCTCATTTGCCACACAAGTAACCATTGAGTGGCATAAGGGAGCCAGATGAGAAACTTAACTATACGTGGAAAAATTAGGATTAGGGGAAATTAATAGAAACCAGTAAGTGGCCAATGAAGTAAAGACAAAGAAATACAGGATGGAGGAAGGCTGGAGAAAATGCATTCAGACTTCTCTTAAACTACTGCTATAATGAGAGGGCACGTTATTTTTTCTACAATATCTCTTTAGGTTCTGGGTCCACTCAGAGCAGGAGAAGACACCTATCTATCTTACTAGTGTATTTGCTCTTATTCTATCGAAAACTACATTAAAGTTTGGTAGCCGCCACCATTCAGAGGGGCTGATGAACAAGAACAAACTCCCTTCACATAGTGCCAGGTAAATAAAGCATAAAGGTGTCATCCACACTACGCAGAACACTGCAGCTACACCTCTCTTTGTCTGTGTTCTCCTCATCTCCTCCTAAGCTCCTTTTGTCCATGAGATCTTCAGAAGGACATGCAATGAGTGATACCTTTATTTCCTTGATTACAGGAATTTGATTACAAATACTTCTACATGAAATGATAAAGAGATCGAAGAGGGACTTAAGTCACTTGGTTTTGCTACAATATGGTCCATAATGCTGAGTTAAAAGCTACATTTGAAAAAAAAAAGGTTAATTCTTTAAACATAAGTGTCATTTACTTTAGTACTAATAGTACTTCTGCCATATGATCAAGCTATGTTCAATGCAGAGAAAGTCTCCTGGGTTTATCTTGTGCTCCTCTACGCATGTTGCATATGGATCTCCCAGCCATATTTTGTCTTACAGTTTAAGGAACACCTAAGCGTCGTATCTCTGTGATGCTTATTTCTAGGTCATGCTGGTTTCTTTATGCGTCATGAGTTAGGGTTTTGTAATAATTTTTTCAGCTCCAGTCTGCAAACAAAGTCTGTCTTTTGTGTTACTGGTGTTCACTCCTCCTTTCCCCTTGGCATGCCACTGTCTTTCTTTTGTTTTTCATAACAAGGAATGAAAGGATTTTGAAACTTTTTAACATACTTAAGAGCTTACACCCCTTTGTTTCATGTTACAAGAGAAATTCTTGTCTGGGAATACTGATACAGACACCCAATTTGTTTTCCTTCTTTTTTTTTTTTTAAACTCCATTTCAGGTTGCCTGAAGGATGCAAACAGTGTTAGGTAGGAAACATTAATGAAAAAACTTACTATAATAATCACAAAATATTTTTGGTAAAACACAATATTCACTGAACAGATACCAAACTGCATTTTAAATTATAGAAGAAAATTCCCTTGATTAAAATCAATAGAACATTTTATCTGTGAATGCTTATTTATGGTGCCTTTATAGCTTGTTCTTTATAAAATCTGACTAAATTGATTAGTTCTGTAAGGAATCCATCAAGTTATGCAAAGTTTCTTCCCACCTTTGCAGCCTGTGTGACACAAAGCCTCTGTAAGTCCTGCACTTTCAAGCTATACGTAAGTACAGTTATCAATGCTTGCCATACTCATTTTCTTCCTCTGTAGCAGAGCAGGACAAGAGGAAGGCTATAAAAATCATAGTAATGTCACAGTAAAAATTGGTTGCCTCCACTTTGCTTTTAGGGTTTCTTCCTCCTAGTCTGAATGACAGTGGTTAGAGCTGCTCACCTATAAGCATCATGAAGACTGTATGTTTTACCAAGATGTTTTAAAGAAACCCTCAGACAAGGGCACAGTCAATGAAGCTGCTGCTCAAACTTTTATTGATCTGAGTCTGCTATTGTCTGACTTAATCTAAGTTACCTGGGCAAAGATCAAGCATGAAATACAATCCTTTGCCATGATATGAACATGACAGAAGTGGTATTGTACTGTATCTTGCCATACACCAAAGCAGGACCTGTGACATAGCCAGACCACAGCTACTGCACTCTTGGCAGTAGGAATCATGAAGCACTAGTCACAGCTTTCTGCCTTTTAGCATTATTCAAAACTAATGATTTTGGCCCCTGGATACATATTATTTTCAAGCCAACTTGCCAAATCCAAACTATCCCCTATTTCTATTCTTAAGGTACTACATAACTCCCGTGGGTTTCAGCACCATGTGACTGTAGCAATTGGGATATACAATAAAGAGCATACAATAAAAATACAGTATTTTCACCTTATTTTAAGGCTTTTACCAGAACATCTAGAAGCAGAAATTTGAATGACCGCTCAGCGTCAATAACGACAAGTTGATGTTGGTGAATTAAGTAAAGTAGTCTGATGATGCTAGTGATTATATTAATCCACTTGACTGCAAGTGCATTCAGCATTAATTTCTTGAATGAGATGAAGATATGACTGGATACTCATCTATTGCTGGTTTACCAAGTCAAAGAGACTGCAGAGAAGAACCAGTCCTTGGAAAGCTCTGTTTAAGACTGACCTTTATTAATTGATTCAGACATTTGCCTAGCATCAAATTTTTAATAAGGGTTGCGTCATTGTCACATTCCAGTTGTATCCTTATCAAACAGGATGCATGTTTTTAGCCAAAAAGCTAAAAGTCATAGGAACTTAGATGGAGTCTCATGTTTCATTTCTCCATGTGAAATTCTTGTTTGGATAAGCTACAGGATTTCATTCCAAATCTCTGAGATATAGAGAAAAGTACTTTAAATGTATATACAAATACACAAATCAAAATCAATAACCTACATGAAAATCTTTACTCAAGGGACAGACATTTCCACAATGCCGCTAAACGCGTAGCTATCAAGAAGATGGATCAAGCAAATTAAAAAGATGTGTCGCTGTAATTCAGTATTACCAGGAAATATTCCAGAATGAACTTAACTTGGAAATAAATTGTTTGAATGACAATGATTGTACCTTCAGTTATAGTTATATTGTAAGGTTTCCTAACAACCTTACTCATGGCCAAATTTCACACAGATGAAGAGTTCGTTCCATGCTAATAGCAAGACTTTGCATGTTTACCTGCTTGTTGCTGCAAAGCTCTAAGTATTCAAAACTTCTTTCTAGCCTAATGAAACAGGATTGTCTAATTTAATTAAAAGACCTAGAGAATTAATTTAAAAAGAGGACATTTTAAGGGCCTATCTTATAAGGCCAATGTTGCAATTGAGAAAGGAATGGAAAGGATCTTATCTGGGTATGAAAGAGCCTAGTTCTTCATGTCTATTCTTCCCCCTGCGACTCTGATTAAAGCAAAGGTCTACTAACCTTGCTATAAACTCCGTATGTATTTTGATTGAAAAAAAAAAAAGATGATAAAAAAGCAAGATTTTGGAATCAATTACAGGCTATAGATCCTAAAGGATCTAACAAAGACTTAATCATAAACATAATTTTAGCAAATGGTAATACCAATAAATTAACAGGACTCCTAACATGTCTTCTATTGAATCTGTGAGTAACTGCCGGCCTAGGGTTATGATCAATTATTGGGGAACAAAAGTGACCAAAAGGGAAGACGGAATTTGCTTCTACACTCTTAAAAGCATCAGGGCAGCTCCTGTAAGGAGGAATGACAAATATGAACCTCCGTCTTCAGAATGTATGGCTACCCAACCAACAATGGACTTGTGTTCACATATATAGAAATTATTTTAATTGCATATGTTTAGTAATTTAGTAATATCATTGGCTACACTCAGAAGTCACGCAGGAAATATAAAAATATTTTAAATTCTTAGTTTCAGTGAAGAAGAAAACCTTGTAAAAATAGTCAAAGTACATGTGTTAATATACATGCGTTTCTTCCTTTTAGCTTTTGGCTCACCTCACTGATTTAACTGAAGTATGTCACTTTGTATCACACTGTGATAATCGGGATCTAAAGAAGTAAGATGCTATCATAGCTATTACCCACATCAAGTAATTCCTTTTTCCTTAGTATCCCCTTCTATACATAAACCTGGTTTTGACTTAAAACTTTTAAAGAATACTACCTCTCAGTGGCCAAGCAAAAATTAGTTTTGTGTGAGAAAATCAGTTAAAAATACCTTTCTAACTTAAAATCTCAGACTTTTTTTTCCATTGTTTGTAATGCAGAAAGGTGTCCACAGTAAAGAAAATTTAAAATGTATAATGCATATTGACTTACAGAGCTATTTTTCCTATATTTTTTTCTTAGCATCCAGAAAGCAGAAATGGTCTAAATGATGAAACAATGGTGTGGTCTTTTCCAAAATTGCAAGCATATTGCTGCAAGCATTACTTAAATTAGGACTACACTGAATTTAAGTAATCCTGGCCTAACACATACAAAAAAATCACATCAAAGTTTGCTGTCCCTGAATCCACAGATGCCAGAGTCAGAGCAGGTTACCCACTAGAGGACACACTAATTTAGAGGTGACCTTGAATCCCACTGGATGGTGTAGACTACAAGGGTTATCACAGTAACAAAGCAGATGTGTTATGTGCATGGAGGGTGGGATTATCCAGGTCAACCTGCTGGACTGCTCCAACCTATAACCAGTAACACATCAGCCATTTCAGCAGGCAAATCAATGGACAGGACACCTGTACATTATCACTACCTTCAGTTTTACATTCCATTATTCTGATTTTCCAAAAGGAACCACACATGCGCCAAGGCACATCCTTACTACCTTTGGGGTTTATTCACCTGTAGCTCTTCCCTGACCCCTGCTTGGCTGTGTTTGAACAACGCAAATGATTTTATTAACAAATGCTTACAGTATCTTCTGCCTAGCTTGGTTATACTAATAATTTTGCTTAAAAAAAATAAAGTAAGTTAGGAATGGAGGCACCTAGGGAAAGCTGGTCAAATGTTGAGAAGAGATTCATAATATGCTGTACTATTTCCCTGTCTATGTATGCCTTATTGGTCTGTGTAATCCATACCCTGTGATAAACATTTGAATGGTTTAATTTTAAGTTATTCCATATGTAGGTTAAAGGGTATGTATCACATCATTTACTCCTTTTGTATGCATGCTGAACTGTAAAACATTTAATAATATATATGGGAAGTAAGCCAACTCTGACTGGCATAGAAACCCTGGAGATTGGTGAATAATATATAAAATCATTTCTTCTCTGTTAGTAGCATGTGTCCTGGCTTATTGAGTCCTGTGCTGATATATCACTTTTAGGAATTCACTTTGTCAATCAGACTTAAAAATCCTTCCTAAACTTTCCCCTAGCCTTTTACAAAAAAACAATAAGATAAAAACTTCCAAGTCTGAAATGAGACCTCTTCTTACATCTCCTTGGGGGGAATCAAAGGCTGACAGTCTGAATGTGAGGCATGCAAGAATCACAATATGAAAATCATGCCAAAATGTTTAAAAACATGAAAATAACAGATAAATAAGTAAATGGAATCTGCTGTCTAATGCAATAACTTGGCACCAAGTCAATTTTAACCTTTCAACTTTTTTAATTTATGCAACAAGGGATTCTGAAAGTATAACAGAGAAATTATTTTTATCCATGAAGAAAAGAAATGAAAGAATTTGGGTTTCAGGTAGATACTTTCTGCTAATCCTTGGTTACTAGCAGCATTGTGAGATCAGAAACCTTTTAATGAGCATTGGTGAACACAAGAAAGGTTGGAACGAAAAAGAAATGGACAACCTAATTCTGTTTTGAAGCTGAAGTAAAAATACTTCCAAACAAAGGTACTGAAAACTTTCATATTAATTCCTGGTTTCCTGAACACAAAAGAGTAACAGGGAAGTAAACGGCACTAAGCCCATGTTCCCAAAAAGATGGAGAAGACACCAAGTATATTAACCTTCCATGTTTGCTTTTTTCCTGGAAACTCTTGAAATAATCACAGTATTTTTCCTTTAAACCAAGAAAAAAGAAAGGAGATCCATAAGAGCAGAAGGCAAACCTAAGCTCAGGTAACCACCAGAGAAATGCCCTGCTACCACTCCTTTATGGAAACGTTGTGCAGGATACAGCAGCAATGGGAACCTGCAAAGCATCACAGCAACACAGCAGGAATCTGGGGGCTGCAAAGGGCCATTTACAGGAGCACAGGTAGTTTTTAATAATTTGGATTTTTCAACTAGAAAAATCTCTAGCACAGATACTGCCTTATTAACAGAACATAAGCAGCCTAACATGTCTCTGTCAGGCCATTTTTCATCTCAAAGTTTACTTTTCCTGATTTAGTCGTGCTCTTTTTTTCAAATCACTGCAATCTCCTGAGTAACCCTGGGGCCCCTGTTGTGCACAAAGTCTCTCGTAGCAGGGCCATACTGCGGAAGACAGGTCTAACAGGAACAATAACAGCCCTGGTACAGAGGATGGGGATGCTGAGCATACCCAGCACCCCCAGCACTGTCCATTGCCAAGTGAGAGGGAATATCTGCAGAAAAGGGGTTTCAAAAAAGAAATATGGTCCCTATGGCTTTCTGTGTCAGAGAGAACAACTGGCCCAGTTTTCCTTTTGCCATCTTACAAGTGAAGGAGGGATTACCCTTTGAATTTCATTTCTGAGAAAGAAAACAGGCCATATTAAGAAAGATATGAAATCTGAAAACACTAGGTAGAGCACCCCTCTTTGTCTAGAATTAGCAAAATTAGTGACATAAAATAAATTCACTCCTCCCATTGGAAATCTTAAAAGAAAAAGACCGAGCCAAAGAAAATGAAAGAAAAGGAAGTGGATGACAAATTCAAAGTCTTCCAAACATAAATCAACATCTCAACAAAAGCGTGTGTGCTGTCCATCCAGCAGCAAATATAACAGCAGTTAAAAAGGCCAATTAGTCTGAACAAGGACGTGCAGAATGATCAAGGGAGGTGTGCGAGGTATGTAATATCAGATACAGAGGGGAATGGAAAGATTACAGGATGAAGTTGAGAGTGTAAAAAAATGATAAGAAAAGCAAAGGTGGAGAATGAAAGGAAGATTGCACAAGATGATAAAGATAAATAAAAAGACATTTTTCAAGAACATATAGTCCAAGAGGTCAGCAAGGAAGACAGAAGGTCCTCTAAGAGATGGCATGGGTAATTTATTGACAGCAGAGGTAGACGCTGATAAAAAAAAAAAAAAAAAAAAAAGAATTCTTTGCCTCACTGTTCACAAAGCAAGCTGGGGGCAACACAGCAGAAATAGACATACTGCACATTTCCCAGGGGATGAAAAAGACACACTGAAGGAAATTAAATCACTGTAGAATAGGTGATTGCCTATAGTTTGACAATGCTCTGGACAGACAGGGCTCTGAAGAGTGTCGTGTGTAAAGAGAAAATCTTTATTACAATATACCTAAAAGCCTGCTTTGAAAGCAACAATCACATCAAAACACAGGGCCAAATTTTGGCCCCACATTTATGAGCGGTTTCCTGAGGATGAAGGGGACCTACCTGAATGCACAAGGGCAGAGATAAATTAATGATAGGGAGCCATTAAAATGAACTAATACATTGTCTTTGAAATCAAATCAGGTACTAGCGAAATTAGCTATGAGAGATATCAGAAAAGTCCCATGAACAGACAAGCAAATTTATCATCAACAACCTGAGTGAACCTGAAGTCCAAATCACACCCCTCCTACTCTTGCAAATAACCCTATTAATTTAAATTTAATTATTCATACCAATAAGGCAAGGAAGGAATAAAATTTTCTTTTTGTTCGTCACATTTAATAACCTAATTTCATTCTTTTCTCATGCATTAAAAGAAAAAAAAAATCTTAAGAGGGACACACACACACAAGGCTTGGTTGTGGCCCCCCGGCTCCGCAGCCCCTCTCCAGTGCAGGGAGCTGCCAACTCTGGCCCTGGAAAAAGGACAACTTGCAAAATTCCAAAGCCCAAAGTACTTCATTTCATAAATCAGTTAAGGAGCTAAGTGAAAATAATGCCATTGTTTATCGCATCACTAACAACCTAAGTGCTTAAAGGCAAGGAAATTAATATTAAGGACATTCATAAATCTCACAGAAAACATGTATTATACCAATTTACCACAGCTGAGAATCCGGCCCTTTACTCTTATTCAATATAAAATATATACATGTTGTCTTATTCAACAGCGTAGTCTTAATTCTAACCTAAAAATAAACCTTATTCTGTATCAGTGCAATTTCATATGCACAAATCTTTCAGAAGGAATTTCAATTAAGTTAACATTATGTATGCACCCATTACTGGCATACAGTGATTGGTCTCTGACAGAAGGGAATGGACATGTACACTTCTAATATACTGCAAATGAGCAATGCTATATATTTCTCTATTATTCTTTACAAATAAATAATGTTTTCAAATGTAAGTGATTGTAACTGTCACTTGGTTAATCCATTAACTGGTGTTTCCAAATAGCAATATCCTTTAGAATAATACAGGTTTTTGGACAAAGAAACAAATATATTGAAAATCCCAAGAGGCCAATGGTCAGAGTTAAGGGTATGGTGTTTACATAAATGAAGCATGTCTTTATGCTTGATCAGGATATAACTTTAACTGTGTTCCGACTAAAATGGATTATGTAATTAACTATTCCTTTTTAAAATTACTTTACATCTTTAAATGGTAAGATAGATAAGTTTCATAGAACCCATAAATGATTTATGAGGTATATTTTATTTTATTAATAAAATGCTTAGTGAGAGCTTAATCTCTCAAAATTCAATACAATGATGCATGTGCTTTAAATTAAGTCCATGGTTAAATACTTTGTTGCATCTTGGTGCAAAGGTTCACCTTGTAGGACTGAGCCCACATTTATGTTTTGGGCAAAACCAAATTAAATGTTATACACCACATACACAAACAAACAAACACACATACACACACACACAGAGTAAGGTTTGTCTATATTCACTATATTTCTGTAATCTTCTGTATATGACATTGCCTTTTCCCAGATATTTACATCAAACAGATGGCATACCCTTTACTTTAGTTGACCACAGTTTGGCTGTTTACTAAATATTTTTTGAAATTATAGATTTTTGAGAATCACTGTCTTGATTTAGAATAGATTAAATATTTACAAAGGTAAGTCATGCTGTGATTATTATAAGCAATCATTATTCTTTCTGTGCATGAACACTGTGCTTATCATTACATATTAGATATCTTTTAATACATAATAATATAGCTAATATTCACTCAGTATGAAGTTAATTAAATAATTAATTAAATTAATCATCATTGCACTGTTAGCTAAAATTCCATACAGTTGTATATTTTAAAAAATCCAGTTTCATTCAGTGGCTTGCTCAGAAAAAATATTTTTCTCTTCCAGCCCTGAATATAAGCATCCTTTAAAAAAATTCAACAGCATCGTGCAATAAAAAGAAAAGCAAGTTCAGTTTAAATAAGTCTCTTTTTACTAACTAGTATATTAAATGTGGCTTTTAATTATTGGTTTTGATTATTTTTGAAGATTTTTGTATTTAAATGGCACACACATTTTCAATCATGTCTTAATTACTTTTAAAAATGCTGCACTGGCTTAGGGACAAGACAGATAACTTGTTAAGCATTTGAAATTTCTGAGCTGTTTTCTCAGTTCTGGCAGTCAATACCCAAGTCCAGATTGTAACCTCCTTTCTGCCTCCAAAGCCTGCCTTGGCTGCGTGTCCAGTGAGGGATTATGGATTTAGCAAGGAAGGTAAGTGTGACTACAAGCATTGGCTCACCATCTGCTCCCCAGCAGAGTTTGGGCCAACCTGCATAGCCTGCAGCAAGACCAGGGCACTGTTCTCAAGCCAGCCCTTTCCAACCTGGCTCAAGAAACACATCACATTCAGTCAGATGATTAGGTCTAAGTAGTCCATATGTAACAGAATATTTTTCCTAAATACCAAAATGAAAACAAAATGAATGCCATTTTTTTTATTCTCCTTACTCGATACATCAAGTTTTACACAAATAAATACTCTCTTAAGGTTTATGCAAATTATAGAAAAATAAAACTATGCATTATTTAGCAGTTCTCCTATTTCAAGATCTAACAGACTTTATTCACAGCATGTTTTTCCCTAGTTTATGTTGGCCTTCTTTTCTGATTCTACTTTTTAATTCATCTTTTTAAATTATTCCTTTTTAAATCATTATCTTATGTGACTTCATAGATTTTCGTGTATTAATCTATTATTAATTTTTTTTACTATAGTCAACTTAATCTTAAATTGTTTAAATCTCTTTTAAGTGTAAACACTTGAACATGGACAGTTTTTAAAAATATCATGCTCTTTAACATTTTGGAGCATTTCTATTTGTAGCTTGTAACCTTATTCAAAAAGTTCTTGCTAAATATGTTCTCTTCTATTATAGGTACTTTTGACAGAATTATCAAGTACCACATGTGACAGGCAATAGTACTGGTTAAGGGAAGGGGAAGAAAAAAAACCCACACATATTGAGAGGGGGATACATTTTGTGTTACTGAAAAATATGTTTGTATTTTACATTAAAACCTGACATCTGCTTGGTGAATATAAATCTAGATTAATATGCCTCCCCCCACTCCTTTTACTCATTCAGTTTTCTTTATGCTGATTCAGGTTAAGATTTTTTATTTTCGTGAACAGCTACAAAGAATGCTGTTAAAACTAGCATTTTACTTTCTCCAGTACAGCGCTGAACATGAAAATAAGCTGAACAAACATCTTGCCCTTTTTACTTAAACTGTTGTCTGCCCGACTGCTGAATGCACACAGAAAACAATCTAAAATTGTATAACCCATAATAGAGTATATTAAATTACAACATTGGTCAGTAATGGAAACTTATTCCCAGATATGAATTATTTACAGCCCATTTATGTAATCCATATTCAGGTGTGGCAATGAAAAAAAAAAGTGCAACATAAATCTTTAATGTTGACCGGTTGAGAGAGCAGAGCTGAGGATTACAGACATTTTAAAGGGAAGAAGAAGAAAAAAAAAAAACCTAAACGAATTGATATAGCCTGTTCAGTGGCTTACTGCACCAGCGTGCTAATAAATTGACGGATGGCATGTCAGGGGTGTGAGTTGAAATCCCAGCATTTCTAACTAGGGTGGGATCTAATATCAGTGTACCAAAATAAAGAGTTTCTGGACCTTGATGTCACAGGACATAGTCTGTGCCTCATTTACTATATCCTGTAGGTGCCTGGCATATGTTATTGCTACAGAAAAATCAACACTTTTTGCTTTAACCCCATAACTGCATTAGTAATTTTTCAAAGCCATTCGCAATGTATATTCATTTTCCTACAAGCTGTCATTTTACTTTCTTACAGTTTCTATTTACACTATTTTATTGTTCAGCCATCACAGTCTAACATAAACCTATACAGCCATCACACAGCCCACTGTCCCAGTTTCCCTGCGAGAGATACCGGGCATTCCTCACCAAAGCAGGAATTAAAAACACAAATTCTGGGAAATGTTGCCAGGTACAGTTTTGTTGTTGCTAGTGTTGTTTCCTAAAAAATCAGACAGCTCGGGTGCTCTTTCAAAACGATGTAGCAAAAGATCATGGTAGGGAAAAGCTCTCACAACTGCAATTTCTTTTGTTTCCTGGAGCAGTACCTATATTAATTCATCTTACAAAGATCATTGCTCAAGAACTAAATTTTGCATACATTAGAGAGCAGAATTAGCATCGCGCTGTGTACAACGTTCCAGGCTAACTTCTCTCCAAGCAACCATTAAAGGTCATGTTTTGACGACTGAATGGCATGTCGGCACCTTGGTTCCCCAGAGAGGCATTCCCCAGGTACATGCAAAAGGTTATTAAATTACCTTCCAAGCAACACTATCTCCTCGGATGAAAATAATTACAGGCTTTTAGAGGCATCAGAATGCTTTCTATTTTTTTAAATAAGATGAAGATGCAGTACCTAATGACCATTTTTGTGTGTGAGTCATAGAGCCTGTCAGTGGTGACAGGACAAATGAGCATAATGGCATAGCTTAAAGGGGAAAGGTTCATTTTAAATAGTGACAAATAATATTTAAATGGCATTGTTGGAGACCCATCATGCTTGTAAAATGTAGTTTGTATCTCTTCTTCATCCTTTAATTTCATCACTGTCAAATGGTATTAGCTGTTAACATGCAACATCAGGTGCAGATATAATTTTTAACTATAAAATGTGCCTATAACTAAACAATGCATCTTGATTGTTCATATATTTTGTGGTAGAATAAATAACATATTTTATAATTCACGATTTGCTCTGCCAAATTGTTTTGCTGTACGGTGGGGATCTGTACTAAAGGAGGATGGGAGAAGTAAGAATGGTTTAAAATATGATCCCCTCGAACAAATTTCTTCTTGCCAACATGCTGAAATGGAAATGACTTTCTTTTTAGACTAATGTAATTCACAGGTTTGAAGAGCCACAGGCAAGATCGTGAGATACAGTAAATTGGTCAAAACAGACCTGGGCAAACCAATACAGGCACATACATACTGTATATACTTCAATAAAAGCAGCTGACAAACTTAGTCGCCCTTACAATTTGGCCCTAATAGAAAATGTTTTGAGTCTGAATCCTCCCAGCATTCATGAAGTGGCTTAAGGCACAAACAGAAAATGTTTATTTTAAAATATTGAACAACAATCATTAAGCAATATACTGCAGACATGAATTCTCCAGCACAAATGCAAACACATGACTTGGAAAAGTTATTTGAAAGTCAATCCTGTACTTGCTGAAATGACTCAAGTGAATATAAAGTCACAACACGGCAGGTAATAAAATGACAATAGAACACACTTGGCTGTGAAATCCCAACTTCTGGAAGTCAAACTTTCAGAAAAAAGCTTCTAATTTTTTAAGTATTTTTTCACAGTTTCATCATGTTTATTGCTATATTATTTTCAGATCACTTATGCCAAAAATGTAGACAGTTTAGGTACCTTTGAGTTGTTAAAAGTTATAGCCAATTTTCTGAAAAATTATACCAGCTAAAAACACAACATTAAATATTTACCCTGTTGGATGTTAAAAAACGCTTACAATGAAAAATGTTCACATATTGACTATTCAAAATGGCCTTCACTTTGAAATTGTGAAATGGAAGGGATTGCAGATGTACAAGAATAAATATAAAAACAAATGAGTTGACTTGAAGTGTTGCCGGCTTTCATAAACATGCTACTGCAATAACATGTGACATTAATATTTAATTACAAAAGCACTGCTGCAAAATCTTTGAAATTAATGTTTTGCAAAATTAACATTCAGTGCACAGAAGCAAAGTCGTTCCAGGCGCGACTGTGATTAACAATGCCATTCACTTTACATATTATATTAATATATTATTCAAGCTAAGAATTAACACCTCCTAATTTAAATAAGGTGCTACATATCATGATGAGCTAAAATGCTTTTTCTTAAAATGGCCCATCTGATTTTAAGCAATCTGTGTTTATCATTTAATATTTTGTTATTGAATACTGTTCTCTGTAAAAAAACTCCTTGTACTTTAATTTCAAGATGAAGAGATCTCATTAAACTAGTGCCATAAGATTCAAGGATTACTGAGCCAGTGGGGCTGTGTTTTCTTTGCTGGTCTACCTGGTATTACTCCTTTATTCCTGAGCATCAAGTTTCTCGTTCCCCACCTGGAGTGCCTCTCTAGTTTCCCCGATGTCTACAAAAAAGCTGAGCATTTTCTTTCCTAAATCGTTGGCTGGATCTTCAACTGCTATAAAGGATTGTAAATTCTTTTACAGCTACGTTGATTTACATCAGCTGATGATATAGCTCATATTGCCAACATTATCACGTTGCTAGTACATTTTGGGGACGGCAATTTCTTGCTGCTCTGCATTCTGTGCTGTTTCTCGTGTGTTGTAGGAGGGTAAAGACGAACCAAGGGCTCAGGGGAGGTGGCGAGTCTAACGCTCTGCCTATCTCGCACAGAGCTTTCTCGCCCTCCGGCTCTACCTTTTAGCATACAGGAATTCAGACTTGTATTGAATTCTCTGTGTTTTGAACTACAGAGAAGTATAACTTCTGGTGGGACACAGCTAAGCAATCAGGCCTGGAGGACTTTAAGTGGGTTGACATGTTCTCCAGCAGGTCAGACGAATCAGGTTTTTTTTTTTGAGGGAAATACTGACGAGACAGATGGGTACATCACTTCGGTTTAACCACACAGAACTTCATTTGCCATCTTTAATCTACTGTAATTGTTTGGTTTTCCTATTTCTAAAGCAGTGAAGAAATATATTTCAATGTTATTACTCACATAACCATCTTTTAAAGACTGGCAGACTGGTAGTAAGCAAAAGCCCATGATCTATTGCCTTATATCAATAGTTACTAATTCATTGTCTATAATTTCACTTTCATTAATTATAGAGATTAGTTGCAACACACAAGGATCGAGAACTACTTGCTGAAAATTATGTCTGCACAACTTAAGCATCTGCGTTTAGCCGTCAAACCTCCCTTATTGTTAGACGAAATCCATCATCCTACATATCTCCTCTTTGAAATTATCCTAAAAAACCAAACAAACACACACCCACACCCCCCCAAAGAAACCCAAACCTAAAAAAACAGTGAAGGAGTTCTGATCTCTTATTTTTATATCCTTAATGGTGAATGATCCTAATGTTGATAGTAGAATTATTGGGAGTTGTCAAAAACATGATCTTAAAAAGATTCAAGTATGAGATGGGGAATTCAGATCTAGATGAATAAAGAAATTGTTTATGGAATTGATACAGGACAGTTATAGGCTAAGAACTCCTTCAGTCCTTTGCTTGCCAATATCTTCAATAATTTGAACTGCGTCTTTGCAGTGAGGTAAAGAGAGGCAAAAGAGGAGTGAAATTGCTGTCTGAGTCCATGTGGGCCTTCTGCTCTTCAAGCTCTTTCTACCTGGACGCAAACAATTGTCTTCTCTGGAAGGGAAAGACAGAAAAATTGGTCCACTGATTTTGTACGTAGATCCTGGTGCTCGAATGATCCCTCCCTGTTTTATGACAGTGACATGAAAGCTATATCCTACATCATTTTTTTACAGAAAATTAGGCAGTATGAAATAATAACAAGATATTGTCTTAACGGCAGTTTAATAAAAAAGTAGGAACTCCAGATTTTTCCTTATTCCTTGTATTATCTAAAATTGAGAAGACCCTGAGGACATTTAAATATGAAAACACCATACTTCATCTACCTTAGTCTACCTTGCTGAAGATCACTTTCTTGCTAAGTACCCCATTCTCAGACATGACCAGCTGTGTGCTACGAAGATCTGAGTAAATGCTACATGATGGGCCTATGTTTTAATATTTCAACTACAAAAATCCACTGTGTTCACAACAGAAAATAATGATTCATCTAGTGTTTTCAAATATTTTTCTGAAGTCATCGTATTTAAAGGCCTGCTTTAATATTGGACCATAAAATCTGAACAAAACAGAAACAGAAGGAAGTTTTCAACTTAGAAACAGGTAATGGAATATTTATTAGTGTCTACCTCTCTGAAATCTCTCCCCCCACACCTCCAAAATATTTCTTATAATAAAATACTCTATAAATCAATTAGAAGCAGAGAGCCTTTTAGAAACTGTACATACGGCATCCAAGTTTATGGTAGAATCTCCTTCTATTTGAATAAAACATGGCATTTCAAAATAAATTAAGAGAAAACAAAGGAGATGAAAGTTGGAATATCTTATGGCCTCCTTGAAAAATGTTATTATTTCTTCTGTGCAGTGAATATTTTCAGTGACAAAGCTCTATGCCAAAATACGGATATATAATATTCAGGTACCCTCTGATAAGGTGCACATGTACATATTCACACAAGCACACGGAGTCCTTGGAAAATTTATATTTTAGTAGGAAAAGCTGGGGAATAGTCATTAAATTGTTGGAATGACCTTTCCATGGCCAGTCTTCACAGCCTTGGAAAGCACTGGAATAAAAGCAAGAGCTGAGAAGAAATGTGAAGACAACTTAGGAATAAAAAGTGTCCCACACTATTCCTGCTTACTGAACTCTTTAAGTCTAACTTGTTCTTGTTTTCCTAGAAACTCAGAGCTAATTAGGCTGATTTTTTTTTTTATTTATTTTTCTTGAAGACTACATTGGTCTGTTTGCCTTTATTCTGGTTTTATCTTCATGAGCAACCCAGAAACACTCAGATAGTGGGTTGTAATGTTGATTACACAACAATCATCACGTCAAGAAGAGAGTATGTCACTGTGCATTAGCTGGTTTAGTCAAAAATCAAGCCCTTCTACTTAACTCTAAAGTTGCAGAAAGTGCACTGAAATATTGTAGAATGAGCTCTGCAGGTCCTGAAACACATGGATGTTTAAACACAATCCATCACAGGGCTGTGTCTTCCAGGAGCTATACAGAGCAGCAAGGACATGCCCATGATTTCCAGCAGATGCAATGCTACGAAAAGACTTTTTATTTCAGGCCCTGCACAAGCCTATTACACCCCATTTTTGTTGCAATTCTTCCTGTAGCCCTGCCACAGCCAAGCAGCAGTTTGCTTGCTCAGTGCTCAAACACCCACCACACCTTATGGGAGATTGCCGTCACATCACTACTGTAGGAGCACAGAGAGGCTTTGCAAAACTAAGTCCTGATGACCTTATAGAAAAATATATACTTTATCTAACTGTTCTCAAGTTTTTATCCACCCTCCATTTCTTTTTACTACCACTAGCTTAGCTGCATTAAGCTCAATTTCCCTGCACCAGCCATGATGAAGAAAAATATCTGTGCAACTAGTATACTCCTTTCCTAGAAAGCTGCAAGTACAGAGTAAACAAAAACAAAAAAAAAAAAAAGGAAACAGTATTTCTTATCCTCTAGCTTTTTTACATGAATTCTCCCTCACAGTGGGTCCAACACTGAACTAAAGAGGCTACAACCACCTCTGGCCAGTTACCAGATTTTCTGTCTTCATTGACTGTAAAGTAATTTGTACTGCATGGAGACCCAGGCACTTTTAATTTCTGAGCAGATTTCATCTCCTAATTAACTTTATTCCTATTTATTGGGGTTAAATCCTTACCTGCTGAAGTAAGGATCTTATTTGCATTCCTGTGTATCATATGACATCATTTACAAAATAAGACTCTTGCAATTCACGGCTTGTTAAGTGGAAGGAAGAGATTAAAGTTGGGCTCATTCAGGTGGGAGTCACCACTGCTCTTTCTGTCTTCAGCTTAGCACAGACTTCTCAAAATACTGCTTTTTGTGGCAAACCACTGTTGCTACAGGCACATCAGTGGAAGTTTTACTAAGTAAATTCCTGCTAATATACAGCAAAACCATTGGAGTCCAATGACAAAGCCCACATTGTTTTTAATGAAAGAAGGCTTACCCAATGAATAATCTGATGACCCAGGCTGTCTTTCACTGGTGGATTTCGTTGATGGATTGGTTTAAGTGGATCTGCCCTGGTTTTTTTGATTAGTGTAAAATCATAGAATTTAGCCCAAGGTACTGAAGATTTTTTTAACCTATAGGCTTTATTTTAGACACATAATGTTACTGAACGCCAACACTGCAGCAAACAAAAATAAAACAAATATTTATCGAGAAATGGAACAAGTTATGTCACCTTTTGTAGGATCCAGCAATGATATATGAAACAAAGAAATCCCATACTGTCCACAGATATTATAAATAGTGCAATGCAATAAGCAGTATACTATGAAGAAAGAACCAAACAAAAAATAAAGCCAGAAATATCCTTATACCCGGGGGCGTTGTCTGAAGGCTGCAAAAGTAAAATTCAGAGGAGTGTATATTATTGATAACTAAAATGATGACCTCTCTGGTCTTGCATGTTTTGTGATGTAACCTGTGATTTCTGCCAAGCACTTATAACAGTTCTCATCACAACATGAACTGATAGTGTGATATGCTACCATCACCACTAATGTACGCCAGCATTACACTTTTCTTTCTTCGGTTAGACAGCTTTCCTTCAGGCCATCAGACACTGGAGGTCTGTATAAAAATGTACCTCTTCAAAGCAAGAAAATCCCGATGAATTTTAGCACAATTAAACCAATTCTACCTAAAACGGTTTACTGATTCCTATTTTTTATTTGCAGTTCGGCTGACATGGCAGAGTTCAGATTCAATTCCAGATTTTTAAATTGTTTAAAGCCCAATGACGTCTACATTTGCTGTCTCTTTCAGACCTGTCTATAAATAACATTCAGTAAAAGAAAGGAGATAAAAACTAAGAATTTTAATATCCTGTTTTGCCATTTTTCTTTATTCTTTTCTAATATCAGATAACCTAATAACACAACATATAATAAATATTTAAGGGGAAATAGCAATGAATCTGCATTGTGCTTTCTAAAGTCTCTTCTTGAAAGGCTGATTACTCACAAATTGTAATGGGTCTATTATACAAAATTTATCTTTCTTTCATGATGTGATTCTTTAGCCTTAATATTCACTTGATTCCCACTGATTACAATGGAATAGGTACAGGAATAAGAGTAGATGGGACCAGATGAAGCTATAGAAACATTCTCTCCTTTTAGATACATGCACACACTTTGGGCCCCAAAAGCAAAAACACTCTTAAGACATGCTCTATGGTCCTCATTACCAGCCTAAAAAAAATAAACTTAATGAATGCATGGACTGCCAAAGCTTTATGCATTGGGCCAAAGAAGCTTTCGCCTAAAAACTCCCAACAAAACAGCACAGCACTGATTTTCCCATATCACAACCTCTCCCATGCTCCTTACAATTGTACCTCAATTCCTTCAGGCACAACTGAGCCCCAGCACGTACAACAAACAAGCTTCTAACATTTCTCTGCTTACTTCTCTGGAGAACAAAAAACAAAACTCAAATTCCCCTTGTGCTAAGGCTTTGAAATGTTTAAGTTACCAGGGTTTTCTTTCCCCCTGAGAGGGAAACATGGATAGTTAAATGCCACTGGAGGCATTTGGGTTCCTACCTGGCATACCACCTGAGAAAGGCTATGGGTTTCTTCTTCAGGAACGGTTCCTAAATCCTTACATTATTTCTTGTATTCCTCCTCAGACATCCTCTCTGCCTTCCCAAACAGCCAATTCCCTTAATAGGGTTCCTTTAGATTCCCTTCCAAGGGTCTAGTTGTCCCTTTCATTGTCCTCTTGGATAGCTGAACACCGGGATTTCTTATCTCATTTCTTCTTACAAGAGACACCAAGCATTTATTTGCCCCCTAAATGAATGTTTCAGTGTAATATGGAGCAGGCTACTCATCTGAGGAGACATACAAACACAGAAGAGCACTATAAATTACAGGGGTAAGTGAACAAAACCACATAGGATTTTGCAGGGGGAAAAAAAATAATAATATCTTTCCTTATGCTACAGGCATGCTCTGACATTGATATCTTTAACATTTTCATCCACACAGAGGACTATAAAAGCATTAATACACACAATGAAGATAACAGTTTACTGTAGTTCCAAAGCATGGTTATAGCAACACATCAGTTAATAATACTTTATACATGTAAAAGCAGAAATACCGTCATCATCTGCTATTGAAACAAACAAGAAAACCCCATTTGCAACATGTACCTCTACTCCCCAATCGTATTCAGAAAGAGTTAAAATATGAAATAAAATTATAAAGGCACCAATGATATTTTTATAACAGAGCTACCGCTAGTAAGCTGTATTTTAGAGAAACACTGCACATTTTGATGACTGTCAAAATTTACATAACTTACTCTACATGAATTAACTATGAGGTATAAAATGCAACTTTGGCTAAATAAACCCTCAGCAATTGTAAAGCAGTATTTCAAGCACCGCTAGAAAAACACCAGACTGAAACATTTAACAAAAAAGATGAATATTGAGCAAAGTGGTCTCCCCAATATTTAGTTATTGTCGTGAAATAAATTAAACAATCGGAGGAGATAATCTTTAGAAATATAGATCATAATTCTAGTTGCTATAGTACTTTTTATTTTTTATTTTTAATGAGTGTTTGTCAATTTAGTGCCTACAATCAAAACTCTGACATATTAGGGTAATGAACTGGGTCCGGGAATTACCAGAAAACACATAAATACTAGAATTTCTTGAAACATGAAGTGTTAAGAGAAACAAATTCCAGTCTTTAACATCTGTCCTACAGATTCTTACCATTTATCTGCTGATCAAAATTTCGAATGGTGCCAAAAAAAATCATGAAGTCAAAAGGACTTGGTGGGGGGATCTTTGTTTCTCTCTAAAAGCCTAAAAGTTATACTCAACTGCAGCACAAAGAGTAAAGAGGTTGTTATTCATATTAACTACATTTACATTCCTATCGCAACATCCAGAGAGCTAATAGTGGGGTTATTAACATAACAAACGTAAATGTTCTATATAAATAATACTGTTTCAGGCCAGCAACCGCTCATCTGACAGCATTTAGGCACAGGCTCAACATCTGTTTATGAACACTTTGCCTAATGATATCATCAGATATCATTAAGTGCGGCAGAATACAGCACAGAGGCAGGTGCAGCTGCCTTCAGTACCCATCACAGAGGAAGAAAAGAGCTGCATTCCCGATCCGAAAACCCATCATTAGGACAATTTTCTTCGACAAACCAGCCCTGTGATTTCAATCTGTATATCACCTGTAATTGTAGTTTTTAGCAAGAAGCTGATTCTATACATTTAGCGACGAATCACGTTGATGGCCTGAATACTGGAAACACATTTGTGCTACCAGCTGCGGCAGCTTTTTTTAGAGCCTGTGTTAACAAAATACTGCTAACAAGGCAATGCTTGGAGTGCAGCTTTGTTTCTCTTTCTTGTTCATAGTGTTTAGATGTGCATAATTATGGAGATTAGCAATTGATTGCTTCTCAATAATAATTGATTATTGGTCACTGAACCTTCCCCAAAGCACTTCCCTGAAGGTGAGGACAGGTGATAAGTTCATTCTTAGCAGATCTAGGAAACAGAAAGGAAAGGTCCTAAAGAACCTTCGATTTGTACATCAGTTTCCATGATAAACAGACCAAAGGGATAATAGAATATCCCAAAGCCTCGTTTGCCCGGAGGCAAATTGTAGAGATCATAGCAAGCCTGCAGAATTCTCCCTGTGGACTATGTAAGAAACATACATCATTTTTATATATGTCAGTTGTTCTTTGATTTGAAAATATTTCTACCCATCTAATTTATCTTTTTCAGTCAGTTTTCTTAAATTGTACAATTTAAGGGTTATATCAAAGAATGAATATCATTTCTGAATACCCCTAAAATGAAACAAACTGACAAAATAATGCAAGTCTCTTTAGTAGAAATGTACAAATATTGAAACATCTATTGTCACTGACTTCAAAATCACTATACCCTTTTGATCTGCTTTATATCCATCAAAATTTTGGTCTGTAGTGACTGCCTTGATGCAACGTAACATAATATTGGGAATATAACACGATGCCACAGCTAAAATTTAAAGGCGAATGCTCTTATTTTTGGCTTAATCACCCACTGTCAATTTGGACAGCAAATATCCAATTCAAATTTATTGGAGTGCATGGAAGCCACTCAGACAATAAAGTATCCGTAGCGTTCATAAAATGGTAAACATCATTTCTTGTTGGCTATTCAAAAGTATTTTGAACAGTTGAGACCAGTTTTTCTAACCCTTTCATGCTTACAGAAAAATGTAATTGTAAGCCTGACATATCATACCATCCATCTTTAGATAACCTTTTTTTTTTAATGCAGAATTTTACAAGGACGTGCCTCCTCCATGGCAGTGAACTTTACAACCTGATTCATGAAAAATGCAGCTTGTTTAAAGTTAGCCTGCTCCATTTCTAGAAGATTTTTATGCTAAAATGGGAAACAGATTGCACAATTATGATTCAAAAGGAAAATGCCCAAGATAGAGGGCTGAGGTTTCAGCAAGAGGAAACGCTGGGACCGGAGTTGGTGCTCCCTTTCTGCTCAAAAAAGTGTCTCACATAATGAATGCGCTCACTTTTAAGAGGGTCTCATTCAGCCTTTGTGTTGCTTTCCTCAAAAGCAGCACAATGGTAGCAAATACTCAAATTACACATCCCATGCATGATCCAATCCAGCACCAAGATATGAACGGCTATTCAGTGCTTACACCCAAACACTTTTTACCAGCTCCTACGTGTGGACCTGAAAGAATAGAGAAGGTGTTCAGACCAAAGTATTTTAAATGGCAGCAGGTATTCTATGAGTCTAGGAATTACTCTATCAAAAATCTTCGAATCATGGATGTAATGTATCTGCGCACTCACTTTACAGAAGGGGCTTTCTTTTTAAAGCAGCTTTAATTCAACCTCTGTTTGTGCACACAATTAGATGAGGAGATAATTTCCTAGCACAATGACTTGCAGGTGCAAATAGTGATATAGATAACAAACTATCTGATCTGTGGGCACAGATAGATAGTTAGACAACTAGAATCCTTATGTGCAGCCATAAATAATTGCATCCTCAATTATTTATACAAATAAAGAGAGAAGGCCAGCCTGAGGGAGGAGGATAGGGGGGAGGAAGAAATAAAGAAGCAACAGAGCAAAACAGTACTTGATGCAGAACAGGTTATTTTTGGTGCTAAGCCCCAAAATTTTCAAAATACAGAGGCAACATTAGGATTTCATGTGACTGCCCCTCTTATGCCCAATATGGATCTTTTATATTATTTTAAATGCAAGGCCTTTTTAATTTTAAAATTGCTGTAGGATTTGCATCACAGCAGATGAACTGATATAGTTGCTCTTGTGTAAAATGAAGGTATGAACCAGTAATGTAAACAGTGAATTGCTTCAGTGCATTTGATGGCTCTTTGAAAATAGTTCCTGCTACGTTTTGCATTAGTTTTTAATGTGTCTGTTAAACAAGTGCATGGATGCAACTACAGAGATGCCTGACAATTTTCTCCTCCAAAAACATCCCCAAAACAAGCCATTTAGAACAAACAAAGACTAAACAGATTTTTATAAAAATGGGAAGAATCCTTACCGTGGACTACTCAGGCATACACGTGCAAATAATATTAATATTACATGAATACTTTCATATATGTTACAGACATATATGCAAACTATTATAAACATTAGGAAGTTTGGAAAGCAAATTATTTTAAAGTTTGCATAATGACTGTGATCATTATCTATTCCCCACATGTGTATATATATTCCAGTGATGTTTCATCACATGAACACATATGGACGTTTTCCATAGGCTCCTGCCTTATTCAGAGCACAAATGATTGGTTTGATGCAAAACTATCCGGTGTTTCATTTTATCTCTACTACTCTCTCCTTAATTATACCACAGTATTTCGGTCCTACTTGGAATTATAAAGGTATTTGCATGTTTTTCTGCAGCATTCACAGAACAGAACTTGAGCGTTTATGTTCTTAATTCGTTTTACGAGACCCATCAGAAATAAGAGGGTATCATTCTCTCAATTGAAATCTCCAGTGGGAAATTTCAGGAACAAAGAGATTAACATCAGAAGTATCTACTAATTTGGTGCATCTACTACAAGAAATTTAGAAGCTGGTGTTCTTTTCAGAATAGCGTTAGATGGTACTTTATTGGGCCAGACCTAGACCCGCACTGATTTCATTTAGAGGGTTGAGCAGCCAGAAGTTGTGCTGTGGCTTCCTGGGGTCTCCGGTCAGACCTCCAGCAAATGAAGAGCACATCAGTAGTGATACACCATAAAGACAAAAGCAGGAATTGGGTATGGGAAGGGTTGATTTGAGCTCTGTGAGAGAGGTCTGCCTTGGCCCTCCTTTCCATATCTCAACTTACGTTTTTCATGCAGTTCCTTTACTAATTCCTTGTATACTTTCAGAATATAGAAGAAACAGTCAAATCCCTGATTTACCCCAAAGACTATTTTCTGTTTAACGAAGGATCTAGGAGTTCTCTGAAAAAAACAGAGCGTGATCACATCACTGAAGGCTCTACCATGATACACATATGTGTGTGCAGTGCTCATTTAAATTCACGTAGTTCTGATATTTCCTAACTTCTGAGTGCCTTATTCAAACCACAACGGTGTTTTAAAATACTGGGTTTGTGTCTTATTTTCTACTGCTTTTATTATAGTAAAAACCCCAAACCGAGAGATGCTATATCAACACACCATACAGATTTCTCCTGCTTGCACTGTCTCCCTCCACATACAGAAGAGCCAGGAACAGTTCTCCCCTTGCCCTTCCCAAGTTCTCCACTCGTATATGCAGACAGTCATTCCCAGCTCTTCCCCCTTAACTTGCCTCTACATATATGTCAACTCTAAGTCCTGGCAGTATTAGAGGTTAGAGGGGGAAAAAAAAGAAGAAAAAAAAATCTTCAATGTTTGCACACTAGAAACAATGTCTTACTGGTGAGGAGTAAGAGTATATTACTGTGTATATGAAGCTTTTCCATGGTTTACTGCATAGTATGGGCTGAGAGGCTGTATGAAAGCACTCTTCTTGCTCCCCTTTCTTTCATTTTCAGCCATGCCTCCCTTAATCCTTTCTCTTCTGCCTTATCTTCTGGATCCATTCTCTTTTTTTTTTTTCTGTTAATAAGGTGCCCTGTGTCCTTTCCCTAAACTTTACATTTATCCCCAGAATAAAGGATTTAAAAAACAAAACAGCAAAAGTACACAGCTAAGAAGACTGATGTCTTTAATTGTACAAGTTTCTCCTTTGTCTTCCTTTACATATATAGTTCTCTTCAGATGGCAATTACTCAGGGCAAAAAAAGTCCCTGGGCTCTAGATGTGTATCTTGGAAGTGCCTGGCATATTTTATCTGTTACTATTGGATAAAAAACACATAGTAATAACAGTCATTTTGTTTGGTTTTATTTCCCATGTTATGCATGCAACTATTACTTGTGTAATGCGTTACTATGACAAAAGGCTTTCCCCTATGCAACAAAATTTGGCTTTGATAGCTACTGCAACAGTTGGAAAGGACGATCAATTGATCAAGTTAACTTTTTTAATTGATAGCTTATTGCACATCATTCTAAGGCAGGCCACTTAAGAACATTACTTACCGTTTACAACATTTGCCACCTGCTCCTCGTGCTTTACAATATTGATGGATTATAGCAAAGAATGTGTGCTATGGACATTTTCAAGGTTATTGGTGAATTTTAGTCTTATATTTTGTTTTAAGAGTGGTTTGGAAAAATATAGCCCAATTGCTAGACATTCCTTTGTTTAACCCGTTTCTACACAAAATCAGAAGTTTTATTTCTTTGTCTTCTAGGAGAATGCTGGCCTCAGAGGTAAAATATAGTGTAATATGTCGAAAATGCTCAAGCACAATATCTGATTTGTATGTAGTTCTTTAATGTTATATTGTTTAAAAGGAAAAAAAAAGTTACTTGAAAACCTATTACAGCCTAACACAATAGTACAGCCTTGAGGAGGGTCTGATAATAACGATTGTAAACAGTGAATCTTCACTCAAGATAGCATCCATGGCTCAAATTCAGAGGAACTGCAACTTAGAACTATACTTTTGGATTTTCTTTTGCAATGAAGAAGATAAACTGCTTTTATTTTTCAAGACAAACATTTGTGCTTGTGGGAAGAATTTAGAAAACATAAAACCAACATCAACCCATAGAGCAATGTCTGCTCAAATGCAGAAAGCTAAGAAAGCAGTCTTAAAAGATGCCACTAATTTACCCCTTCCAGTGCTCAATGATAAGCAATTTAGGCACCTATTAAGAATAATTTAATTGCAACTTTATTATCCTTTCACTGCTATCAGAACAATTTCAAAAGAAGATGAAGAATCTCAGACCTGCAGATCTCCTAAGGTCAGATATACCATTCTTAGCAGACCTGGGATGATTTCGAGAAGAAATCAGCTCCTTCTTCTGTTACAACCTAATGTAGCCCTGCACTATACCAAAGGTCCTCTCTCTCTCTCTCTCTCTCTCTCTCCCTCTCTCTCTCTCCATCCCACACAGAGCACTAAAATCACGCCTGCTCTGGCCGTGCCACAAGACTGCTCTATCTGCCTCTAGTGATGGCTCTTTTTCCTCTCTTCTGAGGCTACCTATTAACGGAGGCAGTGTGATGTTGGTCACAGGTCATTAGATTTGTTTACATTTCCATCTTTGCTCCTGCCCACAAATACTGAAATTTCCTTTTCTCGAAGGACAAGATTCTGGCATTATGATGTAAACCTGCCGCTGTTGTAACTTTTGGATGTGCCAGGCTCAGCTGAGCTCCAGGAACAGAATCGGAACTGGGAGTGTCTGTCAGGGACCACTCACCCACCAAAACTGCATTCCCAATCCACTGCAAGTAAAATCTCATTTTAGTTCTCCAAATACCAGGCCTTGCCTTCTGGAAAGCAAGTAATATTGTTTCCTCTATTCATCTTAATTTTAGTGCTGATATTGTTAGAGACAACTTGAAATAGGAATAGAAATGGGACAAAACAAGATCTTAACCTTGAATATCTCAAACTTCAAGTGGTTTTTAAGCTGTTGAGTCAAATATGGATTTCCACAGGAGCTGTTAATTATAGTCATATACACAATACAGGGGTGTCATCGCGCTTAGGAGTCTCACAGTAGCAGATCTGACAAGATATACCATGGTTCTCCAGAACACAAATCTGTTTGCAGGGTTTTATAGGAATTCTGACTTTTAAATCCCTAATATTTCTAGACTTTATGCTTCCTTACACGGACATGGAGAAAACAGAACTAATATATTTGGATTAAAATAGTCGAAGGTGATGTTAATTAGGTTTTGAGCATTAACAACATTTTTCTCATTACTTTTTCAAGTAATATTTCTTACAAGAAGCAATACATTGTCAATACAAATTCTCAATAGGAATGTGGCTTAATACCATGCAATTGGCTTTTTATCAAATTCCGCTGGAGCAACTTCTCTGCCATCTGAGCAGGTTTTTTGTTAAATGCCACTGACGTGGCGTCACTTCAAAACAACACTAGAGAAGGTTTTGTTTGGTTTTGTGCTTTGTTTTTAGCACAGAAGTGACTTCAGCAGAAAGCACCGCTGCCTTAAAATAATAATAGTAATGAGATGTGGTACCTAGGAATTACCATGGTCAGATAGTGAGATGTTCATTAAGTATACTTTTTTTTTTTTTAAATATAAAAATGTCATGTATTTGAGACCAACATCCATGTAATATTGTGAAGTACTCAATAACAACAAACTACCATATGTCATGCAACCCTGCCTACACTGTTTGGAAACCAGTTAATACTTTTTCATTTACTGCTTTATAGATGAAGGGAGGAGGAGAAGGCTGTGACTATCAAGTTCTTTTTCCTATTCTTTGAGAAACTTTAGGTTGCTTAGTAATCAAACACAGTAATATTTATTCATGAGTACCTTTGAAAATAACCTACAGACTTCAACTGCTGTATCAGGTAGTTAAACATGAAGTACCCTCAAATACCGTTACATCCCTGGTTTCCTTTGTGTACACTGGTGCGCACTTAGTTTGAGATAACCATGCTGAATTGTATACAAATTAAATTTCCTATCATTTAACCATAAAATTTGAAATATTTGACAAATCCGTAAAGTTAAAAGACATTATAATACCTATGCTATTCAAAATTATCCACTTGGGAGGAACCTGCTCTGTGAAGAACAGATTAAAGATGACATTTTCATCTTTTATTGAGAATTTCTCACACTTTATCAATTCAACACTAATTTTTAGCAGCATAATAAATATGTTATGTTTCTTTTACTTAGTAGTAAAGTTGGGTCTACAGAAGACAATGTAAAACCTGGAAACCAATAGAAAACATTTTCAAAATGAAAACTCAAAATTATTTATTGCCAAACAGAGAGAAATATTAATACATGCAATTTTGTTTTATACTGATCATGTTCCAAAATAACCTTAATTTAATAGATAAATCATACCAACGATTTTGTAAATTTATAAACAGATACTAAAGCGTTTTCAAAATTTGATGGGAAGATACATTATCTATTGTTTCCACTTCTAATATACATGTGTAAAGCATTTACTAGTGTACTGCTTTATAAACAGCACAAGATGGAAGTATCTGAACACTTAGGTTGTCACCTTAAAACAAACTGTCACACATTTTTCTTCACACATTTGAAACCCAACTTATCAACCTTAACAAGTGTTGTTATCAAAAGAATTTTGGTGCCTTTGTTCTTTCCCTTTTGCAAGTAAATTACACTTTTAGGATTTATTAAGACAAGAAACAATTTTTGAATAGCAGGTCAAAACTCTCTATGGAAAAATTCTCATTACTTTCTAGCCTGAAGCAGTATTTACCACTCCAACTTATCCATCTTTTTCCTGTTTTTTATATATCTATATTTCCAGAATCTTGTTTCTGTGCCTAATGCTATAACATTGCAGCAGTTTGTTCAAAGCAACACTCTTATTTTTGCTCTTAGCCGGTGCTATACAAACCCTGATCAATTATTGAAGTGTAAGCCCTGAAGTAACACAGCCATTACTGCAGCAGGCAGATAAAAATGGAACACTTTTAGCTACAGTATATTTACTTTAGAGTTTCAGCAAACAGACCAACAAGTTAAACTACCTTGTCTTTCACTTTGTTTGATGTACTAATATTTCCTGCATGTTCAAAAGTCTTTCTTTTAAAACAAAGTTACTGAAATGTTATGGCTGCTTGTTTGTGAGAATACCTAAGCTTAAATATTTGCATGAAACCGCCTTGAGATATAGAAAAAGCAGCATTAAAGTAGTACAAATCTAATATAGAAGCTGCTATCTGTAGTGCCATAAGAGCGACAGTTTTTTATGAGCTCTTTGGTATTTCAAGTTCGCCAAACTGCAAAGCCTGCATATTGTAATGACATTAAAAATGGTGCTGGGAGGTATCTTAAACAACAAACAACAACACTGAGAAAAGTATTCATTAAAGAAAAGAAAAAAATCAAATTAGAGGTGTTGGAAATTTCTCATGAAAATCAACTGCTAATCACTTGTGGACTTTTCTCCTTCTGCAGCTCACTCCTTTACTCACAAAGGAGTGCCCAAGATGTAATTTTTTGTTAAAATGCTTTCTTATTTAATTATACAGAGTCTGTTTGATAGCGACGCCAGTTCAAGACTACAACTATTCATCTTCTGATGGTGCTGCATGTGCATCTGCACACAAGATATAATGTTTTTCAGTTTAAATGTCTGTTCTGGGTTTTAAGGACTAAATGATAGTGAAGATGACTGGAAACATTCCAGATTTTCCTATATAAACTGCTTAGCAAAACCAAAAATTAGTACTTATGCTACAGAACTAATAATGTTTGACATTTGCATTTTATCACTTACGATATGAAGAGCGGGAAGAACTTGTCCCAGGAAGTTTGGGGGAAACTATAAAAACTCAGTTTTAGAAACAGATGTTTAAAAAAAGATTGTATAGTTTTGCTCAGTTCTCAGCTGTTCTTTTTTCTAGTTCCCGGAGGAAAGCAGGCTGTGTGGCTTGCAAACTCCATACGTGAACAGCTTATGAAAAATGATCTCATGAATACATAAGTATGTCATCATATCCCACTTAAAGGCATTTGATAACTGGATGTAGTAGCCATGAGTAAAAAAAGCTATATGTACTTAGGTGTTTTCATAGGTTTGGACAAAAACCAAAAATAGGATTATGAAGAGGCAGTCATGGGGATTTTTTTGTATGCTTTACAGGCGAAAGTGTGCAACATTTACATCTGTGAGAATATTTATAAATATTTTCACTGACCTTGGCGGTACCAGTTGTTCACACAAGTAGTATGTATAGGGCCACATAAGCAGAGATCACATAATTTCCTCAAATATCTGAACTTCCCAAAATTTATTCTAGATTTGAAAACATGACAAAGAAGGAACCGTTTCTTCTCAGCCACTAAGAAAAGAAAGCAGCTACTGCTACCTGCAAATCGTAGAATCCTGGTGCTGCTCTGATGCTATTAGAGGCACTCCAGCTGATAGGAAGCAGTCAGGTAGGAAATCTGTCCTTGCCCAAGTATGCGCAGATGAGCTCTGCTCTTTCCACACTACTTTTTGCTCATTTCTGGACAGGGGATGAACCCAAATCCTTCAAATGTGAGACAGACAACACAAGTACGTGTACATACAGGCATGCATCCATACATATGATGTAGAAAGTACCATTTCAAGATAAAAACAACCACAGACTTTTTTTTAAGCCGCATCTATGGGCAATTACTAACCATGTCAAACTGTCTCTTTTCAACCATCATTTCAATACACCTTACTCTAAAAAACGGAAATCACAATGAATGTAAACAACTTCTTTATCTTCCATTTTATTTTTATTTTTATAACCAGTACATCTGAGCCCGGTAGCATATTCAAGGTATGCCTCAAATACTTGGAAGCAAAAACCTTTTCATTTGAACATTCGATTCACTGAAAGTGAGGTAGCCAATTTGTTGTTGCAAGCGTCTGTGCTATTATTTTTAGAGCTTTCTGGCAGACAGCTTATGAAAGGTGGTTTGTATAAAGCAGCAACATAATTTGAAAAAGTGCAAAAAGGGAATCTATAGTGATGCATGTCTTTGTGAAACTGCTCTTTATTTAAATATTGCACTGGATAGTAGAAACAGGCTGACTGGATTTATGAGGTGTGAAGCTATGTCTCATAATGATTAACATTAGAATCACAATTTAGACCTGAGGTCAGACTCCAGATACTACATTAACCTTCTTATTTTTTAGAAAATCTGGAGCTCTCATTATTATTACAGTCTTTTTAAAACAAAGATGTTGTTGAGTTCACTGCTTGTTTCAAATGAGTCAGGAACGTAAGATCAGGCCTTTGAAACTTCTCTTCATTACTAGACTGATCCATGCTTACCTTTTCTCTAAGGAGTCTTGTATGCTTATGTGGGGACATGGAAAAATGCCTACTTTTCACAAAACTTACATAAAATAATCCAAAACATGGGTAGCCTCTCTTGCAGTCACCGATTTGAGATAGATTTGTAATGAAATAGCCACTGTGTGAGTTAAATCAGATAAACAGTCCTCTAAACCCTCAATATTCAGTTATTCTGTGTAATCATCCTCAACACAACAAAATTTGCACTTATGTCCTGTCTTTTATAACTGTGTTCCCTACAAGCACTGAGCAAGAACCACTAGAAGGAGGGCTGCCTTGGGGAGAGGGTTGCAGTGTCGCACCTGAAGAACAAAAGATCCTCAAGCACAGGATTCAGCTGGCTGGAGAGAGGGAATGGAAATCAATGGATTCTCTGTTCTGACATTTATCCCATAGTTCACACGCCATGGGCAAGAATTTCTGCTTGGTTGGTGGCTCCTGGAAGCCCTTCTCCTGAAGGCAATTTGAGGATCACGGAGTCACAAGAAAGCTTTGAGTCTAACATGGCTACGTAGACTGGTTATTCCGAGCAGGCAACAAACCATTTTTGCATTTTTTAGGAGCACAAGGTCTATTGCACACATGTACTATAATCCTTCTGCACACACGTGGTAAATCTGGCGTTCCCTGGAGCTACCAGACTTACTTGCTTAGGGCAAACATGACCCACACTGACCTGTAGGACACCAGCTATTTCACACCCTCAGAAAACACTGCTGTGCTCCTCCTCCCTGTGCCCAGAAAGACTTTCCAAACTTAGCTGCAAATAGAAACTTCCTCCCCAGCCCCTCCAGGGTACAACAAAGGGAAAAGGAAAGTTAAAGCAGACAATGTGAGACTAACTCCATGAGTACATGGAAAACAACTATTAAAACAACAAACCCCACCTCCCCCCTCAAAAAGCAATGAAAATATGGTAGCAAGCTAGAACTACAGTCCTGTCTTTTCCTCTGTTTCACCTCCATTCCTCTTACTTTGACTCATATTTCTTTCCCCTACAGAAAAAGAGACTGAATCAAATAATTTATATCCGTCTTTGAATTTAGTTTCAATTTATATAGTTTTATTTATGACTCAGGATATTAAGGTATTTGTTTGAAGACTAAAAGTAGCTGAACAGGTGAATCATAACCCAGATCTGCATTTCTACAGGTTAGTCTAAGCAAATCACAGGCAAATGGTTGAATCAGGAATCTATGACTACATAAAATACTTGTCAGATACTGAAATCACTGCAGAGCAATGCTACAAACTCATGTCCTAGATCTCTTTTAAAGAAGAAGCCATGATAGAGATGTTAGCAAATCATCCTAAACTTCAAATGTCAAAAACTTATAAACAGCAATCCTAATGATGTCCCCTGCAGCATCATCAATTAATGACAGGAGGCTTGCCTTCAGGTGGTAGCACTGAATGTTTTACTGATGACTGGACTTTGTGGCACATAAGGAGGGAACAGAAAATACTGTAGGAAGTAAGTTCAAAAGAACTTTTCAGGGGAAAAAAGAGTGAATGCCTATTACTACCTATTAATGCAAAAATCCGTAAAGACAATTAAAATATCTCCATTTTAACTAGTTGTCCATTCAAATGAAAATTGACACTTAATTTACATTTTTCATCGACAGAAGTTCCAAAGCATATACCATGCAAAAAATTCAATTCAGAAACATTTACAAAACCTCTAGATTGCATACTAAGTATTCTCTTGATCTTATGACACTTGACCTACTGTGGGTACAATGGAAAATAACTCTAATTTTGAATATTCATTATATCTTTTAGAAAAAAACCCAACACAACATTTTAATGTCACACAGCAACAAAAGCTATTGACGGGCCAAAGCCCAGTCACTTAGGTTTACCCTAGACTGATGATTATACATCAAAATGTCAGAAGACATGTATTTACCAAGTTTGATGAAGAAAATCTGACAAATACTATTTAAGATAAGTGGCATTTTCTCCTAATTGTTTTCAGATGAATGAATGAGAACCTAATGCCCTGCTACTTTGGTGGAGCACTAAATGGCTTCACAAACTCATGTTTATACAATGTATTGGTACACACTCTAAAAGGAGAATTGAAACAGGCATGCCCATTTATAAATGTATCTTAGGTATATATAGTTAGAATTACAAAAGAAAATGGAAAAAAATACCCCAGATTAACCAATAATTGTTTACATTTGTTTGTTGTCTTTTCTCAGTTTGTTATGTCATCTCAGTCACCCTCGTTTTCTTGGCACTGTTGTGGTTTTGAAAACTGTAAATGTTTCAGCTAGCATCAAATTTACTTAAATGAATCATTTACTATAGGTGTATCACATTGCAAAGACAAACTCTTTTAACAGTCTTCCAGGGTACAGTGATAAATACAAATATTCTACAAAAAAAGCAACCAAATATCTGAAGTTGCTGTGTTAGGGAACTTGCCCACACATATTTAACCTCAAGTCCCCGTGTGCTTTCATTAACATTAAAGGTTTATGGTATGAAGCAGTAGAGCTTGCCATTAGTACAAAGATGCATGAAAATAGATTGCTATAGGAAGAGGTCTTATGCTGAAATTTTGGGTTCCTCATAGTCTCTGAAAGAGAGAGTCCTCTGAAAAAGGGGCTTCTGTTATTGTGCCCAAGCATACCATCCTCTTTGTGACCCTAGTTATATACATCTAGATATATACACATATATAGCAATTCCTGAGCAAGCTTGGATACTTGAGGCGATTCAGTTGTAGCAGCAAGGAACTGCTGCTGCCTCCAGAAAGTCAGCTGAAGCACTTAAAACTAGTTTAATTTCTCCACATTATTATGTAGTTCTCTGATTAATCTTGGGAGAAAATAGTGTGCAGTGACCATGTAACACTCTCAGTCTGCTTTCTCTACATAACTGTTCAGCTGCATGGTTCATAGCATCGCGGTGATAAGGCATTGCCCTGCACGCTCCATACTGCAACTGTTGATTATAACTCAAGTTTCAGACATTTTGATTCATAGGTTTAAAGCTGAAAAATATGGATTCAACAAAAAGCTTAACGAAATCCCGAACAGATCTTTTAATAGGTCTAAGAATTTTCAATTAGCTTTGAACAAATCAGTCATTCGACTTTGTACAGCTCTGGATAATGCTTCCTGGAACAGTCAGAATAAGAAGCAGAAAAAGCAACTTATTAGGAGATGGACTTTTATGCAGTAGTCTGACTTGAGAAGAAAGTACCAGAGGTCATAACAGGCATTTTCTTATGAGAAATCCAGCTGAATTTTTCATGCCAAAGAAGATTAGGTGAATCTTGGTATTTTATTCCTCTGAGTCAGGGGCCTATCCAGAGATCTGCACTTGGTACTTTCAGATTTTGGCCCTAGGACAGAACTCATTTGTTCAATGAACTGGAAGACAAAATAGCTAGGTCTGCATGAGGTACAATGGGATGTTGAAAGATCAGAACTGTAGAGTATCTGCAAAGATATATAAGGATGCTTGCCTTCCACTGAACCTGTTAATTGCAAATATTCTCAGTCCATTATAATAATTAAGGAGTATTAAAGTTCTCTCTCCTAGGAAACTGGAAAGCCTTTATTACGTAGTTCACTGTGAAAACTGCTGTTCACCACATTGTCTGCCTCAGAGCAAAGGGGAATGAGGGCAGAGAGGAGCATATTGCTACATAACGCACAAAATAATGTCAACGAGTAAATGACTGTCAACGCTGTCACAAACCCTCATTTACAGCTAGATGTGGACGACAGTGGGAAATTAGAGCTGGTCCATCCGTTTGTATGAAAAAGAATAAAAAGCAAGAAATTGTCCCTGGTTTTCTATCATCACTTCATTTTCCATCGTCCTCCTACAAAGGTCCACCAGGAGCCCAGGGAACAGTCTCACTGCGATGCATTACAAGCAAGGATGGCACTCAGGCTAGTGGCACTGCAGAAAATGAGGCCAGAACTAAAGCCTACCAAATGCAATAGAAAAGTCCCATTCATTTAAATGAGACTTGGATCAGTCTCTTGGCAACTGGTGTGTCAGACGCTCAGCTGAAAACCCACTGGCAAAGTCAAGCAGGATGGCTGTGGTTCACAGCCACACTTCTCTCAGGTAGCTCTGAAGGACATCAGCTTCTGACTAAACCAGTTCTCATGGTGCTGGAAGTGACAGTACACACCTGACTATCAAACATAAATGTTTGCTGTCTTGGAGGTTGTAAAGTAAAATCCATCACAGTTGCAACATTGCAACTTTGCTTTTGAGATAAAGTATATCCATGTATAGAGGATGACCCTTCTATTTCTTTCCTTCGTTCACTGTTAGGAGATGGTATGCAACCATCTTTCTTTGACATGAAAGGTCAAATGCGTGCCTCTGGTTTGCTCCCAGTAATGAAGGATCTGCTCTGTTGAAAGTAGTAATGCAAAATCACTTAATTAATAGCTGGACCGAGTATAATCTGTGGAAAGTATTTCTGACAGATGGTTTTCATTCCTTTTGCAAAGCCCAATGCTTTCAGCTGTCTTTTACAGTTCATACCTTACTAGGCACAAAATCATTGAGATTTTGTCCAATTAGTCCTCGTTGGCTCTTTTAAAATATTTGGTATAACTCTAGACCATATATATGTGTCTCCCACACATGTAAATGATTCATAGGCTTTGACAAAAATGTCTTATATAAATATAAACATTTGTGTTCTATCACTATATTTTGTTTCTACATGATGAAAGGAAAATTTAAAATATATCAGAGAATGCCATTAGAATGTGCTCAGTTGTGTGATCATTTGGCAAAATGGACAAATGTCTCTTAAAGACTATGTTGAGGTTCCCCAAACAAATTTTACTGGTAACATAAGGCAGGTTGGAGTAAATTCCAGCCATGAAACTCTAGTTCATTAATTTTCTACACCAACTGTCTCTTGCTAATTCCACTCACATAATAAACAGCCTAATAAAAATATACTTTCCTTCTCGGTCTACATCTGAGAATATTTATAGATGCTGCATAATATTGACAGGAGATTGGTGGGTTTTTGTGTTTCAACAGAAATTTGAAAGAAGGGTTATACTTGTATCAAAATACAGGAGTGATACTCTGCTTTGTGATTCTAAGGTGATGTAATTTGTCTACTGCTGTTTCTGCCAACTGGTGACCAGACACTAGAGCTGACTTAACCAGTAAGCAGAGTCTACCATCTGGTGGCTGGAGTTGCTGAATGTATATCCTACACATTCCTGCATCTAGATTCAAATGGGACCTTTGTCACTGGTAGACGCAGTTTTCTCCAATGACTGGAGCAACGAGGCACCTTCAGTTTGACAATCTTGTCTCCTTTGAAGATTTTTTTTTTTATGTAATTTACATCTACCTCCACAGCAGCATTTCCAAAAACCTGGATGGACTTGATCCTTATTTGGCCACTCTTTTCCATGGGCTCTGATTAATACCTTTGTGCATAAAAATAGTCTTGTTGTAGTATTTGATGTTAATTGATCAACAAATTAAATTTTATGAAATCTTAATATCAGCCTAATCTGACAACTTTCAGGCTCTTTTCCTTGCTGTTCACTATCTCTGCTATACAAAGAGCCATTCCCAGAATCTAATAATACATCACGATAGGAATTGCCATTGAAATCAGTGAATAATATTGAATGAATCACCATTCATGTACAGTAAATACAGCAATATTATATTTTAAACACACACACAGCCAAATGACCAGAGGTATTTATGTATACCATTGATGTACTGAGGGATAATCAAAGTAAAAAACAATAAAACAAACTTGTTCTTAGTGATTAATCAATGCGTACTTGTATTTCACATTCATCGAATCATACAGTGATTGGCAAGGAATGTATGATATGAGTCAGCATAAGAACTAAGATTTCATTTATCTTTTCAGGTGTTTTAATACAAGAACAACAGAAAGCTGAAACTATCTTCACATTAAGGTAGAGGATCGAAATGTCTGCAAATAATTTAAACCATATTAGTGTATGATAATGTTGACAGTAAAAAGATAGGAATGACTGAAACAATCTAAACACTGAAGCAGTAAAGTGGTTTTTAAGTACCTAAACAAAAGATCACTGCCAACCAAAAGACATCCAAAAAGCAAAAAATATGTGATGTTCAAAAAAGATATGAAGGATGACTTCATCACAAGTTTCTATTGTGCCTCTCAATGCATGGGCTAGCATTTTGCATATTCTCTTTTCTCTGCAATGACTGCACCCGATTAGTCTCTTCAACACACATTCTAACAATAGGAAATGCTATCCACAAAATGGGTTATTTCACACAATAAAAGAAAATCTTACTGAACTATCTTCTGAAAATGATGTACAAAAGGCTATTAAACAACATGCATCTGGCAAGTCAAATGGTTCAGATGGCATACAAATAAATCCACATACTATTGCTGATTTCCAACTATTAAGACATCTGCTGAAAATCCTCCAGTTAATAGGAGCACAAAATAGCTTCTTCCAGACTTGACTATTTCCCTTATCTATCACGTAACCGTCTAAGAAGAGGGGATCAATCACTGTGTATAACAACCAACTTGGTAGCTCTTTCCCACCCACAGTGGGCAAAGGTATCACTCATATGGTGCTGTTCATTGGTACTTATTTTTCCCTGGTTTGTGTCCTGTCGCTTTCCAGGGTCAGATAAGCAAGAACAGACAAAATGTGCTGATTGCAATTCTTGAGAAATCCATTGTAAACTGAAAAGGCAAATTCTTTTACATGCCTTTAACTAGATGGAGTTCTGCTTAGGTCAGGCATAAATAACCGAAAGAAAAAGACAAGAACATGCGAGTACACAGTGGAAGAGCAGAAATCCCTCGGCATCAATGCCAGATCCTACTGCCTTAAGATTCATATCATCATTCCATGGTTAATGCCTTACTATGATATTTTGACAAGGAGAGGATCTAGACACCGAGGTGTAATGAAACTGATTAAAGCAATAACAAAGTCTTACAAAGCAGCATGCAGAAACTACAACTGAAAATTACTGTCATACACTAAGAAAGAGTCATTTAAGGACACAGACATTAGCAATAAAATACTATTCATGCAAATACAGTCAAAAAACAAAAAGCTCCCCCCAGCGCAGGTGCCAGCCCTAGCTCTATCCATCTTCTGCAGACCCTAAGTACAGATTTGGTGGTAGGAAGGACTATCTCATGCTTTACTTAAAAATTAGTGGGGTATCTCAGTTCACAGAGGGATACAGTATTTAGAATAATTTTTGTCCTACAGAAAGCAGAAAGGAAATTGCACTATAGATATTCTACCTCCTCTATCTGACAAGCAGTGAACAATTATTACATATGGACAATTTGACATAATTTTTTAAAAGCCATACAAACAGTATAGAGCACTGAGTCTGGAACTTTACAGTTTGCATACTTATAGAAGTTATTATGCTCCTACAGCTATCAATAAAGGGACTTTTAGACACTATATGGCATTTGTATTGAGAGCTATACCTGTAAAACTAAATATAAAATTACTATCTCTAATTGGAACGGTTACATAATTACAGAATCTGTGCTCACACCAGGTAGCAGGCAGCTTCATTTTAATCTATATTCTGAAGAACAAGAACTAATGTGGTAAGAGTAAATGAACTTAATTTGACTCAGCAGACGGAGCTATCATGGACCACTTACATTCCCTTTACTATAAGTACTTGCATAATCTCATTGGAATAACTCATAAATCTGCACGTTTCTCCAGGATTGTTCAACAGTCCCTGACTTACCAACCACCACATATATTTATATCCCTGGTGAAAGCTATAAACCAGGTGTGGGCACAATCATGAAAAAATTTGGGATAGGTTCTACTTATTCTCCTCAGGAAACAAGAAAAGTAAAGACAACTCTGGTCAGCTTGGGTTGGCCACAAAATACAGTGCCACATGAGGGTAACCAGGTGCTCAGGAATGGCAATGAGTAGCCCATATACTTGAATCCACCAGGTTCACTAGAAACTCCTGCTGCCTCAAATCCCTGAAGGAAGCGCACCTAAGCAAAGACGATTGATGATAATCAATTTTGAATTTTCCCCATGAACTGTATTATTTTTTTGAGGCTTACCATAGTGATATTATTTTTAAGGCTGTGTGATTTGTATTACAGCTTGTAATAAATTATCTGAAAAGATAGTTGAACATTATAAAAGGAGGAGGAGTAGATGTAAAGGTGGGGGAAAGACAGAAGAAAAGAAAGGAAGAATCAAAAGCAGAGAGAACAAAGAAAAGAGATTTACTGAGTCATTTATATCTTACAGTTGAGCAATGAAATATCAATACTATCAATAGGCTCCTGATAAAACAATTGGAAATTAATTAAGGAAGGTTCAGAGCAAGATAAGCAAAGGACTTAAGATTATTTTTGTGTTTTAAGACTTAATCATGATGAGAGAGACAGAGCATAAAGAGTTCCTGGTAGTGCCCGTGCTGCTTTGTAAGCTACTGTAGTTTGTGGTAAGACATGCTTGTGTCCAGCCTATCTCTACCCTTTCTCTCTCATATTGAACATTTTTTCTCATCCTAATGCATGGAGCAACCTTGCTTATCTCCTCATTCCCACGCCAGATTTGTTTTTTCCACCGTTATCATAAAGTTGTTACTGCCACAGACTACTTGGCCTCCACGCCGGTGCACAGCTGGGACAGAGGATGAGGGCCGTATCATCTCTTTTATGTCAAGAGCGAAAGAGCAGAGGAGAAGAGCAGTGAGATGGAATAGCTTCTCTTCTCCTCCCTTCCCCCATTTCCCATATGAACATGATGACTCATTATGACAGAAGTGTAATAAACTTCTAAAAAGGCAACCACAAAACATGTATTTTTTTTCTTACAGGCACAGATACATTAAAAAAAAAGCTCACACATTCAATGATATAGGATTAAATTATCCACTGCCAGCTTTTGGGGCAATATTTAAACATTGCATCCTACAATGAAGCTCAGTTCTAAACTGCTATATCTGATTTATAGAAGTAAACAGCAAAACCTCAAAGTGTAACAGCACTGTAACATCTTTATGTTGCAGCAGGGCTATCATTTCAAAAAAAGACTCTTTTTTTCTTTACTCTGACTCTAAACTGCACCAACCCCAGTGAGCTGGAAATTACTTCAAGCTTTCTCCTTAGAAGAAACTTCTTGCCCTCTTCTCTAGGGTTTTGATGAGCAGCGCTGTGCTCCTCACAGTTTGGTATCCCTGACTCAGCTACGAGGACCAGGACTTACGTCGGGAATTTTACAACTCCGGTGGGTAATGGACGGAGGCACCAGCTCGCCAGTGTGCTGGGGGAGAGGCTGCCCCCCATGCAATCCCACTGCTTCTAGTTCTTCAGGCAAGGTTAAGTACATGTAAATTAAAACTGCAAGCTATTTTTGTATAAAGTTGGTATTACTAATTTGTTAACTATGACAATTTCACACAGAAACCCTTTTGTTGGAAACTGACTTTCTCATGTAATAATTAGCTGTGGAATATTACCCCAAACAGGTGTCTGTAGCCTGTCAAAGTCAGAACAGGTGATTTAGAATTAGCGTATTAAAAGAACTGTGAATTAGCGAAGCAAAAACGTGTTAATTTCTTGTTCCATCTGTTAATATGAATTCACTGCCAAATATTTTACTTTGTAGAACTGTGCTGGGATTGGCAAGAACATACACTATAAAAAAAAAAGTTTAAAGGCCTGAATGTTTAAAAATCATGACATACGTTACTGCAAAAATAACTTCTACATTTGAGCAAGGTTTTTTCTTTTGTATCTTTTAAAACTTCATAGTGAAGAATACCATATAATGCATAAAATTAAGCTAAAAGCTCTCACAAATAAACTTTAGGGCTTTCAAAACCAAGTCCAAACACAGTGTCACAAGAAAATGCAAGAAAATATTATGAATTGGCTTAAATAAAAACTACGATCAATGCCTTTATTCTGCTTTTAGTTTTGAGGCACAAAATGTTTAAATACCCAAGATACTTGAGATGTTAATTTTTAAACATAGTACCGGTATCTACCTGAAAAGCTCTGTCCTATCTCTACAGTAACACAGTTCTTATGAACATACCTTTCCTGAAGGTCTTTTGTGATAATGGGCTTGTTATGAGCTTTTTCTGTTAGCAATGGCAAAAAACCCAGAAACTACCTATCTTACACGCCTGTTTCTTCACAATAGTATTTACAGCAGTATGAATGACATGCCTTTTTATAATAATCCCCACCTTCACGTTCCTTCATGTTCTATCTAGAAGCTGGTGTACTCTTGAGCTAATGGAGAGTCTGGAACATGGCAGGATGGTCGGTATTACAAAACTACTGCACAAGAAGTGGAATTAAAGACTGATACTAAAGAGTGTATAGTTTACGTTTGCATTAGAAAAACCAATGTTTTTATGGCACTACTGTCTTTCAGAAAAAAAAAAAAGGAATATTTTAAAGCATTTTAAACATAATTACCTAGCAATGTATTATATATATCCATCAACTATTAATGAACATCAGGTATAAATGTCCAACTCCTAATATATATGACTAATGACTGCAATATATTTTCTAGTGTGAGTCTTTCTCTACTTTTCTGAGCTTTGCAGAGAAATGCCCAATTATGTGTTTGCTCTCTACTGTGTCTTGCTGCTTCTTTTACCCTGTACCCTGTGCCCTTTGGAACCTGGCCATCGTGCAGCAAAGCCTGCTCCCTGCCAAGGACTGCTTTGACTCAGGATAGACAGAGAACTGAGTACATGCACGACCGCTAAGACTGAAAAGACATTAGAGCATCATCAAAATATAAACTGCATCAGTCGTTTCAAAAGGTAATTTCTGCTACTTATCATCAGTTGCCCTATCCTGGAGAACACCATGCCCAAGTTTGCTCACAGGTATGAACAGCAAGGTTACAGCTCCAGCTCATATTTATATGATGTCCAACTGCTTGAATTCAATAATTTGCTCTTAGCCCTTTTTTTCTTGGAAGGTGAAAAGGTGCAGAAGCTGAGAGGAAGATCATGCATGTGGAGCAGATGAAGGAGAAAGTCAAAGATGTGGAAATGTATAGAAACCTGTCAATGACTTAAGTCTTGGTGCATTTCTCATCAAAAATACAGAGTTAAAAAGCTAATCCTGACAGCATTCACGTCGTTGTTATGCTAAACTTTTCCAAGGTAAGAGGCAGCCAGCATTTTCAGGCCTGGCCTTCAGAGATGTAAATCAATTTACACTAAAATTTTCTTAGGAGACAAATATTTAAGCGTTTGCTTGCCCAGTCTATCCCCTCATCACACAACCCTGATAAAACAAATAAAGAGATTTGTAGAAGTTTCCCTCAAGCCTTCATGCTACCACGATGCAGCAGGACACCATCCTAGCCCCAGGCATGTTGTTACTTTAGCATATTTCCACAAATTTTATTTTCTAGCATGAGGAAATCACAGAGAAGCCCATATTGCCACTTGGATTGCAGGAGAGTGAAAAGATGCACACCCAATTACTGCAAGCATTTCAAGCAAAGCTTAGAGATATGCAGCAGGTTCTTAACTGCAAATGATATGATAGGTAGTTTCTCCTCCCTAGTTTTCTGCCACATCCAAGAGATTAATACTTACATGAATCATCTGTAATGACTAGCATAATTTAGGGAAGTGAATGAGATTTTCTGCATTATTTATATTATGAACTCACAAGAATATGAATGGTGGCTTATGTAAATGCAAACCATGTTTACAGTAGCAAAGTGCAGAGAAAGGCTGGCAAGGGTTAAGCTGATATTTCCAGAGTTGGAGCTCTTTGTATCAACACTCTATTGCTTATTGCTTTAGCGCTGAGTGATGTGAGTTACAGCCTATGAACTACATATGGGAAACTTTTATTGTTTTCCACATTTGAATGGAAAAATAATTATGTTGCTCACATCTTTCACATACTTAAAGTAAATGCATCAAATTCTTTCTCAGGGTGTGGGCCTGAATTCTTATATTTAAAAAAACGAAGGCTGCCAAAGTTTTAACCTTCGAGTAATAAAGATTTTTTTTTTCCCCTTTCCTTTTTTTTTAAATGCTTGATAATTCAACCTAAATGTCAGCTTAGGCTTTAAAATAGAACACATCTATTTGCTCATAATATTTAAGAAATACAATGTCATTATGCTGTTATCAGTGGTAAAACATGTCTAATCTTGATATAGCATCACCTTTAACAAATGCTTGTGGGAAAAAACTAGCGAATGCATAAAACATTTTATGTAGTTTTAAAATATACAATACATTAAAGTTTTAGTTGACTTATCTGAAAAGACATATTTTTGGCACATAAATAAAAAAAGGCAAGGGAAGAACTTGTCAGAAGGCAAATAAAGTATGTAAATTAAATCAAAGGTAAGGCAGCTACACTTTTTGTATAAATAACTGTGTTAACAGATTTTTATGCATATTACAATATATTCAGATGTATTACTTCTGCAAAAACAAATTCATTGCTTCTCTCCAAAAAATGGATTAAAACAATTTATTTTATAAAATTTGGATGGATAGGATAAGAAATGTAATAGCTATCTATGGAAAATAAATATAAAAATTATTCAAGCTCCATCTACTTTATGTTAGTAATGAGATGCACTTCATTCAAATTCCTTTCAATTGAAACAGTGCTGAGAAAGCAAGAACATGATTCTGTAGGAAATGATTTCTAATCTTCATGATAACATACCAATATAATACAATTATTTACAATTGACTAAGAGTTAATTCCAATAGTATAACATCTTTCTTGCAAAAATGTCAGCTTTTATTGATGAAACAAACTAAGAATAAAACATTTTTACTTGTAGTCTAACTGTGCTGTTTTTCATTCTGTTAACCAAAACAACACAGCAATACTGTAAACAAAAAAATAGCATCAAACTGGCTGTGTTTGCATGATTTTATCAAGAATCATAAGCAGTAGAGTGAAGTGCTTTGGGATTTTTAAAACATTAAAAATAGTTTGAGAAAAAACAATGATTTCTTTTTGTTTGCTTATTTTGTGGGAGATTTTTTTTTTTAAGATAATGACCATGAATTCAGTTAGAAGACATCATCGATGTCAGTAAGCATAGATCAGGTATCCTTATAAAAATACCTTTGATCATGCTGCAACTTTCATATTTTTAAATGCCCGACTGTCAAGATTTTTTTTGGTTTTTGTAAATTAATGGAAATGACACTTAAACAAACAGTTAACATTTAATCTTCTCTCTGTATACTGAATTTGTGATGTACATGACAGAACGGTTTTCACTGGAGTCTGAATATTATTTTACTCTCAGCAGTTCTCTTGCCTTAGAACACTTCACCCGTAATGTATCTCAATATTCCTACAAAGAAAGAAATATGGTTTAATTGCTTCTCTGTATCATAATCTGGGGAGGGTATTACTCAACATTTCCAAGCACACTTTATCAAAAATAAAAGAATTTCTATTTGCAGCTACACAGGTATTTGTGGGGCATTTTGAGCTCCTTTGTCATTGCTTTCTGCTGTGCATCCTCTGAGGTTCACTAAGCAGAGACACAACCACCGACAGACATACCGACCCAAAGCCGTCCCTCCACACTGAGCACTTGCTTTGCTCTTATGATACATCTTAAATGAGGATTCACCAAGGCAGTTGAAGAGGAAAAATATATCAAATCAGAATAGAAAGACTCAGACTGTTTTGGTGTAAAGGACCACACAAGGCAGGAGCATTGACAAGACATGGTCCTGGTTCGAAGGCCATTGATGAATACTCTACTGCAAAGTCTGGAATTCTTTTCCCCTCTCCAGATCTGCAGCTGTTTGAAAAGATAAAATTAATTTAACTCTCTTCTTATGGCAAGGCAAGTAAAAAAAGACGTAGCGGTGTGCCAAGACAGAAAACCACAAGTAACTGAAGTTCATAATAAAAGCAGCTGCATCGTCCAATTCACACAGGGTTACTCTGCTTAAGTCCTTCCACTAATATTTAAAAACATGAACAAGTATGCCCTTATAAACAAAATACAGCAACTCTGCCTTATCTCTTCACATGGGCTGGCCCAACAAACTCAAACGCTAACACAATAAAAGGAAACAGGTGGCTGAGAGAAATATCTTATATCCTCTAAAGCAGCTGCCCTACAAGAAATTCAATCTAGGTATCCCGAACAAACTGCCTTTTCATCAAAGAACACTTACATGAGAGATGCACAGTATACCTATTAAGAACATATCTTGTATTGCACTTTCTATCACCAACTGGTTCCCTTTGATTGGCATAATTTTGGCAGATAATAATATTTGTATTTTTAAAAACAGTATTTAATTTGTTTACAACAGGTGCTTACTTTCCATTCGCACAGAAGCGCCGTTGTTCCCAAAGGCCTGGGGATACGACTGTAAGTCTCACGTTACTGGTTTTCTCCTAAGAGCACAGTGGCCATTAACACGCCCAAAGGAAACAGCAGGAGTGAATGATTTGACCTCCCAAGTTTCAACAATCTGAACTATTTGAAGTGCAGGACGCAGAAATACTGTAGCAGGTTGGAGTGTGTGAGAAAGGATATATACAGGTGATGAGTGACGGGGCATACCACTTGCACGAGGAGAAAAAGGTTTTACCATGAAACTATGCATTGCTACTTTACTGCGCTATTAAAATGTCTGAATCCTTTAGGGAAGAAAGGGAACTGCTAAACAGGTAGCGAGTATTTCCAACTATTTAATTTAAAAGTTCAAATCTTCATTATGAAGAAAAACAACCATTCCGCTTAAACGTCACTAAAAATCCATAAGGTTGTGATCTCGCTCAAATAGTTACTTAGAATATTAACCATAAACCAACATGGATTTCAAAACAACCACTCTGCAACACCCCCAGCCTAGAGCTTAAAATTTTAAATATCTCTAGTCTTTTACTTTGGTCCTGAAACACGCATACTAATCTAAATCTGCCCTGGAAAGCATGGAGAATTATCTTTTTGATATGGATAGATGTATTTCAGACATGCATGTTTGCATAAAGACCTCTCAACTTTCTTTTCGATATTATACATAAAATATTTTCATTTTCTATTAAATAGAAGAATATATGTGAAATATATAAACATAAATCTAAATATGTTTCTTTCCAAATCTGCAGAGATCTCTAAGTTAATATATGAAGGAAAACCTGTTTAAAAAGTTTCAAATCCTAAACTCATTACTGAATCCATTAGGATTTAAGAAAAGTTGTGATACGTAATGCTAGGAGATGAGTGGTTGTGGCGGAAGTGCTGTCTCAAAGCAGGACAGCAGCACAGGGAAAGGCAGATGGAGAGGTGTTGTATAGGTAACTAAGGGTGGGAGGTGAACAAGGGTGGACAGGTATCAGAGATGGAGCTCAGAGTACTCTGTCTTCTAAGTCATCAAAGTCGCTGTACTTGTCATTGGTATGATCTCCATCCTACCCTCACTGCAGCTGCTGTGATTGACAAAAAGTCTTTTATTATCTGTACTCCGGGAAAGAGGAAGGTGGACAATAGACTAAACAGATTCTTGACATCATACAAGTTATCGACTCACGGTCCTAAAATCGAGCAATATATCTGTTCAGCTGATGCTTTATGCACATCAGGAAAAAATATTACAAATGGAGCTGGAATGGTGAAGATTTTGTGGAACAACTTATATAGCCATGCATTTTACATTTTGCTGTGTTGGTTTTCACTGTGCCTTGAAAACCCAGGTTTCTTCATTGTACTAGATACATATCTAAAGAGAAAATATAATTATTGTAATAGCAAAATATCTGAATTTTTGAAAATAACTACTGATCACAGACAGCAGCTCTTAGCTGCAGCTGTTTCCGTCATGACACTAATTCCCCATTCATTTGAATGGGGCTTAATGGTGCTGTCATAATAATCTTATTGTGACACCAATGGAAGTTCATGGAGACAATGCAACAATGTTAAGATTAAATAAATTGATGTCCCTACTGTGATATGTTTAGCATCGTATTCTGAAATTTCTATATTTGGGGAGCTTAATTATATAGAATTTATTAGTCTGACATATTAACCTCATTTTTATGGCTTCCTCGAAAGCTTCCAGATTTAATTAAATAATTCGCTATAGCTGCACAAGCTATTGACTTCTCTTGAATGTATTCATGAGTCTTCTCTGTTCTACAGAAAACGTAGTGTCAGGTTGTAATGGCAAAGTATTTTTGGCATGTCATTGTCCTATTAGAAATCCAGAAGTCCAGCTGGCTTTAGTTTTTATGTGTATTATATTTGCGAAACCCTATACTTTACAAATGACTAATGAACCACTCTGTCAATGGCTGTACAAATACAAAACCTGGTTTTGTGCAGAAAGACCTAAGTATATAGCAATAGGTGGAAGAGAACTTCCTGAAATTTGAGAAACCATGTCAAATAGAAAAGAAATATGTAGACAGATTTTTGGAACTGACCACAGTACATATTATAAAAAGATACAGATCAACCCCTCAAAACTTTAAACTACAGAATTAATGAGTATTGTTTGCACTGTCAAAAATTCAATCCTATTCTGATTTTATTTCACATCTCATGTAAGCCTCGCATTGAAAAGAATATTGGATGTTAGCTCAATCTGTGGATATATCAGTTTCATAACCAGAATCTCAATATGGGTGAACTGTGCACTTCGTTTCTAAAATTAATAAGTTTCAAAAAATGTAAAGGGAACAACAAAGTGTTCCTGAGCCCTGATCCTTGTCTGTAACCACAGGTGCCCGCTCTCCCCAAGGCAGAGGTATCTCACAGCATTTGACGAGCGCTGTAATGTTCCCTGTCAATTTTACATTCTGCTTGGCAGCAGCAGAAACCTGACAGGCATCAGCAGAGTGATTGGCAGTACCATGGCTGATAATGCGAGTCAAAGCAATTGGCAACAGCACCACTATCCCCCTCGCAGAGTCCAGAATTTACTTATAACCTCACAGGTGACCTTTGATGATACAAGCTGGAAGGTCATGGAAAAGAGAAGACTTTTTATGTTCCTTAAAAATTATTGCTGGACTAATTTTTTTTATACCTTATTAGACTTTGAACTAAAGCAGCCCCTGATCTGGGATACTTCAGCTGCAGACACAACTCCCATTCCCTTGTAGGGGCTTCGTGATCTCGGATCTAGAAACAGTAACTCTCTTGGGTGTTTAATAATGTATGTGATTCCTGTTTTCATATTTACGTCTTTGATTTCCCCAACTGTAAACAAATGTAGTGAAGCCTTTCTACATCAGAAAATTGCTGTGAAGATTAATCAGCTAATGTTCATAGTGAGATCTGAAAAATAAAAGTCTTATGTACATTCATGAGCACTTGATGTCCATCCAGGCTCAGCCTTGCACCTACCATTAGGTTTCCATGTGATCACAAGAATTTTTTGTCTGAAAGCTCAACCATGAGTCGCTCTGTCTCAAAATCCCCGAAGCATTCAAAATTTAATATCAGCAACTCGAGTTCTCAGACTTTACGGTAAACATTTCAATATTAAAGCAGAGAGGAAAGAGAACCTTTCAAGAGGAGCAAGGAAATGGGAACTAATTTGTTTTGATTTGAACAAAACCGAATTCACAGAAAGGCTTGGGCTGTTCTTCTCTTCTTTACCATCATCCTCTACTCCTAACAATCCAGCTGTCCCTCCCTAATGACAACAGCTTTTCAGTTGCACTTGACATACATATGAAACACACATCCAAAAACATCCCCATTAAAGCACAGATACTACATTTTGTTTAGATTTCATAACCTATCACTTCATGTCTTAGTGTTTTGTGCTCATGAGCACTTTATAAGTGTGTTGTAGAAAATGCTCCTGTGGCAGAGGGAGAGATTTCAATCACTGGAAGGCAGAATTAAATTGGGAGAGATAACAGGACACAGTAAAACACGCCTTGTGTTGCTGGCCTGCTATGCCAGCTCTCTCTGTTGAGGTACCTAGAAACCAGAGGTTTTGAGATTAATGTCATCTAATGCTATTTTTCAAGCCCCTGAAGCCTCCTGTCCTCACATTGCTTGTCACCAAGTAAGACCCTTGTTTGCATGACAGCGGGTTTGAATAAAGGCATTTATTATTCAGAAATATTCTGATCCCTTTTGCCTGTCCTTTCTTCATAAATATTTCCTTGGTTTTTTTTCATATTACACTGAAATTAAAACAAGATGAAATCTCCCTGCATGCGATGTCATCAGGGTTAGTTGGGTCCAAGAGGATTTTTTCAGGATTTTTCCCCAACTGCTCTTACTTAGCTCTCTATAAATTGGATTAGGTATGTATTGCAACACTTATGGAAATCAGAAAAAGTGAAGACTAGCTTAGGTTGAAGCCTGACCACTGCACATCCTTTACACTTTCCTTCAGCCAATGTTTATACCCCCTAAACTGCTGTGGTGCATGTTGCAATCCACAAAGATTTAAAATTCATCAAACAGACAAAGTGTACATTTAATACTCACATGAGGGAATACAGAATGCCTTTCAATACATCAAACTCCTAAACCTTTTACATCTTTCATTTTTAAGCTACATGGATTTTGATTTGTACAATTTTAAAAATATTCTGAAGCCTAGTCAATCTAACACTAAAAAGCACTGTTGCACAGTAAGAAATCAAGAAATACAATTCAGCAAACCTGGTATAGTTGGTCCCCAGGGAAGTTCTTTTCCAATTCTGTTTGTCATAGCCCAGATCCATCATGTCATGCCAGCCTAACTTACTACTTCTGTCTTTTTTCCTTTTTTTTTCTTTTCTTTCTCTTTTACCCTTTTTTGGCACACTCCAACTATTTTCTGTTAAACTAGTGCTGTCACAAGAAAACATATAAAAATGCTCTTTTGCAAACATACTGTTTGGTCTCTACTGAACTCTCCAGAGCCACGGATTTCTCTCACTGTCTTTATCAGGGGTGAATGTTGACAGATCACTGAACCTTACTGTCAGCAGTGACAGGCTTAAAGCTGTTTTGTGCAAGGTGGAGAAAAAACAAAAAAGGTTTCTGTGCCTTGCATCTAGAAGGTCCCTGATTTAACAACAAAGGCTTATGTTCAAAGATGATTAGCTTAAAGGCATTTCAGAGAGTTTTGATTGTAGCAGCAGTTGGGTGTCTTGCTACTGGGTGAAATATGTATTCCCCTGAGAACAAAGGCGGCAGCAATCCTATTCTGCTGAGATGGCAACTTTAATAATTCCATGTATTTATCAGTATTGTGTCAAGATCTTAAGGATTTTGCCCTTCAGGTGAAGTTGGAGGTAGATGGAATGGATACGGTGCTGAACAATCCCACTAAGATATACATGGAAAATGTCCCTTAATGTCCTGAGGGAGAGATAGAAAAGATTCCTAAGGGTCTGAATACACATAACATAGATAAATGTCTTGGAGGTTTACGAAAAGAAGGCTGAGGGTTTTACATTGGGCTTTAGCCTATGCATAAAGTGGTGAAACCAGGTGCTTTTCCCCCATACAGAGAAGCATTAAAAAAAAGTATTAATAGTTTAAATTATCCAGCAGTATTTTCACCCAGAAGTTAAACCAGACAAAAATTAGGAATGCAGAGCAAACAATGAATGCATTGAAAATAATAACGTCATATTTACTGTTGGATCTCTTATAAAAGAGGCAACTTGAAACATAAATAATGGGATTTGCTGAAAAAAATAATTGGAGAGATTATTGCAGCTGGTAGTGGCATGGGTAGGGCTTGACTGGGCACAGATATTACACACAAACTCAGATGTTACACATAAACTCATACAGAAACAAAACACCTCTTTGCCTTTGGATACACAAACATTTTCTGTGAGCTTACTTTATGTGGCCATGTTCGGCGACACCAGGATGGATTTCACTGTCCCACAATGATAATGACCAACAGGGAAAAACTGTTCATTTGGTGAGGATATATCTATCTCTTCATGCGCCATCAGAGAGATATAGGGGACTTTCCGAAGGAAATGCCTCCTAATTAATGACAGTTCAGAGCCTTATGAAGTGTGAAAGACTGTCTGGAGGAATGTGTAATGTAAGCATCATTCTGAAGGACCCGGTAGTACGGTGCTAGAAGCAAAAAAATGTGGGACTAACATGCAGGACAGGAGGGGCAGGTAGCTGGAGGAAATCTAGGATCAGTTTTTAAAATATTTAGATGCCCTAAAGATACCACTTTGAACAATTATAATGTCACGGTAGGCCTTTTTCTTTCAATGCCTTGAAAACTTCGTATTTTAAGAGAAAAAACACATTTTCCTTGACATGTTTACTCCATTAAAGTTGGTGAGTTCTTGGCCATGCTTCATTAATTAAGATCTCATCATGTTTGAGGAATTGCCATGGAGTCACTGGTTATATATGCCTTGACACTGCAGTGGTTGTATCAACCTATTAGTAGGCAGGTCATATTAGAAATAATTTCCACCGTTATTTGTGAGATGCAAACTTTCATATCATTAAGGATTTTTTATAGAATTGGGTGGCTATAAAAGAGAATATCTTAATTCCTCTAAAATCACAAAGCAGGAAAACAGCAGAAATATCAGAGAGAAATTTTCTTAATGCAGAAAGCTGCTCACAGATCAATTTTCAAATATATCAATTCTCTTCCCACAGGTTTGTCTTATGCTGTGTCAAGTGGCAGAGCCGTGCCACTGGCCACCTCTGCAGAGCTAACATTAATGCATCCCTTGACTTTGTCTGGCAGCAGCTGTGCCCACAGCCTCCCTGGTTCCTGGTACCAACCACTGCTGCCAGGAGCACGGCTAAGCTGTGCGGTGGGAGAGGATGCATACGCTGGCAGTTTCTCAGTAGGCTGAGCATTTACACAGACTCTGTGGACCAAAACCCCTGATCTCTAGGATCAGGTCTAAAAAGACCTCTGTCTTCATTTTATGCGAGGTTTGGTGATGGTTAACCCAAAATACAGTGATGAGGTCCAGAGTAATCATTTGCAAGTCAAACTCTCTTCTTTCTTTTTTATTTTTTTTCTTTCTTGTACAACATGGGGTTCTGGCAACTGTGCATGCCCTGTGTTTGCCAGAATTTAACTACACATTTTCAAGTTACTGGCCCTTTGTAGTTCAAAAGATATTTGTTTTCTGCAGGCCTATTTTCCCTCCTAAACGGATTCATTATTGAAGTCAAAGTTTTACACTGAGCCTCTGCTGCAGTTACACAGGTGTGGGATTACTGGGGCAGCTGCAGCCCGCCCAGGAGACCTGCTCCACGGAGCACCCACCCACCCCAGGGCTGTACTGGGGTAGCAGTTGTGTTGATGCACAGTTCTCTCCTCCTTCCTCCCCATTCACAGTGCAGCTGCACCAGCCTCTGGATTACAAATCTGTAATTTTCATTTTTTATTTCAGAGCTACCATAAGGTGACCGGAGCTGGCAGGGACTCCCATGGTCTAGCCAGCAACAAGCGGGCTGTGCTGAGCAGAAGTTCGCTTAAAACAGGCAGAGGAAAATTCATTTATGGGAGTGGAAAGACCTAAAACATTGTTCCTCCAGACAGTCCATCAGATAGGGATCCCCAAACTATCTAGCAGTCTGGGTTTCAAAGCTATTCCCTATCAGCTGAGGACCAGCACCAGATGGAAGCTAATTAGGCACAGCTCAGCCTGTTCCATCTTAATATTTTAAGACCAAGGTGTGCTAGTGTCACAGAAAAGCTGTACCTGGAGAGGGCAATTTGTGTTCAAACCTGAGCCAGGCTTTCCTCTGTCACTCCGTCCCCAATCCTCTTGCAGTGGTGGCACAGATGGGGACTCTCTTGTGGGATTGGAATCACTGGTGCTCTGCCATCCTGCAGTGCAACTGCTCTGCTTCTATCCAAAGACCAGCAATCTTGTTTTCCTAAAAGCCTTTTCAAATGATATGTGCACATGACATCTGTTTGCAATGTATATTTGCCATTAGTGTTTTTAAGTAGGAATGGTGGGGTCCGTATGGCACAGAACATAAGGATTGCCATGGTAATTAGTCATTATTTGGACTAGCAGAGTAACCGCTATCAAAGACTCTTAACGCACTCATATCTTAATGTACCCAACATGTATTTTCTTTGTTTCTGCCCTTTATCTAAAGTATTTGTGCTCTGAAAATACTGTTGATAATTATAATTTGCTTGACACATTAATCTATACAGGAAAATTAAGTATAACATTTTAAGGAAAGTTTCCTTTTAAATTTTTTGAGTATTGCACATTTTTCATTACAAAACAACATCTATATAACATCTCTAAATCTCCATGAGTTAAAGGAAAGCAACCAAAATAAGAAAGAGTAACACCTCCATAACAAAGAATACATGTATCTCGGGTTGATCTACACTGAACACAAAAAAAGATTATTTACCTGCAGCTTTTGTTCTCTGAGACATGTTTACTGTGCATATATTCACAGTCTAGGTCTTATTTCTGAAAGGCAGGTTTGTTTTTTTTAATTCTCAAGGAGCCAGCAGGTGTGCCCAAGCATGTCCACAGCTGCACGGCTTTCATGCCACCTAGGAAAGAGCATTGCTAGCTCAAGCTCAGCAATACCATGCAGAGGAGGGCTGCGATGTGAGTAAATAAGCTTCGAAGAGGAATGGTCATAGGTATGAAACTCTTCTTTTTTCTCTGCCCACCCATATATATCTGGGAGTGTTCCCCAATTCCTGTGAAGCTGAGGAAGGGCAATGCCATTGCACTTGGTGAAAATACAGTGGAGGCCCCACATGAGAGCAGCTCCATGCAACAAACTGGAGATGGAGATGCATGAGCCCGACTGTCCCAGGCAGTTCCCTAACAAATCTCACAAACTCAGGGTTGAAGACTGCAAAAACCCTCTCTCGGGCTGGAAGGATGGAGATCATGATATCTTTTTTGAACAGAAGGAAAGGTTCAGCATCTTCGTTCACAGTAAGTCACCCAGATAAGAAAGTGGGGTGAGTACCTAAAATGGAACAGACACCAGACAAAGCACTCTGGTCCTCTTACCTATGCGAGGGTCCTTTTTTCCCCCTTAATGAAACTATAATAGGAAAAAATTCCCCTGAGCTTCATACTGTGCTATGTGCTTATGGGGGAGAGCTGTTTGGTCTTGGAGCTTCCCCCTCTCCCTCCTGCACTGTGTACGAAGTAGGGCAGACGCACAGGGTTACAGGAGAATGTTTGCAAGAAACCCCCAAGTCATACAGCACCAATAAGGAACATGGCAGGCGCTTAGAGGAGCACGAGGACTATCCTTTGAGGTTTTGAAGTCCAGAGATGAGCAAAACAGTGTTTGATGCTTAGTAATTATGCTAAGTGGGCAGGTGGGAGCCAGATGCTAAACAACAGCTTCAGATGTGAAGGCACTGGTGCCCCAGTGCTTTGCCTAGACCCGTCTGTAGACATCAAATATATTTAAACATTAAAAAAAAAAAAATTAAGATCTGATCCTGAAAGCGTGCTAGTAAGCAGCAGAGTATGTTATACTCGTTGCCATATTGGCTTGTCTAGAGCATTTGGATAAAATTTGTACATTTGTATATTTTATGTTGGATTATCATTTCTTACAGTTTCCACATGTTCTTTCATCAGGAAAATAATGCATGATCAAATGGTAAGTCCTAATTTTAAACTGCCTTTATGCAATTGAACTGAAAATATTAGTTTATCTTTTGCTATTCTGTCAAGCAATATTATACTGATTAAGTTTTTAAAATATTATTGATGCAGATGGAGTATACATAACCGGTGTTTATACTCCATTTCATGTGCTTACATCTTGAATCTTGACAAACTTCGAATTTTTGACCATACCCTTGTGAAGGATCAGAATGTCATAATCCCTTTAGTCAATATTTTGAAAGGCTAATTTGAGTGAGTAATTGCATTCCAGTTCAGAAGAATATTAAAATAACTAGTTTATGTGAATACATCCATCCTAATGGAAATATACATTCCAGAAGAGTTGGAAGACTTAGCTTAATATCAATGCTGTATAAAATTCAATGACTTGAGCTTTCAGGCAGGGCTGCACAGGCAGACCGAAAACATTTTGGCTCGCTTGGGTTTGTATCCACTGTATCTGCTTCCAATCTCAAATTCCAATAAACGAACAACAAAGAAATCAAAAGGAAACTGTGTGGCTCGCCAGCCTGAACCTTGCTTGCAGAGAAACCAGACAAAACCACACAGTGTGAGGAAACAAACATAGAAACACAGTGTAGTATGTTTTCTATTGTTTCTTCCAAAAAACATCAATTGGTCCAGATCCACACAAAATCTGCCTTCTTCTGCTTAAATTTACCCCACGCTCACTGAAGGACTGGTGAAATTTAGTGAACTTTTAAGTAACTGGGACCAAGTTCTGGTGTAACCTTTATTTTGTTTCATTTTAAAAATACCACACAGAGCTGTCTCTCAGAGTTAAAGTAAATTCCTAGACAATTAAAACAAATCTTTATGCTCATGTTCAGCTTACTTTTTCTCTCTATAATGCCTGCTACTTCCATGCATAGTTGGGAAATTAGAAGACGCTATCCAAACTAGTAGCTTGAACAGTATTAATAATAGTACTACAGCACAAGTATACATGAAACAATTAAATCCTCAAGGGATTACATTTTAAGACTGCTTCTAAACCAGCAGCATCAGTGGTGCAGGATGGTGATAAAAACATATAGACTATATTGTCTGCAATGGACTGTATCCCTGATTTTGACCACATACTCCACTCTGAACCAGAAGAACATTTCTCTACAAAAGCATTGTGGAAAAGTTATAGTCCTCTAAAACATATTGGTTCGATGAATTATCAGGTTTAGGCAACAGGACTTCCATCCAGAAAATTCTCTATATATACCCATATAGATACTGCCTCTGCCACCTGCGCTAGCTACCACAGTGAGCAAAGCACCAAGAAATTACAGAAAGCCATCTCTGCCTGGTCAATGTTCTCCTGGCATCATCACCTGCAGCCTGGAGGTGTCAATAGTCAGAAAGAAGAGTGTACTTTCATTCATGCAAGTGTACAGCCGTCTACACCGATACATTTGCTTCTTCTTGTTGGCTTGATCTTGAGTTAAAAGGAGAGCTGGTGACTAACCTGAACATACCATGTGGCAGAATGTAATTTGTTTTAAGCTTCTCATGTTCAGTTATTTTTAATCTAAAACTCTCAGGCCCTCATACAGACTGAAGAAAAGACAAATTCTTAATAACGATCACTGTCCTGTGGAAAGTTAAATACTGTTACAGATGGGAACAGAAGGACTTGTTGCAGCAGGACAGTGATCTTAAAATGCACATCTGGAGCACATTGTGTACGCCCAGACTGGCAGCGAAGACTGCATGCGTCAGATGCCATTAGTCAGAAAACGTGTTGGCAGAAAGAAATTATAAGTGCACAACACGGTCAGATGTAAAAAAAAAAGCACCATTTGTAGATTTGTTAGTCAATTAAGCTTTATTTCAAGTGATTCCCCCAAGGCTTCTTGAGGTAGGAACATTTGTTTTCCTTTATTTCACCTAGGCTTGCTACAATTCAGTGACTGTAGACTCAGTATTTTTATTTTCAGAACTGCCACTCAAACCATCACCTATGCTTTGACCTCTCTCCTGATCCTTACTAAACAACCACATATCATCCAAACACAGATACAACAAAAAGGCAGAAAAACAGTACTGCACAAAACTCTCAACCTCTGTACTGTGACTGTTCTCAACCTCTCATTAATACTATGACTGAAATAGAGAATACAGTGTCACCATTTTGGTTAACAAATAGCACTGGTCAAGACAGATTACTCTCATAACCTATATGAGTTCCGCCTTTAGGAGGTATGTGACCTTTTTAATTTCCTACTCTAAAATTGACTTTTGGGGTTTCCAATACTTTAAAAAAGTCTTTAGCAAACAAGCCTTAGTACACAGAAATAAAAAGCATTTGTGCAAAACCCAATCATTTCTAGTCTATAGTGTTTACCTACCATTAAAAATACTTTGTTCTACAGAGGGTATGTTGAATGCAACAATGTCACACTGTGACTACCAAATAAATTAGGCAACTAGCAGAATAGGTCATGGGCTGAAATTGTTTGGCATCACCTGATTAAACTGTTATAAAATAGGAGATAAATTCATAGAAATCTACATCAATTTGCTAAGTGAAAGAAGACTGAGGAAGTTTAATAGTTCACTTCTAATGAATAATCTGAGTAACTATGCTCTGTAATTTCAGTAAAAAATACTGCAGATATTTCAAAGTTACATATTTACTAGAAAGATCTTCAAAATACTTTTTAAAAAGTAAAATGTGTGCTGAACTTTTCTGACATTTACAAAAGTAATTAATTAATATGATTAAGCAAATTAGACTGAGCCAAAGTCTGACTGATTGTAAAGCATGCTGCAAGAGCCACCTGTTTGCTAGAAAGATTAGATACTATGGTGCTGGCAGCTATTGAAAAACAGAGAATTATGAAAGATAGGATAGAGAAACATCTATATATACTGATCTTTCAGATCTGTCTTGTCTAACATGCATCACCAGATTATCTCAGCTTTACCTGATAAAAGAATTGTCCATAAGACATTTTTACTAGGAAAAAAAAAAAGCCCTACAGATTAAGCTAAAACAAAGTCACTGCTAGGTGGGTCCATAAGGGTATTTACGAATTTGATTCCTAATTAGGTACCTCAACTCCTCTGTGGATCTATCTAGCCAGTTCCGAAGGTCTAGGAAAAATCTCAGCACTAGCCATCTTCTCTCTAGATTTGCTTTCCTTCATCTTGAGGGCGGCAGTGTATGTTCCTGCTGCATAGATACAATACCTCTGCCCGAGATAACATTTAACATTTAAGAACCAAACTTCTGGTTAACAGCAATTGCTATGAGATGCTGTAAAACGTACAATTATAAGATATTCATCCCTGGCCACCTTTTACAACTTTCAACAAAACTTGAAACCAGAGTAGAGACATGCTTTCTTGTTATTGTGTTGTTTTTGTTATTTGTATTAACATGAAGCCCCAATCCTTTATGTCGTGGTTTAACCCAGCAGGCAGCTAAACACTACACAGCCATTCACTCACTCCCCCCCCGCCCAGCGGGATGGGGGAGAGAAGTGTTGGGGTGGGGGGAAGTAACATTTGTGGGTTGAGATAAAGACAGTTTAATAGGACAGAAAATAATGGGGAAATAATAATAATAATAATAATGATAAAAGAATATACAAAATAAGTGATGCACAATGCAATTGCTCACCACCCGCCAACCAATGCCCAGCCAGTTCCTGAGCAGCGGTCCCCCAGCCAGCTCTCCCCTAGTTTATATACTGAACATGATGCCATATGGTATGGAATATCCCTTTGGACAGTTGGGGTCAGCTGTCCTGGCTGTGCCCCCTCCCAGCTTCTTGTGCATCTCCAGCCTTCTCAGTCGGTAAAGCACGAGAACCTGAAAAGTGCTTGACTTTGTGTAAGCACTACTTAGCAACAACTAAACCATCAGTGTGTTATCAACACTATTCTCACACTAAATCCAAAACACAACACTATACTAGCTACTGGGAAGAAAATTAACTCTATCCCAGCCGAAACCAGGACAGTGTACCTTACGGTGTCAGGCACTATGTATGCCTGGAACAAATCCGTCACCTCCATCCCTAGCAGCCTACAGTGAATGTATAAGGGGAGAGAAAACACACCCAGCTTTGAAGGACTTAGAAAAGAGTAGCACTGCCAGTACAGCACGTGGCACAGACCAGCTGCTAAAGTGCTAACTCAGGACAGTACTTGATGAGTATTTGATTGGCTAATACTTGTTAGTTCTTGATTTTGAGATCCATACTGACCCCTTTACTGTCCTGACTTCAGTGCTATCCGTATGGAAAACAGGCAAAGAGAGCTTTACTGCAAAGACCATAGGCAGATGTCCAGATTTGAGTGCAGAGCTCTTCTCCAGGCTCTACAGTAGGCATGCTGAGCTTGTCTTCATGGTTAAGTATGAGAAGCCTTCAGAGAACCCACGTGGTATTCAAGTCAGAAAGGAGATGAGGACTGGACGAGGAGTGTAGACTTTTGCGTTTATAGTGCAGACACAGTAGCTCAACTGTGCTGGTAAATGAGATTGCCCTGTACCAGCACAGGATCAAAGGTCTTGGAGTCTGGAGAGGAAGCAGGGGCGGGAAGAGAATCATCTTCCAAAATACAAGCCAAAGGAGTACATAAAGACATGGAAGAACAGAATCACAGAAGTCCTGAGGAACAAGATTTTGAGAACAGTTTATGATATGAGAGCTAGTTACCAGGCTAGGAGAGAAGGGTCATCAGTTCTAAGACACATGCAGTTGTATCAATCCCGTTAGCTTTTTCATGAAAATGATGCCTTAGTACTCACTCTACACGCCAGAGATTCAACTGAGGCTACCATGGTGTATTAGATTATCATCACTAAAATAGTACATTGGAACCAAGGTTAATAACGAACTTTGCAAATCACAATTCCTGTGAAGAGAAAATGCTAACAAATGGACATCTCTGTGAAAAGAAAATGCTGGATATAGAAATTAGCAGAGCTGACTGCTAGGTATGCTCAATTAAGAGCGTATATGTGGACTTTTCTAGAAATAGCTTTAGTCACATTCAGCCCTGCTGCTTGTACTATACTTCTGCCATACAGATTAACTAAACGCAATATTAAAGATGCAAAAAACTGTGATTTGAAAGTTCTGACATAAACAGTCCCTGAAAAAGAAGCAAACAGAGCACACATTGTCTATGCCATTTGTGAGCCAGTGGATCTAATGGTTCACTTACTTTACAACCTGCTTTGGAATAATTTGGCACATCTCTAAGTTTAACAAGCTTCAGTGGGATTAGATAAAATGCAGACTTTGTTTACATCAATTAACACTCAAAGAAGTACAAAAGAACTTGTTAACTGCGTTTATGAACAAAAAGTAACAAAGTAAGAGTTTGTCCAAAGGAAGTTACTGTACGACTTGCTCAGATTGGCACAGTTGTCTCTAAAAGACTAAAACCAAAACACCAACAACTGAACTACATTTTCAAAGAGGCAGACGTGTATTTTTAATTACATCAGCAGATATAATCTACATTTGCAATAACTGCATTATCAGTTTTTCATACATCACATTCACAGAAATGACTGCTTTCCTCCACAAACCATGTATGCATCTGAGTTAAGCAGAAAACCAAAACCACTGAAGCTGAGTTGACAAATACATTGGCCATTGCTATATTATTATTCTTATTTCCAATTATTTTACCTTGACTGATTATAAGCACATTCTTCTCTACACGCTACAGAGCTGGAAAGAAAATGTGGATGACTTCAAACCCAGCACTAACCATCCTCAGAGATAATAAATGGACACATCACATACTCCTCCTAGAAGGTTTGGAAATAGTAAAGGAATTAATAAAGATACAGAGAGAGGGAAGAAAAAAGCAGGTAGAAGTAAGACAGTTAAAGTGAGAGAAGGAGAAAAGTGCACTATGCACTACACTATACTATATTCTGTAGTATACAGTATCTATCAGTTCTACCTCTGAAAGATTCAGTCTTTTTGGTGATAAATATTTTGCCCTTGTATCACATCAGTTCCGTAGAGCTGTGTGTGTTCAAATCCCTAAGTAACATAAGAGATACCTCCAGAAGTTGCTGGGTTTTTAACTCCCTCAGGATCAGCCACTTCTAAGCAAGCTTTCTGTTCCCTGCTTAGGTGGGGAGCAACACGCTGCAGTCTTTTCCCTCTATCTTTTGCCGTTATTAGCTCAGGGATTCATAAAAAAATGTTGACACCTTATCACAATGTTCTTAGTCATATTTTGTGTGTAGCCAAGAGGCCTGGACACTATATAAATACATTTTTGTTACTCTAATAGCATGCCATTTTAATTAGAAATGACACCCCAAAACAACAGAACTGAGCTTCTCACACGTGCTGTCGCTGGTGAGAGCACTGGCCAGTCAACGCTGTGTTTCCTGGTCTTGCAATACTGCAACTTCTCCCTCCTAATATGACAAAATTAATTCTTACAACCTGATAACAAGGCTATTACTATACTAACAGTAAAAGGTGGCTCTGCTGGAACAGCCTGGCGTACTCAAGCATTTCAGATCAAAGGTCTATTGAACTGCAACAACAGATAAAATCAATTTGTTCAACTGTTTCTGCATTTCTAAACTTGCAATGGCGCACTCAGAGCGTGACTTAATGAAGCTCAGACGAGCAGGGCCGTTAGGTGGCCAGCCATGAGACCTAATGGAGAGTTTTCCCAACCTGGGAACCTGGCTGCTGGCTGGAGACAGCTTCACGCTTTGGCGTTTGAGGATGGTCAGGACGGAGGTCGCGCATTTCGCCACAGCTAAGAGGAAGCGGTAGGAATGGAGGGAAATGTGCAGTTGACTATACAGATTGACTAAGCCATACAAATCTCCGTGATCTCTCGCCCTGAACTCCAGTTATGCCCTCTGCCTGCTTCACTCCGTCGTGCTGCTGTCCCAAAAGATGCACTGATTAACTGCAACGGTTGTGCCAATGGAGAAGAAAGGAAACGGTATTTAATCAACAGGGCTGCACCAGCTGTGTTGCAAACATCATTCCTTAAGGTAGGGATTTTAGGTGAAAGAAAGTTTATATTTATTATTTTTTTTAAGGAAATAGAACAAAAGATTTAAGAGCAAGAGGAATTACGTGACATTGAATGTAGCTCAGATACAACTGATTTTTCTTTTTTTATTTTTTTTTTTTAGTAAAGAGTAAAGAGAGAATTTAGGAAAGTAACAGGAAGGGAAATGTTACTCTAAAGTGAAAAAAAACAGGCTATGACAAGAATCAAGTAAAAGAAAAAATATAATTTAAAACATAATTATGGCATTACCGGTATCATGTTTTAAAGGAAGTGTCACAAATATCATGTAAAGCAACAAGCACGCTGGGACCTAGAGTCTTTTTCCTAGTAACTACCACCCAACAAGTGGCAGTTACTGAGACTGTGACAGCCCAAGAGAACAACCATGCACACACTTAATATTCAAGTAATTGAGTTCATAGAAGCTACCAGATATAGCCCAAAAGTATCAACATAGATATCTAGTTGCATCAGAGAAACCTGACTCCAAAATGCTCTCTAAACAAGACCAACTATAAATGCAGAATATCACAGCATATGTAGACAAATTCCTGATAGGTATCCAAACCCTGGACAATTTAATAGCAGCTTATCATTGAATGCATGCTACACAACAATTTAGGTTGTGTTTTCTGTTAGCAAACACCTCAAATTACATGAAAGGGAAAAAAAGTTCCCTAGACACAAACGTTAAATATTGAACAGCCTTATGTCTGCTCAGTCACCACTCCTCTAAAAAAGTTCATTAATTAAATACTTTAGAAACGATTAAAACACTTCTCTAGGACTTATTGGCACCTGTTAATTCACTGACCCTACAAAGCTATGGTAGTAAATGTCTTGTTTGATTGCTTCTGTTACCGATAAGTCAGCAGCTTAAAGACAAAGAAGACATGATGCAACTTCATGTACCACAACATTGCCTTCAAACACAAAAGCCAGTATCTAGAGGCAGAGGAACAGAACATTTATGCAGACAGGGCAGCACAAATAATCTATTTAACCTAATCTTTTAATTACAGGAAACATCTCGTAGTAAGACATACAAGAGCAATGAAATGACCCAGAGCTAGAAATCAAGATGATATATTTGTGCATGCGAAAGTAACACCAGCAGAATTCATAAAAGAAAACCTCCTTGGGCATTATTATCTTTCCGTCAGGATATACTGTCATCACATTGAGAACAGGAGAAAAATGACTTAAAATATGTTATTACAATACAAAAATGTAAAACAGAGGGTAAAGGAAAAGAAAACACGAGTAGAGAAAGGTAAAATTAGAGGGAAAAAAATGCAGGTGAAAAGAAATCTCCATATGAATAAAAAAAGGAGCATCTTAGGAGGGGGGGCGAGGAAAGAAATAAGGGACAGACCCTAATAGCTTGACATAGCACAGCACCTACTCTACAGAAACTGCAATGATTTGGGTGTCATTATTTATTCAGTAATGCACTATTCAGCAGAGAGGGGTGTTCAAATCTGGCCCTGCTTGGGCAGTATGCAAATCTTCTCCCACTCCTTTGCAAGCTTTTAAGGATAGCTGGCAGAGAGTCCCCTGAAGAGTCCTGGCAATGCCACACTCTGCGGTGGGAAACGAGCATCTTGCAAAGAACCCCTGAGATCCTCCTACCCCCTCAAATCTGCGCAAGTGGAGAAGTGTTGCCTGGAAGGGGGAGCGAGACAGAACGTGTGTGCAGGAGAGGGAGCAAAAATAATACTAGTAATTATAAGAGAGTCTTGAAATACCAGGAGATGGAGATAATAATTGATCCTTTAAAAAAAAAAAAAGTATTGTACACTCCTCGCTATATATAATGTTTTCTCCTCTCCCATTTGTGATATTCTGACCCTTTGTTCAGATCCTTTACCTTGCTACATCTAAGTTATTACTGAATATTTGAAAAAATTGGCTTCCTTTCCTTTGATCTTCTTCTTTTGGATTACATTCTTCCTACTCCCTGTACACAGTTCTTCACTCCCACATTTATTTTCCCCATTTCTTTGTTTACATTCAATTTTACCATATTTCTTCACACTTTTCTACACGAGTAAAGTCTATGTTATGTTCCAACACACGTTACTCTCTCTTATTCCTTACTTTGCACTTTTTAACTGATCATGTAGAATATTTGTTTCCAGAATGACAATAAAAAAAAAAAGAAAAATGTACGTAATGGTGAAAACATGGTCCTTTTCATTCCAACTGCAGCCTTAGCTGAATCGCACAGCCATTGTTTTCCAACAGAACTTGCATTTCCAAACTTGGGAATTCCCATCAGTCTGTTTGACAGAATTTTCCTGTTTTTTCTCAGAAGGTGTGCATTTTTCAAATGCCAGTAACATACCACTACAGAATTTCCCAGGAGTAACAGCTTGGTTTGAGGGACTCTTATTCAAAAGCCTTACTTCCAAAAAAAGCCATTTGAAACAGAAGAATAAAAACTGATTATTTACATTCTATAAATCAAAACAAAACCATAACCACTGCATTTCAAAATATTGCTATAATCATTTTCTACAGGCTGATAAATTGCTGGACATCCTTTCTTGAGCACTGGTTGGCAATTCTATGAGCACTAAACAAAATGTTTATTTAATTTTAGACTGTGAATAAAATTATTATAAGTGTGATTCCAAATCCAAATCATAACAAAAAAAAAAAAAAAAATATGGGTGGGGAGGAAGGGGGCATGTTGCAGCTCCTTTACAGTGGTTTTTTTACAGTGTTTTTACATCCTTGTCCATGGAAGGGGTGAGAAAGGCACTTGCCCAAGGGTGTAACTGACTGACTCTGCCCGAGGCACGGCAGAGCCCAGCCTCAGCAGGGACAGAGCAGCCCTAGGAAGGTGAGAAAGCTCAAGGCCACAGCGATGTCCACTATGCCAGTCTGGGGCTAAGAAGCTACAAAGCTCAGGAAAACTCTCAAAATGCTGACTCCATTCTCTAAAATATATTAAAATGACACAGATGCAAAAATGTATTTCCCCCACTTTTCTCAGCATGTTTAGAAGAGAATCAGTGCCTTACTTGAAAAGATAGGGATTATTATATACCATTTTATATACCAATTATTATTATACCATTATATTATTATATACCATTTTATATACCAATTATTATTATACCATGACCTTTCTTTCTCCTACAATAAAAGCCACAAGCTGTGAATAGCCATAATATGGTATTAGAAGTATAGAGGAAGAGTTTTTGTCTCTGACTCCCACATTCATACCCGAGAGTTTCCTTTTGTGGTGTCTCAAACATGCGGCTTGGGCTGCGTTAGCCAAGGACCACCTCTCGTGGACTCAAGCACCACTCTTATGGTGCTATACATACCTGCACAAATGCGTAACGTCTACCCCTGGTGTAAATCAGGAGAAGTTGGGTGAAGTCAGTGTATTAACATCAATGGAGGTAGGTCTTGTTACCCTCAGTCAAAATCGAACCTGTACGGTCTATAGCAGGTAGGCCTGTACCATGAGAATATATGGGTGGGCTATGAATGGACTTTGCTACCATAACTAAAGAAAGAAGTACAAAAACCCAGTCAAATCATTGTACATTGATTTAAGTACTGCAGGATGGGGTATTGAAATGGATAGATGTTTGTTATTTCAATCTCTTGCTCCACAACACCTGCTTTGTGTTTCCTTTTAACTTTACCACACATGAACGATGTGTCTGAATTAATTCAAGAGATCTCTGTATAGTCCATGATTAAAAAATATTCAATTTTCATTGTTTTTCAGCAGCAGTGGTCCAAGCACGAGTCTGCTTAATCTGTATGAGGGTTGGGCGTTTGGTGGTAACAGGTTAATTCAGCAGTTCAGGTTAAAAAGGTACCATTCACTTAACTATGCAGTATCAATGCAATTCATCTCAGTCCATAACAGATGAAATGTTCAATAGAATATGTAAAGTATGCCTCCACCTAGTGATGACTATGTACAAATAATAAAAAATAATAATAATTCTATTACTTTAGAGAATCTTAGTAATTGGCTCCTATTTTCATAAATTAAAATGTGCTCTCATACAAATATTGACTTGTACAAATGCACACTTTCCTTCCTGAAAAATCAGTCTAAGGCTCAATCTGTAAAAGTTTACCTGCAAACTCTGACTGGGGGGGGGGGGGAGGGGGGGGGAGGTTGGACACTAAACACATTCTAGGTTTCAAGTATGTTAAAATTTAAAATAATAATGTATTTGGAAAAATCATTACTGTTATCAGAAAAACAAAACAAAAGGAGGCTGACTGAAGCGTTGCGGATTTTAAGTGTTAAAATCATCGATAATTTGAGTTAGATAGTTTATTTTTAAACGAAATAGTAAGCAAACTACCTCTCTTCATTCCAACTTTGTTTGCCAAATAAAATATTTGTTAAGCTTCTTGGATCACCCTGTTTTACAGATGCAATTGTGGATATAATTACATGAAATTCCTAGGAATTTATTCACCCCAAATCAGAGAAAAGGCAATGAAAGGAAAAAATGAAAAAAAAAAAAAAAAAAAAACCAAAAAAAACAAAAACAAAAACCCAACCCCAAACTAAACTAAAATAAAAAACCCCACACCAGAATTCAAGCAATCCAGCCTGTAAACTAAAAGTCAAGATTTTAACAATTCTCATAATCTGTATAAAAATACTCTATAAATAGGATCAGTTGGAGGTGTATCTTCAAAATCAATAAACTTGAGGAGGAGGTTTGAAAAGCCAGGGTCCCTTGTGGAAAATGCTCTGGGTTTTCCTTTCATATGTACCATCTGGGAACTACCTTAAATGTCTTCTCAGGCTGACTGCGCTTATATTACCATTTCAAAAAGTCTCCCCGTCCCATTAGTGGTCCATGAATCACAGCCTAAGAATGACTGCTCTGCTGAAAACTGAGAGCTATATTATCTAAAAGAGAGGGCAGGTCACTATTTGCATTTATCCCCTTGCATTCAAGTTGCCTGCCATTGTCCATTTAGCACCCTGAAACATCCAAAATCACCTTCTCCCCAAAGAATGTCAGCGGTGGAAATCACTCCTACACAAAAAATGTGAATCCCTACCATATAGTCTGGCATCCCTTTGCACACAAATGCGAGGTGCTGCCTTTCAGAGAGAGGACAGCCAAGGCTCGCAGTGCCCAGCCAACTTTAAATATCTGCCTTGCTCATTAAAGAGAAACACAAAAATGGAGTAAAGTGACTTAGCCAAGATTTTAAAAAATGTAGTGGCTGAATACAGAAATACCAGCACCAAACATGTAAACAAGTCAGATTTGATTATCTCTGAGTGAGTTCATTTAGGATTCATTTTTCTCTTTGTTTTTTCAAGAGTTTGATAAATTTAGGGAGCGTGTGCAATGTTTAGGCACATATCAAGATAATTTTTTTTTAATATTAACTTACATTAAGAAGGCTGTGAAAATCATAATGCTTTTAAATTAATTTGGCTGTTTTCACTCAGGAGAATCACAAAACCTTAAAGTACTAAAGAATCAGAAAAGCCAGGCTCCTTTTGCATTTCTGCACTCCCTTTCAGCTGTTGATTGCAGGTTTACGAAAATACCATTTTGCCCATTTTATGAGTACACAAAACACAGCACCAAAGGCCTCACGTCGGAAGGCTTTATCAAGTTCACCAAACTCGATATCTGTAGCAATAATTGGCATCACATGCTTTATCTTGAACCAGCCCGTCCTTACCAAGATACTTACCCTTTCCCTATCAGGCCCGCTGATCAGAAGATAATCACCATTTCAAAACATAAAACTACTACTGCATGCATAATTTAGAGAATACAGGTTTACAGCAGCACTATTCCTTCCTAAAAACAGATATTCCCTCATTTAGCAACCAGCTAAAATAAGTGTTAATAGTATGAACTCTTTGGCCAGGCACCAATTTTTGCCGAAAGATGCTTAAAAACCGCTCCCCGTTGTGGTGGTGGGTGCCAAGTGACCTGCACCACTGTCCTCTGCCGAGCTGGTCCTTCCTGGGGAAAGACACAGCCCTGGTGGCACTGGCCAGCCCTGGCCCCATTTGCTGCCCGCAACGCTGCCCGCGCCGGCTCGTGCGCTGCCCACGAGATGGCAGCAATATGTTTATGAATAATGCAGCAAGAGGCTGCAGCCCACTGCCATTTCACATGCGAGCCACAAAACGCGACTCGCTTCTTCAGCTGTAAAAAAAAAAAAAAAAAAAAAAATAAAAAAACACCAAAAAAAAACCCAACCACAAAAAAAAACCCCAAACCCACAATCCTCCATGAATTCAGCTTAAAACCGATGGAAAAATAAGCAGCTCCGCTGTCACATTTTGCTCATGCGTAAAACTGCCCGGATTGCTTTTTTGTAAGGTTTGGCATTATCCAAGACACAAGGTGCTTCTTGTGCACTCACAGATTTGTCCAGGCCCTTATGCTCAGCCGTGCTTCTGTCCCTGACAAAATTATTTCACATGCACATTAAGCATTAACTGCTGTTACGTTTTATTTTTGCAACGCAGAAAATGCCTGTGGCTTGAAATAAATATTTTCTTTTCTGATGGACAAATAACATCTGCACTTCTGAAAGCTACAGCATAGCTGTCAAAAGCTAAGTGATTCATATAATTTCTTAAGAAGCACATGTGTATGAGCATACACAGACACTCATACCTATCATAGTCACTCACATATCAGCACTTATATCTGTCAAATGATGGGCTCTTAAAAAAAAGTGCAGTGAGCTATTATAATAATCATTTTTAGTAGACAGACGTCTACATACACATAATGTCAGAATTGGAGAATATGGGTTCTGGGTTTTTTTTAAATCAGCCTGATCTTCACAGAAAACTTAGACTCACTTTTCAATCTGATTTTGGAGTTGTCTGGGTTTTAGTGGGACCCCAAGCTCTGGTGTGTAACAGGAGCTGGTTGCCCTCATGTCTCATGGCCTGCAGCAAGTACCACAGCAGAGGTGATTTGCAGGCAGCATCACCACAGCACCATGCCCGTGACAGCTCTTTCTTCATCCAGACTTTCAAGCCTTTTCACAACCTCCAGAACCTGTTGAAGTTATATTTCTCAAGTGATTTTTTTCCAATGCAGTGAAATTTTCATGAATTTTATCATGGGACAATAATTGGAAAAAAGGAACTGTCCAGCTAAGATGATATTTAGCTGCAAATCAACCAGAGTTTTGCTAAGAATTCTGATTCTTCCTTCAAGTAGCCAGGTATGACAAAAAAAAGATTATCAGGAGTGGACTTCACTGTTTCTGAAAAGTAACTAGGATTTTATTTTTTTTTTTTTAATTAAAAAAATAAACTACTGTCCTGATTTTGTAGTCACAAAATACACGAGGCCTTTGCTGACACCGCTGAGGGGTTTGTGTTACCCCCAACGCTGTCACAGGAACCACAGAAAGTGAGAGAAACGTATTAGCTATAACTTTGTAGCAACTCTACCTTAACTGCTCACTTGTCAGTTTTGTGAATAAAGTTGCTGTTCCTTGAAGTGCCTCAAATTCTATTACAGATGTTGAATATATAGAGACGTTCCTTGACATTCTATTATAGAAGTTGAAGACTCAGTTTCCCAAACCCTTCCAAAGCACACCGTTGTCAAAGTCGAGTGTCTTCCTGCTGATACCTTGTCTATTTTCAAACAGTATATAGTTTGAAACATAAAAGTACAAACATTTTGATATGTATTATAAAAGAGTTTTCTCATTTTCTTTAAGGTGTCACTGGTCTCATACGTATGAAACCCAAGGCCTTACAGTTCGTATGTTCCTGCCAGTAGGTGCAATGCTTTGCTGTCACTGCCTGTATCACAGGAGTAATGAAATGTGTCCCTCTCTCCATCACATTTTTTTTTTAGGGGAAACTGGCTTTATTACCCGGCATTCCTTAAAACATGAATCACATCAAGCATTTTTGTGTCCGTGTTTACAAAGCAACCTGAATTTCATTTCATTCTCAACATACTCTCTTTAGTCTAATGGGGGTAACATCAACTCTAAGAGTGAAACACCACTGAGAGAAGGCAAACACACCCAATCACCCAGGACGGTTAAAGCCTGACCATTGCTCACCTAGAATTTCTGAAATAAGGGTGAAGCTGCATATCCCATAGCTTATATGCATGCTCCAGTTACCAGGCTCTTGCTTATTCTGGTCTAGATGAGGATCTTTTTCTTTCCCAGCTAGTGCTTCTACTTATTGCATTCTTTAATAAACAGGAACACCTCCTTGGGCCTCAGGAGCAGCTACTGTCAACACAGGTAAATTGATTACACTTAAATCTGCCCTTTTCATACACAAACACACACAAAATTACCAAGCATCTCTACATGTCTCTCCTTTTTATCACCTTAAAATGTCATGTTAAAGTCTTTAGAAGGCAAAGTGACTTCTCAATTGTATAATGTTCAGAATGTATATTGTGTGCAATTTTCTATTTTCTGCAAAACTTTCCCCGCAATCAAGAACATTTTTCTTCTTACACTATGCACTCTCTCTCTTACTTTTCTTTTTTAAATCAACGATAAAAATTTGGCATACAGACATGCAATGAAAACACAGCTCTACTGCCGTTACTTGCATAAGACCCTGCTTACTTTTGCATGCTAAGAGCACTACTATAACAGCAGCTTCCAAAAGCAAAGGTCATGATCTGAACTGCTTGACACCTCAGAAAATTTCAGGGCTCAAGGAAGGCAATGAACTAAAGTAAGCATAGTTTCATTTGTAGCTTCCAGTTTAAAAGAAATTAAAAGATAATAGGGCAATTAATAAAGAGCATATTTTTCAACAGATGAAAATCAGAAGTGATTCCAAAAATGTCCACAGAGGTACACTATTACTAAAGTAGAGTCAAGCCCCAGAATCCTGAAATAAGATTAAATGCTGTATATTTAAAGTATCCACCATTCACAGCTCTGATTCTACATTTTGTATGCACTTATGTCAAATACAAGTAGTATTATGTGGCTTTCAAAATGAAAAAAAAATAAGAATAAAGACAACTAAATTCAAGAAAAAAAAAAGCGTTCACAGATCTTGTTGTATGTAGGTTACAAAAGGAAATAGCTGATATATGGAGAGGTCAGAAGATTTTCTTCATCCATCCATTATGTTTTACCGAACATTTTGGCAAGGGCTTTTCTGGTAACGTCACTAACAAGACAGTTAGAAGAGAGAAATAGAAACACAATACAGAGACCATCCCACATTGTTGTGTTCAAGATTTCCCATTTACATCAATAAAAACAGCAATAAAAGTCTTACGTAAAAAGATATGGTTGAACATCGCTGCGGTAATGGTGAAGGCCATTTCTTGTGGGTTTTCTAAACTAATTAAAAGTTTATTATTTAAAGAACCTCTTGCTGACACCATCTAGTAACTGTGTGATAGGGCTAAGTCTTTTAATTAGGCAAAAATCGCAGCAGTAACCTCCAGAAGCGGACAAAATGTTGTACAGATGTTTTAAAATCACAACAGGTCCGTCTAATGCGTATGTAATTCAAAGCGAGCAAGGGTTACTGCACGCCTCATAGGAGGTGCAGGCAGGAGCACTCTCAGGCTCCGGAAACGGCACTTTCTCCAGGGCAGGTTCGGGATGGGGAACATGCTCCAACTGCTGATAAGGACCACCAGAAACTTCACATCTATTTGAGTGCATGGTGGCTTTTTTAGATTTACCTCCTCTATACAGCATTTATATTTAAAAACATACAAAGAAATCCAAATCCAAATCCCAACCCAAGCCCCTCCACCTTGCACTCTCAGTGCTTCCTCTAGAGAGATCATGGAAAAGAAAATTATCCTTCCCATGGCAAAAAGCGGTGACTTAAAACATTCCTGGGAAGCATCCAGATATTATACTGATCCTACAGTATGTAGAACAAAATACCTTATCATTCAGATTATGCTCTTGGACAAAGCTGGATAGCTTCAAGGACGAGGGAGTTACCCTAGACCAGCACCATAAATGTTATTATATATGAAACAGCTGCAAGATAAATTCTTTCATATTACACATAGGTACAGTTGTACTTTCAGCTGTCTCACTGTTGAAATACTGTACGTCTTACACAGATTTCTCTATTTGTAAAATACACTTACAATCCTTAGTTGCATATAAATGAGTAACCCTTTACAGCTGCAGTGCATCAAAACAAAAACCAATATCACACCAGATCTGTGGCAAGAGCCAGGGCATCAAACTCCAGAAATTCTTCATATGAAACCTTCCTAAAAAATGAACTTGGTAAACAGGGAAAAAGTGTTACTAAAGGAACTAAAAAATGTCTGTTAGTTAAATGAATAGTGCTATTAAGAGAACAAAGCAGCTTCACCGATTCGTAACTATGCTGCTTGTGACCTTTTTTTGCACTCTTCACCTCTCTCCTATTTTTCCTCTTCTTTTTTGAATCATCTGAGAGAAATCTTCCAAAAACCTCTTCAAGTCTACAGCCACAAGACATTGTGCTAATGAAGCTCCAGAATTATGAAGCCAGAGGTCAAGAGCATGTCTTCCATGACGTTGGGGCTGAATTTCAAGTTAAAAGGGCTGCTTGACTTAGAGTAGAGGGTGAGTAAAGCAAGAGAAAGAATAAACTCCAGTTGAAAAGTTTACTAGAAGCAGAAAACATTGGATATTGAGAAAATCTGTAAACTAACTTAGTTACTGGTGCCTCAGCAACCATATTAGTACTGACTGAAAAGCAGCCCATCATGTTATTTTCTTTTTTGATAACCCACATCAAAATGCACCTACCAAATATCAAACTAGGCCAAGTAAAGGAAAAAGAAGAATGACAGAGTGACATAGGCGCTGTTTCTGCTCCAGTTCCTGACTGACAACACTGCCATCCCTTAACATGGTTTTATTTAGTTATTACAACCATCTCTCTGTAAATGACACTTCGGATTATTTAAGATTATGTTGTAATCCTTTTAATCCTCAGTGCTTTAAATTTCAGGCTAAACACCAAAGAGCAAACTAGCACTTAGCAGAAATATTTAAAGCATGTGATTTGAACATAAATCTTCTTTTATTCACCACTCCACTGATGAAGACCTAGTGTATCGCATCATTCAGCCAGCAAGAACAAACGGCACGGTATCTCACTGCAAACTGCTACGTTTCCCCACATCATGTGAAGCTGTTTCTAACCAGTTCTTTTCCTTGGTGCTAGCTATATCATCAATAAAATAAATGAAGGAGAATCAGAAGGTTATATTTTATAAGATGTGCGTATACTATTAAGGAAAACTTGAAAAAAACCCCACGTAATATGTTCATCAAGAACAGAAATAAATTGCATGCACAAATTGGATAGTGTGAAAGACAGATCAGACTTATCCTGTTAAACAGGGAGTAGCTCAATTACAATGAGTGGAGTAACACTGCTGAAAACCTCATGATCAAGACCAGAAACCCAAATCTTCCTGCCTGAATATCATTTACTTGCAGTTTCCTCTTTTTTTTTTTCTCCTGCATCGATCATGTTTCCAATTAGTTTTCTTTATGATACTACTACACTCCATCTTCTTGTTACCATCCATTAACTGTCATATACTTAGATTTTAAATTCAAGATTTCCTTCTTTTTCTTCAAATCAAAATCTCAGTAGTAATTTTCTATTTCTAATCTATAATTCATGAACTCAAATTGAGCACCCAGGCTAAATCAAACTCAAAATTCTGCATCTACTCCTAGTACAACATATTAGCAGAAAGCAACCATTGCTTTGTTTGAATCAGAAAAGAATGTTTTATTTTTCAGAAAGTAATGAAACAAAACCCCACCAACTATGCTTTGTTGCCACGCTTTAAGGATATAATCATACATATTTCTGATCATTTCAGAGTTAGGCAACTAATATATTTAATCAAATAGCAATTCAATGCATCTATATTTAGGTGGCAAAAAAAAATTTAAAAATCACCCATGTTCTTTTCACTTTGAACAAATCTATGAATAAGTAGACATATATTATCAACCTTGTTCCCACCCACTAGGGATAAGTAGACCATCAGAAGTGTTTCCTGAAATATTCAGCATCCAGGTACAAACTGACCTCTCCGCTTTCGAACTTGCCTTGGATTCCCTCCAGACTATCTCATAAATCTTCGCTCTCTCTCTAGTCCCCTTCCCACTCTATCTGCTCATGTAGCACCAGTCTCCTTCAGTCCTTTCCTTTCCCAAAATGTCACCACTACTGATGCCAAAGACTTCTCCTCTTTCGCTCTTACCATCTGGCATAATCTTCTTGTAGCTCTCTGTCTAAACAATGCTCCATCCCTTTTCAAAATGTGTCTTAACATATGTCCTTCCTCCCATGCTTTTACTTCTTAATGTCTCTCCCACTCACTTATTGGCTTGATGAAGACACGTTTTAATGGGTTCAAAGAGTAGTGCATGAGTTTCCTTTCTCACATTATTCTGATTCAGTGGAGTTACACCTCACACTAACAGAAGTGAGAAGAAAATGCATTGCAAATTCTTCGTACAACCAGTTTGGTAAATCAATAGCGAGCTTCATTTGTCTTTACATTGGAAATGTATTAGCTGCAATGAATCACTGCTCCAATATCCATTTCCAAACAGAAATTTTGCTTACTGCAAAATGAGAAATAAACCTTAGAAGCTCAGAAGACCTGTCAGTGTGGTCAGGGGGTTGCAGAAGTGAAGGCTAAGGTTATACTTAATCACATTCCAAGTGAAAAAGCTGAAGACTGACAGCAAAACCAAAATATTTATTCTAAAAATACCTAGGAAATGACAAAGCTCCAAGTGTTGTCTCAAGACAACCTGAAGGATGTGGGGGGTATAGAAGCATAAGTCTCACTGTCTTGAAGAAGAGGAATATTTCTATATATTGCATGTGCTTTAGAAAGATGTCTAGAAAAATAAACCTTGAAAAAATCTCTGTAACACCCAGTTGACCCAAAGAGGTTTCTTTTCAAGAAGTCATGTACAGTCCCTTAGGGGGTTTCTGTGTGTGGTGGGTTTTTTTCTTAAACGCCAGACCCAGGCACAGTTGGTTCCTCCAGCATGTTTCACTGGTGATGATGCCAAAGGACTATCTAGTAACTAACAGTATCTTGACCCTGGCATGTTCCCTTCTGTGTCTCTCCTCCCTTTCTTGTTTGTATTGTTAAAAATTCTTAATGTCAGAACTCTGGGAAACAACTCAGTTCATAGAGAATAAAATTTTGATGTGGCTTGATGCAACTTTTAGTGAAACAAAAAACCCCGTTTCTACTGATATTCATGGGAGCTGGATTATGTCCAAAACCTGAAGATGTTGCAATAAATATTTTAGCCCCTAGATCCTGGAATGATAACCTTGCAGCAATGCTTTTCTTGTCCTTTCATCTTTTTGGGCCTTGATCCTCCCTTTCAATTCAATGGGATTGAGACGAAGTAATTAAATAATATTATTTTCCATCAATGAAAAACAGTCCTATGAGAAATACATGTCCTTCTATGCTGTCCCTGACAGAGACAAGCTTTTAAAATCCTCCCCTCCCCTTCCAGAAATGAACCTGGGTCATCACCATCTGAGGACCCTGAACAGCAATAAAAATAAACAGAGTAACCGCACTATGTTGGAGCAATGCTTGTATAAGCAGTTTGAAGAAGTTGTGTTTATGGAAGTCCTTTAGGTCAAGATTCTAGGCCTGAACCCAAAGCAATTACCTACTAAGTTTTAAAAACAAATTGAATATAGAGCATTAATCAATAAATCAACAGGTTCTCAAGTGTTTAGGAGACTCAGTCATCAGAAATCCTTCTCTTAGAAAAATAGTAAACTGATGCTTGATAAAATGCTACACTCCTGTATTGGTAAGAAAAACGTTGTATAAAATCAGTCTCTAGTTATTAAAACCAAGGAAATAAAACATACCTCTTAACTTAACAGAGTTTATACTCAAATGAGCAATGAAATGCATGTGTTTCCTCTTACCTGAAAGACATTCTTTCTGCTGGATTTCTCAGAGGTCCACTCAATGCGAGCACCACACAAATCCACACACTCAGGTTTATATCCTGGTTTCTGGAAAGAAAAAAAAAAACCAAACCCACAACCGTGAATATGGCCTGACTTTTCACAAATTGGGACAGTTATCAGATAAAACAAGAATAAATCAAGTTCAACTGACAGATTATTGTAACACAGCTGCTGGTAATACTGAAAAGAGTTCATTATTGCCTGGTATTATTAGAGACACCTCAGGAGTAGTTATTAATTCAGAAATTAGGTTCTTATACTAGATACATAATTTTAAAAATAATTAGATTGTTTAAAAAATAGTCTAATATAACATCAAATAGATCAAAACACAAATGCATACACATTGACCAGATATTTTAAATGCTTACATTACAAAACCTCTTGAAAAGCCATTGGGTTTAAAGTTAAAATTTTGTGGGTTTTCCAAAAGCAAATTTAAACTGATGCAGCTGGAAAGGACAGAAATTAGACATACATTGTATCTGTAAGATGAGCTATCTCCTTTCTCTAAACAAATTGTTATTTCTAGCTTCTGGAGAAAAAAAAAAAAAAAAAAAAAGAGGCTTCGAGGGCATGTGTGACACCCAGAAAGAGCTCAACACTAGGGTAGCTCCACACGGTTTGCTACTTCGCAATGTCAGTCCGTGCATCCCAGAGTGACACAGCTCTGCCTCCCCAGCGCCTCCGTATGGATGCAAATAATTCAAAGAGCAGATTTGTTTGCTTGTATCATTTACGTTGCTGGGAGTTGGTGTAAAGCGCAATAATCCTCATTTGCCATCTAAGCTCCTTCTCCAGGGACCCTGCATGTGCAGCAGTCCTGGCAAAGCCTATGTAGTTTAGAGTAGCCTTTGTAGATTAAGTTACTGCACATCCCAGACAACAATAAAAATACTACTGTTAACAGTATAAAGCATAGATAATTCCCTTTTGGGTAGAATATAGAGTAATATCCACATAACATAATTAATCAGCTTGATGCATATTTTTTGCCCTATTGTTCTTAAGCCATTTTACCTTAAAAAAATGGCATTGGTGATAGGAAAACAGACTTAATAGAAGTTAACAGTGGCCAGTCCAGCATCAACCACATAATCAGCTTTCCAAAGATTGTTCACTGAATTTCTCTGATGTTGTTATTAAAGGTTAAAAAAAAATGCGTGTTCTGCAGGGTGCTTTTGAGATGGGTAGAAAAGGACCTATTTAGGTTAAAAGGCAGAGTAAGATATCCTGGTCAAGTAATTTGCAGCCAGAGTCTCTGGCAGTTTTCAGTACTGGAGTTGCAATTATGGTTTCCATTTGCCAAATCATAAAACCACCATGGTTCTGCTCCTCTAAAACTGACAGTCCTGTGTGTCTTTGTTCCTTTTTTTTTATTTTTTTTTTTTTTTTTTTTTTTTTTTAATAGAAGAAATATGCTGTTCAAAACAGAAGGATGTTCTTGTGGCTAAACCACTGGAAGAGCAGGGTTTGGATTTTTTTCCCCAACTTTGCCTCAGACTTCCTGCCTGGCCTCTGACAAGAATTTAATCTTCCTGAATTTTTAAAAACAGATCAAAACTGCAGTATTGATATTTGATTTTACAAAGATGCTGCAAAATTTAATCAGTTTATTTGTATGGCAAAAGTGACAAAGTTGAAAAAAACCCAGACAAACACCAACTTATTAGTACAAACAAATATTCAAATAGATGGGGGAAAAAAAAGAATTTTTAGTGTTTTGGTACTATACTTCTCTAAATAGGGCTATGGTGCCTCCTTGGATTAGATCGCTCTCCTTGGCCAGGAGATACCCCAGGGAAGTTTCCTCCCCAGGACTCCATGCAATGACCAGGTGTGCAACCCATCATGAGCACACAACACAGAGTTGTCAAAGTGGGTCACCTCGCTTTCCTTGAAAAAGTTACCCAGAAGTATAGTTTGAGTCTGAAAATACTTTAACAAAGAAGGGCAGCTTTATTCCACCAGCAGAAAGGGTCAAGTAATTTTGGAAACACATAATGCGATGAAAAGAAGAGATTAAAACATAGACAAAGAAACAGGAAATAGTTTCTTGATAGTGAAGGATACTGGGCTACAGAATATTTTCCTCAGGAAAACTGCCATGGCATTTCACGCTAAAGTGAGAAAAAACAATGGAAAGCCCAGGGAAGTTTTGCCGGAAGATGGAATAGTGAACTCTATAGGATTTTACCATCTCTAATTTCTATGATCGTACAAAAATATATGCAGCAGCAGAACTTGGACTCCTCTGTGCACTCAGAGCACACACAGTTTAATTTTATTGTTGCTGTAGTAATCTGGAGTTTGTTTACAGCTCTGATTTTGTAATAAGCAGAAGAAAAGTATAAGTATGTGCATCTTCCTTTCCAGAAAAAATGGGTTGCAAGCTCACGGTGTTGGAAAGATGAACACCCTTCTGCTTTGTACAATAATCAACTGGAAAAAATATCTTTTGCAGAATTTAGCAATTCTGCCCACAACAGGATATGTGGTGTCTATGAATGCTATAGGAGGCTCATGGGTATGGCAGAGTATCTGAAGCTTCTCATGAAAACTATGTGCAAAACCATTCAGATCCATCAAGCCTGAAACCGTCCATTGTGCACATCAGCCCTTCTTCTGCACGTGGGCAGCTCCACACAACGGGAAGCCCTGCTTAAATCCATAGGGACCCCAGGAAAATTGCCTAGAAATTCACTCTGGCCTAAACATTATCTTGTTACATAGTTCGCTTTCCAGTTTATGCATTACCCAGAGACACTACAAGGGAATAAGTTAAGGTTACTGGGAAAGCCTGAGCACTCTGCGTCCTTGCTTTGTGTTTTGCAGTCAGAGCAATTATGTTATATCAATGTTGTTGGAGGGGGTTATGCTGTAAATTGATACAACTGTCTGCTACAATGAAATCTTCCTAAACATGAATATGGATTTCAGCAGCATTTTCACTCACTAAATTACTTTGCAGATGGGCTAATAACCTGAGGTTAAAATAACCTCTGTTGAATAAACTATCTCAGGGAATAAACAGACTACTTTTTCTTGGTCAGAAAGACCAGCTGATAATAGAATTTAATGCTGGTAAGAAATAATGGAGCTGTGATCCATTTAGATTACAATGTCCTTAATTTAAAATAAAAAGCAAGTTATATTCATATCAATGCTAAAAAAAAAAAGTGTATCAAAAGCATGACCACAAATGATCAAGGCAGCAGCAAAAGATAATGATTTAGCTACATGGGATGCAAACTTGCATTTTCAGTAATGTTTGTAAACAAGCTAATTTTCTGAATCTCTCCTCTGTGTGCTTTAATTGTTGTGCTCTAACTATTACTACTAATAATCCCAGATATTGTCACTAGCTTCACCAGACAGCTATGGATCCCAGTCTTCTCCATGCAAATCAATAGGAAAGTTGTTACAGTGAGTCCTACATCTACAATCGTACAAAAGAACAACAAAAACTCATGTTAGCTATTACTAATTCTTTGCACTAGAAAAGTATTAAAGTTTTTGGTAAATATAATTTTAAATCACCTCTAAATGTTATCCTATCATCAGAAAAAGAGGTATCGTTGGAATGTGCTTTCATTTCCCTCTTTCCTGTTGCCTTTATTGTGAAATATCATTCCTCTTATAATGGTGCTGTCTTATTCTAAATTTTCACTTCCTGTACAGTATTTAATAATTAATAATTAATGAATTAATATCTTTATAATACAAAGGAACATTAATCTTTTTGTTAAGTCACATAATTTTCCTGCTAACAATAAAAATGCTTTGTTATAAGTCATACTATCATGAATGAACATTGCCTCTATTACATTATTTAATTAATGGTTCAGCTGCCCTTTTTCCAAAGTAAACTACAGCTTGGAAAAAAACCCAAAATCAGTAAACAAATGATCTCTAATGAATCCTTTTTCTATTATTTCCTTTCCACTATCAAAATTATATCTGGTTAAATGGCTTACAAAAGAAATAAGCATTGCATTTGCTTTATCAGATGAGATCAACATGCCAGTTTAGCTTTTTCTGATGTGTGAAATGTGGGTTTAGGAAATTGGGTTATAAGATTTTGAATACTGGCAGCTTTTGCTGTTTTCAATCTTCACCCAATTTGTTTATTTACCGTTGCATATAAGTTATATGCAACAGACAGAAAATGTAACTTACAGCTTTTTCTCACCTAGGAAATGTTGAGTTCAGAGCGTCAGTGTTCAGATCTAGCATGAAATAAATAAAAAACCTCCCACTTTTATTTTTTTCCCCATAATGAGCAAAATATGGATCAATATGTCTATGTTCTTCCTAACACAGGAGGCAGTAGATGTTATCTCACCAATTGTGAGCACTGGGGATAAAGTGAAACTTCAGGGAAAGGGACTGACTTCTCAAAAGATCCTTTGTTGCAACACACCTTCATTTTTTTGAGTTAAACAGATTGAGATCTGGGCTGGAGTCGTATTCTCCAGGCAAGTCTACTTTAGTATGTAAATTCTTAAACAGCCAATGACAATTTTAACCATGTGCAGGAGTCTCAGAGCAAAATAAGTCTCCTGTGTGTTGAATTTCTGCTGGTCCATTTATGTTCTGGGATTTGGGTAAGTGCTTGCAAAGAGAGGGGAGAAGAGGTAGCAGGCAGAAGTATAAGACAGCTAGTAAATTATAAGATCAGTCCTAATAAGTTCACCTAAGACTTTTTTTTTTTTTTTAAATAACATCTAATTCAACTTTAAGAAAAAAAACCAGATGATTCTGGAAAAAAATATTAATTCAAGCTCTACTGTTTTCACAGCTTCAGAAAAGTAGTATTTTCCAGCTGAGCCGGCACAAACATGAACAGAAAGTACCAGATTTCATCCTTTATTGTTATTGTTTCATCTATTTTTATTTTTCTGTGACCCTCATCATCTTTCCAAAAAAACAAGGCTTGAAAAGGTGTTCTTTAAAGCTGATTTTATGGCAGGTGGAATTGATAGATCAAGAATATATAGAAGAAAAGGTTTGTATCACCTGCCACAGAAAAAATAACTTATTGTTTGTGACTCCTGCCAAAGAGAGCACCTTTGTGGCCACCCATCATGCCAATGAGATTTGGCAGGTTTGATCAGGCCTTGAGAGCCTTTCACAACGGGGCTTTGTCAAACCTGTCCCTTCGCTGCCCACAGTGTCACACATTCACCAAATTCCCTTTTTGTTGCCCACATTCAGGTTTGTAGGCTCAAACTCAGCAGTAACTAGCACTGAAGGGATACGTGCCATTATTGCTTGCGCAACGTAGCTGTCACATCTCCGAAGACTAAGATTGGTGGTCTTTCCTTGGGGCACAATAAAAAGGTACTGCAAATTTCACTTTGTGGTAACTACAGGCTACAGAAATTGCATTAGCTGCATTAGATGGAGTCATAGAAATATTCAGGAAGGTTAGCGGGATATGGTAGATGTCACATTTGTACTACGATAAAAAAAAATCACTTTGCTAACTTATAATGTTTTCTGCTTTGGTAACACCCTATATTAAGGTGCCATTTATAAATAATTTATTATTATCTATTAATGTATAAGCCACTTTATAAGATGGTAGATAACAACTTAAATTCATGTATTAAAGATGCACATACATGGTTTAATACAATTTACGTCTCACAATATCGTTTGCAACAGATTCTCATTGCATCATCTGTTAAGCATTTATTACTAATGCATTTTATAACATGCTTTATAATATATTATTTGAGGAAGTAGATGCATTTAGTGATCATTTTCATGAATAAAAATAAAGCATTTATAAATGGCACCTTAATTTAAAGTGTTACCTTCACATTACCGGATAGTCACTCGCCATTTGTCTCACTTTGCAATTATTCTCAAAATGCACCTCTTAATAAAGGACATGCTAAGTCCTATTTCTTCTCATACACTACATCTGATTAAAAGTTTATCACGGCATTTTCCTTCAGCTGCTCTCAAACCTTTGAAGGTTGCCAGCTCAGTCTGAATTTGTCTTATGTAAACACCAAACTTTTTATACTGAAATAACCGTTGCAAAGAAGATGAGGATATTGGACGGTTGATTGCCTACCAGGTTGGCCAGCGCTGGCTGCTTGGATTCTTTGTAGAATTCCATTTTCCGAGCTGTGAGAACAATCCAGGATGTGGACCAGTTTTTCCTTAAAAATTAAAAAAAAAATTAAAAAGGAAAAATTACCAAGGCATGAAGGCAGTAGGTAAAAGATGCTCCATTTGTAGACTTGTTTTTTAATTATTTCATATCAGAAACAAAAATGGTCTAAGCCAATATCAGCAATGCACTTCCATCAATACTGATGGAGTTGCACCATCATAATTGTACCTGAATGTGGCCCAGCAATGCTTGAAGGCTTTCTTTCTCCTCATTCATGTTTTAAAGCATATCTATGTTGCTTTTCCACCAAGGTCCCTTAACCACAGGAAAACAGTGCAGTTATTCACACATGCTTAAATTTCACATATACTTAGAGGAGTCCAATAGCTGGTACCTTTCTGGTAATTAATATTTAAAATAGAACTGAGAAGGGAAAATGTAACTTTGATCTGCTTATACAGAGCTCAGCAAAAGGTCTATTTTGAAATGTCCCAAATATTTCCTCCTTTCCCTAAATTAAAAATTTACAGGAGAGAAAGGAAGATAAGAATGATATCTGAGAGAGGTTTAAGTAACCATTAAACTCAAGGAATTCGCGGTACAGCCCTAGGGAGCTGGCAAGGTGCTGGGGCCAGGGAGAAGTCAAAATACACATAGATATGTGAAATAGTATCCCCCGATGCAGAAGAACATAACAATCAACTTACTTAAAAAAAAAAAAGCTATTATATATATATTACCTATAATGTGATGTTTCAAACTGCTGCACAATCATAAACAAGTAGATCTGGTCTAATAGAAAACTATGTTTAGGTGAAAGTCTCAAGTTTGAGCTTCCAATTTGAGGATCAAAACACCTGATATTAACAAAAACACTCATGAAGTCACTATTTTGTTTACGTGCATGCAAATCACAAATCTGAACATTGTAGAATAAACCTGAAAATACATATGATAAACAGGCTGCCTCATGTGTGTGTTGCAGTGGATTAAAAAGGAGGGAGCTGCCTGTAAGGACACCAAGGGCCCAGGGAGGAGCTGTTAGAAACCCTTTTTCCTCTCCCTAGTCCCTTTGAGTTTTCTCTGTTTAGGTATTCCTAAGTAACCCAAACACACTCTTTTTATTCTAGCAAAACCTGGTTTTGTTGATTTTCAAAACCTGACGGTGGTCTTTGCGATGCTCACTTCCAGATCCATCTCAAAGCTCTGCTGCACTCTATATCCCATCAAACTGCGCATCAGGTATAACAACAGGCAGCTTTTCTATTAGTGACTTTCTTATTCAATATGTTTCAGTCATCAGCTTAAGGAGCATAACCAATACTACAGAGGAAGCCCTAACACCGCTGACATTATCAGAGGAACTTGCACTCAGTTCAGCGTGGGCAGGATTTCACTCAGCATGATCTAACGATCATCCCTAAAATATGGCCAACAAGAGGCAACAGTGAAAGAAAGTCTCTGTAGAGGAGATTAATATGTCGGAAGAAAATAGAACTGCATTTTTTATGCCATGTTAATGGGGAAAAACTAAAGAGAGAGACACTGAGAAAGGGAAAGAAACATTAGGTTTTTAGAAAAGTATCTGACCATCACTGGCAAATATTTCCCCACAGAAGGACAGTGTTTGTAAGTCACTGAAATTTTCAGCTAAATTTATTACCACTATAAAGCTGTATCCTTAGCTAATGTGAACCTATGGTCACAGCTGTGGATCGCGCATATTGGCATTAAGAACAGTTCAACCTCAGCTTATTATTTTTGAAAGTATCTTTAGGAAACAAGTGTTGTAGCTGAGAATCACCATCAGGGTAGTGCATGCAAGCTGTCTGTTAGAAAGAACAACTTCAGTCCTTTTCAATTTTTTCTTTTTTTTCCTACTCATAAAAAGACTTGTGAATGCACAGGGGAGTAAGTGGCCAAGCATGCTATGTGCAGGTTTAAACAGATTTTCCTATGAGTTGGATATCCTGGATAAATATGGATTACGAAAGGATTAAATCCCTTGGGACACAGCTTAGATTCAGTACCCAACTTACACCAAATGCTTGACATTAGCTGTGGAGAGGAACATTTCTGTGTCATAGCCACTTCTAGCAGCCAGAGTGCTGCTTGCTCCAGCTATTTGTGGGGCAGGTTTTTCTACCTGAGAAATATAAATCAGCAATTGTATTTTGAGGTCCCAGACTTGTGTGCAATCTTCTCAAAACATTCAAATTTCAGATCAGACTAACTGGGAAGTGTGTCAGGATGTGAAAGTATGTCATTTCAACCTGAGCCTCATTAAAAAAAAGGTCAATGTTAAGTATTTCTTAAATTATATAGACAAGATGTTTTGTCTAAGTTTCATTCTGAATTTTAAGGGAAGAATGCTTTAATTCCATCAGGAATAAGAAAATTTAGTGGTTCTGCAGGAGACTATAGGAATTACGGAAGCTATGAGAATGCAACTCAGTTTCACCCTATTATCTGCAAGATTATTTTTTTCCCCTGAATTTAAATTCCCTAGTTCTTTTATTCTACAGTTTCATTTAAAAAGTGATATTTTAAAATCAAAACTTGTTACTTTTGTGACCTAAAGATAAAAAGTGTATAAACTAGTCAACCTTTTTATGAGATTGTCCATAAAGTCATCAGTCAGATTTAAAAAAAAAAAAAACAAAACCAAACCAAACAAACAAACAAAAACCACACACAAAAAGAAAAAAAACAAAAACAAAAACAAAAACAAAAACAAAAACAAAAACAAAAAAAACCAAACAACCCAAAAGCACCACACAGCAACCTAAGATTTTCAAGCTCTTTGGAAAAATCCGTTCACAATATTCTAATTTTTGCTGTGCGGCACCAACATTATTCAAGAAATCACTTCCAGCCGCTGAACAGCAGGTCCAGGTAAGTGAAAGGAGTCAGGCAAAGTGTACACAGTGTAGATGAATGCCCGCTACCCATCCTCTCTCTGTATAGAGCCATAGCTAACAGTATGCAGAGAAGACCCAGCTAGAATTAACAAGGATATTGAGTGAATTCAACCATAGCTACAAGGCCAAAGTCATGGTTGAAAGCCGGTGCCGGCAAGCCCCTGCAAGGTACGACCCGACTCTTGGGGGCTGCAAAAGGAGCCCCGAGCTCTTGCGCTGCATTTGCATTCTGTCAGATGAACACCTGATGGCAGCACGTTATAGCTTCAGTGGTGCTCACTGATACTTAAAAATACGAGACTGTTCCGGGCTATTTAAAAATATAAGTGGCCGAGGTACGCTGCCTCCTCCCCGCGCCCGCGCCAAGCCGGCGTGCAAGGCCAAGCCATGGAGATGCTTTGTGCTAAGGGCACCCGAGGTGCTGGGAAGGTAAAACTCCCTCCTTGTCTGGGCTCGTTCATATGTGATGCCCAGCCTATGCACAGCCTGCAGAGAAGCTTCTGCCAGTGCCTCAAGTAGGGAATAGAGTATTACTGGCTTCAATGCCTTTTCCCAAAATGCAAGTTACACCAGTCTCTGATGGCACCCAGCTGCAGCAGGCTTGGCCAAGCATTGACAATGTTCTTGCTTCAAGTGAGAGGTAGGACTAGAGGACCTCCAGACTCCCTTTTCAATGAGCATTTCCACAGTCCTTATGGTTTAGCACTATATAGGTATGAAAACTTATTACATGGCTCCTTTCCCCAGGCAGAAAATGTAATATTTCACAATACTCTCTTATTCTCATTGGTAACATACAGTGCTGGTCACATCACTGCCTGCTTTACAGGCATCTAAGTACAGCAAACCATAGAAAATCCTTCCATAAAAGGCAGCATTATTATTCACATTACTTTCAACACAAACAGTGCTAAGCGAGTAAGTGTTGACCACTTTTCATAATCTTGCCTTGGCATCCCTGTGGCTTCACCACATGGTGGGTTCCTACATCCCATCCTTGACCCCTCAAGCACACAAAAATTTGCCCACTGGAAAATATATTATTGGTTTGCTAGTGCCTTAAGGTTGTCCTTAATATGTGTATAATGTATATATTATAGAGGCAAACATTGCCACATGCTCAATGTATGCAATGAGCCCCTTAGCTGCTGTCACTGGGTTTCTGGGACTGTAATCCTACATTGGCTTAATACTAAAACAATGGCAATTTGACTATTAGCAGCAATAGTAGCTATGTATACTTAACAATGCATCAACTCAATATTTTGCATCTAAGTTCTGTAACATTCACATATAATACCTTAATTTCTTGCCACCATCCGCTATTTTAGCTTTTAGAAGATATCCTTCTTTCTCCACTACCTACAAGAAAAGAAAAAAACTCATGTCATAATCATATCATTTATTCAGATGAATGAATTCACTTAGTACACACATAAGAGTCTGCATCTAGCTAATCTAGCATGGGGGCATTTTATCACTAATTCTCAGTTTCGTCACCTATTTTTTCCAATATAGTCAGTTCTTTTGAAAATTTGCAAACATCTAAAGTCAGTTAGTACACAGAATTAACCTCAAAAAACCCCAATAATATTCTATTCATTGATTTAGAAGACATTTCTTTTAATGTAAGCAAAGTTTCTAGCTATAAGTAAAAAATGAGTTGAAAATATATTGCAAGTAAATTATGTCAAGCTATCATTTCATATATTGAGTTCCAGGAGTCCATGTTTTGTTAATAGCTACAAGGGGCACACTATACTTCTGTAACAGACTCTTGCTTCTTGTGTTCTAAAGAGAGTTATGTTTAGAGGTAACCAATGTCAGAGAAACATTAAATATCTGTACAACAGGAAAAGCTACATTGCCTTCATAGGTGCCACATTTTGCTTTTTGAGTCAGCACTAAATCAAGGCTCATGCAAGATGCTAAAAGGCATCATGCTTTTAAGTGGTGCTGGCTTATGGGATGAGCTCTGGTATCAAGGTGCTCACCCCTCACAGCCCTTAAAAGGTCACACTTCACTGGAGTGTGTGCATCCATGTGCAGGGAGAACTGATCTTCAAGTTTCCAGATGAACTAAATTATCTCATAGTATGGTGCAGAAAACCAAATTCAGTGGTTCTGTCAATTCTCAACATAAATCTGAAACTAGAATTATAGACAAGGGAAAGCACAGCTGTATTATGCATTTTCCAAAATACACCCAAAAAGGCAAAGCCCTTAGCTATTACTTATAAAAAGTAGTATGTGATATTAGCAACCTGTTATCCTGATTAGCAACCTTTGCAGATCCCATACTCTGCTGTTGCTAATACTGAAGCCTAGTCCCTTTTCTGTGGTGTCAGAATAGGCTAAAGACTCTGCTGGCATACACGAGGCTGCAACCATGGTTGTAGGGTATCAAGGTGGCGCTTGAGTTTTGGGATATTAGAAACAAGTCCTAGGTTTGGTCTTTTGTTTTCATTTCTCCCTCTTAATTTGTGCTCCTCTGCACCTCTGCGCACACTTTCCTTAAGCCAGGGGCCCTTGCAGACACTTGGTTCCCTATGATCTGCTGAAACATCCCTTGTATAGCTGTGATATTGTGCTGGTTTTGGCTGGGGTAGAGTTAACTTTCTTCATAGTAGCTAGTACGGGGCTATGGTTTGGATTTGTGCTGGAAACAGCATTGATAACCCAGGGATGTTTCAGTTCCTGCTGAGCAGGGCTTACACAGAGCCAAGGCCTTTTCTGCCCCTCACCCCACCCCACCAGCGAGGGGCTGGGGGGGCACAGGGAGCTGGGAGGGGACACGGCCGGGACAGTGACCCCAACTGACCCCAGGGATGCCCCACACCGTATGGCGTCGTGCTCAGCACATAGAGCTGGGGGAAGAAGGAGGAAGGGGGGACATTCGGAGCGATGGCATTTGCCTTCCCAAGTCACCGTTAGGCGTGATGGAGCCCTGCTTTCCTGGGGATGGCTGAGCACCTGCCTGCCCATGGGAAGGAGTGAATGAATTCCTTGGTTTGCTTTTTTACCTATTAAACTGTCTTTATTTCAACCCACGAGTTTTCTCACTTTTACTCTTCCAATTCTCTCCCCCATCCCACTGTGGGGGGAGTGAGCAAGTGGCTGTGTGGGGCTTAAGTTGCCGGCTGGGGTTAAACCACGACAGATATAGAATTTGAGATAGGGTTGTATTTTTTTTTTTTTTTTGACTATGTAAATTTATTTTTAAAAATTAAAACCCAACAAAACAAGACAACTGGTCTTCAGCCAAACCCACTGACCTGCCATCTCATCAGATCTCATTAGCTAAGGATGTCCCAACTGTGTTACTAATGGGAAAAGAAGCAAAACTGTGATTCAAAGTGGGTCTGTTTTCCCCTTCAAACATTACTGAGTCAGTGCCTGACCGGGATATTGTAACTCCACATGATCTTTATAGTAAATTGTGTTACAAGGCGATTTTGTAACAGTTTCAATAGAATTTTGCTGTCAGCAAAGACATTAAATAGCAATAAAACATGCTTTAACATGCAACACAAGGATTTTTAAATCAAACATATCTGTTATTTTGATTACACAAAATATCATGATATTAACAGGGTGATATGTTTAACTTTTTCCTTAGATTTTGTCTGTTCCTGGTAAACAGCATATATGCTGTGTACATATCTGTTTGTACCTATGAAGAGGTCTGTAGGTCCATGGACAACGATTTAGGTGACATTCTTAATGGATACATGAGGATTAGTGTGTGCATTTCTTATAATTTGTACATCTCATGCAAATTCCTGTCATGCATATCATTGCCGTAGAAAACCCAGAGAGAAAGTATGTAAGGATTATTGTGCAGAGTCTTGTCACTATTTATCTAGTGATGGATGGATGAATTATGGGAGCTAAAATAAGACTTAATCCCCATCTTCACCTACTTCTTTTTGAAATCAAACTTACTTTACATCTACCTCTTCTAACCCTTCATTTTTGTAGCACAGAACTTCTGGTGGTTGGCCAGGGCCAGAGATGCCAAATAACATATGAGAAAGGTTATTCTTTTAAATATTTCTATCCATCTGGAAACAAGAATTGGGAGGAGCACTGGCTAACCATTCAAGCTGTTGATTGCTTCTCTGAATCAGACCCAAAATCTCATGCTTTCAAAGTTTACCAACCACCCTTCCCAAAGTGTTATTTTAACCAAATGAAAACTAAAGGCAAATATGATTTTCAACATCAGATCTGAATTACCTTTATTCTCACATTTTGGGAAGTTAAAAATTGGATGTGCTTCCAGAGAAAATGTTGCTGCTCGGTCATATTTTCCTTGTAATTGTCTTGAGCTAGAGTATCAAATCCACTAACAAATGTTGGGCATATAAAATATTCTGATTTAAGTTACATAGCTCAAATCTGCCATTTGTTTTAAATTAAAAAGCTCAAAAATACAAGGTCTTCAATTAATATGAGACCTCTCAGTGCTAAGCAAAGTAACATTCGTATATATCGCTTTAACTGAGTTAGTACAGGTGCTGTCTTTAAAAAAAATTAGCATGGTCTTCATTAATTGATAATGTGCACCATTTTCTCTGTAACTAGTATAAAGGACATTTATGGAACTACAAAATGACTTTACCACAAAGACAAACAAAAAGATTTCTAGGATGACCCCGACATTTTTATAACCTCTGTTTGGGGTGCTATATTCCCCTTGTTTAACATCTGTTAATATCCCCTTTTCTGTTCCACATGTCTTCAAGAAAATACTTCCAAGACAGCTCAGGATCAACTTACAATACTTCTGTAAATGGATGATATTAGATTAAAAAGAATACCAAATATATCCTAATAATATGCTCTGTTGTTTCTGTCTCAATAAATATCATCATTTGATGTTAAGCTGCTGCCCTTCCTGCACCTTTTCAACATATGGAAGGTTGAGAAAATGACCCAAAATGCCCTGAAGAATCAGCATAGAAATAAGAAAATTGAATTATTGTGTGGGCTTTTGTATTTTTTTTTGTTTTTTATTTGCTTTTTAGAAGAATATTAAAGATGAGAGTATTTTTGTGTAAATATTTGGGTTTCTAAATAAAAAAATCTTTCATGAGCTAACAGTATTAGTGATAATTACTTTTTTCTTATAGTATCTATCTCACATATAGGTTCTATAATTTTCTCAATTAGAAAAATTCAAAGATTCTGAACCTACCTAATTCTGAGAAGTTTGTGTAGGTAAAAATATTGCTGATAGCAACATTTCTTTGATGAATCTGTATTTTCATAATAATTTTCATTTACTAGAAAATTGTTTATGCTTCTCATTCCCCCTAGATTCTTTTTAATGTCAAGGAAAGTTTTGTTAAATTTTTATCACTTTTACTTATAAAAATTGATATTAATATTAAAAACACCTTAATATGGGCAAAGACAGGACAAAGACATTGTCACATTCCTTTATACCCAGTATTAACACTGATGAAATATCGGTCTAGTACAACCAAATTATCAGCAAAGTCAAGCTATATAAATTGCTCTGTACCTTCTAAAATTATTCTTTTCATTGATTAATCGAAGTCCCTCAAATCCCTTAACAACTTGAGGCATCCAAAGCTTCATGTATTTATTCTTTAGTAAAGCATATGTAACATTTACATTATAAACATTTAAAATAACAAGAGTGATTTATCAGTTCTATAGAGCAATATCTTACCGTGTGGTCCTGTGTACTAATGATGTCTGCAAGCGTTAAGGTATGTTGGGAATGATTTCTTCTATGACGATTTACCTAAAAAAAAAAATAATTAAAAAAAATTCAAGGATCTAAATTCAGAGAGGATTCAAACGTATGCAGGTAAAGATGGACCAACAAATTTAGTTACTGGGCATGCACAACATGCATTGGATGGAGTTTTGGAAACCTGGTTTCTTTCAGTACTGCATTTCTGTGAAAAATGGTGTTCCTCCAAGCCCTGTGTACTTGAAATGTACAGATACTAAACTCTAAACATCTCTGGCATAGACGTGTTTCTTTGAGATGTCACATTGGCAAATTTAATTAAAAATTAACCAACTGATAATAATAATTTGAAATTATGACTTTTCCATCAGGAATCTCAAAAATTACTTAACTGCTTAGGTGCTCTTAAACCCATTTTACAGAAATGGCAAAGATGTTAATTATAACCTCAAAGCTGCAAAGAAAGTCAATGAAGAAACTAGAAAATAATTGGGAACAAGCACATAATATATCTGGTACATTTAAACTGCTTTAAAGGCTATTTCTAAAATCTCCATGGCTGGAAGGCATTGCTGGAAGGCAATACTGGACTCTGATTCTGCAATTGTTCCTATGTACCAAGTCCTTGATTTCCTCCAGTTCCCTCTTTTCTAGGAGAAAGCCAGCATAACCATCTGTGACTTAACTCTGGAAAATGATTACATTATACCAGAAATTATTAAGACTAAATGGAAGTTTCATCACAAATCGAGTGTTTGGTAGAGCTCAATAGCATTTTACTTCCTTACAAATCTGCAACAAAGAACAGGTCACCCAAAAGTGTGTACGTGTGTGTATATATATATATATATAATCACAGAAAAAAGTAAAACTTTTACTGTTTAAATTCAATGTCAATCAAAAATAATATAATTTGCAGTTGGGATCCTGTAAAATTCAGTGGTTATCTCCTCTTTTAACTGAAGCCAAAAAGCAAACAAAATACAGTCTCAACTAGTTTCCACTGTATTCATCATAATGCATTCTCTTTTTCCCTATTAAAACAGTTAACCAGAAGTCATAATGTATTCTGTTTATATTCAAGTGTCTGAATATAGAAAATGTTCTTAATTAATCCAGAGGGCCACACTCAGAAAACGGTTAAACATATTATGATCCCATATTTTTTCTCCACACGTTGCTTTCATGTTTATTTGTAAGCACTAACATTTTTAAGCCTTGAAATCTATATCCTAGATATTGCTCTACTCTCCTAGTCAAAGCTAATGAGCTTAATGAATTACCAGTTCTAAATTTAATACAAACATTTCAAAGAAAGAGATAAAACATTCTTCACAATTCAAAAGTTTCTCTGACCTATTTATGAAGAATATCACTTAACAATTTCATTAAGGGTGAGTAACAGCTGGTGACATGGCTGTGTCCTAAAGTGTTTTTCTCTCTTAATATTCTGCATCTTAAGCAATCGAGCTTTCATAAGAAATACTTTAGTTAGTGGCATTCCCTCCTTTGGGGAGAAAAAAAATGTCAGACCACATTTTCTGTATTTTGCAATCTTGTTTTCAGGAGTGTCATGTTCCTGTTTTATTAGCATGTAGGGTAAACAAGAATGATTTGCTGATGCTATTGAGAGAACTTCTGAGATTACACTCTTTCTATTTAGATTTTGGATGGAACTTAATATTAATGCAGGCGAAGGCATGTATATAAATTCAAAATAAATTAATTCAATTTATCTTTTTCTTTATCTTTACTGTTCAACAACTCTGAAGGTTCTATAGTGCTCAAGACATATAACTAAACTATTCAGGTCTAGATCATAGACAGTCTTTCTTACCCAGATCTCCCATCCTAATTATTCCTTAACATACAACAGAGCGTATTGCCCGGCAATGCTTTCTGAAATATATTCTTCATTCATCCAAATTAAATAACAAGACACACCACCACTCCACAGTATCTATTTTAACATTCAGCTGCTCTCTCCAGGAATAATACGTGTCTGTTGGGGGCCCTATATGCAACTTTGTGAAGTGTACAGCACCAATCAGAGCTTTCAGTCTGATCTTTGGTTCAGCGATCAGAGCATTAGCAAAAGAAATGCTCATATTTGATAGATGCTAAAAAGAATATATCAGAAACACTAAATCCATCCACAACCAAACAAAGGAAGGAGATAGTAAAAAGTACTATTTTAGTAGTAGGAGCAAATTATTAGTGGTAGTATAATAAAAAAAAAACAATAGTAAGATTTCCAGGAAGTAAGACGGGAGAAAAAAAATATTAAATTCCTCTTATAGGTGATATTATGTGCTTTAAAAACCTCTTTGCTCTATGCAAAGCAGAAACAGTAAGGAAAATGCATGTGTACAAGGAGGAAGAATAGAGCTACCTGATTATTTAATGTGATACTTTTGCTAAAAAGGTGTTTCTCATAGGGAAAAATAAAAGAAATTACATTACTTTGTAGCCCAGCAATAAGCAAAGCTCATGCAAGAAAGTCCTGAAGCTCCAAAGTCTGAATCTAGTTACAGAAATACAACCAAAATCCACATCTATGTAAGCCAAGATCAAGCTCTTCTGGAAAAACACCCCAAATATTTGGCTTACAAATGGAAATAATGGAAATTTCAACAAAGTTCTTAGTCATTTCTACCAGTCTTTTGGTTCAGAAACAGAACTTTTAAAAAAATGAATCAAAACAGCTTGAAAAAACTCAGCAAAAACAGAGGCAATATATTCTTTAAGACTGATTTTATAAAATTCCAGCAGGCTTTATATGAATTTAGTCTTAAATGTATTTTGCCAATGAATGAGTTAGTCATATCACTTCCTTTACAATGTATTCAGTTCAATGGTAAAATGTTCTTAGCAGAACCTGGGTAACAGTAGTCAATATACTCATGTTTCAATATACTCACAATTTTCAGTGGTATACCAAAATATTCAAAAGGAAGTGTAAGCTCAATTATTTTCATTCTTTCATTCAGTTTTTAATAGATAGACCATAAAAGAGATGTTTTGCCATTTTTTTTCTCTATAGTTCCATTTGATTGCCCTAATAAACTGAAGAAAAACCTAAATAATATCTGTCACAAGTCCTCTACCTCACCTCTCAGGGTATGATGAAAGGCAGAGATTTACAGGAGAAGTTCGTGAGATCCCTTTTTGGGAAAGGCAGCTTATCAGCAGTTTTCTGATTTGATGAACATTCTTCAGTCAGCAACAATGTCACCTGCAGCATTAAAAATCCACTCTGCGAGCGCTTGCAAGTCTGTGGGCAAGTCTGGTTTTGTTAAATTCAGCCTCAGCAGCACCCCCCTCCCGCTTCGCTTAGCTAAAGGGTATCCATCTCCTACCAGAGTTATTCCAGCATCTAAGCACTAATCTGTCATCATCCTTTCTACAAAGACAAAGCCTCCATTACATATGCCTGGTATCCCGGCGTGAAGGGACAACCATCTGACAACTGCTGTTTTAACATTGATGAAGTAAAATACAATAACCTGATGTTTAATTTCATTTCTCTCTGTGTTCCCATTTGTTCTTTAAATTCTCCTCCTTTTTGTGGGAATTCATCACGACTAACTCATTGCTAGTCTCTTCAAATAGCATGGCATTGATTTAAAAAGAGACTTGGAGGACTGATTTAGATTTTATTTCCCATTACAAGCATATTTCTGACCTAATTCATCTAGTCAACGAGAAGCAACATACTTCTTTTTGATTTCAACCAAACCTAACAAAACCAACTACCAATTCTCAAAAGGCCCAGACAGGCTGCTCTAGAGCAAAGTACAGACAATTATTTCCAGAAACATCATTCCTGGTTTCCAAGATTATCAAATAAGTTATTCACCACAGGTTATTTACCCACAAACATCACCTACAAGTAGCCTGGGAAAACCATAGTTCATTTGAACAAGCAGCACCTGGTGCAGCAAAGCTCTGCTTTGGATGAGAAACCCTGGGATGGCATCTACCTGCTGTTTTCTCCGTCAGTCACTGTATTGCTCCATCAAGAAGGTTCTCATGGAGATTTTGTTAGATTCTACAAAAAATATTGTCATGTTGTTCACATTTTGACCTCTCTTTTTAGGGGTCTAACTATTGCTTTGTTTCTTCCTACCCACACTGCAATCATGTATGTGGAGATTCCTTTATAAACACCCAAAAAAGAGAGGAAGCCCCTACTGTTGAACCCCTACCACTGCAGGTTGCTCTGCTCTGGACCTGATCCAGCAAAGCACTCTGCGATGGGCTTAAGTGTTTTTCTGGATCAGGGCCAGAACACCTCATTCTTTACAGAATCAAACTTACTGGTGGCAGCTTGAAAGTTTGCAATAAAAGTACAAACTAGTCACATAAACTTTTGTGAATACCATTCCCTCAACAGAGAAGGAGGGGTGATACCTGATTTAGTGATGTGTGCATTTTGTTCCCAGTCGCTCCCATGCTATGGTGACAGCTCACAATTGCTTAGATAGAGAAACTTAACAAAAATGTATTGTAGTATTTCTTAATGGTCCCATCCCTTGAAAGACACCTAGGCAATGGCAAGAGAAAGGAAAATCCTGAACATTTCACTCACTGCCATGCTCGAAGTGATTTGCTTTGTTTTAAAGATCCAGTCTTGGGTAGTATGGCAAGTCCATCGTTATCTACAAAAATTATTTGGAAACAGCTCTGCTATGATATGGTTTCTCTCCTGCTGTGAAAGGCACTGAGAAAATCCCACGGAGCTCCCCAGTCGGAGATGCTCCTTTGCCATCTCAGCAGATAAGGGTTTGCAGTCCATCCTCAAGAAATGGAGCCTGTCAAGACACAGAGGGAGCAATCCCCTTCCCCCTCGACTTGCTGCTGCGGATGCTCTCGGTGCGTTAGAGCTGTGCATTAGCTCAGCAGAAGACCCCATTCAGCCCCGGGGAAAGCTCCTGTGTCCCAGCAGGCTCCTCGCCCGCAGCTGTGGCCACTGGTATTCCTGGCTTGCTCTGGAGCCCTTCTAACACCATCCTCCAGAGGGTTACATTAGAACCACGTAGGGGTTGTTTTGTTTTTTTTTCCCTCCTTGCTTGTCCCACAGATTTCTTCAGAAGAAAAGGTAATAGAGACTACAAGGCAGTATAACGTGACATTAGCGCTGTTTTTTTTTTTTTTTCTAAGGCTTGCAGGGAGAGAGAGGGAGGCACAAAGCGCAGTTTCAGTCCTGCCCCCACCAGCCCTCATTTGCTCCTCACCCTCCTTCCCCATCCCCAGGCCCCAAAAACTCGTTACTACACAGGTGACCAAACACTTTGCTCAGGAATAGGAACTTGCATGGATGGAGCTTTTGTGTGCTGGCTACAGACCAGATAATCTCTCTATGCATCATTTAATAAGAAAACCACTTCACAGTCCTTACAGGCTTGAGTTTGTTACATATGACATACTCTCAGCAGAATCTACAGACTGAAGTCAGTGGGGGAAAAAAAAAAAGAAAGCAGGATTGTGTTGCTTTCCCCCTGCATGTCTCCCTTTGAGCACACTGCCCTCTATATTCAGTTCAGATCTCCAGAGCCTGTGAAAATAATGATAATAGTTTTACTTCCCTTGACCTCTTGATCCCTTATAAATCAGAATCCTATAGACCTTTCCCACAGTGCGAGGGTCCTCCTTCATATTCGAGCCTGTGAAGGTAGGTATTTTATATCAAGGCAATTTAATCACGTGGGCGTGCTCCCTGGCTTCAGAACTTGCTGTAGACAAGCAGCACAGTGTTTTTACTGCTGGAGTATCTCAATTTATTCAGCTGCTTCATTCATGAAATAAGAGCAAAATATTTATTCAGATTCTAGTTTAAATTTCAGCCAGTGTTAAGATGAACTGATTCTCTGCAATCAGAGAATAAAAAGTCATGAGCTTGATTACAAAGCATGGTCTGTTTCCCACCTTTCCCAAAATTGTTGGAGGAGTGCTTCAAATTTGGGGTATCCATTTTGGGCTAATATTTTAACCCCAAGGATAAGCCTACGTCAGGAACTAGCTACTTTTCTCCATTAACGACTTGCTGTTTCCCAGGAGCAGATTTTTCCCTAGAGTGGGAGCCCTTTTGTTCCTCTCTAGCTACTCAAATGGACTTTGAAATTTGTCCAATTGATCCTTGCTTTGAGGGAGTCCCAGCTGATGTAGTTGGCTTCATTTTTAGCCTTTTCAGGAGTAGGAGATCTGCCAAAACCATATGTGGAAGAGGAGACAGCCACAAAAGTTTCTTACCACCCATAGAAGTTTAAGAAATCCCAAGGCTGCTCTAAATTTGACTGCAGGTTGCTCAGATTCATGTACCTGGCAATCAAACCATCACAAAGGGACCAACAGCTACGTTACCTGTAATCCTCAGGATTTCCAACTAGAAATCAAACTGGAACCTTTAATATGGTTTAATTGTATTAAATACAACACTCAGTGATTCAAGAAAAGAACATTTAAAGTGAGGCTTTTAAAATATTTGTACTAGCCTTTTCTGTTACAGCCTGTAATATGTAACAAAATACAGCAACACACACACTGTGACAGTGCTCATCTAGCCATACATAGAAATATATATTATGAAATAAAATATTTTGATAAGTTTCCTATTCAGATTTTTCTATTCATAATGCAGTTGTAACTTTTGGTTCATCACAATATTAGAATATATTAATCTTAACTACTGCAGGTGCTTTGGTAAAATTACAGATGAGTAGTGCACCAATGACAGAGGAAATAAGGAGTAAAAGCAGCAGGAACAAAAATGCACTAGACACCAGTATTCCAGTGTTCTTTGCCTCCGACATCCATGTCTGAAAAAATATGTTCTTTGATGTTATATCTATAAAAGGTAAAAATGAAAGTTAATGCAGACAGAGAGTAATGATAGATTATCTTTTCATGTCCCCTTTAGATCTTAGAAAAATAAAGACAATAAGTGTGAGAACTCAGCTATGACAGCAAACTGTCAGCAACTCTCACCTGAATTTGCACCCCAGAATAGTATTCTCAGGGCAAGGGGAAAGCAAAAAAAAAAAAAAAAAAAGAAAACCAAAACCAAAACATTAAAACTTAGTAAGTAAATGTGCAAAAAAAAAAAATCCAAAAGAATTGCCTTTACAAAATCACATCCAGCACATACACTACAATCAAAATGTACTCAAAATCTCCGTCTCTCCTGAAAGGACTGTCTTAACAGAGAGAGCATAATTAACATTGATGTCACACTCCTGCAAGTCATCAGTTACTGTATACCATATAAATACCCTTGTATAAAATATTATTAATATTCCTTGAAAAATGCTCAGTCTTCTCTAGTGGACTGTACATTAGTACATCTCTTTATCCTGCCTACCTAATTCTTTCTCTCAGATTTAAACAAGCCAAAAACTCACCTTATGCTACTGCAGAAGCAATTTTTATTTTTGAAGGTTAATCCAACTCAGCAGGATTTAGGGATGGCACTTTTCCTTGGTCGTAGGCATGTTGGCTCAGGCCAGACAGCTGTTTGGACATTCTCCACTGGGAATCTTGCCCTCAACACCCACAGTTGATGCACATACATGGTCTACTGGCTGCCTACTTCCATGCCCATCTGTTCAGATGGCATGGTGCCCACTCACAAGTTCGCTGGATCCTTGCCCTTAGTGTGTAGATGCCAGGCAATGATGGGCTTAGATGGGCAGCCTGCAAAATACTGAAAGTGATAATTTTTTTCCTGTAGGAAGTCCTTCCTCTGCAATAGCACTGAAGCATGGACACCACATGCTACCCTACACTTAATAACACCTGTGGACATATATGTGCCAGGAGTACAAAGTGAGGGGGTGGAATATACTGCGGGGAAAAAAAATACAAAATGGAATGATGCAAGGAAATTGCAATGATTCTTGTGTAAGAACATGCTCTACATTGTCAATGGCAGTGGAAGGATACCTGGGCTAACTTGAAACAAACTGGCTCAAGCATCAGGGTAGCATAGCCATGGCCACATGAACCAGAGCACAGCCTCATTTATACTGCTTACCAGGCTAGCCTGCTTCTGAGACCCAACTAAGCTTAAAACTACTGTGGGCACTGCACATCGCTCAGTGGCCATGGCGTATAAAAATTGAAGGTAGATCATATTGAAAGCAGCATGAATCAAATCCAGACCTGTGTAAAATTGTTTATCCTCAATACACATTCCATATATATCATATTGCATAAAATTTTCCATGGTAAACAATGGCACCAGTAAAGGTAGATAGTAAAAAAGCCATTTAAATAAAGATTCATTTTAATTTGTGCCATTGCCCTTTGAAATAATAACTGAGAATACCCTACTTGGTAACAAGGCGAACTTTTTACAAAAAATAGTAGAGAAGAAAAGCTTCTGCCTCTGTTTTTTTGAGTCCAAAAGCCAACCTTATTGCAGATATTTTCAAACAAAGCAGTAATGTTAAAATTAAAATATCATTTTCTTCCAAAATATAGTTTGATTAACAGCAAATTGAAACATAATAATTTTATTACTTTAAATAATAAGCTACATTTTAATTGAAATTATTTGAACAACTTCCCGTGTGCATATAAATCCCATGGTATTTTTACAGGCCATTCATAGTTCTTCAGTTGTCCTCCGTACATAGTATGAGAGTCATTAGAAAAGTTACATAATATAGTTTCTGCTCTTTGATTAAATGACTCAAACTTTTAAAAGGAGGAGGGAGAGGAAAACCAAAGAGATGTCTGCAGCAGAGAATATTTCCAACGGAGTCTTCCAGGACTCCTCCTTTCTGCCAACACTCTGGCAAAAAACTATCACACTTACAAACACTCATGGAAAATTAATAAAATGAGTTGCAAATACCCATGAAACATATTCACAAAATTATTTGAACAAGTGTTTTTCTCTTTTTTCTTCCCCTTCCCCTTGCTGAGTGCACCCCAATACTGCTTTAATGATTACGGACGCTTGCTAGCAGGCTGAAAAGAGATTTAAAAGCTACGGTATGGCTGGATCTGCAGCCTGGCTTGGGGCTCTCATCTAGTCAGCAGCGGAAGCCTGTGCTTGAAGGCACATTTAAGCTGTGTCTAACTTAGTGTTTACTCTGGGGTGACTGGATTTGAGCGCGCTGTCCCTTCCCTAGAGAATTGTTTGCTGCGCAGAGACATCAGTCTTGTCTTTGAGCATGCTCCGCCGAATCAGTCATGTGTGACTACTTGATCTGTTTTAGTCTGGACATATTGTCAAATCCTTGTGTCCAAGTTTCGCAGGAGCAGTGCCGAAAACATCCTGGCTCCAGAATGAAATTAGATTTATAAGGAACACAAGCCAAAAAATTCACTATGAACATCCAGTGACAAAAGTCAAAGAACCTGAATAAAAACTATTTACTCTGACTTCCAGGCTTAGTTTGGCTTCTTTAATCTGAAGGGAAAAAACAATAAGACTGCCTCCTTTCTAACTTTTAGGTTGATTCCAGGCAACACAGAGGTAAAACATTGGCTTTTGCAGTGGAAAGTCCTTTGTTTTTATCAGTACAGGAATTTTCACGAAGTAAATTTTAAATCTGATTGGAAGGAACATCATCTAACACAGGTCACGGCTGAAAACCTCATAGCTAAATCTTATTAAAAACTATTCAGAGATCAAAATTAGAGACTGTAATACAGAACCACTTGGATATCTGTCAGGCTGATAATACCTAGATGGTCATCTAACTTCCCACCTGCTCGCCCTTCCTGTTGCCCTAATAAACTGAGTAAGATTGTGAATGCTTTTTTTTCACCCGTTAGCTCATAGTAGTCTCTGATATCATCATGACCTGCAATCTCTTAAAAAAATCAGTATTCCTTATTAGTATTGTTCTGAAGACCAAACTGCCTACACAGCAGAAGAAAGAATGAAGCAAAATTTTCAAACAGATTTTCCCAGGTGCCATTATCAACACTAACATGAAAGAAATAGAGTAATCAAAATAATAACTGATCTACTTCAAGTAGCTTTTTAAGTAAATGCATGATTTTGCAAAGGTCAATTAACAGGACAACTCCTTCTTATTCTATTTGACTTCACGATATTCTGCTAGGAAAAGAAGGAAAATATCTAAAAGCTTAACTTTTCTTCACTCTTCCTTTGAGATTTCTCAGTTTTATATTTACTCAAACTTGCAGCAAACCAGGTAGGACAGCAGTGATTGCTAATACTGTTACCCAGCCCTGGGATTCTCCACTTGCAACTTGCCTTCATCTCACACAAAATTATTATCCTAGCTTTTGCCAAAATCTGCTGATACAGCAAAATTACTGTAATGCAAAGGTCAGGTTGTCGGGGGTTTTTTTAAATACCAAAATTAGTTCTTCAAATTTGTACTGGGCTTCAGGGTTCTTGTTTTGATTCTTTGTCACACAGGTTAAAAAGATAAAGAAAAAAAAAGAAAAAATGTCATCCATTTGTGTCTTGGCAAAGTAAGAACTACAATTGGCCATATTGCTTAAGTGGTTTAGCCCCAGTCAGCAACTAAGCACCACCAGCCGCTTGCTCACTCCCCCACCCCAGTGGGATGGGGGTGAGAACTGGAAGAGCAAAAGCAAGAAAACTCATGGGTTGAGATAAGAACAGTTTAATAATTAAAATAAAATAGCAGTAGTAATAATGGTAATGATAATGATTATGATAAAAATAATAATGATAATATAATAAAAGGGAAAATAACGATAAAAATGAAACCCAGGGGAAGAGGGGAAAAAAAAAAAAACAAACCAAAAAAAAAAAACCCAAAAGTGATGCAACCGCTGACCTCCTGCTGACTGATGTCGCCAGTCCCCGAGCCGCAATCGCTGCTTCCCCCGGCCAGTTCCCCCCAGTTCATATACTGGGCATGATGTCACATGATATGGAATATCCCTTTGGCCAGCTTCAATCAGCTGCCTTGGCTGTGCCCCCTCCCCTCCCGGCTTCTTGTGCACCTGGCAGAGCATGGGAAGCTGGAAAGTCCTTGACTACCTAGCAACAACTAAAACATCAGTGTGTTATCAACATTATTTTCATGCTAAGTCCAAAACGCAGCACTATACCAGCTACAGTGAAGGAAATTAACTCTATCCCAGCTAAAACCATGACACCTTCATAGACAAAGAAACATTTCAAATGATACAACACTCCCTTTTGTGCTCACTCCACACACTGGTCCATGTACTGAAGAAAATGCGTAGGAGGGGGAAGTGCATATTTCTGATCCAAGCACACTGAATCTCCTGGTTTTACTCTTGTGGCATTACACTGACAGCAAACCACATAACGCTAATACAGCGGATAAAGAAAAGAAGAAATGGAATTATCCTGTTTGAAACTTCGGAAGTGTCTAGACAGACTGGAAATTGCCCTGATTTGATTTTCCTCATTCTGTTCTGATAGAGAAGTCACCTACCTTACATATAATAGAAAACCCACAACAAAACAAAACAAGAATCATCCACTGCCATCCAAAATGTGGGCAGTGTACAAAGGCAGTACTTACTCTGGGTGCACTTCCAGAGAAGTCATTGACTTCCTTAAAAAAAAAAAAAAAAAATATAAAAAATTTTTAAAAAAGGAGGAAAAAAGGCACCTCAAGAAAACAAGAGCCAAACATTATTAGACGCTTTGGTGCTACATGAAAACAGAAGTTCAAGTATATATTTCAGGGCATATATACCATGCTGTACATACATATATTCCACACTGTCAGCAAAGTCACAAACACACGTCATGTAATGGAGGGAAAAAGGCTTTGATTTATCACTTATGTGCTGGGTTTCTTCCTCTTTCATCCCCAGTCCAATGAAGGCTTTCAAGTAGCACCTGCCACTGGATCTCTTTGCTTCTCCACCCCTTGACATGGATGAGAAATCAAGATGGCACTGTTTATAGAAAAATTTATATAAATATTTTATGCAAACTGTGCTGGACTTAGCCTTGGAAATTTCTGTTTGATATCTCCCTGGAAGGGTTCCATTTCTTACTTGAAGGCGTGAAAAAATGATGAATTTACCAATTCTCTTGATAGTTTCCTACTAGTCTTTGCAAAATGTACTGTAACTCTCATTTTATTTTGGGGGGGTTCCAACATTCAGACACTTCATCTTCTATTACCTTTTTCTGCTACATTAAAGAACCGTTTGGTGCCCAATGTTGTCCCTTAATGTAGGTAAGTAGGAAAACAATTGCCTTCCAATTTCTTTCTGATAGTTTAAACATGCTGAGGTCTGTAGGTCCTTCATTGGCAAGATAATTTACCTAACCTCTGATACTTTTTTTTTTTTTTGCCTTTTCCTTGCAAAATCTTCATTATTTTAGTATCACTAATCTAGTTTCCTTTTCCTCAGTGCCACTGACAGAAATGAACATTTGCCATCTCCCTTCTTCATTGTCACTCACAAGGGTCAGCTCAAACTTTTTGACACGGGAACACCCATAGGAGCTATGTTTTGCAGTAAAATCTCAGAATACTGTTCCTAGTTCTGGGAACAGCATGGCCTGTGTTTCCCATATATACATATATTTGGATAAATTAAAATGCACTTTCAGCCATTAAGCAATCCAGATCACTCTCCACAAGTGCCTTTACCCAGACCTATTTGCCAGTCTATCAATCTTTGCTTTATTTTAAAATGTTATTAGAACTGTTCTATTTACTTCCATATCATGGATAAAAAGAGTGATTAGTGTCAAGCTTAGTACTAGTCTCTGGAGAACAACTCTAAAATTCACCCAGCTGATGATGATTCCCCAGGGACTACTTTCCGAAATGTGTAAATTAATCAGTTCTTAATCCATTTAACATGTGCTTCACTGATACAGCACATAGCTAATATTTAATCAGAGTGTCACGTACTATTAAGTCGAGTGACTTACAAACTTTCACTATACTTCACAAATATGGCTGCCATTTTCAAGGAGAGTTACACCAAAAAATAATGCTGTTTTGTTGGGTTTTTTAAATTTGTTTTTTATTCAGTTATGGTGATTGACATCAACAATACTCATAATTTATTCTTTTTTTTAAATTAAACTCTGCAACAGTTTTTCCAGTAGTTGACCCAGTACTCTGTTAGGTTAATCTGCCTATAAAATTTTCCAAGTCATGTCATTTTCCCTTCTTGAGTATTGGCACGATTGCCCTTTTTGAACCTTTTGTAATTTCCACAACAACCCAATATTTATTTAAGATTGAAATCAACGGGGAAGGACCACCTCAGAAAACTCTTAAAGGCTCTAGCATGACATTTATTTACATTTCCCAAAATTTTGCCAATTTTTCTAAAATTACCATCACTGGTAGATACTATTCAACATGTTATTAGTCATTATTAGTTCATCACCTGTTTCTTGTAAGCAAATCACACCAGATTTTAAAACAAACAAAACCCCACAAATATTTATTGAACATTCCTGTCTTTTCTGCATCACTGTTAACAGCTGCATCACCTTAACAGCATGCCTGTAAAAGTGCTGGCATTATGCTCTTAAAATTAGAGATACAACAAGATTCTAGACATTATTCCTGTGCACAGAGTTCAGAACTTAAAGAATTTGGAAAACTCCAGGACAGAGCATCAATTGGGTCCAGCACTGCAGTGCTTGCGGGATTCCTCTCAGCAATACAATAGCTGGGTGAATTTTATTACAGGGAAGATTTTATACACTGTTCAGCATTTGGCTGCTTTTCACCGCATAAAGGGCCTGTCTATCTCTATAATGGATGCCATTACAAAAACCAGTCGATTAGTCAGTATATCTCAGTTTGTCACTACCTACATTCAGTGCCTATAGGTTTATAAAATGGTGAATGCACGGCATGTTGCCTTATAAAAAGAACAAAACTACCTGGAATCTACAATTTCTACATGCTAAAATAATGAAGTTGATTGTGCAGTGCACTGCATTTTATACAATTGTCTATTTACTTATAAGGAAAGTCGCCAAATCAAAAACGGGATAATTTGTCTCATTTATACAGGTGCACATACATTCAGAAAGACAGAGGCAAGCTGGCATACTGCATCATGCTGATTTTTAAAATAAATGCTTATATCTTCTTGCAGGTTTAAGTGTGTTTGTGCGTTAAAGTGGAACACAATGGAAGATAAATCCCCCTAAATCATAATTTCTTTAGTAATTTATTACACACTGCCATAGAAATTAATTTGCAAACTATTTTTTATGTGGCTCTAGAATTAACAAAATTTAAACCATGCTCCAAATACAAATCTTAAAATGTTCTAGTGTCAGTATACAAAGGGTGATTCTCTTCCCACCTCATATACCCAAAATGCTGTAAATGGAGACTGACCTAAAAAACTATACTCCAGATCTGAAGATCATCAGATCTATTACACAAATCCATTCAGGCACAGATATAGTGGTTGTTCTAAATGTTCGGAAAAATGAGCATAAAGGCACAAGTAACTCTAATAGATGCTTAAATAAAACCAGTGGGAAGTGGAAATGGTTGTTTGCGTATATATTACTGTGAGAATTCATCTCTTTATGGTGCAAATGCACACACAAGGATGTGATGCTGAATTTTCTCCCTAAACTTTATTCTTTTAATAATTATTGAAAGATTAAGACGTAGTCAAACAGTATAGATGGCCTTTTCTTTTCTTAAAATTGCTTGCATATGCTTTGCAAGTGATCTTTTTCTGAGCCTAACACCCTCTGTTTTGTAGGTCATACGGATATCTACAGACTGTGAGGATACTGAAGGCGCTTGTCCTTTAGCCTTCTGCCTCACCACATGATTGAGCATCCATATACCTTACAACCATACACCCTGTCGAGTGTTATTCTCTTACATATCACAATTTACCTCGCTTTCTCCACTCAAACATGCAACCAAGCTGAGCAACAAGCTGCTTCAGCTGCCATGTCATTTCAGTTTTTACACATCTTCTCTTTTTATGTGTGCTCTACATCTCCGTGATGTCTCATCTCCCCGTTCCACTGCCATAGGCTACAAGTCAGGAACAAAGCTCAGGCTCAATGTCAAACAGAGTGAAAATGGGAAAATATCATAGAAGAGAAAATTAATGGGCACAAACACAGCTCTAAAACTTCCATACTTGTGGGCTCTGCAACTTGCCCTCATTTCTTGGCAAAATCTGAAGAGAGTAATAGTATTTGTATAGAAAATACCTTAAAAAGGTATTTAGCTAAGAAAAATATAAGTCAAAAAAATTCAAGGTGGAACAGTTATGCCTGCATATTAATGAATAAATAATCCTGTGAAATGTGCAATCAGCCTCCTTTTATCTGAAACATTAACTTTTTTCCAGTCCCCCCAATTCTCCTGCCTTCCTCTTTTCCTTGCCTGACCACCATGGCTTGTGGAGGCCAAAAAATGCCTTAGCAATTGATAGTCCTGAGTCTAAGACAGAGAAACGGACTCCAAGGCTGAAATCACGGCTACTCTGCCTGAACTGAGGTCTCTCTCTCATTTCAAAGAGGGAAATTTCAAGGTGAAACACATGTGAAATCTCTCATTTCTCAACAGGTTCACTAGTTAAGTCTTTAAAACAAAAACATTATCTTTCACCTTTCCTTATTGTTTTTTTCTGTAATAAACATTTTTGTTTTCCTAAGGAAATTAGGATGTTTAGAACATATATCTGGGAAAAAAAAAAAATTAAAAAACGCTGAAACCCAAAGAACAATACTTCGAAATGGTTGATCCTACCCACACTGACATGGCCAGCAAATACACAGATTTCCATCATATGGAATCATGGTCTTATATGTCATTAGTCATTTGGTTACTGTGAAATCTAATTCATGGTCTAAGACTTCTAAAAAAATAGGGATTGTGTATGTCTGTAAAAAAGTAGAGGTCCCAGAGCACACTAATGTGTAAGGAAAAGGGGATACTTTGGGGTTTTTGCACACTATAGAATTACCTTCTTCTAGAAAATAAAATCTTCAGAACCCTGTCTCTCTTATCCCTAAATGAGTTTATTTTTCAAAAAAATAGCATGCCTTCTCTTTTTGTAGATCCCCAAAATCAAACACAAGAGTAAATACTAATATGACAAATATTAACATTGATATTTTATTTGGATCCAGATACTCGATTTATCAGCTACATTATTTGTTCAGGAGGTAACACCATACTTTATGCAATCCTATTTCTAATTTCATGTAAACCTTACCTGAACATATTATACATAAGCTTAATAAGCCCTTTCACTATTAAATTTCAGTACTTCATCTTTTCACTATTTGAACCATATAATTTATATTTTTGAACTAACATGTTATAACTAAGCATAATGTAAATTATATATTTTTTTAACATCTTTCAGATAAGCAAACCAGAGTTGAAAGATAAAATGCCTCTTTTCTGGGGTGCATGTATTCATGATGCATCTTCAGTCTGTTTATTAAGTAATCATATCTGGGTACAAGTGTCAACACAATTTACGTTTTGAATAATGTGAAGCAGATAACCTCAATTAACAAGTAATTAGAGTCATTTTCCTATTAAGCAGTTTCCCTAATTGTTTTTGAAACCTGGAACTAAAATTGTAATAAATAATAAGCGGCCAAAACATGTCCCTGCATTAGCTTAATCCAGGCTCTTCCACTGATGCCTGGGAAAAATGCAGCAGAAATAAGGGCTGAATACCCACGTGATATTGAGAGAAGAGGGAATGGTTTTCTAGCTGTGGACCTCTGCACAGTCCACTCTTTTCTATGGTTGTTTTGGTTTGGTTTTTTTTTTTCCCCTCAACACAATTCTCTTTCCTTTCCCTTTTCTCTCTCCTTTCACCCCCATGATTTCTTATATGAACATTTAACATATGAAGTATTTGACTTAATCATTACTGTGGACTGACTAGAGCTTTTCTCCATTTTAAAAAAAACTTTCAATAAGGTAATAAATTAAAACCAGACCTGTGAAAATAAAAAGTGAAGACCCTAGGAAGATACCCTGAGAAATTCCAGGAAAAACTCTGGCAACTATGGGAAGACATGAGCTGTTCAAAAGGAATACAAACATTTAAATAATATATCTTGCTGGAAATTAAGCTTTGTGAGAAATCTCATTGATTTCTTTTAAGTCATTTTATTAAAAGGTCTATTAATGCTTGGCTTGCACTTTGTGGCTATGAGAGATGTTGGAATGAAGAGCTATCAAAGGTGGCTATCAAAGTTTCTTTCTTTTTTCCATTTAACTTTTTCTAACTATTAAGTTGCTCATTTTGTGGAGACAATCATTAATGTCTTTAATGTGAAACAAAGCTTCTGGATAAGAGCTGCTAGCTGAAGATCAATATGAAAGATATCATTTCAGTTACAGCTTTAATAACTGTAACAATAGGGAGCCTGGCATCACTGGCTTTATGCATTAATGTAATTTAGAATCTACCAGGTACAAATCTTATCAAACATTAACAGTGGCTGCGTTGGGATTTTCTAGGTAAGGAAACTGCGTGATAAATGGGAAGTATTTTAAAGGTAAACTTTCATGTAATCAGGCTCATCTGCCATAAAACCATGAAAGAATTTACATGAAGAAAAAAATATAAAACCAAAAGAGATTCTTGGAAAATGATGGCAGTATTTAAGAAACTGGTGGTGCACGGGCTCGTAAAGTGCTCAGAGTATACTGGGATTCTCTCTTGTTTAGATCATCATAAAAATCATATGACCCACAAGTCTGGAAGGTTAGGAGCTTCAGCCAAATTCAGTGCAGTTAAAAATTTTCTACAAATCACCATATGTGGAAGTCCACACCTACCTGGACACACATTGCAGAGCTTTCAGCTAAACCACAGAATAGACAAGGAGCTTTTTCGCAGTAAAACACCAGTCCTGCAGACCAGGAGCATGACCCTTCCTCTAGCCAGGGCCCACAGCTCCATACAGCTGCAGTAAATTCACCTTTCCCACCCAATTTCTTTCAGCCCACCTGTCTCAAAATCCCTCAGCCCCCTACTTGCTCTGTGCTTTTCACAATCACCAGCCCATTAACTTAATCTTTCCCAGCTTTTCAATTTCTGGATTAAAAAAAAAAAAATATATCACACCCCAAAAAAAAAAAAACTAGACCTGAAAATGTTAAAACACAAATTTTGGATCTTCCCTGCAAAGTTATTCTTAAAACCTTATGCAACCAACTGGCAGTTTTTTAAACAATTTGTTTAACTTGTGTCCAAATATCTTCAGGTTTTAGTGCTTACAGGTGGCTACTTTAGATTTACGCTTTAATTTTGAGAAATATCTAAACTGGGAACACTGAATTTTCAGTTTATCATTTGCTGATAAAAAATGGAAAGCTCAAAGTTGAAGTAGCCAACTACTGAAAAGAGTTGGCACCTGGCACTTTAATTTTTAAACATTGGGTTTTTTTGTGTAATGAGGTTATAAAGTAAGAGTCTGACTTCAGGACCAAAATCAAGAAGAATGAGCTCTTAAGGATGACAGAACTGCTGATGTGAAGCTCATTTGATCCAAAACCCGAGTTTGGTCCAAATCAACACACAAAAGTTTGGATGCTTGTCTGGGTTTTCTACCTGCCTTGGGGCTAGAGATGTCATGAGAACAGATTCACTCATCACAGCTGCAGTACTTCCAGTTCTGGCCATGGATGAAATATCTGGGAAAACAATCTTTCTTGCAGAGCTCTGGGAGGTGGGGGGAAGTAAGGGAAAATGGGATAGGGTATTTTGCAATCTTTCAAATTTGATTCCAAAACTGGGGGAAGATTTAGAGACTAGAAAGGGTAGCATGTTTTTTGCTTTATTTGGGTTTTGGCTGTACCCTTAAATGCAACTTTTTCCTGTAACTGTCAGAATACGTGGCAGCTCAGATAGTCAATAGTCAGGAAAAGAAAGGCATAACTGTTTCTAAAGTTTAGGCATATTCAGTACTGTCCTAAAGTAACAAATAAAAAATAGTAGTATTGGTCTCTGAAATACAAATAATTTTTTTTCCTACAGTCTGTATACTGAACAATGAAGCTCCTTCTTTCTCTCAAGGTGTAGGATCTTGGGCCCTTTGAAGGGGAAGGTTTGAATTCCAGTCTTGCCATGGCTGTGAAATCACAGTGTATGTATGCATGCACACCCCTAAACACAAAATCACAGATGATCAAGACCTATTTCCATTAAGATATGAACCACACCAAACAAGAAATCAAACAGAAAATAAAATATTACCATGTTAACATGACTGGATCAAATCCTGCACTTATTGCTCCTGCAGAAAAAAAAAAAAGCTGACTTCAAAGGGAATTTGATCTGATTTAGGGCAGGAGAATGCTGCTGTCAACTATTTGTCTAAGAATAGGCAAGTTGCCTAACAAGGACACTCTACTATCTGATTTAAAACCTCTTCTTAGTGCATTAAACAACATTTAGTAAGCATGTCCGTATATTGTGCAATAACACATGCATTTAGGGCATGCACAAAATAATTTGATTCCCATTTCATTGCATCAGTACTGCAATTATTTCACTGCAGTAATAAAACAAACAAAAAAACCCCTTAGTTTTTTACCTCTGCTGTCATGTTGCATCGGGTCATTTTGTGTCACATGATGTGATATAATGTAACTCAATGCAAGGAGACACATGTCCCTTCTCATTGGAAATTTAAAGAAATGGAGCTTACTTTTCCCCTGTGGGAAACTATGCAGGACAGGTGCCCAAGACTAGCTATGGGAAGTTTGATATCATCTCAGTTTCAGTACCTACATATATCAAATCTTATGGCATTTTGAAAGGAAACGTGTTAGATGCCACAATTTAGCCGTAATACAGTACTTAATAAAGATAGCGTAAGAGGAATAAAATTCCACAGCTTATGTTCCTTGTCACGGTGTGCACTGACACATATTGCCAAAGAGACTCTTAAACAATACTTTTAAGCACACTTTTTGAAATATACACTCTAAATCATGAAAGCCCTCAGAGAAACCTAATGCTGCTAAAAAGCACATGGGTGTAGAATCAACGGAACAGAATTGATTAATGATGAAGCCAAAACAAGACTTTTTTGATGAAAAATAACAAAACAGTTAAGCACAGAGAATATAGATACAGAAAATGTACAGGACCTGGGGCCAAGTTCACCTCTCAGTTACACTAGCATAATTGTGGAATAATTCTATTTCAATTAATAGAGTTAATATGATGAGAACAGAATTATCTACGTAATGAGCATGACTGAAACATAACAGTCCACCCAGCTCTGAGGCAGACTATGCAATGTGTGCAAAGGAGATATGCATCATCCTCTATCCCATTTTACAGGTAGAGAAACAAAGAAAGGACTCAAAATCTCTTGGCAGGCCAATGTCCAAGCTAGGTCCAAGGGAAACATGGCAAATTCCAGTCCAGCTCCTTCGCCACTTGGTTGCAGTAAGTAAATACAACAGAGGACTATCATGGAAGCCAACTGAAATATTATATATATATAAAATATTATCTCTCTAACATCATGGCATGTTGCTGTCTCACTCCTGAAGCAAAGAGGTGTAGCATTATAGTGCATTGGGACATTTAGCATCAGGGTAGTAATTTCAGTGTCATTAACACGTCTATATATTTGAGTGCAGGATACAGGATAAAATAGCAGAAAAAATAGAAGCCTGAGAAGCACATTCAGAACAGATGCTGAAAATAAGTTTTTCCTACTAGCAAAAAAACTCAAGGATGTGTGGAACAGACTATGAAATAATGACATGATACAAAAGAACTGGTATCATTTCAATTTGGATTAGATGTTAAATTACAGAAAATACTACTATTAAGGGGGTTCTATTTAGTTAAAAACCTCATGTCTAAGTTTTCTTAGTCTGCTTACTTTCCTCACTAGGACAGCTCAAAGGCTTCATTTTTGCAGAGTTTTGGAACAAGCAAGTTTTGAGCTACAAGCACTTGATTCAACCCCGTGATTGTCCTTTGGTTTTGAACAAGATAAGACAAAGGAGATAAACATTTGGAGTTGTTAGAGTTCACCTCATTTAACATCAAATCCATCACTTTCGCACATTTTTTATAGAAAGAATGAAAGGGAGAGCTCTTTTTTTCCTTTTTGCTTCTAAATTCTTGTTGGTTACACAGCCCCAGTCACCAGTTACCACTAAGAAATGGTAACCTCAGCCTGCACCTGTACCCTGCTCTTAAGCAAGACGTCACATCTCGTGTGATGCAGCCAAAAATTGATATTACCATGAGTTTCCACTAGTATTCCATAGATTACAATAAAACCAATAATTTCAAAAGAAGAAACACTTACCCCTTGCATTTCCCTGTGTTTACTGAAAACTACTAACACTACCCTAGAATATATTTTCTGAATATTTATCTGCTTTTCTGCCAGGTTGGGAAGCCATGGTTTACTTCCCTAAGTGTCTTGAAGAAAAAAGAGATTCATTGGTAGCAAAAAAATGCAATAATGTTTTCCTTTTCCAAAGATACCTAATAATGCAAGTGAACAGTAGGTATCCTTAGATCAAAGGGAAGAGCAGTCAAACCATCCTGCACTGCAGGAACAGAATCTGATATTCCCTTGAGGGAAAGGATCACGTTTTAAGGGAATCACCAACTGGTTAGGCCAGAAGAGCAAGGTCTGGGCTGGACTGCCCGTCATCACCTTTCCAGCAGGCACACATGCCTTAGTGTCACCAAATTTAGGTGGGAAGTCTGGCCAGACATCTTACAGGGTGAGTACAGGGTTCCTGGTCTGGCCCCAAGCTCTCACACCATGTGGTGACACCCCAAAGCACCAGGCCCTTGAGAAGAGCCAGCACTGGCATCTCATGTCTCCACAGTTACTGCCAGCATCAGAGACAAAAGGGCTGTTAAGAGGCAAGCACAGATGAAAAGAAAATATGAAACAAAAGAAGTGGAGCATGTGTTTTAGATGGTAAATTAAATAATATTTTCACAACCAAGTTTTCTTTTTTTTCCCCTCAAGATATATATTGCAACAGAGAGAAATGCCACATCTGAAGGAAAAAAACCCCTTTTTTGGTTTGTCCTAGCAGCTTAAAAATTTATTTTTAAATATTTACGCCATGCTTTCTATGAAACTCAAAGGGATTTGCAGGCTTTGAGGAATGCATTGATCTTGTCAAATATCCCCCAAATTGTAGACAACTCTATTAGCAATAATACAAATGTTTCATTCTTTCACTAGATGCTAGGAAAATGATGAGGAGATATTCACAGAGAGGATGCAAAACTTCCTAGCAATGCATTCAATTAGGAAGGTATTTCAATATTAAGCTTCGCTTCATGTAATCATATTTTCAAGTGATGGATGATGGGACCATCAACATTTTGGAGTCAGCAGCTCTTCTAGCTAGCATCTCCCCAATTTTTAAAGGGGGGGGGGGGGGGGGAACAAGCCATTTGGCATAGACTTGTGCTTCTGTAGCATCAGCTGCTTCACCTGTAATCTCTAGTGCTGCTCTGCCCCCTTGTGCTGCTGCAACTGCAGAGCAGCCGCCCGCGCCTTTGTGCGGGGACCGCACGCTGAAAATCCCCCACTGTCACTTCTCACTTTTCTAGCAAGTTCAAGGTCAGTGCCTAGCTATTTTCAGCTCATCCCTTCTTGATCCATGCAGAGAAATGACAAGGTAACGTGATTTGGGGTCAGCTGTATTACAGGAACCGTTACATAAACGGAAAAAGTGGAAATCAATCCTAGCTGACAGTGTCTTCAGGATAATCAGCGCTCACTCCATGCCGCTGTCAGCTCTCCTGCATCAAACACCATGTTACTTCTGTCAGATCTCTTTAACAAAACCATATTCTCACTTTTGGCAAAGTAAATAAATATTTCACCCGGGCTTGCATTTAATTCATTGTTTAGAGAACTTTAACACTTTGGACTTGCAAAGAGCCCGCATTTATACGGGAAAAGACGTCTTAGCCTGTCATGTCCATTACTGCCTCAAAGGGCGTTGGCAAAGATACAGTCGAGTCTTATGAAATACCCCATTCTTCATATTTTGTGCTTGATTTCTTCACGCAGACGATTGTCCTCCAATTCTCCGTAACCAAGCAGACCTCGGCTTCCCAAAGCGCTTACCTAACTCATGGTCATCCTCACCCCAACCGTGTCAGGGCTTTTCCTCTAACGTTTTAGGACACCTTCCTCAATTTGTTTGATTATTATTACTTTATCTGAACCATTTCCTCCCCTAACTAGACATCTTCCCTAACGCAGAATTATGAACATATCATTTCACAAGATGTGCCGCGTTAGCCGCGTCTCGATGACAGCACATGGTATGTCAGTTTAGGGAAAGAACAGCGATTCTATCCCACCCACCTTGTGCTCCCATGAAACTGCCAAGCCCGCGGTACTCCACCGAAGAACAATTTACCATAATATTAGCTGTCAGTAAATTCAAAGACGGAACTCCTAAAGCTATAAAATGGATTAGAAGCAATTTAAAAAAGAATTAACAAACTAGAGTAAGAGTATACTGTCAACAAACAAATGCTTCATCATAGCACTGTAATTTGGAATTTTAATTACCCCTCTGCTTCTGTAACAAAACAATGTCTGAACTGGCAGCCATTTGAATCTCTCACAGGTCATTGAGCATTCTAGTTAATTACTCTATGAATAGCCTGTTTTTCTCCCCTCTGGAAACACGTTTCTAATGGCAGTCAAGGTCTGACAAATGTGTCATCTACATAATTAGCTAGGAAGCAACACAAAACATTAAACATGCTTTGTGCCGACAACTATCAAAACATTTCATTTGTTGTCAATTATTCATTACTTTGTAGGTTCTGAAGGGGTTGTTATTATGGAAATAAGTCCAGATGCTAACAAGGTTAGAGTTTTTTATTCAAATTAGTAATCAGAGGACTAACTTTAAAAAATGTATCCCGTGTACATTTATGGCAGCATTCAATCAGTACTAAATTATAAACGAATTTAGTTAAGTTCGAGTTAAAATAGCCATGGCGGAGCACATACACTAATTTGTAGAGTTGCATCTCTCTTTGAAGTTTTAAGATCTAAGCTGAAGTAGCAAACTTTCAGAACCTTTGGCAAGACTAATTTGTGCTTGGTAAATAGAGTAAAGATTTTCACAGCATGAGATAATGTAAGATTGCAAAAAAAAAAAAAAAACAACCACCAAAAAAACCTGGAGGTTTTTGAACCTTTTTTCTACCCTTCTGTCACACTGAGTAAAAGTCAAAATCAGCAATTCCGACTCATATAATATCTTGTCTGAACTTCAGTTTGGTTTAACAAGGAAGCCAAACCAGTCACATTCACTACTTCCTTAATAGAGCTGAAATGAATTTATCCTCGCTTTTAAGAAGAAATCGGTGCTGGTTATTTCTTTTTTCTATGATCTCATTATGATGCTGCCTATCAAGCTACGCAGCTGAAATGGTACAGTGAAAACATTTGGAGGAGAAATAAATGGGGAGTTTAACAATAAAATTAACTTCTTTTTAGCCAAGATTATTTCAGTTGAAGAGCTATAATACAAATATACAGTAAAGAATACCTTCTCACAGGTCATATATAAGAAAAAAAGGAAAAAAAGTATTCAGAAAAACAAAAAGCTCATTCTGAGCCTGAAAAAAATGCCTACACACTGAATGTTGATCCTGAGAAAGGATTGGGAGGAAACTTGCATTGCTCCTTTGAGCAAAATTGCTTATTGAAGGTAAACTGAACCCTAAAATATTCTAATGCATTAATATTCTACTTTCAGCCTCTGCGTCAAAGGAGCTTATGGTACGTAGGACATACATGAGCATGTAGGGGTGCCTCTGGGAGCGGTGCCCGGTGCAGGCTGAGGGCCTCTGCCCCAGAGCTGGAGCGGCTTCTCAAGTGGGGAGCAACGGACACGTGTATGAAATGGCTGAAAAACTGGAGTCAAGGGCCGAACGAGTCAGTCGGCAAGCATGACACACACCAGAGAGTAGATCTAGGTTTTGAAAGCACGAAACCAGTTTGATTACAGTAAGAGGACATATGACACACTTCATTTCTCATTTTCTGCACTAGAAAGGAGAACGACTAATGTTACTGAACAGATTTTTTTTTTTAAATGATATTCATGTTTAAGAAGTAAAACCGGACTGTGTTTATGTACTCACTGTTTTCATACCTACTCTGAAATATTTGGGGCAAGCAAGGTGTAAGCTTGCATTTATTAACAATTACTACACGTCATGGGAAGCTCATATATTTTTCTACATCTGTCCCAATACTATTATATGATTCGTGTAACACCTTGAAGGGTACACAGCTATTTCCTTACAGCGATAGAAGTAGATGCATCTATAATGGCCTAGTGTATGATAATAAAATTTGCAGAGAATAAAGCCTGGGCAGTCACTATTAGAACACAATAATGAGAATATTTTTCCTTTTCTATCTCAAATGTATACAACTATGACAGGAGAAGGTTTTTTGCTTTTAGAAATATTTTGTCAAGATTTGTTTTTTCCTCCAGGAAAAAAAGTAAACTGAGGAAAAAAAAAAGAATCCTTAAAAACTTTCCCTAAATAAACTATAGTATAAAAGAAGTTCTGATGATCTCTCAGAGATTGAAATAATCCATTTTCAGCTAAAACTACCCATAGCAATGAAACTGAAAATTCTCTAGAAGAGGGCTGGAGTCTGTCTTGTAATTAACATTAAACAGATAACATATTTATGAGTAAGTCAAAATATTTTGGAAGCCGATAATCCTGTAAGCCTTAACATGGTATAAAAACAACAAATAAATGCAAAGTGTTACTGTTACACATGCCTGCCTGATCAATGGTTTTCACATATTGATCTATAAATGGAGTTGACAGTCTGTGTTGGCTGCACATTTTCCAAGCAGCTCTATTTTTGTACAAAACCAATACGGGCAATTACCTTTGTTTGAGATGCCAAGTCTTATCAATTCAATGTGATTTAGTGTCATTTTAATTAAATATCAGGATCTACTTCAGGACAATCTATACAAACAAAGCCTCAAACTTGACTATAAGCTTGATTTGAAGTAAACATGTACAAACCCTGCAATTTCAAAATATGGCTCAAAAACTCTGCGAAACAGAAGGCTTATATTTTTAGCAATTTTATTTCTGTCTTTTTGGCTAGCCATAACTTTGGCAAGTGTTCTATGATCACAAGAGTAAGAAACAAAAGAAGATTGCTTCCCATTTCCCTGATAATGTATTAGAGAGATAAATAAACCTACAAGTTTGTTTAACCTAATCAGAAAAAGCTCTAATACATTAACATTTTGGAATGTCTAAATAGGTTTTAATTCTTAATACAGACACCAATAAAAAATGACATTTCATTGTTTGAAGTTGTTCTGAATGAAGCAAAATGCACTTCCCTGGGGTTTAATGGATGAAAATAGCAAATATTCATTTACATTGCTAGTTCAGACACTAACACGAAGCACAGAAAGAGCCCTTGCTTACCACAGTCTGTGTCCAGCTTCATGATTTGTGCTCTTTAAACCCTACATTAATATCAATTTCAACCTTTACACAAAGCTCAAGCATTTCCATCAAAATAAATAACATAAACCCCCAAGAATCTACATTTAGCTTTTGCATCAGTTAGCTTATGCCTTCCACATTTGCATCTTTACTACTATAAAATGCACAAGTGCATATGGCCCTACTGACGTATGATGCATATCCTTCTTTGTCACACTATAGAAAATAATCTGTCCACCTTCAAAAGTATAGCCCCAGGTGCGCTTACAAGCATCACAGCAAATGCTTGAGAATACAACAAATCCCTTAGAGAAAATGATGTATTTTCTTCTCTGTAAATCACCAGTGATCTTCCTAGTTTTGTGACTGGTTTTTACCCTTTATTGTCCAGAGGGTTAATTTTTTTTTTTCCAAATATGTTTTAGAAATATATATTTCTATTCATTGTTCGAAATGTGCCAAATGCTGATTGCCTTAATCCAGTGAAGTCAGTAGGTTTTGCATAAGTTGGGTAAAGAGGATTTAACCCATTTATTAATAGAACATAGAGTAGAGTGCACATGCTGAATATGGGTGACGAAATAGTAATATGGAGTTCCTTATTCAGCTATTTCTAGTTTTTAAAAAGCAAAATCTCTCCAATGATAGGACAAAAATATTCAGTCCATGTAAAATAGAAAATAAGCATAATCTATGGTTATCTTACAGATTACATCCATCATCTAAACAGAGGCAGACTGTTCAAAACAAAGGATTTCCAAATAAAAAATCAGGATAAATCTTTTTTATCTTCTAGTAAAAAATAATTAGCTTTGCCTAACATACTGGTAATATGTATCCTTTAGCAGGGATGTGTATACCTTTAAAGACAAAAGTGAAGATTGTGTATATAAGTGCACTGGAAAAAAGCATCACGAATTTTAAAACATGATTACTAAATGTGTGTGTATATATATATATATATACACATACACATATGTGTGTGTATATCAGTTGGACCTTGCCTTTTCAAGACACTTGGACAGACAGAGACTACTCTCCTCCATCACTTTCCCCCAAAGCTTTCGCAAGTCAAATGCACAGTTTCAGATATGTCAGCATGCAATTGATACATGCAATTGATATTTCACTGCGCTTTTAACTTGAATTTCACTGCATTTAAAGCACGTATTTGAAAATGTTTGGATCCATAGGAATTTTTCTTTTAGTTTGGGCATTAGCAAACAACTTTAAGAGGCTTATTTAAGTAAATACACCAAAACACTTTCAGTCTGTCAATATCTAGTCAGAAAATTCTGCATGGCAGAAAGAGATGAAAAGAATTGAAATAGAAAGGAAATTAGTAGCATGGCAAGCTTTCAATCTATTATGCTGGAGCCAAGTTTGCTTGGTAAAATGACATATACTCAGTAAAATTCCGCTTTTATATAATTAGCTACTAAACAAATGTAACACAAGGCAACTTTTCAGCTCTCAGCCAATGAACATATATTGTACCTGCTATGGTTATTGGAATGCGGCAGTGAATATTTATGTCTAATTTAACTTTTTAGAGCCCTTGCTCTGTAACAGTCCAGCATACTATCCCCAAAATTAAAGTTATGTAACAAGGTAATATCAACAATGAGAAACTGCATGATAAAATCCTGCCCAAAAGTGAAAAATGCTAATTTTGTCTCATTTAGCAGCTGGATACAGAAATGCTCATTAGTTTTAAGAGGGTTAATCCTTTTAACTTTTGCATATTGATATGCCAATTATGCCTAATTGTACAAGAGGCATCAGTCAAGGTAATAGTGCATAAACACATGAAAGTTATTAAGTACATCCCAACATGTAATAAAGTAGGTGTTAATTGGTAGCTGAGTTCTGCAGGCTATTGAGGTGGATAATTCATTGAGAGATGGATCACTTGTAATTTCTCTACATAATTCCTTTTGCAGTCTCATGCTGTGATGTTTTCATGCTTGTCAAAAACAACTGCAGCCTAGTGCCTTTTGTTAAACACAGCCAATAAAATATGTTAGGCATCATTAAATATACTTAACTTTTAAACTTTTTCAAAGGTACAGTTCTTCCTGATAATACATTATAGTATTCCCAGTAAATTACTATAAGCATCGTTTCAGGTTTGTAATGCAGGAACATTTGACCTCAGATAAAAAGGAAGAAACATGTACAGTGTGTCTGAGGTGAACAATATCGTTTAAATGGAAGGTGAATGAGTATCTTTTCAGCTGCTAATATCTAAACAGATTTTCATTTCCAGAAGTCAAGGTAAAATGAGTTAAGCTATACCAGAGAAATTAATGATTAAAATAATATCTTTCTAAATAAGTTTGAATTTTGAGTTCGAACTTAAAGTAAAAAGGGAAGAAAATACAGCTATTATTGTAGGCTTCCTCCACTTAATAACTTTGTTAGAAAGCTGAATATTTCATAGGAATCCATTACATCAACACAACAAAAAAATTAATGGCTGGCATGGTTGTGAGAAGTGACTGAGACTTGGGACTCTGTCCCCAGCCAGCAGAGTTTTCTCCCTCATTTGCATTCTCTGAGAACAAAATGGATCTGGAGTCCAAAAAGTGGCTAACATTGCATAAATAATTTTGTAACATCATATGGCCTCAGCTGCAAGTTGCCACCATTATGGAAGAAAATTAACCAGGGGAGACTCATACCAATCAGTTTTTTTAGTAGCTCAGAAGGAGTACAGGGGCAGGGAGACAACTGGCGATAGAGTTCATCACCAACTATTTAATTTAAAAAAAAAAAGGTAATGGATAAAAAACGACTCAACTCTTTCAACTCTGTCAACTATTAAAATAATAAGAGAACTTCAGTGTCTGATTTTTACAGTTCATTTGTTCTTACAGCAAGACTTATTTTTGTTACTGATGAAGTGGTCCTTTATTTACTAAGTTGTAATTTCCATGTCTTTACTTTTCTCTGATTTTAGCATTTCCCTTTTGAGAAATTGTGGCATATACCTGATACTGTAAGTACTATTCTCTACAGCAGCTGTATTTAAGTACTGTAACACTTGAGAGTTGAAATGCTGAGTAGATGCTATGATCCTGGCCACCAAAACCAAATTTTGTCTTTCAGTGAAGGAAAACTGTTATTCCAATGCCTAGCCATACACCTAAAAATGTATTAACACCATTAATCCCCCTTCGAAAAAGATGATTGTGAAACCAGTATCTTAATCACACTTAAGATAATTCTGTAGATTTTAAAAAATTGGAAGACTCAGAAAATATTGGTTGCATTTTACTTACAGGCTCAGTGACTTTCACATTCTCGGACAGAATCATAGATTTGCTTTGGCTCAGTCTATCATGGTGACTGTTGGCACTTTTGATCCTCATTTGCACAGCCCCTGTACTGTGGTGGGAAGGATTAGGCTTTTCAGAGGCCGTATCAGAAGTTGTAGACCTTTCCATGGTTACCGGGTTGACCTGAAGAACATAAAATAAGAGCATTAATCTAGGGACCCGTCATACAAAAATGTATCAATGCCAGTTATAAGTCACTGTAGTCAGGAGAAGAAGTTGAATTATCTTGCTGGCAAGATCTTGATCATCTTTGAACACCAGGATAACTATCAGCTGTGTCAGCCTGTAGTTTTATTAATGTCCTTATCACTCACCCATCCAAACTACCTTGGAAGAGTTAGTTTATGTAAAAGATTATCCTTATCTCAAAAGCCATTCTCCTCTATGGTGTAATCTCCCTGCAAGCCTTTGTCACGTCCAGCTGGCAGCCACTACACTTTGTCTTTGGCCCTGCTCACACTACACATTGTAAATCTTGCAAAGGAAAATGACATGCTATGAAGCCAATTAACATATCTCACCTCCGCAGTTCAATACATGCGTGTTACAAGTGCATTACAGGACCACACCGCAACCCTGTTAGTGTCCTAGATTCAAACCCAGATCTAATAAAATTTCCCTTAATTTTTACAGTTCTACCTGCAGCATAAGTGGGATTTTTGTTTCTCTGTTCATTTTTAAAATTTTGAAATGAAGAAATGGCTGAGCACATCAGTTCTCCAGCCCTTGGAGGGACTGGGGAGAACTTGTACAGAATGATCACCTTCTCTACCAGTGCTACTGTTCAACTGCCTGACTCAGCAATAGTGCAACTCAACAAACTGTTCTAGCTATTCAAAATACCAAAACATTTTCCATCAACAGGAGTTGCTTTAGATTTCCTGTACAAAACATTAGGACAGTGATGTACAACACACGCTCTATTTTCCTCCCCACCAGTTCACCCTGGCGCTACTATATGTAAATCGTGGGTGAAGTAATGTGGTAAGAGTCATAAGAAAACTTGCTATTTATATTGCTATTTAACTATATGAGAAAACGTGTAAGGAAGAGATACTATATAAGCTGGAATTGCTGGTTTCCCTACTATAGAGGCAGGGAAATGGAAATCCATTTAAGTGCGGTTAACATACAAACTGTTGAAAATCAGCATTTTCCAAATGGGTTTGAAAAGCACAGCTTTTTCTAGCAACACCTCTCCAGCCTCTGAAGACTCTAAAAGATGAAATTCCCTGATTTCAAGAAATTCCATTTCTATGCAGGCATCAGAGCAGAGGAAGATACGGTACCAGTATGAAGGTGCAAGAGGGAGATGAGGCACGTTATTGCATGTCTTTTGGCAGGACCACAGCCATTGTGCTGGTGGAAGGACACAGTTCTCATAGCTTCACCCTCTCCTGGCCCTGATAAATCAGTTCCTTACAGGAAACTGCCTTAAATGTAGAGGACAATAATGAGAGGTCATGCAGTCACAGAACAGCTGAGGTTGGAAGAGACCTATGGAGGTCATTTTGTCCAACCACCCTGCTCAAGCAGGACCACCTAGAGCTGGTTGCCCATGACCATGCCAAGATGGCCTTTTAATATCTTCAGGGGGATTTAAAATCAAACAGCCAGAGATATGGAAAAGCAAGGAAACACAGTAGTCTTGAAAAGAGAAATGAGAAGAAAGTGCTTCAATATTAGCTATTACTCACCCAACATTACATGTCATGATAGAAACACTAACTTTACTAAAAGCAACAGTAAAGCTTATGCTTGTTGGCTGTTTCCTGCACTGAATTAGTTACTCAAGGATCTCCACAGAAGTTGAACCACAGAAACAGAGGAGAAAAATTTGGCTAAAGCTGTTTCCCCCTACTTAGGAGTATGCATGTCTATTTATGCTGCAGAGCTGGTATATGACACTGGGGAAAACTCTGCACATGGACCTTTAGGAGACGGCACTGTGTGTTCTTCCTCTTTGAGACACTTCTCACCACCCTTTGGAGCAGTCACCACTCAAACCCATGTCGCAGGGACACTTTGCCATTTTGGCAGTAAGGTCTGCAGCAGCGCTAAGCAGGAAATGATTTTTCCTCCTTCTAAACTTGGAGAGTCAAACCACTTTGTATTTCATGTTGGTATCGAACCAAAATTCCTTCTCAACAGATTTTCAGTAGGCTCCAGGCTGGAGAGCTGATCAGACTCGAGAGACGAGAGCAACACTGGCTCTGTCACTGATCCAATGTTTGGCTGGAGCACATCTCTCAGATTTTCTTCTGAAATCTCCCACCTATAAAACTCTGAGATATCTCTTCTTAGGAGCATTATGAGTTTTAATTACGTAGTCTCTGTCTGGTGTTGTCAGTACATGATGTGCTACAAAAAAGTTTAATAGTATGACAAAGTCATGCCCTGGCTCTCAAGTAGGAGCACAGTCAGTAAATGATAAGTCTACAAAAACTTCTGAAAATTTTTATTCTAATCTCATTGAACCTTAGTTGATTTTCCCCAAAACTGGAACTAATTCACACACATCAGAATATTACAAGGGGACTTTCTGAGGCACTAAAATTACAGGAATTACCGTAAAAGAAAACAGAAAAAAACCAGACCTCAGTATTTCTCCATCAGATTTTATTTGTCTTAGTGTAGAGCATGGTGAGATCCTGCTGAATAAGGAAATGTTGCAGAATATGAAGGAAAGGTCCAAGTTACAACAGATGCAACCTTAGGATTTCCAGGTAGAAATCCTTTGCTGCCCAAACTCCATTTAAGACTCCTGACAGCGTTGTCGGCCCTGCATGCCAGTAGATGGCACCCTGAATATGAGCTCCACAAACGCAACAGCGTTGTATTCACATTTGCAAGAAGAATTTGGTAGTACTTACACTGCTCTTTTTTTTTTTTTTTTTTTTTTTTTTTTTTAACTTTTAAAAACTAACAGAGGGGAAGACAGACAGGAAACAGATCAAATATTAACAGAAAATAGAAAAAGGAGCCTATATGGTGCTTTGATGATTTCATGCTTCCAAACTAGTATCAGCAGCATCAGGGCCAAATTTAGGCCAGTTTTGCAGGGGAATTCATTTCACTTACTTTGGAAGGCAGAGCTGCCAAGCCCCATGCAACTGCTTGTGAGGCACTCCATGTTTGTTATATAATTAGCTAATTTGCCTTTTGGCAAATAGTTAGCATCTGGATATAAATTTTAGTTTTGAAACCTCCTATGGTTGATTTGCTGGAGAAAGGCATTAAACCAAGACAGACTTTCCCCCCTTCCCCCTCCCCCCCCCCCCCCCCGCCCATTGTTTATAGGGTTCCTGGAGCAAAGGGGCAGCATAACTTTAAGGCATTCACCTAAGAGAAGAGGGACAGGGGAACACACCAAAAAATCCTCTTGGAAGTACCATTTTCAAGGCATTGTGGAACAGAAGCAGCAGGTTGGATAAGGGTGAGAAAAAGTCGGGGAACAGTACAGGTACAAGAAAAATCCTTGACATGAGGTTGGTTGGATGGATGATACATGAAGGTAAAACTGACTCATAGAGCGGGAAAAAAAGATTACACTGGATGTGAGAAAGGAGAATTTAATTTCTGGAGAGTGGGTAGATCAGCTTGCTTATGGGGCAAGAAACACCACTGAGCTGAAGGGACAAAAATCACCTTTCTGGCTGGGACAGGAAAACCAGTTCAGTCCTATGCACACAGCCACTTTTGGAGATAACCTCAGGAGCTGAAAAGCCCTCACTGAGGGAAGAAGGGGTTCATACTTTTAATTAAATTATCAGCCTCATTGGGTCAACACTTGCAGTTGCTATTCCCATGAATTGGTCCATGTGTTTGGGATGCTGGGAGAGGAGACCAGCCTGCTCCAGCAAGTAGCACAGCATCCCCACAGTGAATCAAGTTGAACTGAAGCCAGAGTTCAGACACCAACTACAGCTCTGGTGAGGTGGCTGCTAAATAGTCAAGTGACATTTGATCTATCTGACAGATCAACGGTTAAGATCCTAAAACCCTGATTTCTAAATGTACAGTTGACTTTCAAACACGTGGTGTGGAAGTAATGAGTATTACAGAGGTGAGAAATGGAAAGGTTATTGTGGATCCAAATCTGTACACACAGTAAAAGTCACCCTGTTTCTGAGAATCAGGTGCAGGTTAAGAAAGCAACACAGCAAATTGCAGAGATTGGATCTCGGGCTTCCTCACAAAGTGCTGGGTCTTGGCAAAACTGTTTAAGAACATTTTTGTAACATTTCTTTTAAAAACAGTGCTTTCGCAAAATCTTGATGTTTGATAACAATGACCATATTTAAATTAGTTCTAATTTTTCTTTGATAGGAGAAAATACTTTTTTGCCCTTTCTCTTCAAAAAGAGAAAGGAGAAGACAAAGGAAACAAAGTAACATTGTTAACTTCCCAATGAAAAACAAAACAACAAAAAAAAAAACCCTTCCTTTTGCTATTTATAATTTCCATGAAAAAAAGGGAAAATATACTTTTTAGCTTTTTGCAAAAGTTAAGAAAGTACATTGTTCATCTCACTGCCGTTCTTATGTCTTTGGTAGCTTAATTATGGTTTCTGTCTCTACAATGACTGCCAGTAAGTATTCCCTTCCTACAGCAGCTCATGGAGCTAAGGAAAGTTTCATATTGCATTTATCAGGGTTTTAATCCATTTTGACATGTTGCTTTGTCCAGAAATTGATTATAAACTGAGCACACTGACCGGTGTTACTCAAGAACTTTATTTCACAAGATTTGGTACAGTATTGGTAAAGTTAGTATATAGGTTCTCTACAAAGTAAAGCAAAGCGTTAGTTCTTCAAGAAACAAGAGGATAGCAGTATTTCTAAATTTTGGCTTGACCTATGCCCATGTTTCCTATAGTTACGTAGAGCGAAAGACAGAATGCAGATGTTAATTCATCTGCAACTTCTACCAAATAGTAGTTGTAGCAAGTACTTTTATCCAAGAAAGGAAAAAAATGTATCCATGATTAATAGAATTTGTTCCATTTGTTTTTCAAGATTATGAGATTAAAAACATTGTATATAATTTTCAGTATTTATCAAAATAAGATTTTAATTTCCAACTTCACTCCTTATGACACATCTACCATTATCATGTCAGAAGCATAATGAACATGAAAGTGCTCGATATAGTAATGTGAAAACACTGCAAAATTAAAGCACATCTTGTTACATTCACTAATTCCATTCTGTTGAAGAGTATGCTGTGCATGAAGAGCATCTGCTGAAACCTAGTGCAACAATATTACACAAGAATCAAAATCAGCACTAGGTTCACCATTACACTAGACTTGTGAGCCTGAAAAACCATAAAAATGGAAGAGGAAGTAAGAGCTAACAGATGAAAAAACAAGTTACTGCCACACACATGGTGAGTCAGAGCATTCTTGTAAAGGAGAAAACATATTGCTATGTCTGCAAAAGAAGTGTTTAAAATCAACACACCTACGTAATTGTTTCTGTTGTTGGGTTTTGCTCTTAGCCTTTGTTACACTGTTTGTTGTCTCTGATGAAGCACAGCTCAGGGGCAGTAAGTGCTTCAACACACAACTGATGGAAATAAAGGGGGACAGATGAAAAAACTAGAGGTAAAGAGAGGGGATAACAAGTAAACTACCACATAGCTTTTTCAATTATTCTTATCTGCATGCTACTCTGTCTTTATTTTTTTCCAACCATCCCCACCACACTGCTCTCACAGCTAACACGTCACACATCTGCGCCCAGGGCATGGACGCAAACAGCAAAGGCTGCTGAGGGATATGGTGTCCTGGGCTAGTGCCCAGAAGAGTCCTGAAGCCAGTTTATCTGAGTACTAGAAAAACAGAAAAATCCATTGTAATGAAAATACAAAGCAGATGTAACATTCCTATGCCTTTTCCTTTGCAGAAAGATGTCATCCAGCCTGGAATAATTTGTACTTAGGAAGCAGCATTAATTTCAACCATCAGTCATATCTCTAGTTAAAGTAGGAGATCGGAAATGACACTACATCACCATTACCTGGGTCTTTACTCTAGTTTTATCCTTTTATATCAGATAGACAATAAAACAGAATTTCATGCCGAGTTCAGTCTGCTTTAAATGTTAAACGTCCTAAACTCAACAGCTCAGTTTCCCTTATCAATGAAACTCGCAATATCATCAGCAGACATCAGTGAATTAGTTGATATGTCCTAAGTCCTACAAAAGCCATGCTCATCATCATTGATTATCATACCCTCTTTTAATTGTTTTACCTGTTGCAGCCATGTTAGACTTTTTGTGGTGTCTTTCAGGTCAGACAACATGCTGAGCAAGGATCATGGAGGTCATCTTACCTCATGTGTCTAAAGGCTGGCTTTGTAGTCAGTCCTTTCTAGTCCAGTATTTGAGGACTTTCTGCAAACAAAAGCAGAAATGGCCCACAGAGTTCTTCAGGCAACTCTAGTTCACATGTACAATTACTCATGCCTCTCCTGCGGTCAAAGAGAAGAGTAAAACATCTTTTCTGTTTTGTTTGTAGCAATATCTCACTGCCCAGCATTACTCTGTTACCACGTGTGAAATATGCTGTTCAGTACATTTTTCACAATTTTATTTATGCTCTGAGGTATATAATCCAGTCTCTCTGAAGGATGCGCCTAAAGGCAAATTTCTTGACACAACTTGGCCCGAATCTTAGCAGACTTCCTAGGCAGTAGTGCAATATAAGAAGTAAAGCATTTTCAAGCATCATTGTTAAACAGCTCTTAGGCTGCAGAATCTTTTATCCTTGAGTTTTTAACTTGAACCTTGATATGATGACCATTTCAACATTTTTTGTTTATTCTTATACGAAGACAGGCTATATTTTACAATAACTCTTGGTTAATAACTACATAAATCTCATTATTGAAATCTCACAGCTTAATATCCAGTAAGAACAAAGCGTATTATCGTTTAAAATAATTTCTTCCTAGTTTGTTCAATACAGGACGTGTGGGTCCAGACAAGTCTTAAAGGCCTGATCCTGATCTCTGGTTCGCAGTGAACCCACTGAAGTTAATGGAGTTACAGCAATACAAAAGTAACATTAAGCACACTCGAAGAGGAAAGGCAAAGCATTTATTGCATTACAAAGCCAGGTATGGAAATATACTTTATAACAGATTGCAAAAGGGAAGGACACAGACTTGCACCATTGTACAGCGGTTACTATATTGTTTAATTTTGGGTCTGAGAACATACTCTAAGGTTGTTTTGATGACTGAGTTCCTAGGAATTAAATTGTTAAAATGCAGTATTTCATTTCTCATTCCCAGTAGTTACCGCACATATTAGGAATATGTGAGTCTCCACTTACAGTACATCACAGTCCTGCATGACTGTGGAGTCTACACCACACAATAACTTACAGACTGTTACAGTTTGATGCTTTAGTGATTTCCTGCCCATTAACCACAGCACTAAAAATATGAGGGGCTTACTGTTATGAAGGTTGACTGTAGGTTTTTTCTATTTTTTCAACTAGTAATAGCACATTACACAGTAAAAAATTAAAAGGATAAAATAAAATAATATAAGGGTGATATTGAGTCCCACTTTCTAGCAGATGGCAGCAAAATATCTTAACAAAATATACCGTTTCAGTGGAAATATTATTAATCTTTAGAAATTGTTGCTTGATTTGTCTCAAGGGCTAGATGAAAAGACACATGAAGACAGAAAATTTGGATAGCTGTGCTAGACTGGCAATGACTGTCAACGAGGATTTAAGCAGGGAGCTAAGGTGTCATTCTGAAATTTTGTGGAAGATGATAGCTGAAAGCCCCAGGGTCTGTTCCCCACTATACATAGACCATTAAAAATAGCAGGATCAGATGTCAAAGAAAAACAAATCTGGAAAAGCTACTTGTACCCTATAGGGCAGAGATGTGTTATCTCTGGAAATGCTTTCCTATCTGGATAGAAATGGCTTGAGAATTAGAAAGAGAAAAGAATGGGACACAGTTACTATTCCAAAGTTGTGTAGATACAATAACAAACTCTTCACATCCATATATAATGACTACAGATTCATCTCTAATCCTGTAACCCTTCATGACCTGCTACGTACAGGACTTCCCTGCACAAATAATATCTTGCTAGGAAATATTACTAAGATATTATTGGAAACAATAAAACCACATGCAATAGGGTAAAAGAGCTTCTTCAAGTCAGCAAGTGACTGCATATGGTGACGTCTCTTCTTGCATCACTTAGTTTCTTAATTATATTACATGTGAAGGTCTCAGGAAAGGTAACAGTTGTTTCGTCTGTCCCAATATATCATATGGGATAGCATAATGGAGTCTATTTTCACCACTCCTATGTCAATTTAATATCTCAGTTTCAAGTGGAACTTTGTGTACAGTTTGGCCTGCATATGTTCTGGGAACAGTCGTCCATAGTAGAAATTCAGTTGAATATGTAAAAGAACATGCCTGGGAAAAATTGCTACTTCTAGGTCTTCCTGCTGGCAGCGCGTTTCATTTCTTTCTGGAGTGCGTCTGATTTGCAACACCTGCCTCCATTTTCCATGCTGTGCAAGCTAGACTACAATCCTTCAAATGATGAATATTGGTCATATATACACAGTATTAAAAAACCAAACTATTAATGTCATCCGATATTTAACACTTCTAACACATCCTACAATACTGAATAGCAGAATGAGTATGGTTTAGTCATTAGACCAATGACAGCAAGTAGTTCCCAACATCATAAAAGTTCATAACAACTTAATTGATTTAACACCAAATAAGACCTGTGAATTGCTAGAGGGGCCCAGAGCAGTACCGCTTTGTTACTCCAGACCTGTCTTCACTTATCAGGTGAGGAAAAGATAATTTCCTTCCACCTCCTTCCTTTCTGTTATGCATTTAGATACTGCAGACAAGTACAGATTAGATTCGTGGCTTTCCAACCACCACAGGTAAGACTGGCCACCTCTAAACTTATTTTACACCTGCATACGATGCTTGATGCACGGTAACTTTAGTTTAAAGCTGTCCAATTCTGAATAAAAAGAATCCAATGTTTTCTCTAGGAAGATCACATAAGAATCGCAAATTTTCTCCGGTGCTTGAAAGAAATCTGTTCCTATAGCCTAAATGTTCAGAAAAGTGTTGTTACTTTTAATGTTGCCAGATCTGAAGTGATGAGATACTATGGGAAAGGTTATTCTTGCAGTATTTACAGATACAAGCAGAAGCAGAAGTGACAGAAATTTCAAAGTAAGACTGCTTGAAATACTTCCAGCTCAATTTTGCAGAACTTCTCCTCACAGAGATTCAGATATTCATCCAAACTTTCCATGCTTACCTGAACTAGACATGTGGTGATGGTAATTTTGGAACAGCCCAAACTCTCTGGAGAAGTGGAAGAGTTAGTACCACAAGATAAACTGATGTATTAGAAAAAATATTTTTTAAATGCCTGAAAGCTTTCTGCAAATAGCCAAAGAAACAAAATTTCTGTAAGTTGTAAATTTCACAGGTTTGCCAGCAAAAATTTTGGGTTCAATTTGACAATGGTTGTATAAACAAGCTGTCACAAAGGCCAGCTCAATAGGATGTTACAGCACATTTGTGTCCAGCACCACATTCATGTACATGCACATGCTCCACTGGTTGACCCACAGTGGAGGAAGCACCTCATGTTTGTCACTGAGTAAGACTATACACAATTTTTATCCCACTCTACCTCTAAACCTACCTCTATGCATTACTGAACACTTGCAGCGGTTGTAATTCATGCCTCAGTTTGCCTCCTGGTCTTTAGTTCCTGTAGCAGCAGCACCCCCTTCACTAGAAAAATGCCTCCCTGAGCTCTGTTAAGCCTTTGGTGAAACAGTGGCAGTTGTTTTAACCTCTTAGAGTAGTTAAAGTCCCTCAACTTAGTAGTTTAAATGCACATTTGCCATGCCTTAATCCATTTTGCAGTTCCATATACCCATCATCCTACAGAAGACGTCTGTCAAACTGAGATACTGAGATTATTGAATAGGAAAGGCTTTAAAGCTATTCAGACTTCTAAAAAAATTTAAAAGTGAACTTATAATAAAACTATTTCTTTCTGACACTACCTGCCTCAGTAGTGTCTACAACAAGAAGCTTGTCCCTTGAACAGCAAGAATCCCTCCCTCCCACTCCCCAAGGTAATGATCGATTCCCCATGCTATGCACATAAAACAGTCCCTCCTACCCCCTTTCAATCTTCCTCCATACAGATCTGCAGCAGTTTTTGTGCTGTTATCCTGCAGCTGCTCCCTTACTTCTTCTCACTGCTCCCACTTCCCATCTGAGGGGGAAAAAAAAAGCTCCAGACACTTTTAATCTGTTCCCACACTCCATCTCCACTTTCCTTTGCAGAGCTCCCGGTGCTGCTCTTGTAAGAGAAGCTGCTGTGAAACACAGCAGAGCCGGCACCTACATTTTAGGAGAAAACTTTTAAGCTACAGAAGGAACTAGAAAGGGAAATTCTTTGTGGCTTGCATCAAGCAAGCCCCTCTCTTCTGCATTTCGTGGGGCCCATGATGTGCTTTCTTCACCAGCTGCCTCTGCCATGGCCCAGAGTGGAGCAGAAGGCGGCAGGCGTACCTGCCCCACCACGCCGCTCTTCAGCACCACGTGGCAAAGCACGGAGAAATCAAAGGCATTTGTTTTATGTGATAGTATCTGATACCACATTCTGTAGCTAAGATGTCTGCCTTCAGCAAAGGGGAAATACCAAGGGTATTGTGGTGTCAAAAATATAATTTCTTTGATTATGCAAGAAGTTTGAGCATAGGCTCTGTTAATTATATCTAAAATTTTTACTGCAAACATACATTGTTTTGTGAGGGAACAACGAAAATTTTATTTCACTAAGGTGGTTCAAGATGACTCCAGAAACCTTGTATGCATGCCTTCTGCAGGCCAGGGGACCAGAGCCCACCTGCACCACCCGTCCCACCACAGACATGTTGCACATGGTAGGAGCAGTCAGAGTCAGCAGCAATGACAGCAGGAGTGCGATGGTTCCAGATCCGCATGCAAACACCAACAGTCATGGTGAGAAGAGTGGCAGCCATTCATCTGCCCCCAACACTGTTAAAAGCAAAGATACTTAACAAATATTACGCGTGCTGTCGGCTGTGGGCTTATTAGGTAACGTGGTAACATGTGGAGCTGATGGACTCCTCAAATCTCTTGTTGGCTGAAATTGCTGCGCTCAGCTCAAGTGACCCCTTGCAGTCCTATGCACCTGAGTTAAAATGTTCTTAGAGTGCATCAACATTATTCTCTAAACCTCTGTACCCTTATGCATGATACAAACCAGGCAAGAAATTTCTGCATTTAACGTTTTTCATTCTTTCATTTTATACAGTTGTTGCTCCACATTTTAATAGATTCCTGGTCTTCACTCACTCGCACTCCAGAAAAGATTTTATAAAAAACCTCAAACTTTAGATGAAAATTAAATCTAGAAAAGAAATTTTCCAATTAATATCTCTGTGCAGCAATTCTGAACATCTCAGATCTATACAACTACATACTACTGAATCCAGAGCCAGTGCTAAACTGTCCAAAGGAAATTCAAGAGTGGTTTGAAGAACCAGTTTCTCTAAGCCTCTGCTAAGACTGGGGTCATGCCTTGCCTTTACCAGGGCCTAGGTACTAATGGATGAGGAGGAGCTGCGATGCTTTTACTTGGGCTGTTTCAGCTTCCTTTGCCACTCCAAGAAGAGTGGATGGATTAGTGCAACCTCCTAGTCCAAAAAATCATTACAAGAATTTGATTACTCATTACTACTGGTTATTATACTTCGCTTTTTTTGCTAATAAAGTAACCAAGCACACAATGTATTGCTGATAATAGAAATATTAATCTTTCTAGATCAAGCCTCAGCACTACTCAGCCCAAAGTACAAAAGACAGCACACGTCAGAGCAGCTCAGCCAGTTGGAAAGTCTGATGTGACACCTTCCTACTGGAAAATGTTGATTCATTTGTAGAAAAAGCATTAGCTAGAAATGCATTTTGTCCGAGAGAGAGCCCAGGGAGGTTTCTGCTGGTGTTTGCTGTGGATGCCCATGGTGTTGCCATCAGGCTCTCCTGCAATGTGTGTGGAGGTTTGCTTCTGGTCAGCATCACCATGTGGGCTGAGGATCCCCCAACCAGTGGAACACGCTGCCAGCATTGGGTCCACTCCCCCACCATGGACTGATCAGTTCCTCCAACTCCACTGTCCCAAGCAGAAAGCTGGCTGGCTCAGCAGCAGGTGTCTCCTGAACCACAGCTGCAGCAGAAACACCAGAAATGCTGAGAGTCCTGACACCCAGGAGGCTGGTGACGGACCCACCAGCCATGGAGGTGATTGTCTTGGAGGCGGAACTCCAGAGCTTCAACTGTCTTCACAAAATATCTGTGTCATTTCCCTCTTCACCCACAAAGGAAGGGAGTTTAGTAACACCCTGAGCAGCAGAAAAACAAGTACAGGTGCTAAGCACTATGCCTTGCCTAGGAGGAACTTCAGTATCTGGTTCAGATAGGCACTTCAGTACCCAATTCAGAACCAAATACAGTGGTGGCTTTGCTCAGGGTGTGGCAGGAAAAGAAATAAGCAACAACAAGCAAGCACATACTTAAAGCATGTCTCTTCAGCTCTAAACCACATTCACTTCTGTTTGTTCCTTCTTTTCTCCCTCTCCCCTCTTATCATGTTGCAGTTTTGCTGAAAACTGATGGATGTCTTGGAGAAGGAATCAGAAGACATTTTAAGTTCTTTTCTTTGTGGACTGCACCTATTTCGTATATCAGGCACAGGCTTTGGAAGAAATATTAATGAAAAACCACAGTACAAATCCACAATACCCAGCTTAACTACAAGTGAATGACTTAATACCTGTCAATCTCAAATGGCAGGAAGTGTTATACTGTGTCTTAAACAGCCTTAAACCACTAACCATAGCAATATCAAACTTGCTTAGTTAATTGATTGGAGAAATGCTTCAGTAGGTATCTGCACTGTCTGAGTATTTTGCTATATGACTTGCATATACCCCCAGAAGTTTAGAAGCTAATTTGGAGAATACCAATATCTGTTAAATAACCCTCTGATATCTTTCCTACTTAATTCCCAAAAGAGTTCTTTCTCATGCTAAATAAGGTGAATGAAAATACAGAGAAATGAAGAGAAAAAGGCCAAAATTTTCAAGCATGTATGAATTCTAGGTTCTTTGTTTCTGGCAAACAGGACTCACTTTTACACATGCCAGACCTCAACACTTACAGGTGAATTTGGCATGAGCCAATAATGCACTGAAAATCTGTTCCAGCATGACCTGGCTGCATCCACAAACTGAGCTCTAGCATGAGTTACATTTGCCCCATGGTCAGTTTGCAACATCTAAATATCCATGCCCAGAAAATGAATGCCTGCTTTTCTCATTCAGACAGCGTTCTTAAAAAAAAAAAAAAATCCAATAGAATTTCTCTTGCTCCTGTTTCAGCCAGCCTGGAAATTTGCACCCCAGGGGGCTTCAAGCTGTAATAAAGATGATGGGACTCCACAGACTCTTTGATAAGAGGTCTCACTCTTAAAATTAAAATAGAACTACATTGAGGAAGTCCCTGTGCAAAGGAGGAGCTAACAGTGTTTGTTTTGTAGTAAGTCTCCAAAACAACCTTTTTATAGTATTTCCCAAAGGAGGGAAGACTGTCAGAGACATGTCGAGTGCATGAAAGCACAATCTTAACACCCAGCACAGCAAAAGAACAACTACTTCTGTCCTTCAGATGTCGATGACAGAGTTGTCAGTGAAATTAAGATTCATTGAGACCATTGGTTGAAGCAGACCCACCTTATGAGAAGGTTTCAGAAGCAGGTAACACCAATGCCTCCTGACCTAGACCAAGCTCACAGGTTCCCGAATGCACACCCAGGGAAGTGTGCCGTTGTGAGCAAGCTGAAGGCAGCAGGGCTTTCAGCCTACTCTGAGACTAAGAGGACGTTGCAACAATTCGTTTGATGGTGACAAAAACTGTTGGAAGCCACCACAGGAAGGAACAAGGGACAGTTTTGTGCAGGTTGTGTAACCAGGTAAAGAAATCTGCTGTTGTGCTCTGAATGGCACTGGAATTATCATGGAAGATACACAGTCAAAAGCTGGGCCAAAACTTTATCCCACCTGTTTTCTTCAGGACTAACGCTAATAACTAATGAAGGCAGGAAAACAATCAAAGCATCTTCGTATAGATGGTATCCACCAGTACCAGCTTCTGTCTTTCTAGCACTGAGAAATAGGTTGAATGCACCCATGTGGAAGTCTTAGGAGAAAAGTGAGACTTTGGCTAGAGCTCAAGTGATGTTTTGTTTTGTCTTTAAAAGAGATCAGCCCAAACAACACCTACATATAGAGGATTAAGATATATTCTGTACAACTGCCATGTTTCAGGTTTCTAACTAAGAGCACGCCTAAGCACTAACAGACTTCTCCAGCATCAAAAGACAGTATTTACCAGCATACAGGCTTTAACAACTCATTAAATGGTTAGCAACTCACACTGATTGAGCTGACACGGCACAAAGGCATCTATTAAAAAAAGTCAAGAAAGATAGGCAAGTATCAGAATTACACATTGTGAGCCTCAAAAAATTCAGAAGATGCTGCCTATAACCCACTAAGCCCCATGTGACTCAGTAGAAACAGTCCATAATACAGCACTTCCCACTGCTAAAAGTCTGTGGGACTGCTTAGCAGAGAACCAAGCTGAAGTCTCTGAGCAACGCAGCAAAAGCCATCCTCACTACAGCACTAGAGATCACGACGGGCGCTCCATCCCACTTGTGTGCGATACTACTTTTTACAGACTGGCCTGAAGCTTGTCACTGCAAAGAGGTACTAACTTCTGGGACCAGAAATAGAGAAATCCAAACCAGATCTGTGTACAGCTGTTTCATTTAAGCTAGCGCCATACCAGAGGTTGTGGTGGTGTGCCACCCAAACATCAGGAGAAGAATTAAACTGTGTCTCTGTAACCATTTTACTTGCCTCGCTCCAGGTGAGGAGGAACATGCCCAAGAACTTGGTCTGACACAAACCTCTCCTCTGGTGCCCTGACAGTCCCAGCACCGGTGAGAGGGACTACCGAGGGGGCCACACACTCATGCTTGGTTGGAAGAAGATGGAGTATCTCTTCCAAGCTAGGGTCTCTCTGGTATCAAAGCAAAAGGATGTTTCTACAACAAACACTGCCAAAAAGGCAAAGTTTTTTTGCAATTCAATAACAGTGTACAGCAGGAGCTTTAAAATACAGAGTGCTTCAGCTGTTCACTCTATTTGGAAAAGAAAATGAACAAATGTATGTTACAGATGTAATTGGATTGAGAGGTAAAGTGAACAAGAGATGCTGCTTTTAAATGAATTTCCCTTGGACACAAAGAGGTAAGTTCCAGGGAAGGGCGAAAATAAAGAAAAATAACTCTGAGAATTCAAACTACTTTACCAAATCTCACAGCTCTGTGGAAAATGCATTTCAAATGACTCTAAGACATCACAGCAGTAGCATAAAAACCACTACAAATACAGCCCAGGAAGAGAACATGTTCTTTTTATGCAGTTTCCCTGCCTGTGCTGATTTGCGTGTGCAGGCGGGACAGCTTTTTTTCTCCAAAAAGTACAGAAAATTTGAAATGTAATCTTAGAACACTACACTAAAATCTGTCTCCAATTAGTATGCACAATTTCAAAATGAGCTTCAAGCCACGTGTGATATCTTTCAACTCTGACCCATATTTCCAAAAGAAAAACAAGTTGCTTCTTACGATACAGCTATCAGTTACAAACATGAGTATGTGTCACAAAGTTTACAGCAAACTACACGTTACCAGCAAAAGAAATCTTCACCGTACAACAAAACTTGCTAATTCTGGCTCTCCTTTATGTGGCCCATAATCAAAGCATTATATTGTGTTATTTGAACATCTTCCTAAATTACTATTTCTTTGTAAGGCTCTGAAGGCCAGAAAGCAGTGTTTGCCCACTGATGGCAATGCAAAGTGATCTTTTGTGATAAAAACCTTTGAGTGAGATGGGGACTCAGGACACACAACCTTTTTCTGGCCAACTCCGAAGCAGAGGAGGAATTAGTCTGGATCTGAACAGCCTCATGCAGGAAACATGCTACCATGGCATCTCCATCGAACAGCTCCATGAGGAGCAGCATTGACAGTGCCCATAGACAAACCAAGGATATTTTTTGTACTATGTCCCTTATGCCTCCCTGTGTCCTATTCCTATTAGCACCACCGATGAATAAGAGTGGTACCAAACTTTTTGATACCGAGCAGTGCAACAGATACCTCTACTGAACTCTTCAGCCTCTAGTGATACCGAGTATCAACTAGACACCTACCCTTACCACTCACTAGCTCTTACAGTAACCACTGCTACCAATCACCTCCCTCGTGGTCATCAACAGGGAAGCCAGTTAATCAAACAGGGCTAAATTGCACATGGCAAAGGCAAATGCTGGGAAACGTAATCTGATCTCATTTCCCAGCCAGTGCCACCAGCCTTATCTACCTTTTGGGGACAGCTAGTTAGTACCAGCAGGGATAAGAGAAGTGATTAGTGGTTTGCACTGCTAGAGAGGGTCAGATATAGTTGCCTCTCACATTGGATGCAACAGATTTGCTAAATTCTGAACACTAATTTTCCTTTAAAACATCGTTTTACTTCTGTACCCTGTACGTTGTTGCTCATTGCTTTCAAATTTACAAATGCCAACAGAAATAAAATAATTGTGTAATTAACATAATACATATTGAATGCATACAAAATACATGCAGTTACAATTATTTTTAAAGTCTTTAGCAACAGGTTTCCTAAACTGCATTAAGATGAATTTAAGGCTCCTTACCTACAGCCTCACAGACGTCGTCTCATCTCAAACTGCCATCAACCAGCAACAGTTTTAACTATTTCAAAAAACGGAAAACATCTAGGTCACGTGTCTATAGACAGCATTTGTGTTAATCTCCCACAGCTCATAAAGATAGAAAGAAAGCAGGAAAAAAAAGTAAAATAAAACCACTTCCTGCAACAGCAGAAGCTCACCATCTCACCAGTGAGTGACTTACACTCAGGTTTAGCGCAAAACTCTTCCGAATTGGATGAAAGCAAAATTTTAAAAGTATGAAAGCTGCTCCTCTGTTAAAACTGCAACAAACAGGGAGGGTTAGTTTTTTGCAGAAGGTAAACATGAGGTTTAAAAGGAAATGCTGAAAGGAATTATGATTCTAAGCCTCAAGACAACTTCCCTTTTCTTACCTCAATGAAACCCTTTGAGCATTGAAATAAATAGCTTGCAACAAATCTGCTTTGTTATTTTGAAATGTAGCTTTAGTAAACATAATGCTTACCATATTGTTACTTTAGATTTATAAAATAGCAAATTGTAGCCAATCGGAGAGTTTGCAACTAAAAAAAAATGACTTGTACTATTGCCTGGTGAAGGTCGCCCAGATAAACACTTCTGTTTCTTCGACTTTCTGTTTTAATACTTCTGCAGGAAGCAGCCCCTGGAGAAGCACAGGCACAGACAGCTGCTGACCCACTTCACTTCCTGCAGCATCTCACACTGCAATGGTCCCTCTCAGGCAGGGGGGCCCAGAGAACCAGCAGATTCAGACGCAGCTCTGCACCTTCTGGCTTTAGAAAAGCCCCTTCCTTGCATACGCCTTCACCAGTGTCTTCCCCCGTGGCCTTTTTTTTTTTTTTTTTTTTTTAGCAAGGAACAATAGTATCTTTCTGGTATTTCTAGCTCAACTTTCAAAACAAAGGCTCATCTCCCTGGTGCAGCAGGGATTCCCTTGCAGGGCAGGGTGGTTGTGCTGTGTGTACAAGGAGCATCACGGTGCTGGTCAGGCTGCAGAGCCCTCTGTTGATGCTTTGGCAGAACAGGGGGATCTTTTTTGATTGTCTTCCACAATAAAACAAAGAGCTGCCATACAACCTGAGAAAATCAAGGCCGTCCTGAAGTTTAAGGATTTGTCCCAGCAATGAAGTAAAATGAACCTTATTGACAGGAGGTGCCAGTAGAATCCCTCAAGAAGTTCCTCCATCTGTGCAGATGTCCAGCCAGAAATTCACCGGGTGCCCTAAAGGAGGGTCCTACAGAACATCCCTTGGAGAAAGGGCAGAAATAGTTAGTAAACAAGGGCTGGGGCAGAGGCTAGAGTGGAACTTTAGGAAGACCTAGAAAGGGATTGTGACAAATTTTACAAGGCTGCAAAGAAAAGACTGATTTGCAGTCAGATCACTACCTATTGCAGCAAAAATAAGATGCAAGAAATTTCCTGTAGAGATCAGCTTTAGTACATTGTACAGTACACTTGCTGAAGCACATGGGAAGCAAGGCCTTCAGGGACTCAGGAAGAATACTAGAACAAAAAAGGTATACGTAGCACCACTGAAGGAATGGCAGAGCTATTAGGCTACAGAGTGACCCTTACATTATTATTATTGATTTTGTAATAACTTCTACAACCTCCATTTCATGGCCAAAGATCCAATTATGCTAAAGGCCATACAAAGCCAGAACCAAGCCCGCCCCTGTTCCCAAACGCTTACTACGCATGCCAAGAAGTAACACACATGTACAGACGGGAGAGGGAGCTCAACAGCATGACAGCTAGGCTTCACCATTCTAAACTAAAATATCATTTCTTTGTAGGCAATGCATATTGTGGATGTATTTTAAAGATGGACTTTTGGAACAAGAAACTGGATGTTGCGCATGAATGGTGATGAGTTGTTTCTCCCAGGTGTGAGGAAGTGAGAGAGCAATACTGTGCTTTTCTGTAAACTAACAACTGCTGGTGCTTAAAGAACCTGCAGCAGCACTATCTAATTGCTAGCTTTTTCAAAAACATCATATGTTTCAACTAATTTTGGCATATAGAATAAATTTTAGTTGAAAAATCTATTGTAGCCATGTAGAACTTAAGATTTTCCTCAAATAAAACCATCAAAAGCATTTTTACAATTACAAAATATTTGTGAACAGTGTGAACAACAGAACTTCAGCACTAAAATGTGAAGAAACCATCAGCAAACCTGTAAAATACTGCAGCAGATCTTGCCTATGTTACCTTGTCCAAAACCTAGATTACCGAGGATGTGACATTTTTCATGAAAATGTCTTTCACCGTACACCTAACATTTCAAGTCAAGTTGCATACTCCGTCTGATTTCCTTCGCATCCATTTGACAGTATGTCAGTAGTGACAAAATTCTATAAAAGAATGGCAGCTTTGCATACTGCTTAAACTTATGCAGCACAAGCTTCCTGTGTGATCTCTGGAAGGCTGAAAATACTTTAGATGTGCAAAAAAACCAGTTTAGCAAAATCTAAGAGCTCGTTTAAACTAAGTAAAACTAAACAGGAAACAGAAACTGAAACTGCATAGACGTTACCTGGAGCAGATTGCTGCTCAATAGGTTGGTCTTTGCGTGTTTGCTATGCAAGTTAAAGATGGAGCATCATTTCTGAAGCTCAGATTTCTTGTCCCTATTTCAGTGACTCGTGGCGTCATTGCCTATGAGACATGTCATCAAGTTGGTGAACATCCAGATTTCTATATCTCATAACTGAGAGCACAGAGCATTAAGGCTAAAACAGCAGTTTTAAAAATCACTGTTGACTGAGGATGCTGAATGCCTAGCAGCTGTTACCAACTCAGTTTTAATAAATTCAAAATTACCATAAGTTTCATCAGGTGCTTGAACAGTGCTTCCAAGACTTGTTCTGGACCAGCAGTCTCCTGAGGGGGAAGAAAACTTGACTTTTTTTCTTTTTGCTTCATTCAGCCTTTACTCTCTGTTGGAATGACTGACAGGCAGCCCATAGTCTGGCTTGCATAGCAGCCACCCAGTGGCAAATCTAAATCAGTGGGTAAATCAAGCCATAATAGACAATACAAACCTAGATAACATGCGGGTACAAGCCTGGAATAACAACTGTGCATGCAATGGCCAATTCCAGAAGAAAATAATTTTTTATTAATGAAAATGGATAAAGTTCCAAAACTTTGCAATTGACTGGGAAAAACCCGAAGAAAGTAATAGGCTATGTGATAAAGAAAAAATAATATATTATTTCCCACATTCTTCACCAGAGGAATTATATTTTTCATATTTGTAGCAAGTTTTAAAATATTTACATTAAAAAGGAGAACAAAGAATTATGTCTGTATGGACAGTAATTCATATTCTTGCTCACAGCAATTGTTTGCTCAGAGAGCTAATGTCCATTCAGTAGCCATTATTTTTTTGCTATAAGGGCTTTGAATATTTAATTCCAGTAAAAACATTTCTAGGAACACATTCTTATGTATCGAGAAGGCCATGCATGTAGCCATGTAACAGCTCCAATAGTTTCTAGTCCAAGCTAACAGCAGTCTGTAATATTACCTGCTCGGGCAATAAATGCTTATTATGTAGAAGCTTGTATGTAAATGTCAATGTAAATATACAGTAATGGTTAAATTCACACAACACTCTCAACCATAATATGCATTATAAACATTCTGGTATCATCTTCCAGAAGCTTTTACTCTGAGTTGATTTTTTCCCTAGACAATCCATTTTACCTACTGCAGTCTTAAAAGCGCAAAAGATATTTTTTAAAAATTGTCACAGGTGGCAGAAAATAGATCTTTAGAGACTCTCCAGCAGTTTAATGTTGGCTATATGGAAGGAATATATGCACTGTGACTTAAGGTCTAAAACCCACACCATTCAAATTCTAGGAGACAAATCATCTTGCATTGAAACATCTCTCAATAGCTGAGCTGTTAAAGTTTTGATAACAGATATACTTTATAAAGCAGCAGAGAAGTTTCTCTGGACATTTACTTCCTAAAAAAGATCATTTTGCCTTATAATGAGGTTTGGATTTAGAAATATTCATTGCTAAGGAAATAACATATTACTTTATTTTTGCACTCCTTATTTTTCAAGCCTACTTAATGGAATTCTTCACTGTTTAAAAAAAAATAGGACACTGAAGTTAATGAAAACTGCTAGGTAAGAAAGTTCTGCATAAATCCAAACTGGTCCCTTTCTCTCTCTTTCCCAGGTGTTTTAGGGATCTTGACACTTATTGTAAAGACCAGCCTTGCCTAGGGTTATTTTTAATAACTTTGAAAAGCCATTCCAACCCATTGTATAGCTATACTGTACTAAAAAGAGACAAAAACCCAGCATATGTTGATGCATTATGTAAAGACTTTCCTTGACAGGATTTAGTTACATGCAAGCTTTAAATGCAGTGTAAATGCATTTTCTGGAGTGTTAGGCCTCCGAGTACTAAAAGTGTTACAACACCAAACTGCCAAAAAGGTGGTTCTACACCACACAATAACGGACCTTAAAAAGACAAATGAGTCATGCACTTTGGGTGACAATATCTTAATCTATGCACCTGTTATCAAGTCAGACTTACAAAGTGATGTTAGCAAAACCCTCTTCAAAAGCCTTCTCCCTGGTTTTCGCCACTGGCTTCAGGTGTGACCCAAACTCTCCACACCAACAGCTTGTTGATTGGAGACGTTCCAAAAACTATCAATGTTTTCACAGTAAAGGGAGTATGAAGTGGCTGTCCTTGATATAAAATTGGTACTCCAGCCAGTGTTGTTTCTACCTCTATTAAAAAATGTGAGCTACATGGTAGATAACAGTGGGGAAAGTATCAAGCTCTGTAAAATCCCACACTGAGGACGAATATGAAAGAAGGCTGAGAGGTAGTGGGATATTCTCCTCTTCTGCTTCAGTCTTTGAGGAAGAGGAGGCTTATTTCTACACTATCAAATACCACATTCACAAAAAGATAAACGTAAGCATACGACAATGCAAGGCATTCACAAAAATAATGCGGCCCCCATCAAACCTAGTGGAAATAAGAATTGCTGAAGTCATTGTCTCTTCCTAATACAGCTTTTATCTGTGTGGTAGGCTCTGCTCCCTCTCATGCTGCCATTGCAGAGTAAGTCAGTACTGCCCGGGCAGTTTTGCCAGAAGAAAGAAGTCAATAAAAGCAAAAGAACATCAGATGCAGGAAGTAAATCTCCTCTACAGACAGATGATTGTCCTCTTTTGTGTCCAGAAGGTTTCAGGGGAGACTATGCTGCCTGAAATGGACTGGGAAACAAAAAAAAAAAAAAAAAAGTTTATTACATATTTGAAGCAGTTAGTTGAGTGAGTTAATTCACTATGTCAGTTCCAATCACTTCCTATGATTTTATTTGCCCATGTAATACAAGGATACTTCTAGATTTTGTGTATGGCTGTAGTCCATTGCCCTTTTCCCCTGCTCCCTCCTTTTGACAGGTTATTGCTATTGTACATTCTTATATGATCTGGGAGATGTCAGGAAATCTTACTGGTTAGTGGTGAACATGGGTATCTAGATTTGGGGGAGCAAAAAAAAAAAAAAAAAAAGAAAATAAAGTAATGCATCACCGGTGTGACTAATAGCACCAGGCTGAGTATTGCATATGTTGGCTGTTTGCACTTCTTGGAAGATTTCTTCATAGCAGCCACCTACAGAAAATAAGGTCTTTACGCAGATCACTCCAACATGTCCACACAAATACATTGAATTTCAGCTTGCTTCAAGCAGGGAAGAATAGAAAACTGATATCGCTCATTCTATAGCTTTTGAGATTGTTCCAGTTTTTCAGTTCCTTCTAATCTCTATAGTCTGTGGTCTCTGAAGTCATATGCTTCCTTTTCCCTTGTTTCCTCTGGTCCATGTTTGTAACCTTGCTTTTATGAATGTCTTTTTATTCTTTACCTGCCAAACTTAACTGGCACTCTCCTAAAGCAGGTACACAGCACTGTCATATTCTGATGCTGTAGTTACCTATGTAGGTTATCATAGAAGAATCACCTTTACGCTACGATAGCAGGGGCCTCGTGTTACGTTTCACAAAATCTCTACCCTCGCACAATGTCGGGGGCTGTTTAGCAAACATATTACAATGCTAATTTCTTATCAGCCAGAATTATACCTTCTGAGCTGTGACAAGTGTTCATCCAGACCCATGCTTTCTATTAGTCCAGACAAGTTCTGCGATAGAACGAAGTGTATCATTAACAGTTCGAAAGGCAAGTGGTGTTTAGGGTTAGGGAATATTTTTGGGTTTTTAGGAGTATTTTGGATTTAGGACAGAGGGAGAAAGGGAGTTTAAAACGTTAGGTGTGGTAGTGCAGGTAGCAGCCCCCACTCCGTGGTCATGCACACGGACAGGAGTGTCAGCAGAACCACATCTCTGCTGCAGCCTCTGTGCATTTATAAAGACCCAATTAATTATAGTCTCTTTAATCTACCCCCCCACCTGTATTATCAGTTCACCTTTTTTTCAAGCTTCAGTTATCATGACCCTTCTAGCTCTTCTGAGCAAAAAAATCATTGAACGTTAGGCCTGTCGGGAAAAATATTCTCCACAAGACTTTTTAATCCTGGTTTATTCTTCCCTTGGAACAGGGTCTGCAAAACCAACTTCCACTCATTACTCATTTCTTCACAGAGCCAAGAGTTTTTTCTGATAACCTTTAACAGCGACAGTGCGATGGAGGCACCAGCCCTTCTCCCCTCATGCACAAGCTTGCAAATCTAAAATAGGACCTTAATGAAAAAAAATTTAAACATTATAACTCCACAGTGTCTGTCATTATGATATACTGAATGCAAAGCAGCTGTTCCTAACAGATTTGGCACATAACAGGGGTAACGTAATTTTACACAAATCATTATGTTCATTATATTAAATTAATAGATTAAAATTAGTCGGTGATGTTTTTTAAGACCATCTTACACACAGATCCCTTTATCCTTATATTCTAAGTGTGGGGGTTTTTTTCTCCTCAATATTCTGTGCAGAGAGAACATAAATGCCCAGATCACTAGGAGCATAAGCCCCTAAATTCATGGCTGTTGAGCCTCTTCCAATATAAGCATCTGAATGAAAGGTACTTAAGGGAAATAGAAAATGACATCATTTTTTTCCTGATCTTTTGAAGAGTGAATTATTTTTTTCCCATCCTACAGGAACAGATTCTGGACTAATTTTTCCTACTAAAGGCTTTCAAGTCTAAAATTCATCAAGCATCTTGTCCTCAGAGACAATGTCATCCAAGTTCAAAGGATCTATAGCCCTGCAAAACTGATGTCTTATTTCAGAGCTAACGCCTTTGTTTTCATTGAATGTTTGATTTCAAATTAAACCACTTCTTACACTTTCTATAAATGTGAAAAAAAAATAGAAGACAGAACCAAGCCTCTTGACTCTCTGAAGAAGACTACACATATACACATATATAGATGTACATATATACCATGTACATTCAATTTGTATGTTTTTCTAAGATTTTTCCAGGATAGATTTATTGTAGATTATGTTTTTTTCAGATTTTTCTGAGGAGCCTTTGAATTGAAAATAGTAGTCTTTCAAGGCATTTGTTTTAATGAACATCATTATCATTAAGAGCATGGTTTTTCATTAAAAAAAAAAAAATCCTTTTTATATTTAGTTAAGTAAAGTCTGGGTCTGATTACTGATGGAGGAACTTCAAGATCTTTTTTCTGCTAAGCATTTCAATATTCATTCAGAAAAATGTCAGGATAACAGACTTTAGCATGTAATTTTGGTGATTCATACTTTTTCTTCTATTTTATCACTTCAGTTTTAATATCCAGTTAAAGCAAGAAAGTTTGAATAAGAATACTAATGAAAATGAAGTAGTCATATGCTACATCCATACTTCCACAGAATTTAGGATCTTCCAAAAATTGACCCATAGCATTATTCTTCATCCATATCTGATGCAGAACAATAGTTTTTCATTTATTAGTTAAATTTGAGAAGTTGAGAGTAAGTTCTTTCCAGAATTCAGTGTACTTGGCACTCCTGCTTTGGTCTAAAAGGAGTTTCCCTTATTTAACTCAATTTCATTTAACAAAAGATGAAACTTAGATGCTATAAAGAAGTTTATAAATTTATTAAATCAATCTGCCACTGAACTATGTTCAACCTAGAAGTCATAAACAATAATAATGAATGGGATTTTCACATTAATTTAACAGTCAAGTTCCGCTATTTTTTAGTATGCCACTACACATGTATGCCTTTATCTAAATAAGCCATTTTTGCACAACTGTACATTAAACAAGAAATTAGCTAAGAAAACAGGGAGCATAATCAACCATTAGATTCTAAAAGCCAAGTGTGAGGTCTCAAAATGCACTTTAGCACAACTTCATAATCAGTAAAACTGAAATACCTGACACTGGGATGGTGAACCATAGAAATCAAGTTGTGTCCTGGGGTTCCCTACTGGGTGGAGAGGAGGTCAGGCAACCCGAAGACAGGCTGCACTGCCAGCAAAGGGAACCAGGCTTCAGCCGGGCTTTCCACTACCCTTGTACTGAGCAGAGTTACCCTGAATTCAGCAGTGAAAAATGTCTCTAATCGTTTTGCCAGTTCCTGCTGGGCTTAATGGCTCTGGCACACTTGGCAGGACACCTCTCCAGACTGCAGCTTGCGTGTTACCTGCCCGTCCTCCCCCACCATAGCTCTACACAACTGAAGCTGTTGGTTAGCATCTATTTATAAAAATGGAAAAAACATGGAATTCCCTTAGGCTGACAATGGTGTAATATGCAGAGGCCCTGCTTGCAGGGATGTGCTCCCACCAGTGAGCTCTTCTTAGTAAGGTTGATGGCTCCACCACGCACTTTTCTACCAGAATAACTCTACCTGCTGCTGGGTTTTACCCAGTTGGGATGTGCTAGGGAGGTTTTCTCGATACTTGCTTTGACTGGGCTGCTTGGGAGACCAAAGCACTGCTTTGGGCCCTGGATCATGAAGGGTGAATCCTTCAATCCCCCATTCTAGTGGGTGAAACCTTTTCCAGGCTGATGTGCTGAAGAGCTTTTAAGATAGCCTATTGTAAAGAAATGTATGTTATCAACCACTATACTTACCCCTCATGCATAGATTCTACATTTTATACCTGTCAGCTCAAAACCATTTTTACAGTCTCAGTGATAAAAAAACTAAGCTGTGGAATAAGGAAAAAGAACCCTTTCAGAGGCAATTAAGAGAATTCAGAGGCAGGTGAATCTGGACTTCCACTCACAGACAATTTCTCTAAGGAGACCCTTCACCATATTTTTCTCCGTAGGAAGCAGCAGTACAGGAAAGTCTAGGAACATCCTTAAAAAGAAACAGCCACACATTTGTAACTTACCCAGTTGCAAGGTGTTGTTTTGTCTAAGAAGGTAAGAATTGGCAGAATCTGTTGTCTTTTGACCACACTGGTTTAAATTTGATATCGCACACAAGAGTATCTGAGCATTTTGCATAAAGTTTCAGCTAAGACATTAAAACTGCTTCTGTGTCCTACCTGAAGGACGAATATTTCTGACTATTTCCTTTCACCTCCGGGGGGTAAATTCAAATAAAACACTCATTAAAAAGAATCACAGTGTCAATATGCACGAGGTATGTCAGACATACCTCACTGCTAAAATAGAAAATATATTACAGGCCTGTTTCTGTTGAAATTCATTAATGACATTTTAATAGCTTCCAGTTCTTACTATCTTGTGCTGAAGTATCAGTGTGAACTTTGCAGGTGTCCTGCAGACAGCCTTGCAATAGCCACCTCACATAACGCTCTCTCCCAGACGGTAAACTGAGGCACCAGGAAAATTTGCAAAGTAGCAAAGTTGCAAGTTGGACCCATGAGGCTCAATTCGTACTTTATTACCACAAACATATGGTAACACCTATCCCACTAAAGACAGTCTCTCCAGTGGCGAGGAACTTGTTCTGTGTTGCAATAGGTGAGACCGTGAGCTATGCTGCAATCTGTATGGGTATCTACACAATCTGTACTCCTTCGGGCAGGTCGCATCCCAGAGGGCATAATTCCTTTCAAGCTGCAGTGGTATCTCTACCGATCAGATGCTTTTTTTCATTCAGAATGTGCTTTTTTTATGAAGAAAGAATTGGAAAAGTTTTTTATACATATCTTCATATTTATACCTGACACTATGATGATAAGACTGCCATTTGCTTTCATTTCAAATGAAGGGTTTTCAGTGATGCTTGCCCCCATGCTTATTTCAGAAGCCTGTATAAATCTTGCCCCACATGGGAGTCATTTTAAACGTATTAAATAATGATTTTTCTATGTCTCTCCCACTTTGATGTAGCCTCCTAGGAGAAAGAACTATCCTGGATATACGACTTGGTCATGTTTTAACAATTTGATGATCTCTTCAAAATCCTTCAATAAAATGAAAGTTAAAAAAAAAAAAAAAGAAATTCTGCACTAGGCTCTGTTGATAAGAGGCCCTGTCCCCCACAAATTATAATGTAGCAACTTTTTGAACATATATTTTAAATTCACAATTCGTTTCTTATTTTAAAGCTATTTTTTATCATTTGATTAATTGCTTAAAACTGTACACAAAGATAAAGGGAACTTTGAAATTCATACCTTGGAGTATTAACATGTACTCAGGACTAGATGTAAATGTCAGAGAGAAAAAAGATCTAATGAACTCTTTATTGGTGAAATACTGTATTGCAGCTGCCTAGAATTTTAAATGGTTTGTAGCTAGCTCCAAAGCAAAATAACTACAGAAGTTTACTTACAGCATGGGCTCTCATTCAGCATTTCTAATGTCTTCTTCCAGGGTAGAGGGAAGCCATTTGTTTTGCTAGAAGTTGCAGCTACTTCGTTTTGTTGACGTTTAGTGGATCCTCTTAATGTCAGCAAAAAGTCCAGGAAAAAAAAAAAAAGAAAAAAAGAAAAAAAAAAAGTGCAACCACAGAAATATTTTGCTGTCTAGAAAATTACACGACCATAAGTTTTCCTTTTCCCTGATGTCTTCTCTGCCATAATAATGGCTTCAGGATTTAAATCCTTTGCTGCTATTGTGACTTCAAAGCCTTAAAACTACAATTGAATGAAGTAGTTCATCTGTCATTATTCAAATATGAAGCAATTATGATGAAATAAAGATAGAATTCCATTGAGAAATACTGCAATCAATTCTCACTTATATTTAACTAGAAACATAAAATGATGCTTAGGAGAGTAAGTTTAGGTAATAAAAACTTGGAATATAAAACGTATGAATTACTGATCTATAACTTATTCATTTTTGAATAAGCTTTCTAAATATATTTCACAAATATTGACAAAAGTTTAAGCTTACAATGCAAAACTGTCTCTCAGCTGGTTGTAAAGAGAGACTAGCTTTTCAGAAACATATTTTCATCAGTATGGGTGCCCAGGGGTTCAGAAGGGAACCTGCTGAGATTTTTAAGGGTCTCTGAGCAGGTCAGATCCCTCTGAAACATGTTAGATCATGACATGTTAATTGCATCTGGAACTAATGGGTTTTATAAGTGAGTATATGAAATAACACACCTACCTCAGCCATGTCTTCATTATATTGCTGTCACTGCTTTGATGTTTATACATCCTGTAAAACCCCGCTGCGGATTTACCGCTAGATGCTTACTTTCACCTTTCTGAACACAACCAAGGCCCATCCCTACCCCTGGGATAGAATTTCATGGGGAATTCCCACCTGTACCCAGCTGTATTTGGGAACATGACCATAACATAATGTAACATAGGTTAAAAAGTTAATTAGTTTGTTTTATTATCTTCCACCCTTTCTTTCTCCTTTTGTCTTTCTTGCTTAATCTACCCATGTGTAACACTGTGCTGATGAAGAAACATCTTTGTTTCAACTTCTCTGAAACAAAAGCAAGGTGAAGTTGCAGCAGTCATACCAAGGGCTCCCAACATTTTGCATCTTAAGCTCTTCAGATGGGTCATGTCCTTCCCATTTTCAATCGTGCAATAAGCGCAGATGAGGAAATAACTATATGTCATACCCTTTTCTTCACTCATAGTGTACTGTTTTTTTGGAAAACAGTAACTTTCTTTTCTGCTTATGAAAGAGGACTTTGCCTTCTCTTTAGCCTTCCCATGGCAAAACAGGGTGAAAATGCACAAATGGATCCTAAAGTATTTTTCCCTCATGTTTTCAACAGTTGCAGTGAGTTTAAGAGATCTGTTAAATTGTGTTGTGCTGAGAAAGATCACATACAACCAGGGATCCACATATTCACGTTCATCTTCCTTCATTTTATAGGCATTTTATCACTCTACCTGGGCATCAATTTTCTGTCATTTACAGACCCTTATGTCTTGCGGTTTAATTTGAAAAATGTAATTTCTTCAGACAATCAAAGAACTAAATGTTATCGCAATTAGAAAGCAGTAGTACTTAATACTGAATTTTAAATCAGAGATGTAACTAGCAAGAAGCATTTGGGGTATATACAATTAATTATTTCATACATAATTATTCCTGATATTACTTTAACTGTGATAACTTAGAGCATTTGAAAAAGCAGACTGTAATATTCTTTTTTTTTTTTTACACAGAAGCTCTTTCACTTGATATTCTCTCGCTAAATAATATGTAAAATACTGACACCTAATGTTAACTTTCAGTATTATTCATTTTGCAAAATTTTTACTACAAGTAGGGAAAGACCATATGAAACTGGTGTTTATGCTGCAATTTTGTTTTAGTAAAATGCAATATAGCCTTCCCTCACTTTTTGGAAATAATTTTCTGAATTTATTTATATATGCCTATAAAAGCAAGGAGCTTTCATGTTTGTCTTCACAGCTTACAGAGAGAGTAATTCTCAGAAGTTGAAATAAGTGAGTTTTGATGCACTGAATTTAATCAAATCCATCAAATGGAACACAAATGTTTATTTATAAAGTCAATATTTATACCTGTAGCCTGAAGTGTTACCAAAAGACAAAATACTATTAAACATTTATTAATACACTGTTATCTTTCAAAACCTAGACTGTATAGATTCAGTAAGTACTTTAGCTACCCTACTTGGTTTGCTTTCCTCAGAGACACAAGGAATTGTTTTCACAGTTCATGAATTCAATGCAGATGTCAAACTGTGACCTCAAGATTCACCATTTATCTCCCTGTAACTTCCAAGACAGATAGCCCACACCTGATGTCTAGGTGCTACTTAGAAAGGGATTTTGAGGTTCTTACTCTTCCTGGGTCTGTTGCACAACCAAAGTCCAGCTGTTATCAAAATAAGGTATATTATACTATGACCTATGTCATATCTGGATTTATACTAAGCTTGCCTAAATTTATAGGGAAGGCATAAGTCATTGTTAGCAAGAGCTGTACAGCAGCCCAAGTGCTTCAAAGGCACTGGCAGTGAATTAAACCCCTTTTCAACACTGTGGACTGTCACAGTTTTATATTCAGTGCTTTTTTTCATCAACAGTCACTTTACGAAAAATGGTCCTCTTCTAAGATCGTGTCACTTGACAGATAAAAGTAGCTGTGCTGCAGATGCAATTATAAAAATAAAACCACAGCCACTGAAATACAGATACCTGGTGTGCAATACAATGATACAGTCTCAGCTGAATTAAAAAGCGATGACGTCAACGTAATCAAAACCTCTTGAGTGAGCCAGAGCTTTCCAACTGATTAAGACTCCTGTGCTATTCTATATAACAATATTCTAGTTTAAGAAGCTCTTTTTACTCTTCACAGGTGCTAAAAATACCAACAAATGCTTTATGTGCAGTTCTTTCCGTTTTCCCCTACACATTACAACCAATGAAAGAGGTGTTACTGCAGCAGGGATTTTAAAACTACCCATTTTGGGGGAATTTTAGAGCACAGTTAGACACTGTGAAGTCCCTTGGGTATCCCTGTGCAGCAGGAGATGCTCGAAGAGTGTGAAAATACCAAATGGCAAAAACGCCCTTGAGCCAAAATGGAGTAGTCCTCACTTCTACCCCCAAATCCTCTCTCACTCTTGAAGTGGAATAAAAAGGACAACCAAAAGTAATTTTCTAAGTGTTTCATACCAAAAATCGGACACATTGAGTATCATCAGAGAGAAAGTTTTAGTTGGTTCTTGAAAAAGGGTATGCACTGAATAGATACAGTCTTAGGACCTTAGTTGCCATTTATACCAAAGTGTTATTTATGTCTTAAAACAACTCCAGGTAAAGTGTTGGTTAAACTTAAGCAGTTTTTATTCATTGCTTTTAGCTGTTTAGTGAAAACCTCTCTAAAAATTTGGGCCCACTGTAATTTAACAATGAGATATTTTGCTGCTGCTTAAAGAGTTCAGAGTTCATTTTGCCTAATCTGAAACAAGCCTTGTTAAAACTGCAGTAAGTGTTCATACAGCCATTCACACTGGCTTACATGAACTTAAAATTGTTCTCAGCTTTCTCAAGCATATCATCTCCAAGAAGACTACCTAGAAAGATAAAGAAGAAATGTTTTGTTTTAGCCAACTGTATCACACCAAAGAAGGTATCTGCAATGTAAGTTCATTCTTCAATTAAATCATTAATTAAACTAGATTTTTAAAATATTGGGCCTTTTGAAAAATCCAGTGTGCAGCAGTTAACAATTTTTAAACTACTAATTGTTCGACTTACTTTTCACTTATACCATGTACTTTAAATAGAATTGATAAATTAAAAATGTAAATTGGACTGTATCTTTTAAGTGTTGGTGATTTGTCTATTTTCCACTTTTTATTATCCATCACTTTTATAATAAAGAAGGGATTTCTTTTCATTCCTGTTCTAGTTGATAGAAATTCTTCCATGCTTCTCAAAGCTAATGTAATAAAACTACATAAAATGTTTAAGAAAAGCCCCATTAAAATATACAAAGCATACTAATTCATGAAGTCAAAGTCAAAGCAGAGTGGAAATATGAGCTTTAATAAAACTATGTCTGTTGTAAATAACTATTCAAGCACAGTCATTTTTTTGCAAATTACATGGGATATAGCTCGGTCTACTCGAAGCAAAGAATTGCTCAGCAGGATAAATGCATCTTAGTCAGAAATAGATTAAAAGATACAGCTGAGCCATCAATAAGAACCAGATAGCGCAGTATTATTTGCTGTTTGTTTTGAAGATGTAATTGCAGATCCCAGGATTTCAAGAAATCTGTGCACATCATGGAAAGAATTGTAGAGAGGAACTGGGGCAACGCGAAGAGCATTTGGTTCTCGCATGTCACACTGCAAAACAGAAAGGGAATGTTTAGTAAGTTCAGGTGACTTCATATTTATCCATCAGACTATTTTAAACGTCATCCTTGTCTTCAAGGATGGACTGACAAGGAGACATACGTAAAAACTTTGGGACCCCCAGGAAATTACTGCGAGGAGCGTTATTGTGAAGAACATAACAAGAAGAGTGGTGTGTTGCCTAAAAAGGGATGCAAGGCTCAGATGGACAGGACTCTAGCAGTGCCATTGAGGGGCTCCAAACCAGTTACATAGCCCCATAATTCACCTTAGTGCCTATAGCAACCCATAGCTGAAGAGGCGCACAGGTGACAAAAAAGGCACCACAAAACAGAAACGTGCCAGTATGACAGAGTGTCTTGTACTACAGGTAAAAGTAATGTTGCAGGGCTTGCAGTACTGCACATGGATTTGAACATTTTGCTGAATAGAATAATCTCTCATATTTGAAGCATATTACTGCATCGCGAAGACAAGCCAACAGCGTAAGGCCCCGTGCCCTCTTAAAAGCAGCAGTTCCTGGAATTCCCTGGCAGCACCAAAACAGCAGCATATTTAGCCTAGAGGAGTTGCCCTTTGGGGACATAAGTCACCAGCAGAAATAAAACTCATATATCATTTATATGGCATTACGCTATCAGCCTCACCTCCCAGCACTTCTAAATCACCACATGTATAGCCTTAAATTTAGCTTTTATTCTTTTTGAGTAGTGCTCACCAGTAACCGTGCCATTACATGGCACTGCCTTTCAGTGGCCTTTTTTTTCTGAGTGCTAAAACCCGTCTCTAAGAGAATGATAGCTTTTTAATTTCTCCACCTCGATGCCTCGCAGAAAGCAAGGGTTTGGCCATTTGCAGATCAGGAAAGGGACTGGTGGAGGTTCAGAGCTCCTTGCCTCCATCGGGCTGTAGGTGTGCGAGTTGTGGCGTTGAGGATGGTGAGCACCCTTTGTGCTCTGCTGGCTGCCAGCACCCCAGGGTGGCACAGACCTTCTCTTTGTTGTCTCTGGCCTCACACCTGGACCCATGACAGGGGACCTGGACAAGCACACTGAACAGGAGAGACCTGTGCAAGCACTGCATATCACTGGACAGATCTGAGATACTCATATTTGTGTTTTTCCAGGGAAGAGGGTTTTTTCCTTCCCCCCACCCCATCTTTCCTTGTCAGACCATCAGCTTCAGATCCATAATGCCTCCCTCATCATAATGAACCCATAAAGCAGCTCTAAGCTCAGAGCGACTCCTGGGTGACACTTGCAGAACTACTGGAAATAAATCAATAGAGAAAAGACAATATACAGACTAACACATAATTTATAAAATAACCCCACTTATTTAATTATTTGCACAACTAAAGACTGAAGGTGCTATATAAGCAATTTTCATCATTCTCAATCTTTTTCAGGCTTATACAAGAGTATAGTTGAATAAAAGCAAAATTTTTACTTTGGTATGGTATAGGTTCACAAAACAGTGCATAAGATGATGAATTTTGATTTACTCACAGCTACTCCTCTCTTCTCCAGCTCTTTAAACACAGATTTGATTGGAAGGGAAAAAGATAGCGTGAGTTGGCATCCTCTTTCCTCAATCTGAGATGGTGTGATGATTTTTACAAAGGGCTTCTCTGGATTTGTTTTATCCTCATTGTAGTAATGCTTTATCAGGTATTCCAAGTAACCAGTGAGTAAAACAGATTTCTTTCTCAATGCTTTCATCGTAGTTTGACCAAAAACCTATAATGATTTTAAATCGTTAGAATGATAATGCACTGCTATAGAAAATAAAAAGGAAATAAAGAAAGCTAAGGCTATTTCTGAGCTTTTTAATAACTTAGATTGCTTTAGTAATACAGGGACCAAACTCTGTCACTCTTACTTTGCTAGGTAGCAGATTTCTCTATATATGTTATCATTGGAATCAGGTGGTAATATCAGATAGACATTATAGGTAATGTCTTTAGATAATGAAAGACATTTCTGTCTACTGTTAAAGTTTTACAAACATCCATATCTGCATAAATGAATTTGCACACAGAAACTGTTTGCTAAGAAAGCATTCTTTTGCATATCTGAAGAGGATGCATAAATTCTCTATACATTCAATACAGCTGCATGAAACTCAAAATCACATACAAGTTTTTCCTTGTATGTACCTCAGATGATAAAAGCCAAAGGTCAAGACTGAAACATCACAATTGATCTACAAACTCTTGTCTTTGAAAACACAAAATTTTTACTAATGTATTGACTTTAATGTTTTTAGTCCTGCACAGGCTCTGTCCCTGCTAGTCTGCAAGAAGGTAAAATGTTTTCTTGATTCCGGTTTAATAGCTCTATGCTCTTACACAGCTACGAGAACTGGTGAGCTGCAGAAACTCAAAACATCATGAGTCATGCAAAAGCGATTGCTTAAAAATGGCTGTACTACTTTGCCACACAAACAAGAACAAACAGTGTGGCAGAAGTGTTTGGGAGCAGGAGAAAGTGTGAGAGCTTCTGCTTGTGCTCTAGGAAGGCTTAGTTACAGGAAACAAGAAAAAATGTGACCCCGGAGACAATTCACCCCTGCCTTCCCCAAAACCACCCTTTTCTTCTTCCCATGCAAGTAGCTTCAGGGAAAGATGACAAGAGACAGACATGCAAGTACCCAATAGTCACTTCAAATCAGATTCTGGCACATAAATGCCATATAGCTGCTCATGGACAATTATGCTTCCACTGACTGCAGCTGTAAAATCACAGGCAGAGGTCCTGTATGAAAATCCATGACCTTCACTCTCAAGAAATCACTGCTCCACACTGAAGGAGTAACACTTTTAATATTACTTATATCATAACCTGGAACAGTGTATAAAGAGGTAACTGAGAAATCCTATTCAAAATACAAAGTCTGGTTTCCAGCAGCATCTGGAAATCACTCTTTTGTAGAATATCCTAGGCATTACTCCATGACGCTATCACAACCACTAGATGCTGCACAAAACCAAAAGCCCCTACATGTGTTTTCTGTGAAACAAAATATGGCTGCGCTAAGACAGACTTTGCATGAAGACAATGCAGTCACGGAAATGAATGTGACAGGGAGCAGAGCCGTCAGCCGTCAGTACTTGCACAGGTCAACAAAAATCTAGAGGTGCTTCCCTCACCACACAGGCAAGAAGAGCGTACACACGACTATTCAGCACATTACTGGAGGTAAAATGGAGGCCTGCCTCCTATTCCTTTGGGCTTTGCAGCAGTATGAGGGATGGATCTCCTTAGGCTGCATGCAAAAATCTGTTTGCTCAGGCTTTGTGCAAGGACTATTTGGCCTCCTGGGTGAAATTTTTTGAAAAAGATCTTTGAAATGTGGCTGTAGAGCGCTCCCCTTTTTTCCATAAAAGGGAGCAGCTACTGCCATAACAGTCACTTTAAGCATTATTGAGGAATAACATCCATTAACACTTGCAGTTTTCATTGTTTCCATTGGAAACACTGCCTTCTGCTTAATGTGTCCCAGTGAAGGTGGCATGCAATTTCACTAGCCATCTCTTGCCAGACATGAAAACTATTTTGTTTCCCACTGTATTAGAGCAATTAGCACTGGGAAATCCTGGCTGTGCCAAAAGGTAATGCAGGCACGGAAAGGGGAGGCGATGGAAACTGCTCAGCCCTCATTGTTTGAGGCTCCCTGCAGTGGGCTAAATGACATCAGCCCACACAAACTGGAGCACTGACAATCTGGGTCATAGCAGAATAGCTTTCAGCTTATCTCAAAGGTCACATAAAGTTTAAAAAAATATATTGGATGTTTAAGGACTAACAAAATAAATTGTCAGGCAGAACAAGAACCATTGCTGTGCCCTTTGCAGTCCTTCAGAATTGCATGTAAGCTGGAGAGAGCAAAATTGACAATTTTCTGACTTTGTTTGCTTAAGATACTGTTTTGTCAGTAAATAAAGAAGAGGATCATACAGTGTGTGGACATTGCTCTTTGTTCCAGCATCAGCTTTGCCATGACGCTAGCATTAACAGAATGTTAACAGAAATAAATTTCTCCCGTTTATGCTGAGGGCAAAACCTTGCTAACCAAAGCAGGTTTGAACATATGTAGTATATAGTAAGGAAATCTATGTAAAACCATCCTTTTTAGCCCCAAAGACTGAGTTCTGCATTTCAGGGGTGAACCATCCGTAAGAGAAATTCTGCTATGTCTCAATATGAAATGCAGTGTGATAGAAGGTGTTTGGAGGACAGCAGCATGCCTTCAGGCGGGGCTGAATTGTGCCCTCCGAGGTGGACCAGAGGGCCTTCAGCACATGGGTTACCCCTTCCTAGCCAGGAAAGGATCAGCTCTGTATGGCAGGACTGCCCTTTCCACAGCCCCGATCTCAGTGATTTGTACAGAGATGGGGCTCTGCTCCTTTGGCCATAAAAAACTAATGAAGAGATGGAACAAAACCCATTCTGGAGCAATACCACACTCAGGAATTCCCCTTTTAGGAAGCATTCATGGACAGCTTCTGTCTTTTCTGTTCGTAACAGAAGGGACTACAGCGGAGGACAGGTTCCTTGAGCCACTGTTTCAATTTAGACTCCAGGACACCAAGTGGCCACATCCATTTTCTCCCATAAAGGAGCTAAGTCTATTTTGCCCAGGGAAATATATGTAGAAGCAACTCTGGATGCAACTTTTTAGAGTTATATGATTCCTTCCTAGGAAGACCTCTAACGGTATCTTTTGCATGAGTTATACTGAGTCAAGCCCTAAATATCTCTATGGGAAAAGCTGCTGTTTGTACTGAGCCCCTAAAAGCTGGGAAAAACACAGTGTTAGCAGTCAAGCTTGGAGATTCAAACCTCAAGTATACCAGGTCCAACAGCAAAGTTTGTGGGAACCGTGAAGAGATGAGTATATTTATTAAAAGCCTTGGTCCCTCAGGGCTGTGGGTTTTTTTTTGTTTGTTTGTTTTTCATTCCTCCCCCACCTTCGCTTTCTAGCTATTCTGCAAATTTTTTAAGGGAGACAGCAATAATACGCATAACAGTCATTTAACATTTTTATACTCTTAAATTCAGGCTCAAAGTAAAGCAATTACTTACCTCTAAACTAGCTTGCAGAGCACAGACCAGTAAAATTGGAGGATTCGATAACCGAAATCCATTAATTCCTTCACTTAGTTGTAATTCTGGAAAATGAATAACTTATATTAGTGTTTTTGATTTCTTCCTTTTAATGGGTTGGACCTTGTCTTGAAGTCTGTCCTCACGCAATAAAATATTTCACTAATGTGGCCTGTAGGAATCAGACATTAAAAGGAAATAGTAATCTATTCACAGCTAATATTTTTAACTTCGAGAGAAGCCCAATTTTATCCAGCGGATGACTTCATTAGCGGCTTCATGACAACTAGAGAACTGCAATTAATTTGTTTAAATGGTGTGTGTTATAACCACCTTTACACTTGAATCTTTTTTAACACTGGCACAAAACAGAGAAATTCCAAGTCAGCAGAGGCACGCTCATGCGGAGCCGTGGTGCTGCCACGAGCAGGGAATCATGTTCCTTAACTTTATTAAACTGACAAGACACGTGGGAGACTGCATATGCAGCTAAGTGTAGCTTCAGGCCATGTAGAGAAGTTGCATAGACTTTAGGCTGTGAAATTTCACAAAATCTATTTAATAAATCTATAAAGCCTCGCTGTAAGTTCTATGTCACCGTTTATATTTCATGCTCCAGCACCAGAGCAAGAGGATGCTGCAGAGGAAATGCTTTTCACGCACAGCAGACTGGCTAATTTTATAATGATCGTTGCCCAACTTCTCCTCTATAAACTGCCCATGGAAATGAATAAACAACGTTTTTCTTCTTCTAACAGTATTTCAACGCAATTTGTGTCTCCTGCTGGCTTTCCATAGTGCCACTCTCTTACATTTACTCAGAAAACAAAGAGCAGACTGAGGCTATTAGAGAGGTGTTCTCCAGCCAAAGTCACATCAATAGGCACTGCCACAGAAAATTAAAAACATATTAAAAACAAAACAACAAATCAAACCAAAAAGCTCCTTTCTCCTCCTCATCCCTCAGGATATTCTCTCTGCCATCCTTTAAAATGGAGCTGAACAGTCTAGCTGTCAGATTTGGAAAGGAGTCCTCATTTCGTATTGGGACAATAAATACTTAGCTATTTCAGAGCAGGTTTGGTTTCATCTTATAACCCATCCTTTGCTAGTGGAAGGAATTTGGAGACGCTGAAAAATTAGTGGTATTTCATGACTTGTGTCGGGTTATCTTACCTTAATTTATATAATTTCTCATTAATTCTGGTGGAACTAATCCTAAAGAAAGATATTACCCAAGTGAAAGATAACAGATCCTCGCTCCTCAGGGACTTATGTGTTTAATTCACTGAGATACTTTGAAAGTTTCATCCATATTCTATATCTGCACTGTGAAGGTATTTCAGCAAAATGTCTAGAATCAGTCAGACCCGTATGCCCAGAGACCAAATTTATTCCCACATTTATTTTGTTAACTCCATTGAATTACATATTTGGGATGAGTTTAGCTTAATACCTTTGACATAAGTGAGGAAATGTAAAGTTCTATCCTTTCTACTCAAACTACTATAAAAGTGAAGCAGGTTATATATGAATACATCAAATAAGGTAAAACTGAAAGTGTAAAAGTACGTACTGTTTTCCATGAGGAATCGTGTTTTGAAGTCATGACCCCACCAGCCGATTAGCCTAAGATTTTGTTAAAAGTAAATTAATAGCAATCTTGGTATAATATCTTTTAATTTAGATTTAGGAGTTAAGAAATATATATATTTCTAATAATACATTTTATTTGTAACAGTGACATAAAAATGCAATAAATTCTATAAATAGCTACCACTAAAAATTTAATACGACTATTTGGGAATTTCTCTTTAACTACTAATGATAAAATGTACCACATCTTTCAATTAACTATTGATTTCTAACAATATCCATTTTGTCTGAATTCATTTCACAAAATGAAAAACAGAACAGAAATATTTCCACTGTTTTGTTCCAAGGCATTAAATTCAACACCCACCCCACTCCCAAACCTAGTTTAATGAATATTGAAAGCTAAAAGGTGTTATAAAATCTGACTCAGTTTCACCAGCAAAAGGAGTTAGTGATGGGCAGCAGACAGACAACAGGATCTCGGAAGAAGGATTGTGTGGGCATTGCCTTTACCTTGCCATGAGACAGCAATGTGAAGTCTGAGTAAACTTTTCTTCTCCTGAACTGAACTTTTTATTCAAAAAACTTTTGTTAAATAAAAACCAAACCAGTTTAATCCAAAAATAATTTTTTTTAAGATCATCTCCAGAAAAATAAAATAATTGAAGAGGAATTACTTTGAAGATCATTTATCCAAGCTTGTACATTAAGATGACGCTACATTATTAACTCATAATTTCTGAAGAATATGCTCAAGGACATAGCTACAAACAGTATTCCAGAGCAGCTGGATGCACTGGATCACCTAGTGGCCGAGGCACTGCAGATAAGTCAATATTGCAAAATCAAGGAGTCTCTCCCCACCTCCCTTAGATTCTCTACTTCTTAACTCAGTACATGGTAATATCAGTGACTACTAATGTCAGCACTACTTGAAATTTCTCATGTCTCAATGCTATTACAGTATTAGGAATTCACCACCCCAAACTCCTTCCTGACCTTTTAAGGTCTCCAGGACTGGACATATTAGACACCATTTGTTCCAAGGTTTTGCTCAGTTTTCTCTGCGCCAGGTAGCAGAGTTGTTAGGAGTGAAGCCTGGCAAGTGTTCAAAATTTGTAGCAGTAAAAAAAATCTATAAGTAAAACGCATGGTAGATCAGCCTTCTTGGAAGTAAACAAGGAAAAAGTCAGTCATTGCCACTCTAGAGTAGGAGCACTTCTCTGCAGTATGCTTAAGGGTTTAGCTCTGCAGAATTAAGAGCATGTTTGAGTTAAAAACTTGTTATATGAATACTGCATAGAGTAAAATAAAGTACTTCATATTTCTGGATAACAACATAGGTTTTATGTTTACTTCTATGAAAGGCTCTGAGCTGCATCCAAACATAGTGTATACAGAAAAAGCAAGCTTTTCTCTTTATTTCTGCATGATATTTTTATTATTCTAAGAGCCATGAAAATCAATAGTGCAATATACATTCATTTCAAATGAGATATTACACTGCCAAGAGGAATATACCCCAAATAAAGTATAATTCAGCTTCTGCCTAAGTGGCTCAGTTACTGATCCTTTGAGTCATAAAAAATATTCCAGCTATTTAATATGAACTGTATAATACATATAGAACATTTTACTATAAACGCTGAATATTGTATGTTACTACAACATACTACTAATGTCAATGGCACATGCATTCCATGAATTCCGAAAGTTTGAAATAGAAAAAAAGAAACATAGGAAATATAACATTTGGACTATTACTCTGTAGCAAGGAGAAAACAATACTGTGTGCTATTTGGACCACATCCTAAAGTCAAAGACAAAATAAACATCAACCAGAATATTGCCCAGATAGAGCCTGATGAAAAGCACTCTGGTTGCATTTTGAATGCTCAAAACTTGCTAACTCTGAAGCTGGCTTAAAACCAGATCTCTGCTGCAGCACCACATTTGCAACTTGGAAACTGAAATTTCAGAACTTTTCCAAAATGACAGAATGAAGAATTTTTTTTAAAGACAGTTTTAGCTATCTTGCCCTTTCCTACCATAACTTTGACAATTTGCCTTTTTTTTTTTTTTTTTTCTTTTTGGCTGTTCTAGAACTTCAGAGGTGTCACTACAGGATGTGCACTTTGAGGCAGCTCTGGTCCTACACTCTCATTGATCTAATGGTCCATATGGATGTCACATTATTTGACATTTAAGTTGACAGGCTTCAAAGTGTGGAAATTAACAAAATCTTTACAAATTAGCAATTTGCTGTTTACAATTTTCTGTGAAAATTTTGAAATGAAGGTTGCCACTGCTATGCCAAATTTCAACCTGTTATGATGGGAGATAGCTAAGGTGTTAAACCCCAAACATAAGGCTTTATAAATGCTCGCTAAAAATAATAGGCAATAAAGCTGCACGTTAAGATACTGCAGTAAAATTTCTTATTAAAGAGTCGTTACTCTGCATGTAAAATGAGTATTTTGAAATGTAGTCACCATTTTGTCTATTCCTGCTTCAAAAACAAAGGCACCATGATCTAAATTGGTTTTGAATTCCAAACCATAATCTTTGCAAAATGCATAATGTGGAAGGCTCTGAAAAGCCTTATGTGATGTGCTTGTGTTTAAAAACCCCTTAAACTTGTTAGTAACAGGACTCTAGAGTTGCATCCTTTTCATTGCAGATAACACCCGTTTTGTGAAGTGTCTTAAAAATCAGCGCGTCTGGGGAGAAAAGGGTCTAATTTTGCAAAGGTTCCACTATAAACCTTCGAGAATGATGTTTTACTGCTCACTGCCCTTTACATGTAGATGTATCCAAACTGATCGCTTGTCTTGTGGTAACGCAGCACTAACTGATTTGGTTATCCCAGCGATGGCCGGCTTGCGGCGTGTGCCCGGATGGCATCCTGCTGCCAGTCCCAGGTACCCACAGCCTCCCAAGGCGGCTCAGCAGAGGTGCTCCCGGAGCACCTCTACAGCTAACATCTCTCTATCCAGCAGCAAATGCATACGTAAAACCCATAGCAATCATGCCAAAAAGGAGAGTAAATTAGTGCCAAATCAGCTGTGGGTTTTAATGTGAGGTGTGCATGTTCTTACAAACCCATTTCTATAAGAAAACAACTTTTAAAATAATGAATGCATTGTTCTATTTTATGCCTCAAATAAAACCCATGTCCTCGTCGTTTGATAACACTGAGACTTTCCCAGGGAATTCTGCAGCTTTCCAGTCTATGCAAAGAACTAGTTTTTAAGCGCCACACAAAATTTAAAGCAAACTGTTACTAGCTCAATTTCATTAAACAATTGCTAAAAATATTGCTGAAAGGTTTTCAAATTCCTTATTTTTACCCCAAAAATATTCTTTTACTTTACAAATAAATGAACAAAGATTTGCTGGGTTGGAAAATGACTCCAGAAAGAAGCAGTATCCTCTCATTTAGTCATACTCTCTTTAAGAACATTTACACCAGGGAACAATCCCGTCAATAAGTATTTTTATTTAGCTCATTTTCCTCCTTCATATCTGTCTGCGTTAGACTGAAGTGCTGGCTGTTCATAACTTGAGTCAACTTGTTTGTAGTTGCATTAATGATGCAAGGGTGCAGGATATAATGATCACGATGTATGTGCAGTGTAAACATCAAAGAAGATCCAGTTAAAAAACACAGAAAAAAACCAAAAAAAGTTCCTTTGACCTTTGCTTCGAAGTTAGATGATCATGCTACTCATTTCTAATTTACAGCCTGAAGCAACACGGGTCTCATTTCCCTTCTTGGCAAGGGAAAAAAAAAAAAAAAGAAACTCTTGAATAGTGATACAGAAAACAGGGAAATACTATTAATGTGGCCCAACTTACAATCCAGGGCAATGCACTGGAAATATCTAGACATTATATTGTTTGCGAAATCATTTTACGTCTGTGAGAAACCATGTTGAAATGCTACAACAGGAATGCCGTGTGAAATTAGTGACGCTTCATATTACACTTGTCAGCTTCACTGGGCATGGAACAGTTTGTCTTCTCTCCTTTATCAGATCACAATGCTATCTATAAATTTCATATTCATTACTTAGATTATATCTGTATTAGGAGCACATACCAGCAAAGCATGCTATTTTTATGAAACCATGGATTAAGCTAAGTCATAAACAGGCAGTTTTGGGGTGGACTGGGTCCGCAAAGCAGCTGATGTAGCTGCTGGGTGGCAGCTAAGCTCTTCATTCACACATCACTTTACTTTTGTAAAAACTTCCAGGTGTTGGCAAAGATTTGTTTGAGTTTTCATGCTACTGTTCTAGCTATGAGCAAGAATCAGCTTTGAGGAGTTACTGAGACATGTCCCTGCTCCTAAAGTTTATTACACAGAACTGAGGCAGATATTATGCTATGTCTGCAAAGGCAACCTCATGCAGGAAAAGGAATGAAAGGGCCAACAATAATCATTAAGTTCAGTTTCTTGCAGTCCTATATGTCCATGACACAACTGGCTGATGGAAGAGCACAGCCGTAGCACATCCATTCCCTGTGCTTATGTCTCGCGACTCCTTTAACACCTATAACAGACAACCAAAGGCACAGTACAGTAACACAGGCTTAGAGAACAGAGGTTAACTGTGTCTCCAATATCACTCCATTAGCAGGAAAACTGTTAAATAAACAACCCATAAGGTCTTGGGAATTAGACTTCAAAAGAATACAGAAATCCTGGAGGCTGGAGCCAGCCTGAAGCTAGGAACAAACTACATCTGACCTCAGTCATGGTGATCTGACCATGTTTGATCGTCATCCTGCTGCCTAGGAGAACATGGTGCTACCACATCACTAATGCCACATCCAGAGTTCAGCTCTGCCCAGATCTTATGTCCCAAAAGCCAGGGTAAAAAACAAAAAAAACCAAAAACAAACAAAAAAATAATCCAAAAAAACCAAACAACAAACAACCACCAAATAGTACAGTCAGCTGCCAAAGACTGAAAGCATTCCTTACCTTGCCTTACCTCAATCTACAAATCTCCAGCTCAACTGAAAGTTTAGTTCCAGACCTTGAATTACATTCCTACAGTGTCCTGGGCTCCACATAGCACAATACAGATAGAAAAAGTAGCCAGGACTCAGATCTTGAGCAGGAGCATCTCTTAATGCTGCTGCACTCAGACAAAAGTCAATCCCAGAAGCCAAACTCATATAAACAGTTGTATCACCCCCTCACAGGCACCTTACTCTCACGCAGATTTACAAACAGCTCTCCACAAACTCTGAGCACAGACATGATCCCCGGGCTCAACAGCTGGGGCACAGTTTTTGCATTCTACTCTACATTAATTTTATTGCAGTTTTATAATTGCAATTTTTTTATATGTTTTAATTTCATTTTTATTGCATTAATTTTATTGCAGCACATGAGCATGACTGTGCTTCTTTGGAGTCCATGCCAAAATTCAGAATGAACAACAAGAATGACACCAGTACCCCCCCACAGCCTGCAAGAAAACAGAAATAAGGGTCATTGCTTTACATTGCATATTTTTGGCTCACTGACTAGAGCTTGAGAAGGAGCTTCAATTTTCTTCACTATCACAGACTTGTCTGATCATGGATGAGTCATTTAGTCTTTCCATGCCTCAAGCCCTCGTCTCTAGAAATGCTGCTCAGTACTGTCCTAACTCTCTGGTGAGTGGTGAGAATATATTTGTTAAAATGTTTTCTCATACTTAGTAATGAGGACCATGTACGAATGGAGAAAAAGATTTCCTTGGAGTATCTTATACTGGATTTTTTGAAATACAGATAGGGAAAGGGGATTTGGAGGTAGTGGCTGATGCCACTGTTTTCTTTTTTCCCCTCCTCTCAGCCTTTCCCCAAATTATTCTGTTGATCAAAAGTGTCAGGTTTCTGTGGAGTTCAGAATTTAATATTTTTCTTGATCCATGTCACCTAACTGGCTCTTCTGTCAAGGAAGAAAAAAAAATATATCAATATTTCTATTACTTAATTCCATACAGTGTTTTACAGCTGTGCTGAACCAAAACTGAAACCCAAATGGATGGACAGTGTTATTCCACTGCAACCCCGTCCTCTCCATACTGGGCACCACAGCAAGGTCCTGCTCTGACCCAGGGCTCCCCTGCTGACAGCTCGCTGGAAGGGAGAAAAATAATTCAAACAATATTTGGTGTGGTGTTGAGGGGTCTGTTTAATCAAAACAAAGAATAATTGAAAAGTGACTCCCAGTTTCATCACTGAAATGCAGAACTCAAAGATTTCTTTTTTAACTCTCCTGTGCAGATGAAATTCTTCATATACTGTGAATATGTCAGTTATGGAGTGTACTTCATAGTATATATATAAGGGCTAGGATTTGCATGGGGGATTAAGGGAGTTAACAGCTAGCCCCTGTTAGACTCTAGCAGTACGTGGAAACCTAACTCTTGCTGCCTGCTTCAGAAAACCTTGCCAAGATCGCCAGAAGCTATATTTAAAGCCTTTTTTTTTTTTCCTCCCTTATATCTATTTAGATATCCTTTATCCCAAATGGTAAGATTGGATTTCTTGCATTATTCTCTTCTGTGCAATGTCTGCTGTTAATTTTAAGTAGCATCTGTTGTTAGAATTTGAAAAGCTTTTGAAGCCCAGGTAATTATTAGCCTCAGACTTCTGCGGTTTTGGACTTGCACATACTCTGATGCTTTCCTTACCCTTTTCAACTCATTACAAATGTTTCCTAATTATTAAGCATATGTGACTTGTGAGCAATGCCATACATTATTAATGGACCAGTCTCTTAGAACTCAGGGGAAAAAATCAAAACTCCTTATGAAAAGTTGCTACTGTGAAATTGGTAACATTTCATATTTAATATCAATGAGGCTTTACTTTGTCAAAAGACCAAAGTAATATGATTGTATTAGAGGCTAATAACATGACATTTTTCTTCTGTTAAGTAGCTTGCATTTTCAGTACCATCTAAAGGGAGACAATTTTTCTCCTCTATTTTGAGGCTTGTCTTGGTTAAAAAATAGCTAAATTCACTTTCTGCCTAGCAGCAAATTTTTTAAGAGCAAAGACCAAAATCCTGAAAAACAGTTTCATAATCTAAACAATGACACTTAATTAACTATGCAATTGTGATGGGTGAAATTAAGAAATCTCTGGACTTGAGTAATCACCCTATTTCCAAAAGGAGCTGGGCAGCTCCCAGCTCCCTGAACAACACTGTTCTCCAAGGTGGGGAATTTAATGCAACTGTTGCCACAATTAGGGAGACTCTTGGGTGAAAGCCTAGGCTGTTTGGTCAATCAGGCACAAGGTAATTTACAGATGATAGGTATTTGAAGATAGAGGGTACACATGCTCTTCTTGAATTGATTTTTTCCTTGTTAGTCTTTTAGACTCAACACAAGTGGGAATACACAGATTTCAACACGTCCCTCCACATTACCCCTCCAGGTCAAAACAAAAAGAGATTGAGTTCACTTTTGTAACAGGAAACAAGTTGCTGTGATCAGGGCATGAGAAAGAGAAATGGCTGCAATGCTGCGAATCCAATCAGGGCCCCTTGGAGTCATACAGAGCTCTCCGCCAAACCTCTAAGGCACTTGCGATGAGGGATGATAATTTCATTCACCATGATCAGGCAAAAGAAAGGTATGATCAAGCAGCAGACAAAATTGAAGCTTAAATTAAATCCTGGGAAAAGATCTCACAAAAAACAACCCCTCTAAGGCTAATGAAGTTGAATTAAACACTGTTAAATCAGCTTACGAACAACTATTATCACAAAGTGCTCATATATCACTTCCACTAGCCAAATATCAGATATATGAAAAGCGGGAATAGAGCCAACAGTATGTTAGCACATTTACTAAAGGGAAATCAAATATTCTGCCTAACACCAGAAATTAAAAATCAAGCAGGGAGCCAATTTACTCATAGAGATATTAATAAAGTTCTCAGTGATTTTTATAAAGTATTGAATAATTCCCAATTATATTATGGTGATAAAAAAAAGCATATTACATTCTTTAAGAATTCAGTAATTTTTTCTAGGCTGTTTCAAGTAGATTAAATTAAACAAGAAGCAAAAGCAACAATCCCTCCTAGAGGTACTTTTAAATGTGAATTCTGACTTAAAGGAGACTTGGATGGTTTTGATTACTATGATGCATTTACTGAACTATACAGTTTCCTCAATCCCTTGAATGAATCTTTGAGGGGATGATATCTAGATAGATTTCTAAATAATACATGTATCTGACCGAACTATAATATAAAAATTTTAAGATCTGAGAAGTTGCGCTTCCTTGGGTCTTTGTTATGTTTGAATACAGTAATCACAATATTAATGCAAGACCTTTATTATACTAGAACCCTTATTAGCTAAAATGCAAGAGTTATTACCTCTGCTCTTTGCCTGAAACAAGAAGCAATCCACATTAGATGAGACTTTTTTTTTTTTTTTAAACATTAGTGGCTGGAACTAATTGAATTCAAAGTTTTAAGTGTCTGCAGGGTTGCCACAGAATCCAGTAGCTGTGTTACAAAACATTTACTAACACTAAGTGATACTCAAGGAGAAAAAGAACTCAGTTTATTGAGCTGAAGTATAATACATGAAATCATTAAGGGAGAACAGAAATGGACATCTTTCAGAGTTATTTTAAAGAGTCCCTCCTCAAAAAATTGGTATTTCATCCATCACTAGAGAACATGAGAGAAGTGTAACTCAGGGACCTTTCTTTACAGGGCTGTAGTTGTCCTCATTTTCAGTAGCACATAAACTACCAGTATTTTGGGCCCTAACATATGTTTGACACAAGGTCAAATGTTTGACATGAGGTCCAACACTGGTTTCAGGAGCCCCTGAGCCCTTCTCACCTCAGGAGCAGGTGAGAAGCCATCAGATAAGAATAAGCCCATATAAGCATCCTTACGTTATAAACTGTAACTGCAACACTGACCACCAATACATACTGACCAAATTTCTCTGCACTTGCTTACAATGGGTTGCTAGAAAGTCAAGTCAGAAAACTGTCAATGAAAACAGAGGGATGCTGAAAAACTAGATAAGGTTAGGAAATTACTAGATTTTTTTTCTCTACACAGCTAAAGAAGTTAATAAGTAATTCTTCATTTTGAGAAGCTGTTTTTCATGCCATGAGACAGAAAAAACCTACAAGTTTCCCAAAACAGTTGCACTGGTGTGATTAGGTCCCTGATTTGATGCCGTGCCAACTGAGAAACTGGGAGAAAGAAGGGGAAGAGGGAGGGATACAGTGTCCCTCCCAGCATCTCACTGGAAACTCACTGGAAGCTCTTCAGGCACTTGAGTGAGCACTCTATCGCTGTAGCTGCCCTACAGTTTCCACGCAGTAGAAGGCAGCAAGAGGCAACTGCCAGCAAGCACTGCCAACAACTTCAATGACAAATGAGGAGGAATGAGCATGATAGTAAGAATTTACTGTCAAACAGCTGTGAAAATAAATATTTCACAAATCGAAAATGAGAGGAAGGATGCCTTAAAGCAAGTGGGCAAGAAGAAACAATATATGTCATGAAGGTCTCTAAGAAGCTCCTGGCTCAAAGATGTGCAGAGATGGGAAAGAATTAAAGGACAGTAGGGTGTGGACTTGCTTTGCTGATAAAATAGATTTGACTGAGAAAGCCCAAGGAAAAAGAAAAATATGAAGATGTATGCCCTGGTGAGACCATCTTCTCCTGGCTTAGCACTGGACAGATGGAGGTTCAGCCAGGAGAAAGAGGGTGTGAGGATCAGAAACCCCATGAGCAAGTGGAAACAAATAAGCACAAGTGGTAAACCAAGCAAAAAAGAAAACCCCCACACAGTCCCCCTGGTGCACACACACAGAATACCAACTTTGCAAGATATAAAGAGGCTGAATTATTTCCTTAACCTGGGCAATGACCTTCCAATTACCTTTAAAAATGCTTATGATTTGAATCAGGTGCTGGCCATGATATGAATCACAGTATGAGCTGCATGCATGATCCCAGAGCTGTGGCTAAAGCCAGAGAGGTATTCAGCCAGGACAGGGACATGAATAGCTCTGGGAGACATGCAATGCAGGAGACCCCATCTGAGCCGGTAACCGACAATTACAGGAATATACTCCAGGGGGCATAAATGGAAAAAAAGAAAAAGGTAACTGTATTAATGGCACAAAAGCATAATGGCTATTGCTGGTACTTTCAGCTTAGAGCAATTTTGAGGCATACCATGATCTTGAAGCACATTCAGTAAGGAAAAATTAGAAACAATTACCCCCGTGGGCTAATGAACTAACACAAAAGCATGAGCAAATGTCATTTCTAAAGGACATGTGTAGAGTACAGCTTTAATTGAGAATCTTAGGAGGAAAGCTTCATAGAAAGTACCAATAGGAATCTGAAGCAGAAGAAGTGAAAAATGATCAAATACTGAAAGTGAGTCAACATCTAGTAAGAAATCCCAAATGCAAAATTGCATTAGTTCCAGCACATTTCTGCACAGAGGTAGGCAAGCTCTTAGTGGAAACAGCAGAAGATTTACTTGACATTTTTTGTTGAAAATAAACTTTTTCATCCCTAAGAGAGAAAGGTTCTGTGAGGTGGATACAGAAACATACAGATTGAGGTAAGCATAGGAGGGGAGATAATGTCTCTGTTTGTGACTAATTAAAAAGGCAGGCAAAGAAGGTTTTGTTTCAATTTTGTTAAAGTTGTGTGACACTAGCTCAAGTGTTACATCTCTGGAAGTTCATTCAGCCTTCTCTTTCTGGGAAAAATCAAGACAGAGCAAAATGCTTTCAAAACTCCCTGTCTCAAAGTGGAGACCTGAGGCACAAAGAGCAGACAGCTAACAACACACGTCCTTTGAAGTGGGGGAAAAAAAAAATCACAGCAACCATAGAGACTCCAAGGAGAGCCCCAGGATCTCTTCCTTGCTAGTTAACGGGGATGCAAGAGTTGCCCCCAGGCTACATTCACCTTTCCATCAGGCTAAGCCTGTTGGGTTCCTTTCATGTATTGAAGCAGTTGTGCCTTACACCATCTGATGAGAAAAGCTAGAGGTGGCAGATGGGAAACTGCATCCGCAAGGAACACCGCTACCTCCCTTTTGTTTCCAAGGCTGGGAGTGGAAAGGGCCATGGCAGAGTGTGTGGTGTATGTTCCATCAGTGTAGTCTGGAAAGACAGATGCATGAGCAGTTTGAATCTGCTCAGATCTAAACTCTCTAGTTTAGTGAGTGATTACTGAAGAATGAATACCATTAAAGACCTGTTGCAAGAATTTGACCAGCTTCAGCCTTAAAATAAAAATGATTAAAAAAAAAGGCTGTGACAAGCATCATGATTTAAATGACATTTCTTCATATTGTTGGTGGGGCTTTGGACAAAAGAAAGAGCAAGTTGTCAGGAAAAGATTTAAATATCATTACATCTCCAAATCTGCACCCAAGATTTCTGCAGGTGTCTGCAGCCAAACACACCTATGCTATAAATACTGTTTTGGAGAAGATATGACTCATAAAAGCTAAGTGCTTTTGTTTACTTGTTTATCTCCACTTATCCCAGCATTTTGACAGGCATGAAAAGCAGGAATCAGTCCAGCACCACGCTTTTTAAAAACACTGCTTTATATATCTGAGCAATTTGACAAGAACCATGTCTCTGGTTTTCCACATGCTCAGTTTTAAGGTTCGAGTTTTCAAAACTAAGAGTAACTGTCTAGGTAGCATGGGAGTACACACAGGGAATGAAAATGGCACATTACTTTCACACTCACTCCAACTACTCTATAGGTGATGCAGACTTGATATACAGCACATTTACTCATACATAGTCCTTTGAGTTTACAAGGGGGCATACAGCTCCTTTCTCAAACACCTTAAAATCTAACCAGGGCAAAGATGACAAAACATAGGGGAAGACCTTCAGGGAGGAAAGAATGAGAAGATTATTTATAAGGAGAAAAGAACCAAGATTGCTTGAAGATATAGCTTAATTACAAGGGAGGATTTGAAGGAAGATAGAGAGAAAATGCTCAACAGAGAACAAGGAGACAATCATGGGAGCCACATAAAAGGATGTGCAGAGCTGAAGAAATGAGAATGGGAATAGATGATGTGAGTGCGCATTAACCTCTCTCTTTTTTCTCCCAGAGACTCACTCTAAAGTTAAAAAATGCTCTTGGATATTTGCCATTCAGTTGGTGAATCCGAGAACACACCCCTGCAGGCTCATCATGGGTCTAGATTGGCCTAATAAATCACTTGTCCCAAGACAATGCAATTAAGCCTAATTAGCCGATGCCTTTATTCCTAAACAGTCTCTTCCCAAGGGAGGTTTTAACTTTTGGTTTCTAAATTAGCTCAAGGAGCTAAATTGTTCTCATCTCCTTGGCAAAGAAACAGTTCATTTCTACCTTAGTACAGCATACTTTATGCACTCGGGGGACACGTGTTCCGCTCCACGAATGGTTTATCCATACATTAGTCCACAATTTGAGTCCACTAGGACCAGTGACAAACAGCAGCATGTACAATTCCATCTGTGACCGCTGACTTTCTACCTTGCTGCGTTCAGTGCAGCTCCCTGGAATTTTCTGCATTGCTTCTCCAGATGCTCTCCTTGGCCAGGCCAGAGTGCTCTGTTCTGCTAAAACTTTCAGTAGTGCTGAGATACTCAGAGCTGATAGACTCCATTGGTCAGTGAGAGCTGGACTATCTTAGTCTGTTATTCCTAGAAGCATTTTAAACAAGAGCTCTTTAGTTATTTCCAGTACAGTAGATATAAAACAACCTTCATATTCTTTTTATGACTGTCCTTTGCTCCCAGCTCACATTGCTCCAAAGCTACATTAATTTTCAGCAGTTTTCCAGAAGATTCAGTTATTCAGTTTGGGGATTACGTGGCTCTAATTCAAAAGGGAACAATGTGGTATCTCCTCATAGATCAAGAAAATAACTAAAGAAAAAGTCAGCTGGAGCTACCAAACCTGGAAGGGGTTGAGCAGCCTCTTGCAAAACAAAGTTACTGGGCAGAGAAGGTCTGCACTGGAGCAGGGTGGGGACACAGAGCACCTGGGAAAAATGGGAAGGGGGAGATGTATGGAGCTGGAACGGTGTATTTTTGTTTTTCTCGTGCCAGGGTAAAAGTTCACATACCAAAAAGCTGTGCAGGTCTCTATAACGAAGTAGCAAGAAACCATTTGTGCTCCGGCATTTTCACTGGAATCAAGATGCCAAAAAAGAAAGTGATCTAAGAGAAAGGGTTGATATCTTACCTCTGCCTATGAAGAAATTGTCTGAAGATACCTTGTGTTGCTCAAACCTAGTATGAAATAGTTACCTTTTTGTTTCTTGTTCTTTGATACTTTTTTTTATCCTATAGTAAAAGCTGACACGCTCTTTGGACATCTTCCTGCACATACAGCATTTCTTCACATCACACAAACTTTTTATTTTTAAACTCTACCTGCTGCTAGTCTGTGCTAAAGTTAAGTCTTGATAAATCCTTTCATTTTAAACACTAGACTGTGTACAATTTTCATTTAATCCTCTGCCAAGGCTTATTATTATTCTCCTGGCTGCTTTGCATACATTTATTTCTCTTTCATCTTTTTAAATTGTGCCTTAGTTTTTCTTATAGGGATTTGACTAGGACATTTTTTTGTTTCTCCTATCTCAGGACTCAGAGTTTGTCCCCTCCTGTCCCAGCTGACAACAGAGCTGAACTCACTGCATGTTTATAGCTGCAGATGCTCTGCTGTGAACACCTGACTTCTCCTGTACCTTCTTTCCCAGGTGCTCACAAACATTCACATTTCGTTATAGCTAACTTGCTTGGTAGATTTTAGTTATCCTTCTTTTTATAAATGGACAAATTGAGAAACAGGGGAAGAAAAATACCCCACAAAACCAGAAAACCCAAACTTTATCTGGAGCCCAAAAAGCTAGTCAAGCAAAATTTCGGTATTGGTAGGTCACCTTAGTGCTCTCAGTGTCTAGGAAACCTCCCCTCCACAACATAACTGCACTTATGTGGAAAATTGGTGGCACAGGATCAGCCTGCACTGACCAAAGAGTTTCAGTATTGTTTCATATCTCTGCTCGGTCCAGGTCTTTTTATTTGAAACCTTCCCATAGAGAAATCACTCTAGTACAATTAGCCAAGAATATATTGCATTGTGATATATAGAGCAGGTATTAAAAAAGCTATTTGAGTATTAAAAGAGACTTCAAAGGAGGTGAGATCATGAGAGAATAGGGATATATAGGACCCATATATGTCAGACTGCTTCAGTTTTACTGTTCTAGGAAGAAAGATAGAGGACTAGCAAAGGACTACTCGATGTACTTGGGTCCAGGTGTTAATGAGGGTGGTTACAACATGTAACTTTTAGACCCGTGGCCCTTGCAGTGAATTAGAGAACTATCCCTAGCTAAGCCAGGGAGTATGGGATGGTGTTTGCAGTGACACAAAACAAGGGGAGATATGAGTCTGTATTGTCCATATCCTCCATGTTCCAACTGTTAGACCCAAGGACCAAACTTTGCTCTTGGGCATAAATCCTTTTCCAAGTTGCTGAATTACCAAATTTTAAAACTCTTGTGGGAAGCTTGTGCATCCATAAAGAAGAGAAGTGGGAGTGGTGTTGTCTTTTGTCTGCTGGGATGTGACATGATATTACTGAATAACACCCTTTTTGGGTTGCGTAGGTGTGCAGTTAGGCTGCCACAACCTCAGTCTGCAGACGCAAAGCAGAAAGCACTTTCAGCAAGGCTCTAGCTGCTGGTGGTAAGGTTATTAAATAAATTAACTTTCTCAAGCTGCATTTTAAAAGAAAGAAGCAAATAAGTGTGTTGTTGTCCAGGGAAAAAGCTCTGGATGGAGCTCTAGTGGGGAGCAGCTGGAGGGGAACCCAGTTTCTGAAACTGTGCATAGCTGCAATGCGAGCGCCTATTTGCTTACTCTGCTCTTATTAGCAAGACTCTGGGTGTAGACAAAAGCATACTTGTGGAACTAAGGGAATTTAAAACAAAATACCTAAATGCCTTTGGTGATGGGCAGTAGCTGGGATTAGGGATTTAAAATTAAAATTTTAGACTGAGCTGTTTAAGTACCTAAGTCCTTTTAACCCCAGACTCAGTCAGTAACAGGCAAAGGCCTGAGAAGTAGTAAATAAATTCCTTCTTTTGCTTTGCTTCTGTGTGCAGCTTTTGCTTTATTTATTATACTGTCTTTACCTCAACCCATGAGTTTTCTTACTTCTACCCTTCCAGTTCTCTCCCCCATCCCACCGGGGGCGAGTGAGCGAGCGGCTGTGCAGTGCTCACTTGCCAGGTGGGGTTAAACCACAACAGGTTGTATGTCTTCCTTGGCAGTCTGTGGACCCATATGTATGGCACACACTAACCTTACACCATGACTTTTTACTGTCTTACAGAGGGCAGATTGCTTCTCCCCCACCCTCCAAACAGGTAGCTCTCAAAGAGAAAAGAGGATGTTAAAAGCAAATGTTCTGGGTCTGCCTCTCTGAATTATGGTTGGAACATACATTTTATAGTAAAATACAATACATTATTTCGATATAAGGATAACTACCTAGTCAATATGCAGAAAATATGAAGGATGAGGCAAATTGAAGAAATCTATATAGGTGGGAAAAGTGACTTCCATAATATTGGCCATGAGTTAAAAACAATATTTCAGACAGTTCAAATGACAAAAGAATATCAGCTGGATTAGAATTTAATTACCCACTTTTTTGTGGGCTGAGATGCAAAGAAACTAAGTGTTTGGTGTTTCTGTGTTTGAATGAAGTTGTCTGGCCACTGGGTGTCATCCTTGATTCAGATGACAGCCAAAGACTTTAGATACAACATAAAATCTGCAACTTCCAGAGCAGTTAAATTCCACTCTATTTGATTGTACAACATACAGCAAATTGCTCTGCATTTAAATCAGCTATAAAATTGAATACTTTGACATAGACAAATTCTCCTTTGTCTCACTGCCTTATTTGGAGACCTGAAATGGCTGGTTGATGCAGAAAAGAAAGAAAGCAGTGCAACCAGGGCATATTAACTACAAAGCATTTGATGAGTGATTATCAAATCTCCGGAAATATGAAATAAGTATGATTAAATAATGCAAAGGGTCTATGCAGAGAGTTTGGAATTATATCCTTAATTGGGCCCCAGGCTGAAAAAGCAATTGTATTTAAGACATTCAGTATCCAGATTCAGTACACAAAGTTAATGACTATGTATGAAGAAGCTGGTTCAGAAAAAACTAATTTAAGCTCTTACCTAAAATACCAACCTAGTACCCTCACAGAAGTTTTGAAATTTCATCAAGGAAGAAAAAAGAATCAAAGCTCCTTGAGTTTTATTCATTCCTCCTATTGCTATTCTGTGATTTCTAGCTGGGCACATTTTTTCACTGCTCAGCATCTTCACAGATCCCAACAACCAGGATCCAGAGGTTTGCCCATGAAAGCCATGCCTGCACCTGGCTAACGAGGAAGCAGAAAAAGAACTTGCCAGAAGAAATTTCCAGATTTTCAGAATATTTTGCCAGTGTTCACACGGGAGGATCAAATCAGGTCACAACAGGTCATATGTCATCCTAATGAGTTTTTTGTTATGGGTGACTGAGAAGAACTTAGCAACGTTATTTTGTTATCTCCTGGGAGTCTAGACAGTCTGAAACCAGCACATAGTGCAGCGAACCTGCTTATTATAATATTATTTCTCTCTGAAACCTGATTTAATTTGCCTTCTTCAAGCTAAAATTAAAGTAAGTGCCAGCAATTTCTCCAAGCATTATAGCCAGAAAGAAATGTTTACATTTGTCAGTGCATTAAAAGTATTAATCCTACTGTTCTCAATACACATACATAGAGTACAGTCATATAAGATTTTAAATAACAGGCATTTTTTTTAATACAGCTAACCTCAGTTGATAGCACAGCTTTCCATGGATTATACAGACTTTGAGAACACAGATCTCCCTGTAATGCTTCCGAGCTTTACCAGTGAATATAATTTTAATGCAAAAATGCCAGTATTAAAAAGCTATTAGGCACAGAGTTGAAATTATCTTTGATTTTGTTCACCAACCAAAGACTTCGATGATTTTTAAAAAAATCCATTTTTAAAGGAAGATGTTAAATATTCTTTTTACATTAAGCAGTCTCACAGGCATGCTTTAGGTTACTTGTTTTTAATATTATTAGCATTCTCTTTTATGATTATATTTACTTAGAACTGATAGCAGACTTCAAGGAGGAAATGCAATTAAGATGTGAGCATGTACCTCAACAATTTGAAAATTTACTAAAATGAACATAAAACAACCCATCTGAGGTAACAAAGTCAGATATCCAAATTATCTAAACTAGTATTATCTTTTTCATTGATGCAATAAGTCAGTAACAAATACTAGCCCAAAGAGGTTTTTTGAAGCAGGGAATTGCTTCTGCATCTATACACACATATATATACACACATATATACACAGATACACGTCCATAGTCTATGACTAGGATTCTGTACACTTTTTCACTTTCAGAACTCAACTCAAAGGGAAAATATTTTCCCATTTAAACTTCACAGCACCTTTTATTTGGGTATAGAAATATACTTACGCTGGTTTAATACTCTGGGAATGCTTCTCATGAATGTAGGCACCAGCGAGGCCTCCTGCTCCAGAATTTAAATACTGCAAAGAATAAATCAACATGTACACATCGTGCTTATTATCTGTAAAGTATAGCTTTCCTTTCCTCATGCTGCTGTATAAAACAGACCAATTTTAACATTTCTAGTAGTTTCTAACTGGAGATCTTAACATTTGCCTCAAAGTGCTGATGTAGGTAAAAGCAGATTTCAGATTAGTTCTAAAAATATCTTTCTTGGCTTACATATGATATTTGAAGTCTAACAGACAAAAGACTAGAAAATTGAAGTACGGCTGAAAATCCAATGTCATAATACATATAGCAAAGTCATCAAACAATTCATTTGACTATGTCTGTCAATTCTTAATCTCGACAGAGGTCATAGGAACTAAAGATACCTTGTTCTATGATTTGAAATTATGTAAGTTTAGGCAAGAATATTCTCTTATTTAGAGACCACTTAAGAAAATCCTATAGCCACAAGACTTTCTCGGCATGGGAAATAAGAGCCTCTGATACTGTGACCACAGAGCAGAGTGTGCTTCAGAGCAGACGTTTAACCACCAGTAGCATCCACCTCACATCCACAAGACCTTGCAGGTCATTGTCACTATTAACCTTTTGGAACATCTCGTAACAAAACCACCACTAAAGTCAGTGTCCATCTCCTCGTTGTGGCTGGTTCAAAGATCCGGCCAAGTCTTGATCAACAGTTCAGGTACAGTTCTTATTCATCTGACCTGTTCGCTGACCCATCATATAAGTGACATTATGGAAAATAGTCTCAAACAATGAATCTATTTTACCTTATAGGAGCACCAGCAGGCAAAGTCTACTCCCCAGTCATGTAAATGAAGCTCTACATTCCCAACAGCATGAGCCAGGTCAAATCCAACAAAGCAACCCTGCAGAAAAGAGGTAATTAATATACTACTTATGAAGATAATCATCACTATAAAATTATTTTGAAAAAACATCTTTAGAGCTTTACTTGCTCTCTATACAGGCATGCTATCAAGTCCCATCTGTTTTGAGTTATTACTAGAAACAAGTTTTCTATACCATAGATACATGTAGAAATTATTAATTGTTTTGTGGGCTTGTCTTCGAGGACACTTGGATATGGTTTAGATTCCTAACCTTTTTTTCATGCAGTAAAGTGGAATCACTTGAAATAAGTATTCAGAATGAAAGCATAATTTCAAACTGTTGTATGACAGGACAAGCTCTAGGCAGAGACAAAATTGTAATGTACATAATGATGCCAATCACTCATGAACAATTACATTCTCCTATGTACTTAAGGTCTCCCTGTTATTTAAACTATGAGGAACTTGCTTTTTGGGAATCCAGATAGGTGAGATAGCAGCCTATGCAACACATTGATCTTTAAGGACTTTTCTACTTGTCCCTAAAGTTACAAAAGCATTCTGTCATTTCTCTGTGAAAAGTGTTGTATTTGTCATAATCACAGTTTGCATAGGGCACTGGGGGGAAAAAAGGCATATAAGAACCACAGATGTAGAGATGAAAATGTAGCAGTTTTACACACAAAATTACCACTGGATGGCAGCATTTTTAAACTAAAAAGTTCTTCCAAGCTTTGCTATTTATTTAAGCACAGAGAAATAAAACTATCTTTTGTGCCTGGACTACAAATTAAATGCTATTTTGCATTTTGCTTTTAAAACACAAACAGCCTGCTTGCAAGCGGCATGGTAGGAATAAGAGCAGAGCACAGGCTTCAGAAAAATCAACGTCCAATAATAAAACAAAGGATTTTTTTAAGAATCTCTTGTTGTTTCTTGCATGAAGGGAGCCTTAGCTAAATTATTTAAATGGTACTTTGGTATATTTAATCTTCTGTATAAACTGCATAACAATTTGAATGAAGCAGCATTTTAAGATGATATGACACACTAATTCTAATAGAGGCATTAGTAAAGTTATCAGCTTGAGAAGTCGCTCCAAAACAATGGGAAGAAAACTCACTGCCATAGCATTTGCACGATGTGAACATTTGCTTTTAAACAGAACCAAAGTTCCGATAAATAGTCTAGCCTTCACACCCTTGGTGGCTTAACTCACTTCTGAGTGTCCCTGTGAAGACAAATCAACTGAAATGGGGAAGCTAATGCAGAGAAGCTGAAGCACACTGAGTGCCCATGGGAACACTCTCATTCAGAGGTAAAATGGCCCTGGTTCAGAGAAATAAGCTACAGCAAACTAAAACAAATGTGCTATCAAATGGGAAGGTTTTCATAGGGTTTTAAGGCATTAACTTCAAAACTTCTGTTGACTAAATATTTACAGGTATCCCTTCGTACCTACATCCCACAGAAACTTTTTTGAAGAACTGCTATGAGACATTCATTGTTAACAGTGGAAACCAGGAATAACACGATATGCTGAGAGTCTTGCAGAACATATGTGTCTGGCAGTACATTAACAAAATAAACAAACAAACAAAAAACCAGTAGTTGCTCATAAAAAAAGCCTATAAGAAATCTAATTCTATGGTAAGTCTTGTGTTAAAGTCAGTTGTCCTTTCCCTGTCAGTAAGTGATAAACTCTGTAAAAGTATATGTTCAAGTACAAGATGACAAATTACGAAAAGACAGTAGATGGGGAGTAGGACAAGATTCCTTAGGACACCAGCAGGTTGGATGCCCTCACAGTTACAGTAGTACAACGAGGCTCCATAGCCATATCTATACTTGTAACCTCAACAAGCGCAAAATTCCTTGGGCATAGACTCTGGCTGGAATAGATCAGCTTGCACTCACACCGTCAGCTTGTAGCCTGCAAAGAGGATGGCCACCAACATGCCACCCACGGGTCATCTTCCTGAACTTCTTTAACTGCTCCCCAATGCTTTGAAATTTGTTGTTAAATCCTACTGTGCACTATTTAACTTAGTAATGAGAAACAGCCTGAAAGTCTGGGTTCAGTGCTGGCAAGTTTCCTGCATCATCTCGGAAACACCCACTCGTACCATTTTGTTCAAGTCCTCATCTGCAAGATGGGTGGTGCTGGTTTGCTTTCCTGGGGAAGGTGTCTGGCACTCGAGTTGCACAAACAGCAAATGTTTAGCCACACAGATTGCATGGGAAAAAAGTAAAACAAACTGAAACAGCTATCCCTGCACAAGCCACGCAGAACAAGGACTGCGTGGGAATGTCGCTCCCCCAGACTAGGGGGAAAACAGAGCTCTCCATCTGCTCTGGTAAAGAAGAGGACAAGTGCTCTGCTCTGGTAAAGAAGAGGACAAGTGCTCTCCCCTGCCTCTTCCATTTTATTCTAACATCTAAAAGTCATTTCTGCAAAGTGTCTGGATAGCTGCTGATAACCAGCAGGTAACAACTCAGCATGGACAATGACATTTGGAGAGAAGGAGAGAAATGGCAGCTTCACACCAGCAAAGCTGGGACATTTAGAAAGAGACAGGAAAAGAATCGAAGATGAAGGATCTTAAAGCTCTTCCTACTGGGACTCAAGAGATTAAAATACTTTACATACGGTACAGAGTCAGTGGAAACTACAATATAACTTATGAAATGAAAATTGTATTTGAAAGCTAGAGTGTCCTAGAAGTCAGCCATTTCTTCCCTTGTAGAATAATAAAATGATTCAAGCCCCTCCGTCCTCTAGAGCAAGCTCAAAAGTATGAAACAAGGAAAACTGTTACACCCTCTTCAGCCTGCTGATGAGTGTCTTGCACAATACGTAGTAATTTTGATTTATCTGAGAGACCTAAGATGGAAAAATAGCCTGAGGTAATTTTTCAAGCTTAATTTAGTTCATTTAATATTTAATGACTTAATGAAGCTGTCTATGTGCAGAGCTTTCACTCTGGGAGGAATCTTAACGTATGTAGAGAACTTAGGAAATTGGCTTAAAAAATGTAAAAGGAAATCAGTAACTTAATTCATAAATGATTGACCTCAAGAATCCTAGGACATTTTCCAGACCTCCTGAGCTTGCAGCTCAAATCTCTAGCCAAGCCCTGATAGGGCACAACACTGCAGGATTTTATTTCAATTGTACATTAAAAGAATTAAGACCATCTGTGTAGGACTTTTCTCTCTGCTACACTGGCTGACAAGTGATTTCCCCCCCCCCCCCTCCTCTTCTCAAATGACACTTCCACCTTGTATTTTCCCCTTCTGACTTTCTTGCTTGTCAGCTCTCCCCAACCTATTTTCTGTTCAGGAGCATGGGGTCATTCACTACCCTTTATCATGGGGAAGGAGAGCCTTGCATTTTTGCTATGAACATGACTTCTCGGGCTTATCCTCTTTTAATACAGATTTTAAAGGACTTTCAACATTTCTGTGATAATATAGCATGTATAAGACAATCATTTTAACCACTGCTGGTTTCATCAGGTCCAGAAGCTCTTGAAGGAGATACGGTCTTTCAGTCCACACACTTACTGTCCTGAAACCTTGTCAGCCTGGGTACAGGGACTGGTTGGATGCCACCAAACAGAAATTAAACCCATACATATTACATAAATGCTAATGACTCTGTTTCAGCAGATGGTTTTTTGTTCTCCTCTAACCCAACAGCAGCTCCTAATATCAGCTCTGACCTGGGAAAGAGAAGAGGAGCCAATTGTTTTTGAAGATGCAATATTTGGGGCTTTTTGGTAACCAGAAGCCCTGAGACTAAGAGAAGCAGCAGAATACAGAACTACCTCTTACCAGTATTAAGACAGCAAACTCTTCGTTAATCTCTGATTTCATAGCTGTTCAAGTAAATATTTGCCATATGCAGATGTTTAAGTATGTTGTAACAGTATGTTACATAGTGGTTTTGTATAAACATATAAACGTCCCTTAACCCAGGGGGTAGAATCCGTAAGGGCATTGAGCTGAGTGTATCTGGCAGTAGGGAAATAAAAACAGGACTGGCTCATGCTTTTCAAGCCTTATGGGTACTCAAGCAGTTCTTCAGGCTGAATTACTTCTTCTTTTTAAATTCACTAATGACATTTTAGGTCATTAATCTACCTGGATGCCACTCCTACTAGCTCTAACTACAAAGAGGCTGGTAATTAATTTTTTCCCCCCTTTTGAAAACTCTCTAGAAGAAGAGATTCACTTCTCATTGTGGCATTTCTAACAGGCATGCAGGTGGAAACAGACCTTTGACTTCTATCTGTGCCTGCTGGAGTACTGAACTGCTGTCTGAAATTGCTCTCCTCTTCAGTAACATGATACAATCTCTATATAGTGTGCAGTGGTTTTGTGTATATCCATGTGGAAGTACATACCCCCGAGTTAATAATATTATTTGCACTGCCTTATAGAAATTTTAAGCTCTCTCCACCAAGTCCTGGTTATCTCCTAGATAATATAAACATCAAATCCATTTTTGCTCCATATAATAAACTATCAGTGACTACTCTTCCCCAGAACATAGGTTCTCAGCTGCTTTGGGGTAGTTTATAGCTTTCATTGAAACTGCATCACTTCCACTCATCGAAGCATGTGTCCCACAGTCCAGGGAGCATCTTTACAGAGGCAGTGAAGTGATAAGCTTTTCCCAGATTGTTCATATTTACAGTAGAGAAGAAAGATTTCTCTCTCAGACACCTTTCAGACACATCACAGAGCAGATTTTGGGGCAGAAGCACTTAGGCACGTAGGTGTTGGCGGCTGAACAGAGGCTTTGCTGCCACCAGGAGTGAGAGCGAGCAGAGCAGTGGGTGGCATTGCCCTATTATTAACCTATCTTACTTTTCAAACATTTCAGCATAGCTTTTTGACTATTTGTGGTCAGCAAAGTACTGGAAGACCCTCAAGGAAGGCATCATGAAGGTGTTGCTTTTAGAGTTACATGGAGCTAATCCACAGACCCGTTTTCCCCAGCAACTCACTCCCCCTTTTTCTTTCTTCTTTAGCTTTCTGCATCCGTGTCAGTAGTTGGTCTTGTTTTGTACTGTGTTCGGGACCAATTTTGTCACCAGGTGCTGCTCTGTAAGAACATTCCCTTTTTATATCCCACGGGCCCTACACTAGCTCTCACACCTGCTGTGCTCTCCCGGGGGAGACTTTACCATCACTTTCCAGCAGCATAACTTATTCCCTGACCTCCAGAAAAATTTCCACTGCCAAACCTACAGCAACAGAAGATGTATAGCCTGATGTGAGCCAGGAACCTCTCCAGAGAGTTAAAACATCAAATATAAATAGTTAGCTGGTTTGCCAAAATCCAGTGATGCTAAATAAGCTTATCCTTGAGTGGTTTAATCTTATATGAGGTAAGGTACATCCAGTAAGAGACTGCCCCTACAGAAACTCTGGTGACCTCCTGTTGATAAGAACACTTAATTAAAACCTATTTTCTCCTGGATTCCTGAGGCACTTGAGATGGTTAAAGGAGTTTTATAGCTATGTCCACAGAGCACACTGCCTGCAAGCTCCGAAGGCTGAGTCATCACTAAAATACAGTCCCCTTGTGAGGCTGATGTGCTCCATGTTGCACCTGTCTCCAAAAAAACTGATCAACTGAGTCTGAACACTGCTGGCTCCATGGGAAGCTCACCTTTCTGCTCATTGGGGGCAAAAACTGCCACAGCATGGCTGAGGGAAAGGAGGAAAATCAAGAAAATCTGCCAAGAAGCAAAAATCTAATGCAAACTAACTTTTAAAGAGAGATTAGAGCTATTACCTCCTCCTCCTTCTCCACTGAACCTCTTGAAATTCTATCCTTCAAGAAAAGCTCTGTAGAAGTTAGTAGTCATGAATTATCTCTCCATATAGTTTAAGTCACACCTGCAAGATTGCTCTCGCAGGGCTATTTCTTCATGCAGCACACAGCCCCCAAAGGATCTCGGCACAGAGTGCTTTTACTTTTTATCAGAGCCCCACAGGTTTCCACATATGCTCTGTTTTGTTCAAAAAAAAAGTAGAAATTAAAAATATTTCACAAGGAATATTGATATAAAATTGGTGTTGAAAGGATGGGTCTTGGGCAATCCTACCTTTTCTTGGCCAGCCTTTGTTATTCTAGGGATGTCAAACAGCTGTCCTGTGTAGTATTGCACCCCACTGAACAGAATGACAGCAATAGAGTCCCCTTCCTTCTCAATTACAGCAAGGATATCTTCAATCCTCAAGGTGTCCTCCCCCTAAAACAAAGTTAAAGCACACATTTTACATCAACTGTGGCACTAATGAAATTGTCGTTTCTTATTTCATAATCTATATTTTACCACGAGCTGTGCTGCTTGCATAAGGAGATCAAAAGCAAATCCTTAGCATGATAATGATATGCAAAGGTAGTGCTATGAAGTAGCCTATAAGCTACTACTCCCCAAAAAAAAATCATTAGCAAATTTATCTTGAAGTTGCTAGTTATAAAATGTCTATTCACTTCAGATTCTAGCATGCTTCATACTCTTTAATATTTCAGACAGTTTTAATTTACAGGTAAAAAAATCCTGGTGCAAACAGCATATATAATGATTTTTATGTGGCATTTGTGACACCCACAAGATTTGAAAGTTGTCTATCAGTTTCACTCTGTACTTTTCTGATTAACTACATATCCCACAGGAAGCTATTATAAACCTGCCATATTTATCTTTCAAAAACAATAAGTCTCACATCATCAGAAGTACAAAAATCCCCAAACCTGGGGTCATTAAATATAGAGGCATTTCAACCAAAAAAACCCTCATTCTTTATTCTTTATAGGAAAATTACTGCCCCATCCTCCTCCCATCTTCCTAGTGAGGGATCATGTAAAACATACCACCACCTAGGGATCAATTAGACAGTGAAAACCTAGAATTAAATTAGACTTGTTACTGAAAAGAGCTTGGGCAAGATTGTTGAATTGCAAGTAACTTATTAACTCAACAATCTTTGCAAATCTATCAAGTGTTCAGGACTGGGCTCTTTACTCACAAGATGACTCAGATTTCAGAAGCAAAAGGTCACCATCAGTTTATAGTTAGGTGGCAAAGTTCTTATTACTGCAAAAGTGAAGCAAAGCAGTCTTTCAAATTAATCTGAATTGCACATTACTCAAAGCAGACCTTTCCCTTAGTTTGTGCTGATACACAGACTGCTGTTGTTCATGTTATGACAAACCTAGGACATTAAAAGGACACTGGGGTTTCTCAATAAGCTATTATATTTTGCAGATCTCTCAGGATGCTGCCAGGTTTTGCAAACAGGAAAAATAGGGAAAATAACATATTTTTTTTTGTTCTAAGGTAAATGCACTAGTTGAACCAGACAATTATAAAATGGGTTCTAATACCAAAAAATACACACAGAAACAGAATACACAATTCATAAATTTTACCTAAAAGTATTAGTAGGAATAGATTATATATTTCTCACCAACCTCCCGTGGTTGCATCATAAGCATGCATTTCTCCACATCAAGTCCGTGAAGTCTAAGTTGGGACTCAACTGCATACTGGAAGATATTTCCATGCAGAACATGTTAGTGCAATTAGATCTTAAAACAACTAAAAGAAAAACAGATCAGAACTTCAGAAAAGGGGTTCGGATGCCTGCCTTTCGCTAAAATTAACACTTGAAAGCCTAACGCAACTCGACCGAACATTTTCTAGGTTTCTTTTGGTTTAAAACAGATCAGAATTTAATTCACATCATCAGACAGCAAGGATAAAGTCAAAGCCTCAGTCCTACAGGATAAGTTCATAGAGCAAAATGAGGATGGAAATGTGGTGGAGAATGTGCTTTACCAGATTCCAGCAAGCAAAGCCTGCGTGGATAACAGCCACAGAGAAGACTGAACATCGCCTCTCCAGGGGCTCTGGGTATGCACTTTGCTTGGTAGCACATGCTAAATCTCAGGCTGTCACATATGCACTGCTGTCAACACAAACGAGGTTTGGCCAGCACATATATGCTGTCCCGTGCTATTCTCACATCTTAGATTTGCTGCACAGCTTGGGAGAAAAATCAGAGCACTAAACTCCCAGGCTATTTTGAAAATCCTACCCACTGATTTTATCAATAAATAATGGTCCCGGAGATAGCATAAAAATCATCAAATAATAGTAGAGAATAGTTTAAAATCACATGACAGGAACTGAAGTGACTGCAGTTGCACAGGTTACTACTGAAGTGCTGTAGAAATTTAAAAAGATGGAGTCCAAATGTACAAGTGTGCCTGGAACAAACGTGGGATTAGTATGAACATTAGTTATAATAAAGGCATTTTGAGGTTTATACACATCTGTGGTGCCACCTTCATTGCAAATAAACCTGTTAGTAGCTTGAGTAATTTTTATCACACCTTAGAGATCAAATTTGTTATCAATTTCCACAAGTTTATGGAGTTGATGATAAAGTAGCAGTGGGCCAGAAACCCAAAAATTAATTTGCTCTAAGCTGTGATGCACAGGCTATTTTCTTCTATTTTACAGCAGACAAATTATGTTTGAACTAGTAATCTAAAGTGCTAAGAACAAACATTTCCATCTCTGTCTGGGGATATATAAGTGTTAATGTTGTGAGTTTGTATTGATTTGGTTTCATAAAGTAAAACAGCAACAAGAATTAATAAAACATTTACAACTTTGGTTGATTTAGGCCAGTAGTTTGCTCAATGTCTTTAAAAAGACTAATAAATCAATGTACCCATTCAATCTTTTCCTCTTGTAACATTTTTTTATTTGAACAAAAGGAATAAAGTTACAATCTGTAAAACACGCTGAGCTCAAAAGCTTCTGACAGATTTTTTTATTGTAATGTTACTTGGACAAGATGAGCTAATAAATATTCAAATTAGGCTACTGATATTCTTTGGAAAAATATGATTAATAATACAAATATGGTGAAATATTAATTTCTTACATGGTCAGAGGGAAAGGCTCTGGCTTCTAGAAGAATTTTATAGCGTCTTGGAGTAGGCTTAAAGAAAGATAGCTGTTAAGAACAAAAAAACAAAAGATATGTTGAAATGTATCTAAGCAGAGATGAGAGAGCTGCTCACAGTATATAACTTAATAAAGACTGCTTTACTTTCATGCAGACTACAGAGAATCCCCCAGAAATTACAAATGTTTCTTAGTCCATATAACATTTATCAAAATAGGAAAGTGTTATAATACTTCTATTTCATATATCCATAACAAAGGCCACAAAAATCCAGCAGTGAAAACTTGCACTTACAGGAATTGATGGCAAAGCTTTGACTGCAGCAAGGGAAGCAGGGATTTCACCCAGCTCCATCCCACAAGCAAAAGCAGCAGCTGAAGAGTAGCAAACAGTGCAAAGGAGTTGGATTTCCATTCCTGCCCTAAAACATTAGTTATTAAATCATCCCCTCCTCTGAAACAAGCCTGACCGAAGGACTAAGCCTTCTGTGAAGACTTCATCTCAACACCTTTAGGTGAACGGCCCTTCATTCTCAGATCCTTGCATGGAGGCAAGCTGGGCTTGCCACTACGCTGGGAGGACTAGAAGACAACTTACAAGCCCTCCTGTTCTTGCTAGCAGTGGTTACACAGAGCTCAGCAGAGGCTGCGTACCCGAGCAGTTTGACACGAGTCTGGCTGCATTGCACCTAATTGGCTTGTACTTAGCCCCATCCTTCCCTGCTTCAGGTTTCTCAATTTAACAAAGGTCAGAGACATGTTACAGAGGAGTGGATCAGAGTGATAAATTTTTTGTGTGAACCACACAGAATGAATCTTCGCGTCTTCATTAGGCTGAACAAAATCTTTAGTAATACTAGAGAACCAGAGACAGGCTGTATGCAACAACAGAGAGATCTGCTCACAAGGAAAGCACATCTATGGCCACTATGTCATAAAAATCAAAATCAGATGCTTTACCGCGTTTTAGGGGGTATATGAAACAGCATAACTCAAAATGCCGTTTCTTGTATGCAACTGCATTTTAAGCTTGACTGAAATTACAGTTTTGTCTTGCTTACAGTTGAACTCTTGTTTCTTAAACTTTCACATTTTATGTGAAATTCAAATTTTAAAAGTTATTTGTAAATGTTTCTTAAATAAGAAGATCTCCTCTCTGAGGACTGATATGCAGCACATGTGAGAACAGCTCAAACTTCCCCTACAGGCTCCTTGAAAATATATCTCTTTCCAGCTTTTCTACTTAATATTAAGTGGAGCCAGGTCTTGCACAAGCCAAAGCATCATTCAAGATACAAGTCCCAAGGCTTAAGAAAGTTAGGCTATCTTCCAGTGCTGTCTTTGTGTGGTCCTCAGAAAACACTTTGCTTACATTCACAAAGAAAGGAAAACAAATATTTGTCAACACAACATCAAATAAACATCATAAAGACATACCATCTGGAGGTGCAAGTTAACAGTTAGCCCATTCATTAAGGCTACTTCATGTCTTTGGGCCCCTGAAATAATAATCATAAAAACCAAACTGGTTAGGGGTTTTCTGTATACTTTCAGAGAAGTCTAGTACAGTGTTGAGAAAGCAAAAGTATGTTTTCAGACAATGTCTTTCTAAAGGCTGGAAAGTAAACAAACATTTGAGGTGTCATCACAGTGAAGTAAAAAGATTTCTTGTCTGACTCACTACACCACACTGGCAGGAAAATATTTATTTTTTCAGGTCAGCCACAGAAAACAAAAAACAATGAAGTATTTCCATTTCCTGCCAAACCACCGGTGGATTTATTGTCATTAATACCTCAGATGAAAATCAGGTCAGAAGACTAAAAAAAAAAGCAAGACTCACAGGCTTATTTTTGTCTTAAGTTTATACTTAAAGCAAGTCAGAAAACATATTGAGACAATCATATATTGTAAGTGGTTACTGTAATGTCAAGCTAAATCTCATCCCTAATAAAAAAGAACCAAGCAAAATTGGCCTATTTAAAATAATAGACTATTATTAATGTAGCAACTTAGCAAGAAGTAGCCATACCCATATAGGTCCAGGGAGGCTAATAACAGATGCCTTTTGGCTACAGCTAATTACAGGCGGGGCTAATGGAGTAACAACTAATTGTTATTACAAAGTATTTAGTAACAAATTCTCGAACACTTATCAACCACTGGTGAAAGGTTTTAGGCAGGATGAGGGACTGCCTGTTGGGCAGGACAACACTGAGATATGGAGAAAATAAATTCTTGCTTCTTTCCGTTTTGCCTGATATCTGTTGTTGAAAAGCAGTAATTCAGCCTTGACACAAATCAGTGCTTTGAGAGTCTTCTTCAGCTGGAAGATGGGCTCATGCGCCTTGCCCTAGTCATCACCCCAGAAGTGGAGTTGGCCAAAAGTGGAAAGAGGTTGCAGACAGGAAGGGATGAAGACAAGTGTAAGCAGGCAGGGAGGGCAACAGCCACCCTTGAGATAGAGAAAGAGAAAAGGAAAACATGATGTTGGGTTAAAAAGGGTAAGGGGAGACACAAGAAACAGAGGTGAATCCTGGCTTTCTCCTGCCCCTGCCTTGAAGGTCTCACAAGGTCTCAGCCAACATGGGGGAAAGGCAGCAAGAGCACTGAGACATTCCCACCATGTCCCACAGAGTTTAGATTCATGGAGTCATTACTTTGACAGTCTACGAAAAAAACATGACCATGGGTTGAACTCAATGCAAGCAAATATAGCCAAAGAACATGGAAATCTATGGTTAGGAAGGGTTTATTCATAAATCCTTGCCAAGCAGGCCTCAGCTTCTGCCACCACAGAAAAAACCAAGAACCATTCTGATTGAGGTATTCAAGGGCCTTTCTTTGTGTTGCTGAAATCTCCAAGTATTGGACAGAAAGGTTTGTCAATAGCTGTCAGTGACTCCGGAGGACTTGTCCAGGGGATGAGCCAGGAGGAAAGAGATGTCGTGAGTAAGTTCCCTCCTTCAGACACCAGGAACATCAAGTTTCTGGGAAGAAATATAAGTAGACCTAGTTCTTCACAGGGGAAAATAAGCTCTTCTCCTCACTTAAACTCCTCTCCTTTGCTTTCTTTTCTTCCCTCTGATAGCATTGCATCAGCAGGCTCCATGCTGCTGGAAGAGGTCACCTTGTGGCTGTTCTATTGCAGATACAGAATACAGCTAGAGAGAGTGATTGCAGCTCAAAACAGTATTATTTGCAGTCTTAATATTTCTATGGAACTCTTGAGGCTGAAAAAAAGGGATAACATCAAGAAATGGTATTGTTCTTATTTCTCCCTCTGCTCCTTCCATGAAATCTGTGGCTTTCATAGCAAATTCTACACAAGCAATCCTCTGCCTGCTGTACCGTTTCTGTATAAAACAAATGGTTAATCGGTAGATCACTGTTAGCTGCATGCTAGCATCCCAAATTAAATATGACACTACATTTGTCATGTAAGTCTTGGTCTTCTGTAAATTATATATTTATTAAAAGCTTTCCATTATTGAATTTCATGCCCACAAAACAAACCTCATCCGTGTCATTGGAAAACTGTTATCCTTTATAACCTGCACTGTGTTTCAGAAAACAACCTTTCTATGATCCAATTAACCTATTACAATATTCAAAGACCCGGCACACAGGAGACAAAATTATGTTTGCTTTCTTTATTTCCTAACTTTATACCATATCTCCAAGACAGGCTAAAACCTGTATGTTCTGCTTGATAAATCTCCTCTTTAATAAAAGGAAGCAGCATTTGCAAAGTACAACTTCAGAGACAATTATGATTGTGTTAGGCAGGCACTGCCATCCTTCTCCTCTCTGACTGCAGTGGGAGCCTGATCCTCACCAGGGTAAGTAAAAAGGATTTTGTAAAATGATTGAAAAAAGGCTAAGGGCCCCAATTCTGAAAACAGTTTGGTTATTTCAAATAATCCTTATCACTCAAAGTCACTGCAAATCTGCTAAGCATTCAGTCTTCCCTCAACAGAGACCTGCCTGAGCACATTGTACAGCAGCAGCCATACAGTTAATCTTGTTCCATCAGAAGGTGATCCTGCCAAGGTTGTAATGTTTTAATAAAGTCTGGTAGGAGAAGCCAAGATTACCGTCACCACGCTATGCCACTCGGCGTGAGCATAGAAAAAAAGCTTTGGCCTCCACTGACCTTGACTCTGCATTTCACAATGTATTTACTACTGTAACTTTCATTGAACAAGAAAATGTGACTGCATTTAATAAGCAAGGTGTTATAGCACTATAAACCATTAAACGGACAAAGATATTTTACAGTCTTTAGTCCATTCCGGAATAAATCTCACCAAATAATTTTTACTTACTACTATTACTTAGAGTGAGAAATAACAATTCCTCCTCCTCCATAACATATTAAATATTGAATAAAAAACAGGGTAAAATTCTGTTTATGTTCTCACATTAAATTCACTAAAAAAGGACATTCAAAATTCACTCAACTCATACATACTCAGTATTACACCTTGCTGGAAAACAGTACTTAATCGTAAACACCACATTAGAAGAGAGCATTTTAACATAACATTTTTCCCGCATTTATTATCTTAGCCTTTTCACTATTACCTACAATTTTAAAAATCAGATTTTATTACGATGCATCCATTATTTGGGAAATATTAATTCATTTGCATTTTAAGGATCACTCACCCAGGTCGTGAAAAAAGCTATGAGGATATTATATAAATAAAACCGTACTGCACCTAAATCTGAGGGCCAGATTTGAACCCAAACCACATTTTTTATAGTTCCACTAAACAAAGTCCAAAAAATCCAGAGAACAAAATCCAAACTGATAATGTTGATATGCCCCTTACTGCTGAGGAAAAAAAGACTATGAAACCCTTCCCAACAAAAATTTGAAAACAAAAATAGGTTAATGGTAAGGTGACCTCAGTTATCATGATATTTTTATAGAAAACTTTAAAATATACATTTAAAATGAACAAAGTTTTAGTAAGTTCAGTGTAGTCTTTCCGTTGTGATAAAAAAAACCACCAGTGTCGTATAGAGTTTGGAAAAGAAAAGAAAAATAGAGAGACTGATAAGAATTTAAATGAAGTTTAAGCAAAGATCTCATTTCCCTCTTCTTACACCCAGAATACTTTTAGTTAAACAAATATTATAATACACACTGAGCTGGCAGCCTCTACAAGACAGATGGTTAAGGGAAAAAAAGTCCCAGGCTGACTTCCTACTTTCTGCAGCAACTCTTAACCTAAAGCTGAGGCCAAACTGATCCCAGCACCGGCGGGAAGTCAGTGCTCAGCCTGCCCTGACACCCTGCAGGGAGTTCACGGGGGGCCCACGTTTTGCAAACAGAGCAGTGGCAAATATTCACAGAAGGTGATGCAGAGAAGGATGATAATTCAGGTGCTTCAGGCTGCCCTTTGGGGGAACTTGGCTCTCTCTCCTGGTTATGTGAAGAGCACCAATGGTCTATCTTGCTACTTCACTAATTTAAGTGCCTGAAAATACATTGTGTGACTACTCTGCCATTCTCATAAGATGTAAGATAAACACTCCACCCTCCAGCCAATTAAGTTCAAGGTTTCCAATTTAAAAGCCCTTATTATGCATCGGGATAGTTGTGTGACAGGTCACATTTCCCCACCTGCCCGCAGCTTCCCAGTTATACCCTACCATAACGAGAACATCCGCTTGCCAGGAAAGGTCGGTCAAACTAGAGAAATCCCTAAATCAGCTGCATTCAGCATTTCAACACCCTCCACCCCTCTGTACTCCCACATTTTTATGTTCTATGATAGTTAATGGATGAATGTACTGAGCTTGCTCTCAAACATAATGAAAGCAAGAAAAGTAATTTCTTAACCTCCTGAGCAGTAGTATGTACTATGGTAGCAACTTCAGAAAAAACAATTTGCATATTGACTTTTATTTTATTCTGCAGATGGGATTGCTCCGCATAGCCCAGTGATGCCCAGTCTAGCCACACTCATGTTTATCTTATCTTAGTGCTTGCGTCATGGATAGACCAACTATACCAATATTTTCTTATATTTTCTCTGCTCTGATAATGATGTCCAGTTTTTTAGCTATCTGGAAACTTCATGAAGAAGTCAGGCAGTGACCTTATTTATAAATATATAAATAAACCTGTCATGAAACATTCCTTAACGTCTCTGTTTCCAGTTGTTCAGACTGCATTTGCTTCTCTTGAAGGATAAAACCCATAACTTTCTCATTGAACACTTGTCTATAGTTGGAGGAGGATTTACGAGACAATATCTAGCATACAGTAGGTCGACTTAATTGTAATATTTTTCCTTAGTGAAGGCAAAAGTGAACACACGATAATTCAGTTCAGACAGTCAGTATTAACAGTTGTGTTCAACAGCTGGTCAAATCTCACCAAAATCTCACCAAAATCTACTAACGTAGCCTTGACAATGGCTGTAAGGGTTGGAGAAAAAGGGTCTGTGAGAAACCCTGCACCAAGATCATTTCTCTTCCCACTCCTGACAGCAACAACTCTGAAGGAAATCCCAGTGAAAGATTATTTCAGCAACTACACACGGATTAGAGTAAGAGGCGATAGAGGAAATTTGCATTCAGACTCAGATGACTGCTTTCATGGCTGGCAAACTCACCAGGAGAAGTCTCCAGGGCTCCTTCTCAATCTCTAGAATAACCAGATGCATTTACTGCCAAGGTCCTGCAGCACTGCAGACTCCTCAAGGGGTACAGCAAGGTAACAGGAACTTACAAATAGCAGGTCCTGCCCCAATTATCTGCTTCATTGACATAAGCAGTTCTCAAATATGAGGCTGGATTTAGTGGCAGGGAAAGGAGGAAAAACAGAAAATGTCTAGATATAAATCATTTTTCAAAGGGGAAAGTTCATTGGTTTACTTCTGGGAGAGAGACTGAGAATCTGTAATGCCAAATGCCCTTTAAAAGGGCTTCACATGTTAGACCAAGTGGTTTATGATGCTCCAAGAAACCCTTTGCTGCAATTAGTTTCATGATATACATATGCTCATATATTATCACATATATTCATCTCCTAAATCATTTGCAGCCTTAAAATAAAGTGTTAGTCCATGCACAAGGCAGTCAGAAAAACTACTTTAAACAAAAGAATGCAGGGAACTAAATTCTGGTTACAGAGTTTCAGGACTTTCAGTCTTAAAAGAAACCAAATTTCTTTTCATTTCTAGAGAAAGATTTTTCCCTGCAGTTCACACCTACCAACCAGCGCAGCCATCAGGTCCAGGATGCACTCATCTGCCAAAATCCACGGGCGCTGACCATTGAAATGGCCATGAACACCTCTGAAAAGGAAGAGGCAAACGATAAAAACATATTCTGTTCCCTTCGGATCAGTCCTAAGAAACATACCTGATTTGGAGATCCCACCTTTGGAGGAGGGAGGAGGAGGCGGCTCGCCTAAGATGAGCACAACATTTTTATCATGCCATTAAAGCTCATAGCAAATGCCATTCATTTGTTGGTTTCGTACAGGTTTTCAATTGCTTGAAAATTATTTATTTTCGCCCTCAAAATCCCTCTAGAAATCCCTCAGAATTAGAAATGATAGCTTTTTCACAAGCCCTCCGGGAACAGGCACGGCGGGAAAGGGCACAGTGGTGCCCAGTGCAGGATGGCACCCCACGAACCCCAGCTCACATAGACTACACAGAGAACAGACATCACCCAGCAGAGTTACTCCATCGGCATTTCTAGCTGAACATTTGTATGGTGCAGAGGATGGTAAAGTTGAATACTGCCTTGCTCCCAGGTGGAAATATTTCTTGTCAGAAACAATTTCTATCCTCCTGAATCTCCTGTCTGAACTCACCCTTTTGCATAAACCAGCAGGTACTTAATGTATATGCAGGGAAGCACCTGCCGAAACAGAGTTGCTTGCTAATTTTTATTGCTTCTCTCCTCCCTGCCAAATTGTTCCAGATCTAAATGTGCATAAAGCTTTTTAGTTTGACAGAGGGCATTTAAAAAACTTTATTTTGCAAACTGTTCCTGTCTACAGTGGATCATATGGGTACCTTAAACCTGAAAGCATCGGTACTCTGAAGTGACAGGTATGTACATTCAGTTCTGGATTAAGTGTTCTGGACTAATTTTTGCTTCAAATGTGGCAGAGAAGTAAAATTCTAAGGTAGCCACCGTGCATATATAAATACAAAGTTACAAAGTTTCTTAGACATGCAGGATGTAGCGTACAGATTTAAATGCAAATGAAGGCAGATTGAGAAAAGTAATAATGGTGCTAATCCAGGGGAACATTGCTTTGGGCTTCCATCTCACACTGGATGATTTTCATATTTGCTGAGCACCACGGGGTACTTGTAGAGTCGGAAATGCCAGGCTGCACGCGGCTGAGGCAAACCGAGTATAAAGCTGTTTCAAAACAGGGACAAAACCAGTAGGAAACTGGGTAGAGAGAAAAAAAAGCCCTAAACACTGTGATGAGAGAAAGTAAATATTAAAAAAAAAAAAGAACAAGTAATAAACCATTTAAAGCACACAATGTTCACTCAAAATCATGAGATGATGTCTGGCAGACTAAGACATGAGAAAGGAGGACAAATGAGACACTACCAGCTAAGTCCCCCATGCTTAAGGCTATTTAAAAGATTGTTTTTTCCCATCCACTTCCTACTTTCCCTTCTCAAGTAGAATTTTGTTCTGTCTCCCACACAAATTACCTGGATGTTTCACAGTCAGACCCTTTCTGATTGACTTGGGTCTAATTCACACCTCCTAGGGATATTTCCAAAAGAACCACAGTCCTAAAGTACAGAACTGTTGCAAAAAGCACAATTTGTATTAACCATTTCATGCCTCTTATCTTTGCAAAATATCATTTGCTTTTGGACTAGTTTAGGTCAACAGCAGAAGGAGGGCACAGGTACAACTGATCATCTCTTACAGATAAAATAACCTCCCTACGTTCAACAAGTCCAGCCCCACACAGATGACAAGGAAGACCCTAATCCCTAATTTGGATAATTTCGCAGTACACTAGCTGACTGTTTTTCTCCATTTTACAATTGCTTTCTGATGAGACCTTGATATCAGAAAGCGGGCAGTGTGAAATAGAGCTCATTTACAAGAACACTTCATAGATGAAGAATAAAGGCAGTAGGTGAGTAGGGGAGAAAATGCAGTAAGGGGAAGGATTAGTGCTAAAAGTTCCTCCCTTCTATCAGACCATGATGCAGCTGCTTTCCCTGAAGACAGTGGTATGTTTTTCACAAACAGCAAGACATTTGTTGCTAATTTCCTTCTTATTCTTAACTGTAATATAGTGATCAAGGGACTTTGAGGTAATACAGACTGTTAAAAAAAAAAACAAACCAAAAACAAAAAAACCCAAAGATTTTCAGTGGCTCCCAGCCCGAGGGGATCTGTATTTCTGAAAGAGGATAATGAACATAATAAGATGGCAAAAAGAAGCCCTAACTACCTATGGGATTCTCTTTCATTAGCTTTCTCTGATTTTATAGTCATTAGTGTCCTTCTAATGGGAATTTACTGATGAAATCTCTCTCTACCAGCACACAGGACTAACAAAATTTCAGAATAAATTTCCAAGTTCTCATGAAAACAGATATGAGATTTTGGGCATGAGAATATTTTATTTTGAGAAGAGAACATGGAAATCTAAGTATATTGAATGAGGGGAGAGCCAGCATTAACTATTATTCATATTATTAGTATTATTATTATTACAGCACAGCTTATAGCTTGCCTCCCTCTTGATGGCCAATATAAATGCCAAGAGACAAAAATTATTGCAGCTAAAATGGTAGTTAAAGGCATATTCTTGGACCCTTTTTTTATTTTAATCACATGAAACTCTGTAGCCTTTGCTGATGGCACAATACATCCTATTACACTTAGGTTGTAAAATTCTATGCTCTGCCTCAGAGAATTTATATCTCTGTATATTATGCCACCCCTCTCTCAGCTCTGGTAGGCACTGGGGGTAATAATCTTTAAGGACACAACTGCAGTGCTTCTGGCATTCCCCTCAGACACGGATAGTCTACATCTCATTTTGTTTCCTCTGCATCCTAGGTAGCAAGAGAGATTTGAATTGAGGAACCCAAACTAATGAATACAAAACGTGGTCCACCAAATCATAAAGCATCATACAAACAGAATTATTTCTTAAACTACTGTGAAAGTTCCTCATTGTGCAAATTAATTTTTAGTCGGTTACCATTATATTTTCAATTTGGCAAGAAATCAGAATGCCACATTTTATTCGTTGAGGACTGGTTGATTTAAAGCTCACTAGGGGAGCTAGAAACACATTTTCTGATATGATCCCAGGGTTTCAAAGGAAGTAACAAAAGGGATTTAAATTAATTGCCAGCTTCAGGAATCTTCTATGCTCATCCAAATCTTGTTCAAGTGGAAATTTCCTTCTTGCTTCTTTGCCAAAAATGATGCAAGGTATTTAATGAGCCAATACAGACTCTTAAGTTTGACGATGGTTTCAAGCAAAGAAATAGCCAAAAGAAAGGAAGACATATCCAAAGAAAAAGAACTGTATGGAGCAGTAGATTTAAGACAAAACTAAACTCAGGGCATTAAACCAGGCGTTTACAGCTCTAACGTACAACCTGCTGAAAGGTACAATGCAGAGATGACTCCTGCCGAATGGCAGGAGTTTGTCAAATGGAATATGACCAAGCCCTGCCAAGCTGCTCTCCTGCTTGCAGGGCTGTTATATCTTGCAGGATTACTTCAGCACATAGAACCAAAGATACCTTTTGACTCACTGAAAACAGACCTTATCTATTGGAGATGCTATATTATAAGGCCCTCTACAGACTTGGATTTTTGTCTACTATACTCATGTCAGAAGCCTGTTGCCAGACTACTTCAATGCTTAGAAGTATATATACGTATTTAGTTTCTAGCCTAAATTTATTAATTCCTAATTCATATTTACTGTGCCAGCATGGTATTTCACATAAGCGGCTCCTTTCTTCCCCTGTTTACCCCTCGATACATTCGGAAAACCATCATTTTTCCTTTCAGTCTTCATTTTGCTAACCAAACAACTCTAATCCTCAAGACTTCTATTCAGCAGGTTCTCCCCAATGACCCTACCAGCCCTTCACAAAAGCATAACAACTGGTTACAGCAGACTCCCTTCTGTTTTAATAGTTCCACTTTAATGAGTTACTCGGACATGAGAGACATTGCCTGCTGCCTCAAGTATGTTCACATGCAATAATGATTCTATAAAATACATTAATTGCTTAAACAGTTTTGGCAGGGGAAAGGGAAAACAAGACACTGCAAAGCACCTATTGGCTTCTTTCCAACCAAACAAGTCACTTGAACCTTGGTCTTTTAGATTTAAAAAAAAATGGATTATTGGCTACTGTAGGCTAAGCACAGAAGAGAATTCTTCATCCCTTTTTGCCCCTCATTCAATAAATCTTAGATTTAGCCCAAAACAGAAAGAAAGCTTAAGTCTCAAAAGCCCTTTTTTAATACATACTAAGAATGCCAGTGGCTTGAATTTGTAGTCTGTATATATTAGCATTAAAAAAAAAAAGAGGACTGAGGAATGTGGAAAGAAAGAATACAAAAACAGGACAGGTATGTGGGAGGCAGATATAAGAGAAGAAAGCTATAACCCGTCATTTAAAGGTGGGGGAAGAAAAAAGGGACAGTGACACTGTAAAAGGTAACACAACAAGAAAGGAATGCATGAAAAGGCCTTTTTCTCTCCAGGCCTTACTCTAATTGCTATCACCATGCAGAGCTAAAGCTATGAGCTTCCCTGCCCTTGACAACAGCTACCAGGTAATCTTCCTTTTCACTCTTGCCATCATCTATAAGCAGTGAAAACCATTTAAATATACAAGTATAGTAGCTATTTGAGATGAGTCCTAAGACACAACAAACAGAAAATGTGATAAACCAATTTATAAAAGAGCCAGAATCTATATCATTGCTGACTTGAAAGATGTACCTAATTTGCATGTCATTTCTTAGATTCTAGCTACTTATTTATCTGAGCCACAGACACAAAATTCCGCACTGCCAAAACACAAGACATTGAACAGGCTTTGGCTGGTAACAGCTACTACCTTAGACTGGATTTTGTTAAGCTATCCTTGGTCACTGGAATAAAAGTATTCATTTGTGCTTCTCCAACCACTTATTGCTTTGCAGCCCCCAACACCTGATCCCACCCATCAGCTTCTTTAAGCATAAATTGCTCTGTTCAAATTAACTTGACCTCATCCTGGCTTTCTCTGTTGCCTTAGGTGCATCTGCAACTAGCAGGATTTTGTTGTGGGGTTTTGTTGGGTTTAGTTTGGTTCTGTTTTTTTTTAATACTTTCTGATTTATTCTGGGTAAGGTGTTTGGGGCCAAGCTGTATTTTTGGCAAACAGCCTTCTAGATTTGTTCCCTCTCTTCCGGTGGCTTGAAATCATGTTCAGCCATATTGCCCCCTTTAGATACAGCTACTGAAGATACTTTTGATCTTCTGGAGAAACTTGTTGTCTACCCTTTTCTTTCAGATTTTTATAACCATTGAGGAAAAAAAAAATATCCTTCAGTGTAGGAAAGACAAGCATAAGAATGGAAGTGAACCAATGAAAAGGTACAGTGAAGGAGCTGAAATATGTTTGCACTCCCAGTGCATCAGTCTAACAGATAAGAGTGCTATCTGACTTTTACCTTTCAAAAGAGCTCAGCTGTTTCCCTGATAAAGTGCGATAATCATACAGAAATGGACAGGGTTGCAATTTTTTCAAATGACTGGAGAAACTGCAGTGTTGTGCTGAATGAATAACCAGAAGGAACGAGTGCTTCCCAAAGTCCACATTCATTCCCATTCATTCTCAATCTTCTTCTCACAAGAATGCAAGTAATAAATAGGAAACAGTAAACCATTTTTATTAACCCACAGCATTTATATATTAACAAGTGTAACAGCAGCTACAGAGTTTCCACATTTACATTGTGAAGCCTCCATCTACAGCGTTTCTACTAAAACAAGGCTGCCCAGTTAGCAGAATTAGCTTTTCCTCTTCTGCCTCCCCATATTTCCTCTGCTCTCTCACCATGAAATCACATCTGTTCCACTCACATCCCGCACCCCATAAAAGTGTTCATCTCTCTTCCAGCTCACTCACTCATCTGGATGTTATTTTCCTTTCCCACCTTCAGCTCCCTGGTTTTTACTTATGTTTTTCCTTACTCCTCCCTGCTCCAGTGGCTCAGGCAGGTGCTGGACATCTCAAAGCAGAGACTCTCCATGAAAACAAAGTATAATATATTGGGGGGGGGGAAAGCTTTTGTTCCCCCCCATATATCTAAGTTTCCCATCTGTTATGATGACAATGCCCCTTTTCCTGCAATGCTGAAATGTGTCCCTCTCTTGTCCTCCTGTCTTTCCTACATCAGCTCCGTAAGGCAGAGCTCATTGCAACCCACCCTCAGCTCCTCACTGAGATGTTCCTGAGAAGACAGGGATGCTTCTTTCTAAATAAAATGAACTTGTCAGGCAGAGACCTGGTTTAAGAGGAGCCAAAAACCTGCCAGCATTGGCAGCAGCACCGCCTACGCTTGGTGCTATTTCAAGGGGAACTGCCCATTGCAAGGCCTGCAGGGTGAATCGCATGCAATTAAAGATATTAATTAGAAAATCATAAGGCGTGAAACTGAATCATGTTCACTAGCAAGCAGTAGTAAACAAATGGGTTTGTGTGTCTTGTGTATAAACACACATGACAGTTGGGTGGGGATGGTTAAACCATGCCGGTTCTCCGGAGGAGCCAAAGCAGAGCCACCATGCGCAGCACGGGTTATCACAGCTGGAAGTTTCTCTTTGCCTGTTTTACTGCTCATAGCTTTAAAGGAGATTTAAATAGTGCTAGGGAAACACCGAACATGTTTTACTCCTCAGTTGTAGTGGTTTTAACACACTATTCTTCTATTCAAGCATTTCCAAGGCAGATCCCAAAGTAAAACTAAGTGCTCATCTAAAGCATAAGTTAGCATCTCACATACCCTGCTGTGTACTCACGTTCGAGCCCACTTGTCCAGTTCTTCATCCAAGTAAGTTTTAACTTTTCTTGGCTGGAGCCCAAGAGAATTCCCAGCAAAGTATACACAGTTCTCTTCTCCATTCACCAGACTCAGATCAGCTGCAGAGGGAAATCACAGAAACAACACGCATGAGGGACAGCACACACACAGACACACACACATGTGCCACCACCCAGAGCTCTGCCTGTTCCAGAGCTCGCTCGGACACTGTGGTCCCCCTGCACGAATGGAGGTGCCGCATCCTGACGTTCCTCCCAGGACACCACGCAGATGACCTTGCAAAAGGATCTAAGGAGAAGGACAGCTGGACAATTTGCAAGCAGTTATTCTGCTCGTCCTCCTGCAATTTTTGGCTGAGTCCATTTATACCTGTTCTGGAACTAATGTGAGTTCAGGCAGCATTAAATCCCCAGGTCTCTGGGGCTGTGTGGGAAGCAGCCACTGGCACTGGTTTTGTCACATCTGTAACCAACGGTGAGCGAAGAGGGAGCATTTTCCTGACCAGGCTATCCACTTTTCTTTCATCATCAATATATTCCTACTCCAAGTCATGAAACTACTTGAATCGTGCATTTAATAAAAGTTAAGACTAGGTAAATCTGTGTCTTTCATGTAAGTTCTCCTTGCATGATTAAATCGCTATTTAGAAAAATGTAGTCACTGCACAGAATATTTTAAGGCAGTCTCAAAAGTTCTTGTCTTGTCAGCATATATTGTGGGCTGCACTTCATGTCATCATCATCTGAGGAGGAGGAAATCTATGTTGACAAATCCTTTCAATGATTAGGAGAAAAGCAAGGCGGTAGAAATTTATAAATAATAGCTCTAGTGAGGTTCTGAACAATCTAATTACCCTGTGTCATCATCTATCAATCCAAACATTGCCTTTTTCTATTATTTCTCATGTTAGAGATTCTTGGAGGGACAACTGATGGTGACCTTCTAGAAGTAGTAAGCAATTTGCATTCATCTATACATACACTTACAATAACTCCAAAAGCTAATGTTACATGTGTTTTTGGTAAATATAGTCAATATACCTCAAAAAAGATCAAATGAATGGGTACGTTAAGATACGTGCTAGAAATTAATAATAAGTTTGCATTTCTGTCTGTGAAAATTTTATGTTAGGGCTGTAGAAAAATAGATTAGATGCCTGGAAAAGGTCTCTTACCACCTTTTGCACTAACAATTACCAACTTCATTGAACTTCACCAGGAACACATTTTTCAGAAGCATAGGTAACTTAGGTAATTTCTTAATTAAAGCTTGAGAAGCTTTTAAAAAGCATAAGTCAGAGAGCAATTTCAGCCTAATCTGTTTCACAGATACTATGTCTGTTTTTCATCTCTATTCTAATATGAATGAAAAGAGAGGCATAAATATTATCCATGGTCCTAAATTGGTTCTATTAACAGTTCTTTTGCTATCAAGAAACAGAATAATACTGTCTCATTGGGAATAGAGAGAAGGATCTTTGCTCAAGAATTTAGAGCTCAGTCTCACTAATACTCTTTATACTCCAATCAAGCATTAAAACAGGTAAGGAATTATAAGCAAGTTAGCTTTTCTTGCACCACAGTCCTTTCCAAATAAAAATGCCCCTTGGGTCACTGTTGGAGAGAGATGGCATTACCACTTTGACAAAGTGTATTTTTCTACTTTTACACCTGTTACTTTGGATATTCTTTTTTTTGGCATGTTATCAACTCTGTATTGGGCTGTACTCTTTTCCTTTTCACAAAAAGCCATTTACTTCCCCCTCTGTCATCATTAAAAGACTCATTTTGGACCACTGCTGCTTCCCAAACTAAGCTTGTTTTTTGCTGCATCTTTGTCATTTCACCACTTCTCCTGACCAGCATACTGTTGTGCTCCTACATTTCCTTGGTTGCTGTGATATTCTTTACAGTAAGGCATTTGTTTTCTTAAAACTAGCACTTGACTTTCCCCAAATTACTCTCCCCTCATTTGTCACAGTATTGGCCCTATTTATTTCTGGAGGAGCTGTGGCTGACATGCAATATATATTGAAATATTCAAATAGGAAATAAGCACAACTAATGAAATAAAGGCTGGTGCAAAACAAACAGGAGATAATTATTCAAATCTGTCCTTAGAGAAGCTTGAATAAAAAAAATACATGAACAATAATTTACATTAAGATTAATTAAATACATTATAAATTATTCTCACACCTACTCAGATTCATGCAAATTAGTCAGATCTAGGAACATACATTATTTTGCATACTAAATATACCCATTCATCTACATTAAAAATGTAATTCTATACCTTTTAAACCTCAAAGAAAAAGCAAGTTTATTTTCAGAAATACTCAGTCCAAACAAAAGGGAAAAATGCAATGTATTTATTAACCAGAAAGGAAGGACTAAATCTGTTTATACATTATTTGAGTCTTATCCCTTGTTGAAGGATAAAAGATCACCTCTTTCACACTTTCCTATATTCCCTTCACAAGCCCTCCAAACAAAGAGCCAGATTTATAAGATTAACCACCACCTTTAACCATCTCTTCAGGGAAATATGGCTCAACATTTTCACTGTGGGACATCTTTTTATTCCCAAGAAACCGAAATGATGCTCTATTCCTTTACAAGATGACAAAGCACAAGCCATAGCCTTAATCAGATTGGTGATTTGGCGCCCGACTGCCAACTGCAATCCAGTCTTTCCTACCTCCCCCCAGCGCACAAAAAAATATTAAAGAGACTTTGTTGTCATCTCAGAGAAGAGCAAGGAGATCCAAACATTTCTCTAAATCTTCTGCTGTCATCTTTTCCTATTTGCTTACCTGAGCCTCATCCCTCATGCTTGCACACAAAAACCCGAAGATTTGCCAGGGAGTTAGTCTGCTAGTGGTTTCCACTTGATTGATATAACAAATAAACAGCTGTGACAGTTTATAAGTTGATAACTAAATTAAACTATTACAATGCCTTTCTAAATATTTTTATGTACGTAATCTTACAATTGTCTCCTATGGATGTTCTCATCTGCTTCTTGTAAGGCTTCATTTTAAAACCTCTTTGTAATGTTTTATGTAAATATATAAAGAATATTTGATGGCTAATATCTGTAATGACATTTATCTTCAGAAGCATGTTATCTAGGATCCGCTCTTGTGATCAGATAACTGTCACGGAAGATCTGTCTCTATCGTATAGACACACAATGTAAATATATATATATTTATACCCCTGCTGTTTTTCAGCAGGGAAGCTGTTCCTGATGACAGCTGAAGCACAGAAAAGAGACAGGGGAAAAAGAGGAGGAAAAAACTCCTCAATTTGGTAACACAAGCATGATGGGTTCTCTGTGCTGTTCAACTGGCACTACTATGTAGGCTGCTTATCTTCACTAAAACGTATATATACACAGTCTCAGGACTAAATATTGTAGTAACTGGGGGGGAAAAAAACACATCAACAGTCTTTGGGTCTAAATATTATGGTGGTTGATAAAGAAAAATGGAGGTTGGAAGGGAAACCATGAAAACTGTCACAGGGGTATCAAAACCTCTATGTACTTCTCAGAAGATTCTTTACTCTGAAGCTGCAGAGACATTATGCTGAAAAGTGACCTTTCAAATTCTTGAGAGATATTTCACATGCTGCAGTCAAAGACAGAGCTGCAGTTCAGGTGCCCTAGTTGAGCTGGATTTCAGTAGTACAGCCAGAGGGATGGCAGCAGCGCAATGGCCATGGAGCTGCCTTCCAGCATCTTTCCAGCTTCAGAGGGACATTTTGCAGTGACACAGTGGTAGCTGAAGTGGCTTTGAGTACAGAATAGTCATACCCAAACAAACAGATGGGGTTCAGGAAACACTCTTAAGCAACCGGGGGGGGGGGGGCTGAAGAAAAAAAATTACTTCTTGGCAGACAGGCTGAGAACACCTCCCCCGTGCGGAGGAAGCACCTAGTTTAAATATTTGTAAAGTGTCCAGTTCTGCTCTGAATAATATAAATAACAAAACTCAAGGATTTAAATGTGGGGAAAGATAAGCCAATACCACCAGTACACAGAGAACTAAGATTTATCATCCTCGTGTCCTAAGGGCAGAGGCAGACTGCATTCCCAACATTCATCATCTCTAGACAGAAAGATACTGAAGACAAAGATAGTTTCAAAAGATGCCCAGGAATTCAGACAATTGATACCATTTCCTATCACAGATCTCTACTGAACATAATTTGGTGAATGTACCTGTAATTACTCATGTACCATCAGCGCTGTTCTTTTCAGAAAAAAAAAATCTGCAGAAAATTTTATTTGCATTTATTAAAAAAAGAAAATATTTTGCAAGAAAGTTCTATGATATTTTTTCCTTTAACTTTTAATAGATGCTTTCTGCCAAGGCAGAAAAGGAGGAGAATGACTATGCCTGTATATGTTCACCATCTAAATAAATAATATGCCATTTCTTCAGCTTCCAATGTGTTATGGCCAGGGCCTGCAGAGCAGGGACAGCTTTTGCTCCCCATGTATTTGACACATGAGCTGAAAAAAAAACCCAGACAGAACTTGGGAAGCAGGAGAAGAGCCCAGGACCATGCTGCCTCCATAGGTGGGTGCTCCCACCAGGTTTCCCCTGCATGATTTTTGGCCAGATACAGCAGCAGCGGTGGGTACAAAAACACCCATGGAAATGTTTTGTACTTTCCTGGGCTAGGAGTGCTAACTCAAGGCAAATGCTTCCCTCTCAGCTTGCCAGCCCTCCCGGACGCCCCTCCTGCTTCCTGCCTGCACATCACGTCCTCTCTTAATAAATCAAAGGTACCCCTGCTCCCATGCCCAGGCATGCCACAGGCTCCTCAAGACAACCTACAGACCAGGAATGAAGCAGAAAAAATTTGAGAACCATTTTGCACGGCTACCTTTTAGCCATGTGCCATTATTTATTTGTAGGCAATCATGAGGAAAGTGGGAAAGATCTCCAAATAAAAGGTTTCATTATGAATTATTTGCTCAGATCAATTATTTGTTCTAAGGCACAGTCTTCCATTTGGCCTCAGGAAGAAAATAATCTCTACTACTAGCAATAAGGCATAAATGTTAATATATGTACCATCTCTTTCATTAACTAAAATAATTGTAACTAACCAAACTATATTATACCAAGGAAGCAACCACTCTGAACTATTGTAAGCTACGTTGCCATTTCAAACCATTAGATAGAAATGCTTCTGCCTATAATTTTCAATCAGTCACTATATTGTTCAAAGCAGCTGACTGACAGCATAAGCATCATGTAAGTACTGTATCCTCACATTTTATTCAGGGTGGGAATGAAAGCATAAAGCTTTTGGTGCTAGAATAAGTTGATGGATTGATTTAGCAACACCAGGGACATACTGTGCTCAGATATGACTGCAATTGCTCAATTACCTCATAAGTGACAATGATTTCCAAAGATTTGTGATAAACACATGCAGGAGATGTGAAGCCCCACCCTTTCCCCCTGCTCCCCCACTGTAATTATAATTCTCACTTGGAGGCAGATCCTTGACTTTTGGGATACAGAAACATTCACGAAGATGCTTTAACTCATCTTCTTCATCTAAGTGAAAAGCAAGTTTCTTGTCTGTGGGACTGCATCCTAGCCGCCAGGCAGTTTGCTCTAAAATGGTTGCTGGTAACACAGGAGAAGATGGATCCATTTTCAGGTCATTCAATTTCACCTTAAAATGAAAAATGCAACAGTTTAGCTTCTGTAGTATGCATATTCACGAGTGGCTGATAAGCAGCATCATTCAAGACTCAAACTTGATGTAAAGCTTTTAAAAAGTGAAGTATTTAAATAGAATGATAAAACTGATCAATTCAAGTATTCCAAGACAACATATTGCTGTAACCCCAAAGGCTTTTTTTTTCTCCCTATAGATATGACGCTATTCCCTTTTTAAGCTATATCAGCAGCTTCTAAGTTCTCCCACCAGACTGATAGCAGTTACAAACACTGAAGCGTCATTCACAATTTTGAGATCTCAAAGCCAGAGGCAGCATTATTGTTTCTGCAGTCTGTGCTCAGCTACATTAAAGCTGTTTCCAGGCTGTGCAACATTCAGTCTCTTTCAGTTTTCCTTCCTTAAAAATAGGAGGGGGTGTTTGGGTACAGCCATGCTCATGTACAAGGGCAGAGTAGGCAGGTTGGAGATGGTGGACAAAGGCAATGTTAGAAATGTAGCTTTCAAGACCAGGACCTTGAATTAGTATTTCCTTCTAGCTACACTGAATACCCTGGTGTTTTAGCTCTGTTTGTCCTGGGAAAGGAGAGAAGCCCAAGTCAAGCTGCAAACATGACAGACCATAGTTTCTAACAGAATATCCAAAAACATATCTGCAAAATTTACAGGCTTATTGATCTTTATAAGAAGAAGAGTTCTGTAACTGTAATGCCCAGAGACACCGTTGTGAGACAGCACTCGTGCACTTGGCTTTACAGACCTATTAGCAAAGGAAACTTATGACACGTACTTTGTACTTTAAGGCAAAACTTCACCAGTGTTGCCTGCTGCATTCTGTTGCAGAAGGCAGTCAAGATGCTCACAGAGGTACTTGGAGGTTTCCCCAGTTTAGGGAATGGTATAGTTAGACCACAAAATATTCTCTGCCTTTTTAAACATCCCCAAGATTTTTGGTGCAACAGAAAAACTCTAGGAGATATGCAGAAATAGGACAAGGTTAGCATATAATATGCAACACAGAAGCCACCAGACAATATAGCTTTTTCCCCTCTGTTTGAGAAAGAAAAGTCTTTGCAGTAAAAGTACATTTCTTCCATAAGTACCATCTCTCTTTTCTTAAAACCAACAGTATATTACAGACATTTATCTAGAAAGAAGCTGTGGAGAGAACAACAGATGATTATATGATTTGTAGCCAGCTAAGCATTACATTCATTGTTACTCAACCTAGCTCGGGGTTTTGTGGAAGAGGGGTTCTGAGAGTCAGCGTGAGAGTATGTTCCAAGCTATAGAATTTTTTTTTTTTTTTTAATTAAATCCCTTGTGGCACATTAGTCTTTATTCTTTTTGGTACAAATACATAAATGCAGATTAAGGGGTTTTTTTATCAAATTTTTGTGCCAATCCCTGAAGACCATCCAGAAGAGCTTCATTGACGCATATGGGAAGGACAACAGTTGGTATTTAAATATAAACCCCTAAATAGCACAGCCTCATTAGTGCCAATTAATCCAAACCTGTTTATACTCTAGCCAAATGGCCAGCATGATGCTAGTTACCTGGTTTAATTTGCTATCATTTGGTTTATAATGAGAACATTTTCTTTTTCCCCTCCAGACTTGATATCTTACACAGTAGCAATTTTTCCTCTCCCACCAGCATGTAGAGTTAAAAAAATAATGCCAGTAGAGCTCTTTAAGACAGCAGTTTTCATTTAGCTAATGTTCACCCTCTCCTGGGAGGTATTGGAGATATCCTATTTTTGTGCTGTCTCCACACAGGTTGTTCACACCTCCTCATTGTCACCAAATTTATCATTCCCACTCATTCATCTTAATCATCCCTTAGCTGGTAAAAAGGAAAATAAATTGGCAAAAATGGTTGAAAAAAAATATTTGAACATCTTCATTCTCAGAGCATTTTTCAAGACTTCTAGGAGGCAGAGGGCTACACCTAGACAAGTAGTTGGGTGTGATGCTACAGTGGCTGAGCTGGCTGGAATCAATACACCAAACCAGCCACCTCCCAGAGAGTTGCCACCCCACTGATAGCCCCACGGGAGATGTGACCAGGCTCCCTATTCCCCAGGGAACCACTTCTTAGTTCCTCTACAGCTGAAATCCAAGACCTTGCCTCTGCCATCTCTTCTGCTGGAATATTGGTAACGTGTGCTCTTCTGCAGGTCAGAAGAGTATTGACCTTCTGGATCTCATTTGTCAGTCATCAGGAACAATGGTTTAGAGATCTTTATTTCCTCCAGTAGATGTTGTGAAACATCTTGAAAAGCAAGTTAGGCTCACAGACACTGTGGCCAACACTAATACAGGCACCTCGTTATAATCTAGAGACACTGTAAGGTAACTTAAGCTTCTCTTCTCCAAACTACAAATTTTAAGAACCCACGGGCTTAATCAGTAAATCAGGGTTTATTCTCAAGCAATATTGGGATCAGCACTTGGAAAGTAAACCTACTTTTTGTTTCTGAAGGCTTATTTCTTTGATTTATTACACTAGCGTGGGTGTCCTGATCCCATAGGCATTATCAAAGCATGTCCAGTACATACATAATCAAGATCTAGTCCTCTATTTTTAATAACAAGTATTTAATGCAAATTATGGAAACAATCGTTGGAGAAGGGGCTGGAAATCAAATCCCCCTGACTGTCTCCTTCCAGATAAAAGGACCACACAGTAGTCTGTACCGTCTTTTCTACACAGTCAATCTCCTTCAAGTTAATGCCTGGATTTTTTTTTTCTTTTTGTTCCCCAGTTACATAGCTCCTGAAGTAAAGGAAGAAGCTTTTTAATCTCTCTAAAGAGATGACTCACTAGAGTTAGGGATATTTGTTCAGTGATGCTCAGCTCCCCCAGTCCCTAGGAGGGGGACCATGCAGCACTGGTATTGCCATCACCTCTATCTTCTCCTGGATACAGCCTACGAGGAAGGCTTAGGAGTCTCCAGTGTTTATCTCCTGGGACCCACACAGGCAATGCCAGCTAATTTGCTTGCAATTTATGATCAGCAGATGGATGATAAGGGTGCTTGAAGAACAGTTTGATTTTATACGCCAGATCCCTCTCATCTGGTCTATAGATTCTTTGCTTTACACCATGTGAACACAGCACAGCATCCTCCCATTTGTCTTACTAGTCACCATTTTTCAGTAAGGATGCACAGTTATTACAGTGGATTAATGGCTATCATATTCCAGGTCATCCGCTGACCTGTCTGGCAAGCATAGACGGGTTTTGTTTCCATTTGAGGCCTGACCCAAAACCCACTGAAGTCAATAGGTGTCTCTATTACAGATAAAGATTTCTGGATCAGGCTTTTTGTTCCCTGTCATTGCTGCAGCTTGCTACATCTGGTCAATGATTTTTGTTTATTATGATTCTTATTTATATTAAATTTTGACAGCAAATATAATATTAAATACAAAGATCTAGAAGCTAAAAATGATTAAGTGCTCAGAGGTATCTGATTTAATACAAACATTATGAAATAAGATAAAACTACTAAAATAAAATCAATCAAAATCCTATTGAGGAATGAAACCCCAGAGATCCAATTCTGAGACCAGAATAAGAAAGTATTTTTGTCCTTCGAATATGAATTAGGTTACATATAGTGGTAATCCCAGAATTGCTTGGGGTTTTTCTTTTGGGTTTTTTTGTTTTTTGGTTTGTTTTTAAACTCTGACTGGCATTATTGCATTTTCTAATTGCTGCAGAATAGAGTCCCGTGCAATTATTTTACAAGAATTCATGAGTAATTTGTTATTTTCTACATGTAGAGTAAATACATTTGTATAAGAACAGCACACCTTTATTCCATCCAATTATTCTCATTTAACTGAAAACTATATTCTGTTTCCTCTTCAAATTAAAATTCAGACCCATCAGTGCAAAACGTAATTCCCACCTTGATAAATGTGGTTCCTTATCAGGATTTTTTTCTTACAACTTAGAGCCAAAATAATCAACATCCTAAGAGAAACAACTTGCCTCCACCACCTACTCTGGAAGAAGCATTCAGGTGTTTTCTTTTCCCTTTCCTTGAAACTTCCTTACGTTGTTTGACTTAATAGATATAGATGACATGAAGTCAGCATTTTTTTTTACTCTTTCTTTGCTCTTTTGACTCTTCCACAAAATTTGCCTCTACTGCATACTGATCCAATGTAAAGAACTCACCAATGACCATCATTGTCAAAAAGAGCATATGCAACTTAAATTAAGAAAACAGTCATTATTACATATTTTATCAGCACAGATATCAGCCCCACTACTTCATCTCCCATTTTAAAACTGTAAAAGACAATGGATGAGAATTAGTCAGACACAAGTGACGCGAATGTCTGGGTGATTATTTCTGTTTTGTCCTTTATGCATAATTTACTGACTAAATAGAAAAAAATGTGTGAATATTAACAAGCCATCTTATCAAACTTACACAGGAAGGTCCATTAGGCTTAATTATAAGAATGATAATTTGTCCTATTTTTAGATCCACTTACAATATTTTTATAGATCTACCCTCTGTCCATAATTGTCTTTTGATGTCTTTATTAAAAAAAAAAGTTAAGTCCCCTCGCCCCCCTTAAACATTTTCTTCAAATCTTTCAAGATGTTACTCACAGTCTTTCTACCCAGCACAGTGCTGACAGGCATACAATGAATCCCTATTTAAAAAGCCGTATCAGTATCCTCAGAGAAAAAGAGTTTATCATGGAAACAGAATGTCCTGCACTTTCTGCCCTCCGATAGCTGGTTACCAGGTTGCTAAATGCAGCTCAGCCCACAGACCTTTGACATTTTCAGGTTAGTGTCCAAATGAACTCTTTGGAAAGAAAACTGGGGCTGTGCACATGTACAAGCATGCAAGTTGGCAGTATAGGTCCACGCTGTCAAAATACACCCACTGCATGCACCAATAGCACTGTGGATTGAAGTTCCTTTAAAAACAAACAAAGAAAAACTACAGAAATGCACAGCGTGTAAGGGCTGATTTGCCTTCCCATCTTTACATGAACAAAATTGCTTTTGTGAATACAATTTTGCAGAAGGAAGTTCCTAAAAGAGCACAGCCCAAAGCAACGCACAGTCTAGATTACTTCAGGTTAAATACACTTCAGTGAATTTGTTTAAATTACAGAACTGCAGAGAGAGAAAAATCTAAATATTCATAGCACACCAAACAACAGACACAAGCGTATAATTAAATAAGTTACACAGCACAGTGTCACAGCTGCAGCAAGGGAATGTGACAGAGAGGAATTATAATAAACTCAGTTACTTAGAGTAATTTAGGCACATATTGACCTTCATGTCAAGAAGTGTTTCAGTGTTAAAAGTAATTTTACATATAAAACTCATCTTTTCCCCTCCACAGTGAAACCACGTTACCCTGTGGTTGGCAGCCATTCCTGAGAGGATGATGAAATCCTTGTGCAAATACTCAGCATTGCATGAAGAAACAGCCAGTCACGTGCCTGCTCCTCCAGGCTCTGACCCGCACAGCGACCAAACACATGACCTCCAAGAGTTAACCAAAAACCAGGTATATTTTTTTTTCTCCTTTGTCACCATGGCAAAAATTTAAAGATCTGATTAAATTAAGAAGGCACCTTTCACCCATACAGGCACAAAAATACACACACAATTATAATGAAAATGGTTTTAAACCAAACTCTTTTGCTTTAGTGAAGGAGCAGATCGATAGCATAACAGCCAGAAGTCAGCAATGTTCACAGCCACATGGCAGAGGGAGCAGTGGGAATTTACACAGAACATGGATTTGCCAGGGTGGAAAACAGGAGAAGAATTAGAGCTGAAATTAGAGAACAACAGCATTGATATCTCTCTTTACTCTCTATAAACATTATCTCAACCAGCCACTTGCTAGCCCAATCCCCTCCATCCAAGCTTTAATGACACCCATTCCTACACATAGCTAGAACAGAGTCATCTGGAAGCAACAAAAAATATTTTCTCCCTACTCACCCTCTGAAGGTTTGCTGGGGCGGGGGGAAAGGGGGTGGAACAAAAAAACACAAACACAGAAAAAGCAAACACAAACAGTGAGGGGAGATATAGGGGCAAAGGGGTCAGAGTTGTGGACTAACAATGTAATTTGGAGAGACAACTCCATTCTGGTGTTCTGTATGCACAGACCCCTGCAGTAATGCTTGTTTTTTATTTGGATTTCCATTTTCAGTAAGCACCAATATATTTGACACTCCTGAACTGTAACATTTCATCTTCTTTGCTAGAAAAAACCCCAACAAAACAACCACACAAAACACTTGATATCAACGTAAAATAAAGCTAACCTTTATCCATCAGTTTTTGCAGTATCCTTACCCTGCTTTGCACTGTCAAATGATTTCAACAAAGCTGGTGAAGGGTCTGGAGAGCAGGTCTTATGAGGAGCAGCTGAGGGAGCTGGGGGTGTTTAGTCTGGAGAAGAAGAGGCCGAGGGGAGACCTTATCACTCTCTACAACTGCCTGAAAGGAGGTTGTAGCCAGGTGGTTGTTGGTCTCTTCTCCCAAGTAACTAGCGACAGGATGTGAGGAAATGGCTTAAAGCTGCACCAGGGGAGGTTTAGGTTGGATATTAGGAAAAACTTCTTAACTGAAAGAGTAGTCAGGCATTGGAACAGGCTGCCCAGAGAGGTGGTGGAGTCACCATCCCTGGAGGAGGTTCAAAAAACATGTAGACATGACACTTTGGGACATGCTTTAGGAGGCATGGTAGTGTTGGGTTGATGGTTGATGATCTTAGAGGTCTTATCCAACCTTAATAATTCCATGTTTCTATGATTTTTTGGCCTTCCCACTAACTTACTTCACCTGCAAGACAACTAGACTGCTACTCAAGAAACTTTGTACCACCAGAAATTTGGGAAAAGGAAGAGAAGCAGGAGGTTGAGGCACTTCAGCTACTGATGCAAGAAGGATCCAATGTCAAGCTCACCCCAAAAGGGTATATATTTCTTGTTTGGTTGGTCATTTAGGTCAAACCAAGCTGAAATATACTGCAACTTTTCATTTTGCCCTTGGAATTAAAACTATATGAACAGTAGAGTGAAAATTTTCCCACTGCATTTTCCTTTGAAAAAGCATCTTGAGTTTTACCCTTGATGTCAATGGTGGAAGGAAAGCAGCTGTGCTGGGAAAGGCCATATATTTGTAGACTTTCATGAGACTAGGAACATAGACCCCTTCTTCCCAGCTATTCTTCTCAACTCTTCAGATGGAATGAAAGAAAAACAAAGAGAAAAGCCTTTGCCCTTCAATTAAAGGCTCAAAAAATCAGCAAATGTGTCTTCTTGGTACCATTTTTAGCTGCAGAACTAATAAAATGGTCTGTATTTGTTTTTCCTGTGATGCTGTGAAGTAAGCAGAGGGCAGGAAGAGAAGAAGGAGCCCCTGCAAACCATGGCAAGACCAACGTCCAAGGGAGCAAGTCCACACAAGACGGCCGAAGTCCCAGGGGGCACTGGCTGACGTGGCAGAGAGAAGGCAGAAAATGCAGAAGGCAGCCCTGACATCACCCTCTCAACTGAGCTGCTAGGAGTGATAGGAAGGCAGTGACATTTAACAGAGTTTAAAGAAGGGAGATAAAAAAAAAAAAGATTTGCAGCTTTGGGGGAAGATGAGCTCTGCATGTCTGTAACTGAGGGTTGTATGGGGTACATGGGGCAGAGAAAGAATTAAGGGGTGGACAGGCAAACACATTTCTCATACCTACAGCTTCCCCAGCTCATTCAGAGGTGCTTAACCATGTTAAGCTACAGGCTGCCAGCCACATCCACAAGCATGCTGATACCACTTCATCTCATCCTTCACCCTAACCATTTGTCGTACCCATCTGCCATTCATCACTGCCAGTCCAAGGCTCACCAGAGCACGTTCGAGCCCTTGTCATGGGAGCCTTGTCCCTTAACTGAAAGAAACTATGTGAGCTTTTCCACAGGAACACCAATAAAACTTGTAATAAATTAATTTGACAAAACATATGCCTTCTTCTGAAGACATGTGACAACAGCAACCAACCAAGGGTGCCCTGAAGCACATCTGCCCCATGCTAGATGGGATGCCAAGATACTTGGTCCATCAGGTCATGAAAGCTTGCCTTGGCACTGCTAGCCCAGAGCGCTCTTGTTATCAAGAAGGCAAAATGATCCAGTAAACAGAGAAGGATTCTCTTTAACAGAAAAAGGCAGGTCTTACCCAGGATGAGATGGCCTGGAAGACCCTCAGGCAGGAAAACGCTCTGGTTTCTACAGTCCGAAAAGGAGCAGCAAGGCAATCATGTGTCCAAGCACCACACACTGCACCGGCAGCACAGAGCTCTGCTCAGCGCACAGATGCTTAGAAAAACTAAGGTTGTCTGTGTTTACAAGGCAAGCCCCACAGCTATTTTTTAAAGCATGCCGTCTGCACCTTATGACAGCATGATGCATTTCACCTCAGGCCTAGCAGCAACAACTTGGTAAACAACAGCATAAAACCTTTGGTCTTCTTTCTGCTGAGCTTGCTACACCAACTTTCTTATCACTTTTGTTTTCTCTCCACCCCATCAACACTTCTGCTCTGCCTGAAAAGCTTATCTTTCACATCAGGCCACATTTAAACCCTACTTGATCAGGATGCCTTACACCTGCTCTCACTTACCTTGTTCTCCTCCCTGCCAGACCCTAGAGGGTTATATTTTACTTCTGAAGTGATTTGAGGGAAACATGCATGTTTGGCCTATCTGCAGCAGTGGATTACTCTGGTTGTGTGATTCTGACTTTTGGTCTTCTGGTTAAGACTGAAAAAAAACTCATTCAGTCCCTTTAGCTTCACCTTATAGGAGTTAACTCCCTATAACTATAATCCAGGTTGTTTGTTGTTCTTTTAGGTATTTTTTTTAATTTATGGAGCCATTATTAGTAGCTCCTTGTAAACTATTGGCTGCCTTTTGGGTGACCAAAGTGAGCCCCTGAAATCTTCTTGCTTGTCTGAAGCATTTTTTCTAATTTTCTTTTCAGTTGGACTGTTAGGTGCATCTCCTTAAATACATATGGATTTTTCCCTGTTTTGTGATGTGCTCCTAATACTGTTTTTCTTCATGCTCTGTATCAGTTATTTTCATTTCTTTCTGAGTGTTTAAATATAGTGTTTGTCCTTTAAAATCTATTCTTAAAGTAGAGTTAGCTATGGAGATAAAAAATACAGAAATAAGAAATTATTTACTTTTCTGTAGTAACATTTATGCAGAAATATTCCACCACTGGAATAACAGCAATACCCAGAGAGGGACAATAAGGGAATCAGGATCAAGCAATTTCCACATAAAGAAAAACAAAAACAGGAACTCCCCCCAGCTTTCATAACTCTGCAGTAGCTGCAACAGCAAGAGAACATATTTTGGATAGATGAAACTTCCTTGTATCTCTCCAAGTTAGCTTCTATTAATAAAAAACAACTGTACTTCTGATGCCCTCACCTGCATTTCCAGGTGGAATGCACGTACACACGTTTTAAAAGCCTCTTGCTATAAGGAATGGTTTATCACTGTTGTTTATCTTAATGTTTTGCAATGGATAAGAGCTTTTTTTCCGCCTCTGGCCAAATATTTGATGTTAATATTTGCTTTGGACAAGGATGACTTTTCAAGCCATTTTTACCAAACACAGGGACTGGAGGCGGGGATATGTTCATCCCTTCCTGAGGGAGCAGTAGCATGACAGCAAAGGGGGAATTTGAGAGACTGAAAGCAAACTGGGGGACCTGGCACCCCCTTTTCTCATGGTAGCTACTTGCTATATTTTGTATAACCTTAAAAATAAATGCGAGTGCTTTGGGGGTGGATTTATGGCAAATCTGCCAACTACTCTTTCGCCAAGGTCCTCTCAAAGAGAGGTAAAAGTGTCTGTGTATCAGATACAGCCTCTCCCTGTAGAGCCATTGTTTCACCTGCACATTCTCACCCACCAAATGACCAGCTGTGTGCCCAGACTCTCACAGTACAGGACATTTGCCAACTTCTTCATCTACTTGTAGCACATTTCCTGCCTGTGGTCAAAGAGCTTCTGAGAAAGAGGAAATCAGAAATCAGCAACTGGCCAGATGCAATGGGATAATAACAAGACCTTATTGAGAGGCTCCCCACAATGCCAGAGCTTCCTTTTCTTCTTAAATATTTGTGTACCCTGTCTTTTATGATGCACTTCATACCACTGCAGGTTGACTAATGGCTGAGGACATTAATTGAACTGAGGTACGCAAACAACCCCGTGGCATTTTCCCTCCTTTCTCTGCCCCCTGTTTGCAGCTCCATAAAAGTGAATGCACTTCACACTTTCATTTTTATTTTTAAGCTCTTGCAGCAGTTACTGTCTGGAGCAAGACTCAGGGAGGGAAGAAGGAAGAAAAGACAGGTCAGAAAATAACAAGCTGAGCTTGTTCCACATGTGTGTTGTATCAAAAAAAAAAAAAAAAAAAAAAAAAAAAAAGGAAAAAAAAGAAAGAAGTGCCACACACAACATAGTACTGATTAACGAGAAGCACCACGCAGATCCAGACCCTCCAAGAGCTGAAATTGCAAAGAGGGGCTATGCCTGATTTAAATAGCGTGCTACTGTTCTGGATGGCCTAGAAGCAGCAGTGGAAGAAATAGTACATGAAGGATCATGACAGGCAGCAAAGTGGTGTGTGACACCCAGGGGAGGCCGCCATAAAGAGCCAGCGGAGGCTTAGGAAGGGGATATATTCATACACGTTCTGTGATAAGAAACTCATTCTGCAGCTTTCTATCAGAGGGGATTTAACAGCACGCATTCAAACAGTGGTAGATCATTTTGGCAAAGCTGAAATTCCTGAAAAATACTTTAATGCCAAATAACAAGAAAACCAACAAGCTCCTACATTAAGGCCACTGGGGCATGGCATCGCTCTTGCAAGGGGACAGAGGTGAGAGGAAAACCTTGCCCTTTCTTCATAAACTCAGCAGGTTCTGGGGGAACAACAGGTAAGTACCAAACTCTTTCTAGAAGAACAAACATAGGTTCTTGTGCTGTTCAGAGCAGCCTTTTGATATCCTTCCTTCCCCATCCCCAGATTTGAACCTCTCAGCCCTCCCTAACCAAAGACTTTATCTTTGTTAGATTCACTAATAAAGTGATCGTGCAGCAAATCAGACCACAAACCAGCCAAGGTCTAAATGAAGCTTTGCCAATACCCGACTTCCTATTGATATTTATAATCCTCAAATAACCCTTTGCTTGAACCCCCAGTTGCAGGCAGTGACTCAGCAGTCGCAGGCCTCCTATTAGTATTCTCAGATCATTTCCAGAGCGCTTTAAACTGACTGTCTCACTTGTGCTGTGATCAGACCTATCAGTTTGTGGTGAATAGTCTGAGGAAGGTTACAGGTCTCCACAGGGACTGCACATGATCTTTGAAAAGTGCATTTCCCTCTAGCAAGTCATAAATGCTCAGGAGAGTTGCTAAAGATCACTCAAAATATATTATTGAATACTTTGATGCCATACTTTCATTCTGTGTTATCATATACTTAAAGTATATTAAGAGGTTCCCTAAATATCAAGTGTATTTGTGTGGAATAGATTTGTGTTTTCCAAAGCCAGAAGAAAATATCTTTGTATTGTTACAGGATATGTAACACTTTTTCTGCAGTTTTGCAGAATGGATTATAAGTGTTTGACAGCGGTTGGTTTTGTTTTTTTTTTTTTGCTCGCCCCGCCCGCCCCAGCTCCAATGACTGTTGTGATAGACTTTAGTTAACTTCTTTGGATTGTTTTTTTCCTTGCTAACAGTCCACAGTCAAAATGAAAAATAAGAACCTTCTGGATCCTGTCTTGATAAGGTCAGATTGCAGAATTTTTCTTCCCAGCAATTTAGCCAGGCTCTCTTCTTCCAGAATACATTTACTCAGTAATAAACATCTCCAGACAGCCAGGTTGTACAGACTGGAAACCATTAAGCCAAAATTGGGGAAAGCAGCACATGAATAAGTATTCTACTTTAATGAAATTAGACTGAAAAATTCAGGAGCAAAGGAAGTAAAAGCATTTTCAAATTGTATTAATTAGACTTATTTGTAAAAATCTGTGCTCATGCAAGTACCTTATGCATTTTTTAATATCAAACTATGCAGAAAATGTGCTGGGTAATCACAAACCTTTGGTGCTGTAATGCTGCGGTCAAGCACCAGGCACACACCAACATTTGGAGTACATAATTTAACATCTTGTAGGAAAAACAAAGAAGTTTAACTGATTTTCTTTAAGATGTATAAAAGAAAGCCTGTCAAGCCACAGGTTAAAAGGGCTTGTCTTACTAAAGTAGAATAAGGTTAAAACCCAGCTTATTCCAGAAATGAGTTAACAACTTACGCTGTGAAGAAGCCTTATCTCTCAATTAGGCAAGCAATTAAGTAAATATGTTTAGCTGTCCCAGCTTGTTAGAAATCCAAGTAAAATCCCTCTGAAACAGCCCAGAGTTCTTCTATCATCATGAACATCTCACCAGCTCCTAAATTTTATAGTTTTTTAATTTTTGCATAAAGGCATTTAACACTGAGACATCACATACTTAATTGCAAACCCATCACCTGTTTACTTGTAGTAAAAGAACAAAAAGCACCTGTACCATTATTTTTAATTAGGTTATCCTCCCACACCTCCTCTGTCCAACATCCGCAAATAATTTATACATAAATTGTAAGATAATTTAGAATTGAATTATTACACATCATGTTTGTGATATCTCTTGGTGTGGTTTTTCTCAAAAGACTCAAAACTAATACAAAACCAAACCTGGTTTTATAAAGCACTATTTCAATTTGGAAAGTTCACAGCATTTTCAAGAGGAATTAATGAACATTGCTAATAGCTGGATCCAAGTTATAAGGCATTAGGAGGACACAATCTTGAGGAAAGGCAATATATAACCTTTAGATGGGACAATTAGAGATCAATTATTAGAGCCAGAGAAGAGCATTTGAAAGCAGCTTCTTCATTAATCAAAGATTTTCTCAAATTAGAATGTTTAATTATTTGCCAAGGTCCTTTGTATATGCTTCTGTACCACAAAAAAAAAAAAAAAAAATGCCAGGGGCTTTTGGAAAACTGCTAGCTTTTTGAACATTTCATTTTAGCATGGTTTTAAAGCTAAAATACCGAATATTTTGAAGAACACATAACACAGTGAAAGTAGCATAACTCAGAAAGTTACATCTAAGATGCCACAGCCGTTGTTTTTTAATAAACTAAGTCTGGTGGGTATTGTTAACTATTTGGATGTCTGGCTACATTGAAAAAGTGTTTTAATAGAAATGGCAAGAAAGGAAAAGATGTGAATATCCTAGGCACTGTAATGATTTGGGGCGGGATCCTAGGATCTGATGTTAGATTTAGATTGAATTTGTAGGCATCTGAGTTTTAGGCTCCCAAACCACCGAGCATATCCAAAATCTGGAGTGGTAGGCAGCATCATGAACAGGCACAGAAAGGGTGATTAGACCAGCTGGTGGGTAAAAAATGCTGGGCACCAGCAGCTGCTCCCCTGCCACAGCACAGAGAGTACCATCTCCCACGACAGAGGCAGTCCTCCAAATGCAAGCTGCAAAACATGCTGGAGGTTGGTTCAGCATTACCTTTCCTGGGCTAGTAGCCATCACTGACCAAATCACCATGTATATTTGTATATTCTGACAGTTTAGATGATAACTGGGAGGAGATACACCTGGATTGCAGGACAGGCCTTTTGCAAACAGGAATTTTTGAGGAATACAAGGGGAGGAGAGGTTTGCTGAGACCCCTTTGCAGTTTAGGCTGGTGCAAAGTACATGGCTTAAGAGGAACAATAACTCCTACTCATCCTTATAAGAGCTGAAGCGCTTGGGCAAGTCCCCTCTAAAACAGACCTAAAAGCTACTAGTTTAGGGAGCACACCTTCAGCTGTGACAGCAGGGACAGGAGCAGGAGTGGCTGAGTTGTCCTGCGCAGGCATCATGGCCATCCCAGAGCACAGTTCTCACGCTGTTAGGGAAACGCTATCCACCAGTTGTTCACAATGTAAAGTCTGTTCAACCCATGCTTGGCACATTTGCCATTTATCTCTTACGAGGGAGATAAATGTTTGGTGGGCACAATGTGAGCTGTTCACAGGGCTGTGGGCACCTGAGTACCTGCTCATGGATCTTCTTGGGAAGTGTGTCCCAGTGCAGTGCCTGGGCAGTTATTCTTCAGTGACAGCCAGACACAAATATAGATGTAGTCTGAGGAACAAAGCTGTTCCCATTACGAGATACCTTTCTTAAACAATTATATTTTTCTCATGGCCAACCTTATATTCAGGCCACAATGAAACTCTTTTATGTCTTTATTCCTTGGTAAGGTGTATCCTGAAAGTGGACACAGACTTTCTTCTTCTCGTAGATGACCTCTCCTTGCAAGGTCCCATCCTTTGCCAGCTAGGTCAGGATGACCCCAGGCATTTTCAGAGTCATTTGAATTAGACTTTTCCACATATTGCAACCACAAACCTTTCTGGAATAACTTCGCTTTTAACAGAAATGCCTCCTAAGTAATAACTGACCCTGAGATATTCTGATTAAAACCAGTCACTGTTTGTGAGAATATACACTAACAACCCAAGACAAACAAATGGCTCCCACTCTCTGTCTTTCACCAAGTGTCTCCCCAGCTGTTCGTTAGTTTACCTGCCGTTACAATGAGGAATTGTCAAACACTCACACTTTGATGCAGTGATCTACTTATTCACCACTAAAGAACATGGCAGTGATACCTGTGGCACAGGACAGCTCCTGCTGCTGTAGTATACCTTGTGTAGTATACATACGGCAAGGTATGAACACAGGCAATGCAGAAGGGCTCCTTCCCACAGAGTGCTTAGCACGAGTTCAGAGAGGAGTTCCTCCACAGATGGCCATAAGAGAAGGCAATACAGGGGATACCAGGGTGATCCATGCTGATAAAAGAAGGAGATTAATGCAAATGAAGATGAAGTCAAGGACGTAGGAAAATCTGCACAATCATTTTAAATGGTCTAGAACTTGTCTTTGAGGAGACCAGAGCTAGGGTCCTGCAACATCTGTTGGCAGTGTCACCAGAACAAACCAAAATATTTGACCCTTTCCACACCGAATTGTGATGGGTGAGGGGTGCCAAGTGTGCAATCACCCTTTTATTTAATCGCTACCTTTTTTTCCACTTTGATTTCTTGACATTCTGCTAAATATAAAGCAAAATGATGGATAGCTAGTTAGGCTATGTGCTGTTTGCTGCAATTAAAGTCAATTCTTGAAACCATTTGGTCTGTTTTTTCTTAGACTCCAGGGAAAAAGTTATTTTCACACTTCCCACAGTTTTCTTAAATGCTTTAATTCTTACTGGTGTAAGAACATAACAAAATGAGGTGCTATTCAGAATTACTGAGATGTTCAGCTAATAATAGTGCATGACATAACTACTATACAGACTTTATCAGAGAGGCTGTAGCCAAAATAGCTGTCTATGGCAATATCATGCAAGCATATGTGAACATTCAATATAATAAGTAGAATATAAAACAGTTGTTCCCACATTGTTCCTATTTTCTGCAGTAGGAAGAGCATCCAGGTCTGAGGAAACAGGACTGTGGCCATGGTGTGTCTTATACCTTATCGATTCCTGGCTGCTTTCTCTGCTCTTTGAATCAGCCACTAATTGCCTTGGTGAGAGTAGATTTCAGGATGCCCAAGGTCATTGCCACTCAACCCAACCATGCCAGACTCTACTCCATTTCTTTTAATTATTTATGTCTCGTCTCAGCATAAGTCACACACGCCATGGTGCCCTGCACTTCACTTGCCATTCCATAAAGCTTTATAGGTAAGATGCATCTCTCAGGTTGAAGAAAGGAGCTAAAAGATTGCAGTTCCACAATCACGTTAAGTTGGTGCAAGGCTCGGCTACTGCTGACAGGTTTGATTTCTCTCTGTCTAAACTGTGTGTTAATGTTCTCCCCCTTTTTTGCTAGCACTAGCACTTCTATAACCAAATCATGAACTGCAGCTATATATATTGAATTGCTGGATTAACTTTCAGCCATATATCTGCAGGGGTGCTAGAACTCATGTGGGGAAAATAGCAAGAATAAATAGCTACTCCAAAGTAGGGTCATCCAGACTTGAGTTGTCTATGGCGTCGCAGCCTAAATCAACCACTCCACTGCCTAAGGGGGTGGCTACTGCATTATGCTTCTCCATTTCTTGCATGCACAGAGTTTAGTAATGCAATGCTAAGGCCTACGTAAATATCTGGCCCAATAAAAAGCAAGTAAATCACAGTAGGGTGTCCACATATTTGAAAACTCTTAAACAAACAACTTCATTTTTTTTTTCAAATAGTAAATTCATGTGGTTTTAGACTAGAGAAGCAAAAGTCCAGGCTCCTTCATGGGTCGGTTCAGGGCTGTGGCAACTCAGTGAAAGGAGTCCCAAATGATGGGCCAAATTTAAGGCACGCACTGTCCTTAGTGTTTTCTACAGGCAAACTATGTTGTTTCTTTCTCAGAGTGCTGGATCTTGCTTAAAAAAAATTAACTCTCACATATAACATAGGAAGAACTTAAAATTATTCTATAGACAAATGAAACTCTTGGTGCATTAAACATATCCTCAACGGAAAAAAAAATTGGTATAAAGTGAATTATGCAGCAATCTCTCTGAAACCTGAAAGAGTTCCTGATAGTAGATATCACTCAGTTTCCTGATGCAGACTTATTAATTTGTGGCGCAAGAGCCACCTCTTAGAGCTGCCCATTGACTTCAGCCAGAATTTGAGCCAAAACAGTGAGATCCAGTTGCGAGTTTTTTGTTATTATATCAGTATGGGAACAATGACTTGTCCCGCATTTTAAGAAAGCACATAATTTACTTGTAAATTACAAGCAAGTACACCAATTCTACAATCTATTGGCATGAAAACTGCTTGTTGATTCAAAGAAAATGCTAGAAATATTTTACATAAAATTACTGTGCTAAAACTAGAGTTTATAACACTGAGAACTTTTTTGAAGAGTCATTAAAGGGAGGAAATTAATTTTATGATACAAAAGGATAAAACAGGTTTTAAAAATGTTTTGCCAAAAAATAAGGTGCAGAAATTTTGTTGTTTTTTTTTTTAATAAAGGTATTTCTATTTAAGATGTATAAATATAAATATAAAAAATAAATATATTTTTTCTTCTAGCTCATTTTATTTCATACCAAACCAATGTTATCTGTATAGAATTGCAAGGGTTTTTTGTCAGAAAGCAGAATCATTTACAGCAATGTAATATATCAAATAAAATTATTATAAAAATTCAGAGTTAAGCATAAATGCAAGCATTGTGGCTATGCTGCTGTACCTCAGAGGTAGCTCTCAACCTGTTTAATGATTTCTATTCTCTGCACCACAGAAATGTGTGAGAGAGGGCAAAAGAGCCAGGAGAGAGCTGGTACTTGTGCACCTGCACCAGCTTCCCTTATCAGCGCTGAATGGAGGTAAACGCCCTGCCTTGACTTCACAATGTTATTCTTTAGGAATATTCACACACTTAAAATGAAACACCCACTTAAGTGTGGCTAGATCAAAGCCAGAGGTCCCCCAGTAACAACCCTTCCCTGTTTGGCTGGTGGAAAATTTGTATTTCTGATTCAGCGAAGTACTTAAACATGCAGGTTGATTCACGTAAGTCCCCATAAATCAACATAAATATACACACGCTTACAGTCAAGTACGTACACAATTGCTTTGCTGGAACTAGACCTATATTGACAAGGGAGCTTCTTGACGCTTTGTTAATGCTTGTTTATCATATGTGAAACCTTCAGTGCCAAAGTGTGTCCAAGGCAGAGAGCAGGAAGGGAATTTGCAGACATTTGGTTTTCTGAGGCCATTTTAATACAGCAAAGCCATGGTCTTCCTCCTGGCGTAGGCTGAAGAAGTTTACACCAGCCAGATATTTTGAAAGACAGAGCCCACAAAAATTATGTTACCTGACAGTAGCACAGGCTGCACATTTCTGGCAGAAAGCAAGTTTCACTTGACCTTGGAGGAAAAAGTTACCAACGATTTAGAATACCAAGGGCTCATCCACTTACATGTTTCTGCCAGCTTTATCTGTCCTCTCTCCACTATCCTTCTTCCATATAGTGCAAAAAAACTGAGCCCATGACTTCACAGTCATTTGCAAAACTAAGTTTAAGATAAACTTTTTGCAGCAGGGTGTGTCTTTTCATTATAGATGTACAGAGAATGGTATAAAAGGATCACAATACCTCCCTGCAACCACTATAAGCTTTTGCCAAAAAAAAAAAAAAAAAAAGAGATAATGATTACATTAATACAGGTAATGGAGCTCTGGTCAACATTTCAAATTGCCCCAGTGTGTTAAACATATTAATCACCCTTTGAAAATAAAATATCTGCCTGGAGAAATTTTCAAAACATTCCCCTTTAAAAAAAAAAAAAAAAAAAAAAAAAAATCCCAGTTCAGCTACTTGAAAATTTGTTGCATACGTGATGAGATATTTCTACAGTATGCCAGGCTTAACCCCAGAATGTCCCCAGTTATTCCTCTACACTGTATTACAAATGCCTGAAACCAGGATTTATTACAGAAGTGCTTGATCACAGCTTTACAAAAGACAATACCATAATTTTGATGTCTCAGGAGTTGATTGTAAAAACACCTCACTGCTGGTTATCACAAATTTTTATTAGTCAGTATCTAATTTTGTTCTGTATCACACATAAAATATTATTATTTTCAAATCTTTCAGAACAGTACTATGATGCAGTATTTGCCAGGTAAGGGCCAGTCCTCCCAGCCAAGCTCTCAGCTTCGCTGCAGGCTTTTTCTACAGTTCCTGTACTGCAAAAGGTCTATAAATACCACCAATAAAACTTCTCACATGTCTTCCCAGTACAAGTCTTAGGGATTTCACTGCTGGAGTAGTGCCCTTCCTCCCCCAGAAAGTTATCTTTATGGAAAGAAAAAGAAAAATATACGTACATCTAAAATACCACAGTGCCACAGCAAGCACTACTCGTGAAATCAGTCAGAAACTACTGAGAGCTACGGCAATATCGTTCGTGATTGTGCCCGAGTGAAGTGGCTGCTCAGCACACAGCATAGCAAAGGTGCAAAGCCAGGTTTCCTTCTCCCGCAGAAGATATTGCCCTGCAGAGCGGTTGGTTCCCATCAGGAATCAGCAGTGACGCCAGCACAAAACAATTACAACACTGGGCTCATAGGAAAATTAGTTCTGACTAAAAATGCTACTGATAATTAAGGAAATGAAGGAATTCTGGGAGAATATTCATGGTGGCAACAGCCACATATATGTGCAGAAAAATGGAAGTTTTTATTTCAATATCAGTGTTTTAATGCCAAGTCTCTGTAATAAGGGGTGTTCAGTTTTAAAAGTCTAATATCAGGTGCTGGACTAATTAAGTGTGTTGTGAAAAATCATATTCTTTACTCCACTTTTTCCTCTGACTTTAGAAGGACAAATGTGATTAGCAGAGAACACATCCACCTGCATAAGAACATTTTCTAATTATTCATGTGGCTATAAATGACCTCTGGTAGCTCATAACAGTGAAAACTGAAGATGAACACTACATGCCATTGGGAAAATAGTGCAAATCCTTCCCTATTTCCCTTGAAATGAAATTTTTGGCCGTGCTGTGGCAAACAAATAAAATTGAACACACAGTTTTATTAAGGTTTAAGATCCTCTCTTGCCTTGGCCACATGCTTCCAGCACTCTCCTGTGGCAGCATCAATAAGAAGGTGGTTGAGAAATTATTTTCTTTCTTATCCTTTTTTTTCTTTTCTTTTTTTTTTTTTTTTAAATCTATCTTAATTTTCACTTCCTGATCCAGCTCACTATAAGGCCACTCAAAAGTAGGACTCCTGGTTTATGTGGGAGACGTGTAGAAGTTTTGCACAGACAGAAGAGGGGATGACGGGATGATATATTCAATGCTAACATGTGCTTGGACCTGTTCAAAGTAGTTGCAGACTTGCAGCCTGATTCATCCTCATCTGAGGTAGCATAGATGTCCATATTACATGAAGACCTGTGCAATCTTTCATGTTGTGTTTGTAACTATTAACTGCAGTGCAAACACTGCGCAATATAATAAAACAAATTGATTCTGTCTGAAAATGGGAGAGGCAAACTTGTTAGATAAGATGAAAGTCTCTGCATTTCACTCAGAAACAAGCTTTACAGCTTAGTCATAAATACCTAAAAATCTTGTTTTCTAATAGAAATGTGATACAAGTTAATGTATTTCATTTCTGGGTGGCACATACAGAACTAGAAAATCCAATGTGTCCCCATGGCAAATCTAAGACTGGAAGATGCAATGTTAGTTTTTTGATACAGCTTACCTAGTTCAATCAAACCCCAGCTGAGACTAAACTCAGTCAGAGTGTTTATTACAGCAGCCCACAAAATAAAATATATCATATTAGTATTACCATTAAATATGGTATATAGTTTTGAGGTAGAAATACTAAGTTTTTATTCATGACTTTCTTAGTGTACTGATCTTGAATAGTGTTTATTTCACAATTTGCTTTGTCCAATAAGCAGATTAATTGGCAGATGGAAATATTAATCTTTTTTCCTATTATTCCTGTTTTCATAGAAGGATATCCTTATTGTCCTGTTCTATTTCACCGTTGTTATGTTATACTGAGATAGCTTTAACAATTCAGTAGCCATTTAGGAAGAGAAATGCCAAAAATGTATGCAGTTATTAAAGTAACATTAAGTGCTTTAATAATAATTTTTGGTCGGGGCACGCACATTATAAATAAATTCAAATGCCATATTAACCTTAAATTAAAAAATAGAAAAACTGCAGTCAGCAAGAAAATTAGATGTCTTACCAAAGTTGGTATTGCAACTTTTAAATTCCCTGCAAAGATTTTACTGGAAGTGATTCTTAACCTTTATATGTCATGATCTTGGAATGGCAAAGTCTACACTTCTGTGGCCAGGCCAATTATCTTCAATTAAGCAATAAATGTGCAAGGCTTGTTCAGTGCCAGTATAAATTCCTTAGCTTTATACTATGCCTTCAGAAACACACTAAGAGTTAAAAAACAGAATCACCTTCCAGTAACATTTTAATGAAACAGACCTTTATGTAACTTCACCATTTAACACCTTTCATTTAGATAAGGTTTTACAGCAGCCTTGAAGGATAAAATTGCTTAGCTACCCTAAGCTGAAATAGAAAGCATATTGCCCTGGTGCCTTATAGGGGTGCCTTAACTATCTGACATGTATATTTCTTCTGGACGATGACCATATAAAAGATTAACATGTTGAGTGTGTTCATTGTAAAACATGAAATTTATTGGAGCAGTTCATTTTTTTTAAATTTACTATAAAAGATTGCAATGACCTACCCTGCAGGAACAATGGTAATATATCTACAACATAGATTATTCACACAGTTCTTTTGCTTTTGCTATCAAAAAGGTATGTGAAATATATCTGAGACACATGCTGAGATTTTTTTTCAAGATGCATCAAAAGTGTTATTTGTTTTTTCTCAGAAGTAACATATTCTACTGAAGTGCTTTTATTGGACAAAAGATATTAATTACAGAAGTGTATAATAGGGGTTATACGGGCTATTCTGGCATTACCAGGGCACAATAGAAAAGATCCGAAGTGTAGGAGAAAAGTGAGATACAACGTTTTCCCTAATTTTCACTGAGTATGTATGGGCCACTTACATCACATTTTGCTTTATAACACAACCCCAGCATGCACAGAAGTTTTAGGATTCACAGAAAGGTTGTTATGCTTTCCCTGACCCCAAAAAATATCAGAGAAATTTTACTGAGTAGGGAGAGAAAGAAATACAGGAAAAATAAATGACAAATGATTTTACAAAATGCAGTATGGCATTTACTACTATCTGATGTGCCTTTTAAGCACACTTATTCACTTATTCCTCCAATATGTGTTTCCCAAAGTGAGTCTTGCAAATAATAGTGAAATAAAAGATCACAGTAACCATGTCCTTTTTTTACTAACTGGTGAGACCAATTACTTTTTATATCACTTTTTATGCATAGCCACTTTTTTTGACCAATGCATTTCTTTACAAAATTTCAGGACCAGATCTGTCCTGCTGTATTAATATCACGTTCTCCGGGGTTCACCTGGGTGACGCTTTCCAGCCCAAAGACACCAAAGTAAATTACTGACAGGTTTGAGAAGAGAAGGCTTTCAAGCAGGACAGGGCACAACAGCACAGTAAAGGACACCAAGGACCGCCAGAGAAGCACAAAGAAGCTATTTGCTAATAAACAGCAAATATCTCCAACAAGGAGGTTGAGGATATCCTTTTTAATACAAAGAGAGGAAAAGGAGAAGCAAAGCCCTGGGCAGGTCCAGCCTCCAAGAAATATCATCAACTCTTGACAGGAGAGAGAGAAGAAATGCAAAACCATGATGCAGAGGACAACCCAAGGCTGCAGCTCACCACTGGGGTTCACTTGGTCACACTCAGAGCAAAGTCCTCAGCTTTCTAAATTCACATTTCCAATGCAAAGGGTGAGTCTCACCAAAAGCATGCTGAGAACTCTGATCTGCCAAACTTGCAGGAGCCAAGGTTAAAATATCTAAAATATTTAATGCTACTTCTGCATATAAGTCCTCTGCTGTTTCATGCACTGTTTTCTGTGTTTTACATTACTATCTGTGTGTGAAATAAGTGCATGTTGACTGGCACCGAGAAATCTGGGTTTAATCACTCAAAACAGGCAGAAAGAACTCCAAAGCACTGGACAGCTGGGCAAGGGATAACACAGATTGCTGGATGGAGCCGCTAGCCACATTTCCCTGCCCTCCAACTTACTGGCACAAGGGAACTCACTGGGCTTAACATTAACCAAAAAAAGAAAAAAATAGTACCAGCTGCCAGGCAGCCTCAGAGAAAGTACCTCATTATTTACCACAGCGGAAAAAATATTCAACTTGTCCTTAAATATTTTCAAATGTTTTAGGTTTCATTCTTTAAAATTTGTTAAATAAAGCTGCTAGGTTATAAATATTTGCTGTTCTGTATTGAAATAAAAACCTTTGCTGACATCACACACATTTTGCTTGCAAGGTTCCAAAGCATATATGCATATTTTGCATCTAATATATTTGTATAGATATATTACGATCATCCCACAGAATCAGGTTTTAAAATGACCTTAAAAGAGCCTGTGTTTATTAATTGGATTCTCCAGAGCCCAGAAACTCTTGTTTTCCCTCTGAGTCAGAATCCCATCAGCAAAGTAATATTCAAAAGATGCTGTCAGATCCTTCACTTTCAGTTGTCTCCTCAGCTTCTACAGGGAGAAGTACTGTAATTCATACTCAACGATACGCAGGTCATTCATAGCCAGAGAGATGCACATAATATGATGCAACCTTCCCAGCAGACATTTTTCATAGCAGATAATTGAAAAAAGAAGGGCCAACATCTGTGCAACAACTTTAATACATGTACTGTAACTCTCCTCCCACCTCTGCTTCTCACTGGTTTAGATGGTGAAGCTGCGAGACTGCTCTCCTTCGTGGAAACTTTTTGTGGAGTTTCAAAAGCAGCTATTGAACACATCTAATAACCATACTCCTCTCAGTGTCTTTGAATTCTTCCAACAAATTGCTTTGCCTGGCTCTCAGTAGAGATAAAAAGGATTCAAGTAAAAATCTATGATGTCTCACGCCTTCTCTTTCCTGTTACCCTCTCTGCCTGTGGACATTAAAAATGAAGTAAATGCTGTAGCACAGGGGTGATTCTGTGATAGAAACGTGATCCTTAACATCCAAATGAAGGAAACAGAGGCACTTCCTTTAGCATAGTTTTAGATCAATCACAACAGCTAAAAAGGAATCTGTTTCTCAGGTTTGTCCTTGTTTGGCTCTAGCCAAATGAGTTTGACAGTAATTTTTCTCTAGCATCATAATGAGAATAAAGAAACAAACACGCAATATCCATATACTTAATCAGAGCCTATATGTACTCTAACTGATACCACAGTTGGACATAGGGGAGTAGCTATACCATCAATGCAGCCTTTATTTTGTAGATAATATTTCCTGATGATGGGTTAGTTTACAATGCAGTGCTTTTATTCCTGTGGCACTGCTAATTATGATAATGATTCTTATTAACTAAATAAGCTATCAGAAATGTGCCTTTCTGAAGTCTTTGTTGAAAGCGCAGTCATAATGTCAGCGAGTCCATCAGGAAGTGGTTGGAGGCTTCCATACCACCTTTTCCTCTGAAAAATTATCATTTGTAGTGTGGGCATTTCTATATAGTGCATGTTACATACAGCATGTTTTCCTTGTACCTGGCCACCAGATAAAACATAGCCTACAGCTGATTCTCATCCGCAAGTCACAGCAACAGCACTGCTCCCTCAGTGTCATGATAATTTAAAGCATTGCAAGCTGAAGGCTTACATGCTTCTGCTCCCTTTCTTAAGCCAGTATTAACGCTCATCTGTTTCCAAGAGGAGCTGGTGTGAGGAATTATAAAACAACTCACCAAGCAAGAAGAGCGGCTGGCTCAGTTTGCAGCAGTGCAGCAGCCAGCCTGGAGCAAAGAAAATAACTTGAGCCTGCACCCTCTTACATACCCCTAGCACAGACAGCAGCTTTGTTGGGTATACATCTCTTCAAGAAAGCAGTGGTAAAAAAGATAAAAACCCTGACAATTTTGTCTAATTTAATGTTCGTCCCAGAGCAGAACCTGAACAGCCACAGAAGAGCTATAGATCTCAGCATCACATTGCTACCTCCCTCCCAAGACTGAGCATATCCTGAACAGAAGAAATACAAAAGCAGAAAGCTGAAAAATCAGACATAAGAGTACTTCTGAGGAAATATTATCATGACCACTTGAGATGCAGGAATTAAGAAAAATTCTCAGATTTGAAATTTTATCAAGTATGCCTCCCTTCATCTGAATAAGCTCTGAAACATTAACTGCTTTTCTAATGCAGGTTGCACTTCAAATCAGAAAATAAACTCGTGGCTGTGCTTAGAAGAGTCTTCATAAATGTGTAAAACCCGTTTCTGTAAAGGGCAACAAAAAGGCCTGTTGACAAGCTGAGCAGAACCAACACTGGTTTTTTGCTGTACCCATGACCAGAAGGGGACTGACACAACCCATGTAGGCACTCTGGCCACTGCCACTACACCTGCAGCAACACCAAGGTGAGCTATTATAGGACAGATATGCAAAAGAACAAAGATAAAATTGCACAGATAATTACACACCTGGCATTTCTTAATTCTGAAGTGCTTAACTTCACAATTAAAATACTACTTAGCCCACAGAGTTATTCTGTATGTAATATATGCTTTATGAACATATATGGAGATGCTGTACTAAAATCAATGCAAACATCTCAAAAATACCTTATTTTTTTATTATTATTAAATGAAGCTAATCTTTATGTGCAAATCTATTAATTTCAATTTAATGTCCCCCCTTGGTTATTTTTTATTTCTTTGTCCTGCTTTGAGCAGGCTCAAGACTGATTCCAAATTATGAAGCCACTCCTTGCAAAGTGCCTATGACGTGAGGTACCAAATATATGTGTTTAAAAACAGTAACATTAATAAGGATTTGAAGTTTTTCACACATATCCAAGGCAATCAAATTAGGATTACTTTCAGCAATTTGAGAATTAATTTTTATTTCTGTGAGGGGTATCTGTTTCTCTTTCAGGATGAGATTTCTTATAGAATACCTCCATGTGTAACAGTTTTTATAGGATTTTGCCATTGATAATATTTATAAATTTCAGGGACATTTTAGAATTGTCAGCATGAGGCCACCAGTATTATGTCACTCAAATTGAAGTCCTCTTTGACAACACATCATTTTCCCCCAATATTACTGACAGATGTCTCAAGAGCAAGTCACCTGTTACATTCAGTGGTCTGTAGCTGACACTTCTCTTATTTTATACGCTAGAACAACATTACTCCACAATAATTTAAAATTATTTTTCTCTTCAATGGCTTTGAAACAGATAAAGCCATTTGTAACACAAACCAGACAATTTTTACACTGTGGCAGCACATCACGCATCCCACATTTTTCTCTTCTGCAAGGGTTTCACTCACAGCGGGAACAAGACACCTATTTAATATCATCCAGAGTAAAACTCACAGTTTTTTGTGTTCAATTTACCAAGAAAAGCAATGAGGTTCTAAACATTTAAAGTAAAGGCACCCCACATGGCTCTGTATCTTGCTGAACAGTTTGCCAATTCAAGGGGATGTCAGGAAGAAGCAACATTTAACTAGCTGGGATATGCATTGATTTTATGAAAGATTAAGTTTTGCCAAATTGCAAGAAGAAAAAATTAGGCTTCAGAAATTTGCTTGACATAAGGGAATGAATTATGGAGGTTCGTTAATCAAAGTCTGTAAGGACTTTATTAATAACCTTACCTGTTAGATATTAAGGAAAACAATGGTATTTTAAAATGGTTACAACATTTAGGGTACCTGCAGGAACTGCCTTTGTTAGAAACTATGTTCATACTTAAGCTCCGTTAATAAGATGAAAATTGCTGATAGTTTGAGGAAAATATAAAAGATTAATTTGAGCAAAGATGTGCTTGCAAGAACGCATAGTTAATGAAAGAATCTGAGAGTAGTTATTTGGAGCTTTCCCTGGGCTCTCTCTATTGACACAACAGCATCTCAACATACCAGGCCACATTAAAAAGTTGTAAAAGAGAAAAAATGGAAAAAGAGCTGATGTTCATCTTGCTTGCTGTCTTCAGTGACTTGACATATATGACTGTTTGGGTTTTAGTACATGGGGTACAAACCAATTATTTAGATTTTGCGTAGCAAACCTATTAATTTTTTGTAATTAGTCAATTAAATTCATGCAGTTATGCTTATCTATCTCATCTGAACTAATCTTGACAGTGAACCCAATGTTTTTGGGAGAATGTCAGGTTTTGTGGGTAAAGATTAACTCCAGTCTAATTCTTAATATACCAAAATGTTACTTGGAAACCATTTGAAAAAGGTCATTCACAGCTATAAAAGGATTCAAGGAGAAGAAATTCCAGAAGCAATTATACAACATTTATAATTAGGTTATTTGAGAATTGAATTAACCAAAGTTTCTGTAGTGGAAGCCTCATCCTGAACTTTGATGAATACTATGTAAAATTATTTTCACACTAAATAAATAAATATATAAATGAACACAGACTTTTTATGAATGTTCTACCAAATAGAAAATATATGCTTCTTCAGTTTACATAATCCTTACTTTTCAGCTGCATGGTCCTATTCCTTTTAAATTTCACTTTAAATCTTCCTCTTTCTCTGCAAGATTATTCTGCACAGCATTTGGTGATGACCTCCACAAAGCATATTATTTAAAAATAAATAATATAATAATGTTATTTTATAAATAATACAATACTATATAATTTAAAAATAAATAATATCCTCTATTTCAGTACTTTTGTTCTAGTGAATTTGTGTAGGTACCATTAAAAAAATGATTACTTTTTTTGGAAAGACCTTGATGTAGAACCACTAAATTATCTTTACTGTACTGTAATGCACATCTACAACAATATTCAGTAAAAGTAATCAGGCCATATTTTCCACTCACATTTATGTAAATCAAAAATAAATCATTTGAAGCCAGCAGGCGTGACCAGTTAGAATAGGTTCCCAGCTGTTACGTATGGGCTTAGTCAGGAAAGATTTGTTGGATTCTGTGGTTTACGATAAATGCAAATAAGGAGCAGATTTATCTTTGCTCCTGGTTTATAGAACATGCCTGGAATTTGGGCTTTTGTAACACGTTATCACTTTGTTCTTCTCTGAGTGTGGACAGTGTGTTAATCACTGTAAGTAGAAGGAGTTGTGATGCCATTCAAACTCTGATTCAGACCCAGATACTCACTGACATCCTACTGTCGCCTGAACATCCTCCGCTTTACACTTATCACACACAATAGAGGCAATTTATTGACAAACTGCAGAGCCAGGGAGAGAAATAATGTATCCCTATCTTACCATTTTTTTTGATTCATTTCTTCAGGGTTTAAGCTAAAATTCCCAGCCCTGAGCAGCTTCAAATACCCGATCTTTTTTTCCACTGCATTTATGGTACTGCCTGTCTCAGAGCTGCCCTTTGCAGGCTGTACAGTGAATCACAGAATCATAGAATGATTTGGGTTGGAAAAGACCTTAAAGATCACCTAGTTCCAACTCCCCTGCCACGGGCAGGGACACCTTCCGCTAGACCAGGTTGCTCACCTTAAACACTTCCAGGGATGGGGCATCCACAGCTTCTCTGGGCAACCTGTTCCAGTGCCTCACCACCCTCAGAGTGAAGAATTTCTTCCTTATATCTAGTCTAAATCTACCCTCTTTCAATTTAAAGCCGTTACCCCTTGTCCTATCACTAAATGCCCTTGTAAAAAGTCCCTCTCCAGATTTCTTGTAGGCCCCCTTCAGGTACTGGAGAGTTGCAATAAGCTCTCCCTGGAGCCTTCTCTTCCCCAGGCTGAACAACCCCAACTGTCTCAGCCTGTCTTCATAGAAGTGCCCAGCACTCTAATGGCCCTTGTCTGGACCCGCTCCAACAGGTCCATGTCTTTCTTGTGCTGAGGGCTGCAGAGCTGGGTGCAGTACTCCAGGTGGGGTCTCATAAGAGACAAGTAGAGGGGCAGAGTCACCTCCCTCCACCTCCTGGCCTCACTGCTTTTGATGCAGCCGAGGACACAGTGGTCTTTCTGGGCTGCAAGCGTACATTGCTGGGTCATGTTGCGCTTATCGTCAACCAAAACCCCCAAGTCCTTCTCCTCAGGGCTGCCTTGAATCCATTTTCTGCCCAGCCTGTATTTGTGCTTGGGATTGCCCGCACCCATGTGCAGGACCTTGCACTTGGCCTTGTTGAACTTCATGAGCTTCGCATGGGCAAGGGTCAGAAAAGCCATAAGACATTGTGCCACAGGGTTGAAGCCAGCATCAAAAAATATTTTACATTTCTTGGTGTCTTATTTATCTATTTGAAAAATATGCTAAACACAGTCTCTCTGATATAACTTGGCTCACCCTGTGGCTATTCTGAACATAACATTTTATATGTCTGAGAAGAGACAAATACGACTGTCTGGGCTGGATAAAGATAGAGTTTATAGAGTTTCCTGACACAGTGACAGATGAATATACATTCATCCTCATACAGACCGAATGCATGCAAACATCAAAATCAAATTTAATTTCTTCTCTATCAAATAAGACACAGCATACTGTATTCTTCAAGCAATCAGTATTATCTACTCAGGCACTGTTATTTCTGATTTCATAAACTCTGCTGGCTTGGCCTTTGAAAGATCTTTCTCTTGACTAGATAGTGGATATAATGTGGTCAGATGAACAGTTGTATCAGTTCACATACACAACTGCTGATGTCTAGGCATTGATACTGGGGAAAACAGATCCTTTCTGGTCTGCATCCCAAAATCTGGGGAGAAGGTAGTGGTCTCTTAAATAAAGTAACATCAAATTAGAGGAAACAGGCTCTGCTTTCCCGGCTCCGTTTACTAAAATATATCTAAAATGGCTCAGTACAAAAAGGCATGTGGTATCAAATCCCACATCTAAAAAAATAGTTTCTCCCCAGAACCTGCTGAATCACTGGTTAATAGATTGAATTAAACTCAGGCATGGATTTTTTTCCTTAGTATGGAACTTTCTGGGGAATAAAACACAATAGTTTTTTCAAAAATGTGTCTTCCAAAACTAAGATTTCCTTTTAATAAAGCAGATGGATTAAGGGACCAAGACCTTATTCAATGTAAGCATTTAGATTACTTAATGGAATGTAAAACAGAAGCTTAAACTGATGGCTGTCGGCAGTCCTGATCTGCCATGGGCTTAATTAGATACTTTCTGGACAATGTTCATCAGTCAAACCCAGCTTCCAGGGCTCCACACCTGAATAGCTGATGGTAAAGTCAATAGCCGGTGTTGTGCTCAGGTTGAGATCTAACAGTCCCGTGCAGCCTTCAGAGCTCAGTTCCTCTATGTTTAAGGGCTTTTTACAATCTGCCCAGTGTAATTACACCCGATATAACTCAGTTTGTCTTTGTTGTCCCTGTGCTGGTTTCTGGTCTCCACAGATCACCCTTAAGCATATGGGACCGTTTCACCAGACCTTGTGCAGAGCCAGGGTTTGAGTCACGCTTCAAGCACCATCAGCCTTTTCTTTTACAAGACTAGCTTAGTTTAAAAGCCACTTAATTAGGGTCTAGCATCTGCCTTTATGAACAGATATTGGTATATGTTTGGTTTTTATTATTGAAGAGTTATGTTTTCCAGTAAAAAATAATAACTTTAATAGGTTTCTTTATATGATTAATTCTATTTTTAAACAGACGTAGCAGCAGCAAGCAATAGCAACAGTTCAGATCTTCTTGAGTCCTGGAATCAGGAATCATTCAAGCAAGTAAACTCAAAACAGCTGCAGTAATTGGCTGAAATTGCCACTTCTAATGACACAAATTATACCAGAGTGACGTTTAATGAAAGCTACAATTCCCAGCTTCTATACGCAAAATTTAAAACATTCTCCTAAATTGTGTTGACCTCTCTTGTTTAATACCCTGCTAATCTTTGAAAATTGGAAACAAATGCTTCAATTAAGAGACAATTAATTGACAATTAATTCAACAATAAGCAGATGGCCAGAAAGAGCATCCTGCTATTAAATGAATCAAATGTGAGAGGGAGCATTTGACCTTTCTTATGTAAAGCACCCCCACCCCACCCCTGGAAAAAACACTTTTCTTAAAAAAAAAGCAAGCGTGTGGATTTTTTTGTGTCATACTCTGTAGAGCTATAACTTTGAAAAATGAAAATAAAAAGCTTATTTACATCAGTATTTTGGTCTAGGGGATAGGAAATGTGAATTAGGATAGGAATAAAGAAAAATAGCATGCACAAGTGCAAGAGGATTTACAATAGCTTGTGCACCCCAAGGTCTAATAGAAGAAAATGAAGCCGCCATTATCATCAAAACTGCAGATGATCTCATAAAGGGCTTGTCTACACGGGGAGGTCAGCACAGAACAAGCTCTGTTATGAATTTAAAGTGTGGTTGCAACTTCACCTAGCTCTCCGTGCAGGCATGATGGCTGCTTTTCCATGGTTACGACGGATGAGGTGCATTAAGAGGCTCTGGGTAAAAGTGTCCACTCTGATCCCTGTGCATTAACCAAAACTGGAGTAAGGCACTGAAAGCACAAAGCAAAGGTCAAGCACATACCTTCTGCAGGGTGTAGCCGGGGAGATTACTGATTTGCATCATGTCACCCCTTTCTCAGCTGTTCTGCAGGTGGGAAAGGGGCAGTTAGTTCAGCACGTCGGGAGGGGAAAGACTCTTTCCACTCCTTCCCCAATAACGTCGCAATGCAGAGTAGCCTAAGGGTTTATTATTATACCTTAGTATGCCTAATCATTTTGCTGCAGGGGTGAAGAGACTGTGACTAAAGCCTTGAATTCCTGAAATCCATGGCAGAACTTCTTCAGCCAAGCCAGGACTTCACTCTACATATCTCAAAAGATCAAAGTCAGATTCTCAGTGACATTGGGGATATTTTCAGATAACTTCAGAAAATGGTCCTTCTTCAGCTCCTTGCTTCTTTGAGAAGATAAGTAAAATTCTAATTTTTCTCAGAAAATCATTGTATGTGTAAGTATAAATGTATGCTGAATTTATAATGCAGTGCATAGAACAGAGAAGACACTGATCCCATGCAAAAAGAATTATGTTTATGGGACACTAAGAAATTAATTTTCTTAGCAAAAAAATTTAGTATTTTGTCTAAAATAAATTTCAAAAGATAAATCAATGAAAAAAGATAGACTTGACCAAGGTGGGCAATGCTGGCAAAGAACCTGACCTACAGACAAACAAATGTTGCTGTTCTCCAAATTTTTATTTAACCTATATGAAAAAAAATTAACATGATTAATGATTGAGACATATAAATAAACATTTCAGTCACCCTACACATAGCACTGCAGGAGTTCTTATGATATTTCATTTGTTAGTGTATTTTATGTAGTCTGGCTATGACTTCATTGGTAATTTATACTGCATAATCCTTGACACCTTATGTGGCAGAAGCAGTAAGCCTGGCTTTCTAGGGCTTTGGCATAGGCAAAGCAAGCAGGTTAATAATCATTGCTTGTACCTGGAGCTGTCTGAGTTTTGTTAATATTCATCAGATACTCCTGCCCTTTATTTTAATGTATGTCTCTTAATCTCACCATGAGAAGAACCTAATCCAAAAGCCGGAACACCAAGACCATTAAGCAAATTCATGAATACTTTCCTCATAATACTCATCTTTCCTATGTCAACATAATAGTGATGTTTTTTCCTTTAATATTAATAATACGTTTGTACTTGAAAAGGTTTTCTTAAGTATTCCAGAAGTTAAACAACCAAATGAAAGTTGTTGTATAAAATCAGATATATTCTGTGACTTGCGCTTGGACACAATGGTGTCTCCTGGAAAGTACCTCCTGAACTTGTGACACCCTAGATAAAAGTTTGCATGGTTTAGACAAGAAATGTGTAGACAGAAATAATTAAGCTGGGTTTCTCCAGGTAGTTCCTGGAAAGTGAAAGACATCAATGGGGCTGGAAATACACTTGAACAACATCAGGGCAAATATGTTTGTATCTGTCAGAGATCTGGGAACTCCAAGTGCGTAATAACATAAGTACAGTTTAGGACAGGTTAGACAAAAGCTTTATTAACTATAATCACAGTGGGAGAATATTCAGACAGCATCTCCCCCTCTGATGCCACTCCACTGGTCTCTCCCAAGTGATTGCAGAGACCCACCCTATACATTGTTTCAGGAAAAAGAAAAAAAAAGAGGTGAGGAAAAACAATCATTTCAGTGTTAACAAAGCCAGACTCCTTAAGTAGCTTGCTAACTGCTACAATTCTAAAAAAGAACCAGACAGTAAATAATGTGACAGTATGGAAAGATGGCTCTTGGTAGAGCCCACAGGAGTGGCACAGCCAGTGTTAGCTTATAACTGGGGAGCTGGAAATAGTCACAGATTTAGTTGAAAGGAATGTTCTATTAGTTAGGATAAACTTCTTAACCAGACCTCTCAAATCTTAAATATTAATGATTTTACCACCACACATCTTTGACTCCTGTTCAATTTCCTCCTGCTTAAGCTTAGGACTTGAGACTCTGAAATGATAATGACAAATTGTAAATAAATTTATTATGTTCAGAGCCATAGAGGAATATTTTTTTTCGCTCTCTTATTAAGACTTTTTTTACATTTGAATAGTGAAGATTCAATTACCCAAATCATTATCTCAGTTGTTTTTCATTTTCAGGAATAGAGGTCTTGTTACTGATTACTGAATTATCTTGCCTTTTGCCAAATCTGGCAAAGGTAGGTGTTTCGTCAAACTTCCAGTGTTAGTGCACTCTACAAACTGCTTTAAAATTGTAGCAGTGGTTCCAATTTCATTCTTCAATTAAACTTTAAGAGTCCCCTAGTGCAGTTTTGTACCTGTCTCTTCACTTGGAATATCTCAATTAATTCCTGGTAGGCATGCTGCACAGTGCTGAGTCTGCACACTCATCAGCAGATGCCATATAGGTGGAAAAAAAAAAAAAAAAAAAAAAAGAAAAAAGAAGATACAGAATATGATTCAGGAAATTGTGCTGAGTTTCTCTTCACAGCTCATTAGAATTTTAAATTATTTTTAATTGTTCTCCAATATGAAAGATGTAAAAGGAAAAACATTTTTTTAAAAGAGTCAATTTTGATTAACGTCTTGACATAATTTGTTTTTAAACTTGAAATAAGGGAAAAAGTATATTTTTACTTTTTTCATTTTCAGTTTTCTATTTCAAAATGCCTTTTCAAACTTTATGTTGTAATAAAGGAGTCTAAATGTAAAATACAACAACAAGCAAAAAAAAGAAAACCAACCCCCCAAACAAATACATCAAAAGCATGAAAGTAAAAAGTTTAGTTTGATATGAAGGAAGTTTTCTTGGGAATTTTGTTATTTTTAGTTGTCATCCCAATAAGAGATTAGAAAAAAATTATAGACCAGTGAGAAAGAACATCTTCCAGTCATAAGTCAGGCTTTATAATGTGAATTTTAGGTAAACATTGTATTTTCAAAAATATCATCCCATTTTCTGAAGTTCATGAAGAGAACTTTTGTTCCAAGTGCTATTATTTTGTCTAATATTGCTAAGATTAGATGTCCTCTGATTTTCTGAAAATTATACATCAATGGTTTCATTCCTGTAATAATCAAGATAATTAGGAAAAAAAAGGGGTTTTATTGGTTCCACCCCTGATTTTTTAAATATCTGGCAAAGCAGCTATCATATCCATTAATATAACTTATATTTATAAGTACTCATTATTATGTTAGTATAATATAGTATTAGAATAATACGATAATATTCCAAATGACCAAAAGAAATCTGGACAAAAACATTTTGCCAATACCTTAAGAGAATGCACAAGAACATCTGTGTACTAGCTTTTGGTTCCAGGTTCAATCTACTTGTCTAATGCCACCAAAATTGAGGGTTTAACTAATATAATACACCATCACTCTGTAACAACCGTTACCATGAACAAATTGGTGAGTGCTCCTCAACATTACACTGAGATTAAATAGTTAGATACGTTAGATATTTAAACTGGCAAATTAAAGTATGGTTGATTTCCTTTGTCAGTTATTATTTGAAATAATAAAATACATAAATACAGGTGTGTTTACTATTCCATCATTAACGATATCTAAAGGTAATTTATCTTATTTCACTACAGCTATTTGAAGAATTCGTATAAAGCTGGTACAATCCAGGGATCGAACATGGGACCAGAGATCTAAAGGGACTCATGCTCAGTGATGGGCTGTGTTCAGTTTTGCAAATTAAAAAAAACAAACACAAATTAACAGTTTTTCTAGTCTTTTTCCCTCATTTTCCTTTGTTGCTACCGGAACATAGGCTTAACCATTTTTTGTAGCCTTTCATCAAGTCTTGGCAGCTTATCACTGGCTCCAAGGAAGGATATGGGTTAGCAAAGTATTAGCTCTGCGTTGTCTTCACTTGAGACCAAAAAAAAATGTTCAGTCAGCTAATGAAAGATACAGACCTGGCAGTTTATTATAAATCCTGTGCACTCATAAATGGTCCCAACAAGCAGGTACACTCCTGCAGCTCTCTGATCCGCAGTCAGGCATTTCAGGGATGCACAGAGGATAATGTTCCCTTTAGATCCAACTCTGTCCCTTGCTAATCTCCTGTCAGCCAAATTCTCTTTGCTCTTCTCCATTTTGCACCATGTTTCATTTTAGAAATCCTTAATTAGACACAGAGGCAGGTTACAAAGGTGTGATGTCACTGATGAGTCAGCATTTCAGCTAACAATTGCCAAAGTTTTTTGAATTCCCATTTTTTTAAGTCACAAACTCAAGAAGTGTCTGGCTCTGCAGCTTACTTTCTGGGTCTTTGAAATGCAAATAAGTCCAGTAGACTGAAACTCAATCTGAATTACTCAGAAATGTCAGAACAAGAAAGGCTTTGCAAGTGCAATGCCCTATTTAACAAACCTTTTTAAATAAGAAGATCGTGGTGGAAAGCATGGAGTTTGTCACTTGAAAGTCTTTAAAAAGTGGTCTGCCTAATCACAGTTACCAGACCTTTCTGAGCAAGATCTTGAACATACAGGAATAAAAGCGTTCTTAGCTAAAGTACACAGTTTGCATCCGTTTCACCAAAGACCCTCTTACTGATTTTAAATATAGTGTGGTGTAAGTGTGGTGCTACAAAGGGTGATAAGGTCGACAAGTTAAGGGTCAAATCCTCAAAAACAGCTTTATTCAGCCACCATTTCTGCAATTCATGTTACGTTTCAGTGCTGCACTTGAAAAGTGGCCTTAGACCCAGGTAAGTCACACTTCTACGAGGAGAGGTGAGCAAATGTATGAGAACCCCCTTGACTGGATGCTTCTCTGACAGACTGCTTCCTCCCATGCAGTAATTAGTAGGAGTTAATTGAACACAAGAATTTGCTCCTATATGATTCTTTAGAAACACGGGCCTTCAAAGCCCACACCAACCAGCAATATCCTATGCAATCATTAACTGTATGATTCACCAGATTTAAATGTTGTACAAAAATATCTGTGTGGACACTGATTCCCAGATGTGTGACATCTGATCTCCTCCTTTCCAGAGTGCTTAAATACACTGGTGGAATACCCATATTTGCCATGTTGTTGCCTTGTTCCCTCGCAGATATGGGGCTGCCTCCCCTTTTCCCAGCTGCTTCTGCTCATTCTCCCTCTCCAACCCTTGTACTCAGCACACTAAGGACACTAGGACACTAAGCCTTCATGCAAGTTGTCAGCTACATCAGTCTACAAATAAAACACATCACAAGACAACACCTTTCCTTATATGAACAGAATAAAAGGGTATGAAAGATGCACTGGCAACTGTTTATGATTTACTTGTCTTTTACAAGGCAAATAGCCCAGATCGCGCTCTGAAGGCTTTTCAGAATAGACATTAAGGTTAATCTCAAGGTGAATACTTTGTAATATGACTGAAACAGTCTGTTAGTTTTCTAACCCAGTGAATACTTCTGGAGAGTGATGGTGTACAATGTGATGGCCACTGCCATCAGGGCTTGGAAGCTGCTTGGCTTCTCTGGATGACCTCCTTCCTGCTCCACCTGGGGAATGCTACCTAGGCAAAGAGTGGTTTGCCTTTCAAACAGAGCCCTTCTGTATTTCCAGGTGGATTCACTCAAGAGCTCTTGGTAACAACTGCCCGAAGGAGAACAGATGCAATCACAAGCCCTACAGTGGCTCCTTGTAGAGCTGAGTTGGTGTTGCCCACCAGGCTCTTCTACCTTGCATCTCACAGATCAGTAAAGGCTGCTGGGTACCACCTATTTTCCCACCTAATTATACATTCTTGGGATCTCTGAACACAAGTGTTTTCCTACTAACACAGCCAGGAACCCACTTTCAGATGACGAGAAAAACTCACTGCTTTATGTTGAGGTGAAGACTTAGGTCAGCGTTTTGCTGCTACAATAGACAGATGAGCTCAGCAAAGGTCTTTAAGAAAACAGACCTCCTTAGACCTAATTTCAACCATCAGTGACCAGTTTGTGTCATCATTCTTTCTCACCAGTCAACGCCTGTGAGCTCAGCCATTTTGCCTCACCCAGTAAGTTACTTCAGATCAGTGCTGTCAAGAATATAAATAACTTTTTTATTTCGCCCCATTGCCCTTCCTCCTCCAACGGATTCAGAGATTGAGCACCCCACTGGAAGAGCAGACACAAATTCATCCCCTTGTTTGAGTCCAAACACCTGTGCACCATCTCACTTGCATGATGATTGCTGCACTCATGGTCCAACCACTGCACCTTCCGCATTATTTGGCAATTTATAAACATAGCTGAGAAACTAATGCATGTATGCTGTCTGGCTGCATGTTTACCCCCAGCTTCTGTTTGACATCTCCCATATATATATATATGAAGAAAAAAAACTCACAACAAAACAAAACAAATTATAGGAATAATGAAAGACTATACTATGAGATACCTGCTCAGAATAGAGTGATTAATTCAAATTAGCATAGGGACTTTAGTGGGCCGCAGGGACACAATGATTAATGTGAAAAATGCTTCATGCTAGAATAACAAAGTAGACTTACTTACTCAGTTCCATATATTACTGCAATTAGAGAAAAGAAAAAAAAAAGTGGACTGTGCAGTATTTCCATGGAGGTTAAGCTAAAGATACATCTGTATCAGTCCTTAGTGTACATGTCTTTAGCCCAAAACCTTACCCCCAGTGCTTCCTCGCTCTTCCCAGTGGGGTCCCTGCCATGCCAAACCCCCGCCCCGTGCTGGTCCCTGCACCTGCTCCATCCCTGCAGACACAAGCCAGTCTCCCCTCCCTCCAGCAAGCTTCACTTGGCTCAGTCACACCTTCTTAAAGGAATGTAAAACTGCGGAGAAAGTGCAAACAAACAGGAGCCGCCACATACGTGTTCTGGAAGAGCTTATACCTGTGTGGGAAGTGCTAGAGTGAGTGAAATAACTTTTATGTCCGTGTAAGCATAACACCTTGGGATTGTGCCAGCAGCGCCAAAGAAGGAGAATTCCACATCCCTTCTTAATCTGACTATGAAAACTTTGTGCAGGCCAAAATTAGATTTTATTAACATTGTTCATTGCTTACAGACTGCGCCTGCGCCTAAAAGTGAAATGGGATGAAGAATGTCCTGCTTCCATTGCTTGAACTGCTAAACAACTGAAATAGTAGTCTGCACGTGTACATTTTCAGTTATACCCTTCGTGTGTTGTGCAGGAGTACCATGACCTGAGATCTGAGGCTCCTTGGTATCTGCAAAATGAACAAATACTCCATGAAAACTTCTACTTGCCCTGTATCTTGAAAAACTTTGATTTGAAGTACCATGTGCAACTGGTTTGTTTTTTTTTTTTTAACCATACATTTTTAAGGAATGGGGAAATGTCCTGACTAAAACCTAGAAATTTATATTAATAAGGATTGATTGGTAAATAAAAGCATTTAACTGCAATGTTGTCCCCCATGGCCAAAGACAATACCTTTTATTTGCCTTAGCATAGTGCAGTCACTGAACTGGGAAGTAAATAATAACAGCTAGTACAGAGACTACTGTCAATGTTATGTACCAAAAGAAACAACACACTACATTCGCCAGGAACAAAGACGAAAACAATACCTTGCATAATATGGTTTACAAAGTAAAATTTAACTATCCTCTGAAGTAATCAGCAAGTGCATGAAACATGTAAACAGAGAAAAAGGGACATCTCCTGTTTCTGCATCTCAGACTGTCAGCCAGGGATCGGGAGTGTGAACCTGTTTGACAGTGACAAGGCAGCAGCAGAAAGTGTGACACAGTTCGGTTGGCAGGATTTCAAAAAACCACGGCTCTTTCAGAAGGGCAAATTAGCCGTTCTTGTTCATCTTTCTGCCCCTCCTAAAATATGCTGTCTGTGTCCAAATAGAGACATAGGGATGCAAGACAGCTGGGCTGTCAGGGATCCTGCTAACCTAAATCTGTCAAGGTGAACATGTGAAAGACTTCACTTTTCCGTAGACTGGTTGGAGGAGGAAAATGATGTGCTGTCCGTACTAAGCTGCTGCCGTTGGGGAGTCAGTAAGCTTTCAGCAACACTCACTGGTGTTTGAATACATTACATATTCAACTTTTTATGCATAGTGTGAGGATGCAGCAACTAGGTACCCACATGGAGGGGCTGCTGCTGAGACAAGACATGGGAAAACAATCATGGCTTGCTTTGTTGTGTGGAAGGAAGAGCCAGGGTTATTTCATACTTTGCAGGTTTTCTTTACTTGTGGCCCAGGCACCCACCCTGATAGCATCAGACTCCCTGAACCAAAAAGTCAGCAATCCCAGCAGCATTGACTCAGTTTTTAATCTTTCTGAGGCAGAATTTACTTTAAGGCTATGTACTATAGATGCTGGTGTCCTTTGGGGTGAAATGTTAAAGTGGGGAATCATGTACCATCTGGGCATTGAAGAGCTGGTGGCATTTTCGTTACAAGCTGGAGCTCACCATAGTCTTCCTGGCTTCTCCCAGAGATATTACTTCAAATTCTGACAATATTTTCTGAGGGATATCATTGAAGTTAAAGTTTTGTACATTTTTCTGAGATTCATGCACAGACAGAAGCACAGTGGTACATGCATCACTGTAGAAAATATAAGAATTTTACTAAAACAAGAATTAGAGAACATCAAATGAAGAAAAGGCTACAATGGTAAGTGGTATCCTGACAGCATGCTCAGCAGATATCTTTTCCAGATAAACCTAGTCAATACTAGGATGAGTTAGGAGAACACTTAGAGAAAGCAATAGGTGTTTTCAAAATGGATGGGCCATTAACAGCAGATAATCACATCCTTGTGGTTAAGAAGTGCCATTGAATTCAATAGGAGCTGAACATACATCTGAAACCAACACATGCTTTTGACAGACAGCAGATAAGGTGATGGGAGAGCAGCAAAATTCTGAGCAACAACAACAAAAAAAGCATTAGTTTACAATAAAAATTGGAAATAATTATCGAGGCTCAAGTATTTTTAGCGTGGCCAAACTCTTCCCAAAGTAGTGAAAAGCTTGGGTGGAAATATCTGATTCACTCCTTTTGGTGCTGCTTCATAAATAGACAGTCTCCCTTCCCTCGGGTCTGGTCTGAGGAAAAACAAAGCACTGGGCTGTTTCACCAGAGGTCTGAGATGAGGGAGTTGTAGTCATGTGGGTCTGCCGCAAATTTTCCTTTGCCATCTAACACTTATGTTGAGGAATATATATATAAATATATATATATATACTCGTAAAGAGTTTGTGTTCAAATTCAGTATCCTTTGGGTCACTTAACTTCACTCCCATAAAAGGAGCAAGAAAACTGTTCTTACATCAAGATATTCCTGCTTGTTCAAGAGTTTTGACATCCTCCAGACCAATAAATGAGGTCTGTCAAGGTTTTTCTACACCTTAATAATCTCCCGTAGGGAAATGAGAGAATTCACATGATAACCTGACCAAAGCAGTTGCTGAAGCACACACCTTAGGCACACGCTGGCAGATAGATGAAGATCACCTTCCAGCTGTATTCAAATCCAGCCAGTGTTATAGGTGCATTTTTGTGGCCTTGAGATCATCTTATTGCATGTGAACAAACTCCAGATAAAGTCTTGATCTAAAGGCAGTAATTATCCATCTTGCTGTAATGAACCAGTACAGTGATGCATCACAGTCAACACAGAGCTTATACCATCTTCTCATCGATTTATAGGAAAACATTCAATCTGGTGGGTGCATGTTTGTGCCTGTGAGATCATAGCAGTAGATAAAGTGAAAAACAAGATTTCGTGGACTTCCTTCATGTCATGAGCCTTGATTTACCTAATACAGGGGGGTCCCAGAGCTGACCTGAACTCTCTGCTTCTCTTTGACCTTGCCCCATCTGTTAGCTCTTTGCTACATTGCTAAATGCACATTAGCATCTTCTTATCCTAGTTTTTTTCCTTTGGCTTCAGCTGCCATATATCTGATTATCTCCCTACTTAACTAATAATGGCACTCCAAATATTCCTGTTGCCTCGGCTTTCATTTGGAATTAATTATGCCTTGTTTTCATCTTTAATTTGGATTATGGCTGTACATTTGCAAAAATGGTTTGCTGGGAATGCATGCAGCATATATTGCCAGCAACTGTTCTCAAAATATGCCTACTGAAGAAGCTCCTATGCCAGAAAAAAAATTGCAGAGTGCGAGAGTTGCACAGAACTTCCAAGACTTTCTCCTAATTAAAACTTCATTATTTGTATTAAGCATTTGAAATATGAGGTGAATTTATGCAGCCTCAGAATATGATTTTCCTGTAAATTTTGTCAGTCTACAAAGGTATTTCTTTGCCATTTCCCAATACTTCTCCAGTATTTCTTCATATCTTGTAGGCTTCTGTTGATTATAGTTGTAAAATACAAACTAGATCACAATTCTCTTGAAGACAGTTAGGACTAAATCTATAATGCTCTTCCCAATACATTTGAAAAAGACAGAAGTGAGGATTTCAGAGACATAACACATACTAATGTCTGTGTGACGTGATACTTCACAGATGTTTTTCCCAAAATAAAAATGATTAATTTAGTCAAACCTTAGATTTTGAATCTGTAATCACTGACAGGCAGATGTTCCCCTGATACAAAATGACATTGTTCCACTGACATTGATGTAGAAAAACCAAAAGCCTAAAAGGCTTTCTATCTCTTATCTTTGGTTGTACTTGAACCATTTTTGTTTAAATAACTGCTTTCAAGAGCTAAAATAATCATAGATTGAAGCTGATTTTCAGTACATTTTTTGGACAAATCGGAAACCTGATATTTTTTGCCAATTCCACTGCTTATGCATATGGGCCAGAAGAAGGGGAGTCTCCATTGTACAAACTGTCCCAGTAATATTACAACTAAATATTTTGAGGCAATGCCAGAATGATGTCTTGGTCTCCCAAAGGTGACTTACAGTCATACTTTTGTTTACAGGTTATTCCTCTATAATCTCTATATATTGTTTTATTACTGGTACTGTTCTCTAAAATTGAAGATGTTATATTTCATCACTTGAGAGATGTTGAATATAAAATAGCAACCTGCATGATTCTGCTTTGTGAGCAGTCTACCAGCACCAAAAACTCTCTTTAGCCTGATAAATATCTGTGGAAGGCTCCATTTGTATCTGGAATTAAATAGACAACGAGGAATATGACCACTTGAAAATAATTTGTGTCTTCCCCACAAGCTTCCACTTAGTCTTAGTCTTTTCCTAAGAAATATTTAGCTACTGTGGAAAATGATCACAGAAATTCTGCACATTTTAAAAAAAAAAAATCACAGATTTTTATCCTTGCAGCTGACAAGGAAGAAATTACTGTGAGCCATTATGTTTTGGAGAATTGGGAATACCTTGTGCAAGGGTAATGGTGCCAGCGATGCTGCTGATCCTTTTGGGAGCAGTGACCTTTACCAAGAGCAGCAGCATACAGCACCTTCCTTCCCCACCCAAAAGCACTAATCTGCAAAGACAGAGGAGAGAGGCACGGAGTCCATAAGCACCTGGGACTAGTTGCTAAGAAGGTAGCCCATGAATATGAAAATCCAGCGCACAGAGCACTGGGCAGCTCTCTGGCAGGCAACGTCACCACAAGCTATGCCCTTCCAATACAGAACATATATATTTTTTTTTTTTCAGTCCATCAGAATTTGTGCTTGTGCTCTGAGAATTCATCAGCCAGCTATAAAGGCATAACAATAGCTGGTCAAGGACAGAGCATACAATGCCTTTTCACAAGGGGCAAAGGCAATCAAGAGATTTCACACATATTTGTGCTGCCTGAGAAACATCCTTAATGTGTGGGGACACAGACAAGGGTAAGAGCAAGCAAGATAAATTATCTTGCTCCTAGCTACAGTCAGCCTGTGGATATAAGCAGATTGACACAGTTGAGTACAAGCACTAGGAGCCAGAGGCTGTAAATACCTGTTAGAGTGCAAGCTGGGCTGAGCAAGGAAAAATGCCTCTCTCCTTCTTCCTAACCCTTCTGCTCATCTTTACCTGTCTCTCCTGGTAATTTTATCATCCTTCTCAGAGTGCAGAGAGGGGATGGAAAGAGTAAGTAGCATTTCTAACCAACCCTGAATATTATGGGTGAGGTATTTAAATCTGTAAGATAGATTTAAGAGTCATCAACCCCCAGAGACGAGCTCTTAGATTAGCAGCTCTAAAAACTCTTCGGGAATTACAGCTAATGCAACTCATACAAAGCCTCCCAGTAATCCCATTTTTGCACATTTGCAAAAATGGATTGAGGAGGCTGAGAAATATTCAGTCCTTCTGAAACCTGGCAGCTTAAGTGGCTACTGCTGCAGACTTTGGCTAATTACAGTACTGGGTGGAGACCCTACAGAAAGATTTAGACCTGAGAAGGAATACATAAGAAAATGTTGAAAATTTCTTTGAAATATTCCTACTTGTCCTCTTCCTAAATTCCTCTGTATTCTACATATGTTGTAAAAGTGCTTCTGCTTTGTGACAGCTGAAACTTTTACAGAGAATACCACATACTGGGACAACATCTCATTTGCTGGATTCAGGTCTGGCACTGCACCCATCATTCCTGAGAAGATTAAGATACCAGAAACTGGCCAGAATCAGCCAAGAAGATAAGGGCCAACCTTTAGGTTTCATTGTATCCGTAGCATGCCAATGTAGCACAAGCCTCTATTTTGGATCTGAGCTAGGATGTAACCCACCACGCTGCTTTTGGAGGATGGTCCCTGCAGATGTCACCCCTTTATAGAGCACAGATAGATTTAGCATTGCCTTGTGAGAACCCAGAACTAAAAAAAGGTTGGTACCAAGCTGATAGTGCTGCTGTGCCCTGGCATACCTGAGGATCTGGCTTTCCTTGTCATTTAATCTACAGAGCGGGATGCCCTTTTACTCCCTTCCAAACTGTGTGCAGGTTTCCCTTCATGGAAAACAGGTCAGGGGAAGAAAAGTTGCTGAGTTTCTGAACCTTCTCCTACCATTTGCAGGACACAACTAGGGCATGGAAGCATTTCCATGAATTTGTGTGTAACTAGAGGTAGGTACAGCTATAGCTATACCTAACCTAATTAGGGACTGCGCCTGGGAACATCCCAGAGAATCGCTTAGGAGAGAGCCTCAGCTCCACAAGGAGACATGGACCAGAGCTTCCTATACATGCATGTAATGGACAGCAAAAGTGGGAGTCTTGCTGTAAGAGTTGCCGGTCACTTTGTCTTCTTACATACCTGCACTGGAAAAGACATGGGAGAGCTCTTTGTACTGGGAAACTGATATCCTGAAATCCTGACTGTGTCCAAGAACAGCACAGTGATCATTTGGACACATGACCTTATGGCAGGTCCTATGTGGCAGGTGAAGGTCCCAGGAGAGGAGTTTCCACCTTCAGAATATTATTGCTAATCACTTTCCTCCAGATTGCGACAGGCAAAATGCACAGGAACCCATCAGACTCACACAGAGGTCTATAAAAGAACTAATATATTCTGCACATAGCAAATTTAGTACAATATTGAAATATGAACAAAAATAGAATACATTGGAATAATATTATCAATGTATTTTAAAATACAGCCATAATACTCTTTGATGCTCTCCAATTGAATTCTTGTTTTGTTTCACTTCAAATTTTGCATTTTGTTCTTTCACTTTGATTTGGAACCTATTTCATCTACAAAGAATTTACCACAAAACAGAAAAAAAAAAATGCTGCTCATCAGTCAAAAGCAAACACTTTGCATTTAACATGGAAACACAACTCCTTAGAACAGTATGAATCCCCGATCAAAAGAAAAGCGTCATTGTTTTTCAAAATCAAATATTAGTGATTACTGTAAGGATCACTGTAAATGCCATCTACATGAGTGCTCAAGGAGCCCACTGAACTCAGGATCTATTCACAAAAGCAGCTATGCTAATAATGATAAATTAGACCAGAGTTTACTGAATGTTAAGGTTGCTGAATATTAAGCAAAAATCTTGTAAATTCCAACAGAGCTGATCATCCTCTAGATAAGCCAGTGAATAAAATCATCCCTGAAGTGTTCAAATTCATGTACTGTTGGATCACATTTTTCATCTCTGATTGAAAAGCAGAATGACTCTATGTTATCTTACTTTTATCTCCACAGAGAGCTAAAGACAGCTACTGTCATCTTGTATGCCAGGTCTGTCACACTTGGGACATCTTGCATTGGGAGCCTAAGAGTACTGCAGTTTTTAAGTACAGTCTTCTCAAAAGCAAGATACAAGTTCTGAAAAATTCTTACCAAAAGAGGAAATAAGAAAATCATTCCTTAAGTTGCAAGTCAGATGGAAAGGCACACTTCTTTATTGTTTCAGTTCCAGAGAGAAGAAAAGCAAAAATAATAATCAAATGAAACAGTTCATCATGAAAAACACAACTAAACCAAAACATCACAAATAACATCTGCTTGTTGCAGTTAAAACTTAAGGCACAGAACTGACTGTCTTCTAGGCAGTTCTCATTGTCTGCTAGAATCCATATACATGCTCAGATACCGTGTTGATAACTGCCTCGGAAGCGCTGATAGACGTATACAGTTGAAATATTATCAGCCAACTGTGAAATAGTAGCAAAAACACATTACTTATGAAAACAGGTAAGTTATTGACAAGAGTTTTTATAAATGAATAAATAAATATAGTTTTCATTATTACAAAGAAGTGTGACCTGGAGTCAAGGCCCATAAATGAAAGAAAAGAAATCCTGTGGTATCTGAAAACCGATCACCTCACCCTTCCTCTTTTGTTGTTCTTTGCAAAGAGAACAGCCCCAACAATCACGTTAAGGCATTGAATCAACAACTGCATCAACTTGATTGTAATTCCCCAATAACCAGAACTTTCAGGAGTTTCCCCAGCTTCCAGGGACAGAGTTTAGTGAAGCTGGTGAAGGGCCATAAGGTGGCTTTAGTTTGCATTGTGCCCCAAAATACCCGTGCGTTACCGAGCTAGCAGCCTAACACGGAGCAGGCTTGGTGGTACTGAGTGAGCCCATAAGCAAAAGATTTGACCAGTGAGTTCTTAATTTTTATGCTGGAGCAAGTGTGTCAAAAACGATGCCTTTGCTATTAAAAATTAATTGTCTTAAGCGGTATATGACATTAAAATGTAATTTTAAAGCTCAATCTTTTAAGGTGCTGAACTGTATGACTTTAATCCACAGAGGCATTAATGTATGTACTTAAACTTTATACGTGTGTAGTCTTATTGATGTAAGCACTTCGCTAAAAGGGGCCAGATTACAAAGCCTCTTTGAGGATCTAGCCCTCAACAGTGAAAAGAAGCAGTTTAGGCCAAAGACATCAGAGTGGGCTAGAGCCCACATGTGTTATTTGCATTTTGAATGAAAGCATTTTAATAATTTAATCACATTTGAAAAGCCATTGTACAAAAACGATCCTTAGTCATTTTGAGGAACTAAGTCCTCTTAAATTCTAATTCTTACCCTTCCACTTATTCACAAAACAGCTTTAAGAAATATCTTGCCGTGTCTCAGCTTTTCCATCTCTACAATACTTACCTCAAAGGGCTATTGTGCATGTCATTAAATAATGCTGGTAAAGCACTCTGAAGATCTGCACTGGTATATATATTCTAAGAGAATTTGTTATTGTAGCGTTAGCACCATATGAAGTTTGATACAAATCCACAAACTATACCATTGGTTACAATTCTTTAAACACAATCTCCAGCATAAAGACATTAAGTGTAAGAAATAGTTGACTACTTTAGAACATAGTTCTCTAAAACCTTTATTCTTATAGCTATATTAGATTCAAATGTCAGAATATATCCAAACCCCTATTTTTATTTTAAGCTTGGCTGATTTATTGATGGCTGTGCTTAATTTTTAAAACATTTTCTCCTTTAGAAATTAGTCTTCTGTCAACCTTTCTAATGTACACAGTCTGGAGTCACAGCGTTCATCTTAAGCAGCTTAGCATTAATGTTTAATTCTGCAGTCTTTACCCTGGCTGTGCGGAACAGTTTGATAGTTTATGTCTTTTGCAATCAGTAGCTAACACATACCCCTGTATTCTCAACTGTACTGATAGTAAGTTGCTATTCTCTCCCACTCTATTTTCCCTGGTTTTTTCCCCTGTAATTTCTACCTGGTTTAATACTCATATAATTTTTCAATAACAGGGAATTTTGAAAGCCGGCCACGGAAATGCTGAAGTACATAGGCTCTCTGGCCCCCCTTTGGACGCTGGAGTTCATAAGATGCTTTTGAATCAGATTGTCCAAGCACCCGTGGACATGGTGTGCTTATTTCCTTCTGTGGGTCATCCCTTTGCCACCAAGGGCTTTAGTCACATCGGTCCTTAGTGTTATGAATAGCTCTTTTCCCACAGAGCAGACCTTCACACAAGTATTATTTTGTTTTAAAAAGCAGAAACAATATCTTAACCCCCTCTCACACTTCATATAGGACAAAATAAAACATGGGGTGCCCTATGCACCGACACATGCTCATGAATTTGTGTTAGCTTAAATGCACTGCTTTTCTTCATTTTTCATACCCTCTGTCTACATTTTTATGTTATACACATACATTTTTTATACACCCCAGGTTTTGCTGTCTGCTAGAGTCCACACCCAAGCAAACCCCTTTTTACTCTAGAAGAGTTTTAAGGCCGCTACTCTGAAGTATATGGAGATTGGGAAGGTCCTGATTCAACAAAGTATATGCTCAACATTAGCCCGTGCTTATCTTCTATTAAACCTAATAGGACTAGGCACTTGTTTAATGTTAATTACACACTTATGCGTTTTATGGATTGGGGCCTGGATTACTTATTTGATTACAATTAGGCCTGTGATTGCATGTTCACTGAGCTGAGACTATTCAGCAATGAGCCTGACTGAGGGTAGGTGGGGAGTAGGCAAGCATTTTCAGTAACAGAAGCCGCTACATCTGCAGTGCTGAGGGGTTTCTATTAGCATTGTAGTAATGATGGATTCTGTTCTTTTTACACATTCAACTACAAAACCAAAAATACCGATACTCCTTTTCTCAATGCCTTGTGACCATGTGCAGAGACAAAACTTTCTCAATGAAAGAATTATGAGACTATCCCCAAAACAAAACCTTTTACATCTTCAGTACATGAATATACACATACATTACTTTTATCCAGAGAAGCTGTAAACAAGATCAACTCTTCTAACTTCACTCAAAACTGTCAAACTAAAACCAAGAGAATAAATGCTCTAGGGAAAAAGAAGAGGTAGAGCAACCTTTAGCAGAGCAACAAGGAGATCTCACTGTTTCCACTATTAAAGAAGAAACTTCAGGGCAGAAAATCCTGCCCTGTGAAACACTAACAGGCTTAGAGCTTAGTGTGACTGCAGCAATTTAACAGTTGACCTTGCGGAGTCAAAAATGACTGTCAGCTGGAAACAATATTAATTATAGTGGTACAAGAACGATGCATTTAAAAATCATTTTATAAAGGGTAATGATTATAAAGTTTTTTAAATAGTTCATTTCTTTATGCAAAGTGTCTTCTCTAGACAAACACATTAAGAAAAGCTGATATCCTCATCAGAATGGTCCTGTGGTTAAGGTAACAGAGTGGGAGTCATTTCCGAGGTCTATGTCCTTTTCGTGTCTTATCTGTGAGAGACAGATTGTGAACCAGTTATTCTCACTGATGAGTAGTACTCACACTAGTTGTCCCATACAAAATAATGATACAGCTTGTGCAGGCAGTCATCCATCACTGCAAAAAAGACATTCTCAATGTAACCTTTAGATTGCATGTGATGTTCAGGGAAGTTACTATCTCCTCCTGCATTTAGCACAAAGGTCTCCCTGCAGCTAGTGTGTCAAAGTATCTGCAATATCACTCAAGACAGCCTCAACTGTAGGCGAACAATATCTTTTGAGAATATTTAAGTAAAGGTTATTACAAGCAAAATATTAAATTCTCAATATTTTCCACTGTAAATTCATTATAGTTTATAACCCTACATATATTTGAGGCCTCAAGACCAAATTTGAGGCTGAAGCTATGAAAGAAAAGGAATAGTTAAATACTGATTCATATATAAAAGCTTGGTTTGTTTTTTTTTTATAAATGACAATCATTCAAACTATCAATCATCTAGAGAGGAAGAATCAGCAGGCAATCTAATTCAAGGAATTAGATTGTAATGCCTGATGTAGATCTACCAGTTAATTTAAATAATGAGTCACCTGGTAGGCAATCAAATCTAGGTCAGGGCATTTAACAGGCTGAAAATAATAAGTCTAACAGCAACAGAGCTAACAAAACAATCCAGATAATAATGACAGCACAGAATGACAGTCCTAACATAATCAGACAGCGTGCACAAACTGTAAATAGACAGAGTAAAGAGAATGAACTTGTGTAGGGAGGCAAAACATAATCTCCAACGAAATTATTATAGAAGAATTATGTTTGGTTAAAAGGAAGCATAGTGACAACCACACTGAGGACGTACAATATTTATGTGCTCTTACTGCATCTATGATATCTGTGAAAGAATTCTTTTCCAGCTATTTTTTTTAATTTTGTATGTAAAGCAAATATAGTAAAATTTGATTGTTGTTGCTTTTAGCGAGACAGAAAGGCAAAACTTTTCACAGTATCTTTTCCTGACTTTTGCTTGCATTGATTGATGAGCTTGATTTTAGAAATTGCTTCTTTGTTGAAGAAAATAAGACTAGCAGGGAAAAAGAAAGTAAACGTTCAAATGCAGCTCCCCCTGCAGTCCACTTTGCCTCGGTGTGCAAACGGATATGTGTATTAGAAACACAGCTAATATGGACAGGCACCAGAGCCAGGGAATTTCAAGTCTGCGTCCTCTGCAACCCCCTCACTAAACTGATGTTATGGAGCCTCACACCCTGTGCTCTCTGAGCAACCCAGGGGCTGGAACCAAATACAGACACCTCTGCTCCTTGACAGTACAAGAAGACGATTTGTTTAAGTAGAAAACACTAGATGTCAGCAGTCCTCCTTGCTCCCCGAAGTGTGCTCCCCACTCAAGAGCACAGCTCTCGATTTTAAGCTAATGCGGCTGTTCCTGGCCAGGGGCAGAGTTACCATTTTATGGTTGGTTTTTGGTTTTTTGGGGTTTTGTTTTTTTCTTTTATCTCCTACCTGTGTCTGGCTGCCACAAGGTGTTTTCTTCTTGTGTTTGATTTCAGTCTTGTTCATTTGCACAAGCAGAGCGCAACCCGTTCAGTTGGTGTGTCAGGATGCTAGGGTCTGAAAATGCTTTTACCTATAGTCCGCTGGGTAAAGTGCCTCACCTATACCTTCCTTCCTTCCCCAGTGGTCTGGCCCAGCATTTTTAAATGCTTTTTTTCTGTATTAAGAACAGCTTTGGCTTGCCAACAGCATTACTAAGTTATTTGGATAAAATGTGGAATGGCAACAGATTTACCTATTGAGATGCATTTTATAATCCATTACCCATATGATGCTCCAGGCAACTGGCACTCTGTTGGCTTGTTACTAATGCTGGTCTGTTGAGTTTATTCAGCTTAAACTAATAGGGAAGCATATAGGAGTTGACTACCAAATAAATATTCTTCAGCTTTGGCATCTCATTATGCCTTCAACTTTGGCATCTCATTATGTCTTAGAATGAATGATGGCACTTCTTTTCATAACTCCAGGTAGCTAGCTAATGTTGAAAACACATTTTTTTCCTCTGTGAGGTGTTTTTTTAGTTTATAATTACAATTTCAATTTTAAAAGCATTGTTGAGTTACATCCACAGATTTAAGAAAGGATAGGGCTTTGTAGCTCAGCTTCGTGTTTCCAAACGTGTCACCGACTTCTTTGCTCCTTCAAGAGAACCTGTGGGAGTTCTGGTGATTCCTCACATCATGTTTTTTTTCTTTGAAAAGTCAAAAGGGAACGATCAGACTGTATTCTTACATATATCAGTGCGAATTTTATTTGCCTGTGGACTGGATCTACTGTGGTAATAAAGCAATATCTGGTACTTCATCAGGTTTCAGTAATGCAAAATGGGTGACACAGAGCCTAAACTGGATTTTATAGCTGTAAAAATTTCATCTTCTAAGACAATCTTAATCATTGGCTCAAGAGTTAGCCGTAATATTTCAATTTTGTCTACCTTTTCACTTCATTTTCACACACAAAATAAACCCGGTGAAAGCTGTTTCTAAAGCATTCAGTATCAAAAGAGCAATAGCTCTGCAGTTGTGCAACAGCATAAGTTGAATCACGTCTGGATCATAATATCCGTGACCAAGGGGGCCTGACACAATGCTCAGGGTGATGGACGCTGAATTAAAAAATCTCAGCTATTCTTCCAGTTCTGCTAATGATTTCTGTCTTTCTTTGCTGAAATCATTGTGTATTTTTGTGCTAATTCCTCCCTCACCCTCTGTTTATATTGCAGATTTCTTTTAGCACTTCTGAGCTCTACTGCAATGCAAGTGCTAACAGGAACAAGAGGCTGCAGACATATTGCTACATCTTCCCTACTCTGCGCTTAAGTCGGCTATTCACAGTATTGTCTTTGTTGCTGTTGTTATTTAATTCTATTTTACATTAATCTGTTTTATGTATTCTCAAAGTTAACAAAAACTTCCTAATATATCAGTGAAGTAGCATTCATTGTGCAAAGTGGGTTGTGGAGTGTTTTGAGGCCCACTTAGGTGAAGGGAGCCTTGTAAATGAGAAATGATAACCAAAGAGCAGGTGGAACGTTTTAGAATACACGAGAAAGCACCAGCCTGTATGGGCAAGATGGAAATCACAACCTTATACCTAGTCCCTGTATCTAATTTTTATGATTCTGGTTTCACAAATACTGGAGCCTGTCACAGCTAGAATGTTTTTCACAATTTGAGGGTAGCACATTTAAGTTGTAAGTAGTAAAAACAATTGGCTAGCTGGCCTGCTAAAATGATAATCCTTGAAATAGTAATTTTCCTCTTTTTACTTATATTTTACAGTGTACAGGTGCCTGAAATAGTAATGCCATATGTAATTCTCTTTCTAGCCAAGCTTACTTAAAATGCTTGTTCAAAAGTAATAAGTGCTATATTTTTTCTAATCAGGTCCCCTTGGAATGAAATCATGGAAAAAATGTTCCTGCCAGTTCATGCTGATTACCTGTGTGTCTCATTATTCTAAACTCTATCTGACAGCAGCACAGTCATAACTGCCTTTCAACAAGAACTACCACCGAGTCTTTTAAAAATAATTTTATTTCAATTTCTAGCTAGTTCTAGCTTAAACAGCACATATAATTGCCTAATAAGCAGTTCATAAGAAGAACATAATTTCAAAGTAAAATGTTGGACCTATCCAGTCTTTGACAGTAACAGAAATTAGAGATGCCTTTTAAGTTCTCCAATGCAAGTTATTCTGCAACAGAGGAATCAGCAACCTGGAAACTCATTAGAATACTGATTAAACTTTCAAAGTATGCATAGAATTAAAAAAAAAAATATTGTTGATATTAAGCAACTACTGAACTTAAAAGGTAAAGTCTATTAACTGTTTCAGAAGTAGTAGTAGGCTCTAAAATAATAAAAATCCTAACAGGTTTGGTATGTGGATGAGGAAAACTTTCCACGCCACTGGAAATTGCTGTTATTTTGTTACCACATACAATATCTGTAAAAATGTACAATGTACCATATGCAGGGTCTAATTTTGCCTGATATCCTGTGTGTCAAAAGCCATGACACTTAATCCAGGTATTTTTTTTTATTTTAGCCCAATTATGTGTGCCTGATGAACTCCCAGATTCAAAAAGCTGCATTATCTTGAGAAGTCCCATGAGATGATGGACTGGGCAAAGTCGTGTTAAGTCCTTGAGGTTTTCTGGGAAATTTCCATTTCTTATTATTGCAGGTTGACTTCAGTCACCAGTGTCAGAATATCTCATCTCTGTTGTTTTGCCCACAGGTGTGTCTGAGTCCGTGCATATGTAATGGATCCCCCCCGGTCACCTGCAAGCCCAGGTCTGGCCGAGGAAAGCCAGGCTGCAAGGGAAAACAGGCAGGAAGGAGGACAGGAGGCCCAGAGTCCTTCAACGTGGAGCTGGGACGTAGCTGTAAAATATTTCGGAGTTAATAGTATCCAAACAAGGCATGGTCTTAGATCTAAAATCCGAATTCACCATGTTACAGGCCACTGAATAAGTCCCTCACTCACTTTCTGGGCTTTTGTCATGTCTTGATTCCTCAAATAATTAAGTGTTAAACTCCAAAGCCTGAAACAGAGATAACAGCTCAGGAAGCTACCCCCCACTTTTCCCTTTTGAATGGCAGAGGGGCTGAGTAGTCTAGATAATGTGTTTCCTACCAGTGTGAATCACTCTAGGATGAATAAAAATTCTGGGCAAGTACCAAGAGAATTAAAAGTGGCTGGCAGATCAGGAAAACTACCCACCTGGGCATTTATTTAACATCCAAGAGCATTTTCTGTATCTGGAAGACAGTAAAGCCAGTTACTACAGGAGGTATACTATAGGAAGATAGTAGAATCAGTTGAGATTTTTAACAGCAATGCTTTTCTGCTGAAAAAATATTCAGTTCTCAAAATAGATACATTTTGTCATAATGTCTTGTCTCTGATGAAACTGTGCAAATAAAAAAGAAAGAAAATTAAAACTCAATGATTTTCATAAGGTCAGATGCACTGAAATATCTCCATCCATTATTTTAAATGACTTTTTCTTTTTTTATGATACCATTACAAATTGGAAGACCTTGATGTAAGAAATTCTAAGATTTCTATATTCTGCTTTTACCTGAATTAAATGGGACACTCCTGGCCTCATTTTAAAAGAAAATATTATTATTAAGATGCTGCAAATGTTTCATGAGATTACTTTTAGCAAAAAATAAATCAAGAAACTGTAGCTATATAGAACAAATATAACACAAAGTGAAATAAAATTGCATAATCAAAAAATAGAAGGCATTAGTTAATACAGGAAATAGTTCTGAAGAACAAATTTCCTTCTCCCATCAGCTCAAGATAGAATTGCCTGTGTTTTTACTGCCAGAAAATGAGAAAATAATTTTGTCTATGAGCATGAAGATTTAAAAAACCCTAATAAACTAAAATTGTGAACTATAAAGTCATAAATCAAATGTAAGAAAAATTTCAGAAATGATCAAAAAATAATCCATTTTATTCTATAGATGCCTGTGAAATCCCTCTTTACCCTGCTTTTTCCCATGATTTTAAGAAAGTATGATATATTCAGTTCCTCAACACAATTCTCTTTAGTTAAAGCATTAATCACTGGTTAATTGTAATTATTCAGCCTGTGGAAAACTTGGGAATGGAACTAGACTGTGACTACAAGTCAAATAAAGTTTGCTTTTGCTATTGATTTAAACATTTTTGAGACAGATCTTCAATATGGTTTGCTTACCATTTTTTTTTTTTTGGTAATGCTTGGTCAATGTGTTGAATAATAATTGAACTCAGTCTTTACACAAATTTTTGTGTCACATATAAGTTACCTTGTAATCATCAATGTTCTTAATAATAGAGGACAATACATATATTGCTTTTCTAATATACCTGCACAAATTACAAACCAAGATATTTTTGAGGTTCTATACATTTTGTCATTTGACAATGGTAAAAATTACATAAAGCCTGCAGTATACACTTGATGCCTTCCTTAAACACTTTCAGACTTATTCAGTGTCACAGTCCAATGCCCTTTTCTTAGTCTCACAAAATTTTAGTTATGCTCAGAAGGCCAGATCCTTGACAGGCTTTCAGTGTTGCAAGGCACCAACAGAGGATGGGGATCTGTCTACATCTGACACTGGATTTTCTTCAGCCATTCAGGGCAAGCCTCTGAGAGTTAAGATCAAGGGCTTATTCTTCCATCATTGAAGTCAGTATCTTCTTTTTTCCCTTCTTTTTTTTTTTCTCATCACGTTTAGTGTTGATGATTTCAGCTACATGAAAAAAATATTCAATTTTTCACTGAATGTGTTGGAAACTGGATAAGGTTACTTCCAGAGCTAGTCAAACCCCTTCCCCTCTGTCCTTCTATCTATGCCACAGAGCCCCTCTACAACTTGGGGCTCCCAAAGCTTCCTCTACCTCTGGCAGATCATCTGTCATGCAAAAAGTTCATGAGCACTTGAAGACACAGATTTGTGTCTTGCAAGGCCTCAGCTTTTTTAGCCGAGTTACATCACTGGTTCACTTTGTTCTGTGTCTGAGTCTGCAAGGGGACAGACATCAGGCTGCCTTACTCATAGACACAAATCAGCACAAGTCACCAAGGAATGCAGGTGGGAAGAAATTTTAACTGAGTGGTGGAGATGATGTCTAATAAGGTGTTTCACTATGTCTTTCTCAATTATCCAACTGCCTATTTCACAAAACCTGTGGGAAGTACTTATCACCCTCAAGGCTCAATGCCTCTGTTGAAACTGGATGAAATTAGCCTAGTGGTCTGAAAGTCCATCCACTTGGAAAAACAAAGCAGCAATTAAGAACTTCAGAATAACTGTTCCTGTAAACGATATCTCCTCAGTTTGAGAGCTTGAGATTGGTGATGCAGATGTATGTATACTAAATGTATCACAATTCCAGCTGGCAAAAATGATGCACACCCTCCAGGGGAAACTGTAATTCCAAAAAGGTTAATTGGCTTTTAAATTTAAAAGAAAACTGAAATGTACTACTTTTTAAAAGTGAGAAGTTTGAGATATTGGTTCTTCCATTTTCTCCTTTGTTCTTTCTTTTTCCTTTTTTTTTCTTTTTTTTTAATACATGTATAAAAGTGGAGGGAGAGAAATAAAACTGGGGAAAGGAGACACTGAAAAAGGAGAATTAGATCACTGATAAAAGGACTTCAGCCATAATGGTAACATTTTGTCAAAAAAATATTTTTTTTGCAAAACTTTAAAATGGCAGCAAATAAAACCTTCCTGTAATATCATAATGTAATGATATAACAACATTTATTTTTACAGCAAATAAGTAATTTACTAGTATTTAAAGTCACTACAGAAATTTTTCATGGGCTTCTGAACCAACCACACATTACCACTTCTAGCAGTAGATCATTTCACTTTCATAAATTCTATTTTTCTAAACTAAAGTCTGAGTAATATGAGTTATTTTCTCTTTTCCATTCAGATTTCAAATATAACGACATTTTATTATGACATATTACTTATTCATGCAGTTTGAATCTCTTGTAAAATACTTACTTTTAAAAAAAGATCTGAAAATATTCCCAAATGGGGGGAAAACCATATTTATTTAGAATAATTGCTGTTGTTTTATTTCAAAATCAATACTGAATGGATGCTGCATCTTCAGTTCCCACCATGACTGACCGTAACATGACTCATCTAAGAGAGCTATATCTATTATTATGCAGCAAAAATGTAGGAGGTATTATTTTTCTCAAACACTTTTAGCTAACTTTTTCTTCATTTCCAGTGAAGACTAAGGTAATAATTTATTGCTTAGCAGAAAATTACAAGACTTCCACAGTGACTCATCTCTGTTGGTTGGGTTGTATAGGAAAGCAGACGTATAGCTCATCTTTCCCCCACTCTTTCAAAGCCGTTTTATTCTTAGGTTTAAGATTTGGATACTTATTGAATAACAAGATGGGTATCAAAATGAAAAGATTTTGACACCTTAAAATTTTTAAGTGTTTCAGCTCTAAATTGCTACAGCAAGAGCAGGCACGCAAACCAGGTTGACTTCCTGGCTTCACTCTCAATCCCAGGTTCTCCAGAAACCTGTGCTGGCCATCAAGCTCAAGCCGTATTTGTATTTACACCAAAGAACCAGCATTTACAGCTACACCACAAGACTGAGTACTTTTCCTTCTCTTTCATCTTTCTTTTTTAACTGAGGCAATACAATAAAACCCATTAACAAGGACACAAAGTCCTTCTGATACTCACAGAATTGCCCATATTACCCCAGTCCACAAGAAGGGCCTTGGACACAAGTCATGGGCCAAATTTCATCAAGGCATGCGGGTCTTTATATGGGAAGAAGCACTTGTCATGAATAATACATCAATAAATAAAAATGTATTGCCTTTCTCAGAACTCTTCCCGACAAAGGAGCGTAGTAATCATGAGTCTGTTCTTACTTACATTTTTACATACACAAACAAAGACAATGATTCAGAATAAAGACTTGAAGAGAGGATGAATACAGAGCAGTAGAAGTCAAGAGTTACAATATAACTATAAAGGACAATATCAGCAAAACATTACATCGGCCTCTCTACATTTGGTCATGATATAATTAATCCAGTCCAAACCCTTTTGTAAAAGAAATAACTAGTAAGATAATTTTAATGAGTTTTAAATTGCATGTTACACTTCACATTCTCTCTAAATTTAAATATTGGCAATAATTCCTCCACCGAAATATTTTCTTCTATTATAATTTCAATAACTACAGTGTATGTAAGCCAAGATATGTCTTAGTGGAAGAAAAGAAACTTTGGATAATATATCATTAACCTTAGGCCATATTTTAATCTTCATTTCTAAAGGTTTCCCTTTCTGTACAGTTTATTCATTACATATTGCCCGCTTACAAGAAGCAAATTCAGCAAACATTATTTATCAGAGTTCCTTTGTAGGCTAACAGCTGCCTGGGTTTCCTGATGTGTTGTGGAGGACAAACCAAGGAGGCAGATTCAACCAAAAATAAATGGTCGATGCCCAGGTTTGCACTCTATTTCTTTAAACATAGTGGAAATGTCCTTAAAAGCTGCAAGGACACATAGTAAAATGTCCCAAGAGGAGACTAATTCATGCCCTGACCTTTTATACCAGTTTGGTTATAGCATGTATTCAATTACCCAATTAGAAAAGAGAGAGAGATGAGGAAAACAAGTATAATCTATAGCAATATCATCTTGATGCCTCCGATTCTTGAACTGAGTTATGCCTTACTTATAGGTTTCAATGAGGCCCACAAAAACCAATAATCCAAGGACAAAAATATTTTTGAGAAAATATTCCAAACTGAATTAAACTTTTTTGATCAGGAGCTTTTTTTATGAAACTGTTAATTTTTTCTGTTATGCAATATCTGAATTTTCTGCCCACTCTGTACTTTGTCTTCATAAACCTGGAAATAAAAAAATATGTCCTCATTCGAAAGGAGGAGGAGATTCTTTACATTCTTTACAAAGGGTAAAAAGTGCATTTCTATCTTAGTAAATGAGGTCATTTTGTTATTACTCCACTCTGCTTTTTTCTTTCTTCTCCTGGATACTGAAACCTGAAACTAAATTATCTGTACTTCTTTTTCTGAGGAACTGAAAAAGCAACTTTTGTGTACATCATGTTTTTAACAACCACAAGTTAGTAGTTTATAGATAAATGTAGCACTTTCTTTTAGTTAAAATAATATATTGTTCTTTTTCTAGTATTTCAATGTGTTATTTAATTGCATTGTACGTTCCATTTCTTAGCTGTATGAAAGTTGCAAAGCCACATGAATCATAATAAAATTTAATGAATTTTTCATATGATACTCAAGGGAATATTGTCATAAACTTCAGTTACATACTAAGAACAATGTTTTCAAAAATATCTGCTTATTTTGGTTTATTTGGTCATTGTATGACTACTGTGATGCTAAATCTGTGGAGCACATCCACTGGTCTTATTTAAAATTGTAGGCTTTCATCAGTTTTCAGAATCCAAACTCCTATAATAGGCTTCTTTCTTGGTGTCGCTGATGTCAACCTGAGTCCTATTGATGAGTCAATGATACCATGTTCAAGTCTGTAAATTCATGTGACATTGGGAAAGTTTAAGTTTCATCAATACCATATAATAACAGAAGGAGTTTTCAAGGAGTTCTTACCCAACAAGATTTTGTTGCAAAGAAACACAAAATCATCTCCATTGCATCCAAGACTGATGCTAATCCACATTCAATGAAATACCTTACTTGAGTAAGAATTACTCACACAACTAGAAAAAGTTTGAAGGAGTGGAAGGAACATTTGTTACAATTGTACAATTACTTGGATAACTGAGAAATCATTCATCAGTTTTATTTTTAAAATAAATTATTATATTTTTTCCAAAACTCCATCATCAGTCTTTTTAAAGAATGGCTGAAGACTGAATAGGATTACCATATTCTTCTGTCGGGAAAAGAAAGATTAGATTACACACTTCACATTTTCTGTGAAGAAAATTATGGTTATTTTGGCCATAAATATAGCCTGTAAGAAAAAAAAATACTTAATTTGGATTGCCAGTGCAATGCTATTATGCCAGAGTAATATAATATCCACACGGATATGATAGGTGCTTTCAAAAAAGTACAGATATGTAACACTCTGTAGATGAAACATTCTCTCTTAATACATATCCTGCATAACAATTCCAGTATAATAAATGGTGGGTGGATTTCTTATTATTGATTTTACCATCTCAGACAGTTGGAGGTCGGCATACATTTACACAGGACAAACTACAAATCCCAGTACTCATAAGTACACTGCCTCAGCTTTTTTTTTTTTCCATATAGTTGGTACAATAGTAGACACAGAGAATAATAATCCTTAGTGCTTAGCAATTTCTTTTATTGTCCTTTGTATTATATACAATCTTTTGGTGTGAAAGCCCTTAAGAGAAACAAAATCAATAGGACACTATGAAACTGTAATAGGAGTCTACAGAAATCACTCTAAGAACCATCAGATATAATAGAAGGTGATAATATCTCCATAGGGCTTTTCTTGCTAGGGCAAAGCATCTAATAATTATATAAAAGGTAAAAAGCTTGTTTGCTTTTTCCTCATAGATTGTCTCATATTCTATAAGGGCTGATGGAGAAAAAGTGTCACTGTAGCTCTGAACATATCCTTGAAGTGTAAATGCAGAGGAAAAGCTCAGCCCTCAGAGGAGGAGTGTCTTCCTGAAGGACTCGCAGAAGACGACTCTCCCAGAGCATCCACCAAGCTTCAAAAGGGGTAAAGATATAAAAAAGATGGGAAAGACTGCAATGCTGGGGGGGTTATTTCTCCAGGTAGTTTGAGATCACTGAGCGCTAAACTGCCAAAGCAATTTCTGAGGTAGTGTGGTGCATCAAGCCCTTCTAGAGAACAAACAGATGATACAGGTCCCTCATAGAGCCACCAGTGCCGTCCCTTGGAAGGAAATCCCAAAGCAAAACAGTTTCATTTTCTGCACAACTTTTTTGCCTGTTTTCATTATCAGACAGCCTAATTTTATTGCAGTTTGAGAGCTTTAGCTGTGAAAGGTTCCTTCCCATAATGGCACATCCTGATGACTCACAAAATATATAATAATACTAAGAGCACCACAAAGTTGTTCTTATTTAATTTCTATGTTTAGTGATACTCTCAAAACCTTTCAAGAAGTTTGAGTGATGACAGCAGTATAGACCCTCATCCAAACTTACCTACAGTCAGTAAGAACCTAGACTTTGATTTTTTTAATCCTGATTTCTCTCAGTAATAAAGCCAGTGCTGAATTTTAAATATACAAATAGTTCTATTAAATCTCATGAGCTTAAAATTATGTATACAAATCCGTTTGCAGATTGGGGTATATGTTAATATATAAAACACGGATATAACTTCTCCAATAAGCTTCCTTTTCACAACTAATAAATTCACAATGGGAAGACTCAGAATGAGTACTTCAAAATTATATTCAAAGATAAGTAAAAGCTTCGATGATCTGCTGGGCTAGAGACTGGAATATTCCCTGTCAACTATCATACTTCTGAAACCTGTAACTGCAGGCTCTCCATACAGTTTAACTTCTGATATCTCATGGAGGTATTTTGAACCACCATCTGCAGATACCTGTCTTTTCTACATAGCCTACTCAAGCTCCTAGCTTTGGACAGCTAAAATATCTAAGTTAAATGCCTAGATAATCTGAAATATGTGGTGAAGGCAGCCTCAGTCAACAGCAAAAGTTCATGTCAAACCCTACATTCTCCCAGGTTCACACAAATTTATTGAACTGAATGGAGTTAAGACCCATTTGCACTATGTATGTATTTGGTTCTTTATTAATCCTCAAAACATTTGTGTAGCTATACAGTAACAGTGGAAATAATTTTTTTTTAGCAGTGTAACCTTTTTTCTAAACACCTAAAACTCTCCAGACCGAGGGCTGAAATGATTCATAGCAATAGTAATACTGAGCACATTAGGGTTCTATTTTCCCTCAACATCCCAGCCACAGGAACACCACTCAGCCCATATATTCATCAGAGTGTTTTAGTGTACCTTTTAAATTTTTGTCATTCTTTTTGCTCCATTAATAGAACTATTTGCATGAAAGAAAGAACAACTTGTATTCTAACTGGTCTATTACAAGGTACATTAATGAATGTAGGGGAACTTTATTAGTACTTTTACGGTGTACCTGTTCACTTCAGATTGTCATTGGTATTATTGTTGTAATGGGTTGCTTCACAGATGTCTTAAAGTGCTGCTAGGTACAACAAACAACGTATTAAAAAACTTTTACGGTTGTACTGTTCTATTTCTTTGTAAAATAAGTATTTTCAGAGCAACATTTACCACCAGTCATCTGATGGCATCTTAAATCTATTTGCCAAGCTAGGTGCTTCAAGTTCTATATGACTTTGTCCCTGCAAAGTAACTTTTTTTTAAAAAACAAAACACACTTGTAAAATAAATTTTGAAGAGCAGAGTATTAACTTAATGTTTTATCCCATTAACTAAATAATGTCCTGTAAAAAAACTTTATTATAAAATACTGCATTAAAGTTAATGCAAGATTGAATATTATACGTGGGCATATTCACTCCAACTTAGATCCCCACTGTGAGTAAGCTTCCATGGACACCTTTGAGAACTTTACTTGACTAAAAATAGGAAAATTAAACCTTGTATTAAGGAGGAAAATGACCTGCCAGCACATGGGTCGTACATAACCTTTTTTCTTTTTGAGGCTGGCCATCACCATTGAATACTGGAAAAAAAAAAAGACAAATTAAAATACCTTGTTACTTGTTACTGTTGTTATCCACAGATCAGCAAAGGCTATAGGCCACCATGGGATGGGCTGGATTTCAATGTGCTATACAGGCTATAAAATGTGTTAATTCCATTCCAATTTCTCACACTGTCCCACAGCACCATCATGGTTTTGTTTGTTAGAAATATTTTTAGCTATTCCCTGTTAGGTAGAGTAAAATATGCTTCAGAAGAGTATTACATAGAAGGAAAATATTATAAAAACCACAATATTTACTTCACAAATACAAAGAGAAATTTATTGTTGCTCATGTGACTGTTCTGTATATTTCAATGCTATAAATACCATATATATCTAAATTATACATATATGTATATGCTACATACTGGACAAATTTGGAGTCCTTTCGTAACCAGGCCAAAACAACGAGAACTGAAGTCAAAACCTTAAAATAACCTGATACTAATGAGGGATAGTTTAAGGAGACTTTTTTGTATATATGAAACAATGTATTATTCACATTTCACATATGTGAAATTTCTATCATTGAAAATGGCACAGTATCACTTTTCAGTGATTTAAATTATATTTTTCATTTCCAATGCAAAAGCTGAATATATTTTTTCATAAGTTACCATCTACAACTCTAAATACTTTGTCCTGTTCTTCATTTCTGGAAGAAATACAGAAAGACTCCTCTATTGAAAAGTAATCTTGCAAAGCCTTTTGCAAGATTACGTCTTGCTTTTTATGTGGTTTAAGACAAAGGATTGCAAGTGGGGGCAGGAAGATCTGGAGTCACCTTGTCCAGAGGTACCTAACAGTGACAGTGATGGGATTGTGATAAATATTTACAAATGTGCATGGTACAGAGATCTTTGACGTGACCTAATTTCACTCCATATTCATAATATGTTCATTCATAATCATTTATCAACTTGTGGTTTTTTTATGAAGTAGTGTTTGTCAAAAAGGTTTGAAGAAAACTTAATCTGGTGAAAGGATTTAAACATCTCAGAAGTACAATGAGGTTGAAGTTAACGTTAATGTTTATATTCATGAAAATCATTATTGTCTGAGCATTTTTATTCTGCTTTTTTTTTCGAAGTTGATAACATAGGCTGACATACTATGATACATTTTTTTATTAAGTGTTTGGTTATTCAGTTTGATTTCCTGAAGGCTTTAGTGTCTAATTTAGTGAGGAGGGAGGGGATCAGCTTAAACTTTGTGCAGAAAAATGAGAATGACACATTTTATGCAGACTTGTTATGGTGTGGCATGATTATATGAGGCCAATCTTTAGGAGGCTACAGAAATAATCTCAATTCATGATAAATGCCAGTGTGTGGCAGAGCATATTAGGTTACTAGGAATATTTAAAAAGAAGTACAAAGTTTATGTAAAATCCTCAAAATTTAAGAAGTAGGAAAGAAGATATACTGCCACCAGATTTAACTCCCATTCTGGTGTTGATTTTGCAACATCTATATTGCAATGACTAAAATGTCACACAGCTGTAATTATGTAATTTTTCAGTCCAGAGCTCAGAACTATTCCACTAACATTTTACAATCTAAACAGAGAACTATTAACTAGTCCAATTTTACAACAGGTGAAAAGGACCCCAACTAACCATTCTCTGATGCTAAGTTTAAAACTAAAAACAAAACAAAAAAGAAAGGATTTTCCACTTTCTCAAATTTTATAAAACGGTCATCTAGTTTAAGAGCTGTGTCTAATATTTTGCACTCTATTATAATATATGGCATGGTAGGTTGAATATAATTTACCTGTTGCTTAACATCATATTAAAATTTATATGCAAAAAATATTAGGATAGAGTGCATAACTGTCATTGAAAGATTACTCCAGAAGTTAAGAGAAAGGTTGTATGCAAGGAAACAGCAGTATCAAACCTTTGGGGTCTTTGACTAGATCTTGACTGATGTTCAGGAATGAGGATATTCACTATCAAAAATGCAGAGATATCTTCCACTCAATTTATTTTGTATCATTCACAGCTTCGGTAAAACCCAGCTTATCCAATTTTGTGTTTAGGGCTGGTAGAACATATTCCAGAGGAGATGCAGCTAACTGCAGTGTCATGTCTCATTTACATTATTTTTTTTTTACATCATGTATGCTTGTTTTGATAGATATACTTCTGCTGTTCTTAGACATGCTTAGAGTATCGAAGTGAAATGTACTTTTCAAGAAGTATATGTGTAAGAAAAAATTAACATGATACAAAATAAAACATATATGTATTCCAGTTGAAAGGCTTTATGGGGTTTTGAATTAGACAAACTTATGTGGAAAGTAGCCAGAAATGGAAGTAAATTACATCAACATAGACTTATCCCTATATTTAGTTCAATGTTTTATAATACTGATACAAATACTCCCACAGGTTATTTTAAAACACAAAGCACAACAAACACGAACAACGAGATAGAAAGACTCAACCAATTTTTTTCCAGTTATTAAGCCTCTGACATTCATAAATCACCAGGAAGGCTGACCAGATATTCTGAAGCCTGTCCAATTTATCATTGCACTGATAGGTTACACTTTCTAAACCTGCTTTTTCATTCTGATCATTATACTAATTTGAAATGGCAAGATAAATGCTTATATTGATTTCATTAAGACAGTATTTTTTGCCATTAGAAGCACTGTTTAATTTTTTTCCTCCTCAGGTTTACGCACCAGCTCAGGAAAGCATCTGTGCAGAGAGTTAAACATGTACTTACTTTGAGTTCAAGCATCTAGTGAAAGCATGAAAGCATTTAAATAATGCACTTAAATGCCTTCTACATAGAAACCTCAATATCAGCATTTTTTATAGAAGGCTATTGATTGCAGCTGGCCTTGCTGTCACCTGCAGTTCCTGGCTCCCCACCACTGGCAGAGCAGCCCGCTCCCTGCTCCCAGCCACAGTCCACCCTCCCTGGGGCCGTGTTCCCTTTTGCCTCATGAAAACACACATAACTGATCAAAAACATATTTCATTAGTTTCAATGTCTGTCTTTATGTTGCAGGCTGAGTCTAAGATGCGCTTGTAAAACCAAAGCTATATTTTGCAAAACAGAAAAATAATTGGAAAAATCCTAAATGTTATGTCATTCAAACGAACAGAATCGGTTGCTTTTGTGAAATCTACTGGTTTGTTGCATTTCATAAAAACAGCAGAGCCCCTCCCCCAGGTGTAATGGATGGCACATGCCTGTAGCTATACATTAGAATAAATGATGCTCCAAGTGTTCTTTGTCCTAATTATACAGCTGTTTAAAGAATATATGGCATTTACAGAGATGTGACTTGTCAAAAGTCAGAAATGATGCCTCTTGGCAGGCTGGCACACTCAGATGACATGCCAATGTACAGCGTACACCCATCTAAACATTCCCATAAGTAGCAGAGGGAAAGGGGAGAACTTTGCTATTTACCAAAGGGTAAAGTTCATTTAAATAATATTCTTGCTGCCATCTGTTTTCCTTTCCATACTCTACAAATATTTATTTATTTATTTTTACACTGTTCCTCTGGGATTCACAGAGCTAACTGCTTTTAATAACATTCCTCAGAGAATTTTCTCAGATAAAGTGCTAGGGAAAAGGAATGCTACAGGAATTTGTCATTGAATTGGTGATAGTCCTCATTTTGATGCACGTCTCTGCTTTTCCTGAGTAAGCTCGTGAATCAACAAAGTCATCACCGTATCTTTACATTAAAGTCTCTTCACAGTTTTTTTTTCCCCCATAATTGACTATCACTCCTGTCATTAAAATATTAAGAATGAATGCATCCAGTAGTGTTTCTAAGAGCCCTATTGCCTTCCATTAGTAATGAGCAGATTGGAGCAAGCCTTTGAAGAAGGAACTACAGGAAATTATGTCATAACAGGGTTTAAAATTGTTTATTTACAACACAGTAGCACCTAGGACTATCAGCCAAGAATCTGATTTCCATTGTGCTAGGCATTATACTGACACAAAACTAAAGGATAATTTTCCTATGTAAAACTTTTAAGGTGGTTGAAATAAATGATTGGAATGTCTTTAAACAGTTTTTAAGCTTAAGCATTTTTCTGTCTGCTGATGCCTCGTTAGTCGTTCTGCTTTCCTAGGAGACTTCTTAAGCAAAAGCTTAATTTTAATATATTTGACTTGATTGGACTTAAGCTTGTACTTAATTACAGGTCCTATTAAATAGCTTTACAAATATTGATAAACTGTGTAATCTTTCTATGCAAGGAGCACAATCATGGAAAATACACAAATGAGAGTCAACATTACGGTGAAACAAATACATTGGCTGTCCAGGTATCACTTGCTCTCTAAACAGTGGTCCATCTGAAAGAGTCAGTATTTGAAAGACAGTGTCACTTATTAAGTAAAGAGACAGTCCAAATATGTTAATCTCAAAGGATTACAACCAGTACAAATGGAAACAAACTTTCTAACTCTTTTTTAAATTAAACAATTAACTCTAACATTCACATCCTCAGAGACATTTCAGTTGAGCTAGCATGTCTAATTTATAATCAATGATTAACAGAAGATGCAACTAATTTGTCTTTGTTATTTGATTTTGCCACAGTCAAATTTACTCAGTAAAATGGATTGAAACAGCATTCTAAAGACTGGTAAGCATTGAATTAGAAATCTGGTGTGTGGCTTCTTTGTAGACTAGCATTAAATACATGTAATACAGGACAATATCTCTTGCATTAAGTAGTTTTAACAAATTAATTTTGACCCATGAGCTTAATAAAGTCTGTTAAGTAGGCCCAACATCTCTATTAAGTTAAATGGAGACTGAATATTTAATTATTTTAATTCTCTGATAAATTTGAAATTGAGAAAGTAAAAGCCCTGCAAATCTTAAAAAATATTTTCAGCCCTTTGTGTCATTAAGCGTTACTCTAGTGATTTCACTGTATTCAAGAGGTTACAAAGTCAAGACCAGCCACCCCAATCAAATGAGAATTGCACATTAGTTCAAGAAAAATAGTTTTCCAGAGGTTAAAGTACCAGTCCAGAGAAGCCAAGACACATTTACAAGAACATTTAGAGTGAAGATTAGGCAGTAGAAGAACTAACAAAGGTGGGCAGCCTGAATAATGATAAAATACATTGCGCTGAAGTCAGCTGCAGTCATTCTTAAAGGACTTGAAATTTTAGTAGTTGGTGTGAAGAGCTATCACTTTCATAGTCATCTTCTATGCTAAGTAGAAAGATGTAAACATTGAAAGATAAGGCAGCTGCGCCAGAACTACACTGTTAGCCACAGCATGGCTGTATGTACCCCTCTCAGCTCTCCCAACTCCCACCAATACACAGTCCCCGCAGGCAAGCAGCAGTCTGCTCCGTTCTTTTTTGGGTTTATGAGTGTTTTGGGGTTGGTTTGTTTTGAGTTTTGTTTTTTTGGTTGGTTGTTTTTGTTTTGTTTTTAAACACAAACTTACTTTCATGCACCCCAGCAAGTCATGCCTTCACAGAAACCTCTCATGCCTGCAACACCATAGCTTTGCACTCGGTTTAAGCTGGTGCTGCCATTGAAAGACTATGTCCTGCACCCCCAGCCTTTGGCACCTAATTTGTGACACCCATCCCCAAGGGGTCTGCTGAACTGGGTCAGCAAATACCTGTATTGTCACAAAGCAAGAAGGTGCAGGGAACAGAGAAATATTGGGGGGTAGAGGTAAAGATGCAACTAAACCTTTGGGTAACAGTATTTAATTGTTCAAAAACTTCATACTTGAGCTACAGTTGAATAATCTAATTTCTGAGCAGCACTACTAAGTCAGCTATAATTGAGACTTATTTCCTAGAAAAAGCCTGGGGGAAAAAAAAGGAAAAAAGTCTTAACAAGGATCATGAATGAACAGAAAAGTGACTTTGCTATCAAGAGGAAGAAAAGTATTCCTTTCCTGGGAAATAGCCCGTGCAAAGATGTAGTTGTAGAGGGGCAGATTAACAGAACAAAGAGAAATATTGTGATATGCTGGGAGATGTACAGCATGAACACGTATATGAACATTTGCATATTTACTTGTGGCAGGAAAACAAGGATGACAATGTTGCTAATACAAGATTTAATTCACTACACAAATAAAAATTAAATGTCCAATACAATAGCATACCTCAAATATTCTTACTGTGGAGCATGCTAATCAAAGAATTATTTGCTCAGTTCATTGGCTCCAGGTGTTAGTTGTACCTTCAGAGCAGTCGGTACACTGCTTTTCTTGGGCAGCTCTCACTTTTGTGGAGTACCTATGCCACAACCTGACATTTTCCTGCAAGATTTTTTCAAAATGGCTTGAACTGAAATCATCTATAGTTTATGGGCATGCAGTACAACAGGCCTCTTTGCAAAATCAGTATGTGTATATATATCTCAATTTTCTATAATAATCCAGTAAGAACATAAGATGACTCAACTGCAGTTATATCTAATCTATTCAAGTAATTATTTTACTAAGGAAAGAAGTAAAAGTATTTCTGAAAGTGCTTTCTCCAGAGGATGGTTCTGCACTGGACATAGAAGGGCAGATACTAATCAGTGGCAGTAAAGGACAAAAAGCAACTACAGTCAGTATGCTGAGAAATCATCCCTGTTAAAAATCAATACTGTGATTAATGCTGAAACACAGGAGATCAGAATCCATCATGCAATATTTTTCCTGTCTGTACTCTTATTTTTATTGCTTTAACTTTGCTATGCTGATCTGTTTTACTTCTGAATAATTGCTGGAAACTAGCTCCAACCCTTCCATCAGAAACAAAGGGAGGCTGAGATTCATGCTTAGCTGAGAAGAAAGTGTGAGAAGGAAAAACAAAGTAAAAGCAAGGTTTGTGCTATTTTTTATTTCTCAGATGAGCTTTGTAGCGTAACTAAACCATATAACCTGGCAAATAATTCCTGCTGAAATTGCTGCAAAATCTCTCAAGGTTTTCTGAGAGGAAGTTAGTCACTCTGCCACGGACACCATCGCTCCGGTGACCCCGGACCTCCCTGGTGAAGGTCTGGTGGTCACGGTATTTCTGCCCCTTCCCTGGATTCATTTTCCACTGCAAGAAGAATCACGTCCTCAATTTCTATCCCCTGAAAAGCAAACACTGCAAAGTAACCATCACACATTGATATACAATTTTAGAAGACAGGATCAGGTTCATATAATTAAAAAGGTATCTGTTCAGAATATTTCAGTCTTACATTCTTTTTTATTTAAAGTCTTTGATTGCTGTAATAAAGAACAACCTTGATTCATAATAAATGTGTTGGTTGTCTGGTAGTTTAACAGATAAGTTGCAATGTGGGGTAGACTGCTTTACAGAAAGGGATAAAAAATTTTATTTGCTTGGATTCTTGAAATAGAACAACTAGCCATGTATCTGCAAAATTTGGCTGGTGACATACCAACATTTACCGTGCGGAAATACGTGACTAAGCACATGGTGAGATACCACAAATAACTTTTTCTACCCATAAAGCTAGAGTTTACAAAGTAGTCATTAATTCCAGCTATTCCCTATCCCCACCTACCTAGAGTGTCTTAGCTTGCTCTGGTATACCTTGACAGAACTGCACTGGGAAGCAGACTGGTGAGTACCAGCAACTTCATAAAGAAGGAAAATTAACATTGGAGCATCTTAATTACAGAGTATTAACTTCAGAAATCCTGCCCCATACAGATAAACGTGTTACTCTGAAGAGACTAACAAGGAATAGCATCCATTACCTATAAAAAAATACTGTAACAGGGTTCTCTTCTACTCAAAAACTACACACAAGCAATTCCACTAGGGGCTACAGAGTTACACTGATATTAGGTGACTAGAATAAATGAGATAGCCTATCATATTTAAAAAAAGGAAAAAAGAAAAAAAGTCATTCCCATAGTTTCTGCTTGGTTGGGCTCTCTGGAAACAGATCTATTTATAAAGAATTAGAAGCAGACCCCAGAGACATGGCAGTCTAATGCATTGTGCCCTTAATATTGTCCCTCTCCCACAACAGTAACCCATAATGTTATTGGTTTCTAAACAATTTAAAGTAACTTACATTTGCCTTACAACTGACATGGGCTATGTTCTTAAAACCCTTACTGACCTTTTGGTCTCATAACACCAATATATAAAAACTGCAGAAGTGTTCTAAGTGTATATTTTACAGTTTTGTTAAAGATCATTATTTAACCATCGTTAATTATAACAGTAAATGATTTAGCATTAATTATAAAGTCATATTGTCCAGAAATGTACATATATTTTATACACCCAGCAGATTTTATTAGGCAACTATATTGGACTTTTCTTTTTATCATCTTGTGGAAGATTTTACATCAAAGATTTTAGTTTGACACTTGCTTTTTTCTTCCCATTCCACTTTATAATATTATTGATGTATAATTTAATGGTGGAAGATTTTGAATGCACTTGTTGATAAATAGACAAGAAGCTTTGTTCTCCACAAGATCATTGCTTTTTATCTTTTCTTCTTCAAATTGTCAAGACTGCATACTTAATCACAGCTAGATGTTGGGCCTCATCTTGAGCACCATAAAGTCAACGAGAGTTTTGCAACCGATTTTTATTGGAACAGGACTGAGCACACTATTGGTAATGTGCAACTTATAAATGCCATTTGCACACACATCAATTTTATTAACTCCTTTAGTATGGAATTTCAGAATGTAATAGTTTGGCAGGCATTACTTCAGATTTATAGTGCTCCAAGATGACACTATTAAGCCACATCCACACCTCTGAAAATTGCTATGGCAACAGACTAGGACCAGTTCTTCCTCCACACTGGTGGGTGAGAATCATCTCAAAAACTGAAGCTTCTGCTGCCACGTTTTGCAGGGCGCCACTTAAGGAAAAAGGTGACTATGTGAGATACATTCACCAATACATACAGGCACAAATAGCTACAGACACAAATAGTACTAGCAGATGGTCACAAACTCTAAGGTAAACCAGGGATTATAGGGCAAGGCATGGGATGTGTGGGACTATCCGATTTCTAACTGAACTGCTATGATAGAGTTCCCCTCTTTGGGAAGATGCCTTCTGAACCTTTTGTCTTCTACAGACCCGGAAACCCAAAACAAAATCTGGAAAGTTGATTTGGGCATTTCTTAAAATATCAGTAATTCCTACAAAAACAGAGAAGGCAACTGACCAGTCTGGCTCCCAGTGCTGTCTCTGCACAAACCACAGTTGACCTTGCTAGAGCTCCCTTTCTGCCACTGCAGGGGAAATATCCACCCGCTTTGTCCCTGTGAGGTTCCTGAGCGCAAAAGCTGTGAAATCATCATGTTTCTGGGCACCCTCCAAGCCACTGACCATTGCACAGAGCATGCAGAAGGGCTGAACAGACAAGGAAATATGAAGTCAAGCTTCACTGAGGATGCTGCTGGAGAAAACCCCATCCTGAACGCCCCCCCTTCATAGAAAGGGAGCAATCCAGGTAGAGACTGATTTCTCTGGGAGAAGAAATGGAGATTCTCCCTTCTTCTGAGAGAACAGCTAACCAAAGAAAAATCAGGAGGCGATCTCCTGTTGCTACTTCCTACACTTTGAGGTTAGCCTTTATCCTAGCTGTGAAACCAGCATCTTAAAACATGATATATTAAGGCACCGCTACTTGTTTATAAGAATACTTTTAACTATATCTTCATACATTTAACTAAATCTTTACACTTCTATTTGCCAGGGGAACAAAATGCAGCTCTGACTGTAATGACATGTCCGGTTATTGTACTTTTAAAGGGTATTTCAGAATCAGCATATGGGTCCATCTCCTCTAACTGTAATGCATGAGAGAACCTGACTCACTTTTTTTTTGCAATGATGACACTCCTGACTAATGCTGAATCATGCTGGCAATGATAATTAATAATTGTCTAGCAGAAGAGCTACAAGCAGTACTTCCACAAAACTATGAACTAAGATTAATTTTCTACAAGAAAATTAAACTCATTATATACTTGTGAATTTGAGATGTTCTCTAAAGAGTTACCTAATTCTGAATTAATGCCTTCTAAAGCATTCTGAACAATTGCTTTTTGATAAGATTATAGAGATATAGCCAGTTAGCAGATAATCTTTTGAAATAAAGAGATTTAAAAACCAGAGGAGTAATCTTCTCAGTGCCTGGAGATGGAGCGTAACCACCCCAAAAAATCTCTTCACTTTTTGTTCATTGAAAGAGGATAAAAAGAACAAAACTAAGGATCAAATTGATGCAATGCAGAGATGCTGGCAGAAAACAGAGTAAGGAGGCTGTGGCTACTTCACAGGTCCAGCATTGGTGGGCAAAGCAATAGGAGCTTCCTTCTTCCACAATAGCTGGTTGGAGGGCAAACACCCGATTGCTTCAAACCAGATGCTTGAACACGGGTGGTCTGCATTCCCTCTGTTTTCTAACCACTGAGCAACAGATTCTCTTTCTTTCTGCAGTAATATTAATTGGACAGTACTCCAGCAGAAGACTCCCGTCCTCCAAGACGTACTGAGACAAGAGCTGACGGAGGCATAAATCATATAATCTTAAATCAGCTGTGCTGAATCTGGCCCAAAGCTCTTATGATTGTGCTTAAAGGGTTTTACTAAAATGTTAAGCCATTGCCACAGCCACTGCCATTGGCTATGTCACCGTTCTGGTTCCAGTGTATTCTCTGGCTAGTCACTGTGTTGTGAGCACAGGATGATATTAGGAGACACCTCTTGAAAAGGACTTGAGAGGAAGAAGTAAAAAAATTATTTCACAATTAGCAAGTGAAATGGTATTGTCCTTGCAAAATACCTACTGCATCAAACCTGAGAAGCAGCTGTTTCATCCCTACTTCACCACATGTCTACTTATGCCTATGCATAATTTCAGTTCTCTATGCAGTCATCTGCTGATATGTGGCTATGAATGAATTTTGAAAAGGTGGCTTAGCTCACCAGCTGTGGAACTTATTCTTTCCTTTTTTTGTTAAACTGAGTACTTCCTCATAGAGAATGCAGTCACTATGCAACTTTATATATACTTATATCTTCCTGCAAAATACATTATATATTGATAATATCATATAATTAGTTCTTATTTGTTGACAGGTCACTAGTCATCCTGGAGAAGTAAAAGGCCCCACATTAGAAAAAGAAATAAAAAATAGTGAATTTTAAAGACAAGGCAAGTACTTTTGAGGAGTGTTTAAAAGAACTGAGAGAGGAAGTGGGCAAAAATAGGAGTCTGTCAACACTTTTTCTATGAAAATAATTTTAAAATGCTTGTCATTTGGGGCAATACTCTCCATGCCAGTGGTAAGTAACGCACACTCTTTCCAAAAACCTTCAGCTCCTGCCAGCTCACTTCTGCCTTGCTTTGAATTTCCTATGGATCAAGGTCTGGCGTATAGTATGTCAGCTGCATAAACTTCCTATTACAATCTGAAAAAACTGTCAGTACTTTTCCTCATTTACCATTTTCTTTTCTTCTCAGATAGGTTGTTCAGATATGCTTTCCCCAAATTTCCATGTTATTTTAGCTAGACTCTTAAATCTTCTTTCTGTTTCATCCAGACCAATCTCTGACAAAGCTCTTCCCTCTGACAAAGCCATTCCAAGGATTACTAAACTGCAAATCACTACTGAAAACAAACTAAGGTATTTCACACATATAACTTGAAGTGTTTTACCTTTAAAAGCTACAGAAAGGTCTTAAGATAGACACAGAAAACATTCAGTAAAAAGCGTAATCATTCATTTAGAGCAAACGTAAATCACGATGCAGGTTGCAAAGACCAGATATTTGCACTTGCGTTTTCCCAGACTGTATTCTTGGACTTATTCATGTCTAAACTTAAGTCCCAACTCTTTAATGCATAGACAGGCTTGTAAAAATAGGTGTTGTTAAATGCTACTGTCCTTATAAAGACCTCTACAAAAACACAAACCAATGTAAATGCAACATTTATTTATATTTTCTTGTTTTCTTCTAATATATATCAGCTGATTATCTCAAACAGATTGCTTATTCAAAGGAAGGCTGAACCTATGCTATATTATTTCACACTAAAGTAAGAACCCGTTTCCTGATTTCTTTTAATCTATCTGTAAACTGTGAAGTCTGCCATCAAGGAGCTACCTATTAGTTGTGGGTGTTATAACCTGTCAATCATAGAAGATTATTTAAATTAGTAGGTTTCTTAGACAGTTATTTTCTCCCAGATATCAAGTTATTTCCTACTTAAAAAGGAAACAATAACTTCAGACACCTGTATGAAAAAGCCACAAGAAGCTTATGGAACTTGTAGATTTGTTCCCATGTTTAATTTTGTGACATTCTTAAATTCCACATAAAGTCTTCTTTATATGAGTGATTTTTATCTTTGGCGATTAAAGCTTTAGGACTACAGTTACAGATTTTCTAGCAGAGAGAAAAAAATACGTAAAGCACTCTGTAATCAATTCTCTTCAACACTTGGAGTATAATCCTCTGCTATGGACATAAGAAATTCCCTACTGGGTGAGACCCTTAGTCCATCTAGCCCAGCTGGGAGAGCCTGCATGACTTGCCATGATCCACAGTCTTCACCAACATACACATTTGTTGGATTAGGGATATTAGTGCAGACATCTCTGCCTGATCCCTTCCTTCAGTATATTTTCATGGACTTGTTATCCATGGATTTGTCTAATCCCTTTTTGAATGGGCTGATGCTGTCTGTCTCCACAACCTCCTGAGACAGTCAGTTCCAGAACTTCACTTCCACAGTGGAAAAAAGTACTTCTCTCGTATGTTTTGAACAGATTTTCTTCCAGTTTCAATGAGTTTCAGAACCAAGAAGATTTTGACATTAAAATGCTCCTTTGGTCTATCCAAAGCTGAGACCTCAGAGAGCACAGGACGACACACTTCTCTCTTTTCCCATGGTTTTCAAGCACGTGACAGTGCCTGCGAAATTCACCATCCTGTGTTAGCAAGCATGCAGGCTCTTCCAGTCTTTTCAGCAGTACCACATCACAGCTCACTGAATCCACAGATCTTCCTTTTCAGTTAGCCACTCCACTTCATTTACTTTTAGCCATAGAGCAAAAAGTCTCCCTGTTGCATAGTCGACCCTTACTCCTTGCACGGACATCAATGGCAGCAGTGAGCCTGAACGCACAGCAGAGACCTGCGAAGCCATGCATGGTACAGGTCAGAAGTTGGCACTTTGCCTTTGCTTGGATGCCAGCTGGGAGACTGGGACCCCTTAGCAGGGAAGCACCAGAAAAACAAAGGAAAAAAATTTCTGCAAATAGACAGTTGCCAGGAAATGCTGATGCCATGACATGCTGTGTCAATTTTAATGGTTAAATTAAGCTTACTAATCTAAGAATGCCCATTGCAAATGTAGGAAGTAAAGACATTTCTCTAAGAACACTGATTTAGATTAAATACCCTTCCCTTGTGGTTTCTTAATAACATGGGACACGACAAGTACCACTAACTAGTACACATAAATGTTGATACTGCTGTAAGGTCTGAAGTGGACCAAGTGAAAAAAGGTACAATTGGTTTAGCTTGTTTTTGCAAACATTCTTTAAGCCTGTTTCAACTTTTTCTTTGAAGTGGAATTTAGGTAGGTGCCACTTGGAGGCACTCTTATACTATTCTCACTTGGAGTTTCTATAAGCATTTCATTCAGGGAAACAGTCATTTAAAAAAATTTCTTCTTTCCTCCTAATAATCATCTAGAAATGGGTAATTAACAACAGTTTGGGTAGTTAAACTTTGACATTAGTTGTATTTATTACCTTGTAATTTTGTCCAAGGTAAACAGTCTCCTATACTTTCAATAAAGTGACTTAATTCCCTTGTGTAATGGATGATAAAACATTGCCTGTGATGCAATACTGTTTCAAAGAAGTGGTTAGGAAGGATTGCAAACTGCAAACTTACACAAATAATTCACTTTAAACTGCGTGGGGTTTTATCACTTCAGATTCAAAATTAAATACCCAGCTTATAATTATATTCTATATGTGTTAAATTATATATAATTATCCCTGAGAAGCAGAGAAAAGTATTTCTGTTTTATAGGCACACATAATCTCTCCATTTTGATTGCATGTTAGATATGGAACCTTGGAATGCATTTCATTGTATTTGGAGCAGTGTATTTCTTACACATATGCAAAACTCAAATAATTATTCTCAGCCTAAGCAGAGATGACATTTTGCAAATCATTTGTACACCATAACAGTACTTTTAAATTTTAAACGTGATGTGTTTATTAATTTTCCATGGTTCACCAAAGAAAAAAAAACAATCAGATGAGAAGAAAGCTTGCCCATCACTTGCAAGGCAGCATGTTGCACACCTGTGAAAGTCTAGAGAGAGAGGAAAAAAAACACTTGGATCACAGTGCTGTCCTTAGTAAAAGGTACATGAAGGGAACAGGTCTACTAACAGGGGAGAAAAAAAATCATGACTCAGAATCACAGATTGGGTCCTTTTGGCTGTAACCCAGGGCTGTACCACCCATGCTCCTGTACCACCTCACACCTCTGCATTGGGTCAACTGACCAAGGTTTGTAAAGGAATGCTGCAGGATCCCATTTCCTGCTCATCCTGCTGAGGACGTGCCATTAACAGCAGCACAGGACCTATACTGAGGTGCTGCCGGTAAATCCCTTCCCAAACTGCACACAGAGGAGAGCTCACTCTCCTGTACAAGCAGAGCCTTACGGCATCTCAGCATCAAGGAAACAGCAATATTACAAGCAGGTTCCTAGCAAGATCTCCTCATTTCAAATGACTCTTTCACAGCTAAATTGTGTCATTCAAAACACTTTTGAACAATGCATGTAATTCAGAGATGTACCTCATGTTCATCTTCCCAAAGAAATCTTGCATACAGAGAACATATATTCCTCATATTAGGAATTCCTCAGAGTGAAGGATATTAGCACAAACTATATTTGAGCACAGCGTAAGTCTAAATACCGAGTGGTGAGAGATAATACCTGCCTAGGGAGCCATAAGGACAAAAGTGTACTTAAGGAGAATGATGGGTTTCAGCAATGTCATAAAGAAGGCAGCGAGTAGAAGCCACCTTGTTGGGAGGAAGGGAAGGAGCTGAAAGCCAGGGTAGTCCTGTGCTACAAAAGCAGCAAAGGGAAATGGATATTAACCCTCTGGAAATCTTTTGGCTCTACTTGCACTCTTCTTTTTAGGGCCTATAAACTTTCCTTCACAGCATGCACCAATCATGACTTTCTGCCAGCACTGTTTTCTCTTCCTGACATAGGAGCAGCCCTAAAGGGCCAGAACAGCAGTGCCAAACCCCTTGTCCCATCTCCAACAGTGAGAAAAAGCCAAAGCTTGCCCCTGCCCATCCCACCACCAGCAGCTCAACACCCACCAGATGTGCTTTCCAAATAACAAGTTACCCACAGGGGATTTTCCTTCAGTGAATGTGTCTGGCTTCTACCTGAACATAAAGTCTTTACTATGCCTTTTTATTTCCTCCTCTCTGCTAAAGACACCCAAGCTAAACACATATAACACATGGAAGTAATATTGACTGCAAAAAAGCAATGGAGACAGAGTACAAATTCTCCCAACATCCTGTGACAGGAGTTTCCAGAGCTTACCCCCCACACTTTATAGCTTGTTTGTTTTGAACCTGCCACCTCCTACTCATCCCTCTCTTTATCTTCAACCACTTGAAATAAATTTTTTTTGTCCTTTTCCCCTTCTCTTGTTATTTCTTTACTGTTTCTCTTTTTCCACTTTATCCCTACTCTTTCCTTCTTGTTCTTCTCCCCACCTTTATTTTTCCCTCCAGTTTTGACAGCTCTCTCTCTCACCAAGCATGCATTATTGGCATAAAATTATTCCTGCAAAATTAAGTGGTAATCGGATAGCCACATCCCCTCAGAGGCAGGATTTCTTATATGTCTTACTCTGTTCAGACAAGTCTTCTGGCGCTATTCATAATGCAGAAGTGTAATGAATAAATAACTAAATATATTTTTTTCAGTGAAGTAGTTTGCCACATCTTCCTCCCTTCCTGCCTCCCCGCTAAAGACTTTCTACACCAAAAGACCTAAAGAGAACATCACCTATGCCAAGCATTTACTACATGAACGTCAAATTTCCTGAGAACAAAGTAATGGAGGCAGCACAAAGGATCTGATGTTTCTGCCTTAACAAACTATAGATACTAGATAAGATGTTATTCTACCACTCACATCAGTTCAGCTAAACCTGGTTTTCTAAACAGCCCTCTGTTAAAGATGGTCTGGAGTCACAATCTCAGCAGCAGTGGGATTGTGTACCCATCAGACCCTGGCATTAAGGACTCACAAATATTCCTTCTTAGCCCTGCCATTATTTCACGGTAGAGCAGTAGGTGCCTCCATGACTTCGGTGTAGAAGGACACAGACCCTGCACAAAAGACGTCAACTCCAACTGGTCAACCTCTCTGCTTGATGATGTTGTCAGAGCACAGAAAAGGCTTTTCTTCAAGTTAAGTTTCCTTTCAGCTAATACTTCATCCACCTTCAGGTCACCAAATGATTTATGCTTGTGATTTTACACCCAAACTGGTCCCTGATGCTAATTTGACAAGCCAACTGGTGAATCCTTAAAACACTTTTCTGTTAAAGTGACTAGACAGAGTTGAAACTGTGCATTAGGGCGTCAATCACAGAAACCATCTGTTCTAACAGGGTTCTTTTGCTTTCCAAATTCAAGCTTTCTGAATGAGATACTGATTGTTTTATAAAATACTGACAAGAATCAGTATACAAGAAATTACCTATTCAGCATATTAGAGATGATAATTGACAGTAGTCAGTTAACAAGTGAAGATGTTTTGAATGATTAACATTAGGGAGGATGAGTTAGAGTCTCTTCATTAATTGTGTATTAAATTAACCTTCCTAACACAGTTTGAAAATTGCTTTGCAAAACATTGCATATGAGCCTTAAGTGCAAGTCATTGTTTCCCATGGCTAGTTACAACTGTCATAAAATAAATCTGGGATCTGGATGAGCTTTGTTGTCTTTCTTCAAGACAATATCTTAAGGTAATTTTATTTTTAGTCATGAATGACTATCACCATCATCTTTTCATTTATCACACAAATCTTCCAGAATTAAGAGTGATTCAGAGTAGATATGAGGAAAACCTTTTTCCCCATGAGGGCAATCAAGCAGGGGAGCAGCTTGCCCAGATATGTTGCACCATCTCCAGCCTCAGAGGTTTGCAGGACCCGAGAGGATCAAGCCCCGAGCAAGTGGGTCAGACCTCAGAGCTGACTCTGCTGGGGCAGAAGGTCTGACCAGAGACCTCCTGGGGCCCCTTCCTACCTAAATTACTCTGCAACCCCTGCATCCCAAAATAGTCCACTTACACCCAGCATTCCACCATTATAGTTTACAGACATTAGACTGACCCTGTCTTGTCTCAGCTACCCCAATGCTTCCTGATCCTCCACAAGTTTAGGACAGAGTCATATTCTTTCAATTCCCACCAAACTAACTACAACCCTGATCTCTGCTCTGTGCCCTTCAGCAGAGCTGACGGTTACCTACCACGCCAGCCTTTTCTAGAGAGACAAAATATTGCTTTCCTAGAATTTCTTCCTTCCAGACACTCTACAGATATTTTGATCTATAGCAGTGTCACATGGAGAAATACAAAGATTTTGAATACAATTATTTCAAAATTTTGTGCCCTTCAGCATCTACATGTCATTGCCATCCTGAACCTCTTAGAACAAACTGTAACCAGTCTTTCTGAATATCTGTAGATGGTTGGGGAGACACTTTCCTATTCTGAGGACACAACTTACATAGAGAGAGCCAGATAATACTGAGAATTCCAAAAGAAAAGAATATTATAACATCAGGCCCCTGTTAATCTACAATATATTTAGTCTTCAGTTTATTTTGAAAGTAGCAAGCACCAACTTTCTTCACACTGTATTTCCTATAGATCTTTATCAAGACTTTTAATATGTATATATCCTCTCAGATATATTCCTTTTATCCTTCATGATACCAAAATGCTCTACAAACAATACAGTGTTCACCTGTTGGTATGTAGCTGTAGAAGACAATTCCTCCCCAACATGCCACACAAAAAAAAATAAGGGCCAAAGCAATTCTAGAAGAAAGTAATATATAAACTTTAGGGAAGAAATGTCCACATGGAGTAGGAAGAACCTCTCCATTAAGGTATTCCTTTTATGTGTTATACAAAAACAAGAAAATGGGGGAGTGAACATGACACTACGCTTTATTTTTCTAAATTAAAAAAAGTTCGAGATATATATATGTATTATATTACAGCACAGCATTCCTTTCTATCAGCAGCCTGTGAAGCTCATGATGCCGTAGGTGTTCTCAAAAGGGCTGCTGAACAGACTGCAGTGATAGAACAGACCTTCGCTCTGTGAAATCCTGCTGACAGCTAAGAGCTGAATGCTACAGTTTCTTGTACTATTAAGATAACACAATTGCTTGGATGCAGCAACATCTTACAGAGTTTATGAGGTAGTGATCAATCTCTGATTGACAATTCTAATTAGCAGCTCTCTTATGTGCAACATTATGGCATTTTATAGCAACTTTCTGCTGCCTATTAAATCTCCGCAGCCATCTTATATGAAACAGACTACTTTATAGATCATTTGATACCCAACACTGTCAGTTATGTTTGTTTATACTGAAAGGCTTTATTGGCATTGAAACATGCTATTTTTGATATAAAAGTTCATATCTATAATACCTAGTGATACCTTCCAAGACTTCAGCATTTCTTGTCTGAAGAGCTACTGGCATTTGAGGCTGGCACAGGAGGACTACTGTGTCCTATTATTACTGTTTCCAGAACACAGTGTATTTCAGGTATAAGGTTTTGTACATCTGGAGATGTTTATTTTTCCCCCTCCAGTAGAGGTGATTCATAATGGAATACAGTAATTGTAAGAAAAATGACATCTGTTTAAAAACATGGTTCTCTGTTACAGTCATGATGACATATCACATTTTGCTTGGTTGAAAAAGCACTAAAAAATGGTGTTCATTTGAGATGTGTTATTGAAATGTCTAAATAGATTTTTCATGGAATAACATCTTTCCCAAAAACCCACAACAAACTAGACAATAATTACATAGCAAGGTCATACCTTAGCATCCCCATTAGAATTTGTAACTAGTAGACCAAGGTCCATCAGAAATACAGGAAATAAGCCTGTCTTTTAGTCATTGAGTTTCTCACCTGTACTGAATATGAGTTTGTTTCAGGGTTTTTCTTTCTCCCTGATATTTCTTTTGAAAAACTAGGCTTTCCATCATACAGAAGGTGATAAATTACTGAGAAAAAACAGTATCTTTTCTTGTCATGTGTGTGGATTGTACCAGAGATCTATTTTCCCTGGTGTTCTTGGAGGAAAAGACAGTATATATAATAAAGTTTTCCTCCCTCCTCCCCAGAAATCCCAGAACAGCAATTTGAGTTTAAATGTTACCTTAAGCATACTTTAAATTAACCACTGAACACTTCCAAACTAAATTTAAAGATGAGCGATCAGCAAAAATTTTGTAACAACACCACAAAAGAAAAAATGATTGTGAAGTACAGATAAGGAGGTCGATGATATACGCACTTGAAATACTAGATATCAGCAGACAGAATGCAAAGCACAGCAGGGCAGTTACAACTCACTGTGATTCATCTTTTAAATAAGGCTTTTCTAATTTTATGAAGTATTTGTCATATCAAATGCTTCCTAGTTCCATGAAAAATTTCTTTGATTTCCATCTCTTCGGATTTTGATGTACAGTACAGTGTTGCCTTCATATAAGGATTAATGCTGGAATTATAAATAAACCGCTCAATATTTAGGACTATTGATGGTGGTAAGTGGCACCCTGAAAGCTGAATTCCCTCACTTCACAATAACTTCACAATATCACACAAAACTAGAAGCTATACAAGGAGGACGCCCTCTGTTTAATTCAGAAGGGAGAGGGCCTCGAGATGCATTGATTTCAAACTTATTTTGCAAGTTACCTTTTAAAAAGTATTATAAATCTTCCCTGTAACTCAAGAAAATATTTTTTTTTTTTTCCCCTGGAAAATTAGTCAGGAGGCAATATATATGCCTATATCTAATATACAGGCACACATATGTATAAAAAATGTTATTAGAAAGGAAAGATTGTATTGCTTTAATAAAAACAAAGATAAAAAAATCAAGTAGGAGCTCCAGCATAACCAGTCTCTCCTACTCATACTGACTGTGCAGGAGTTAAACCATCCAAGATACCCTTTGGCTTTCTCTGCCTTCCTGCCAGGTCACCCTCCTCCTGCACCCCAGGCACCTCCCACTTTCTGGCTCAGGGTTTTTTCCTTCAGCTGCCAGCCCCAATCCCTATTTGCGCTGCCAGGTGCTCTGCATATCCTCTGCTAACAAGGCAGTTCCTCTACTCTGCTGAAATCTTTGCTATTTTGGCAGCCTTCATTCCATCCCAACTCTTCCTTTTCACCCTCATCTCCCTCCTCTCCTGCCAAAACGCACCTTCCTTGAACCACTCTTTCTCCAATTCACTTCCATAACTCTTTGGGGTCATACAGGACAAATTCCTCTGCCAGCCATTTAAATAACTCTAGTTCCCGAATATCGGAGAGGACATATCTGCTACATACTCAGGGATGGTATGTTTTAGCTTTAAATTGAGTCTTTCCATGACTCAAAACAATTTGTGTTAAACATTTCCACACAACCTACTAAAGAATGAGAGACCTCATTCAAATTTAAACAGGACCCTCTCTCCTACACATTAAAAAAACTAGCCAAACTTGCTTAGTGTGTTAAATAGCAATAATCAGAAGTGACAAAGAATGCTAATACCAGATACCATTTCTACTTGGAGAGAGGGAGGAATCGGCATCACCCATCCTGAAATCATTGTTAAATTGGGCATCAGTAACAGTGCCATAGACAAGGATAAATCTTCCCCCTCATCCACATTCAAGTGCAGTTTGGATATCTGCTGTATGTTCTGTACTTCTGCTATTCTCCACTGATTTTTGGTAGAGAGATGCATAAAATATGCAACACAGACCTGTGGTGCAAACTGGAGGATGTAAGTTTATTCCTGCTTTGATGAAGGGAAAATACACTTCTCTCAAATATTCCCCTTGGACCACATAGGCAAAAAAAACAGAGTTACATGGTATGCCTTCGGAAAGGAGAGTGCTGTTAGCCCAAATAACTCAATCCAGTAATAAAGTAAAACCAGAAAAAAAAAATCAGTTCTAAGAGTTGACTAGAACTGTGTGACATTCCCTATGTAGCAGAAACACCTCTGCAATTTTTAAGGTGTTAGAGTTCACATTTTAACTGTATAATATAGCTCAGATCTCACCTAAGAATCAAATTTAATAAAAATCTGTTGGAAAGCCTTAGGTGTATTTTAAACAACATCCACTGGTTTTTATCCAGTATCTTGAGATCTATATCCAAAACAGAACTTAAATAATGCAGCATGGAAGCAACACTCATGTTGAGGTTCCTTTACTTTAAGAAAGTTCTTGTTTTGTACGTATGTACGCACACACTATGAATCAACTTTTGTGGAATATCTTAATATTTTTTAACTTCTGCTGTTCATTTATTTTGAGTGGCCATGCAAAATAAAAGCATTTACATATAATAATATAAAACACTAACTTTGCATTTTAACATGAATTTTAGCTCAGACACTTTATGCCACTTTATAAAGGTTACAACTAATTTTTAATTTAAAAGCTTAATTTCTATTGAATTTTAGAGACAGTCTTATTTAAAATAGATTTTCTGTACAGTAGACTTTGTCATTTAAAGTGACCTATAAAATGTATAGACAAAGCACCTTCTGATATGTGTGTCCCTTGTACCAGGTTGATCTACTGACATGCCCTCAAAAATTGGCTTACAAGGAAATTATTTCAAAATGATTTTTTATTTGTCTTCATAATTGTATAGATAGGAAATAGGTTAACAAAAAATTAGTTTGCCCAAAATTATCTAGACTATTATCTAGGAACTCAGAGGTAAAGATAGGGATTGAATACGCATCTTCCAGCTCTTCTAACACCAATGTCTTCCTAAGAGACCATGTTATCTCCTATATCATACCACTTAAAAAAATACCCAGAAGATAAATAGTAGACAGGTCAGACTGCAGTCCAGTCTGCAACTTTCCATAGTTAGAAATGCAAACAAGAATTGACCTGTACCACTTCTCCTGATCTCAAACCAGTTAGAGCACATCTCCTCCAGAAACCAGGCCAAGGGAACTCAAGTCAATGACCACGGATAAAAGCTTTTCCGATAAACTCAATTCATTAAATCAAATGGAGACTCTAAAATGATGAAGATTATAATAAATTATTTCTTAATCCTGCTGTATCAATCCATCACACATGGTACTACAATGCAACGAGCAGTAACACTAAAAGCTTTATTAAAGTAATCTCTTCGTTCAGAGCTCAGTGGTGGCTGGGGGCAGAAGAAGAGTTACAGTGGAGGATATAGAGGAGCAGTGGGTCACAACTGCTGTGCAAGTGGGAAGGACCACCTCAGGTCAGCATTGTGCTGTGAAAAGTGACACACAATCTGATGTTGGCATATGCAGTGGCTTGCATGCCATTAGCATTTGCCACAAGTTTCTCCATACTCTTCCCCGCTCCCTGGCCAGGTTTCCAAGCCCTGTGTGCTCATAAAGGGCAGCTCAGTGGCAATATCTAAATACACATTCGGTAGAATGGCTCATCCAGTCAGTCTAGGAGCACAACAAAGCCAAGTGAAAAATATCAGATTCACGTTATGGTACAGAGGTTGACAGTGCCAGAGATAGGACCAATCCATTCTGGTTGCTTTGAGAAACGTAAGGAACAGGATGTTTCCTCAGATTTAGGGAATATTTATAGTTGTTAGCTATCCCTATACTATTAAGAAGATTGTGAAGCACAGAACCCCGTTAGTCTGCTACTGACATGCTAGTTTTTTGAACTCTGCTAGCTTATGATTATCATATTAATGTAAGAAATTGCAATACCATTAGTTAACTCTAAGCATGTTAACAGATTTTTTAAACAAAAAAAATCAAAGTAGTAGCTGTTTTCAAAGCTCTTGGTATTAGTAAAAGGAGGAAGTAGTAAATCTAAAGAACTTTTACTTATTTATTTTTAAACAAAACCAGCCTGATCAGAGAAATATACCTTGAACACATTCAGATACGGGCTGTATTTACTGGCTAGCTCAGAACCTAGTTATTTTATTACTATTACATATTTCTGCCTGATGCATTTGTTACTGGTACTTCTGGATTCAGGACCTTACCTCAACATCGGCTGGTAAAATGCAGTGTTGATTTTGATCCATTAGACTGGATCCTCACTATCTAAGACTGTTTGTATACTTCACTACCACAAAGAAAAGAGTGATAATGCCTCCAAGGAAGTGCCTGAAGTGGGATGGCATAAGAGGCTACATGGATGGCCCTGTCCAAGTGTCTCAGGCTATGCAACCTTCCCCTAGCTTCCTTTGGTTGGAAACACTAACATGTGCTCATCAGGATGGTGGTTGCTCAGGGCCCTTACACCCTATTGACTTCCAGTAACTCATGGGAACTTCCCAATGATTTGTATTTAAGCAAAGATGGTTTTACATTAGGACAATGACATCATTACAAACCCCACTTTCACACTGAATAGTAGGTGCTTAAAAAGACCAGATGAGTTTTCCTATGATTCTGCAGTTCCTGGAGAGTTTGGTCCAACGAGCACTCCAAAGATCTTTATTTTACAGTTTATGTTTCACAGGTCAGCTACGCTCTCTATCTACCCATCATACCTGCTCTGAGCTGCAGCATCCGAGATCTAAAACCAAAACCTAACCAATAAATGTTTGACTTTCAGTTGCATTTCACTGCAGACATTTTCTATGCACCACACCACATTCACAAAAGACAAATCTGATGGGAATACTGCATGAAAGGGCATTGGCGTAAGTTTGAGTCCAGTATTGAAGATTCAAGACTTCAGATAAAAATCCAAAGTTTTGAAGTTCTCCTTGTAATAGTGTTTTATACTTACACAGCCATACAAGCAACTCAAAACGTTTTTATATTTCTTATAGAAAAAAATCTTGCAACATCCCTGGGAGATAGAGATGTAGTACAGTCATTTTACAGATGAGGAAACTTAAGCATAGAGCAAAGTATATGACTATCAAATTGACATTTACTTTCAATATCTAAAACAGACTCTTAGGCATCTAAATGATGCTTAAGTATTCACATTCAGAAATGAGTATCTTACTCCAATTCAGCAACAGGAGTTGTCAAATATAAAATACATAAAATACTAAAAATAACCTAGCCAACATCTTAGGTTAATTAAAAGACTTATAAATAGACAACATCTACCTGGTAAATTTTCAAACAGCAACCCTAGGGGGAAAGCAGAGGTCTAAATATTAATAGCAGTTCTTTTACCACTGGACCTAGTATTACTGTAAACAGAAGCAATTATTTTTGGTTTAAGAGTATGTAGTTGGGATGTTTATTTATCACCTTGGTAAATGAAAAAATATTCAATTCATAACTAGAAGCACAGTAGGACAGTTAGCAACTGCTATTGCCAAAAGTTGGTCCATCTCAATATAAAAAAAAAGTGTCTCTCCTAGCTAAACACAGTTTTTGTAATTTTCTCTAGCAGGACATTTTAAGAAATTTTCTATGTGAGGCAACTTTGTTTTCCCCAAACTGTGAGCCCAGGGCATGTATTTCATTTTGATTTTTTGTGCCTTTAGAGTTTGGTCGTGCCACCTTCACCCACCTGCCACTTCCCAAACCTCTTTGCTTCTCCATGTGCACAGGAGATGGCCAGACAATACAGAAATCATTCAAATCACTTTACATAACCAGCACCCGCTCTTCTGCACACACGTTGGATCTGCTATGGCTTGAACTGCTTCTGTGCCCTGCAATAAATTTTAATCAGATACTTCGTACCCTGTTGTACTCTTCTCTGAAACCATCCAAAGTGCTCTTGTTGCTAAGGAAACCACTTCCTTGTTATCCTTGCATGCAGCTCCATTGCCTCCTTCCCTCCATCTCTTCTCCTTTCCCTCTCCCCATTTTTCCTAAGCTCCAAGGGACAACTCTGACACTGCGTTATGAAAGCTGAGCCATTTACACCCCTCCCTTGGAGGGCAAACTCACTTGAAACACATAAGCCACTGCAAACAGGATTTGTGGTATTTAAAGTATGACTGTCCTTGCACAGGCCCATTATGTTTAATTAGTCCCTATGCAGCAAGAGAGAAGCTGATCCCAATGGGCTGCAAGAGTGAGGAGGAGCTCTAACCCACCATGAGAAAGGCAGAAATCCTCAGCTCTAGGCTTTTCTTACAGGAGCTGACAGAAAAAATATATGGAAGAGAGCAGAGACAGGCTGGATATGCAAGTGTTTGAGTATTTTTCCTAAGCATTAAAGTTCCAGACCCTTTCACTCTCCTCTGCAGATCATTCCCCTCCATGCCAGCCCCACTTCAGGAAGAGTTGTTTACCTCTTTTGGAGAAATGAAGTCCCCTGAGCCATTTGACTGCCAAATTGATTTCTGACCCTTTGCTTCCCTCCAGTCTCCTGATGTTTAAGTTATGCAGCCGACAAGCAGACCACAAGAACAGCTCACATTTAGGGTTACATTCTCAAAGCTGTGAGAGCAATGCATGCAGAACACAGCTCCATCACCACAAGTGCATGGAAAAAAAGAGACTAGGGAATTCAGCTTTCACCATGTCCCTCCTGTATGGCCAGACCCAGAAGGCAAGAGTGTAAACCAAGCTGTTAACTGAAAAGGCACAGGGGAAGCAGAGTAAGGGAAGAAAGTCAACAAAATTTTGAGTGCTTTCTTCAACAGAAGTTGTTAAAACAGCATTTGAATAAAACCTCATTTTATTTTGTAGATTTTTCAGGGAAAAGGGAACACATTCAACATACACAACTCCCTTTTGAAAGGGCCCCTTTAACTATCCATTGTGCTTGTCAGTAATGGTAATTTTAACACATTTCAGCTTTTTCCACACTCATTACTCTTCCCCGCCTTGCTTTTGCTTTTTATCACATTCACCTTCATATGGCAGGATATAGAAGAGACAAAAGGAAAAATTCAGAACTAAAGAGCAAGTAACCTCTAATATTATAGAGGTTTCTCTGTGCTTTTGCTTTTCCAAACTAAGCCTCATTGCCGTTACTATTGAGTGTAAGGATCCTGCTGGGTCTGTTGCAGTTGTCCTATTGACTTTCTCTGGGTGAATAAGTTCCTGTCAAGAGCACCACTAAATATCCACTTTAGAAAAGCACTTTTAGCCATAAAGAGAACATTTTCCCTTCCTTCCTAGAGTCAGAGCCAGCACTGCAAGGCAAAGTGAAAATGCAGTCTTTGGAGACAGATATAATTATAAGTAAATACTTCATAGGCATTAATTAGCAGCATTTTTTCACCTGTGTTTTGTATAGGGAGTCAAACATCCCTCAACAGAATTTGCTGGTGCTCCTATACTTGCTACTACCACTTTACAAGTAATAATTACACCAAATGCTTGTACTGCATCAAGCTTCAGATGCTTGAATAATATGAATCTAAATTCTTTAGCTGTAGATTTTTTTTTCTAGTCAAAAGAAGCCAAGATACTGATTCAGAGTCAACTGTATGGCAGCTGCTTAGTGTTTCTTTGTGGTCAGGAACTGAAGCAGGAATAGACTCATCACAAAAAAAATCCACAAAATTCCAGAATGTTTATTTGAGACTCCAGTTAATTATCCGAAAACAATCATTGAGAGGTACGAAGCAATGGCTCATCTGCATTCAACATCAGTGCCGTAAAATGAAGGTTAAAGAAATAACCCTACAGAAATAGGGCAGCAGAAAAGATGAAAAATGAAGATCACTATTGGTCTTCACACTTCTAGAAACAGCAGAGCAAATGCTCACTGAGAATAAGCCACTAGATCTGCATTTGCCAGCAAAAAGAACAGCCAATTTCTTTGGGCTGTTTATGTCCAAGGCTATGCAGTTTTTAATCAAAGGCTACTGCTCTTGCTGACATAGACAATGCATTACTGATATTGTATAGTAAAAAGCCTTAAAGAATTTCTTAAATTATTTTTCATATAATAAATTTAAGAATTCTTGACTCACTTGTCAGAGTTCAGCCTTTTTCTTTAGACACAAGCCATGAAAGATGTCTGTTCTTTTGCTTTGCTGGGATGACGTTCCGAGTTACGGCTCCTACACCAATGCAGAACACCACAAATCCCAGAGAGATGCTCACGCATGTATTATTAAATATTTACAAAGGTTTTATTCTGATGAATAACGTCAATAAACCTATGTGTTATAGAAAGTTCAGAGATAGGTTGAAGAGAAACATTTATGTATTCAGCTGAAAAATAAATGCTAGAAAGACTGGAATTATTTTGCAGAAATCTTGAAATGCATGTCACCAATGTGTCCCTATAGCAGCTATAGAAAGTGCTGGCTTTGAAGGCAGCCTAGTGGAAAAACAACACAGCCACTTGTGGCTGTGACTCAGCATCATAACTGTCTTCTGACATACAGTCTGCTCTTATCATGTACTCAAAGGGGTCTTTAACATGAAGTGGCAGAACCTGTATTTTCATTCCTAAATGTCTTCAGGTTTGCTTAATCTGGGACTTGTGAATGCCTAGTTCACCTCATCCCTTAGCTGGGCACAAGAGAACATCCTTATAGCTGTTTTAAGATTTTCCTCTGAGCTGTAGAGTTCACTGCTTGAACATATGAATATGCAGTTAGGAGCCAGAAGCTGTCAGAAAATCATGCAGCTATTCACTGGAACAAAGAAGAGAGGAGAAATGTCTTAATATCAGAGCTGTCTTGACATTTCCCAGCATAACCAGATCTGGCTGTGGTCTGCAAGAAATCAATTCACAAAGAAGCCACAAATATCAGCTAATGCCTTGATTCATAAACTTTTATCCACGCTGGTATGAAAGTTCTATTAAAGTAAATAGGACTATCATCTTATATACTCAGGTTGCAGGATCAGAGCAGGTGAGAAGTCAAGCAGCCTGTTTGAAAGCTCCCTGGGGGCGAGGGCAGGGATGTTTGGAAACCAGCCCTAAACTTTTTTCTTTATACAGATTCACATTGTCCTCATTTTACCTATCCTGGATAGTCTGAACTAATGAGATTGCTTAGTGCCTTAGTTTTGGTAAGGAGTACATAAATATTGATCGCTACTGGAAAGGTTCCAAAAGCCTTTTAAGTGACACTTGTTTTGCACTAATTTTTATTCACATATTTTGGAAAGAAGAGTTTTTGTTTCTACTTAGTTGACAAATGCTTTTATTGAGTATTGTAAATAAGCAGCTTTTACAGGACTAGGTAAATCATTGGAAAACTTTTGTTTTAAGGACTACTGTTCACTCCTTCAGATCTGTTATTTTTGACAAGAGGGAAGAAAGGTTACAGTAGTGTACAGCATAAATAATTTTCAACTAATGGGCCTAAAACTTCAAGGTCAAGTCTTTTATGGGTTTATTATTAATCTCTTGACTTCAACTGACTTACAGTTTCATTTTGGGGAATTGTTTTTAAAGAAAGTGAGGGTTTTTTCTTTTTTGAAAAATATTGTTGGTTTTAGCTACTTTCTCAGGTTTTCATGGATGGGTGTCTTGATTTCAATTTTCCTGAATGCATGGTATGCTTCTGAAAAGGGTGACTTAAGGGTTATTTAGTTGGTGGCAGGATGTTAACAGTAATTGGGGCTACACTTGGAATTATTCTTACAGGTATTACTACAATGGAAATAGAAATAGCCAAAAGGACAGATTTTTAGTGGACAGATACACTAAAATGTAACTCTGCTTGCAATAATTAATATTTCAGAAACCTGTGAAACTAAATTGGCAGTAAAGAACCAATTGCAGCTTGCATTTCCAAGTCTCTACTCCAAAACTAAGCAAGGTCAGGGATGGGATGAATTTATTCCATACAGGTTACAGTCTCAGAGGTTAAAAACTGTATGACCATTAAAAAAATACAACTGGTGCACAAGAAAAAAGAGGAAGAGTTGTTTATCCCCCCGACTGATAAAAATCAAGAGCCATTGGAACTTTCTACAAGGTTATTGGATAAGGTACAGGGTACTGCATTTCCAGGTGCAGAGAACTGTTTACATGATGGCCCCATGACCCAGCAATGAAGTACACAAGAATATAGGTTTCTCATTATACACATGTCATTGTTCAATTAAAAACACAGCACTAAGGGAGCTCTTGAAGTCCTGACCCAAGATGGGGGTAATATCAAATCTAGGGGAGGTTCCCTCAGGGAAAAAAAAAATTTTGGTATCTAATTTCTTCTCTAAAACACTGCATAGGGCAGTTCAACTTCAGCTTTAAGCATTTTTTTTTAGTTTTCAGACAGTTCTTTATTACCAGTCATACAAGCATAGACTGCAGAACCTTACAGCATTGTGTTAAACGTGTACTATGTAATCACGAAGACAGTATTTCTATATGCTAATGAAAAATACTGCACTTTAAGAGATAAAGCCTATTTAAAATATACTTTGTCAGGAAGAGGTCTGATTTTCTATCAGGTATCCTCTACTTGTAGCCATTTAGTAAAGAGCAGCAGTGGTTGAGAACAGCAAAGTTTACAGGCAGAGCTAAATCCCACAACCCTTCCAAGAGCAGGAGCCAGTCTGAAAGGAAGGGACTGACCATGCTAATGCTAAATCTGCTGCTCGCTCTGCAAGGAGCAACTCAGCAGGGGAAAAAGGCAAAGTCTCCCCTTCTGCTAGGAAGCTAGGCCTGAGAAGCTGTGTACACAGAACTCCAGCTCTTCTAATCTCTCTTATGCTACCAGAATCATGAACATGTAAAAGTAATTCCCATTTAGGTGAAAAGCATTAATAACTGCTTTACATACATAGTGAAGGAATTTTTGGTTTGTTTTGGTTTTTTTTAGTATCTGTAGAGAAGTTTAGCCATCTATACTCCGAACTTATCCTTTACAAATTTTGGGAAACACACTTGCAACTGCTGAAGCTATCATACGGTTGGTTGAACTGGCCTGGGTGTCTCCACACTGCTTTTTCACGTGATGTGGAAGGAACCGGCTGAACAAAAACTCCTACACCCTGTAGGCAGACTTTTCAGCTGATTAGTCAGCCACATGCTTAAGTCTATTAATATATAGCTCTATTGCCATGGCAGCAGGTTAAAGTTAGAAGTAACTAGATTTGAATAATTTAAATATGCTAAAAATACCAACTTTTAGGCTTAAGTGGTTCTATATGTCACAACGCTTTGTCATCCATAATGACAATTGCCACCTATGTTCGAAAGTCTCCTTAGAAAACTCAGTCACCACATATGCACATAGTTCTCCTGCCTATGTACTCATACTTCAAAACCCATGTCATACAGTTCCAGTTGCAGACGCTGAACCCAATAGTTTCCCCCCCCTCAAATATAGTGAATACATGCTTTATGATAGAAATCAAACTACAATAACCAGATATTGGAAGAAGATTGAATAAATTGAGTTTGATCAGTATGGCCCAGCCAAGTCAGCTTCCAGACAAACCTGAGTACAATTTCATAGATTTCTTTTTCTACATGCTTACAACTACACAAAGACCACACAAAAAATTTAATAAATTTAGCTTTTTAAATAGTGATTTTGCAGTGCAAACATATGATAAAAACCTACAGAAGATGCAGAGGATACCAAACCATATTGTCCTATCATCTCAAAATAGTGACCATGCTTAAAAAAAACCCTAAAAATTAACAGTTTGACAGGTGGTAGAAAATGTAGTTCCCGTACATCAGTTTACCAAAGAGCAAATCCAATGTAAGCTAAAATTTTTTCCTGTTCCTAAGAACTTCTGAGTGGCTCCAGACCCTCCAAATTAATCCAGTGCCAATCCCAATCAATATAAACCACTCACCTAAATAAAATCATTCAGGTGTGTTAGTGTTTCCAGGACTGTCTCTTTGACAGCAATGGGAAAGAGACATGGCTCACAGTTAACAGAAGAATTCAAAAAGAATTTCTATCTATCACATTTAGCACAGACGCAGTATTCAGGATCATCTTGGCTTGTCGTATTCATTTCTTAATTATAAAACTAACAGGGAACATTAAACATCTCTTCATTTCACCTTTCAATGTGCAAATTATAGATACAAGCCTACTAGTAACAGCATACTGAAAGATGTGGCTGTATGCCATGCAGGTGCAAGAAAAAAGATTTTAACATCAAGTGATTAAAACTACAAATTTACCTATCAGTAACCCAGTTGGGAAGCTGGTCTAATGGACATTGGATGGAAGATTTTGAAAAAGTAGTGAAGAGAAAGAAATGTATTGCATAACAAGTATATATGGTTAGCTCTATAATTTAATATACTTTGGGAAGGGATGATCTTTTTCACCTTTTACAGGATGAAAAATCTGTTTTTTCCTTATTTCTGTGCCAAATCTATAAAGATGAAAATATTTTCACTCTCAATTTACAAGCAATTCCCCCTCCCCATCCATCTGGTCCAACTCTTCCCTGCTGATCAGACTATAAAGCTATGCGATAGACATAACTGCATTTATTTCAATTAATAACAAATCCAACTCTTGCACAACAATTTTCTCCCTGTACACACAGTAGAATTGACTATGTGCTACTTGGACCACATTGCCTCTCAGTCCATGCATGTGAAGGTGGCTTTGCAAAAGATGGGGAAAAGTTTTTGTGCACACAGCCATGTGGGGAAACTGCTTTCATCTACACCACCTCTTCAATAAGACTTCAAAGATGGTAGTAGCTCAACATAACCAAATGGAAAGGTGCGACCCAGTCCCCACTTCTCATTCTATGATCACTCCTAATACAGACAACAGCCATGCAGCCTGTGACCTACTGCCTCAAAGGAGGCTCTCCTCCTTCCTACATCTTGTGCAGCTCAGTGCAAGCGGGGATGCAAATAGTTTTGTTGATTTGTTTTCTGAAGGAAGAGAAAGGAATGCAGCAGCATTATGGCTTTGATGGAGCAGAGCTCCTGGGAGACACCCTCAGCCAAGGGCCAGTATGGATGCAGATGTCTCTACACATCTCTCCCAGACCCCCAGGGACAGACCAATCTTATTTTGGTTGTGTAATAAAGGACTGAGTGACCCATGATGAAACAGCCCCTGCCTGGCTGCCCATGGTGCAACTGTGGGTAGGAGGTAATTGAAGTGTGGTCCTGGCAGGCCAAAGACCCTCCCTGGCTGTGACAAAAGCACAGCAGCTCATTCCCAGATATGGAAGAAGTACTGAATTTTCCTAAGATGTCGCTGCGCGCAACAGAAACAGGAAGCTAATTGGCAAATAGGGCTTCAGCAAGGAGGCTCTGGGAGGAGTTTTAAAGAAGAGAGGAGCCAGCTAAACTTACAGAACAAGCTGATACTGATAGCTGTGTGAAATGCAGATACAGGGAGCCAAAAGCGTTTTAAATTTGAGCTGTTGTTGCAACTGCGGATTTCCAGCACTGCTTCATTTGCTGCCCCCACTAGATTGCCACTCTAAATTTCTGTTAGATTATGCTGTGCTGGGAGATCCTTCTCCTGGGATCATTAGGCATCTCTCAATTTAGTTTTCCAATAAAAATCTCAAAGTTACAATTTAGTGGCACAGCTGCAGTTATTGAAATAGCTCTGGCTCCACTGGCTGAGGGCTCTGGGGTGGGGAAGGAAAGGGAGAGGAACAGCCGCAGTGCAGAGGAGGTGGCTGGGGAAGGACATAGGAAAGGCACAGGGAGGACAAGGAGGCTCACATCAGCAGAAGCAACTGGGAGAAGAGAATTGTGATGCATGTCAGAGACTTTGTTTCCTTGTGTTCCTATTTCATACTTTAATGAGTTAAGAAGTCTTGTTCAGACAAGGGCCAAGACTGACAGTTCACCTCCCTGTTCCATCTTACTGTTTGTCCCATTCGTGGTCCTCCCACCATGTGCTGGGTATTACCTGCATATAACCAACAGCTTGAGTACCTTAAAAAAAGAAGCAAAACCAAGACATCTACTCACTGCATGGAGCAATCACGTAGCACAGCACCACACTGAACAAACTGTCATGTTTGCTGAACTCATAGGACAGCTTTTCATACTCAGTATATGTTGACCCATGTTAAGTACCTCTGTCAATGGTATTTCTTATGCAGCCAGTTTAAATATCTGAAATGATGCTTCTTTATTTATATCAGTGGATAGGTATAACCAAACTGCAGATGGACTTGCCCATCAAAACAGTCTTAATGACACTGTTAGTACTACCAGCTTCCACACTTCGAATTGGCACCTCTAAGTCTTTTGGCTTTATCTATTCACAGAAGAAAGAAAATGAAGGAATGAGAATAAGAATTGTTGGCTGAAAATCTGAAGGCAGAAGATGTAAATACTCATAAGACAATTATGTTCTTAATTCCAAAGGAACAGAAAAAGGAAAATGTACCTTAAAAGGAAATGTCAGCAAATTTGGAGGAATAGTCAAGATAGTTCCTGGGGTTAAAAAACACTCTAAAAAACATAGGACAGCTGGTAGTTATAGACAGCCTATTAAGGGCACAATATCAAATAATTCTGGTGCAGGGAAAAATAGAAGAAAGACTCAAGACCTCTAACAATCCAGATAAAAGGGAACTGTATTTAAAGTAGGATTGTGTTGCAAGTGGAATTATAATTAAGAACAAGTGTAAAAGAATAGCACAAGTATGCAGGCATAGAATTGAAAAGACAGAGGCACAAAGCAAGTTGTAACCAGCTATTAATATAAATGAAAACAAGAAAAAAGTTCTATAAATGGATCATCCACAACAGAAGTTAAGGAACCTCCAAGTTCACTTATTAGTCAAACAAATAATGACAAATGCAGAAAAGCTCAAGTACCCAAAGCCCACTTTTCTTCAGTTTTTGCTAAGGTTAATTACAGCCAGATACTTGAACGATTAGTTTTAACTGGGAGATAAAAGAGTCGGACAGGAACATGAAAAGGACAGGTTGAAGAATATTTAAGTTAAACACAGTCAAATTTTAGGGACAAATGAAATACACTTTGAAGTACTCAAGGAATTAACTTAAGCCGTCTAAGAACCATTAGCAATTATCTTTAACTCAGAGGACAGGGAAATCCTGGGGGACTGGGGAAGGGCAAACAGAGCACCAACTCTTAGAAAGGATGACAGAAGGAATGTCTGAAGATTTACAGATCAGTCAACCTTGCGTTTATACTTGGAAGTGTATTAGAACACAGCTTAAAATGATGAGACAAAAATGTGAACATAGACTACATGAATTTTGTGGGAACTAATTAACTGAGTCACCAAAAAGAAGTCTCCCTGACACTGATGAGCACATGGAAAGTTGCAGGCATGCTTCAGTAAGGCTTTTGATAGCTAGATTACTTGCGAAACTTACGAAAGCTAAACTCAGGAAATATGGCCTAAATGAAATTATGAAATGTATAGACGGTTTAAAAATAGCACTTACAGCTATTACCTTTGATAACCAAGTAAAATGGAAGATGCTTCCAGGGGCCTTCCATGGGAGGCCTTTCCTGGACTTTGTTCTGGTTTGTATTTTCATCTGGGGTGGTGGGATTGACTGCACTTCATAGGTTTGAGAGATACTGTGTCCTTTAGGAAGAGATGAATGTTTTCACAAATACAGCTGTTTGCATGGTCCCAAAGTAGTAAACAACCAAGGGTAACATTTTGCTAGAGGACTGGGAACAGTTATTTTACATTGGAGACATTTCTTGCATGAAATGCCATATGTAGTTACCGTGCTCAGGAAGTCTAAGGTTGCCTCCTGCTTCTGAAAGAAATGCAGTAACAGAGCCAAGCACTCAAGTGACAGTGCTAAAGACAGGTATGAGGACATGAGGATTTATCAGCTGAGATAAGGGGTTTTGGCTTCCTCATTAGTTACAGTCACTGTGGTTGAGCAACTGCATAGCCTCAGCTAGATCGGGGGGAGAGAGCTAGCTACAAATTGCTGGGAATGCTGCATTTATCATCAGTTTCAATTCACTTCCAATCTAAGTTGTATTTATAGCTCATTCAGGGGAAAAAATTAATAGTCATAACAAAGAAACAGCCATTCTGCAACAGTTTGATCCAAACCCTATTTCAGCCTTCAGGAATGCAAGAAGCTTATAGCTCCCACCAGAACTGAACAAGTAATGCAAGACTACCCTTACAGGATTGTCTTTTGTTGAGAATCAGCCAACCATAAGGACAAGCAAGCCCAGCTGAGAAGCAGGCCATGTTATCTAGGTGGTGGTGTGCTCATCTAGTACAGCAATATTGCTCCTGGTACTCAAAGCACATCTTGCTGAAAGCTACTGAAAATCAGAAAATATTTTATCCTTTTTGTCAGATTTCCTTTACCATCTCCTATACAAACAGATAAGGAACATGTTTTCCCTCATGAAATTCAGGTGACTCTTCAAAGTCTTAAACAAGTTTGAAAGAGTCACAAGAAACAGAAGACCAGTCACAGAAACCGAAAGAAGTACGGCAGACAAGCTCTACAGATGTCTTTCCTTGGGAAAAAAAGCCTCTATGGTTTTGGTCTTTTTGTAAGAAGAAATAAAAACCACTGATGAATCTTGAATGGCTCAGCATTAGATGTGATCTACAGAAGTTTTTCCGTGTGCCTCTGTAGTATTAAAATCAGACGGTACACCTTTTCCTCCTTCCAGTGGGCTCACAGATATTTTTATGCACAATATGGCTTAACCCAGAAGAATATTAGTTCAAGGAATACATGCCTTGACAGCAGAACTGAAGATAAAACTAAGCATGATACAGTATATTTAAATTGTTGATATGATAGCTGCATATTAATCAAAACAAAAAGTTGCTGAGGTCTTGCATATTGAGCCAAATTAGATTCACAGAGGGACACGAAGAACAGTGTGAAAGGAGTTCTTCCTCACATGGAGCTCTTCCATATGCTTTGACTCTAAGCCTGAGGACCAGGAGTGAAGCAAGAGCACAAACAACCAAAAAAAGAATAGGTAAGATTAAGGCTATTACTTTTCCACCTGCAGATTTCTTAGCAAGCCAATGGGGGTATGAGCACATGATATTTGGAAAGAGAACAGCAAGGGAGAAATTGGCCTTGTGTTCCTTTGCTTCTCTGAAAGTATTTTCTGAAAGTTCTTTTCTTCATGTGGAATTAAGGTTAGTCTTCCCAAGTTTGGCTGAATGAGGATATTTAGCATGAATGCTTGTCTTAAAAAGATTGCTGGGTTGAGAGGTTAAACTTTAACAAGCTGTATTTTCTAGAAACTCATTGGACCTCTGACTCCACAGAAAAATAATTAAGTTATTTCCCTAAAATGCTCTATTTGTCATCAGCGTTACTCCCTGCACCAGTGATTTGGTTACTACAGGATCTTTCAACCTTAATGAGACCAGACTTCTAATGAAAAACATTAACAGAGTTCTCCCCTACTTCACAAATATTGCAACTCTAATATAAAGCAGCAAGACAGGTCACCATCCTTTTTTATCCAAGTAATAAAGTGCTTCAAAGCCATGTCCCCCAGGCATTGTATACACAGACACACATGCAAGATCCCACTGTGCACTGAGACTTGAAACTACAATACACCATTAAAAGGTGTATTTTTCCTTCAAAGTCCATTTATAATTCCCACCAACACTTATGGGAGTTGTGCAAACCCATTAAGAAAGAGATGAATATACTTCCCTCCTGAGCATAGCCTTGAATTGCAAACCAAGAGCAGCTACAGAGGTCTGACACCTAAAAAAGCCCTGAAAAAAAAAAATCTATATTTCTAATGGAGGTGCATCTGCTTCTCCCACTTCAGCTGTGCTACAGTACAGTGTGCTATGCTCACCTCCACTGCCATCATTATGCAGATATACTCTCTGTGGTAAAAATTAAGAAGTGCTAATGATATTTAAAATCCATTTCCAAATCAGCCTTTTCTGCATCTCTCCCCATCTGTATCTGTTTACTTGGCTGAAAATCTGTCTGCAATACTCCAATATTTTTCTGTAGAAAAGTCATGTAGACATTTATTCAAGGACCAGAGATCTTCAGGAGGTTTCCAAGCTACTTGGTATTTTTCATTTCCAAAGTGTTTTCCTGCTTTCCATTATAAACAATAATCTTAATGAAGCATACTTTGGAAAACAGGAAAATAAAAATCAGCTAACAGCTACTTATTCCCCCTATCCACCTGCCCAGGAGGCAGACAGGAGCTCTCACTAGTAGCTTTTCATAGACTCAAAGCTGTTCTTAAAAGCCCTTTGGGGAGGCCTTTCTTGCCTCCAAAACTGCAGATCTCATTGAGGCTGGGTTTTGATCCTCAAACAGACCTTTAAAGTCCAGTGATGTCAAATACCTGCTGAAGCACAAGTGTGGGCACTCAATGGGATTAGCAATTCATTCTTCACAGGTAATATGGGAAGAAACACATTGAAGTTAACTTTAGAGAAGAGCATATGATTACATTGGAGTTCATATGTGTGAGAAATTAATTTATCAAAACCAGCTCCCCATTTGTCTTTAGAGGTGTAACGAACCAATTCCCACCACTACCACCTCCTGCACAATTTCATTCCATAGACTGAAACAGGCATAGATTGAAGCAAACTCAGAATTAACTGTAATTTGTCCTACTTAAGGAAAAATTATTTCCTGGACTAGGTCCAGAGAAAACCCAGTTCTTTTCCACCTGTGTTACTCACCCACAGACTGACCTGTTCATGTTTTGTCTCTGTACCTTATTTCTTGTAAGAGGAGAATAATAATTTCCAACTTGAGCACTGCCAGATCAATTTGCCTTAAACGCAGCTGTATGTGCATAACTGTGTGAGAATTTCCAAAATGCTAAAGCCAACCTGGTGCCAAGCTCTTACTGCTTGTCAGTGAAGCTAACCACTGTGCCACTGGAAGTCTTCCCCTTCCCCCCTAATCTGGACTAACAACTAACCCCTAAGAAATTCCTAGCCCACAGAAACTCCTTTCTTTTCAACACTTCACTGTCCTTTACAGATAACTTTGGAAATTAACCCATTGCACAACACATGTTCACTTACAGGTAGAAGATCATTTAAAACACACCAGGTGGTGATACGCTCACGCACTAACCCGAGAGATTTGTGTTGGTCAAGTGACAGCACGGAGCTCTTTGTTGTACAGCTGCCATAAGGATGGCTGGTGGCTCTTTCTGCCCTTTTGAAATATAGACTCTATGTTCATCTGAGATGTCTGGACAGGGGCTGCCCAGAAATCCTTCACTTGTTCTCCACTATACACAAATCAACCCCTCAGCCCATGCTCACTGCTAGAGGACTGTCCAACCTACTGCTTGCCTGCTTTAAAATTGATTTTTACATCTTGGCAAATTTAAAAGCCCCAGCAGTACAGGATTTATTACAATTTACACCACACCACAGATGCATTAAACACACTGCCCATGACACACCACATGTCTGAGCACACACTTCTGCTCAGAAACTCGGAAAGAAATGGAACAGCTTCACCTTGCTACAAATACATCCCAAGTACACTCCTGTCAGCAACACCGACCTGCCTGAATTTCTGCAGCCCCTACTAGTCTGATGAGTCTGCCTTGCTCTTGCCACCAATGGATGCAGCAGCTGCAGTGCTCAGTCATGATAGTTTTAGATTTCATCCTAAATTAGCCCACTGTACTCAACTGCTAAGGAAGAAGTGTTACCACAGGTGACTAGACACAACAAGTTGAATATTGACAGGTGTTCTTTTCCACTGAAAAAAAAAAGAACTTCCAAAAGAAGTCATGCCTGGGGTTTCAAGCTTTCTCATCAGAATTCAACACAACATCAACACCTCTAGGTAGAGCAAACAGTGCACAGAAAAGCAAGCCTTGGTGAAGAAATGAGTGAAGTAAGGTGTTTTAAATACTGCACTTAATTCATTCTCCCTTTTTCCTCAAATGTACTTGCCTTTCACCACTGTCCCCCACTCAGTCAAGAGGTTCTCCTGCCCTATGGCTCTTCCAAGGCACGTTAAGCCATGCCTGTGTACAGCTGTGCATGTCAGGGCATGCAAGTCTCATGTTGTATTTGCTGGCTCAGAGCATCAGAAATGGCTTTTTTAGGAGACACTTTAAAAGGATGAAGAGTGCTGGAGCCTCAGGGAATCATTCACAATTATTGCAAAGGAGAAACAAAGAGCTTACTGAAACAAATCCTAGTAGCAACAGCAGACTGCAAACTAGCCTATTTGCAGCACTGCTTTGGTTGATGAGCCAGAAAAGTCTGTACATAACATTAGGAGAGAGCAGGACTCAGCTTTCTAGCCAGCTGTATTTTGCAATGTAGGAGTTCAACTTCTTGATTATTCCTGGTTTAAGGATGAACTTTGTCCTAAATTATTAATCCATGGCAACGGGCTAAGCAGGTGATCCTTCTAATGGAAAATTGATTACACAGCAAAGTTTGGTGCAGAACTGAAATAGTATGGATATTAAATGGCTCTTAAGCAAGGAAAAATAATTAGCCATTGAAAGTTCTAATTAAGTTCTGATTTGAAATAAAAGGTCAATTTTTTAAAAAATAATTTCAGCTTCATTGAGATATTGTTTAGACAAATGTCTCTGAGAGTTTGGGTTTTTTTAGAGGTTTAAAAACAAAGGGAAAATTAGAAGTCAAAAGCTTTTTCAAACACATATTAATCAAAGCACTGAAAATGTAGCTTTCCTACCTTTTGTTAAAGTTTGCTTCAAAAGAAATATGAAAGAATTGTATTCAAATATGCAGGCTGTCCAATCTGCACTTTGTCAAAGATTCCATGGAGAAACCTCCACACTACTGTTTTTAATCACTTTACTGGTTTTCACTGTGTATGAAGGGCTTTTTTTTTTAAATTAAGCCTTACTCCCCAGCAGCATTCAAGGGCAATGCTGAGGTGTATGTGCCTGTACTCAGATGGGCCACATTTCTGCTTTGACCTGTTGTCTCAGATAATTCCACTTTTCCAGGCTCACTCAGGCACATCTGTTACCCTCAAGTAGTTACCTTAACTAAACCTGGTATTGCTGCCTGTCAGGCTCCCCTGACAACAGCAATTCACACATTTCAATGAATGACTGCACTGAATATATGGAGTCTCCCTCCTGATTAGAGGTGCACAAGAAAACTTAGTTTTGTATCAGGTTCAAAACCCACTCCACTTAGTAGCTGAACAAAAGGAGCTGTTTTCATCCATCTTATGTCTCACCTGGCCATCTCCACCAGTGAAATGCAAAAAAATCTGCCGAGAGAAACAAGCTATACCTACTGCAAATTTGCTTTGCTCACATGTAATCATTCAGCAGAGTCAGCTTCACACACTCAATATTGCTTAATTCATAAGGTTCTCCAGTGGAGGTCAAAGGCTAAGTAGACTAATAGAGGAGGTGGGGAGAAAGGGAAAAATGGGGAAGAAGAGTGAGAACAAATGTTACTGGATATAGTCTGGAAAAAAGGACAAAACTGAAAAAGGACTTCTCAGCTACTCATTCACTAAACATAAATATAACAACTATCCCAACATGCAAACAACACGTAAGGCAGTAGCAAATATTTTTGTCTTAATGTTATTTAATATTTAATATTCATATTGTCCAATGCAGAGGGAACAACAGTCAAGCTCACCATGAACAGATTTCAATGCTTTTGCTCAAAGAGACCATAAAATAAGGAAACAATATGTACAAGCACATTCACACTCTGGAAGACAGGAGAAGATGAACAACATGGTAAGGCAACTTCCTGACCTAAGAGCCAGAAGTTCAATGTGTTTCAATTACTACAGATAGGAGAGACCAGCAATACCATCTAAAACACAACCTCACTTCCAATAGTGGTTTGACACAATGAAGTTATTTAATATTTGTCATTAAATTCATTAACTCAGTGAAAGCCAGATAAGCAACCGTAACTGTTAATAACTTTTGAGAATTACTGCATACCACAGAATCATAAGTGTATTCTTCATTAGGGAACACAAAGAACAGGAAACTAAACAAATTCTGCAACTTAGCAGCTAAAAAGAACCCTCCAAAACTCTTTTCATTAAGAGGGACAGAGAAAGAACAGAGCAGGAATGGGATGAACCCACTGGTCATTGCAGGAAAGTGAGCAAAATAGGTCCATTAGTGTACAGGTGCTAAAGAATGAGCAACAGCATCCTTTGAAGGAGACAGAGCTCTCATTTTGTTTGAGAAGGTCTCACATAGCCAAAGGTGGCAGGTTAAATGGCTGCATCTAAGGACAATTTCTATCTGAATAAATGGACTCTCAAAGAAGTGTCAACATCTGACAGAGGACCAACAAGTTCAAATGGTACTGAAATGCATCTCTCATGAATTGAGTGTAATGAACTTGGCTAATGGTTTGGTAAGTGTTTGAAATTGTGCTCACTGTTGTTATTGTGGAGCTTGTATGCAAGAAGGACAATCAAACTGCTTTATCTGGTGGAATCTGGGGCAAGTGGCACTTGATGAATGCTGGCAAAACATCTTTCCCAAACAACTCTGAAGATCCATATGTATGCAAGAAGTCCATTTGAGTTTTTTTGCCTTGAAAAGGGAGTCTAGGAGTTAAGGTATTTCAACACTAATATTATTTGTATTGAAAAAATCCTGAAACAGGGTCTAGGTGAATGGGGAGAACATGCCCACCACAGCACAGCTTCCACACTTGGTCCTCAGGGCTTCAGAGGAGCAGAGATCACACACCTTTTTACAGACAAAGACTGCCGGGATTACTTGTTTCTGCAGCTTCAGAGACACCCTGACTAATAGCTGTCAGTGTAGGTGAAAATGCCTTCTGGGGATGAGAAATCACTTCTGTGGAAGTGCTTTTCCTCTTATTGCTGCCACCCCAATGCAAGACATGTGGCCCCCTGAATGCTGGCTTTGGGGAACATAACCTAAAGTGAACACTTTCCACATTCACTTTTTCACCTGAGCTCACTAAATTGTCACTAATGACTCCAATACAACACTGCAGATCTCAAGCCACGAACAAAATGAGAAAACCCTCACTTTACTAGCCTAGCCATTGTATTTCAGACTCCTGCATAATCAGTGCTATACCTGGCAGTTGCCAGAAATGCTATACATTTCTTAAGTCTCCTCTACAACCACCAGTTAAAACGGGAATTTTCAAACTGAGAAATAGTCAGTGTGGGGTTTATGATTTTTTTTTTAAAAAAGTATATTTACCTCCTACCATTAAACAGATAATATCTTGGTAAGGATAAACTCAAACTATGGCCAATAGTGTTCTTAAGCTTTCAGTAACCTTGCAAAAGTCAAGGGGAAGAAACACTTTATAAAAAGAGAAAAGGTAAGAAGTGACTCTTACACTCTCCCTCATATATGAGGAAAAAAATTACATACCTTAATTAGTGGCACACACCTATACACTTAGTTACATTTCTTATTCACAGACCTCAAAGTCACACTGCAGCAGGGAAAGTCACTCACATTTTCTAAAAGACAATAGATTCTCCTATAGAGCTTGGAAGGAGAAATTTTCATAGTATATTCTATGGTTAGTACCATACAGTGAACATTATCCACTGCTCTTTATCGAGATAATACCTGCCAAACTTTATAATTGACCTTCTACTGAATTCTCAATACTAAGCTGTTCAAAAAACTGAGGGTTTTCTTTTTTTTTTACTACACAGGTTAAAGGGTCATCAACCACCAAACAATACTGCAACAAAAAAGTACTTAAAAAATATTAATTTTGCACTCTAACATGAATATAATTTTACCTAGCAATAAATAGGAGTCTTAAAGTTAGTCTACTATTGCCTATGATCTCCTGAAAGTAATTTGAGAAAAATATATGTTGCAATTCCATCACATATGGAGCTTGGGCACCGCACATTAGAAGTTATTCAACAACATTTCTTCAGGTCTTGCTTTGTGATGTATGACATTAACACAGCCCTCGATGTGAAAAAACTTTTAGCCTTTCACGCCATTTCACACATATGTAGATTGCCATGTAGTGTTATAGCTTGTGTATTCCCTCATTCAGAGGTTATGAGATGTAAACATTCCCTGTGGCTAAGTGCTTGTAATTAAATACAGTGCTGAAGAAGCTAATTAAAAATGTTTTGATGATAGCTGCATAATACTTAATAACCTTCATAGTGGAACAGCTGTGCAGAAAATACTAGATTTGTTAACATTTTTAGGAGTGTTATATTAATACCATGTTTACATGGCTGCAGGCACTAAAGACCAGGGGAGACAAGCATTAGCTTGGGCGGTTTTTGGGTTAGTCACAGGGGCTAGGTGTCACCTAACCTGCCCCCAGGACCTGGGCCCAGGGGGTCACTGCTTTGCACCACTGCCTTTTGTAAGTGCAAGTACCACTGCTGAGGCATCGTTTTAAATGCACATATACCTTCATGGTAAACTTGGGCTTGGACATCTTGGGTATAAAAACTACAGAAAAGCAGATATCCAGGCAAAAATCTTCTTACCGTCTCCTGGTGAGGAGCTTCCCTTTCATGACAGGAGTGTTTTGGGGCCACATGTGTGTGCTCTCCCCTTTGCTCTATAGTGGACCCCAATGCAAAGTTTGGGATTTCTGGATTCCACTCTGGGACCAGGAACTAAGAGTTAGAGGATATAGCATATATGTGACCATTTTCTTACTCAAACCAGCTCACATACCCCAGATTTAGCTATTTTCTTTTGTACCAAATCATCATCCCCCAATAGTTACTGGGACTCTGCAGCTCACCGAGGTCATGAATGGTCTCATAACAAAAATCACTTTTTTCCATGCCTCGACAGCACAATAAGTTTTCACAAACCACAGAAGTAACAAACAGATCACTGTAAGGGACAGATTGCAAACAAATACTTCAACTTCGTATGCACATGGAAAAAAGGGGACAAAGCAAAATCAATAGCAATACACTTGCTAATATATGTCTTGGCCACAGGCTGCAGCATGGAATGCAATATACATAAGGTAAACATTTTCAATGCAACACAGTTCAATAAAATGATAGATATTCTCAAAATAAAGTGTCCCCAAAGAAACAGAAAACATATCTGCCCTAAAATAAAAAAGAAAATCCTTGTAGTCTCAGCAATCAGTATACAATGATATATGCCTTCAAGGCTAACTTTGCAACAAAAGGGGCTTTTTGGAAAAAAAAAGTAAAGTTGCAGTCCTGCAGATAGGCCAGGCACCCCAGAGCCACTCACTAGAAGGTGGTGATCAGTAAAGTTTACATGGAGATGTACTTCTGGAGGGCACTACGTTCAGGACTATGTTAGGCAGAAAGCTCAGTAACCTCCCATGGCCATAAGCCACAGGGAGGAGAGGGTAGATCTGAAAAGAGTCCTACAGGCTCTGGCATTGTGGCAATGAGCTTTCAAAGTGGAATAATATCTTCCTCATAGCAGAATATCTTTCAGGAGTAAACAGTATGAGTGCAGAGTAAAAATTAACACTTTAAAAAGTGGAATTTCCATTTCCAAGAACTTTGAAGAGTCCTTGTTCCTCCTGCACTTCTCACCTCTCATCACTGCCACCGTGGGACTAATTTCATACAACTTTGCCAAGGTTTCATCTGATCACTATATGGAAAGAAAATGCAAATCAATCCTCACTCTCTGTTTGGCAATCATTTGCTTTTTAAAGCAATCCCCTAGTGCATGTGATTTGTAGGGGAGAATCTGAATTTGACAGCCGTGTCTCACAATAGTGCACATAAATTTAAAACATATCACGGACTTCTCAAAATCTTTGAAACTTAACTGGACTTGTTGCATCAGAACAGACCAACTCCTTATCAAGTATCTTCCTATCCAAAACATATCTTCATAAGTTTTCCAGCCAAATGGCAAGAAGCAGAAATTGAAAGGATAATAGAGGAAGCACAGCTTTTTTCAATTTTAATTGTTTATCCTGAGGATCCTCAAGACATTGAATTGTAGTCCAGTTAAATGCAGGCACTCAGGATTTGGCCTAATTGCTCCTTTTTTCATCTTGCCAGGTTATTTGCTTTAATCTTATCACCACAGTGACTTCCACAACCTAATTATACCTTGCAGAACCAAGTAAAAAACTAAAACAGAACATGGCCAAGATTTCTTGAGCTCTATCTTAAGTCATTAATAAAAATGAAAAATTGTTTAGGAAAACAATAATTCTCCAACAAAAATAGAGAAAGCCGATTCTTTGTATGACTATTTTGCAAGAATAAGTATTTTTGTGGCTGCAAGATTTTTGTTGCAGAAGAACATATTTTTGGATGGCAAAAGTTTCTGAAACTTGAATGACTGAGTACCATTTTTCCTTATGTTAATTTAAGTGGTAAAAGGGTTTCCTGACTGACACTAATTGATGGTCCCTCCTAGGGCTTAATTGACATGAGTTTGTCTCTATAAACCTGCACTGTTAATCAGCTTCTTACCCACTTTGAAAAATGTTTGCAGCTGAAGTGTCAGTGGGGGTTACAGACAGAGAACATTGATTCTAAGCAAGGATACTTTTGAGCACTCTAGTTCTGATATTTCATTAAACTGATATTTTCCATACCTTGCTCTAGAATAGAAAGATAGTGTCTTGAATTCATTTACTGCTGGAATTATTTTTTGTTGTTCGGCAAGCATTTCATTTAGATGTTAAGAGTTTCCTTTTATCCAAGCCTACTGATTTGTGATAGATAACTAAATGTTAAATATTGTTTGAAAACACAGAATTAGCTAAGACATCAAGCCAGCCTATTCCTCAAGGAGTCATCTTTGATTGCTACACCTACAGCATTCCTGTAGTAATACCGTATTTAGGAAACACAAGGAAAAAAATGTGTTATGTTATAGTGATTGGACAAATATCCTTTCTTCCCATATACAAACAGCATTTAATATTTCTGAAGTTTGTCAACTATTAAACTACACCAATATTGAATTCCCCTAACAACTCTGCCCCTTGGTCTAAGATCTTTTTATTTCAATTTAGAAAGTCCTTTAAAAAAAACAAACAATGCTTACTATCCAAGTAGGGTTATAGCCATAGTCCTTTCTTCTATACCAGCTGCCAGTGCTATTTCTAACTTCTCATTTTTAACACATCTTTTACTTGCATCGATTTTCTGATTTCTTAAGAAATCCTGTGTATTCACAATAAGCCATTACTTAATAATAATAATGGTACAGTTGTTATAAACATCCAAGATAGGAATTCAGATTTTCAGATTTATCACCTGTCTATCACACATATAAAGAAGAGGTGACTTCATAGCATTGTTTATCAATAGAAAGTAGGGTAAGTGTCAAGGTGCCACTTTATATTTGATTTATTTTGCTGATTATAGTCTTTGTTTGCTAACAGTATCAGAAAACTGGTTAAGAACAATTTTAAAGAGTAAAAAGGATGATTTATGAAGCATAACCAATTATTTTACTGCCCCTGGCAGATGACAGGGATGCTTGGCAGAAATAGGAACTGCTGAGCAATGGCACTGTAACTGACTTACACAGAAAGCCCTCTCTACATGTTAGGACTCTTCCTTTTCAGAGTTTAATTCTCAAAAGATGTTTGGGAAGATAAAGCAAAACAGCTATAAATAACCTTAAGTTTGAGTTATGCAGAGCTAATACACAAGATATTTCGGGGATGCAACTTTTCCTCTTGCCTTAAGTCATTGGCCAGGTTCACAGCTTTTGGGCCTCAGGCACAGTACCACTCCTGCGGCCCCAACAAAAACAATCCTGCTCTACTGATCTACATTCATAATGCTGATGTAAAGACCATTTTACTAACCCATCATGCTGATTACATTGCTCTTCTCTATGCATCCCTCTACTCACTACATTCCCTAAAAGCATCAAACAAGTTGTTTTTCTACTTTCACAGCCCTTAGAAAAATAAGGTCTGCTCTAACATCCCTCCTGCCTTACCAAGAGCTGTCTTTCCCCATTCACTCCACAACATTGTTTAAAAAAACCCTGTGCAATGAAAGCCAGTCATCTTCGTGCTATATCTTTTACTCTTGGGAGGAACACATTAGAAATACCTGTAAAGGTACTTCATTATTTCCCTTTACAACTCTTCATAATTTGTCTGCTGTGAAGCACTTTGGAACAGTAACTAGATTTTAGCAGGGGTTTTGCCCTGTGTTCATGCAGTGCTTGCTATAAGGTCATAGGCACTATAGACAAGTTGATAATAATGGTAATATTTGGTAGGTTTACAAAAATGCTGAACTACCTCTAATTTTGTAATAGCTATCCATGGCAAAAACACAGCAGTAAATGTGGCTAAATCCATTTTTATAGACAGGTATATAAATTATTGGGATAAACTCATCAAAAAGCACAGCAGGTTAACTGGTATACCAAGTGAAAAAATCTGATGTTGTCCTAAAAGAGCAATACAAGCATGGCCTTTAAATTGTTAAATTATTTGGACAGGAAAATTATGTACCTAAAGAAAAATCATTCAGTGTGCATCCTATGCTTATTTCAGTTCAAGTTTGTTTCCTAAGACAAAGCTTGTGGGTTGCTTTGAATTTACTAGTCTTAATGGGCTGACCCAATTTAAACGGTCACATTACAAGTCTCCAGAACCATTTTTCACATCATTCATTTAACATCTTTTTCTTTTTGATGGCTGTATTGTTTAGTTGGTCATATGTCAAAAGGTACCATATACTGTCAGGATATTTTCTTAAAGTTACACCAAGGTAAAGAAAGACCAAAAAGATTTTAAGACGGGCTCATGAAAACTTAAAATTATATACTGTTCCACAATACATAAATCATACAACTGTTCAGATACCAGCACTCAGTGTATGATGGTCTACATCTGTTAGGTAAGGAGCTATCAAAGCCGTTTCATATTTCTTCCTTTTTATTTGCCTGCTTGATACTCTGTCTGGTGTTGTTTCTCCCTCCTCTTGCATGAAATGCAATATATAAAATACAGATATATTGTTCGCTGTTACGTCAACTCAATTTTGTGAATGTTAAACAGCAAACCACTGAGTAATAATAATTAGCTGCTCTTAAGTACAAGAACAGTTATAAAGCAAATTCCAGGCTGGATAGTGAAAGAGTCATGTACATACTCTAGCAAGTTATAGTCATATAGCAAAACTGCCATTGTAAGGTTCAAGCCAGAGTTATCTATGCTTCTTTCTCAAATTCCCCAACACATTTTACTACTAATGTAAACAAGAATTTTTTCCTCCAAAGCATTCTCTGGCATACTGTACTCCTACTGCTATCTCAGATGCTGAATACTGAGATAACACCAGAGAACACTCACTGTATTTTACAGTAATTAAATACATTGATAGGCTGCAGCATAAGCATCTCTTCTGTAGCTCGGTAGATGACCAGTCCAGCCTTAGAGTTGCACCGTGGCTGTGTTACCTGAGCAGAAACGGACACAAAAATCATTTCATCTAAAAATTTTGAAGCAAGCAGAAATGCCTGCAACTGGGAAAAAGTTGTAGCTGAAAACAAAGCTCTACAGTCAACCCTGACAAATTCTTCAATAAAATGCTTCTTCTAAGCAGATTATGTAAATTATTTATGGCTCTAGAAGAGTGGCTGTGTGACACATTTGCCAACAATTAGCTTAAGAATTGAAGGCTTTCTGACACCCCTCAGGAAGCTCAGAGCTCAAGCATTTTCCCCTACTGCCCTCCTGATGTTGGTTGTAAATGCCTATACACCTGTCACTGAGAGCTGCTTCTTCCACTCCCACATTTGTGATACCAGCTCCTGAATCATCCTCACATTGAATAGGATCTCTTACAAGTCCTATAGCTACACAGTGGCCTCATATTTTGTTCCTTAATACCAAAATATCTGAACAGTCCAAAATTTGTTTCTACCTTAACAGGGGTTAGATAAATGAAGACACACTTCACAAAGTCCAAACAAAAACAAAGGCTTAGAAGCATGCAAATGGGGAATACAAGTCTCATTTAATACACTTACTCCAAGGTTAAGAATAAAATACCTTTTCTGTTCTGAATCTAGCAGCCAAGCTTTAGGCTCCTATTTAATCTAAGTAGGCAGAAGCCTAGTTTTAATCCATATCCCCAGGATTGTTTTCACAGGCACAAATTTTGGGTTGGGGGATATCACCCTCAGCCAGATTTGCTCTTTGGGGATTCACTTACAGCTCATCTGTTCTACCCTTGGACTTGTTCAGAAAGGTGTTTTTCCTTTAAAACTTCACCTATTTGGAAATATAAATTTCACTTTAGCAGTCCATTATTTTTTACGTTTAAGTGGCTGGAAAACTGGAAACCCATTGAGCCATAAAAGGCTCTTTCTCCCTTGTTAACACCATGTACAAACCCAAGTGCTGAATGTTTCCAGTCAGCCAGGGACACAGAAGGTATTTATATGCAAGCAGACAATCATACCTTAGAAAACTATAAACTTTAAACCCATTTATAAAATTAATAATTATTGATTAATCACTTTGGGAAAAATGGCTGATGCATAACCCTTTTCTTTGGATGTTACCAAACCAAAGAATTCAACTGTTGTAAGAAACCTAGTATGTGTAATAAAGTTCATGGTGGTAAGATATTAAGATTTTTGACAGAATGGTAGTGTTTGCTAATCTACATTCTATGAGCCACACTAGTGGACTCTGGGGATCTTTTTATGCTAATAGCATTTTGGGTAAACCAAAATGAGTTTCCAGATAAAAACACATATACAGGTCATAATCTAGTAACAGTCTGCAGTAAACATATCAAGAATAAAACCACAGAGAAGAGGAACAAGGAATCCTTCAGCAAACCCTGGAGTGTTATTAGGGTATTTTACACAAACCAAAAACCCCTGACTTCTGTGTATTCATAGAGGTATCATGCAGTAGTACAGCCTTCAAGCATGTATACAAACTATCTATTCTTGATACAGAATAGATTTACATAGAAAATTGAGCTCACTTCCAAAGACTCAAGTTATCAAAAACAGAAAAATAGGTGGCTTAGATTTTAAGCAAGCCCTTTCACCATGTAGCTCTCACATGAAATGTATGCTTTTTTAAGTCAAAGAAAAAGTGTGCACATTTCTGTTGGCTAATAGCTAGTTACAGCTCTACACTGCTTTTCTAGACATATGAGTTTCTGCTAGAAGGGTTAGTTTATCAGCTGGCTGGTCTAATTTGTGCTTTCTGCTCAGGTACTTTAGTTGTCACAACTCGGTAATTAGGTGTATGCAAACAGACTTGGTATAAGTCGGCATTTTCTGAATCACAAAGAGTTGGTTTGACTATCAAAACTTTCTCAAGATGAACTCTTAACACTTATACCCGAGTTAGTAGTCAAACATCCAGGCTTGGTTCACTGAGCATACTAGTGGCATGTAATTGTAGCCTTGTGGGGGCATTTCAAGACTGTCTTGACATAATCAATAAACTATTCTCCATGGAGAACAAGTAGAGTATTGGAAATAAGCATCTGTGTCACCAAGTCAGGTCCATGCTTTCTTTTCCATTTACTGTGCTGCATACATTTTTTTACAAGGACTTATTGCCCCTGAAGTTATACTAACAAGATGCAAATAAACCCTTACCACAGTCAGCTCATGTTACCAGCGTGGTCAGAGAGAACTTTGTTCTTCTGAAAAGGTGATGCTTTTATTAGTCAGAGACTGATTAAAGAAGTCAAGGAATGGCTTTCCCTGTGCAGTTTTACAGGTACTCACTCAGGTTGTCCCTGTGTCTCTTCTGCAAATTTCCCTTCACTGTATTTTCTTAGAGTCAAACTAGATAATACTGCTCCTGATAAACTGCTTGACCCTTCAGAGGTAACACCTATCATTCTTGTGGATCTTTCTAGGAAACCCTTTTTTTGGGGGGTGTCCATGATACCGAGTAGGAACTCTTATCTGTTTCAGCCTCCCTCCTCCCTCCATGGTTTTATCTGCATTTACACACAGGTAAGGGAATCTGCAATACTTCAGATATTACATAGTTTCTGGTTGAAAAGAAATACCTTAAATTTAAAGACCCACAGAGAAAAGAGACTGAGAGCTAACATTAAGAGCTCTGCACTAAACTCTCCATACACAATTACAGTGAATTGGTGTGGGACAAAAGAGCATCCTTGCAAAACACTGCTTTCAAACTGTCTCACCATATTACATTATTATATGGCAGCTTTTAAAATATAAGGAGTAAATCTTAATCCCATGTATTTTTGCCTTTTTCTTACACTTTTGAAAGTGACAGCTGCAATCAATTGTCTTTCCTGATAACATTAGGAGTTGTCCATATAAAATGCTGCCAGGGAAGACTCATACTTTGTGTGTGTCTGTGTATATATACATATATATAGCCTATACTATACTTTTTTCTTAAGAGAGAGGCCCTTCCTTAAGTCTAAGAAATAGGAGAACTACTCCAAAAGCACTAATAAAAGAAACAAAACAGATCAAGGAGTTAAATTCTATCTGGAAGGCGAGTCTGTTTTCAGACAGAGTAGCTTATGAATCTTTCAAGTTCAGACCAATATGGATAGCTAGAGTAATTAAGCCTAAGCAAAAACCAAACGTAGAAAAGAATGCATTTCTGACCATGCCATTTCATGGCTATGCATGCTAGTCCAACTCTTTCCAGACACATTCAGTGCTTTCCTTATTCTGGGTTGCTACCTAGTCAGCAAGACTGACAAGCTAAATCAGTTAAAAAATCAATCCCACAAAAAGCAGGTGATATTTCTTTGTATCAGTGACTTAAGCTAGCCTAGAGCACGTACAAGAGAAGAAAATGGTGGAGGGAATGCAGTGATTTCTTGACCTTTTTGGTGGACATAAGGAGCTGGGGTTAACCCCAGCTCCTTAAGAAGCCACATCCTGCTAAAAACAGGTACAATCACTTAGCAAAGTGGACATGAATAAACAGACATTTTTTGTTGTCAGCCAGTTGAAAACCAAGACAGGATGAATCACCTCTTGCAACGTGCAAGTTCACATGATATTTTGAACCCAGCACTGATTAATACATGTTTGGACACTTGGCAAAATTCAGCTTACATTAGCAATCATTCCTGCCATTATGTTGGCAGGAATCTCACTCAAACCACCACCCCTTTTTTGCAATCCTGGAAAACAGATTAAGATCTTGGTTAAAAATTCTTGGGCCTACAATTCCTCTATCTAAAAAAAAGAGCCTGCACAGCCTTTTAATACATGGATTAAAGGCAAACCTAAAGAAACAGAGAAACTACTTCACAAAACACACCAGGCTCACCATTGCCATGGGAGGAGACCTTGGATGCTCTGTTTAAGCCTAGAGTTGATTACTTCTCACACAAAAGGTGTTCACATAGGGGAAAACTACTTTGCTTTAATATCAAGTTGCTGTTGGGCATCTCTATAATACTGTGCTGTGTCTACAGTGCCTCCAATAAATATAATAAAAAGTAGTAATGCACTGCCATGCTACACTATGACCTCAGAAACATAACAAGTGGAGGCAAAAGCACCAGAATCCTAGAACTGGGAAAGCAATGCAAGAAAGGCAGGGAGCAACTCTACTTTAAGCATGTCAAGGCAATGAAAGGAAATTACAGAAAGAAAGAAAGTCAATGTGGATTTAAGAAATGCAAAGAGTTACTATTAGGAACACTAGGCTGGATGAAGAAAGGTAGAATTTAGGTGGCTGTTTTTAGTCCCCACTAAGGTGCTCTATATCTGGAAAGATATTGAAGAGTCAGAGGAGCTGAAATTAATCAATTGACTTTTAGTCACAAGCAGCCATTGCAATGATGCTACGAGAGAGACGTACGACCTGACTCTCTTAATCAAAGCTAGAGAAGTTACTTCTCATGCTGGGGAAGACTACATGTACTCTTCCTGAGTCTACCCAGCCAGTTTTCCCACTTACTTAGTTTATACTGTATTTGCATGTGTATATACAGTGAGATTTTCATGGCGCTAAGCCACAAACATTGGAGGGAAGAGTTTCTCTCTGTTCATAAACAGCACGCCATAACTAAATAGGTGTCAAGGTTGCAATTCGACCGAGTGTCAATAGCTGACACTGAATTGTGATAATAGAGGCAGAATTGCATAAAGGAAGCTCTCCTCACTCTTAAATTAGATTATTTCACCTTTGTCTTATTCAAGGTTTTCTTCTTTATAAAAGGAAGAGAATGCCTCAGAGTTCTGACTCATCTGACAAGTGATGAGGAAAACATGAACATGTTGGACTGAGGAAAAGAAGGCTTGTAACTCTGGCTTTGTCCCAAAAATCTGTATAATCTGGAGCAGCCTGTTTCCCCTTGTGCTTTTAGGGAGCTGACTCCCCTCGCAGGTGTCCCAGACCAAGCAGCCATTCTGCAGCTATAAATAAAGCCTACCACAGAACTTCAAAATCCAAGTCTGTAAATACAGTGTTTGGCAACGCAAGTTGTCCTATATCATCATATTTAAAATGAAAAATATATAAATAACATCATCCCAGGGAGCGTATTAAGAATAGTGGCACCTATCCTAAAAAGGCACCAAAACTCTCAGAATACCATCCTCATAATGATTTCTCCTGGTATTTTAACTTCACAGCATAAAACTTCTGTACCTTTAACAGATTTTTTAAGTGATTAGACATTGGTTCAGGCAGTAACAGCAAAATACAACTTTCTGAAAACCAGGGAAAGCTTCTAATATTTCTGTCTTTTTTTAGCATGCCCTTGGAGAACATCACTCAGAAAATATGAAACAGCATAATTACTCTGTTGCTCAGCCTCCTTTGTCTGAGCCAGGTGTCTACATGAAGGGAACAGATCTTCAAAAGCAGTTAATACCTCATAGCTTCACTTGATGAAGGTACTAGCATCTCTGAAAATCTGGTCTCCTCAGTCTCATGGTTTAACTATTATTGCATTGAAAAAGAAACTAACACAAATACAAATAACGTATGCAGTCACAAGCTACTACTACCTGCAGAAGACCTGCCACTGTGACCAGGAGCATCCTGGAGACTTCTCCATGAAAAGAAACTCTTTCTTCTTCATCCCTGCCCCAGGCAGAGCATCACAGCTTATAAGGACCAGGCAGAGAACTTGGAATAAATCCTGTACCAAATGCTCTAAGATGCAGCAGGTTTTTCCAAGTGATGGACCTGTAACTAAATGGACCAACAATAAAGAAAACTAGAAATAGTCACATTTCAGCTGGCAAGTTCTTGCCTGTACACTAAGAAATAAACTTGGAACTATTTAAAGGATAAAAACACCTTTTATTTTTAAGGATTAATCAGGAATTTCAAAAGGCTCTTAAAGGGTTTAAGCATTCTTCTAGCACCACAGGGAAACCAATAATTAGCTTTTCTCAACCAATATGTTCTTTTGAGCACTGGAAAATGATTAAGTATGTTCCATATACCTACCTCCACAGAGGAGGCAAAGTTTATCCTTATCACTGTGAACCGAGTTCAACTAGCCAGGCTGCAACTGCCTGTAGACTTCTGCTAATGTTAAGAAAGGTATAGGCATTCATTTTGAGGGAATTTGCTCTAAGATACACAGATCAACTAAGCAATTTTTAGACTTGTATGCATTGTGGAACAATTCATTCAAACTGCCCTTATTACATTAATCTCACTAATCCAGGTTTTAGAAAAAACAAGCAACTATAAACTGTTTTCTCTGCTAAATAAAAACACAACAGAATATGTAGTGTACATTTTGAAAGCTTTTTTTTTTTTAAAAATAACTTTAGAGGTATCATTAGGGTCAGTGGGAGGCAACACAAAGTACCAGTGAAGCAGTATCCACAGCGGTTTGCTTGGGCAAATTCATCATCGGTTGGCAAACGAAGCACTTTCCTCAGAAAAATTTTCATCCTTTGGAGTTTTTGATTTAAAGATAGTTAGTTGATGCAGCTTCTTTGTAAGTATCTCTTTCTTAAAAGCACCTCTGGCAAAAAGTAGAGAATAAAGGCAGAGCAGAGCCAAGTAACCAAGGATCTACATGCAGCTGATGCCTGTGTGCAACAGCTCACTGAGTCCCAGCTGCGCCCCCAGGAGCCAAGGACAGGACAAAGGTGAACACAGCCTTGACTGTAATGTCCCTGGGCAGCTACAAATCAGACGAAGGCCTGCCTTACAGCAAGGGCAAAAACCACCAGGAGAGTTGCATCACCAGTTTTCCTAAGTTAAAATAAAATCCGTGCAGCTTTTCCAGAGGACTCCCACTATCCCCAACCCAGCCACATACCTGCCTCACTGCTGACCCCAGGCTTGCTCTCACCCCTCCTCCCAGCAATCACCCTGCTGTCTGCTTCCTTGCTCTTAAATGCTCTTCCTTGCAATTAGACCTGTAATTCCTCCCACCTGTGCCACAGGGCAGCCTGACTCACCCTCAGCCTCTAAAGGCCCATAACATTTATATATGCTATGCTGCAAAAAGATGGCATCTATCTCAGGCTGCCACTGCTTGCACACTGAGTACAAGCTGGAAAGATGAGACAGACCAGATGAAAGCCCTAAATATTTTCAATCATGAGTGTCAAGTAATGAATAGAGTCTTGGATTAAGAATAAAGCTAAGAATAAAGCTCATGGGAAAAGAAAACAAATACTGGAAATTTCTTAACTGTGTTACATAAGTTGTGTAAATCCATCTAGGTGAAGAAGATGAGCTTTCTAACTTGGACATTTATGGAGCCAGGGTAGGTATGCAGATGCCAGCACCTCATTAGTAGAGGAGACCTTGTTACCAGAGAGCCGTAACTGGATTTACCTCAGCAGCCATGTTGGGATCCCAGCATCCATGTCCATCCAATGCACTGAGAATTCACCCAGACCACATTGTTCCTGGCTGTTTGCTATGCGTCATCTGAGTCTGTGTAGTTCTGAAAACAGTGTCCACATAGTAGGGGAAACCACAGTGCTGCAAGTGGCGCGTTAGAGGAATTCGGGCTCCTAATGGTGAAGGTCCTCAGGGCTATTGCAGCTGCTTTCGGTCACAGCAGCATCTCATGGGGATCTGGAGGAAAACTTGTCATCTCCATGCTCATCAGGGGCAACTTTGAAGTCACCGATGCTATTTACATTGTGAAATCCTGACAAGAGTCCTGAGCAGCTCTGGGATGTTCAGTGTGCTCTTGGAGATGAAATAGGAGTTTGCTTTCTGGCAATGAGAGCACCTTGCAGGTCATAGTCATGGGAAGTGCCCTCTCCTGGCCCGAACCTCTGCGGAGGGGCTGGGTACCCCACTGACTGACTCAAAGTCCATTGGGTCCATTTCTGAACACCTGGCTCTGCAGAGCAGAACTACATAGATTAGGTTGGGCAAGGAGCAGAGGCAAGAGCAGAAAAGGAAAGAGTTTATGTGGCTTAGCTGAGTGTGAATACCAGAGATGTTGAACCTAAATATCAATATAACCTATTTCTTTCCAAGAATGTATTTCTTGGCCACTGACTGATCAGTTAATCCTCTTTTTTATTCTCCTCCCTTCAGTAAAACTCCCAAGTTATTACAGGTGGTATTCAGGGACACAATATTCATGGTTCCACTGCAGTATGTTTTACAGCTCCCAATAAAATCTGTACAAAGGTTACAGACTGAACTTGAATTGTGCCCTTACTGGAAGCAGCTTGAACCCCTTGGTTCTGCATTTTCATCCCGTAAGATGAAGATTACCCTCAGAACTATCTGAATGATAAATGAACCCCTTGCATCATTTCTCTTTCTTCTCCTTTTCACAATTGCTCTCTTATTTTTCTTTCTCTATGTCCTGAGCCTTGCTTTTTATATATCTTTCAAAGTTCAGCATATGCATATACCTCAGTATGGGCCTATCTTGAATTGCTAATATCATATGCTATACATGCTTTCCATTTTGCTGGAGTGAATGCAGCAAAAGAACAGAATGCATTTTTCTGAGATGTCATGTAACATAAGATATGCAAATTGTCTCTGATTGGGAAGAAGAGATTATTTTTCCTGTCAAATACATATGCTTTATGCACACTGCTTGTTAGAACAATGTTCAACAAACATTTGATTTTTAAAAGCTAGAATATTCAAAAAATGAGTTTTACATGTGAAATCTTCATCTATAAGAAGAAAAATGAAAGTACTACACTTTCTAGTGTAACTAGACTACTCATCTAGTACTAAACATGGGTAACAAGAGGGGTCTGAGGGAAAGCGAGGAATAGAGACTGCCAAGTTTGTCTATACAGTGTTGGTTTTGTCTTTTTTTCTTGACCTGCGTGGTGGGGTAGGGAGGGAGGGAAAATGTACAGCAGGGTGCCAGCCCCGGTGCCAGCGCTAAGAGGAGGGAGGGACGGTTGTCGGGACGCAGTAGCTCTGTGCAAGCTCTGTGACATCCATAGGATTTAGCCAATCTGTTCCTGCAGATGTCAGTTTTATGCATGATTTACCTGGCTTGATGCGGCTCCTGCTCCTGCGCCAGCACTGCCAACACGCAGGTTGGAAAGCTGTGGTGTCCTGCAGCCGCCGCGCTGACAGGGCTGTGCAAAGCATCTATTCAGCCTTCTGCTGCCCCAGAAAAGGGAGGATAAGGCCTCTGTGACTTTGGTCTGCTTTGTTTTAGGGTTTTTCCTGAGCTTTTCTACATAGCTCTGAATATTTGCAGCAGAATTATTGTCTTTTTTTTTTTCCTTCCCCCCCGCCATGGGTTTCTACTAAAGATTACAATTAAACAAAGGAAAACAGACAAAAAAAATCTGCTTTTTGAGCCAGACACTGGGACAGCACATACACTTGTCATCCCTCCATGAAGTACTGGCTATTAAAGATGTAATATTTCCACTATATCTCAATTGCAGTATAACAAGACTGACTCTGAGTGAGTGTATACAGCTGACCTTCTGTGAGCATTTTCAATACGCTTCAAAATATCATCTTATTTACCAGTTGTGGGAAAGTGTTCTTTAGTAAGTATTACAAAGCAATCACAGCGGCTTTGGAGATTTTAAAGATTTCCTAAGGAGCCACTAGTGTCTGTAAGATGCCCTTGGGGCTTCTGTTTTGCACTGTGATTGTGCAGTGTTTTATTTCAGTAATAAAATGCATACAAAGGGAAAAGAAAAGAAGTAATCTTCTACAGCTGGAAACCAAATTACAGGACTCTCTTATAATAAGGAGAGATTTTCCCCAAAGTGACACAGTGGGACATTAAGGCTTTGAATTTGATCCTACCTAAATGAACAGGAAAAAATTCCATTGACTTTAGTGGTAGAGATTCAAACTCCAAAGGAGCTATTTAAAATGTTATGTAGGTGATTTATGAGTGCAGTTTTAGATACGTTCATTAAGTGTCTTTTTATCCGCCCCCCTCTGGACATACTGTAGAAATATTATCAAATTCTGTGATTACAGCTGTGTGGTGATATGGCAAAGGTATCTCTACGAACACCGTTTCTGTTGAGGTACTTACTCAGATGGGCTTTGTATTAACATGGGTTCAGAAATAAGGATTTGTTACCTCTGCTGTTGGCAATTGTCAGTACACACTAAAGCATTTATAACATTCATGCAATCAGCAAATAAAATACTACACCTCAGTGGCAACAGTGTATTGGTACATTCAGGGTCCAAGCATTATTGGTAATTTGAGTTCCAAACAGTTTCCTATCTAATCTACCTTTTAGCAGTACTTCCAGAAAAGAAAGAACAAAAATAGTGAAAAAGCAGAGTTTCTGAGAAGGACTCTCTGGCATCTTAAATCCTTGAATTCTTTTTGGAGAAAAAAATGTATGCATCTGTAAATTTAATGCTACATGTGCCCTACTACACATTGGTGAGATTCACATTTAGGAAATTTGGCTTCTGTGGCCAATTTTACAGAATTCAGTATTTCCTATTTTGCGACTTGACAGATACTATGTGAAACACCTAGAACTGAGCTCAACTTGAGAGGAAATAGGAATTTTACAACGATTATTTCAAGTATGAAAATAAGTATAGTTTAATATAACGCAATGGCAAAATGGTTGTAATCCACCTAACTTTACTTTCTTACTTTCTTCTTCTATTTGCGCTAAAGTGTGAAGCTGCTTGCAAGTCACCTGCCTCTAGGTTGTATTTAGTATATTAGAGAGAAGGGATTACAGCTTATGAGGTCCAGTATTTCAGTCTCATTCCAGTCAACCTGATGTCCTGAAAGGACTTGGATTTGGTTTGATGTTTCTTTAGCAATAGGGAAGTTAATGAATTGCAAAACTAGAGTTCAGGTCCTTGGATTATTTTGGAAAACCACAACTGTTTCATTGTAAGGCCTGAACCAGCAACTGCTTGCGTCTGTCTTCCCATTCACTTTAGGAAGTGTTTACCAAAGAGTCAGAAAGTGATATGAGAGCAATCATACGTTTGGTTGCTAACTGTTGACAGAAGAAATGAGCTAAAAGTGAGCTAATGGTTTGCCTTGAGAGATTCTTATAGAAGAAGATTACCCTTAAATAAAAACTACCAAAAATAAGTGTTCTAATTTTGTGATAGTCACTCAAGTCAGCAGAGTAGCTTTGCTTTTCTCACTGAAAGAACTTCTAGTTTACAAATGTAGGACATAAAATTGCAATATGGGATAAATCAGGCAGCTTCAAGACAACAACCAATGAAACTAACTAACCTTTGAAAGACAAAAAAAAAGAAAACCTTTTAAAAATAGTCTCTTGAACATCCAAAGAGGATAATGATTTTGTAATTCATTTTCTTAACAAAATCCTTGCTAGTACTTACATTCCCGTATGCTCAGAAGTGCTGCTTTCGTACAGGCAAGCAAGCCCAGACTTCCCAAACCTGAGCTGAGCCCTCCCAAACCCTAAGCATTTCAGTAAAACCTGGTAAGATCCCTTACAAAGGTAGCTGCAGTTGCTGTTTGACTCCTGGCAATTGCTTTATTACTTGCCTTCTCTTTCTGTTGTTGCCTTTACGCTGCTGTGTGCACATCACTGCCAGTCTGGTGCTGGGCTCCCAGGTTTGTCTTTCTCCTAATTACCAGTATTTTAGCTCAGTGCTTTGAATCACTCTTTATAAGACCCTGTGTTATTTTAAAAAGAAACTAAGGGCTGTGGCTGCACACAAGCTAATGTGCTGTGATGCTTTGCTGCTTCTAGGTGGGAGGTCTTGTCTCATCTGCCTTTCCTGCCCCAGCAGTGCCTCATCTCTCCTGCCAGCTTTGTCTTCACTGGGCTTGTCTGTGAGCCCAGTCATCTGTATCACCATCACCTATCTGTATTTTCCACCAGCTTATGTAGTTGAATTAGCTCACAGAGGGGTCTGATGGGCAGCAAAGCTGGTGCGAAATACACAGTTGGAGCATGTAACAGGGAGCACGGGATGGGAAGACTGGGGTTTCCCCTTTCCAGTGGCAATAAGCACTTACGTCAGCTCACCGCCTCATGGAAATGCACCCATGGGCATCTAATTGGTGCTGTAATATCTTTCACTCTACTCCTCTTTAAAGCAGTGTTTTGTTAGGGTTGAAAACATCCAGCACAAGAGAGCAAGCTAAAATTGATACGCTTAGAGTAAAGCTGCCAAGAGGGAGAAGCTGCACATCCCGAGAGCAGCCACTCAGGGCTGCATTCAGCAAAATCCCCCTGTTTGGTATCATTAATGTCACACACTCTTTTGCAGATACCTCAGCTGGATTCCTCTGGGAATGCAGCAAAATCTCACATTATTATTTTCATTAAAACCACAGACTGAGGCTAGAATGACACGTCTACCTAAAGAGAGCTGTGGCTACGGCACTTCCCCAAAATGCAGAAGACACATCCTGGTCCTGATGCCATTTGATCATTTTAATCACCTGCACAGCAGCATTTAGCCTGGCCTCCACTTGGCTGCTACAGCTCTGTGTCCTAATTTAGTCCTGAACATGAATCTCTGCTTCAGGGGAATGATTATACAGTTTACATGAAGCTCTACTGCATAAATTGCTGGTCTTTGAGGCAAGAACTACACTCCAAGGTCCATTGCTCCCTAGCATCCACACCACAAGCCTACAAAAGCTTCTTTTGTGTTTTTTATCTTTCTCCCAGTATACTTTTAAGTACTTTATGCAGAGCAAGGCAGCTTGAAAAAGAGACGATAGGTGCCTTCAGCCTGCGTGTCTGTAGGCTGGTGGCTGGTGCACGCTGCCTGAAGAGGCAGCTTCAGGTTTAGCCAAGCAAAGTTGGGAATTCAGCATGTTGCCTTCACCTCAGGCAAGTGCACTCCATGATAAGCAATGAATAAGAAGGGATATATAACCACCTACTCTGAAACAAAACAGGGGCTGTAGTCATATTTTATGTGAAGCTCAGGGCGTGATGGGCACGAGGGAAGTTATAGCTCAGCTGAGATTAAAGAACTTTCTGCAGACAGAAATGCTGGTGTAAAAGGAGAAAGGAAAAAGGCTGTAAAGGTTGTACATTGGCACATGGTATTCTTGGGCAAATATCTTGCTGAAAAGGCTGCAGCAATTTCTGAAAAGCTATTGCGTTCAGGTACCTTATCAACAACTCCAGCTTTGATTGCTTGGTTTGTTTCCTGTTCAGTAATTTGAAGCTGTAAATCACTGTTTAAGCCCCTAAAAATGAAGTGATCGTTATGTAATTAAGCGTATAGTACTCTCAGTGATATCTGATCCTCTGAGACACTGGAAGAGTAACTTCCTTACACGACACATCTCTTTAACTATCTCTGTGGAAATTGCAGGGAAAGAGCAGAGTTTTTTTAGGCAGATCTTAGATTCAGAGTTCCAGCAGTGCAAACTGGGAATACTATGTTCACAACAAGCATGATGGCCTGAAATCCAAATAGGTTTTGGTTAGATTTATTTATTGTTTTTTTTAAGAACACAAGCAGTATCAGTGGAAGTTTGCTGAATTGGACCACTGATTTTACCCAGAAATGTTCAAAAAGCAGTCTTTTGAATATATGTGGCATAGAAGTAGGAAGAGTAATCAATCAGTCAATAAGATTGGCCTGGACTAAGCAATAGGTTAACCTTTCTGCAAAAGCATTATTTCAGTTTGAGGTCTGACTTCTCATCAGAGCAGACCAGGGTCTGTTTCCAAACAAGCATTCCAATCTAAGTTAGATACTATAAGACCTAATTAAAAAAAAAAAAATTGAGCCTGAGAACAGGATTTAAAACTAAACCAGGATCAAAACTAAGAGTTTAGATATCTAAAGCCCCTAAGAGTAATCTAGAAAACTTTTGCTTTGTGTGGGGTGTTACTAGGAGCTAGCTATTAGGAAATGCTAAACACATAACTGTATTGGAAGTCTCAGTCCTCTCTGGAGATTAAATGCCAGGCTGAATCAGGTTGGAAAAAACGGACTCCCATTCTCTCCAGGCTCCACAGTCTTGCAGTATATTCCCAAGGGTTTAAATCAAAAGTTTAAAAAGTTTAACTTTGCAAAAGTCTCAACTTCAGTGCAAAAGCCTAGCATAAGTACCATGACTCAATTCCCTGCTCTGGGTAAGCAGATAAAACATGCATTTTTCACCTCAAAGGACATTACAGATAGGCAGTACTTGCACAGCTGTGGGGTCACTGTATGGCAAAGGATGGAGGAATTTGGGAGTCAGAAAGAATTAGCAAGATGGGATATAAAACTCAAGCTGTAGCGGATAGTCTGCCTGTCAAGGAGCAGGAAACCTGGGTTCAAGTCCATGCTGAGACAGTAGTTTGTACATTGCTTTTCATTATGATAATTAGATGCAGAAAGATAATAATGTTGGGGGTTGGAGCACAGGACTCATTGTCTCTGCTGAGCCTTTCAGCCTCTGAACATCCCTTCAGATTATGCACTGCCTTGTTAGCTATGGAAACCTGGATTTGGAGCAAGAGGGCGCTCTGACCCAGATCAACCTACAGGTTCATTTCTATGTTGGAGTTTCAGACGTAAGGCATGTATGAGACACAAACTTCATCTTCTGGAATGTCTTCGACAGCTAAGGAAGGGGTCATCCACATCCCCTGGCCAGCGGTTCCCACACTGCGGCCAGAAAACAACTGGTGCTCGGCAGGTCACAGCAGGCCCAGCTTAAAGGGGTCTTGGTGTGTGACTCACCTGGGGTCACAGCGTAGTGCTACAATACCTTTCCTGATAAGCCTAATTTATTCCCTGGCACATGCAAACCTTTTATATTGCATTTCAGTCTACAAGGAAAAAAAAGGGGGTGAGGGATTTTGATCTGGAAACGATATAAAATTATGGTGGGGTTTTTTTCTTTTTTGTTTTTTACTTTAGGGTGTCTTATTTAAATATACGGTGCTTGCTATCTTTTTTTGAAAGGGAAGAGTTTCAGAACTCAGCTGTGCAGCTTTGAAGTTTTATCAGAAAACTGAAGGTTTAGCTGGAAGATTGTTTTCGGCTGTCCTTCGAAATGTTTAGTGAGGTTCAATTTCATGTATTCATAACAATATCATTTGTTTCCTATTGAGTGTCAGGCTAGAGATAAAAACATCTTTGAAGAACTGGGATTTTCATTGGATATGAATGTAGGTCATTCTTTTCTTTGGGTTCCTTAGGTAGAACCTAAAATTCAAACCATTTTAAGGCAAATTTCTAATGGTAGCATGGTAAGATTGCAAGAGAACTATTCTTGAGGTAATTTCTGTTATCAGTGACACAGATTTTTCCAGCAGAAAATGTACCTCTACTGTGTGCTGTGTTTCTTGTGACAGATCTTGGAGCTGCACAAATCAAAGGCACTGTTTTCAATGCATTGAACATGGATGGTGCAGTACTAGAGCCTCATGAGGAAAGAACATTTTAAAAATAATTATCTAATGTTGCAAAAAGTAAAAAATAATAGAAATGTAGTTATGTTTTCCATATGTCCTGTTGAATCAATCTCTGGTCTTGTTAGGCAAGGAAAAAAAAAGCACCTGTCTTTGATTAGGTGAAATACTTCATCAGGAACAATTCTCTTGGCTTTTTGTAATTGGCATAGAAGTTTTTTATGCAATGTGTTGCTTGATTTAATTTCTGGCATGATAATCTCTCTCCCTTGTTGGATTTTCAGCTGTTCGAGAAGAAGAAAGATGATGGATTTGATCTATCTGAGAAAATCTTCCTCAATGAAGCAAACTGGCAATTTCATCTAAATCCAACTGGAATGAATGAACACCACAGAGATGATAAGTAAAAACAAAAAAAAAAAAAAAAAGTTTCAATGGCATTTAAGTCTTGCATTAACTTTCACTGGGAAATAAAACAATTTACTAGAAAAAAATATTAGGGTCACCAGACAGCTTCATGCCCAGCCTACGGAGGAAATGCTTAGAAAACTTTCAATTAGACTGAACCTTTAAGCTTATCCCTGGACATACAGATGTTTAAATCCTCCTCATTTACGCTGAAGCAATGAAATAATTTTTCTTAGAGCACAGCTCCACTAACACCATAGAGGAACTTTAAAATCTACCTGTGAGCCTTTTTACATTCCTTTTAGTTTCTCCTTGAACCTCCTACTCTTTCTCCTCCTTTCCACTATAGATTTTATCCATGGTTTTCTCTGCACCTCAAGTCTGCAGGTCTGGGGCAGAAATTTGTATTTCTCACAAGCCTTAGTGGATCTGCAGCCATTAATATGTATATAAAACTTTTGTAACTTAAGGGATACTTTGCTTTTCATCTTTGTCATTGGCACAGAAGCTCTTTGGATAAATGGACAAGCCCCAAAAATATCTAGTTATCTAACTAAACATTAAATCAAGCTTTGGCCAAGCTTTAGCTGAAGTGGCTTAACTGGCTGAAATGTTTGCCTCTTGTCCATATGGACACTGAAAATTCTGTACAAAAATTGCAAATATGTAAAATAAGGAGGCAGTAAAAATGTTGGTTTTGTCCATTAGGATGTAAAACATAGAACAGCAAGTTTTTCTTTTTTTCCACTTTCATTTAGCAGCAAGATTGCTGCAGCTTGTTGTGCCTCATTATGTGTTTAGCAAAATCAGCAAACAAGTTCAGCAACTGAATAACTAAAGAGGATCACACACGTGGAACTGTACAAGAGGAGTCAGAAGTACAGAATTACAAGCTAAAAAATCTTTGTAGGAAGAAGCAACTCTCAGTAAAGTTCGCCTGTGATCCTTGATCACGCAGACACAGCGACCATCTGAGTGAGGGAACTGCTGTTCAGTAGGGTAATTGTTTGAGTAATTATGGTAAGAGTTGCCTAGATCTTATGCATGTTCTGCTAAACAAATCTGTGTCTCAACAGATGTGCCCCTCCTGAAGCTGAGAGGGCTGCTTCAGCACAGGACTGGGAGAGTGGCACCTCGGTAGCCTCAGCGGTTCTCCTCTGCTTTAATAAACTTCTTGAAGGTGCTAAAAAATCTACCGAAAACAAGGGATGAGTGGATAAAAGGAGGACTTCTAAGAGCAGCCATCTCTCCTCCCTTCATAGTGGAAGTGATCCAAGATCTCTGTTCTGTCTTCCAGCAGTAATGCAAGTGCTGCCCATCCACCCATACCCATATCCTATAAGTGCCTGTAGGAGTTTTTGTTTTCATTCAAGCCATCCCTTATACAAAGAACAACTTCTCCCTTTTTACATTTTCAGCTGTTTCAGAGATAATTTTAAACATCAGTGTTTCACTCTTTCAAAGACAATATTTAGACATACTGTCTGCGGAAAATACTTTCCAGACAAATACCAACAAGGACAGGCAAGAAATAATAAAGATCAGTAGGTTGAATTTTGTTCTAAATTGATCTTTGATCTATGCTGAATAAAACTAGCCAAAACCAAATGCCAAATTAATTTCTTCCTTCCTCAGCCCCATTATCTGTACAACTGGAATATCAGTCTGCAACTGATGGTTACAGTCTCTTTTCTAGACTCTTAGGAAATCTTCCAATGTAAATATTAAAAAAGTTTGAACAGTACCAATCTATAAAAGTTGATGGAAAGTCTTACTGGCTAAGCTGACTCTGCTCCTTAATGGCACCCCCAAGTGCTATCCATCATTCAGCAGGATAGGCTGCAATATCAAACATCCCCACGTGTCAGAGGTTGAGGTTGCTTCTGGAGTGTCCTGTCTCCCTCTGCACTGCACTGACACAGTGTGTGATGCTTCAGGTATCATGCAACTGTTTGGTACGTGCTCCTTCAGACCCTTCTAGCCTTTCTGCTGCACAGGACCTTTCTGAACTGTGAAAAGCTTGCGACCTACATCATCCCCTTTCCTCAAAAGACATGATATTAGTCCTCTCCCTATTATAAGCCTCAGCATTAAATGAAATCTCAGTGCCCAGACCCAACGTATCTCTACAGCTTTGGAAGAGGAGACCAGCCAGGGGCCCATGTGGCTTTTCCATGAGGCAAGCAAATGCACATGAAACTGCAGATTGGGGCACTAATGGGGCAGCCATACCACCACAGACACTGGGCAGGATTGTCCCTGGCCTACTGCACCTTGATTTCTCCATTTTGTCAGGTGCTTTTCATTCACATGTACAGCATGATTGCTGAGGAGTCCTGCCAGTGAATACATGTCCCATCCTTCTCCCTGGCATTCCCATCACCAGCAGGAGCACAAGCCACATGCAGAGCAGTTGCCACTTGAGGAGCCTATGCTGCACCAGCTCAGGTGGTGTTAATGCATGCACTCAGCTTGGTGGCCAGCATCTTCTGTGCTAGGGGAAGCCATCCTAGATCACATCTGCACCAGGTTTTGGTGGAGAGGAGACACCGTCCAGCAATGTGACCCAGCAGCTTGTGTGCAGGTGGGCTCTTATGGAGCATCTGGCATGGAAATAACCACCCAACCCATCACTTGTCTTTTCAGGTGCAGAGGCCACACTCCTTCCTGAACTCCAGTCTGCTCTGGCCTGCTGGAGCTATCCAAGGCTGAGGTGGTGTGTCATGAGCAGGCTATAAGTGGTGTTACCCAAGCAGTAACACAAAAAAGGGAGCAGGCTGTCGGCATTCAACATTTGGGCCTGGCAGCAGTGTTCAGGCACTTGGTGGGGCTTTTTCAGAAGATTTCTTAGGAGCTTGTGCTGGCAAAGATGGGTCTGGTAAGCCTTAGAGTTCCCATGGTAGTTTCTGGAAGGCTTGAGGCACTTCATATTTTAGGAGAACTCGACTTGTACATCTACTGCCACAGCCTCGTGTTGGTTCCAGAGGTGATCCTCTTGGCTGAAAAGTGTGAATAGTCTATGCCAATGCCATGGATGCCCTCACAAGTCAGATAATGGTGTTAAAAATCTGTGGTTGTGTAGGAACTGCAGAGGATACTTATTTACCTTAGGAAAACCAGTGTATTAATGCACTTTTAGAATGTAAAGCACAGTTTCCACTAGGAAGATGCAATGAATATGTAGAGAGTCTGATAAATTAATTATTGCATTATTGTCGGATTATTGCATTGAAAAGTGCAGCTGTCCCCCTCCAATTTCTATGTGGTGAAAGTTCCCCAAGTTTTCAGAAAGTATGCAGGAGTTTCCCTTACTGTATCTTCATTTTCAATGTAACGTAAACCTACAACCTTATGTTGAGTGTAAGGTGGAAGATGCTTTTTCTTTTATCTGTAATACTTTCTAAATTCTCTAGGACTGCTGTGTCTCATCTTGCATAACACAGCAGATGGGAGAGAGAACAGAGTGGGGCAGAATCCAGTAACATCCTTTGGATGGTTGGACTGGCAGATTGCAGGAAACTGTGTTGATGGTACCTGCCAAGTCACCAATCAGTCTGAATCAATTAATTGTCAAACTGGCACACAACTCCTAGGAGGAAGCTCCGTGTCTCATTCCAGTTGGTCTTCTTTGTTTTTCTATTTTTATCAATCCAATGACACATTTATTAAGAAAAAAGCTTCATTCTTTTGTATGAAGGTTCAACTTTTTGTTTACTGACATCTTGAGTATCCATACTTCTTTTAACTCTGTAGAAAATGCATCAAAGTCAGTACAGCCTGATTTTGCTAGTGTTTAATGTTTTCTGGATAACAAATTGTTTTCAGAAAGTGAAAATATTATTCAGGGAAGATATATTTAAGATATCAGAAGTTAAAGCATCAGTGACAATGCTGGAAAAGAAAATATGTTTTATTTCTTCATTAGCAACATCCTCTAGCCACTACACTTAAAAGTTTTATTTTCTATTTTTGTATGTGTCTTTCTCCAGCAGTAATATTACTGTTGGCTTCACATAAATGACCTTGTTTATGTCTTCATATTTATTCATAGCACCAAGCTATGATATAGTATACAAATGTAATATACACATGACTAACTGCATTTAAACTAAATACGGTCTGTGGCAGAGGCAGCTCTTTCCTTGGGGATAGTGAGGTCCATCCCCACCAACCTTATTCCTGTTGGTAAAATCTTTCTGAGCCTTATTTCCTCCAGGGAACAGGACGTGCCAGCCCCACGCTGGCACTGGGGCAGTAGGCACACACAGAGCAGGAGATGCCCTGTGCAGCCCTCGTGGGCATCCCCACCTCCTAGGAAGCATTGCAGCTGCCTCTAATCTATATATTATTTTATTCTTGCTTGTTTTCGCACCAGATCTAGTTCTGCCTCATCTCCCTGCCTGCCCAAATGACTGTAAAGATACGAGGCTCTGACCCCAGCAGGAGCAACATTTCACAGCACAGTGGGAGCACCCCACGTCCTCATACCTGCTGTCACAAAATCTGGGGTAACATTGATTAAAGCTGCTGTGGTATGGACAGAAGCTACCTGCCTGGCTGCACCAGCACTCACAAATCCACCATGTCCTCACTAGTTTTTGGGTAAAATGTAGTGCTCTTCATAAGTGGGTTGGGAGCTGCAATGTGATCTCTATGTAAAGAACTGCTCTTCAGTGGACTCACTTGGCAAAAAAGTTTATATTTCACAAGTGCAACTTTCTTTCAGATGTTTTTTTGTCAGTGTGTGGAAGACATGATATGCTTGTAGAAGTGAGGGCCTGCCCTGTAGGAAGCAGGTGTTCCCTTCCAGTCCCGCATTGCCATCAACGGTCTCAAGACATATGTCATTGTGCATGGAAAGGTAGTCTGAGCTGGAGCAAAAATGCATATGTAACTAGATAAGTTTGTATCAAATGAAAAAGAGTTGCAAATGTTTCAGAAAAGAAATGAATGTTAAAGACCGCAACCTGTGCAGCATTTAAGAGAATCTCGTAACCTAAGATGGTCCCAAAGGTTCAACACTGGGTGGCAAGGGGCAGATACATCTCTCAGGTGATGAAGGACTCTGGGTCCTGCCAGACATAGACTTGCACTATTAATACCAGATCTTTACACCAGATTTGCACTGGAGTCTCCATTTCTCTTAAAGTAACCAGTGCACACAACATGGATTTTTTGTAAGTGTTACAACACTGAAGGAAGACAAATATTGGATGTCCCATGATACTGGGTCTGTGCCATGATACACCATGTTACACCATGTTACACCATGATCCCCGTTCCATGATACACCAATGATAATGATGAGCATGGTGTCTCCTCATACAAAGTTAACCCATCAAAATATTTCTGAACACATTTGAATCAGCTGAGTGGGTTCAGACCAGGCTAGTGTTCTGTATCATGTGGCCACAGTGGCTGTAACCTGGTAGCAGAAGCCCTGCCAGATGATGACTGAGCGGAGATCTTGGGTAGCCTGAGGTCTGCCATATCCATGGTCTCAGCTTTCTTCTAGACTGCAAATATTACTTCTATTCATGTCAGAATGGAACTTCATTGGGGCAATACTCACCCTGGATCTAGCAAGCCCAAGCACTAGGGGGATCAAATGGCCAAAATGCAAGAATAAGAGCTGACATAATTTTCAGAAATACAGTTTCTCTGAAGACCAAAGGATAAATGCACAAGTGCACATCTATCATGGAGGTGAAATCACTGTCTGCAACAAAGCCGGAGAATTGGAGTGCACAACTTTTCCCAGAGCCAAGCACTCACATGCCCAAATATAGAATTGCATATGAAATCTTAGTAATTTTTAATGTGTTTTAATCCAGCCCTTAGGGTTTATTTGGATACTTGCCACTCTCTTCCCACATCAGTGCATTATTCAATAATAAGTTAAAACTATTAAAAAGTTGCTTTGTGTTGGCTGAAGGATAGAGTTTGAATTGCTGTACAAAGGATTTTTCCACTGATGAACCTAGCGTATGGTGACTCTCTTGCTACACTTGTCCAATTAATTTTTTCTAAACTTGAAAAAAATCCTTGTATCAGGATAGTTCTTGTTATATTCCAATGTGATTTTGATTACATTATACTACAGAAGTAGCACTGGCCTTCCTTCAAGTCTAGGTGAGAAGCTAATTGCTTTCAAACTGTTTTAAATATGCTGAAGTTATAGTTGTCAATTATTTTTCTGGAACAATAATAACTTCTCAGATTGAACTCTGCTTTGTTAAAGAGATTTAAAAGCTAAAAAAATTAAATAACTGACATTATTTTTCTTGTTTTCCTCTGCTTTCACATTTAGAATCCTTTGGTTTCTGACCTGCAGATCCTGTTAATTTTGATCAGCTTTCATTCTGAATTTAAAGAGTGTGCTGTGTTCTCTTCTTTTAAACTAGTATTGTGTTAATACAATTTACATTGCTTAAAGTTACTTCAGGAACTGGTGCCGAAGGAGACATGACAATAGCATTGAGTAAGCTTGCTATTCATACTTACTTTTAACGTCTTTTTACTGATCTAATCAATGATTTTAAAGCAGCATTGAACCATCTTTGCAGCCATCTCTCATCTAACCGATTATAAATTCTTTTTAATATATATTCAAGGCTAATGTGCTGTTATAAAATTTAACTATAGAGATGCAGTAGTGCTGAATGCACACGGAAATTCCTCCAAATTACAGTTGAGATTTACACAAAATTATTATCCAGTTTCCAAAAAGAGAAATGCTTCTAAAACCATTGCATTGGATTTGTGTTAGCTGCAACACCGTATTCAAAACACATGTCTGGTTACTCACAGATACAGCAGTCTTTAGTGTTCTCTGGGTAATATATTGTTGTCACAGAACATTTATCACTTTTGATACATAATTATCTATAAAACTGGGATTAGGATTTTGTTGGGTAAAGCCCAGCCGTATGTGAAATCAGAACAAGGGTCATTACCTTTAATGCCTTTTTATCTCTTTGGATGCTGGAACAATTACCGTTTGGAAAGAAGGAGGACCAGGAGTAAGAATGGGCATATTCCAAGGTGTTCAGGACATCTGTTTGCCTGGATCAGAGTGCAAAAGAAAAAGGAAAATCGAGAGATTCAACAAAAAATTAGCAGCTAATCCTCCTCAAAGGCACATAACAAAACCCTTTGCAGGGAATGGAGCATGTGCTGGAGACGGATGGGATGCTGATGGAGCAGAGTGACTGGATTTCCTGATGGAAGAAGGAGGATTTCCTTGGCTGTGTACGGCCAGAGCCATTTTTCCAGTTTTAACACTCTGTCTTCAAAAGTGATTTAGGGTTTAACCAATGGAAATGAATAGATTTTATACTGAAGCCTGGGGGAGTTAGCTTTAGTTTTGGAGAGTTTTTACATGAAAAAACGAATATATATTTTATGAGTATTAGGAATGTAAGATTCACTTTGCCAGATCACATTATCTAGTGCAAGATCTGCCTAACAACAGTGGCCAATATCGATGTCTGATAATGCTCAAATAGTTCTTAGATATGTCTATAACAACTGCTCACCCTGACCCTGAGCAGCCAGATAACTTCTTTCCTGGTGTGCAGGGACTTATGACCCTTTTATTTTTCTATTCCCTCAGTGTAACTGCAGATATTTTAATGGGGTATTTTTGGTTTAATTCAAATATTTTTTCTAATCTTCTTTGAATCTTACTAAGCTTCCCTATTATTATCTGTAAGGCTGAGCTGGTGTTACTGCAGCTCAGCGTGTTTACCTAAAAGGATGCGTTAAAAAAGATGCTTACAAGGCCAGACGTACTCCTCTGAAAACCTGGAGCACAGATATCTGGTCCTGCTCCCATTGGCATCGGGGGAACTGCTGCTGGTGACGTACGTGGGAAGAAGAGGAGATCCTGCAGGTGTGGATTTTTACAGCTTTATACTAGGTGCCATGAAGTCGTGATTAAAGCCGTGTAGTCTGAGGTGTGCTCAGCACTTGCGAGCGAGATCTGAGCGCCTGCTGGAGCCTCTCCGAGACAGCAGGCTGACACACGGTGGGCACAGATGAGAATAGGGTTTGCAATAGCTCCAAATATCCTTTAAAGAACAGCTTGCTTCTCTTACCTGCTTGCATTTGGTGCAGCATGCTCGTCTTCCCACTTACCTGTTAGTTAAAGTGAACTAAAGAAGCAAGGGGACCCCCTGCTCTGCCCAAAGGAGAAGGCTTTCTGGAGCACACGGAGGGAAAAAGGAACTCCATTTTCTTGTCCTCTGGTGACTTTATCCATGTAGAGGGACTCCTGCAGAGTGTCATGAGGCCAGGATAAATGTTATGAAAATGGACTAGATGATCACTGTAGGTGCCTTCCACGTGAAAAGAAAATATTCTGTTCTATTCTATTCTATTCTATTCTATTCTATTCTATTCTATTCTAATTACCAAATGCCCCCGAAAGAATGATCTGACAGAAGGTACCTGCTAACATAAGGTGTGCTGCACTTTGGGGCTGGGGGGAAGATTGGTTTGGAATAGCTTTTTTTCTGTTCAGTTGGAAATGAACTTAGTGACTTCAGAGATCAGGCTGCAAGACCCAGAAAACAATTCTTTCTCCAGATCGAGAGTATGAGCCGCAGCAGCAAGCTCTGCTTGTTCATTCCGCCAATCTGTCCCCGGCCTGACGAGGAGAGGCCACATATTGAGAAGTGCAAGTAATTCGCTTTCCACAAAAAATCTTTTTTTGGCTCCTTTACTAAGATTAATTCTTCTCCTTTGTATTTAATAACACCTTTAATTAGCATAGAAAAAACAACTTTATGAATATCAGCAAACAAATCTCCAGCCAGGTTGCCAGTTACTGTGGTGGGTTTGCAGGAGACACATCTGCCGATGGCAACTTGACCAAGACCACCAGCAGAGCAGCAGCCACAGTCCCATGTGCTGACTTCAAGCTGGTAACCTCCAAGGACTAAATGAAAAGTTGAGATTTTCTCAGTTCTGTTATCAGTGCTCTGAAATTTCCAAGCTGTTTCTAAAAAATGCTTTTTATTTTTCACTTGACATAGGAAATGCCCCAGAATGCAGCACAAAGTTTTAAAAGCAAAACAGCCCGCTCTTCTTTCCATGGTCTATGCACAGTCTTTTCTCCAAGGCCTCATTTTCATTTTCCAAAAGATACTCTGACAAATTTCAGCCTTCATCATAGTCACAGCCTGAATAGAATTTAAACTTAAATTTATCTGAATAAAATATATATAAAATAAAATAAAATCCCAGCTAAGTGTATCCTGAAACTGGAACCTAGGGCTGAAATGTAAATCCCTTGGATCAGAACACGAACCCATTTCTAAGTCCAAAACCACAATGGATCTATTCCTCAGTTAAGGCATGATTGCATTCACACAAGAAAAACTATTTTTGTAAAACTGGCTTTTGATGGCAGGAACCTTCAATCTGTAATTTCAGTTTCTACAATTTGAAGCTGAGCAGCTATGAAACATATGCTGTGAGATGCAGAACAGAGTATCTGACCCTCCACTCCAGCACTTCTCAGCCTCCTGCTCCCTAGCATCGTTTTCTGAGCCTTTGGGTCCCAGTTTGTGCACTAAGTGCCAGCTTTTCCCTCCTTTCTGTGCCAGCCCCAATCTCATGTCTGCTCTAAATACGGTTTTGGCAATGGTTTAAGCGTTTGGTTGAAACGCTTGTGTGTTTTAACTGGTAAGCTCTTTCTGCGCAATTCCTTTACAGGAGCATGCCAGACTGATTTGAAAGTGCCTGATAGAAGAATGGCTTATTTGCCTTTCTGTTCCATTCTTTTCTGGAATTTTTTGGAATTGCCAGTTCCATTGCCAGGAACTGGAATGCTCTTAAACAACACAGTTACACTGGAACAACCGGATCTATGCCAATACAGGTAAAGTGGTGCAACCTCCCAGCACTGGCAATGCTTTTCTCCAGTTCACAGCATCACTCCTTGCCGTGACAACTCAGTCTCTGCTTTTGTCATGGTTAGGATCTCTCAGTCCCCATGCAAGGGTCTCATGGCAGGGTGGAGAGGGCCCACCAATCCTCTGTTATAATCTCTGGGTCTTTTTAAAAGAAATGTAATCAATAGTCCAACTTTGAGCTTCCAGCATGCCCTGAAGTTGGCTGAGCATATTCTTCCGTCTTCAATTTCTAATATGCCTATGTTTGTCCTTGTTGTACAAGTAGTTCTTGGCTAGACATAACTGTCAACTTTGCTGGAGACACAGTGTAAATATTTTGCACTTGTACAGCAGTGTACTTACTGAAGGAAATTGTGATGCATACCAGTCTGTGCTGGGTTAACAGAAAAAGCAAGTTTTCTCATCTCTTTGGAACAGCTCAATCTGTAGTGTGGTGCATGATTTAGCAGCATTTGTGATGTTTCCCTGATTAATTCTGAAACAGGTTTCCTAGCAACAGACGAAGGGAGACCACAAGTACTTTGCCATAGGAGAAACATCTTTGTATTTTAGCATGGTGTTAAGTATTAGGATTCTTACTTTCCCATTTATGAATGTGCACAGAGGTCTCTGGCATACAGTCACTTCTCCACATATATATTCCTGAGATAAGACACTGGGTTTAGGGAAGCTTCTATAGGCACGAGAGAAATAAGAAAATTAAGTAGTTTCTTAAAATTCTAGCAACTGGATTTGAAATTCACAGTAATTACTTGGTTAAAATATTTCTTAAAGGATGTCAGGTTCAATTTTGAGACTTTTAGGAAATGTTCTGTACCCTTCTAGGTAATTCACAGATGAAAAGAATGAGAAAAGTAAGGTGAGACTCTTTTTTTGTTATCTCCACACACAGGACAACCGTATTTGCAATTAATTTCCACTGTTACAGAGACTATAAGTAAGTATGTGTTCGAGGTCCTGTCCAATATGATCATAAAATTTGATATCAGAATGTGACCCTTATATGGTTTTTTATATGTTAAACTGAAATAAGACCACAACAGAATAAATGCCCTATTTCCATTATTTCTTTCTACCTTCCAGCCTATAAAAGCCTATTCCTTTAAAAATTAGGCACAGTGCCTACAAAAGACAGTGTCATTAGCAAAAAAGCAGCATTTCCACTGAAACACAAAGTATCAGTAGAACTCATCTGTGATTTGAATCAAAATTGTACCAAAAGACTGCAGTACTTGTGCATTCTTCTGGAAAAATAAAGGTGAAGCCTCAGTGGCAGATCTGTCTTTACACTCAAGCAAATCTTACTTTGGGTATGCTAGGAGGAAAAAGCTGGTATTTTCCTAAGGGCATTAAGACAACTCATCAACCCAGGGAAGACAGTTGGATAACTGTAAACTGTTAAATCCTTAATTAAAGGACTGTACAAAGGAATCTCAGCAGACACACAAGCAAGGTATTTGTCCTCTCCCCAATTCTAATAAACGTGTTGTTTTGATGGATTTATTAATTCACTTCAGGATTAGATGCTTTCCTTAGATGTGTCTTCATGATCTGGAAGTAAAATTAACATAACACCAGAATGCAGATTCCAAAGTGAAAAAGGAGTTGAATTGCTAAAGAATTGAGAAACAAGGATAAGGGCTTAGTTAAGGGGCTAGACCTCTTTAGGAAGCAAAATCTAACAAAAAAGATTTGTTTTCTTATATCTGTGAAAGCAGGACTTTATGTGAAATTAATCCCAAATTTAGAGTGAATATTCTGTGTGTATGGATTACTGCTTGTGTAAAGATTTGCAAGATTGAGCTCTCAACATCCATACCTGGGTCATTACTTGTAAATCAAGTCTTGAAAGCTAAATATTGAGTTGCTCTCATTTCTGAAGACCACACAGTGAGTACTTGTGTAAGAAGGAAGGTGGGATGGGCAGATGGGCCGAGAGGCAGGTTTGGGTTCCCCTGTGCCAGGGAGCAGGGAGGGGATTGTGAGGACTGCAGTCCCTCAGCACAAGTGCTGGGCTGCTGCTCCATCCTGCACCCAGAGCTCGGCACTGCTTCCAGCTCAGCTTGTCCTCCACTTAGCTGCCTTCTAGGGCACATGCATTCGAAAGTAAGAAGCCTCAGCTCTCCTCTTTGCAATTCTCAGCTCTCTGCTCTCTGCACTGTGAGCAGGCAGTTCTCTATGCTGAGAAACAGCTTGACAATTTAAAGAAACATATAAGACTATCCATCATTAATATGAAGCCTCGAAAGTATGTTTAATTTTGTTGTCTTCAGGAAACCAGCAGACTAAATTTCCAGCTGCTCAAAATATGTCAGCATTAACTGCAACTGCAGGGCTTTGAGAGTAAATCGTAGAAGCCACGTTGATTTATACATCTGCCTGCTTCTGCAATGCAAAGTTCGGTCTCTGGCTTTTATCATTGGTTCATTATTGGTGCATCCTACCACACTTGTTTGGTTTTTATTCTCAAATTTTTTGTGGTTCAAAATGCAAGGTCAGTTCCTGAAGAAGCTGCCATCTTCAGAGAGGTTGAACTACATTGGCACAATCCAGTTACAATTTTCTTGTCTTGTGCTAGTAGGATATGCTCCAAAGAAACACTGGGTGCAGCTTTTACAGCCAAGCCTGCCTTACAACATTAACACCCCACTTCTCTCACAGAAAGGTATTTCAGAAGATAAATGGTAGCGTGGTTTCCATATCCTTTCAGCATATGGCATCAACTAATCCATCTTCTAACTCAAAATCTTAATATTTCATAAGAATGAGAGAACACTCACTTATTTTATTCCCTTCCCACAGGCATACACTTAAAAAAATGTTCTCTAACTTATCTTAATTCATATCTCCTATTTCATAATTACCATTTTACTATACTTTCTGCCCCTGTCATAGCTTAGTTGTGTTTTTTGAAATTTAATCAAATAATAATTAAATTCTGAGGTTAACACCTCTGGTTATCTTTTTATAATTCATAATTTTTTCTTCAGAAATATTTGAAAGGAAAAGGCAATTGCTTGTAAGAATGCATGCATATCATTTGTATGTGAGTTTGATGACTGAAGTGACTTTGGCAGGGAATTCAGGAGATATACATAATGCATTTAGATACTGGCTTTCTGGAATTTTTTCTTTTTTCATTTGGGATTTGTTAGCTAGTTTCAAGAAGTCCCAACCACATGCCAAACACAAAACCCAAGAGGTCTGTAAGCCTCCTATCTTAAACACAGCTTTTGCTGACCAAGGTAGGCAATACAAATTGTTCTCTTTCTTACCTTCCCTCACAGGCAGACTAAATTATGCCAGTGTTTAACATAACTCGTAATTCTTTCCTAGATGTCTTCAAAGAGGATCTATCAATTTTTGCATAATGGGGCATTGGATTTTCCCTGAAAACCTAGGGCAAAATCCAAATCTCACTTTGCTGAAGAGGGGTGAGATAGAGTTAGAGTGCTATTAATACAGTGAGAGCCATGCCCAGGCTACCATTCTGCTTAGGCAACAATCTTTCTTCATTTGAGGCAAGGGTTACTTGGCATCTGAGATTCACAAAGGAAAAAAAAAAACACACCATAAGCCTCTCAGTAATTCGGAGTTTACATTGACAAAATCGTTCTTAATATTTTATTGGACTATGTCCTCACTAGATGGCTTGAGGGTATTTTCCTCAAAATAAATAATGGTCAAGAAGATCTAAAATAACAGCTTTTTATTCTATGGTTATTTACAGTCTCATGATTAAGTCATGAAACTGCAGAATACGCAAAGAGGTGCTTATAACATTGTCAGTGTCAAGCAAGGTGTCTCACAGGAGTTAGCTGGGCAAGTACATCTCCAGCTGTGACAGATGTGGCAGCGAGTAGAAAGAACATAGTTTTAGTCTATCAGCAATGGAAAGCGAGATTTGAAAAGTGCTGTCAGAGATGAAGAGGGAAAATGATTATGATGATAGAGAAAGTGATGCAAGTTTCCCCAAAGCTGAACTTACAGCAGGGCAAAGAGCGGGAACAATAAATAATAATCAGTGCATATGTTACAGGCAGAATGATGTGTTTCTTCTTGGTTATGTGGAATAATTCTGCAAGTAAAATGGGCTGTTAAGTATTGCACATCAGTGTTTCTTACCTTATTAGATTATAAGGTTTTACCGCACTCTCTCAGAACCTGGTAACAGTTCAGAGTCCCTCTCCTTACACAAACCTTGACAACTCCACAACATTTTAAATTTAATTACTTTAGCTGAAAATGTTCCTTGTACAAAGGTTGTTTTCAAATTAATTAATCTGCTTCCTCCATATGTCACAATTCTCTTTTGTATCCTTCATGATCTTTCAGACACGAACAAAACTCAGCCAAGATCCATATGTCTGTATATTTGCTGTTGTTCTGCATTTGTACCTGATTTTCTTAATTACAACTTTCACTGAAAAGCTACTTTTAAAAATAATAAAATGCTTTTCAGAATGTCATCTAATCATAATATATATTTTTTTATTATGTGAGAACTGTTATCCCTGATATGAACACTAATCTCATTCATATAACAACTACCTAAGGAAGCTACTGGGCATTTGGCCTTTTAATGCAATCCAAGAGCTGGTATAATTTAAGCCCATAGATAACCAGCAGGAACTCTGCAGATCACTGTCTAGCTCTCCACAGACCGTACAGCTAGCTGCTAATATTCTAGAGCAGTTAGCACCTAATCTAATTAGTTTCCTTGGGAAAAAAAAAATTGAGAGCACTATCTCCCTGGGTTTATAATGTCTAGTTTTTAATCCTATAATTAGCATTGCAGTGGCTTATCCTAGTAGCATGAGATATTCAAAGTTATCAGCTTTGCTACCCAAATTAGAACTCTCAGCCTCTCCCAGTTCAAAGTATCTCAAAATAATTATGATAATAATAATTTTTTAGAAAAATAAGGGCAGGAATCTCACAGCTGTCCTCATAGAGTACGTTCACTGACAAAAATGAGCACCTCATTGTTTTACAGTGGTTCTCAGAGGCTGGGCTGGCAGATGACAATCCTCTGGCATCCTCACATTTTTTGGTACAAAATCACAGTAAAAGTGTTCTGGCTCTCAGAAACCTCTGGGCCTCTTGAGTGAGGAAGGGCTGGTGTGACCCAGGGAATGGGTAGTGCTTGAACCACTGCTGCTCCCGGCTGCAATAGTCTCAGCCATTCCCATTCTGGGAAGGTTTGGAGGCCACTGGACCAGCAAACTCCTCACTAATACAGTCACAGGCATTAGAAAACTATGAATAGTTTCTGCCCAACTCTTTACAATCATAAGTTTTGTTATCAGAAAGTTGAAAGGAAATAGATTCTTTTTCTCCACCTTAATTTTGTTACTCCTTAGGATGAAAAAAAAATACCCCAAATATCCATTGCCTAAATATTGACCTCTGATCTAGAGCCCTATGGAAATTTTTTATAGTTTAAATTTTTTTGGGGAAAAAAAAAAGGCTGGTAACATCAGCAGTTAACTGTGATGACTATGGTCATTGGTCTGCCACAAGAAAGCCAAGAAATCCGAAACATTCTACTGATCTTGTGCCTTCTGTGCCATCAATTTCCTTTATTTTTAGATGAACTGCTCTTGACTGCAAAGCTGCATTTTGCTTCACCTAGATTTGTTAATATAATGGTGAAAGTCCAGGAGTCAGCTGAAGTTTGAAAGACTCTAGTCTTTAGGAGAGGTTGGTGAGGTAGATAGAAGGGAGCTCTTGTTATGACAATAACAAGGGTTAATACAGGAAGTTTGGATTTTTCTGGATCCCGCTTAATCTTTTTCAGATTTTGCCAAAACAATGGAGCTCCGTCTTCAGGGATGCACTAGAGTATGGAAGGAGCAGAGTATATATTAACAGTAACATACCAGGTCTTGAGCTCAGTTACATTGTCAGAAGCCATTGGTAAAAAAAATATTAATTTGGTAGATTATAACAACACAGTAAGTGCTATATAAAAAAGAAAAAAAAGTATAGCCAAATTCTACTCCAAGGTGGGTTTTTTCGTTCTTTCTTTCTTTTTCCTTCTTTTTTTTTTGCCATATTAAAGACCGATAGAGAAAAGTACATGGTTTTCACTTCAGATTTTACCGTGTAATTCTACGTACACCTTAAACCATGAAGGATGAGGTGTAGAATACCAAGAATTATCCATGCTGCAGAAAAAATGAGAAGTTTTGTGCACAGCCCTTCTTTATAAAAAACAGCAAACACAGGGGAGGATAGCGAAATGAGAAAATGATGGTTTAGTACTGGCAAAAGCTCCAAATCTGGGGAGCCTGGCACAAGACTCAAAATGTGACAATTTAAATATATGAAATTTCAGAGGATTAGGAATGCTATTCTGAATGCCTTATTGAAACACACTACACAATCATCTGCCACAAAAGTAGAGCCATTTAATTTTAAGGCAATTTTAAAATCAAAGTGAACCTATCTCTCACTCAAAGTGAGTGAGACTTGGCAGGTCTTTTACAGACAAGAAGAGTTAAGCCCTGATGCAGACTGTAAAGTTCTGGTTCATAGAGACAGAAACTACAGAAGGGAAAAACACCCTTAAAAATATCTATGACAATGGGGAGAATTGTGCCCCTGAAAATGAGAAGGGAAATCAGGAGTCATTGGTATGGGAATTTTTATCTCCAGATCAAAGGGTTTGCAGCAATACAGGGTGTTTATGTAAGAAGAACATCTTTAGAGCAGGGAGAAGAAAAAAGATAACAAGCACATGGGAGGGTTTGCTCTAAGAAGTCAATGAAAAATAAGTATTCATTACTAGAGAAGAAACATTTGCACAGTTCAGCAAACAGCCGATGAGCAACAGACAAAAACGCAAAAGCACAACAAATTTTAAGTGTGATCCCAAGAAATCAGTTTAATAATCTTAAACTCATGTATGATTGAATGGGCTCATAACTCATTTTGGACCATCAATGTGAATGAGACAACTAGCTTGATACACATGAAAAAAACAGGGTAAGCTCCGCAAAAGCACCTAGTGGAATCTATTCAGTTATTCAAGTGTCTCAACACATACAGAAGTATCAAAGTGGATTTTTCAAAAGCACCTAGATATTTCCACAGAACCCTGGCCCCAATTCAAGTTCTCAAAATGACCTAGGGTCAGATTTGTGGAGTTGTTCAATTGCCTAAAATAAATACTAAAGAGACCTACATAATTGCTTAACTAATTCAATTGCCTGACTTGTGTTAAAAAATTCAGTTAATATATTCCACTGGGCTTTGAAAAGAAATTGTAAATGCTGAGAATTTATTCATTAAATGTTCATCTTCATAATCTGGTGTGTAAGAATAACAATGTTAAATGCTCTTTGCTGGTGTCAGATGTATCTTTTGACCACCTAAATCCAAGTAGTCTGAAGTTATCTTCAGTACTCTAGACTATTTGCTATGACTTTATCAAACATGGCAAGGCAATTTCACTGTTATTTCTCCTAGCATAAAATTTGAGTTTTATATTCAGATGTATCAATAAGATTTTGACTCTATTTGCACTTGCTAAGTAAAATTAATTGGAATTACATTTACCACGATCAAACTAAAAGTAAATAATATTATTGACCTGGAGACATTTTTTTTCTGCTTTAGGTAGACTTAAAACAGATTTTTCCTGTTCTTTCCTGGCTATGGAATTTTTTCTATTCACTCTTAAACCCAAAGAAATAGAAGGAATTCAGCATAATACTCTGCTTTTTCTTTTCTCTATTACAAGTTAAAAACACTGTCCATGCAGTCCTTTTCATTTTAAAAACCCAATAGGAGAATTATAGACTCTTCTGTTTCTTAAAAAGGGTATCATTTTGAAAATATACAGGGAAAATGATTAATAAAAAATGGAGCACCGTCACTGATTGAACATTAACGTATATGCTGAACCACTAAGCCTGTCTGTGTAAGATATGCTTTATACTCAGAACATTGTGCGCATTCAGAATGAGAAAATTAGTTTAAAACTATCTGAGAACTTCTGAACTGCAGATTAAGATCCATCATTCTCTACAGAAAGGGAGAGCAATTGTCATCCACTTGCTGCCAATACAATCCAGGAAAGGAATGCTCTGACCTCTCTTCTTTATGTATATAGAAATGGCATGCAATTTTAATTTGTTTCTTGGTGAAGATCCTGAGGCTGTTTTTCTATATTACCTCTAACTGTTTATTTTGTGTCCACTGACAAGACAGGAAGAGGAATAAAAATTGAGTAAGAAAACCTTAAAAATATGTCAACATTTGATCTCCGGATCATCTCTGCCTGGAGTGCTGTTACCTAGCCCTTGATATCCTACATTAAATTACACTTCTGATAGTTCTCTCTAACCTTGAGTTAAAGGTCCATCTCCACCCCTCTTCCTTGTAAGCAAATTTTTCAGGCTGAACTCTTAAGAGAGAAGATAACAATATTATTTTCCACTTTGATTTTTAGAAGGCATTCAACTTCCGACATACTTTCAATTAGTAGAACATGGCAAAGGTTGTCTAAGGCATCCTTCATTTCTGAAAAGAACACAAGCTTTCATCACTGACTTGTCAATGCAATTAGCCATATTCTTGATCTGATGCATTTCTGCAAAGCACTACCTTTCTGTTTATTGTCAAGGACCACATATCTATAACAAACCTTTCAAAATGAGTGAAAAGGTTAAAAACATCTCCTCTGAGTTTGTGTTCAAATGTTCTGCACATTCTCAAACATCCCCCTCCCCAACTAATTTTCTGAGGTCATGTTTTTCATTCTTATTCTGGTGCTCTGGTTGCTATGCCTTTAGACATCATGATACCATATGAGAAAACCTTAAATAACAGTGTATTGTGAGTGCTGACTTAGTAACTAACAAAACGAGAGCTTTACTGAACCACACAAAAGATCCATGTTTCCTCACATTTAACAGACTGCTGAAAGACCTGTAATTTAGATAGCAGGAACTAAGAAGTTCTGTGCTCTAAGTAAGGAAGAGATAAAGGGCTATAAGGCAGAGGAAGGGAAAAGATAAAAAGCATCACTGCAAGATCCATTTTTGATACTATCAATCCCTTTTAGCCATCCCTTTTAGCTAAAAGGTTTGTTTACGCCATCCTGGGTTTTTATTCCAAATGTCAAAGTGACAGGAATGATATGATAAACATAGATTAGAAAGTAATTGCCCAAGTGCAATGTCCTCTGAGGTAGAGAAGAGAGTTGCTTTATGAAGCCTTGGACAGAAGGAACATGATAGTCCTTTCATACTCCAGATTGCCAGCCAGCTGACTACAACAATACTGCTAAAACCCAGGATCTCCCTAAGTCGCTACTTGTGTTAATCAGGAATTGCTGCCTGTACTACGCCAATCACGCTAGTTCATGGAGTTCCCTTCGATGGAGGAAAGGGAAAATTGCTTCTGTCTGTTTCGGCATACCATGTCAAGGAGAAACCCTGGACCTTCAGGCCAGTGGAGGTGGGTAACCTCACCCCCATATGTGCAGAGCTGTTGCTCCTTGGAGCAGACTTGCCAGGTCTAAACTGTAGAGTGCTTGGTTTGCATTCCCATGCACTGCATATGTCTCTTGTGGCTAAGCAGGGATCACAGGAAGAAACTAGGATGCACACAACATGGACTGTCCAGAGAGCAGGGCTGTGAAGAAAAGTGGGAAAGAAGCCAGTGTAGGCTTGGAACCTTTTTGGAGGAGGGCAAATAAGTATTTGCTTAAGCCTTCCATATTGCCAAAACCACCTTTACACCCCAGGCCAGTGTAAAACTGGGTCTGGTATATGGGATCCTTATTTATGCAAAGAAATGGGTGCTTGGTTCTTGATGTGCAATATTTTATGCTACATCAAAATGAGAAAAAAAAAAAAGCTTTTAAAAATTGATGGGCCTTTTTGGAGGAAGCATTAAAAATGACACTTTGCATAGCTACATGACATATTTTAAATGCATGCAAACACCAACCAGCTCTTTACAGCATTGTGTCAGTACTAGATTTTGCAGCAGCCCTATCTGCAGAGTCCTACCCATTTGGTAACAACAGACAGTACTGATTGTTATTCTTTTAGAGGTGCTTGGCAACATTTTGTTACAAGTGGCTTTCACTGAGCTTCAAAAGGAGTTCATGTGTTATCAGAGGACTTAACGTCTATGACCTTTGGTCACTGTGGGGAATGATTAAAGTAACCAAAATGATTGCATTCATATGGCAAATTTAGCCAAGGCATGTCCATACAAGTGCAGCTACCAGGTATCATTGTGTCCAAATGAGTACTTGAGCTCACTGTGTGCATGTCTGAACAGTTCAAGAAACAGCCTGAGCTCCAGAAGAGATCACAGGAGCAAAGCAGCATGCATGCAGGGTAGGCAATCAAGAGTCCAGGGCTTCACAGTGAATTAGGAAGCAAACAGCTTCTAAGCTATGGCTTGAAATGAAAATTGAAATGAAAATGAAGACTTTGGACTAGATTATCAGGAGGTGGGTAATTCAGCAGCCCTCTGTGTTCTTGCATGGAGGGACTAATGGCAGCTCTGAGCGTTGTCTCAGTTTGGGCTGTGCCCTGAACTCATGTTTCTAACTGCAATGCAATGATTGACTGTGTAAGTGATATCAGTCCTGTTCAGTGCAAAGGTGAGCAGAGCAGTTTAAACCATTCTTCAGCAGTCGATTAAACTAAACTGGATTGAATTAGGAACAGCCCTTTACAGTCACACAACCTACAGCTGAGGAGAGCTTTAAAAAGCTGTCCTTGACACCTCTTAGCTTTTAGTTATTCTTATCTCCTTGTTTCTTTATGACTCTGTCCAAGCTGCATCTTGCTCAGAAACAGCTCAGGCCAATTCTCTGGTTTTTGAGAAAAAATACGGTAGCTAAAGAACAGAGTGTTTAAGGGCAAAACCAGGGGACTTGGCAGCAAGAGAGGAGCAGGACCTCGAAAGAGTGGTAGTACAGCTGGACATAACTGCAGCTCCTCTTCTTCCTCCTGTCCCTCTCTATGAGCAGGTGAGGTCTGAGCCTGATTCAGGGTTGCAAAATGCTATCTCTTTGGTCCAAGAAGAGAGAGTAGCTCCTGGAGAGGGATAACAGCTGCTAATAGCCTGGTGTTATGGTGAAAATTGGTGACAACAATAACAATCTCTTGGTAACTATAAGAATTTTATAGATATATATAAAAATATATAAGATATATATAATATTATAAGAATTAGATTGACACTTCTCCTTCTAACTTTTGGCTGTTCACTCATTTTTGTATGAATTAAGCATCACACAGTTATCTTTTCTTTAAGAAACATCTACAACATCCTGGGTCTATCTCAAATAGACTTAATAATATTTTCGCATATATTCTGCCCCAAATTTAGATTCAGAATTCTGTCTTAAACCTGTCTTTAACCCCATATGCCCTTAATTGGGTTTTCATTCTTTCAAAAAATTTCACTGAACATGACACACAATCCCTTGTTATCACTGTGGTGGATTATAGACAGGCTTAATCTGCTGGTCCCCGTGACTGTGCTCACAGGAGCCATGCTCCTGTCTGCGGGTCAGGCTGGGCGCAGTCTATTTTGCTGGTCGTACCCCATGCACGCCTGCACTTCACCACCTCAATGACCTACTCAGATTTACTCTGCAGTAATAATATATAATAAAAAAAAACATATAATTTTGCCCACACACAATATCATGCATGCATCAGGTTTGATCTGGTCTTCTCTCATCTTGGGCTGGCTTGGGTTGAAGAGCTCTGTGGTTGGCACAGATATAACATGGGAGCAGGGCTGGTGTGGTGCCCATGTTCATGCTGTTCTTGCTCAGGCAACAGCAGAGTGCCAGTGCAGCACAGATTAGAGCAAGACTCGATGCTCCCAGTACACCCTCACACTGAAATGTTCAAGAAACCAGAGTGGGATCAGTGAAGGCAATACTCAGGTATACTTTTTAATCAGGTGCTCTCCAGCTTTCAAAGCCTGAATGGGGCAATATGTAGAAGCAGCAGAAAAGACACAACCCAATGTGTGCATATAACTAAAAAACAGTAGCAGCATAATTAAAATGATAACAGAGGCAGAAAGGTAACTACTCTTCAAAGGTGATTTGAGAAAGCACCAAGGTGAAATGGGATTTTTGCCATTAACTTAACAAGGGCTGGGCTTTCCCTACAAATTTAACACCTTCCTCAGTGTCCACCTTAATTTTTGTACTTATTAGGAGCTACACAGGTGAAAATCAAGTGGATCATTTTCATTGTGTCATACTTTCAAAAAATTGCAATAGAAAGTTGTCCCCTACAAAAATAATATTTTAATTTTAGAGCATAATATTTATTTGATATTTCAGTGCACTATTCCAGCATTTTCTTTTACATGAAATAATATGTATGCAGCACAGTGATACAGAATGGTATTATAAAAAACATTTCACAAAGTTCAATTGCACATAATGGTTTATATTGCCTATGCATATGTGCATACACAGTACAAGTTTTATTTCAGGAAAAAAGAAAAGGTGGAAATTTGCAGTATTTGTTACACTTATCAGACTAGAACACCTTTAAAAGGTTTCTTTTGAAAGATGTTTCTATGTGGCCAACGGCAGTTAATAGTAGTTTCTTGTTGAAGACCTCAAGGTATCTTTCTATAAAAGACTGATACTGTGAAGTCCTGTATATTTACTTCTGCTACTATGAAAATCCAGTTGCATCACTGCAGAAGGAGTTGTACTTGTGCAGCTGGTTTTGTTTAGAAGGGCTATGCTATGCATCTTGTCCGTGTTTTCACAGCAATCTACTACTTCTTAATAACAATGCATAATATTCTAAAAATAATAAGCTTAGGTGGTCTGGAAAAATAGAAAATGGAAGTCCTGTCACATTTTATCCAGAGGGAATTGATACATTTTGTTTTGCTCTATTCCCTAAAGGATACAGCAGATGTACAGGTGTTAGGCTAGAAATTGTTATAATTACAAAACCTGTATTCAGTTCCTTGGAGAGCTTTGAAATTTTCAACATGCAGTAGAAACTCAAGCTTTGAAGAGAAAAAAATCCATATGCCCGAAGAACAATAGAGTACAGGATGATTTCCTGAATTATTTACTGCAGCAAGTCGATCATTAAGAAATGCAGCACAACAAACAAAACTCAGAAGAAGCACTGTAAATCTAAACGGTATCAAAAACAAAACTGCTGGCCTACAAAGGGTTTTTATATATACGTGTGTATATATATATATACACACACAACTTTTGTTTTACACTTTCTGCACCTACGGAGTGGTGATATAAGAATCTACACAGACTAACATCACTCTTCTCCTCACCCTATCTCTGTTGCCTGTGAATTGCAGCTATTTGTTTTCTGTGAGGGGCAAAGTCTGTATTATTACTAACATAGGAAAATGAGTTGAATTTTGTATGTTCCTATGCAGTTGAAAAAAAAAAAAAAAAAAAAAAAAGAAAGAAAAGAAAAGGAAAAAAAAAAGATGCTTACTTTTTATTTGCAAAAGGTCTGTCATTGATGATGGTAATAAAAGACATTTGGGTCCTTGCTTACAATTGTGTTGTGCTGTTGGGTACCATGCCATTCTCTTAAGTCCAGGAAGCCACGGGTGAATCCTTTGGTTTCTCAGGCAGCTCCAGAACTTACCAGCATCAATATGAAGTTCATAGCCTCTCATCAGTACTGCTGGGACACTCACATGTTCCTTCTAAATCAAGATATATAATTTATGGATATCTTCTGGAGACTAGAACATTTTATGTAGATCTGTCCCAATTATTTGACAATCTGCATTGTTCAAATTTCATCCCTTCCTCATATCATTTGAAATTCATATGGAAATTGAAATGCATTGTAAGATGGTTTCAAATTTCTCCTGGGAGTTTAGCAAAAGTGGAGTTTCCTTGTGTTTAGCATTTTAACCCCCTGTTGTATTTACCTGCAGTCACTTTGCTACAGGGGAATACAGCAGCCATCTCAGGGATGAACGGGGAGAAGCTTAGTGGATTTGGTGCCTGGAGCATTTGGTGACTGGCTCAGCACCAAATTATTAATACTGTGATAACAGCTTTAAATCAGGTCCTGTGATGTACATCCTTTTCCTTTTAATCACTGAGTGGTTTTCTGCTAGTCACTGTCACAGCTCTTTTTTAACCTCTTATGTTTAGGAGATTATGCTTAGGCAGTAAGAGTGAGGCGGGGGAAAGAAGGGGTGACTGATGTCGAAGGAGGAGGATGAGTGCAGAAGGCTCAAGGCAATGGCTCAGACTGATTAACTGAGCCCAGGCAGCCATCACGATGCCCCGTGAGAAGATGTGAACTCGTGCACTGGTACCCCCAAACAGAATGAAGCAGGAACTGTGATTTTTCTATTTTTTCATTTTGATTTCTAGTCTGTTTGCAGAACAGGCATTATGTGCTACTTGCTACTGAGGTGGTTTACAAATAACAGCCTAATTCCAATCATTACTAAAATTATTTGATAAATAATCTGTTATACTAGCAAAACTTCAGTCTCATTGAAAACATGAAAGCTATTATACAATGGATTTTTGAGAGTCTCACTGGAGCTCATTCTGATAAAATCTATAGGGAAATCACTCCCTGCATTGGTGTTCTCATTAAATGGCTTTTCAGACAATAGGCTCACTATTGCTAAATAGAAAAGCATTACTGCTTTTCCTCTGTACAAAACCAACTTTATTCTTTGCTGTTTTTCACTTAAAACAAACCCAAACACCAACAAATAAAGAAGTTATCATTTAGCTATTGCTGTCACTTCTGAGGGACCTTACAGAATAGGAACTTTCTATTCAGTCTCTGCAACTGAGAAGCATTTGCTCTTCTGTTCACCCTAAAGACATCATCGTGTTCAAATGGACTTCACAAACTCAACTCCATCAGCAGCAGACACAGAAGGAATGCAACGTCACCGTTACATTTGTGTGTGTTTTGAGTTGGTATAGCTATTTCTGCTATGGAAATGTACCTTTCAAGTCTTCAAGATCTGTATTCTCCAATACAGAATAGCATGAATTTAATAGTATTGTCTGCTTCCTGAGATGCCCTGACTCAAGAAACAATACAGGAACATATCTTTCAGACTTTTACGTACAAAACATATGGAATGGGAAACCAAAAATCTCTGTAAGTAGCATCATTCTGTGAGTTTTCTAGGTTTCTTAAGTATGTATTAAATTGTGTTAGCATGGCTGATAAACAGAAGCATTTAAAAGAAGAATATTTCATTTTTAAAAAAAAAAAAAAACAAAAAAACACACAAACCTGAAAAATAACCCTCAGAGAATATGCTAGCACTTACATTTCTCACGATTAAGCTCCAAGCAAGAGATTTTTCCCTAATTTGAAGGAAACTTCTGTAGTAACCTTTCCAAATTTTGCACAAAAAGAAAAAGATGTAGTAGAATTGCATCACATTGTGTTTCATCTGGCATAGCTCTTCCATGTCCTCAATAATTTCTGGTGCCACAAAATGTCTTCATGTAACATAGCAACAGTTTCAGCAACTGTGCAGATTTACAGTCATCAAAAACATTGCAGTCTGGTCTAAGTCACATGGATCCCTTCCGTATTCTATACATTGTGTAATGTGTAGGTCTGGTATTTACAAATAGCAGTCTCCCCTCCCAGAGCAAAACAGAAGAATAATAAAACAATATGAATGGATACTACATCTGATGCTTGAAATCCCTATGAGGCATCTGAGACATCTCTGAAAGGAAAAAGCTCCTGACTTAAGGAGAAGATACCTTGTTTCTTTCTGAATACTTAATTGCAACACATTAACAATCGAAATAACCAGATAGAAATAAATAAAATGGGAATGCTAGAACAAAGAAAAACGTATTGCTTACAGAATGTGTGTTTTCTCATGCAATTCACTGAGTTTCAAAATAGCTTTTGAATACTCAGTGTACAATGGTGTATTACCAACAGGGTATGAACAAACTGATTGAGTTCAAAGAACATTGTGAAAAGTGCCAGAGCCTGGGCTGTATGGATTCATGAGCAGTAGCTTACATATAGGGTGCATTTTAATCACATTAAATAAACACTACAATAATGCTTTAAGTATACTTGTAAGGTTACATATTTAAATAAGGAAATGTGTAGGATTAACTTGCTAAGGGGTTGGTTAGTTGTTTGGTTTTTTTTCCTTTAAGCTGTACTACAGTGCAGTATATTTTCCAAAAGAGAACATTGGAAGTTGTTTTAAGATTTATTTTTTTTTAAAACTGATTAAATAAAAACCTAGAGACTTATAGTTTCCCAGAAAACCTATGAAATACAGTTCTTCCACCAGTCAACACAAAATGGCCTCCACAGTCTTTGCTAGTGTATACACCTCTTCTTATTATCCTGTAGTTAAAGAATGCTGTCATGAGCTATATTTAATCTGCAAAGCAGTGGCAGCTGATGGTCGGTGAGGGGTGCTAAGTGCCGTAGTTACACTTCTGTGTATATAAACACTTGTGTGTGTGTGTGAATAAAATATGTGGGTGAATATAGCTTGAACATGGAAACTCTACTCTGAAAGGAAACTTCTTTCTCACCATCTCTCTGTGTTATGCTCCAAAATTATGACCGCAGGGAGTTTATCTTCCTAACAGAAACTCCACAATCGGAGCAGAGGAAAGGAGCCACTACATAGTGGAATGGACCCCTCAGTGGGATGATGCATTAAATGTCTCTTGATCACACTGAGATAAAATCAAGACTTCCAGAACATGAAGTGAAGACCACGCTGGCCTGAAAACACTGAAGAATGTTATTAAAACACAAAAATCCCTCCCGCAGTTGAGTTTACGGACCTGAAATTTAAAATGAGCAGCCTTGCATTCAGGTGCAATCAAAATACAAACAGCCATGCACGTCTAGGTAAGACACTGCACAGAGATGCCACCCGGCTCTGCTCCCACCCCAGAGAGATGACTGCTGTCTTTGCCTGCGTGCTGAGCTGAGACGCACCCCCTAACCCTGCACTATGAATTGAGCTGATGTACACCTGGCCAACGGGGAGCAAAAGCAGCCGGAGCTGGTGCACCACACAAACCAGCCTCTGACAATAACCATGGGGCACTACGCTGATGTTTTTACACAGCCTCCCTCTCTGACTGGAGCAGAGCCGCAGCTAATAGGGAAGGTACAGGTTTCACATTTCAGTAGCCGTTGAGCTGTTCAGGAGACGAGCTGCTGGTAACCAGGTGAGCAATTAGATGATTCTGAATATGCAGTTTCTGGAAAGATCTCATTTTCCTTCTCGTATGATGCGTCCTAGCAAATAATGGTGAACTTGAAGATAGATATGAACATTACAGGAGTTACATACTAAAAAAATCACTAGTGGTGCCTGACTTCATCTTTAGCAAACAGCATATTGTAAGAGTAGGAGAAAGTGTCATCTAAATAATCTCATTTAAAAACAAATATATGATATTAGAGGAAATCACGTCCTTAATAAGGTCCATTACGTCTTGCAATTAATCTCATTATAACCAGGATTTAATGCAAATAGTTGCTAGCAATATTAACACTGATAGTAACTCTTGCCACAGCTGGAGGTCATGAGAACTTAAGGGCATTTTCAAGCCCTCTTCCCTGAGCACCACTTTCACAAGGAATAATTAAGCAGAGTGAAAGCTGATGGATTGTTCTGATATCATTGAAGCCTTCATGTCTTTTCACCAGATGTATAGTGTAATCAGAATTTTACAGAAGTACTTCTGAATGTCATTTTTACAGTTTTCTTGGCAGCTTTTTAGAATCCATTTCCTGTCATACACGGAGGTACAAAGAGGCAGAATTGTAATAATGCTGCATTTCTTTTCCTCCTTTTTCTTAAGCAGGGGAAAGCTAATGACAAGAAATGGAGGATTGAATCAATATCACATGTGTAACACTGTGGGAACTTCGGTAGCCCTGTAATCTGGCCGCGGTTTTTCCATAGTCTGATAGTGCCAGGTTGCCTATTATCTCAACTTTTGTTTTGTAATTAAAACATCTTTAGTCAGAAGTATCACTGTATTGCTATGCTTACTGACTGAAAATTTCAGATCATCAGCATCCCTTGCCAAACGCATCGTGCATGCTGCGCCTAGCACCTGGAACATGTGGTTTACAGCAGTTTCCTGCACTGCAAAGGGGAAATATTTGGATTGCAATTTGGAAATCGCAATGGCAAAGCAGAGCTGATACCAGAGTGTGGTGGTGTGCTGCTGTGCCAATGGCAACAGCAGATTGGAGCAGGGGAAGAGCTCTGCAGAAGATTGCCCAATTATTTTTATAGACAATATACCTACCTGGCCAAACCATGGAGAAGCCTGTGGCCAGTCACCAACTTACTGTAATTACTGGACCTTTAATTAAAGTCTATAATTTCTGATTGCTGATATTGCACAGTTAATTTAGTGCTGGTAGATCAACTGTATAGACTGTTGTCATGGACATGTGCGAGTCCACACTGCCAGGTCATAAAAAGATTGGCAGCGTGCAGCAATATTGAGAATCTTACACCTGTAAAGCTTTCAAACTGTAGATAATGTATGTATTCATTGTCTTACAGAACAGATAAAGAGAAAGGTTTATCAACAGGAAAGAGTTGTGCCTGACTGACTGCTCCAGATTGAAAGGAAAGATCCATATTGGCAAGATCTTTACCAATTCAAGGCTGTTTTCTGGAATCTGCAAGGGTATTTTTGCTTCTCAGTCTTCCTTCTGACTGCTGTTCTGGGAGATTCATCTTAGTCTTTGCTTGTCTTCTCTGTTTTGCTTCTTGGTGAACATTTGTACGTTGTAAAATAGGATCTTTCCCTTTGGACTGGACACATGCAACAACTGGGTGTTGTTTCAGCAGATCTGAATGCACAGTGAGGGGACAAAACTTGAAAGCTCTTGTCATTCTTAGTGTTGTACAATAAGTTATATTGTAGCCTACGTTTCTGAAAGATCAAGGGAGAAACTGTTGCCCAGAGAACAAAAAGTGCATGCAGATGATGCAACACGTCATGATCAGCTAGCAAAAGTACCTCTGGAAAACATTTTGGGGAAATAAGGACAGAAAAATTTTGTTTGTTTTTACTTTGATGACCTGACTTCAGTAGCAAGTACATATTTGAAACTATGTTTGGTTTTGATCTTGTTAGGAGTTAAATCAATGGGATGGTGACTGACTGCAGGAGCTGTTCTCCCATGAGGTCTTTTACACAAGAACAGAAAAATTGTGACATTATGCACCCCATGAGTAAAACCAGGAACAATGCAACTCACCATATCGACATATTTGTTGGGTAGGAACAGTCCAAACAGTTTGACTTTGATGTGGTTAATTAGCCCAGTCAGGGCTTGCAAAGTAAGAGACTAAATGATGCTCTGCAATTTTTGCTCAATCATCTGCATGATGTGGTTGTGTTGGGTTATTATGCTTGAGCTTGGAAACAAATGCAGTCTCAAACAGCTGTCTGCCTGTGCATCCTATACATAACGCAAGCTCCATGAGCTCTTTTTCATGACTACTCACTTCTATCTGAGTCTTCTAAACTGCCCTTCCTGTTCCTTCTCAATTGTTATAGTCCTATTTTAAGACAGATTTGCCATTCCATGAACCTTTTTATTTACTGTTTGGCTTTTCTCTCAAAGGCTTGGCAGCTTTCTACAGATAAGGTTGCTATTGAAGTTATAGTATTTCAATGCCAATGCAGTCAGAAAGAAATTTAACTAATTATTATCCAAATATTAGTATCCATGCCAACAGTGATGGTGGTGCTTTTATGACAAATTAGAATGTGTTTTCTAAATATACTTTCAGATTTTCTTCAGGGTGGTGAGATGTTTTCCAATACACTGTGCCTTTGTACCAGACTGCTGCACTGGTGGTACGTGGCTGATAGATAAACAGAAAAAGTGAGTATGAACAAGAAAGGTTAATAATTGAGCATAAATTACTGCAAGTTATATTTAACCTGGGAGATGTTATAATCCCCGAGGCAAAGGACATAAAACATAGGGGTCTTGTACCAGCTGACAATCAAGACATGCAATGCTGTTACCATCACTATAAGAAGGTTTATTTCTATTCCTGTAATTTCAAGTAGGTCTTAAGTAGAACGTAAGTATGTCTTATGTTTGCTATCTGCACAGCTGTGAATTTCATCAAGCTCCGATGTAGTTCTTATGCATTTAAAGAAAGAGCTTCTAAAACAACAAAGTAGGAGCTGGGCTTTCTCCAGAAATACAGCAAAAACAATTCCTCTAGGCATCGTGTATCTCTGACTCTGCTTCTTATGGCTTTGTGCGGCACAGAGCATCATAACCTTCTCCCACACACCCAAAAGGAAGGACAGTTTGTTCGAAAGGAACTTTTTAACGTTTTTTTTTGCCACCCCCAAGGTGCCTAAATAACACAGTCAAGTCATCCAACCTTGAAGCCAGTTCATCCAGCCTTGATTTTTCCAGACCCACACGCTAATATGAAAAGAAATACTGTCTCAAAGTCAATAGGTTTATGTATGTATTCAGGAAGATTTAAGTCTGTGTCAAAGACAAGTATTTGCTTTCAGGTTTAGCTGAGTACAATCAAAACTCTTGTCAGATATAAGTCTTTAATTAGATTTATTTTTTCCATGCTATTTCTACAGTAACATTTATATAACTTGTGAGAACTGGTAATATCATTCTCCTTGCAGCATATTTATACTCCAACAAGCTCCTGTGTCTGTAAATGCACCCAGAGACAGAGTACATCAGTTGCCACCATTCCACTGCCAAGAGCCAAAACAGAAGAAAAAGGGCAAAAATGTTAGTATATTTTCCCAACAAACTAAAGAAAAAGAGTCAGTCATGACAGCACGATTATTGCCACTCTCTGAGAGATAAGAAGATTGCTGCAGCAGAATGCAAAAGAATTTCATTGACCTGCTGTTGGTTTGAAAAGATAAAAGGCTTTCTCTAGAAGTACTTTAAAAATGCATATACACACACACACACACATATACACACGCACACATGCAAGGTTAGTAGAAAGCTAAAAGAGTTCAGCTGCAAGCAGTGGTTAGAAGTCATACCAGCGGGGCTATTATCTCTTCATGTGACTGTGGATGCATTGTAGTTGTCTCATTGCTTGTCGAGGAGTTTCTGAATGTCTGGAAAAAGAAGAGAAATCCCTGTTAATTAAAGCTGAGAATGGGAGAAATGAATCAGTAAGAAATAAAGGGAGGGAGGTAATCAATGAGGAAGGAGGATCCTGCTGGTAGGATGCAATTAGACTTCAAGGAAAAGGACACAGTGCGATTGATCATATGATAGCTCCCCGGCTATCATGAAATATCTTGCTCTACTCGCTGTGAGGACACAAAAGCGGTAATTGTGTCCATCTTGCAGTCAAAGTTTTAAAACAACAGAAAGTTGGCATCGATAATAGAATTGAATGAAAATTAAAAAAAAAAAAAGCAACCAAGTATTGAGAATAACATTATCTTGCTATTAGGTATTGGGAAAGAGAGAAAAATGGAATAACAAACCTACTGCACTGATGACAATTTGGTCTCAATAATTAACTCTGTTACACAGAACTAAAAGCTGAATTGTCTAGGGTGATCTTACACAACAAAGCCCAGAAGAACTGCAGACAAAAGTTTCTCCTTAGCAAGCTTGGTAGTAGCAGGAAGTGTTTTTGATTAAAAGTAAAAGAATGAGTAAATATGTAAAATAAAGAAAATCTGATAAGGAGTAGAAAAGCATGTGAGATTTCCTTTTCTGTAGGAACCACAAGGCTGTAGCTGAGGTGGATGTCTCCCTTTGTGGCTGCTGTGGGTGGAGATCCTTTGAAATGGGCGTGCCATGGAGTGAGGAATGGACCACTGTAAAAGTCTAGGTGAAATGTTTTCAACCCAAATCTCATCCTTTTGTGTGAGTTCACATTTTAATATTGAATTTTATTCTGGTTCTGGCAGGGAGTCAGGACACCACTCTGGCAATGCCTGTCAAATTTATATTAGATGGGGTGGTCTCAAGAGCTCATAACTAATTGTCAGCTTAGTTGTTTGTTAACAACTAAGCCAAGCCCTATATTTTTCACAAAAAAATTGGATTAATCTGGTTTTCAACTTCCATCAGTCCAGTATGCCTTCTGGATTATTCTTTACATACGTTCTGGATTTTTTTTTTTTTTTTTTAGTTTTTTTCAAATCCTTCAACACCATATGACAAATGCCCCCATAAGACAAACTATCAGGGGCATAGGCAGGACTGGGGCAGAATATTAAAGGACATAAATAGAAAGAAGAAGCTGTAAATTCCTAATATGCTGATTACCTTCCTTACCTTCACCACTGGGGCTCTCAGGATATATTGCTGCCGTTGAGGAAGTCACCTCTGAAACCGAAATGGAGAAATGGCAAGTGCTGTGTTCTTCCTGCAAAACATTTTCTCAGAGGTGTTTATTTGTTTTCCTTTCTAGCAAGGAAGCCACAGCAGTTTGTTCTGCTTTTCTTCTTGAAATTAATGTTGAGAGCAAATGAAAGAAGTCACACCTAAAATAATTTCCCATCTGTAAAAATGGAGATAATAACACCTTCTTCACAGGGGTGTTGTAAATCCCAGTTAAGGGTTTGGCACTCTAAGCCATCTTCTCTCTCTCTCTGTGTCACTTGCTCAGTGCTTGACTCCCTCCCCGTGCATTTGCACAGGAGCTGAACCTCAGCAACACCTTAGATGCCTTGATTTTCTTTAAAATTAGTGGCCTAAAGCTCATAACTTAGCCTCCAAATTTCTAGTATCTAACCTGTAGATCTTGAGTTTTACTCTGATACAGACTTCAGAAGAACACAGTAAAATATAATACTTGTTGGATGATCATTTAAGTGACTTTTTGTAATAATATGCTTTAAACAATGTACAGCCTTTGGGTACTGCTAGGTAATATCCCAGGACTGGCCAAGTGGGAGAAGATGCAACTTGCCCTCCTGGAGCTGAAGGACCCACATCCAGCTGATGCCCTACATACTGTGCTGCCCGCAGTATTGCATTCATAACACAGCCACCCTTCATGCAACTTCATGGAAATTATTTGAAACTCTTTTTTTTCTTTTCCTTCTACTTCCTCTAAGATACAAGCTGATGTGAATTTGGATATGTTTCTTTTCAGTTTGGGTTCTTCCTTTCCCACATGAAATGTGACATCGGTTGACAGCTGGGTGATAATGCTTTGACAGGAAGATGGGGTTTTTTTTGGGGGGTGGGATGGTCAAATTTGGCAACCATGAAACATTTAACAAATTTGCTTTGGAGTCTCTGAGGAGCTTGTGCTGAACAAATACCATAAAAAGCAGTTAGATTTGTATTGTACTTCACAACATAAAAATAATATCATAACAACTTAGTGAGCACTACTATTGTGCAACAGAAGTGCATACGATATTGATATTTGATATGATAATATCAGAAGATATTTAATGAAAAGAAATTTTAAAGACACTAAATCTAGGTTTAAAAAAACTTTGTTCCTTACAGCACTCATCTCCTCGAAGAAGAATGCTTTCCTAACAAAACTTTAATGTTGAAATATTCTCCACCATCAAGGGCTAGAGTGAGCTGCAGTTCAGGCTGAAGACAATAGTTTTTCTTTAAAACTTCGTGGGAGATGGGATTAGTTCTCCCTACTTCACAAGCACATTGCAGCCTTTCCAGGGCCCCCACGCTGCAGGATAGGAGTGCTGCCTTCCCCGCCTGTGCTTTCTGCCCACCACTGGAAATGGCACCCAGTGCAAGAAGGTAGAGATACAGATTTCCTGTTTTATAAACATCTTTCTTATTGAGGGATACCCGCTCTGCCAGCCTTCACTGGTGTAAATCACAACTCAGTATGCAGAGATGCTTTGGTGTGAAACCAGCCTAAGGAAGGGAAGAATTAGACCCCGTCTCCGATGAGTTCCTGGTAACACGCTCTTGCCTGTGGCGATGGTTTACTTTTGAGGTCACCTTTCTACAAAATGTTCTTTCAACAACTTTATACTTTTTTCCAAGTACTTGGAATATAGTTGCAGCAGTTCAGGGGATTCAGGACTCTGAAAAAGCAAGTCTGTCTTTAAACATCAGTTTAAATATTCTTTTTTCTGCCCAGTTGGATACGTACATGCACTTTAAACAGGATATATTTATCACTAAACTTATACATTTTTCAAAAGTAAACATTAGACCCAGTTTCATAATACACAGTCTAAAAGTGATCAGTATGAGTGGTAGTGGCATAAGGACACTTCACGCCAGCCCTCCATCCCGTTCCAGAGGGTCCCAGTGCTGTGCAGAGACTGAGCTGCAGCCCTGCTGCGCTGTGGCTGCCCTCCCACCGACCGCCACTCCTGCCAGCATTTCCTAATTGCTGCCACCAGCACCTCTCTGCTGCGGGGTTTCTCCTCCTAACAAATGTGAGCGCCTCGGTGAATGTCAGACCAACCCTGTTGGGATGAAAATCCTCAACAAAAAGATGATGATTACAGACTCATTAGGCAAACCTATAGTGAAAGTGCTGTGACCAAATGTTCAGTACTTACACTGTCATAAATTTTCCTAAATGGTAAAGCAGTGTTTTAAGCAGGCTCACACTTATTCTGGGTCGGGGTCATTAGAGAAGGATTCTCTCCTGCTTTAACTCCTGTGGCAGAAACAGAGGTTGTACATTTTGGGGTTGTTTCATTTTTACTTGTAAGAGATGGTCTCAAGCCAAAAGCCTGGATCTGAACTCAAGCTTTGAATCCAGGCTTGCGCTATCAAAGCATCCCTCTAACAGGCAAAAGCAGTAGAGCATGGGAAATGTTTCCTTTGGATTTGCATTTCAAACTTCCAGCTGAAAGATCTGGTTATTGGTCCACTAACAACGTACACAGAACAACAATTTTGTTTTGCAGCTCTTTTATATTTGGGGGGCATAGATAGCTTTATAAAGAAAGAGAAGCCTAGTATATTCACAACAGCAATTAATATTAAACATACTGTATATATAATTGATGGTGATGATGACTGAGTAAGTTAACTCTGGGTTTTATTTTTCTTGGAGGGGTTTGTGTGTTTCATCCAAAATTGATTAGTTGCTTTGCCTTGACTTTATCACACCGTATTGAACTCACTGGCACCGAACCCGCTGCACCTGTGTCTTTGTGGGAATGAGTAATGCAACCTCCATGAAGTGTCATATGAAGGAAATAGCAATCTGGACAGAGAAAGAGAGTTATTGATGGCCATCTTGTAGTAAGCTAAAATGATGCTTGCTGCACCCTCCACTGGGTCCTCCAGTACTGGACCGTGTTGGACATCACTCAGATATTTTCTTGAAGGAACATCCAAGTGGAAATCGTGGCCTCCTACAAGAAACTGTAGGTAATAAAAAAAGGATTAGCCTTTGGGTACAATTCTACTATGATTAATAGTAGAAATAGTGAAAATATTTTTTATAATAGTCTATGGGGTTGCTAAGGTTGACACAACTGTACCTGAATGTTAATTTTTTTTTCCTGTGTACTACAGGTTTTTTTGTCAGCTCTATCAGGAGTTACTGTTTAGCTCCGGTCACCAGAAGGATAGGCAAAACAATTTGAGCAATAATAGAGACATTTGTGCATTTCAACCACTCTTACATTTGCTTTTTGAGTGACAAGTGGCAGGAAGCCAACTTTTAAGCTAGTGTTTGGAAAGAAGGGATGAGTTCATTGCACTCTTGTTCAAAGCATGCCCACGGGTAACTGAATGGAACAATTTACCACTGCTGAAAGGCTGAGAGAGGACATGATCTCCTTTCTGAATACAGCATGGAGCTTAACACTGGGAAGGAAGAAGAGCTGCTTAAATTAAAGACAATATTGGCACAAGAGTAAAACAAAAAGAATAGAATGTTCATTAATAAATGGAACTAGAAATTGGAAGGTTTTGAACCATTACAGGAGTAAAGTTACAGAAACATCTTTAGATTTAGTTTCTAAAATATATAAAATACCTAACATCAGCAGAATCTTATTCCTAGAGATGACCCCGCAGTATTTATCTGAGGTCTTTCACTGAAAAAGAAAATTAAAAAAATGACTCATAGAAATGCTCTGTTGACATGGTGTCAGTCCCATGAGACTGCTGTATTCTGCAGAGAACTAACTATAGCTCTACACTTATCTACCTGGATTTTAATGCTAGATTTGCACATTTGCTGTCTCTTTTTTTTCTTTACTTATATTTCTGCATTCAATGTCTTTTAAAGTTTAAATAAATTACTGTTCAAAAGGCAACATTACAATTCTATTTATACTCCTAGGTTCTCCACTGAAAATCAGTACTACAATGTAGTTTTTAAAAGTGAAAGAATTTGCTTTTTTGTAAAATATGTTAATATAGAGAGCTTTTGAAGGAGAAGGATCTTGAAAGACTCTCCGATGCTCTGTTATTATCTAGTCCACAAAAGGGTACCACAGCAGCTTACCTTGCTGACAGTGCATATGACTACCCATTTTTTTGGACTTTAGGACTCATAGAGGGAAATGAACTAAACTATCATTCATTTCACAAAATGGTTCTAGGGAAAGATCAAGCTTCACCTGTGAATTTCCCTGAAGTACAGTCATTTGTGTACATACATGAAGCAAAATGCATTTTTACAATATTGGGTCATTACATAGAACTATTTTCCCCTAAATAAATACTCAGCAAATGGGCATTTTTGCACCTTTGATGGTTTTTTGCTTGAAGGATTATCTTAGTTACTCTTCTTCGTACTCTGTGAATTATTACTTGACTGAAGGACCTGGGAGCTTGTGCAGGTATTTCAGTTGGGGCTGTTAAAGAGGAGTTCAGTGTCTTGCTGCTGCATTGCTGTCGCTACGAAGCTTTCTGGGTCTGCTTCAGTAAGCACACAAGCCCAGAGCAGAATTTGCCCCCACAGTGGGTGCTGCTGGATTCATTAGAGCTGTACCCTTCTAGCTGCTGGGCACCTCTGAGGGTTAGAGGAATACAAGAGGGATGGACCGCAGAGAGGGGTAGTAGTCTCAGCCCTCCCCTATATTGCCGCTATATTCCCCTCTACCTCTGTCAACAAACATAATATCTCTTACATACTTTAATCTCTGGGGATTTTTTCATTAATGAACCATCATTTTAAAAAAAAAATAGACTCACACACATACACATATATACACTGATATTAATCAGGCAAGATATTGCATATGCTCCGAGCCATGGAAACTTCTTAGTCTCCAAAGACAGTTACAGAAGTTGTAATCATTATTAAAGAAAAAAAGAAAAAAAAAAAAACAAAACAGCAAGAACCGTCAAACCTTCAGAAAGAAGTTTATGAAGATTTTTGGAAGTCTCTGAAAGGCGATGGGGAGCGTTGCTTCTTCAGCGTGCCCATCAGAAGAAACCCACAGCACAGGATGCTCCAACAGGCAGGTTACTCTGCGCCATGCTCACGTGGCAGTGAATGACACCCACGAATAACAGCCAGCTACATAAACCATTATTCCACTGAATTTCAATGACTCTTTTTCCTTTGAAACAAAGACCATAAATATATATTTAGAAATCTTTTCTGCTGCCTTTTCTCAGAAGATTAGAGCATGATGCAGCTCTGGCTGAATTGTCTCTAGTCTGTATATATATGTACAAGACAGAAGGCAGAGTTTTGCAATGCATGCAGGCACCCACAGTGCTGCTTCTTGGGACTCAGACAGGGGCAGGGGAGGCATAGAACAAATTGGGAAAAAATCACCCTTTTTCAATGCCTTAATTTTATCATGCCTTAATTCCATTTTAAGAAAACTGCACAGTGCCAGAAATCAAGGCATGAGAAACATCTGTGTTTCCTCATTTTTGTAGCAGTTGTTCTATGAGTACTGTCTGATGCACATCCTACATTTTTTTTTCATATTTTGCAACTTTTTAATTAAAAATATTTCTTCTATCATCTTCTTTTAAAATGTTCTTTATTTTTTCTACCAATGTAAGGTTACTGAAATGTAGAGGAGGGAAAGCAGTAAGCATGAGATCTTAGGGTGAGTGGGTGAACTAAACCATGAAAAAACCTGTAACAAGGTATTACAACAGGAATAAGCATCAGACAGGTGTATCATCCCTGAGAAGTCAGTGAAAGCACAGAAATGACAGGACAAATTAGGTTCTATAAATTAAAATGTAGAGAAACTCTGACTAAGCATCTTGAATGTCTCATGAAATAAGAGGTCACTAGAAGATTGCTCTTGCTTGTGTCAACAGAATCCCTTCAAAAACAAGCACCTGTCTTGTGCTGGTACGATGACAAATCTATTCCTCCATTACTAACTTCTACATTTTTGCGTTGCATCTATGTCAAACATCAAACGCAGCATCTTTACTCATTACCTTATAAATCTACTGTAGCAACCGAGAAGTCATAAAATTGCCAATGTGTATTTATGGAGTAGGTGTATTTTATCAGGGCTTTTTCTTCCCTATCTTTTAGTGGTAGTATACTGATACCTATTGAAATTCAGAAACATTTTGTATAAATAGATGTTTATTTTGTTGTTATTTAAGTATATAAGACTGTACTATATGTGTGGCCCCTGATACTTACATGCAAATTTCTTTTAAAAAGATGACTAAGCCAATTTAAACTGCATGTAAAGAAAACATTTCTTTACTGAGACTTGCATGTCAAATTTCAGCCAGTGAGAATTTTAATACAGAACCCTTAGACTTACAAATCCCTCAGAAACAATATTTATAATGGAAATTTTGACAGCACCTTCAGTACAGCAGTGAAAATAACACCACCATAATGAAAAAGAAATGATGATAAACAGAATATATTATAAAGTAGTGTCTAACAAATTCATAGCCTTTACTTTTGTCAGCAAGCTGGCGACAGGCAGTGAAATACAAAACAGCTTTAGCTTTTAAATAAGAACAGCCTGAACAACAAAAGGGTTTCTGTAAAATAGATTAAGAAAATATAATACCATCCTTACTGCATAAAGTATTATTTTCATTAGAAACCATAATTCACAAATTAACACCAAGAGCACTTAGAACTGAAGGGGTGAAAAATGTGGCTATCTGTCATTTTAGTAGCATATTTTCTTCAAAGAGACATTCTTACTACATTTTGCAGGCAGGTTTGTTAATACCTTTTGTTTAAATATTCATACGTGGGCTTTTGAGTCTGACTCCTGTGAAGAGAGACAGAGGCTGGGAGCTCCTGCTGAAGCTGCTCAGAGATGCAATCCGTGGCACAATGGGGTGATAGCCACAGGTAGATACAGTTCTCTCCTTCCCGCAGGGTCCTGGTGGCTGCCCCACGTCAGAACTTATATACATACACATACAGACATACAAACAGGCTAGTTGGGAGGCTGCCCCATACTGGAATTTGCAAAACAAATGCTGGGGATGATCCTCTTCCCATATTTTCTAACCACATTTCTGCATTACGTCTTCCAAAGGTAGCAGCAGAGGACTGGTTCCAGCAGTGGTATGTTGTGGGACCAAGGAAGGAGATCTTCCTTTGCCTGATGTGACACCAAAGTCAGATCCCCATATGGTGGCAAGATGGAAACACTCCCATAGAAACAAACGTGGCTTTTCATCAATTTTTTTTTTTTTGCATGAATACAACTATTAGCCTACACGATGAGCCTGCCTGTATAATATGTTAAACATGGTATCAGCCATTCTTCTATTGGTGGAAGAAACTATATTTAGTGAAATCATACATCTACATAGAATTTAGATTTTTGTCAAAATGTACAAAGTAAAAGATATAACCCAGACACTACTTGGTTTCTATATTGAATCTGTCTAATGTAATGCAGTATTTAAAAAATAAAATGTAAGACAGAAATGTCAGAAAAACGACAACCTACCTCATTGATCGGCATGTTCTGTGTAAATCAGATACTCCTGAGTTTGCAATGTATTTCATTTTCCATTCAAGACAAATATCAAGATTAAACCACTAGAAACATATATTATTTCAGCTCTCACATAATTTGTTGGCTATTGTGAACTGAGTTCTTTAAAGCAAAGAAATCAGTAACATCCTATATAATTTCAAAATTATCTTTGCAAGAAATGTGGTTCCTTACATGGGCACACTCAGATACACAGAGATGTCTATTCATGCATATCTATTGCTGTCCTCCATTCAATACCCCATTCGAGAGGCCAAGGTGTAATTTATCTGCTCTGCACAGAAGATCTCTTGGTTTTTAAAGGTGACTATGAACAGAGAATCCGTCCCTACCTCTTTGCTAGTTTAGCCTTGTGTCTCTGAGTACCATTCCTTTCAGGATCCAACCCAGCAGGTATTCTTTCCATACCCAGCACAGCCACATAACTCGTGGGGAGCTACTTACCATGCCACCTCACCTCCTAATGAGTATATGAGGATGACAATTACATGATAAAAACTATAATAATGAAATTACTTTATCCTGTGCATTACATGATTTGTCACAGTGTGAGAGATTAAACAAGATGGCAGGTTGTTTTCTTCTGTATCTGTCAAAGCTGGGCCTTAAGTCTTGATTGAGGTCTCGGAACACTTTACATCCACAAAAAGTGATAAATACTAATGGTTAATTAAATCTTGGTTTTCTGCTAAGAAAGGGTCCTATTTCATGTTCTTTACTTGGAAAACCCTTTGAACAGGTGTCCTGTGCACACTAGTTTATTAGAAAATGGGATGCATAACATAAAGTGAGAAATTTTATTGCCCATTATTTTTACTTTGAAGAATAACATTCACTCTTCACTTGAGGGCAGACTACCTTGTATCTCAATTTCTACAATGTCTCTCTCTAGCATGTCGCAATATATATAGTAACCAGAGAAGCTATCTTTAATCTCTCCATTAATTTTCTCCTGAGGAGTGTCCTCTTTGCACTCACAACTCTGTCCTTCAGATTATCTGAATTTCATGCATGCTCCATACTATGTGGAATATCTATGGACTTGACCCCCAGTCTATAAGTCATTGTAACCTTGGCAAGGTGCTTCTAGCACTTCAAAGTGCTGCATCATCTGTCCTATCCATGGATTTAAATAAAATCACCTGCATTTCTATTTTTGCCCAAGTCATGACAGCACAGAGGATGATGCACGGGGGAAGTGATGCTGGGCCAAGGTCACATCCAGACTCCTGGGGACCACAGCCAGGCAGAGGAGAGTGATGAGCACCTACCCCTTGGGTTCAGCCCCTCTGACTGCTTGCACAGACAGTGCCTCCTCCTCTGCCCATGACACTGGGACCATGTTGGGCCAAGCAGCAACCTCTGCAGAGATCTTACAACAAACCAATGACAAGCAGCAAAAACTGGGCCTCTAAATGTCACTTTGCATGCTAACCCACTCAGCAGCTGACAAATGCTTCATTCATTCATTAGGGTGTACCTGGGAAAAAACACACTCTTCTCATTTTGGTTGCTGACAATTTCCTTTGGCATTAGCCACATTAGCCACACTTTATGTCCCATCACTAATTTTCTATTAACACACAACACTTTCTGGCATCAGATGACCTAACCTGGATACATGCTTCATTTGAATAAAAAGCTCTCTTCTCCATGAGCACTGTGGATGATACAATCATGCTGTCATTTCATGAGTTTCTAGCTCTCCTCCAGGTAAAATCTTGCAGATATTTTCTCCTCAGCATGTCCAGTATGCATAGGTATTATAAATACCAAAACAGCTAGAAATTAACTCAGGCTTTCTTCATCGTGAATTTCAGCTTCTGCACTACTCTTCTCTTTGGCGTTATCAGTACATGCCTGCCTCGGGCAGAATGCTGTTCTTAATCCTCTGTCTTGCTCATATTACTCCTCCTGCTTCTTCTGCCGTGTCAAACACAAACTTCTTGTTTCCTCCTCCAAAGTCATGTTGTATCCTCACCTCCAACCAGACCATACTGCTAAACTCCATTTTTAAAATGTTCATTTTTCAAGTTGGCACTTTCATGCTTTCTCCCATACTATCACTCCCTCTTTGCAGGAGCTCCCCATAAACATAAGAAAAAATAACTACTCCTCCTCCAGAATGTCCCTCAAAACTCTCTTTTCTTGAAATGACTTCGTTTTTCATTGGCTATGGGCACACTGAGATGTACTACATACCATGTTAATCAATATTACCTCATTGCTTTCTCATATTCACCCATTCTTTTTTATTTATTTCTACATTCTTGCCTGACTTACTCTGAGATTAGAAAATCATCTTTTAGTCCTGCATGTTCACCTTATTTAGATAGCTGCCCACCCCTATGATGAGGCCTCATAGACGATATAGAGGCACTAAAAATAAAGAGTTATAGGAATATAAAGATGTCTGTGAATCAGAAGCATTCTCCGAAAGGGAGCAGAGTGGAAATTTACTGGTGAACATTAAATCTCAACTGTTCTCTGATTTTAAAAAGATGATGCATCCAGACTTGGATGGAGACATACTGGTGAGCAGCATGTGGTCTCTCATTAAATACAGAGATATACTTTGAGTTATAGCCAAGTCTTGGCTCATTTTTTACAGGAGAAAAGTATAGATCCGTGATAGGATTTACCTCTAGGTAAATATGCCTGCCAGTCTCCGTAAGACCAGCGTTTCGCAGTCTGCCCCCACCAAGGTGTCATACTTTTGTGGTTATTTCTGGAAGCAGAAAAGGAACAAATTCTGACAATGTTTCTTTTCCTTTTCTTCAGGACAGATGTTTCCTGGTTCAATACTACATATAATGTAGCATATGTGCTTGAATATGCAGGAATAAGTAATACAAGACTCCCCACCTCTTACCAGTCACTGTCTGCAAACATTATAATGAAAAATTGTGGTTGTTTTCCCACCTTACAATGTTCTTCATAATAATTAGCATAGGAGAGGTATGACAGGAGACACAGGATGCAACACTATTACTTTTTAGAGACAAAACTTTACAATACATTCTTGACTAAAATGGTCTTGAAGCGGTGATGATACCACATCTTTTTTTCTCTTAAGGACAAAAAAGCAGTAAGCTCCAATATCTTTTAATACTTCTTTACATGTAAGGATGATGGAATGCCAAAGAAAATCATGCAAACAAAACCTTCATCAGCCTGTCCTGGAGGCCAGCCAGAGACTAGATAATTTGGACAAGACCATGATGGGCCGGATGAATGAGTGGGAATGAGGTACTGCTCCCAGGCTTTGTACAACTGCTGTAGACAGTCTGTCCCTTTCAAAATGTGCTTAAATTTTTTTTTCAGAGTAAAACCAAAACCCAACATTTCTGCCTAGTTCATTTGAAAAGCAAGTTTTGAGAAGAAGTAGAGAAACCGTGTTTTGCCCTAAGGGTGCTATCCAATTCAGTCATAATCTTATGGCACAAAAAGTACACCACTTAAGAATCTGCTTTTTAAGAGCTGCCAGGATTTTTAACCTCTTTTCTAAATACATGAAAGACCTCTTAAATGTATTGCCTTAGCACATTGCAAATCTATTCATTTAGCAGTTGTATCAGATATATTTCTTTGTCAGCTACCCATTTAAGAAGGGATCATCTTAAAAGGCACTGACATAAATTGTTGTGCAGAAGATCGATTAGTTTAAAAGGTTTTTCCTTTTAACAGATCAGATAGCTATTATATCTCACCATTTGGTATATGGAATTTTCATTGAACAATTTCAGTATTTAATCACTTCTTTAAACACATATTCATTTTAAATGATTTCACCCAGATTCCATGATCATGAGTTACTCAAATGAGTTTTCCACTTGCGTGTTGTATTGAATGGAAGTGACCAAATGGCCAGAAAATCCTTCTGAAGAAACCAGTATAATTAGCTAAAAGAGGCTTTTGGTGTAAAGGTAGGCATTATTCAGCTGAGGCAAATAAAAGCAGCTTTTACGAGGTAGGTCATAAATTATGAACATATTGCGTAGTATTAGGGAGCATACAGGTAAGCATTACACATCTCTAGCATTCATGGCAGGGACAGTTTGTTGGATCCCATCCTCCCCAGTGTAAATCACTGAATTAATTCCCACAGGTGTGTAAAGGAGTGCACATGAACCGTTGCTATTTACTGTTCTGAAAATCACACTTTTTGACAGATATGTAATTGCTATTGTTTTTTGAAATTAGTTCATAAGAAAGATGCTGAAAACAGCAATCTGGCAAATAACTTTAATTGAATTCGAAGGGCAAAAGTCTGCCAATCATTATTCCCATTGGGTAACACTTTTCTCTGCAATTAGTCTATTGATTTTGTTGAGATTACTGTTGAGGTTCACGTTAGGTACCACAAAAGTAAATGACAGAACAGAACTTCACCTTAGCACTGCAATGTGGCAAGGATGTTTCCTTTCTCGGGGACTTTCTAGCTTGTTTAGGCTGATGAGTCCACCCCCTATCCTGGGACACCAGTGTTTATTCTAGAGCAGAACTTAGGTTGGATGGGGTAGTGCAGAGCATCTGTGTCAGTCATTTTGTTTCCTTCCTATCTGGAGAGAGCCCGGCAGCTAAAGCAAGAGTCCTTCTCACATTCAGTGGCCATGATCCATTTCTTCTCTGGAAGAAGACCCTACAATGCCCATACAGTCACCCTGCTTTAATACCATCTTGGATACTATAAATAGTGTATAACAGAGGCATAAAGTTTCAGAGATAGACTTTGGTTATGCGGTTTCCTCTGTATGAATCCCAAAAATTTATTTTTTCTCTTGACCTGATAAAAAAGGTGTTTGACAGCTCCATAAACTTCAGACTCACTGAGAATTAAATAAACTAACTGCAGTAGAACTATGATCTCATCAGCCTCCCACACATTTGCTTTTGTGTTGTACTCATTTATATTGCATGCCTAATTAATCAGGGGACTTAACAATCACAGAACTAAACTACCAATAGATTTTCTTATGTTCTTAAAGCTTTGGAAAAAGAAACAAAACAAAAAAGAAAGGATTGTGAATCAGGAACTTGCTGGAAGTGGTATGACCACAATCCCTCATATTCAGTAATCGCTCAGCTATCTTTTCAAGCCTGCCAATGACTTTTCAGGCTAAGTCTCACAGCAAACCCAAATTTATATCACTGCTGAGGAATTTTTTTATTATTTATAGTTTGTTTTCTTGTGAAAGCCATAGAGAGAGAAAAAAGCATTTCCATTTTTATTCCCTTTTTTAGCATACTTCCATAATCTCAACAGGAACAAGAAGAGGTCACATTTCAGATGAGTTTATACAGATTCGTACAGTTTTGGAGGCAAGAGTATCTCCATATGAATGGCATTTCAAAACTGAATTCAAACATCATGCTGTAATTCCCTCTGAAGATTCTCTTTCACATACTACACATTGAATAATAACCTGAAAGGACTCCATGTTTCTAAACTAAACTGTTTTTTTTTTTTATTGTGATAACTATTTACAGAGAAGCTGTGCACTCCACGTACAATGCCCTGACTTTCTGATTCACCTCTGAACCTCTTTTCTCTGCTAACCTATCCTCTTGCTTAAGCTCGTAGTTGGCTGATACAAATTCCTTTTTAATGTTTGCTGTTTGTATTTCACACAAATGTCTACTGGCGACAGAAGCTGTATAATTCAATGAAGATTCATTTTCTAAAGCCACTGACGTCCCAAGTGACAGAAGGGACACTTGTGCCTAGAATTATTAGTTTCTTCACTCTTGAAAATTCACTTTTGTACCTCTAACCTTTTTCAGGTTATATCATTATGTGCATACAATTGTGTTTGTACCAAATCCATCTGGAGAGTAGGAAGGAACCTGACTCCTTTCATGTTTTTCTCTCTATTTCTGGACTCTCAGCACAGCCTTTGAGAAGTCAGCAGATGTTCTGCATAGGAGTCCTCTTTAAGAATCAAAGGAATTTTTTATTATATTCCTACATTATATTCTGTTCTCCTCACTGTCAGAATGACACTAACTGTAGGTTGAACTGCAAAGGAAGTAGACAACCTCCAAGCACAGAGTTTCTGCAAGAGCTTCTGCACCCCTTAGGCATGCCTGCTGAAAGAAGCATCTTGAAAGATGCTGTCAAGTGGCTCCATGACTCCAGAAGATCAATATGTCAGAAGTCATCAAGAGCAAATACATTTGTTGTGTATAGGTCAGACAGTCCGTCTGCTGAAACTGATAATGAATAGTCATTTCTGTTTGTTCTTTGTTCATTGATAGTGGATGAATTCAAAACGAGCCCACCCACAAAACTATCTGGTTTGCAATACCTTCAATAGACATATTTTGCCTTTCCTTGCAGGTTTCCAGCTTCCCTCCTGCTAGATTTTACTAGAATCAGTAGAAGTCTATACTTCAGTTGTGTTTCAAGTTGCTCTTGGGAGGCAACTGAGGAGGGAAGTGTGTTGGTTCTAAGCCTTGCTTGATCTCCAGGAGTACCTGAAATAGGTGGGTACCTTCAGTAGCCTCAGCAATAGGTTACTGCTCTCTCACATTGAGAACTGTATGATGTATTCAATAAACCCCACACCTTACATTGCCCTATTGCCACACTGTTGAGTAGACTCTACTCTTGTACATCTACTTCAGGCCAACACACATTTAGATAAGCAGTATATATTACACTTGTTGGATTTTTCTGGGTAGCCCAATTGTCTCATTAGTTTCAGAATATTTTTACTGTACATCGATACTACTTGGCCATATTTCTTCGCATTGCTTCTAGGATTATATTGTTTCTTGCTCTCCAGTACAGCTGGAATTAAATGATTTGAGAGTAAGTAGTTGCAAATACTGTCTCCAAATATCTAGCAACCTTTTCTTCTACTTATTACGTATGTTATTTATTACATTATTTTTGTCAGTCATTGCATATTTTTTTTTTGCCTTTCATGTTACTTTATGGAACATATATACTCAACGTGAGTATCTGTCAGTGTCTAGCTCTTCACCAAATATTCCAGCCATGAGCACAGAAACCAACTTGCTGAAATATTTTCTCAACATTCCCTTTCTGGTTTTCTCTTGAAGTAGTAGTTGCAAATACTGTCTCCAAATATCTAGCAACCTTTTCTTCTACTTATTACGTATGTTATTTATTACATTATTTTTGTCAGTCATTGCATATTTTTTTTTTGCCTTTCATGTTACTTTATGGAACATATATACACAACGTGAGTATCTGTCAGTGTCTAGCTCTTCACCAAATATTCCAGCCATAAGCACAGAAACCAACTTGCTGAAATATTTTCTAAACATTCCCTTTCTGGTTTTCTCTTGAAGTACCACTTACAAAAATTAGAAAGAACTGAAAGCAATCTATCAGGAAAATGGATCAAATGAACTTGGACAAAAAAATCCCCATGATTTGAGACATTTGTATCAGGCTGTTGGGGTTTTAGTTATGTATCCAGGCAGAGTACATGCCCTAAGAAAGCAGATAAAGCAGTGAGATTTTGAATTACTTCATTCAGGTAACAATTTTTATTGGCATGTGCAATGAGGAGTTACGTGCTATTTCTAATGTACTAAAGACAAACAGCGCTTTCATGGACATAAATAAGGTACTTTTGCAAAACAGACTCATGACACACATTGGGCTTTGAGAATACAGCATTAGAGTTTCATCTCTAACCACACTAAGCCTACACTGTAGGACACTTTTCCAAAATACACATTAGTAATATGTTCCTTATCCTCTCTGTGTACAAGCCAAAAGTAGGTAATAATTTCCAATCACAGAGAAAGAAGAATCTCTTGAATAATCAAAGGAGATTTGTAACTACTTAGTATTTCAGAGTTGTTTCTAACCTGGGGAGAGCACTAACAGCCTCTCAGGTAAAGGTGGCATACTGTAATATACAGGCAAGATAAAGATTCATACCTGTTTTTAAATACATACTGCAGATAAAATAAGAATTCAAACATTTCATGTATTATGCTTGAGGGCATTCAAGCTCCTAGCCAATAGGCATAACGAGAAACTTCCCGTTTAGCTATTATATTGTTGTGCTGTATAGGTTTTTCCACCTTTCTCTGAAGCATCTGGTATGAGTTATTGTCAAAACCTTACTTTGAGCACCGCCTTGGCTTAACATGATAATTTCTATGCTCCTGAAACTGGGACATTCTAATTATCTTTCAACATTACAGTACTGTGCTACTAAAACCACTTTAGTCTATAATAATAACAGAAAGAATCATAAGCCAAAAGACTGTTTACAAGTTGACACAAATGATCTAATCTCTGCGAAGAGCCATAGTGGAAAAAGTGTGAAAAATGTACTTCACAGAAGCATCCTTGGCAGAAGAAGTGAATTCAGTGGAAAGGTTTAATACATTTTAATAAAAGTCTGAATTGGATGACAGAGCTGTAATAAGTGTATCTTGTACCAAAAGAGTGGCCGGAAAAGATCTCAGAAAATATAGTACATATCTGCTATGTTATTGAACTTGGTTTAAAAAAGCAAATATAATAGACAAATGGCAAGAAAATGCCTAAATGCAACAAACTAACCTCTGCAAGACTCTTCATGGCTTTATCTCCTTCTCTGTGACCCATGATTTGAATGTGTATCAATATTCTTCTAGCAGTTGTATGGGTCCATTAGCCAAATGCTATTCTTCATAACAAACCCATTATAAATATATGGCCTCAAAGTGCTTTTGGCCTGAGTCCAACTGATCGCATATTTCAGCAAGACCATTTCAATATAGGGAAAAGAGAAAGAAAAAAGGAAATCTTTTTCTGAGCATGTCATATCTCCAAATCTAATAATGTGTAGTGGGACAGACCGGGCAGGTTTCTGTATTGTCCAAAAGTTATAAGTTAAACCTGGGAGAGACTGTTTAATGAAGTATGAGTGCTACCTGGCTTCAGCACAGTATGAAACCCATGATGTTAACGTCAATACTGCTGTCTCAACAGCATTTAGTTTTCTCTATGGAAAGAGAAGTGAGATTTGAAATTCCATACGCAAAGAAGAGATGCTCTCTAATACTGTAAACTAGAGGAAGACAAATATAAATAATTATTTTATAAAGCCTTATCAATAATATTATTTTATTTAAGTAAGAGAAGTAAGAAAAATTATTGTCACATCACCCTGAAGTAAACTGTGCTTACAACAGTGTTTAAAGCAAAGCCAACACAGTTCACCAATACTTTGTCTCTGAGAATCGATCTTAGCAAAATAAAGGGGAGGGCTGTCTCAGGCAGCATCTGTTACCGTACAAGCATAACTTAAGATCTGGAAGGAGAAAAGTTAATGTGGGTAAAGCGAAAGGCCAAGGCCACATTTTCTGGACTATCATTTCCCAGATTTATTGTCATGACCTGGTGTAGATTCCTTAATTTTTACTTTGTCTCAACCTCCACATCTATAAACTAGGCATAATTTGCCTTAGCTGCCTCATGTATCTATTCAGTTTCACTCATTTGCACTGAGTACCCAGGGTACATGGAGATGAGGACTACCAGCAGAAGCCTTCTCTGCCTAGGTGATATTGTTTTGTCACTCACTATTGAATTTTTTTCTCATTTCCATAGGAATCACATACAGTCGAGCTCTTGAGCAAGTCTCAGAAGTTGATCTGCAAGACAGCGTGAGCTTCTGCACACAGCAAGCAGCAGCTGACCACTTGTGGTGGCCTAGTGGCAGCAAGACCATTGGGTGTGAAAACCCTCTGCTAGTTGAATAGAAATCTGACAATCAGATCCAGGTTAGGGAAAATATTTATTTTCACATGCTAACTAACATACGTTAACATTCTAGCGTAAGCAGAATGTAATTTTAATTGTGGACTTGTTAAGGTAAAATATATTTATATGGGTTTTGTTTGCTTGCTTTTTTCTTAGAACACAAGGTACAATGTGAAGTCAAGTAGTTCCAGTTCTGTTAATGGGATCATGAACAATCACCTGATCAACAGTTGGGATTTTCCCCACCCTGAGGATGTCAGATGTAATATGGATTAAGGCAGAAAAGTGCCAGCAAGATGCAAAGGTTCATGACGGCATAAAGACACCATGCAATATAACGATAAACAGAGGGAAACAAACAATTAAAAATATAAGGACATTAAAAATCAGGCATTCCTGCACTTAGTGCCACAAAAATAAGACTTCTAAAAATGGAGATCTTCTTGGAAAGGGCTTGTCTTTCAAATTTCATGAAAGCTCCCTAATTCCTTTTCTCTTTCCCTAGTCCCTATGTTTGTTCCCCCTCCCTCCAAGAAAGCTGAAAAAAGACCAATACACATACAAAAAAAACTGCATAAAAACAAATAGCACAGGCAAAAAAAATAACTCAAGGGATTGAAATTTATCTTATATAGTTGGAGCAAAGCACAAATTCCATGATTCAGTACAGCAACAAAAGGTAGGTATCAGCAAGGGCTTAGCTAGCTCCATCCAAGACAAAGACACTTTAGCCAGAGGTCTCAGAATAATGAGAGATTCCACAAAAGCAATCACTGGAAGTAAACAAATATTTGAGCCTGTAGTAAAATGGGCTTTGCATACATGCGTGAGAAGAAATCCAATGAATAAACAAACTACATATAAACACTACAAAAGCCCTCAGCTCTGCAGAAGAAGTTCTGAAGCAATTTGTGGCTGCAAAAACATTTAGAGAGCAGGAGAGATTCAGGGCCAAGTCACCTCTCCCTGTCCCAGTTTGAAAGGTAGTTTGGCACTGGGAAAATAAGGCTCAGAGGGGGTTAATCACACCCAGAGGCTACAGGTCACCTGTCAGCTTGACCACAGGTGAATGGCAAAACAAAGCCACATAAACCCTATCTAGAGGGTCAATGCAGCAAGAAATTCCCTAACCTAGTCCTTCCTCTGGACCAGGCATTATGATACTGGGCTTTATGCAATGTAGACTTGTTCTTTTCAAGGCTGCCTTCCAGCAAAAATAAAAATCAGGTGTGCTGGCACAAGGGTTCCAAACTGCCAAACACCAAATCCCCAACATGTGCTGAGAGCAAGTGTCAGGTTTTCAGGTAAAAGCCTATTTTTCCTGTCTGAGCCATCAGGTTAGGGTTGTATTAGCAAGGCACTAACATGTGAGGGAGCTAGGAAAAGCATATGTATTCATTTCAGTTCATGATTTTTCAATTTTTAATTTGGTTTTCTCATTAGTAACATATTCCCTAATTTTTCCACTGTCTGAACTTGTCAGACAGCTCTGAACCAAAGCCAGACCACAAGTACTGTCTCAAATTAATGAAAAAGGTGAAAAAAGAAAGATCTATTTCAGGTAAAACAAATGAGAAAGCTCTGTTGCAAGTAAAACAAATCCATAAACAAAACCTAAGGAAGTTGAATGCATTCTTAACAGTTCTGAGAATCATATATTTTAAAGAAAAGTGCACAGTTTTCAAAAAACATTTTAATCCTATTAAAAGAAAAATACAGTGCTTTGGGGCTGTGCTGGTTTTGGCTGGGATAGAGTTAACTTTCTTCATAGTAGCTGGTATGGGGCTACGGTTTGGATTTGTGCTGGAAACAGCATTGATAACCCAGGGATGTTTCAGTTCCTGCTGAGCAGGGCTTACACAGAGCCAAGGTCTTTTCTGCCCCTCACCCCACCCCACCAGCGAGGGGCTGGGGGGGCACAGGGAGCTGGGAGGGGACACGGCCGGGACAGTGACCCCAACTGACCCCAGGGATGTCCCACACCGTATGGCGTCGTGCTCAGCACATAGAGCTGGGGGAAGAAGGAGGAAGGGGGGACATTCGGAGCGATGGCATTTGCCTTCCCAAGTCACCGTTAGGCGTGATGGAGCCCTGCTGTCCTGGGGATGGCTGAGCACCTGCCTGCCCATGGGAAGGAGTGAATGAATTCCTTGGTTTGCTTTGCTTGTGTGAATGGCTTTTGCTTTACCTATTAAACTGTCTTTATCTCAACCCGTGAGTTTTCTCACTTTTACTCTTCTGATTCTCTCCCCCATCCCACCAGGGGGGAGTGAGTGAGCGGCTGTGTGGGGCTTAGTTGCCAGCTGGGGTTAAACCACAACAGGGGCTCAAGTCCCATGCCCCACTGTGGCATTAGCTACATTGGGAAATTATATTCATGACTCTAAGTTCAGCTGTGGTGACTCAACCGTGTTGCACCGAATGAGTGGGCCTTTATGCCTGCTGAAGTTAAGGCTCAGTTCAAGAGACATTTATTTTTTCCTTTAGAAACTTGTGAAAACATGATATTTGGATTGAGACACTCATCTTGAGAAACAGCTCTTTCTTTTCAAATCTGCAAAAGTTATTTGGGTAGCGCATACTTTCTGGTTCTTCACATTTAATGGCCACAATACTTCCATTGTACAGTTGTCGTTAAACATAACACAGCTCTCTGACATTTGAATGACCACTAGAAGCCACCATGAACAATTTATATGCCAATCTTGATTCCCAGAGAGGGCTCAGGCACAATTTTTTGTAGCCTCTCCTTTTAAAATGTCCAGACATGTTTTGTATCAAAACAGAAAGTAATATACTTGTGAAGTGCTTACCATTGATTTCAAATACCTGTTGCAAAATTAAGTTGGTGGAAAGTTCTTTTATGCCCAGAAACTTTAAAGAATTGCCAAAAGCTGAAATCTGTCAGATGTTTTAAGTAGGTTTATGACAGGATACTGTATCTTTGTCTTTAGCACATCATGAGAGTAAAGTTAAACTGACAGAATTAAAGCTATTCATACTGGAAGAACCCACAATGTAGTTATCAGACTACAGGACTAATATGCATAATGAAAGAAGTCTTACAATCTGAAGGGAATTGAAGAAAAAACTTTAAGGAAAAACTCATTAAAGGACTGATCCTCAATGTTGATATATTATTTGCACATGTGGGTGCCATGCACCTTTCCAGACCAAAGCCTAAAAGCATTAGATGCTTCAAATGCCTTTTGTAATCAGATAAGGGTATTCTGTATCTCACAGTTGTCTATGAACCATTCGCTTTATGCAGGATTTTGATAGTGGGAAGTGTTATGAATTATTTTTAATAATTAGCCTTATTTTTTAAGCCTTTAAAATTGCTTTTGTACCCTTTGCAAAGGGTTTTGTCTTTTTTTAGTATTTCTCCTCCCATCCACCTACCAAACCACTTTTAATCCATTTATTCTAAAGAACAATGTAGTAATATCTTCTATTTGAACAACCATGGCTGTCTTAAGCGCCTTGAGCTCTTGTACAGACCCCACATCTTATTCACCAAGTACTAGGAGAAGTGAGATGGGCATTGATGCATGTACATTAGGTATTACGCACTGCTTGCGGGATTCCTTTCAAATTAGGGGACCGTGAGATGGTCCCCATGGGCCCATGCTTTGAGACAGCACTGCATATGAGCATTAGAATGAAGTAGTTAGAAGAGCCAAAATGTCACTGTGCTCTGCATATTTTATGTGGTTTAATTGTATTATATTGATTTGAGTCCATTATAGCCTGGTTTGTTACTCTAATAAATTACATTGTTCTTTGAAACAATGATAGCTTAAGATTGAAATATTACATTAAATCTTGTGTCTGACTGGCATGCTTCAAATTTGATATTTACCACTGGCTATGGAAAAAGGAATCCTTGAAACTTTTTTCACTCTTTGAATAAAATGTCTAAATAAGAATCTAGAAGTTTAGAAATGGTCCTCAAGCATTGGTTAGAGTGGGAGGAGAACAGCAGAGGGAACAGCTATTTTACAGGCTGAGATTTACAAACAAGACATGTAAGGAAAAGAAAAGGAATACCTTCTCATTTAGAGCTGAGGAACAGAAAAGTTTTAGCTTTTAAACCCAGATAAAGCTTTATTATAATAATTGATCTCCTATATTAATGCCTTTTTGTATATATCTTAAGTTGGGGCTCTGGAAGAGCTAATTAGTGAAAGAAAAACAACTTTCCAAAAACATATCTGTATTAAATATATAATTTATTCTTGATTGTATGCTTCATATGGCAATTCATATGAAATCTGAAGCTAGAAGAATTTGCATAAGATAGCATATAAAGATGAATTTTTTTTATGACTGGGCTTGATATTTATTAAGAAAACAACCAAAAGGGAAAATTTTCAAAGTTAATACCAAGACAAAATTGAGAAATTAATTTATTTTTAAAAACCTGCTAGGCAACATTCATTCCATATATTCTATGAGTTTTTCTGGAAGTACAAATTTTTTTTTTAGGTGAAGTAAAAGGCAAACGGTGTATTGCTGGAATGGAAAACAGTGTAAGCAGGAGCTCAGAGTAGATTAAAAAAAGAAATTTAGTGACATCATATGTACTGATACCATGTGTTAAATAATGAAGGTGAGTCATCAACATGAGTACCTTATCTTTTAAACCCCATGGGACTCCTCTTTGTTGAGCAGCAGCATAGGTAGATGCATGCTGAGAAGCAAAGTGCTGCATTGCACTAATTTGCTTTGTCAGACATTCCCACCATAGCACTCAGATTACATTCTTGCAGGATTTAGCTCCTGGGATGCAGCAAGTCTGGCGATGGGACTCTGCAGAAGTAGGTATTCAGTGGCAGAAGTGGAAGCTGTTACTGAATAAGGAAAGAGTCTCTCTACAGCCCAGATAAATTATTGAACACTACCCTCAGATGTGCAGAATTTTAAATTTTATGTAAACTTATTCACAAAAATGAACTTCATTTAAAATACTTGTACACCTCTTTTAAAAATACCATGAAAAGGTGTAACTAACAGAAATTGAAATTTTGTAGTTTTGTTCAAATCTGCTCATATTTTGGCGCTTAGTTTGAAAATATATATATAATCGACTTAATTGATTACCTATCTTGCCTTCTGATGAGTCTGACAAATACACATATCACCTGACAGCAGGTGTAAAAGCAACTCTACATGCTACCCCTGAGTTGGACAAAGTGGGACTGGATTACTTGCTCCAAGTGCCTCCGCTTCGGACTGAAGCAGGACTGAAGCTGAAGAAGTCCGACGTCCTGCGTTACGCAGACAAGAGGAGCTGATGTCCATAGTCCCTCCCAGTCCCTCTCCCCAGCTAGGTTTGCAGATAACCCAGGGTATGGTGGGTTGTGCCATTGCTGGAATTACCACTGGGACTGACATTACAGAATTGGTCATTCATCATGTTTGACACCGGGGCTATTTCAGAAAGTACTGCTTTGGCACATTCGGGAATAATTATATCAAAGCTGGTGCTGCGCATTGCTTCAGAGGGAGGTCATGCAGACAATAATAATGCATCACATTTTTTTCGCTGTTGTAATGCTACCTATGTCTTTATATATGTCTCTTGTTATTCATCTGTAACCTTCCGGTGCTGTGTGCCAGGGCTGTTTACCTTCAGAGAGAGCCTGCATGCAAATATCAGTCAAATAGCAGAGAAAAGTGGAAAGCAATAGAGATAAAAACAAGAAAAAAAAACAAAAAAAAAGCATTTGGAAAAAAGTAGGATTCTTATACAAAGTAATATATGTTAAATACGTTCAAAAGAATTCATGAGAAAAGTCAATGTGACTTGCATAAATCTCAAACTTATAGAAAAATATGCAAAATACTATTATGTGTTCAAAACAACATATTATGTTTCATTTATAAAGGCATATTTCACAGTCACAGGAATAGACACTACAAAATGATCTGATTTACACAAAGTAAAATGTACATAACAAAATTATAAATATAAACCAGAATGTTTTAAATGTAGTCAAAAGGCCTAGCTATATACCTTTTGTACTAATAGCAAAATTATGTTTCCAGTAGGCATAAGATTGGCTCATAATGGCCTAATCCCAACAATGTTACTTAACTTGGCATAGTCTGATGTCAACCTTATGAATAATTCTACGGGTGTCAGGAAAGATGCAGCTGTTAAAATGGTAAGCCAGGCCTGATCATTAGATTAGCCTGAAAAGAGTGACTTAAAAAATGGTAGTTCTCACAATTGACTTCTGACGTTAAACCTTTAGGATCACAGAGATATCTTTCTCAAGCTTTTCTCCACCAAAATGCAAAATTAGGATTTCTTCTTCTTTCTTTCTCATTCTCTTCCCTTTTGAAAAGCTCAATTTTCATCACTAACCATAGTTCATAAGGGAGATTTAAGGGGAATATCAACCACAACAAGATTAATGATAAACAGGCAAGAATCAGCAACATGGAGTTTGCAAGACATCTCTTCATTTACTGAGTACTGTCTTAAGGAGACACAAACTATTCCATACCACACAAATAAGAATATTATATCTTTTCTTATTAGAACAAAGTGAACTTCAAGCTTGAGAAACCGTATCTACCTAGTTATATTATGTCCAGTTCAGAAAGATTATTTACCTGACAACCAAACCAGCAGAATCAAGACAATTTCAGTCCTTGTATGTATGCAGTAATTCAGTTTTAACAGTCAGTGTGCACGACAGACAAACAGAACACCTTAAAACACAGTTAATTATATCTACTGCTGTGTGCTTCAGCTGATGCAAAAATCCAAATCTCTTTATCAGGAAAGGCATCGGGACTTTGACCTACTGGCAGTTTACACTGAAAATAAAGGTTCAAACAACCCTTTAAACATTTAAAGATCAGGTTTTCTCATGGCAGGTAAGAGCAACATTAAAAGTCCTGGTTATTATTTATATTTTTGTCTTCTTCATAATGATGATGAAAACAAGACATGAAAATAGTTCCAGAAAAAAAAGTAAGAAATATCCTTATGCATTCTATTTTTACAGCTGTAGATTACATATTGAACATTTCATCATTGCGTCCTTGATTTCTTAGAATCAAAGCATTCCTAGGAGTTAAACTGCACACAAAATCCTAATGAATGTACTTGCTCTCACTGCACCAGCAGAAATGTTTTAAGATCTTGTGACGGATTCTTTTACCCTACAGAATTATGGCTGAACTTACCCCACTGCAACATAAAGTTATGTTTTAACATTTTAACCACAACCAACATACTCTGTTTCTGACACTGGAGCCACACAAAACTTCCGTGAGAAACACAGAGTAGCAGCTGACAATAAGGATAACTCTTTGGTTTAGGCACTAATAGTTCCAAAAGAGGAGTTGCAAAGGTACAGGCGTTAATGACTGTGTCAGGGAGAACTGGCAGCGGGAGGTCAGGTAATGTCTGAGGATGAGGAAGGAGGAGGTGATGCAGGAGTGCAGACAAGAACCGACCCTCCTCCGATACACATGATCCTTTGGGACCTGATGGAGAGAAGGAGAAACATTTTGTTTTAATACAAGAAAATTGTAAAAAAGATTCTAGATAAAGAAAATATGACAATCTATTTGAGACCCTGGTGAAACTGAGCATGATTTAGTTTCCCAATTAGAAAACGTAGGAAGTAAGAATTATGACTATACCCGGACAAAACCATGAAGTTTGAAACTCTACAGTTAAGACCAACAAAACAATCTCTGTTCTACATTTCGATCATTAATTGAAAAACAATCTCATCCTTAAAAAGGCACTTCTTCCCTGTTTCTGGTGTCAGGAAGCAATCTGCCTAACTTGCTATCTGGCTCCGCTAATTCCAACTGACTGTACTAGGCAGCCAAAGGTGTGCCTGCACCCATCTGTTCCTGACACTTTTAAGACCCTACAGTGCTTCGACAAAGTGAAAGGTATTTACTTTTTCTTTTTTTTTTTTTTCTTTATGATTTCAGTGCAAAATTTGAGCATAATTATCCTCAGATAAGGGAGAGATGAAATTCAAATCTGTTCACATGCTTTGAGACTTAACATATACTCCTAGGTATCAACTGTGGGATCATATCTGCTGGGTGGCGACCCTAAAGTACATTACACAATAAATATTCAGCATAGCAGTGATTATATTTGGCAAGGATCAGATTTCCAGCTGAAGTTACACATTCCAGAGCTTGTTAGAACCATATAAAGCTAAATCAAACAAAACTGATTCATATTATAAAAACCCTCCTAAATACTAAAACCCCTCCTAAAATACTAAAAAATGTACTATGTAAAATTTTCCTCTAAAACAAGGGTGATAACATTTTTTGTCTGTCCTTACCTACAAGGATAACCCGAAGCAGAACCCAGGTTTTCACTTTTGAAAATAAGCCCATATCTTGAAGGGAAACTCTGAGGAAAATGTTAATTAATACTTGGCAAGACAAGAAGTCCCTTTTAGGTAAATTCTCTATCCCAATAGCTATTAAGAAAGGCAAGGGAAAGTTTTTGGAACGTAAGGGATACAAAACCCCATTGCTTACACTACAAGATTCCTTGGAACAAAAATGAAAGCCTTGTGTTTGATGAGGATGAGAAGCTTTAATTTCTATGTGGTGTAATTCTTTTCAACTCTCATGTCAAACAAAAAAAAAGAGGAATTCTGGCATAAAATCCTCCAATAATTTACTGTAACACTTTAAACTTATTCAAGAGGTACCAGGTAGAGAACCAATGACCTTGCTGGAAGTGGAAGAAACGAGTACATAGATTGCATAGTAATGCAAGAACTTCATTGGGATAAAATGCTAAAACTTTGATTAAGTATCACTGTATACAAGAAGGAATTTTTACAGATAGATTTGCTGGCATGCGCATTGGCCCACAGTTACCATAAAGCACCAGCAAAATTGCATCTGTAGCCTGGAATTACTCTGTTTTACCCATGATATTACACTCACAAAATTAGAATATAATTTAAGATTCCTTGTCTTTACACTAATTGAACTGACACAGCCCTATTGAAATGCATACAATCTAATAACAGCATTTCAATGGACGGGAAATATATTTGCTTGTTTTTCTTAAAAGACAAGAAGAGGGAAAAAGATATTTTTGGGTTGGCTAAGCATCTATTACCGACCCATAATAAGGTTGTTATCAACCAGAAAAGCCTATTAAGCTATAAAACGAATACTGAAAGCTTTCTAATTAAACACTTTCCACTTACATGATACTGAAAGAATAGAGTGGGAGATGGTGGTACTGATACTGTATTAGTCATTGTATCACTCATATCATGATGTTGTAATCAGCTTTCAGGATAGTGTACATGAATAGCCCAGGTGCTCAAGCTGTGCTACGATTTGTAATTGGAAATATCTTTGGATAATAGGTGTCTCCTGAGTTGTTTTCTCTTCCTGTCATATTCTTTTAATGCTATGTGACTTATAATTGAGTTTTTTATTAACTGTCATGGAATTGTTTTTTAAAACTTTGAGTCTGATCCTGCCAAGCTGCTCTGTGCAGATTTGCCCTGGGCTTGAGTGGAGTATCTCCATGGAAATGATACGGTACGGGTTGTATCCCTCTGAAGCAGCCGACAGGATTAGGGCTGCAAGCTTTTCATTCTTTGGGGGGGATATCATTTCCATATCTATCCGCAAAGATCCCCACAATGGGGTGTATACCCTGATATTGGTATCAAATTGTTCTAATAGTGACAAAGCTAAACCAACAGCAGCATTCCCCTTCTTCAGATGGGTATCTCATATCACTTCTTACCAAAACGTTATATAGCAGAGGATGCCATGAGTTACAAAGATCTCATTTCATTGAAAGAGCAATGCGATATTCCAAAAATGTTGCTAACAAGAAGCATAACTTTTGCCACACCTGCCAATAAGTTCATGATTCTACATACCTGGTTTACTTAAAATGTAGTAATGGCTTTTGTTGTTATGAGACTTCCAAGAAGATTTGCAGACTTGGTGGCCACCCTGATTTGAAAGAAGCTTGAGAAATGCAGAAATTAAATTTGGTCTGAGTGGAAGGTTAAAAATCATACCATCTCAGCTACATAAAAATAGCTGGTATGTTGTAAATTCAAAACAGAGTCACAGTGAAACCCATAATATTTCAATTTACATAATTAATTTCCTTCATATTTTTAATTAGGTATTTCCACAGATCTGACACATACTCTTCATGTGTTTTACCAATACACAGCACAAGTCTATACGACAAATAATCTTGATCGGAACACAAAAATCATGATTAGCTTTAATGTTCTCAAGTGTAAACTGTTTCCAATATACATTCTTCTATGTAGTCTAGTCAAAAGTTTTTAAATTATGCAATAAATAGGGTACTACAGGTGTACAGGTAAGGGCATGGATGTGAGAGCACTTGAGGCAGTACTTTCACAGAGGTGAAGCAGATTAAAAAGTTGGATATAAATATATAGTCAATCTATTAAATATATTAATTAAATTTTAAAGGGCTTAATGCTTTGTGAGAGAGCATCCCTGCCACAGGAGCGCATGGCAGCCTGCACGCAGGAAACCAATCCTCCTGCAGCACAGCGGCCTGCAAAGACAGGATTATTTAGAGAAGTTCCCATTTGTTGAGATTCTTCCAAATCCCTTTCTGGGGATGTTTGTTCTTCAGTTTTAGGAATGTGACTGTACTTGGTGGCTGTTTATTCTCTTGGCTTTCCCCCTTGGCCAGTGGTAATTCTCCAAGTACACATAGCAAGGATGAACAATCGTAGGGGCTCCTTTTCAGACAGAGAAGAAGTGGAATTGGCTGTGGTAATACTGGATTATGGTGATTGTTTAAACCTTTTTGAAATTTTAGACAGTTGTTTGGTTTTGACCCAGAAGGAACAGTGGTGCTCTGGCAACGTTGCCCCGCGGAGAAGTCAGTTTGTGTTACCAGCCTTCCTTGGCTGATTAACTACAGAGTGATATGTAAAACTGCAGTCCAGGCTTTAATTGCACTCTCCTTCAGAGGAGATGACTGCAGACTGTTAAATACAAGCCTCATGGCTTCCTCACCCGGTTCTGCTGGCCTGGCTCCTTTGCTTCACTCCCCTCTATGCTTGGTTACACACAGAGATACATCTAATACTGCCTTATGTTGTACAGTGGCGGAGGCTGCCCAAGAAATTATCCTCACTAGCTAAACAATCATGCAATGTAGAAGGTTGAAATACAGGCGGCAGACAAGAGCAGCCTTATGAACAGTTACAATGCCTGGTCACCCTTAAAAATCATAAATAAGGACAAGCTGGTAGAAGAGGTGATATGAATTTGATAAAAAATTACATGTACTGTTATAATGTAATGGGGCTTCCTATGCACTTCCTATGCACTCTGTTCTCAGTAGATGTTTCCCAACACCTCTGACCTACAAGAGCCTGAACTCACTGTGTAACGGTAGTGGAAACATTTTGTTCTGACAGAGACAGATATCAGAAACTTGACTTAATTCTTCACATTTAAAAAAAAATAAAAATCAAGCACATAGATAAGACTCCTTGAACCTGCATGAGTTAGAGCTGGCCTATTCCTTTGTGCTTTGTTCCCAATTGCTGTTACTTTCTTCTACAGACAAGATTTTATTTTGGAAGTCACAAGTTCTTAGTTAAAAGAGGTTTAACTATTTAGCATCAGATTCACCCACCTACATAAAACTCTCCAACTGTTGAAGTTGTTAAAGGGACACTGTCAATTTTAAAACTGCACGTCTGTTTAAGAATCTTTTACCTTCTGTTGTTAGGAGTGAGCCCTAAGGTTGTATACTTGAAAGGCATTAGAGAGAAAATATCTCCTTTGACAGTATTTTGGGTATCATTCATTTCACTGGTTTTCTTCCTAACTTGCCTAGGCCAGATCCTGCAACGACAGGCACTGATGTGCTCTAGCTTTAAATAGATCTTCTTTTCCTAAGTGGTTGCCTGTCGAGGTGATACTCTTCTGTTAGTTCAAATAGAGAATAAACTATAGTGCAAACTTTCAGTAATGTCAGTTAAAAAGATCTGAAAGAGGCAAAGAATTAACTTCAATATTGCACCCCTTGCTTGATACTGCATCCTCTCTGAGTCCCTACGGCTTGAACCCTGCCCTTGATCAACAACTCCACATCTTCTGATACTTACCAAGAATTAATTCTTCCACCTGCACTGTGGGAGTTGCATTAGATATTAGAAAGGCAGACGTCTAATGAGATTGACGAGGCAGTGTTTGAGAAGGTTATATGACAGTGTGAGAGGTCAGCTAACGTCCATAAGTTATTGGAGGCGGTGAGACACAGGCTGCAGGAAGAGCAGGTGGACGGGATGGAGAGGGACAGGATCGTGGGAGAGGTGGTTTCAGGGATATGGAAGAAATAAGGAGAAAAAAGTAAGGGTGAATGAAGAAGTAGGAAGATTTAAGGACAGGTGAGATAAGGCAAAGGGAGACTAACACTGTGAAGGAGCGAGGGAGAGGTTTTGTGGAAAAGGGTATGAAAAGCTGTTATTAAAGACATTATTGTATTTCATACACAGAAGGAGGCTTAGTCTGAAGTGGCATGAGGTAGCAATGTTCTTTTATGGCATTGCCAAGCTTCTAAGGGTTTGATTTTGCTAACTTAACATTCTTTTAATGTATTTTTTATATGTAATATAGAGATTTGGGATGTTTTCATTTTGTGAATGTCATGTATAATTCTGAATGACTCAAGTCTTAAGCAATTTCCCCTTCATACTTCAGTTTAGAGGACTTAAACGGGGCTGTACAATATAAGTGAACTTCCTGTCTTTTAACTGCAAAGGCATGGAAGATTTTTGGTGAATATAGCTTTATCTCTGGCAGAATAATTGGAAAGAAGTAGTGAGAAACTCTGAGGAGATGCTGGCAGGTGGTCGAGGAGCACCCCACACCACCAATGCTGCAGGCTTCCCAGGCAGCACAGCAAGAAGCAGCCACTGGAGAAGCCAAAAGAAACTCCCAGAATAAACTCTCTCAACGGCTCATCTCCGTATTTTTGCATACTGATGCACGCTAAAGGGCATAGAAAGTTTTGTGGCTGCCTTGAGAAATAGAACTGGCTCCCAATGCATTTTAGATGTTGTGTAAATTACCTACATAAACCCATGTTGTCCTTATGTGATCCGTTGAATGTTTCTAAATAAGCAAACCAATGTGTCTCAGCAGTTGCATTTTTGGAATGAAGTCTGAGTGGGTGCACATCATTGTGCTCCTAATCTGTAAGAGAAGGTAGAATGTGTATTCCCAAAAAGAGGAAAAAGGAGCATTTGGTTACTTCCTTGTCTTTTTGGGATGTTCTGTCTTTCTACAGTTTTATATTTTTAATCATTGTAAATTTTAATAATGAAGACTAACGTCCTCTTCCACTTCCTAATTTTACCTAAAGAAGATATGAGTAAACTGATACTGACTCTGATAGACAGATGGATATAATAGCTATTTAGAGGGACGAGAGAGAGAAGTAGACATAAACACATATTCACAATCACAGTTCACTATTTGTCAGTAAAAGTGCCTGAATAAATGCAAGCATTTAAAGGGACTCCTTTTCTGACTAGAATTACTTTCTCTGTATAAATACCTGAAGAACAGGGATATCAGCTACCTGATATTTCTCTTCAGGACCATAGCAAGGAATACTCATTCTGATTTCACTACCCCAGTCTACAAGATAGTAGATTTTTTATCAATATCACAATGTTATTTTCTAAAAGACCTGATTTTGAAGGTGAACTATGCATACTAGAAATGCAGGGAAAAGGAAGGCTTAGTGTCCATATGAAGGACTTTTGCTTGTATTCTGGCATAAGCAAAAATAATAACAAGTTTTCTCAATAAAGGAAAGAAGTTCTGTATTAGATAACATTCATTTTTCCAAAAGATATAACTGCTTTACTTAATGCCTGATCTAAAGCCCTGTGAAATTTTACTCACTTCATTGTACTCCCATCTTCTCTGTGGAAGACATATTTGGTCAAAGAGTTAACAATTAATTAAGTAAATTAAGTACTTTGGCCCCAACTTCTTTCCAGTAAGACTTGAGTAATAATAATGATATCAGTGTGTGACATATGTGCAATGAAGTCAGCATTTGACATAATGCTTCTAAAGAAAATTTCAGTGAAGTATGTACCATTAATGATGATAAAGCTAAGAGAATAGGCTTAAAAATCGCATTCTTTTACTTAGCAAATCTGATCCTGATGATCACTGGGAGTCTGTCAGATATATGTTTGCCTCCAAAACATATGTGCCTTACAGTTGCTGGAAGGCAATAAAAAATGTTTAATGGCATTTTTTTCATAATATATTTTCATAGGGGCTTCAGTGAGAATGAGGCAAGTTTATGGGGATGGGGAAGTTAAGGAGTTATTATCACTTAAACGCGCTATAGTTTTAGTGCAAAGGGAAAACAGAATCAAGCAGAAAAAAATCCACAGAAGTCTCCAAGCACAACATACTGGATTGACAGACATTTCAGATGAAAGAGAAAGAAAGAGATGAAGAAAAGTATTTTCTGAACTATAATATGAATGAGAAATATTCTAAATGGTCCAGTGAGAGTTGGAAAGAATTGTATTGCTTTTGTTGTTGCCATTTTCACTCAAAGTAAGATTTGTGTATTTATAAATTAAAATAGATTAAGTTAATTTGAACATTTTTCCCTGTTGTAGATTTATTATGTTAGCTGCTTTACTGGTGAAAAAACCCGAACCTGCTCTGGAGGTTTGCTTAAGAGCCATTAGTGTACAAAGTAGTTTACAGCTACTCAAACTATACACTGAGTTACTAATTGATTGCTAATGTTGATGTGCTTGATTGAATGTCAAGTTATGTGTAAAATTTATTGGAAATAATTTTATTTCTTTCCTCCCTCTACAACTGCAGTCATTAAATCGAGACAGATATGCAGGGTAGTTATATCTATCTCCTCGGGCCTGATCTTTTCTAGAACCTCCCATTAGCTAAGACCCTTTCAGACCATACAAATAGGATATCCTAAAATATGTTACTAAGAATAAGCAAAATATAATATTCTTGTGTCCTCTTTTCCCCCACTATTTCTCACAAAGATATGAGAAATGTCAATAGCACCCACTGCCAGAGAAACCGTTCTGAGGTTTCAAATTATATTAAATTTAATAAAAGGATAATGAAAATTCAACAAAATTATAAATTATAACATGACTATTTCATATTCATTTTTTATTGTGTTTTTCTTCTTGGATTTTAAGTGACAATAGAGCAAATGTGCTGAGCATTTAATTCAAAGACCCAATGTGCCAGCAGGGATTAATGAAAGGTGTCTAAGGTCTCTGTGATAGGAGCTTCTGCAATAAAAAAGCCAGCAAACAGTACAGCTTTCGATTTTCTAAACTTCCATTGACCTGTCTTCAAGCTGCTTCATTACCCGTATGAACAAGTTTAACCTACTGTGCTTTGAAATCAGCTGGAACATTAACTGTGATACTTTTCCTTCCACTGCAAGCTGCTTAAAGTCCCCACGGTCTTTTAAACTGGGAGTTACAGGTGCTGAATTACCTATGTGAGATGAAAGAGCGATCGGTCTGAACTCTGTCAGCCGCTTGGGAGGCAGAGAGTACGGCACCCCAGGGAAAAAAGCAACCCTGAGGAGCAACGGCACTGCGGATGTCACTGTGTGCCATCGGAAGCACTGTTCACAATAGCATGTTGCAGGATTTTCTTCCTGGGTTTGTATGTGCTTCAGGACATGCTTAAAATGATCAACTGAGCAAAAAACTTTTCTAATCCGAAAAGAAATTGCAGTTATTAATGCATATATATTGACTCAACAGTTGGAAAGTTAACTCAGGATCAAAATATCTGGAAGTTTACTTTCTCTCTAAGCAGTAGAGGGGGAAAAAAGATATTTTCAGACACTTTAGAATAGTATTTATTTCAGTTATTGAGCATTGAAATAGCACTACTACCCATCTAATAAAAGGAATAGTTTAAAAAAGGCTGGACTTTGTGCTCCCTGGCATACTGAAAGGTGGGAAGGATTGAGAGGAGATAGGGACACAGTACTTACGACAAAGTTGATGCAGAAGCATCAACAGCATTGTTTGTGTTCAAGACCTTACAAATATTTCTGTGTTTGTATGTTCGTGGAACAGGGTACTTTTTAATCTAGAAGGAGGCAAAAGTACAAACAAAATTTGACAGTGGTTATAACAGCTTTTTCATTTCCTCTCCAAAGATGGGCTAGACAGAAGAGAATGACTCATAAGAAAAACAAGTCAGTAGGAAGAACAGATTTGACCAAAGTGCCATAAAAAGGCAGCTTTTATGCCTATCTTTTAAAAGGAGATGTGGGATGATCCAACCAATACTTCTATTTTAAAGATTAACTGAAAAAATTATTTTTCAAAGGCATTAATATTACTAAGCAAAACCCAAAACACTTCTTAAAGTCTATAACATGAAGATATCAATATTTCTTTCAGTGACTTTTTTTAATGTCCTTCCTGAGACTGCATCCGGATGGGAGCACATATTCCCTGCCTTCACGGTAACTTTACACCTTTAGCTGTGGAAGGTCGTGCCACTTGTGCTACGTGGATCCCTCCGCAGCAGTGCAATGCAACAGCAACTCCACAGGGTCAACACTGAAGAGGTCTTGCAACATCAACCTGCTTCCCGTAGACCTCCCAAAGGCAAAGCCAAACTATCCTGTGGAGCCCAATTCAAGATTTTCCATGAGTTTAAAATGTATTTTATTTAAGGGATGAGTAACACACAATTGTGTCATAAGAGAGAGAAACTTTACAGAAGTAGGAGCCATGTCTGTAATTTATTCTTTTAAAACAAATTGCAATATTTTAGATGGATATGTTGAATGAAACATTTTACCACGTATTGTTGCAGTATTTTGCTGTCTAAACATCCTATTCTGTACTGTCATCCTATTCATTTTTCAGCTTTTAATGGCAAAGACATGCAAATAGCAAAATAGCAGCATGTCCAAATTAGCTTATATAATTATGAGTAGAGCAGAGTAAATAATTTAACAGGAACCATGCATCTGGAAAACCTAGATTTATTTTGTTCTGTTAAGAGTACATTTGAAAGAAGTTCAGAATTTACATTAATTAATTCACATTCTGGTTTTGTATGGAGAATTTTTAGCTTGCAGTCTCATCTTGAATACCTCTTCATTAGGTTTTAATAATCCATGTCTGAAAAGAAGGCTGTCCCAGTGCTCAGTGCTGCTGCATGGGATCTGGGAGAACATCACATCTGGGAGGGATTTGGCCTTGATTTCTCTGTGCTTCTAATATCCACCTGAAAGATGATGAGAATATTGCAGTCCTTTTCAGAAGCACAAAGGAATCCTCTTCTCTTGCAAAACAAGGGAAATCCTACGAAAGTGACTGTCTGTGCTTCATATTCTTGGGTACCACCTAGTGGCACCAACTTGGTTAATGATGGATACAACTAATTTACAGAGCACTCCAGAGTTTGGTTATCATGATTCTTAGATGAAGTTTATGTCCTTAATAACTGATCTTTTCAGTGTATATAGAAACTGACCAAAAACAATCGCAGTAACCTACTAAAAAGAAATAGGGCAGATATTCACAGACATTATATAGCAGTATTTCTTCCAATCTAATCACAATAGCCCATGTCCATCACTTCATTATAGTGGTTGCTGTGATTAATCTTTTTCCTCAGATTGCAACTGATTTACTAGCAGCTGAATAACTTTAAGATAGTTTGTATCAGTTTGCTACTGCAGACTTCTTATTATTCCCATGGAGAATAGCTTCTAACTAAACAGAAGTATACCAGAATGTTTCTGTGGGTTTGTCGGAGCATTCACCAGCAGCACCGACTATCTGCAGACAATGCAAAATGCCTTCATTTTATAGATTCGTTCCCCGGCATCCTGAATGAAATGCATATCACTAACCTATTAAGTACAAATCGCTTAAAGATGTAAATTTTTTATGACTTGCTAAATGTTAATGTATGACCTGTAAAATGTTAAAGTAGTAAATAGCTTCTTTGAGCTCATACACACTAAATTTCATTTTGTAGCCCTAAGCATTTAAGGTAACAGTCACAGGGTATTAGTCAGAGAGATTTCCATAATCCTCATTGACTTTAATTTATTATTGTTTAAAAAAAAAAAAAGAAAAGATAATTAAGAGTTAATGTCAGTAGAACAGAAAAATAGGCCATTATCAAAGGATAATGGTCTTCCACTAATAGGAGACTGTTGAGACATACACTGAGAATAAATGTTATGAAATATGAAACACATGATACAATACCACAATGTGTAATTATAGCTATTTTATGTCAGCTGTTCTGAATGACTCTAGAAGACGTTATCAAAATCTGATTAATGTTTCCACATTTGATACTTCTTGATTTATTGATGTAATAACCAGCTGAGAAGGACTCCTCACAAACCCAATTCATTTGAAGTTTGCTATAGAAGCTCATATACACCCTGCTTTCCATCTGCTAGAATATTTCCTATCTTTAGAATAATATACGAATATAAATGAAAGCCACCAAGTGGAATTTGTTCTGGCTGAAAATATCAGAGGCTGATATCGTTATTTGTTGAGAAGGGAGCAAGCCAATTTCCAAGAGAATATTGATGAATGGTCTCCAGATACAAAGCAAAGAGCTAAATTCAGAGGTGTGAAATTAATGTGACTGCACCTGGGAAAACTAGCCATGAATTTGATCCAAAATGATATATTATGAATATGTGGAGATAGCAGAGATATCCAGGGCCTTGGAACAAATACTGTAGTAAATCACAAAGATCCCAGCATTAAAAAAAAAAAGGAAATACAGTTGCTGTTTATCCCCTCTCTTTGCTTAACTATTTCAAAGTTATCTAGATATTTAGTACCAAATTTGGATTCTGTCATTCATGGAAAATTTTAATTTTCAGGGACTGTTTAGGAATTGGTTCTTGCCATCAGTAGGGGTTTTCCCTTCAGTTCCCAAGTGAGTAGATATATTAAATACTTTCATCTTCTAGAATAAAGATAATTCTCTTTTAGTTTTAATAACATTTTGAGATCTAATCCAAACGTGATTCGTTTAAATAAAAATCAATAGGTTTAGTCACTTCTTTTGAATCATTCAGGCAACATTTTTTCATTGGCTCTTCATCAGGGGCCAAAATCTGACCTGATTTATGCTCTGATTTACACTGCAACCAGTTGACTTTAGAGGATTTGCACATTGTGTAAATTAGCACAGATTTGACTCCAGGGATCTTCGGTAAGTGGCATAAATTAAGACCAGGGAAATTCTGCTCTCTTTTAAAACCCCATAAAGGTCAATACAAAATTGAGAACAAGATACAGCCCCAAGACTCTTAGTTAAAATGTATTAAAATGTTTCATGAAGCCCTTTTATCCTCCCTACCACAATCCGCCCTCATTCGCCTGTCCCGCGGTGTCTCATTTCACACCCACCATGCTGGTATGCTGAGAATAATATGAGTCAGATTTTGCCCCCCAGAGGAGCATACTTCGCATACTGTGTTGACTTCTAAATTGGATGATAGCACCTGGCATCAGCTTAAGTAAAGGTGACTGTGGCTGAAACAATCTTTTTAATCGGCTGCGATCCCACAGGCTGAAACTTCTGTCTGAGGAAATGATTTATGCAATTGCTAATCTGAGCATTTCATTACAAGTATTAATATTTGAGGACGACTGAGACTTTTTCTGCAAGACAACTGCATAAAAAATTCAGCAGTACCAAGGAGCCTTATTTCTTCTGGCAAGAGCACATTCTCTCTCCTGTAGCACACAACGTATAGAGAAACAGATATTTGTGACCGGTGCCTAATGTTGTGCTCTCTCTGGGTAATCAGTCACTTCCCCTTGGTCCCCAGGATGGTCAAGGCAGATTGCCCACTGCTGCTTGTGCTGACAGGGGCATTCTGGCAGAAGTAGGAAAGACGCTAAAGGAGGTGAGATGTGGTCCTTTCAAACTGTGCAGCACATAAGCAGGATGAAAGTTGTGGATAGCTGTATTGGAATTATTTAGGTTTTTCTTAACAAGCATCAGCACTGTTTCCTTGTAAGACATTGGGTCTCTTTTACAAAGATCACCAAAAGTCAAAGCAATGCTCAGCTCTAGACTATCTGCTATTTTTATGAGAAAGACTGGCTAAAAGAATCAATCTGCAGTTGTGATATGCAGTAATCTCACACAGCCTGATGCATGACAGTGTCCTAGGTTTATGTGCCCTGTGCAAATATATCCTACTAGAACACTTCACATGAAGCTGTAGGTTGTGCATTAGCTTCTTGTAAGATAAGCAATATCTTTCACCTTTTCTTTCTGAGTATGGAAGCAGTGACTGTGGTGTATGTCAAGAGATCCCATCAATGGAATTAATGGGATGCAGAAAATATTTTGGCCAGTATAATCTATGACTCATATAAAACAAGAACTAGGGGACCAGACATCAAATCTGAAATTAAAATTCAATTTACTCTCAAGGCTGCAGGGAACTAGACTTTCTAATGTGTGAACAAGCACAGCAAATAGTCCTGATGGACTGAGCTCTTTAATGTATTGTGGACAGAGTTAATAACAGTGAGGTCAGGTTCTTTGTGCATTTGATGAATTCAGAGAGTGATGAATTCTTTTAGAATCACTAAGGAGAACTTTTTTTGCAATGTTGAGGGAAGCACAGGGCTTATTACTCACACGATAAGTGATGCAAATTAATGCAAATATTTTGTGTGGGCCATAATAGAGAGAATTTACCTTTAAAGACTAAGATAAATTCCCTTTTAATCCCAGACATGCAGCTGTGTATAAGCATCCAAAGTACTCAGTATATTGACAAGTTCACAAATGCAAGAGTCCACAACAGTCCATGTAGTTCTCAAAAGCTATCTCCAGTCCTCCAAGGAATGACGTTCAATTTTCAAATGGAATGGAGAATTTTTGTCCCTTCCTGAGTTATGCTTAGCACTTCACACTGCCTGTCTTTGCAAGAATTAGCCTTCAAAAAGTATTTCAGAGGGTGCAGAGATCCATTGTAGCTATGGTTTCTAGCATTAGATACATTAAGTACCTAGTTCTTCTGCGAACAGCAGTCAACAGTAAGAATTGCAAACATCTTGCTGTAATACTTGAGTAGTGGATCTATGAAAATTGCATATTACATCTACATGTATACCAAATGCATTTATAATGAGTATTGTTGTTGCTGTGTATAGCTAAACAAGGAACTGTGATTAACCTCTTCTTGTGAAGTGTTGCCATTAATTTTGGCATTTACTATGGAAATACTTTTGAAATTTTACAGATTTGAATAATTCTATTGATATTTTCATGGGCTTTTTTGATTACTGAGAAATGAATTATGTGAACATTTAAAAGTCATGAATATATAAGAGATGAGGAAATGTGACAACATATATCAGAATGTTCTATCTCCTTCATTAAAATCAGCTTTAAGGCACAGGACATAGGGAATTAAAAAGCTGGTCTAGCTAAACTATTTATAACTATCTGATACTCTTTCAATCACTTTAGTTAACAAGCTATTTTGACAAAGACATAAAATCCTCATCACACTTAAATTCACTGACTTCAAAAGCTTCAAGATTTTAGCTATATTCTGATATTTTTAAGGAATAGAAATTGAGTGAAGGATAAATTAATTAATTCAAGTTCAGTTATTCAATTATACAACTACTCATCTAGTTTCAGAGAGCTTCCCAAGCTTTCATCTGGGCTTATTTTCTGAGATGAAACTGGGCTCAACCAGAGTGGACTTTAGAACTCCCCCACTTAGGTGAATTAGGCACTCATAAAAATTGGCCAGTGGATGAATGGGGTAAGGATTAGGGCTCACATGTTTACAAAAGTCTGACAACATTTCTTTTCTGTACTTACAGAAGGAATCAGGGTAAGAATTAACTTGTTTGCTTCTAATTTGTATCAATGTGAATTTCTAGAAGTTTATGCCTTATTGATGTATTTCAGAAAAAAGCCCATTAAAAATAATCTTATCTAGAGTATAATTCAAACAAGATAGGAGATTCCACTGTCAAAGAAGTATTTTTGACAACACATAGTATTTCATTCAATTAAGGAAAATGTGGATTTGTTACTAGAACTGATAATTTATTCATACAGAGTAAAGGTCCTTTTGGCCTCATGAGTTCAAATGTACGTCAGATGTTTCAGATGGAGGAATGAGCCCTCTATCCTCCTGAGACAAAACACAGAAAAAAGACACTAAATAGATCAACTGGGAAGTAAGGAATCAAAAGCAATGAGTACATTTCCACAAAAATAAAAGTCACGAAGAAGTCATGCAAGTTTTCTGAACTGAGTGTCAACACATTTTACAGTCAACTCATGCTCTTCAGAGACCCAGTGACCACTGTAGATGAACTGGAGGCATGGGGGAGGACAAAGAGCTGACAGTGGCAGTGATGGGCCACCGGCCACAGTGCCACTGAGTAGGGGAAGGAGAGAGAGACAGTCCTGACCAAGTGTTCAGAGACTCCAGCTTTCAGAGCAGATCTGCCTCCAGGTTGATAACCCAGAGAAGTTTACCCAGGGTAGTGGAAACACCAGAGTGGGAGCATTCAGTTCATCCTCAAAGATTAATCTCATTTGAGTGTGAGGGTCAGACTAAATTTCTAGACAAATTAAATGATAATTTAATAGATTACATATTTAGGAAGAAGCAACTCCTGACTTTGTCCTGAAAGACACTGAGTAATAAGAAGTCTAGCTGTACTAAGGTACTATCAACTTTATTAAATTAATAACTCAACCTAAATTTTACACAGTACTTTTTGAATTAATATATGACATAAAGAAAACTATAGAAAGCTGAGAAAACCTTTTAAAAAGTTCCTAAAAGGGGAAGTCAAAGGGGTGAAATATTTGCAGTAGGCAAAAAACACCCATCTTGTTTTTGACTTAAGGCAAACTCTCAGCAAAAATATCTTTAGAAAGGTCAAGAAAAAAATATAATCATGGGGCTTAGTTAAAGAACACTGCACAGGAGATAATTAGAAAGAATAAGACATGCTTAAAAGAAGTCAAATCCAAATGAAGGAAATAGAAAACAGTATGAGGTCTGTCAATTTAAATGTGAAAGCATGGTTGGGCAAACCTGAGCGATATGAATGCCTTTTGCAAGGAGCAGTGAAAGGATTTCACAGTGCTGAGTAATGGAGCAATAAAATAGCTAAAGAAATTATAGGTGTAGAAGCGCTTGGAAAGTCAGGACTCACTCAAAGGCAGAAAAGCAAACAAAATGCCAGGATGTGTTAGGGAAGGCACAGAAAGAGAAACAGCATTGTGTCACTGCACAAATCCATGGTACACGCACATCCTGAACAACAAGTGTGAGGGTATAGCAGAATGGAAGAGTTCAAAGAAGATGACTAGAGGTTTCTTAAAAAATAGAATGGCTGCTATATGAAGACCAACAAAATGGAATGGCACCTGTAGTCTGGCCAAAAATTCCTTTTTTCCTTTTCTTCTACTCATGGCAAAGGATAGCAGCATGTGTCCAGTCCCATTTGGAGTGTTGGCATTGTTATTTAATATTTTTTGTGTGTGCGATGTTAAACCATTGATAACATACAAAGCAGAGGTAATGCATGGGAATTTCCAGTATTTTATATCATAGCCTGAGCAGAATTTAAATAGCCAATTTGTCTGATCCATGATTTAAGAAGCCCTTACATTACCAATTGGCCTCTGTGGTCTGAATTTATGTTTTTTCATGCTTGCACCTCACTAGTAAAGAGTAAGATGTAGGTTTCCAACTTCTCTGCCTTGTTCACTTTGAGATTAGATTCCCACAGAGCGGTCCTCATGAAAATGCACCTTCAGTCTACTGGTAATGGATTGAGTTGCAGAAGGCACATGTGCTCCTAAGTGATACCAGTGTTTTACGAGTTTTTCTAATGGCTTCTGGCTTGGATCTGCGGTGGAATTTTGCCATCTATTAATTCCTGAATGCCACATGACCTGCCTCTAGGAAAGGCTCCTGAGCAGTATCTTCCTGAGGACAGTAACCCCTTCAAAAGTCATTTTAAGTGGTCATATTCAAATAAGAACATTCTAATAATTTCCATATTTATGAACATTTAATGTACCCAGATATTATTCTTTACAGGTAACAGAAAGCATGGTCTAACACTGATCCCCTTGATTGGTTTATATTTGCCAAAGTAAGTGATGTTACCAGAAAGATATTTCAGCGATGTTTCTTTCTATCCTTAATTTGCAAACCAGGGTAGTCATGCCTAATGTAAATTAAATTACAGGTTACACTGAAAAGAAGGCAAACAACTAATAGATTGAACATTTTATTTAAAACCATCTATTCACTGAAAGAATAAACTTTTTAAAGCAGACCTCTAACCTGTCCTTTGATTACACACCCCTAGGTTCCTGTCACACATTCATGAGAGTTACAGGAGTCAAACCCGGACTGTATTTGACCCTTATACACAATATTGATGCACTGTGATTTCTTGTCATTTCAAACATGTAAGAGAAAAAGCTGGATTTTAGTCTACCAGATATTTAATTTGAACAAGCAAAAAATTAGTAAACCCATCACTTTCTGAATAACATTAGGTAATCAAATGAGGAACAGAAATGATATAATTTAGTCAGAGGGGGCAACACTTTGCAAGCCACAAGTTCTCTCTTTTAATAGCTTTTATAAGGCTTCACTTTAATTTTGTTTCCAAAAAGCAATAAAGCAGAAGTTGTTTTCACAAAGCAGACAGAAAATTGGTTCACTAAATGTTGATCGTTTTCCAAAGGTAGTTCAGAATTTCTAAACTCTTGCATATTTAATAGTAGTTTTGTTTTTATTTTAAATAAAAATCTCAATAAATAGATTAATGGTCAACTTGCTTATGATTTACAAATTGATATGTTATTGTTTCTGGTACAATCATCCATTATGTTCTTCTGTTTGCTCATATTTAAAAGTCAGACGGAACATTTTTGTCCTTTTTTACATCAATTGCTCTTTTTGCTCACCTCAAGTAAACTACTGTATAGCTGAAAATAAGAATTTGAATATAATAGCGTATCGCAAGCAATTTACTGCTTGTATTGCTCATTTCAACTTTTTTTCAGTTCTTTGACGGAAATGCAATTTGCATTTTCTTATTAATACTGATAAGAAGCCGGACATTACAGTTATTGGAAACACAAGTCAATTTGGTTTGCCCTTCAAACAAAATCTCTCCTTTGTTATGAGATTTGGCAGCTCTGTGTTAAAAGATTGATAGGTCTGAATGCTGAATTCTTTGTAACTGAAAGGTTACCAGCAAAGACTATTTATAGTAAAGCTGAGACAGAATCTGATGCTACCTGAAGGAAAAAAAAATCATGAATATGTGTGTGTATTTTAATTCTAAGAATTTCTGAAACAAATGTGAATGTGAACAAATGTGAACAAAGAGTGTCATCTCAAAGGAGTTATTAGAGAGATGCTGAAATAGAAAGTACAAATGAATGAGCTACAAGAACAACACACAAAACCTGTTTAAGGGAAGGGGATTTTTTTAATGCAGTTCAGATTATAGGTTTTTCATAGCCAAGGTCACATAATTTTATAGATAATGAAACTAGTGTCAAGCAGATAATAGGCTGCTCCGCTCAGAATGTTTGTTTTTCAGAAAAAATTAAAGTACAGTGGTTCCACTTCTCTTGCCAGAAAACTGGGTATTTTATTTGATAAATTTTGACAGAAAACAAGACATTTTTTTTCCATAGGAAGGCTTTCTTCTCAGTCCATATCCAAGGACATAACGATTCTGAAGTAATATTCACTTAGGCTTCTTTTTTTTTTTTAAATTGAAGCTGTAAAAAAATAATATTTTTATGTTTAAAAAAAAGGCTAAGGAGGAAGAGGGAACAATGAAAGAGATCACAAGACAGAATGAGAGAAAACTGGAGCTGACCATAAAAATACTTTTTCTTTGACCTCTCCTTTTATTTTCATTCTTACTAATTTTTCCACCTTAAATTTAGATTCCTGAAATATTGGAGAAAATACTCACCTCAGAACAGATGTCTCTTTGCCCTTTCAAAACAACCCTCTGCTGCCCCATTCTCACTGCATGCTTTCCCTCTGGATAAAAAATGTACCTGTTTTAGGTTGTTTGTTCATTGGGGTTTTTTCCGGTACAAAGTAGGAGAAATACAAGCAGTGGTCCAAGCTTATTTCCAGTAATAACACTACGAGTTTCACTACTGAGTTTTTAGGATTTGTATTTTGCAAGACTGCATGCACAAGTCGTTGTCCTCTCAGTTGGAAGTATCACTCAGTGTGAGAGTCAGGTGTGACAACTCAATGACTCAGGCTTTGCACTTGCTTACGACTTCCGAGCAGGTCATTTATTAGAGTTTAGCCTGGGCTGTACATCACCATATGAAGAATGCCTTTATTGATAAAGATATTCTTTTTATTTAGATGCATGCCGCTGGCAAATGACAAAACAAAAAGAAAAGATGGCACATAGTTCCTCTGATGCTTAAAATAGAGTTTGCTTCTAACTTTATAGAAACACATCAGGGCTTGGGGATCATATGACACCAATTTGATTTATATAAACTAGCTCCAGAGTTTGCCTTTGTACGTTGCACTAGACTCCAAGGACAGTTTTCATGTTGGAATGACAGAATGGCAGGATTCAAGTAAACAGAACAGGCAGGTTTTTTTATTTTGTTCTCCTATTTAATATAATTGCCAGGTTTTTTTCTCAGAGTGACCCTGAAAGTCACCCCAGTGGTAATGAAATCGAGCTGCATAAACAAAGCTGTCTGACTTGAAAAAAAAATTAAGGTCCTAGTTTTTCACAGCTAAGGAGCCCTTCACAGGCTGATGATTTTTTTTTAAATTGACCATCACTGACTGAATATACGCCTTTATCACAAAAAGCACTACTGTTTTCTTGATTAGTAGTTGTAGAAGAGAGAAATATGTCTTGGTGTACCATGTTTAGTTAACTTAAGACCTATATGCTCTCTAGCTTCGCCAATCCCCCTCATCCTCCAAGCCAGGCAAGTCAGGGCTGGTCCTATTCATTGACCAGTGTAGTGAAGCTCCCGCTCCCTCTGTCCATGAGACTTAAAGAAGGTGTTAGGAGGATTTGAATCTACCACGCTGTACATCTGACACCTAAAAGGAACATTAATTGCTTTTTCAATATATATGCTGGACACAATAGGATTTACTTAGTTTGCCTGCTTTCACATATGTGCTCCATTGACCTAACAATGCTGGGCATAAGGTTTATGCAGAATGATGGTGATGGGAAGGTGTCTATATTCTTGCTAGGGTATTGTCACTGCTCCATTTTAATTCTACCTTTTATGAAAGAATATGGAGGCATCACTTATGTCATTTCCTATCTGCGAATAGGTCATTTCCTATCTCACTCATGGGAGTGAGAAAATATGCAGCTCAGCTCAGGCATTTTGTCAGCAAGTCTCCATGGGATAATCCTTTTGTAATGGCAGAGTTCAGAGTTTCCAAACAAGGAACCCTTGAATTCACCCCAGAGAAGACCTTAAATAGGAACTAACTTGTATGCTAGGTACTGGGCTGTAGGACTGAGGTGACACAAAAGGAGGAACTCCCTAGCAAGATCAATTTGGTTCAATATCTGAGCAACTAACTAAAGCTTAAAGCCATCACTTCACAAAACCCGAGACCACATCCAGTGCAGGAGCGACAGGGACTTCTCTGTCCAATCAAAGGTATCATCATCTAAGGGTCCTGATTCTGTCTGTTGAGGCTGAAGGAGACAAAGTAACTTAACTGGTTACCCTAAGTGCCTGAATGGAGCACTATTGGCAGCTGGGACGGTGGCTCCTGTTTCCCTAGAGGTGTGGGCACTCTCAGCCCTCTCTTCAGCAGGTTTGCAGCACCTTAACTCTCTGAAGCTGCTGCCCTCAGGGCATTCCTAGATTGCCTTAAAACATTAAAACATTTTCATATAGATAAATCCATCATCTCTGAGGAACTGAGCACATGTCAAGATGTGAGCATTCATATGATAGACCCTATTCGATCTATAGGATGTAAATGGTATAGGTTACCCAGTTTCTCTAACTTTGGAAAGAAGGACCATGCCTTCTCCCTGCTTTGTCACTGTTGTGTCTTTACAACCCTTCTGAACTAATCTTTATCTCTTCTGTCATTCTTATATCTGAAATGTTAACAAAGAGAAAGTTTGATGCTTTTCATACTGAAGCCAAGGGATGCTTCGCTGAGACCATAAAAATCAGCAGTAGGTGAATTCAGCCAACTACTTGTAGATTTTTTTTTTTTCACTTGACTCTCTCCTAGCATTAAGTTTTCATTAAGTTTTCTTAATTGGAAGCAGCCGAGTTTAAGTAACAGAGCCAGTTTGCTTTGGGGTGACTTTTCCAAATTCTGACAGTAGGTGCTACACATGCTGTCTCTTCAACACAACACCATATCCACCAGTTACTTCTGTGTTAAGTTTCATCCAGTAATGATTTTTTTCCACTATCAATCAGAACCATAAAGCAGAATGGATAGCTAGAAGTAAGAGTCAAGATTTTGATTGACAGTGAATAGCAAACAATATTTCCAGCTCAGTAAATGTCAGTGAGCTTTTGATAAGCAAGATAAACTATAATAATCTCCAGAGTAGAATATAGTAAAAGAATAGTAAAAAAAAAAATCTAAAAAGTTTAATTTAGGTGAAAGAAGCAAACCCAGCTGTTTGAAATGTTGTGATCATTTCTGCAAAATATGGTTCACAATTCTGTATCAACAGATGCATTTGGAAAAAGGAAAGGTAAAGAGCTTGTTTTCATTAATTCTGTAGATACAATGAAATGACCTAAAATAAAGGCAGCAATGTAAAGAAAAAAGAGGTTAGTTTTGTTTTCCCAAAATTAATGTTCACTTCTCATACAAAAACTATTAAAAGAGTCTAAGTTTAATCATCGTCTATAATATGTCTAATATTATACCTGGTCTAAATATAAGGCTAATATAATACATAATAGGAATCTTTAAGGATCATTCTCAAAAGCTAGAAAGACAAAACCAAAATAGAATAAACAATAGAAAACATTACCAAACCATGCATGAAAACCCTCTTTCTGTTTGTTTGGTGCGGTTCACTAAGTTTACAGGTGGATATATTTGTGATCTCTGGACATCGATTTCCATTGTGCATATATTATATGTCTGCAAAACTTGTTAGAGTTGAGTATTGTCATGTATATAATTTTTCTTTCCTTCTGGGGCAGGGGAGAGGGGAAACACAGAGCATTGATTTCTTGTGCTTAGAAGTCATCATGTCGCCTTCTCATTAATCAGGGATATGCCCAATCCTAGATGATTACAAATCTTATAGCCCACCCTTATACTTTCAGTCACTAGAGATCTTTTCAGGGAGCATGGCAAATCAGCAGTCAATATTTGGACTTAGGGAGACCTAGATTAATAAACAGGATATCTCTTTGCTTTCTGAAACCTGCCATGCTGTACCATAACTTGCGTCAATAACCCAGCACAAAAAATAGAAACACTTCCAAATTTTAAAGCGATTCTAAATCTTGAACTTCTACATGATTTCCTAAATTTATTTAGTAAACCCTTGATTTAAGTAGTGGATTCACACCTTATTCTCAGCTGAACAACTGTTTATATTTTTCCCCAACATGCCATAACAGATTGCAGACAGGAAAGTTTTGGAGAATTTTCTGTGCCTATGAGATAGGAGGTAAAGTGTGTTTGACTGAAAACTAGTTTTTGATGTATAGTAACTTGTATAGATGCTTCAGGGGTAATATTTTTGCACAGTGCACATGATACTATGATTTATCTGCCTGGTCAAAGTCTAGTGGACATAAAAATCTATAATGAAACAATGTCAATTAGGCTTCTAATGACATATTATTATTTTGGTAGATTCAGGATTGTGATGGATCTGGATCAAGGCTTAAAAGGGTGTTTTGGAATTTTTTGTGTCAAATATTTCATTTTCTATAACAAAATGTCAATATTTAGGAAGGAAATTTTTCTGGGAGACACAGATTGCAGCTATTTAGGAAGCTGAAGATCTTCTGAATCATGAATATCCTCCTGAAATCTCAGTAGCTGCACATGATCTTGGCCCACATAAGTTGATAATGTGCCACAGAGTCACATCGAAGGTTTCTTTGCAGCCTCATTTGGTGCATTGCTTTGGTCTGAGCCTTGTTTGTATTTAATCCTGTCAACATATGTGTGAAACAAAAGAGCATTAAAGCCTTTATCAAAAAATAGACTACAAAAGATAAGATCTTCAACGTTGTTAAATGTTCACTGATTTCTAGTGCCTCCATTTTGGGAGGCGGGGAGGGATAGGCACTCATCAGAGACATCTAAAACTCATTCAGAGATGTAAAAATCACTATAATCAGCCTCTACTCATAATCAGTTTCAGTGAGCAAGTATTCAGCTAATCTAAAAATTGATCTCAAGAGTGTCTCTAGTTGTGTGTTCAAATGGGACCCAGAATCAGTGAGCACCCTTGGAACTCTGGGTGCGCTGCCTGGCCAGGGCTGGCCATGGAGGCTTCGGGAGCTCTGGGAATCAATCTGCTCTAGTCCAGCCTTGCTCTGCTTCAAACCCTCCACCTCAATTCAGATCGATTTACACCAGAACCAGATGCTCTGCTATGGAGATCTGCTCCTGGTCATCACTGCAGGCTAATGCAGATACAGCCACTAATCGCATGCATAAATCTGGGGGGGGGGGAGGGGGCTGCATTTACAGTTGGGGTTCTGCGCTGCATTTACAGTTGGGGTTCTGCACACAGCACCAGGTATGTATCTTGTTCCCTTTCATTTGGAGACAGCAGGATGAACTAGATGGTCTTTTCCTCTGACCAGATCATAAGAGATCTGATAGTCTGACAAATGTCTGATATATTTTTCCCCCACTGTGGAAATGTTACAGTTTTAACATACATTTTTTACTAAGCAAATTACCATATTTGGTCTCTTATCTACTCACTGTCATCAACTTACCTCAGGATAAAATAAAGAAATCTAACAATTAGAATTCAGTATATTGACTGAGAGCCCTGGAAATGGCATTGTCATTTTACTACAAAAAATAGCAACAATTTGTTCAGTGACACTGAAAGGCCACCCAAACTCTTTTACCTCTCACAACATTGATTTGATGGGATCCATCTCAAAAAGAGAGAAAGTGATTTTAGCTATGAAATTCTTGCCTTTTCCCTTTCTGCAAGGATGGGCACCCGTGATTATTCATTGTAAACACGCCTCCATCATAACACAGGCTGTGAACATCAGCAGAGAGTGTGGCGGATCAACTGGAATGGGGGAGTAACAGTCTGCTCTCAGCAGCAAAAGTGGCCAGATTTAAACAAGACCTCAAGTGAATTGTACCCATATAGGATTGCACACGGATATCCATTTTGGGCTGCTATTAATTTACACTAAGGAAAGAAAACAGACAAAAAAAAAAAAAAGGCAAGTGTTGGAGTAACCAGAGTTTTGCCTTTCTTCTTGTAAGTCATTCAAGTTGAAATTACCTAAAGCCTTTCACTTAGCTATCAATTTGTCAGATTTCTTACATTTTAGGATACAGTCCATTGTAAATAAAAAGATGGGGACATCTGTTACAAGATTAAATACTTCTTATCCTGTTACTTATCCTCTCATCTATTAGATGCCTGCCCAGTTTCCTCAGAAGTGTCTCATACTTGCACTTTTCCCCTTACATACTGAATGACAACCCTGTATTGATCTGGCAAAAAAACTCTCCTAATTTAAATCCCCTTCAAACCTTTCCTCTGTCGTGACAACTTTGGGAAATCGTCCAAAAAATGGAAAATTATTTGGATGAGGAGATACATGAAAAAGTGTATCTTTAAAAATAAAAAGCATATGTAAGCCCATGTTTCTCCCCTTTTCCAACCTTGTGCTGGTAAGTCAACAGTGGAATTGCCTCATTTTCAGAAACCAGTTAGCCAAACTGGAGGGGAGGAGCTCTTTGTCCCCATCCATTGGGAAAGAAGAAGAAATAGGGCTATGTGGAGAATATCGCTTCCATAGACTTTCTGCCCAGAGCCAGCAGTTCCTGTGCTGCAGTGCTGTGGCTGTGCTGCCACATGCACCCACTCCCGGCCAGATGTTGCAACATCTGCAGCTCACCGCTGAGCAATGAGCTGCAGCACGCACAGGGAGCAGAGTTCAGCTCATCATCCGACCTCCTCTTTCAAGCAGCCGTTCCCCAGCTCCTGTTGGTCAAAAGGGCAAGCCAACAGGGATATCCAGCCTGAGAGCCCTGAATGAGGCCAGCACTGCTACTGACAGTGCTACACCACTGATCCTCGGGAGCTGAATGCAACGCGGTGCATCGATTGGACCGAATTAATCATTTCACAGATGCCTTTAATGTCATCACTCAATCAATCTGGAGCTTGCTTACATTTTTAATGACTCCTAAGTAATTGCCAAAGTTATCTGGGGATGAAGGTTCATGTAAATAACATGGTGCACATAGCCCACTGATGGGGGTGGAAAGCTTTTCCTTTTCTGGAGCCTCTCACCATATGGAGCTCTGAGAAAATAAAGCTTTTTTTGTTGTGATACTGTGCTATAAAAGTTATTTGGGTTCCATTGAAAAAAAATCAAGGTGGGGTTTTCTCTTCTTCTGCCTCCTTCATTTTCTGTCCCAGAAGATGCTGGAGGCACAGTCTTCTTAATGGAAATGTTTCAGTTCCCTTGATCATAACATGCTTCTCTTGCTTTGCATGTTGTGCTGAACTGGACCATTAAGTGCTAATATATTTTTCATTTTTTATTGCTTTTTACTACAGTGACTCGAGGAAGAGTCAGATTCTGGAGGAATTATTTTAAATCTGACTTTAGAGGACCTTGGAAAGGAACCTGAATTCAAAATACATTGTTCTGCCATCTTAGAAACACATTTTGGCACTCCCTGTTTGAAGATATCATAAACGGCATATATGATCTTTTATTCATAATCTACTGTTGCAGCTGATACAGTTAGATTTAACTATGTTTTTTCTTCATAGATAAATGCATTCTTTAAATGGCTTTGAACCTTTTTTGAGTACGAATGTACCATACAATATGTTGTGACAACTGGTTAATTAAATGTGTTTTCTTTTTTCTTCTTTTGGAAGTTTTCCTTTCATGTGCACACTAACCTGTGAATTACATTTACTTTCCAGTGTCAGTGATACCTAAAACTGAAAAGCTATTCACAAAAACACCTACCAAAAGTTGTTGGGGTTTATGTCAATTTTTTTTTTTTTTTTTTTTTTTTGCTTTAGCTGGGCCACCATTTCTGACACATTAAAGAGAAATTTGTAGCCATGTGTATCAAAGAAATTCAGCACAACAGCTAGACTCATGATATCCCATGTATTTGATCTTCCATGTTTATTTGATCTTTGGTCTGCATTATGCGGGAAGTAAGATTGTACAGATTGGCAAAGTGGCAATCAATGTGACGCAGGGCTGAGCTGGTCAGCTTGGTGGCTGGCAGTGGGTGGCTGCAGCAGCCTGGGATAAGTGTTTCTTGCTCCCTGCATTCACCGGTTTTCATGCTCTCCTCCATCCCCATCTGTGCACTCCTGCCCTTCCTCAGACAACTTCTGGCGCTCAGTGGAAACCATGATAAAGTCTGAGCTAAATTGCTGACTCTAACTACAGTCACAATAGTGTAGACTGACGCTAAGTTACTATGATAACTGTTGTCCTTAAAATCTATGATTCTGTGGGAATATTATGAGTTGTGAAAGCAGTTGCATACATGAATAAGACAATTCATTTGATCAATCCCAGTTTTAGTGCTATTGACTGTATATTCCTCTGGAACAAGAAAATCCATATATCGATAGTCGTCATCTCCAAAACCCACCAAACTGAATTAGTGTTAATTTACATTTCATTATAATATTATTTTTATCTATCATCTACAGCCTGTTGTGTAACAAGGCCTACAGTGTAGAACAAAGAAAGAGTGCCAGGAAATTAAATCAGAAAAGCTTACAAATTACATTATCTATATTAAACCTATGATTTTGCAGATATTTAAAATCAGCATAAAAATGATCCACAATATTCCAGAAGGAAGAAGATTGCATTTTGGTCATGAAAGCACCCAGGCTGGTCTCTTCTGTGTTATCATGCCAGCTCTTATCCTCCTCTCTTTGCAGGTGGGAGACATAAGGGATGACAGTAGGTGTATACTTTCCACATCTTCCCAAGTACCTTTCAAAAGCAGAGGTGCGTTAATCAAAATAATAAGGAATTTCATACATTCTCTGTACTTATGTATTTTGAATAATAACTATATATCATTAAATCCTGAAAGTCTGTGGGGTTTTTCTCAGTGTATAGCCAGACAAACTCCCATTCATATAGCTATCCACCAAGCCCAAGAACTAGTAGTTGCAATTTTGTACCTTTGACATATGGATCCCAGAAAGGTCAATTATAATTTCAGTTTAAAAAAAGTTTCTATCTTCTTCTATGTATAGTGATTGCTATAGCTCAAAGATAACAATTGTACCTAAAATTAGCTCTCAAAAGGTTCTGAAATTTTGAAAAATGTGACCTTACATATCTTGATTTTCTGTGAGTATATCAGCTATGTGTCATTTCACCCCTGGTAAAACTGGAGTGGACGTGAGCAGTGCCCTGCCTCCTCCTGTCTGCCTGGCTTCAGGAAAAAAACATAGCTTGATGGGATTTCTGAGAGCACAAGTTAGCGAGGTGGGTGTTGAACTCGGGTGCTGTGCACCAGCCTGAGCTCTTGGCTGCGAGAGAGGGGGGTCCCTCCCCTCCATATCCTGCTTTTAATTGCGTGGTCAGTTGTACAAATTAATTGTGCAACTGTGCTCTTGAACTCTCCTTTTTCTGATGAAATTTTGTGTTGGAAAACAAGTTCAGTGAATGCATTAGTGGATTCTGGTGCCTTCATGCACCAAGCACCAGCCCTCAGCGGGAATTTCACAGGTTGCCCCAACCTTGCAGAGGCATGTGGCAACTTTAGCTACCCACGGAAGTGCTGCAGAGAAGGAGGTTGCAAAGACATTTACAAAGAAATGTCTCCTTCTACTGTTTTCCCAAATATAACTAAATATTATTGTCTTGCTCAAATTCTCCTGAAAAATAATCTTTTACAATGGTTTTGTTTTGTACGATACTGTTCTCTCAAACCTCCACTGCATGTACGCACGTGTGCACACACATGTCCACTGCAAGTTTTTTTTGCTGAGAACCCCATCAGCTAAAAAGCATTAGAGCCACCGCTGCTGTGCTCATAATCAAACACATCTGATTTATAGCAGTTTAACAGAATACACTTATTAGCTGAGGGACTGTGGCTGACTGTGCATAGTTGGGGCTTTTTTTTACAATGACAAGCATAACACTTTAGCTTAAACCTCTTTGGAGGTGATTTAGGTAAGGTCTACTGCTTTATGATTTCAGCTTTGAAAGTGCCTTTCTGTGGTCTTGTTCAAATAATTTCATTTTACCCCATGATGTCTCAACCACTTTCCTCTAAAACAGGGAGAACACTTGCTTGACAATGCTAGAAGGAGATCAATACGTTGATTTGCATGAGCAAATATTGATTTGCATGAGCAGATATTTGAGAATGTGAGTAAAGTGTTAATGCTTTTTCCTAACTAATTAATACATGCAGAACACTAAAAAAAAAGTCCTAAAATTCACTGAATATGGGAGAATTCAAAGCCTGAAATTCCCTTCAGTTTATTCAGGCAATTACTGCCAAATTTATTTTTAAAATGGTATAAAAGCTTCATCACGATGGAGTCAATGCAGTTACCAGCCAGGACAACCTAAAAACTATTCAATAATGGTACTTTGGGTCCAATTTGAAAAGTAGCCCAAGACAGGAAGTAATTTCCTCATCCCATAAAACATTTTCAGATTACAAAAGTCCTATTCTGAGGTGAGGTATAACCAAGAGGTTTCAGAAGTTTTCACCATAAAGCAAAATTATAAAAACTCATTGTTGGAGGCATTCATCTAAGGTGTGCCTGAGCCAAGTTCAGCCCTCCCACCGTCTGGTTCAGGGACTTCAGTTTGGGGCTCCTCCTGGAGACTGGTGCCTGCCAGCCTATTACATATTCCTGTGCTGTCCTCCTCCTGGCTGAGTCTACATTTTACAGATAAATAAATAGGTTTTGAACAAGTAGAGGTGTAAGGGTGAGGAAAAGAGGTTGACTGTTTGACACAAAACAATAACATGATCCTTTTCCCAGGTAGGGGCCATAACAAATTGTTCAGAAAGTCTTTATCACAGTGGTTCCTCTTTGTATAAATGCTATTTTGGAACAGGAAAAAAGAATGAGACTATACCCCAATGGGGATACATGCTCATATGGTATTTGGGGGAGGACAGGTTCAAGTCTCTAGTTTGTATCAGATAAAAATGGACACTTATTTCTAGTGGTAGGTTTCTCTCTATATTGCCAGAATCAGAATTTTCACCCTCAACTTGTAAAACATTTGTGACAAAAGTTTTCTCAAAACTGGTACTTTCCCATGAAACACTTCTCTTTACAACACTGGGTCAGAATTTCCTGATTAAAACATTCTGCTTAAAAAAAAAAAAAACAAAAAACAAAACCCAACCTCTCTGACAGCTGTAATTTTTTTCCTTCCATCAGTAATGCTGTTAGTGGAATTTGGTGCATCCTGGAGTCAAGGTTAGAGGACCATTGCACATATGTAAAATAAGCCATTTAAGTATAAAGTCTGCTATATACTAAAGTCATGGTGGACTGACTTGACTTATCTTCGCTGCAGAGAAGCAACAAACTTTTATTTTTCCCACCTTCTGCTCAGTCAGCCATCTCAGCTTCTATTGATTTCAACAGAGATTCACTTGCTTTAAGGTTTGGTTTGTAAGCTGTACATTTTGCATTTGACCTATTACCGAGATATGTTTTTACCCATTTTCTCAATTTCTATCCATGTATTTGAATCCAAACAAAATTTACAAAGGAATAGAGCATCTAATTATAAAAAAATCCTTCTTTTTGAAAGCCAAATCAGAAAATATAAAACTTCTAAAATGTTCATAAAGACCCATCATTTTCTTTGTCATCTATATCTTTTCTGTATCATGATCAGAAACAGAATAAAAATAATTATCCTTGCCTTCATAACTGAGGAGCATCTTTACAGAATGGAGTAGGCTTCTAATTTTCTTCTTCCACTTATGGCCTGACTTAGGATATTATTCAGTGTGATTGTCAACAAAATCTAAAACCAATGAAGGTGCCTAGAGTGTGACTTAGGTGAAATTGAAGCACCTAAGTCAAAGGTTTTGCTCAAAATGTCCTGGCTGCGAGGCACCTCCCTGGGCACATAGGGTTTGGCCTCCTCTACTGCCCACAGCTTCCCTCCTCTCGGCAGGGTGGTGCCTACTTCACCCGTCAGGCTCATCAGGACTCAGAAATCAGCCTTCTTCTCCCTAAATCTCTTGAAGAATTTGATCTAATAGCTGTTCACAGATCACAGCCAACAAACATGTGAAGAATACAGATGAAGTCACTTTATTTTTAAAACTTGGCCCTCGAGAGCATGATTGGTAGTAGTGCTCATGTGTTATATATGCTAGCTATTTCTTACAGTGTTTGCCCAAGAAATGGAGAGTACATATTTAATTTCACCTTCTGCCAGGAAAAGTTCAAGGCCACATTTCCAGCCCCACAGTATAGCCCCTTAACCATTGCACTACAAGCTACTGGTGGGTTTCTGATCTCAGGACCAAAGGTATTTTCCAAAGACAGCAATATAGCAGCAGAGAGTTTAATTGCTTCCAACCGGGAAGGGAGCTGCACTCCAGGCTTCTGTGTCTGTACAACCGATCAAACCAGTTGGCTGCTTCACAGGCACTGGACGTGACTGCCGGCCATTCCTAAAACAAACCATGAACCTCGGTTGGTCTGTGAAGGGATGGTCAGAGGTACCTCTCCCAGGCTGAGGGTATCAGATGGACAATTCACCCACCACAGCTGTCGCCTCGCCAGCAGACGGCTAGTCCTGGATGTGGGCAGGATGTGAAAACTTTCTTCCCTTCCATGCTTGGTGCTTGCTACCACCAGGCACCTCATTGTCCTTACCAGGCTCCCTTCCTGAATAGCTTCTTGGACACTTCCCACGTGATGTGTCCACCGTCCCAAAGATGTTTCATGCAAAACAAGCAGCCCTCAATAAACTGCCTTTGTTGAAACACTTCTCTCTGGGATTTTTTTTTTTACTTAGTTATTTAAATAGTACATTACTATAGCAACTAGTGCCTCACTATCTTTAATGTATTAAACTTCATTACACCATATGAGGCAAGGGAATATTATTATTTTACTTTACAATGGTGAGAGCAAGACATAGATACTAAATGGGTGTTTACATAGAAAAGCTGTTAGGATTTCAGGAAAGAAGGCACACCCAGGTTAACTCTAATTTAGCAGTCACTGGTAACAACAGGAACAAAGACAAACAATCTAGTGTGGACTAGTAACTGGGAGCTCGAAACTCCCAGCTCACACTGAAACCCACGCCGCCATCTGCCCCCTGCTCCCCTGCGTTGGGTCCATGTGTCGGACAGAGGAAAGCCAGGGGAAACTCGCATTCACGCACATTTTGCAGCCGCATAATATTTTGCCTGGATGATCGGGGGGCTGAGTATGATGGGCATGAGCATTCCTTTCATGAGTCATAATACAATATTTTGATCCTTACTTTTTTGCATATAGGAACCCAGTTCTGGACAAAATGAAGCATCAGTCAGCAAAGAGCTATAGCCCCTGTGCCATGCTCCATCCCACGCCTGGGTCAATACCATATTGAGTAGGCAAGCACTGTATCACACAGGGTTTTGTGTGCGTGCATGTATCACGTATCATACAGTACTGTACAATTTCAGACACGTCACTTCTTGAAGTCAACAGTATTTAACTGAGAAAGCACATGAATTGATAGCACTTTATTAGCATTGCTGGCACATCGCTCCTGTAAAGCAGAGTGGCAAACGAGGTCGCTCCCTCATGTGAAGAAATGCGTTGTATTATTTCAATACTCATTTTGATCTTTAATTTATTTGCTTCATTTAAAAAAAAAATCCCTGACAGATATGTTGATTCGGAATGTCTGCTAACACTAGTGCTCTGAGGCTTATCAAAGAAAGACATGTTTGAAAAATAAGCTATATTTTGAAAAAGAAAGAAAAATCAGAAGTCAGATATAACACAAGAGTGTTTTTTTTCTTAAAACCCTGTGTGAAAATTATCCTCAAAGTTCTAACAGCAGCTGTTGCTTCAAATAAGTTTCCTTTTTTTTTCTTACTTGTTCAGTTAAGATGTTAGAAGAACTAAGTTTAGACTTAGATTTAACTTAACCAATGAGTCAATAATTATAAAATACTGCATCTGATCAGGGGATCTAGGACTAACATGAGCAGAAGTTGGGAACTCATACAGATAGCTAATATATAGGGGCTTGAGACACAGTCTGCAGAAGTCACCTGAAGTCTCCTCACTGACTTTAGCAAGCTGCAGACAAAAACATTGAATAGAATATTGCAAAGCCTGACTGTGCCCTGCATCAGAATTTGCATGGAAAACTGTTCTTTACTATGAAATCATCTTCTGGAGTCTCAGGTTATGGTTTTTAAATGCTCCGCTGCTAGTCGTGGTGGTTAGAAAGAAGAGCTTGAAAAAGCTAGCTGAAGGTAAGATGCTACAAGAACATATCCCTGAGTTTTCAAAGTCTGAAATAGTGTTTGTGAAAAGCAGGAATGCAGCGTTCATCTGAAAGGCTTGTTAAATCTCAGACCCCGGGGTAACAGCAGGCAGAGAATTGAATGTGTGGAGACCTAAAGAAACAGTCAATTTCAAATCAATATAAAAATATATAACACAATTGTTACTGTAACTGAATGTTGTTCTTTTTTTCCCATTCAAACTCTACTTCCCCTTTGGCCATATTCCTGTTATTATTAGACTAAGCAGCAGAGATTTCATTAATTTCAGTACCCCAGTAACTAATCTATAACATGAACTGCTGCCACATACAATATCAAAACTGCTATTTAAAAATAGGTCCACATTACTAGGTTTATGAAAAAAAGATTATTGTAATTTGTGCAAGCATTTCTTTCAGCATTGCAAAGGAAAAAAAAAACCAAACCGTAAGTAATGAGGGAGAGTCAATGCTGATATGAAGAAAAGCCTCGGGATGTGCCTCGCATCACAGCACGCCATAACACACCGTCAGGGATGCTCTCTCTTTCTAAGGATGCCTGCATGTGCTTCCCAGAGAGACAAAACCTCCTTTCACAGGCAGCAAGTCCTCTGCTGATTGTAAGGACGTGGGACGGAGAGGATTGCTGTGAGGTGGAGAAACGCAGGGAAGTCTTCCCACAGCCCAGCTGGGAGGTGAAACAGATAAACTGCTTGTACTGTTTCTCCTAAGGGAAAAACTCAACACCTGTGAGCGGTTATGTGAAAAGACCGTAATGCTCTTCCGAAGCCCAGAAATAATCTTGTGAGATGTCTGGGGGCACCAGAAAGGAGCCCTGCTTGGAGAACAGGCTCATGAGGTTGTAAAAATTGTTTTAGCTTTCTTTTTGTCTTTTTAAAGCATATAAGATGAGGGGGCCTTATTGGTACGTTTGGAGATTTTTTCGAGTTTTTTAGAGGATTTTTTTGATTTTTTGAAATGGGCTTAAAAAAAAACCCCAGTCTGATTGCCAGGTTTGAAGGGGAATTGCTGTTGGCCGCATGGTACGGCACGAGCAGAAGCTAAGGAGCTACCGTCCTTCTCACTCCTTTATTCACCTTATGACATGACCCAGCAAACACCGAGTACCTGACACTCCTCTCACACTCGTCTTCCTCCGCTCTGTCCTGGCCCTTTGAAATAGTCCGTTTACCTCTGTGCACTGCCTGAGTACTCCTTGTCCACTATATCCATTTTTCTTGCTTGATATGGAGTGATGTGAACTCTCATAGTCACTGGCTTAAAATCCCCGCTTTCGGGAACCATATGAAGAGCATTTCTTTTAAAATGAAACAAGCGAACAATTTTTTTTTTTTTCTTTTACCATCAAGGCTATAGATAAGAGCATAGAAATATGTGAAAGTAACCAGCTTATTGGTGCTGGAGGTGTCTACTTTGGATGGAATATAAAATCCATCTGCAAATATTTCAAGGCACATTTTATAACAGACATTTGACTATTGAAATAATAGTAAAAGCAAAAATAATGGAATATTTTTTTTTTTAAAATCAGGTTCTCTCTTCAATCTTTAACAATATTCCTGTTAATAACTTGACCTATTATATAGTTCTTCTATATGCTAATAAATTTAATATAGTCCCATTTCAAAAGTGCTTTCCAAGATTATTCTATCAACTCTTCTTATTAAAGTCTTCCTACAGTCCTGTGGGGTAGATTGTGCAAATTCAAGGTATATTGTTATCACGCCTCCCTAACCCTTTAAAACACAGCTAGCATAAACACTACATTTTGAGCATTATCACATGAACTTGTTGCTTTTTTGTATTAGCAAACCTTTTTGCAATAACACTGTCAAAGGAAAGTAATGCCATGGTTAGCTGTACATTGAGCAAACTAATGGATCTGAAAGAAATTGCAATGTGGTAAATAATCTTCTGTCTACTATAATTAAGGATGTAGTTGAGAAGAGGAAGATTATTTATCTGCTAGCATGAAAGGAAAAGGCTGTGAATGAAAATAAATTACGTGCAGCCCTCTCCAGCAGAGAGGACTGCCCCTTGGCGCTCACTCCAGGAGATTTATGCATTTCTGCTGACATTCCTGCATCTGCCCCTGTCCGGCTTGGAGCAGGCAGCTGCTCCGGCAGCCACTCCTGCCAGGTGTGAGTCCCGCAGGGCTGGCGGGAGAATGGAGGGGAAACCTGCAACCCGATGGCTGCCGTTGCTCCTCTTCCTTCTACGGCAGGAAAAGGTAACGCCAACGTCATCATGGCACCAGCCTCCTCGTGCTGCACCAGCAACCTAATACCTCATTACATGACATTAGCAAATTATTCTTCATTCAGATGTTGCAAGTACTGACATGACATCTCTTTGGCTGATATGACCTGGTATATCATGTCCTATTGAACCATGGTACCTAAAAGCTCCTGAAAACTAGGAAATCTTTAAATGATTCAATAGCAAGTACTGTTTAACTACAACGTGAACCATCCTCCTCCTCCCTGCCCTGCCCTTTATAAGTGTTTATAGGATGTTCGTTCCCCAGACCCCTGCTCTCAGCACACATCAGGTTTGATAGCAAAACCAGTAGGTAGATGGAGAATAATTTCACCTGGGGATGATTTCACATGAGATCATTTGCAGGGAATGTAGCATGATGTATTTTGGAGAGTAGTGAAGGACCCATCTACCTGTGTGCAAGCCAAAGAAACTGTATCAGTACAGTGCCAAGACCAAACTAAAACAAACAAGTGCATCTCATCTCCGCTTTATTTGTGGGTTTCTTCCTATCTGCAAAGATAAGGTCCTGGCTACCTCCAGTGAGAGACAGTGCTAGAGGGGAAAAAGCTGAGAGGAATAATCTTTGGAACAGAAGACCTGAATTCCATAAAATATGAAATTATTCATATTCATAGGGGTTCAGTGACCCTGTGCAATGTTGCTGATACTTTGGATGCAGAAAAAGTCAGAATCACTTTTATTATGCTTCAGCAGATGATGTAATCTCGCTATGGACCTTGGCATGGTCAAAAAAACAGGAATTTTCTTCTCACTAGCACTTGCAAGAAAAACTCAAGGACACCTCAGAAGGGACAACAAAGTTACACAGAGAGGTTTTTTCGAACTCCAGCATGTGGCTGGCTAATTCCATGAAGTGTGAGCATCTTATGAAGCTGTCACTATACATTTGACGGTGGATGCTCTTACTATCTGTACAAACCCTTGTTCTTTAGAATCCCAACATTGGGATTTTAAACATTGAGTTCCAGAGGTTAATAGTGTGAGGAGAAGGTGGGAGAGAAGATGTATAATTTTATGTTTTCTTACATGTTTGAAAGGAGAGATCTTTCAGTTTTATTGAATGTTTTATCCCTCTTACATTAGGAAAGTTTATATGATCTCAGACTTTACCTCCTGATAAGTAACATACAACCCTTAGTATTTTATTTACTTCTTCCTTTTTTATCATTTCTGCACAAGTTAAACCATCCTATTATTTTTTCTCTATCTGCATATAAAACCAAAATTATCTAAAGGTTCCTCTTTTTTTTACAGTTTGCATCTTTGCTCAGTATATCCCTTTATTAGCATTACACGTTCTATGAAATAACCAGAATTGAAGACATAATTACAGGTGAGGCCATACCACTGAAATAATTTGTTGATACTATAACCTCTCCAGTAGTAAAAAATGCGGCGGAAAGATACCCTAGTATTTTGTTTGCCTTTCATGCTACGATTATGGCCAGATATGGTATTATACATTCCACTACACAACTCAAAAAAATCTGAGAGAATGGAATAAAATAGATATGTTTACTATTACCAGCAACTGTAATGCTTTTAAGAGGTACTTTCTGGTTAAAAGGTGCAGACTTAGTGGTTCTTTTTGTTCTTTTGCAATCACAGCACCACCTAAGCTGATAAGCATCCTGGCTCTCACAGACCTTAGGAGTAGAAATACTGGCTCATAATCATTCTGAAAGCTCCTGGAGCAATCCAGAGGCTAAAGGATATTACTCTGCATCAGTACAATATTGCTTCACAGGAGAACCTGAAGGAATGTAGTAATTTGAATGGATGGGAGTTCAGATGGAGGCTTTCACTGAATCTATTTTATCCAGAAAATCCAGGTGTGTAAACTCTAAGTTGTGACTCTGTGAGCCAGTCTGGGGAACAAACATCCTCTTTAATTGCAAAGGATAAATTCCAGCTTGGTTTTCTCAACATTGCCTCTTCCTTTTCTCCTTACAGGTTTTCAGATGTCCTACAGAGTGTCCCGTCATTGCTGCTTTCTGGAAGAGCAGTGCAACACTAAGAAAAATGAGGTACAAGTCCTTTTTCTGCCTCCAACTTCCCACATTAGCTTGGCCAAGCTGGTCAAGATTTGAATCTCATTTCTGATTTAAGGCTGTGCCAATATGTTTTTCTGCAAAGCACTGGCTGCATGAGGACCCATAAGCTCTATATATGTGCATGTGTGTGTGTATATATATATATACACACAGATAAATATACACACATACATACATATAGCGTCAGGTCCTCTGGTCATGCAGAAGCACCATAAATATCCCAGAAAGTTTCACAGTTACCCAGGAAGGTGAGCTCTTACTTTACTGGAAGTATCAAATTAGAGTTTTTTGCTGTTATTTTTCTTCTCAGTCTAATTTCTAATTTTGTTTACTTTCTTGATATGACCACTGACATCTGAGGAGAAGAGATTGCTGACTGCAAATATATCTCTATTTGGCAGAGTCATCCCAGTAATTTGTGCTGATTGTATGGATACCTAGGTAGTTAATACAGCAAAGGAAGGTTTTCTTTTTTTCAAAGGCGGGGGGGGAAGCTCTCTCTGCATGGTGTTGGGTGAAAATATGGGATCTCCTTGAACAATTCAGTTAGGAAGAATTTTTGAGTTCAAGTGAAAAATGCTTATTTTCAGTTACTCCAGTGTAGATTTGAAATTACTTTATTGAAATAAGTGAAGTTATTTTTGTGTTACCTTGGCTTAAATGCTCAGAATTTAGCCACACTGCACCAATATGCATTTTTCCCGGCTAAAAAGGCAGGATAGCATAAATTATTTTTTAATGTTGAAAAAGGAGGCATTAGCACCATATTTGAAGTGGAATCTTTGGCTCCTGTGTCACACAACTGCCAGGGAAATGTCACATATGAGCAAAGGACAGCAGCCTGCCTACCTCAGGCAGTAATTACTTTCCTGGCTTGTAGTAGTTTGCTTGTGGTGTATTTCATTTAAAAGAAGGTCTTTTCCATATAAATTTGGGAAAATATGTATATATATTACACATACATAATTACATATACATATACATATATATGCATGTATATATTCTGGCAATGAGAAAAAGCAGTGTAGGAAATATGCAACATAAGTGACCCTCTAGTCAGATCAAGAACGAGACTGAAGACAAGTCTAAGCACATTGAAAAAAAAACCCAATCCACAAAATCATAAGACTCTCAGTGCATGAATTAGCCTAAAGACAACCCAATTACTGTCTCTCCAGTGTTGACTCTAATTCCTTCTGGATATTTTTATACATTTCCTTGAGCTTCCCCCAGGCTGATTTCTGAGTTTTTAAGCTAATTTTTAGGTTTGGGATTGTTTGTTTTGGAAACTTCAGAATATTTGCAGTTTTCATGTAGGAGATATCATGGATTAATGGACTAAGCCCACAGCTCTCTATTTCACACTAAATGAAGGGAAAATAAAGTCTATTAATGACTTACTTTAAAATGACCTTTAAATTACATGAATTATATTTTGGAGTAAAAATAGAAAGGCTTTTAAAATCAAAACTGCGGAAGCAATCTCTGTGTATTCAGAATGGCTCTTAAATCAAGTGATTGTTTTGGGTTTGGGGTTTTATTACTGTTGTTAACAATTTCAAAGAAAAAGTATGTAAAATAACCCATATTCCATTTCAAATCTGGTGAGTTTTATAGAAGATCACTGGTTATTAGAAACAAATTTGATGTAACTCCAAATGTCCATTGCAGTGTGAATACAAAGTTATTAGCCTAGCTAGTGAGATTATTTGGATTTGGAGTTTTTTTCTAAAATCACTGCAAACAGAAGGGAGTGGTAAAAGAAAATATCCAGAAATCTCTGCTTAATAGACAGGAAAAACAAGAGAGGAAGGAGGAGAGAGAGAAGAATGAAGCTGATGGTAGATTAAAAACCCTATTGTCCTAACAGTCAACTCTGAAAAATTTCAAAGAAACACAAAGCCTTTATAGAGAGAGCTTTAAAGAGAAAGGGAATAAAAATGATCATTCTAAAATTGCTAACATATTCACTTGTGGCTCTATTACTCCAGCAAGACACCCACAACTTCCCTTCATGCCAAATGGAGTAGCGCACATGCATCAGCAGACTGACAAGACAAACTAACAACATTTAATGTAGGGAGTTGTATTTGACATCACTCAGTACAGTCTTTTAAAATTCCATAAAACTACAGTTATGTTTTTTTTCAAAATCACTGCTACCATACCTATTTTCTCCATTTGTGCGTACTCATCCTGTCCAGGAAAGTACTAAAAATACGTGCAACGATTGTGGGTCCCTTTTTCCTACTTCTAAATTTAACATTGTTCTATCAGTAGAATCCCATAGTTTTGGTTCTGTCCTGAAATTCAGACTTACATTAATTTAATGTTACTATTAATCAACAACATCTATAAGGTCCATGTAGCAAGACCTTGCATAAATTTAAAATATATCAATAAACTTGAATCCATGCTAATGAAGTAATAATTTGTTAACATTTTCAGGTTCTTTTAAGGAGCAGAAGACAAAGGTTTAACTTGAATCATGACTGTATATCGCTATTGTGATATTAGTTCATCTTATTCCTTTAAACAAATCTGAACTACATGAGTCAAGATGAGATTGCATCAGAAATGGGATGGAAGGAGCAGCAGCAGCTATTTTTCTGCAGCATAATCTCTTACAATATATTCTTGCTGATTACTTTGGGCGGGGGGGTTCTTTTTGTGCCGATGCACACCGTTTAAGCTCTCACCTTGAAGTTAATTTTATACTGCAGTAGGCTGAGCAGCCATTACACAGGAACAGAATGAAATTCAGAGAAACTGGTTTCACGTGCAAACACGCAGGACCTGTGAGTGCTCTTGAGTGCTGCTATGATGAAAAGGTCTGTCTTCCCCAGACGGTGAGGGAGGATGGCTCAGCAGGAGCTCCTCAATGACATGCAGAAATGCAAATACCTCTTGCTAACCAGCCACAAGTCACTTAAGTCCAGAATTAAAAATGGTGAGAAATAGCAGAACCCAAAGCTCTAGGTGATAGGAACTTGGACTAAAAGTTGATTGCCTTAGAATTATGAATCAGAAAAAACAATGCACCAAGCAGGGATGTGCTCTGATCTGCAACAAGAAATACCAATGACAGAGGAGAGCCTAAAATCGCATTGCTGTCCTGAGCTCAGCTGCCCAGGCTGAGGCTGAAAGCACAGTACCTATGTTGCCTAGAACGAAGCCTAGAGGCATATTGTAAAGGTAGCTGCCCATTGCTGCCCTTTCAGGTAGGGCTTTCTCCTTTTATAACCCAGCTGGATGATGAGGCACCACTGACCCACACACAATGTAAGAGTTTCTGTCCAAAAGACCCATTTCTAGACCCACTGTAAGGAGATGTGAACTCCTCTTCCCTTGTGTCAGAGGGTGCCTGGCTGGAGGGACACCCTCTGGGTCTCCTATTTCTACATGACAGAGGATCAGAAGTGGGGAAGGACATGACTTTCTGAGTTTAACATTTAGGGCTCTCGGTTGGTAGAAAGGAGCTCTGGTTCCGTGCTTTGCTCTCATACATCTTATTCTTCATACTATAAATAGTTATCAGATATACACGGAAATAACTTTGATTAACGGAGCATTATTAGAGATAACAGCGAAGAACATAGCCATGAAAGAAAAAACTCAAAACCAAAAGATGGCATTTTGAGATGCCCAAGAGGCTTGTTTTCTTTACGAATACTTTGGGTACTGCAAGGTAAGTCTATTACTTCTCGACAAACTGGATAACTGATACCTGAGCACATTCTGCAGTGCAGAATAAACTGGATAAAATTGTGAGGAATTCAGATTTGAACTAACAGTATTTTCTTCTCTCCTCTCAATATTTTTTTTTGGAGGGACAGGAAGGTGTTTAGGGGAGGAGAGAGACAGGGCTGTGGTGACCCTAGTTTTTTACCTGGCATTTCTCTGGTGAGAGACAGGTGCTGGGAATTAATCACAGATCCTGTGCCAAGGTTGCCATTTTTCTTCAAATAAAGTCGCTTTTGCCAATATGCTCCTAATTCACGATGTTTACCTTGACCACAACCCAGTTTTAGATTAAGTCATCGATTCTTGGCTCATCAGGTCCTAAGTAATGTACCAAACCAGTTTTGACATATACACGGACGCACCCCAATACTGGGGTGTGGATTAAAGCCTTATTTGCAGGATCAAAGCTTTGGCTGTAGAAGCTGTGAATGGGATGTTCTTGGCATTTCCGGTGGGCAGAGTAGAAACAAGTATCTATGTATAGGTGCTTCCTGACTGTGGTCCCCTACCCACAGCCTCTTACATAGTTTATTGCTTTTACTGGTATGGGAGTGGAGCAATACTATGCTGGGCTGCTGCCAAGCTGAGGATGCTATTAAAACTGCATTTTAAGGTTTATATTTTGAGTGCTTTTTTATGCAACTTTAGATTTTGGCTGAAATGTTATAATGCTGGAGAAATGTCTAAAAATAATACTTTATAATTGCAACATGTAAATCTTACATAATGCTGCCTTTCAGCTGAGACGGGTACATTTGCAATGGGAAATAGAAGCCCTTGGTGCTTCTGGATACAGCAGAGATTCAAATGGTGAGGAAAAAAAGAAAATGCCTTGTTCTTTCCTGTAGACTTGTTCGTTATTATTTTCAGTATTCGCGTCTATTACTAGGGGCCTCTCAAGACCTGAACAAGATGCTGGCCATGGCACAAATATGGAGTACATGAATTTACACAAGGACGTGGCAGACAGGGCTGAGTAAGATGGCAGCACATCTGTTAAGGCTGTGATCTTTTTTCTCTAGGCTTGAGTAAGGGCTGATCTAAGCGAGTAATGGGGACAGGCTGGGGCAGCGATAGGGAAGTATGAAAATAGGTGCCAAGGTGAAGAGGCTGAAGGAAGTTGGCAGGATCCTTCGGCAGTAGGACAGAATCAACAGAAATTTTGCACGTCTGAACTGTAAGCAATCAGTGCAAAGCATTCAGGAAGCACAGGCTCAAGTTTGGGACTCAGGATTTCCTTTTTCTCATCTTACTGTACATACCTTATAGTAATTTCTCTGAAATTTAAAATATGGTTGAAGTAAGGAAATTATAAGTTAACTAATAATCGTCAGACCCAAACTAAATACATTTTGTCTGTAAGAAGCACAAAAATAAACCAAGTATATCTCTGAATATAAAAGAAATTTCAAAACAGAGTATTATTGTATTATTTAAGTGTCTTTAGACTTCAAGCAGAAACAAGACTTTTCCTGTTTAGTTTGGGTGAGGTGTGAGATCAATTTTGACCCTTCTGGATCCACTTCTCAGCATACTTAATTTTTTGGTTTGGTAAAGAAAAAGCAAATAATTGCCATAGCTATGGCTATATTTTGGCAATTTAAGGATCAGAACATGCAAATTCTATCTTGAAATTATTGCACATTTTAATCTTCTCATCTAAGGTCTTCAGTATATGATTGTACAGGTGTGTACTGACTTCCTAACAAGGTCCAAAATGCAAATCCCTCTCAGTAAGCCGTTTTTTATTCAGCAAAGAAGTAAAACTAATAATTAAATGACATTTTTTCTCACCATCATTAGGCGCGAGAGGATAGAATACTGGGCAAGAATAAGACACCTGCTTATTATATTGCAAGATATTTTCATATTCCCCTGTTGAGCATGTTATGAAAAACGGCTTTTGATAAATTTCTCCAGCCTTATTCAAGGAAAAATTTTTGGCTTCATCAGCGGAGGCAAAAGAAGTCTTTTTCTCTTTTTCCTTTTGCCCAGATCTCATATTTCTGTGGTTGCTATAGAAAGCTATTACTGGAACTCATAGCTAATAAGTTTCCTTCTCCATCACCAAATAACTCTCTAATACTCTCTAATTTTTGTTTTAGATATTGTTCTCCGTGATCTCTTTTTTTTTCTTTTTTTAACCTGTAAAGGGGTCAAGGTTTTCTTTTCTCTCCAGACACTTTCTAACTTCAAAATTTCTGAATTTAATGTAATTTCTCCTTTGTCAAGCAACAGCCACCGATATATATAGCAAACTGCTCTTACTTCTTTTGCTTTTGCTCTGTTGTGAAGATAGTGTTTCAGATGGATGCTGAATCTTCATGGTTCCTGCTGTAGCTGACAAGGACCAGCTTTGGTCAGATGGACTGATTAATGCAGGGTGGCAGGTCTTTGCATCTTTCTTCCATAGTAGCAGGGAGGCTGTTAGCCTCTGCTGGGCCAGCAGGAGCCAGGACAGGAATGGGAAGAGGGGTGGGCAGGAAGAGGTTTTTTTTTTAAAAAAAAAAAGAAGTGGCAAAGCACAGAACTCATGTTTTTTCCATTTTCAGACAAAATGGCCATGGCAGCAGCCTTGCTTCTGAGAAGCAGATGTAACGTGGGTGACAGGAAAAGGGTGAACTTAAAAGTCTTGAGTGTAGTTCTTGCAAAACACGTGGCACCCATTTGTACGGGTGACTGGTAAAGATGGAGTTTTGCCTAGGGCAGCAGAGCCCCTCCAGTCTGACCATGCGAAGGGATTATTCAGGAACGCTGCTTCTCAGTCAGTGTCAGGTACATGCAGCAGACGATGCATAACTTGATGATGCATCATTTATGTTATTGTCCTATGAGGGTTATGAATTCCAAAACGTAAAAAGCACTGTATGACACACATCTACTTTTTTCCACTCCTTTAGTGAAATACAGGAGTAAAGATGTACCAAAAGGAGAAACATTAGCTGATTTATATCCCATCACAACAGTTTTATGTATCAAACAAAAAAGATTTGTACTTTTAATTACGCAGAGTGAAATGCAATAGTAAACTCAAAGACTTTTTTTTATCTTAATGCTTAAATGTTAAGCTAGATCTAAAAAGGATGCATAAATAAATGATAAATTGTTGATTACTTTGAAAGCTTATTTGAAATTTGTGTACTGTGTTGCTGACAGTGAGTGTCCTGAATTGGCCCAACGGATGCAACTTAAAGTAGAAAACACCACGACAGCATGTATATTCACCTGATAGCGAGATGGGGATTGGGCTGGGGTTCAAAGTACTAAAGTGATTCTGTCCACATGACAATAAAGCCATTAAATAATTTGCTACAACAAGTCTGTGAGATTTCTAACAGAGGAACAGTGAGGGGAAAAAATAACTCTAAATTCAGCCATTAAATCTGGCCTGGACTTGAAGTTTGCACACAAAAAATATGACCTTGATTTCCCTGTGTTGAGTATTTCAGTGTAGCATAAATCTATGTTTAGCTAGTTCTCCACTCGCTGCCTTCATACCCACTAAACATTGCATTTGTACAGATGTGTGCTCACACTTCACCATATGTACACTCATTCCACAACACCTTTTAAGGTGCCTGAAATTGGTATAGCAAGTGGCAGAGCATGAGTTTAACGGTCTGCCTTATATATATTTTTTTGTACCATTTCTTCATGCACTGTGCATTCAACCACTTCAAAAAGGGAGCTACTACCCTTAATCAGTCCTTTTCTTCAGGTTGTCATCATGTCGTCTTCAATCTGTCCTGGTGTTCTTGCTCAGGTGCTGGCATTTATAGGCTCCTGGCAATTTCACAAATCCTCTCTCTGCCACCCAGCAGGATGAACATTGTCTTCAACAGCTGAGGGCAAGGCAGGCAAGCAAGCAACCAAGCAAGCAAGCAAGCAACAGCATGGTCCTTCTTTCTGCAGCCTGTGCACAGGTCAGGTGTTACTGAGAGTTAACACACCAAGGAGTGGGATGTGAAGCTGGCATCTGAATCTCTGCTTTTACAACTCTCTCTGCTGTTTGATTAGAAAATCAGGGTTAGTCACTTCCCTTGGGAAACGCCACTCCCCTCTGAGGAAATCTCTGTGCTCTGGAAGTCTACATGAACATTGGCCTGTGATGCCCTTCTGGGGATACAGATATCTGGTAAAGTGGAAAGGGCTTTTGTGCATTTCATAGAAAGGCCAGAGGAACATACTATCATAGCCCTTTCCCTCCACAGCCACTTTATAGACCCATGCAGGCATTGAAATCAGCCACTCTTTGAAAAAGCTTGGACAAATGGAGAATATTTGATCCAGTGATGCATACTTTTCACTAGATTAATTTCATGCTATTTAGACATCTCCTGGAGGTACTGGTAAACGAGGCGGGCAACCAAAGGCAATGCTTGACAATTTTAGCACAAGGCCAGCATCCAGTGGAAGAGCAGGACCTTGCCCCATAGGTATTGCCCCATCTGCATTCCCCCTTGAATGACCTTACCGCTGGCAGTCCGGCTCCATCTGTGCTACAGCCGTAGCGGGTTGTGTGTTTCCTATCAGAGCTCCGCAAAATTAGGAAGGCAGTTATACTTCTGTCTTGCATTGCCATAACTAAGATGATTTTTGCATCTGATGCCTCTCAGCGTGCTGAACACAGATCACGTTTCCTGCATCATTCCCCTGCTTCTTCCCGTGCCATCCACCACTGGGCAGTGCTGGCTGCCTTCTGCACTTTGCAGGGAAGGGCAACATATGCTCCATTATCAGGAGCATCTCCCCTCCAAAATTTGGGATGGATGGGTGGCCAGCTGCAGTATGACAGGCAACAGACAAGAGCACAGCTCATGTGTAGGACCTAAGGGTAGGGAGAAAAACGCATGCCAAAATCTCCGAGGTCTGGGTGTGCTCCTGGTGGTTTTTGATGTGGGGCCAGACCTGCTGCCCCAGCTCCTTGGCTGCGTTGTGTGCTCACTCCCCCAGGGGAAAATGTGGTGGGGCTGCATCTTTAGGAAACTCAGATGAGCCCTGAAGCTGGGGGTTTCACCTTGCATTGCCCATCTCCTTGGAGAGGAGCATATGCTCCTTCCTGAGGTGGTAATGAGGAACGCAGGTCCCAGGAAGTGGGATCACAGTGCCGGATGCCAGGGCTGACATCCCGCAGCCCTGGGAAGGAGGCCAGTGTCTCTCTTGAATCTCTCTTTAAGGCCCTGGGCTGCCAGGATTTTGTTAAATAGATCTCATTCTCTATGTGATGGACCAGATCTTGCACTTTGAACATATCACTCAAGCTGCTGAGAAGAGGGTTCAGCGAGCTGAACCTACAGGATCAGACTCTGCCCAGTACGTAAAGTCTGAGCTCAGGCAGCGGCTCGGCTTTAAAGGAAGGAAATTTCATATTTATTCATGACTTAATTAAGAGAGATCAGGCTTTTCAGCCTGTTTTGAATATACATGAAAACAAATACATAGATAAGGCTATCGTTCCTCATATCAGCCCTATGCTTCTAAACAAAATGTAGCAGTTCCAAATATTCTTGATAGAGTGATTTAATCCATCACTGGGGTCTGACCCTTCTTTTCCCATATAGGGATTTAGAGCGTGGTATTACAGGTCTGAATCCTGAACACCAAACAAAAGACACATGAAAAGCAAAATCCCTCACTGAATTTTTTTCAAGCCTTGTTTGAACACAAACCTCCCTGTGTTCTGGGCTTTATTCATTAAAATAAAGCACACAAAATAACTCTCACCTACTATTATTAATCATAAGGATTTGCTCAGGAAAACAAATATACTTGGGCTTTCAGAAGAAATCGATTCAGAGGAAGGGAATATTTTGGCTGCCATGGCAGCCCAGAAGAGGGTAAAACCAAACATCTTTGCTGCTGCTAGTTTGCAGCTGACTCTGAGATGGACGGTTGGTGATGTGTGATGCTATTTTTACACAGCAATTGTTTAATCACTTCTGTTCCCCTGGGCTGAGACTAAAAATGATTCCTCCTGAGCACTTTGTCTACAAGCAGGTAGAAATAATTTGATCACATCCTTTATGGCTGCCGACGAGATGGAGTTGTATAAAGTATTGGCAACACGTTTCACCAAGAATCTAAATATTGAGCAGAAGTGAGAGTGTGTTGATCATGACATCTAAGTGGTGTAATGTCACCAAGTGATCTGCTATGAAACATATCATCATCTCCAACAGAAAAGGGAAGAGCTCACTTAGAACTGTATATTCTTTTCCAGCTTTCTTTTTTTGCTGCAGAGTTAACTCTTGGGGCTCACGTACCCACTTTCCAGCATAGATTATTCTGAAGGACAAATGTATTTGTATGTAAGCATTCAAGCATGGGTATTTCTGAAATTGTTTGTTGGACTTGCTGTTGGTTTGTAATAGTTGACAGCCCTATTGCGAACTTCCACCAGGGGAAGCATAATTAAATACGGAGGGACTTGCCAGGAAGACAGTGCAACAGTCTCACCAACAAGATCTGCACCGTAGACTCCTTGCCATTCTTTAAGAGAAAAAAGTGTTTCTATATCTGGACTTTTACAACATACCTGGATCTTACTTGTAATATAAACCCAACTCCTATTATTAATGTTAGAGGCAGTGACTCTTGCAGAAAAGCATTCATTTCAGCAAACTGGAGATATTTCCTCGGTCAAACTGTGTAAATCAGCACCATTATGCAAGTGAGAAACTTGACCTAATACATAGAGCAAACACTTAAACCTCCAGCACACAGAGTAATAGCCTGACTTCACAGATGTCAATGGGAATTTTACTATTGACTTCCATAGGGCCAGGATCTCACCCATATCTGCATAGATGATTAATAGCTCCCCTGCTTTTCAATATCCTCTCTGGCTAACAATAAATTATCTCTGCCAGTGATTACTTTTAAGATGTAGCTCATAAAAATGCTTGTGAAAAGCAAATAGTTTTGCCTTTGGGACAGACTATATTAAAGTAAGTGTTGGATATTTTTGAAATCTTCCCCGGATGGATTGCCATAGGGCACTACAAGATCTTCCTGCCTTCACTTCAAATACTTCGAGCTGCTCAACCTGCTATAGCGTTATCCTTGTAGATTTTTTTCAGAAAGAAGGAATTAAGCTTTCTATCAAAGTGCATTTAATATAAGTGTTTGTTAAATGGTTTTGTCTCCTTCCTTGTTTATGGATTTGCAGAGATACTTTTGTTTACTTTGAGAAAAGACATAAAAACAGTCCCTGGCATCTGGTTTGGTTTGTTTTGGTTTCTTTTTTTTTTTTTTTTTTTTTTTTTTTTGCATACACCTGTACCCCTAAGAAATAGTGCTCAGTACAAGTTGATGAGGGGAATCTGTTATTGTAATTTTATTTTCATTGTCTTCAAGTATTGGCCAAGTGCCAGCTTCAGGATGTACGTCGCTAGAAAGAAAAAGCCTTACTGCTAAAGAAGTAAATAAGCTCTTATTTTGAAAGTTGCAGGGCCCCTTCATTCAAGGATTTTCCTGTGGGTCACTGGCTATTTAACACCTCTTTCTGTCAGACAAGTCATTCCCATTCCTGCCTCTCCTTCCCTTTTTTCTGGATTTGAATAAGCTTTTAAGATCAGCTGGAGAAGGCTTCCACCGGGACCACTATTCCCAGCTGGTCCAGCTGCCAGTGAGTTTCTCTTTACTGTTCATTTCTTGGGTTAACCTTTCTGTCTTTTCTTGCTCCCTGTATCATTGACTCACTCTTCTTCAGTCTCCTGCATTCTTACTCAGAGGAAGGGCACTGAGTTACTGGTGTACACAAGGCTTCTGCATGTATACTGGTATACACAAGGCTTCCACAATATAAGTGATGTCTTCTTGGTGTGTATGTGATATTGCAGAAATACTCAATCTCCTTGGGGACTTCCACTTTCTCCACTGAGAAAATAATAACTTACTGCTACCCTTTGTTTCTTATCTGTTAGTTATTTATCTATGAAAGAACTTCCTCTCTCATCCTGCTGCAATTTTCTTTTAAGACTTCTTTGACAGGAATCCCCGAAAGCCCTTTGAAAATGAACGTGCAGATGTTGAACTGTGTCCCTCTTGCATGGAGAAGAGCAGCTGAGTCCCATTTTTCTACACGTGGCAAGAAGAGTTGTCATGTCGTCATCAAGGAAAAAGGGCCAGAGGACAACAGGTCCATGTTCATGCCCTCATGATTAGAACTGAAAGTGAAGTCTCAGTATCTCAGGCCGGGTCCTCACAGCCACAGCCACACATGTATGTTTTGATATCACCTGCCCTCTTTTGCTGCTGTTCCAGTGTTGAACAAAAGTTTTGAAGCTCTTGAAGTTGTTTTGCACATATAACTGGCATTGGATATTATCTAATATGGAGTGCCCTCTTATTTCTGTAGGAGCACACAGCCTGCTGCTGCTTTCTCTTTAGACGGGCATGTAGTCCACAGCCATGAAAGAGCTTCTCAGGTTGCTGAAGTGAGTACCCGTATGAACCAGGATTGCTGGAACAAGGGATCAGTTTATCCCAAAGGTCTTTCATCTCTCTACTTTTTTTCTTTTCCTCCAGTACCACTGCCTGTATCCTCATCCCAGGTAAAGAATGTGACAGAATTTGTACTGCCTGGTGGAGGAGGATACCCATCCTTTAGAGGAAGGAGGGAGAGGGGAAGAGGAGCGAATCGGCATTTTGAATTATAATCACCTTTTTCAAGAGGAATCTAGCTAAAGCCCTGAGCAGTGCTTGCAAAACTGTTAGCAATGAAGACCTCCGTAGCAACTTGCTTAGGGAACCTTCTTCCAGATCTACTCAGGGTATACTGCAGAGCTTGAGAAGGAAAACAGGCTTCTGAGTGTCCCACTAGATCAGCCATGTGCAAGTGAGCAAAAGTCCTCCCTGTGAGAGAAGGCTAACAGCAAATGAGCCGGACTTGAAACCCAGGAGAGTCAGAATCATTCCATGGGAAGAGTCACACTGCGATAATAGGACAGGGTTTACATTTAATGTACAGGACCATGCTATTCTCATTTGTGTGCTCACACAGAGCAGCTCTACCTGCTCCTGCTATAAGAAAGAAGGGTTATATAAAGATGAATGGGATCTTTGTTTAGAACTGGAATTTGAATTTTCAATACCTTGTTGTTTCACTCAGCATCATTCACTGTATTTTCTCATTTCTAGTTCTCTTTCTTCTCCATGTAGCAATTTCTGAGTTTCATTGTTATTCCATCTACTGACATGAAAGAGTAAATGCTGTGATTCCCTAACAGCATTAGCCGAATAAGCCTGGGGGTGTTAACCCCTCAGATCGCTTCTGTTCCATTGTGCAGCATGCTGTAACATGTTTCACAATGACTGCACCTCTTGAACGTTTTTCTTTATGTCACAGTCGAATTTTTTTTCCCCCAGTACTTTTCCTTGCCCTTTCTGCCACCTTCCTTCTTCGTGCTCCATCAGTGCATTTGTGCAGACATAAGATGCTCCAAAGGTAGGCAGGTATTTGACAAGGAGTTATTTGACACCGCCAAGGTCATATGCGTGATGTTTCATTAGCTACGAGGCGCAATGTTTACTTTAATATCCACCAGCAGATAAAAGGACAATATACTTTAATGTCCTGCCAAAGATAAGTGGAAGGCAGTTCTAAAAAGAAAGAATATTAACATAACTTTAATATTCCTACTGTTTAAGTACACATCATAATTAACTCGTTTTTTCTTGTCTAACTGAATATATGAATTTATGTCAGTTCTCTTATTTTGAGAACTGTATCATTGCAAGGTACAACATCCTTTTGCAGTTTCTATTCCTATAAACCTTGACTTTGTTAATTCTGTTTGAAAAGCAACTATGCTGTTTTTTAAAATACATTACAACTATGAGGGAAGACAATTCATCAATTTAAATGGCCAGACATAAATAAGTTATATTTAGAATTAACCGAAACCTTCCTCAACCCCCCTATATGCACACCGTTCTTAAAAAATAAAATACAATGTAAAGAGTGATTTGCATTAGAGTTATGTCAACCAGTGTAATTTTCCTTGGTAAGCAATAACTTGGCAGGGGGAGAAGCTGTTTTTTTTTAAGGTTTTTAGGCTCCTTTTCCCCAAGATTGAAAGATTTTCAGTTTTGTGCCTATGCCTAGTGTAAAACAATTATTTGAGCAGTAGCCTATGGGGGGCACTCAAGTACTGCAAACAGATCCTACTCCTCCCAAACTAGTCAGATTATGCTGCGATGGAACGGGGCAGACCCTAGGGCACATTTTCACATTACCTTTTATAAAGAGAACCAAAGTGAGTAAAATAAACTAAAACATTTTTGTCGCAGCCTTACTATTCCCCGATGAAAGACAAAGTGATATTAAAAGATGCATTTAAATGACATTCAGAGCCTGATTATGCTAAAAGTGTAAAAGCATCGCGCAGACTGTGGAGCTTGTCTGTGGTTTTTAAATTCTAAACAAGGTACCTTGTACATTATGTTTCAATGGTAGATATAATTATTATTCGCCTACTGAGTTTTTGGGATTGTTTTAAACTTTAACGGCAGTCACACGCTCTGTTCTTGATTTTATGGAGTGAAACAATTATTTATTCAAATTACTTTTGAAATTTTTTTTTTTTTTTTTTACCATGAAGGAAAATTTTGCCTCCTGTTGTAGTCATGGCTGTTTGCCACAGCAGTCATTTGGACTGCTACTGTAAAGCCTTTATCTGATGGCAAAAACCTTGTACCAGATGTTCCTTTATTTGATCTGTTTTATGATTAATCAGATTTAGCCCAAAACCAGAATGAAAATCCTGCTATGGCACCTGGCTGCCATCACACAATAATTTGCTTGGAAGCGGGGAGGGGGGGAAGGCTCATTTAATCTTTAAAATGCTGTGGTGCGGACCCGTAAGTTTGCGTTCCGATAGATTTTGGAGGAAGATACTGTAAAAGTGAATATAATAGCTGTCGGCAGGATAATTTTGCAAACATCTCAAACTGGTAAATACTACTAATTTCTCCTAAAGGAAACGTTAATGGAAGTTTGGATGGTAAACAGTTACACACACAAGCTCTTGCGCCCGTCAGGCAGCATGGATGCTGCCACGATGCAACAGGACTGGGACGGAGGCTGGTACGCTGCACCACTAGCCATAGGGCTAAACCCCGGCTCAGGAATAAAATACAGCTTCTCTGTAGAGTAAAAACTTGTGCCAGAAGGAAAGCGTTTGCATAGGCTTTTTCAGTAATGCATGTGTCCAACATTTATCAAGAAGAGGAAATTTTATGAGTGTATAACACTGATGACTCAAGCAATGTGGAGGTATGTTTGGGATGGAAAGGGAGCAGTTCCCTTGGGAAAAGCACCTGTAATGTAACCCCACAAAATCAGGAAATGTGAAGTGATATCATTGCTTTGCTCCAAACCGAGATATTTTTTGTGTGTGGAGCTGATATACAACACATGGTGGCAACTTTACTTTTCTTATAATAAATAAACTTATTGTAGTTGATTTTTATTGACCTAAGGAGAAGTGATTTATTTATTTCCAGGGCATGTTAGATAACCAGGAGCTTCCTGGGTTTGTCAGTTTAGGCACACCTACTTGTGTGGTATACCATCTTTTCCTTCATGATAAGCTGCACGACTGTGAATACGTGATTGATATATGTCATAATGGGATCCTTTTACAATACTTATTAAGTGGCATGAATCCTCTCCGATTTCAGTACCACTAGCTGTAAGCCTTAAAAAAAATACTTGTTTTTTTAAATGTTACTTCCAGTTTCTGCGCTTCTGGCAAACGGCAAATATATGCTCCTGGAGAGCAGTAAAATATGGAAACCTAATAGAAGACTGTGGAAATGGATAATGACTTCTGTCAAATGACATTATGCATTATGTATTATTATTATTTTAATCATTCACTATCACTGAGAAAGATCCCACCAGGTTATTCCTGATGCCGTGTTTAGGAAATAAAAGAGGTAGATAAAGCTGTACACTTTACTTCACAGCACTTACATGATGAGATTGAAAATTTCATAAATTAGTTGCATTGAGATCTAATAAAAAAAAGATGAGTTCTCTCCTTAGGCAATTCTCCTGTAGATTTCTGAATAGGTCCTGCGTGAATGTCATAAACTATGGAATTAATCCAAAGTTACTATTGGAAGGACTGGTTACCTCTGCCACCCCTTGGTAGTGCTGCAGAGGAACTTAGGTGTCCAAATCTCAGTTTCAGTAACCGGACCTTCAGGATTAACGATGTAAAATATTTATGTTTGTGTTTAACTTTAAGTGTCTGCTCATGGATATTTGTGAGATGAAGTCACGGTGTCCACTGTCTTGGGAAATCACATTTTATTAAGCAAAGGTAATTTTATTATGGTACTCAGAGCTATGGAGTATATTTCTTTGGGGATAAAGTGGAGAAAGAAATACTTTGGACTGGTTAATACACCACACGGTCTTGACACAAATTTTACCATGGGAGTTTGAAACAGACTTAACCAGATATTTTTCTCTCTTTTTTCTACTTTTCATATTTTTTCTTAGCATCATCCATAAACATTATTTTTTTGGACAAGGAGTTTAGTTTCTACTCCACTTACTGGAAATAAATTTGATCTCTCCCTGCACTATGGTGCAGCACCTTTGAGCACAGCAGGATGCTAGATAGAGAAAGTTGGCCTGTTTTATGTAAGCTACTTAATTTATTGGATAATAAACTAATTTGAAAGTTTATTTTTAAAGAGATTCTTTTTTTTTCTCAAAATTGTCCTTTAAAAAGACTTCAAAAGGTGATGAATTCTCTTCTAATAACTTTTAGGAGCCCATTTTTACGAGAAACAAACATTGCAATCAGCCTTAAGGTCTCCCATTTATGTCTTCGCTAAAGCATATCCAGTTAACTGCAAAATGTCCCTTGTCCCAGGCAGAGGTCCAGCCACCATAACCTGGTGTTAGGCTGCCTTCTCTTTAGGAGACTTGCATCAGTTCATTGCATTTCCCCTCAACTGGCATACGGTCCAGCACCACCTCTCAAGCAGTTGCAAGGAAAACAATATAACGGAATTTCTTTATGATAGTCGGAAGATGGAGATTAGGAATAGCTCAAGATCATGGTTTCCAGGTTTAGGACTTCGGGTTTTTCTCGCCCCATTTATTGTTGCACTTGTGAGGCAGATCTTCAAGCTGATCCATTTTCATGTGTTTTTTAATACCTCCCAATTTCTGTATTAAAGCCATGCCAAAACATCTCGGATGTCAGGCAGCAATTCCCATCCATGGCACTTGGTATGCAAATATACATATTACAGCTCACACATGAAGAACTTTTCCAGTAGCTGTTGAAGATGCACATTCAGAAAGTCTTTAATAATGAAGCCACTGTTGCAGTGCAGTAATGAAAAATTCCTTTAGGGATGTTTTCTCCAGTAGGGACAGCTTGTAACGCAAAACCCTGAATTCAGATAGGGTGGTTTTTTTGTTCTTTTTTTAATCTTTGGTCTTTCTTCCCTTCTCGCTCCCCTCAAATACTTTCTTCCCTCTTTCTGCTCCTGTGTCAGCTGCTGCCTGGCAACTTTTCTCTGTCTGGTGGGACAGGGCAGGGCACCTGACCGCCTTCAGACTGGCTGCCAGCACCATCCCCTAGCAACCCGGCCAGGCGCCCGCGATGCTCTCCAAAGGGCCGCACACATCGCCAGCAACCTTCGGACCTACCGCCCCGCATCCACAGCATCCCTTAACGCACCCCCTGTCCCATCGGGCAGCAGGGGTATCATCGATTCCACCGTCCCTACCTACTCATGCACCTACTCAGAGGCCATGCCTGATATATAATAAATAAGTAATGCCATAACCCAAGTTTTAGTGATGCAGTCGAGGTAGTTTCATTGAGACTAATGTCAGAATTACCTTTGGCTGATAATTAATATTCTTGTGTTGTGTTATACAGCGAGGACGAATGATTGGTTCTACTTTGTTTAATTTATCTCAATAAGAGATTTCATAATATTCTATAGCTTGATGAATTCATTTATTTAACCTGTCAGTGTTAATAACTCTGATTAGGAGGAAGAAGTTATAAAGCACCATAGGAGCAAACAGATCTCCAACAGCATTTTTAACTTTGAATTTCCTGTCCAGCAGTACTTCACTCTAGTCTCCTATATAATTACCTGGTTTTGGCTGTAGCAAGGAAAAGACAAGTCTACCCGCCCAATTCCTGTTTGTCTCTCTCCTTCATATCCGCTCTTAGTTCACCTCCCTGGTGCTTCTGGTTTGGTGCATTCAAATGGGAGTGGCTGGAGGCTTCAGGAAGTATTTGACAAACCCACCTGGTTCCTGATCTGTGTATCTGCCACCAGTCCTACGTCTCCATGTTCACCCACCACGCAGAAGTCTGAATGAAGTCACGTGCATACACACAACGGCAGGGAGGCTGGAAGCACAGAAACAGTATCCAGCTTAAATCTCCATTTCCCTTCTTTTTTCTCAGGTCTGAGGTATGGAAAAGCAAGCTATACAGCAGGTGATTGCTTAAAGCGTTTGAATTATAATATACGTGTAGATACCGGCTTGGATTCTGTCTCTGGTCGCTTCAGCAAACATTTGTAGGTTCTTTCATAGAAGATGTACATTAAAACTTTCACACAGCTCTTGGTGCTGCCTTGTTTTGAGGTGGAAAGGAGATACGAGAATGCCGGTTACCTGTACACATTTTTACCGTGTCATTGGAGTTGTCCCATCATATAGAGACGTCCCATCGTCCCATCACTTCATAGCGAGTGACGTTTAATGGAAATGAAGCTGAGGAGAATGATTTATCAAAGGTCAACTTGTATTTGTTCAACAGCCTGTACTTTAAAACCAGGCTTCTATTATAATTATCACCTTATAATGCTATGTTAAAGCAAGCTACATTTTTAGGCAGTAATTTGACAAATGATTACTTACAGGTAATTGCATTTTTAATCATAATTCTGACTGCGTACTCTGTATTGACACTTTATGTCCTGTAAACAAGGAGGCCATTGACTTTTATTATAAACATTATTTAAATTTTTTAATAATTTTATGTGCGCATGTGATCTGCAGTACTGAAAGTAAGATCAATTAATTCATCAAAGACTCTCATAAATGTTAATGTTTAAAATGGACAGTAAATTGCACCGTATCATTAAAGGAAATTATTAGAGTAGTGAGGACTGTTGTTAAATAAGTATGGAGTAAGAACGAAAATGAGCAAATTAGAAATAAAGCATCAGATGGTTGAAAAGAAGGATTTTAGTCGAGATGTTTTTGTGAGAAGGCACGAAAGGGCAGCACACCAATTAACGGATAGCGTTTGGGGGAAAATCATGGCCACTTGTAACCTTCCAGACCTTGAGACTTTCACAGAAGATGCAAGAAGTCAAGATGAAAGGAGAGTGTTCTGTAAAGATAGTTCTGTATCCTGAGAATGCAGGGACAGCATGTTCACTTGCAAATATGTGTTTCTTTATACCATGTGACAGCCCTGGCATGTGGGAAATGTCACTGATTTAAGCAGGAGTTCCTCACAACTTGGAATTCTGTGGTTTTTCTTCACACATTTTCTCATTTGGCTCTAGCATCTATATATTTTCATATTTGAAATGTAAAAGGTTGCTCAGATAAAATCATAATTAACGCGTAAGAGCCATATAGGTGGCCCTGGTGGTTTACAGAAGGACGCAAGGCATTCTCATCTGTAAATGCAGTGGAATAATGTTTCAGTGTGACATTCAGCATGACTTCATTTTGGTTATAAAAGCAACTGATTTCCAAGACCATGGACACTGCCAGATTTTTTCACTTTAGTTCAGATCTGCTCGTTTCTGTATTAGCAAGGGTTTTCTACACTGGGATCTATAATTCTGCTCAGTTATGGCTGTATAAATACTAATTGACTGTAGAGGAATTACATAGGCTTTAAAGACAGTAGATAAATGCAGACTTTGATCCAACTGGATTTTTCCCCTCAGCTGTAAATTATTTGCAGTAGTAACGCTACCAGGAACCCCCTGTGAGTCCTGCCAGACCCTGACCTCAGAGGAGTCCCTGGGACCAGGACTGGGCTTTTCCGCTCTTGGGCAACCGTATCGCAGGGTCCTTCCCCCATTTCACAGAAATAATGAAATATTTCATACTTCTCCTAGGTTGTGTCTTATTCCGTCCTCCAGCATCGCCTGGTCTTTCTGCCCCTGGAAGCCTCTCGGCTGTACCGCTTCATATAAGAGGTATTTAGGTTCTGTGTTGGGGAATATAAACATGAAGTTAAAAGGACTGAGGCTTTACCCTTGAAATGTAAAGGTCTCAGCAGTCAATTTTAGCACCTTGCTGTCTTTGGAGAAAACTCATATCTGAGGATGATATAAAAGCTTTATCACCTTTTGTCTGTTAAAGGGCCTGTTTTAAAAAAAAAAAACAAAGTTGTGAAAATGTGATGAGCAAACCACGTTTGGGTGACAATTTCAAGGTAATACGCTGATGTAAAGTAGAAGTTACGATTCAGCTGCACCAAGCGGGGAGCAAATACTGAACGCGAGCTTGCCGCCTGCTTAGACGTACTTCAAGAAGCATCATTAGTCGAAGCCAAGTTTGCCAGAGCCCCTTTGCATGTCAACTTTTTGTTTACGGACAGGAGAGGCACGCAGCCTTCTCGGGGCGCTTGCATCCGGGCGGCTTAATAAGGCACGAGGGTTTGTGGGGTTTTTTAATTTTTTTTTTTTTTTTTTTCTTTTGCTGACTCACCCACCGTGCCACCCAAGCCTCCCCGAGGTTCGCCTTTGAGAGTTTAAAAAAAAAATTACCTCAAATCTGAAAGGGGGGAAAAAAAACATAACCCCAAACCAAGGGGGAAGGAGGGAGAGCCGGGGAGGCGAGGCGCTTCCCGCCTTCCCCCGCGCGTGCGGCCGGGCGGCTTCGCGCCTGGCGCTCGGCGGGGCGGGGCGGGGCGGGGCGGGGCGGGAGGAGGGAGGGCGGGAGCGCGGCGCTGCCGCCGCCGGCGCCCGGCGCTGCCCGATCGCTGCGTGAGGCGAGACCAGCCGCGCTCCGCGTTGAAAAGTGACGGCGAGGAGGAGGAGGAGGAGGAGGAGGAGGAGGAGGAGGCGGCGGCGGCGGCGGCTCCCGCAGAGGCTCCGCGCAGAGGCTCCGCGCAGACGGCGGCGCTGCCGCTCCGCACCCCCGCCCGGTCGGTCGGTCTGTCTGTCGGTCGGTCGGTCAGTCAGTCAGCCGGCCGGCTTCCTCCCGCGGCGCGGCTCGCCGCGATGTCCGCGCTCCTCCTGGCCCTGGCGACGCTCTGGGGATTACCGCCCGTCGCCGAGGCGCTGGCAGCGGCAGCCCGCGGAGGTAAGGCGCGCCCGCGGCGGAACGCGGAGCCCGGCAGCTCGCCCCCTCCGCCGAGCGCTGAACGTCCCGCCGCTACCGGCTTCTCCCCGGGAAGTTGTTTGGTTTTTTTTTTTTTTTTTGGCGGCGCGGGGCGCGCCTCCCTGCCCCTCCGCCCCGCCCGGGGCCGCCGGGCGCTCCCCGCGCACCGGGGCTGGGCGAGCCCCGCCGAGGGGCTGGGGGCGGCGGGGCAGGGATGCGCGTCTCCGTCCCCAGAGCCCCGCGGGGGCCCGGTCCGTGTGTCCGTCCCCCCCCGGGCACTGGAACTACCGGTGCCTCGGGCGCCTCCTGGGGAGCGGCGCCGGCCGAGGGGGCTCCCCGAGCAAGCCCCGGGGCTGGGCGGCCGTGCACCGCTGAAACTGCGAATGCCCTCCGCTTTCCTCGCTATTTCCAAAGTTCCTGCCTTTAATTTTGCTCTGAACTTCCAGCGGCTGAGCCGCGTAGAGGCGGGGAGGGAGAAGGAGCTCAGGACCTCGTAGCCGAGGTGTGGGAAATTTCAGAAGTTGCAACTCCTTTCTTCTCAGAAGAAGTGCCTGATCAGAGAGGGCAGCGGTCCTCCTGCCGGAGCCAGCCTCAGGGGTTCTTGTCGCATTTTGTACTGGTAGCAACCCTCTCTGATTTTCCTGGGAGATGTTTGAATTGAATATTTTCTAAGTACAGCCCAAGTCCCCCTCCTGTTCCGCTCCGGTGCAGGAATGGCAGCGTGCTGCTCTGACTCAGGTTTTCTCACCGCTGTAGAAAACACTGCTGATCAGAAAATAGTCTGTCGGCTTGTTTGTACAAGCCCTTGAGCTTCAAAACTGCGTGGTCTTATGAATGAGACTGCTCTGAATGTTGTTGTACCCAGTCTGCGAGGATCCAGCTAGATTTCAGTAGAAATATAACTCTATAAAGCATTGAATTCTCACTGTTAGGCAGCCGGCTCCTCTCCATCACGTACACGCTACCTACCAAATTGTTTACTAACTGCTCACAACTCGTTCGGGTGAGTGCGGATGCCTCTAGATAGTCTGGGGTATAGATTTCTGCTTCAGTCGAACTACCAGACCTCCCCGGTCCCTTTCCCACCTAGCTGTCAAAATTACATAGGTGATTCATGCTGTAAAAATGAGAAATAACTACCTATCGGAGAGAAAAGTATTGCTGCAGCATCACAAACTTGCATGTTTAAAACACTGCATCATAAGGTACAAGGATATTGCAAAGCAATGAGGGTGGTATTCAATATAATGGCACCTGAACAGCCAGATAGGAAAGGTCCTTAGAAAATCTTTCAGTTTTATGAAGGGTACATATGCTTTTACTTTGATACATGAAGATTCCTGGTCGTGATAGTGCTTGTTTGATGGGAAATATTTCAAGAACTTTCCATGGTATTCACAAAATGGTCAGATTACATTTCAGCAGCTGTAGCGTGCATCTGATCTTATGAATAAAAATCAAACTTTCAAACATTTTGTGGAATTGTTCTGGAAACTGATTTGTCACTCTGTCCTCCTTGATGGAGATAAGCAAGTGCCAATTATTGATGAATATTAATTTCTGGTGTTTAAATTTTGCTTCATTTTCCCTTTGTTTTGTTTTCATACTTACCTTGCTCTGATTTAGTGTTTCACACACAAAAAAAAAAGTGCTGTCAGCTTATATTAAAATCAATCCCATCTTAAAAGGCAACATCCTTGTAAATCATACCAGCCTGAAAAGTGGGATAAATCAAACTTACTTAGACTCAACTAACTCATCGTATCATAATGTCATGTTTTATCATAACCAAGTGGAGTACAAATTAGGAGTTAAAAGGCATTTTGTTTAAAAAATGTCAAGTGGTCTCAACTTAAAAGGGATTCAGGATGAGGCATCCAGAAGGAGAACTGCATTTGCACATCAGATAAACTTCATGATAAACTGCAAAAATTATTGACCATACCAAGCTGATTTTCCGTTACAGGAGGAAATTCTGAGTCACTGGAGCATGCTAAGCTTAATGTATGTGAAAGACACTGAAATTTGGAATGCACTGAGGCTCACCATTGGTAATAAGAGAATTGGGAAAATGTCATGGGTTGTGTTAATAGCGGTGTTGTGGTAGCCATGGTAATATAAAATATTAGTGAGGTGCTGTGGGGAGAGGTAACACCTTCTATTAGAGTGGTGGATAACACCAGGAAAAAAGAGGTGTGTGGGGGAACCCCACCAAAGTTTGAATTATCTAAACCTTTTCTCTGGGTTTAAAATACAATGAAACTCTTCCAGTCTGTTGGGGCTGTCGTCAGCCAGGTTGCAACTCCTCTAGTGTTATATGTATAGATAAAGAATTGGGAAGAGAAAAAGATATGGAGAAAGGGAGCTGGAAATGAGATGGAAAAAGGAAATGGGAAGAATGGAATCCAGCCAGGAGGGTGATAGGATAAGGGAGAAGTCCTGCGGTTGAGGCTGTGCCATTTGAGCCACAAAGAGGTATGATTTCCTTTTCTTACGCTTCAGTCGGTCTCTTCCCGAGGAGGCTCGTGGACCTAGATTCCCTTGCAGTTATCCTGTGAAGGAGTTGCAAGTGTTGCAATAAATGAATTTCAGAAGCCTGAGAAGAACCTTGTTGACAGCTTATGAAGCTGCGAAGACTACATTTGTTACCTGCTCTTTAAAGACATGCAGGGGGACTTCACAGGTCCCATCTCCACCTCCTGAGTGCTTGAGCTGAAGGTGCTCTGCGGCTCTGGTGGGCGTATTTCCTTCCCACAGCTCTCTCCAGCCTTGGAGCTTCACCTTGGCTTCATGCCTAGGCTCCTATGCCCCTTTTTTGTCATATTTGTTTGGTTTTTGTGTCTCTGCTGCTATGGAATGGCATTACATGAATCCACTGTACTAACTGGCATGATTACCTAGAGGTTCTCCAAATTACATAGATACCCTGGATAACAGGAGCTTGATTTGGATAATCTTAACAAATGTGTGGTGTTGTCAGTGAAACGTGTATCCATGGTAGTACCGATGAGTGCCTGGCTCATTATTAATTGATTTACTCTCTGTGGGGAAGCTGCTGGTTTGTTTGTGTTTGATTTTGGTGGCAGATCACTTCTGTCGGCAGCACTGAAGTGGTGTCTTGCTACGGACTCTTTCACGTGAGGTTTCAGTGTTTTGGAACTGTTGTTGAAGCGCTGGTGTGATGAAACAGCTCAACAACAAGGTCTTGCAAGAGGTCCTCCTGTAAGGGTAGACTTCATACTGAATGGGAAAATGCTGTCAGATAACTTAAAACTCAAGCTCCCTGAGCGATGGCATATCACACATTCAATTTTTTCTTATTTTTGTAATTTTTAAGCAGTTTTCAAGAAAGACAAATTTTCATGAGCGTTACTCCCTTCTGGAGTCACAAACACTTCCAAAACTTATGTCTTTATTCCACTTAGCAGGGAATTTATAGTTTTCAGTGTCCTTTGACCCTATTTAAGTGAAGGCTGGAAACAAATTACTTTGAAATGGAATCTTCAGTTTAAGGTTCAGCTGATGAGAGTTTGGATTACTCACCCTGGTAGCAGAAACACAAACCAGGTGAAATAAATCTGTCTCCTTGTGATGACTGCTGATGGCCCTCGTTCCCTGGTAAGGTGTCACAGCAGGCAACAGTGAGTACATCAGGAGGCTTTACAACTGTCTTGTTATTAGTAGCTTAATGTTTGAAACCTGGTGTACCAAGTGCTGCTGTACTTCACCAGACTGAGCTCCAGCTTGGCCATCTGTTGGAAAGTATTCTCAAAAAAAAAAAAAGGAAAAGAAAAAGCTGTTTCTGTGCTGTACTACAGAGGTGTATGTTCTCATACTTAGGTTTGTTATGACTTGAACCTAGATAATAAGGATGAGTATCTTACATGCAAAAGAGATGCTTCCCAAGGTCACAGTGACATTGCCATTTATTTATTTATTCCAAAGAACAATATTGCTTAAGAACTTGCCTATCATTGGAGAGGCAAAATTACAGAGAAGGGTGAAAATATATCGAGGCGTTTAGGACAGTGGTTAGAAGGATGTGTGATAAGAGGTAGAGACAGAAATTGTGGGAGGTGTCCACAAGTGCAGTTTCAGTGACCGGTTTTATAGGCAATCAATGAAGTATGTATGTCCTCAGTTGAGTATGTGATTGCATGCACAAAACCCTGACAATTCAGGAGGCTGAACACACTGTGTGTGGTTTTCTGTGAACTGACATGCATGTTTTTACTTACCTGGATTGTTATTATAACAATAATGTTAATGTTTACAATAATGTTTTGGAGAGCTTTAGTATAATGAAGAGTGGTAGAAACACAAACTATTTAAAAGGGTAAAATGCATTTTAAAATTCAAAACTAGGTGTTAGACATGAAAAGACTATATGCAAACTTGATTTGTAGCAAACCTTTTACTAATTTATCATAGATAAATTATCAGCCTGCTGATACTCCTGCAGGTTGAAGTAGCTGCCCTTCAAAGACTTAGAGAAAAGCTTTTACTTCACACAGTGGCTCTTTGAAGTGTTACGTGACTGCCTCTACGTAAATTTGAGCATATGTCATACCTTTAAGGTTCATATGGAACCCAATCTTTCTTTAAATGGAGAAAGTGGCAAAACTCACATTCACTTCAGTCTGCAGCTTGGAAGTGCCTGTTCCTCTAGTGCCTTGTTACAGGTCCTTTCATCTGTTGTTTCGGCTGAACAAAGTAGGTTTCTCTTTATTGTATTCACTCTAAAGGATGTATAAAGTTTAATTTGTGAATTTAGAATTACAGCTATCTGTAGAAATGCTAGTAATTTAGATAGTAGAACACTGCTTTTATTACAGTAGCATATTTGAATCCCAGTATGTTGTTGCTTTTTCATAGTTTTTATGTATTAATCTGCTCTTTAATAGTCTTGTTACTTCAAATGCAATTAAAAATTTTGCTTAGAGAACTCATTTTAATTGCACTTACCCAAAACATTCTTAATGATGAACACTGATGAGAAAAATATCAGAACTTGGCTATTTTTATACAAGTCATGCAGACTATTGAGTCTGTATTTAGTGTGAGTTTGGGCTAAGTGTAGACATTGCAGAACTAGGTCCTAAATTTGTAAGTGCAATTAGGAACTAATGGGATTTTTTTAATATAATTACTCAAATAATGACTGTGTACCTTCTGTCCAACGCTCTAGTTTGTTTTTTAATTAAACAAGTTGATTTTTTTGCCTTTAAATTCTGTCTATTGAAAAGATGAAAATATTTGTAAATGTAGTTATATTCCAGCTAGCTAGTCAGTTGTTGACCATAACGTGAAAAATTCCCAAGATGTAGCAAAACTTCCTAGTGCTGTAAAGCAGAATCTTCCTTTTCAGGTAGCTGCTAAAGTGAAATAACCAGGACTCATTACTGTAAAATCAGCCACCCAGCCCAGCTGTGGTCCCTCTGACAGGGTGCCTTCGTGTTGTGTGTGAGAGGATGCTCCAGAGCCTCTGCGGGCTGTGGAAGGGCTGTTTCCCGTAGGTGCTGGGCTGTGTGTGAGCAGGATTGGACCTCGGTAATGGAATTCCAATAAAACTCAGTCAGTGCCTTTTAATTCGATTTAATGGGAACTGGGAAGGATCATTAGAGAGGCAAACACATGCTTTTGCCAGTAATATGTTCGCTATTTTATTAATCTGATTTAATTTGTAGGATCCTCATACCAGGAATAACATCTTTCTGTGTACCTGGAAAGTGTTATATGGGTCCATTATATATTGTTATTATATGTCATTGCTTCCCAAGCAGTATGTAAACACAGACTCGGAATTGGGCTCTATGTGTGGTGTTTATGAACACTACCAATCTGAGGGTAGAACTGGCTGCTAGAAAGAAGGTTATATGTCTCTTTAGCAGCCACCTCTTTATTGCCATTTTGTAGTAAATTGCAATTGTGCATTAATAACAAACCACTGCCATATATGTGTGCTACTAAGTAATAGGGCTTTTTAAAGATGATGTAATGCCAGTCTGGAAGTGAGGCATGCTTTGAGATTTTTATTTCTATTCAGTTAGAAATACAGTGTAATTCTCTGAGGTGGAAAAATAGGTATTACAGTATTACGAGCTCTAGATACGGTACGTTGAATCCTGAAATGTGCTTTCAACGCCTGCCGGATGTTCTCAAACATCTCACGTGCTGCTTCCTGCTGAATGATGTGGCCTTCCAGAGGAGCCAAACTGTTGAAACTCACCTTTGCTTCAGAAATAAGAATGTACCTTTTTTCCTTTTCTTGATAACATCAATGTATTCTGGACTATCTACTGCCTTATTGCCAGTAGGACATTCCTTGGTAACTTTTGTGCATGACACTATTGAATGACTTATGCTTCAAGTGTAATAGGGTAAGTGCTGTAAGATAAATGTTAAGCTTTGAGAATAAGAAGAATATGTATAATTCCCCAAGGTTTTTACCACCATGGAGCTCTTTTTTTAATAGCAGTTCCTAAGCTTCACTGTTGTTTTTCCTTGAATGAACAAAGAAAACAGAATGAAAGGTGCAGTTCTGTTTTCCGTGATATATTAGAGAGGGGGAATAGACCACGTGCAAGACAAATGCTGATGCAATGCTTTGCAAATGCAGTATTCTTCATGTGAGATGTTCTGTCAAGGAGAAAGACTGCTCTGTTACCGCGTGCACACACTCCAACAGAACAAAAAGATACCCATCCATCTTTTGTATAATATTTTATGATTTTAATTTACCTACCTGCAAGCTAGCAAAAAACACTCTTGTTGACAGTTTTTAAAATACAATTCTGATATTGTCAAATAGTTTGTGATGCTACTTACAGTATTCTCAGTCTGTGATATGGTGGAGAGCACTTGGGTTTCTACCTGTAGGTCCCTTAACATGCAGACAAGTATTTTCCCTCAAATATAGTTCTCCTGAATAGTTCTGAGGCACTGGAAGTACCACAGTGCTACCGTTCCTGATACATCCTTGTCCAAACGTACTTTTTGGAGAAATGCTGCAGTGTTGTGTAGTCATAAAAATACAAATTAAAAAAAATTACACTAATGCAAGATGATAATGAAAAACCACAGTAATTATCTCCATGATAGATAGGTTTCCCCAAAACACCTGCCTCTCTGCTTGCAGATACTCTGAAGATAAAAGAGAGAGCAAAGTAAGATCGTAGCTAGTTGAATGCTCCTTTGCATATGCAAGCACACACTGATTTAACCAGAGTATATTGGTATTTGTGTAAAACTGTGTTTATGAAATGAAAGTGTGTAATTTTCCAATGAAACACTTTCTTCTCTGGAGAAGAACAGTTTTTATTTATGTTTTACTGTGCTAACAAATAGATTACAGACCTGAACCTACACTGTTGAAGTCAGTAGATTCTTTGCTTTGTCCTTGGTGGTTGTATGGACAGGCTGCATAAGTGTAAGGGAACTTTGGACCATTTTAATAAAATTAGGTCTTAATTAGAAGACAGTTAATTAAATTATAGTCTGTATTGTCCTATGGCTTTTATGCAAGAAGTAGATGTTTCTTGTGATATTTTTGTTGCAAACTTTGGTTCAGTTTTACCTGGGTGCATTATATTGAACGCAGTTTTATATTTCCCACATGTAATTTTAAAATATATGGATCAAAGTCTTGATTGCTTTGCATTTCTCAGTTTGTAATAAACCCCTAGAAGATGAGTTATTACATAATTATTTATTTTTAATAAATGATAAAGTAATAATTTTGCATTTAAAAAAATCAATTTTTGTGCAGAGACCACCTTCTTATGAAGTCAGAAAACCAGAAGAAATTCGAGACAGCTCAATATGCTAAGATGTGTGTGGTCTACTACTTGGAAGTCATTCGGTTAGTTAAACCTAGTTCTGTGTAATACAGATGAAGCTGCTGTTTTGTTTAGATGAAGCATTGCACTTTTCATTGTGGAAAACTTGTCTTGCTGTCGGTGAGATTTTGTTCGCTTCCAAAATGCTGATCTGGGAGAAAAATGAAGGTGGTACCTTCTCATGCAGGATGTCACTTCCCTAGGAATCTTTGTAGACTTACCTAGGGATGAGCACACTTGACTTTCTTTTGAGACTTGTCTTAAAATAGCTGTTATTTCCAGCAGTATTTCATAAGGCGTGACTAGGGATGGGTCAAGCTTGTGCGTTCTCCAGTAGTGATACTCATGTATCACCTGGAGGGAAACTGGCCTGACTTACAAGTTTATCAGAAACACTTGGTTTAAAATATGCTTATTTTGTGTAACCGTATTGAAGTTGTTTTCGAGGGATATTTGCAGGCAGTGGGAGTTAAGGACTGGAAGCACGGGAAGACGACTGTCAAACTGAACTCATTCCTCTTGGGTGCCATGTTCTAAGCCAAGTGGTTTATTCTTATATTTGGATTACAGAAAGAACAGCCAACAGTGAATGGTTTCTTCACAGTAGTGTCTTACTATAGTAATCTTAGGCAGAACACTTGAGGCTGCAATATTAAATCATATGCGAGGGAGACTGAGCAAGTCAAGACTACAAAAGTGTGTAAACTAAGGCACTATCCCCTGCCTACAGCTTGTCGGGTTAAATTGCTTTTACGCTTTTGGTAGAAACAAAGCAGGGCTGTATCTGGGCAAAAAGGGATTTTGCAGGCAGTGTCTTGGAGGCTGACCTGAGCTGCAGCAGTTAACAGGACGGGGCTGCTATAAGCCAGTTCTATGTATACATGTGTAACACATTCTCATGTGTATATAAAACCTTGGATGTATAGGGAGAGCCATGAAAGGTGGTATTGCTAAGCACAGCAAAGCCAGGAGTGCCAGGGATTTTTGAGCAGACAGAATCTTGTGCCCTGACCCAAGTGGCCCATTATCACATTTCTTCAAATTGGAGCAAGCTATTCAGGTCAGCGTGTATGTACAGACCCATCTGAATGAATTCCTCGGCTTGCACTTGCTGTGTTACATTTCTTTCTCTGGGTTTCAAATGGCTGTGACTTGAACAGAGTTGACAGTACACAATATTACCCATTTACTCTGTAGATTATACTCCTCTGGAGAATTGGTGTCAGCTAATCTGCCACTTCTATGTTTTCAGAGACCTGCGAACTGCATCTCCAGTAATATTGCAGGAGAGTGTCAGATCCAGGCCTCTGTAATTTTCTTATTTATTTCCCCCAGACTTCTAGGCAGGTATGTCCAGGTCTCCAGCCTTTGTCACATATTTTTGTCCTGTGAATAGTTCCCTTTCTATGTAGAAATTCTGTATGTCAACACCTAATTTTGGCCACTTTTAGGGCTCTAAGAAGTTTGAAGCAGATGGTTGTCAACAGATAATGACGAAATTCTGAAATACTGCTCAAACGCAAACTGCGAGGCTCAGTGTTTAAAGTACATTTGAGCCTGTAAAACCTGCTTATATTTCTAAAGTTGTTACTGCCTTTGCTGTGGAATATTCTGGGTACAATTCATAGGTTTCTGTGATTAAAAAATTGTTTCTTTTACTGGAAACAGCAGAACTCCCCTAACCAATTAGCGGTATTCAGTAATGAGTAAAACACTAGAACTCTGTTATGATTTTATGTCAGTTAGAATTGTTAAATGCTCCTCAATGAAACTGCACTGATTTACATTAATTGGTGGCCTGTCTTCTCACAACAGTATCACACTGTGTCAAAAGTGCCTTGCAAGAAGTTGTAATACAGCTAAACTCGCAGTGATTGCTTGTGATTGCCATTCTCTCATTGACTGGTGTTCTGAAGGTGACCAGTGAAAGACTTCAAAATTCAGGAGAACTTCTTATGTGGCTGTGAATCTTAAGAGCATAACTAAAAGCTTTTGCATAAAGTAAGTGCTAAAGAGCTAGTAGGTATGGCACAACTTGGATTCTGCATTGTGTTTGCAAATCCAACAACTCAGAGATCTAAGTGCGTTATAAAAGGCTGTTTATGTGTCTGTGAAAAACATGATGCAAATACGCAAATTTAAGAGAGTGCCTTCTACAAGTTTATATACCTTAATGAAATACGTCAGAGTGTAATAGATCAATGGTCTGTTTAGCCCCACAGTAGCCAGATTTTTTCTAAGATAGCACAGTGTGTCCTTGGTGGTCCTGGGAGTAAATTAACACTGCAGCGAGCTTTCTCTTGAAGCCAGCTAATGACTCTGTCTCTGATTTTGGGGGGGAAAATACCTGTCTGTTGAGGATGGTCATCTTGAAGTGATCGCTGCCTAACTGTGCATACATACAAGTAATTTGCAGTTACTAGTTTTAAAAAATCCCTTTATGTTTCATTCCATTTGCTATCCTGTTTTATGTTGAGTGGAAAATTTGCCTGACCTAAGTGAAAATCTTTAAATATTTGTATTTCAAGTGAAAATCTTTAAATATTTGTATTTCAAGTGAAAATCTTTAAATATTTGTATTTCAAGTGAAAATCTTTAAATATTTGTATTTCAAGTGAAAATCTTTAAATATTTGTATTTCAAGTGAAAATCTTTAAATATTTGTATTTCAAGTGAAAATCTTTAAATATTTGTATTTCAAGTGAAAATCTTTAAATATTTGTATTTCATGTGACACTTGAGAAGCATACGCTGGCCATGGGCTTTGTGTTTGTATCATGGGCAAGCAGAATGGTAATTCTACTTGTTTGCTTCTCATTTCACTTTGGCACCTTGAGTAGGACATCTTTTTTTTTCTATCAAATTTCCCAGGCATGAGAATTTGTAAAATCTCTAACAACTTCAGGTGACCAGGTGCTGCAGAATTTATCGGAGAGTAACAGCTTTTGACAATACAGATGCCTGTTGAATGCTTCTTTCATTTGGGAGTGTAGCCTCAGGGAAACAGGCAGACTAGAAGTGGATAATGGAAACAAAGAGAGGCAGGGAAGGTTACTGGTTAAATTACAGGATTACTTTATTTGGTAGGGAGCAAGAAAAGCCATGTCCAGTAAAAAAAAAAACCCTGCAGCTTCCAAAATGCTTCTGAACCAAAAAGAGCCTGTATTTCTGAATAGGTGAGGAGATAAGCAGCAACCTTTGGCATGTGCAAGTATTGTTTTTTACAAGCCATGGGGAAATCAAGCATCCCTCTTTCTTTCCTGAAAATACAGGAGCCTCCTTGAAGCACTTGCTTTTGGGAATGAATGTATTAGTGAAGAATTCACGGATGATCCAGATCTAATTTTTATAGAAACGAATGGTAATACACTGTGGGACTTCAGGTCTGCGTGTGTGTATTTTACATTCACCTGTGTTATTCTAGACTTAAAGAATTTTTTTTGTGACTGATAAATAACTGAAGGTTTAAAGCAGCTTATGCCAACAGAAATTGCTACCACTGTAAAGACAAAAAAAAAAAGTCAGCAGTAGTGCAGTGATGTTGTAATAACACAAAGTAATCCCCCCATACTTAAGTAATAAAGTTCCGTGGGTTACAGTTAGCTCTCTTGTCAGCATCTTTCTATTGACACCTTTCTGTCAAAAAGGTGAAGAGTAAAACCTAACTCTGTTTTCTCTTTTGTTAAATGTATTCTGCAAAGCTTCTGTGAAATACAAAGCATATGGACTTTGCAGATAGTGTTTGCATTTGGGACTTGTGGGGAAATTTATGTGAACTTTGTGCTGTTTGCCCTTTAAAGCAACTGGCTGTATTAAAAATAAGCACATCCCTCAAAACTGTATTTTGTAGAGTAGCCTAATCTTTAGAGCTCTTTTGTTTTTTAGGACCAGGAGTGTATAATTATTGGTATAAACTGAGTTTTCAAAATTGGCCACTTTGAATGCATAAATAGACCTACCATTTTTTTCTGAGAAATCTGTTAGTGTTTAAAACCAACAGACAAAAACCAAACCCTGGAAACAGCCAGAGTACTTTGCAGTTGTGGGCTGAAACTGTCTAATAACATAGTCCAAAGGCTCATTAATACTGATCATCTTAATTCTCTCAGTAACCTGAACATTGTTTCTAATTACAAGAGGACTGAAAAGCAGACTAATATGTTCTTAGATGTCAAAGTATGATGGACCACAAAACATCCAAAAGGATATCCTTCAAAAGCAGTGGGATGTATGGGTGTGAATTTCATAAGCCGGCAATAATATGCGTACGCATACTTGGGGGGAAGAACACTGCTTAAAATATGTACTTTCTGCTAGACCAGTGGGGCTCGTATACTTCCCAAGGCTAGACCTTCTGCCTCCCCTTTGCAGACTTCTCTGCGGAAGTGGCTGGGGCAAGCTTTTGCAAAACTGTTAAACGCAATTTTTAAAGAGAAGTACCTAAACATTTGGGACTAGGTAAAGAGCTGCAGGAAAGACTGGAGTTGGGCTTCAGCTGCACCCATGCCGGTGGTGGAGCAGGGTTGCTTATGGGCGTGTTCTTCAAGTTTATTGTGTGAGTGAGACAGGCATCAGGAATGGGGCTAGTCTTTCACCAAAGATAGGTATGCATTTAAATGCATGCTCCCTAGGAAAAAAGGAGGCATTTGCATTTTTCAGGGCAGTAATGAGTGTTACGGAGTGGGGAAGAAAGTCTGTCTCCTTTTTCCTTCCCTCTTTGCCCTTAGTAACCATTTAACTGCCAGACAATCTCTGGCACAGTCTCTGACCTGCCTGCCTGGGCTGTATCCTGGCTTTTGCCCGGAGGAGGGTGCCCACTCCTCAGACTTCTTTCCCTGCCAGGTCCAGGCAACCAACTTTGATTTATGTTGGCTTTGAACCAAATAATGAGTGAAAAGGGGAGGGGAAACATGAGCAGACCTTGGGCATGGCAATATTGCCCTTGGGCTGCTCTTTCCACGCTCTCATTGGGTGGGTGATGCTAAAGCTTGAGATTACTCTTAAATTTCAGTGGCAGAAAATTGGAGAGGACTGGCTAGAAATAGCCTGGGGAAGAGAAACTGTGTCCCAGAAAAAGCAAAGATATTGCTGAAGAAGGAAAACCCAAGGGATTTCCTTCCCTGAGCGCTCACAGCTGGGCTCTGCCCTGTATGGAGGAACAAAAGGAAAGAAGGCTCCATCAATCTCCCTCTTATTAAATTGGCATGGCTAATATATTTTGCTAAAATGTGTTCATCATGCTGTTTAAAACAACCAGGTTAGAAATCTACTGACAATAAATGAAGATTTATTGGTTTTGGTGTCATTGGGGCACCTAATGCAGGTTTGGAATACTAACTGGAATTTGTGAAAGGGGGGGAAAAAATGTCCCAGTGCCATTTAATTAACTATCTGGCCAGTATTTCTCCCTTTTTATTGAAAAATCTGTAAGTTGCAACTGGCTTCAAGCACACCCTTGTACAACTCTGCCAACAGTTAGCAAATAAACACATTAAAATACAGAAAGCCTTGTACAGCTCCACATGTACCAGATAAAATCATACCTTGAACCATGGAGGTGGTTTGTTAAAACAAACCAGAATATAATAATTGCATTTTCTAATTAAAAGGAAGTTATTAGAAGAAAATTAGTATTTCTTTTATAGGCATAGCAGGAATATCAGCTAGTAAGTGTGTCTTTGTGGTATAACTAAGAGATCAGTGCAAATGTGAGCAGTGCTTTCTTTTTAACTTAAAACCCAATGTAAATAACCCATTTTATGCAAGTAACACTGCACAGGCATTTTTATTGCTTGTTCTCGATATTATATTGTTATTCAAAGTGACATTGTAAGCTTTGATCAAAATACAGGAGATTCAAGTCTTAAAATTTCTACAAGACTTTGAATTAAGTTTGGGGTTAACACCTTACAAGACTTAATGGAAAGAAAATAAATCCAGGATATATTGTCTTTTGGGGGAGTTGATTTAAATAAACTTTCATATAATTTGTCCAAGTAGCCTTGAGAGAGAGAACAGTATGAATTGTGAGTCCTGACTCACTCTCTGGGATGCCCCAGAAGTTTAAACTGGAAGTTTCTGTGCTTTGCTGGTAGCGGTGCCTCTCCTGACTCCTGTTCTGGGCTTGGGGCTTCCTTTGTGAGCGCTGCCCTGTGGTGCCGCTGCAGCTCCCCGGCCCTTATGGAGATTGCACCCGCTGTTTGGGGAGCTGCTAGTGTAAAAGAAAAACTCAGGATTTGTTACTCAGGGTCAAAGCACTGGCATCAAATGAATAGTTCTGCATTTTATGGGCACAGAATATGTAAAGCTCAGCTCTTCTGTAAGACCTACCAAAGGGGAAAAAATCTAAACCTGTCTGGTGACACGTTAATGCCACATCAAGTGACTGTGTTTTGGGGAGGTGGAGACCACGTTTGGCATTCTTTAAAAGACAACTAAAAGAAATCTAAAACTACCGAATTAACTTTATTGCATCTCTTGCAGCCACTGGAGCTCTTGCAGTCCCTCTGGTCAGGCTTCCAGTGGTAGCTCTGGGGTTGTAAGGTTAAGGACTCATTTACTAAGCAGTGCAATTTTCTTTCATTTTTCATTTACAACTATCTCTATTCCTTTAAAAACTGAAAGGCCCTTACAAAATGTATTGTACTTATGTGTTATTGCTGTCAATTAAAGTTATTAAATCATAGAACCTTAAAAGTGAAATCCAAATATGTATTAATATATTAATACAATATGTATTAATATATTCAGTCTTTGCATAGTCACTCATTGTAGAAGTGATGAGTATTGTATTGAGGCGGCTCTGGATGTTGGCAGATGTTTCTTTGGAAGGATCAAAATATTAATTTGAGTGTTCATTTTGTGGTGTTTCTGGGGGCAGGACAGACACAGAAGGAGAAGCCTTAAGGGTGGCAGAGTAGGGGAGTGGAGCTGATCCAGCTGCAGTATTGGCTGTGGGTTGTCGGTTGCTGGGGCAGGAGCTCAGCTGAGAGCTGGAGAAAATTAGGGTGAGCAGATGAGATGGTGCTGCCTTGTATGTAGGGGTAATAAAAGATAAGAAAAGAGCGAGCCACATCCTGAGCCCTGTTTAGAGGGGTGATGAGGAAGAAAGAGGAATTGCCAATAACTTGTAAGTCATCGGCCTGAAATACTGGTGGTGGTTTCAGGGAATTGAAGACAACGGGGGCAAAAGCCAAATTTTTCACAGCCGTTTGATACGGTATTTGTGTTCGTGCTCTTTTGTGAATTCCTTAAATTAGCAATTTCACTTTTTTGCAAGTCTACTGTACTTTGACTCTTAACTGAATTAAGTCCCATTATAAATGACATCTTTCGAACAGTCGGAATACAGGTTAGCACTCCCAAGAGGGGTGCTTTAATGAGGTTGTTGCTATGACAGCTCAGCTTCAGGCAGCACACGTGCCACTTCGAAATACCCTCTTTCCCCTCAAATATTACAGCAACTTCTGTGAGTGCCTTTTTAGAACTTCCCTTTTAGTGGAATTTATGGCCAGCACTTTGTGTTTCTATTCTCCCAATAATGCAACTGAGGTTCTGATAGTCCGTGCTGTTTATTTCTGAAATGTTAATAGTAATGCATGGTTTGACAAGTTAAACAATAAGGTGTTAACTCTGACAATTTCAAAGGATGGTCTAAGGACTAAGTCAAAAGATTTACAGAAGGAACAGGCACATACACTACAGTGTTTACAGTGGGAATGTATGGGGCCTGTATTTCTTAAATTCACATCAGAGAACTTCTCAATGGATGGAAATTGTTTATTATATACTATGGCAACTGGTAGAAATACAAGTGTTCCCATTATGATGCAGCCGTGTGGGTGGGTGCAATGTTTTGCCTCTTCAGAGGAGCTGGCTGTGGTCTACGGCCGTGCTGTGTGTAATGTCTCTTGATATCTCAAAGATGTTAAATCATGCAGTTGTATTTGTCTGAAAGACTTTCAGTGTGAGTCTGAGAGGTTAATATTAAGGCAAATGCCAGTGTAGGAGCCAGCAGTCAGGGGCTGCTTCTGCTGCCCATGATGCAAAAGGTGTCAGCTGTCAGAATGCCTGTTGGCTTTACCACTGCTGCCTGAGTCGTGTAGGCTCCCTGGGTGGGAAAGAAGCCTGTCCTCTTGGAAATCAATTCACCCCATCCCTACCTTTCTACACTTTCTACCAACTCTTGCACAGTTAAATGTGGGTAAGGTAGTTCCAAGCCCAAGGCTTTGAACCTCAGTGTGGTCCAGAATAAGAATGATACTAGTATCTTTTTTTTGGTGGGGGGCAGGTAGCAAAAGTCTGAACCACTATTTAACAGTGTTTTTCCATGAAAATGTTAGGCTAGTCTTTAAGAAGGATGGTGGCAGAGTAAGCAGTCAGTATTGTGAATATTTCTGTTGTTGCTTGCCTATGAAATAGCAAAATGTCACCTTTAAACTCAAGTGAGCATCTCTAAAATGTATTTCTGCTGCCTTCATGTTTTCCAGTTGCTTTGTAGGCTTGGGTAACTTCGTTGTTCTGTCTCCTCTTCCTTCCAAGCTTTGAAAGTAGTTTTTAAATGTATGACTCTGACATACAGAGAGGAGTCATACTCAAATCTGACATGACCTATATAAATATTGCCTTAAACATTGGCCTGGATGAAAAGGCTTATTCCCTTTCCATAGGTGTTCAGTTTTCTTGTCTGCTTAGCTGTGAATTGTTGCAGTCGCTTCTCACCTGACATGTACCTCTACCCACTGGTGGGTGCTCTGCCACCTTGCTACCTGTTGGAAACAAACTTCTTTATCACCACTCATCTCAGTGAAATTAAACCCAGGGAGATGTTCAGGAACTACGTATTCAAAAAAGGCAAAGCTTTCTGGGGTTGCAGTTAATCAGCTTAAAAGTTTTTTTTGTTTACTGCTGCTTTAGAAACAGTGCACTATAAAGATCTGGATTTATTTTTTGAGTATTTTATTGTAAGCTAAAAATACCTTGGTACTAAAGAATAAAAAGGCTGGCTATATAAATCAATGCTTCATTGTATTTATTATGCTATTTTCTAGGCCTCCAAGTATACTAAATTTTCATAAATGCAAAGTCATTCAGCTGTATCCAAATCGGCTCAAAAGAATCTGATGAGAACATTTAAGGTTTTTGCAGGTTCTGATAATAGTGTTTACCGTAAGTGTGCTTGTCCGAGTTTCTTTCTATGACTGAACTGAAAGTGCAATTTCTGTATAATTTTAATGACCAGCAAGTAGGTTCAAATATTCCACACATTATAGTCTTTTTCCAATTCGCTGTTGGCTTATTTGGCCATTAGTGCCACTTATTCCCTCATCATAATTTTGTCCTCTTTGAAAAGAAGGTGGGATAGAGATTAGCAGGTGTCCCCCCAAAAAAACCTCAACAGGAAAAGTAAACCCAGCACCCAGGATGCATCAACAAAAGGAGACCAGATGCAGAGTGAAAGGCACATGGTACGGATTCTGGCTTCTCCCTACAAAGATTGCTGCAAGAACAGAAAACACGCTGTGATTTATTCTTGTGGTGAAAAACTGCAAATGGAACAAGAAGTACAGAAATCTCAATATGTTGTTGGTAATACAATTTACATTTAGAACAGTGTGTCCTCCTTTGCCATTATGCTCTATTTAAGCATAGCTAAATTAAACTAGTCTATAGGCAGAGCTTCTTGAACTGCAGTCAGAACTTTCACTAAATGAACATCTAACACTTAATGGTAATTATACAGCTTCTAAAAAAAAAATTCCCATGTATTATATTTGTTCAGTAGTTATCTCCATGTATAATAATATCAAATTAAGCTGTCTCTCAAAGTTGTAAATCATATCATTTTTACACAGACCAGAAAATGACTTGTGCTTAAAGTTATGTTTATCTGTGTATATATATGCAGTGGATTTCAAATTGAACAGTTCCAGACATAATTTTCCCTAATATTGGTTAATCCATCTTTAATTAAAATGTTAATTGCTAATCCAGATACTACATGTAGAAAAATCAGCCTACAGTAAACTGTGCTTTATTTGCACAAGGACGAAAAATGTGCAATTATATGGCAATCTGCTGTGCGGAATTGCAATGTAGTCATCTTTCATCTGCGATAACCAACTGAAAACACATTGCTGCGTTAGTGTGCTAATTGTTTACCCCCCTAAAAAAAGGGGGGGTGGAGGGGAAGTTAATTTAGTGCTAGTTAAAACTTCCCACTTGGGTCCAAGTATGGCCTGAAATAGTGTTTCAGGGGAATTGTTGCACAGAATGGGTTATGCCAGTGCTGCTGCGGCCGAAGTTGCCTCTGACTGTTTCTCGGCTAGAAAACACTGTTGAAATCATGTCTCCTACATAGTCCAGAACAAAACTTCCTCTGTGTCTGAGCAATGTATTTCAGAGGTCAGACCCAGTCAATCTTGTTTTCCAGCCAAGGGTTGCAGAAGGTAAAGTTAGCTAGGTGAAGGTTGTGCCTGTCATGTAAAAAGTGCTGCTAACTTGCTTCAGAGGGCTGCGGTGGGGAAGATTCACTTTTGCTTTTCATCGTTGAGATACAGTCTGTGTGCAGCTCAGTTTACTGATATATTTTTTTTTTGGTAGTACTCCCTACAGAGAGTTAAGCAAGTGGAGTTACAGCATTTCTCACTTAGCCAGTAATAATTCTGTGATTCCTTGTGCAAAGTCGCACACGTAACTGTGGCCAGGAAGTCTTTGGGGGGCTTGAATTAACTGATCTTGTTAAACAGAAGATAATTACAATCCTAGTGGCTGAAAATTTGTTTTTCATGTAAAACATTAGGAAATACTTAATTGCTGAATGAAATCACACACACTGCTTTGTACCTCTGAATCAGTGCATTCAGATCTTCTGGCTTGTACCTGTCTTTCTTCTGTCATTAATGGCATTGTTAGGAACAATACAATGTAGATATGTTTCACACAACTTTTTCTGAGTAGTCATGTTCTCAAATCACAAACTCTTCAAATCACACAAGATTTTTTCAATCAAAGCCATATATTAAATGAGGAAAATAGACTTGCCTATAGAGTGCCATCTGTTGATTTTTATTTAATTAGAAAATCATTTTCATAAATCTGTGTCACTTACACAAATTGTGTACTAATAGACAGGCTTTTAAAAATACCCTCATTCTTTTTCCCTAAAATCTGAAAGGAAAAACATTCCCCTAAAATATATGTAAAATATTAAATACCACTAAACAGTACTTAACAAAAATCATGTCTCTTAATTCCAGAAATCTTAATAACATGTTCCTGGTTGGGGGTTTGTCTCAATACCATTGGAAAGGCTTGAGCTTTTGGGTTTTGGATGTGCTTTTTTCATATTTTTTTAACCTGTTCATTTTTTCATCAAAGGAGGTCACCTTTTCACCTTTCTTTTAATCTTTCCTCCCTTTCATTCCCCTTATTCCAGTGTTCTTTCCAACTTGTGAAAGTCACTTAATCTCTGTTTGAAACTGTACCTGATTTGTTCCAGCAGGACAGCTTCTCTTAGCAAGTTCATCCAAATGGATAGAGAGGAAGATGCCTTTGACGTTTCTCCTGTATCAGGAGGATGCAGCCGCTCCTTGCTAAGAGCTACAAAAGAGAGGTTATTTTAGGAATGGTATGGATTTGTATGTATCGCTTTGGCTTGGTTTACAGTCACTCTGTCTTTGAGACGTGTTTCAGTATCTGCTATTGATGCGTGAATAATACTGCTATTTATAACTTGTTTTCAGGCAAGAAAACTGGTCACTGCCACCAGGAGAGGCAGTATGCCTGCCTGCGTGGAAATTGCCTTTGTTTCAGTTCCTTACAAGGCCAGGATAAATATAAAAAAAGTCCAAGCTCCACCACTTTTTCAAGGTGAGGTGGTGTTTTTGAGCTGTGTTATGCGGCCAGGCAGAGCCCACTCCAGAATAGCTTATGCCAGCTAACCCATCCAGGCAAGCCCAAAGCCAGGCTCTTGGGGGAGCTCTTGTCTTTCCCTTTGAGTCCTTAAACCATCTCTAGTACTAAGTGTGACGTGTGCTATCTGGTGAAAACGTGCCATCCTACCAACTGGTATCCTTATTTCTGCAAGTTCCTTGAAAACCGATCATCTTTCCCATGGTCTCCTGATGTCTGGTTTACTTAACACAGTTGGGTAGCTGGGGCCCTGGAGCAAGTTCACTTGTGCCTCAATTGTATTATTTCCTTTTCTTCTTAGCTAGACAGAGCGGGTTAAGAATGACTTCATTTTCCTCTTGTGTTGTAGGCTAGGACTAACAAAATCTAAAGACAAACCTGCTATTACAGGAATTGTCTACAAGAGAAACGGTTGAGTGATAAGGTTCAGGATTGGTGAGGGTGTAGGTACTAATAGACATGTAAAACTGATCTTCACAAGATATTCCCAAAGTCATTATTCAGTGAATAATCTTATAAATGAGGGGTTATATAACAATTGCTTTCTCAAGAATAATACGTTTTTCACTTAATTTGCCTTTGCAAGCTGATTTTTCTTGAACCTGCAAAATTGAGTTCTTTCCTAAGTGGAGGATCAGTTAGAAAAAATTATGAAATGCATATTGTATATATGTTGAGTCCGGGGTTATCTGATGTAGGAAAAGGAATGGGTTTAGGAAGAGAGCATGCAGATAAATCAAAGTGGCTCTTCAGAAGAGATCAGGACACCCGCTCCATGAGCCTGAGGAACTGCCAGGCTTCAAATGCCACCTGTTAACTGGTGATACAGTTCAAAGGGGGATGCAAAGATGAGGTGACTGGAAAACAGTTTGAGTAGATGTTTAAAACAAAAACAAAACCAAAAAAAACCCAAACAAACCAAAAACCACAAACAAAACCAACAAAGGCTTCTGTTAGCATGATAAAAGGGAAGGATGGGAGGTCTGACTCAGGTTCTTTTAGTGGATAGAGTGGCCAGAAGAGTCAGGTAGTTAAGTGGAAGAGAAGGACAAATGAAAAGTAGATGTCCTTAATTTCTCCAGAATGTTTTCATTTTCCTTCCTTGTTCTACATAAGCAGATTCACTCTGGGTCTGTAAAGCTCTCGCATTTATCTTGCAATAACTGTCCCCAGAGCTTCAACCTTTTTACTAAACTACCTTTAAAAAAGCGCTGAGTGAAAGTTTAACAACCCCTCTTCTCCAATAAAGATTGTTCAATAAAATCATAACTTGTATTTCTTGGCCCAAATCCATGTATCTGATTCTGTATAGATGGAGGGCAAAATCTGCTGAAAGACTAGGAGGACATCCACCAGATTTATTCCCTTTGTTTTTTCTTTGCTTATTTTATCTCTGCCTGCACCTTCCCCCCTTTTCCTTTATATGCTTTTGGTGCAGCAGAAGTTTCTGAGACTGTATTGGTGTCTCTGGTGTAGGAGCCCTATCTTTCACATCATCTTGCCATACGTACTTTAAACCAGCTTTAAAAAGGATCCATTTCTAATACAACACCAATAGTTTTATGATTAGAAAGCTCCGTGTGAACAAAATCCCATTACTTATTTACCATTGTGCAATTGCTCCTGGACCGGTCTGGCATCAGATTGGGTTAAGGCACTTCTATCACATGTGGTTCTCTTTGTGGTTAGCTGTTTATTTCCCATTATAGCCTTTAAAATCCTACTAGCTTTGTATTTAATATGCTATGCTTGTTGTCATCAATTTAGAATTTCCTTGCAAAGTAACCACAACCCTTCTTTTGCTCAGGCAACGCCTTAAGACCTAAAACTGTGAGTGCAGTTGTAGAAAATCATATAGGAAAAGTCTCCCTTTAAAAATACATCTAATAACTGTGTTCGTATTTCTTCAGTGGTATAGCAATAACTTCTAAGCGCCTTCCCACTGTGGTGATTTCTAGTTCACTTTCAAAAATCCAGCTTATTGAAAAACGTCACTATTAATAGCCTTCTGCTAGTACAATAAAAGATAATTCAATAGGATATCCCAGTTAAGCAGGGGTACCTTGTTTACATTGGGTTTCTGCCCAGCAGCTGCTTTTGCTAAAGTTCTACAAATAATGCAGGAATTAATCAAGGTGTAACCATGGGGACAAGTTTGTATTGATATTCACCCCATGCAAGTGTAGTCGCCATAATGTGACCTGTAAAGATGAATTACATAATTCATCTGCCATTTGGTATGATCATAGGTAATGAGCTACCGATTTCTTGACTGCCTTGGGGATATGGTAATACTGTTGTTGCTGATGCTTCCCAGAAGAGTTGAAGAAAATGTAAAAATAGTATTTATTGAATTAGGGCTCCATTTTTCTTAAAGGTTTGCCCATAAGTTGTTAAATTAGGTTCCAAATATGTATATATACAGCAGCATAACCATGTTTTTGGGTGCAAATTCCATGATAACTTGTGCATGTTTTCTGAGTAAAAGGTGCAGGGAAAAACAACCAGTCAGTATTAGTGAGAATAAAGTAATTTAATTGGATTTTTCATATTTATTTTTAGCTTGTAAGATAACTGCCTCATTATGGGCGGTAGATTCTGATTTTATTACATCAGTGTTTATCAGAACTACATGCAGTTCCCGGAAAGCTGTAGCCAGTCACAAAAACCCTTTGGATGCTCAGAAATGGCTATTAAGAAAAGAATAGTTCAAAGAGATAAAGATGGGATATCTAGCGAAACAGCCATTTTGCTGGGGGGGGCAAGGATGGTTACATTGTTATGTGGAATTAATAGTACTATTTCAGTTAACTTGGCCCTACATTTAGAGCTCATCAAGACACCCATGGGAATATATGAATTAGTTTGTTTTAATTGCATTATTTAATTTCATTTGTTTAAATTGCTTTTCTGTTTTTATATGCAACCATTTTTTAGTTGAAAATACTTTCTGATTTGGATTTGCATGTGTGCTTGTTGTGTATGCTCACTACTTTGGTTTTACTCCAAAGGTCTTTTCTTTTTCCTGAGAAAAATAGTGAGAATTAATGTGTTGACAAAATCTAGCCATGACTTCAGAGAGAGTTGTGAATAATGAATGCAGGATCTTTCTCTTTCACTGCAATGGCAGTAAAACATTAGCCAGCTTTTTATTAAAAATGCTGCATTTGTAATTATGCCCCAGAAAAGAACAATTCAAGTGTAGAAAACTTAGACCCTGATTTGCCAATATATTCTGTGGAAGTGGACAGATGGGGCCTGATTTGACGTAAACAGAATTTTGCACTGGTTCAAACAGCTCTATGTACGTGCTTCTGGATCTGGGTTTAAATCTTCCTGGAGAAGAAACAAAGTTAGCTTTCAACAAGGGCTAGTTAAAAGATAAACATGGAAGGGGACGACATGGGAAAAGCTTTCTCACTTATGTTTCCTTAGTCTTACAGTATGAGGTTGTGCAATTCTTGATGCTGTTCGATGTCAGTCAGTAAAACACATTTATCAGATGTGGCTAATTGTTTAAACATGATTCTGGCAAAACCAGGCAAGACTTTGGTTTGTGCGGCCTAAGGGAATCCTCCTAAACCATCCTCTTGACGTCAATGGCAGCTTTGTCATTGACTTGAAGATTAAAGGGTTCAGTAAGGTGAATTGACTTAAATCAAAGTGATACAGCTCTGATTTAAATCAACAAGCAGAAAACTGTGATTTAAATAATTGATTTTAATCTTATTGTGAATTTATAGTGTTAGCTGTTTTCTTAGAGCCAAATTACTTGACTGGTCTATCAGTTTAAATGTACTGATTTGTGACCAAAGAGAAATTTAGCAGATGTATTTTTGGCCAAATAGTGAAACACTCTTCCCATTTACATGGGTCTTTTCCTGACCAGGTCCGTATTCAACCTTAACTCTTAATAAATTTTTAGCTTCTGTTTGATATGTGAATGGGTGTGATTGAATTCAGTGTCTGTTAATTCTCAAGCCATGTATGAGTGTTTATATGCCTTTATTTTAAAACTGGATGTGACTTAAGTCTGATTCCGTGCACTTTATCCACCATTTGGAATGGATTTTTGTGGACACTAGAGGGAGCACATATTGTTTCAGGAACTGAAAATTTTAGTCCTGTCAAACCAGAATGATCTAGTCAGGCAACTATATATGATATTAGTAATCAAGTTTGTATATCTCAGGTCACTTGTCAAGGGGAAAACATGCCACAGATAAAGGACTTTTTTTTTTAAAAAAAAAAAACCTTCTCTAAAAAAAAATATTTATCACTTTTTCTAGGATGCAAGAGTGGCACCTTGCGTTCTCCAGCATAGTTTAGAATACATATCAGGCACAAAGTGGCAAGGCAATGTAGGCTGATTTCAAGCATGTACTGTTTTTTGGTCAATACTGCTGCATGGTTGGATGTGAGAGGGAGGTACTGGCAACATCTGCCTGCTCTTCTGCCAAGCCATTGTTTCTCACAGGGCTCGGTGTTTTCCTTGCCCCATCACAGGAAACCCCACAAAAACCATAGCATCCAGGCAATACAGAAAATTGGAAGATTTTTTCATGAAATTCCTAAAATACATAGGTAAATAAAAGAAATTAAAAAAAATAGTAGTGCAGTGCTCCTCAGACTTCATCCTTCTTTCTGTGTTAAAGAAATCTATTGTCTGACTGAAATGAGATTGCTACAATCCAAAGTATCTTTTGGGTAGGGACATGAAGTTGTTGATACTGCATTGAATTGTACAAGATGAATGAGGTTAGAGTTTGGTGATGAAGAAACAGAAATATTTCATGTTTTCTGATACATAGTAAGGGTTGGAGCACTGGTAGTAATTTGTTTTTTTGTCTGTTTTTTTCTTCTCTTTAGCCTTTTAACCAGTTTTAACTTTGAGTTCCGATGACTCTAGTTGGTTTCAGTAATGTTACGTCCATTCCAGGGAAAATGTATTGGTTATAATAAGAATATTTCATCTCAGAAGTAATTTTATTGGCTTGTGTTAAAATGCATTGATTTTTTTTTTGGCTGAAATATTTGGGCTTTAGGGTAGATGCATTTGTTCTGGTTTGGAGTGCATTGGAGTCAGTAGAGCTCTTGTGTTTCAGCAACATTTCCATTTAAAAGCAAATGTAACATTTGAAAAGATTAAATGGACATTAATCGTTCAGGCATCATATTTTCAAACATGCCATTCTTTCTAACCTGTAAAACGTTATGACACTTGAAAGAATGCTTTCTAATCTTACTCTGTTAATCTTATTTTTAATGTACGTAACTGTAAATCTGTTGTGTAATGCAGTGTTTGCCTTACTAAAATGTTTGTATTAGTGATTTCTGTCTTTCTGTCTTAACTCAGAGATAGTAAGGTTGGCTGACTAATGCCTATTTAATTTCTTTTCCCTCTGCAATGTAATTGAAGTGAGATGTGAACACAATGTCTTTAACCTATCATCAAACAAGAGCCTTCAAGTTTCTTGTCTGAAGCAGTGCTATCAACATCATCCGTGATAGCAGGTAATCAGTTGCACCTATTGATTTGACACGGATTTCCATCACTTCTGCCAAGTGTGCTGTAACCCCTCCAGAGCCTTTGCTAGTCTAAAGTTATTGTTTTCTATTCTCTGCCTCCATTTCTGCGTTTAAAATAGGGATACTTTCCTGTCTTTCATGGTTACAAAAAAATAGTGGTATTTTAAAGGCGTTATAAAGTTCTAGAGCCTTCTGGCACTGTCAGAGTCCCAAACTTTATCATTAGTCCACAGAGTGAAGTTCACTCGCACCAGTACTGGAAACAAATACCCTTTGCATAAGGAACTACCACCTCTGAACCAGAATCGAGACCTAATATTGAAGTTCAAACCAATGACCGTATGGCGCTCTTCCAGCAAATTACTCTTCCTTGTGTACCGTTGTTATGCAAGCTGTTTGCTGTAGTCCTGGGCAAATACATATGTACACAAACACATACATATCTATATGAAAAACATATATATTAAACACATACATAGACCCATATTTTCCCTTCCCATGTTGAAATCTATGGGAAAAGCTTTGACAGAGTTTTGGGGGGAGCCTCTCCCCCCCCAGTTTTTTTTTCCTCGTAATTTTCTGCCAGTCATCTCCCATCGGGATGAGTTGCTCTTGCTCCCTTCTCCACAGCTAGTCACTAGCTCAGATTTTTGACAGGTCTCTGCCAGAGATGAAAGATCTGTGGAAAGTACGGATGTGATAATTCTGGGAGAGCTTTGGCCGAGTTTGTTGTCCGTGTCAGCAGATGGAGCTCCGATGGACCTCAGCTCTGTCGCCAACACTGAAATTGCCTCACTGGCTGGGCAGCGCAGTTGTTGCTCGGTGCCTAGCATTCTGGTCCCGGGTTCATAAATAAAATGCATTATTTGTGTGTGTTGTGGTGTTCTTTTCCACAAGCAGGCTATGGTGGAAACAGCTTGTAAAGCTGTTACTTCTGTAAAAGAAATACACCTGTGATGTGGCTGTAGACTGCTGTGGTCTGTGCTGTTTGGCCATGTTGGGAAGGGCAGAGAAGCCCTCCTCTTGCTCTCTTCCTACTGCCAAGTACCCTTCCCTCTGATAACTCTGTGCCTAGAGTATGAGAAGAATGACATGAGATTCAAAGATTGCTTAAAATGTGCATCATTAAGCCAACGACATTTTTACGCAAGTATGTGTATAATACTAAGATTGAATACCTGTGAATAAGATGTACAACATGTACTTGTTACAGAAATGTTGTTTTACATATGTCTGTCTTGTGAACTTAACTATTTTTTCCATATTTGGCTGCTCAGCTGTCCCTAAATCTCATGCAAGGAGTAGGTTAATAGTAAAATTCTGTTAGAGCTGCCTTTAATTCATGTAAGTGGAAGAACATGTTTTAAGTACTGAAAAAGAGTCTAGCTACATACAGAAGACCTATCAACTCATGGTTGTTACTCAAAGTTAAACAAAGGCAAATAGGCTTTTGTGTGTTTAAATCCAACTAGTATGGCTATCAACAAATTAATGACTTAAAAACCAAAAACAATTCTGCTACATTTAATATTCTGCAACTGCGAGCCGAAGTATTATATACATTAATCAATTTGTCATAAATGAACCTGTTTTGTATACAAGCAAATAAAATAGACATGCCACAATGTATTTTATTCATAAACCAATATGTAACAAATGGACATAGATTTAATCTCTAACTTTTAAAATAAAATATGCTTACATCAGTCTGCTTGTTATACAAATTTATATATCCTATATGAATCAATATGTGATATATATAAGCTACTTTTAACTCTGACATGTTTGGTACTTCATAATTACCACAATTTAATGAAAAGTTCCTATTTTCAAGACAGTCCTAGAAGCAACTCAGATTTTAATTAAAAGTTTTACCTTGGTTTTAAGAAGGCTGCTTTAGCCAAGGGGAGATAATGTCCTTTTATAGTAGCACATCTTCCTTCTGTTCCTAATTGATGTTATTTGCTGGCTCCTGAAGAATAATTTATGCTGCTGTTAAGGGGAGGGGGAGAAAAAAAAGTCAGTGTTATAATTTATTTTTAGAATAACACTTTTCAATATCAGAATGTTCATGCTTTTTCTTTCTCCTAGTAGGTAAATAGTGTTTAAAAAAGAAATGCATTACGATGTTCTTAATTGGTGAAAAATGTGATATTTTACTAACGAAGTAAAAGCGACTGCCAGGATGTGTTTATTGATGAGACAGCAGTGTGCGCTGTGGCCCACTGGAAAATTATGTCTTGAAGCATGTACTTGTCCTTTAGCTTCCAACCCAGTCCTGGCATTTCTTATTTATTTTTCATTTTGGTTAGGAAAGTTTACTGTCTGTGATGTTCACTGTGGAGTATTTGCTCCAGCACTGTGAATGTATGATTACAGAAAAAGTCTGCTAGGTACCTTTAAAAAAATACAGATTATTAAAACTAAAAAAAAAAGTGTAACATTTCAGAGAGAATATGTAAAGCAAGAGCTGAGCATCATTCAAAAATCAAAGTAGCCAGTCTTTAAATCCAACAAATTCTTTCTGAAAAAATGTCCCCTCTGATGCAAAATATTTTCATTAGAAGACTAAAAACTACCTGATGGGAGGCGAATCAAACCAAGGGAAGACAAACAATAGATTGACAAAAGCAATCAAGGGAACAGTAAGCAAACTGAGAAAAATAAGGGGAGTATTTTGACATATTGATCTTAAGAAATCTCTTCCCAGTCTTACTAGTGTCTGTAAGAGTGGTCCTGCAGTTGTGGTGTGGTGCCTGTTTAACTCCGGGGAGAACCAGGGTTGGAATAATGAGAACTTGAAGGCAAAAGCTGATCCTGCTGATACACATCTCCACTAGCCAGATCATAGCTGACAGAGGCAAGAAGGAGAACTTTTTGAGATGTTATTATTCCTTTGCCATGTGCATGGTAACATGATACCTAGCTCAAAGACACTGAGTAATGTTTCAGTATAAGTCAAGAAACTCGTGCATATGGCTGAATTTATTTAATATATTTACTCCATATTGACTTGGTTACGAATAACCCTTGTTTCAGCCTCTTCTTGGTCCTAAAATGATGACAAGAAAATTATTTTCGTATTTATCAAAGAAATTGGGTGGCTACCTAGCTGTTATTTTCATAAAATTGTAATTGCAACGATTGATCACTACGGTGGCAGATGTACATGTAACGTTGTTAAATATTCAAAAGATAAATTTCCGAAAAAAGAGCTCAGGCACCTTTTGTTAAGGCGCTTACAATTTAAGAGACAGATTTACAAATACTTGCTGTCGGCTTGCTCTGAGAATCAAGGATCCTGCTGAGCACTAAGAGTTATTGCAAATCAATGGATTCTTAGTATGCAGAAGGTCAGATGTGTTTCTAAAATACAGAGATGTATAATTAAGGTATTACAGTGCATATGTGCCTTGTTTAAAAGATCTCTTTATGACGGATTGTTATTCACCTCAATCTATCAAGTAGTTAATTTTAAATCCTAAGGAAACACATATCCATATGTATGTTACTCTGGAAAGCTGTTATGTTGCTTTGAGCATAATAATGCATATTTGTAATATGTTTGCCTCTGTTTTCATGTCAAATGGCTTTCAGAGCCATTGTTATTTTTTATGCTAATTGCAGAGTTATCCCCTTTGTTCTATAGTACGCCTCATGGAGTTTTATATTTCAACTTTTTTTTCTTCTTCCACCACCCCCCCCCCCCCAATCGCTCTGTCTTTACACCCCAAGCCAACCTGACTATTCCTGCATTAACCTAGATTATTTGATCAACTACCTGATTCACTTGACCTGGAGCCTGGATTTTTAGAAATCTACTCTGAAGTTTAGCATATGAATTCGTGCTTAAGTACCAGAGTAAGTAATTCAATCGTCAAAGCTGCAAAGTTCCCTGCACTTCCCACAAAATCAGACAAGAACTGCTCGTTATTCAGGGGGGTTGAATTTAGCAGGCTGTGGGGGGAGCTTCTAGTTTTTAAATCTTGGTCCAGGTTCTCACTTCTGCCAGGCCAATAGAGTCAGGCAGGCAGTCTGCTTGTCTCAGAAGGTACCTGCAGTGTCAGACGATGTTACAGTGTTTGATCATGAATTTTCAGTGTATGGTGGAACCGACTGCTGGCATTATGTACTAGAAATCCCGTAGTCTGTTCTTATTTTATGTTGTCAGTATTAACAGGTGTTGTACCGCTGCATGTCAACATTCCTTCAGAAGGTCTGCATAATCAGTGTAATAATCGGTAAAAAGCTCGTTTAAAAAAAGAGGTATTAATTGAGCTAGGGGCTTTCCAGTCTCCCTCAAAGGTAGTAGCAGAGCGGAGATGGTTCATCCCAAAGCTGGTATCACCACAGTGTGGTTGGTAACCTGCGCCTGGTCTCATTAAAAAATCCCAAACCAACCAACCAGCAAAAAACCCCACAAAAGGCAATAAGCCTGTGTTAGTCCCCCTATATGTAATGTTCATGTTTATCTGAAAAATGAAGTTGAATGGTTTGAACACTGCCCCTGAGCAGTTAGGGGCTGGGTAGAGAGGAGTAGTGTTTCTACCCAGTGGGTGGGAGAAGGCTTTCTCTCTTTTTGGCAGTGCGCAGCAAAACAACATTAGGAAATGTTCATGATTTCCGGCAAGGGAAGCTCCAACTGTAGAGAACAGAATGTCACCATGAGAGGATGTTTAGCGGTGGTACTGGTGCCCAGAGGGACTGTGATATCTCCATCCTTAGAAATATTCAGCAGTATACTTGACAAGCTCCAGTGCAAGCAGATCTAGCTCTGAATTTAATTCCTCTTTGAGAGAGGGAGTTGGACAAGGACCTTCAGGGGTCTGTTCCAAGTTACAGTAGTGTGTGATTTCCAGACCAGGAGGGTCCAAACAGTATTATAGTCTTAAAAGATTTTGAACCACCTTCCCAGGTAAGTACTTAAAACATAAGATACATTTCTCAGCCACTGAGAAATGCAGGGGCTGTGAAAGAAGCCTTTAAAACTTACCTGAAAATTGCACCAAAATAGTAGGCTCCTTGGAGAGACAGTCCCATAGTTGAGGCCAGATATACACGTATTTCCCGTTAGCTTAAATCAATGGTTTATTTCAAAAAGATTTGTGAAAGCTATGGTATTTGAGCAAACTATTACTGTTAGCACAAAATATCAAAAGTTCAAGAAGGAGCCTGTATGTAAATTTGCAAAGGAAATTTTCAGAATATAAAAGGCTTTTCTTTAGAAAAGCTGTTTTGTCTGTGAAAGTGTTTCTAACCAGTGCAGTAACTGCTACAGAACATGTGTAGGGTAGCTGATAATACAGTGGTGGCACTGTAATGTAATGTCAACCTCAGAGGTGGGTTTTCACTGAAAACCAACTTTTGGGTTGCAAAACCAGTTACGATAGATATGATAAGCAGCTTGATAAAGTGGAGAAAGACACATTTTGCTTTGCACAGTGACATTGGTCATACCTGGAAATTTTACAAAGAATTCTGAGCCTTGCCAACACCAAACAGCTGGAAAAAAAGAATGGCAGGGAAAGTTCAGCTTCAGAACGTTAGCTTCAGCCTGGGCTAGTCAAAAGTGGTGTTGATCCTCAGGTAAAGGTAGCCTTGACTTTGACTTGTCAAGACTATGAATGTGAAGCGGAGGACATGATGTGCTGTATTAAAGGCTGTATAGCAACATTTATCTTGTTGCACTTGGACAACTGTGTAATAGTTGAGCCAGTGCAATGGAAGTGTTATTTGGACAAGGCACCTAGAGCTTTTTGTCCATAAGGGACCTTCTGAGTTGAAGATAGAGGTCTTTTGATTAATGCCAGCTTGTGTTGGAAAACCATCCTTCAGTGTCAAGTGCAAACAGCCACTGCACATATTCAGAAACTGCAGTGATTTGAAAGTCAGTGTTGGATTTTGGTGGAGCAAAGCCAGTCCCAGAGGCTTCTCCCACACCAGCAGTCATTGTTTTATGTGTTTGTCTTGCTCTGTGAGGTGCAAACATCTTGGGGAGAAACCTTTTGAAGTGGTAGTGAGTGTTCATGGAGCTACCTAGGACAAAAACAACCTCACCAGTTGTACTGCAGACCATTTGTGGTATTTTACCAATTTGTTGACACATCTAGAAGTTAGCCATAAGGAGAGCTGAGAGGCATCTTGAGTCTAGATTGACTTGGAGGACTGAAATCTGCACAGGATGTTGTGGTGAGAAGTAGAAATCACTGTGCAGATGCACTGAAGAGACTACGATAAGCCAAGCTACTCATGGCTTACTTCCTCCTTTAATTATCAAAGACAAACATGGTGGGACAGAGGTGGCCTGTGAGGAGGAGGTAAGAGTCCCAGTGAAACCAGAATTAAAGCCAAGTCTCAGAGACACTGAGCTTTTGTAGTGGCTATGAGTGATAGAAGATTGAGAGGTGTGAATCATGGCGGTTTAACACAGCGATGTGACCAACAGCCATGGGGGGTCTAAAAGGTACCCTGATGAGGTCCAAACGACTTGTTATAAAGGTTACTGACAAATCCTGCCTGTTTGGGAGGAAATCTGTTTTATGGGTGAAGGACAAGGGTGTTTGGGTTACTATAGCAATAATCAGAAATTGGTCAAAATCTTTTGGAGCTGTACAAGTACACCCAGTCTATATTACTGGCAGAGCAAATTACAGGAGTAACATGGGAAAATGCAGAAAAAGTGAATTGTATATTGAGAAGGCAGGAGTAGAAGGGAAAATTAAAAGGTCTTTCCAATTTTCTAGTTGGACCAGTGGTATTAATTAACTTGAGGTTTAATTGGGGGGAAAATAAGAAGACAAATTTTAGAATAAAACCAAGCTATTGTGAAACAGCGCTTGGCAGGGTCAACAAATTGCTGTAGGATACTCAAAAGCTGATAGATGACAATTCTGCTTAATTGCAGGGTCTGCTTTAGGGACCACAGGGTTTGAGAGGAGGAAATGCTTCTCTGGGAATGGACAGTAATATGGAAGAATGTCTGTTAAATAACACTCCTCCCATGGTAAGAGAGCTACTGAGAGGGGCAAATTTTAATAAATATTCCTCTGAAAGTCTGTAGAAGTTAAGAAATATCAGCTTTATGTTCTTCTGGAATAGTCTGGCTTTAGCAGCAACTTTGTTTTGACTTCTTGCTTTCTTCTTATGTTAAAAAGAAGTTGTAAATTCATTAATCTAATAATTAAAATGTCTAATTACAGAACTTACCTGCTTGAAAGTGTTTTTTCTCTTGTTTAGACATTCCTATCACGGTTTGTTACTCTAATAGCCATGCAAAAATATTAAAATATAACCAGTAAAAATACATCTTAGTAATGTCTCCGATAAACCAAAATAATTGTATAAAATTGTGCTGTTTCACGAGTGGTGGCCTCACCCCACCCGTCTGGAAACTATTGTGTTCCTCTAGTTTCCTCATTTTGGATCTGTAATTTCTGATGAACAGGTTTTGTTTTCTTTTTGGCTGCAAATGTAATACAGAAGTTCAGAAGAATGCCGCTTTTCATTAAATTGGTGTGTTCATCTAAAAGATTAAAGAAGTTCAGGTTTTAAGTTTTTGACAGCACTTTGGGTCAATTCCTGTTTTTAGCGAAATTGGTTCAGTCTTCTCAAGCTACACTAATACAAATTTCTGCACGTATAAAAAAGCTTTGTGAAGCATAACATGTCTACGGACTTGTCTGATTTTCCTTGCTACATTTATAGAAAAGATGGGTACATCAAGGGGAAAAATCCTGGCTAAGCAGTCAACTTGCAATAAAAATAAGAAAAGTAAAGGCTGTGTAAATTAATTCTGAAGTAGCACAGTATCCTTTTTGAAGGTGTAGAGAAGTGTGAAGGACAAGAGTGTCTCAGCTGAGATTTTATAAATCGCAAACTTTAGGCATTCAGTTTCTTTTCGGATTCTGACATACATACTAATCCCAACCAAACCACTGTTTGTTCAATATCCATGAATGAAAAGCCATTTTGTTCTTAAGTCTGCTTCAGAGAAAGTGTTCTCAGTACAGAGATCAGTCTTTGGAAGTTGAAAATTTTGGACGAAGAGGTGAGTTTTGAGAGAAGGTAAAATAATAGAAAAATGAATAAATGTCAACCCTGAACGTTAATGAAGCAGTTTCCATTGGAACACAAATGTGTGGCTCCTGTGCATGACATATTTAGCAATTTGATTGCATGTTTGTTCTGACCTTACAATTGAAAAAGGCTATTCAAGAATTCTAGGGTTTGAGGACCCTAACAAGGGTTCATTATGCTAACGGCTCCTGAGTAGGTTGCCATTAGGGTAAATTTACCCTAATGCTCGTTTTGTGGTAGCCCACTGGCAGGCAGTCTCACAAAGCCCTTCTTGGGGTCTGTAGCCTCTCCTGCCTCTGATACTTGTCTCCTTACTGCACTATACATTAAAAAAAAAAAAAGTCTTCCAAGGCAAAACATACATTTGTAGAGTTGTGTAACTCCATAGGGACCTTTGGAAATATAATTGATTACAGATAACTTTTTGATTAGTGTGAAACATTTCAAAGTGTCCAATAACTTAGCTGTTTAGGCTGAACTTTGTAGAGCTTGCAAAATGAGTTGAGTGTACATGAAACTTTCTAATCTGTATAAATTTTAGCTTCTACTGATTTGAACACATAGATATGGGAAAAGCTTTCTGTGCTAACTCATGTGGCTTACTGGTTTTTTTTTTTTTGATGTGCAGATTCAAAGTCACAACCTGAGCAGTGGCCCCTCTGTTGTGGCACTGTGCCCCAGCAGGTGCCAGAGACACTTAATCACCTTGAAGGCACCGTGCCATGACTTACTCACTGTGAAATTCTCTTATTTCTCGTGTAGTTATAAGGGGTATTTAAATTGGAACATAAATTGTCTCTAGTTAATTATTCCATTAAATGAGCAATGTGGACTGCTAAGCATTATTATTCCCATTTTACAATTGAAGAAACGAAGTTAGTGATGTCTTAGTGATACGGATGTGAGTATTTAGTTGCATATCTGGACTCTCATGAGTATCATAAATAAGACCAAAATCTGGCGTGTTTCAACTGTTCTGGTCATTGAAAACAGACTGATAATGAAGATAAATTTGTGCATATGCTGTACTTGTTCTGAATGTACAATTGGTACTCATCTCTGCAAGAATCAAATGCGAGGTCTGAACTCTGGCTACCGAATGCTCCAGGATAATTACCAAGCCCAAAAAATTAATCCCAAAATGGGATATAGTAATACTGCTGGATCTCTTTTTTGTAGGAAACTCAGGTGCTGTAATAGAGATATCTACATTTAGATCCTCTCTTTCGTCTGACACGTGAATTTTCTGGAGATAAGGATACACATTACAATCTAGTAGTAGTATTCAAGGAGTTTTATATGTTTTATTTTTTTTCCTGGAGAAAAAAAAAGGTTTTGTTGCAGATCACTCCTTTTAGCAAGGTGTATGTTACCTTTCAAAACAGTTGGGAGTACATGACCTGACTGGGTGCTTGTAAGGATTTCCTTACATTCCCAGACATTTTCTTGTTAAGTCGTGACAATATATGGGTTTTAGCACTTATTGCAGTTAATCAGAGATGTCTGAATGGAGCATCAAGGACACTTAGCTCTCAGGTGGGTCTGTGACTGCTCTTGGAGTACTTGAGTTGTGAAAGAAAGAAATAGATTTCACCGGCTTTAACTTTCATGAGAAGACTCATTAAAATACTGTATTTTGGCTCATCAAATCACCTTGCAGTGCAAAACCAGAATGTAAATTGGCAGCGCAAAATGACACTGGTTTCAGCATTTTTTTTTTTCCTCCGGTATGCAATGTTTTTCCAGATAAAAATTTTTTTAGGCATGCCAGCCTTAGGTCGAGTGGCATTGCCGAAATATCTACCTGGGCTCTGCTTATTGTTTCCTTCTCTAGTACGGATAGAGCAAACACAGGATGTCATGAAGATTAAATCAACTATTTTCTCTTAAGGGTCATTGTCCACATAACATGATATTATTATTCATTGTATCAGATGATTATGTTATTAAAATATTCAAGGAGTAGAGTATTCACATAGAGCTTTTAGGCACACATACACTTGTGTTGTAATTAGATAGTTGAGGGTTTCTCCTTTATGCGACCTACCACCAGCGCTGGGGCACTTGAAGGACCTCGTAGGCAAATGTAAACGTTGTCGATTTGTGGAGAGCCAAGTTCCTCAGGGAGATGTATTTGTGAGATCCTGCAGGGAGCTGGGGAAATCTGTGTTTCGAATACACTGTGCCCTGCAGAGAGAACTTTCACATAGGCACTTGCTGCAGATCTTGGAGAAAACGCTGAACTTTTAAGTGCTCACCAGCATGTGTCTCATCCAGCCCAAGGGAAATAATTGGAAAGTGTTTATAAAACACTTGCAGATGCCTTGCATCAGCAACAGGAGGGGATGGGAGAAAATGGGATCCTGTGTTGTGGCAACTGTAGTCGTTACTGTAATAAAACAACTAAAGAAAGAGGATTTGTCGTAACTAGAGAGAAGATCAGGAGCTGCTACATCTTCAGGCTTGTTGTGGAATGAGTGAGGAATATTTTTATTTCTTATTTTACTATTATCATGCCAATCCTTTAAAAACATTCCCAAAGAAGGGTTGGCTCACTGTTAGGAACACTTACAGTTAGTTTGATATGAATGTAGGAAGCTTATTTCACATTATTGAAATGTTTGGCATTTTACCTTCAAATCAGACACACCATATATGCATCTGCCTATTAAAATATGACTTACAAAATGGCATGTAAAAATGAGATGATTATTTTTAATGGTGAGGGACACAGTTATAAAAGTCTGACTACTTTGTGGCCAGCTTTAGATGTTTTTGCTTTAGGGCAGTTGTGTTGTGTGGGGCTGATATAAATGAAAGCTCTCATTTAATTGTTATTTCCAAGCACTGAACAAAGATACAAGCTCTGACTTTGGAAAGCAGAAGCAGGTAGCTGGAGGGTGCAGGGTTTCACCTAATGCCGTTTTGTGGGATGGGGTGTTAATGCCAGGGGTAGCGTGAATCTTGTGTGTTCTTCACTTCAGATGTGAGAGCCAACACAATTTCTGCAGAGTCCCTGTGAATCCTGCTTCTTCCTTCAGTTCCCCATGTGTAAATTAGGGGTAACCCAAGGAAGCTGCAGGGTTTCAATGTTGCGGACCGAGTGCTTCTTTCCCTGAAATCTTCAGAGTTCACAACTTTAGTAAAATTTTTCATGTAGCAATATTCACTCCATCACATTCCTGAAATAGAAATGATCACAGTCGGGTGCCATAAGACCAGCTCTGCTGACCGTGCTGAGAGTGGTTGTGTTAATCACCACAGAAAGACGCATTTCACGAGAGAACAGAAAACATTTGTGGGTTGGGTTTTTTTTTTACCATTTTTAGAAAGCTTTTCAGGAAAGACTTCTTTCTTTCAGGTGCTTGTCCCATGTAATCTTGGATACTGTTGAATATCACATGGATCCAAAAAAGGATACTGGGTGATAGTAAGAGTAGCTGCACCCTCTGAACATCTGTGAGGCTTCTGTATCTGAAATGTGCGTATCCCCACCCTGCCAGCCAAGCCTGTGCTGTAGAAGCACAATTTCTAATGCAAAATAAAGCAAACTCAGGAAAAAGCAGCTTTCTTTCTTGCATCTTGTTTTTAGCCTAAATAAGACAGCTGTGATTAAGCATATGCAGGTGAATGGTGGGATTTTATTCTTTGGGCATTTGCTTAATCGACATCATCTATGGCCCAAGCAAAAAATGCTTGACAGTAGAAACATCCAAAGGTACTAATGCTGTCTCTCACATATTGAGTTTAGAGCCCAGTTTGGTTAAACCCCATTACCAAAACAGCAGTGGCTTAAGGCAAAGCAAATTACATGGGAAAAAGGCAATTTCTAAATAAATATTTTTCACACCCTCATGCATTTGGAGTTTGCTATACAGACCAAAATGGTTTTTTCAATGAGGCTGATCCTCCTCTCGCCCATGGGACAGTAGGCAGAGGGAGGTGTCGTGGCTGGTTTGGATGCCATGAAGCATCTTTGGATTTGCCAAGGCCACAGAGACTGTCTTGCTTTTTCTTCAGACCTGTGTTTGGTTCACTGTAAAGCTCTGAGTGGATAATGTTTCAAAGTACTGACATCTAAAGAGAAAGGGTTGTGATGTATAAAAGTCAGCATTTTACAAACTCAAGAAGACACATCTTGCATCTTACTGTCTAGAAGGGGCAAGGGAATATTTGGCAGAAGGCTGACCAACTTGGTGAGGAGGGTTTTAAACTGAAGGATTCGGTGGGCGGGGTCCAAAGTGGCAATGCTAATGCCATCACATCCCATGGGGGAATAAGCCAGGCCAACCAGAGCAGTGACAAAGGTGCGTTAGCTGCCTCATGAGATGACAGTGAGAAGACCAACCACCTCAAGGGTGTGCATGGCTGTACTGGATCCTCGTGCACCCCTCCAGGGACACCTGCCTGCTCAGTTACCCCTCTGAAATGCCTGTACACCAACACATGCAGCGTGGGGAATGGACAGGAGGAACTAGAGATCTGTGTGCGGTCGCAGGGCCACGAACTGATTGCAATTACAGAGACATGGTGGGATAGCTCGTGTGACTGGAATGCGGCCATGGATGGCTACAGGCTTTTTAGGCAAGAGAGGCCAGCAAGGCGAGGTGGGGGAGTTGCTCTTTTATGTGAGGGAACAACTGGAATGCATCGAGCTCTGCCGAGGGGCGGAGAAAGAAGGAGCTGAGAGCTTATGGGTAAAAATCAAGGGGCAGGCAAATATGGGTGACACTGTTGTGGGCATTTGCTACAGGCCGGCTGGTGAGGAAGAGGAAGTCGACGAGGCCTTCTACAGGCAGCTGGAAGTAGCGTCACAATCGCAGGCCCTGGTTCTCATGGGGGACTTCAACCACCCTGATATTTGCTGGAAAAGCAACATGGCGAGGTGTGCACGATCGAGGAGGTTCCTGCAGAGCATCGAGGATACCTTTTTGACACAGGTGGTGGAGGAGCCAACGAGGCAAGATGTGCTGCTGGACCTTATACTGACAGAGAAGGTCTGTTTGAGGCTGTGAGGGTTGGGGGTGGCCTTGGCTGCAGTGACCATGAGCTGGTGGAGTTCAGGATCCTGCATGGTAGAAGCAAGGTGACAAGTAGGATTACAGCTGTGGACTTCAGGAGAGCTAACTTTGGCCTCTTCAAAGGCCTGCTTGGAGGAATCCCATGGGTTAGGGCTCTAGAAGGTCGGGGGGTCCAAGAGAGCTGGTCAGTATTCAAGGACCACTTCCTCCAAGCTCAAGATTGGTGCATCCCTATGAGGCAGAAGTCAAGCAGAGGAGCCAGGAGTCCCGCATGGATGAGCAGGGAGCTTCTAGAAAACCTGAGCTGGAAGAAGGAGGTTGACAGTATGTTGAAAAAGGGACTGGCCTCTTGGGAGGAATATAGGAACGTTGTCCGGGATGCAGCGATGCAAGGAGGAAGGCCAAGGCCCAGTTGGAACTAGATCTGTCAAGGGATGTCAAGGATACCAAGAAGGGCTTCTTCAAATCCATCAGCAGTAAAAGGAAGACTGGGGAAACTGTGGGCCCGCTGCTGAACGAGGTGGGTGCCCTGGTGTCGCAGGATGCAGAGATGGCAGAGTTATGGAATGCCTTCTTCACTTCAGTCTTCACTGCTAAGGCTGTCCCTCAGGCATCCCAGCCCCCAGAGGTGAGAGAGAAAATCCAGAGAAAGGAAGGCTTGCCCTTGGTTGAGGGGGATTGGGTTAGAGATCATTTAGGCAAACTGGATCCTCACAAATCCATGGGCCCCGATGGGATGCACCTGCGAGTGCTGAGGGAGCTGGCGGCTGCTGTCACTCAGCCACTCTCCATCATCTTTGAAAGGTCATGGAGGACAGGAGAGGTTCCCAAGGGCTGGAGGGTAGCCGGTGTCACTCCAGTCTTCACAAAGGGCAAGAAGGAGGACCCGGGTAACTATAGGCCAGTCAGCCTCACCTCCATGCCCGGAAAGGTGATGGAGCAGTTAATTCTGGAGGTCATCTCCAGGCATGTAGAGGAAAATAAGGTTATCAGAAGTAGTCAACATGGCTTCACCAAGGGGAGATCATGCTTGACCAATGTGATAGCCGCCTATGATGGCACGACTGGCCGGGTAGATGACGGGAGAGCAGTGGATGTTGTTTACCTCGACTTCAGCATGGCTTTTGACACTGTCTCCCATAACATCCTCTCTCATAGGTAAGCTTAGGAAGTGTGGTTTAGATGAGAGGACAGTGAGGTGGATTGAGAGCTGGCTGAAGGGCAGAGCTCAGAGGGTTGTGATCAAGGGGTCAGAGTCTGCTTGGAGGCCTGTAACTAGTGGTGTTCCCAAGGTTGGAGTCTCCTTTCCTGGTAATACTTAAAAGCTGCCTGGACGTGGTTCTGTGTACCCTGCTCTAGCTGTACATGCTCAGGCAGGGGGATTGAAGATGATCTTCAGAGGTCCCTTCCAATCCCTGTCATTCTGTGATTTAATCTCAGCCTCAAAATCACAGATCCAAAATTGTTTATGTTTTTTTTTTTTTCTCTTTGCATACAATTATGATAAAACAGAATTTCTTCAGAAGGTATTGTATGAAATTGTGAAAAGGAGGCAAAGGGGATTGTTTTGTTGCTCCATCAAAGTGTTCAAAGAACACAAATTTGACTTTTAGGGTATTATAAGTCAAATGCTTGTTTTCGAATTTTTCCTATCATCCAAGTCTAGGTTTGAAGGTGAAATGAGAAGGTCAGGATTTCACAGGCATTTCTCTCCATGGATCTCCTCTGTGCATATGGTTTTTTTGATTCAAAGGTAAATGGCTGGATTTTGAAAACTGTTTAGTACATAGCAAATGATCCGAAAGGGAAGTTTTTTAAAACCCCAAATGGGCACAGAGCAGCTATACCCTTTAGCAACTTCAGAAAAGTTCATTAAGTGAATGGGAATAACTCTGCTCAGATAACCTGCTACCCTGGGTGGGTGCCTGACCGTCAGCTAAGTTTTTTTTAGTATCGTGGCCAGAATAATACTTTTGAAGTTAGTGAGACTCTGCTTTGAGCATATGTGAAATTACAAGCATATGTTCATTGTAAATATTTACTCGTGTCATAGAAAGAAAAATCCACCTTCTTCAAAGAGAGACCAGGGCACAGATTAAAAAAAACCCAACCCTTCTTTTGTCTGACATCTCTTACAGGTGCATTGCCATGGTGCTACTCTTTATCCTACTCCATATTCAGTTAAAAGAAATGTATTTTAATGGTTGCATTATATTTTATTCTTAATTTTTTTTAGAATGGCTTTTAGACCATTCATACTTTTGTTACTTCTTCAATCTCTCTGTAAATGCAGTAGCAATATTTTTTAAATTAATAGCGTGGCATTAAATTCACCTAGTATAAACCAATGCCAAATTACTTACTGTCCTCCTATGCAATATACTGCTTATTCCCAGAGGCTTGGTTTGTACATGTCCAAAAAAAAGGGGATGTTATGCTATGGTATCAACTGATATTTGGCTTTATAGTGTGTTCTTTTTGTCCCAAATGATATATCTTCCCTTTTGCAGTACAAAAGGATGATGATCTTTTCCTGCAGTCCCTTCCCATAACACTGGAATGTAAAACTTGCTACCAGCTAACATAGAAAGCAGCTGGCACTGCACAGAAACGACACAAAAGATTGACCAGAATTCAAACTACCACAAAACAAAATGAAAATAATGTATCAGAAGCATCTCAGAAGTATAGTCTCCTTTGAACAGTGAAAACTAGCATTTAAATTACATAACAGACCTGGACAGAACCACAGAGCGTAAGAGGGAAATATATAGCACTTAGGTCAGCAGAGCTCCTCTGAGCTTTTCTTGTCTAAGAGGAAAGGCAATGCCAGATGAATGCACTCAAATAGTGTAAAAATAATAATGCTTTCTGGTATTTAATGCCTTTCACTGGAAGAGCTCCAGTTTTTTTCTTTAAATAATAACTATGCATTGCAGCTAATTTTAATATCCCATTAAGGGAAGCTTGATTATGTCCCTTTAGAATTACTAGAAATAAGGTTCTGTCCTCATTTATCCCAGGTTAGAAATATGGTGAATGGTAAACCTAGGAATAAAAATCAAGGTGTCGTAAGCAGAGCGGTTGAACATTTTCACTCTAGCATGTCAAAATAGGAGTAATTAATTTTCTTTCCCTTTAAGTTCAAACACCACAAATATCACAGGCTGTGTGATCTGAGATTTATCTTGTCATTTTCCAAAATGGCTGTTTCCTTTCCTGGTAGTTGAGTGGGCTGCTCTTCTGCCCTTTCCTGCCTGGGGGTGGTCTTCATTTTGCAGAAGCCTAATCTCCCAAAAGAAAAGTCATACTTAAATTCACCTGAATATATAAATCAATGAGTTTGAAAAATGGCTGTAATTTGGGTACCTGGTACCTTTTAAAATTATTAAACGATATAATAGGCAAAAGGAAATTGGAGCAAAATGAATTAGAAGTGAGAAAACGAGGTATTTTTTTACCTCTGATTTTTAACAGGTGAATTTTATGGAAGATCAATAGTGCTGGCTAGGGTCAGCTTTGCTTTGGGAAGGTAATATATGCAGTTCTCAACATGGTCTTCTACAGCATCTCAACCATGACCATCAATACCCTTTGATTCCAGTAGTGCATCAGTTTGAAGCAAAAGATGCCAATCATGCTGTCTTGTGCACTGATGTATGAGGAAATCAATAATAATGGAACTTAGTCATCAAAGCATGTTGCAAGGTAGTGTACAAACATTAATTAACCTTTAAGAATAGGTATGAAAAAAGTAATATTGTTCCTGTTTCAGAGCTTGTGGTAACTGGAATATACAAATATAACCATGGCTGGGTTTTTCAAAAATTGCATGGGTCTTGATGAAGGAAGGGCAAGTGTTCAAATCTTGGGGTGCAATTTTTCATGTAAGACATCACCAGAAAGTATCAAATTATCACTAAAGGCATCTAGCTTTCCCAACCTTGCCTAACACAGCAGTTACAGTGGAGTAGCACAAGTTGCAGATGGATTCAGAACCTTTGCAGAACCTGCAGCGCTTTGGCTTTCCCGTGTTTGATGCAAGATCAGATCTTAGCTAGCGGGCTGTACTCAAGGCATTGCCTTTTAAAGGAGGTTTTGCTGGTAACGAGAGCGGGTTTTAGGTTAATTTGTATACATGTTAACAGTGTGGATTTATGCTGGTGTTCAGTGCGAAAACACGGGGACATAAACCCTGAAATAGAAGCTTTGCATGCCCCATTACAGTGTATTTTTTAAATTGTGGGTGTGGGTGCCACTCTGTACACCTGTGGCAGTGTCTCCTGTGGAACTGTGTGAACTCTTTGCTTTTTTCCTAGTGTATAAAATAATATGTCCTTGTGACATAGGTTCTTTCATTAGATATAATTTCTTTTCTTGTTTATTTTATTGCACTGACTTAAGAAAAATATGGTACCATGCTTGTCCCTGCCTTAGGGGTTTTTTTTCTGTAGAAATATTATCTTTTTGATGATTCTGAAAATTCTGAGGAAAAAAATATTGATTTCTCTATGTCAAAAGGCTCTCCTGTATCTCATAAATATTCTTTTTGTCAAGATTTAATAATTCGTTGCCAAGCTGGTGCTTAAGTGGAATAGATTTATGTTAATACAAACTTTCTTTGGTATTAATATGATCAATTTTTCAAGTGAGGAAAAAAGGGAAGGTGTCAGGAGCAAGAAATGATCGTATGTGCTACGGTTTACTTGTAATCTCAAGTTCAAATCAGATGATTTTGAGAAAGAGTTCGTTGGGTAGGTGTTAAAATACGTACAGGGAAAGGGGTGCTTTTTGCATAGCTACCTGTAGGGGAAATACTAATGCTTATTCAAGTCAACAGGTGTCAAATTGAAATATTTGCAAGATGGTATTCCACACTCATCTTGGATAACATCCGGGAACATGAAAATTAGAGTCAATATTCGGATTTCAATTAAGCCTGAAAAACCCAATCTGGTGAGCTTGAAAAGCAGTGGGATGGTTTTTCATGTTGTTTGCTGGGCTCTTAGCCAGCCCACAGCCATGCACCTGCAGAGCAGGGAGAGGCTATCCATGGCCTTGGATGGGAGTCTTCATAACGAGGCAAAAGCATCCCTGCTCCTTACTAGAGGTAAGAGTAATTAGATTTTAAAGTACTTCATGTATCAATGAAACCACGGTGATTCCAGTTAGGGTAGATGAAAATGAGACAAGATACTCAATTTTACTCAGTGTGATAAAAGCCAGTTTGGGACTGAGGAGATAGAGACAACTGTTACAGTATGAATCTTTTTGGGCTATTTGTGCCTATTAAAGAAAAACACTTGATAAATGATCACTATATGCATATTACAGCCAAGATGAACCTTACAACTTGTATAGGATCACCTCTGATTGAAAACATTAACAAAAAAAAAAAAGTCTGTTGCCTGCCTTGACTGACCTGCTTTATTAATGTGTTTTTCTTACAGGCATTCTCTCTGAATGTAGGCTGAGTTTTGTTGCTGACTTTCTAACCATGAGGAATACAATTTAGAAATAAATCAGTTCTTAATTTAATTACCTGGGCTTTATTTTTAATTACATGCTTCTACTAATTGAACAACAAATTATGTAAAATTGAGAATGGAAAAATACATTTGCAGGATATTTTTCTTTGCGGTTCTGGTGAGTCATTATGTTATCAAATCATACCTCATTCATAAACTGATTTGGGAAAGTAAACTAGAATGTAGGTATTTTGTTACATGTCTGTTGATGTTTTGTATTTCAATATGATTAAAAGTTTGACTTGCTGCCTGACAAAAATAAGAGTCATATTTCTTTCTGCCGCAAAGTTTCAGACCAATGAGCCTTCTGGCAGGATGGTCACAGTTGAATTTCAGTGATGGCTGTACAGATTGCCAGATTATATTGTATATAATTAGCATATGTTGTTCAAAATTCTTCTTGGTTATACCAGTGAGAAGCCAGAAGTACTCTCCTGAGATCAATGCATTTTCTCTGCTATTTACACTGCTGAAATCACAGTTCAGCTCATTGTGTGTTTTTATAATATGTTGCACACAACTGTGAATACATATTTGATTATAATAGAAATGTGATTAAATTTCAGCTTTGTTCACTTCACCTGCTTTTGCTCACTCTCTACTGAGATTTATTCCATCATTCAAAACTCTTCAACTGCTTCAGATAGCTGCCAGAAAAATGAAAACAGCAAACAACAAACAAACAAAAACCCTTCTGCCAAGACCTTGATTCCTTTTCCTCTTACAAACACGGATTTCATCTCTGCCACTATGGCGAATTTATACATCTGATATTTCCATTCTCTGTAACGACAGAAAGAAAGGCTTGCAGCCAAACTGTAAGAAATGAACAGGTCTTCAAATACTAACTTTAAAATGGTGGTCTTTTTGTGTAACAGATAAGTATAATTTCCTGTATTTCATGCCCAGTGGCTTGTTTTCCAAGAGGAAAACTTAAAATTATTCAGATAATTTTAACAACTTTGCAATCTCTCAAAAGAGGCTTTCCGTAGCAAACGTGGCGGTGCTGGAGCGCGTTATTGACATACATGTGGGTTGTCCAGCATGAGTCTCAGCTTTGTCATTGATGAGGAATTCTGCAATCCCAAACACCAACTAGGTCTAGCATGATAAATATAACTTTGCTGGCATTATTGGGCTGTCTTTGTGTGTGAGAGTCAAGCTCTTTGGGTAAATTAGCACTATTGCTTTAACGCCTATTGACATAAACCAAAGTTCTCTTGCTGCAATTTTCCTTTAGTATTGCATCCAGTTTTATGAAGTAAGCCTGTGTTTATTATCGTCTTCTCTCCCTGTTTGAAGCAGAAAAATACAAGATATCTTTTCTGAAAGAGAAGGCCAGATACGGTCATGGAACTTGCTTCTCTGTAGTGCCCTGAATGTGCATGACATAGTTTTTGTTGGAAACAATGTGCCAGCCACTGACTGGATCAATAAAAATTGATTTTTGAATAGTGAGTAGAAGCAAACAATTGCTTAAATGGGGAAATAATCTTATGCTGAAAGCAATTGGATAATACACATTTTACCAGTAACTGACTGGTGCATAGAGATAAAAAATAAAGCAGGGCATTTATGGCCTGGGAAAAAAAAATGTTAAATGAGGTTTTAATTCTGATTCGTGATATTTTTATGACTGATACAGAACAAAGTATCTAATTTTATTCTAAGCAGGGTCGTTGGTTTTTTTTTTTTTTTTTTGTTTAATCTTTGCTGGCTTATTTCTGTTTAGTTGTGAGAGAAGTGTGCTAAGTAGCCCCAGAAGGGCTTTCAAAGGATAGATTGCTTTTGCTTTCGGTTGTACAAAAAGGTTAATTATGGAGGTTGGGAAAATGTTGCTGCTTTAATGATAAGGGACTACTATACAGGAATGACTAACTGAGCTAGTTTTCACGGTCATCATAATTTTAAAATAAATGACAAAACATCAGGCACCTTGATCACTCTGAGCATTAAAAATGAAAGGTCTGACATGCATGAGAAACACCTAATGACCAGAAAATCTGGAATAGGTAACAGAGGAGGAGATCAACTAAAAAATAATTCATTAGAATTTTTATGTAATGCAGTCTTTCTAAAAAGTAATTAAAAAAATGTGCAAAACTAAAGTTGTAGAATTTTTGCCAGAGTTTATAGGCTGTTAAATAAAACAGAATTTGTAATAAATTAAACTGTAATTTAAACCCCTATTTTTTATGCTTCTCTTCATGGATCTCATTCTGTGATTCAAGTCAATTAGGTACTAGAGGATTTCAAAGGAGAACAGAATTTGGATTTTATTGTTGACATACTAAAGTTGACATATTATTTTTGCTTTAGTACTGGTCCTGTAACACAATTTTTCAAATAGAAAATATGTATTTCCTCTCATTTTTGCACTAAGTGACTGAAGAAGGAAAAGGTCTAGGCAAGGTTTGTGCAACATTTCTTTGCCAGGAGTATGAAGACCTGTAAATTGCAGCGTTTACTAGAAAATACAAGAAAGACCGTATCTGCCAAATTAAAGAACGATTGCTTAAGAGCGCCATCCTTGAAAAGTGTTGAGACTAGTGGTGAGTAAACCTTCACAGGTACTAGAAATTCACATTCTGCTTAAATAAGTGTTCTTACATGAATTCATTGAGTCCAATGAGAATTGCTCCAGGCTAGCGAACCTCTAAGAAATCTCGCAATGACCAGCTGTCTTCTGAGATTGTCTCAGCCAGGTGCCCTTGAGGGTCACCTCTGTGAGCGGCACTAAATAGAGGTTGTTGGGATCTGGGACTGTTCTATGTTAGGAATGGTTGGTGCTCTGCTGCCAAGTCAGTCCTGGCAGAATTTCACAGCAGAGGGAAATCCTCTAGGGCTTAGATACAATTTATTTTTTAATACCTTCTGTATCTGTTACCTTATGGCTTTTGAGTACTGTCATTCTTCTAAGTCATCTGTTAGACTCTGAGTTATGTTTGAGGACCAAGATAATGCAGCCCAGGCCATAAGGAGTTTGAGTTTTGCGTGTTCCACTCTGTCTTTGGAGTGGCAAGATTTTGCATTGAATTTTGCAAACAGACATGTTTTAGTCCTATTTTACCCTACACTTTACTGACTTGAATGAATTGAAAAGCATCCTCCATCTGCCTACTATGTAAACAGAGTATCTGTGGGAAGTGACCAAGCAACAGTTTCATCAGTATTCCCAAGATACTTCATTTGGTTTTAATTCTTCAAAATCCAATACCCCAGTATTTAAAAAATTTATAATCCTAGCCTGTTGCTGTTGCAGTCAATGAAAAAATATATTCAAGTAATGCAGAACTGCTAATACAGTAGTAATTAGCAAAGGTAGATGTTTGAAAGTTATTGCATTCATTTATAATTCATAAAATTAATGAGTTTTTTATAAAAGTTAATATCTAGAGATACTTAGAATGAAAACAGTTATGAGAAACATTATTAACATTGAAGTGAAGAAACATTTTGCTTTTCATATTCAATTTTTGTGCATGTCTTCTGCAGTTCCAAAATGTGTTTGTCTTCCAAATTGTGATGACCCAGGAAAAATAGTTGCGGAAGTTTAGTAGGATTGGGACGGTGGTGAGATATGGGATCTCAGCAAAGTGTTATCTATGTGAATTATTAATATTTGCATATTTTACTCCTGTGTTGTGGTAGATTTTAGTTCAGGTCAGCAGTGGCACTTGGCCCGTGGCATCGCACTACTTCCCAGTGCAGGCACAGACTGAGCTTTAAATTATAGCAGATACCAGGAGGTTGTAGCTATTCCTCAAAATTGCATGTGTATTAAAAACATAGATATGTTTGTGAGCTTTTGTGTTTCTCTGGTATCTTTTCCTGTCTTGTTGGTAAGAGTTACAAGACTTACTCCCAAAAATTATGTAGAACATAAGCTGTCGTAATCTACAACTGAAGGGCAAAACTGTTGCTTGTTCCAAAGAGTCATTGCTGAGATCTTGGCAGAGACAAAATGTTGAGATGATGTGGAGTTAATGAAAATACTGCTGGTGAAATAACGTAGGAAGGTTGGTCATAAGAAGTTGCTCATTGAGATGAGAGCAGGAGCTGTAGCTGCAGGAAGGCCATTGCAAACTAAAATAGGTGGTGTTGCAAACTAAGATAGGCAACTGAAAGCAAGCCAGAGACCTGGAGAAGGAAAGCATTTAGTAGGAAAACACTGTGCTGAGCAATGGTTTTAGTAGCTTGTGAGTTTGTAGTTTATCCAAGAGAATCTTGGATGCTGAGAGCAATAAAAATTATAAAGCGTAGAAAATTAGAATTGCGAATATTGAGAGTCTAGAAAATTATGGGGATGAAAAAAAACTGAAAGGAGGAACTGGGAGGAAAATCGGTTTGATGTGACTGTTTGCAGCAAACAGATCAAGCTATTGGTGAAGACTCCCCAGTGCTTGAGGTTTGCTTGGGGGAGTAAATACAGAGTACCTGTGTGCTCCAGAGATCTCTTGGGCATTAGAGACCCCTGGCTCAGGCTGGCACTTAGCTCCTTTCTGGTAGACTATATTTCACTTAATTTATAAGTTTTTGCACATGTAAAAATGTAGTGTATGTATAGTAAGTATATAAAATCAGTGTGTCTTTTATTGAAATACCTACCCCAGTAAATCTGAAATATAAGCAGTTGGCTCTGTTTATTCTGGAACATGTAGTTTTGTTATGACAAATTGCTCCATTTGCTTTTGTTTCACATAAATACAGGAAATAAGTACTTTTATTTACTGTAGTTAGTCCTGACTAACATATGTTAGTTTGCAGCATAAGCAGCATATATAGATTTAAGAGTTTACCAGGACTTAAGTGTAATTCCTTTTGAGCATTTAGCTATTAACTTCATGCAAGTAAAACCATTGAGTTGCTTATTTAATGAGTTATTTGTTTATATGGAAAATCAATTAGCACAGCCCCTGTGGTTTCCTTACCTTTTCTCTTCAAGGATTCTCACCAGGAGAGGTACTGACGCAGCGTGCTTTTGGCACCCACGAAGTCCTGCGGTTTGCAGAGGGGCTCCCATGGCGCGGGGACGTGCCAAGTCAGTGTATCAGAGCTGGGTAGTGAGACTTCACGGCCTTTAAACTTACTCTTAAAGCTAGCATTAATAAATACTGGCCTCAGGTATTGATGGGGTGGATAATGTTAATGGAAAGGGAAACATCATTGCTTTGTTCAAATAACTGGTGGCTCAAAAATGCTAGGTTCCAGCCTGTGCTTTATGAGCATTTGAAACTGTTTTTTATGGCTTTTTTTTTTTTTTTTTCTCCTTTTGTTAAGAGATGGATGTCCTTTAGGACACAAAGTTGTGTATGTATTGGGGAGGAATGTGCTGGAATAGCACTGTAAACATGCGGGGATGGAGGCGAGAAGCACTGGGCACATCTCTCTTATTTGCTGCCAATTCAGCTGGTTCTGGGCCGTGGTGGTTCCAGGTCTGGGTCTCCTCGGAGCAGGAAGAGCCAAGAGCCAGTGCTTCCAAGCTGTTTGCTGGACCTTTCTGTCACTGCTTTGAAGCAGGCATATATCCCCTCAGGAGCCTCTCTTGGAAGCCGCCAGCATTTTTTGCACTGATGACGACGCCTAAATTGACCCAGATTTACAAAAAGGTCCGTATATGCTTTTTACACTGAGATAAAACAGTCTTTTTTTCATGGGAAGTCAATTGTGTTCCCACTTATCTGCCTGCATATGGTTATTGATAGGAACCCTTCCACTCCAGGAAAGCACAAAGCAAAAAGCAGGTGATGGGCAGTGAACCCCACACCCTTCTTCTGGCATTAAGGTACTGAATCGGCACCAGCATGCGCCAAGATAGCATTGGAGAATGGGGCTGTTGACAGCAACACATGTTTATAGCTACCGGATCCCAAATTAAAACAAATGGCAGGGACAGCACGAGCAAGACGTGCTGTTAATAACATTATTTTGATACAGCATGCAAAGGCATGTCAGTGGGGTTGGGTGAATAAAACACAGCCAAAGCACCCGCAAGGGCAGTCTTCGTCTGGTGCAACGATCCCTCTTAGCCACGTCACTCTGTTTTCAGTAGACATTCAAGAATACTTGATTTTTAATTCCAGATTTCCCTAAACAATCACTTCCATTTATAAAGGAAACTCTGGAAATGAACTGGCAATACCTGATCTTCTAAATTCTTTTTTATTTTAATCATTGGTAACACAGAGCTTCCTAAAGACCAGGAGATATTTTGATGATTCTATTTAGCTTATTTGGAGTCTAAATATTTAATTTTTTTATTGTAGAAATGGAGAGAGAACATTTATTTTTAAGAAGGCAGCTGTTGAAATAGTCTGCTTTAGATAGTTTCTGATAAGTTTGGTGACTTAGAAGGACAGTGAAAAATAAGGAATATTTTAACCTGGTTGGAAATACTACGCCTCCAAGTGAATATTGATTTATTTAAATAATTGTGCTCAATTTTGAAACTAAAAATTTTAAAAGGCAAAGAGATTATTATTCATATAAAGGATGCAATGAGTCATTTCACAGTTTATTAACCCATGCTGCTCAGCAGAGGAAAGGCGGAGGAAATATCAGGTCCCTGCTGAATAGAATTTGATCATTGTATTGGGTGTTGATGAACTGAAACAGTGACATTCAGCAAACAGGTTTTAAGGCTTTTGTGGCAGATATGAAATGGAGAGTAAATATTCCTAGTGGACTGTATAAGCTTATACCATCAGCGCCTCCGATTGCCTCAGTCAATCATACCCCCCCCGAGATAGCACTGGAATTGGCCTTGTGTTACGCAGGCTCATTGACTTTTATTGTGTAATGTATTTCATCCTCTGCAGGAGGAAGACAGAGGGGCAAACATAGTCTTTGCAGTCAACTTGTTCTTAAATGCAAGAAAGGGAGTTTGTTGGAAAGGAAATCAGCACGGCCACTTGCTCTTGGTAGAGGAGGAGATGCTCCGACTATTTCAGGAGAGATCATCAACCTGAAATCGAGTTAATTAATTATATTTTTACAGTAATCCACACATACTTTCAGGTGTTATATCTGTGCTTGGGGTGTCAACAATGTCATTATTTCTACTTCTCTCAATTTTCACCTCTACAGCTCCATGAGAGCCTGACACGTACAAAAAGCAGCCGGACTGAGACTTTATTCTGCTGTCTGCCCCAGATGGGAATATGTGCACAGTACCCATTAAAGTGAAGGGATTTCAGCACAGGAGCAGTGGTCTGCTTGGACACAGCTGGCAAAACTGGAGCTTAAAAGTATTATTTTAGAACAGCAGCTGTGAAGCTGGTGACTCACTGCAAAAAGTGCTGATAGTATCTTACTATGTATGTATTTTTACCATACAGAGTAATACATGAATAGAATACAGTTAAAAATATAGAGTATTGGATTACCATTAAAAGGAAGTGCCATAATAACGAAGCACAGAATTTCTCTAGGAAAAATTCAGGTTCTCGTAAGTCCCAGAAGACAAATTAAATAGGTTACATCACTAATTCTTGTGTAAGCTGTGGATATCCTGGGGCTGGAGGTGGTTGCAAAAAGGTGAAAAAATGAGAAATTTTGAACGTACTTGAAAGGGGGAGATTGGAATAAGCGCTCAGGTTCAGAATGGAACTGTCATTTTGAGTGCTGGAAGCTGGTGGGCTGTGGTAGAGGGAAATCATTTTGGGGGAAGCCCTTTTTTAAGTGTTCTGTAAGAGGATGCTTTCTTTGTTGTGTTTATTGCAGAAAAGAGAGATTACGCTCGTAAGTGAGTACACATCACAATGAAAATACCCAATTCTGTGTTACAAGCCTCTATGCCGAACAGGAGATAGACCCGCGAGGCCTGCTGGCAAAAGGATAACACATTTCCACTTAATGGAAATTAAATGATGTCACATGTAAGAACTTGGGTGCAGTTGGCCAAGAAAAGTAGAAGTAGTAGAAGATTATTTATCATTGAAGGCCATAAATCACTGTGGTCAGATCTCTTTAGTGGGGAATAGTGCCTGAGCTGGTTGGATGTCATCCCTGGTGAGCAATAACTGCGTAATGGCATTCCTGTTAGGGCAGATTGAACCCAAGGAGAATTTTGTAAATGTTCCCAGTTAATTAAGATACTACCAATTCAGCAAAAATAATAAAAACATTAAAAAATGGAATGTGTGTAGATAAAATTAGCATGTTTTAATGGATTCATTCTTTGATCATTTATCTCCTGGTCAGCATTACTTTTAAATACAATAAAAACAGAAGAGATGTGGAGTGTAACTGGAGTAAGTGTGGTTGTGAACTTCTCTAGGAGTGGTGCAGTGCTGTTGTGCTTGATCACCACTCACACCTACATGCTGACACTTTAACTGAAAGCACTTGCAATTAAAAAATGAATCCAGGTGTCTGTTGCTGTTGAGGAAAAGAGAGAGATATTTTCAAAATATCTGTAAAATTTAATATGATGCATCTGGCAGCAGGTGGAAAGACTTGCTACTTGCATTGTGGGAGGAAAGTCGTATTTATATTAGCTCTCTTACCTTTTCAGATGCTTTTTGAAAGGCTGAAATGTATAGCTCAAAGGAAAAATATTCTGCCTGAAGATGGGGGGGGGAAAAAAGTCGGGCCTGTTCCTCTTTCATCTCGCTACAATTAGAATACAACTGTAAACCATGTATTTCAAAAATTGTTTATGAACTCACAGATCTGAACTGAATAACCATCTGTAAAATTTTAAAAATTAAAATCCCTTTAGGAAATAGTGACCTCACAGAGCTTAAATTGCTTCTAAAATTCTGAAGACTGAATTAGTTAGGAATACCGATGAACTAGATAAAAACTAAGTAAAAAAAAAAAAAAGTGCAAGCTGTTCCTCTCCATCTATTCAAAGGGATTGAAGAAAAACTTGACTTCTTACTGAACTGTGTGTACTGTTTCTTCCAGTTTGCTTCTTGTCATATTTATGATCAGACCCCAGCAGCTTTAGCAAACGACTTGCGCAGTAGCTCAGCTTGGAGTGATGAACTAAGTATCTCGTGCGACTGCAATCGGTGCTGTCAGCCAGATGGACTGGCACGTGCCGGTGGGGAAGGACGAGTATGAAATGGCACTTCCACAACAGAATAATTTCTTGCTCACCGTAGGTCGAAGCTGGGTTACAGAAGTGGATCCATCCTGTTGAGCACTGGAGAGATGCTTATGTTGGGGCTTGTTGGTGTTTAGTTGTTTTCTGTATAGAATTCAAGTCTAGATAAAAGGGGGGATGCTGAATGCCAAGTCTTGCAAACTCAGCTGAGCTCAGGTACTGTTATACCTACTCGTCTGTGTATTGCAGACCCTACACTGTTAGTAGTAATAGGGTTGTTGTCTTATCTCCGGTGGTGGTGGTCTGCTGTGGTGAGAAAGGTCTTGCTCTATTCTTTCTTCTCTACCTTTTGTGTCAAAGGTGATGCTCCTGAGGAAATTTTTGGTGGCAGTAGAAGAGTTCCCAGTGGCCTCTGGTTGTCAAACATTATAGACATTTTATTGAATGGTAAATAAAAGATGTTATGGAAGGAAAGCCATAAAGAGAGGGATCTTGGCCAAAATACCGTGCTGCAAAATGGTCTATAAATTAACATGCTAGTTAACTCAAACACCAGCAGGAGCAAAGAAACTTATATTGGCCATTATGGGGCACTTAGGGGTTTTTACAGCAGGCTGAACTTTCTGCCAGTTAATTTTTATGCTGTTTTTAAACTTGATCATCTTCACTACTGTTGTCCAAATGCCATTAATTTAAAGAACTGTCAGTCAAAGCTGATTATTAGTATGCAGGGGTTGTGTTTTGCTGCGTGTATAGCAGAATTCATTGAAGGCTGAAATGCTTTAGTCCATTTTGCTTGTGTACAGGATGGAGATCAAATATGACAGTGGCTGTTAACAAAATGATGAAGAATATCACAAAGCTCACAATGTATTTTAAAGAGGACTTTGAAGTTGGAGTTTTAAAATTCCATTATTTAATGTTTAACCATAGAAAACAGTACTTTCTAAAGACTAGGTAGCAGTGACATGATGTAGTCAGCTTTTAAGAGCTTTTCTTTCAGATACAAACCAGAAGTTGCCAATTTAAGGGTTTAAATCTGAAACGGACAGAATTGTTGTTCCAGTGGTGCAAAAATAACAATTAAATACCTGTAAGAATGAGCATTACTGTAAATAGGGAATAAAATGCTCTATAGAAACCCCCAAGTATAAGATTATTCTACTATCTGAAAACTTTTACTTGCTTTTTCAGAGATCTGATAAATGGCTGAGCCATGTTGGTTACAAGTTAGGTCTGTTGGCTTTCTGCTCTTTGTTATAGGTAGTGTCAGGTTTGTACCTAAAACAGGGCAAGAAACAGTAATAAAACTCTGATATAACAGCACAAAATCTTAATAGTGTACAAAATGTCACTTAGGAAGCTCTTTGATGTTTGTGGAAACAGGGTATTAGCATTATTTGTCAGTTCTTTCCATTTGCATTTCTGTGCTCTTTGGTTCCTGTGGAAATCTTTTTCTATTTAATTAGAAAGAAAAGCTAAGATACATACTTGTTAACAGGCTTAATTTGCAGTGCTATGCCAAAGGTTCTTTGCAAGTCTTTGTAGAGAGTGTGGGAAGAGAAGAGCGTTTCATATTGTTCCTACTAAGCCTGAACGATAGTGGTTATTTGCTGCTTTTGTACCACAATCTCCATATCTGCTGTTGAGTTCCACACTTTTTTGCTCTTAATCAAATTTTAAGAAGACCCTATCTCACCTGCCTCACCACCTCGTGCACCTGCAGATGTGTATGTAACGACACCAAGTCTAGGTGTTGTTAAGCCTGTGACTTTCAAAATCTCATAACTTTAGTCAGGTACATGTGTTATCAAAATTTGGCGTATAATCTCATGAAAACAAAGTTTTTCAAATTTTTCTAAAGTTTTAAGTTCACTTAGGATTATGGTCATCTCTTGACTTTGTTGATTTTTAGAACCACGTAAAAAACAAGAAGGGTGAAATATTATGACATTAATTTCTTTTGTACACAAAAATACATACCTACAGTATGAATGTCCTAATTTGCCGTTTCACAAACTTTCCTTTGTCTGCGGACTTTCTGTACCAAATCATACTGTGTTTGCAGCATGATTTTTCATGCAAAGTAACTTTTTTTTGACAATTCAGATGTCCTGTTAAAAGGTACTTTCTCTCTTTTTTTATGCAGAGAGGTTGCTTCCCAATATTTTGCAAATAATGGTAAAAAAATCATTCCATCTATCAAAAAGGATTAGGGAAGCTAGAGATTAACAATGACAGAGACAAAATTACCTTCTCCTTGAAGAAAGAATTTATGAACCAAACTGAGTCCTGGACTTCAGTCAGCTTGTTGATTAGTACTCCAAAAAATACCAAATCACTGACTGACGTTGTGTGTTAATACCCTTGCAGAAATTGCCATATTGCAATATTTGTGCAGAATGTCTCCGCCTGCGAAAGCTGCCATGTGTAATTCACAGTATTTACCTAATGAAGGACTAACTCAAAAAACCCACGAATCTCCACTATCAGAAACATGATGGCCAGTAGTAGTTACTCATAATGCCAAACACTTTTTGCCAAGTACATTCATTACTTTAAACTAATCACCGTAGTAAAACAACAGCCCTGTAATCCCAAAAGGTAACTTCCAAATGACACGGATTTCCAAGTGCCGGCAAAATGCAGCTGGAAATTTACTCACTTCGGGTGGTCAGTGATAGAAGATGACCGGTTTGTCAGAATGCAAACATTTAGCAGCAATAATTTGATTTCAACAGAATGGTGATGGAATTGATACAGAATTGATTGTTTTCTGCCGGTTTGCTCACAGATTTCCTTGCAGAAAGCAGCAGAGCTGCTGGGTACCGGGAGCCCAGGCAGTCCCCCAGCATCACCCTTGCTCTCTCTGGCTGCGTTCTCCTCCACGGAGGTGCTTAGGGGAGGGAATAATTCTTCAGATTTAGACAACAGGGTGATTAAATGTCATAGTTTGTCTTCCAGCAAAAATTAATGACTTGCCAACCTGTCTGTGTGTTCTCCTAAAACTTCTTTGTAATTGCCACACTGAAAGTTTGCAGAACAGCCCCTTACAAGTTTAAGGACTGAGGCAGGCAGCCTGCGGGTGGTTCGCTGTAGCAGCATCCAGCCTGGCTCCTCCGTACAGCACTTATAGGTAGAATTAGTGTGCAGATGTGAATTAAGATTAACACATTTCTATTTTGTGTAATCCCTGGCATTTTCAACACAGTGGGTACGTGGCCTGTTTAGACTATATGTACAAGCTTGGAAGCAATTTAACTCTTTAATTACACATTTTATGTAATAGCAAGTTACTAGAATATACATAAGTAATTTACACATTGAGCAGCGTATGGCCCTCATCCCTTTTTTTTAATTCCCTTCTTAAAAACAACATCTCTGCAAGTAACTTCTGTATCCGAAAAGGCCTCATGTTTTGCAGGATTTGTTGCAAAATAAAATTTCAGTATTTTATTTCATTCCTTTAGTTGGTTACTGTCTTTTCATACTCTTAAAGCAGTGATGTATACTGTAGGGCTTGAGACTTATTTCACAGCAGTCCACTGTACCCATGTTCCCACTGAAATTCCTTGTGTTTGGTGCTGCTAAGGGGATCTCTGCTCCTGGAAACAGCTACAAGACAGGGGGCCAGGATTTTCAGATTCTTTAAATCACCAGATAATGGTTTGTATTTTAAAGCACAATGTTCATTTATAGTACTGTTTGTACAGTAAAGAACTTATCATCCCCACTGAATGCCCTGGAATATATTAAATGGAGAAAAACTGGTAAGCTGTAAAAAAATTAAACTTATTGTATCCCAAATAAATGGTATAATTAATTCTATTTAATTTCATTCCACTGCCGAAAGCTACTCCAAAAGCAGGTTTTGTAGATACTAGGAGTGGAGTAGTTGAATTTATTTCTGTAGTGATCCTTGCACTGTGCACTGGAGCGGTTCAGGCTCGCGTTTTGGAGGCCTGTGTTTCGGGCTGGATCCCTTGGCCCTCTGCCTGTGCAGCAGCTTGGGTTCAGAATATCTCCAACTAAACCCGAATACCTGCAAACTTTCACAATTTCACAAGCAAAGACTGGGAGTTCAGTTCCACGATTGCAGTTTTTTTCCTTGGTTGGTTTTGAATAAAAACCTGTTACTCGTAGGCGCGATTGGCAGACGGCCGTGTGAGGTGTTATTAGTTAGATCTGCGGAGACTCACAATGCTCGATTCAGTCCTCTTGGGTTGCCTCAGCAAGACTTTAGGAAAGATGCTTGCACATTGTTAACACTCTGGTGGCTACGGAGGGAGGTTTAGGAGGCTATTTTGCAGCCTGGAGGAGTTGTCACGTGTTCCACATAAAAAGCTAATGTAGCCTTCTTTTAGAAATAACAGCTGGAAATCACACTGCAGCAGGTAGGATGGCAAGCTGTACTTGAACTGGTTTTGCGATGCCCAAGGAAAAATAAACAGAGCATCTATGCTGAGACCTGGGACTACAGGTCCAGGAAGGAAGATTGATTGCAGGGCTTGAGTTCATTCGATCCCAAACTGCACGGGGAGAGGCAGAAATGCCAAGGGGACACCCGTGGCTCAATGCACCAGGGACTTTGCAGAGAAGCCACCAAATAACCTTCGCTGCATCTAGGCACCACCATCTCTGCTGGCTCAGTTAGGCTGTGTGAAGGTATTGCATGTTGGGACACTATTTCGGAGGGAAATCCTGGAAAGTTTTTGTATGAGGCAGTGCTGAAACATACCATTTGATCATTTTTTTAAAATGTTTGTGGATCTCAATTTGAAATTGTTCTTGTTAAGTGGTTTATTTTGCATTTACAAGATGATATCAGACGACAAGGACAGGCCTGATTTAAAATAAATTAATGGGGCCCACTTAATTTTTTATTTGGATTGTTCATTTATGCACAGTTTGAAAATTTAGGGCTTATCCAGAATTGGAACAAATATAAGACTTAAGGTATCTAGGTTATATAGGGTATTAGTTAAGTGCTTCATATCTGACTAAAATTATACTATGCTAAATCCAAGTGGTACCGTGCCTCCCCGACCCTGAACCAAGCAAGTTAATAAAACACTTTTGTTATTATATATTTGTAACATGGTACTGAATAGACTGTGTAAATTGAGTTCTTTTGATCGAGAAGAAGAAAAATCATTGGTCATGTCTGACTTACATCTACACTCACTGTAACATTTAGAGCTAGGACTGAATTCCTACTTAATTGAAAAAAACAGAAGTGTAAGAGATTGTACATCTGACAACATTTCAGAACCTTCCTATATTTGAAGAAGGAATCAATTGTGTGCTTTATCAGGCAATATAGAGTCTTAATTCCTACTATCCTTTCAACCTGTACCATCACAAATTAGTTGTGATTGATATGTGAAGCTACACATGATGAGTCATTAACAGTGGCCTTAAATCCTATTATGTAGCATAGGTACACACTATACATATAAAACACATAAACCGAAACACGTACATATGTATACAAATGCACAGTTACAATAATGTATACATAAGGACATACTGAATCCACTCCATCTGGAAAAGGATGACCTTCTGCAGTACCAAATGAATTACAAAATCTTTTCTAGCTACTACAGGTGTATAGATCATATTCTTCAAGCACCCATAAAAGTCATAGTTACTGTCAATTTGAGAAATTTTAGCTCAGTGCTCCTGTTTCTCTTTTGCTGTCACGGGAGAAAAGAAATCCTTCTTATTAGAAGGACAAGATGTACTACTGGATTGTACCTTGACAAATGACCTTTTCCTGGCTTTAATAGCTCCAGGAGGGGGAGCCTTGAAAGCAGGCAGGTGTTTACATTTGCCATTTGAATGGGGGAGCATTGCATGTTTTGCTTGGCCTCTTCGAGTAACGTGGGTGAAAATTGCCTTTTGACATACTTATCCTATACGTTTCTCCTGTGCTAAGGAGCAGCCTGAAATTTCTCACGCTGCTTTTGTTTTACTAAACTCTTCAGTTTCATAAAAATAGATACTGAATATCTTGAAACAGATTCATGCAGAATTGCTTGGTGTAATATTGCATTGCTGCATTAAGTGGAAAAAAGGCATTATTGCAACTTTTCACTTAGGAAGGACAAAATACATCCTTCCTTATTCATTAGAGCCTTTCAGGCTGTGACCGTTCTGTCACAGCTGAGATGACAGGAGGCCATCCTTCACAGCGATGAACATGTCAGCCCGTCCTCTTCTCAGCTGTCACGGTATCATTATGCATATGGCAGAGAAAAAAAAAAGGGTGCGATTTGATTGAAACATGGATTTGTGCAGACATAAGGATCATGGCTTAACAGATGTGATCCTTACGTTTGAAATAGGAATGAAAATATGAATCAGCCTTTATTAAAGTTTGCACAGCTGCTTCTTATTACTGACATGTGGGGTGAGAGGGGTTCTGTTTCTTCAGCTTTGCTGCACGAAACACTTGCTTTCTGATGACGTTCACTATTTGGTCACCCACAAAACAAGCTCCTTTATTTTTAATAAGACTACAGCTATGTCCTGCAGTGTTTGAATAACAGATAACAGCTCCCAGTCCTAACCTTCACAAATTAGAGTTGGAATACCTAGTAAAGACTTCACTGAATAGCTTGTTCCCTGTGTGAACCTTTAGAAAGCAAAGATTTAAGTCAGTGATGGTCGGTGGAAGAGTTGGTCTCTAAGGGGGAAGGCTGTGCTGGTGCTGAATGTATAGCTTGCATCAGGACCTTGAGTAAATGGCTGAATCTTAAGAATCTTTCAATAAGCACAGCTCAGATAATGAAAATTTTATTTTTTTGTGTAAATAATACAAAGCAACTATAAAAATACCTTAAATTAAAATCACCATTGCAGTTAGAAATCTGTATTATTCTTACAATTCACTACATACTACTTTGACCCAGACTATTTATGGAGCTTCTTAGCTTATTAACTATACAGCTGTCTAGAGAGAATTAAAACATCCCATGCAGATTTCACAACTGCCTGGTGTAGGAAGAAGTGACATTGAAAGCCATTATATTTGAAGTCTGTTTTAGGATAGATTTTTGATGCAGCAAAATCGTATATTGAATATACTGTCATTAAGCTATTTGAAAACATGATGATAATGTGACAGAAAAAATAAATGCGAAAATATTGACCTGTGTAGAAGATAAACTGTTGAAGGGAAGTAAATCAGATGTAATGCCTGTGATGACCACATCAAAGTGTTTGACAATGCGATGCATAAAGAGGAAACAATATCTAGAGGTAGGGCAGAGGAAGGGAAGAACTGGAAGGATTTTAGGAAATACTTAAAATTCTGCCTTTCTGCTTTTAGATTAGATTGATTAAGAAAAAAACAAAACCAAATCCAAACTCATGACTCCTGAAATTCACATAATGCATTTATTCTGTTTTGAGATTCGTTAGTGATAAAAAAGCGTGCTAGAGGATCCGAGGGCTACCTGAGAAGAAGAAAAAAAATGTGGTTCAGTATCCTGGCCTAAACTTGATCTCATTTACTGTAGTTATTGCAAATTAGTGGAAACTAATTTAAGCCTTACTTGCTGCAGAGGTGCTATTCTGATCTACGGAGTCAGGAGGGAAACATGAACTCCAGTATCAGCCATCTGTAGAGTGCTTTTTGTTCAAGCCCTGAAAAAACCCATACTCGGTAGTTTTTAAACTTACATAATGTGTTTCAGTCCCAATTGCTCTATCTATCTATTAACCTATATACGTCTATACCGGGAAAAAGAGTGCAAATCTAAGATGCCATTTGCTATTTCAGTCTGTCCTTGAAACTTCGAATAAATCAGAGTAAGACCACTCTGATTTCCACCAGCACCACACATAGTAGGGTTTCACAGGGAGTAAGTAGCAGGGCTCTCATTGCAGTAACTCGGTGCAGTTGCACTGTATTTAGAGAGGGGCTTTTTATTATTTTCAGACTAAAATGTAGCATCGGTGATAATGCGCTTCCTTGCAACCACACTCTAGGCAATAACACAGCTTTTGAAGTATGATCAGTGCTGTATGCAAAGCTCCTTTTTTTTTTTAGAAATAGAAATGCTGAATATTTTTAACTACGACATGCTTTTAAAATACTACCCTCCGCTGTCACTAGGCTTTAATAAGGGCAAACAACACACAATAAAATAAAAGGTCATTTATGACAAGAATGTAAATATATGGTAAATCCTTAGCAAAGATATGCCTTGAAGTTTGTTGGGAGAGTTCATTCCAGTCTAGCTTTTGTAAGGGTAGGGTATCTTAAGCTATGTGTTTATCAACAAATCTACTCTTCATAAATTTCATACTATGCTTAAGTCTTTCTTCCCTCTTTGCTTTGTCTGCAAAAACACACACTCTCTGTGGCTTCTTTAAGCTGATCCTGTGCAATCCCTAGCATAAGGGGAGCTGGTCCATCTAGGTGGTGTTTTTTGGGGGGGAGGTTGGGGTTTTTTAATTTTTTAAAATTTTTTCAGGAGCGCTTATTTCACTCAGTAAGCCAATATGAGCTATATTTGGAAAAAAAGAAAAAATGAACAGAAAAACTAGGATAACTTAAACTGATATTTAGAGGCTTTGCTAGCTGAGCTGCACCGCCGTAATTGCTGCTGACAAGACTCCGCAGTGTAAAGCTGGCCCAGCACATTGTAAAGCCCTGAAAACTTGCCTATAGTCCCTCCCACCTGCTGGTCTCAGGTACTCAGTCATAGCCCAGGGATTAATGGATTGACAATTAGCAGGACAAAACTAGATTCGGCTGCAGTATTCCAGATTTAAGAATTCCTGCCATTACCTTAAAATGATGTATTTCCTCAGAGGCTTGTAAATTCATCTGAGTCTGAGCTAAACAAGAGATGGGACTAAGAAAAGCATAAATCAGAAGTAAGAAAATCCTTGGCCTAAACCTGGCCATTCAGAGATTTAGTTTGGGCTTGATTTAATTCACTTCCTATGTCTCCCAATAAAGGACTTTGTTTTCTCTGAGCATTTTAATAACATCATGCACGGAGACTAGTAAGATGCAGTGAATGTTTGGGGGAGCAGGTAGCGTTACTCTCTTAATTCATTTCTACAGCAATTACTGTTTTTCTGCATTTTTGGTTCTATTCTAAGACCTTTTTTTAGCAGCACTTACATCCAGGTCTCATTTTTTACTTTTCTGCCATTCTCTTTAAATAGAGCTGTTTAAGAACAAGTAAGAGGTGCTGGGAGGGGCAGGCATCATGATTGAACTGTAGGCTCCAAATTGAAAAGACTTTTAAAGTTGGGTGTTATTAAGAACGCATTTAATCAGGGAAAGTGACAAACAATTTGTTGTAAGACACATAAATACTAGTGAGAAACTAATTTCAGTGGCATAAAAAACAATCAACTTTTGAATATAAAGTAAATGGAAAAAGGGTACCCCTGCACGTTATTGCTCCTGCTGTGTACCACATTAATTTACAGCAATTACTCTCTTCTCTTGACCAAAATGGCCTTTTTTTATCCACAGAGTAAAGCAAGGGCAGAAGACGATTCAGAAAACACAGTAATGTGCAAAACTAGCCAGGGGATTTTCCTTTTTTCCTTCTTAGTTGGTCATATTTAATAATCATAAACTGCCTCGTTGCTTAAGAGCCTGACCTTCTCTGCTAGCAAAGCTCGCACCTAAAAATCCTGCAAAGTTTCAATTTCTAAATGTCACAAAATATCAAATGGGTGCAAAAGACAAGGAGCAAGTCAATAAATGTTTGTATTCTTGTCTTGATACTCCTTTGTATTTCATTTTATATGGAAAAAAATTAACCCAAAGTTTAATCTCTCCTCCAAATAAAAGTAAGAGAGTGGAACCCAGGGTAACAGTCAGTTAAAATATTGATTACAGTGCATAGCAATTTACTGAAAAATAAATAAATAAACCCAAAATGCCTTCAGACTGTTTAGGAGAAAGCATACTGTTTCCTGTGGTGGGAAGAAGTATAATTAAAAAGCTATCAACAGTCTGGGATTGTCAAAAGTACTTTGTCACCTGAAGCACATTCCTTGTAATTATCTTTTGGGCTTTAAGCTAGATCACCATTAACCTCCAAAGAAGAAGGGTTACTATGCTTTCTGGTGTGAGAAATTGTATCATCATGTAAATTAAACCCTGTTAGGTAGTCAAATTGGATTTGGGAAACGATTGAGTATTAAACCTAGTCATGTATATTATCAAATGACACAAAGCATGAAATGTTAAGAGGGAAAGAAACAGAAAAATATTTTTTCCTTCCTTAAAAATGTCAGTATTCTGCTACACAAAATAGTTTTTTTGGTGAAGGTAAAAATAAGAAAAGGAAGTAATATGTATATACATTTTGATTACTTTTTTTTTTCTTTACACTTCCAGAGAATAGAAGATGAGACAACCCAGTAGTAGCTGATAATAATATAGCAGTACTTGAAATCACACTTATGTGTTACTCAGGATCTCATGCCCTGACACATAATTACCAGGGCTGGTAGGCAACGGCTCCTTCTACCCATGTGAATCCAGTTACCTAAATCTGATGCATCTGCAGCAATAGTGGCTGGATGAAAGGCAACTTACTTCATCTCTGCAACTTAATGTAACTGGTATTGTGGAACATGTGAAAAAGTTTTAACCAAATGCTGAAAAATTAATAATATTCTTTAGGGCACAGAAGGTATTATTTAGGAGAAAAGAAAAGATTGAATTTTCTTTTTACTGTATTCAGCATATGCCTGAAAAATTTGAGTTTTGAATGCAAGGAGAATAAATGCCTTTTAAGTATAGATTTTTTTCTTGTTAGCTTTTCTAGCAGTGTTTACAAAGGTGTGGTATTTCAATGACCAGCATAAATTAAAGGGTGGTTTCACTCTGCTTGATAACAAGTTAGTACTTGGCAGTGCTAGAGGTGAGACTGCAAAGAAGCCAAGTCTGCCGGTAGGTTTAATGATTGCATGTTCCTGCAGTGGCTTAGATGGGCCAAGTTGAGGTGTATTATCAAAGTTTCAGGATATCAAAATTGCTTGCAGTGGCAAACTTGTTTGTTGTCCTGTTTCATACCATCCCCTGTGTCTGCTGCCTGCTCGCTGAAATACCGTAAGATCTTCCAGAAAACTCAAGCTCATAACAGATGTCTCTGTATACCAAGCCCAAATGCGGCGATATGAGCTCAACGTGTCCCTCAGCCCTCCCAGTTGACGTTGGTGAGCAGCCGTGCTCAGCTCTGTGGCCAATGTGACGTTTGCACCCAACATGGTGTGTTCAACAAGTGCCATTCAGCCATCCTTAAAAAGGCTCCAGAGAAAATCTCTTCCCTTTTGCAAAAAACAGCGTGCGGAAAGGAGAACGCTGAACTTCAGGTAATGGTGAAGGACGAGCGGATAATATATTTTTCTTAGTGAAACCCGGAGCTTTGCAAATTGCTAACACACAGCTCCATTATTAAGGAGCACACGCTTCTTTGTAGTTGCTAAATATAAAAATAATTTGCTAGCAGTCTCCAAAGCTTTCCAAGAGTTTAAATGTTTTTTTTATTTTGAAGAGAACTTTTTTTTTTTAATTTCTCTGCCAAATTACCGCATGTTGAGAATAGGTTGTATCCAGCATTTATAGTCTTCCTGCTTTCAACTTGTGGAAAGTGGGTAATTGAAGTGGTGTGCACAATAAATGAGAACATCCATTGGTTCCATATAAACCTTTTAAAAGCCTCGGAACGGAAAGTAAGGCAGGCTAATATGAATTGCAAAAGGACACAATTAATTTGTACATGAAAGAAGATTTTTAGTATGCCATTAGCCTCTGTAACAGCCAAAAATAAAAAGGCAATCATGTCTAACCTTGCCAAAAGTATGACAAACTGCTTGTCGTGAAAAAGTTTTGTATTTTAAGCAAATGCATAATGTTTTTCTAAAAATTATTCTGCTAACTCTTACTTGCCGCCAGCGAAATTAGGTTTAAAAAATTATATTGAAAGTCACAGTCATTTCAGAGTAGTAGAAAATAATCAAGAGCATCTGCTAAAGCAAGTGTAAGTACTGTTGCTGTTTGGAAGACTTTTGAATTTTCAGCAAACCAGTTCTGTCGCATTTCGTTTGGGTCCCTACTCCTTTTCATATGCCTTATTAGTGGAAGCATCAGTTAAAAAAAAAGCAATGAGGAAGTTGTGAATCTCTGGTCTACATCCTATATCTCTAAGAAGCTAATTTTTCCCATCTTTTTTTTTTTTTTTAAATGAAAGTCTCTCCTCTTTTATTCTCCTTTCTTCTCCCTAAGTTACTTAATCTTTTTCAGCATATATTATCTGCATATTATATAGCATATATTCTATTTTTAGAAAAAGTATGTAAATTCTATCAAATTACTAAGCGGTTTTATTTCTAGATATATAACTAGCCAAGGTCATAAACTGCTCTTGAAGATTCCTGCTAACAATGAAAGTTAAATTTCACTACAGATATTAAAAAGACAAGATTGTGTGACTGATAAATTATTTTCTGCATACTGTGAAAAAATGCATCATGGGATTTCAGTAGCCTGATTTAATCAATACCTCTGTAATTCTTAGTCAATCATAGCTTGCTTTTATCCATCATTACAAGGGTGCCATAATTTTTAGTCTATGAAAGTATCTGACATCATTAAATAGTATAGATAGAATAGGAGCACTCTTATGAAACAACAGGGAGCTGGTGCCTTGTCAGTGATTGTGAGCAACCATCATTTCTGTTAACAGCACTTAAAATACCACGGTAGCTGGAAGAGAGACCCCTGAATGTTACAGCAATAACAGGGATTACAAATTGTATCTACTGGAAATAAGATGAGGGATGTTTGCTGGAAAAATGTATTTCTCAAATACTGCATGGTTTGCAATGTTTAGTGTGTATTTATTTGAAAAAAATCATTATGATAATTTATGGTACAATAAACTGTGGTATGAGTGAATTTTATAAGCCTTTCTTGTGTGCCTTCTGTGGAAGAGTCTTATCGATTATCAGTCTGATTTTTTCATCAGTGCAGCTCATTTGTAACTCCATTCAAAATCATTTGGTAGAAGGAGAAGGGACAGTTTCTCAATGCCTGTGGCAATCGAGACAATTTATCTCCAGACAGAAATCTCTCTGAGTTGCAGTGCTTCAGTGGCAGCTTGGTAGCTTCTGTGCAAAGTCCTGGCTGATCCGAATCCGGTTCCCTCCTTGCTATTTACTCACTTTCATATTCTTCCTATGCAAGGGTTTTTATGTTTCTTTTGATATCTGTCTGGAGGTACATGTCTGCACAAATGACTTCTTAAAAAGATCCAGTTGTGTTTCTTTGTGTTGGGTAGATTTATGATTGCCTGTGATAGCACTTCAGTCTGGCATATTTTGCCATATACATATATATATTTAGATTAATCATATTAATTTTGTCCTGGGTTTCCCTATTTCTCTTCTTCTTTCCTACAGTAAATCTGTAGGAAACGGGACTGATGAGAAACTTGTAGCCAGTGCATCTTGGGTAGCAGAGGATCTGTTTCTCACCATTACACCCAGGTTTCTCTTTTTCCTCCGTGATCCTTCTTTGCCATTTCTGACAAATTTCTTCACTCCGCTGTGTTTTATTCCCTCATTTTTCCTTCTTCCTCTGGATAAATTCTGCCTCCTTCAGCCTCTCATATTTTCTCCGGTTGTGTACCACTCAAGGCTGTGCTCGGCCCCGGGCAGTATTTCTTCTCTCCTGCTCTCCACTACAGTCCGTTCTTGTCATAGCCATGGCACAGACTTTGCGTTTCAGCTTTGCAATAGCTCACATTTCCTGCCACTTTTCCAGTTGTGGAAAATACTCCTCTTGATGAGCCAGATGTTGCTATAAAGCAACTAATGACAATTCAACCCCATTAAGGATTCCTACTGTACGTTAGCCATCTATAGTGCTAACCCCAGGATGGGATTGAATGGCGGGGACAAAGATCTACAGCCTGATCTAACATTGAAGTCAGCCCTTGTATGTGCAGGGTGTTGGGCCTCCTGAGGTCCTTACAACCTGAATTATTGTATGGTTCCAAATATAGCCTTTTTTTCCAAAGAATTCTTTAAAGAGATGTGTAAGACTCCCTAAGGATGCATGAAGCATCTCCTCTTCTTCCCCATCTGGATTTCTGTGCTTCATTTTGTCTCCCAAAGAATCCACACTTGAAAGCACAGCTGGAGTATTAGGCTTCTTTCCAAAAGAGTTAAAGAAATATCAAGTTCCAGTTGGTCTTAGATTTCTTGAATATTTTCTGCTTTATGTCCTGAGACAGGGGAAATTAATAATGACTGCTCCATGTAGAAAACTGGGAATTATATACAAAAGGATAAGAATAATAATCCTGGGTTTTACTTGAATGATTCCCTCCAGGTCACTTCAATTTTCTTGGCTTATTTATTTAGAAAAGAAAAAAAACCTGGTGTAGGATTGCACCATTTGCACTATAACTTCTGAGAAGAAATGTGGCAAGGCTAAAAGTCAGACTCACCCTGGCATAATTTGATCAGTTTCGGTGAAGTTACACCAGGGACTAATTTGGGCCGAGAAGTTGGTAATCATGTACCACAGATGTTACAGTATTTGAAGGCAATGGTCCATAATAGCAGAAGGAACAATATTATGCCCCGAAGGACCTATCAAGTGAATGAGATGTTTGAGAGGTTTTTTACACAAACACTGAATCCATACTGGTTGCAAGATCCAAGTATGCCTGAGAAAATGAAACTTTACTTGATCTTAACATTTGAGATTAATCCTGCTGACGTCTGTTTCAGAGCGACTAGAGGGCATTTTAATATCGTTCCCTAACTGCCTATATAGAAATGGAGAGTTCATTATGGAAATGGCATTTCTATTTCTTTATCAATAGTCTTAAAAATTTTGAAGTAATGTCTTCATGTGCAGCTCAAAGTCTTGCTAAATTTTTGTCTTAATAGAAATGTTTAATGTAAGTTCTTAAAATAATTCTTTCTCAAATATTTATTGTAAGTAAATGTACGTGAAAATCTACAGACATTTATGTATTTTGAAAACCGGTTACATAGTTTATCATCTGGAGGATAGAGGTCAGAGATATATCAGAAATAGAACAATTATGGTTTGTACTCTGTGATTAAATATCAGAAGCATTAACCAGCCACAGCATTACAGTCATAATATTAGAATAAAAATGACAGTTACTCTTGTAAAAGGCTAATGAGGTTGTATGTGTATATAGCTCTTCTGTAATTTAAAATCAGGTACAGACCTGCACATACTGATTCATTCCTCCACCACAAAAAAAGAGGAGACATCCAAATCTTTCATATGCCTCAAGGTAAATACTGAGTCCCTTGCTATAATCCAGCCAAACTCTGAATCGCTGGTGGCTCATTCCCAGCAAACCAGCTGGTTAAAACAGGCAGCTCAATAGCTTGGTCCCTCTGGATTTCCTTCACCAGGCAAGTCATAAGGGACAAAGATGATGAACCTCAAAAGAAGCTTTAGTTTCCTTACCACTTCTTTAACTGGCAGTGGAAAGAACTTCCCAGGCAGCTTGAAGTGTCCGGTAGAGTCCATTTACTTCTCCTCGTGACTGAATAACAAGGTGCTCTGTATTCTGAGAAAATGTCCTACTGCAGTTTCTCATTTCTTAGCAGTTTGGGTTATTTTTGCGGATTTGCTTGTTTTTTCAGAATTGCTCCTGAAAGGTCACGTGAGTCTCAAATTCTGCTCGTCTTGGCATCAGCTGTGGACTTCTCCATTGTTGCTGGTTTGCTATGCGTGTGTTTTATTTAGATTAAAAGGCAAAGTACATTCATTCAAGGCTTAGGCAGTTTGGCGTAATTAATTGTACAATACAAATAATTTAATTAAGTTTAAACATTGCTAAACTAAAGTCCTCAGAAACCACATTTACCGTTTTTATACTGCCAGACATACACTCCCCATCTTCACTGGAGATTATTTTTTTGCAGTGTACTCAGCGCAAGGAAATGCCAGGGAATAGGAACAGTCCAAAAAAACCCCAAACCCCAGTGAGGGCCCCTTGCACTTGTGACAAGGAGGTTGAGTGCTCTTACTGTAAGACAAGTGATTCCCCTTAGCTGTTGGATGGCTATCGCATTGAAAAGGCTGAAATGAGTCACGTCTCTCTCTGCCCCATCAATCCCTCTCCTGGAAATGTTGCCCTTGCCCTGTATAACAATGTATATTGCAATATTGCGTTGCGCTTGGCATGTCTGTCCTGCAGAAAATGGCTTGAACGTGTCTGTCAGCCCCATGCGGTCTCCAGACAACTGTGATTTCTTCATTACTCTTTCCATGATTGGATGTCAATTAGTGACTTAAAAATAAAGTCTTCATCAAGTTAGCAATCCCTTGGGCTCATGAGTCTCCCCACACCTCAACCATTTTATCTAATTTTTTATCTGCATAGAAATGAAGTCAGGCTACACTGGGGAGAGGAAGCAAAGGAGTTCCTGTGTGCTATGCGGTCTCGGAGACCCAACTTCCGACCAGAGAAACCACGGCGCGTCCTCCGAGAGGCTCGTCCTTAAACCAGCTCACTCCTTTCAGCTCAGTGACTGTTTTCACGTACATAATCCGAATGCTTTTAGATATGCCTAGCACTGCATATTTCTGCCTTTTTGCTACTCACGAAAAAGGTTAAGAATGAAAATATCTGCCAACTAAGGTCTTTTCAACTGATTTTTCAAGATAGAGTCCAGCTGAAAGATTTTGTATTGACAACTGGTTAAACGTTCATAGAAATGACATCTGCCCATTAAAAATATCCCTCTTAATTTTCCTTGTCCTTGGGGATTTCAAGACTGCAAATCGTGTTCATGAGAGATGTAACCTTAGATCAAGTTACGTAAAAATATATTACTTCCATCAAGTGAAACAATCATGGTGTGATACAGGAATATTAAACAACTGCCTTCCTGCATGGTATGCAGCAGAATTTTCGGAGTTTTCCTCTAAGTGTCTTCAATTGTTATTTCGTATTGTGACACTTGTAATTCTATATAGCAATCTAGACTTTAAAATCCTGACAAGGCTTCTGTGGGTTCCACAGCATACATAAATACATCACAGCGTACGACATAGATTTTAAATTGATGGTACCACACCAAGCACTGAAATAAAAGCACTAGCAGCACTTATCCTTGTAGACTAATAGCTGCAAATGATTTTATGAATCATTAGTTCAGACCCTATAGTCCTACCCGTTTTAAACCATTTCTAGATTAATGCTTCTTTGTCTGTGATACAATATTAATAGTCTACTGAGAAGCATGCAGTTTCTAGCGGTGTGTCACAGCAAGATTTTAGTGATGGAAGGGAGTTTGTAGCATTGCAATAACTGATTAATTGCTCTGATTTGGGTAGCCAGTGCTTTTTCAAGAGACGGTCTCCCGAGGGCCAGTATCCTGTGAGCAGATCCAACTTCTGAGCACAGATGACCTGCTACTGAGTAGTTATGCTTGGGTAAAAGCATGGAACAAAAAACCCTCAGGTTTTAAACCCCAAAAGTGCAATCCGGATGATGTCGGTAGAGCAGCGAGCAAACTCGAGCTTCAGTTGTTGCATAGTCTGTTTTTTCTCCTCTCCCCCCCTAACTTCAGGGCAACATGGACAGCTTATGGCAAACACAGCGCCAGCAGAACTGGATTTTCCCTGTAGCCGATGGGTGGGAGCTGGGGAGGAATGAGACACAGGGACGGGTGTTGCTGCTGCAGGTCCCCACGTTTTGCTCCTGCGCCCTCTCCAAAATGGAGACTTTCCCTTTCTGATCACATTCAGGGCTTTCTGTATGTGCCACAACAAAGAAGTGCTGAGAGATGTTTTCTTCTTGAGCGAGTAAATAAGACAATGAATTCTCAGATTTGGGGAGGAAGTGTCATCTCAGGCCTCTGCTCTTAAGTCTGCAAAAAAGGTCCCATTATATGAAGGTGGATGTTTTTTCTGTACGGTAAGTATGCATTTAACCAGTCATTTTCTTGTTCAATTCAATTGGTTTTTTTCTAGTATTTCTCTAAACACCATGTGGTAAATGTCATCAGCAGTTTGCAGCAGTTAGCTGCGTGGCTCTCGCTAACATGATCTGTATCGTATTGATGAATCCTGACCCTGCTTTAAGTATTTAGCTGCTATTTTCTACCAATTCATCTCTCAAAATGCAGTGAAATGTGCTTGCTCTGAGTAGGTTTTTTCACAACTAGTGTTTTCTACTGACGACATAGGCATGATCCCTAGATGATGTGTAGGGATGTGCTTTAAGGATAAAGTCAGCACAAGGAGGGCTTTGCATTCGGATGCCGGGTTTTCGTTGCCCAGCTTTGGAAACTGTGGGTACATTTTCTTCCAGGGTGTTAGTTGCAAAATAAAGGGTAACAATTTAGAAAATCAATGTTTATCACATTTGTACTTTACTTTTTCCTGCAGCTGAACAGGATAGCTGGGTGCTTTCCAGTATTCCTTCCACCCTTCATACGAATGTCCTTTCCTTGATGAGCGGCTGTGCCTTGGCAATGACTGTCCTGGCCAGAGCTGTATGGATTTATTTGTCTCCTGTTATCAGGGACAGTGACCACAGGCCTTTAACATATGGACTGTGGAAAGGCCATGCATCCTACTGCACGCCTAGGGCTTTGTGTAAGCTTGATAATCACAACAGTTTCAAATACAGCTCCGTAAGAGTAATTAATAATTACATAAAATGAGCAAAACTATTTAAGAGGTTATTTCAAACTAAATGAGTCTCAGCTTCTACCTTTTGGCTTAATAGGTATTTAATATTAATGATACTAAAATGGTGAAATAGAATTGGGTAGAAGAATAAAACCCGGTGTCTTTGCTCCTACTCAGGCAGGCAGAACAAGACTTGTATTTTCCATGTCCCTGTCATCCTCCCTAGAGAAGTCAGGGTGACTGGCCTTTGGAGGAACCTCTCTACTCTCCATTAAGTATACGGAGCCAAGGAGATTAGGCTCTTCATCTTACATATTTAGACAATGATGGTATGATGTCACGTCTTTAACACGATGGCAGAAAAAAATCTATGGATCCGTTGTTACTTAATTGGTTTTCTTTATTGTGCTGTTGAATCCAGGAGGATCAGGGGTTAGTAATAACAGTGTGATATAAGGACCTGGAGTGCTAGAGGGCTTACACTTAAAAGGGATACACTTTCTGTAATGATAAGTTCTTGGAAACTGTTGCAGTTCTAATGTTGTTACTGCGGCATTTAATTTCCTTCTCCTTCTACAGTGGGTAGTAAATGATGTTGAATATATTTTCTTCTCTATCCCAGGTGAGAGACTGACATCCATCTATACCTCATTTGAAGTGAAAGTTAGAACCATAACTTTTTTTTCCCCTTTCTTCTACTCTCTTCTGAATTTATAGGCTAAAGAATCTGGTTTACAGTACTAAAAATAATAGAAGTCTGTGCATTTTCCAGACGTCTGTAAATAAAACATGCAGGCATGCCTACATTTTTAAGTTGTAGCTTATAATGTTATCGTATATTAATAGGTGCAAAAGTCAGATTCAGCTATCAACATGTTAACACTTAACTTTTTAGGTAGATGGATAATAGATAGATAATTTCATATTTAGATCATGTTACCAGACACATTATTCAATCACTGCACCGCAGACCTTGTATGAACAGACCCTGTATGAACACATACAGGCTGACATGGATAGCTACTGAACGTGCTGAGGTTACAGGAGAGTTATCTCTATCATTATGTGCCTCCGTGTTTTTTAAAGAAGCTGAAGGAATAAAAGAGGGAAGAAATGCAAAAACAAGGTTTCTAGAGGGTGACTGTGTAAACCTGGGAAGGTGGATGGGTGTTAGATTTGGCACACACGCTCGTGTAGGAGGCTTCTTCAGACCAAGGTGACCCACATTCTTGCTGGAGGAGAGGAGAACGGCACAAAGTCAATGTTGCTCCCTCTCTTCCTGAGTTTTTTTTTTTTTTTTTTTTTTTTTTCCTGTTCAAGGTTAATCACCGGGGGACCTCATGCCATATAAATTAGAATAACCCATTAACTTCAGTAGTGCTACCGGGATTTCCACCAGCTGAGGATCAGCCCTCAAGCCCTTCCAGAGGTTAGCAGGGGGTATCACATACCTGAGTCAGCCTTCTCTGTCTGGTTGCCTTAATCAGTTCCTGAATGCTGTGCTCAAACATATCATGATATTCATCAATTCCCCTCACCAAATAAGCAAGGAAAATTCCAGGAAGGTTTTTCTGTCATTACTGATGTTGATAATGTAGTGAGATTGATGGATTGCACTAAAATCCTTGCTGTGGCAATGACACATTTTGAAATGCGTTGGAAAAGAAAATGGCTTTAGTGCAGAGGTATGCAAGAATACTTGAAGGTGTTTTGGTGAAATGTGCTGGATTTAGAAGGGGTATTATTTTATATATATATATATGATATAATATATATAATAGGAAGAAGTGTAAGATTAAACAAATGTGTAAATCATGAGATCAAAACTTGTTACTGAGCTTTAAAAAGACTGCATTTTTGCAATGTATCCCTTTTATAGTTTATTTTTTAAAATTTGTAATAAAAAATGTAGTGTGTTGTGGACGGTCTTTGAGAAACCCTTAGTCGTTCTCTAACATGCAAAAGCCTTTACAGGATGTAGCTACAGGGCTTGTCAGCAAATTTAAAAAATGGGGTTGCTTACAAGTACTTACAGTGAACATTATACATGCAGACATTTTTGTAGAATTTAGTTTTCATATATTTGTATACAAATACAAAACACAGAATCAAAGTAAACAAGCTTTTCGATCATGCAATACGTTGGTGGCAAATGTACCATTCACCAATATTATTTGGCTCCATATATTAATTAGCATATTTGTGGAAAACGTGCATGTAACCACAAAAAAAAAATAATCCACAAATGATCACTACACAACTGTCCATTTGCCTTTATTTATCACCTAAAAGCAGGAGAATTTCTTATACAGTAGAGAAAATCATGTCTTTACAAAGATAGAAGGCACAGATACTAAATCCCAGCAAACACCAGTGCCAAAACTAAACTGCCACTTTCATCTGAGAAACAGCATTTCACCTTGAAAACTATTTCTTGACCTTGAGCATTTGACATTCAGTGCAGCTCTCTTGTATGGTCAACAAGATCAAACTATCAGGGACTTCCATGCAGAAGGTCACACAAGCTATCAAGTCTGCTTTAGCCAAATCTGAACAATCACAGCAAATCAAACTCCTGAATCCCGTATGGAAAACTTTAATTTCTGCCTCCAAGATCATATCTGCTCTATCTTATTTTTTCCAAGGATGTATCAAGCTTCCTTTCAAATCAGTTTGCCTATACCAGCTTCTTTGGGAGGTCTGCAAATTGTCGGAAATCTTCTAAATTCCAGTATAAATTTATTCATGAACAATTTATAGCCCTTCGGTCTTGTATGAGTATCAGCCTTTAAAGTTAAATAATTCTTCTCCCTCACTGCTGTTTACTTTCAAATGTACCTATAAAGAATAATTGTATCCCCTCTCAGACTTCATTTTGCTAGGCTAAACAGACCAAGCTCTTTTTAATTTCCTCCTCCTTAATCATCCTACCAGGACTTAGCCGTACTTTTCCAAACCAAAGTATGTAGAATGTTTCACAGTATTCTGCATTGCATCCTGCTAATGCTTCGTGTGACGGTCTTGTCTCTGCTTAAAACTGACCTTCATGAGTTATCTATTACTAAATTCTGCAAATAAGAGAACGTACTCCTAAGTTAATTTAAAAAAACATGCTTCTTATTGGTGTCAGGAATTATCCGTTTGACGACAATGCCTGTTACTGCCTAATTACTTGGGTTGAACTCAAGCCTTTGCATTCATACATGCAAAAGCTTCTGAGAATCCTGATTTCTCTAACTACTTTTATTGTTATGTGTTCAAGAAAGAGACATCTTCACTTTAGAAATGCAATTTTTAGGTTGAATTGTAACTGCTCTAAAGTCATCCTAAGCAGACTTCCACTTGCTATAAACACAATAAAAACTCTTGTGGTGTCCTCCCTAATTTCATCAGTCGTGGCATAGGACAAGTTCTTCAGCATGTGCTAAGATCCATGAGCTTCCAGTTTCACCTGTGTGTTGCTCATTTTGCAGCTTAGGCTCCTTTTGACACCCCATCTGGTTCATCAAATTAATTTAAATACATTTTTTCGCTAATTGGTTGATTAGCCAACGTTCACTCTAGTCCTTCTTTTGTCCTCTGGGAATTTGCACCCAGTGCAAGGAAACTCATCGTTTATGTTGTTCCAGATTGTATAAGTATTTGTGAATGAGTATTAAAATCTCAGATGTCAAGTACAGTGCATAATATCAGAAATGCAAAAAACCAGACTCATAAATCTTCCGTGATCTCATTTTGTGATCATTCAGTGACCTGCCAGCCAGCCAGTCAGCCATTCAGTGATCTTATAATTTTCTGTCTGCTCCTGAAAGACCAAACGGGTAAGAGGTGAGTCTGTCTAACAGCAGCATGGACTCCCTTCCCAGGTCTGCCTGCCATGACCTGCCCAACCCCTCCATCACCGTACCTGTACATTTGGTAAATTATAGTTATCTGTCCCCTGGCAGGGACTGGGGACCTTGGCTATTAAAAATTATAAAGAGCAGAGAAATATTACGGGCAGTCAGTAGGAGAGCTGAGATGATAACTCATGGTCTCTTCACCTGAACCTCGGTGCTCTTTGTGCCAAAGCCGAGGGGGTATTATGGCGAGTGGCTTTTGGAGCAAATGTGTGGCATTTTATCAGTTTCTGCAGAAGTACACTGGAGAGCTACAAAATTCATGACACTACGCCAAGATGTGGCAGGTCTATATATAAGTGTCTTCAGACTTCCAGCCCTATGCTTTAACCTCTGGCCGTGCATCTTCTCAGGGCTCCGTTCTGGCTAAGACGAGGGTTTGAACAAGTGACCTCTGGGATAAAAAGAGTGAGTTGGTGCCTCCTCTGTGCCGGGTCAGGCTTGGCGGCAGGGAGGCGTGATTGCCTGCCCCTGCGCGTGGGGCTGGGGGGGATGTCCGAGCATGGGGTGGGAGTGAACCTGGCTGTGGACAGCCACAAGGTCACCCATGGGATGGTGATAGTAGGTGGCTGAGTAAAGAGGTGGTACAGAGACACAGAATCATCCTGTCGAATGAGTGAGACGGTTCTGCTTTGTTAGAGGTGGGCAGAGTTTTGGTAAGTGAAGCACTCCTTTGTATTCATTCTCTCACAGATAGAAAAGACTTGTGAAATTGTATTTATTTTTTCAAATGCTAAAAGTTGCTTTGTCAGAAATAAAGTCTAAGCCTGTAGCATTTCATATTGGACCAATACATCTCAATTAATGTCAATACGTTACTGTACCAGTGAGCACCCACAGAGGATTGTTGTCCCAAACCGTCCCCTGTTGAGAGTAGAGACATTTTCAACATCAAATCAGTGCTCCCCTTCTGCCTGGCTTGGACATCAGTGGCCACTTCTGTGTCTTCCTCCATCCTCTCTGCTGTGCCCAGGAGTTCTGCTCTTGAGATGTTCCTTCTGCTCTTAATGACGTGCTGCTGGAAAGGCTGGAGATGTCCATGGACGTCAATATGGTTTTCCCACCTCTCATCAAACTGCATGTTGGACTTCTTCCCCAGGGTTTGTGGGAAGTTACCTGTGCAGGGGTACCTACTTTTCCATAGTACGCAGAAGACTTACCATTTGAAGACATTAGATGACATCCCATTTGATATAAATGCAGATTAGAAGGGTGTTAGAGAAACTTGCAGGGGATTAGGTGTTGGTTGAGCAAAGGCAGTTAGAAAGTTCCCTGTAAGAACACATACATGAAGGTGAGGTATGTAAGAGATGGAAGTCACCTTCCAAACTAGCCCAAGAGGCTACCCAACTTGATTCACTTAATGGGTGGTTCTGTTTGCTGCAGTATATGTGACATCTTTATGTGTGCAGAATAAGAGAATGGCTATTATAGGTAAAGATTATGTTACTTATTTAAAAACAGTAAAATGTAGATTTCTACACCACCCCACCCCATCCCCCCAAGTCATAACTGCAGTCCCTTTCAAAAGGCAAGCTGGAATCATCTCCCCACAGATGCGTGTAGATGATCTCATGATTTGTATGTCTGAAGGCTCCATTGTGGAACTACGATTGGAAAAAATCTGCGGAAAAGCATATATGTGTTAAGTGCCAAAGCCTTCAGTCTGAAAGCAGCCTTTGTAAATACTTTTTTGAAAGACCATCTTGACAGGCACAGTTACACTAATTACACAGAAATATAGGCTCCTTTGGTCTAAAATGTGCCACTATTAGATGGATTTTTAGTCAGGTGTTATGCAAGTCTCAAAGAAGGACAACCATTATTCTGGAGCAGTTAGGTTTTCTTTTCTATTATTAGTGGCAACTTTCTCCTGAATGTTGAAGGAAGTGTGCGTTTTCCACTGAGAACCTCATGGATAAAAGGCATCAGATAGCAGGGGCCGGTGTGTCTGGAAGAAGACCTCTCGACAGCAGAGGAGAACAGTCACCAAATACCAACTAATCATCTTTAAGAGGTTCTCATACTAATCATATGCTGTCATTGTGTCTTGCTACCACCTATGTCTTTAGTTTATATGTCATTGCCTGCAAGGCTTACTCAATTTTTCTTAAAGCAATTCTCCACTTTTTTCTGGGCTGGTCTGTAGAGCTCCTGCCACAGTTAAACCTTCACACTCGGGTCCTTCCCTCACCTTGCCTCTGGTGTGGTATTTACAGCATCCTCAATAACAGTCATGCATTTGTGTGCTGTAGATGCTGACTGTGGCACTGATCATCATCATTTCGCTGTCATGGTGTGCGGTGTTAACCTTTTGTTGTACCCATCTGTTGTCTCTGCCTCACCTTATGTTTTGGTTATGAAATCGTTGTTGTGGGGATTGTCTGTCTGGGATCACTGTTTGTACAGCACTTAGCGTACTCCAGTCCTAATCCCAAATCAGAGCCTTTAATTGTTACAAACACATTGACAAGGTCAGGCCAGCTGTTATAAAAATTAAAACTACCTTTTGACTGTCTTCCTCTATGCCAGTACCCTTCACTTACAGAGAGAAACACTAGTTACGTGCCCTCAGTTGCCCTCCATGTGTCTCCGGTGCTTCAGCCCTGTGGGCTTTTACCCACTTCTCTCTCCCATTGAGTTTATTCCTGTAGTGTATTTCTGGTACCATACAGTGTGCAGTGATGTCTCCAAGCCAGGGAGCATGGCTGAGATGCAAGGAGGTTCCTGCATGGCTCTGGAGACTCTTCAGGTACCACTTTGGGGTCCCTGTCCTTTGGGAATTCCCATGGAGATCGCGTGGACAGGCGTAGGTCTGATGATGGATAGTCCTCATGCCAGCAATCATGGGTAAAGGATTCCTTTCCCTTTGTACATCTGTGAGTGCATAGCAACTGTTTTCCCCTGGGTTTTGAAGCATACTTTGCAGGCCGCCATAATTTAAAAGGTTAGGTGAAATGGCTGGTGAATTTAAAACTGATAGCATTGTCTCATGTAATTTCTTTATGCTTGTTAATAAGCCTTCATCTCCTTCTGTTCATATTAGGGCGGTAAAAACAGTACTGGAAGTTGAGGTAGAAAGGCTTTGACAAAAACCAGTCTTCCGTTAAATAGAATCTTTAAGGAAAAAATGACCCACTAATAAATTACATTCCAAGATGTGTCTCCAAATAATGCATGAAGTTTGATTTACATAAAAACATGTCTGGGAGCGCTTAAGCTCTTGTTCTGCAGCAAGCCAGGATCTCTTTCAGAAAGACAAACGAGAAGTGTCCCCACTTGCAATCTTAGTGTAGAAAACTGATCATTTTCCTGTGTCCCCTGTTCTGATGAAATTGTTTTCCTAAGCTTAGTCTGTTGACAGACCAATGTAGAGAATGCTTGAGAATGTTGGAGTCCAGATACACTGTATACATCCCCCCAGGACCGTAGCAAAACCCATGCACCTTTTGACGTGTGTGGTCACTGGTGCTGACCACACATGCAGGTTTGAGCCTTTAGAGAAAAAACAGGAGACTTTTCCCCAGAGGAATATCGTAGATAGCAGAAGTAAGTAATTAGGCTAGCTAGTGCTGGCTGTGATTAGGGATTGTAGAAGAACACCCGTTACGGGATTAATCACCCTTCTCCTCTGTGCTGCAAAGGACTCTGCCTGCCTTAAACCTGATGCGTTTTCTTTCAGCGTGTGCCCGGGTTTGGGCATACAAGTTAGCTCTGGGAGAGCTCATCAGGCTTCCTACGGGCAGAATAGCTGATTTTTAGAAAAAACGTTGGTTTTGAGGATCTACAGGCAATTCTGCTGAAGAGCAGCCTAATATACAGCATTACAGATGTGGTGAAAGGTCATCATGTACCACGTTCAGAGGGGCTCTTGTTGAGAAGGATTCCTCCCCATGGGCTCTGTAATGTGTAAATGGCACTGATTCGCTCAAAGCTCTGCTCCTAGCCAGGTTTCCATCAAGTGTGTATTTGTTGATTAGGCTCATTCTCTAGAAAACAGCAGTTATGGAAATACTGCAGGCTCATAATGTATGTTAGCTATGGAAAGATTAAGTAAAGAAATCAACAAAAAGAAATTATTTCCTTTATTTTTTTCATGATTGTGCTTTGTGGGGGTAAGATGCTTTCAGAGAGAGGAGGGACAGCAGCTTAAGGTGGGAAATTCAGATGAAACCTCATATGCATTAGTATTCAGTCTTGGTATCAGGGATTTTTTAATCCTTCCTTAGCCTCACATCTCCCCAAAACAGTCTTATGAGGAAAGCAGACCAGGAAAAAAGGAGCTTATAACAGCAACTTACAGGTTTTTTCGAAGGTCAATTAACTGCAATTAATTTTGAAGTACTGTAGCAATGAACAGTAGCATTGAATTTGCTAATGAAAACCAGAAAAGAAAAAAAAAAAGAAAGAAACAAGCAAAAACCCATATGGAACAATCCTGAGCTTGCAGATGTGTTTTTCCCCCCCGCCCCAGTGGGTTCGGTTTGCAGACCTAACTCAGACAATTTACAAATATAATTACAGTGGAGAATTAATTTAGGGGCTGTGCGGTGTGGTGGAAAGAACAAAATGTTTTCATTAGGGAAGTTGAGACCGGCAGTTCTGTGAAGGGCTTGGTGAGCAAGACCATACCCATGTGCTTCACAAAAAAAGGGTGATTTTAGAGAAGTTCATCCCCTGATTTTGGGTCATTTCTATTTAGATTGAAATAGGTATTGAATCAGTAATAAAAAGAATGGAAGGCTCTCTTTTTTTGCCTTCATTTGCTCTAGGGGAAGAATCTTCTTGGAAAATGAGCTGGCTGGTTTGGGTGGTTCCCCAGAAGGGTGCGTGCCGGGGAGTGCAGAAGCAGGACTGGGATAGTTACTGGGAGGGACTGGGGTCACTTGTTTCCATCTTCTCTTTCTCTTTCCCATTCAATGCTCTGAAGAGACTGTTATTTATTAGCATTAAGGAAGCTCCAAAGCGCTCCAACCAAAACTGTTGCGGGCAAATGTTAGGAGACGGTTTCTAACCCAGACAGCTCACCGATGTAAAAGGTAGGGATGGAGGTGGTAGAAGATGAAGTGATTTGTTCAAGGCCAGCGTCGGTGACAGAATTAAAAACAAACCCAGAACCCACCACCTTTGTATTGGTGTGCTGTTCCCTCTCTCACCTCTCTCTCTGCCTCTTGCCTACCATGATTGCAATGTTTGAGCCGGTGGTTCAGCTGAAAGCACCTACCTGCTAGCTTGAAAATGTGTGGCCAGGAGCACCGCGTTGTTGTCACACCCCCGGGGATGCTGCAGAGCCCGCAGTGAGCAGGCTCTGGCACTGATGAGTCGGAGGAATTCACGGCACAGCCTCCCCACTTACCTTGGCCCGAAACAAGAGTCTCGCCGTGCAGGGGAATTAATTTCACTTGCTTTCTCATCTGCTGAACTAATAGGGTCAGATCAGTGGGGAAAGCAAAAATTGCTTTCAAGTTTCCCAACTCCCTAAGAAGGCTGCTCTCTGTATATGATGTGGTTACAGCTCCCAAACTGATGTATTTATTTTACAGCCGTAGCTCTGAGTGCACAGAGCAGGGTTACACAACAAAAAAGTTTACAAAAAGAGATACTTACGTAGAAAACCTAAAGCTAAAATACCAGCCTGCAGGTACACTTGGAGATATGTGAGATATAGCTGGTAATGTTTGTTCATAACAGACTCGTTCTGTCATAATAAAGGATCCCTTGAGCCATCTCAAAGTCTTATTTCAAAATTTATTATACTATTTAGCATATACAAGGTTAAGAAAATCAGCACCACGGCCAGATGGCTGGGGAGTTGTATCATCCTGTTGCTCTCTTCCCTACTGCCAATAAATTTGGTGGCCAAGGCAGGGCACCAGATGCAGGATGCTACCAACGGGGCCAGCTGTGGGAGTGAGCGCCTGGAGCTCCTCCGGTCTGCTGCCGGTCCCTGGAGACTGCCTCTGTGGTTTGGCTGGAGAGTCTCAATCACATACGAAGTTACTGCTGCAGGAGGAGAGCGCAACAGGGACGAGATCAAAGGAATCGGCACTTTATCCACCCCTGAAAGAGGAGAAATATTACCAGTGCCACAAGGTTGTTATGAAATGAATTAGATAAAGACGAAAAGTCATATTCAATTAAATCATGCCCCTTTTCTCTTCTAGACAATGTGACACTGGGGCTATGCTTCACAGTTTATAGATTTGTATAGGAATTGGTGCTAATAGTTCAATTTTGTGTAATTATCATGCTAGTAACATTGAAAATTAAGAATCTGGCTAGAGGGAGGAGGAGACAATAGTTCTATAAATAGTTCATATCCAGAGGAGGTAGATGGGGTAAAAATATATTAGGCATTAAACTGTCAGCAAAAAAAACCTCCACGATCTAATTCCAGCTCCAACCCAGAGTTTCTGTCCATCATGAGATGTCACTAAAGCTCTCTGGGTTTGGGTTATTTTTTTAAAAAGCCTTTTACATGAAGATAATACCTTGCTATCTCAGTGGGACTTTGTGAGAATTCATGTCTGTATAACGCTTTGAAGCAGAGCTTGTAAAGTGCTAAGTATTATTAAGATGAGATGAGGAGAATCTCTTATCTCAAACATCAAGTTCTTCAGGGATGGGGAAGGAGGCAGTGATCTATTATCCATAATTCTTCTCTTCAGACTCAGTTTGATCAGCCTTAGTGTGATTCAACAAAACCCTGTTCAACTGTGGACAAATGGACATCTCTATTATAAGTGATGAAATGGAAACCTGTAAAAGGGAGAAATCGCCTGACACTGTCTTTGATCATAATCTATCTGTGCCTCAAAGGAGAACATAATAATACAAACATATTTGCAGGAGAAAGCCAAGAATAACTCTTACTGTTGTTCTGCCCGCAGAAAGCCATCAGGAATGTGCACAGACGGTTGTTGTTGTTGTGTTGTCAGCATTGTGCGGTGCTGCCGTGCCAGTTAAGAGGCTGCCAAGTAGCTCACTGTCGGGGCCGTATTCTGGTGATGCGATCCCTCTTTGCAAAATTTGTAAAGCACTTAAGCATCTTTCAAAAAGGAAATGAAGAATTATGATAAACTGTCACTCGGTAATGATAAACACCTGCTAGACAGTCTCTAGGTTAATTTAAAAAAATAAATAAAGTCATGTTTTCAGGCAAAAGCTTATTGCAGAGAAGACTGGACAGAAGTGGCTATGGGGGCAGATGGTAGCAGGATGGATGTAGATAAGTTTTAAGCAGTAGCACAGATTCTCATCAAGTCTTTGAGGAAGAACAGAAAGGAGTAACTTTGTATGTAAAAATGCTCTTATCTGTCAATAACTGTGTTATGAAGCATCCCAGAGACACACTCTAACATTCAGAGGCTATGCTTTGCTCTTTCAGCGATTTGAGCTTTCTGGACATTATTTCAAGGTCACACATCACTGTCGCCCCTGTTGTCGGTCAAATAAGCAGCATCTTGCTCACTCGTCCTTGCTCTTTCTGCCTGATTCTCCATTCTGCATCCTTGTGCACAGGGTCAGCTTTTGCAGCCTTAATGCTCTTTACTTAAAGGATGTGTTTTACTTAAAGGATACGGTGGTTCAAAAAATAAATAAGACGTTGAATTGTTCTGATTGGCAAATCTTTGAGTATTATGCTTTCCTTTTTAGAAAGAGTTTCCTTTAAGTAAAAGACTAGGGAATAAATGCAGATTCCTAAACTAGCTGTTTTTCATTTGTTTTCCTTGTGGATCTGCAGCACCTTTCTGTGAGACATCGCACTTGATGAACATTGACACGGAAATAATGATTGCTCATTGCTACAGTGCCACTTGTGTTATCTGTTGGAGCCCACGCCTTCATTACTTAATAAAAATAAACCAATAAAATCTATTATATCCATTTGCAAGGTGCCCTATAAATTGTACCATAAATTCTTATCTTAAATAATTGTGTACTTCAAAGCATGAGTGTGCTGATTGGAATAGAGTTTTTAGAGTGTTTGCACTCCCTGAAGGACATATTTCAACTAATTTTCATTAATAATTGATCATGACATACTGGTTCTAGAAGGTTAACAAGAACATAACAAGTATAATATTCCCAGAATTACAAGCTTTGGGGGAATGTGGCATGATATGTTGGCGCCTCTTGCCACTTTTGTCTGCTGTGGCCACTACTTGGGATGGGGATGAATAATGGGCAAGTGTTTGTTCTCTGTCTTTCCTGCTGTGTCTCTCTTTCTTCCCGAAGACGTATTTCCATGTCACTAATGATGGACTCGTGTATGTGCTCACTTGTGAATCTCTACTTTATGTATAGGAATATATATAGGAAATATATATGGGTGATACTTGTAGGAGCATCTTTATTTGAATTTTTACCTTTAAAGGTTTCAGTCTCTCTCTTCAGAACCATCCATCTCTGTGAGAGATGGCATTTTTGTATTTCCTACCAGCATAGTATTCCAGGAGTGTCCTAATTGCATGTGTCAGGTTTTGCCATGCAGCCAGTGAGCTCCTCCTTTCAGGATAGCTAGGATACTCCTTGTTATTGATGTATTGTTTTTTCAGTATGCACTTTGGAAATTTCAACATACTAGAAGGTAAAATTGCGTACTGTAGAAGCTCTTAAAAGTCAGATTTTGCCAACCACAGACTTGTCAAAGGCAAGTATATAAGGCTAATGAAGGAAGAGTAATGGTATCTCGAATCTCACAGTGCTTTATATTAATTGCTCGCAAATGCTGACTGCTGGCAACTGTTCCACAGTCAAGGCATAATGGACTTGAGAGGCCAAACTTGCATTCCTGCAATGTAGCAATTTTTTATAATGCAGTCAAAATAATTGCAGAGGACATTTAAGTGCCTCTGTCTGCCTGGTGTGGTTTGGGAGGTCTGCTGGAAGAGCAGCCTTCATCCAAGGGCAAGAGAGGAGGAGCAGGGGAGGCGTAGCAGTTACTCTGCAGGTGCCCTTTGGTGGTCTTGAAAACCAGCAACGGGCTGCTTGCAGCTGGAGAAGTGACTGGTTCTGCACGAGGTCAAAGGCTTCGTTTTCTTCTGGTCCTCACCTCTCAGCGGGTGTTTTTCAGACCCGTGCAAGGGCATAACGCCACCACACCAGGCATCTCTCTTGTTTGGTACCTGGCAGTCATTAACACCTACGTGCACCGCGTGGAGGTTTTGAGGGTGTGAATTCCCGTGTTGGCGCATGGTAGGGTGAAAAAGCATTAAATTCTTGGGAAGGTTTTAGTATTTGAAATACTGAGCTGCCAGAGTTCAGGTGAAGGAGAAGATGGACTGATGCTTTTTGCCAGATGGATAGACTAAGGAAAGCCAGGTCCAGCTGTGCCAGCATTGGCTTGCTATTTTGAGACTTCAAACTGAGCATTCATGCTTATTTTCAGACAGTGACTTAAAACAGTTACAGTGGTAAAACAAATATAGTCCGTGTTTCACTTTTTTGGTGGGGGTAAGAGGGTTCATGATAAGAACACTTCTATTCTGTTAACATTGAAGCCTGTGTTACATTTATACAACCACAAGATCATACAAATGATACATTATCAAATCTAAAAAACAATAAACAACAAACACTTTTAATAGTAGTAATAAAATAATTGTATAAAATGTAAATACAACTTACCTAACATGTTATGTACACTTAAATTAGCTCTTACCACATTTTTCAGATGCGCTCTGCAGAGATGGAGGATACGGAGGAAAAAAAGTCCAATATCCCAGCCGTGCTGTTGGCTGTTAAAATAATTTGTCTCAATTTACCAGCGTAGTCATAGGTGATACTCACACAAAATATATTAGTTCAAAAACCGGAGCAGATGAATGGAGTTAAAATTCTAGACTTGAGCTACTCAAAATATATTGTCTGTCTTTTTCAGAAGAAAGAGTAAAAGATATATTAAAGACAGGGAAGCATTGCTTATCTAGTCTGATAGATTAAAAAATGTTGGGAGACGAGGGGGGGGAAAGGCATGCCTAGCACAGGGAGTCTGTGAGAGCAACGGTTTGGCTTCATTTGCCTCCTTTTTCTCAGATAGTTTCCAAATTTTTGACAGTCTTCATTAAACTGAGGTGTTTTATCTTGCTTTGTACATCATGACCTACTTTTATTCTTTCTTGCTCTTTCCTTTTACCCTGAAACATATATTCTCCTGCCTATATAAACAAAGTGAAGATACAGAAATGGAAAGGATAAGATGGCACATTATAACATGTCTCTTTTTCCAGCTCAAAATGTTTTAATGTTTTGTCTGCAGAGGCATGTTTGCAGGTTTTTTGCATATGAAGCCTCAGGAGTTTTTAAGAGCTGCTAATGGACAAGTTAAAAATAAGACAGCAACCACTAAGACTTTGGGGAGTATTCTCTTTAGGAAACATGTTTCCAGCATTTCCCTTTTTCACTGGGAAGCATTAGGATATTGCGCGTGTATGTGTTCCAGAAAGTTGATGTTTACTTGTAGCCCCGTGCTGTGGAAATGATAATGAATGAGGAATCATAGCTTCTAATTAAAAGTCATGGGGAAAAGTATCAGGAGCAATGAGGTTTTAAGAAACAAAACTCTGTTTTCCTGCACATGTCATTAGCAATGGAAAACAAAGGAGAAATTCATAATTACAATATATTACATGAAAACCTTGTTTCTCTGTTAGCTGTCAGCTCCCCATAACTGGGTGGGTTAGTTACTAAAATGACTTGCCGTGTTTTTGTGTGCCAGCAGTGGGAGGCTGAGGTGGTCGCCACGGACCCACTGCGAGTTGCTGGGGGATCGGCTACAGTGTCCTCAGCACAACTCAGTGAAAGTTTTCCAGTTTGACAGGCGACTTGTTGGGCTGAAGCCGATCCCCCTTTGATAAATGACCTCCGCTGCCAAATTGCTCTTGTGCAATGCAAGTGTTTAATAACACTGCACCAAGACTTTGGGAAGATGTACAGGCTTGGAGGGTGCTTGTGCAGCATTGCTCATGGCAGGCTTTCACCCATAAAAATCATTCTGTTGACAACAGAAGAGGTGTCCATGTTAATCAGCTCGTGCTCATCTTTATGGACAAGCTTGACATAGCTGCAGGCTCAAGATTCAAGGCAAGGTTTCAATCCAAATACAGACCACAGTCATTTTTGCGGCCAGATCTGCACTTTGTGCTGTGACAGAGGAGCTGTCTCTACCTGTGGCACGGAGCATTCATAAAAGACCTTAAAAGCATCCTGCAGACCAAGGCAGTCTGAATTGTGGCTCCTGCAGAACTTGCCAAAAGATGGATCGAGACAGTCTTGTGCTTTTCACCATTGCCCTTAAACAAGCTGGATGGGCCCCAGGCTTACCTGAAATTTAAGTGTCCTCATAAACAACAGATGCCTATTACAATAATTATTTTTTTAAACATTGGATATTTGTTTTTGCTCTCCAAAAACACTTAAAGGTTTTCTTAAAAGTTGCTAGAAGATTTATATGAAGTTATTCTTGCTTATACTAACAGTAAATAAGCTCATATGCAAATTAAATTTGAAAAGATCTGAGCGTTCTTATTTTACTAAAATAGAGACACGAAACCAAGAGTAAATGTTCCTTCCTTTTGTATTTGGGCAGAAACCAGGTAGGTTTCCACATCAGGCAGCAAAAATTATAACTCTAGCAGAGCGATGGAGATAAGCTCATTCAACCCAACTAAAATGTTGTCATTTTCAATAACTTTTCGTATTCTGCATGAAGAAAATTATGTTGAAGTCTCAAAAAATTAAGCAAAGTTACAGTTGCATAATGAAGCTAAGCTCTTTATGGCTGGTAATAGAGGAGCAAGAATTTAGAGTTTAGTAAATTCATAGTAGTTCGGAAATGTTATGACAGAAAGAGGGCAATGCAGATAAAATAACAGAAGAACTTTCCATCCTATGACTTCATGCTTCCTAGGAGCAGATTGCAAGTTCTGGCACAATCTGTAGCAGAAAACATAACTATTTTTCATTTTACAATTATCAGAAAGATCAGTGGTTCCTATTTTTGTAGATTTTGCTGGGGGAATTTGGCTAAGTTGCTCAGAAGCTAATCCCTAAGTGTTTTTATAACTCGCGTGCACATACACGCACCTAGTCATGGCAGCCCTTTGCTCAGTGAGCAGCCTCATCCAGTTCCACAGTGACAGGAGGACCTTCCCCACCAAGAAGGACCAGCAAAGTGTAGCTCAAAGCATTTCCATGGCTCGCCCCATGTTCATTCACAAGTCCTGGATTCCTCTCTGCCTCTGCCATCTAACTCACTTGCCTCCTACACGTGCTGCAGCCTTATCCAGCTGCAGACTGAGATACTGTGCAGTGAGACTCATGCAGTCATTTCATCCCTTCTGGTTCAAAATTGGGCTGGAAGGCATGAGGAAAGAGAATAATGTTAATGGAGCTTTTCTGAACAACAGGATATACGTAAGTTTGATTCTGGCAAAGAGTCACGGGCTGTGAGGTACAATTTGCCACGTTCATTTATTTGTTTCGATTTGCTTATGCATAATCTTGTCAAAGTGATTTTTTCCCTCTGTGAGACTGTTGTATGGATGGGAGCTTCAAAGTCAACAGCACAGAAAGTCAAACATGACTTGGTGTATGCCATCTACAAGCAGTAGCTCTTTCACACACAAAGGAGAAAATGAAAACAAATGAAAACATCCTTCAAAGACGGTGTTTCTTCTGCATCGAGATCACTGGCTATGTGATGTGAGGGATGATTTCTGAGATACATTCACAGGGAGCAGCGAGAGCTTTGATACCAAACATACGCAGGCTACAGTGATTTTAACCCTGCAAGTGTGAAGGAAACCATGTACTTGGATTGTTCTGTGTTTTTTTTTTTTTTTTAAATTAAGGATTCATTATACTAATAAGCAAAACAGATGCATGGGAAAAGGTGTCCTGTAATGAATGTAAAAGGCTCTGTTATACATAACTTAGCAGAGCATTTGAAATGCTCTTTGACTTTCTCATTGTGGATGCTCCGCTGCTTAATGTCAGGCATTTTTATACTCAGAAAACAAAGCGAGCTCTTCTGTAGTGCTTCCTGCCTTGGCGTTTAAGAGACATGCAGCATGACAGAAGGTTTCGTATTTCTTACTTTTGTCTTAGCCCATTCCTAGATGAACTGTGATTTTCACAACTTGGGGACCGCTCTGTTTTGCATTGAGTCCCATCAGTCCCTGCTGCTTCTGCTGAGCGGGCACCAGCCACTCCATCCATCTCCATCCTTTCTTCTACAAGCTCTACAGAGATCAGACAGCAGCTCCTGTATCCTTCCTCCGAGCAGAGAGAACAATGGGTTGCCATAAGCATAAATAGCACAGATGGTTTAGTTCTTAACATCTTGAGAACTTTTATTTTTAATTTCATTTAGGTTAATGACAGAAAAGACAATTAACCTTTCATCATGGAAAGAGGTTCCCTAAATAACTGCAGTACAGATAAAGTTCAGTATAAATAGGAAGAGAAAATCTGCTTCACGTCTTTTGGGCCAAAAAGCATGCACACTTGTGCTGAACACAATTGCAGTGTTTTTTGATGTGCCCAGGCCTCTAGATGGAAGTAAGTTGTGGGAAAATGGTGGGGTTTTAATTATTACAAGGCACAGAGCATCTGCATGCAGCCTCTGGTAAGCAGGCTTCATCTTCAGTTACATATCGCCCATCCTTGGACCAAAATACTGAAGTGCAGCATTGCTGATAGTTGTTTCTGTTTTACTTCTTTCTTTGTGCAGGTTCAAGCAGTATTTACTGCCTCTCTAAAACAAGGTGCTTGTAGGAAATCAAAACCTCTGCTATGTTTTCTGCAGAGCATAAAACAATATTCGCAACAAACTTCTTCAACGTTACCTGCCTGAAAACCTGGAAACAAGTTGGCCCTGGGGCTAACAATACAATCTCTCACTGTTCCTCCTGCCTGAAAATGTCTCTGTGTCTCTTTCTTCTGACTGGTCCATGGCGGAGCTGTTCTCAAGGATTGCTTTTTCAGGTTAATTTTCGACTCATGTCAGCTGGCGGCTTCATGAGAAACAGCACAGGTGTTCAGGGAACGAAGACTTAACCCCGAACAGGCAGGTAACTGGACAGAGAAAAACAGAAGACAGCACAAGATTATATTCCTCACCCAAAGCATTCAGTCACACAACATCTGACAGTCCTTTTCCTAATCCGTCCTGTCCCGAAGCCAGCGCCTTGTGTCCTGGCATGCAGGACCCGCAGAGCCCTCCACTCGCGCCCCTGCTGCGGCGTGGCTGTGGTACCAACCTCTCTGTTGCCCATCAAAACTAAGTGATATTTAAGCATATCGAAGAGGAAAAAGTGGGAATGCTGTTATAAATGTGAATGCCAAATATGGCAAGATATTTAAGAAACACATTACTTGTGAGTGGAAGGCGGTACAGCCCTGCATGTTGCAGATGAGAACGGGTGCTAGCACCGAGCCCAACTCGGAGCTTGTGACTTGTGAAAAAGTTTTGTCTAATGGGGAAAAAAGCTGAAGTAATCAGTGCTGCAGAGTGCTGACTGGAAGAATAAACATTAAAGAGATAAAGCAGACCAGAAGGCAAAAGCAATCAGATTTGTAAAAGAGAGCAGATTCTGATTTTATCTTATGGAAATAAATGCAATAAAAGCTTTCTAACTGGAGTTGTATAGAGTTGCAAATTTTTTTATGCAATAGGAGAAAAATTGATGCTGGTGGTTGTTTTAATATTTTATGGAAATGCTTCAGCAAATAAATTGAAGTGTTTTTTATTTGCAAACAGAAGGTAAATGGGAGGACTGAAGCTTTTTGCTAAATATATTTTTTCTATTAGACAACTTCACCCTACGGTTGGGTAGATTTTGCAAATAGTTTTTAGATACCATTTAAACATCGCGAGCCAAGCCATCTCTGAACATCCAGGACTGAAAGTGTTAGGGGCTAGAAATGCTCACCTTTATTTTACTGCAGCGCTGGACTTTGTAGCCATGAAAACTCATACCAGTGGTTCACTAGAAGAGCACTGCCAGACAGATCAGGTATTTTGCATTTTCGTGTTCGCTGTCCTGAAGCCGCGTTGGCACCCTGCTGATTTCAGAGCCTCTCTGAGTGCACCGAGCGTGGACCATCAATCTGACCTAATGGCCAGCATTCAGATCCTGTCTTGATGTTGCTAATGTAAAGCCTGTAGTATAATAAAACTGACGGCAAAACTGCAGCACATATAGACATATACGGCTTTTCCTTTGAAAAGTAAGGGAGCCAGCACAATGCATTAAAGCAGTCATTTCCTTTTATCTGATGGGGAAAAAAAATAACCCAACTAAAAATAGTCAGGGCATTTTGCCCTATGATCTTTCTTCATCCTATGGATCAATATGTCCTGAGCTTACATCCCATACATAAATAGCTTTCATGGGTGAGATGACCTTGCTATGGAATAGATGGATCTTTAATCAACAGACCGGTGGTACAGTAGTGTGAGTAGGGTGGAGGCTAACGGAGTTTATAAACAACTGAATTCAATTAAACTCAAACCAAGATAAATCAGAAAATATTCCCCTAAAACTTCATGATTTAACAGTCATGGAGACGTCTTGATGCCATGGGAAAACCTTGTTGACAGTAGCAGCATGTTACCAAAAGCTGGCAATTCTTCTGTTTAGTGACTATGGGTTTTTGGAGGGGGTCATAAAAATACACCCTCCTTTCCTAATTTACCTCTGACAGGTGGAAACCAGAGGAGCAGGAAAAGCGCACAGTATGCAGGGTTGGTGACGACATAGGAAACTTAGGGCTGGCTGTGAAACGAGTCATCACACTAAAGACCTTCGTTATTTTAATGTGCAAGGAAGGTTTGGTTTGCACAGTTTTTATCCCTAAAATTAATAATAATTGATGACGTCTCTCTCTTTTTGGAAAGTTGTGGTTCTTTCATCAGTAAAGTGCTGGGCACAGTGTCCCTGATGAGTCATCAGAATAACATTGAGACTTACCTGCATGATTTTGTACTTTGGTCATTTGGTTGTATGCTAGGAGTATTGTCTTTATTTTTAAAGTGAAGAAAGAATTATTTATTTTGAGATTTTGTTACTAAAATGCAGGCTAGGCTCTCAATTAACAGAAAGAATAACCATTAATTTGTTTCATTTATATTATTTCCGTGTCATTTTTCTTCCTTCATAATTAGGAAATAATTTTCTTCAGTAACATAATTCAAGAAGTTCATAGGAACTGTAAAGTTCTCTGTTTAAGAAACACAGAGGGCAAATGGGACCAGCATGCTTGTGCGTGCGTGCAATGTGTGAGGGTACACATGGGGTACCCGCAGGAAAAAAAACACTCTATGCATTTTTCCTTCCTCTCTGCAAGATTGCGCCGAGTTAATGCAGCCAGCAGCAAGGCAAGTAAAAAGCATTTGGAGTGGGGGAAACCTGAGTGTAACAAATACAAAAACTCTGCAGCAAGTAATGTCAGACACGTTCAGTTCTAAATTGCATCTGGAGTATGCCAGGGCTGCTTTGTGAGAAAATACAACTGGTTGAAGGAGGATAATATACTTCACACATTCAGACTGCACCGAAGTACGCGACAGAAATGGTCCAGGAGTCCGCAATTACACTGGGAGTCCAGCATTCAGCATTGCATTGAATTTTTATGATTTTCGTGCTGTTTGTCAATCTCAGACTCTTTGCGATTCACAGTGTGTGAGTCAGCCTGCCTGGGGAAAGGGGGACCGATAATTAACCCAGGCCATTAGGACAGCCAAATTCAGTCCAGTCTGACGGGTGTTCTGTCACACTTGATTTATTTAATATCTGCCTTGATTAATATCAACTTTTATTAAAACTTCAATTTAAAATTTTCATATCAGTTTTAAGCAAAGTTCAAGTAAAAGATGTAAAGAATTAGAATTAGGTGAAATCCTCCATGCCCTTGATTTGATTTCTGCCGACAGGAGAGTTGCAAAGGAAAGGAAACATCCATGGAAGTACAGAATGCAAATTGCTCAGCACGCAGCAAGTCCTGACACAAGCTGGGTGTTAATTTATTTAAAGCTCATGATATTGTAATGAATTCAGGGTGTGCTTGGCTTTGAGGGAGAAATTGTGCATATATCAGGTAGCAGTAGGATATAACGTTCGACCGGTTAGTCTGGGCTCTGCTATTGTGGATAAAGCCCATGCTGCTTCCTCCTTCACCCTTTGAAAGCAGCAGCACAGCTCCTCAGTAGTAGGATCAAATCCTTATAAAACTTTGCCCTGGAAGGAAGGAAAGAGGAAAGAAGTCCATTATGTAGGTGAAACAACATCCTTTCAATGTCAGCCATACCATGTCTTGTCGTTTAGGTGAATTGCAAACTTGGAGGAGGAAAGGCTGAGCCATTTAAATTTTATAGCCATATAAATTATAGATGGAAATCGCTTCTGGAATAGGGTGAATTAGAATTGCCGTGTTCAAATGGCAGCTGATGGTTAAGTTTTGCAAGATGGTGATTACTAGCGAGATAGTCGCTAGTAATAATTTTATTTAAATTTCAACAATGTCCAGAGACTTCAGTTGAGCTCAGAGCCACCGTGGAAGTCTTTGCACAAACACCTGACAATAGACCTTCACAGCGTTTGATAGCAGAAGATAAGAATTGTTATTATTCTCATTTTAGATATTTAGAGAGATCGAGCAATTTGGGACACGGCTCCCAGGAAGTCTAAGGCTGAGCACTGCACTGCTGTAGTAAGCAAAGAAGAAATCCAGTCGATACTTCATTGGCTGCAATTTAACTGTTGTGCTTTTATAAGCCGTGCCTTTTCTGCCTTTGCTTTTTGGAAATATTTGTTGTTGCAGTTCAACTAACAAAAACCTTCTGTTTCAGTCCCTTGACAATCTTCTCGTGGTTGCAAAGTTCCATATATATTAGACCATAACCACTGTTCAAAGACAACTTTCTCTTACTTAATATGCCTGTATTATGGCTTTTGTTCTAGAGTTATCTTTGAGTTCAGTACATAAATTTTGAAGTTTTCCACCCCAAGCCATATAAGCAGAACAGGAGAATAATAAATATAACATTAAATTATGCCTGGCACAATAGCGTGTTAACCACTTTCATGTTCACCAAGTAAAATGGAGAAAAGCAATTTGTGTCTAAACAAGGGCAACATTTTTACGTTGTGGAGGTCACTGGAACACATTGTACTCATTAGATACACAGCAACCTCGGTAAGAAGTTGAATCCTAGATAAGCACAAGCAAACCTCTAATGGATGGTCTGAATTTATCAGCTGATTTGTAAAATGTAAATGTTTTATGACTAATAGGGTTTTAAAGCTGATTTTGGTTAATGAAATGCAATCTACTTATTCCTTCATCAGTCAGCCTACAAGGATCTAACCAACTAATTAGTCTGTTTAGGTAAAGTATTAAATCCGCCTTTTGTTTAAAAATAGGAAGAAGAAAAACAACTCAGACCTGCTCTGGAAGGTAGGTGCAGTAAGGAAAAAAACTTCACTGGTGTGAATGACCTAATTAGAAAAGTACAATAATGATATAAAAATATTCAAGGCCTTGTAGTTCTAGACATAATGACTATTTCAATCTCAGAAGTGAAATTATTAAGTAGAAAAAATGGGGGGGAAACAAAAATTGCATTGTTATCTTTTGCAGACTAAGGCAAAGATAGTTTTGTGAAATCAGGTGAGGTCATGAATCTTACAATCAGTTTAGTGGTCATTAAGATGGATATGTTCTGAAAGTCTAAGGAGTCTTTTCTCATCTATTTGAATTCACATCCATGCCCCAGATGCCTTAGTGCAATCAGTTATGAGTGTTGCAAACTATGGCATTTGCAAATCGGATTCCTTAGTGTGCTGGAGAAGTTGCTTCCAACAAGAACTTGCTGAACGCCGTTGACACAGAAGTTATCCATGTGGTACCACTGGTTTTGATGTTCATGATATCCTCAATGGGAAGCTTTAAAATGGATTTGGCGGATTTTTGTTCTGGTCTTACCATTCTGCCTAGATTTGTTTTAACTTGGCTATCCCATTAAAACAAGAAGACTAATTCCAAATACGTTCAGTTCCAGCATATTCCTCTCACAGGGATAGAGTCACAAGACTGAAAACTGCAGGCAGTTAGCAGCGATGCCTGAATCAACTGTCCACCCTGGGGTTATATTGTTTACATGCCCTGATTAATAAAAAAACAGTCCAAGATGGAAAGGTGATACCATACCTTCGTCCTACACCAGTGTCCATCAAATATGGTGCCTAGAGAGCAAAGACACTTTAAAAGGCAGCGAGATGACACATTAGCAGGGATAAGAGAAGGGAGAATGGAGTGGCAGTCTGGAGAAGACAAATGGAGGGTCATCTCATTCCCAAGAACTCTTTAGTTTTCTGAATCTATATACTGGTTGGGCTATTCCATTGCAATACATGACGAAGTGCTCTCAACCAGAGCTTGTAATGAAGCCTGAGATTAGATGAGGCCAGATGCCTGCATATTGCTGTTGATATGCTCATTCCCCAACACTCAAACAATGTTGGACCTATTAAAACACTTCAGAGAGACTGTATTTCATCTCATACATGTTTGACCACTGATGATAAGTAATCGTTCTCCTGCTTCACTGAACTATCAGTCTTGGCATAATTCTTCTTTTACATTTGTTTACTTACTATACGGACAGCTGCTAGGGAGAGATGGTAATTTTCACAAGACACGATCTGGAGCGATAGCAATATTTTACTAAACCCCAGTGAAATTGTGCCTTCCCGACTAACCAAAGTCGTCTTTGGGTACAGCGTGAACAAATGTAAAAGCTCTGCTTTGTCTTTAGTCTGATAAGATCACGTCTGAGTGACAGCTCCACTGCTGCAGAAGGAAGGTTCAGTCCTTCATCAGTGGTAAAGACTTTGTCAAGAAATTTCTCAGATTCCATTTCACATAATCTCAAAAATAATCTTTTTTTTTTTAAAGAGTATCTATTTTCTTTGTTAATATTTCCTTTCTTTCAGATATATTTCAGATACATCTCTTTTCCTCTGCCTTCCCATTTCTCATTAGTTCTCACAATAACATGCGTTGACTGTTCTTTACTGGTAGTGCCAAGATCACCCTGGCAGTACATCAGCTATTTCCCTTAGGAAATGCCTTACTTTTTCTTGGAAGAGAGGAAAGTAGGAAAAAAAAAATATATTTCCATTATATTTCTAAAATAATCTAAATTATGTGCTTCGTTACAGGAGTGCACAGTACAGCAGAACAGTCAGAGTCAAACCTGTTTTCTATTGTTTCAGAAATTTTCCATTATTGCACACATTGATCATTTCTTTAAGTGAAGAAACTTCTGCAGAAAAGGTCACATAAAATCCCTCTATTCCCCATTTTGTGCGATCGGAAAGATTTGATACATAAACACCATTTCATCCTGAAACTGCACTAATCCACATATATTATTAATTTCAGTGTTTCCTCAATCCTACTTAGGATGACTTTGGTAAAGATCCTCTGGCTGTTATTCAACATGCTTATCCTGCTAATATTTTCATGATTATCCCATTCTCTCTCTCTTGGATGAGAATTAGGATTTATTCTTCCACTACTCTGGAACCTTCTCACCCTTTCAAATATCCCAAGGGGATCTTTCATAATTCAGTTACTGTTACTCTGCAGCTCTGGCTGTGAAAGCTCAGGCAAAGCTGCTTAGCAAATAAGTGAGCTCACTTTAGAAAAAAAAAAATTGCTGGATTCACCAGGCTTTTATGTTTGACATATCAGAACCCCATGTCATTTTACTGGGTTCTCCAGTTCCTTCACTTCCTCGTAGCATCTGCGTCAGCAAAAATGGGTTATCAACCAAGAAGTGACATAAGCTGTGTGTCTTGCCCTTTGCTTTCTATCGATAGATTTGTAAAGTCCTTCAGCGCCTTTCTGTTTTATTTTCTGTGAGATGCTTTTAGCACTTACCCTGTTTAATACCCTCTGAGCGTTCAGGACACAACAACTTTACATCAGAAAAGGTTTATAACTAAGTCCAAGAAGTGAAATGTTGCCATCTTTCCACAACAGAGTGGCAAATCCTCAGACCAGGAGACAGTCTGGAAGTCATTAGTGAGGATGGAAGTGGGAAAACTGCTGCTTTTATTCCGAGGTTTCTGGCTCAATGATGTTATAAAGCCTCTGACCTTGCCCCAACAACCTACGGCGTCTTGGCACTCTCTTTACATTTGAACAGTGCAGCTGATGCTGCCTGTAGAAGCAGTATCCTCCCCTGCAGATGCAGAAGTAAAGGAATCCCAAGAATATCCATGGAAACACAGAACAATTAAGGTCCATATGAAAACTGAATCCTAGCCAGCGCGCCTCGGTTGGTGGAGAGCCCATCTGAAACGGAGGGATGAAAAAGCACTGAAAGGCCATAGTTAGTTCATGTTGCTGGTTCATCACAGAAATTGCTAAACACATTCGTCATCGGGATACATCTGTTTTAAAAAATGGACAAATGCTTTTTGCTGCGATGCCGTTAGACCATTTACAAACGTCAGAATGGTTGTACATTCTGCTAATGTGTTACTGGAATAAAATCATGCTGCACATTTAGCGCTGGATTATGTGGAGAGCAGCCAATACTTGTAGCATTGATTGCAAGGTCTATGCCTAAGTAGTTCTCTTCCTGATTTATGAGCAATGCATTATCATTCATTGAGTGACAGAGTAAGCTACTAGATTTGTTAATTGGACAGTAAACCACGCTTTCATTCTCATGTTACAGCGTTTTTCATTAAAAAAGAGACATATCTAACTTTTAATGAAATGCTTAAATAAATAAATGGATACAGATGTGTTGAATATAGACCGTTGGCTTGTTTCAGCAAAGGGAGTAGAGTACAGTGTATTTATTAATTAGTCTGGCAAAATGTAATTAAAGGGCTGTAAACTCTGTAAGGAAGTTAACCAGCCTTGTAATAAATACCAATTTATAGGTACAGTAGGTCAGCTTGTATTAAGTAAAGAGGTAACCTGCATAGAAACTCATTTTTAGCATGGAGACAATATAAATAAGTTATCATCATGAAAAATATAGCTGACCTTGCAGATTCAAAGGCAGCAGATTGCAATGTTTTCACAAGTTCATGTAGTTTTTTATCTCCTAGCAACTGTATGTCATTTACATATTTTACCACATCGAACATCTTAAAGTGATTTTCTGATGACTGTTGTCGGAAAAAAGTCATTGTAGTGTAGTTCCTGGAACACTGTTGTTTTTATAACTGTGCTTAATGTCTTTATGGGAAGCTCTGAAGCTACATAAAAGACTTTGGTGTAGGAATTTGATACTACAAGCACTTCCAGTTATTTCGTGGTGTTTACAAAAACACTGGGGTCTGAGTTCAAGAACTGGCGCAGCTCCTGCTGACATCAGTCAGAGATGAACCAGTATAGAGTATACATATATATATATATAAAATTAATTATATATACATACTTTATATATATATAAAGTATATATTTATAAAGTAGAAGAATTTTCTTCATTAGGGTTTTTCTTCACTAGGTTATCAGCAGAGTTCTACTCATTAATTATCTTATGGCTTCTGCAATAGCAGAGCTTCAATTAACATATAGGGCTCCCAGCAACGGCAAGGGAGGGAGGCTGGGGCCATGGTCTGACACACGTAGTAGTGTTTCTGTCTGAAGGGTTAGACATGAATTAGTCTGTACATTTTTATTTGTGTAGGAAATCTTTTGTTCTTGTACCACGAATGGTAATAGATGGTGAAATTTCACAAAACCACGTAAAAGTCTTGTTCTTTTCCACACTGATGCCAGGAAAATACTGGATCTAGATGCAGACTTCATCGAAAATACATGAGGAGAACTGAAAGTTTGTTGCTATATTGTCTGCCCAGTCTCCTCTTTCCTGCAGCTGAGAAGCAGAAAGAATCCTTACAGGATTTGAGCTGCTGTGGTGAAATAAGGGCAGGACAGACCCTCTCTTGCTGTAGCATATGGAAAATCATTTCAGCTCATTTGAGCCTCATCACCTGAGCCCATGAAATCACAAGCCCTCTGTTCAGTTAGAGATAAATCTGACAAGAGCTGAACTCAATGGCTAAAAATCTCATTCGCTCACAGACAGAAGTGTTAGGAAATTTAAAAGCAGATCTTGCGTTTGCAGAAGTTTGTCCAATGACTGAGGGCTGTACCTCCTGAACGAAGTGAACAGGAGAGAAAAGATGCCCATAGCAAAGCTGGTATCAGGCTGCCATCACTTGCAGAGAGCCAGGGAAACAACTCAGGAATCAGCTTCACGGAACGAAATGCAGGCATCTAAACACCGAGCTCGGGCTTTTCCCTGCGATATGCTGTGCTGTCCCACTGGAAATTACCCCAGTCTGATCCACTGGCACAGTCTATGCAGAATCACTTCTTACGTGATCTGCAATTTAACAGTGAGCCTAAGACGTGAGTGTTGTACCTGTCCCTGCATTAGGAGTTTAGTTGTGGTTGCTATAAATCGCTCTCCAGTCCCACCAATTTTCTATCAATGTAATTGATAGTGTGCTCGTTTCTCTATCCCAGCAATTTCGTGTAATCCATTATAGCACCCCAGTCAGAGCAGTTGCTTTGTGAAATTTGTGAGATGACACAGACCTCATGCAAGCTGTACAAAATTACCAATTATGGAACTACACAATCTTTTCTAGGATGCCATAAAGTGTTGTTATTTACCCTAGAAAGAGAATGTCTAAACAGATCGGTTTCTCATCAGATGCCATTGCTCAGGGATCTAAAAAATATGGAAATGCTTGAGTTTCAATCGTCTGTATGCCTGAAACAGCATAAGAAATTAGTTTCTTGAGCTATTTTTGTGTTTTTCTAGCTTATAGCTAAATCATGTGTTATGGTGAATCATTAACTACTGACTTTTATAGCTAATCCGTACATAGCCCATTTTTAGCTTCGATGATATTTTTGAAACACAAGATTTTATAGACTACAAATATGCATCAGACAATGTCTCCAAGTTTAGTCTTTCTCTGAAGAAAATAGAGAGGCTGACCTTTATTTATAGTTTGCTTTGTACTGTACTTTGTTTCCTTCTACAGCCTCACCTTCAAGGGGAGTGATTTTCCCATCCTTTGGGAGAGATGCACAATTCAATTCCTGCTACACATAAAATCCCCACCGATTTGCCGCGCGGACCGAAATAACCTACATCTGTGATACCAAGCATTCTGCATTTACTCCCTGTCACAAGGGAGAGGACAAATCAGTTCAAACTGATTCCTGTCAGGATAAGATTGGGGGGACATGTCTGTTTGCTTGCTACATTTCAATTGAGAACAAGTCAGGCCTTTAAACTCAAATGCAACTTCTCCTGTAATTTCTTTGTACGGAAATGCAGATAATCAAATCTTTTTCTTGCCAGAGACAATGTAATTTTATGCTTTGATTTATTCTGAAGCATTCGATTTGTAGTTCTCCCTGGTCCCGAAGAGTCCTGTTGGAATTGAATAAAGCACTGGATGACATCCCAATGAGGGTTTTCTGGAGGGAAATAAAATAAATAAAGGAAGCTCCGCCAGAAAGAGATCTTTGATGAAACCTGAGGTTTGTAGGTGTTCTAGCACATGTAACTCTTGGTGACAGTGACAAAATACAGAAAAAAACTGAGGATGTAAATAGGCAAGTATGTGGGTTTAACTCCACATGTGTATAAACTCAAACCATGGAGAGATGCAGATCCTCAGCTGGGTCCACATGAGGTCCACGGGGTGTGGTATTTCCATATGCTGCCAGCAGAAAATGCCTGGCATGGCCAGAGGTTGAAGACTCTGTCTCCTGCTGAGAGCTGTTCTTTTGCATAGCATGCTGAAATGGTTAGTAAAATAAAATAGGAAAGGAGTGAGGGAGAGCAGGAGTGAGGCTGATGGTACAGGTGTCATCTTCATCCCTGAGCGCGTGGAGCAAGGACAGCTGGGGAGTCGCCTGGTCTCGTGCTCCCAGAGCTCAGATTGCACTGGGACCTCTCCGAGCTGCAGGAGACACTTGGTAAAATAAGAAAAATAACAATAAGGTGCTTTGGAGAAAGAGGTTCATGCTAAAAATGGACAATGTACTGGCCTTGCAGCAGAGCAGGGTAGCAATGAGGCAAGGAGCAAAAGCTGGTGGCGCCACTGGTACTTTGTGAGATACAGACATCAGACAGTCCAAGGGGTTTTTATCCAAATCCTGCTAAAATTTCTCTTTTGAATCTACCTTCCAGGGAGAAGAGTAAAAGGACCAATAAAAGTATGCTGAAAAATATAGCTGTGTTTTTGATTGCTTCCTTCTCAAGAACCTCTCAGCATTACTCACACCTCAGTTCCTTCGCTTCATTATATTTAGAAACGCTTCACAATATTTTATTTTTTAACGAAAATGAAAAGACCCCTTGGTGGTTCAGACAGGTATACATTAATATTGAATGATTTGTTTTAGATTGACAAATTGAGATACTTTGGTTAAACTTCAGCTCTCTGAAATGAAATCATTTGTTTACATTTCCAAGGACTTGGGAGGCGGGGTATAAAGTGGCAATGCTAATGCCGTCACATCCAGTGCGACAAGGGTGCCTTAGCTGCCTCATGAGATGACAATGAGAAGACCAACCACCTCAAGGGTGTGCATGGCTGTACTGGATCCTCGTGCACCCCTCCAGGGACACCTGCCTGCTCAGTTACCCCTCTGAAATGCCTGTACACCAACACATGCAGCGTGGGGAATGGACAGGAGGAACTAGAGATCTGTGTGTGGTCGCAGGGCCACGAACTGATTGCAATTACAGAGACATGGTGGGATAGCTCGTGTGACTGGAATGCGGCCATGGATGGCTACAGGCTTTTTAGGCAAGAGAGGCCAGCAAGGCAAGGTGGGGGAGTTGCTCTTTTATGTGAGGGAACAACTGGAATGCATCGAGCTCTGCCGAGGGGCGGAGGAAGAAGGATCTGAGAGCTTATGGGTAAAAATCAAGGGGCAGGCAAATATGGGTGACACTGTTGTGGGCGTTTGCTACAGGCCGGCTGGTGAGGAAGAGGAAGTCGACGAGGCCTTCTACAGGCAGCTGGAAGTAGCGTCACAATCGCAGGCCCTGTTTCTCATGGGGGACTTCAACCACCCTGATATTTGCTGGAAAAGCAACATGGCGAGGTGTGCACGATCGAGGAGGTTCCTGCAGAGCATCGAGGATACCTTTTTGACACAGATGGTGGAGGAGCCAACGAGGCAAGATGTGCTGCTGGACCTTATACTGACAGAGAAGGTCTGTTTGAGGCTGTGAGGGTTGGGGGTGGCCTTGGCTGCAGTGACCATGAGCTGGTGGACTTCAGGATCCTGCATGGTAGAAGCAGGGCGACAAGTAGGATTACAGCTGTGGACTTCAGGAGAGCTAACTTTGGCCTCTTCAAAGGCCTGCTTGGAGGAATCCCATGGGCTAGGGCTGTAGAAGGTAGGGGTGTCCAAGAGAGCTGGTCAGTATTCAAGTACCGCTTCCTCCAAGCTCAAGATTGGTGCATCCCTGTGAGGCAGAAGTCAAGCAAAGGAGCCAGGAGTCCCGCATGGATGAGCAGGGAGCTTCTAGAAAACCTGAGCTGGAAGAAGGAGGTTGATAGTACGTGGAAAAAGGGACTGGCCACTTGGGAGGAATATAGGAACGTTGTCCGGGATGCAGCGATGCAAGGAGGAAGGCCAAGGCCCACTTGGAACTAGATCTGTCAAGGGATGTCAAGGATACCAAGAAGGGCTTCTTCAAATCCATCAGCAGTAAAAGGAAGACTGGGGAAACTGTGGGCCCGCTGCTGAACGAGGTGGGTGTCCTGGTGTCGCAGGATGCAGAGATGGCAGAGTTACGGAATGCCTTCTTCACTTCAGTCTTCACTGCTAAGGCTGTCCCTCAGGCATCCCAGCCCCCAGAGGTGAGAGAGAAAATCCAGAGAAAGGAAGGCTTGCCCTTGGTTGAGGGGGATTGGGTTAGAGATCATTTAGGCAAACTGGATCCTCACACATCCATGGGCCCCGATGGGATGCACCTGCGAGTGCTGAGGGAGCTGGCGGATGCTGTCACTCAGCCACTCTCCATCATCTTTGAAAGGTCATGGAGGACAGGAGAGGTTCCCAAGGGCTGGAGGGTAGCCAGTGTCACTCCAGTCTTCACAAAGGGCAAGAAAGAGGACCCGGGTAACTATAGGCCAGTCAGCCTCACCTCCATGCCCGTAAAGGTGATGGAGCAGTTAATTCTGGAGGTCATCTCCAGGCATGTAGAGGTAAATAAGGTTATCAGAAGTAGTCAACATGGCTTCACCAAGGGGACATCATGCTTGACCAATGTGATAGCCGCCTATGATGGCACGACTGGCCGGGTAGATGACGGGAGAGCAGTGGATGTTGTTTACCTCGACTTCAGCATGGCTTTTGACACTGTCTCCCATAACATCCTCTCTCATAGGTAAGCTTAGGAAGTGTGGTTTAGATGAGAGGACAGTGAGGTGGATTGAGAGCTGGCTGAAGGGCAGAGCTCAGAGGGTTGTGATCAACGGGTCAGAGTCTGGTTGGAGGCCTGTAACTAGTGGTTTTTCCCAGAGGTCTGTGCTGGCTCCAGTCCTGATCAAGATAGCCATCAATGACCTGGACGAAGGGACAGAGTGTCCCCTCAGCAAGTTTGCTGATAATACAGAACTGGGAGGAGTGGCTGGTACACCAGAAGCTGTGCTGCCATTCACCGAGACCTGGACAGGCTGGAATGCTGGGCCCAGGGGAACCTCATGGAATTCAACAAGAGCAAGTGTAAGGTCCTGCACCTGGGGAGGAACAACCCCACGCACCAGCACAGGTTGGGGGTTGACCTGCTGGAAAGGAGCTCTGCTGAGAAGGAGCTGGGAGTGCTGGTGGACAGCCAGCAAGGTGGCCATGAGCCAGCACTGTGCCCTTGTGGCCAACAAGGCCAACGATATCCTGGGGTGCATTGAAAGGAGTGTGGCCAGCGGGTCGAGGATGGTTATCCTCCCCCTCTACTCCGCCCTCGTGAGGCCACATCTGGAGGGCTGCGTCCAGTTCTGGGCTCCCCAGTTCCAGACAGACAGAGAACTACTGGAGAGAGTCCAGAGGAGAGCTATGAAGATGATCAGGGGACTGAAGCATCTCCCTTATGAGGAAAGGCTGAGAGACCCAGGTTCGTTCAGCCTGGAGAAGAGAGGACTGAGGGGGGATCTTACCAATGCTTATAAATATCTAAAGGGTGGGTGTCAGGAGGATGGGGCCAGACTCTTTTCAGTGGTGCCCAACGACAGGACAAGGAGCAATGGGCAGAATTTGGCACACAGGAAGTTCCACCTAAACATGAGGAACAACTTCTTTCCTGTGAGGGTGACAGAGCAGTGGAACAGGCTGCCCAGAGAGGTGTGGAGTCTCCTTCCCTGGAGACATTCAAACCCGCCTGGACGTGGTGCTGTGCCCCCTGCTCTGGGTGTGCCTGCTCAAGCAGGGGGGTTGGACAGGATGATCTCCAGAGGTCTCTTCCAACTTCCAATCCCTGCCATTCTCTGGTTCTGCGATTCTGTGATTTTTCAAGGAAATGATGGCAAAAATCAAACTTTATGTAAAGCTTATTTGCCTGGAAACTTAACAACTAGCTCTGCTTTCAGCTGAGTTTTCGGGTTTCGTGTCTGGAGTTTGTTCAGGATTAATCTACGTCTGTGCATAGATTATACCATTGTACCTTCTTGTCTGTGCCAACATCACTACAGGCTCCTGCATGGTTGTTAGGGAACCAAGGAATTGATCTGTTTGAATCCATGGAAAAAAGTGAGAAAAAAGAATATAAAAAAAATAAAGAGAATATTTCAGGTGGGACAGGTGATGGCTGTGGCTGGTTGCAGAGGATGGGAGTCTGGAGCTGGAGGCAGGGACACGGTAGCAGGAGCTGCAGGGATCCAAGGTGGTGTGGAATGAAAGTTAAACTGTGTCCTCAGACTGGGAATGGGATGGAGAGCAGAGGGTTGGTGAAGGGGTGCTGGGTTCACATCACTTGAGGTATGTGATGTGAAGAGATGCCAGCTCACCGGGGCCAGTTCTCCAAAATGTGATAAACGGGCCCAGGAAAGAGAAGAAGAAAAATTGACTTATGCCGAAGCTGGGGTTTTAATCTTTTTGAGGTGGTGGATGTAAAACTAATAAAAAAGGAGTCTTTTGAGCTTAATTTAAAGATAAGCCTCATCATGAGCACTTGCCTTGCTTTGTAAAGGTAAGGCAGGCAATTCGTTCTCATATGCAGATGTACCCGCGAGGCTGGGAGTATTATGCAGTAGATGGTGGATAATGATGCTTTAAGGGAGAGAATATAACATTTTTGAATTTTTCACATCTCTCCTTTTTGTTCTTTGTGGATAGGAAAACAATTAGACCTACAAAGCTCTCTGATGAGGCACTAGGGTGGGCAGTGACATATCAAATGCCTTTTCTTATGGGGAGGTTAAAGCATTGTGGGTAAACTTTTAAATAAACAGAAGATTTATTCACAGTAGTTTGGTGCCTTTCTTCGAAACTGAAGGCATCCTTTTAATAAAAATTATCCAGTTCTCCCTTCCCCTGCGGCCTCTGAGGGTGTGCGTCCGCAGGAGCGAGCGCAGGGAGCACGTTCCCGCTGGCTTTGGATGCCTCACAAGTCTTTCTGTGTGTGCCTTAATAGCCTTCCGAGGGAACTGAAGTCTCATTTTGTGCGACTGTGAATTTAAATCCAGGTCACAGAGATGTTAAATAGCAAATGACACATTTACTGTGCCACCCAGCTGCCTCCTGTAATGCAGCAGGAATGCTTTCTGAGCAGGGACAGTATGCCAATATTAACTTACATATAGGTTGTTCTGTTGTGGATGCTAATGTTAAAAAATAAGGAAAAAAAAGAGATGCTGCTCACATTTAAATAGCTACTTATTCCCTTTGCACCTTCTCTCCTGAAGTGCTAATGCTCTTTCCTGTCTGAAGAATTCCTAAAACATTAGTTCTTTTTGGTTTAGACCTTTATATTTATGTTTATTATACCAAAAAACCGATTCCGTTTTCCAGGTCACCAGAAATCAAGATTATACTGTCAATATGCTATTCTAACTCCTGTGCTTAGTTAAAAACCTGGATTACCTCTTCAGTTTATGATACTGTCTGTAATATTCTCCTTTTGTAAAGGCACATACTTTATTTCTCAGGGAGGACAGTGGTTTGTCAGAGGCTGCTGCGTTATTGCAGCCTTATGAGCAAATAATGAAGTTGGACACCTGCATTCTGTACAAAAAGGCTTTTATCAGGCAGATGGAGAATGTGCTCCAGGGCATCAAAAAGGCTCATCACCAGATAGAAAAGATGGGGATATTGGGGTATTTGCTACACAGATGTCCTTTCTGGAACAGTATTGCAAAATACATACCCAGACAGCAGCTAAATTGACTTTTGACCAATAGATGGAGACAAAAAGTGTTTTTCTCCATTACCATCTCTGGTTCATTCCTACTGAGCAGGTCAGTTTACCTGCAGTTCCCTCTCTGGTAGCAAGTCTGTTCAAAGCAGGGGGATTTATCTCTTCCCCCCCCCCCCCCAATAAATATTATCAGATGAGGGATTTAGCTCTGCTGAGTGCTTTCTCAAACGCCACGGTTTGTTTTCCCTAAGTTCATGATGCTGTTGTGATGCTGTGGAACAGCTTTTCAGGTTCAGGATTTCAGGTATGCTTCAGTTTCTTTAACCTCACACAGACACTCACTGAGCTTCATGTGTGGCAGTCTCTGTCTTGCTAACATTAGGAAATTTCCTTTGCAAACCCCAGGACCCAAAGCAATGTATCTTGTCGAGACAGGGGAACGGTTCAGCCCTTGGGACCTGCAGCTGGCCTCCGGAAATGCTCTGGAGTACACCGGGGTCACCGTCACCCACCCTGGTGACATGTCCAAGCCTCTGAGCCTTGGGGCTCAGGAGGTGCATAGAAAGCCATAATGACCTGGTATGGGTTGCTGGAGCACCTGACTTCAGCTTTCGTCTTGTCAGGCATGTCTGTTTTATAGTACCACATATTTGCTCTGAATTTCACAGGTGTTTATTCCTAAATATGGAACAACTCAGCCACCGAATCCGAGAACATGCTTTACTTTATGGCTTAAGGCATTTCCAGTGACTGCAGTCGTATGTTTCGTATGGGCAGCTGAAAGCACAGGTAGACGTGTGTACGTATATGGGTGTGTTCATGTGTGTGGGTATGTATTTGTGAGATTTTAACCAACTATTTAATATGACAGGATTGAACGTAGAAAATGTACTAGGTGCTCATCCAGCAGTATCACGTGAGAAATGTAGCTTCACAGCCTGGACTGGAGAAGTACTTCCAAGTACCCCGGGAGTAGTACTAGCTGTAGCCTCAGTGTAGAGAGTTTTCTTCCAAAGATCCTTCTGTCATACACTTCTGCTATATTTCCCTGAATTAGGGAAATGTGGACAATAATTAGGCTTGGCTTCAGGTTTTTCTCTGCTCATTTGCCAGTGTTTTTAATTTAGAAGTCAATCTCATATTGCAGCTTACCCTCTTCTGAATCTCTCTGCCTTCTAGGACTGAGTTACCCCAATATCGGAGTTAGAAGTTTCTTCTTCCGGACACCAGGTGCATGAGTTAACCTCTTTCTTCTTTCTTATGTGTTCTAATTGACACATTTTTAAAACATACGTTTATTCCCTCATTCTTATTATGTTCTGACACTGTTGTCTTATAAATCTAATGTAGATAAATGTGTGCTAAGAAAAAAAACCTGTAAAAAACCCCCAAACCCCAGTAGTGTTCTGCCATCTGTTGATTATGTTTTGATATGCTGTAGTGAATCAGTACATATTTCTGATCCATGAATCTAAACATAATTTCAGTTTAGCTCTGATTTCCTCAAACCACAAGCTACTGTGTTTAATTTATAAATCACTTCTTATATATTCCGCTCATGGCTGGTGAATGCAATTAACATTTTCTTGCGAAAAACATGTACCTATAAATATCAAGGCCACGACACACATTATTAATTAAAAAAAAAATGATGGGGGTTGTTGGTTTTGCAAGTATATATAAATAGCTTTCAAAAATGTATTATAAATGCTCACATCCCCTTTCTAATAAGTATATATTTATTTATTTTATGTTTATTAGGAAGGCGATGTGAGAATACCGTAGTAGTATTTAAGTATCACAGTAGGATCACATTAATGAGAGCTGGAATCACTGCTCAGTACTAAACACCCTTTCCCATGTATACAGCTGATTTCAGTCCTGAAGGAGGTGTGTAAGAAGTTTGCATTAAAATATAATTTCTATCCTAGGATCAAGGCAGTCTGACATCTATACCCTTTCACTATTATTTACTTCTCCTTTGCGAACAAATACTCCATTGCCCTTGAAATAATGTTTTGTGTTTGGTGCCATTAGAAATAGTCTTTAAACTGAAAGTTAATCAGTTAAAAATTCATTGGGGGTGTTGAATCTTCAATGACAGTGAAGTGTAAATCCACAGCACCAGTCTATATCTCAAACAAACCATCAGAAGATGGACTTTGAGTAAAACCATACAAGCCAGAGTTGCAATTTCAGTGCAATCTTCTGTCTGTTCAAAGGCTGGAAAATAAACCAACTCACTTCAATAAATTTGAGAAAGTAAAGCCGTAAATAATCTGTGCAAAATGGGTTATAATCTGGATCCTTTGAGTGACTTTGTGAAAAACTCTCTGTGACTGTGGTGCAAGCTAGCTGTTAGCGCTGCTCCTCAAGCTGCTCCTGGTTTCCTTGTTTTTTTTAGGATTGTCTTCCTGCCCTTTTTTCCAAGACTTTGATCCCAATATCTGTAGGAATTCCCTGGGCAGCTGATATGGGAAGTTTGCCTCTCACTGCTCATCTTTTCATAATTAAACAAACACAGGAGATTTAAACATAAAGACCCAATTTTGAAAACTTACCTACAAACAAGTGACAGAAGTCCTTTAAACACAACTATGTTTTTAATCACCCACTTACTACTGATTTTCTCAGGCTTTGGTGGTGGTGCAGCAGCAGCAGCATGCTCTTCTGCCAGCTGAGGATGTAAGTTTGGGAGGATGAAGGGGTTTCAAGTGCTTGACTCTTGCTCCTGGGACTGCATTTTCCTCTTTTCCCCCTGGCGAGGAGTTCTGATAGATTTTCTTCTTTTCTTGGCTAGATGGCAGATCCTTGAGACCTTTATTTTCTGGCACCCACAAACAAGACTTTTCTTCAATATGAAATATGCATAGAATAAAACACAAAGATGTTAAAGGACAAATAGCATTTAGTCCTGGTCCCGACCCTTCCACCGATTCATTTAACCCCATAAAGGTGACATTCTGCTGGGAGTTAACATAGAGCTGATACTCCGAAATAAGGTAATGAGCTTCAAAATGGGTTGGAATAAGCGTGCTGAGCATGACGTTGCTCATAATTTAGCCCTAAGTACATAAGGGGTTTATTTAAAAATACATTTTACAGCAGGTAAACGTGATAGGCTGGAATTGAGCAATGCAAAATTTCAGCTCATTTTCTAATATACCCTGCACCCAATTTTCTGCGTGTTATTGTGCCAGATGATATTTGGCCATGGTCAAGCCCAGATCAACTGGGGATTTGATTAGGACAAGAAAATTAATTTTTACTGGGATTTAGGGTTTATTTGAACCCACTAAAGAGAGCGTAGCCTTATATTTCACCTTGATTAAGGGAAAAAAAAATGTCTGGTATTATACAATTACACCAAAAGTGACATTATGATTTATTGTGTCAAACCTTTCCTTCTTGCGGCACCACAAAGGTCAGTGACAAAACAAGTCTGCTGCATAAGACCGAGAAAGAAACTGGTAGTGTGAATAAAAGCCAGAAATGTCATTTTTAATTTTCAGTGTCCCTGCTTTTGTGGCAGGGAGCCAGACCATAACATTTCACTTGTTTTTAAAAAAGTTATTTGCAATGCTTTTTTCAAAGGAGTCCAGTTGAGCTCCCTGAAGAATTGAGGTCAGGGCTAGAAGTGTAGTTAAGGGGATGTTAGAAAAAATATTTGCAAACTTTTTTTTTGTGACATAACCTGCTCTGATGTGATTCTTAGTGATGATTTTTTTTTTTTTATGCAGCTTTGTGAGAAAAGGGGGAAAGAGGTTGCTTAGAAAAACTTGTGGTGGTACGTGTTGGCTTTGCTGCGTTATGTCATGGAAATTGTTTCTAATTCTTCCAACTTGTAATGCAATTAGAAAGCAGAAGGAACACCAGCCACCTGAGCTGATAAATTTTGTAAATCACAATATAATCTATAAATTAAGAGTATAAATAGCAGAGGAAATAAACAGCAAACGTCCAGAGGTCTAAGATACTTGTGCATGCAGTGTAGGTTGTTGAGTTTCTTCTGAAGTGAATTGCTCGGTTGTTCTTAAGACTATTAGTAGTATGATTTTAATACAATCTTAGTGACACTTTACAAAGAATTACAGAAGACTTTTGATAATTAGATAAGTAACTCACTTTGATTACTTTTTTCTTCCTCTAACAGTAAATATGATTATCTTTAATGTGAAGATGTTGTCTTTGGGAAGGAGAGCAGCTCAATTCTCATGCCCCTTTCTTCTAATCTTCCAAAGTGTTTTGTAAAGTGACATCTTTACATGTTGGACATTGGAGTGCAGTAAGGACATACACAAAAGATCACTGAGGTTAGTAGTGATTTTTCAGCTGACTGCAGTGATCTTTGATGTGGTTGGCAATATTTAACTAAGGTTTCAAATGCTGTTGTTCCTGCAGGTTAGGTTCAGAAGCCGCAGTGCAGAAAGACTGAAACTAGTCAAGTAAACCAATTGTTCTATAAAAACAAGCAATCAGCAAAGGACTAGAAAATCCCATTTTGGCAAGAAAACACTCCAGCTTTGTTCTTCTGGTGTTTTGATGTTATGAAGAGCCCTCAACAGAGCTATAAATTTGTGTTACATGAATGTCTATCTCGTGACGTCGATGCACGCAGTGTATCATTTGAAACACTATCCATGTTCTTGCGCATTCGTTACTTCGCCTCCGCTGGTCTCTTTTTACAGGACGTCTCAATTTCATACAAGCTTAGGTGATGCAGATACATTAAAACAAGCGTCTCTACAGGCAGTGTTATTTCAGTTTATATGACATATTCCACTTTCCCGCAGATTGCATGTGGTGCAGAGATCTGTTACAGTAACAAGTTCCTGTGTCCAAGACTTCAATCTGTTGTTTTTTTTTTTTTTTAAATTGATTTAAACCATGGTAAAAATGGTTTATACAAAGTCCTTTCACTAGTTCTGCTAGATTAATTTAAAATAATGCTAAGTCAAATAACAACTTCGGGTAGATAGGTCCTTATTCTTTTCCTTTCTCTTTCACATGTCCCTTGTTCTTATAATCTCTTATGAATATTACGGGACATGTTTTGGTACAATATAACAAGAACTTTTGAGCCCTTTCCCAGCAGCTGCAGGAGATGGCCAGGTTTTTGAAAGAAGATATTTGCAGCTTGCTGTTGTAAAAATAGTACATATTATAGTACCTAAAGATCATGGAAGCTAACCACATGCCCAGTCAGCTAAATGGCTAGGAAACATCTCAGTCTTTGAAACCCAAAACAGAGTGCTTTTGTGGTGGGCTGAACCTGGCTGGATGCCAGGTGCCCACCAAAGCTGCTCTATCACTCCCCTCCTCAGCTGGACAGGGGCGAAAGGCTCGTGGATCAAGATAAGGACAGGGAGATCACTCAGCAATTGCCATCATGGGCAAAACAGACTCAACTTGGGGAAATCAGCTTAATTTATTACCAATCAAATCAGAGTAGGATCATGAGAAATAAACCCAAATCTTAAAACACCTTCCCCCCACCCCTCTCTTTCTCCTGGGCTTAACTTTACTCCTGATTTCTCTCCCTCCTCTCCCCAAGCAGCACAGGAGGATGGGGAATGGGGGTTGTGGTCAGTTCACCCCATGTTGTTTCTGCTGCTCCTTCCTCCTCAGGGGGAGGACTCCTCACACTCTTCCTCTGCTCCAGCATGGGGTCCCTCCCACAGGAGACAGTCCTCCATGAACTTCTCCAACACAGGCCCTTCCCACAGGCTGCAGTTCTTCATGAACTGCTCCAGAGTGAGTCCCTTCCACAGGGTGCAGTCCTTCAGGAACAGACTGCTCCAGCATGGGTCCCCCACGGGGTCACAAATCCTGCCAGCAAACCTACTCCAGCACGGGCTCCTTTTTCCATGGGCTGCAGGTGTATATCTGCTCCCCCGTTAACCTCCATGGGCTGCAGGTGGACAGCCTGCCTCATCATGGTCTTCATCACAGGCTGCAGATGAATCTCTGCTCCGGCACCTGGAGCACCTCCTCCCCTCCTTCTTCACTGACCTTGGTGTCTGCAGGATTGTTCCTCCCATATATTCTCGCTTCTGTCTTCTAACTGCTGCAGCTGCAGCACAGGTTTTTTTTCCCCTTTCTTAAATACGTTATCGCAGAGGCGCTACCACTGCCATCACTGATGGGCTCAGCCTTGGCCAGCAGCGGGTCCGTCTTAGCATTGGCTGGCATTGGCTCTGTCGGACATGGGGGAAGCTTCTGGCAGCTTCATACAGAAGTCACCCCTGTAGCCTATCTGCTATCAAAACCTTACCATGCAAACCCAATACAGCTCTAAATTTTGTTCTTGTTTTGATAACTGAGTGTAACTGGATTGACTTCAGTAATGCCACATTTGGGAATTAAAATAGGTTGGCTCCATAATAATATCGCCGCACAACTCCATGATCTGTGGAGAGAAAATTGATGGACAAAGTTCACATTTCTAGGGATATTTGCACATATATTTTATCAAGTCAGTGTATGTGTGATGGAAAGAATGTGGCTGTGGTACAGATAATTATTGAATCGCTCATATAGTGAAAACAGATACGAAATCGTTGTCTATTTAACCTAGCCAGTTTCTAGTTAAGCGTATTAAAAAAAGGTAATTTTGGAAGAAATCTTAAGTTCAGGTAGTTGCACATACTGATATCAGTACTGAAGAGAGCTGATCACACCGTGCTCTGCTCAAAGAAGCTTTCATTTAGGTCAGCCAGAAGTGCCAAGGATGGGATCTGCCCCTCGGCAGCGTGCGAATCCAGCCTGCAGCGCTGCCGTAATGCCTGCCAGCTGGGTTCACATTGCAGGGGATACCCGAGGAGTGCTTCATGGGTTTGAGGTACTCTACAATATGTGAGAACGATGGAGTGAAAGTAGGCAATAGCATGGATTATGTAGGGAAAATTGTCATGGAAGGCTGGATAGGTAAGTCTGGTAATCCTGTGTTATATTAATTGTGTGGTACAGGTGAGTGGGATGGATTAGCATGCACATCTTAGCATCCCTGTCGTCTTTTTGAGCTTCTAAAACCAGACTGGGATGCTCCTTACAAAAACGAATACAATGGTATTACCCAAACCCTCCTCCTGGATTCAAACACTATTCAAATTAATATTGAGGAAAAAGTGTTCAGGAAGATTCAGTGAAAAGAGTAGACCCTTTTCCAGAACAAAACCCCCAAACTTTTCAAAAATTCTTAAGTAGTGACTCAACTCCAGGCTCTTTTGGTGGGATTCAATAGGAGACTAACTTAAATGTCAGTGTCTACATGCAGCCAACGTGTCTCATCTGCTGTGCCAGTGGAGACCTGATCGATAACACCAATGAACCCTGGGGAGTGGCTGGGCTCTGGCTCCCCATCCCGTTGCTCTGCAAATTCCTCTGCCTGCATGCGCTGGATCTCCAGTGGAGATGGGGTTTTAGGCATCTGGCTGATATACAGGCATATGCATACTGGCATGGAAATTTAATCTTCTTGTACTGCGGCTTTCTTGCCATGACCTCAGACAGTCATGCTATTTTTGAGCTTATAAACTTTTAACTCCATCTTAATGAAATTGAGCTAGTAGAAGGTCCCATATAAATAATTTAATAATATGTCTGAATGAAATGACTGCTATCTAACTAGTAGAAATAACAGAAGTGATTAAATTAAATTCAATATACACATTAGCCGCTGAACTACATAGCCATAAAAGAAAGAAGAGTGTGGTCTAAAGAGTTGTCTCTTTTCCTCCCACAGCTTTGTAATTATATCTTCAGGGAAATGCCACAGCTCAGCATTTAACGATCTGCCATCAGAGACATTTATAAGGAGATTTTCAGGGAAGGAGAGAGTTGACAGTATCTATTTCACAAAAAAAGCAGTCATTGAATAGAAGCAGAATTGTCTGCTGAGAGGAGCATTGATCTATGTATTTACATATCATGTGAAGTTAATAATTCTAAGTTTTTCCCCGAAGAAAATCCACAACAAGGTCATGATCTCCCAGGACATATTTGGAAAATAGAGCATAAATCTTGGACAATGTCAGTCTGTCACTACCCTACAGCAGATTTGTATGGTTTGAAAGAGCACAGCTGGTCAATTCAGTGACTCTGAATGTTTTCTGTAAGGGATGGCTCCAGCAAAACCCAGCCCCTTTGCAACGCTAAACCATGGGGTACTGGAAAAGGGGGAGACATTTGCAATGTAGGAAACAGTGGAATAAAGTATTCATGCAGAATTAACAGATGGCACAGAGTAAACAAATGGAAAAATTAAGAAAATACTTTTCCTATTGCCAGACTGTAAATCAAACTGCAATATCCTTTGTAGCTGTAGCTGGTACATATATGCAGGTATTGCTGTTACTTTTGAGGTAAAAACTAAAAGTCTGCATGAAGGCTAATCTATTAAATGCTTAGCATGAGTAATTTCCAACTTAATGGAAATATGTAATTTCCCAAATGGACAAGAAAAAGTCCAGGTTGTGGCTGTCACGTGTTTCTTAGACATTTCAAAACATGGCTTGCGTAACTGCTCATCTCTCTGAGCAAATTAGGTTGTCCAAACAGATTCTGAGATGCAGGAAAAGATCAAGTACCCTTAAGAAGAAGAAGACAAACTTAAACAGATCTGTGAGTGCATTTATTTGACTGACTGAAACACTCAATAAGAGTTGAAGAAGTCTCTTTAATTAAGTTACATGTGCTCCTAATCTAGTGAGACAGGGATTTCTGAGACGATATTGTCAGATTCCAAGTGAGGTGGTAGCAACATCTACTGTTTTGTCATTTATAGTGACCGTTTATCACTTGCATTTGTCCCAGCATAGGCAGTCAAATAGGTAAATCACAATCATTTCTACTTACAGCAAAAATCAAAATACTTTATTACGTTTTATCCATTTTAAAAGTGGTAGCTCCTACTGACGTCATTCATGGACTTAGTGAACCTTGCAGAGCAGCAATGCCATATGTATGAGAGTGACAGTAGTATGGTTTTTTCTTCTGGGCTTCCTCTGCTGCAGCCCGTGAACAGGAGAGCCTGTTATCACTGCTGGGATTTTGCAAAGCAGGAAGTAACCAAAAAAGCTGGTTTAATTTCAAGCTCCATTAGACACAGTGTTTGCCAAACGGAAGAAGACCAAATTGGTTGGAAATCTTGTCCTGAGTCCTCTATGTTGGTATTAAAAATCAGAAAGGGTAGGTAGTAATAAACAGAAATCACATAATATATCATCTGAATCGTTTACTTTGAAATCACTTCGAGTCTTTTAATGTTTGGTTTGGTTTTTTTTTTCCCCTTGTAGAAGTGTAATTACTCTGGGAATATTGATTACAGAACTATAGTATCAACCTGGGTTTTCAAGTACCAGATTGTTGAGATCAGTATTTGAATGACTTAAAGATAATTAGACCGTATATATATACACATATTTATACACACACACATAAACTTTCTTTCCTTTACTTTTCTTTATCCTTCTTTTCAAATGTTGCAAATGCATGCATAGCACTATGTGATTTGAACGCTGTAATTAGAGGAAGAAAACAGTATAATGAATAAAGAGCAAAGCTGATTTTAATCCAACCTATTATTTTTACTATGACGATTAGTTTGAGTGGCAAGATTTATTCCTCACTCTGCATACTGAAGTGCTTGTTTTCATGTAGAATCTCTCCCCCAGGAAGCTGTATGTTCAAGTCTCATTAGATGCGCTGCCGTTGTGATGTTGATGTGTTATTCTTCCTGCAAATGTTGCATTATCACAGATGCTGGGGGTGGTGGGCTCCTGCCCACAAATTGAGAGCCAGCTCCTGTTGAGTGGGTTGAATGATAACATTTTACAATTTCATGTTTACGTTTAAATGGTGAAGTCATACTCAAGTTTTTAAGGTCAGAAGAAGTCACCAGAGTACCCTAAAATGACATCCTGGAAAACGTGGGCCACAGAAAGTCATCTGCCCATTTTGCGTCCAGCTCAAGTATTTGTAGGGGTAGCTCAGTAATTAATGTAAGAAATGTCTCACTGACTCTAATAAGTGGGTTGGGCTTCTGCTCTGATGCATCGGTTCAATTGATTCAGCAGCCAGAATGATTGATATTGAAGGTATTCGAACCCGGTCCTGCAATTTGGGCTGATAGTCATTAGCTGTGCGCAGGGGCCCTGGCGTGTCGTTTGTAGGTCTGCCAAGCCCGGGAGTAGCTGTTGGGCATCTGAACTGTACGGCTCTATTCTCCATTTCTAAAATTTTCCCCTCAAGAGCTATTACCAGAGTTGCCAGCAAAAGGTAGGTAGTGTGAAATATTAAAACTACCCTTAGTTTGGAAAATAGGGACCCTCAAAAGGCAATATCGATGCAGGATCTGAAGTCACGTCCCCATGGGCGAGAGGGGGCTCAGGCTGGTGGTGTTGCCACAGGTAAAGCAGAAGAGCTAAGCAGGAGAATTAAATTGATTCAATGGAACTGTTTTAAGTTGAATGAAATTTAAAATGGATATATATTTGTGTGTTGTTTGTTAGGAAAGGTGGAATCAGTTCTCAGAGCCACCCTTGGGGGCTGCGGCTGCTGCCCACGTGCCGTGTTGATATGCAGTGCCAGCAGCAGGCTTCTGCATCCCAGAGTGCTGGAGAGTGAATGTCAGCTCATTTAATCTTTGTCAGTGTGGTCCTCCCTCACTTCATCCTCTGAAAAGAAAGTTTAAAAGGATGTATTTAAAGAAATGTTTTCAAGATTCACTCGAGGAATTGTGCTTCTATCTTCTGGCTTTAGTTTAACCCATTCCTTTCCAGACAAGTGACGTCAGAGTCACCTCCAATGCCCAAGCTGGAGTATTTAGTTATTACTGAAGCTCTTAATACAGTGATTGTCCTGTAACTCAGGAGGGAAGTAGCTGTGTGTGTGCTGGGTGCTGTTTAAAAAGTCAGTGTTTACCAGGAGGTAGGAAATCCTAGGGCTTGCTGTAGTTGGAGTCAGACCCACCCTTGTCTCTCGCTCAATTTTGTATGTATATGTTTGTATGCATGTATGTGTATATATGTATGCCAGCATCTCTCCCTCCCTCCCTCCCTCTCTCCCCCCCGCCCCATATCAAGGTTGGTAAGGAAAGAAATTGATCTGGTCTCATATAAAGAACTTTAAAATAAATATTTTCACATCTGAGTTTAGCATGAAACAAGTGATTCTCAACACTTTCGTGCTTAAATTTTTTAAGATCTGACTGGTCGTTTTGAGAATGTGCTCAATATATTGGCGCGTTTGCGTTCATCAAATCCTTTGCATGCTCTTTGTTGCTGCGGGAGGACAGGAGGCTTTTACAGCCAGGAAAAAGCAGCTTGTATAGTCTTTCCTACAGCAGCCTCCTCTCCCATCCCAGAGATTTCTACTTCCCAGGGAGCGGAAGACGGCATACACTGCTCGGCTTTATTGCGAGGCACTGCACCAGCTGAAGAAATGGATCCACTCATTCAGGACAAGTAAGCAAATTCAGCTGGCTGATGAAAGGAAGCCTAGACAACGGTGTTCAAACACTCTCTCCCATTTCCTCCCCCTGCCCCCCCCAGATGTCTGGTTTCAGTTTTAAAACATAATAACATTTCATTAAGGAGCCATAGCAACCCTTCACTAATTTGTGAAGAGTACATCGTGAGCTACATTCTGTACTTATCAGCATTTGAGCACTTTAGATCTTGTTTCATCTCATTAGTGGATGTTTATGGGACCTGAGGGTTTCAGCACTCTCTGACTCATTAGTCAGCCTGTGGTGGTGCAGGTTATATACTACAAGAAACGATTTCCCCAGCCTTTAAATGCTCACACAACCTTCAAGAGAAGTTCAGCCAGAAATGTTTTCTCACATTAAACCGTCGGTCGAAAAGGAATGTGCAAAGGTGTGTTGTTTTTCTTTAAAAAACATGACTTAGTATAACACCGTGTATATCAAAGTCATATTGTGCTCGGTCGCAGACAGCTGCACCACCAAAGAGATGTAATTTCAAAGGGCTGGATATTTAAATTGCTGGCTCTGGAAAATTTAGCCACAGGATGGCATTTACAGGAAACAGCAAATCAGAAGAAGGTGTCATGTTGGAAGTTGCTTGGTGTTAACATCAGGAAGAGTAGGAATCCTGCTTTCCCACTCATTTAGTGGACCGAAGCCTTTTTTTTCTCCAAACGCTACAGTTAACATAGGTTCATGCATGATCTAATTTGTATGAAAATGAATGTTCTTTTTCCTCTACTAAATTTATTAAGCAGTGCACCGTTTAGTAAACTGTCAGTAGCATCTGTTGGAAAAAGGCAAATAAAATACTGATGCAGGAGGAGGTAGTTTGTCCAGATTACCGGCATGTAGTTCCACATACTGTGAAAAAATTCCCTGGGTGCATAATTTAATAGGAAATAATCCACCAATCTGCTTTTTGTGGCTTTGTTTCTAATATAGCTTTTCCTCCCCATCATGATTTACAGTTTTCTCTGAAATGCACTGACAAATAGGAAAAACAAATACAAGTGTGAATTAACAGTGTGATGTAAATGACAGAGCAGGAAATGGCATCTTAAATTTGTTTACAATATGCTGCAAGTCAAAGCATAGGAAACTGCTTTATTAATAAGCAGTTGATAGTCATATTAATTAGGAAATCAGAGAAAAAATGTGCTGCTTGCGTGATAATTGTATTATTAACACTGCATAGACCGTATCCATTTTTTCAAGGATTGATGTGGAAGTCAGATTCACATGTTGTGCTTTTGCAAAGATAGTAGGTATTTGATTTGTTGTAGGTGGAGCTCTGGTACTGTAATTGGGAGAAGATAACTGGTAAGGTCCTTAAAAATCTCTGCCAAAATGGAAATGCAATGAAGATCAGTATCAGATCTTATCTGAGTAAATATTTCTGAATTTTACAGTTGCTACATGGCAAACCGTGCTTATGGAATAATAACTTTACAAATTGGAAATCTCTAACCTCACTCATCAAGTATACCTACGCAAGCATTGTATGAGTTTGCTACCAATCTTTTATGCATGAGTCAATGTGTACATTGTGGTTTTGATGGGAAATGAAAAACTGAGGGCTTATTGAGGGGACTTGGATTTGAAAGAAAAAAGGCAATATTTTATTTCAGAAGGCTGAAGTACAGATAGAAGCAACACCAGTGCTTTTGTTTAATGCTAACGACGTGGCCGGACAGTTTGTAGAACAACAAGCTATTAAGTTCCAGCACGTCGAGCTCCGAGAGCCTCGTGCCGCTGAAGTTGCCAGAGGACACAGCAGCTCGGCCACAAAACCCGCTGATGTGAGGCAGAGGCTGTCAGGGATGCTGCAGGAGGACGTGCTGCAGCGCCGGCATCGGGGCAGGGCGCCGGGGCAGCACCAGCACTTGCTGCACCTGCGACTTTTCCCTCACTTGTGTGAATCCAAAGTAATTTGCAGGCGCCGGATGGTTTACAAGAGGGGGAGACTGCTGCACTTAGTCCACGTTATACCGTTTTCAGCAATTAGTTCAAGATGATGCTGGTAATTGTGCTGTGAGGACCCTGCTACTTGAAAACAGCCCAATTCAGTACCTGTGCGCCCGCTGGAGTGGCTGTGCTTAAGAACCAGACGGCACTTGAGAACATCTTCAAGCTCTAGTGCTTGTTCCATTTTATCCATATTTCTTGATTCATTTCTTCAGCTGCGGAAGTTTCTGTACTTACACGAAGGGTAAAAGCTGTGTTCGTAGAGCTGTCTGGCAGCGCAGCTTTCCAAGATTTTTTTTTTTTTTTAAATGCTACTTGAAACACGGTGTTTGCTTTTCTGCCATGCAGAACTGATGCCTCTGTAGCAGGATGGCAGCATCTGCACATGCCTGGGCTCGTGCCGTTGCTATATCATCCTTGTAGGGGTATGCAGGTGGTGGGCTTCAGAACAGTCTGAGACATCTATGAGGAACCTTCTTAAATGGAAGCTGAAGGCTGGAGTCCTCTAACAGGATTTGGGATAAATGTGGTTTTTTCATGGTCAAGATGTAAGCTTGATAGAAGCGATTGTAGCTCTCCCTGGAAGCAAAACATCCTCTTTCCATGGTGGACTTGCAGCTTGATCGAGGGTCATGAGGCAAAGGAGTCGAGGAAATAATGAGGGAAAGGGCTGACAGGTTAGGGGAGGTTTTGAGCACTGCTTTATCTTTAGACTTTTGCCCTGGGTTACCACAGATTGTCTTACAGCATTTTCTTTCAGAACATGACAATTCTGCCACTCTGACTTCATGGCCTGACATAAATCTTGCTCAGGTGATCAGCCTTGAAGAACCAAGGGAAGGTGCTCTTCTCTGAAGTGTTGAGGAGCAAGAGCGTTTGCTGCAAGAGCATGGAGGACTTAAAGGGACTAAACATTAGATGCTGTCTTAAGCTTGTGCATCACTTGTTAAGCTTCTTTCTTGGGGTCCTGGTGACGTAGTCCTGGCTGTTTGTCACGTATTTCCGGTAGTCCGGGAAAAGTTAATCGAGTTACTTCAGCTCTTTGCTTTCTGTAACTTCCGGGGGACTTTAACAACTTCAAGGGCTGTTTTGAGGACTTTTCTTTGGCCAATACGCTGTGTGATTGGAGTGTTTAGTCCTGGGCAGCAGCCATTGATTTTTGCTCTTCATGTTGATAAGCTGTGTCACCTGATGACTCAGTGGGGATCTTCTCTCTTCATCTGTGCTGGCTTCCTTCTCTCCTCAAAATCATACCTGTCTTCCCCACCATCCCTTTCCTGTGTTGCTCTTCTTTCTCCGTCCCCGGTGTGTACCCTCTGGAGTTCAGGACGGGTCTGCAGTGCTCTCCAGGGGCCAAGGAGATGTTGCCAAGAGATGCCTGGAGGATCATACCAGGAATGTGCAGGATGTGCTCCAGATCTGTCATGCTGGTGGCTGTTGGGAGGACAGGGGCTATCCTGTCCCCTTGAGGTGTCCCGGTGGGAGAAGCCAATGGGCTGTGCTGGGCCGTGCTGGTGGTCAGCACTATCTCCCCTCCACAGAGAAGCCCGCTGCTGGACTTCTGCTAGCAAAGATTCGTAAGTCCTTCAAAAATACTAATAAAAATATCTTTGTAGGTAAATTTGCCACAGATTTCCACAATAAAAGCGTGATTTCTTATCTAAAACCGAATTTAAATGTGCTTTTGCAAAGTCTACCTTCTTATGAAGCATTTGTCCTTGGCCATGGTCCATCCAATGTAGCATTCGATCTGTGGCCTCAGATTTGATTAAGTAGATTACTTACATCTTCTTTACTATATAGTGATACACCACCTGGACCACAGCTCAGCAGACACCGAAGCGTTTTATTAAAGTCAGAGACATGTAAAAATGTATTGCTGAACTGCCATAGACAAAGTTCTTTGGTGAACTGAAGAAAAAGGAGTTGCCACAGGGGTCTGATTCACTGCTCCACTATGATTCAGTTGAAATTACTGCAGTCACAGAGATGTCAGGCTGGGGTGGCACGGTGCTGAAACTGGTCCCTTGCCTTGCACTTAGAAACACAGGCTCTGCATTTTCCAGTTGCTTTATGATTTTACCATGTCAATGCTGAGCAAGGGGAACAGGTGCAGATCTCATTTCCTGTTGTTATCAATAACAGTGACAGTTCATAACTCCCCGATGAGTTAGATAATATTTTTGTTCATTTTTTACTTTTATATAAATGATCAAAAAGAACTAGCAATAAGCACATGGTAGTCAAGAGCATCCTGAAGCTCACCATGTGCAAAATTTATACAGTGATCACGGTAGTAAAAATAAGTGAATATTTCAGTTTAAGTTCACTCTTTACTTTGTTCCAGCTCACCTACATGGCAAAAAATAATTCTCCTAGCTATGAGATAGATGGAACTTTCTATAAAGATAGGGGGAAAACCAGTAATTGTTCTGATCAATGATGACATTTGTCATATCCTGTTTAGTGAACTCATTCTCTTTACTGGTTCACAGTGTTGTCTGTGAAGCCCTTGATGTCTGACACACTGATTTGTCTGTGTAAAAAGCAGAAATGCCTAACATTTACCAAAGAGCAAAGTTTCCCAGCAGATAACCAAGCTGGAGGTCCTTCTGGGCCACATGGTAAGAGTTCCTTTAGCTGCAGCCCAGGGGACACATGGAGGGGGACAGGGGAGGCTGCATTTTGGCCTCATCCTGCCACAAATCCAACCCAGGAACTGGGAACTGCTACCAGGTTCCCGCATCAAAGAAAGCCTGACAGATTATGTCTGCTTCTTTCAGCATCAGCTCCTGTAGTCCCTTACTTACAGAGAACATTGTTTATATAAGGCGCTGTCTCTCATGTTAAAAAAAAAATAGCTTATCTATAAATGTTGTGATTTTGATTTAATAACATAACTGACACATTTGCTGTTTAATATCCTATTCCACACTGAACAAAGTCCCTAGACTCATCATGCGCTGGTTATCTAAAGTAATAGCAAAATACATTATTTTCTGTTTTAAAGGTCTATAAAGCAGATATCAGCTGATTTTAAAATGCATGTACTTCATGCTCTTGTGTGAAGAAATCATAGTCTTCCCAGTTCTGTTTGATTGCAATTCTTGAGAACAATTTTTCTTTTGCTCAGAAGATTTTTTTTCCTGAGCATGTTTATTCTGGGGATGGGATTTTAGGGCACTAGTACAAGTCATGCTGTGCAATGTACATTTTACATGCTATTCTGCTTTCACAAAAAGCTAATGAACATAAGCATTTGGGATTCATTGGAAATGGCCTGCTTAATGTGATGCTTCTGTAGTAGATACAGTACTTTCCAAAAGTTACTGCTTCTCCAGTCCTTGCAGCTATTCCTATCATATACACGGGGGAGCACTGGCAAGGACATGTAGTACACTAGCTTTTTTAGTGCCAAAATTACTCTAATTCATCTTAATTCTTATTTATTCTCTGCACTAACATTCAACAGAAAGACAAGCTCCAAATTCTGACTTGTGGCAGTGTCTTCATTAAGGCATGAGTGAGGAATTCAGAGAACTTCAGTGCTTGGGACACTTCTTTATAGACGTTTCTGAGTATTTCCATGTCAACAGGAGTCTAACCTGATCTTACTCTTTCTGAAACCTACAGTGATTTTCCTACTAAATGCACTGGCTCAGCATTGGCTGGTAGTAAAGGAAGAGGGCAATTGTCCTTAATACTAAACCTTTCAGCCCAGATCATTGTAAAAGTGGTGTTAGTGTGATTAAGAAAAACCAAGCCAAGACTATTTGTCTGCTTAATCTTAGAAATGAGATAGCACAGATAGCAGTGCACATGCCCCGGCTGCAAGATCAGCACAAGACGTGCTTTTAAAAAAATGTATATGTTAAATTGTCTTGTCTGTCCATGAAAAACACTGGATGAATGCATTTGTCCCACCTCTGCTGCGAAGGCATTGAGAATGAGGGAAGCCCTGCTATCATGCCATGCAGAGGGAGACCCAACCATCCTCTGCTGGGAAATTTTCTGGGTCCCTCTCAGAGGGGGTTTGTGGGACAGAGGTAAACCTCAGCAATTATATAGCTACTGTGCTTTACGAAGGGAGCAGACCACAGCTGTTCCTCTGCCCTCTTGAACCCATCATTTGTGGAATCAGTTCAGTTTTAGGTCGGCGGTTTCATTCACCCAGTCCCAATTTTTATCCACTTCAGATACCAAAGGTGTGTGCTGCCAGCTCCCTAATGAATCCCTCATTCTTTAGTGTATCAGTCTTGATAATTCCTCTGTGAAGTTAGGAAAAGCACAGAAATTTTAATTGTGGCATTAAAAGCCACCTAGATCCTTGTACTGAAATCCAAAGGTACCTGTGAGATTTCTAAAAAATCTTGTATCGGGAAAACTGACAGGGAACTGAATCGGCATCCTTTTCATTACAGACTATTGCTATAATGATTAAAGCATCTTTTCCTCATCAGGGACAGCATATTTACCGTGCTATCCATTAGGGAGATAATTGCTCCTGGAAGATATGCCAAAATACCACTTTTTTGATGTGTGAATGTTCACAGTCACCTGTATAAATAGCAGTGGGCTGCTAGAGAAAACTGTATTGATGCTTTTGCCTTTACTTCTGGGATTTAGTTTATTTGCCTTTCATGATCAGTGAGAATTTTGTAGAACTGCTTCCCCAGAATAATGCCTGTAAGGAGCAGGGGGACAATGGGCGAGTGCCGTGGTCCTGGGGGGCTGAGCTGTCAGTCAGAGCTGATATCTGTCTTAAACTGTGAGCTTAATTAAAAAATCTTCAGTGTCTGCAACAGGTTTTATTTCTAGACCCATACTTTGAGACGGAAGAGGGGCAGGGATCTGAGAAGAGTTAGCTGTTACTGTTGGCCCGTACGCTGCTGCACCAAAGCAGCAATAGATGCCGATAGGTTTCCTGTAGATAATTCAATGGTAACTTTCTTCTGAGCACTACAGCGTGGAAGCCTTTGAAAGAAAGAGATTAAGAGATAAGTAAGTAGGACTGGAGTTGCTATTATTACAGCTATTTTTCTTTATTTCTAATACATGTCATCCTCTTTTATTAGGAGCTGACTGTTGAACCAGGAAAACTGGTGCCACAGTGTAAAAATGATACATAGGCAAGGAAGTATCATTGATAAGTGATCTGAATGGTACTGACCTTTCAGATAAATTAGATAAAAATATACATGTCTTGAGACTTTCAAAAGTAAAAGATCACCTGCGTCCTCTCATTATGCACAGAGAGCACGAGTACTTCTAGCAGTGACAAGGAAAACAAAGCTGCCGTGATCCCCACCTTAACCTCCCAGCCATGGGAACTAGTACATCAGGCATTGTGTATCGCTAAAATCACAGCTCTCACCACACCAGGGAGCTGAAGAGAGAACTGAGAATACCAGAGATGTCAAATTTGAGTGAATGCTCCCCAAATCCCAGTTGTACAACTGTAACGCTCTCAGTATGCTATTCAAATATCAATTAATTAATGTTTGCTATTGTATGTGATTTAACCATATATTCAGGGCTTCTTTGTTCGCTTAGCAGCAATAAGATGTCACTGCAAGATCTACTGAGGGGAGAAGTCAATTTTTAAGTGCAGCCTTGTGAGCTTTCACTGATTTCCTATAAATTTGCACTGGCGCTCTCCCAAATTCACACTCTCATCTTTCCTGGTTCTCCATACCGATAGGCACCCATCCTTCCTGTTTCTCATATGAGAACACAGTGTTTGTCTGTCTTAAACATTAACTTTTCATAGGTTAGATTTTGTAAATACATTGTTTATCTACCAATCTGTTTCTATACGTTTGGTGTGAAAGTCACCTACTTTCCTTTTCATCTCCATAAACAATGTTTCTGCGTCCTGCTCTGCAGAGGCTGTTACTCTTAGCCTTCCAGGACTCTGAACAGGGAGTTTTTGGCTGAGATGTCTTTTTCTCAGCTTCTGCTTGGCTGCAGCAAAGAAGTCTGGGGAAAAGACATTAGCCAGCTAATAGCAGCTTGCTACATCTCAGCTTTCTGGTACCTTAGGAGAGAATTCTGTTTAGACTAGAATTTGCAGCAGTAGATGCATCCTTGATCAGCTGAATACAGGTTGAACAGAGGAGGTTTTAGTCGTATGCATCCCATTCTCTAATGTACCCTAAACGTGTATCTACAGAAAGAAAATGTAGGTGATGAGGCTGGGGATGAGTACAACAAAGCTTCTTAAACTGCCTTGTGTGGACATCATGTAAGCAGTGTATACAAGCACATATAGATGCATCTGTATACACTTAGATAAGCTTTCCATTAAGGAATATAGCTAGGGAGATTGGTCAAATATGACCCTTTAAACGCCCCATTTGAAGATGACTGATTGCTTTCTGCCTGCATGTCGGCACAGGGATAACTGCGTGCATGTTCACAGGAGGCACAGAGGAGCCTGTGGCTGGCTGCATGCTGGTGTGGGGCTCCCTGAGGAATGGGAGAAGACTGCTGGCGGACAAAAATAATTTACACAGGAAAGGGCGTTCCTCAAGTGACATATAGAAATAACAAAAAAATAAATAAAGATCTCTAAATCATCCCAACGTGGATTTTCTTCTTCTAATAGAATCATAAAAACATAGAATCATTTAGGTTAGGAAAGACCTTTAAGATCATCAAGTCCAACCACTAACCTAGCACTGTGAAGTTCACCTCTAAATCATGTCCCTAAGCACCGCATCTACACATCTTTCAAATAACTCCAGGGATGGTGACTCCACCACCTCTCTGAGCAGCCTGCTCCAATGCTTCACAACCCTTTCAGTGAAGAAATTTTTCCTAACATCCAATCTAAACTTCCCCCCCCGCCCCGATGCAACGTGATACTATTTCCTCTTGTTCTATCGCTTGTTACCAACCCCCACCTCACTACAGCCTCCTTTCAGGTAGCTGTAGAGAGCCATAAGGTCTCCCCTCAGCCTCCTCTTCTCCAGACTAAACACCCCCAGCTCCCTCAGCCGCTCCCCATCACACTTGTGCTCCAGACCCTTCCCCAGCTCCGTTGCCCTTCTCTGGACACGCTCCAGCACCTCTGTGTCCTTCTTGTCCTGAGGGGCCCAAAACTGAACACAGCATTTGAGGTGCGGCCTCACCAGTGCCAAGCACAGGGGCACCATCCCTGCCCTGCTCCTGCTGGCCACACCATTGCTGAGACAAGCCAGGATGCTGTTGGCCTCCTTGGCCACCTGGGCACACTGCTGGCTCGTGTTCAGCCGGCTGTCAGCCAGCACCCCCAGGTCCTTCTCTGCCGGGCAGCTTTCCAGCCACTCTTCCCCAAGCCTGTAGTGTTGCCTGGGGTTGTTGTGGCCCAAGTGCAGGGCCCAGCACTTGGCCTTGTTAAACCTCATACAATTGGCCTTGGCCCATCGATTCCAGCCTGTCCAGATCCCTCTGCAGAGCCTTCCTACCCTTAAGGAGATCGATACTCCCACCCAACTTGCTGTTGTCTGCAAACTTTCTGAGGGTGCACTCAATCCCCTTGTCCAGGTCATTGCTAAAGATATTAAACAGAACTGGCCCCAACACTGAGCCCTGGGGAACACCGCTCGTGACCAGCCGCCAACTGGATGTAACTCCTTTCCCCACAACTCTCTGGGCTCGGCCATCCAGCCAGATTTTTTACCCAGCGAAGAGTACACCTGTCTAAGCCATGAGCAGCCAGTTTCTACAGGAAAATGCTGTGGAAATTGGTGTAAAAGGCTTTACAAAAGTCTAGGCAGACAACATCCACAGCCTTTCCCTCATCCACTAAGCGGGCACCTTGTCAGAGAAGGAGTTCAGGTTAGCCAAGCGGGACTTGCCTTTCCTAAACCCATGCTGAGTGGGCCTGATCCCCTGGTTGTCCAGTACCTGTCATGTGATGTCACTCAAGATGAACCGCTCCATAACCTTCCCCGGCACCGAGGTCATACTGACAGGCCTGTAGTTCCCTGGGTCCTCCTTCTGGCTGTTCTTGTAGATGGGCGTCACATTTGCTAATCTCCAGTCAACTGGGACCTCCCCAGTTAGCCAGGACTAATGCTCAGTAGCATTGGAGAACTTAAGAAGAGCTGATTTCCAGAGAGCACACAGTGTAGTGTACTAACAGGTAGCTCGGCGCTGCCTAATTCCTGCTTGCTGTTTTGTTCATTTCTTTTTTACACACGCTATCCAAACAAATATTGAGAAACTGGGAGTGAGGAGAGAATTTGGCTGTGCTCTGGTCTTTGTGTTATGGTGATAAAAAAATCAACCAACTGAAGCATTAAAAGATGGATTTTCTTTTAAATTAATTAGGTTGGATTTACGCGATGTTCCGCATCGCAGGACTGCCAAGGTTTCTTCTGTGAACCTGGAAGCTGTTGGTCATACGGAAGTGAAAGCCATATGTATATAAAGGCGGTGGAAATTTTTCCTTTTGACGTTCAGCAGTTGTCCTCTGGGTAACACAGAACAAAACTGCTGAGGTCTTGGGAGCAGCCAAGGTCTTTGTCTCTGCTGGGATCTCTAAAATAGGGAAAAGAACCCTATTTTAGGGACCTGTCTTTCTTTAAGCAGTGGAAATATGCTAGCAAGGAGACTGGGAGGTTAAGGGGAGCAGATAAGAGTTAGGGAATGAAGGGAGAGCCATGAGGACTGCCGTCAGCTGACACTTGACTGTAGTGTTGATTTGGCTTGTTGGAGATGGTATGTGAGTCTTGGCCTAGGAACGGCTGGAGATCACATTGAAAACTGACTTGACGTTTTGGCCTGATGTGTACAGGCCATTCTGTCATTTTCTTGGGGAAAAAAATTCCTTCGCTTCCAGATTGTTAGTGAAAAAGAAAAACATTTATTTCCCTACTCAAACCTTCCCGATCAGGATGTTGGGTTGGTGAAAATTACGAGAGGCAGCAGAGGTCTGGTGTAGTGACATTTCGTAAGGGATTGGCTCCTTAATAAAGTGGAATTAAAAGTTGATTTAGGGAATCATGTCCTAAAGAAGCAGCAGCAGAAGGTATTGACACCTACACATGTGATATAAAACGATCCCTTCCGCAGCTCCTCGTACAGAGGTGGTCTGAGAGCACCGGAGCAATGGCCTTACTCCAGGTGTGAATGCAGGTGTTTCAACAGCATGCTAAAAAGTAGAGAGATAGAAACATCAGAAAATGATTGTGTTTCTTGACACAGGTGGTATTTTCAGGAAGAGAAAAGTAAGTCAAAATGTACCAATTCTGGGTAAACAGGAGACTGGCAGCTGTCACTGTTGCTGCGTCTGACCGTCAGGGTTCTCACCTCCCCTCCTGAGTGAGCCACACAAAAATGGAGCCTGTTAATTTACTTTAGAGACTGTGGTGTGAAACGAAGGTAGAAATCCAAACTGTTAGGCCAAGTTTTTTAATCTTCAGGTTCAATTTAAGTTGCTGCTTAAACTACCCACTGAAATAGTGTTATGTGAATAATTAGCAAATTAATAGCTCACCATGTTGTGCAGAAATGTCAGCCCCTAGAAATGTCATTGCTAATTCTTTACTAGCTTAACTTTTCATTTTTAAACCAATAATTTTGTCTCCACTGGGAATGTGCTGTCTTGCTGCTGAATAATGGAACAATATTTATAAGAAAGCTAGAATTTCAGCATTTTGAAGACAGTTTAATTGACATTAATTGAGATTTCACGTAAATAAGTACATTTTTTTGCCAAGGTGGTGTTCTTCAGCCTGCTGGAGGCAGAGGAGAGGTTTGTATCCCATCTCCTACTGCCACATCTGGGGCTGCATCAAGAGCAGGCAGCTTGTAGCCGTGGCCCTTATTCAGAGAGCTCAGTCTCGGCATGTTCCCCGAGGTGACAAGGGTCCACCCATTCGTTACACACTGGCAATTTTTTTTTTTTTTTCCTTTAGCCATTCTCAGACATCCCCTTTAAAAATAAGGCTCAGATGTGGGAGCACAGATCTGGTGGCATCCATGAGTAATGCAGCACTTACTTAGTGCTTTAAACGCCCCAGTGCTGCCAGTCAAGCGGCGCTCGTGCGGCCCCGTGGACCGTACGTGATGTATGTGCTGCCGTTCCTGCCGCTCCCGTGGAAGTAATTAGATCACCCGAAGGGCATGTCGCTGGGTGTGTTGACTGCGCCACTTGAAGAAGTAACAAGACATCTCATTCTCCTTTAAGCCATAGTAATGCATGCTACGGTTTGTGCTTCTCTGTTATGTACTGCGCTCTGGGATGAAGAAATCAGCTTTGGTTTGCTGTAGGAACCCAGTTGCAGAGCTGGAACAAACTGGTGATGGGTGAGAGCGTGGATCGTCTCTTCAGTTTCTGTAGAAATCTGTTTTAACTGGATTGCAAAAGACATACTGGGATCTGGTAACTCAGCAAGGACTTCGATTCTGTTGCTGTGTGCAGCGTTATAAGAAAGCAAATGGATAATGAAAATACTGTATTGCATTGCATTATACCTACCAGAAAAATGCAAAATGAGGCATGCTTTTCCATCCTGGTACCTGCCATTTAGAATTAGTTACTCCCCAGTTAGCATTCATTTTCGTTTGGCTGGATAATTAGAAGGCTATTTTATCTTGTTAGAGCAAGTACGAACGAATTGATCACATTATTTTCAAAATGCTTTGCTTTCTTAAAAATAATTGAAAAGCTGGACCCAGAAAACCACCATCAATACCCATATTTGTCTAATTTAAAGTTTTATAGGAACTTTTCAGGAGTGGAAATATATATTAAGGTGACTTTTTGATGCTGATGAAAGTAAATCTGGAGTTTTCTATTGTGTCTTTTTTTTAAGCTAAAGCTCTTTGTTGCATACTTGCCTGTAAGAAGTACTTGAAGGTTACTATGAGATAAATGCAAATGGTTGGTAACTCCTTTTTCAGTTGTTTTATCCTAATTAAAATCGAGAATGTTGTTTACAGCGTAGTATTTATTTAACTGAGGTTTGCCAACCCTGAGTAACAATTTACTTCAATTGTTTCAGCAGTTCAACTTAGTTTCATTTTGATCACAGAGGAGCTACCAAGTAAATAGTTCATCTGCATACCATAGACTTTTTTTTTTTTTTTTTTTTTAAGTGGTGGGAATTTTTCCTGGTGGATTAACTCTTTCAATAGCGACTTTGACATTATTGTAATTACACCTCATATATAACCTATCGCATCAGTAGGAGGAAAAAATTAAGAGAAACAGCCGTTAATTTTGTTCATTCAAATTGTTTTTGCTCGCAGGAAGACAGGCTATTATTTCATCTTACAAAAGCCATAATGAGAAATTTTCTGAGCTGATTGTCTGGATCAAGCAAAGGGCAATGTGCATTTGATTAAAGTCCACCTGAAGCTTTGAGCCCAGGCGTATCAAATGGGAAAGCAAACTCAGTTTCTAAATCCTAGAACAGATAGGTAGACACTGGGCCAACGTCGGTTAGGATTTTTTATCAGAAAAATAAAAAAAAAATTGTAGGGCTAGATTGGCTGGAAAGGTTAAAGCTAAGTGAGAAAAAATCCCTCAAACCCAAGAAGATCTATTGTGAGGACTTCATACCTTGAAAAGCACCGTTGGTAAGACCCAGAAAATCTTTTCTTGCCCAGGGTAAATGCCACTTAGTTTTTGTAGGTTCATTTTGTATTCACTTTTTAGAGATTATTTCCCTGCTGCATTGTTAGTACCTCTGTTTCCCCACACGCGGCACCAGGAAAATAACAAGCAATATGAAATTTGTAAAAATATCAGTCAGTCTGATGCCCCTTACTTGATTATATCCATAATCTCCCTGGGTAGACATGCCATTTCACAGGATCCGATCAGTAAGGTAGCAGCAGCAGTCTGCGAGCTCTGGCAGTGTGTTAATAAATCCCACTTTTCCAGTGAGTTATATATGAACTCATGTTGAAGTCACTTGGAATTTTGTGAGCTGATCAATGGCAGGATTGGACTCAAAAGCCGAATGAAGAGGGAGAAAAAAATATTCTTCTGCTTCAAGTATCATTGCCACGAGGAATATGAGAAACTTTATATTGTGTCGTATGACTTGCCGCATGGAGTAAATTATTTTAGTATCAACAGTGGAGTTTTGCTGATGCTGAAGACTGTATGAAAGTTACAGAGAATAGGTTAAGGTGACATACATCAATCTCAAATATTTACTGCCACTTACGTTTGCAAAGAAAGAGGCAAAATATTTCACGTTGCAGTGCACTCAGAGGAAGTGCTCATCCCCGTCAGGTTACTGCCCTTTGTCCCTCAAAGATGTTCTCAAGTGGATTTTTTCCCCAGGAAGAAGCTATACACCGAAGTTGAGGGAAAGGGTGAATAAAAAAAAGGTAGCTCTTCAGTCCTAACTTAGCAAGCACTCGTGCGGTCTTGCAGTGCTGCAGTTGTGCCCTTGCCTGGTGTTTCCCTCCCTGCTCATCAAACAGGGCTGTCAGATAAGATCTGGGACAAGATCTCAAGAGATAAATTGGTAGAACTCTAACAGTGGGATCATGAGCACCATTAGCCCTCCTGGTACCCTTTTATTTAATTTACTTTGCTATCTTTACTTTGTCTTATCTACCCAATTAAGTCTACAAAAATTAACCGATCTCTTGTGAAAAAAATGCTGTCGGTACTCAGAGTAGGTGTGCTGTGTGTGTTTTCTAAAGAAAAAAAAAAAAGAAAAACTTTGTAAGCAAGCTAAGGTATCAGATGGAGAACTGGTAAGATCACTGTCTCTTGGGTTAGAAACTTCCCCATCTATGAAAAGACTAAGGGGATGATCCACAATTTAGGTGTTGTAGCTTAAAAGGACTTGACTTTGCCATTCAGTACAGAAGTGGGTCAGTAGAAAAAGCAGCTATTGTAGCATCTACTTCACCAGAGAGTACGCTGGATATTTTTTGTGCTGGTCCTAGTAGGTGCAGCCTGCGCAGTGGATCCGCATTGGAGCTCTGATGGCGGGGCAGGGTTTTGCAAGGATGCACGCGAGCCCTGTTAGAGGTAAATCAGGAACTTCACCGTCTTTTCTCTGATAACACCAGTTATTAGATCATGTAGTGTTGCAAAGGCTCGGGATTGAGCTACTGTGTTTAAAAAGGAGCGGTGGAGAAGCTTCCTCTGAGGGACTCACGTTGCAAAAAGAGATGGGGGTGGAGAAGGGCTCAGCTCGGCAGGCTTGCTTTCCACTAAGAGCTACGCAACGTGATACATCTTGTTTTCTGGCTAGTCTGTATCCTGGTAGAAAAGTACATGCTTTTCAACCTGACCTCCCTGCGACTGTTATATTTTGCTTGCGGTTAATTGAATGATTTTTTTTTTTAGCTGATACTTTATTTGGTAAAAACCACAGTTTTTACTGATATAAAAATATTTGTGAAGCCAGCTGGATTCTTCTCGTGCTTCCAGCTATTTCAGCATAAACAATTTTGTGTGCATGAAAGGAAGTTTTGGAAATATTAATTAAAAAATTGAAAATGTCAGGTTTCCCCAAAATGTCTCTGGCCTGATAACCAAAAAAGAGGAAGGACGCAAAATGTTGCGTCTAGCTGTGATTTCAACATAGGGCTTTGTCTCAAAGCTGTTACAGCATTTGTTACTGACTTGGATATTTCCTTGTACACTTACAGAAAAGGTGAGAATTTGCATGTGTAACTGCATCATCTTTGATTTCTACTCTATGAGTTTAGTCATTAGTATTCATTGCTCTATAGTCTTTTCCCAGGGCTTTTTGCAAAGGACTGTTAGTGTGTGAGAAATGTTGAGTGTTTTTGTAGCTTGATATTTGAAATACAAGCAGCTTTACTTGGATGCACCGGATCATGGAGTATGTTTTATTCTCCGCTTAGGTGTCTGCTTGCTTGCCCAGTGAAGTCAATGAAAGAACTTCTGTTGATCTGACAGACTTTATTATTAGGATGAGATTATTATCAGGAGGTAGAGGAATAAAAAAAAATAATTATTTTTGGATAAACACGATTATAAATTTAAAATTAATGTCCTAATGATATTCTATTCATATTCTGGGATATTAATTTTAAATTCACTGCTTCAGTGGTTAATCTTGCCTTAAAGAAATTTGCTAGAATATTGAAACCCAGGGAACACAAAGGGACAATAATGGAGTCAAAAGAAATTCTCTTAAGAATCTGGATATTTCTAAAATGGCTACTGTTCTGGTACTTACTTAGCACTAGGTTTTTTTCTTTCTAAGTTTTTGTTTTGCCTTGTTTTTAAACTTGCCGATTGATTAGTAAGTGAAGACAATGGGAGTTTTTCCATTAACTTCATTGAACTATGAAACAGGCACCACCTGTCGATCAACCCCTCAGTTTAGTTGTAGTGTCTTATTTTTTTGAATGAAACAAAATAATAGCTCTGCAGGGCAGCTGATCACCTTATTATTTTCCATAAATCTACATTACTGTCACACACAAGAACTGCCTGTCTGCCAGAGAAGAGATTCGATTAAAAGGCTGCCAGAACAAATGTGCCTACCTTGCATCCCAAAGTCAGACACATTTGGTTCCAGCAAAATACAAGAGCAGCTTTCTCAGATGAAGGCCCTCTGCCTGAAATGTCTTGCCACCATTTTTACAGAGTTTGCTTGAGGAATCAACAGCTGAAGTGTCTTTTTACTGCCCTGATGGATCATAGCTTACTTTTTCTCTATGTAGACAGGGATCATATCATCATAGGGTAGAGCTTTTCACTACAGATGATAATGTAGTTTTGCTTTGCTGGCTATTTACAAAAAACTATCCAAACGTGTTATTTCTTGTTTAGTGTAAAAGTTTCCTCGTCCCTCATTACAGGATATCTTAATCCTAGATGGGATTCTGGTGGATGATAATCCAGAAAGTATGAAAAGTAAGTTATTTTTTTCAGGAGCCACCTCTAAATAGGGAGGATTTGTTCAGGTGTCCTGTGCTTCCAAGAAGGGTCCATTTCTAATGCATTTTTATGGTCTTCCTTGGAAATAAAAACAAACAGAACATCTAAACCAAGAATTCTCCTTAAGAGTTCCCCATATTGGTGACAGGGGAATTATGTTTAAAGAGCCCTGTACATTGTAATTAGTTACTGGCAGTATATTAAAACTATATTGAAATCACGTCTTTAAAAGCTTATATTTAAAAAGAATTTCAACTTTCTGTTTCTTTATGTATATGAGAGTTAAGTTCTTGCTCCTGAAGTCAAAACTTAAAAGACTTGATCCAGGATCGGATTTTTTTTATTTATTACTTTTTACTTCTACTTGTTAATAAGTTGGCTTTTCCAGGGTTACAGACATCGGTCACCTCTTTCAGTAGCCTTTTGTTTCTTACGTGCAATATCTAAAGGTAGCCTAAAGGCTCACTGGAATCTAATACTTAGTTTATCACTTTCGTGTATTTAGTAGGCTTTTCAGAGCTTAACTTTATTTTTTTGTCCCACAGCAGCAAAAAAAGGTGTCATCTGTCATCTACTTTTTCCGCACTATGAGGTCTCATACTTTTTGATTCTGTAGCTCCTTAGCTATGTGCATACACATCTTCTGCTGACATTTCTGTGATGTTCTTAGTGATCAGCTTCACTCAGGTGCCGCGTTATTATTCTCTTGTTATTTCTTCTGGTGTTAGTTTATTATTGATTCAAGTTTGCTCATTTTGCTCATTTTTAAAGTTGTTGGTGACATTGTAGAAGTAGTTTAGTTTCCTTCTGATAAAATTACTTGTATTTCTCATACTTTCCTGACTTTTTTGGGAGGAGGGCCATCGTCTTTTTCCTGTGTGCTGGAAGGTGTGGTTGGTAGGGAAGTTAGCTGCGTGCTGCTGTAGCCTCCAGGTCATCAAATAAAGCTGCCGTTTAATAAGAAAGTCAGCCTTTGCAGATTCATAGCAGATTCGTACCAGTACAGAGCTCATTCTGCACCCTTTATTGGTGCAAGTGTCTGAGTGCAAAAAATGACAGAGGTTGGGAGTGGTTGTCTAACTGAAATATAAATAAAAAATGCAGGTAGATTTAAAAAAAAATAATACTTATATCAGATGCATCTAGAATTAGGGTATTTAAAAGGAAAGTGTTCTGTAATGTCCTACCTTAAGGAAAAATTAAGGAAATCCTTCTGCAGCAATGCGCATCAGCATACAACAGAGTTTAACAGCAGCAGATGCCAGTAATTGTAACATTACCTACGTGGCACGACAGGCAATTTCAGGCTAAGCCCAGATACTGATGGTCTTTGCATGTGAGCTTCCCTTCCCTGGGTACCCTGGTGAGTGATGAAGATGTGAGAAATATCCTCGCCTCTTCCCTGAAACACTCTCCCTCTTGGGAGTAATTAAGCACAGGGAGGCTTGGGGAGGTGTGCGGACCTTTCTGTCCCCCTGTCCACCCTAGTGCATCCCTTGCACCAGAAATTTCCCGTGCAGAGCGTGTATGCACAATGTAAGAATGATTTTGCGCTAATCAAAATACAGTACCTAAGGAAGCCTTTGAGAGGTGGGGTTTCTAGCAGTGAAGTCAGCTTCAAGCCTTCCAGAAAGCCTTTGGGCACAGCAGGTATTTTACAATGTTTGTCAGCTATCTCATCTCCAAAGCTACAGCAGAGTTGGAGACACAGTTTGGGGAAAATCAGTTTGGTCCCAACAAGCTAATTTAAAATAATTTTAAGGGTAAAAAGCAGCAAAGAGCCTGTGTTGATCCTGTTGTAAAAGGCATATATGTCGTACCTGCCACGAGCTCCGCTAAGCTCTCATTTCTCTGAACTTTTGGAAAGAATTGTTATTACAGATATGGTAAAAGAGCAGAAAAGCTCCCCTCAAGCAATATGTAGATCTTTTTTGTTCCAGCAAATGACTAACTATAAGAGGATTTCTTTGGTGAACATGAAAGATTTATTTAAAACTGCTTTGTCCTCTGGTAGCTCATCTAAAGAAAACAATACTGGTAGAGGTATACCAGTACAGGAGGATACAGGTAGACGCATTTGAACTCTTTTTTTGCCTCCTGAAGTGCCACTGCAGAGTGTGGGCATGAAGCTGTAGTGCTGCAACGTGTTGTATGTGCTGGACCTCGGTTGCATGTAAAGCAGAGGAGATGATAGCAACCGGGGTGTAGTCCAGGAGTAAGTACTCCAAGTTCTCAACTGTTTTTTGCATCTTCCTAAAACAATACAGAAAACAGGACAATATTATTTCAGAGAAACAGCACGTGGCAAACCTGCAAGAGTGAGTACACTAGGGTCTCTTTGGAGGATGATCCCCTTAACCCCTCTCTCTACAAGAAGATCTTTGTGGAAAACAAGAGTTCTGTGTGAGCTTTGCCTCCATCCAAAATCTCATCTCCTGCTCTGGGGTTTCTCTGCCAGCGAGCTGCGACTCTGCCAACTGTTACAGAAACAAAAGCTCTTTCCAGTTCGCTTCACCCAGAAATAGCCTGCTGTCTAAATGCCTTCCTAGCCCAGCTTTCTGCTCTCTAGTTTAACATCCCCCCCCCCCCCCCCAATTCTGCGGGGAGGGTCCTAAACCTTCAAGGTATTTTTTCCTGCAGGTCTGGCCTCGAGCACCCCGTGGGCTGGGCTGCAGGATGCCGTGCCATGGCCTCCTTTCAAGGCATAGGGCACAGAGGCTGCTGCAGAGAGAGGTCAGAGCACATTGTGGCAAGAGATCCAAGGGAAATGCAGCTTCATATGCTCTCAAAGACAAAATCTTGCAAAGGCTATCAAGGAAACGGATATGTAATATCTCAATTCTATTTTAAAGCTCTCAGACAATAAAATAACACCGAATCCCTGGCCTGATAAACACATTTCAACCAGAAGGAGACAGAGGAAAAATACTTTCTTTCTCAGGAAAAAGCCTGATTATGCTGGTTATACGCTGACATCCAGAAATCCTCAAAGAGCAGCCAATAGACACTAGAGGGCAAAATGTTGGATTGCCCATTTAGTTTACATATCTGTAAACTGGATTTAAAACAAATACTCATCTGAACTTCTACACGCGGATGTATGCACAATGCAGTGTACTGACAGGCTTCCCAAAGTGTATTCTGCAACACATAATTTGTGTGTGTTATCTTTGTGTTGTAGACAGAACGGGGTGTCCAGATCACGTGTCACTCCTGGATCTGGCTCAGCGAAATAGGTGCAAGAATTTTCTTTGGTCAGGCCCAAATTACTGGCGTAATCACAATTATCTGTTTAAATGAGAGTTTGCATAGCAGCTAACAGATTATTGAATGGAAAAAGAGATGAATTGCTGAAAGCTACTTGAAATTTTGAAACATTATTTTATTTCAACCTCCTCTGATCAGAAACAGAGCTTTTAGGGGATTTTTAGATGCATTTTCAAATACAATCTTAAGTCTTTCGATTTAGTTTTAGCAACTAAATACATTAGTTCAACCAGAACAGAACATATCTACCAGATATGCTGAACCCCTGAGCTCCCCTCCTTCGTACATCACTGGGAAACTTTGCGTTGGAAACTTGGAGATCACATGTGACACTATTCCAGCTACCCACATCAAAATTTCTTGATTGCTTTACAGACTTGGCTTACTTTGCAAATCCTTCAAGTACATTTCAATCAAGCTTGAATTTGACTTAAAAATAAAAATATTTCATCCAAGAAATTGGATTTTTCAATTTATTATAACTTTAAAAAAGATTCAAGCTAGTGTGGATGACCCAATATAGTATGACTATGATGTTTTAAAAATCATCAAAGCAATTCTTTCTTATCGTGTGAATTTGCTTGCAAGTTTGACCTTGCTTGCTACGTTTTTTACATGTACTGCAGTGCTTTAACCACATGATTTCCAGTAATCTTTCATGGCTACAACTCTGCTTAGAAAGTCAGATGGATAATAGCATTTCAGTGATGTCACTTTTCTTTATATCAACTTTTTCTGAAAATGAAACACACTGAAATTACAGGAAAATTGATGGTGAAGCAGAAGCTCTTTTTTTCTTAGGCAAATTATTTAAGACTTTTATATACATCTCACAAGCCTGTTAAGAGCTGCAGTAGACAGAATGGTGTTTCCCTCTTCATCTGTGAAATTCAGGAAACTGTAAATGATAGTTCTTATTTGTGTAACCTTAGTGTTGTTGTAAGGAAACGATTACTGTATGTGCTGTACATGTTACCACTCTGGCATCTCCTAGACTGATAAATCAAGATAAGGCTTTTATCCACATTCAAGTGAGATTCGGAAGAACAGATGACTGAACTTATTAAGACTGTGAATGAAGTTAGAAGGAGCTGTGATTCCACCACCACACAGAGAAGTGATTTCTGAGGTTTCTAAGAAAGATTACTACTTCTTGATCAAAGCTCCAAAAACAAAGTAGAAAAAATAATCTCTTCCTTTTTGCAAATGTTGTGACTCTTTGTCCTAAAATTACTCTTCTTATGCTCCAGTCATTGCATAGGACCCCAATACTAGTGGTGAAAGTCCTCTGCTAATCAAGGATCTTGCTTTTCAAAGCCATAATAAAGAATAGTAAGGAGTGTGGCATCAGAAATTCAGATTAACACAGCCTTGATCATCTCCTCAGATTCTCTTCTCTCTTTTCATGTGTGTTACTGGCACCAAGACAGAAAAAAATACCAGTCTTTTTATAGGAGTCAGATGCAAAGTACAGTGATTAAGTGCTGAATTCTATGAATTGGGAAGCTTAAAACCGTAAGCTGTAGCAAACAATCTACTCTCCCTACAGTATTTTATACTTGCAGTTTTTACTTACTGTGTGGTTTTGGTCTTCTGAATAGTTTTAAGTGTTATAATTACAACTCTGCTGAGGGCATGTGCTTAAGGCCACAGCCCTTGAGCCACGGTACCTATGAACCTGATGTTTGCAGAGGTCTTGACCCCATTAGCTGGGCAAACCCGAGTGCATTTGAGTCACAGCCGTGCTTTGGGGAAATCTTGATCTTATTCCAATATAATTAAGGAAATCCAGGCCACAGTGGTTCAAAGTAGAGTGTTTTATGCTTATTCAAGTAGCCTTACAGGGGCCTGTTGAAGAGGTGTGTTAAAATCTCAAGGTTTGTAATCTGCAACTTTGATTGCCAAGCAAAACACTGAGATGGTGTTTGTGAATGTTGCATTTTTCCACTTGTAAGGACTATATTGTCAAACAGGATAACGTACACTTCTGCAAAAATAAGTTCTGTAAATGTAGTTCGCATATAATAACTATTTAATGTATCATGTCTTCCTATACTGCATTTTCTGGGCAGTGCAGCTGGTGCTGCTGGGACAGGCCAGCCGTGACCCTGCCGATGTGACCGGGCAGCCTGTGCATCGTGACCAAGAGCACACGTTGGTCACACAGTCCACATCATGAGCTGGAGCTTTACTCTTTGGATCTTTGTGCAGCAACAGAAGAGTGAAATTTTGCATCGTTTGCATGTCTCAAAGGACAGAATTGAAATACCCACTAGAACAAGGTCAGAATGATAAAAGTGACATGAAAGAGGGTCTTTTTAGAAGGATTTCGTTGAAAAATTTGGGCTTTAGAAGGAAAAAATGTCTCAGGGAGCTGGTAATGGGATACGGATTGTATTTCCTATAGGTCACTGTCTCTATTCCTATATAGATCAGTAGTGGTGGCTGAACATCGTAACTAGCTAATAGCCGAGTTAGGCAGGCGATGTGAATGTACTGACTGTTTCAGTCTATTTTCTTGTGTGATTATTCACATCTCAAAAATGCCATCTTGACTCTGAGTAACTGCTGTCCCCATTAGCGCTGTAAACAAGGAGGTCAAGGACCGAACTGGAACAAAGGCTGAGCTATTGCCTCTTCTCAGGCTAGATTGAGCCTGGAAGCTCACAGGGATACAGTCACTCTGTAGTGAGATTTCCATCTGCAAGAGACTTCTCTTAAAGGGCTAAAATGTCCAGCTATATTTATACCCTGACATAAGGACTGATTAGAAATTAAAATAACGTGATGAATAGTTTAAAAGAGTAGTTCAAGCTCACAGAGAGAACAAGCAAGGTAACTTTTTACCTAAGACAGAAAAATTGCGATATTATTTTGAAGTTGGTTTTCCGCCTCAGTCTTGTAAGTAGCCTTTAAAAATTGTAATCGTATTTACATTTCTAATTTTATACATTTCTAATCCCATACATTTTTAATCCCATGCATTTCACTTAACGTTATGCACTGAAATACGTTTAATCCCGTTCTCTCCTTCCCAAACACAATCTCCGCTTCAGGGCCCAATGTTTCCCTGATGGAGAATTGACCAAAACTTTTTTAAGTGAGAACATCAAAAACCCACCATGAATCTTCCAGTCTCTAAAGCTGTATTTTATTAGAACGCAAACCTAATAATCCAGACAAAGGCAAACTCTGGTTTGCTGGATGACACAAATTACATGTTAAAATTAACTACACCACCAAAAAAAAAAAAAAAAAAAAAAAAAAAAGGGAGGGAACACCAATTTATTAACACCATTTATTTCCAGCCCAGTGACATTCGTAGCCCTCCAGGTTGCTCCAACAGCACACAGTGAGTAAAAAGAATGAGTAAGAAGTAATGAACACCTCCTTTCTGACCCCAGTTGCACCCTATTACTGAAACACAGAACAAATGCTGCTTATTCACTCAGCTCCCCACAAGCAAATTAAACGTTTCTACCACCCATCCTCAATGGTAATATTATTTATCTCACAGGGATGCTGATGAAGACATTGCGCACAGCAAAGGACTGACCGTTAGGTCTTTGGGAAGGACCTGAGTGCTGTACAGCTCAGCATGGTGGTAGCAAAGCACCCCACCATCTTTTGGTATTCACAGTCCCAGGGAAATGCTTGCCGTCCTTATCGATTGCCCGAGGAGAGTTAAGTGCTGGAAATGGAGTCGGCACTGCTCCCGCCTGCAGCGAGGTGCCGTGCTGCTCTCTCGGCTGAGGAGTAAATTGGTACGTGAGGGCAACAGTGTCAGCAGGACGCTGCCACTTTGCAGGTGTTATACCGTTAAACAGGGCTCGGGGACTGAACGCAGGGATCCCCACCTTGCTCGGTAAAAAACTCGGTGATGACAATTAGCATTTTGTGTTCTTTATTGCAGGTAGCACTTCTCTTCTCTGCTATCATCTCTCTAGGTTCCAGATGTGGTCTGAAAAGGCATGTCAGGTCTACCTCTGGAGACAAGAATAACCATTTTTTCATTGCACGTAGCTATTTCTGATGGTTTTTGTACCTGCGCAGCTGTAGATATTTTGGGCAGTTTCATATGGGAAATAAAATGTGATTTTAGGATTTGTTTGGACCCATTTGTGGATCTCGTTCACAGATGATGTGGTGATGGACGAAGCTGAGGAGGATGTGGGACAGGGGAGATCTTCCTGGATCGTGGCATGACCACATAATCTCTTTTATTAATTAATCAAATTCCATTTTAAGCTGATTGGGTTTATGGTGTACTTTTTTTTGCCTCTGCTCTCCTTCCTGGGAGGCTGTCCCAGAAGATGGTGTCTTCTAAGGAGCTGTCAACTCCTTAACCTTTGCTATTCCTAGACAAAATATATGGTAACTTACTCCTTGGCAATGTCATCCTTAAACTTGAATACTTCTTTTCTCCTGATGTCTCCTTGTTTTTCTCCCTATCCCATCCAGCCCTACCTTGGTGTTTCAAGGTTTATGACATAAACCTCATTTTTTTTGTTTCAGGGTAATTAGTAATATACTGGACCTATTTTTTTTTTTTTAAAGGAAACCTCAGGTAAGAAATGTAATATCAACATAAAGTCTAATTTTTATGTCAGTGTTATTTTGGAGTGATTCAGTACATGTGTCTGCAATGTGACTAGAAGGTTGATAAAGTAATTACCGTTTTTATGAATCTTGGAGTTATTATTCCCCTAGTACAAGCCCTTGTAACTTGTCAGCTTCAGGGGGAACATTCATCACAATTTTTTTTTATGGTGCCATGATATGAAAATGGCTTATGCAAGAAAATTCAGCTTACATGTTCTAATAACTGCTTTCAATTTGTTCTTCCCATCAGCACCATTAATATGCAAATATGATACAAAATTATGATGTCACATTATAGACCTATGCACTATATTCTACTTTATATATGATATTTGCTATTCTTCTGGAAAAATACAAAGTATATGGAAAAAAAAAAGGATTACCCTAATTATTATTCATCATAACTGTGACAAAAGAAAGGTAGAAGAGGAAAAGTGAATATTGTAAAAAAGAACTTGACCTCTGGGTCAGCTACTGGCAGGCGTCCTTTTAGACAACTGAAATGTATTGATAATACTCCTGGAAGGCATTAGTTTGTTATGTATTGGTTTTCTATTACATGAGTCAGAAGATCATATTGACACTCAGATTTGTGATTTTGTCTGATTTGCTCTGTTGTACTATTTTGCAATATATTTACATAACAGTATTTTTAAAAATAAAATTCCTGTTTGGCTGCAGCAGTAATGCATAAATAGGGTGTTATGATATTTGTATTTATTTGTAAACTTTAACTTCTCAGTAAGTGTGAAACTTTTAAAGTATTCACATAAATGCTAATTTAATCAGTTAAAAGAAATTTCAAGCAAACTGTCCAGGCTGTGCACAGAATGAGTGCAGCTGGCACAGAATTAGTGTGTGTAAAAAAATAGAAAAATAGAAAAAGAAGAAAGCAGCGTTTCCAGCCACTACTTTGAGATGTCCATCCCTGCTCTCTATGAACGCACAGAGTGTGCTGTAAAAATAATTTGTTGGAAATAGTAATAGGCAGTAAGAAAAAGTGATGTCAAAAACAATACTGGAAACCCAGTCTTTAACCAGGGGTTCTAGCGACCTGCTGCTTTTTAAATTTTCAGAACCACGTTACCCCATCCTGATGAAGTGTAACTTTGATGTGTTCCTTAAAGATGTTTTTCTTGGGATAAGAGAAGCAATGCGAGAAAGGCAGTGCATTAGGTAATACTACAGGAAAGTTGCGTGAACTTAGAATCAATTTTATTTTAAAACCATATATTAATATCATTTCCAGCTCTGTTTGTTTTGTTCTTTAATAGCCCCACTGGCAGGTGAACCTGAACATATCTATCATTCTCTTCTAAGCTTCATCTGATAGAAGGGATTATAACTTTATAAACTCCATCACTGGATCCTCCCTGCAAGACCTAGACACTAATGTGAGTTTATGAAGTATTTAAGTACTCGGTCTAGAACCGAGATCAAACAACTACCCTTCATCTGTTAATTGTTTGGCTAAAGGTTACCCAGACATCTAAAGATCTTCAGAAGCTTCTTGTTCTGGAAAGAGGTACCTGGCTCAAAGTGGATGTAAGCCTCCCCCAGCATTATAAAACGTGCGGGTACTGGGATCGCACCATTATAAAACACATGGGTACTGGGATCATGCCAGCAACCGGTTTATTTGCCCTTTCTCCTGCCAGGAAGCCCCAGGGGCTGCCCCTGGCTGGGGTGAGGGAGCAGGGCCAGGAGACACTGCGTATTCCGAGCAAAGCACTGCAAAACACAGTGATTTCCTCTGACAGTCCTGTAATCTAGAAACAGGTCCAATTGCAACAGAGCAAACTAGGTCAATTTTTTTTTTTTTAATTTCATGTGTATTTATGTTCTCTTATACAGGTTTTAAAAGACCGCAGATAAAGTTACATGGCATCCTGCAGGATTTCAAATTTTGTTAAGATGGTAAAAGTTCAGGTCAGGTGCGATTAAAGAGAAGAAGAGTTCAGGTCAGCTGTGATTAATCAGTTGCCTCCTTGTTGGACTTGGTGGAAAACACCTGGACCCTGTAAAGAGTCAGGAGGCAAGGATGGAAAAAGAAAAGCAGCAGCTTTTATGGTGCTGTGAGAGAAAGCAGCTTCTGGGATTTAATGTGGGAAGAAAATAATCAGAAATACAGGGCTGTGCAGAATGAACAGGGTGAGTGGTGGAAGCTTAATGATACTTAGATAAAATATACAGTTCTGGGGGTGAAAGGAGAGAGCCATCTTAACTACGAGTAGCTTCAGGTCAGGAAAAAGAGTGTTGTTTTTTATGCTGAGGGAGGGTGAGGCTGGTAAGGGTCTAGGAAGCGAAATGGGAAAGGACACTTCTTTACAGAGGCCTTGAGGCAGTGATTACACTGAAAGAATAGCAAATTTTGTGAAGGTAAGAAAGGTAAGGCAGGAGTTATTGTCTCTGGGGTAGGTCTCTAGCGTCCACACGCTAGGACCAAAGCCCAAGAGGGCTCCAGTGACCTCGGGTGCAAGAGCTGTTCTGCTGAGAATTTAATGCACCAATACTGCCCACATTATAAATTATGCTTGAAAATAGGTTGCTGGTTGAACTGGGGGAAGAGCAAAGATTGTTTTCAGTGTTCAGGAAAAGTAATTTGTTGTTCAGGTCTATTGGTAGAATAAATTTGCTATTTGCTTACTCGGGGTCTGGGGGAGAGAAAATGGATGTGGGGGGTGAGATGGGGTGGGGATACAAGGGGATGGTTTATTTTTATGGAAGACCTGTGCAAGCAAGTTTAAATACAAAACAGAGAAACATTCAAGTTGTGGATTATTAGCCATGGTTGAACTGCGACTTCTGAATGCGGAGCAGAAGCAGCAGCATAACAGCACTGTAACAACTGGAGATGCTGAAGTATGCAAAAGCAAAAAGAAAAAGCCTGCCCAGGTGTCACTGGGGAAACTTGGACTAGAGCTGGTGTTGACCCTGGCTTATGTAAGTGGCTTACAAAGCCTTGCAGAGCTGATTAGGTTTGCAACCTCAGAAATGCTTCTTGATAGTTTCTTTGAAGTCGGCTGTTAAAGCACGGTGGATTTTGTATGATATGGAACTGGCTCTGAAGTTTACTTGTGTATTGATAAGGCTGCTTATGAAGAAAAATACTGTCTTTCTGTCATTTAGAACAAACCGTATCAAACATACATAACTATTAGAGCAACTTGGATTGAAAAATATCCGTGTACGTTGTTCTGCTGTGTCAGAGCGCTTTTGCCAAGCCAGACTGTATTCCTGGTCAAAGAAGAGGAGAATCATTTAGGTTTTTGGATATAAATGGATAGAGAGATGGAATTGACTGTCTACTTGAAAGTGATTTGTGTGTCTGGGTTATATCAATTCTCTGCTTCCTGAGGTTTGATGCAGCCACTTTGAAAAGCAAAGACAGCATATTTCTTAGCTTCAGGCACAGTGCGCTGTATCCACACACCTAGATAATAACTATACAGATTTCCAGCAAAGATCTCACTCAGATTTCCTCGTATTTTAGAGAAGAGGGAAAGGTGGAAGGCAAAGAAGATGCTGAAATTAGTCATCTAGTCAATCTGGAACATACATGGGGCCCGATCCTAAATTTAGTTAAATAAGGGTGAATCACCTTGACTCCCATGGCTGAAGATTTTGGTTGACAGGTAAGCTGCTTTCATTTCCCCGTACTTCTGTCTATATGTCTGCATACCGAGTCTATCTGTTACATAAGATTTTTCTCAAGGTCAGACTTAAATTTACCTCGGCTACTTACTCCATTATATTAAAATAAATGTTTCTGGCAATGTCAGCAAAATGCATCAGTCTAATCGGCATCACACAGTGCAACCCTTCTTAATAGGAATTGAGAAGCACTATCTGGTGTTTGAGGCTGACTGGCAGCTGCAGTGCTACTGTGCAATTTAAAGTCCCAGGGTTACGTCTTGGGATGTTGTAGTGTTCCCTTGAGGCCCAGAACAATCTAAGTTGCTCTTCTCTTTTCTACCTGCGCTATTCAGCACTGAGCTTTGTAGGCTGGGGCTAATCAAAAATATGTTTGCCCAAGGGAGAAGGTGAGTCTTTATCAAGTACTTCCTTCCTTTTAAAGAAGCTCAGCTGATTGAGAGAGATATAGATGTATACGTACAATATATATACTATATATAATATAATACTATCTATATATAAATTTAAACAGAAGTAATGGGGAAATTCCTTCACCAAAATATCTGAAAACTTCTCTAAGAAGATCCCATTTTGTGCACTGTTGACAAAGGAACAGCCTTCAAATGTAGTCATATCTTTATTTAAAAAAATGGAAGTTTATAAAACTTTCAAAACGCAATTTTCAGTAAATGGAAGCCTAAATATTATTTAATTTTTAGGAAAAAAACCCCAACCTTTTCAATATACTTTAATTTGAAGTTACTTGATTTTTGGAAGCCATTTCTGACATTATCTGTTGCAATTAATGCAAGTGCTGTACTCACAATAGCCAAGGTAGAGTATTAAAAGTGAAGAGGATCACTCCAATTTGTGCAACACAGTTATTTGGAAGGATGTGATAACCACCTTAGAGGTATCTAGAGATTATTGGGAGTCTCCAAGAGAAGGCCTGTGTCTCTAATTAGCTGTTGATTAAAATCCCGATTATCTGCTCTGTATCCAGTGGCATTTCCAGACAAGATGGTAACATGATAGAAAACTTTAACTAGATTTCCTACCAGCCATTGTCGCACAGCTAAACTGCTACAACAATTTTTTTTTTTTTTTAAATTTTCTGAAAGGTAGATGTGAAAAGGCCAGGTGAAATATGTTTAAAAAACCCCAAACTGAATGGATGGAATGGGACCAGATCATTGTAGCAATGTAACAGTTTTTCCTTTGTCTCTCCTTCTCCTGGATTTGTTTCTTCCTTGCAGGTAGCTCACATTTGAGTCAGGTAAGAGCCTATTTTAAAGTGAGAAATACCAAGGTTTCACATGCAAAATACCAAGGCTTCAGCTGCAGAGTTAATGTAACAAGAGGCTGGCAACGGGGAACAGTCCGGACCTCCCTATACTATATATTGGGCTTTGTGATAACACTGTGTTTTAAGATTCCGTTTCCCACCTCAAAACCCTTGTCCCTTGGTTGTGGAGCTAACGTGAAAGCTGCTTTAATGCAGCTTGTATAATTCATCGAGCTTTTCTCCCTTCAGCAGCTGCCAGCATCTTTCATTGTCTAGTCCTTGGGGAATATAACGTAGTGCGAGGTACTGTGTTTCATTTGCTGATTACAGCAGTCCTGATGTTCCTACATAATCTGGATGTTGTTCTGAAGAGTTACGTGTTGCATGTGGTTCTCCATGATCATAAGCTTTAGGAGACAGGTCAGCAGCGTGCTGCCATAATGTGAGGGAGATTATTTGCTTACAAAATTTGTTTCCTGAGGGCTTAATTATAAAGGAAAGTCGCTTTTAGTAAGGAGCAGAATAACTTCATAGAATTGTAGACTCAGGGGTGAGTTACCACTAGCTATTTTTAAGCCTAGGTAATTTGTGGTATTTTCAACTTCAGTTTTCTTTATAAAAACTGACATGAGTGAAAGATTTAAAAAAACCAAACACGTGTGCGCCATATCTGTTGGGTTTTATTTCATTACTGTTAACTATTGCTAGTGTTTTACTCTTTTTAATGACTGAAAGGACTAATCAAGTATCTCTTTTTGCAAAAAGTCCATTGACGCCGTGCCCAAGTGATTTGTTCCCTTCTACCTTTAACAGAAGACGATTTTCTTCAGCAATTAATTCTTGTTCATTTCTCAAGATACAATTCACAGGTTTATTAAATGTGTTCATTAACTTTTCTCAGGAAGGTTTGAGTATCCTCCTGGAAAGATGATAAGGAGGTGTACTTGGAAAACAAGTTAGAGTTTTCAGTGTTGCTGTTGGGTTGTTTTTATTGTTATTCATCAATTGTTCAATGCAAAACTGCCTGAGCCCTCCTAGAAGCACAGGACGGAGCCCAGTCCTGGTTCATGGTCTGATGGGCTCCTTGGTGCAAAGGCTCTCTCTCATCCAGGGATGCTTGTGTAACCAGCTGTGTGATGACATGGTTTCAGAGAGAGTGTGGCGTCCCTAGCCAAAACCCCTAGTTTGGTTGTTCCCCTAGGAGATGGAAATTTTAGGTGAAGTGTCTTCCTTAGCTGAGTATTTTGAGATGTACGTCAACTGCTTTGACATATGTAGTCTAACAGTTTGAATGCTGTAGACATGGCCCTCCAGCATGGTTTGAAACGAAAAAAGTAAGGCATTTCTGTTATTTATCTAACAGATGTTGATACCATCCTTGAGGAGAAGGCTCCAGTCTGTGCCTCTTGTGCGGATGGAGGCATATACCACTGTATTCAATCAGAAGTACCTGCTCCAGAAGGAGCAAGGCTTCAAGCCCATACGGGTAGCATTTTTCATTAACTTTAATCCTAGGCCAGTCTTTCTACAGCGTAGCATCCCTTTGAGCACCAGCGTTGGAGTTGTTCAAGTGTCTGTGTATGCTATGCAGAGACCCGCTCCCTTAGCCGGGGATTTCTGTCTCCACCGCTCTGGACCCTTTTTGTGGCATCCCTGCTATCACTAGCAGAGACTAAGACTGTGGAGTGCAACATCTTCTGTCTCTGGGCACAGCGTTGTTACCAGTTCAGTATGGTTTTGTTTCTCTGCAAGAGCATGAGCGCTGCTGGCAGCATGAATCAGAAGCTAATACATTCGACTGAACGTAAGTGCGTTCACCCTGCTCACATCCTTGGTTTCATAAAGCTTGTAATGAATAGTCTGAGTGGCCAGATCTCTTTTTCTCCCTCACCCCGTCCCTTCTGGTGACTGATTTCTCTAAACTTTTAAGTACCTTTAATCCTGTTAGTCTAGTTTGGAAAGCATAAGGCATTTACTTTTCATCTATTCTCCCTTTTAAAACATTTTTAAAAAAAAAACAAACAAACAAACAAAAAACAAACCCTACTAAAATGCAATTAGAAAGTCAATTTGTTTTTTCACCTAGCTGTAATGATAAAATGCCATTCTGTTAATGAAGACAGCGCTGATGTCAGGAGCTCAGTAAGCGTACACGGTGAGGGACAGATCCATTTGCTCTGTTCTCCGTGATTTTCTCAGGCACGTTCCGATGCACCTTTACAAATAAACCCACCGGAACACTGCTGTTCTTGCACTGAAAGCTGGCGAGTGTTAACGTCATCTTGAGCAAAGCTCTTTGCTTATTTTATGCTGATCTTATGAAAATTCTGTAAAAATAACTCTGTGATTCTTTTGTATGTAATTTTGCTAAGGGGAAGATCCCAACCCTTTTGAAGTTGGTGGCAAAATGCCATTGACTCATTCAGCCTTTAAAGCTTCTATGTATCAAGACTGTACAAGTAAATAACCTTTTTCCATGGCTTTGACTAAACCTCACTACACGCACACAAGTTTTGCAGAATATTAAAACCAGGCAAAGTGCAGCACATGTACTATTTATATGTTGAAGAATTCCAATTTTCTTCAAAGCCAGATCTTCTGCAGTATCATACAATTACTTTCACCTGCGTATATGCCATTACTTCCAGGACTTGCCTTAAATGTGTTTAAAAGATAGGAAGGAATTTCTACCGGGAGATAGCATGAAAGATCAAATGTTTTTCCTGTCTTCATTTTCTTTATCTCTTTAGAAAGCTTAGAGACAGCAGCAGGTAATTTGGGGTCTACATTTTTGAAGAACTTCAGCCCCTAGCTGTTACCATTACCAAAATAAGCCTTCAGAAAACCGTGGTCACTTCATAAGGATGTCTCACAAGAGCTGTCTTGTTTGGGGGGGGGGGGGGGGGGAGAGCTGTTAATCCTTAGTTCTATTCAAACAAAAATTGAAATAACCTTAAAAGAGGAAAAGGAAAAAGGGAGTAATATTCAGCAAACATGGAATATATATATGATAAGGGCAGTAGTCCCTCCAGCAGGATTATAGAAGAGAGAGGAAAACATGGTTTTGCTTGGCTTCGTCCTTCTGCTCTCGAGTAATTAAAAAGGGGCAGCAGGCTTGGGTTTGGCAAATGGGAGGAATGTGTGCTAGCAGCTCTGAGGGGGGCTAATCCTATTTTTAGAGTTCATAAAAGTCCTTTTCTGAGTCTAGCTTGAGAAGATTTTACACGATCCCTTTGGTGGCTCTTGATGAATAGCTGTAATCGCAAACAGGTTGCTGGCTGTTTAAAAAACAAGACAGGAAGTTTATGTGGGGCAAAAATAGTGAGTGTCTGCTGGATTGTGAAAGTTGAGTTTGGAGGAAAGTGAGGTTTTTCACTCTGAATGTGTTCTCACACTGAATTTATCACATATCACGTTCCTCCTCTTCATCCTCCCCTTCATCTTTTCGCTCAATGATACTAAACAAAACACCATCAACATTTCTCAGAACTAAAAATGTTTGCTACCACTCTAGCATTTTACTTAAACAAGAAATGTGGTTTAGTTTCCTTAGATGGAGGACTTGTTTCCTTGCATATGACTGCTTAAATTTTCCTGCATTATAAAAAACCTATTAAAAATTAAGTAGGCCTTTTAAAAAGGCAATCTAGCTTTCATAGCTCTATTCCCCAAATTCATCCTCTTTGCTCAGCAGCTCCCAGCCTTGTGTTGTTGGCATCCGTCGCTGCTCAGCGCTGGTGACCCTGACTGCCTGGCTGCCTTCACAGCCGAGGGGCTGGTCAAATGGTTCTGCAAGTCCTGGGCTGTGTAGCTCTGTAAATTCGGAAAAGCAGGACAATAAACAGTTTTAATTCTGTTTCTCTCTGTTCGAGCTTCATTTGTGTCCTTGTTATTTTCCCACGTTGCTTTGCATAGTATTTGCCCTGTAAAATGTAGTCAATAAAGACATTAAATTCACTTATATTCACCGCAGGTATTAAATGTGTAAGTTTGAAGCTGGTGGGAGGAAGAATGAGTGAGGTTGAACTGTTCTCTTTCTGTAATGGCACCGCTCAAAATTTCCAGAAGGCTTAAGGAAGAAGCTAATATTTTGTCTTCTGTTTCTCCAGCTGAAATTAATAGCGCTGTCAGCGCATGAGATGACGCAAAGCTGAAATACACACAGGAAAATGCACGGCAAGAAACGCAAAGGCTCACTGGTTCACTCTGAAGGGCCAAATCCTGTTCCTTTGGGTATGTCACTGGCTGGGTGTTGTAGAGATTTAAGGCCAGCTGGTTGTGGTTATGTTATACTGCAGTTGGATGAGATGATGGTTGTAGGTCCCTTCCGGCTGAACTGTTCTATTCCATGTCGCCTACCTTCAGGTATAATATAAATGTGTGTATACACTTAAATATAAGAACTTGTTCAGTAATTCCTAGTGGGAAATCCGTAACTTCTGTGGAAGGAAAATGGATTTATGTCTGTCCCTGTGCTTGAGTCATCTGCCGGGGCACTGAGGAAGGGGGGAACCGCTGCTGGAGCTGAGTAGCAGGTGCCTTCCACTTCACGGAGGGGGTTTCAACCAGGGTTGAAGCTCTCTACTGGTTTCACTTGGAACCCTACTTTAAATCTGGTGCCTCCATTTCTTATATTGAATGGTTCCCCTGACTAATTACTGGTCTGCTAGCATGTATATGCAGCATTGCTTACATTGTAAACCTGAAGGACATCACAGCTAAGTGGGAAGACGTGTTGCTCTTAGATTTGTGTGTTTGTTTTTTTTTCTGTTCTATTATGGGTACAAATTCTTCATGTTGACTCTTTAGCATACACTGGGGTGGGGGGAATCTTATTTTAAGGGAAGAAATATTAACAACAGAGGCAAAAAAAAAATCAAAATTTGCTATTTGGTGTTTGCTCTTCTGAGTGTTTTTAACGTTGTCAGTTGGCAGGGGTTTTCAGCCCAAACCGATGTCCCTTTTCTTGACTGAGACTGAAAGCAGAGGGACTAACTGGATTTTTCTTTGCTCATATTTCTCATGAGAGAGAAAGTGATGGGAAACTAAGTTTCTACATTACCAGAGAGAAAACAGCTGTTTCTGCAAGCTTCAGCTACAGATTTCCAGTCATCCTTCTGCTTAGCACTGTGTCTAAGCCTTGCCGCCAGCGAAAGCCGGCGGTTGGTACAGTGCGTGGTACGTGCAGAAGGACACAGCAGAAGGTGGGGAGAGCTGGCATTTGTGGGTGCCTTATAGCCGCAATACAGGGTGTTAGGTTGGTTTGTGTAACTAATGGAGTTTGTAGAATGAACTTACACTTGAGGTAATGTTCATCAAGTCCCTAGCAAGTATGTGTAAGAGGGTTGGGGTTTTTAATAATATGTGTAACTAATTTACATCTCTTATTCAGAGGACTAAGCAGGCCTAAGGGATGGTGCAAGCATTTCCTATACTTGCTCTTGGAAATAGAAGTTGTGAAAGATGTCTTGGAACAAAGGAGGAAAAGATAGGCTAGTTATAGATGTATTTTATTATTTCTGTTTGTGTTTTATTTGTCGTTTTAGGAGAAGGGATAAATCTGCAGAATAATGCACATTATTGTGAAGAAGTCCTAGTTATAGTCTCCTGTTTTTCTGCAGTAGGAGAGATGGATGTGAGCTTAGTCTCCTGGTTTTATCTACCCTGGTGAATTCCAGTCGTGATTCATTCTTACTAATGAGATCAAAGCAGAGAGTTCCCTTTGCACTAACACGCTACCTCAAAGACATTAATTGCTTCTCCAAAATGAATGTATGTTGGCAAACACACAGAACTTCATTTTGTTTTCGCAGGTGCTTAACCAACCTTTCAGCTTGAAAAAAAAAATATTTATTTTATTGCATTTTATGCCAAATGAATCGATGAGAGATTACTCTCCAGCTTAGCTATGTGAAAGCAAACTCTGGCAGGTAGCAGCTCTCTGTGAGCATAGCCAAAGGTCAGTCCTAGGCTGGGCGTGGAGCTGATGTAGGATGTGCTGATAGAGAAAAGGGTGATGAACTTTTATTTTCTAGCCTGAGAAATTGATAGGGCAGCAGAACCGATAGGATAGTAGTATAATGCTTTTCTAAATGGGCTTAAATAGGATTGACGCTGAAAAGGTGTTGGCAAATTGTGGCATATTCATTTCTACCTTTGTGAAATGTATTCCAGTTTACCTAAATAGGGTTTGACTGTTACTGTGAATCAAAAAGGTTGGCCTGTAGGGCAATTATTTTCTTTAACTTAAACAGTCCAGATTGTGGACAATGTTAATACTAAAAAAAAAAAAAAAAAAAAAAAAAAGGGTAGGCTGGTCAGGTTGTTTCCTAATGCAAGTTAAATTCTAGCAGATGTGTATTGCAGGTGTAGATGATCAACACTTTATGACAATCCTGTTTCTAATTTTCCTCTAATTTCCTTGATTGCTTATGAGTTAATTGTGTGTGTAGTTATAGAAAGACTTCAGAAAGCTGCTTCATCAGTTAATTAAGAATAAATGAACACATTTTAAAAGGTGGTAAAATAGTTCTAGACTTTTATTTATGTTTTGTTGAGTGGTAAGTGCTTTTTAAAATTTTTTTCTTCTTCTGAACTCAGTGCTCTGCAAACCTGACGTGTAATTGGCAATTGGCTACTGAATTGGAATTTAACTGTTTAAACAACTGTTAGCATGCTAATTAAGAGATATTTTATATTTCTGAATCTCTTAAACACCTTTGCACTGCTTGTATAAAGGATACCGAGACTGAGTGATGCATTGGTTTTAGTTCAGTAAGGAGTTTACAAGAGTATAAATATAATCGCACCTCTTTTTGCCAATTGATTTTATTACAGTGCTTAATGGTTTATTGAATAGTTTATAGGATAATGAATGCCGTTTCCTTGTATAATACTATAAATAACTTGGCAAATTTTTAATTAGGATAATCATGGTAGCTTTCTCTACTGCTGTAATCAAGCTTTGCTTTTTGCGTCCAAGAACTAATGTACATCTATATCAAGTTAGACCAATTATGTTTTTCTAGAGAGTACAGGTTTTTGTTGATTTTATGTTTGGGGTTTTTTTAATAGAACTTCCCTTCTTGAATCTTGGCTCTGCTTCTGTTGAAATGATAATTAGCTCCACTGGATGAGTTTTAATTACTTTAATATTCTGATTAGAAGAATGCAGAGGATAGAAGTTTTGTTCCATGACAGATTTTGAAGTTTGGCTTTCTGTAGTGTTTGAAGAAAATCAGGCATTTCCTTGTTTAGTGTATAAAGAACTTCTAAAAAAACCTACTAAAGTTAAATGCTTACTTTTGTTTCAGTTGCAGTCTTATAGCTTAGTACCACATGGAGTGATCTCCTCTTGGGGGGAACCTGATGTGCAAGCCCATAGCTCCAGCACGGCTCAGAGATGGTCAAGGGTCCCCAGCTCCTAAGGCCTGGCAGGACGGCATGCTGTGCCCACTTCTTACTTTGGAAAGCATTTCCATGACCACAGCATTGTGTATGGTGAGGGAATAGCTTCCCTTTGCTTCTCTCTCCACTTTATTTATTGCCTATAGAACGTTTGCTCCTGATGTGGCTCATTAGTGTATGAGCGGCCTTTACAAAAAAGGTTTGGTACCAAGGTAGTGCTGTGGGTCTTACATTGACAAAAGGGTCACCCAAATGGGAGTTTTGGCCAAGTAAATACTACAAATTTATAAAGACACCTCACTTCGTTTTTGTGTGGAATTGTACACTGTCAATTCAGTGGGATTCTTCTCTACGGCCAGGATTTCACTACTGCAGCACAGGGCAGATCTGAACCATGCTGCTATAGAGGCAGGTGGGTGAAGCCTTGAATTTGGTGGAAAGCAATGTGCAGGTGCAGTTGAGGGATTCAGTTAACATCTCACTTTCAGTTACTTTGTTCTGCTTTCATAGTTTGGAGATCAACCTGAAGAGGGCAAAAGCACTCAGGGCTTCTTCAGTGCCTTGAAAAAAACTACATTTACGTCCTCAGCTAAGGTTGTCAAGAGCTGAAAACCTTAGAAAGCTGCATTGTGATTCAGGAGCGAAATACTGTCCTGCGTTCGATGACTTGTTATTTTCTGGAGCTGTTCTGGAGGGATGATCTAATGAGTGGCACATGAGACAGCAAGGCAGATACTTTCAGTTATTGTTAAATCCCCCCTGCCCCGTGTCCCTCTAGTAGTGCTGTACCTTGAACGCGTTCCCCTTGGAGTGTTTCAGAGGTTGCTGTTTGGAAAGTTTTTCAATTAAGTAGACGTAATCAGAAAAAAGCCTGTTTGTCAAAAAGTGAAACATCTTGCATGTATGTGGAAAGCATACTAGTTCTAGTGAAACTTCTAATTAGGAAGAGGGTCCTTGGGTTCATGAAGGAATTCTTGATGAGAAAAAGATTCTAACTCTAATTTTGCTCTTTTGAGCAAGAAGCAGTTTTCTACCACCTACGACTTCATAAAACATTCATGAAGTTTCTCTCTTACCATATTGCTGTATTGTAAATGATGATAGATTACAGAAAGGCCAACTCCTCTTCTCCACAGAAACCAGCAGCTTCGACAGATTCAAACTTACCATTTCCTCTATTACTTTTGTAGAAGTAACAGAGGGACCTAGTTTATATTAAGGGCTGCCTGTGTTCATGCTTCTACTATGGCTGACAATATAAACACACATTTCTTTGCTAAGACTTGGAAGTTGTTAATGTGGCTTTCGCTGCATTGCAGAAGGTTTCTTCAGCTCTGCGGCCACAACACAGCTCACACGCAGAGCTCTAGCTGCTTGCTTACTGCCGTTTTGCAATTATGTCATCAAATACAAATCTCAACATATGGTCATTTCTATAAAATACGGAGCCTGAGAAAACTGGAGAGAGCAATGATGAGTTGGAAAAAAAAATCCAGTGGAAATACAGAGTTAAATGTCAATGTCTGCATTGTGCCTAGTTAATATTTCACAGGAACGCTGTCAACTTGTTATAGAGCCCAAAGGATTTATACATTTTTCTGACAGATGATCATGATTCCCATCAGTACACTTAATGCCAACATCTGTAGGGTTCCACCTAATTTGGGAAACAAATATATTCTGTCCTCGTCAAAAAAGAATACTTTGTATGTTCCGGGAAATGCTTATTACTTTAGGGTCATTGCAATTAAGTGGAGGACAGAGATTTTTAAAGGGGTATGGCACAGTAAACTTATGGTGGTTTTTTTTTTTTTCCTTTTGGCTGCGGTTTTTAAATGCAAGTTGGGTGATGCCAGCTTCTGGTCCTCGTAATGCAGTGAAAAAATGCTATAGATAATAGCTCTGAGTAAACACATGAAAGCCTAAAAATGCTCATTAGTATAGGCTATGGAAAATTTTGGTCATGCTGTCTGTGCTTTATGGTTCAAGAATGTTGGGAATGTATTATATAAAACAGCTTTATATCTCATTCATCTCCACTGCAATTTATCTATCTGTCTATTTATTTATTCTATGCCCTTTTTGTTCCTTAGGGAAAGTCTCTCAAAATCTAGCTTTTCTAACCTTCTTAACATTAAATCATGGCCAGTTTAGATACTAATGCAGAAGGACACCTGTATAAACATTCCTTTTTCCTGTGTCTCTTCTAACATCTTCATAATGGTGAGGATATTCCTGTCAGCCTTTATTTCATTCTGCTAAATAAATAAATTTCACTTCATCTCTTGTCTTGGTGATCTTCATTCCCCAGATCACATTTCAGCAAGCTGGATTTCTTAATTATTTATGTCAGTGTACTAATACTGAAAGAAAACTTATACTTCATGTTGTGCATGTTAGTTTTGTATATACAAATAATTGTGTGATATCACTGTAGCGTGGCTGCAAGTAGAAATAGAGCTTAGTGCTCTTATGTCCTTCTGTGGAAAGTACACCAGAAAACTGAGGGGAAGGCATGTCTGTCTGAGTTAATGATATAATTGCATGCCTAGAGGAGGTAAAGCATCACCAAAAATTCTGAAAAATGGTAACAGAATTTCTCAAGAACTATTTGAAAAATAATAAAGTGGGAAGTGTGAGCTTGTGTCTGGTAAGACAAGACAAAAGAAATGCAGCTTGAGTTTATTCAGAGAGGTCATTACTTTTGGAACACTCATAAAATGACTTTCGTATAATCTGTGTAGTTCTGCAGATTTTTCTGTAATTCATCACTTCTAAGTTACGTAAAGTAACTATCTGGGTTAAGTTCAGTGTTGCTGAATTTTAATATAAGCAGTGCTTAAAGCAGTTACCTTCAGGGTTGGGGGAAAAATAGGAATTTTTCATGAAGTGGTCTCTTTTATGTTGGTGGTATTTGACCAAACTGTGATTTAGGAAAAACTTGGAAGGATTTTTACCTGCCACAGGATGCTAGTTGGGATATTTTTTAAGTAAAATGTTTGCTTTTGAATGATAAATGTACTGTTATGTACAGAATTGTCATCCTTGAGAATGTCTTGGTCTTGCGTTCTTGTGACAAGACGAGGAAGCACAATGGTGTCTCTCAGTGAATCTGATCAGAATAAAAATGAATTTGTAAGCCAATAAAGTGAGAAAAAAACACTTTATTAGAAGCAGCATTGAGTTAAACAGGAGCGATACTGCATTTTGTTTTGAATGATGAATAGGGCTTCAGTTTCAAAGGTTATTTTCTCTGTCTACTTGATGCAGACTTAGTGTAGTGCTGATAAAAGATTCCTTCTGACTCACCTGATTCCTCTGCGGATTTTAGCTGTGCAGTGGTCCAGTTTCTAAGTGTATAAAAGAAGTTTCACGCAAGCTAGTAACTCCTTGGGCTACTCTTTGTTTTGCCTTCATCCTGATAATTTTTAATATTTTTTTTAGTTGTTTCTTTTTTCATCTTTTTTGTCTGTCTTATCTCCAACATAATTTAATCTTGTTACTTCCTTAACAGTCCCATGGTACTGTTGGCTTTTTTCCTCCTCAAATGAGAGAGACTTCTTTCCTCCTGGCAGCTTTTCTGGGGCATCATTATGTAATGTCACTTGGTAGAAATGAGAGGGGAGATGGTGTCCAGTGACGTGTTTAGGCCAGTGCAGAAAACCACGAAGACCAAACAACGTCTTTGTTGTCCTTGCTGAGGTCAGACACGGTATGGGAGTGAAACCATGAAAAGCAGTTCTCATGCAAGTGTCCAATAAAAGTCTTAAAGACCCAATTTTTCTGGGGTAAAATCAGTGGAGTTTGGAAGAGTTCTGTGGAAACATGAACTTGTGACTCGTTTGTCTTTGTGAAGCCTGGGAGATTTTACTCTTCCTCCCTAGTGCTCACAAATACATAAGTATTTCTGCTGCAGAAGGTAAAATTCATTTGGAACGGCAGATAAACCTCCATGGGAGGTTAAACCAGTCATGCGTCTGCCAAAAGAAGGAAACTATGCACCTGGCTCTACCTCCTCGCTCCTCAGACTGCATTGTGTCGTGCCCCTTTTAGCTAAAATGGGTTCACAGTGTGATATTTCTGATTGAACAAAGGCAAGGGAAAGTGCTGCCTGAGGTCCAGGCTGGGGTAAAGTGCTGCTCTGACGTGGATTTCCATCAACTCAGCAGGAGATGGAAAGAGAAAAAGTGATCTGACTGGGAAATGTAAGCCAATGGCCAAGATGGTTTAAAAATTATTTCCTTTGTGAAGCATAGCATAGATAGTTTGCATGTTTATGCCTCAGTCCATGGGGATGACAGGAACAGTGTGCAGAGATCTGAACAGAGCCTTGAACCTTAACCTATTCAGGCCATCACCTACAACTGACCTGGCGTGTCCTCAGGAAGCCTCCTGCTGCCCTTTCCAGTGACTGCTTAAAACACATTAGTGTTCCTGGCTGGAGGTTTTGGGAAAGTCATGACCACCTATATTTGACTTACCATCTTCTCTGTCATATTCCAATAATAATGATAAAAAAGTCCTCGGTCCATTTAACAAAGCAGTGAACAAAATATTGTGCGACTAGGGCATCTTACCCTATTTTTACTCCGAGTTGTGTCTTGGGCTTCAAAGTCGTGAATGTTTTGATCAACTGTTTGTAATATTACAATGTTATCTTCCTTCTATTTCCTCCAAAGGCCAGTTTCCAAAATACTTTCAGGTATTCAGCAATTTCAATGCGTGTCTCAAGGGATATTCAAAGTATCTTTATACAGGTGGTGTGACTTAAAAAAAAGGCTTCCCATGTGTATTCAGCTGCATTCATCACCTTAGGTCTTCTTCAATATTCATGTCTCTTTACCTGGAATACTATTTTTGTTCTCAGTAATAACGTGATTTTCTTCAAAATGAAACCTAAGGTTTATTTTTCTTGTCAAATTGTCCTTTAAAATCTCCTGGATTTTTTCTGGTATTTGTATCTTCCAGGATTTGAGCACTTGTTGTTGCTTAAACTTTATTTATATTTATGATAGTGATCATGACTATGTAGCAAATAACAGGAAAAAAAAAATATTTTTCTTTGTGCAGATGCACAAAGCAGCTTTCAAAACATCCCGTGTATGTTGCTGGATCTTACCTAATGTTTCCTCCTAACTCACCATAAATTACTTTAGTCTCACATTGTGGCCTTTGGAAACATATCCAAAACCATTGCTGCTTTTTTTTTTTTTTTTCTTCTTTAGTGCCACTGCAGAGAATGAATTGAAAAAAAAAGAAAAGTTTTAGAAATGTGTCCTTGAAACATAGACCAGGATTGGATGGGGAAAAAAATGTCCTGTACTGTTATCAGTCAAGTAGAAGGTAAATAATGAAAAATTATTAATTCCTAAGCCTCAGTTTAGTTAGACTTGGTTCAATCAATTTCAGTCTTCTGGTATCTGACCTTGTTTGCTTATAGTTTATCACCTTGCAATGAGTTTCTTTAATTGTTCTTTATACTAATCAGCCCACAATGTCTTCATGAGAAATACATTTGAATAACTTAAAATAGTAATTGGAACAAAAGTCAAAAGCAGTGTGGGGGAAAACATGGACTTTTGTTAAGGTGAGAAGATTAACTTCTCTGCTGATATCACAGTTTAGGTAGATGAAAGGCATGGCTGAGACGGCAAGGGAGGAGTTCCTTCCAGCTGCGGTGGTCTGTAAGTTCACTCAATGGTGAGGTCACACAATGTGCTTAATACCAGTTGGACAGAACTTCACAGGCTGATTTAATTGCAGTCCGTAAGTGATGGTGTAATAGTATCTCCAATCCAATTAAAGAACAAGGTTTTTACCACACTTCTTAAGTGGAAGTAAATACCCAGGTCCTTGGAGCTATCTTAGGAATTAGTGAGCCTTAGTTACTGGTGCCTGAACACATTTCAGGGAGCCATATCTATATTTAACTTTTTTTTTTAAGATGGAATAGGTGCCACCCTTCTGCTACAGGTGTGCTTTCTGTGAAATGCCACTTTAAATGTACTTGAGCATCATTATTGAAGAGACTCAAACAGTTTAGATCTTAATTGATATTAATAGGAATAACCCTCAATGACGTGAACTTGGCAAGCCAGGAATTGCAGCTGTTCTCAGCAGTAGTGGCAGTAACAAAGATAATTAATTGTTTTTCCCTGGAAGATATATTTAGACTGTACAATCTAAATATTCCGTTCCCTGAGCCCTAATTCAGGCTTGTATTTGTTGTGCAAATACAGTAAATGAAACTAAAGTTAATATTTTTGGGCTCTCACACTATAATATGAGCTATTGCAATTGTTTTAAGAAATAAAATCTTTTAAATATTGATTACACAAGCCTTGATGACTTAATTAATACTGTACATGAGTTTAATAGCATAAAATAAGTACTAATTTGATTTGGAGGGGGGAAAGCTTTGTAAGAGTTGGTTTATAAAAGCCAGTACTTCAGCTGGGCCCAGCAGTAATGTACAAAGGGTATCATACTGAATATAGCAGAGCATGTGTTCCTGGTAGAGTTTTAGACAAATAATATTCTTAAGTGAGCACTGCTTGACACGCAGTCAGCATTATAATCCTCCTGGATTATTAAAGAATACATGAAGGTTCACAGAACCGCAGAATGGCAGGGGTTGGAAGGGACCTCTGGAGACCATCCCGTCCAACCCCCCTGCTTGAGCAGGCACACCCAGAGCAGGGGGCACAGGACCGTGTCCAGGCGGGGTTTGAATGTCTCCAGGGAAGGAGACTCCACACCTCTCTGGGCAGCCTGTTCCAGTGCTCTGTCACCCTCACAGCAAAGGAGTTTTTCCTCATGTTTAGGTGGAACTTCCTGTGTGCCAAATTCTGCCCATTGCCCCTTGTCCTGTCGTTGGGCACCACTGAAAAGAGTCTGGCCCCATCCTCCTGACACCCACCCTTTAGATATTTATAAGCATTGGTAAGATCCCCCCTCAGTCCTCTCTTCTCCAGGCTGAACGAACCTGGGTCTCTCAGCCTTTCCTCTTAAGGGAGATGCTTCAGTCCCCTGATCTTCATAGCTCTCCTCTGGACTCTCTCCAGTAGTTCTCTGTCTGTCTGGAACTGGGGAGCCCAGAACTGGACACAGCCCTCCAGATGTGGCCTCACAAGGGCGGAGTAGAGGGGGAGGATAACCTCCCTCGACCCGCTGGCCACACTCCTTTCAATGCACCCCAGGACACCGTTGGCCTTGTTGGCCACAAGGGCACAGTGCTGGCTCATGGTCACCTTGCTGGCTGTCCACCAGCACTCCCAGCTCCTTCTCAGCAGAGCCGCTTTCCAGCAGGTCAACCCCCAACCTGTACCGGTGCGTGGGGTTGTTCCTCCCCAGGTGCAGAACATTACACTTGCTCTTGTAGAATTCCATGAGGTTCCCCTGGGCCCAGCTCTCCAGCCTGTCCAGGTCTCGGTGAATGGCAGCACAGCTTCTGGTGTACCAGCCACTCCTCCCAGTTCTGTATTATCAGCAAACTTGCTGAGGGGACACTCTGTCCCTTTGTCCAGGTCATTGATGGCTATCTTGATCAGGACTGGAGCCAGCACAGACCTCTGGGAAAAACCACTAGTTACAGGCCTCCAACCAGACTCTGATCTGTTGATCATGATTCTCTGAGCTCTGCCCTTCAGCCAGCTCTCAATCCACCTCACTGTCCTCTCATCTAAACCACACTTCCTAAGCTTACCTATGAGAGAGGATGTTATGGGAGACAGTGTCAAAAGCCATGCTGAAGTCGAGGTAAACAACATCCACTGCTCTCCCGTCATCTACCCGGCCAGTCGTGCCATCATAGAAGGCTATCACATTGGTCAAGCATGATCTCCCCTTGGTGAAGCCATGTTGACTACTTCTGATAACCTTCTTTTCCTCTACATGCCTGGAGATGACCTCCAGAATTAACTGCTCCATCACCTTTCCGGGGATGGAGGTGAGGCTGACTGGCCTATAGTTACCCGGGTCCTCTTTCTTGCCCTTTGTGAAGACTGGAGTGACACCGGCTACCCTCCAGCCCTTGGGAACCTCTCCTGTCCTCCATGACCTTTCAAAGATGATGGAGAGTGGCTGAGTGACAGCATCCGCCAGCTCCCTCAGCACTCGCAGGTGCATCCCATCGGGGCCCATGGATGTGTGAGGATCCAGTTTGCCTAAATGATCTCTAACCCAATCCCCCTCAACCAAGGGCAAGCCTTCCTTTCTCTGGATTTTCTCTCTCACCTCTGGGAGCTGGGATGCCTGAGGGACAGCCTTAGCAGTGAAGACTGAAGTGAAGAAGGCATTCCGTAACTCTGCCATCTCTGCATCCTGCGACACCAGGGCACCCACCTCGTTCAGCAGCAGGCCCACAGTTTCCCCAGTCTTCCTTTTACTGCTGATGGATTTGAAGAAGCCCTTCTTGGTATCCTTGACATCCCTTGACAGATCTAGTTCCAACTGGGCCTTGGCCTTCCTCCTTGCATCGCTGCATCCTGGACAACGTTCCTATATTCCTCCCAAGAGGCCAGTCCCTTTTTCCACGTACTGTCATCCTCCTTCTTCCAGCTCAGGTTTTCTAGAAGCTCCCTGCTCATCCATGCGGGACTCCTGGCTCCTTTGCTTGACTTCTGCCTCACAGGGTGTGCGTCTTGAAGTGTTGAAGTGTGCAAGGATGTGTTAATCGCACTGTAGAATGTTAAGACCTGTCATCTGAGAGTCCTCTGATATTGCTTGCCAGGTTTTAAGTTCTTTGCATTTCACTTAAAACATAGTTCTGAGTGGTAAGGCATCTTCATGGGTACTTCCTGCAAATTGTGATAACCATTGAAGTGCTCAGGACCATGCAAACCACAGTACCTGGGAGGGAGCGAGACAGCAAAGCTGCGCTGCAGCAAGTGCCTCCTGCATCCACTTCTTCATGGGTGTTATATTGTAAGTGGGCTCTGTGCTCAGGGAGTATTTACTTCTGGTCCTGGTTCTTGAAGCTGTAATCGGTACACCCACAAGAGTGTATATTCATATGCTTTAAGTGTGTGGTTTTTATTAACACCTATTTTATTAGGGGTTGTAAAACTCATGCGTTTAAATACCAGTCTATAAAGTGACATCGTTCTCAGTGAGGGTTTCTTTCACTAGTTATTTATTTCCACAATACGAAGTCGCTAGTGTAGGTATAATTTGCCAATAACATCCCCACCCTGAAACTGCAACATGCACAGGATGCTCTGTGACTTGCTGCAGTAGTAAGTTCCTATTACAGGTTTAAAATCTGTGTATGTTAAAATCCAGATAGGAGCCCTTGGGTGGGAGCTGCCACTGGCTGGGCTGGGCTGGCGATGGAGGCAGCAGTGTGGGCTCTTGCTGAGGCAAAGCAGGTGCCCTCCAGCAGCTCCATGACACGTCCCTTCATAGTCAACATATGAGGCTTTATTTCACTCTAAACTAATATGGCACTAAACCACCAAACTAAACGTTTACCTTTGTGATGTAAATATTTGCTAAGCTGAGCTTCTATCAAATCATGTATTTATTTGTGCTGCTTGGTGAGAGATACAGACTTTGCAGAAGGAAAATCTGTCGTTTATGAATGGGATGAAGCTCTTTTTTTCACTTGCATCTGAAACAAAATCTAAATTATATATCATGCCTTGCGTACAGCAAAAGTAATAGGTATAATGAAAAAAAGATTGTAGGTGATCAGTAGTAGAAGTGATTTGAATGTTTTCTCCTGTATCTTTCCCGCAGCCTACTGCCCAGAAAAACTACTTTGTCAGCGTATTGAAAGAAGTTACTTGAGTTCATCAGCTGAGATATTTCAAACCCCTGTTTCTCCTGATATCTTCATGCTTTTTTGACCATTATATGGCTGGAATATCAGTTGCTAAGGATGCATATTAAAAATATTGCCCAATCTAGGTTGACATTCAAGTCTGTATCTTTTCAACAAGAGTGGATTTGAGCGGTAAAACTGCTTTTGCTGGTGTCCTATAGGACAATGGACAGCTCTTAATGAATCCCCAGCTGGGGGAAACTTAGAAATATGGTGCCATAAGTAAAAATATATATAAGCACTGAAACATGTTGTTGTAACTGTGGTCATAGATCAGGCCAAACCAGCTCTTTCTGGAGCATGTGTATGTACACATATGTTTCCGACGAATCGTAAGGATTGCATCTGCTTCACTGGTTTAGCCCAGTTGCTGAGTTTCTGTAGAACAGCTGCAAAGAATAACTAGCACAGCACCAAAGAAACAGCCTTCTCAGTAATTCCCTGACTCGAAATCACTCGCAAGTGAAATCGTTCTGCTGCAGAGCTCCAAAGCTGCGTCTGTCTTCTGGGGAGAGTTGGCTGTTCGTCTGGTTCTGCATCTCTTTCCTGCTGCTAGAATATAATTAAAGTTGCTAAAAATACATGCTTCCTAATACTGATTTTTTCTGTGTAGGCATCTGCTATTATTCTGTTCTCAAGGGAGGAGATGGTATAAGGAGGAATGCTACTTAACTCTATTAAGTGGTCATGCTACAAAGAAATGTGAGAGCTCCTTATTTATGGCCTGATCCAAATCCAAAGTCCCTTGAAGTCTTTAACTTATTAAAAAAAAAAAAAAAAAAAAAAAAGAGGAACCTGCTGGCTTTGTTAGTTTTACAGAAGTATTTTTACCCATCAGATGAGAGGAGACTTCTGAACTGTGAACTACCAGTTTCATGCTAGCCTGTGAGAATTCATGTTGTTAGTGCTAAGGAAATTAGTAGAATTAGTAGGGGGCATAATTACTGCAGTTTTACAATACTGACATCATACCTAATTATGGTTTAATCTACAGAACATACTGTTTAATAAGTCCCAGCAGAGGTAGTTCAAGCATATGTTTTCACATCACCTGGAGGTAGCTGGGAATGACTGTGGTAACGCTGTCAAGAAAGTGACAGTTTACAAGATTTTATGTATTTTACAGTATACGGCATGGCTCAGCTTCGATATGCATGAAATCACTTCAAGGTAAGCAGTAATAAGCATTTAGAGCCAAAGTAGCTCAATGCAAAGAGTCTTTGTTCTCCTTTATATGTGGTAAAACCAAGGCATAATTTTTTTAGCAGAATCTCAGCAGCTAGCAAAGCTGGTAATGAAATCCTCAGCACCCCTCCTGCTGAAGTGAGATCTGGTTATTGCTAACAGAGGTTAAACATCGATCATCCTTTGGACACCTGCTAAAATGATGATGTCTGCAGGTTTTATCCTGAGCTTACTAGCTGAGGATGTCTTTTCTTGGTTTTTATTTAAAACTGGCCAATTTTTCCTGAATATGAAGCTCTTGTTTTTCTCTCCTGTCTCCTCAACCATCACTTTAATTTTAATTATTGTTCCCACATGTGGAAAGTCTCAAAAGTAACTTCAAAGACTTTTGGAGAGAGGAGAGTGTGGACTTGAGTACGTATTTGTGGTGTTTGTTCTCCAGCCGGTTTTGTTGTAAGGTGGGACCTTCCTCTGCGAAAGCTGTGGTACGTCATATTTATTCAGGTGCACACTAACTCCTTACTCAGCACATCAGGCTTGTGAGCTTGGTTTTCATGACTGCAGTGGAAATTTTTAAAAGTTAGGATTGCCTTGGCCAACGTTAAATCCTCATATACCAGGACAGTTAAGAAAGCAGTTACATTAAAAATGAAATTATTTCATCGTTGGATTCTGTACAGCTAAAGCCTTCAGCATGTGTGTGGAATCATGCATACCACCATATTGATTCTGTTCTTGATACTGTCTTTGGTTTTCTAATTGACTGTTTCCATCCTCTTGACCATCCTGTGTGACACAAATAGCCCTAGGGATGGCTGGGATCTGAAAAAGCAATAATTGATGTAAGCCTTCCTGCAGGAACACTGCCTTCGAATCCTCCATAAGGATGTGGGTGTCTCTTTGTTTATCAAGTATCCACATGTGTTGGCAATAAACTTATCGTTACGATTTTGAAAAGGTTGCTTGATAACATTGTATCAAAAATGATCTTTATTTTCCCTTATGTCTGTTTTGATATCTGTCTTTCTACAGTATTTTTTAAAAATACAAGTTAATATTTATGATGGATAATAGAATTTCACCTTAATAAGCCAAAGAAATAATTATCTAAACTGATAGTTTCTTGGTTTTGGTTTGCCTTTGAATAAATCAATACTTAATTTATAAATATGATTGATTCTTTAAAAGTTGTTAATGTTTCAAAACATTCAATAAATACATTTTTATGATATTTTTTATATAACATTAAATAATTCAGAGTGATAGCCATTTGGTTTTCTTTGCCTGATGAACCAACGATGACCCTAGAATGCACCTAAGACAAGAGCTCTTCCCTGCAAGAAAGCTCTCGTCAGAGATGTGTGATTCTTAGCTTGCTTGAAAAAGAAAAGTTTTTGTTATCGGTCTGTACTTGAGGCCTGTGATGGTCTTTTCATCCTTTTATCAACTCAACTCTTCTCCCTAGTGTCACAGCTTTGACTGTTTCCTTCTTGTTTCCGAGGAGCAAATGGGCATATGTGCTCGTTAATCCTGCGCGTCGTTACTCAAGGCTCACATAACTCACCCAATGCTATTCCTGCTGTCTTGTGTGGGATAATAAATCCAAGCAGGGGTAGTTTCAAAACTTGTTTGTAGGTAGCTGGGTGACACTGTGCTGTTCTAGGTGATGCAATATGCATGTGTGTTTGCTATATTTTTACAAAGCAGAAAGGTACTTCAGATATGAAGCCCATCCATTATTTTGACCTGATCCATTGTAACATTGCCGTTTTAGACAGAATACAGGCTGCCCTTGTAAATGCCACTTAAAATTTTCCAGTAGTAACTTTTTACTAAATATTACATCTTCCTGCCTCTAAATAATAACTTTTCCTACTCAGATATTCACATTTAAGGGATACTGACAGCAGCAGCTAAAATCACAATACATTGTTCTCTAGCGGTGTGAAAATTATTATTCAATGAATACATTTCTAAATTACGCCTTAAATTATCAGTCTTGGATCAGTTTGGATCACGCTATCAGAAAAGTCAGACCTGAACTGCAGAAGATCACAATTTTAACTACTTCCCCAACTGTTAAATTGCAATTAAACCTATATAAGGTGACCCTTTGGTGTACCATTGATTTAATTCTTACAGTTTAACTTGGAGCTGTTGATTTGAGTTATTTAAAATAATGGATATGACCTCAGTAAGGCCCAGCATAAATATGAAGCCATTTGTAGGATTGGAGTCAATTTTAAAATGATTTATATGAAAAATAGATTTTTTTTTTTTGTTGTTGTTTTGGCAAGTTTCTAAAGTTACTACCACATTTTTAATATTTGTTCTGAGCTTTTTTTTGGTATTAAAGTTGCGCAGCATCCAGTTTGAATGGAATACTTAACCCGGGTAATAACACTTTTCTTTTGACTGTTTATGTAGACTGTATTTAGAAAGGAATTTTAAGTTGGTTTTCTGCTAGTTCTTTCATCCTTTTTATCATTGAGTTAAGCATAAGAATATCTTATAGTCTAACCCCATTTCCCTGTAGATTAATTATTTCAAAATAAAATGAACATGTATTAAACATATGTAGTTGCTTACGGTAGCAGATTTGGCTGTTTTGTTTCATATAAATCTCTTGTTGCACCCCCCCCCCCCCCCCCCCCCCCTTTGTATTTAAGACTTCTCTGGTCATTAAAATTGAATTATGTGATAGGCTTCCATCTGCTGTCGAAACCTGTTCATCATTATTTCATGTCATTTTAAGTGGGATCATTCCGAGATATGTTTAGTGACAGCAGGCTTGCCATTCCTGATTATGAGAGTATGGTAGGACACGGTTTCCTTCGTAGCTGCAAAAATATCTTAACATTTATTGTCTTCTGATAAGGTTTTCTCCAAGAGTTTGGTTCTCACTTCTCCTGCTTTGCCACCCTCTGTGTCATTATATACTATATTTGTGTACTTGAATTGTTTGCAAGTCACAAGTTCTTCCATATATCTCCTCCAGCCCGTTACATTAATCGCTGTGGGATAAAAACCAGCTTTGCTATCCATCAAACTGGGCCGCTATCTCCGTGACACTGATCATGGTTAGCAGAGCAGTTACTATTAAATGATTGGCAATGGAACAACAAAAGAGCGGGTAGAGAAGATGGATAGCCCCGCGTTACTGCGCTTAAGTGTGAGCTGTAAGCGGCAGTTCAGAGCCGGGTAAATATTATCTGATTGCTGTAATGACATCTAGGCTGCCTGTTATGGCAAATGTTCTCTCCGTAAGAGTAGCTGAGTACTGGAATAGATGAGCTAAGGAGGACAGAAATTTCACTGCGGGATTTAAGAACTGTATTGATAACGGTGTGCTAGATAGGCCTTAGGAAATGAGACTGTGCTTTACATCGAAGGAGCTGGACTGGATAACTTCGTGAGGTCGCTGCTAGTTCTGTGTGTTTTGAGGTTCTCTGAAGTTGCTGATGACTCCCAGTTGTTCCTGAAGCACAGGGGTGGGAGGGAAGGGAGAAAGGCCCACGGAATCCAGAAGAAGTAATAGAGTATATGAGCTCTTGGGATTTTTCTTGAACAAACCATTTAGTTGCTGGAAGACTGTACAATTTCAGGATTAAACTATCTGGTACAATATTGAAAATGTGATTTTTGGCAAGAGGAACAAAATTAGTCCTTGAGTCCTAAAACAAAGCAAACAAGCAAATCAACCACCAGTGATAACAAAGCCTCAACATCCTTTTCCAGGGAAATAAAAGAGAAAGCAAAAAAGATGGTTCAGTTCAGTCCAGATACCATATAGTTTCTTTCATACTGCTTTAGGTTTTTGTCTTCCTTTAAGATAACTCACTGGTTATATTTCTTTTTTCTGCTTTTTAAGCATAACTTTGTTTTCCCATTATACAGTCATCTGAATTACCTACATCTTAAATAGCTGTATCTTTCCTTCATGAAGTTACCTACACTTTAAAAGAAGACTTTAAAGCTTTTACTTTTATTCAAAGTGATGATAAACAGAGCGGATTTTTTTTTTATTCCCACAATGTTCCTGGTATCTTCAAATATTGCAACAGTTCAGGATGTGTTTTTCCTTCCTTGCTTGGGCAGATGTAATCGTATTAGAGTTTGAAAAATTCAGAGGAAATGGTTCTGTTATGTTTTACATGGTAATAAAACTACTGAATTAAAACAATGACATCATTGATTACCCTTTGATATATAAAATTTATCTAAATTAATTATCTTCCAATATTTGCTAAATAAGTTGGTATGTGAAAATTCACAATGATAGAACATCTGCTCAACAGAAGACTTATCAAAGGTATTGTAATAAGCTGTGTAATGAATGTTTTCAGCTTTCAAAAGAAAATATTGTGTATGGCATTTATTTAAATAATTTGTCTCAAGTTGGGATGTCCATCCTACTTTATGAAAAAGAAGCAATTTTGCCATGAAAACATTATAATTAAATTTGGAAGCTTTGCGACTAGCGAAGTTAAGAGTGTAACTTGGATATTTCCAAGTTAAAACAGCTAACACAGTAGATAAAAAGATTCATTTGAAGTCCTGCTTAGAGGCACAGTAAGTGGCGCGCTGCGTCAAATTGGGTTTGAAATGGGCTCAGGGTGACTTGTTCTCAGTCCCATTCCTTCTGCTCATTTCTTCTGCTTTTCAGGAGTTTGTCTGTCAGACCTTTTTGAGATTTGATTCTGGCAGTAGCTGAAAGCCTTAGTCTTTTCTCCTCTGAGCTTCCTGTACAAAAAAAAGTGTTAAGCAAGTCATCTCTCCTAGAATTTCTTTTGCATGTGAAAGTTTGTGTTGCTTCCCAAGGTATGACCTTGGACTAGCAAGCGTATAATGTCGTCACATATAAGCTCTTGGGTGTCCTGTGAGGTGCCTACCAAGATTTTCAGAATTCCTTATAAAGACTAATTTTTTATTTATGCAAATTTTTTTATTTAAGTCTTCTGTTGCAACCATTTCCTCCTTACGAGGAGGCTTACACCAGAGCAAATGAAATGATAGTAGTATGGACACTTTGTGATAATACAGACCATGGTGGAGAGGCTCAGAGGTTTTCACATTCCATATAAATGGTTCCTTTAGAGACATTTTGTTCTGTGACATGGGAAAGAGAGAATACTTGTTTCAGTGGAAACCTTTGAGGGCTTTCCACAAATGAGAGCATTTTCACTCACATTCACCCTGGCACTGTCTAGCTGTCAACACCCGAAAGGGCACGTTGTTGACTCTGTTATGGGGCTTGTCATTCTGCATAGAGAGTGGGATAAGTGATGGTCACTTTGACCCTCCATCCTGACAGTAACATTCAGGCTAAGTCTGACTGTTTGGAAAGAAGGACAGCTTCACCCTGGGGAACGTGTTTGCATGTTTCCTTCAGTTTTCAAGGAGGTAAAAGATAACTGAACTGGTTCGTAGTGAGCTTGTTGGGACTTCAACTTTCTTTCAATATAGGACTACGTGGAGTAGGGATTGGCAAATGACAAGATTACAGGTAATGTTTTTCTATTAGTATATCTCTATTGTATTAAAGAAGGCATCGGGCTATTCTGTAGTATTTTTGTGTCATTAGAGAACATCACTATCATGTCATTTTGTAGTTTGCTGAGATACATGTTATTCTGTGACCCTTTGCTGATTAGGTAGAAATTGTCTCAGGAATATTTGGGTCTTTCTCATTATCTAAATATTTCTTAGATTTCTCTGTCTGTAAATTGTGCCAAATTAAGGCTGAATAATAACCTCCTCTGGTTCAAATCCACAGGAGGGGACTTGGGGTCAGCCCCCTTAATGGAAATGCATTTTTGTCAAAGAGGAGGAAAAATGAGAGGAAGAAGGCTGCCCCTCAACTTATCACCTGCCCACCTCCAAAAATACTTCAGGATTTGTATGAAACAGTGGATGTTTCTAGTGTTCTTGTTAATACTGATCTCTAACACTATTTGTTCAGCCTGATCCTTAACTTAGAGTAGCGTGGAGCAAGTCTGAAAAATACGAAGAATTATTGTAGCCGTGTGATGTAAATAAGGAATTTGAGCGTGAATATTTATGGACTAGGTTATGGGCTGAGAAATTGGATGTCTGATGTCAGTCAAAAGACTGACCAGAGTCTAAAGATGTCTAGGACCTTGTTGGGGCGGGGGGAGATGTGCAGACTGAGAAAAGCTCGCATGTGGCATTTCAAGATACGTAGCATAAACTGAACACATGGTGCTTTTAGTGGCTGATACCTGTGCATGTGTTTGCCTATGGATAAAGCAATTAGTTGATTGGTAAGTGCTGAGTAAATACTGAATAAGTACTGAATAAATAAAGAAAAACCATATATATTCCTGTTTAGGAATGCTATATGCATATGAACATACCCACAGCCGGTTGAGCCCGTTTGCACTGCAGAAGCACGAATCAGGGTCTGGTAGATCTTGAGAGAGATTTTTGGATCCTGTGAATAAAACTTTACTCTCTGACTTTGAGCACAGCATTGTACTGAACTGGGTAGGACAGAAATAAATAACAACTTTTTAATACTCTGAATGTAAAACTTTATTTACTGTTTTGCAGGATTCATTACAAGGATTTTGTCTGTAGTTTAGTGCAGCCAAAATGTAGATATTTTAGTGTATTCTGGGCTCTGAAAATGTAGATTTAACTCAAAAGGTATAAAATGTTGGAAATGTATTATATAAAAGTCTGGAAAGTCATAAGTAGGAAGTGCTGTGCATGCTGTTTCTTCCCATCTCCCTTTAAGTTACAGAAATTTAGGTTTTAGCCCATGATGAATTCTATCGTAAATTACTACTGGAATATACTTTTCAACTTTTGAGTAAATTTTGCAGAAATTAATCTGCAAACCCTTCCATGTTTCAGTGAGAGATCAAAGAAAATCCCAGATGGAAAACATGCTTTTGAGAGGGGAAAAAAATAAGTTCTGAGTTCTTAAGCTCTTGTAATGAAGATAACTTAATTAAAATCAAAGCAAAACTAATTAAGAACTTAAAAGTGCAAGTTTTTGGTTGCATAATATCCCTGAAACATGGCAGAATGGATTTATTATCATCGGTAGAAGTTCCTGGTCACGCGGATGGGTGATGCAGTCACCAGTGGATCCGAATGAAAATGTACAGCTGGATTACAGTTTTCTGATCCCTCTTATTGGCCTTTCCACGCTTTCTTAGTCTTCCTACTCTTTTGCTTCTGAAAAAAATTGCTATTTTGGCAGGCAATTCCCCTTCTTTCCTGGGAGTTTTGTCTGGGTACTCAGCTGGGGACAAACCAGCTGAGCACTTGTAGGTGTTCACCTTTTTTATGCATGGTTTTCATGGTTCTTTCCTTGATCTTGCCAAATTGAAAAGGAAAGCATGTTTACACACACATCCCCCTATACTGTGTGCTCCTTTTCTTGCCCTTTTCCTTTCTTGAAAAAGGAGAGGAAATTGGAAATTCCAAAGTTTTTTGTTTCACTTGAACCATGATAAAAATATCTTTTAATGAGTGTAAAATTTAATGAAATTGAATTAATGAAACAGTCTTACTTCAAGTTAATCTTAAACTATTTTTATAAAAGCTTTTAAAAATTATGTTATGATGATCTTTTATCCCTAAACAATTATTCATATAATGCTGTATCATATCATTTAAAAGCTTCTATTTGAATGTGGTTTTTGGATTAGTTTGCACATGTGGTTTTTATGAATATTTAGTGAAAGCCTAATGAGCAGACTCCCTGCTATAACGGATCAGGACTTTATTAGGCTGAGTTTTGTTCACGTTGAAGAGTGTTGCCATATGGGAGATTTGTTTTTTGAGGCTCTCAGGTGCTCTTAGCAGATGGAGATTGAAGTGCTCTGAAGACAGCACACCAAGCAGCAGCTGTCTAAGCAGGGTGGTGGGGTCGCCTAGACCATAGCAGAAGCCTGGCAGATCCACAGAGCGCCCAAGCGATGGACTTCTGAAAGTGGGGACAGTGCTGATGCCTGCAGAGAAAAACAATTCTAGACATCAACAGCTTCTCTGCGCATCTGGTTCCTTGACAAAGGCAGATATTAATTAGATTCACAGCAAATCATTTACATCCTCATGATAGAACTGAGGAAGCACTCAATTATATACATGTTATCTCCTGTAGAGTTCCTTTCAAGCACCCTGTTGACTGGCTTTTCATGATTGCATTCCCTCCAATAAGATGGATCGAGATACCTTTGACCTCTACCAGTCAATGTGATCAGGGGCAGTGATCTTTATCGCTCATCATCTGGGAGCTGAATGCATGTTTACAGAGACAACTGCCTCATTAAAATAGGAGCATTCCCATTACAGGCAGACATTGGCCACTATCTTGTGTGCTGGTTGGTTTGTTTGTTTGCCTTCCCCCCCTCCCCTTTGTCTATTAACAGCATAAAGGAAATTTGGTTTTCCAAGCTTAGTGTAATTGCATAAATTATAATTGTAATTACTTTTCTAATGGAGATTTTGAGCTTTGTCCTCCTGAAAATATGCCCATCTTAACAAAAAAAAAAAAAAGGGGGGGGAAACAAAACAAAAGAAAAAAACCCCAAAAAACCTCCCCAAACAGCCCCTTCCCTTCCCCCCAAAAAAACCAAAACCAAAGCTAAACCCCACATTTTTGGCTCTAGAAACATTAACTTTAAAACTAAGTCATCGGGATTTCTTTTTTTTTAATTTTTATTTTTGAAACTTTCCTTCTAAGAGGCATTGCCAGGTGTTTGCAGCATTGGATAGGAGTACTGTCCTTAGGGAGGCAAAGCTTTCATTTACCCATAGAGAGATGATTTCTAACCATCTGCTCTGTATCTCAAAGAATTGGTATGTTAAAAATGTGAATTTTCTGATCCACTGGGAGCCTGCCTGTGTAGCGCACGTAATACAGAAGGAAACCGTGTGCGGAGAGGTGTCACTGAAATGAGCTGTTTTCTTCACTTTTAAGGCCATCTTAGTTGACCATTTCTTAGGAAATGTTTTTTTTTTAAAAAAAAAGCAACCGCTAATTATTGCATGTTTATGATTAACTAGTCCAATTCATTTTGTAAAGGTAGCAGCTGAAAATAAAGATAATTCTATAGATATGCAAAAGAAAGCAGTTTGAAAATGCAGTTTCAAAGCCAGTAGAACCCTGAGCTAATATTAAGCTGCTTTATTCTACACAAGATCTATTTTCAGTGTTTTATAAGTTAGTATTTTTTCACTTTGCTAATTTTTTCTCAAGATAGAGAATATAAAAAGCTTAGATCTCTGTAATTTGTGTACTGTTGAATAAAATTCAAGCAAGAGTTTAATTGTATGGAAATAGTGAAATTATTTCGATTTTAAAAAAATGTAGAAAACAAACCTTTATTCAAATTACACATGCTCAAAACTGAGTTACATAAGAAGTAGCTTCTTAAAACTTGTTTGTGTCCAGTCAGGCCTTTTTTTGTAACCTTTGCTCAAAATAAGAAAAAAAGTAAGATTTATTTGTGTAGACATGTGCGACCATCTGCAGCTTTAGAAGAACCTGGTGCAGTAAGAGGTAAGGGATAATCACCTACAACAGTGCTTACTGACTGCTGCATCCATGTTCCTCCTCCTCCAAAAAAAAAGCTTGATAGCTTATTTCCCATCAGCAACCTCCCAGTTTTTTGTGTCAGACTCTCAATATAGCTCCTTGTTTGAATGCTGTTACTTAGCCATTTTTGGTGTTATTCAGCAGGTTTCCGTTGGGTTCCTGTTCATTACGGCTGGCAGTAGCGCTGTTCGGGTGCGTTTCGACTGGCCATTGACATTGAGTAGTGAAAAGGGTTTTTATTACAGATAGAAGTATAAAGCATAAGGGCATGTTGCAGAGGAGAAAGGTCTTTAAAGTCATGGTAGTGTGGCTTTACTGGTTGCCTTTCTCTCTCCCTTAAATTTTACATTTCCAAGGGAGCAATGTTAAGGACTATGTAGAATGGGGGATCTGTTCCTTTTGTACTGGCTTCCACCCTTACTGCTGGGCTTCCTTCGGTGACAGCCACAGGACTTAGGGACAGGGTTTGATATAGACATTGCATCAAAAAGCTATGGAAGAGCAGTTTTGCACATTTTACCATGATACTGTTGGCATCACCGTAAGATGTGTTTACAAACTAGACTGAAATTCTTCATTGGCTTCAAATGTGGTTTTCTTAACACTGGGCTCTGCTTGCTGCAGTATATAATTAGACTTGGAGTACTACCTTGTGGCATAAATGACAGCATTGATTTCTCCTTTTACCCAATTAGAGAAGAAACAAGATTTCTTTTTCTATAGGTATTTTGCATGTAGGTAATTGAGCAGGTTCATGGAGAACCAGTTACTTGCATAAACTTGACTGTATAAGTGTTTTCACATCTTTATATTCTTATAGTTATTCATTAACTTTTTTCCCTTAGCTGTCAGTTCAGAAAGCTATAAAAAATAACATTTAGAAAAATCTAATTTGAAGTAATTTGATCTTATGAATCTTAATTCATGAAGTGAGCCATTTCAACTATGTTTTGCTTTGAGAAATGATTGTTCTTGAGTGGTATAAATAAGTGGACATGGGATATAACTGGTTTTGTGCTAGTTCTAATATTCCCAGGTCTGTTACAAACAGACATGTTATACGCAGAAAATCACAGTTCACAGTGTAGTACAATGTTTCCACAAAGAAAAGATATCTATTGTGGATTTCAATCATGTGATAAAAAATATTAAACACTTCTTCATACGCGTTTTGCTCATACTTCTGTATATCTTTGAAATGCTGAAACTTGCCAACCTCTCTCCCTTTTCCTGACTTCCAAGATGGTTTGTCAAGAAGCACTATCAAAGCAGGACCTTTAATCATCTCCCTGAAAGATGTAAGAAAGCCACTTGCATGTGCATGTAAACTTACACTTTTAATTATACAGTCACTCATTTTTACAAAGATAACCAACTTAAATGACTGAGAGCTGTTTGCTGTTGTAGAAAATGCAAGGAATTAAAATATAACAAAAATGCTTTGACTCCTACAGTTATAGAAGCTGTGTTGTAGCTAGGTTAAGCAATATGAAGCATATCTACATAATAGTTGCAACTTTGACTCATTTGAAACAGTTTTAGAGACTGACATTGAAAATGAGGTGTGCACATATGAAATGATAGGTTAATTTCAACAATGTGTTCTCATTGTTATTTCCTAGAATAATAATACATGAATGTCCCAAAACCTCTGCCGTAAGAGTTTTCCTCTGAAGCTCAGAGTCAGCTTTAAAAGCGTGTTTAAGAACACATCTTACAGCGACTAGACAACACACTACGTATATAGTGTCTGCAAAATAAATGTTTTGTTCAGAAGGCCAGCTGAGTTGTTCAGAGGAACAGTGGTTTTTTGTTGTCATGCTAATTGCTAGTTGACATATTGGACTAAGAAATTAATACTGTAATGCTTCTGGAAAAAGTCGAAGCGCTTAATCACAAGTTGCAGCAACGAAGGTCTTTCAAGAGAGCAACTCAGTTCAGCAGGCACTGATGCTAGCGGTGTACAGGGCACTGACTTACAGTGGGCTGAGAGTGGTAAGAAAAAAGTTACAATATCCGTTGGGTTTTGGTATGAACAAAACCAATGGATAGATCTACAAGTGGAATGGGGTTAATTCTGTCCTCATTTATACCTGGTTTTATATCTTTGTAACAGTATTGACTCCAATGAAGTTATTTCTCACTTGTATCAGTGTAAGAATAATCAAGAAACCCTTTCCCAGTGATCTGCAGCGTAGCCTTGTGGAAGGCACTACTGTAATTTATATATTGATAAAATGAATATAATATATTGCACAGAGGCTTTGTGAGCTTTAGTTAATGTTAGAATAGTTTTACATTAATTAATGATGGAATAGTCTTGAGTTAATTAACTCTAGACCTCAAGGACATCAGACTTCAGTGGTTGAATCCAGCAGATAGTTTGGGTGTGCCAGGCTTCCAAAATTGCCCTCTTTTTAAGGCCATTGTTTTCAAGGTGCCTCAGTGATGACCTTAAGTAACTAAATCCTTTGTTTGCAACTTTGTCTTGTGAAATATAAAATCATTTTTATATAAACCTGAGGTAGGATTTGGTCATTAAAATATGTACCTAAAGAATTATTAAAAAAAATATTTAAAAGGACCTTTGCTTACAAAAATACATCCTTGAAAATTTGATTACTTGAAACAACAATTTGAAAATATTTTCTGGGGCAGGAGAGGAGAATGGGGTACCTCCCTGCTGATAATATGAAATTAAAGCGTGTTGATTTCTATCTAGTGAACAAATATACTTCATGGTGAAATAGTTAGAGAAAAAATAGGATTTCTTAAAATTCTGTTTCATAGAGGTAGTTAATGCTAATGCTGTTCATGTCTGGTTGGAATGGTTCTGGGGTGCTCCTACTGAAACATTGCTACTGGATGTTAAGGCTCTGGAGCCAAAGTAAGGGTGTTGGATAGGTCAATAAATTATTATTTCACATCGTTTATATTGTTTGCTTTGATTTCTGATTTCAGAATCACTTTATTTTCACTTTTTCATTTTCATTGTGCCACTTTATTTTCCTTCATTTTTAATCAGTGCATTCTAAAACATTCTTGTTTTCAGAAGAACATCAGTTATGTGACGTAGGAGAGTTTCTGTGTCGTGATCGCGTGACTTGTGTCTCCCAGCACTGGTTGTGTGATGGAGAGCCTGATTGTCCTGATGATTCAGATGAGTCTACATGTAAGTAAAGAAGGAGCCACTTTTATTATGTCTTCCTTTTAATGGTAACTTTTATAGTTTCACTAACTATACAATTAAAAGGACAGATTCAATTTTTTTTTTTTAATAAACCCTGAATAAATCTTCATATCAAGGGGAACAGGCTACATTCACTGTGTAGGTGAGAGACTAAGGAAATGGAAGAGACGGAAGGTGTTTTGTTCATGTGCCGCTTTGTAATGAACACTGTCACTAGAGCATATGTTCCCTGTGCTCTCAGTGAGCTGTAAATGAGCTGTGGAGGGCAGAGGCAAAGTCAGACACAGTAAAAATGTATTCCACTAAAATGGGGGGAGATGGTGTGGAAATGAAGAGTGCAAAATGTTTTTTCAATAAAAGTATGAAAAGCATGCAAACATCAAAGGGAAGAATGAAAGAAGATGTAAAAACTGTGAGGGAGAAAAGCAAAGAAAGGAAAATGAGGGAAAGCTCTAATAGAACATGTTTAATTATAGTAAAAGACCTTTATTTTTCTTTAATGTGGCTAAGAACTTCTGAAGGCTGGAGTAGCAACCTTACAGACTTTTTTCTTATCAGCCTTGCAAACTACTGATGAGGTGATATTAAATCTTAATGTTCCCTTGTTTCCTGCGTTCTGAGGAAAACGAGGGAATTTCCTGATTTTATCCCCTGGATAATCACTTAATGTAAGAGAAGTACCATACATTTTGTATCAAAGCAATACTGACAATCAGGAATGCTAGAAATGTGGTTTACTGCTAAAAGAAAAGAAAACATCAAACATCAGACAGTATTGAGGAGTCTAATCTTTAAAATGAGGGACAGAAATTCAAGATGTCTGGAAACCATTTCTGTCTGGGCAAACATTGCAATGATGATTGCAGCCTTCCTGCTCCAGCATTTGTTCTCCGGAACAGGTAGGAAAATTTCCTCTGGGGCTATGGTGAGTGTGCTCTGATTAACTGCCTTTGAAACACTTTGGGATTCTCAAAAACTAAATACTATAGTTGGAAGCATCAGGTACAGTTAAGGTTTTATTATGGCACTGATGATTGATTACTGTCCTTTCTAATATAATATTTTCAAGCATAGTGTTAGCATCTGCAGTTAAAAGTTTTTCTGCTAACTAATGAATATTGTGATAAGAGCACAAAAATGGTCACACACACAGTTTTTAATTTGGCTCCTGATATTTAGCTCGTAGTTCCAAATCCAGCAGCTTGCTGGATGCTTAGATGTTTTCCTCTCAAGAACTTTGCATGTTTATTGTACTGGACCATATGATCTGTGTTCAGTAATGCCATTCAAAGTCATGGCGTATTAAAAACATAATCTTTTAAGTTTATTGATGGCTTGCAGTAAGGGGATGTGGGAAAGGAAGCCCACACTCCTCCTGACATCAGCCAGCCTGGTCCTCTTGGAAACACCTTCCCCTTTGCAAATGCTATCATTTCTGTAGGACGCATTACTTAGGCTGTCCTAAGTCAAAGGTAGGAGTTAGCATCGTTGCTTTTCTGGTTGTAGAGCAGGAAGATGCTTGAATCCTTGTGCACATACAGCTTATGTAGCCCTTTGCTGATGAGCTGCTGGTTAATGAGGTGCCTGGGCACACTTGACTGTAGGGGCTGAGATGGTAGTCATGTCGGGTCTGGTGTCCTGTCTCATCCTTTCCATTCAACTCGGCCCAGGCCACTGCAGGAAAACCAAGCGACAGTGCGGGGATGCTGGGTGAAACTTTCTTACATATTTGCTCACAATTCTGTTTTGGTCTTGATGGTTCTGTATTTGTTTAGTGAGTGTAATTTAATGTCAAATGTAGTTTTTCTTGAAATATGTGTATGTACTCTAGTTTCATCAAATAAGTTGTTTCTCATTAGAGATAAATATAATATTCCTGAGATTTCGTGCTGGTGCTTTGCATCCCTACAGTATCTGTAAGGAGTTATAAACCACCTTAAAAATGTTCTTATGAAATATTTGACTGTGTGGTGTTAATGTCAGGGACACAGCACCATCCAGTTTTAGTGCACTGAGGCATGTGTCTGTTTATAGATGAATGCAGCCTCTATTTGTCAGCTCTTTGCTGACTTACATACGATGAATTATTTGGTGTAGCCTGATAGATATTGCTAGTTGTTCCTATAGCCATAAACAAATGGTGTTTGATTGATTTTTCTGTGGATTTGTGCCTAGTAATAGGGTTTTCTGGGTTCTAATAAGATGCAAGCATTGATCAAAGCTTTTCCTGCAAGTGGAAGTTCTACTCTCCCATGGGGATTTTAAGGTGTCTAAAAGGAGAGAAATTCTTGTGCTGCAGCTTTCCCCGTGGTGAGAATATGGAAAGTCTTACTAGTCTCATTATTCAACCATCTATTTGCAGAAAACTTATAGGAATGAAATACCTTTGTAACCTCTCTCCTGGTGACATTTGAACCAGGTTTTGCAATAGAACCTGCAAGTTACTAGGCTTTACAAACACATATGATATGACTGTATCCAGTAATTTCCTCAGGAATCCACCTGAAATCCTATGATCTAGTCCCTTTACTAGTGTTAGTAAAGAGATCTAGGATTGGATAGAAAGGAGAAAAAGGTAGCATTCTTAGTTATCATTGAATTCAGACTCTGTGTTGGCAGAGGTTGGGGCAGAGTTTTAGGCAAGCACAGCTTCTGTGGGCTTTCAGCCAGTGTGCTGGATGTGTCCTGTCACTGCCTGTGCTCTTCCGAGTCAATGGACAGCTTCCATCACCAGTCTGTTCCTTCCACTTCCCATCTTCCACTAAATGGTCTCATAAATAGCTTTGTAAAACCAAAAGTGAATTCCTATGGCACCTATACTTGTGTTCTCTCTTAGTAGCTGTAATTCTTTCTGCTCTCAGTGGAGCTGCTGCTTTTTATGCTGCCACAGAACCTGGTTCAGTAATTTGTAATGACTAATTTAGTGAACGAATTTTGTTGCTTTTCCTTTAGTGAATTGTTTGTGAGAAAAATTGATTTAAAAAAAAAAAAAAAAAAGTATTAGTAAAACTCTTGACCAAGTAATTTCTACCCTTTCTTGGGTGGTAAGTCTCTAACTTGTTCATAAGGTTTTTGCAAATAGTCAGGATTCAAAAATCAATTTACTTATCCTAATCGGATGATGCTAGGTTCTTCAGTAGGCTAAATTAGCAAGCTCACTTGAAATCAATAGAACTCCATCAGATGCCTCAGAATCTGGCCAGACGTGTTTGACTTTTACAGACAGCTGTTGGTCTGGAGGTTGATGCAAATGTTTAGAGGACTTCCCTACTGTAAACAGACAAAAAAAAAAAATGCTGTCTGTAGACTCATCTGCCAAAGTATTTTGGTGGGACAATTACAGAAGTCAAATGTACTGCTGAAAAGCATAGAGTTTAAAAAAGAAAAATAATGACAACCTTTTGTATCACCTAGTGTCTGTTCACTGGTGCCAGCTTTAGGCACTCAGTAGTTGGAAACTTCTGTTTAATACTGTTTTTTCTCGGAGGATTTTGTGTGTTTTGTTTTGGGTTTTTTTGCTAATATTACCGATTTTGCCTCTAATATTGGTCTGAAGCTGTGAGCATTTGCCTGTCTCAGCAGCTTTTATAGCGGCTTCAGTAGAGAAGGTCACTAATTGTATCTCAAAGATCTAATCTAAAACATTGCCATTTTAGGGTACCAGTGTGTGTTGCATTCCACAGTTGTACCTCTGAATAACATATTAATCTCTAAGTAAGCCATGTGGTTGCCCAAGATATACCAACGGCTTCTGAGACCTAGACGTTTGATTTGAGGGACTATTACCTGGTTTCCTCTTCAACCTCCTACTTAACAGGGTTGAGATCTAAAAAGTATATTGGCAAATGACTCCATCTGTTTAGTACTTAAGGATTTTTTACATCTTTTTAGCTTCAGGATTTGTCTGGCTTGCATATTGTTTTCTAGTCTCAGTTCAGAAACTCCTCTCTGTCAGAATGCATTGTGCTAAGGTAAGGTGAAACAAAGGAGCAGGAAAAGAAATTGCTTCTTTTCTGTAGCTTCTTTCCGGAACTGTACACATTGATTGAGTTTGGGTTTTGCAATGTTTGGTGCAGCAGTTCCAGCAAGGGCTGGTTTGTTTTCTCTTAGCCATGAAGTAGAGGAAGATGCTATAACAATGCCTGATACTTGCCCTGAGAAGAGAGACTTGAGGTCTGACACAAGGATACCCTCTTTTCATATCAATCTGTGGCATGTTGCAGGCAGCAGTGCTTTGCTATGGCACAGTTACCCATTAGAGCCATCTATGACCCTAAGTATTGCTTGAATATCATGAATACCTTATGAGAGGGGAAAAAAACCCAGAGTACAACATGAGATCTCCTACTGCGAAGACATGAATGTACTTGACACTCAGTTATTTTAGCAGCATCAAAATTCCAAAAACAATTCACTCTGCACTGCCAGACTGCGATTCTGTCTCTCGTATTGACTGTTTGAATATGTGCCATACACAATTTATTTGTAGCTGACTGGTCCTGAATTGAAAGAACCCCAGTTTCCACTAACAAATAACCAAACTTGAATAGTCCCTGTTTTCAGAAGTTTGAGTAGATGTAGGCTTATCATAACATGTTGAAATTATGTCCAATAATAATCTTTCTCTGGGATTTTGAGGGAATATTGTCTTCTATAATCACAATTAAACTGAAGTCGGAGGAGCAAAAGAAGGGCATCAACCAGAAATACCTTGTTTAAAAGCTTGAGTCTCACTTTGCTAAAATAGCGTCTTTCATTCTCTGGGTGCTAATTACGGAAGACTAATTTCACAAGCTTAAAAATTGTTAATTGGGTACCTCAGTTGTAGTTCTTTTACCAGCAAAGGATAAGATAATTGGATGCCGTGTTGTTCCTGTGGTATGAAACAAAAAAGATAAAATTTCCTAAAGCTCCTAATTCTTTTATGAGTAGATTCATTGAAATTCGATAGAAGCTAGGTTCCCAAACCACTCTTAAGTAGCTTTCGAAAATCCCAGATCAATAAATAACTTGTATACATTGAAGATGAGCTGCCATGAGGCTTCTGAAGGTAAATGAAGAAGATACTGGACATGAGGGAAAAATGTGGTCTTCTGTTTTCACTCTTTATAATTTTGCTGTATGCAGTTACCATTGAACAAGGAATCTGCTGCATAAAATAGCTGCTTACACCTATTCTTCAGCAAAATACTTGACTGTGTTACTGGTCATATTAATTTAAACTGCTTTGAGGTGATGAATTAGTACTCTTTTTCTCTCTGAATCAGGATCTTTCATATCAGTAGCATAAAACAACTTCTATAGCTCTTGTAGGAAAAGAATCACAACAAAATGACCAATGTCAACAAATTTTATGAAACTACTGCTAGTTTACATAAAACTAAGTTAAATGCTTAATGCAGCAATACAATATTGCCACATTGTATATTATAAACGTAAATGTTTTATATTAGCTGGTGAAAAGAAGTCCTTCTGACAGAACTAGATGAATGTTTTGAAGTAGGATTAACTTTCCTGATACCATTTTTACGGACCTGAAAGAAAACACACTTCCCACTGAGGGTCTCCTTGCAGTTTACCCTGGCAAAGCTACTGTGGTTGGTAACCACAGGTAAAGAAAAGATGTATAAAGATGTATTAAAGATGGCCGGTGTTTTTGCCATCCTATTTTCTGTCATATAGCCTCTCAGGTATGCTGTGCTTGATCCCGTTCAGCCAGTTTGCCATTGTCTGCCCCCTTTACCCCATGGTGAACATCTGCATGACTGCTACCTGGGCTTCAGCTTCTGACCTCCGCTTTCTCCTTATTCTGTCGTTTGGGAAAACTGCCATGCGCGGCCCTTCCAGAAAAGGTCGTTTTGCTGGTGTGATGGGATTGCTGATGTTCTGGTAGTTAACGGAGTATTAGAGCAAACAGTCTGGAAAGGACGAATGTTGATGGTGCTCATACCCTCTAAGCCTTTTGGAAAGGTTATAGAGAAGCACCCCATTGAGACAAATCCTGCACTGCAGTTGGTCTGGAGGCGTTCAGGTTGTTCCACTGTGGTGTTTGCGACCGATGTTGATGAGGCCCACTTGTCTTCCTGAGGGGGTTTGTACTTTGGGGATGTTCCTGCATTTCTCACCACTAACTCTGCTCCTTTTCCCTCTGGGCCGCCCCACCTTTAGGTGTGGAGGAGCGCTCGTCTTGGGCCAGGGAATAACCTTTATGTTTTTGCACTTACTTTCTGTCATAGCCAGCATATAAGCAATGGTATTGAGGCCCTAGAGAGCATTTAGAGGCAATTCCTTTTTATAATTTCCCAACAGATGATAATACTACTTCTGAGACATAAGCATATTGTTAAATTACTGGAAAACGTGCATTATCCTTCTCTGAATAAAACTAGTTTATTCATTTTCTGTGAGTGAGAATGACTTTGAATATGTGGTGTGATTAAACACCTGGCTGTGGCCCCTGATATATGAAGCTTCTTTCCAATATCACTGGGACGCAAACCAGGCGTGCGTGTCGGGGTGCTGGCGGCCAGGGCTGTGGGGCCTCTGTGAGGAGAGGCTGGGGCTGCCCCATGCCGGACACGGCCATTTCCAGCCGGCTCCCCAGTGGTGCCAGGGCAGGGCACGGCTGGGCCAGTCAGCCATGCTGGTGGCACCTCTTGGAAAGTGTAATTAGGAAAGGACAAAGCACTGCCCAGCGTTGAGGAGCGAGGGAAGAAGCAGCCCTGTGAACACCCAGGTCAGAGGAGGAGGAGGAGGAGGGGGCGGAGGTGCTGCGGGTGCTGGAGCGGAGGTTCCCCTGCAGCCCCTGGGGAGGCCATGGAGGAGCAGGTGGATTTTTCCTGATGAAACTGTGGCCCGTGGAGAGGACCCCATGCTGGAGCAGGTTCTCCTGACAGGGACTGCAGTCCGGCTCTGAATTAAATCAGTCTTCCCAAGCTCGAGTGTGTCTCACCTGTGACGGTAACTGGTGAGTGATCTCCTTGTGTTTCTCTTGACCGATGAGCTTCGCCATCTTCTGTCCTCCTACGTGCTGTTGAGGAGGGGGGAGCGAGAGAGCAGCTGGGTGGGCATCTGGCAACTGGCCACAGTCAGCACACCAAAGGACTATCTATATCCCAGTGTTATATGGGCTGTGTCTGTACAGCCTATGTACAGATCTAAACTTGAGAATGAAAGCGAATGAAAGCCAAGCAAATGTCCCAGCGTAATGCTGAACGCTGGTATAGCGCTGAACACGAGCTGATGGGTCCCACCAGAAGGAGGTTATATGGCTTTTGCTTGGAGATGCATTGCATTCTGCCAGCTGAAGTATGGAATGACTAAGCTTGTGCCTTCTTTTAATTTTTTTTATTTATTTTATTTTTAATGATAAAGGTTGGCTCTGTGTGTCCATGATAGCTATGGAAACTGGAGTAGGATAGGAAGTTCAGATTCACAAGAGAGAGGGAATGTTTGAAAGGATAGATAACAAAGTGCTTGAGGAATGCCGTGGAACACTGAACACCTATTGTATGTATTATATACCCTGTCAGCCAGGTAATGCTGCGGGAGCTAAAATTTACTGTGCTGAACACAAGGATCTTGCAAGAGCAAGGTCTAAGTCTGTCCAACTGGTAACAGAAGCGTAGCAAGTCTCGTTCCTGGTGACTTGTTGGGCACTGCTGCCTTATCTGTAAAGGGTTAGCGACAGGGGCTTGGCTTCCAGCAGTGTGCATTTTGTAGGGGGCTGCAATTTCAGTTTTGTGAATAAAAAAATATTCCTTCTTTAATGATTGTTTTGAAAAGTGACATGCTACAGTCAGGTAAACATTGGAATTTGGCAGGGAAGAGAATTACTTGCTTCTGCTGATTTTGTTTTTTTTAATGATTTAAAAGTCTAAGAGCATTCACAGTTTATTTTCCTATTCTGTATATTACTTTCATCTCTGTTTTCCAGTCTGAATATTCTTTAACATTGTCTTTTACATAGTCCATACGCTCAGTCCTGTTTCAGCTGAACATAATTGCCTTAAAAGGTAGTTGAAGACTTTGCAATAGATTTTGATTATTTTTTTGACGTTAGTGTGTTACATATGCAGATATTTAAACAATTATTTACAACTTACCAATATAAATGGTTACACTAACTTCTATTATTGGCCAATAGGTTTTTGTAAGGCTGGCTTGTTTCTGGTTTACTAGTAACGATTTACACCTTGCAAATGTGTAGTGGGAGATCTGTGTGGTGCACAAAAAGTTTAAGAAAGAAGAATTCCTTTGTTTTTTAGATGCTTTGAGCTCATAATATGAATGGTCTTTAGACAAGATTTTCTCTTCTACTCAGGAAAGTGCTAGAGTTTATGTGAACATCTGAGTATATAAATTAGATTTCTTTTTGCCTTTCCATATGGGGAAAATATTTCAAAAAGTTTATTTATGATTTTGAGGGGTGGGGTGGTGGTGTCAAAATCGCAGAATCCCCAGGCTATGTGAAAGACGAGAACTACACAGGGAATCATGGTGTCATTATTGCACAGAAACTCAGCGTCCCTGGCAAGAGGTCTGGGTGCAAATAGGTGTAATTTCTGTAGCTCTCTGGCTGTATGTTTTCTTTTTGAATAAAGTATGCGACAGGAAATTCAGGATTGAAGGATGTAAAGGTCATTGTATCTCTCAGTGACACGGTCATTAGAAATACTACCTTTTTTTTTTTTTTTTTTTTTTTTTTTTTTTTTTTTTTTTTTTTTTTTTTTTTTTTTGGTCTATGGCTGATTATCTTGTGCCTGCTTTTCCAGAAGTCGTTCACGGGGAATTCAATTAAATGATTGCTGACAAAATGAGCCTCTTTTAAAGTCTGTGGAAACATGTAGGTACAATACAAGGCCAGGATAGAGCCTTTGAAGGATGATGCCCAATACCTAAAACTCTGAAACAGCTCATTTATGGATTAATTGCTTGCTAAAATTGCACTTCCTACATAGAAGCAGATCTAATGGGATATATACTCATAAGACATGAAAATGAAAAGATCAGTCTTTTGAAAAACCTGTATAAGTAATTCATACTTTGACCAAGACTTTGTTTTCAAGTTTTTAACCCAAAGTAATTTTGTATTCATAGCTAAGCTATGTACATTATAGTACACCCAAAAAAAAAAGCATGTGTGGAGAGAGAGAAGAGGTGGAAAAACTTGGCACAGTTTCATAAAGTTGTGCTGGCTGTTAAAGACTAACCTAATGGTGGGTGGTGGGGGGTCAGCATTGACCTTCTTGACAGTATTTGGCCACAAAGACGACACATGTTTTCAGTGTTAATCGTGGTTTGGGCATGGGCTGTCTTTCGGGTACAGATGCAGTCCTCCCTGGTTTCACAGGAGGGATGTGTCTTCTGCATTATCAACGCAGGAGACCCCAGTGAGGAGCTAAACAGTAGCACTGTGGTTGAAAGCAACTGCACCAGTGAGTCTCTTAGCTATGTTGGGGCAAAAAATGCCTGTCTGCCTGAAAAAGTGGGGCACTAAGTGATCACATAGGCAAGTTCTGAATTTTATTACTTATTTTCTTTCCTCCTCTTTCCTTTCCTATTTATGTCCTTGCAACTCTTTCAGGGCCTTCTGTACTTGAGTTACCCTTTCACTCCAGCTCTGCCTTTTTCCATTTTTCTTTTCTCGCCTTTTTTTTTAGTTGGGCTTACAAAACTAAAACTTACTATGAAAACTATTCTTCATCCTCTGTGTTCTTTTATTTTTCCTCTGTCATCATCCTAAACAGATTCCCTTTCCACTCTCATAGGTCCCATCCTTTGCTCTCCACTGATGTCTTAATTCTCATTCCTTCATTTTCTGTCTCAGTTTTTATCTTCCCGTTAACAGTCCTTTGTCTCTTGCTGTCTTGTCATGCTACTGCTGTTCAGTAGTCAGCATCAGGAAAAGAGAGTATTTTGGGAAATGAGGAATGCACCTTAAGCAGGATGATTCAGCCAAATATAAAGATGATTGTCAGAGTGCTGATTGTTAGGCTGTCCTTGCACCATCTGCCAGGAATAGCTTTGGTAGAAGGGAGGTAGAGGAATTACTGTATCACAGCATTGTCTATTGATTAGGCATTGATAAAATTTAAAAACATATTTAGAAGAAAATGCAAGTACGTAGCATCATTAAAAGCCTTTTTGGCTTTGCTGGTATAAAAAGGTAATTTTTGGTGATGCAGGGATTTATAAATTACAGCAATCTTATGTATGACATATCTTGTTGAAAGATTTTTATCTGAGGTGATGCTACTTTGCTGTGGGCCCCAATTGCACTGAGACTCATTACAAATGTTTATAATTATAATGATACATCTGACCTCTATAGATCCTGTACTGGGAGAAATGTATATTTAAATAGTGGGCTGGACAGTATTTTTTATTTGTCACTTAAAAAGTGCTAAAGTGTAATAACCATTTTTCTTCTCAAAATTACTGATGAAAACAGCTCTCATTAGCAAGCAGATGGCTTTCTGGAAGAAAAGTAAAATTGCTCCTTTTGAAAATAGGGCTGTGATTTAAAATAAGAATTTAGATGAGTTATTAGTGATAAAATGCACAGTAGTTTTAGTCAGCAAAGAGGGCACTTTGCTATGGACGAAGAAATAACGCAAGACAAAAACCTCTGCTCACAAAGAGTAATGCATAGCTATGACAAAGGAGTGTAACTCACTGTAGCCAGCAGTCTGGATTCAGCTGTGCTACATTTTAGCCTTTTAATAAGGGAGAAAAGGAAATGATGGAAAAGATTTAATTTCAAAAAGTATCCTTCAGGATTTAGTTCCTTAAGTTAACTTACCGATGTACAGATCTAATCCAGAAAGTTCATGTTTTAGCAGCTCTTACTCATGCCCCAGTACTTCTGGGTGAAACTTAACTGTGCCAAATGAAACATTTTGAAGTCTGCATTGTTTAACGCCTTCATCTTACATTATTCAAAGATGCATCAACATCCACGTGCATCTACTTTACAGGACTGTGAGCTGTGCCCTCAGAAATAGGTCTCAAATTGTGTGTAAAACTTGGATATGTCCAATATGAAATAATTTCGAGACAGTTCTACTCATGAGAACAGGCGTTTATAGGATTGGACCCAAGTTTGTGTATATATTTCATCATGGAGAACGCTAAATTAATTTTTACCATCTGCCATTTATAACCTCACTAAAGGCACAGCTTCCTAGAAGGGTATAGCTGTTAATGGTGCATTTGCAATAACATGAGTTACTCCAAAGTAAAGATGTGGCAAGCTTAGTTTTCGTTATTTAAGTGTTGAAACAAAATCTAGATGGAAAAATAGATTTTTTTAATTTTCAACTTGTAAAAAAAAATTACCTCTGAAGTGTTTCTTCTCTTTGTTCCACTTCTTAAGCATTCATAAGTTTGCCAAGGCTCCAAAGAGCATCTCTTGCTGCCTTTATGCTCACGCTATAGAGAATATTGAGATGGCATTTTCTAACTCATTCTGACTTTTTCTGCTTTACCTCTATAGTGGGCTATTTGATATTTTAGGTAATTTTTTAAACTATTTACTCTAAAGTTGTCTAAGGTAGATCTCTAACATGCTTCTGAGTTTGGTTTTCTATCCTCTTGTTGCAAGACGTAATTCAGTTTACAAGCATGCTTCATAACCGAAAGCCAGTGGTAAGTTCAAGTACAAAAAAAGAGGTACAAATAATGGATAGTATAAATAATAGGAGTCTGCCCTACTATTAAGAGGGATGTTATGTAATATAATACCTGTTCAGTGCAATAATAAAATAAAGATACATTATTCTTACTGAAGTCTATCTTCTCTGACTGTATTTTCAGTAAAACAAATAGCACCTGTTGTTGTCTTGCCTTTCAATGACTTTGTCTCCAGCCTCCTCACCCTCTTCAATCCAGAGGGGTGGTGGTGGCAAGAGCTCTGCTTTCAGTCCCCAGGAAGTCACATGCAGGAGAACACGCAGTGAGCGGGGACCGCAGGGGCAGCGTGCACTTTGTCCGGCATATAAAATTAATAAGGGAACCTACTCAGACGTTGGATTTTCCATAATAACAAATGCTTTGTTTCATTGATATGTAATTCCCTGTTCAAAACAAGACAATTCAGTTTAATAGCAGAGTTCTCTTCACAGCTGGGTTTTTGTTCAGTAACGCAGTAGTAAGCTCTCTACCCAAGATAAAGTCTTCTCTCTCTCCACCTTACCCAAAGCTGGTTTCTTTTTTTTTTTTTTTTTTTTTTTTAATTTCTGTGATCTGCATGCAGATGCAAGTGTACTGAAGGCCAATGGTTTTACTCATTAGGCTGCTATAACACCAAATCTCTTTTCACTTTGGCTGCGCTGGAGACGTCTCTGAGGTCAGCCAGGTCAAAGCTGCAGTTGCTACGAGTAACTATATAATTTCTTTCCTGCTAACAATCCTGGGGATTTGAATGCGTCTGATGAATAAGGTCAGCTGAACTGAACTATTTTTGTATTTACAAAATTATTTAATTTGCCTTGTTCTTATCTTCCTTTGCAGTGACTTTGGCCTGGCCTTCCACCCTAGTCACTTCTTGGTATGTAGTGGATTTCAGGCATATCCTGACTATGTGACTTCATAGCAGAGGAGGAAATTACAAGAAGATCATTAAAGTGTGAAATTAAATTCTTAAAGATGAAACATCTAAAATAGCTAAAACATTGCCCCAAAAACAAACAGTGCAATTGATCCTACTTAATTACATGCTTAATAATTTTATACCAATGTAAAGCACATTGATGATGTACTAATCCATTTCATATTCACTGCCACCACAGATTTCCTCCTTCTTATTTGCTTTGATTCTCATCATTATCATGCACATAAAACTAATATTCTTAGAATTTTTATAGTATTATTTCCATATAAAATGAGGAAAAGTAATATATGAATACTAAACAGCTCATTAACATGGCTTGTAATATATCTATTCATGATAAAAGCAGCTTAGAAATGCTGATAGAAAATAGTACTTCAGTCCCAGAGTATAACTAAGATTAGAAGAATCATGCCTTGGATAGTAAATACTTCAGGGAAAACAGGAAAACTTAAATACAAATAACATCAAATAAAGAGCTTTGTATGCTTAATTAAACACATTAACAGATGCATTTATTTCAGTTAAATAATTAATATATTACTAGTACTGGCAGGAATAAATTTTTTGTGATTTTTAAAAAAAAAACCCAACCCTGAAAGCATTTTAATTTCAGTAGAAAAAATGCCTTTAAAAGACATTGAGGGCATTTTTATCTGGAACTGGCACGACGATTGTTAATGATTGAATTACACAGCAAGCAAAATGCGTGGAAGAAGAGCTTAATCTACCACGTCAAGAACCCTGATCTTTAAATTTGCTCTATATGGGCAAGCCACTGTCTCCAGCCTAAGAAACAGGATTGGCTTTGAAAGAGTTTAGGTGATGAACGGTTCCTGCTGTACACACATGCATTAAGGTTCAGTCCTTGGAGTTATTGTCTCTGGCCTTTTAGCCGTGCTTCCTGTGTCCAGGCCGCAGGAACAGGCTGTTGTGAATTACCTGTCCAAAACTGTCCGTCAGTTGTGTGACAGAGAAAAATCCGGCATTCACGACGAATGTTTGGTAGAGGTTGGAGCTCAAGTTTAGGAAGATATACTGCAGGATGAAATGATGTATTTTGGGTTTATGTTACCATCAATTTATATTTTGGTATAGATTTAGCTATGTGCCTTTTCCCTTTCTGCAAGCTTTTTGTAGTGACCTAAACCAGGCTAGCTTTGCTACTCTTTAGTTGCAGTTGTGTCATAACAATTCAGCTTAAGTTTCACATTCAACCCCAGGATCCTAACCTATGAAGAAGCAGTGCTGACAGCTTTATAAAGAGGTCAGGTGTGGTTCCTTAACCTTTGCTCAGATACCAAATTATACAAAATATAATTAAGATGAAGATATAACAATGTTTGGTCATCTGAAATGTCAATAAATAAATATTCCACAAATTATTTAAATTGGAAATGCATCTGGTGTTGTTGACAGAAAATATTGTGCAATGTCTTTTCTACACTTCTGAACATTGAGCCACAAATTGGAAAACTCCCAATTTTTTTTTTTATTTTATTTTTTTTTAAATGAACAAGAATTTCTCCTGCAGTTTTCAGCTTGGTTTATCAGGGACAAGTCACCAGAGCAGGAAGAATGGGAGGTCGCTCAGAGGGAGAATGAATTCATGTATAAGCGAGGTAAAATGCATGCCTGTGCAGAAGATCAGTACAAGGACCATTCATAATGTCCCTTTTCACTTGTGCAGGAGAAAGCACCATCCTGGTGCTGGGCTTGGGTGTAGGGCTGCCCTCCAAGCGTCCCTTTCATCATTCATAAGCGTTGTTCACAATAATGGTACAGATAAGCAAGACCATTAAAAGAAGCCATTTTATGGCACCATTCTTTAGTGTGCCACAGAAAAGGATGCTGGAAGATGGGACTTGGCTAATTTACCGTTACAATGAAGTATGGTGATATTTGCTTCAAGTATGTATATGGACTTCAATGTTTTATTTAACTTCCTTTTGTATTTCCATAGAAGTACTGGAAAAATGTGAAATAGGTAAATGTTTCTTGATAAGCTAGAACAAGGTCAGCTTTGACTAAGCTAAGCTTGAAGAAAAAGAGGTTTGGTGGTTGGGTTTTTTTGAGCTGATGATAGGTTGAAATGACGCATATAATATTCCTTAACCTTTAAGACCTGGTCTCTTTGTTTTTTGGCTTGCTGACTGTCAGGAATAGTACCCAGAAAAATGAGAGCACACAGTAGCTACGGAGTCAGCATCTATAATGCAGCCACAGCTTAGTAACGTAGGAAGCACAGCTAATGCTGGTGCAATGACCTGCTGCAGCTGCCCATTTGAAAAGCCTCGAAAGGCTGTGCAGGACGAATGGCTGAGGAAGAGCCCTTGGCCTCGCAAGGGGAAGCTGTAGATGGAGGAGCAACTGGATCTAATCAGTTCCCAAGTCCTCTAGCAGCCTACACAGGTCAATGCAAACTGTGCAACCTTTACACCTCAACCCAGGTTACGAATGGCTGCTGCCGAACAGTGACATATGCAGTCTCATGCTCGTGATTCACCTGCTCCTACGTGATCTGCCAGACACTTAGTCACAGACTGCTGTTGAGTGCTTTTCAGCTCCTTTTCTTACAGCCAAACAGCTTTATCTGTGGCCCTGTGCAGTGTACAATTTTTTTAAAAAAGGAATTAGTTTTCAAAGTAATTGAAATACTTCTGTCTAATTGAGAACGATCGAAGCCTGGGAAGGAAGAGAAAATTGCAGTGATCCAGACAGCTCAGTTGCTTTTCTGTGGTAAATCATAAAACAATTAATCATGGTATGTTTATTCTGTTTTTCTATGACTCAGCTGTATTTGTGGCCCTATTTTAGCTGCCAGCAGGCTTACAATTTTGAAAGCATAATAAATACTGTGAGATTTTTTAAGAGAATTTTGCTCTTTTCAATCTGATTTTTTTCTATGACAGTAAATAGCTGAAAAACTTCATGCACAGTCAAGGGGAATGTTCCTTTTCCATTATGGAGAAGAATGCTAAGAGATGTATAAAATTGCAACTGAGGAGCCAATTGTCTAGAAAAAGCAGTGATGCAGCACCCATAATTACCTCAGGCTTGCATTTTTTTTTAATCCAGATTTGAACTCCTTGCATATATGACCCTTGTTGGAAGGGGTTGGTAACTTAATAAAAAAAGTGCTAGTGCTTGGAAAATCGAAGTGAAAAGTTACTTAAAGCAGAAGGAGGTGTTGGATTTAAGGTGCTTCTCTATGGCTGTCTCTGCTGGGCAGCTCTGTTTTGTGGCTGAGCTCTGTTTATATTTTTCTGGCTGTGCAGTGGACCACTACGTCAGATGTACTTTTATTTATATTTGAATTTAAAGATTTCTTTCTATTTTCAGAGCAGTGCAGAAGAACCATCTCATAAATGTGTGTCTGTGTATGTTTCTGTAACAATCCTACTTTTAATTGTATATCGCACATGAGGAGCTCCATACTTGTAAATGCACGGGTAAGTGCACGGCTTCAGTGTAAGCCTGAAAGCAGATCCTGCGCTACGCTGGTGCAATGCTGGACTGAGACGGAATCCCATCTCTCAGGAAGCGCATCTTACTGTCTTGGTTAAAGCTATATACGTACACGAACAGTCTGTAGCACCGCAGGTCAGCAGAGTTGTACTAACCTGGTATTACTCTGGTATGGTACTATATGTACTTTTAAAGGCTGAGGTCGGAGGGTTTGCCCAGGGTAATGGGGTTTCAGCGCACAGGGTAGGCAGGACTCCTTCTCAGGCACAGCCTTGTTAGTAGTACAATTTAATGATATTGGGATGTTCTTTGAAGGGATCTTGTCTTATACCAAATATGTGCATCAGGTTGACAGAAAGATTTCTTTCAGCACCTGAAATTGCCAGAATAAAAAATATATGCAAAAACTTTAACCATTATCAGCTTAGAAACATGCTAACTACCAAAGCTAATTTGTACCACCATGTGATGGCCTTGGTAAATGTATTACACTGTGTGCCCACTTTTCTGTCACTTATTTCTAATGACAGATTCGTTTTAGCAAGATGCTTTTACCTTGTTAAAACTGCATTAGTTAGTCTGCAGCGAGCAGTAATATTTGGAGAGTGATCCATGCCCGCCCCAATGAACAGCTCACGAGGCAGTGATCTTTGGTGTAGGCCTCTGCATGGTTGTGCTGAGCTCATTAAGATGTCTTAGCCTCGTAGAAGGTATCAGCTGTATTAAGTATGGAGTTCTGGCAATAAAAACAAATGCAGCATGGCATGGAAATACATTAACAACCCCTGGTTCACTGTAGCATCGTGTTTTCAGGGAAACAAACAAAGGCGATATAATAAACTGAGCTGGCATCAGCCCAGTTACTCTCGGCGAACTGTAATGGCTTTCACAGGGTTCAGGGTTGGGTCTTCTGCATCATTGCTATTCCTCTAAAGGCATGCAGGATCTTTGCCGTTGAAAGGAGGAGTAAATAAAATAAAAACTAGAAATCCTCGAAGGCTGCACAGGACCTTATGCTGGTGTACTACTGAGAGAGGTTCACCCAAATAAAAAGCTCGGAAACCAGCGTCGATGTTTCTTCTGATAGCCGTTAGTGCCTCTTCCAGCCACCCACAGCACAGCCTGTCAGTGATACCACTGCAGTGCTTACTGCGTTGCCAGTACTTGTTATTATGGACTATTCAGACACTAATTAAAACCAGTCTCTTTTGTACGTCTGCTTTGTTCAGTGCCTGAGCTCTGAGTGCTCGGTGTGGCTCACTGATAAATTCTGTAACAGCAGTTGTACGTGATCAAAACATCTCAAAATAATAGTTCTCTGTCTCGTATTTTGCCAGACAAATGTAATGGTGTATGGACAAATCAGGAGGAATGTGGTTTGTGCAAACTCATGATTTCTCATTAATCTAAGTGTCACCCTCCATTGTCACCTGGATAGCGGATTTCATCCTCCGCAGCAGCTTTGGCAAACGCTGACTGCTTTTTAGTTGGTGTTGGAAAAGATTTTACATGTATGTAGAGTCTGCATCCAGTTTGGCCTTCATGAATCCTTTGTCTACAGAGCTCAAGTGCTCAATTCAATGTCTCTGAAGTTCCGTTTGTAAATCCTCTACTGGTAACTGTTATTTTTCTCTCTTTTTTTTTCCCCCTTTCTGTCTCTCCTCCTCCGGAGGGGCTTTTGCAAGGCTGCTTTAGCAAGGAGGGTACAAGGCTGATTGTGAAGTGCAGCTAATTCTGGCATCTTGTAAATATCAGAACAACACATTTTGTTTTTACACTGATGTGCTAAGGTCAAAATTGCCTTTCTGTTTGAAAAGATAAGCATCTCATCTTTGTTAATATCTACAACTTAAAAGCTGAAGGAAGAAAACAGAATCTTTAATACTGATATGTTGATGTTTCAGCTTACTCCTCTGAGAAAATATTCTAAATACAAATATAAAATGACAATATAGCGTTCTGGTGTATGCCAGCTCATTTTGAGTGCTGTGTATGGAGGTATGTACGCAGCTTTCTGGCCGTCGTACTGTAACAGAACTGGCCAGTGCTTTTCTTGGAAGTATTCTTAGCTCTGTGCTTACTCTTGCATCAGGATTTTTCTCTCCAAACTGTCTACTGAGATTGGAGTCTAATATCTGTTGGACATTTCTGAACAGTAGCTTTTTCGTATTGCTGACTCGGTTGGCAGTATTCCCCCAGTATCATTGTATCTTATTTACTTTATGTGTGCATCTCTTTAGATCTCATACTCCCTCAGGGCATACAAGATCACTAATCTAAGTCCTCAGTTTTAGCTCACTACTTTCTTACTCTTGCAGTTTGATGTGCAGTATAAATATCGTCGTTGCTTGAGCACTAATGTACAATTTAAAAACAATAAATACCCCATTTGCTGAAGGCTAATAGTCTATTCATTTTGTGCTGTAATATCACCTGTTACTTCTGTGAAGGATTTGTCTTCTGAGGAGGTGATTCTGTGATCTTTGCTATGCTGTGCAAACTCTTGCAAAGTGATGTAGTTTCAATTCTTTCATCTATTTTTTTTTGGCAAATGCCAGACACAGCCTCACCTGTCTGCTTTTCCGTGGATTTAGCCTGATTGCTAGAGTGCCCCTGCGTGCTGGGGCAACCACTCGCCCCAGGGCGATGCTTTGAGTGTTGAGAAACATGGTAAAACCTGACTCTGGCTCTGGAGGAATTGGTGCTAGTGCTGCCTGGACCCCCCTTCAAATGCAGGTTGTCTTGAGGTGAAGGGTAACTGTATCCCTTGGTTGAATCTGCAGGTATAAGTCTGGGGGTGCGCAGGCTTTGCCTTTTACTCAGCATAGCTTTATTTAATGTTATTTATTTAATGTTAACATGTTAATCGGTGCTGTCCGTCCAAGTGAATTGTAGTCCTTAAGTTTGGCTTTTTTTTAATTTATTTGTTTATTTATTATTTAAGGGCTAATTCACTCATGAGGAGTGTGTGGTTCCTCATTTCAGTCTTGCATTACCTTGGATATCTTCTATTTTCATTTTGTACCCTGGAGAAGTATAGCTCATGATTTTTTTTCATATTTAAGTGGAATGCAGTGGTCCTTGAGTTTCATAGTTTGCTTTTCTAATGTGAGTCAACTGGAAACTTTTTGCTGTTTTAACAGAATTTTCACCTCCTATTTTGAGAGACAGTATAGCCTGTAATGGGCTCTATTTCAGCCATGTCATTAAAAAAAAGTTATACAGTTACAAATGTTATTCTTTAATCACTCAGCCAGGAAGGGGCTGAAGAAAAGTTGCTTAGGTGTGATCATAAAAATGTGACCAGTATATCGCAATATTAGCTTTGGCCTAAACTAACAACCACTTTCATACTCTTCCCAGAGACTTTTAAATACACAGATTCTCACATGCTAAAGCTCCTCTGAGAAGTTCCAGGAACTGTGAGAGAATGAAAAATTATTTAACCCCATCTTTAATAAGGATTTTCAGCCTCAGTCTGTGAAGCGTGTTATAACATGAGTAGAAAATAAGAACCATATATAGGTGCAATAAAATAACCTTTGCTTGATTTTAAAATGAAAAGGGGCACATAAAGAGTATAGGTCTATCTTGAAGGGAAATTTTTAAGAGAAATATATATGATATTTTATTATTTCCAGGATTTTCTCTGTTCAATAATGAGGAATAAAAGGTTGGGGTTCCCCCCCCGCCTTTTTTTTTTTTTAGACAGTAAGGTGGACTAAAGAATATCACCAGCTTTTGTGGTGAGTAGTGGTATAATCAGTTCATCAGCCTATCAGCACTTGATATAAGTATCTATTGGAGAAGATCTACATATATGAAAAGTACCTTATTAAATAAAAACTATAGCTGTATAACCTGTGGAGTTCTGTCTGCTGATAGATGTCACAGATGTCACATGGTAGATGTAGCTAAAAGATAAAACTTTTTAACTTCTTATAAAGGTGACAATTCGGATAAAGATCAACATATATATACACAAACACATGCACAGTCATACATGCATACATACATACATATAAAAATATCTCTTATAGTGGTAGATTATTCTGAAGAAGGCTTATAGTGGTTCCACAAGTGAAGTACATAGTGAACGTTGTGTTTAGAGAAACAAAAGATGCTTTGAATGGTGTGTTAGCATAGTTCTAACAGAACACCGACAAGAAAGCACGGTGTGAAACCTGGGTTGTTGCTGTGTGGGGGAGTTAGAGAAGCTGAGCTACCACTGAGGTTAAAACAGGTTCTGAGCATGAATCAGCAGATAAATTGCTTTGAGATTGGCTGCATCTCTTGGTGACCCGTTACTTCGTAAGTAAGTCACGATCACTTAATTGTTTGAACAAATTCAGTAGTTGGTGATTTTCAAAAAGATAATCTTTAATTGCCCATACCCATAGCCTGAGTCAGCAGCATAACCATCGAGAGAGCACTGAAGTCTCTGAACCAAGGCAGGGAAAAGCACCAGTGGAAACCTGCATTTGGCTAGGCAAATGGGGACTATTTCCATTCCTTGCGCTGGGTCCCTGTACAAATGTATCTTGCTCCCATACTATTGCTGGAAGCAGGACTACTCTTTAAGGCAGGTTTGTGGTGGTTCCCCCCCTGCCCCCCCCCCCCCAATTTGATAACCAGAATCAGTAAAACTGTTGGCCAGCGTTTTTCCAGTGAGTATTTTTACTTTACTTTAATTTAAAAGGTTACAGTGATACTTACCTTATAAAATGGTCTATAAAACAGTATCCACACAGTTTCTAAACACATATAGGACAAGGACAAAGTATATTGAATGTCAGAAATAGTGGGCAGAAGTAGAGCCTATGGTGACTTCATATTTGGCAGCTATCTATCCCATCTATATTTGTTTATAGATTTACATAAACGTGTTGGGTTTCTTTCTCTGGATTTCAAATCTGTGTTGATTCTGGATCAGCAGTTTGTTAGATGATGGCTTTGCAACAACTGCCAGGCTTCTGTCATGTTGATGACAGAATGATATGATAATTAAACTATTGATCATACTAGGAATTCAGTCCCAGTTTAGTGAACTTTATTCACGAATATTCCAGTCAACATATTTCTTTCTCTCTTGTAGTCGTTATGTCCTTCAAGATTCATGTGACAATTTTGGGGATATGGGGTTGTTGAAACTGTCAGCTAAGAACCGCTACTTTAATGAGATGGTTGGGAAACAGTTGCAGTTTGTAATGGGTAAGAAGTGAATTCATCTGCCTAGCAACTTGGGCAACTCTTTACTGTCTATACCAGGCAAAAGGTGCCTCACAACATGAGGTGACCTGCATGATATATCGTGCAAAATATTTTGAAAGGGTTGGAAAAACTTTTTTATTTCATGATACTCGATTGGTTAACATGGTACAGACGCTGAGGATAAGGACCGCTTAATGATAATGATTAATGTTTTAATGATAATGGTTATTACCAGTACACATAAATTGCTAATGAACCAGGAGGCACGCTCTTAAGCTTTCCTAAGCTTTTTAGAAATTTTACTTACTGGGTAGCAAATACAGACACATGCATTTCTTTCACTGGTCACGGCAGCATAACATTATTAAAAGGAACTGTTGCAGTATTTGTGGTGACCTGCAGACTGCTTCAAAAGGATGCCAAGCTCATGCCATAGTGATTTGCCAAAAGAGAAAAATGTGAAGATGAGTTCTCATTTTGACACCTACACAAGAAAAGTATGTGGTGGATTTGAGCTTAGGAATGGAAAGGGAAGAGGAGACTGAAGCTTTGATGGTGTCCCTTTAATCTGACTGTGGGATTCTTTGTGTTTGAGCATTAGGAGTCTTAGAGTAGGGTTGTGCAGAGCATATTGAATTGGCTTATTGATACAGTGGTATATTTATCTTAATTTCCTCTTACATATGACAGCAAAGGACTTCTTTCCTCAGCATGCCAGACTGAGACAGTAGTGTACTTACACGTGTGTTTCTCAGGTAGACAGAATCTATAAAAACATATTTCAGAAAGAAAGCAAGAAGATCGTAGTTATTTGTGCCATTGCTTAGTGATCATAACAACATTGAGCTTTCTTTAAAGGCTTTTCTAAAAGCTTAGATATTTTCAATGTAAAATATAGTTTTGCTGTTTGTTTACTTTTTAAACGGTATTGTTCACGTTAAACCTCTTAAGTGCCCTCTTCAGCTTTCTTCAGTAAAGTATCACAAGTAAAGTCGAAGACTTAATCTACAAATCCCTTTGCCATGTTCTATAATAAAAAAGATGAGCAGAAGGTAGTTAAAGCTATTTATCACAGCATACTTGGCAAGTCTGGGATGTGTAAAGTTAAGATAAATTGGCAACTACCTGTTCTCCATTCTTTATCTTATAAGACAGAACTAAAACCAAATGAAGCATAGAGCCTTCTTGCTTTGGGAAGATACTGGAGGTTACTACTGTATTTTTTATTTATTAGACTCAGAAACTGTTAAACAGAACTTAGGACACTCTGCCTTTGCTTCTGTTAAAAAATATCTTCTGTATAGTGTCTTTATTTAACAAGTATAATTTGCCTTTCAAAGGGATTTTTTTTTTTTTTTAAACTATGTCTGTCAGGAAATTATTACATATACCTGGTCATTTCAACCACTTACAGTGCATGCTAAATACGCTCAACAAGCATTTCATTTAGCATTAATGGGATAATTATTTTATGTGAAATACTGATTTATGATAAAAGACACATGTACTAGGATCTGACACTTGTTCAATTTATTACTCTTGTTAGATAGCAATTAAACTTTACAAGGTTATTTTAAATTGATCGGTACAGAATTTTTGTAACAATAGTTACTATAATGCATGTGCAGTGATACGTCATCTACAGCTACAGTGCCACGTTAGGCAAACATTAATTTTAACTCGTGTCTAGACATTCAGCTGCTAATTACAGCTACTCATTGTTTACAATATGTTGTAGCATAGAAGGCAGAGTATTGTTAGGAGGTATAATGGGTATTTTGTCCAAGAACGGTTTTGAACTAAATTCTGTTGAAACCAGTGACATTGGTGCTTTTGGATCTCTTAATTATGTAGCAAATTGCACACAAAAGCTATGTAGTAGAATAGAAAATACATCAGAAATTTTGTTTCTCTGAACAACTGTGGAGATGGACGTAAAGCCTGCTGGTTTTTGTGAAAGGCACTTCTAGCACCTCCAGCTTTTGTCTCATGTCTCCTTAATCTCCTGTACTTTTTGGAAGAGCCTTGGGGAGTTACTGTTTCATTCTAAAATTCCTATTAAATAATGTATAAAGTCCCTGTCTGTCCCATGAAAAGTCAGAGAAAGTTAACACTAAGTTTCATTTTAAGAATAAGGGTGTGTTAGACAAGAAGCTGACCTTCGTGTCGATCACTGCCTTTGAACAGTGAAAGTTCTCAGCATTCCCGTAGAGAAGGGTAATACCGCACTGGGAGAGGGATATTGAGCTCAGACAAGAGAGGCAAATGAGCAATTGTGTAGTTTGTATGGGACTCCCGAGCTGCCTCTGTAGCTTCTGCCAAAATTTCATGTCGGTGAGGCTCCCTGTGGCTGTTGAACATGTTGAAGGGAATGGGCAGCTTCGAGCTCCCTATCGCCACCGACTGCCCCAGCAAATTCTTGCTCTTCCAACCAGCGGCGACAACAGTTGGTTCTGAGTAGCTAGGGAGCCAAATACTAGAACTCTTTCACTTTTGGCTTGTCGCTTGCTATTTCTTTTCTTTCATGTGCTTAGTAGCTGTTGAAATGCCACTGCTGCATGGCTTTTGTTTTTTTCTTTCAGTTTTTTCTCAAAAAAATAAAGGGGAGGTATAAAAAGAACAGGATGCTGAAATGGGAGGATACTCCAGAGACTAGAAAAGGGAAAAAAGGGTCCTGGCTTTGGGAGGGAGTTGAAAGAAAAAATCTTCCATCCAGCATTAACAGTTAGGACTGTGAATTCAGAAAACTGATAATTTCCAAGCCTTTTAAGTCTGTTTCTTGCCAAAGATGCCTTCCTTCTTCCAAGATAATTGCTTTTTGTTAGAGAGAAAAAGCACAAGCAGCATTTGCAGTATTTGGTTGAGGAACCAAAAATATATATTTGTGGGAAATAATGTGGATAACATTTAGTTAGCTGGCAGCTCTTGTATCTAAAGGAAACCACATTTACATACAGATTTTTAAGTTGGTATTATACTGATTAATAGCAATGGTATAAGGCTAGGTATTCTTGATGACTTATGGAAAATAGTTAGGAAAATAATACCAGATACCTAACCACAATTGGCAAGTTTTTTTAATATTGTGTTTTGATTTAAAAAGGGGGAAAATCCCAAACTTTTTTTGGCAATAAATTGGAGGAAGATGGTCACACATCAGCCCTAAGTATATAGAGAAGAACAGCAAAGCGCAGCATATTTCTAAGAAGTGGGTATGGTAGAGCATCTTTATGTAAAGTGCCCAGATTAGCTCTGTATGTGAACAGGGAGAAGTGGGAAAGAGAGTGGTTGTCATCGGAAAACTTGGACACAATGCATTTTCAGTTGTCCCATTAGAATAATTTAACTAAATATGTGGGGCTAGATTCTTACATATAGTACGAACACCTTAGAATTACTGTGGCTGAGCCTTCATGTTGCTGCAGCTTTTTAGTAACATTTGCCATAACACTTGGTTGTAATTTTGTTGTAATCAGGATAATACCTGACTAAGATACAAAAACAAACCACAAAAAGGTAACTATGCATTTAGCTATGCACTATACTTGCAATGATACTTACAGTGCAAATATTTACAAATTCTAAGCATTTGAAGGTTATTTTGTTTTTAAATGATCATTTTCTTGGTGCTATGAAAGACTCTATGCCAATGGTTTACTGTGCTGTAATATGCTAACCTTCTTATATTATTAGAAGTTATTTGCCTTCTAAAAGCTCCCAGGATTAAAAAAAAAAAAAAAAAAAAGAAAAGTTCTTTTGTGGAAGTCAGATGGGTTCTCTCAACTTTATGTATTAGAAAACTCCATCTTTTCAAGCCCTTGGAAATTGGAAAAAAATCTTGTAAAGAAGTAGTCTAATCTCTTACTCTGATTTATGTAACATATAAAATGTATCCATTTTTTTAAAACTTCCAATTAAATACATTCTTTCTCATTTTTACACTGTTCCAAGGAGGGAAAAATTGAAATCATATGTAAAAAGAAGAAAACCTTTTTTTCAAAGAGAGACTTCTTAGTGCTCTTAGAATTGGCAAGTTGGATTTTATGTAACAGCCAGTGAGTGAAACATCAGTTCAGAAATTAAAACCCCTCTGTAGTTTTGAAATGTGTTATCAACTTCCCCATCACTTCTGGTTTCATATTCTTGTGATTCCAGAAATAAATTAAAATAAAAATCTATCATGAGAACAGCACTGTAAATAATTTTATTTTGGTTTTCTCTCCAACGCAGACAACCTAAATCAGTTGTGTTGATAAAAAAACAAAACCAACAAAAACCATTTTCAGCTTTTTATATTTTGTCCTTTTTTAATATTTAATACAGAAAAACACTTAATGTTACTTGAAAGTAAAAAGACAGAACACTTTGGCTACAGCAAGATGAAATATCTCAGGTTTTTGGAGTTTTTTTGGGGGCCTGCCTGCCTTGAACTTGTGCATCAGATTCTACCTGGTGTTAACTCCAGGCTGGATTTGTCTTTTTTCCTATTTTCCAAATATTTTTTTTTTGTCTGAAACTCTTTTCAGTAATCGGAATAGAACTTGTTCTCATAATTATTTTTATCCCAGCAATATACTCCTCAGACAAATATTTGCAGGGTTTGTGCTGCTTAAGATTGAAAATAGGTGCCTGCCCTATGCCACAAAAACTAAAAATGAATGTGTATATGGTCAGTATCCTGAGTCCACGTGCTATTACGGGAGTGAATAGTTTTAATATAAAGCCAAAACTAATTATGAGCAGGTTTGATAAACTAAAATGAAAAAACAGAGCTGAGAAACCAGAGGAAAAAAAGGACAGTTATGTGCTTCTGGATTTTTTTCAGGTTTCAGTACCTTGAGTAACTCTACATTTTCAGTGGAATTAAAAGCAGCATTTCCTCTCTTATTTTCATATTTTCTCAAATCTGAAATTTTGAAATGAACTTTCAAATTTTAGCTCATATGTCTGCAGACCTTTCTACTGTGATATACTAGGATGAATTTTTGTAACTATAGCATATTTGATTGTGTAGATACTTTTAGAATAATTAGAATCTAAGCAATTAAAAAATGAAGCGTTACTTAAATTAAAAAAGAGGAGCATAATTCTGATTTCTCTATTCGTCAATTCATTTGTTTAACTAAGTGGAGAGAAGAAAATGCCCCAAAGTATGTCTTTTACAGAGGATTACTCCCACAGTGTTATTCAATTTTGTCTGTTTGTATGTATCCTACTGAAACTGCCTGTATTCTTTCTCTGTTCCTCTTAATACATGCTCACCAAGCTACTCTCCATCCTTTATCAGCAGTCCTGGCTAACTGGGGAGGTCCCGGTTGACCGGAGGTTAGCAAATGTGATGCCCATCTACAAGAGTGGCCGGAAGGAGGATCCGGGGAACTACAGGCCTGTCAGTATGACCTCGGTGCCAGGGAAGGTTATGGAGCGGTTCATGTTGAGTGCGCTCACCAGGCACGTGCAGGATAACCAGGGGATCAGGCCCGGTCAGCACGGCTTCATGAAAGGCAGGTCCTGCCTGGCCAACCTGATCTCCTTCTGTGACCAGGTGACCCGCCTAGGGGATGAGGGAGAGGCTGTGGCTGTTGTCTACCTGGACTTTAGTAAAGCCTTTTACATCATTTCTCAGAGTGTTCTCCTGTAGAAACTGGCGGGTCATGGCTTAGACAGGTGTACTCTTCGCTGGGTAAAAATCTGGCTGGATGGCCGAGCCCAGAGAGTTGTGGGGAAAAGAGTTACATCCAGTTGGCGGCTGGTCATGAGCGGTGTTCCCCAGGGCTGTGTTGGGGCGAGTTCTGTTTAATATCTTTAGCAATGACCTGGACAAGGGGATTGAGTGCACCCTCGGAAAGTTTGCAGATGATACCAAATTGGGCGGGCGTGTCGATCTCCTTAAGGGTAGGAAGGCTCTGCAGAGGGATCTGGACAGGCTGGAATCGATGGGCCAAGGCCAATTGTGTGAGGTTTAACAAGGCCAAACGCTGGGCCCTGCACTTGGGCCACAACAACCCCAGGCAACGCTACAGGCTTGGGGAAGAGTGGCTGGAAAGCTGCCCCGCGGAGAAGGACCTGGGGGTGCTGGCTGACAGCCGGCTGGACACGAGCCAGCAGTGTGCCCAGGTGGCCAAGGAGGCCAACAGCATCCTGGCTTGTCTCAGCAATGGTGTGGCCAGCAGGAGCAGGGCAGGGATGGTGCCCCTGTGCTCAGCACTGGTGAGGCTGCACCTCGAATGCTGTGTTCAGTTTTGGGCCCCTCAGGACAAGAAGGACATTGAGGTGCTGGAGCGTGTCCAGAGAAGGGCAACGAAGCTGGGGAAGGGTCTGGAGCACAAGTGTGACGGGGAGCGGCTGAGGGAGCTGGGGGTGTTTAGCCTGGAGAAGAGGAGGCTGAGGGGAGACCTTATGGCTCTCTGCAGCTACCTGAAAGGAGGCTGTAGTGAGGTGGGCATCAGTCTCTTCTGCCAAGTTACTAGTGATAGGAGGAGAAGAAATGGCCTCAAGTTGCACCAGGAGAGGTTTAGATTGGAGATTAGTAAGAATTTCTTCACTGAAAGGGTTGTCAAGCATTGGAAGAGGCTGCTCAGGGAAGTGGTGGGTCACCATCCCTGGAGGTATTTGAAAGATGTGTAGATGTGGCACTTTAAGGACATCATTTAGTGGTGGACTTGAAGGTCTTTTGCAACGTAAGTGATTCCATGATTCTATAAACAGTCTTATTAGCACACCAGGAATTTGCAATCTAAATTTTCTAAATCTCTAAAAAAGATTGTAATTCTTCTGCACTTTTTGTGCAATTTTCCTAGGTGTTGGTGGTCAAAGTACAATGAAGAAACCTCAGGTTCACAAAAGAAATTCTCCTCTGTCATCAAAGCACTCATTCTTTTGACATTGAAGAAATGTAAAGGCTAATATAATTGAAAGGAAAGGTGTTGCAAAAATTGCTTTTTCTCACAATCTGGCACCCTAGCTCGAGAAGTAATAGCAGATTGAAATGGGAAAAGCAAAGTTTCGCTTGCAGCACTAGTCCATAATGGGTCATAGGATTGAAGTGTTTTTACGGGTTAGCATTTTGTGACTTCACATTTTTAGTACCTCTGTCTTTCTTATGCTGTGTTAATAAGTTCCTTATCTCTCTGGTTATAAAAGGGGAGCTGTTTGCTTTTTGTCCTACCAGAATTATAACTTGAGCCATTCCTCTGCTTCTAGTAGAGACTATCTTACCTCCTGAGGCAAGGCACTTGCCCATGTATCTAGGATTCACTTTTTATGTTGTGTACAGGTTAACAATTCAAATTGGCAGTGAAGTTCTCTTGACTATTTCATGCTTGGCATGCTGTGCTTCACAGTGTCATCCATAGCATAGAGTCTTCGTATACAGCCTGGTGTTTGGTGGGAACGCGCTGTGGTTGAGCAGGACATCTACATGGCCATTTTCTTGTCCGCTTGGGCTGCCAGACACCGGAACAATTAAGGCTACATCCACAGAGTTAAGATAGATGCCTGTCACTTAAGAAGTGTAAGTCCAGGGTTTAGATCTTCAACAAGCAGCTCAGCTGCCGCTCAAACTGGCAGTTTCCTCCAGCTGCTTATGCTTTTCAAGGAATCATGCTCCGCTATGCAGAGTGTGGGTGACCAATTGCGTTATGCAGGAAGTCCTGGTAGCAACTGTAGATTAAGTATTTGGCATTAATTGGAGCAACACTGCAAGTGAGGCGGTCGTCATTAGCTGAATGTCCTGACCGGCTCCTTCTTGAATGTGATTTTTGACTCAAAATGCTCTTTTGACGCTGACCCAATGAATATTGTATATGTAAAATGGAGCAGTGCCAGCAAGTAGAATGAGTTTGCCTGCTGCACCTTGCTCAAAGATGCTGCGTAGGGCAGTGTATGGAGTAGGAGAAACGGGAGATGCACATTTAGACCCATCTGATGTGGCCTAGGACGGTTTTTTTAAAGACAAGCAATCACAGAGGTGTGGTGTTAGGGCACTGAATTGTCAACGAATGCAGTAACATGCTTTCATTGTAATCCCACAAAGTAATGTACTATATTTCCTATCTGCTTTATGTGTTTTAATTAAAGTTATGGAAAGATGAAAAATACAAGATCTTATTAATCATAAATGACCTTTCACCTGCTTCAGCACCTCAGTTAACTTTCTGCTATTCTTCTTTTAGGCTATGACAGGCTTAGCATCTTTTAACTTAAACTAAGATATCTCTTATCCTGCCTTCCCCTTCATCCTGCCCTGCCAGGTTAAGGGGATGGGAATGGACCAAAGGGAGATTTGGAATTCATTTTTCTCAGAATAGCTTGGGCAACCAAGCTGCTGCTTGGGCTGGCGAGGCAGAGCCTCATGGAGGCTGCTGTGCCACTGCGGACCCAGACAGCTTCTCTGCTGGGGACTGTTACTGGTGGTCACCATTTCCAGCAGCCACTGAGATGGAAAGCCCGAGTCCCATTCTTCCAATGACTGCGGGTGATACGATTTGGGTGTGGGGTTTGGGGGAAGAAGAAGGATCCTTGGTGGTTTGGTAAAAACCAGCTTTTTTTCAATATAATAAGGGAACAAAAAACGTTAGGTTGAGAACAGCAAGCTTAATTGTAGTGTTTTCAACCTCTGGCTTTTCCCTTCATGTATCTTTTTAGTGTATTTGTTTCCTGTAATACCGTATCTGTGTCACAGAGATTAAATCTTTGAATAGGAATTGAACCTACTAAATGAAAAAATATTAAGAATCATACTACACTTCTTAATACCATAGGGTCTTTGTAGTAAAATATCTTTGTTAAAATGAGTAATTATGTTATAATTTTTTTGTAGCTATATGAGGGTTAATGGAGTAGGAGTGTGATTTATGGAGGAATTCCTTTTACAGAATAGCTTTCAAAAATTTTTTGAGTAGAATAGTACTCAACTATGTTTTTTTTCTGTTCAGGGAATCTGTTTCAGTGGGAATTGTACTAGGTTCAGACAAAACTTACTATTCCAGTGGAAAAAAAGTTTTTCATTTTTAAAGTCATAGTTTGAATGCTTCATCTGTGGAATAACTATAGTCTTAGTGGCTTTGCTATACTTATATTGCTTACAGCTATCATTTAGTAAAAGGAAAAGGACATTGATTTAAAATAAGGAAATCCTGCCTGGGAGTAGATTCTGTGGTTTGTTCCAAAACAATAAAGTCTAGTGACTTTATTCAAGACAGTAGCTTTTCTGAAACAAACTGGTCCTATTTATGTATTACTGTTGCTTGTGGCAAAGAAAACAAAAACAGTTTTAAAGTTACCCACCAAAATAGAAGGGGCACACAGTAATTTCCTTTAACTAATGGGATCCGAACATAGACACTGTTGTGCAAAGGAAATTATAAACTGCTGTAGAAGGAAGTTTCAACAGTCCATCTGGTGTATAAAATCGAAAAAGCGTATCCTCAAGTGAAGAAGAGGATGGAGATAAGTGTAGCAGGTTCCACTCCCTGTTCTTAGCTGCTGGGAAAGCTTTAACGCTGCTTGAAAATACTGGCTGCTAAAAGGCAAAGTAAACCAGGGGAAGGTGTGGAATAGCAGTAGGAAGGCTGAGGCTGCTTTCATATGCAGACATTTGGTACGCTGCACATTAGGAACAGCCATCCTGATGTTGTAACGTATTCAGGATTTTGTGATTCACTGGGGAGGAGGACCTCGGAGACAGTGGTGGAAATATGAAAAAGGGGGTGAAATCTTAAGCGATTTTGTTGTTTCCAGAAAAAGCTTATGTTTGCCCCTTTGCACTGGGAGTGGAGAAGGGAGGTTGGAGTGTACCACCTTAGTGAGGGCTCACAACGTGCCGATTTGGCAAAATGGGCTTGCATTCAAGCATCAGGCAAGAGTTTATGGGATGGAATTGTTTTGCAAACAGTGCCTCTCCATGTGATTTTAATGCTAAGTCTACAACTGCCTGTGGTTTTGGAATCAGAACTCATGTATTTGCATGCCCTGGTCCCTCCAGAAGTGATTATGTTCTTGGAGGGTGAACAGTGGAGTCTGTATAAACAATACATCCATGATTTGTAATATTGCCACTTTTGATTGTTTCTTAGCAGCCCAGAACAGATATTTCACAATTGCTTAGGAACGTGTTAATTTTAAAAGAGTTTGCTGGAAATTTCTCTGTTTAAATGTGCCTGAGGTTGGTTATTTTGCTCTTGTTGTTTTCCAACTCCTTCATAAGTTTCTTACTGTTGTTTCAACTAGTTCTGCTCCACCAGAACATGGGGCACTGCAGCCTTTTCCATGCAAACCCGAGATGCCAAGGACTGTGCTATACAGAGCTGACCTCAAACATGGACACAGAAGTTTGCATCTGGTATATACTAAGCTCCAAAAATACCAATTCCGATGGAATTGAGACGTTTCTGTCAAAAAGACTTAGAATATACATTCTCATTTTCATGTCGAATTAGTAGTGAAATATGAACACATTTATTAATATTTTTTGTTGTTGTTGTTACATTTTGGAGGTGATTTCATTATCGCAGTGTCACCATTAAGGATAATAACTGGAAGCTGGGAGTAGAAGTAGTATTAATTCCCAGAAGGAAGGGAATACAGAAATAAAATACCCTAATGTTTTAGAACCTAAGTAAGCAGCAGTGTTATTGAATGCACTGAATGAAATCACTGAAATTTGTACATAGCGTGGGTGCATGTAGTATTTTATTTAGAGGATATTTAAAAAAAAATATTTGCAAAAATGTTAAACTTCTTAATTTGATGTAGTGGTTAAATGAATTAGACATGCAGGATCTGCCTTAGGTAATTGATTGGGGATACATTTATACTTACCAACAAAATGCTTTTATGTGGACTCCCTGTAGCTTTCAGTTATGGTTCTGAGATATGGATTCCATGTTTCCGTGGAAAACCTGAATGCTATTGCTGATACCTAATGAAATGCAGGGAGATGCTCCTCTTTCTGCTGGAGTTTTGTTATTAGTAGCACATCAGTTTGTGAGGGAATGTAGCATGGGATATCAGAGCCTGCGGCTGCTTACCTCTGCTGCTGTCCCATCCTGTCCCACCTCTTCTTGCCAGGACACTGGCTGTGAACCCACCAATTATTTTGAACTCATCCCAGTGCCCAGCAAACTGCTCCATGAGCAAATTTATCTTGCTGAAATGGGAGTTGGCTATGGTGCAGTGCTGGGATTTTATTGGTTGGTTGGTTGATTGTTTTGGTTTTTTTTTGTTTGTTTTTTTGTTTTTTTTTTTTTTTTTTTTTTTTTTTTTCTCTCTTGAAATTGTACTTTTTCCTGTTCTGAATCTGGATCCGAATAATCTTTATTGCAACTTCTTTTTTTGCAGTGACAGAAAATCAGAAACAGTTAAAACACAATGATACAGTAAAAATAATCCCCATCGATAGATGGAGGCTAATAGACATAGAACACTCCTGTAACAACCAAAGTGCTTCCAATGGTACTGTGTGCAATGTGAAATACATTTCTTGTCCAACGCAGTGTTAACTTAACTTTATTATCAGTGGGCAGTTCCTAAAAGTCTGTGCTCAGTTTGTTTCCCTTTGGAGTTTGAAAGCTGGAGGCATTCTTCTTTGGAAGTGTAATGGCTGACAGTCCTGCGGTGATGGCTCAATACACCTCCAGCTGCACCGCAAATTGTCACCAGGAATGAAGTAAGAGAATAAAGTGGACTTGCTGAGAGAGGCAACAAAAGCAACAAACTCACCTGTACAATGTGACTTCATTTCAGTGGCAACCATGTGTTCAGAAAATAACTGACTTTGAGTGCCGTCAAATCAACGCTTGTAAATGGAGGAGCAAGAGATGGATCATACAGTAATTATCCTGGGGAAGGAAGTGTAACACTTCTGGTAGTGGGGCTAGAAGTGACGAATGGTTTCTTTATGAGCAGTCCTAAACTAAGTCTTTCAAGAGCATGCCAATGTATGGGAGATCTAGTATAAAAATGTATCATTTAAAAGGCACTTCTTCTAATGGCCCATCTCGCATCAAAGATAACTTTTGAATTTTTGCATGCATCAGACCAATGGGATCGTTCCTTATTTACTGCATCGCTTCATTTTCTTTTTCTTTATGGTAGCACATATAGCTGGTTGTTTTGTTTTTTATATTCTGTAGATTCTTCATGTAAAATTCCCACATGAATGCCATATCCCAGATTTGACAGGAAGTTTGCAGCTCACAGTTCTGTGATTTTTACTAAGTCAAACTACCAAGCATAAAGGACTACATAGTGCGGTACACGATGAGCGTGTTATTTATGGTTGGCTTTCTACCACTGCCATCACTCGCTGCTTCATCTGTAAGAAGCAACCGTTGCAGGCCTGTGAGGTTTGCTGTGTGCCTTGAGAACAGAAGCTACAATGGATGTGTTCTGCAGTTTGCTGTCACTGAAGGCAGTGGTAAAGAGTTCATTGATTCCAGCAGACTGGGATCATTGAGTCTTCAATTAGAACATGACCTCCATACTCTTTCTCTAATCAGCATTTCTGTATTACATGAGTGCTGCTTGGCACTGTCCTACGTCCAGGCTGAGTAATTTTTGATTCTATGGATCTACGTTACTGTTTTTAGATTGAAATAAAGTAAATTGAAGTGAATTTCCTCCTTTGCTTTATGCCTGTACTAACGCGAATCTTTTACTTAATGCAACCCATTAGTTGTCTTTCCCTCTCATCTATTACCCATAACTTTTTCTTTTCGTTTAGGAGCTATAGATTTGCTTCATTAGTCTTTCAGGTTTCCTAGAGATCCTATAGTAATTCTTTAAAAAAAAAAAGAAAAAGAAAAAAGTGATAGAGATCATATAAAATATACACAGGCAAATACACCAGTTGTTAATCATATGAAATTTATTTATTACTTCTTAAGAAACAGAACTGCACATTTCCATAAACTCTTTAAATATGCTAGTTAATTGGTACGTGATCTTTCCTAAATGTGCCAAATCGCTTCAGCCCAAGTGCCATTCAGTGTTGTAAATTTTGTTTTCTGACTTTTAATCGTTAGTGGTTATTCCCCTGATGATCTTATTAGCTTTGAGTACAAACACTTCATATATCCCACTGAATAACTGGAAGTCTGTGGAACTCCTTAAGTATGCATGGATATCCAAAGGTATTTCTAGTCTTTCTGTTTTCTTCACGAGAAGTAAAATGACATGACGCTGTCGCTGTATAACATCTTCACTAATTCTACTGTTACAAGGCTGAAGACTGTCATATTTTGCAGGGATAGGCAATGTCTCTCGTTTGACTGATATAGATGGAAAATACAAGCAAGCATTGTACATACAAGCTATCTGAAAAAGCTCTATATCTTATTTGTTTGTTGGGTTTTTCCCCCCTAAATTATGTTAACTAGTGCAGTAAAAGTTACTGCATTTCTGTACAAATTTTGTCTCTTTCAAGTCTTTAGGCTGTAACACGTACTGTAATTTTTCAGAGCTGTTTTAGCAAGGGCCAAGTGTGTTACAAGGACACTTTTTCTCTATTGATCTATGGTGACAGATAATAGTGCATAACTATGTGTTATATAAAAATGACAAATTAGAATGTAAAAGTGTTATTTTGATGATGATACTTCTATATGGAGACTGTCACTTGAAAACCAAGGTGACTAGCTGAGGTTTTGATAGCACTTTTCCTTATTTTTTTTTCTATTTGCTCTCAAATATTCATCACTTCTTGTCTTTTTGTGTAGTCTGTATGCCCAAATGGTTTCATCCTCTTTAGTGGTGCTTCTCTGCAGGTTTTTATTCCTGGTATGCTAGACTCTGCATTTACAGGGACTCCGTGAATTGCTGGTATCATGGTGGTAATTACAAATGTTACCTCTCCTTAGAGTTTGAGAGGAAAGTTAGAATTTCTTTGGCATTTATGTCTTTTTCTTTCTCTGGAGTTAGGATTGTATTACAAGGTTCTTATAAACTCCAGAAGAGCTGTTGACTCTGACTGCTTGCATCAGCCTATACGGATTGAATGCTTTTCTGGCTTTGGTTTTGTGTTGTTGATGGTGGTGGGGTTTTTTGTCTTTCTTTTTTGTCTTTTTTCATGGGGAGTGTTGTTTTTTTTTGTTTTTTGGTTGGGGGCCTTGGGGCTTTTTTTGTGTGTGTGTGGTTGTTCCCCCCCCACCCCCACCCCCCCACCCCAGTTATAGACACCCTGGTGTTCTAGTTCACAGCTAAGCTTAAGGTTGGCTTCAACGTAACAAAGTGCAGTGGCAAATATTCTGGTTGCAGGCAAGATTATTCTGAGTTTTCATTTTCAGGGTAAACATTGTTTTGTTTTTTATTGCTCTATAATGGAGCAGAAAAATCACTAAATCTATGACCAATTTGAACCAATGTGCTTCTAATGGGACATGGGACAGAACAGGAGCTGGGACCTGAGACTAGAAAACAGCAGTAGGGACTTAAATCTTTTAATAAAGTCTAAGGTCACATCAAGGAATGTGCAGTTTCTTGAGCTGTTTGTTAACAGCCAAGCAGTTGCTTTTTTCTAGGTTTCTGAGGATTTCTAGACACTGAACTCTCCCAGCATGCTTCAAAGTTTTGTAAACACTTATTATCCTTGCTTTTTTCAGGTGATACACTGAGGCACAAACGAGTTTCTCTAGTGAAAATGAGAAAAATGGAACATTGGAATCCTGTATTTTAGCACTAAATACATGTATTGTGTGTATATATATAGCGCTTATATATATATGTAGCGCTAAAAATATGTATTTATATAATTTATTCCCAACTGTGTTGTTTTGATTGTGATAGGTTTAAGTTGATTTTTTTCTTTTCTTTAACCTACTTAAAACTTAGCCTTTCCTCAAGTATTGCCAAATACTATGAAACATTTGTAGCTGTCCTAATTCTGGCTCATAAGCCATGCTAAAAATTCCTCCTTCAATTGACAGCTTTCTTTGCCAGATTATAATATTCCCAGCTGATTAGTTATCTTAACCGCAGGGTTTTTTTCTGAAAAGTGCAGTTAGCAGAATTTGTTTCAAGCTACTACGAGCAGTTTGCTGTAGAATGTAATTTCTTTAATGTTTTCTGAGCAATGAATGTTATTTATGTATTTTTGAAAAATCCGTTGCTAAGAGTATATTTTCATCCCTTTCTTTTCTTTCCTTCTCCCCCAATGCCAAGAAATAAAAATTAAAGTAGTGAGTAAATCTAGAACTAAAAACAGCCCTGGCATTTAACTGTGTGGGATTCTGGGTAGGCATCAGTGGTTATTGTTAAAATATAACTATTTATGAAACTAGTGCCGCACAGAGAGGTAGCTGGGAGGAGAGGGGGAAAGCAGGAGGGTTAGGAGCTTTCAGGAGTGCAGAGCTGGGGATTTCTGTACCTCTGAGCAGGGTGTGCACCACTGGGCTGATGCAGAAGAGGTTTCACCTCATAGTTGAAACTAGGGAGAGTCAGAAATGAAGGTCATGCCCTTTGCCAGCGTGGCCATTTAATTTTCATTCATTAGGACATTCAGAGACTGTAAGCTATAAAGCGGAAAGCAGTTGTTTTATACCTCTTTATTTATCAGCACTGATTGAAAAGTCAGACAGCAATCTTCATGTAGGTTTTACAGAACTTTATAAAGATAAAAACCCTGTAATATGTCCTTCACTTCTAGTATGGCAGCTGACGTTTACTGAATGTCTGCTAAAGTGTGATTAAATTCTTGGGGAAAAAAAAGTTACTGCAAGGAGCTGTTAAAAAGTGTTTGAAATAAATGCTGAAGACTGGATATGTCTAGTTTCCGTCGTGGGCACAACAGTGTGGTGGGAGGTAACGCAGCAGATCTATGCGGAAGAGGGAGGATGCAAGAAGAGAATAGAGCTAGTCCCAATTTTCACACTGTCATGGTCTGGCTGTTTTGCAAGGGTTTTTTGGAAGTTGAACAAAAATTTGAAGAAGTGATAAAAAACCCCCACCTGTCTCAGTGTTAAATATATCCCATGTGTTTATAAACTGGAGCCATGGACTACTGTGGTAAGAAAGATGTGGATAGGCTTTCTGTGGCTCAGAATTAGGAAGGCATAAACTCTGTTTATACTTAATTGTTCTGACTTCAGATTTCATTCAAACAGTGAGAAGGCTGAAATGCTACACAGGTACTTTGGAAAATGCCATAGATTGCTCTTTTAGCTGCATAGAAAATCTAGTGGGTTTTGGGTTTATTTTTTTAATAATTAGCAATAAAATTAAAGGATCTGAATCTACTAGTATTGTGAAGTTTCTATTTTACAAATCTCTTCCACGGATTTGCTGAATTTAAAGATGTTGCAATAGACATTAAATGAGAAGCTGGACTGAGTATTGCCGAGACATGGGTAGAATTTTTGTAGAATAGGGAAATGTCAGTTGTGCACATTAGACCATTAATGGTCATTTTCACATTTACCAATTAACGGAAGGCAATATAGCTGTTTAAACTCAGGATAATATTTATTTTAAGTTGAATGGTTATTTTCAAACTGAAGTCATAGGTGATTGCAGTCCACTTCTCTCTTAGTTTCTTTCTTTTCTTCCTTTTTGTTTGCTTTTAAAAAGAAATAAAAGACTAAAGGGATTTACATTGACCAGAGTTTAATTTGTATTGACATTTATATCTTACCTCTGAGGTTTAGAAAAAAAATGGAATCAAATTAGGTCAGACACATACAAATGAGAAAATATTACTTAGAGCTGTGTGAACACTGAAACACCTAAATCCAACTTAAAAGTGAGCTGGAAGCTCAGTCCCATATGTGAGACATGGTCTGGGGGGCTGCAGAAGTCTGTTTATGTTTTGCTGAGTATTTCCCGAAGGCATGAAACTCTGGGTTGGAGGGAAGGAGTTCAGAATACCAAATTTGTTTTAATAATAATCTCATCAACAGTATTTGTATGGGAGGAAGATATCAGTTTATCTGCCATCCTGTAGATGATAAAGAATGTACAAACTGAACTAGTTTGCAATAGTAATGCTGCAGGTCTTGGTCATCCCACACAATTTAGCGCAGCATGTGATCACAGGCATTTCCTGTTACAAAATAAACTTGGCTTTAGGGGATTATAACTTGTGTATAGGACAATCATACCGTATAAGGGGGTTGTAATACCATACGCTGAATTGGTTTCCTGTTCTAAATCATGATTGATTTTTCTTCTCAAAGCAGTTAATTAATTTTTCATAAAATGTAAATGTAATGATTGGTTGTTATTGCGATAGATTTTGTAATGCTGCCTTACCTGGTGTTTTGAACAGACCTTCGTGAAACAATTTTTAAGGGAAAAGCAAGATGAATTCTCACTATTTTTTGTTTGTTTGGTTGTTTTTTTGGTAAAGTAGATGTGTAAATATCCCAAGATTTCCTTCACTATCACCCTACTATGTACCAATTTGTGGTGTATGTTCAGTGTTGTCAAAAACTTTTTTATAAACTTGCTTTGTGATTGTGTGTTGTGTATTAAGTACAGAAGCATTTTTTTCCACAGTGTCTGCTTAAAGTGGACCAAAGGGAATATAAGTTGAATTTTCAACGATAGGGAGAAATTTCAGAACTCAGCTTTCTGTTAAATGTACATTTCTACCCAGAGTCTTTTATTCCCAAGAACTTTGTGTTCATATCCAGTGGGATAAATGCGTTGCTATTTTACATGATACGTGGTGTTAAATAACAAAAGCTGCATCTTATGTATTCTATCACAATGATGTTGCCGGTCACATAATTATTACTGTTATTTTTGATCAGCCAGCTATTGCAGTGATGCTGCACAGAACAGGGAAATCGTCTCTAGCCAAAGAAGCATAAGACCTTAGTCAAAGGAGATATTGTTGAAATCACCCTGTCCATCCTGTCAATGAAATGGATACTCTGAACATTATCTGCTGACCCTGATGGCTGATGATATTTTTAAAATCGCTAATAAAAAGCTGGTTGTGATGATCGGAGTTCTTGGCCAGTGGGGAATTACCTGACCCTTCTAAGGCAAGCTGTGCTGCCTCCATATATCAGCTATCTGTAAAATGCACTGCTGGAAAATTTTGAAGTTAGGTATGTTGTTGTGGAGATTTTTTTGAGATGAAAGGGGTGCTTAAAGAAGTCTGTTTAAAGAACTTGGGTTTCTTTAATAGGATGTAGCTTGAATCAAATTCCTTACATTTCAGTATTAATGACCCTAAAAGTAAAATTGCCTTTTTTTATGTGCATTTATATAAATATAATTGAAAGCTTATTCAAAACCGCACATCTGTGCAGTTTCCTGCATAACCAGGGAAACAACCTGCATTTAAAGCATCATAATGTGTGAGGATTCGTCCTCTCCCTTCTCTCGCTGATGTTTGAGCATAATAAAATGTGGCAGTATGACAGATACCTTTTGGGAGCACTTAGCGCTTCAAATGGACTCTCTGTATTGCAATACTAAATTGTAGAGTTACTAGCATAAAACACCCCGAATAGATTTACATTTAAATTGTAACAGAACGAGGGAGATAATGTCACAACGAGGCAACAAAATGGGAAAGCAAATCCCAATATACATCAGCTCCTTATTTCAGTCTCCAGTTAGTCGGGAAGTTAGGAACTTAGTTTTAAGTCACACCTTACCAAGAAATGAATACATTAAATCATTCCTCTGAAGCTCTTCAGCCTCATGGATAAACCCTCTCCAGTGACAGCATGGACTTAGGTGAGGGGTAGGACAGATCCTGGTGGCTCACTGCAGTGACAGTCCCTGTCTCCCAAAGCTCTGCCTTCTCTTGTCTTTTTCTCTCCACATTGTTTAGAATCTGTAGTTTTCATTTTAGCCTTTTTTTTTTTTTTTTTTTTTGGTTTGTTTTTAATCGGAAAAAAATTCTTTTTTTCCTCTCTCCCTTTTACTTATACTTTTTCACCTATGGCCTTCACACAATTTCTCTCTCTCATTCTCTCTCCCAGCACGTTATTTCATCAGGTTTTAGGAATAATCGAAGTGCAACCTGGCTTCCTTGGTACGGTGGGTGTATTAGTGTAAAAGGGGTGTGTAAACAACTGGTCCTTGAGAATATGGGGTAGAATGTATCTAATTTTTCCTCTGGTCCATGGAACCACAGTGGATTAAGTGAAGTCCTAATAGTGAATGGAGTGATAGTGATTTTTCTGCAGCCCATCATTGTGACATGGAATAAATATTCAGAAATATCAGTGGAACTTTTTCTTTTTTTTGAGTTAACCTCTGTTTAGACAGTTAACTCCATGAGTGGGGTGGGGGTTTGATCTCAGAAGGTGCTTTGTGAGGATGGGCCTGCTCTTGATTTTTAAACAACTTGTGTGTTAGTCAAACTTGTGCAGATAAATTGTGCACATTCAAAAAATTGACTTTTCTATTGCCTGAATCTGTGGGTTTTCCCAAAGTCTAGTTAATTCACTTAGAAAGCTTTCTAGGTAGTTTGCAGTTTATGAATGAACTGAATTGTACTTTTAATATAAGGGTTTTTTTAATATTAAGAAAATAAAACACATACTTAAAAAGGGACTAGCCTGGAATAGTATTTTCTGTGACTTACATAAAATGTATTTGTCATAATAATAGTGTTGATTTTTATAGCTCTTATGACTACAAAATTAATTAAGAGCATGTCACTGAACTGAAGAGGGGTGTTTCCTATTCACTTGAGAGTCCATTTAAATTACAAATGAAATAAGGAAAAAGTGCCCTAAAAAGTGATGTGTACATATTCGTACCACAGTGAACAGATAGCAATTAGCGATAAGTGATTTGCCTCCAAGTTGCTTTGAATAACACATGACACAAAGCTCAATACATAGCAAATAAGCTTAGACTGGCTGGAGAGAAGACAGAGAAGTTAATTTTCCCTACATGGCAATAATGTTCCAGGTGATATATTTAAAATGGATTTTGTCACATTAGGTTTTAATGCTCCCAGACAATGGGTTTCCACTTCTTTCTTCCTTAGGAGATTCTTTCACAAATGATCTATTTAGCCAGGCTTAGACTTTCCTTGGAAGCTTGTGTCTTTTCTTTCCAAATGAATCAATAGCATCAGTTAGGATTGATTAGTAAAGTCAAACTTGGGATTGCACCAGAAAGATACGTAACCAGAGAAGGTCATGGCGCGAGCATCCAGTATTGACTCATTACGCCCTCTTAGTGGAGCATGAGAATTAAAAGCAATTGCTGCATCTGGCGACAACTAAAATACACATTACACAGAAAATGTGTAAAAAAGCCAGTAACTGACCCAAATTCAGTTTATCTGAATTGGAGACTCATAAGACAGAGTGGACTCTTGACAACTGATTATTGATGAAATAAATAATTTTCTAATTGATAGTTGAAGAACATTGCAATGGCTGTAATGAAATCTCAGCTATTTTGCTTCTACCAATATGTACAAATAACTGGTTATTCTCTGATGGTAGACTTTTTTTATATTGTTCTGTCAGATATACCACTCTTAATGACGACAACTTTGAAATCGTTTAGGAATTCATATAGATGTCTAAACTTATACTGTATTTTACTGAGCAACCTGTCTCAAATACATTTTATGGCAGAGAATTATTTCATGTATACATTTTTTTTTCTTATTTATCGGTTTTTAATTGAGTGTGTTTTGTACTCTTCAGGTATTTCTGATTCTTGGTTTTGGGTTTGATTATTTGGTTTGCTTCCTGAGAACTCTATTGTACAATTTGACATTACCCAGCAGAAATATCTTTGAAGGCAGATTTCCACCCCCCACCCCCCACCCCTCCTCATCCCCCCCCGCATTCTAGTTTGGTAGAAATAGGAATACTGCATGTCTGTATTTCCCTGAATATGTTTATTTTCCTGATGAACATCTTTTCTGGCTGAACTGGGAAACCTCAGACCAGACGTCCTGTAGTGTTGTCAAAGCCAGGGCTTTGGATAGACTGGAAAAAATCCAGGTCTGCTCTTGAGCCACAGCGGGTCAACGGATCTTGTGCTCCACAGTAAGCTCAAACTGATATATTCGGATACACTGAGTATGACATATGCACGTGAGTATGTGTATTTCTGTCTAGGAAATACAGGACAGAAGTATGTGAGTCTTAATGATACGGTAAAAATAAAAATAGCTGGAGCCTTAAAGGGTTGTTTTGTTGTCTCTCCTCAGAAGCAACTTTTATTCACCACGTTATTCATATGACTGATTTCTTTGATGTATTTCTTTCACAGAGAGGAAGATAGGGTGATGGAGACTCTTGGCAAATCAATTAAAGTGTTGTGGGAAATCTGGATGACTCCGGTGTGTACCCTTAAATTGCTGGCTGCCTCCTGGAGGGGCAGAGGCTTCCCTGCCCTCCCCTGGCACGGCACTGGCTCGGCAGTCAGCCCTGTGTTTTCCAATCAGCAGCCCACTTTATCGATCCACTTGAAATCAATGGGGAAGTGCTGTGCAAAAATTAATGGCAAGGTTAAGCCTTCACACTGAATGGCAAATGTGAAAGGAACTTAAAAAAGGCGGAAAACCAGAGTTTGGCTTTATTCCAGCATACATCTTATTATAGAAATTCTTACAGGAAGCTCAAGTAGTCACTTATGCAGCTGGCACCGGCTTACTTGCAAATCAGCATGGCAAGTTTGAGCAACGTATAAGCCCCTTCACCCCCTTCAGAGTCTACCAAAGGTATTTGCTGAATGCCACATACGGACTGCCTCATTAAAACAGAAATTATTTGTGTTGATTTGGATGTTGTTGGGCTTCATTTCAAAAGCTGGAGATGTTGCTCTAGTATGGAAGTTGAGTAAAAGGACTTCAAAATTAAAAAACAAAATCCCTATAAAACTCCAGGAGTAAGCTGGCAATCAGAAAAGTACTGGCACCTTTCCATGATCTGTAGCCTTATTGGAATAAATGCAAATCATCTTTGGGCTGAAAGTTGCACATGTGAAAGCTTTCAATTTTGTTAAAATGAATTACCTGTAATTATCTTGTTGTTAATATGTAGAAGTAGACTACTAAAAGACATTGAATATTCACAGTAATTTACCATTAATCAAGGAAAAAAACCTTGAAAGACAGGTTAAAATCACATTACTGCAGAAATAGATTACATCTTACAGTGGTAATTTGCTGTGTACAATTCAAAACGGAAATAACAGCAGTGTGAGACTGTTTATTGACAAAGTTTGTGTGCAGGTGTTTCTTCAGCAATAAGAGGTCAGATAGGTACTTTTCAAGCGAACATAAAGGCAAAAGAAATACTTGTCCCAAAATGTCCGTAATCCAACAGGCATATATGGAAAAATTGTTTTGCTAAGATTTGTACCCCCTCTCAGGGCTGCTCGCTGGTCCCAAAGGGTGTGCAGCAAGTTGATATCAAGTACTTAGTGGTGCTGTGGCAAAAAGAGGGCCCATGCATCTGTCTTCCATCATTCTGGTGCCTTTCTTCCAAAGAAACGGAGAGCAAACACTAATCAGTGCTGCACAGGTGAGAGCCAGCACAGATTGTACCTCTCTGTATGGTCATGCGAAAGCAAAGGAATGGTAGGTCTTTAGCATGTGTTGCAGTATCGTGGCCACCCCGATCTTTCACTATAAGTTTAGTTCACGCATTGTTTTTATTTACATTTCCTCCTTCCTTTAACAGTGGATAGTCTGGACTTGGTCCATACTGTGCCTGGAGGGATCTGCCTACTGGGAGCAATGTGGTGCTGATGCCCTAAAATGTTGTGTGTGTTTGTACTGTGTATAATCACATTAACCTTGTTTTTTGAGCTAAAATTATTACACAGAAGGGTGAAATTCTGCTAGGAAGGGTGACTTTATTCTAATGAGCACATCTCTGTAAATATTCTCACTTTGTTTATTTTCATTCTTGCAATTTATTAAGAAGCAAGACAAAGAACAACTTTAGTAACTCCTACAGCTAAAATTACAGCAGACATATATTAAGTTTCCTTGGAGAACCTGAACTTCAAATTTTCTATGTTTTCGAACTGTAGAAACCTTTCCAATGGATGTCTTGACAATACTCTCTCTTTACCTGCCTCTTTACATCTCTGTTACTACAAATGATGGTTGGTACTTACCATAACAGTTACTTAGGGAGTTACTTAGTGAATCCAGATGTGCTTAAAGTTTGTCACGTGCTGATTTTTTTTTTTTTTTTTTTTTTAATTCAGGCTGTAAGTGAGAAAGAGGTATAAATTCTTTAAAGTCTGGTAAGCAAATTTAAACAACATGATGACTACAATGCCGCTGCAAGAATGTGAGTGCACGCCATTAGGGGGAAGGTGTTCCAAAAGCACCTCAGCACTGAAGTCTTACCTACTTGCATCATAAAAGAGCAAAGGTGTAGGCTCCTAAATAATTCTGGTGCGCCTGTAGGCATTGCTGTATAAGCTACTGTAACTTTAGATAGCCCCCTAAACATTTTTCTCAACTTTATGTGTTGCTGTGAAGCTTTGATCTTGGTACAAAGCTGACAAAGGATGAGAAGGTTTCTGGAGTCATGGTCTATTACCGTATGGTTTATCTTTTCAAGTTAGCAGCTAAAGAACAAATACTCTACTTGGCCAGATGGATTTTGCAGGTAGGATGTGGTTACTGTAGCAAATGCTGTTCTGTGATTTCACCTTTGCAGTTCCTTAAGTCCTTCAGTGTTTCCTATTGTAGTGGTATAAAAACAAAAGCAGAAACACATTTTACATCTGATAATGTTCAGGAATGTTTCATAAATCATATATGAATGTCAGTGATGTATGAAAGTGTATGCTAAACTGATGGAAGATCTTGAAATATGCTACATGCTAGTGTTTAACATTATTCAGTTCTCATTTTTAGAGTTTCAGATTAGGTAATCACTTAAAATACTACTTCAAAACTGATTTCAAACTATTGGCTTTAAGATAACTTATGTTTTTATTCATTATTAGTATATGGGAGCTGCCATATACCGCACCCTAATATACATGGGATATCAGAGGCTGGCCTACTGCTCTTTCATCTGAAGACTTTAATAAACTTTCTTGTCAATCTCAGTTAGGTCAATGCTGAGAGTTTATAAAAAATCCTTAGATTTTACTGTGTAACTAAAGGTAGACCATTGAAAAATTGATGGCAACTGTTTGGAAAGTGTTTTATCACTATTACATGCCACTGAATTAGGGAGGGGCATTATATACTAATTCAGAGACAGGCAAACATAGAGGTTACATCCTGAGCACATGTATCAAAAAAGCGTGGTAATGGAAAGCTCCTTGTTAGCTCAGTAACATGCTCAAATTTCTCTCACACAGCTTTATGTATTATCTTTTCTGTCCATCAAAATGAAGTATTTTGAGGCTTGAGGATTTTATAAATCAAGTAAGCTCAACCAAATTAGTTTAATTTACTTTAATTTACTTGTCAAGACACATGAATCCATGTGATCTCACTGTTTTTAACCAGGAAGGGAGAATCTAGATGAAAATAAAAAACTGCAACTCCTAAGTCTTGATAATCCTTCTCTTAAAGATCAGAACAGAAACCTAAATGTTTGTTTCTGTGGCACTGGAAGATGTGAAGCCAAACAGGTAACAACAGGTAACATGCTTCACAGCCAAAGGAGCAGAAGCTTTTTGGTTATATATGCTTCTTTTCCTTTTGCTTTCACCCTTCCAGATGTAATTTTTTCCCCCAGCTTAGTGTACTTCTCCTTATAAAAATACACTTAGTTAGAACATACTGGTTACTTGTACCACAGCATTGCCTAGGAAAATTCAAAGGGACATAATTAATCGGGATGCTTGGAAACAGCATTTTCCTCAATGACAGTAAAATTCAAGATAATAATTTTATCCTAATTTGTTTCAACTGTTTGGAAAGACAAAGTTGATTATGAATGAGAGCAGCTGGACCTTGGACTTTTGTCCTTAAGACATTTTTGAGGATTTATTGTGGAAAATGAAGGAATGAAAATATAAATCAGTTATATAGTTTAGTCTCTAGGAAATATATACGTCAAGACTGAAAGCATTCATGGGTATTGCACTTTGTATTCTGACTGCTTTATTGGCAAGCATTGACTTGTGTGGCTTATGCAGCTGACCATTCTAAACAAACACACAGATCAAAATTACTTTAAACTTTAATTATTTTATTATTTACTGGGCCACATGGATGTTTCATTTAAAATTTATGTTTCAATTAGGCTTTATATTTAGATGGAGCAGAGGCCATACTCACATGGTGAAATTTTATTGTAGGTTTTAATATGGATTAGCATGGTGGTATCCATTTTATGCTAGCATTAAATGTTTGGGGGTATCAGTGCTGTGTATCAATTTGACTGGTTTTGAAGTATTTTCGTTTTCTGTTCACAAATACAACTGATATTAAACTACTTATTACCTTCTGTTGGTCTCTGAGTAAGACATGAGAATCAGTGAATCAGTTCTACCATTTTTCATACTGTTACTAGACAGTAAAAAAACCCCAATAAAAAAAAAAAAAAAATCCATGTTTTTGATAGACTTCTTCCAGGAAAGAAGTTCATTCACACTCACTATTTTCAGAACGCCTGGAATAATTCCTCAAATATTAATCCAAATGAGGTATATCATAGGGGAGTAGATTTTCCTTTCCCTCAAATACTGTTTCTTCTCTCTTTTACTGTCCTGTCTTTAGTGCCACAATTAACTGATTTAAGGTATGGCCATAAGGGGTTTTTTCTTCTTTCTTTTTACTGTTCTTTTTGGTTTTGTTCTTTATTGTTGATGCTGATAAAATTGTATCATTCTGTCCAAGTTGGAATAGTTACTCTCTTCAAAGCACTGCGCCTACAGATTCACTTTATTGAAAGGTGTTATTAGGTGTAGACCGTAAAACTTAACAATTCTTTTGTTAGATTTTTATATGGAATACCATTAAAAAGAAGAGTAAAACAACAACAGAGAGTAAGAAAAGGAGCACAGGAAGTGTTTTTTTCATAGGTTTTATCCTGCTCTAAAAGACTGACCTGTGTTAAAAGTAGAAAGACACCACATTTTAGATCTTGTACTCTACTTATCACAACTATTTTGTTCACAACATTTGCTAGCTTGCAGCAAATGGAAAGGAAATCTTTTTAAATGTTTAAAAGGGGGAGAGTGTTTTAAGTAACAGGAGTGCATTCCCTGATCACAGAGGAATGTCTTCAGTATAGGAATGTTTTTGTGTGGTATAAATCCAATTCCTACACCATTCTCACCAAACCTAATGGGAATACAGTTGAATTTCATGTGGGATTATGGTGATTTACATAAATTCTTTACTACAGTTGGTCTTCAACCTTCAGAAACATCAACACTGACTAAATAAAGGGCTGAGGTAAGGTTATACCACTCCTTTTTGGTCTGTTTTAACTTTTTTTTTTTCCAGTTGTAAGCAATGTCAGAAATTTTAAGTGATGTAATATCCATGAGCCATGAACTATTTCTACCATGCTAATGGTGACTCAGTGAGTTCTTAAAGTTGAGCTCTTAAAACTGACCTTTAAATCAGGAACCAGCTAGGATGAGAAAACATGGCCCTAGGGTGACCTGCTACCAATACTATGGAACTTCAGCTGTCATAACTATATTTATAGTTATTGGTAACTTAATATAGGAAATGATTCCACTATTAAATCTATTAGGTCATTTCTTTGTGAGCTACTGGCTAGCAAGGTTGTTGGCAGGAAAAAGTGTCTGTTCCCTTTCCTTAGTAATGTAAGTAAAAAGGAGTTTGCCAAAAATCAATTTCTTTCTCTATCCTTTGTCAGCATCTTTCTCGGCAGCCCTTTTGCCTTCCCTAAGTAGATCTTTCCGTAGAATGCTGAGCCCTTCAATGGGAAAGTCTGTCCCCCTCTCTGATCTATAAAGCCTGAGGTAGGGCTTATGTGTGGGGCAGCAAAATGCACCAAAGAATCTTCAGGATTTTTTAAGTTTTGTAGACCCTTTTTATGCATACTGGTTTCTTGACTTTGGCCACGACTTGCCAAATGGCTTCAGAAGTGGTGTTTATTGTGTCAGCAAGTTTTCTACCTCAGTTCACCACAAATGCTGTCTTTATTGCCTGGGAGAGAGCCATGCTATTGAGTACCCACGTGCCTACCTTTCAAGCTAAACAGGACATAGCCTTTACTCTGAAGCTCCCTAAGCACCAGACAGAAGCATTTATTCAGAGCTGGACTCTGCTCTGATTCCTTGGGACCAAAAGCCCCTTCTAAAAGTGAAGATTGGCCTACCCAGGACCATTTCTACCTTATCTGTTGTTCCCAGTGCTGAGTTTGTTCCTACCTTTTCAGTAAAGCTCTGGGATGTAGTAACTCAAAGTAGCTGCAGAGGAGGCTGAGTGCATCCTTTCATGGAACAATAACTCTCATCTCTGTTCATTAAAGAAAAGGGTTTGCTGAAATGAAGGATGAAAATAAAATGCTTATGCCTGGTACTCTTTGCTAGTGTTCTTTCTGAGGCAGCTAAGTGTCAGCAAAGGAGAGATGCAGGGGAAAAAAAAAATAGTATCATAGAATTGTTTCAGTTGGAAAAGACCTTTAAGGTCATCAAGTCCAGGTGTCAACCTAGCACTGCCAAGTCCACCACTCAACCATGTCCCTAAAGTGCCACATCTATATGTCTATTAAATACCTCCAGGGATGGTGACTCAAGTGCTTCCCTGGGAAGCCTCTTCCAATGCTTGACAACCCTTTCAGTGAAGAAATTTTTCCTAACATCCAATCTAAACCTCCCCTGGTGCAACTTGAGGCCATTTCTTCTCCTCCTATCACTGTGACTTGGCAGAAGAGACCAACCCCCACCTCACGACAGCCTCCTTTCAGGTAGTTGTAGAGAGCCATAAGGTCTCCCCTCAGCCTCCTCTTCTCCAGACTAAACACCCCCAGCTCCCTCAGCCGCTCCCCATCACACTTGTGCTCCAGACCCTTCCCCAGCTCCATTGCCCTTCTCTGGACACGCTCCAGCACCTCAATGTCCTTCTTGTCCTGAGGGGCCCAAAACTGAACACAGCATTCGAGGTGCAGCCTCACCAGTGCTGAGCACAGGGGCACCATCCCTGCCCTGCTCCTGCTGGCCACACTATTGCTGAGACAAGCCAGGATGCTGTTGGCCTCCTTGGCCACCTGGGCACACTGCTGGCTCATGTTCAGCCGGCTGTCAGCCAGCACCCCCAGGTCCTTCTCCGCGGGGCAGCTTTCCAGCCACTCTTCCCCAAGCCTGTAGCGTTGCCTGGGGTTGTTGTGGCCCAAGTGCAGGGCCCAGCACTTGGCCTTGTTAAACCTCACACAATTGGCCTTGGCCCATCAATTCCAGCCTGTCCAGATCCCTCTGCAGAGCCTTCCTACCCTTAAGCAGATCAATGCTCCCACCCAATTTGGTGTCATCTGCAAACTTACTGAGGGCACACTGAATCCCCTTGTCCAGGTCATTACTAAAGATATTAAACAGAACTGGCCCCAACACTGAGCCCTGGGGAACACTGCTTGTGACTGGCTGCCAACTGGATGTAACTCTTTTCCCCACAACTCTCTGGGCTCAGCCATCCAGCCAGATTTTTACCCAGCGAACAGTACACCTGTCTAAGCCGTGAGCTGCCAGCTTCTCTAGGAGGGTGCTGTGGGAGACAGTGTCAAAGGCTTTACTAAAGTCCAGGTAGACAACATCCACAGCCTTTCCCTCATCCACTAAGAAGGTCACCGTAACATGGAAGATCAGGTTAGCCAAGCAGGACCTGCCTTTCATGAAGCCGTGCTGACCGGGCCTGATCCCCTGGTTATCCTGCACATGCCTGGTGAGCACACTCAACATGAACCGCTCCATAACCTTCCCTGGCACCGAGGTCATACTGACAGTCCTGTGGTTCCCTGGATTGTCCTTCTGGCTGTTCTTGTAGATGGGCGTCACATTTGCTAACCTCTGGTCAACTGGGACCTCCCCAGTTAGCCACGACTGCTGATAAAGGATGGAGAGTAGCTTGGTGAGCATGTCCACCATCTCCTTCAATACCCTTGTGTGGATCCCATCTGGCCCCATAGAGTTGTATGTGTCTAAGTGGTGTAACAGGTCGCTAACTATTTCCCCTTGGATTATGGGGGCTTCATTCTGCTCCCTGTCCCCCTCTACCAGCCCTGGGGGCTGGGTGCCTGGAGGACAACTGTTCTTACTTGTTGGGTAAGTAAAGCAAAGTAAACTGCCAGGTATCTCGGTTGGTTTTACTTGCACTTTGTCTTCTGGCCACGGTGAGAAGCATGCTGGTTTGTTGGGTGTTTTGTGGCCTCCTCTGATGGACCACCTTCCCCTACTGTTATCCCCCTGAGGAGCTACCCTTCTCTATGTGATCCACCCTACTGCTGTGTGATTATGGCTCAATGTGTTTGGTAGAGTTATCCTGCTGTCCTCAATTAAATAGTTGCTGCGGTCCAGTCTCCTGTTGCTCGTTTGTGGACCCTGCTTGTAGTTAGCTACAGTGAGGTGGAAGGTACAGAACAGGTTACTTTTTTGCTTACTCTCCCTGCCTCTCCAGAGTGAAATCTAAGTAAAGGACTAAGGGGACATTGTCCCTTTACCATCTGATCTGTGACGTGTTTTGGAAGTGTTTGTGATTATGCCACCAAATAAAAATACTGCTCTGGTACCTGCATAACACTTTTTAAAGCAGCACAGTTCGAGTAAATAGCAAAACTTTCGGCATAAATAAGATATTTTTGGTAAGGAATATATTATGACCTCTTAAGTAACAGGTATTGCTGGTAGCTGAGAATTTCAGTTACGGATGTGGTTATTGACTAAGGCACAATACCGGGTTCTGGCAGAAACGAGTGAACCTCCCAGTCAAATTTCATTCTACCCAATTGAATTTAGGAGAGAGATTATAATTACCAACCCCAATCCAGGGTTAGGAAAATGTCTACCTTTTTGTTAATGCCTGTGAAGCAGGTTTTTGTAAACGTGAACTATAGGTATTATTATTGATGATTAATGAGAAGCCGTAGGTAGGGTATGCAAGTAAGAGGTATCTTTCTGGTAATGGCTGAGAAATGGTAGAGAGCTGTGGGGTGAAGGAGGGGTCTGTACTTTATACCAGGATGCTTAATCATCGGGTTAAGGGCTTAAAGATCAGGCCAGGCCCCTTCCAAAGCTGACTGGTCTCACTTGGCAGTGGCTTTTCCTGCTGTTTTCTCCTTTCTGCAGAGCACAGGATGTGCAGAAGGTCTTCTGATTTGCTGATTTATCCATGGAGAGACCTGCTGGTGAAGTGGGTCAGGGGAGCTCAAGAGATGTTAGAGCACTACTGCTTGCTTGCTACTCCTCTCTGCATTTTACTCTTGATTAGTGGGTGTACAAGACTCCATGAAATAGTTTGTATATGCAAATGAATAAACAATTAGAATTGAGAATTCAAGAGAATTATCAAGAACTATCAGTTGGGGAGGAAAAAAAGTCAAGTGTTTTATCTTTTCTGGAGACATATGCTATGACCAGATAAGCAGTTCATCTTCCCAGGTATGTTCCATTAAGTATATTATCGAATCAACTAGGATATATAAGACATATTGCAACTCTAATCTCCTCAGGCAAGTTGTATTCAATTATCCTTACCATTTTAAAAAGAGAAATATCCTAAGCATTTAGAGCCCTTGTATTTTTGGCACTCCATCTTGTTATGTGAAGGCTAATAACATATATTCCAACTAAGAAGGTATAGGACAGGCAGATGAAATATTGAAAAAAATAATATTATATAAGTCCTGAAGTGGAAATGTTCACCATCCCTCAAAATGGTTTCCTGACATCTTAATGTTTTGAAATTAGGTCAAGGATGGAGAGTGAGAGAGAATTGCTATCCATTTCTGTGCCTACAGTGTATGTTTTGTGTATATAGTTATAATTAAAATAGACATGCTGCTGAATACTCTGTTTGCAAGTGCCCTTTCTGTTTTAAAAGTGCATTCAATGATGTACTTTGTTTTGTTATGTAAATTGCTTTTTGGATTGAATACTGTTCAGACAGACCAATTTTCCTGTTACTATTCTAAGCAAATATTAGAGATGTCAGAAGTCTATCTGTTCCAGTTCCTGCGAGCTCACTTGAAGAGACGTCTGCTCTACCACATAAGATGTAGCAAATAAGCAGATAAGTTCAGTCACAGACAGGTTCATAATTGGTAGGAGACTACAACTTCTATTGGTTTGACTTGAAAAGAATCCAACATAATATCTTTGGAGGTTTATGGGAAAAACTGTGCTTCAAATCTGTTACTGGAAGAACTTGCAGCAGGGATTACAGATGAGGTTGTTTACAGCCTTCCCATATCAAACCCTATTTTCAGTTGTTTGTCTTCTGCTAAGCTTTAAATATATTGGCAGAAATTTCAATGTCAGTTATATGAACTAAGCTAAATACTAGGATATTTTAGTCTACAAAATATGTCCAGTATTTAAGAAAAAGAGAGATTAAAGGAAAATACATTGTTTGGCTGAGTATTACATATAAATGGTACAGCCTTTCACTGAGATGCTTTAAAGACTCAGTGAAGCAAGGAGACATTTCCCAAATTCCGTTATCCCTCCATCCCTTTCCAAAGTGGCCCACAACCTTCTCCATTCCAACTGCAACTAAAAAATGTTGTTGCAAGTATTCATATTCTATTCTTGCTCCTGCACATGAAATACACCAGTATCTCTATTCTTCATATCCATATTTGGCCAAGGCATAAACATCTAAAAATTCATGCATATTTACTAGATATTTTATTGCATATTAGCACCTGCTTTCTTTAAATGTCCTTTGCTTTTTGCACAGAGTATGTTCCATACACCCGTGCAAATGATTATACATGCAGTTATCTTCCCTCCTCTCCTTTTTTGTTCCCCGTTGTTCCATCAGCACCGAACAGATGTCACCTCTGGACTGAAAAGAATAAGCCAACACTGCGGTCCTTGTTTCTCCTCTTGCATGTAGGTGCAGCAGAAAAGATGAGGCTGCTTGTGGCCAAACAGATTCTCCCATATGTCCCTTCCTCTAAAGCCTTCCTTTTGCTCCTTTCTGGTGACCTGAGTCAAGGAAAGTAGTTGATTCCTGGTTCAGTAGGAGAGATACGAGATCTAATGCAGGCAAGGGAATGGTGAGAAATATAATCATAATGTTATGTGTCATCCCAGGGAGGGTCACATGGTAGAATGGGATTCTTCATCAAAATTGATATGCTTTAATCTGCTTGTTAGATAGGTAGATTCTGCCTGTAGATATTTAGTCTTCACATATGCCTTTCAGTGTGACTAGTCAGAGCTGAAACCTTGCAAAAGTTAACAAATCTTTAATTAGCCCTGTGATCTGGAAGTGAGCAGTGCACAATACACAAAAAGTTAATTACACAAGAATTTCAATGTTTGCAAGCACAGAGGAGAACTGAGCTCTGTGGATATGCTCCAGAGGATGTGTTTGGCCAAATTTATTCTTATGTACTCTTGAAATACCTGGTGTAACATCCATTTACAGAACTAAATTTGTTAAGGTAAGTAGACAATTTAGTAAAGATATGTACTTATTAATGGGAAGAAATATATGTACTTGAGCTGAAATTGAAAGCTGACATCAGAGGAGTGATACTCCCCTCCCTACACCTCCCCGTATCCCGTAGTTGTTTTCAACTCCATTTATATTATTTTCAGAGCAGTCCTAACCTAATCAAGTAGAATAGATCTTCCCCCCACACACACCCCATGGCTAGAGCACAAGGCTATTTATAAATTAAGGATTTTGGAGACTGGCTTTTTCCCTCGCTTACAGTTTTTCAACACAAAACCAAAATGAAAGAAAAGCCCTAACGTGGTAAATAGGGCTTATTACTTAGCGATGTTGCCTTCTATTTCTGACCTCAGGTTCCCCGTGGGTCCATACACTTACCTCGCTAGCTAACTTTGCAATGAACTGTTCATCTCTTTCAAAGAGAAATGGCTTTTCAGAAGATAAGCAGTTAAGACAGCGTTAATAAAAACCTTCTTTGCAACACTTACCTTTTGGTGGCCACTTGGGAAATGCTGCCTTCTTTTACGTTGCTTCTTTCCTGTATTATGCAGGAAAGAAAAGTATTTGTCTGGTTCTGCCCATAGCTCTTGCAGTTTAAATCAGGCCAGTCACAGATACTTAGGTCATGTTACATGTTTCCTCCTGAATTCCAATTTTTCAAAAAGTTCAAGAGTCCCAGCAGATCAAATTAATTGGGGAGTGAACTCTGAATCTGTTTCCTGACCTTCCTTCTTCCCTTAGTCTTTGTTTCTTTTGTCCTCACTGAACAAAGGTTGCAGCAATCCAAATGTTGGGAATTTCAAATAGCTGGTTTATAAATAAGGACCCTACACAACCAAAAAATGCTACACAAAGATTATTTCACTTTTTGTAGTATTATGTTAGACCAAGAAAAGTGGCATTCATGTTAAAATCTCTATCTCTCTCTGAATGAGTTTTAGGGGAAGAGTCTATTACATTACTTACGACGTGGCTGCTGCTATTCAAACATGAGAACTACTGAAGGAGCAGTGAGATTATTTGAAGTGAACAGATATGAACTGGTTCTGTCGCAAAGGCAAAAACTTTAGTTAAACTTTCAAAACTAGATTTCATTCTTTGTTCACAGAATAATAGCTGTAATGACAGATCTGTAAGGTGGAAACATTATGGAAAATAAAGGAACTTTTCTCACTTTTTCTCCCTACATTTCTATTATATCTTCACCATAAATACAGTAGACTAAATACTGTATCGTATTGTTTGCCTTATGGCTTTACTGACTGGAAAACATTTTCAGATGAACTATATATCATGTGTCCTGCATAAGGGGCGAGTCTTATATTTGGTAAGCAATTCCTGGTACTGAACTAAAAGTTCAACTATTAATAAGATATTTAAATTTGACAGAATTCACACTTTCTATTAAAATCCATGTATTCATCATTTTGGTACATAGTAGTGTGTAAGGAATACGACTGTCAGGAAGAGTAAGCCAGAAGTAGCTAATAAGAGGAGTCCAGTAAAAACTTGCAGCTGAAGGAAACCATACCCTCTGCTGTGAGACTTGGTTACTCTATTAAGGATATGTGCTTATCACCATCTTGGCTAATTACCATTGTCACAACCGAACAAGTGGCTGTTTAGCAAATAGTAAGATCCCTTGATCACCTCCAGTACAGGTCTGGGGTTATCATTTATAGCCTGTGTAAAACCTCAGTATAATTGTAACTAAATCTCCCATGACAAAATTTTGAAATTATTTTTCATCTTGGCATGTCAGATGCATACCGTGCATGCCAAATTTTCAAGCATTAGTTCAAAAATTGTCTGAATATAACTTATAGGGTCACTAATGCACCTGAATGGCATTATTAGGAATTTCGTGAAAGATGAAAAAATATATGGGCCTAATGAATATTTAACCAGAAGTGCATTAATTCTTTTTATTGTTTATCAAAGTTTATTGCTCATTATCAAAGTGGTTTGTAAGATTAAATTTTAGATAGAATGTAGTATGCTAAATCATAGAGGCTTTTTTTTTTTTTTTCCGGTTGATGATAGAATTAAGGAAGTACTCATAGGTTCCTCTGTAGGAGATTTAGTGAGCTTTGTTATCTGTCACTTTAGACCTAAATCTTTGGGCTTTGAGTTTAAGGAAAAAGGGTATAATCTCAAGCACCAAATACTTTTCTTCATTTCCATACTGCCTTAGCTAAATATCATTGATGTTGCCCTCAGCCTACCACTGAGTATTTTAAGGTCATGGAGGAAAATAAAGCATGGTATGGTTTTGATTTCACCAAAAGCTGCTTTCTCCAGAAACAAGGTGCTGCTGTTGATAGATGATACCGTGCTTCTGTACCAAGCAAACCAGCCTGTAGCACCTTCTTAGGTGTGAAAATGGTGATCAGTTCAAAACAGTAGTTCCCTACAAGTTTCTGCCACTATTCAGAATGCAGGTATTTGCTTAATTAAAGGTAATGATAACGAGGATGTGTTACTGCTCAGTATTTTAAAAATAAAGTGATAGTAGAAATAGTTTCATGATGATCACTGCTACCAGTATTTCTGTCATCTTAATGAAATCACCCTTTCAACGACGGTCGCTCATTTTCATATTCATATCTTACAGACTCCTGAGATGAAGGGAATGATATTGTAGTTTCTTGCTCTATATAACTTCATACCAACAGCTTTCTCTTTCAGTTTTTATTGCATAAAAATCAGGTGAATCTAATCCAGAATAAATACATTTAATAGAAGTGGAAGAAAAAGGCATAGAAGTAAAAAATGTAACATATGCAAAGGCATTTAATCTATGTAGATTTTGCATAGATGCTCAGCAAGTGGAGGCTCTTTAACTTTCTGATTAGGTTTCTCAGGTTCATGAAATATATGCTGTTTTAAGAAGTAATGAAGACTACTGAGGAACAAAATTTGTTCTTGTCTCCTTTCCTCTTTCAACAGCAGTTTTAATGATATATAAAATCAGCAAGCCTTTAGGAAATCTCTTTTTAAAGAAATAGAAAATCTTAACCTAAAGAATTCTGTGGAAATATTGCCTGGGGATACCAAATTTATTCTGCATTTTAATGAAATCGCAAATGAGTCAATTTAAAACTAGTATACCATAAACTATGCTTCCTTCCTACATCTGTTCATAAACATGGGAGGATGTATACCTGGGGGAAACTTCGTTCCTCTTACATGCAAGGAGGAAAAATTCTAACTAGGAATACGTATTTTTCCACATTCCCTGTAGGTAAACATCACAGAGGAAAGCCTAGTTAAGTTTCATTTCCAAGACACAGAGCTTCTTGTCACTTTTCATTCTTAATAAAGTTTGGTGGAGTCAGAAGTGTGTCACTATGTATATCCGTGTAGCGTCGCAGTTTGCATTGAGTCAGCTGAGTGTAACACTTGACTAGCAAACCATACAAACCATAACATCAAAACATAAGACTAGGAAAAGTCTTATTTAGTAACAGCTTGTTTTGCAGAAAGTTTCGTGGATTTTATAGTGACCAGCAACCCTCTCTTTAGAGAAACCTTAAAAAGACCAAAACGAAACAAGCTTTGAAGACATGTTTAGTAATCAAATATAATTGAAATAGATATATGTAATTTCTAGGTCTTCTAAATGGACATTTTTAGAAGTGAGAACTGAAACGGGCAGGGAGATTATAAATGAACCCTTGTGTAATTATTGTCTGTTTTTGTCAAAACTGGATCCCCAAACTCTGCTGAATTGTATTGTGTATGTAAGTAGTTCTAAAATAGTATTTATGCTAATTGATGTAATTAGACATCAGCAGTTACACCTGACAACCTGGATGTCATCCATTAAGTCACACAACGATATACTGCTTAGGTTGACTTCATTTTGTTTAAAATGAGTGGGACACGAATAGAGTAATTAACTTTTGCCAAAACATGGGTCCTAAATCCATGTCTCTCTTGACAGCAATGATGGTCATAGTCGTATTTGGTGAATGGAAGGTATGTTTTGACCAATGTTAACTTTTTTTTTGTGACACTTTGAGTACTATTATTCTTATATTTCTCCTAAATTAACCATCCATATGACTTCAGAGAGGTAGAACTTATGGCAAGAACTGCAAGTGTTTCATTCATGTTAAGCAGTTGCACCAGTAAGACTGTCAATTTAAATGGTAGTAGATGTACTTCGTAGACACTTATGGTATTACCTGTGCTCGAAATAGAAATATTCCTTGGAAAATGTTAACATTTATTCTCATTGATTCAAAACTGTTGCTTCATTGTATTATTAGGGGATTTGCTGTCTGTGCAGTGTAGGCCAGCATAGCATGTACTTTATGGACTTCATATGCTCAAATTACATAAAGACGGTGCTTCATGAACCCAGTCACAATTAAAATATACAGTGAGGTTTACATTGCAGTTGCAATCTTGAGTACTTCTTCAATTGGGTAGTCAATCTTGAGCAATCCTGAATAATTCTTGAATTCATTTTTGTTCCTGAAATGCTTGGAGGAGTTTAATTGTCTGAAGTTTAGAAGGAAGATTCAAACTTAAGAGTACAAAGGTGGACTCTACTGCTTACCGCATTAATTGTGGAAGTTTCTTGTCCCTAAAAGTATATATGGCCTTAATTGGCCCATGAAGATAATACTACATTTCTCATTGCCATAAGTAGCAGTAGAGAAACTGAGAGATCTGCCCTCTGAATTGCTGTTCCACCATCATCACAATATGACCTCCAGAAGGTGTTTTACAAAGATTACCATGTAGTGGGAATGCTACAGCGATACATACTCTCCCTAGTTCCTGTAAATTAATATTTTCGTAGCATCTCTTAATTTCTATACTGAATCAGTTAGAAATGCTCACAATATTTTAACAGCTTTTCTTCTTCTAATATGACACTTCTGTTTGAGGTGAAAGTTGTGCTCTTCTCCATCTCTAATTAATTGTGCCAGCAGCCATAACATTTTATTATGTGATTCATACAGCTTTTATTTGGCATGAAATAGAAGTGAGCTAGCTTTGGGGTATGAGCTCTTCCAAGAGCAGAGCCTTTAATTTAATTCTCTTTAACATCACCTTAGAAGATACTTAAAGATTCCTTTTAGTCTTGCTCAGGTATTTTTAGGGACCTTGGTGGTTGTTCTCTGCAGAAGTTGTTAGGTGACAGTTCAAAGATCAGCCATCCTGGCGATGTTCCTTTTCTTCTGCATACACTGTGCCTCTCCAGCCCTGCAGTATAGTTTTGCCAGTTGGTATCTGATCTCTGCTCACCACAGCATGATGACAGGGCCTGCCAAAAGCATTAGGGCGAAAGTAACCTTACTCTGTAAACCAACCAGTTGTCATTCACCATTTCTCTTTTCTCAGCTCTAGGTGTATTAATGTGTTGCAGTGACATCGATTGTGGTCAAAACACTTATCAAGGAAAATAAACAGTGGAAAGAGAATAGCAGAACAGGCTCTGTAGATAATAAGATCCTTTCTCCCTAGCTTTCGTACAGGATATTTACTCAAAGCACAGTGTCAGAGTGGATATACCTCAGCCAGGGCATCAAGGGAAAGGATATGTTCCAATTACAGAGAGATAAAGAACTTAAGGTTACAGTCTGCTTTCTGCGGTAGAGTCATCATTAGTCATGCATTATTGCACGACACCTTAAATATTGGGTTTAACTTAATTAACAGATCATTGTGTTTTGTAATAATCTCATATCTAAGATATGTCTGTCCAAGATTAGAATAAATTTAGTAGAATGTTGTCCATGGTAGCAACCTTTAACTCATCAAGGTAGCTATATTAGGTAAACAGGGTGAAGACTTTTTGGTTCTAGTGGTTGATTAGCAAAGGCTGGATCTATGTGGTTTAAACATAATATGAAGCAAGATGAAGGGAAGAAAAAAGAATATTTTATGATGGAATAATTTGACATAGCTCCCTTAAATCTCTGCCTTCTACTTAACGTCATGTTAGTTCAATATTAAAAAGGTTCAAAAAGTAGATGGTATTAGGTCACTGTTGCTGAAACAAATGGACAAAAGTGGAATAGCAGTCCAACATTTTAACATCCAGTAAAGCTGAGATCTTATTTCTGGTTCATGGTGGGACAATACAAACAATCAGGCAAAACCTGGGAACTTGGGCTGGCAGTTTTAAGAACTCATCTACCCTATCCATGTGCTTCCGTAGCAACCAAAGGGAAGATTAATCTTCGGCTCCTGTGACATTGACACCTATATACAAAAAATAATTTCGTCGGAGAATAGTTACTATTCACCCCTGTGGCCATTACATGAATATTTAGCATAAGATCAAAATGCTATAACCGTGTTCTTGCCTCTGATTCAAAACACACTATCAGGAGTGATTTGCTGTTAATATCAGAGATCCTCTAGGTGACAACTGCCTTTCGGCAATCAGCCTTCATGAAATGGCATTCAAATGCTGTCTGATTTGCAAATGCATAATTCTCCAGGGCTTTCTATAGAATAACCGGAGATACTAAGTACAGTTTTGTCTTTCCAGAAGTGGCTTTGGGAGGTTCTGTGCTTGAAGTTAGTTTTATTCGTGTTTTGTAACTTACTGATATAATTCTTCAAAGCAAATTCCTTAGACCTTTTTCATTTTTAAGATCTATTGGTTTACCAAGAAACAACTTCAGAAAAAAACCCTAAACAAACAGTCCAAAGTATTAAAGACTCTGTGGGGATGAAAGAACAAGTCTGGTAAACGTACTTTGAATTACAGTAACACTTGCAAACTTTAGAGCTTTGAGCCAAGCATAATCTAATTTATGTGTATACAGTCAGTTTCTGATTCTTTTTTTTCTAGAAAATTATGTAAAAAAAACCAAACAAAACAAAAAACCCCAAAAAACCCACACCAAAACCAAACCAAGTTACAGACTTCTCAGATATCTCTGTCCTTCAACAGATTCCAAAAGGTCAAAACTGTCATTCTGATATTTACGGGGTACCATTCAAAACTGTAAGCTGGATCTTCTGCCCATTTTCCTCTCCCGTGTATTTTCTCTTAAAGGTTGGTACTTACTGGGAGAATTAAGACTAATGGGATAACATTACATCGATGTCGGTGTCTTTGGCGGAGGGCAGCAAATCTTTTCTTCCAGTCCAAACTAATTATCTCCCTACTGCACACACAAACACTTGAAGTAGAGTGTATCTTACAAGTTGCCTATCTATTTCGCTTCAGGTTTTGCAGAGCCAAGAGGGTGAGTGAGAAATGCATTTAAACATTTAACCATTAAATGTTTAACCATATTCCAGTGAGGATTGTGTTGTGGAATGGACTGTAGACATAGAGTAAAATTGCAACATTCACTGTCAGTACAGAATGTCTCATACTTTACTTTCTTCTGTGCACTTCCCTATCTGCATAGCTTTGAATATAGCAAAACTATTAACTCCTGAGAGAAGAGTTTATAACATTGAACAGAAGAAGAATATTTTACAAGCCTGGCAATGATTTAAATATTTTGCAGGCAATTTCCTTGCTTTTAAGCAAAACTGATGGTAATACACGTTGCAGTCTCTCAAATGAGTGTGTGCTTCCAGGTTTATGCAGAAATTCGTAAGTGCTTTGCTGAATGGGGGTCACTGGCCTGTGCTGAGTAGAGATGGACTTGGGCACATCATTAAATGTAAGCACACACTTATGTGCTTTGCTGATTTGCCTTAAATACACTACATCGCTAAATATTACTTATTACTAAGGAAAGATTGCTAGGATAATGAACTGTAAATGGTGCCTTTCCCAAGGGTATAACGCCCTTTATAAGATCTTTTAATGCATCTGTGTAAAGATATATAGCTTTTTGCTTATTACGCTACACTTACCTTTGCCTCTGACTTGAATGGAACATGTGCCATGCAGTATATTTACACAGATCTAAAATGAGGGAGAAAGGCTTGTCAAGAAGTACTGTAGGCTGTTAAATGAACAAAAAATGACAGCTAAAGTTTATGGTCTATACAGACGGATGTATAGAAACAAAAAAATTAAGTTATTCTGTGTCACAAAGTATGATTTCTTATTCCAAATGAAATATTAGTTGATAGAAAAATCCCACACTAACCATCAGTTTAGAAGACGATCAAAGATATGTGAAATAGAATGAAATGTTGAAGAATATTTACAAAACCTTCAGTTCAGGTTGCAGTCAAAGTCTTCCATTGAGTTCTCTTTTCATACTGTTATTTTCTCATTTCTAAAAAGAAGGTTTCTAACCACCATAGGAGTGAGGTTCTTGAACTGCCTTTGATAGAAACAAAGGCAAAAAAAAAAAAAGCGCTAATTCTAAGGTAGAGCGATCTTCATCAGCTTATTAAACTGATTATAAAACTTGGCCTCAAGAGTTGAGACTGGCCTCATGACAGAGATTTCCCTTGAAGTCTTGAGTACCTATATGAGAGCAATTTGGAGATAAATCACCATTTCAAGTGTAAGAGAACTTTTCCATGTCCAGCTGTGACATGCAGTTAGCATTACCAGGCTGATGTTTTACCAATAGTATGAGCAAAGCTTGTCCACTGTTCCCCTGTCCTCCGTGCCTCCTGGCACCATGAGCAGCAGAGATGCTCTCTGTTCTCTTCCTGCAGCTGCTTTATGATTTATCTGAAATTCAGAAATATCTTGGCCTTAAAGGTTTCTGGATTCTGCCCACTTCTCTCTCCTGCCTGTGCCTTCACAGTGAAGCCACTCAGTAGTCCTGTTCTATCCCATCGTAGAAAGTCTCCTAACTATGGGTTTTCTTAAGAACAAAATTCCAAAGGATTTAAATCAACTGAGACCAAACTATCTGTTAAGCTGCTTTGCCAAATCAGCTCCTGAGCTTTACCATCCCCACTTGCTACTTCTTGACCCTTTTAAGAACATGAGCAGAGGAGAGGTTGCTCTCTGGTGCGTCCTCCCCTAACACCCTCCAGCTAGCAGGAACCATAGAGTCTGGGAGCACCAGTATCGGTCTTGCACCTGGATACCAGGACAGCCGAGCTGTGTATCCTGACCCTAAGATCATGCCTCACTTCACATTCTTATTCCTTAGTAAAAGTAATTCATGACTGAACTTAGTACTTCTCTCCAGAGTGCAATCTCCCATTGTTCTCTCAGAGTAGCTATTAAAATGGAAAAACTGGGTTTGTTTTACAGTTACTTTAGAATGCCATTATTTTTGTTATGAAATGATTTATTTTACAACTAAATGTGTTAATATTTTAGCTCAACCTTGACCTCCTTTTGTAAAGAAAGGGAAAACAGAAGACGAGCTAAATATTCCTTTTACTTCTAAAAAACCCTCCATTATCTCTATCCCTGCTTAGTTCTCTTGCTATCACAATATATGCATACATACATATAAATATAGAAAAAAAGTATGAAGAAATTGTACTATCCTGTGCATGCAGAAGAGAAATTAACCCAAATTACTGTACTGTTTGCTGTATTGAACCTGCCATTTTGTTTTGAAATAGAGCAGAAATTCCAACCACGGGTGCACAAAGGCAGGATCTAGAGTCTCGTACCTGATGAGAAACAGGTGTGGGAGGCTGTTACCGGTATTAGCTTGCTGAATTTGTTTAACAACATTGTTCTTTACTAATACTTGCACTTGTTTAAGGTCAGTCTGTTCTCATCAAAGGAAACATTCTTAAATACTTCTATTGTAAAACTGAAACCAAGATTTTGGCCTCCATTTTTGTCTCCTTTCTTTTCCTCAGTATGAAATATCTCTGTATTTACTTTTTCTGAGTATCAAGGCCCTTTGTGATATACAGATGGACAGATGACCTGCAAATAATGTAATTTACTGTTTTATTGAGAGGATTTTTTTTGAATTCTAAGTAATAATTAAATTATATGTAATGAATGTTTTAGTAAGAACGCATATTTCTCACTGACTGTTGGAAATAAGATTATTTTCTGATTGTACCTAGCAAAATCATTTTGCTGTAATATCCTTTAGTTTTCAAAACAGAACTTGATTACTTCCTCTGGAGAAAATAAAAAGAGGAAGAAGGATAATCTTTCTTGATTTATTTTGATTAGAAAAGCCAACCCATTTTCATTTATAGTCACGTACATCTAGCTCCACCTTAAGCAAAATAGCTTAAAATAGTCCTCCATACGTACATTAGGACATTTTTCAATACTATACATGTTTTTAAATGTGCTTTGAATTTAGTGTGTTACTTGTCGGACTACATAAGTGAAATCTCAAAGAAGTTTATCATTAAGGCAATTTGCTAATGATGACTAGGAGATTCCTGTGGTCATGTGAAGTATCATCAGCTCTAATAATATTCTCAGCAGTACTTGGATGGTAAGTGAAGCCAGCATAGTGCTAGCACTAGTACGGTGGGATGCTTAGGGGTATGCAAGTCAAAATTATGTGCTGATACATTTTACTAGTGAAAAAATACGGAACTCGAATTTCAGTGAAATATGAACTTAAGAGTCAGATAACAAATATACATGTCAGTATAGACAAGCTTTATTTATATACTGGATCTGGAAGTGATTTCTAACAGAAAAGTAACCTTTTTTTCTAGCTAGATTTGAAGGGAAAAATGAGAGGATGCTGGCTTGCAATAGAGCACATTCAGAGGTTGGACCCTTGTCACCTCTTACAATTACACGTACCTATTGCAACTTCTCTTATTTTTCAGCAATTCCTGACTAAACAGCAATTACCTTCAGTGTGAGGGGCATACAGGGAAAGAAAGAGCATTTTATACTTGTGTATTCTATGGATTTGTGCTTTTATTTCACTTGACAGAAAGAAGCACAGAAGATAAAACAGGCAGCATTAGGTTTTGATTTGGGTTTTTTCTTTTTAAATGTCCTGAGACACTAACATTGTTCAGGCTGCGAGATTGAGAATTTGAACACTTTTATTTCAAGTGTCATTGCTTATCATTATGATAAAAAGACATTGCAACTGAGAGAAAGAAGATAGTTGTCTGTGTATATTTTCAGACCCTCTTTCCAGTGGGTATTTTCAAACACAAGATCCTGCTGAATTTGAAGTTCATGGAGGTTGATTGATGCTTTAATTGATTTAAAGCTGATTTCTCTTAGAACTGTCATTGGAAGACTGGAGGTGGTAACACAGCTTTCATGATGAGCACTGCATATGGCTTACTGATAAGGACATTGGAGGGGAAACACTATATTTAAAAATTTTCAGGATGGAAGGAAGAGAAGAGGGGAGGAAGGAGAAAGCTCTGACAGTGTTAATGTTTCTCCTGGATCCAAACCGGCACAGAGTTCTGCATCAGGGCCAGAAGGATTCAAAATTGAAGAACTGGAACCCAGATCAAAGCAAAGCAAAAGAATTTTTCAAAACAGTAGCACTTATTTAAGAAAAATGCATATAAAACCAAAAAAACAAAAACCACAAAAAACCAATAAAACCCAGCATAGTGGTAAATTATTACAAGACTTGGATATTCCTCAAAATACTGTGACAAATTCCTCTGTTACTGTCTAATTTACCTTCTGCAGTCAGTTTAGCCCAGATGACTTGAAACTCAGACATATAGATTTATATATACTTGTATGTGATTTTGCATTTTAAAAGGCACATTATTTTAGACTTTACTTTCTGGTTTTGATATTACTTCAGGTGACTGAAAATGGCTCTTTTCTCTAATTTTTTTAATTCTCATGGCTTTGGAAGTTGCTCAAGTTCATTCACACCTTGAGAACAGCTTGAAAAACTCTTACCAGTCTGTTTCTGAAGAGTTTCTGATACCCAAAATGGGAAAATGCAGTAAAACTGGCAGGTACTTTTAGAAATCTTAAGGTCGTGCATCATACTATGATTTAAGTGGAAACATAATAGTAAACAATCTATTCACTGGAATTTGTTAATTTAATTTTATGATCTTTATGTGGAAGATGAATAACCCTCACAAGATTTGTGCCTTGATTCACATATCTGTCTTAAAAACTGGAATTTTAGTTGTGACATCTTTTGCCGAAGTGCAGTTGGACATATGTAGTACCAGCAGGGGCTATTCTGCCTCCAGGGTTTTGATTCTTTATAGGTCTGCCAACACTTTGGAACCCATATATAGAAATAGATGAGGTAAGCAGATGTTATTTATAGCATTTATTATGTGTGAGGTTTTTTATTACTTTTTTTTAGTGGTGATATCCTTTGAACCTTCTTTGGCTATAAAATGAAAGAACAGTGATGATTAAGTCTATTTTATGCAAATGTAGGTAATGATCCATTAACCCATGGTATCAAAGCTATTTTCACATTCATAATTCAGTGACCTTCTAATATGGGGAAAATAAATACAATTCCAGCCTATTCTGTTGAACTAATTCATTTTCTAACAGTATAATATGCTTGTAGTAAAATAATCAAATTTTGAATTATAGCTGAGAAATGAGGAGCTTAGTGTTGGACACACAACCCCCCACCCCCAATTAAAAAGCAAGCAAACAAACCACCAAACCACAGACTTCAAAAGTGCAGTGTTTTACTTTTGGTTTTGGCACTTGGATGTCAGAGTGTAAAGAGCAACAGTGAATAACAAATAACTGTAACAGTGATAAGAGAAAAACTGTTGTAAGAATAGTACATAGCATTAACAGACAATGAAATCAGGGTCTCTTTTTTTAACATTTTTCTACCCATATGTGTATCTTTGGACTACTTGTGACTGGAAAAGGTACCTGCATCTTCTGTTTTATCCATATGGTCCCATAGTAACAGATGCCTGAAATGGCTTAGGAAAGGTGTGACTCATACTATCTGCTGGATTTTTCCTGGCATTTTTTCCCTTGATTTGTCAAAATATTGCACAAAAGAATGTTCATTTATAGGATTACAGATTAAAACCTGCATTTAGAACTGCTGTCATAAATGCCTGCATGCAGTCTGGCTGTCTTTCCTGCCAAGGACTGTTAATGCTTAAATTAGCCATCTGATGGACTGGTGCCTTGTTGTTCACAAATGTCAACTGCTTATGAAAGAAATAACAGGTTTTTTCCATCAATTCACAGAATAACATTCTGAGTGAGCTCATAAACACCGCTAATTGCTTGCTAAAATTTGCGTGCACTTTCTTTTGCATTGTTTAGTGCTCCATTGTACATTAAATAGCAGCACATAGAGCTGCCACCAAGACTGCGAGTAGGACTCTTCAGACTTCGTCTCTTTGAAAGAAAAAGTGCCTGAGACAAGAAAGCAGAAAACTTGATCTCAGTCTTATTTCTTGTTTCTGGTTATAATTTTATATAATTATTAGGTAAATAATTCAAATTACAGGCTTTTTCTCTATATAGAGTTTATTCAGATAAAAGGCATATTAATTCCCTGTGTTTATCTTCCACTGAAGTGTACTTAGTGTTTAAGATGATTCTTTTTTGTCTTCTCCATGTCCTTTTTGCCCTCCCCCTCCAGCTCTGAATTCCCCAAAATCCAGAACCTGTATCAAAGTCCAAATGAATAAAAAAAAAAAAAAAAAGCCAAACAACCAACAAAAAACTGTTTCCAATTTAGGAAGCAGTAATTAAGAAATTTCATCTTCTAAAAACTTTTTTCTTGAGTTGTCCAAAAAAACCCAAAATCAGATTGTGATATTTCTTACAATGCTATTTAATTTCTGAAATCATGTTACCAAAATAGCTATTTAATTTGTACTTTTCAACAATTTTAAACTAGTCCTCTACTGTAGTCTTAGGAACTGTTCCTTAGACCATATTTTACTTCAGACATGTAGCTATCCCTTGAAGCTCAGGCATCCCCAGTATGACTAAAAATGTGATTTTTACAGCTCTCTACCAAACTTTTCTGAGAAGCAGTTAATCAGTTTGGGTAGCTACAAATATCTGGAATTCCCATAGTTCACTAGCAGTTTATTTAACAATAAGCATATGGAAATATTTTCAAAGGAATAGAGGCTTTAGTGGATAGACTGAGAAAACAAAGTGCCCAGATGGAATATTGTCACCGTCGATGTCTTTTGTATCAAGCATGAAGATAAGTTTTGCCTATGTAGGTCTCCAATGGCAGAGCCTCCAGAGAAGTTCTTTACATCTCTGCCTCCTCTCGACCTGTTCCAGAAAGGCTAGTCAGCACATTCAAAAAATGAATGTTCTTACTATTAGTTTAACAATTTCATATATCCAAACTTTCAAATAATCAGAACATGGTGAGAATATAGGCCTAAAAAAGAGGCAGCTGATTAAGATGGTAGTGCGAGGGGCAGGGTCACCTTGGAGGTCAGAAATGACAGCAATCCTTTGAGACTTGATTTGTTTGCAGTGGGATTATGTTTCCCAGAGCACCCTCTCACAAGGGAGATAAAAGGGAAATTTTTCTTAAATATCTACCATCTTGAACATTTTTATGTTTCCAAAATTCACAGCAAATAAGACAAATCCTCTTCCTGATTCTTCCTCTCGTAGCACCATCCCTAGGCTTGGTTTTGTCCTGTTCTATTTACAGGAAGGACAGGTCACCAGAAAAGGGGGAAATGACCAAGTGTGCCTATTCCCAAGGTGCATAATGTACTTGGGACAGGCTGTGAGGATTATTGCAATACAGTATGTTATTTGAGAAAGAAGAAATTTCTATTTCCTAACTGACAGTGAAGGAATGTTTAAAGCAGTTGTTTTACTTACCCAAACTGAATTTGACCATGATGGGCCACACTTTTTAAAAAGGGGTAAGGGACTGGTTAGCCAAAGCCGGCAATTAACTGTTACGTTTTATTTCCTGCATGTTATCTGCATGTGGGATGGTAAAGTGTCTTGCTTTCAGAATGTGAGTGTATGTGAGCCAGCATGTGAAAATGAAGACGAGGGCACAAGAGATCTGGTATTCACAGCAGGAACTTCAAACCTCGTGTCTGGCATGCACTACTTACTTTTAATAGCTTGTGCTCTGAAAATCTGTTAAAAACTCCTTATGCTAGTTAAAAGCAGGCAATAATGAGTCCACAAGTAACTGTTTGCTTTGGACCATAATGGAATATGGTGGTTTCCTGACTAGACTCAAGCTGATGAAAATGTTCAAATATAGATGTTGTGAACACAGTAGGCTAACAGCAAAGGGTTGGCAATATAAACTATTCATCAGATATGAACGGTGTACAAAATGGCTGTATCAAAACATAACTGATTTGTGAGTTTTGCAGCATATTTAATCTGTGTTCAAACTTCTTTTCTTAAGCTGTATCGATTCCCTAAGCTTGTTAAATTTGTAACTGATCATAATTAGCAGTAAGTTTCTAGGCTACTCTTGTAATAATAGAGTACTTTCTTTTAAAAAGGCTACAGGACCTTGTATATAAATTATATATAGGATTAGGATAAGTAGGCTTGGTTAACTTAAGCTACACCAATGGTTCTAAGAAATGTCTTACACCTTTTTTGTTTTTATATGGATTGGATAAGAGGTTCCCAAGGCTTTTTTGAATAAGTAATTTTCTTTTTTTTTCCTCCCTCTTTCCTTGCCTGTATTTCTTTGTGGCTAAAAATCAATTGACTAGATGACTCCTTTTGTTTCATTTATTGTTGTTGCATTTTTTGTAGTTTTTTTCTTTTTTTTAACTCCAGCCCTACTTTCTAATCCTCTTAAATGATGTAATTTATTTTTTTAAATTATATGAGAGAGTAGTGTGGTCTAGACATGGCTTCAACTGGTATTTTGGTTTGGCGGAAGGGTTGAGGTTTTTTTAAGTTTAAAAGGTATTTGTCTGTGGTTTGGTATCACGCAAAAAATAGCTAGTCATCTCCATGTTGGCTTGTGAAAATTGTCCTGCTTCTGCTACAGGACATCACTTTCACTTTATTTAGATCAGCTGCTGTGCTCCAGCAAAGTACTCTGTGAGAAACGAGCCATTTCATTGTGCATTAAGAATTAATAGAAAAAACTAGTTAACATGGAGTTTCTGTGGAGAATCTTGATATTGTGATCTTTTTCTATGCATTATTTATGTATATTTCTTATAGTGGTGCGTGAAATGCATAAGCATTTGGCATTTTAACACTGCACAGAGCACACTAATGTAGAAAAGAATTCATGTGTGTTGAAATTGCTTCTGTGCCACATATTCACTTAAATGCCAACAGCTCATTGTCGTAGTTACATGGGGTGAATAAAGGGGTTGGAGACATGCAAAATTTTCCTTTTCTGTAGACTAAAGAAATTTATTAGAAAACAAGTGGAGTTCTATTACTTTGAGAGACATATCAGGGAGATGAAATTTCAACTCATGTTTCTTTGAGATTTTCTGAGGCAGTTAGAAAAGAAGTACAAGATTCAAAGATGATTGTATCAGTGCAGAGCATTATTTGATGTGGTTGAGGGTTATTGTACACTTTTGCTGCTGTTTTCAGTGAACTTTCAATAAAGTAAATAATAAAAAATTTAGGCACAGATTAGCAGTAACTAAGAATATGGTTACTTTTATTTAGTGGTGAAGTTAGAAAGGCAGTGAACAGAAACTGCTCCTATGGGTATTGTGTACTCTGGTTTACTAGTATTGCTGCTTCAAAAGCTTTGTAAAGAGAAAAAGGAAATCTGCTGGGTACTATATAGTTGAATGTCATAAGCATGTGATATTCCATATCTTGAAAAATTAGCTGATAAAAGGAAGATTGTAATTATGTCACTGACCCTAACATTTTAGAGAAAAACAGTTAAATAATTTGCACTGATTTGAAATACTGTATTGTTTCTGGAAGACGATCTACCTCTCAGAAAGAAGTATTTTTGAAAAAAATTATATTAAAAGAGATATATGAATAGTAAAGCAGTTAAACCAATTTTCTATGCCATGTTTTTGCCCAGAGTATGAACTTTTCTCAAGGTCTAAAACTTTTATTCCCTCTCATCTCTATCACTGCTGTCCTCAGTTACACCAGGTTTACATAAGCTCCTCATTTTGTTTTGGTAGCATCAAAACTTTTCGTCTTGACATCTGCAACGTTTCAGTTTTTGCTTCATAATTTTGATTCATTTATCTAGATATATAAACTATGCTAAATCTATAGCGCAACAACATCTTTTTTTTTTTTTTTTTTTTTAGTAAGATACATGGGGTGCTTATACTACAGAGCACAGTGCAGTGTAATATCCAGAATTAGAAGGAAAATGAAATGACATTTCTTTTGTTTCAGAACTTCCAATGCAATTCATGTTATATAGGGATGTCAATTTTTATTTCACTGCAGTCTTTATTTTTAAATATATAAATATCTGTGTGTGTTTGTGTATGAATATACAAATGCATGAATATATATCTGCAAGCATAGTTTAAGAAATTTTAGGAAGAATTTCTTTCTGTATGTTTTTAATCAATACCTTTCTGTTTCTCTCTGCTCTGCAATAATTTTTGGCAATATCTGATGCCGTGTTCTTCAATCAGTTAGCTATATTGCTCTTTAAAAGCCTCTTCTCAACCACTAGCTCACTGGCTAGAGCACGGCACCAAAATACTGAATGGTGGTATAAGCAGGGCCTGGAGATGTAGCTCTTCCCTCCACCCACACTGTAGAGTCAGGTTTACTTTTTCTCTATTTTTTAGCTCAGTGACTACGTATGTAATCCGTATAAAATGTGATAGCAGAAGCAGATGGAGTTGCATAATACCCGACAGCGTAACAGTTTGGAACCCTCCAAGGAGGTGTGAAATAGGGATTAAAGTCTCCTCAGCTGGCGTAGGATATGGACCGGGATCTCTCCCGGGGAATGTTTTGTCAGCAGGGTAGGCAGTAGTAGGCAGGGGTACCTTTATTTTTCCTCTTTTTCCTGAAATAATCAGAGCTCATCTACGTGGTGAGCCTGACAAGTGAGAGAACCGAATGTAGTCTTGCCCTGATGGGTCTTGACCATAAACTTAAACATTTTCAGACCTCGTTTTTGTGCCTGCTCTGTAAGAGGATCTCTGGGTACCCATAAGCGCTAGAAAGTTGGATGTAAGCTCTTAATGTTTATGGATTTAGATGCCTAAGGCTTCTTGAAAATGTATTCTGGAGTTTTATACCAAAAATGTCAAATTAAAGTTACTTTGGCGATGACATTTTTGTTGTTTGTATAGAATTGTTCTTTGTAATAACCAAAATAACTCATCTGGGGACGGTACAGATGCCAGACAGAAGGATAATGTCGTGCCAATATTTAAAAGAGTAAATGCAACGGTTGTGGTGATTGCTGTCCTGTTAGCCTGATATTGATCCGGAGCAAAATAATGCAGTGGTTAATAGAAGGCTTGCTTTATAAAAAATTAAGGAAGGTAATGTAATTAATGTAACAGCATTGGCTGAGGGAAAATAGATCCTACCAAGCTACCTTGATATTGGTTTTGATGAGATTACAGGCTTGATTGATAAAACAAAGATGTTGATATTAGTCATATGCCTTGGAAAAAATATCTGTAGCATGTGATACTGTAAGAACAGAAGAACACCACGGTGCAGTAGATTAAAAATAAGCAACTGGTATATTTTAAACCAATTTTGTTTAAAACTATTTTGGCATAACTGAGTATATATGTTTTGAGGTTCTTTATTCTGTACTATTTAACACTTCTTATTACACCTAATAAGTATAACATGAGTATTCATAAAATTTTAAGATTACACAGGGGTTGGGAATGCGGTTAATGGTGATAGTAACAGATCAGATTCTGAGTGGCCGGAATTTCTTGTGTGCAAGCAAGCAGCATGTGAAAAAGCTCATGCCTTTAATAAAGTCACACTTTCGGAAAGGAAGGTCCTACCTAGGAAGTCATTACTCTTTCAGGCTGCTATTTTGATGGAAATGTATTAAATATGAGTTCTTAGTGCTATGTGTGTGTACACAAGATATATCAGGTAGGAATGGAAAACCGGTACCTCTAAATTTTGTCTGTTTATAAACAGTCAGAAAGTCACCTATCTCTGTCCACAGTTCAAGGCATGTGTTGACAATTTAAACAATATTCATAAAATATTTCCTTCCATAAAGATAAAAAGTCTATATGCTTTCCCTGTAATGGAGAGCTGGAAGAAAATAAAAGGTCTTAATGTGTCCAAATTGTAGAAGCAAAATTATGTCCTGACTTCATTTTTGGATGGGGAAACATTAATTTGATAGATAATTGGAGGGGAAGGGGTACTTTCCTGTCAAACAAATAATTGCTGAAGGCTGAAACCATAGCTGTATGATTTTGGCTGAACTTCTAAATAGTGGAAAATTCAAACAATTTTTTAGCCTTAGTTACAGAGGTGACTGAGCTGTCTCACTGCTGTGATCGTTTTCATTTTACACTGAAGGATTATTGTCATTATGGTGATAGTGGTGTGTTTGTGAGGCCAGCTGAGCCACTGTCCAGCAAAACATTCCAAAGTTAGGGAACCTGGAGCTTTGCTCAGTGAGGGCACCAACACTTCTTCCAGCAGAAAATTCCAAACACTGTTGTATGGGTGAATATGCAACTCTGTCCTATAACGTTTCTGTCTTAATAGGAATGCAATGGAAATTGCTGATAGCTAAAGACATATTAAAAAATTCCATGCTCAAATTCAAGAGCGGGTAAATGCTGGCTGTGTGAGTGCTGTCTGTAAGAGCAGGCAAAACCTCTAGCAAGCTAAGGAATCAACAATTGTGAAGAAAGAGCAATATATACCTTACTGGTATATATTATTTTGAGACGCTTCAAGACAGAAATGACAGTAAGTGGATTTTTGGAAGGTGAGGAAGAATAGAAGAGAGGTAGAACAAGCCCCATACCCGAGTTATGCAAGAGAAATTCCCAATTTTATTTTTAGCAAGATAGAAAAGTTGTAGAGAATAGAGCAATATGCTGTAAATGAAGAGTGCTGACAAAGCATATGTTGTTAAAAACTGCGGAAGGATAATTAAATCGGACAGAGAAGGCTGAGATTTTGTCAGCATTCCATAATACAAATGAAAAGAAGCCATTACAGTTGATCTTCCTTGAGGGAAGTGGTCTATGTATATTCATTTCTTAAATCGAAAAAGAGATTAAATGCTTCAATAAAAAAAAAAAAAAAATCTGAATTTTCTACTTCAGTTTATTATAAATATCCTGACAGAACTAGATTTAGAGTTCTACAAGTAGAAGAGATGAAATGGAGAATGTTTCTCAAATTATTTTTTAGTTCTTATTATGATCTTGTGTTAAGTTTTGCTGTAGAATTAAGAGGCCCTTTTAGGGAAAGGGAGCAAGTAGCAGTTGATCATGTAGGGAGAAGAGGAGAAACTGGCATTAGGAGGGTAGGTGCTAATTTTGAATATAGAATTGACTTAGAATTTCTATGCCAAATTAAGCTTTGTTTTAAGGGCTTAATTTACTAAAATATGTCTCTGAAAGGATCCTAGACAATATTCTAAGTCTAGTTTTTCAACAAACTTAAAATGGCTTTTCTTCTCTGCTGCTACCCTTGTGAGCACATAAAAATGAATAGAGTTCACTCACTGTTTGTATGCTTACATAATAAGTGTTATAAATCTGTGTTCAGGTATGTGCCCCTATGTGTAGCGTGCAGCCACTAGATAGTCATGCTTTTGATATATATATTTAATTATCTTATTGTTTAGTGTGCATTACTCTATCAAGCTAGATAAATTCTGATTGTCTTGAGAGTAGACGGGATAATAAAACAAGAACAGTAGTAAACCCCAGACTACAATTTCAGGTAAGCCTGAAACAAGTATGGTTAAATGTTCCTAAATACCCATATGCTTAACATAGCGATAATATATTTTGGTTTTGCAGTAGTTTTGGTGCGTGACCTGGTTTTGGGGTGAGGGGAAAATTGCTGAAAATAATCTAAGGCAAGGTTTTCCTTGTGCTATGCTTAGAAGTACAAGGAATGCTATAAATCTTTCACTGGAGGCAGCCTTCTGAGTTTCCAAATCTTCTGTCTTAATAGGAGATTCTGTCAAACATCTGAAACACCAAGGACCTCCTCATGACTGAGCCTCAGGCTCAGTTAACTCCATCCTTTACTGGTATTGAACAAATATTTTGTTGAAAGCAAAAGTATTTTTCAATTTGCCACCATTCTTACTAAAAGAGATTAAAAAAAAGTACAGAAAGTACCTGGTGATATCGTATGGTCCCTATATTAATCTGTTTTTTCCACCCCTGTGGTGTAATTCATCATGCATACAGCTTAAACACGAACACTTATTCGTCTTGCCTGGGCCTGGGATCCCTGTAATCCCCTGACCCAGGCTGGCTAGCTGAACAAAAGGAAGCCCTAATTAAATTATTGCATAAATTCCCTTTGGAGAAGCTGAATAAAATTCACTAGATGTAGGATATCCAGCTCTGAGCAGATGTGAAAGGAAATCTGGAAGCCTAATGAACTGGCAAAAAAATCCCAAATCTAAGCTATTGAAATCTGATTCTTTGAAAGATGGTTATTTTTGAAAGAATTGCATTCCCTTTTGAAACATTCTTGTTTTTTCTCAACCTAGCTAGTGTCTGGGAGGTTTGTTTGGATTTGATTAAATACATTGTAGTTATGACTGACAGTCTAGTTGGTGCAAAAGAGGGGAGCATCTAGGTTTGCTGCCTCGTTGCTGTGCAGCAAATAGAAACTTGTCAGAAGAGAAGCAGAGAACGTATCTGTTTCTCTGCTATGACAGGGTGCTGGAGAACTGCAAATATTATATGTAGAGCTTGTTGGCTTTGTGAAGCCAGCGGGGATCTGTCAGTTTGATATTTTGGGTGAAAATGGGAAGGGGAAGAAGGACTTCCCAAAATACTGTGTTAGTGAGAACTGTGCTGAAAACAGCTAAAATGACTGTGTTTGAGTGCCCTGAATCAGGTGCTGGGAGAGATGGAGAGCAGAACCTTGAGCATGGACTGTGATGGGCTGTGCACTCCTCCCAAATACCATCTTACACACGTGTGCAGTTCCTGAAACCAAGGAGTACAACTATAAGTGTGAAACAACATCTCAGCTGCCAGTACTGGCTAACCATTCAGGACACTTTTTATTTTTCTCAATTTAGAACAACCATAGATTTTGAAATACTAAAACTGCTCCGATAGAGTGTTGCCACAGCCTTGCAAGGCTTTAATTGCCTGCCTGTGTTTGTGGCTTTCTGTCTAACAATAACTGGTAAGTGAACGGATTTATTAACGGTGGTACCCCATGGCTTGTCATGAGTTTTGATGGAAGAGTCATCTCTTCCATTTCAGAATGGAGCTCTGTAACTCAAACTGAAATTGCTGTTTGATTCTGAACCCCAGCCCACAAAAACATACCTAAAATGACACACATGAGGACCAGCAGTGTTACATCATATTATATTATATTTAGCTGCCTGACAGCTGGGATGTTCCTTAACAAGAGGTAGTCTGGTAATAATACTAACAGTACAAAACCTGACGTGATACCTTAACAAACAGCATGCTCTTTCAGTTCTCCAGTGCTCTCTTAATGCCACTGCACAAGTAGCAGAGACAATTGCTCATTGACCAATTCAGTTATTTTTATGTAGTTGGACGTGTTGCTAATGCTAATCAATTAGGGTCTCCTTCTAGTACTGGGAAGTCTTTATTTGTCCATGGGACTGAAAGCATTATAAATCTCTTCAGAAAAATATCTTTCTAGAGAGAAGTGAATAAATTTCTGAAAAGATGAGGAAATCTCCCACTCTTTTTTCCTCTTCAATAAGAACTTTTTTCAGGGGAAATAAGGTGTTATGGAAGTATAGGCTCTTGTTTTACACTGAACAATAATAATGACGATGATGAAAAATAGAGTGAATCAGACGATTTGCATATGGTTCCTCTAGCAGCAGTGTTTCTGTTGTTTCCTTCTGTTCTGTCACTTAAAATCTGTTCATCTGTACAGTGAGCCATGTCGGGACCTGATCTGTCTGTAGACTAGTCAGTATTTTGATCAGTAGGGTTAGCTTTTGCACGTTCAAGCTTTCTAAGCAGGCTTGGATTGTGTAAGTGCTGGCTTTGGCACACAGGAGGAGGACAGCCGAGCCTGGGCTGCAGAGAAAGATCAGGAGCAGAGAGTTTAAACTGCCATGGGACTGTAGTCCTGGTGTCTTGTCTGACTGATATGTGTCTTGAATGGGAAGAATTTAGCAATTTGCTGGGTAAGTTGTTGTTTTAGAGAAAAACACTGGGTAACACTGTCTGATGGCTCAGGCAGAATCTCTTTCTGTTGATTTCAGTCCTTGATCTTTGTCATTAAGTTGTCTTTCACTTTTTGCAATACTGCAAATTTTTAGCAGATTTTCAACTCGCAGCTAATAATTCAGCATGAGTAGGTTCATGCTGGTTTAAATCTTGTCTCACTGCTGACCTTGTGCAGGGTGTTCTCAATCCCACCTTTGCACAGATACAAGTTTTTGAGAGTGGGGCAAGGAAAACATTCCTTCTGTCACATCATGTAAAATGGAGTTTAAATAACTTTTTTTGAAAACTATGAGAATGCAAAATCGAAAAAGAATTTTTTTTAAAAAAAGAGAGAAAATTATATTGGAAAATAGCTTTATAGTGAACTCTTGCCTCCTATTTCAACTAGTTACGATAACTCTTAGCCAATAACAAATAAAATGAAATAGTAGCTAAATCAAAGTTCAATTGGATCAGGTATACACTAATAACAATTATGCTTAAGGATTAAGAAGGATAAAAACAGCTAAGCTGGGGATACCAAGAGTCCAACCAATTCAATAAAGTCTTTTGGAAAGTAGCCACTAGAGAAACAGAAAAGATACAGGACAAATGGAGACTTACCCAACCTTGGGATACCTCACAGGTTTTTAACTGATGACTTAAGGAGAAAAGAAAGGCACTTCTTAGCTGCAATTTGTATCTGTGCCATCTTAAGTGATAGGCAATGACAGACTCCGCCCCGGCCTGTTTTTGAACCCATTGACTTCCATCAAATCCTACAGCAGTGTGTTACAAAATTGTGGCTTTAAATGGTGGCTTTACAACATTCTTACTTTTTACATTTATCCTCCTTTCTTTCTATGAAACACATGAAATAATATTTTTTTTTTTTCAACTTCATCATATGATTCAGTATTTTATAGACTCTGGTCTTGTTCCTGTTTCTTTATCAGACTAAAAAATTTTGCTCAAATTGTGGGTTGTGGGTTTTTTTTCCATTTTATTATCTTTTTTTTTCTTTTTTTTTTAAATTTAGATAGTGTGTATTTTGATGTTTTTTGCACTTTTCCATAGGTCTGCTCTAAATCCTTCATGAGGTAAGATGTCTCAGATTGCATGGAAAATTCTAGACATGGAATCATGAATTTATACAATGGTGTAGTGATGTTTTTGAGATATTCTTAGTAGTTTTCTATTTGCCTTTTTGAGCGCTACTGAGCATTAAGCTGTCACTTTTAGAGAACTGTCTGACATAACACCAGATGTCCTGTGTGTGTGGCAATGTATTATCTAGGGCCTATTATTGTGCTACGTAGGGTTATTTTTACCTGTGTGCAGCTCATTGCCATTGAGCTATATCTACCATTTTATCACCAGACATTCTGTATTGTATGTGCCTTTTCAATCGAACTTATGTACAAACATTCAAACTTGCCACATGATTTACTTAAATACTGACTATCATGGATCTGAGCATTGATCCTTGAAATAACCTATATCTATTATGGAGAAAAAAAAAAAAAACAAAAACCAAACAACTAATTTTACCATATCCTTTTTATCTTTTAGGAAATCTTTAATTCACAAGATGACCCTCTCTCTTATATCATGACAATATAGCTATTTTAAAATATTTAGGTAAGGGACAGTAGCAAAAAAGGTTATTATATAGACATAGCTTATATTAATTATTCTTTTCCAGAAGCTTCTTGTCTTTTCACTAGGCTTGTATAGACTTGAGAGGCACTTTAACAGTATTTTTCTCGGTGTATCCTATTAATTCTTGTACCTTATATGCACATTAGTTCTTTTCTTTTGATACAATTTCCACCTCTTACCTGAGATTACAAGTTTCATTTTGTGTCTACTTCTGTTTTATGTAGACAGTAATAACATACTGATTGCAGTCATACTGCACCTACTAGTAGTACTTCAAGTGATGTGAGTATGATCTGTCACATGTAGGTTGTTCATTAGTCCTATAAAGGAAAAGAAATGGAGTGAAATACCGTATTTTCTTGTAGTGTGTTGATTTTGCTTTGGGGGATGGAATTTCTCAAGAGGGATGGAGGAGTTTTTATTTGTGTTTACATGGGCAAAGGACTATGCATTTCTGCTGGAGAGAGCCAAGGTCAGCCAAGCTACTATACCTCCATGTTTAACAGTGCTTCATTCTGCTGAAAGGGACACGGAGATTTCTCTTACCTTGAAGACCCTCCCCACAATTTCTGATCTGGCTTAGGCTCAGTCCTGTTGTTGAAGATATGAAATGCCAAAAATGGAGGTCACCAGGGATTTTGGAGTACAGGCACAGAGGCATGTTAAAGGACAGTTAAGAACAGATTAATAGTCATATAGAATGGGAATATCTGAACAGTTTTAGTTGCTCTTTCTCCTTTTTTTTTTTTTTTTTAAAGCCATACTGACCACAGTGATAACTCCTTTTAAGCAGAAAACTAAGACAATTTTCTATGCCTGAGCTGATACTATAAAATCTATGTACCAGCCTGGATTTTTTTATGATTGTGGTCATTTATTTACATGAAGGGGGGAAAAAAAAGGTTCCCCTAGCAATTTTTTTAATCTAGATTTTTACTAAACTCACATTATGAAAATGACTTCCCTCTGAAGAATTGTTCTATATAAATTTAGCCTTCATGATTAAATTTAGCAATATAGTGAAAAAGAATTTTAATTCATTTAGAAAATCTCAATCCATCTCTTAATGAAGTTTCCATAATCAACTTATATGGGGGGAAAGAAAATTAAGAAAATTGAATATTTAACTATTAAAGTGTGACACTGTGCAGACCCCAAGACACTAGGAAAAAGAAAGTTCTGCTAGGCTTTCCTTTAAAGAACATTTTCCATGGTTGTCTAGAAGCACTAAATTTCAACATTAATTTTCAAAGTTCATTTTCATCAATGGAGTAGTACTGTGTTTTGAATAGCAAAATTCCATGTTTTCTTTTATTACTGCTAGAAAACTTACTCAGTTTAAGCTAAAAAAGATGTTTTGATACATTGTCTTTCTCAAATAAGTTCCCAGCAGTGAGAAATTACAGATTAGTGTCAAATGGTGATTCTCTGTCACTGAAATATGTTCTAAAACAGCAGCTCTCACGACACAAAGCTGTCTGGAATGGTATTATGTACTGCCTCAAAGACAGTGCGTATTCTTGACTTATTCCTGGGTGGATGTGAGGCGGGGGAATTAATAACCTACGCTGCTCTCGAAAAGATGTAATCCCCCCCCCCCCCCCCCCCCATTTTTCCCTGTGTAAGTTCTGCAATAAAGCCAAAAAATGAGATTTGGTATTAGTAATGTTTCTAACATTCTGAATTATTAATATTTTGATGATGGCTTTGTATGAATAAGATTATTCAGTCTTTCTGATTATAAAACTTAATAGTGATAATGACCTCAAGGTTAAATAACGATTATGTAGCACCTTTCAGTAGGGGAGTTCAAATGTTACATAAACATAATTAATTATGCTTTAGAAGGTTACTGTTATAAACATGTAAGTAATATTAAGGGGAAGAAAAAGTTAGCAAAACCAGTATTTTGTCCCAAGTTCACATTGTGAGCCAGGAAGACAGAGATGAGGGCAGAACGTAGCAATCCTGAGTTTCAGTCCCTGTCTTAATCCCTGGACACAAATACTTTATTAAAAACAAACCAGAGCAAACCACATTAAAACCAGAGAAATAGCCAACTCTGCACTCAAATTGCTATTCGATTAACTTCAGTTAGCCAAATGTGGGGGAGGAGCGAGTAAATGTGAGTAAAAATTTGGGGGAGGCAGATTTTTTTAATCAGAATGTCACTTCAGTGGTATTGTGTTGAGGTATGTGTGATGGACACAAAGAAACTCAGCAGCAGAGCACATGTAAGTGCCAAGAAAAGGTGAGATTACCCCTCAAATAGAAAAGGGTGGCTGTTGAGGAGACCGGGAACTCGCTGCAACTTTGCTGGTCCAGGACATGAACAGGTCTGTTTGGCTCAGGTTTCCCTGCTGCCTTTGCCATCGGCCAGCCTTTAAATGTGAACAAAGAGGTAGGGTCTGGGGTCTTTATTTTTTTTTTTTTTTTTTTTTTTTTTTTTTTTTTTTTTTTAATTTTATTTCTTCAGAGCTCTATTAGTGAATAGGATTTTAATAAGTCAAAATAGAAAAAATATAGATGTAGTGTTCACAGCATGGATGCTCCTTCCCAAAAGCAAAAATAAATCAGGATTATAAAAATATTTTTAATTCCTTCACTTCTTTTAGTAGATGCAGAACCTTTTGATTTGAATGTACACCTTTTTTTTTGTTACGAGAAGTGGAGGGGAGAAGGGGCAGGCATGGAAGACATTTGTCACTTGGAAGAAGAGTTGTGGCACTGCCCAAAATAATGGAGAACCAAGTCCCTCTAAAGCTGTTTTTTATGAGAGTCAATGCCACAAAATGTTGCTTTTTACCGTTTTCCCCCAGAACAAGCTGTGAGGTGAGAAGTCAGCCAGTGCCCACTCAGTCCTGTGGTGGGGATCGGGGAGTCCATCAGGCTGAGGGTTTTACCCCTGTGAGCGATGGGGAACCCTTGCTCACATCGCCATGAATACTTGATCTCAGGTGTATCCCTGCCAGTAGAAAACAGAGGGATGCGGCGTGCACATGCACACAGTCACATCAAGGTGGATTTAGCGCTGGAATCCGGGAGCTCGTCTGCTCTGGCCCTCTCCTCCCTTGTGTCTCCAGGGTGAAGGAAGGTCCTCTGCACTCCGTAGTTAGCTGAGAAGCAGCACACATTCAGCTCTGGCAATTCTAAATGAGTGCAAATTGAGGTAAATTAGAAAATCATGAACTATTTAATACTCCTATTTCCACATTATTTATTCAGAAGAAATTTCTATTAACAGTGCATTGGACTCGCAAAGCAAGTAACTCCATCCCTTTCACAGATCCCTCTACAGATACACTGACATGCTCCACAGAACAAAGGATTTGATCTTTTGGGACTAAGATGCTGTTTGTTTGGTTTTGTTTTTTTTTTTCATTTTGTTTTGTGTTTTTTTCATTTGCTCATCACTGTGTTAACACGTGAGGGAAAATGGTTAGTTACATTGCTGCGTTCTTTAAAGACGAAGAAGGTCAGGGAGATGTATCTAGATCTACATCCACTTTGGAAGTATTTTCCATTGCTAATATTCAGAGCATCCAAAATGATTGTCTCTTCTTCCTTCAAGTCTGCTTTGCCCTTGTCTCCCTGAGAAATAACAGCTGAGTACACAGCTCCTGATTTCTACATTTAGTTTGGTGCCTGATGGGGATACAAAGCACGGATAATGGTTCCTCTCAAAGAGCACAAGTGTTGTTAGGTAAACTAAGTATTTCACTGACAGAAAGATGCATTCTTTCTCAGTTCCATGGGGTTCAGAAGTCAATTCTGGGATGGTGGATGCCTTTGTGCAAGATGGTTTGTTTTCTACATAGCTCTAATAAATACTGTAATGCTGAAGTAAATGCACACTTTAATTGTTCTAAAACATAATTTATACATTAGTTTCCATAGTAACTTATCATTGCTGTGGCATGGTTGGAGCTAGTGACATTTGTGAGTGTAGAAAGTCAATTTATGCAATGATTTACAATGTAGCATTTGATTTTTCAAGTAAATATTGTTTTTGTTGGTTATGGACAGCTGCATTTATACTGAAATTCTTATACATTCCATAGGTATAAGCTAGATGGGAAGATAAGTCAAAGAGGTCACTGTATTTTAAGCATTAAGAACTGTAATTGAAATCTGTTTCTGCAGAAGGCTGTATTTTCAAAAATATACTGCTTCAACATGTGGGGATATTGTTTCTTCAGGGCTTGCTCCACTGTTAAATAAAGATTTAAGTGTTTAGCTCTGAAGGAATCATCACTTTCAACCAGGGACAATTCACTGTGCCAATAAAAAGGTTGTGTACAATTTGGAAAGAAAAAGAAAACAATGTTCTTGGCTGTAATTAGTTTTCTTGATATATAAGGTAATATATTTCTCAGAAGGATATAAATGATACTAACACTTTTATTTTGACATAATAAGCCTTCTAAAGGATTACTGAGTTTAAATGAAAAATGCATACAGTACTTGCAACCCTGTTTTCCACTGTTATGCTTGCAACTATTGCTGCATGTATCTCTACATGGAGGAAACTCTCCTGAGTTAAACCATGAGCTATTGCTGCTGCAAACTTCTTATTTTTTTAATAGGCATCTTTAATAGATTATGGAAATCTGCAGCAGCAGAACATCCTGGAGACGAGCTAATTCATCCCAGAATGGGTTTGCTGGTGTGTAAGAGAAGTAACACGCAAATCTTGTCTTGACTTGATCTCACAGCTGCAAAACCACAATTTACCCCAGAATGGTTTGACAAAGACACCACAGTCAATGCAGATAAAGTTGGAATGCCAAATACCCGTGATTAGGTGCAGATTTGTCTGCGATTAGTTGACGTTATTGTCAATATAACTTGAGCTTCTCTCTACTGACCTCAAAGGCAGGGTACTATATGGTGACGAGTTTAATTCTTCAAAGCTTTAAAGGTTTGTTTTGGTAATAGGTTCACTAGGTTATCTGCTAGTACAGGGGATGAAAACTGGTTGTATTGGTACAGTAGTTTCATATATGATTTTTTTTTTTTGTTATAATGCCAGTTTTTAGAATGTAGGTGACTAGTTATTCAGTTTGAGGAGGAAGTGCAGAACAAAGAATAAAGGCAAGTGTGACGTACAAATATTTAAGCAAAGATAATACAAACTAAGGAGGAGGGGAGTATGTCTACTGTGCAGGTACCCAGGTGAAAAGGCCCCTATGGAGTTAACAGTGTTCTGACAGTAATACAGACAGCAATGCCAACATGCACAATTAAAGGATTTTGTGTGGTCCATAGGTGCCTTCACCGTTGTGTAGCTACAGGCCTTGCATTTGCAATTCTCCAGCCTGCCTTCTGCTTTTAGCTGCGTAACCTCTTGCGTTACCTCTAGCTGCAGCAGCTGTGTTTTCCAGGCCCCTGTGGCAGTGGTGCACCTTTCTGTTGTTACACTGTGGTTGCGTGCCATTGCCCCTGTGCAAACCTGTGGTGGGTTCTCATGGGAAGCAATTGATGCTGGAGTGAGAATCACCCTGCTCCTCCCCTCCTTTCACAACTGTTTCCTACCCCTTATTTTCTGCTTTCTGTTTTTCATCAGTGGAAAACAAAACTTTACACATAATGGAGCAGATAGCAGTCATTTAAATATCTAAGTGTTACTCAGTAATACATGTGCATAAAAGTGTAGTCCCTAATCACAACACCACGGTTGTGCCTGATCACGCACTCTCCAGTCGGCGCTAACAGCATCAGAACCAGTAACTACTGTTCGGGAGTTTGAGCCGGGTCCAGTGAAAAGTGTCTCATACTGGGGGAAAGCGTAGCAAAAAGTCACTGCTGGCATCACCACCTGCTGCATTGCAGAAGCCTGTCTCAACATCCTCTCTGCAACAACTTAATGCTTAAACCATCTCGTCAGTAAATTACCACCTGAATTACAGATCATAAATACTGGAATTGTAACTGTGCCCCGTTCACAAACAGGTGTTGCATTGTAAAGGGACAGGGTGGGAAGTGGGGACGGAGCAGAGCAGATTAAGAGAAAACATGGAGGAGGAAACATTTCTCTCCTGCCTGCCTGAGAAATGTTCATCATCCATTGCGTCTGTTGTTTTCATTCTCCTTTTCATTCTCATTTGATGATGGAGGAATAAGAAATAGATTTGTTCCTGGGAGGTCAGTTAGAATGCTGATGGAGAAATAGATTGAGATTGTGCTTTGGAGGAAATTTTCTAAGGCATTTGAATGTGGCTTTCCTTTTTCGTTCTTCCCTCCCCTCCACCCCCCCGGATGCCAGAAATAACTGGCCAATGGAAATTATAGAACGACTGCTGGATTTTCACCAGCTACAAATTCATTTGTATTTTTATATTTACCCATTCTGTGTGTTTCCAGCTCCTGATGGAGATAGTAGAAGGCTGAGCATAGCGTTACAAAAATCTGCCCTGAAAAAGAATTGAGGTTGGGAGGGGTAAAATATATGAATAAAATTGGAAAGCAATAAAAAGTCACATCAGTGAAGATTCTCTAGTACCTGGCGTGCTTTATTTTAGTAAAGTTTCTTAATAATTTTATTTGCTACAAAAATCTACACATACCTATATTGCAATTGTAGCAATATTAAAAAGATCATAAAAATTAACTTGAAAAAGGCAAAGTATGGAAGATTACTGAAGACTGGCTATATTTTGAAAACAGTGCAGAAACAGCAAGGGCACATTAGAAATGAAGAGTCAGAAGTCTGTCTGTCACCATTTTGCTATTTTACTATAATGTCTCAGTTATTTTATCTGTAAAATGAGGATAATTGGATGTCTGTTGGGTGGACTGGTCAGAATACAGTCACGTAGACAAATTCCAGTAGTTCAGGAAGTTACTGCTTGTCAGATGAACAGAAAAAAATGCATGAATATTCCAGCTTGTTTCAAAGTAAAGTGTGATAGCTTAACCAGTGTGCATTGTACTTGGGAAATGGAGTGTATTTTACAGACACACGCATATTCACACACACACGGAGTTAATGGCTGTGACTTGACAGATAAACTATAATTTAACTGTCATGACGTGAATGTGACCAGTGATTCACATGCAGAGCCATAACACTCCTCACCGGCTTTGTAATTCATGTTTTCTAAATATACAGACATACAGCATATGCGGATGTTCTTATGCCAGAGGAGATTGTTTAGGCTAGAGCACACAGATGCCGTTGCTAGTTAGTGGGTTTTACGCACATGCTTTTTGGCAATGTTAGTAACGCTGTTGTTGTAATTGCAGACTTTTATCTAAGTGAGTAAAATGTGGCCGGTTGCTTCAGATGTTTTGCTCCTTCACTCTGCTTTTTGTTGACAGTGAACCTAAATGAATCCAAATATTTTGCTAGTATTCTGTCAATACTGGAAAAATATTTTGGTAAGCTGGTGCAATGTACTTATCCAGACAGTTAATTCATACTTGTGGGCCAAAATTTTGGGTGGCAAGTATTTGAAGCACTAGAAGAAAAATTGCCTTTCTCCAAACTAAAGAGCAGTTCATCACCCCACCAGTAGCTTACCTCTGTGTGTGATCCCATCTGCCCTCATTCAGTGGCTAACTGAAGGTGGAGGCTCTTGAAACTTTCTGGACAGTTCTCTTTTTAATAGGAAGGTGTATCAGGCTTTGCTTTTCTGTGCATCCAAACGCCACCTCAGCTAAACAAATTAGGGATAAACTCCCATCTAAGCTCGGCAGATCTAGTCCATAAGTAAGACATGGTGATAATTAAAACTTCAGGGACACTTTTATTAACTTAGTGCCTGAGGTACAAGAACTCTTTGTGTTCCTGCCATCCTACTCGGCTATAATGGCTTAGCGGTCGGAGCACTTCTGTTCCCTTTTCTTCCTGAAGAATTCATACCTGTGCCTACCCCACAGGCTATGGACTAGGGGATTCAGGTTTGTTTCAGTCTTAGTTTCCAAATAACAGACGTGTAATATGTACCCAGTGTTTCCCTCTGCCTCTCTGCTCCATGTGCACGTGTTCAGAAGATCCTTTAGGAACATCACGTTTTCTGCGAAGGAGAGACTGAAGTGCTTAATACTGGGTTGTGGATTTCACACTGCTATTAGATCTAATCATAGAAACATTAGAGTCATAGAATCATTAAGGTTGGAATAGACCTCTAAGATCATCAAGTCCAACTGTCGATTTGTTAGATTTATTAGAAGGAAAAAGAAACTAGGGAAGAAGCTGAAGAAGTAGTTAAACATAAGGACTAAGTGCTTTAATGAGGGAATAACAGCCAGCGTGAGCTGACTGTCAGGCTATTGCCTCCTCTTCATCTCAGGATCAACACGGAGAGGACAATGAGAATTTCCTCTCTAGTTTCTCATAATTTCATATCCACAGTTGCAATGTTTTTACTCAGTTTAGGGTTGGATTCTGAAATGTTTAGATTTGGACTTCTTAAACTCTGGACGAGATTTTCTTTACAGTGAATTCCACTGACATTAGTTTCCATTACTGTACAATTCCGCTACATACTTTGTCCGCATTTCTGTATAAGCCATGTTTTCTTCAGTTAACATCTGAAGGGATTATCAAAAGCATCCATTTGGTGACTGAAAAAATTCTATATTTTAGACTTATTTCTAGAAATTAATGAAATACAGCATGTGAAATGCTGCACTGTATAACACCCAGGGCTCACTGGACAACATACAGAAGTTTGTAAAATATCGCTATTTCAGTTAATTGTAGTGTTAAGAGTCTACATAGTTATCTGAAAAAAGATTTAAAACAATGGAAGGATTTTAGTTTAGCAAAGTATTTATTGCACTGTGATCAATAAGATGAAAAATATTTCAATGCGTGTTTAGATTTGAAATGCATGCACAACAGAAATGAGTTAGGTCTTCATTCTTTTACATGGTATGTATACCGATTAAAAACATATGTAGTCATGAAAATCTATCAATTTTCAACACATATATCTTTATACAGCTATGATTTGGTAGTTGCTGCATTTTTTTCACTACAAAAAGTGGCATATATAATTGTAGGGGGAGGCACAATTACAAATTGCATGCAATTACATCCAAACAAGTAAACAAAATAAAACTACATGCGGCAAGCTAAGGAATGGCTGAAAGCCTTTTAATGGAGATGCGAAAGATGGGCTTTTGCAGCTCCACAATTTGCCAGTCAAATTGTTGTCATTTAGGAGAACTTCCCCACAGAAGCTCAGAGCAGAGCAAATGATTGGCAAATTGTCTTTCTAAATTATTGTATACCATTCTAATTAGTTTTCCCCTATTATTATTTGACAAAATCTTAATATTTTCAAAGTTAAGAAGTTGCATGTTTTTCGTCAAAAACTGAACTTTCCTATTCTTCATGTCTCATGAAGTGAGACACATTCACTGTGTGGGGAACATCTCAGGAAGTAAATAATATTTTGAAGCTGTGATTGTAATAAAAAAGCTTTATAAGCTTTCAAAAAGATCGCACAAAAGAGGATAAATACCACGTCTATATTGTTCAGGAGTTTATCACTGAAATAAGTTCTATCTTCTGGATCTAAATCAATGGGAGAAGTAAACAAAGCTGCAGAGATAAGGTCAGGTTCTCAGGTGTAGACAGATCCTGTTCTAAAGAAATTAAATTTTGTTTGTAAAAGACTGCTGAGAATTTCATTGTTGTCTTGTGTACAGTTACTAGAGCTGCAGGATAATTAATGCTGGTTAGCCCTGCAGGACACACAGATCAAACGGATGTTTTCTCTTACCTTTTCTGCTGTTGATATGCAGCTTCCTTTCAAATGGAGCTACAACTGCCCTAATGGAATATCTGATGCTTTCTTGTGAAAAGGGACAGATTCCCACACAGGGCACCTTTTGGTTTATCATATTTTTTAAAGATTAAAAGTTATTGAGGGTTTTGGAGAAAAGGGACGGCTGGCATAGGGATTCTTCCATATCCCTTTAACAAAAAAGAATAATTTAAAAAAAAAATGTTCTTCAGCCTATCCAGACACAGTCAGATTATCTTACGATATCATGGAATGCGTTCTGCAGCTGCATCCTCTTGACAAATAATCCTCCCTCTTCACCAACAGCATACTTCAAGATAATTGGCTGAAATTTTCTTAGCAAATAATTATTTGACCAATTAAAGCTGTTAGTCTGCCGAGTAATGAACTGTGAATAGATGTTTAATTCCTGTGAAATCCTGCATTTTTAAAAATGGAGGGAAGATAACATTTTAAAGTTGTTGAACCAATAATTTCTTCTGAAAATACTGAAAAGATCAAAAGTTTTTCTTTTTGCAAACGCTTACAGAAACCAAATGCTATTCAGATTGATGCTTAAGGGAAGAAAGCAGTAAAATAAGAGGTGAATACTGACATATTGAATTTATAGACTTTCTCTTAGACAGAGTTTTTGAATCCTTTTTTAGTTTATTCACTCAGAATCATATGGTAAAAGATTATCTGTAGAAGTCAAGACCTACATATAAGGGCCTACCCTGTTCTGTAAAGAATTTTCCATTTAACTCTTACTATGTTCAAGCTACTTTAAAATACTATTAAATTAAATTATACATCAAATAGAAACTACGTGTGGCATATTTCTCCTGCGCCTGTGTAACAAATAATCAAGCAATTTATATCAATATTAGATTAACAGTCTGTTTTCAAGCTATAGAGCCTGTCACCATCTTTGTCAATTCAGAAGAAACCAGCAATGGAGTTTCTCTGAGATGGAACATCTTTCAAAGGACCTTGTAATTGGACAGTAATAGTCTCATACCTGAAATATTTTCCTTCATGACATTTAAGCTGAGTGGGCAAGCTACTGCAATGACTTGGATTAGAAATGCTATTGGAAGCTAAGAGGAAAAATTAAGAAGCAACCAGGAACTATGGGGACACACTTATATATAGAAGAAAGCACATAACTAATAAATATAGGTGGAAAAAAACATTGAATCTAGGAGTAGATGACCAAACCAGGAAAATCTGAAAAATAAATGCAATAGTGGGCAAAAGAGTATTTGCAAAAGCAGCAGGAGCTAAAGACTAAAGCCAAAGTATTTAAAGTGCAAGAGTGGAAAAAGTAGCTGAAAGCACAACATTTATCAGACTGAAACAATGGCACATTTGCACCATCACGTTCTGAAGTAATTTGCCTGTAGGACAGAAAAAATATCTTGTTCTGAAATCAGGTGGAAATTAAAATGCAGCACTGTGTCCCACGTTCTTGTTTTAGGTAGGTTTTTTGACAGCTACCAATGTCAGAAAAAGCTTCCTATCTTAGTGTCTGTAATTTGGGTTAAGAAAAATATGTGAGAGGTAAGACTTTGATGAATCTTATGTCAGCGTGTACATGGATATAGATTTGAGTTATCTGTTACTTTCTGGATAGTCTGCAGAGGAGTTGCTTAGATTTCAGTAGTATGAACTTAATTAAAACTAAAGGTGGTTAAAAATTTAAATGTATGAGAGAGTATAGATTTAAAATCAACATGCACTTTAAAATACCGTCAAAAAATCTCACCCCACTACTTTTACTCAGTGCCACATTGAACAATTGAGCTTAAAATTTTAAGAAATGAAAAAAAAAAAGTTTTATATTTGATTTCTGCATAGCTCGCTGATGCCTCAAATTGGAAGTGTTCACCAAATTGTCCCCAAAATCCATCCAGCTGAATCCCAGGATTAGTTCTCCCAGGCTTTGGATTTGCACACTTCTGAAATATTCTGCAGCATTTGCTCTGACTGCAAACTGTCCTGCCACTGAAATTGTGAAGAACAGTGTCACGTGTGCCATGCACAAGTTCAGTTAAGATTTTAGCTTATCCAGTGTGGTACTGATGTGATTCCTCCCTAAATGGCCCACCATCTCCATCCCTATGCTGGCGTTAGCTCTCACTTGGCCTCTCTGGGAGTTGACACATCTTGCGGTGGTTAGGACAAGAATTCATCTTTACAAATTTTGTTTTCCCTGTACTAGTTTTCTGCCCACTTTGCTCAATGGAGACAGCAATGGTTCTGCCTCACTACCAGGCTGTCTCTACATTCATGTTTTAGTTGAGCTCAGGGATGTGCACTTCTTAAGTGAAAAAAGGAGATTTTCTAGTCCTCTGAACAAACATCATTGATTAAATATTAGCAATTTCTCAAGACTAGTTCTTTCCATTCTGGCAAACTGGTATCCTTCTTATGTGCGTTTGTTTGCATAGAGAGAGACCACATTGAAACAATGCAAGTTGTCTTAGTTCCTCAAGTTAATGATATTTTGTGATTATCATATGTAACATGTTTTACAAAATTTAGGAGGAAGGAATGGAAGCAGGCATGCAAGGAAGATAGTTGTTTGGTTGGGTTTTGGGTTTTTTTTTCATCTGCTCTGTTAATCTGAATAGTAGCATACAGAATCTTTCTTCAATCTCAAACTCAAGGCTGATGTTGAACTGCTTAATCCTGTTGTGGAACTACAGAATGAACAACAGCACAGGGAAGTTTGAAAGCCAATTCATCCAGCAGTACAGTCTTTCTTTCACCCAGTCGGTACTTAAAGGCTGCAGCTTTAATCAGAACTGCCAGTAATCTTGGTTTGATCTTTAGTTTAAGTAAAAATGTCATTATATATCAATTAAACCAAAGCAAATATTGCGAAGAGTTATTTGCCAGTCTAAGTTGCAAGAAAATCCATAAATTGTTTTTTAATTCCTAGGGCCTTTTATCTTCCCTTTGCAACATTAATAAAAACATACATTTATTCACAAAATTGTGCAAAGGAAATGATACATATACATCTGTGAAATTATTTTCATAGCTGGCTTGGTTGAAGAGAGATCAAAACCAGGAAGGAATTTAAATGGAATTCAGAAACTAATTGTATAGCATCACGAGATACATAAATAGTCAAATGGTTAGTAAGAAATTCATGCTGGCAAGTGTATTGCATAAATCATTAATCTGATTTTGAATAATGACTAAATATGATCATTTCTATCAGGTAAAGGGTTCTATATCTCTTGGATAGTTTGTTCATGGGAAATAGTCTCCCCATTGCCAATCAATTCTGACTTGAAAAGCAGCCATAATGAACCTTTATTCTAATGGGGTAGGTCCTCTTATCCTGCATCTATTTTATAGCATTATAATTGCCTTAATTTGTGTAAACTTCCTCTTGATTTATGTTGCTATAAATAAATAAAGAAAAAATATTAATTAATATAGCCACACAATCTCCATGTAATTACATAGATGTTAGCTATATTAGCCTCTTAGCATCATATTTGAAAGTCTGGAATGAAGAACAGCAGCTGCCTTACAGAGAGGTTAGAGAATATTAATAGCTCCAAATAGAAGAAAAATTTCAGTTACAGGTCTAATAAGCAAATTGCTCAAAAATGTATTGTGCATGTGCTTAGTATGTAGCCAATTATGCATGATCTTGCATGCATTTTTTGCTTTCCCTGTACATTTGATTACTTGAATTTAATAATTTACATGCTGTCTCTCCATCAACATACCCTTGAGACCCTGATCTGATGGTTTTCAAATTAAACCCTCATTGGTTATGTTAAATGGAGCTAAATATATATTTCAGAAAAATGAGAAGGACATATCAATATTTACATCTCTTCCTGGAATTCAGGGACTGGAATAAAAATCATCTTGAAATATTGATCTGAACCTTGTTTGAAGATTTTATTTAAATCAAACGTTCACATTTTTCCATTAATATTTCTTGATGATTTGTATAAGTTTATGCATTTCTGGGGAATTAGAGGCTCCCATAGTACAATAAACTTTTTTTTATTTGAAGCAAATGGTGACTGTGAAGATCATAACTGTATTAAACCACATGAATAGTTCTTATTTCATGTGTGAGGTTAGCATAGAGGGGTTAAGTTACATAAAGATTATGACAGAGTACCTGGTAGTTACACTTACATACTATATAATTAGTAGCAATATTTAAATTAAAGGCAACTAAGCTGTGTTTCTGCTAGTGTTCATGTTCTTGTTTGTGTGTTCCACATGTGTATGTGAGTGATTTGTCCAGTATTTATGTATGTTGCTTCAAACTGGGAATTTATCATTTTAAATTGCTTTTAAGTAGTCCTGAATAAATAGAATAATTAATGAGACCATTGCACAGGTGGTGTGTGCAAGATTCCCAGCCTGGACATTACTTTCTGATGGCCATCCAGTCTATCTCCCTGTATTATTCCTGAGCTCATATGTGGAAATGTTTATCTGGTGTGAATATGCAGCGTCATCCTAATACATGTCATGTGCTCTTCTTAATGTAGTGGTATTACGGAGAACTGCATGTGAAGCTTCATGCTTTTGCATTTAAGTGAAATAATTACCTGTCTTGGAAATAGTGTTATTGACAAGTACATCATCATTTAGTTTGTGAAACCCTAGATACCTGCATAAGACCAGCACCAGATTCTTGTGCAGGTTTTTTCCATATTTTGTTGCTGTGTCTTCTGCTTGCTACCACTATGGCTTTTTTGGATGCTTCATCTGATTTTTATTTTTATTGTTGTTTTTCCCAGCTAGTGACATTCGTCATTTGGTTACATTATCTGTTTGCTCAGATTAAAGACACCAAATACCCAGATCACATGGGTCTATACAAAAGGATGAAAAAAATCAGTTACGAATACATGAGGAGTGCCTTCTGCTGAGTGACTTAGTAACAGTTTTCAGAAAAGATTTTTCTTAGTAAAAGTTGGTAGCACTTCATTAAGGGGTCGGCAACATAAAAGCAGCTGTTGCTCTTGAAGACGTATCCACTGAAAGACATATCAAACACACTGCTCTCAAAGCTTTTTCTGTTATAAATGTAATTACTGTTCTTCATCCTTCCTGTTCTTGCTGTTCATCATCCTCTTAAAATGACTTCACATATATTATTTTGTATCATTTACTGACATTTGCCTTTTTCTTTTTGAAGTCCCTGTCACTGTAAAATGGTGTTTTCACGTGCTTTCTGCATGCCTCATCTAATGCGGAAAGAGACAAATCAATGATGGCTACTTTCCACTATTTACTCCGTGCTCTCCCTTCCATTCATGATGTCAGTTCTTCTGACATAAATTCAGATAATGTAACAAATAAGCAAAATAACCCATCTATCATACCTATCTGCCTACAAACCAAAATGGACAAGATTCATTCCATGTCTTGAAGACCAATGCAACATCCTCACCTTCACTTACACCTTGTAGTTTGCAAGGATTGACATTTGGCTTACTCATTTCATAGGGGACGGAGAGATATTTTGATAAAATTATTGCAACGAAGTCAACCAGAATCAAATCTTGCAATTCTGGGGAATTTGGGAGAATTTTGACTTACTAACAAGTTTGATAAAATGCACCTTATCTATAGAGTCAAATTTGTGGCCTTTTATTTTACTTTTGTTTATGTTTGTTGTTTGTTTGTTCATTCATTGGTGAGAGTGTCATTTTTAGATTGGAGAGGAGTGGTTTTTTTCCCCTTTGCCTTTTCTTTTAAGGTTGTTTTTGTATTAAGCACCAAAACAGGGTCAAAGCCTGGTTGTTAACGCTGGCCTAAAGAATAAATGTCATTGAGCTCATGTGCACTGAGGGACTTGTTCTCCTGAGATGATGTCTCTGTTCGGCGGCTCACTGAAGCTCTACAAAAGACCGTTTACCGTCAGATCTGACAATCATTTGAATCTCTGTGCATGTCAACAACTGTCCACAGATCAAGGGTGACAGGGAGATCTCTAGCTGTATGGAAGCAGATGTCAAGTCACTCAAGCAGTCTTCCCAGTTGTTGAACATAGATAAGTTGTAAATCACTTTAGGTCAAGGGAAAAAAAACACTTGCAAGAAGGCACAGGGAGAGCTAGGTGAAAAAGTGAGATAACAGCTGGAAGAGCAGCTTGTAAAAGCTTCAATTCCTTCAAAGCATCAATAACTATAAAAGCATTTGGATTTTCTACTTTAATTAATGCAATTCTTGTGACAATGCAGCCTTCAAACAAGCAGTCTGGCTTTAGAAATTTTCATCTAAGGGATTGAACTAGTGGTTACAGCATTGCCACCAGAAAAAAGATACGGGTTTGAAGGATGGCATGCTTTGCTGAATAGGAGGCACAAGAATCAAAAGTGATAATCCGTTTCTATACCATGCAGTGCGCTGTTGCGTTCCAGGATGAACATGATCAAACTTTGCCACGCTCAAGGGATGTCTGAGGTTGTGCTGACTTCCCAGCATCACCACACTACTAGGATTTTGGTCCTATCAAATTTCTGTAAAATAAAACAGAGCAGTAGTCATAGTGCCTGCAAAACTGCATACAGGAGGGAGAAGGGGTTTAATTACTACTGCTTTCTACTGGGAAGCTCTTAGAAGACGTAACGAGAATTAAGGTATTTGGTTGCCAGCTCTGTGAGTGCATACATGTGACTGTGCCTCTAACTTTCAACGAATGATAGGGAGAACTATCCTTCCATAAAACCTGGAGGGAGATAGCAGGAAAAAAAAAAAATGCTTTAGTTATTTTCAAAACTTGGAAGAAAAAAAAATAAAATACCCTTTTCTTTATGAGGCAGTTTTGCCAAGTTCAGTGCAGGCATAAAACCAATTTATCCCCATTGAAAACTGCTTTTAATTTCACTGAATTGTAATGTGTGCATGATGGGCAGGGGGGTGGAGGTGTCTGTGAAGGCTGAAAAAGCTCTTGCTGCATCACTTTTTCTTGGTCTAAAAGTTGCCTACCTGATGACACTACCCACAGTTCATATGAGATGTGATGGGAGGTAGCAGAAGGTTCCAAGCCCTTATGAAAACTGATTGTTTTCTTCAGTTCACAAGCATGATGTATTTAAAACAGCATGTAAAGTCGTCTGTTAAAAGAGGATGATTTCCTGCAAATGAAGGTAAATATGGTTATAAACCAGGAAAGAGTTGCAGTGTGAAAAAACAGCCAAAAGATGAATGTGGCAATAACAACCAAGTCTCTTTCTGTATTTGTCTGTCTATGGCATGTGTCCAGCACAAACCAGATGGTATTTGAAATGCTGAACAATTTAAGCTACAGGCTGAAGAAGTCTCAGCTTGCCCATTAAAAGCAAAGCAAACCAAAATTATTTTACTTACTGATCTTATTGATGTTGTCTAAGAGCTATGGTAATGGACAATGCAGACACTGAGAGTATAGTCTCAAAAATATGAAGTGGTGCAAGACAGAGAGTTACGTTGTTATGTTAAGAGTTATGTAGTTATTTTGGAATATATGGACTTCGTTGGTGAACAGGAGATGCTGAATTTTGAAATAGACTTCATGGACAGTATCAGTTTTAATTAAATGTTATTGAGAAAGTTATGATATCAGAGAGCACAGAATAATGCAGTGGCTAGAGTATTCATCAAAGATGTGGAAAATTCAAGTTCATGTGTTTCTTCTGCTCCAGCTGAGAAATCTCAACTAGATTACAACATTCTGGTGTCCATTTTCAGAAAACAAAAACAATTTTATTCTTCCTATTCCATTTCTGTTTGGAAATGAAAAAATAAGCTGTAGCAAGACAGCTAATGAAGATTAGCAATAGAAAATAGGGAAATTCTCAATAAAAAAATACAAATTTAAAAAAAGCATAAACCTCTATAAGTGGTGAAAGGGGTCATTCAAAAGTCTGCCTGTATTTTATTACAAAAAATCTTCTTTGCTTTTACTGAGACCTGTTGGGAAATCTGCTTCTCTAGAAGATGAGAGAAAGCTGGTAAAATGTACAGTCTCCCTGGAATTGCTATTGGCACAGGGACTAACTGAGGCTGATGAAAACAAAGATGCAAAAGTGTGCAGAAAAATGAAATCTTGGTGGTAAATAGAGTTTTAGAAATGAAATGAAATAGGAAGTCTGAAGGAAAAAAAAAAACCCTGTTAATAGCATGTGGTTGGTGGACTAAGACTGAGGTGCCATTGTGAATACACATCAAGAGGAAAAAATGTATTTCGTTAACATTTAGATTCCTCTCTTCAGATATAAAAGGACATTAATTGTATAATTTGCAGTTCATGTTCAGAAAGGGAAGAGATTTGCTGTGAACTAAAAGTCATGCTATGAAATAGCTGTGCAGTAGTGAAATTGTTCTGTACAACAGGCCAAGCTTGAATTCCATTACCTCTATGGCATGGTTGCTCTGAAAGCAAAGCTCGCTGTTCACTACCCAAAAATTGTGTAAAAGTCAAACTGTGTAACAGGAAAGAGGATGTTCAGTACAGCAATTAGTCATCAAATAATGTAACGCCTCTGAAAAAGAAGCTGAATGATGAACAAAATGCTGTGCCTGTCTCGAAATTCACTTGTTAAACCAGTTAAAGTCCTGGCAGTGGAAGTACAGAATTTCAATAGTCTGATAAACTGATTTTGTGGATATAAGATTTAAACTTTGAATAATTAATTGAGAACAAAGGATTTTTGGAAATGCAGACTGTCTCAGCTTTAGGTATCTAAAAAATAGGATTCTGCTTTTAGGCACCTAGGTCTATGGACTTTGTTCAGAAACCATGGCAGTTTCTCTAAGAGCTTAACTGGGAACTAAGGAAGTTAACTTAGACCTCTGACTGAAAATCTTTCAGGTAATAGTTACTTGTGTCTGCACACCAGTAAATATACCAAGGAAACAATGCGAGTACTGACGAGGTTTTAGAACTTTTATGGAGCTCTACAAATCTCCCTCTTGTTTATCTTTCTACATATAAATGTGCCTCCATGGCACTGAATAAAGTATCTACCTATTTGTAGACATACAAATACATTTATTGAATATATGCAGAGATAAGTAAGAGCTTATTTTTTCATTTAAACTCATTTAAATTAAGGAAGAAACTATTTTCTTACTCATCAATCAAAGCCTTTCAGCAAACGTTGTAGGTCTTTAAGTGTACAAAAACATTATAGCAAATGTAGATCTTGAGGGTTTCTAATTTTTTTTCTTCCTCCATGTGTCTGTTACCTAATTTATTGTCTCTGATCCTGCGTTATATTTCCACTGTTACTTTGACTATGCAGATATGTTTGTACTAATACCATTTCCTTTTTTTTATTTTATCTTTACTATCTATACTTAGTGATGGGTTCTGTAGCTACTCTGTAGGCAATGTGAGGGGGAAAAACTTTTTAAACTAATATTCACATGAGCGACTGCCTGGAACAAGGAGCCTCACAACTGTTGTTTTATGAAAGTAAATGGAAAAAGCACTCCTGTTTAACTGTCAAATAGAATCCTTGAAATTTGTTTGGATACTGGTTCATAAGCTGGGATGTTTACTTGTTACTGTTCTTCTGATAAAGAGAACTACCTAGAAGCAAACCCAATACAAGCAAACTTGAGGAATAAGATTCTCAAGAACAGATCTGAAAATGAGGCTATATATTTTGAAGGGAAAATGGGGCCAATATTTTTACATTGTGATCTCAGCTTCAATACCTTTCTTCTAATGTGTAGAGTAAATGCACCAGGGTAAAACCAGTGACTGTTAGAGAAAAATGTGAACAGCAGAAAATGAGTCAGGACTAAAGCAGCACATTAAAGTGGTGTTTTTTTAAAAATAAAAAACTCAAAAAAACAAAGACCACCAGGAGGCAGAGATAACAAAAGACGGGAGAAAGGTCCCCCAAACAGCATATTGATATTTTTTTTTTTTCACCATAAAAGCATCCACAGGACAATAGCAGAGAGAAAGGGAAACATCACTCTTCAAGTATTTGTTGTAGTTAAGAGGTCCAGAGGCTAAGACCATTCTTCATGGTGTGGACTTCTCTTTTTTAATCATCTCTAGCATGGGAAAAAGCAAAAAGCTTCTGTGAGAAAGAGCAAGAATAAAACTTACATTTAAAATACTTCCCTCCAACTCCATTGTTTACTTATACTCTTTGTAATTGAGACATGTAGGTCAAAGATCAGGAAAAAATGAAGTTCTCTACATTCTTTTAAAACTGAAACAAATTTCAATAGCACAAGAATGAAACATAATTTTTGAAACAGCAAAATGGGGATAAAAAGTTATCCCAGCTACTGATCTTCTTGGATTTAGAAGGGCATCAGAGAATTCTCACACAAAACGGGCAAATTAGCTGCAAGAAATCGACAGTTAAACAAACACTACTCATTTTGGTCTCTGTTTTTAGTCAGAGAACAAATGCAGGTTTCACTAGGGAGAGGTTCCAAAGTTTTTTCTTTTTTATGCAAGAATAACAAGGCAGCAATGGGTAGTTTGGCACAACATTGGATCGCTACAGGCTTTGTACTAAGATATTATGCACATTCAAACAGCCTACCACTGTGGAGTATTTGTGCAGCAAACAGACAGCTCTCAAGAAGAAGACTGCAGTAATGTATCTACCTCCATCTTTTTCCAGTAAAGCACAAAAAAGACAATCCAAATTCTCGAGTCTATTAACAACTGCCATCCTTCTTAACCTGCAATTCAGTTCCTTGGCTAGGAGATAAGAAACAATATTCAGTTTCCTCTTTGCCTTGGGGCTAAAAGAACCAACATTTGTATAGTTGCATCACTGAAAGCCCACATTGATCCCAGCTGGAGTTAATGATCAAGGTAAATTAATTTAAATTAATTTAAAGATCATTTGTGGCAGCTGAGCTAGCATCTCTACCAGAATGCTTCAGTGTGCTATGCAAACATTTCTGTTTTGAGCAATCTCAGGTGTTCCTACATAGTGCCACTTGGAAGTGAAAATGGATGTCACTTACTGAGCTTAGCAGACTTTGCCAATCTCAATACTGAATTTAGTTGTCCAAATTTCACCTAATTTCACTCCATATGCCTTACATGCTCTGGATCTAGACTCAGAACTTATGAAGGTGTGGGAGGTAGTGAACAGACACAAAATTAAATGTTTGCAAAATGTTTTTAAAGCAAAATATCAGTGGACACCATTGATTGCTTTACTTTGGAAGGAAATGAGAGACATTGAGGTGTAAGAAACTGAACATTAAAAAAATACGAACATATGATAACTAAAATGACATCCTGCTCTTGTGGAAGTTGCTTAAGGTTAATAGGAGTTGAGCATGGATGAAAGCTAAGCAATGCTAAGAAAAGGAACACATTTATGTTACTTTTTAGGTCCTAACCCAGAAATATACAGCACAAAGTCAAACTATTGAGATTAATAGGATAACATTGTCAATGCAGCAGTCTGTAAATGGAATCCTTTAAACATATGTCCTAAAAGTTCTTAGGAATGTATTCAGGTAAAATATGAATATTACAATCTTTTCTTTTCTGAGCTGCTTTCATCAGAATAAAGTGACTTTTGTGCTTCACCAAATGCCAGAGCAAAGCAGATAGGTTCAGTAATCACAAAAGGAGTTTCTTGAAATTATATTCCAGTAAATGAACTACTTCTCCTATAATCTGACTGTAAAGAGTGTGAATAATTCTGACAGCATTCAAACTCACCCATGCATCTTCTGTAGTTATCGGATATATACTTTCTGTCATTATTTAGTCAACTATTGTCGACTTCTTTAAAAAACCAAAAAAACAAAAAAAAAAAAAAAAAAAAAAAAAAAAAAAAAAAACCAACCAAACAAACACCAGTACCCCGGCAGTATCTGTTATGTACTTTCATTTTTCTGGAAAATTCCCACTTTTTATTTAAAGTGAACAAAAACTGTCCCTACTCAAAAGATACTTAAATTGCAGCACTTACTCAGAGCTGCAGTAAGCTTATCCATTTTATAGGTACTGCTCATTCTCAGCAAGAATTACTGAACACTGATTCACTAGTAGTATTTAGGAGCCACGTCCTAAAGTTTTTGTTGTTTTTTTTTTGTTTGGTTGGTTTTTTTTAATATAATAGAAAAATAATCAGTTTGATGTCATTAGTGTCACCACTGTTCTTGAAGGTCAGGATTCTCTGCCCATAGATGTACAGCTCAGTATAGAATTTGAGTTGAAAATACCAAGTTCATACCAGAAAAGTAATGCATACCAAAATGGCCTGGGTCTATATTGCTACAGGTAAATCGATGGGAAGGATAATATTTCTCTGCTCAACACTTGGTAAAGGATTTTCTATTTTTTTAACCACTGTGAAATTACAGAGACAATTGTATGCTTTTCCTGTCTAAATCTGAAAAGATTTGTTTATAGATCCGTACAAGAATTTCAGATTGCTTGCTAAATATAGATCCAGTGCTAAATAATGTTTCTTCTATATTGAATTTTCCTGTAGCTGTTGAGTCAAAATGTATTAGGACAAGACAGTAAAAAAGTTCTAGACAGAAACTCCACTTTTATTTTGACAGATTAGCATGTTCTAAAGTTTCGGATATTATATATAAAACCAATACAACATACATCTTGTTTATAAACCATTTTGACACTTTCTTGGGTTTGATGTTTGAAAACATTACAACTCTTTACCTGAATACATTTTTAAATCTTGATTCTCGACAGTTAAAGCCCAATATTGGGGCAAACGGTCTTAACAGCTACCATAAGTCCAGCTCAGCACACTCTGTTGTGATTAACTGGAAATCTCTTCACTACTATTGTGAAAGAGATGAAATACTTCCAGTAAACAGTTTTTATGACTGTTAAAAATAGAAGCATATATTCATTTCTCTCCAACACACTAATTTTACCTAATCAGTTTATCACCATAAACTTCTAGTACAGGTACATAAAATCTTTCTAAAAATAGTATGCACAGATGATAAGACAAATTGTGTTCTGTGTCCTTTTTTCTTTGTAATTTTTTACCATTTCATATAGATTTACGTGGAACATGTTAGATTTCAGCATAAATCCAAACCATAGCCCCATAACAGCTACTATGAAGAAAATCAACTATCCCAGTTGAAACCAGGACACATTTTGGAATCTAATTTTTAAAGACTTTTCCATGACACACACCACCTCTCCTAGACCTTGACGAGTACCAGTAAAGGTTGGATTATTTAGTAAACACTGTCTCAAGGTCCCCTTGATGGAAGTGATTTCCCTAGTTACAAATGATGAATCTCATGGCTTCACAACACTACTTTACTGAAGAGAGAAGAGAAGAGAAAGAAGATTGAGAAGATCATAGAATCACAGAATGCTTTGGGTTGGAAGGGACTTTTGAAGGCCATTTAGTCCAACCCCCCTGCAGTGAGCAGGGACATCTTCAACCAGATCAAGTTGCTCAGAGACCCGTCCAGCCTGACCTTGAATGTTTCCAGGGATGAGGCATCTACTGTTATGAAGCATAAGATTAAGTACAAAACACAACTACTTCTCTTTCCTCATTTAAGCTCCTTCTTGGAATAAGTGGCTTTCTTCTCTCTCTACAATACCTCCTCACAGCATGCCTTGCCAGGTAGGAAGGCCTTGAGCAAGTTGCACCTGAGACTTGCAGAAGTTCCTCTTACTCACATTCACATTATAGGCTTAGCAGGTTTTGGTCAGACTTTTCATGTTGCGACTGTATCACTTCCTCAGTTTTAGGGCATTCTTGCTTTTAGAAGCAATGCTGCCAGATATGGTAAAAGATGAAAAGCTGAACATGTTCTGGGTGATTGTCTTCCAGCGTTCAGTAGGTATTAGCATTCAGGTATTGCCATTCACTTCCCTTTGCCTCTACAGAAGACCCTACGCTTCTGGACTCCCTTTCCTCTTGAGTCCTCTGAAGTGTTCAGCTCTTCTAGGACATGGTGGAAAGCTTAAAATACATTATAAGGAATGAAAAGTCTAAATGTTCCACTCTGAAAAACAGTGTTATTGGCTGATGAGTGAGAAAAAGCCCTGTGGCTCTTCTCAGGGAACAGAACTCATCAGGCAAATAATATTCCTGTCCCCCCCTCCATCCGCCCCGCCCCGTTTTTCCCCTGTGTTTCACATGAAATTGTTCTTGCTTCTCCAGACTGACCAAACTTTAATGCCCCTGTCCCCTTCTCTTGGTAAGAATTCTGTTACAAGCCAGGCACGGGTTCCTGGAAATTCCAGTGTGCTGGACTATTATGTTAGTGGTGAACTACCATTTTTTGTTTCGAACAACTTTATTATACAGGATTATACTGAAACTGATATTTTAAAGCATTACATTGGATAGACCATGAACACTTCAGCTCTTTGCAATCTTGCCTGTGTGCCAGCAGAAGCGTCCAGGAGTTGCTGAGCCGGTGGATAAGGATCATGTCTCTAGGTGTTTGTATTCAGTCACAGCTGAGGTGGCCCAGCTTTGAGTTCAGCAGAATCTTGTTTTGAAGGGAAGGGAGCTGAATGAGCTGGAACCTTCCCATGAATTTCATTAGTATATGTCCAATAATGGGGAAAGATCTGGCTTGAAAGGGCTGGAGTGTGTTGGCTCGTTCGCTAAGATTTACTGCATTTGGGTCTAATATGGGTTCTTTGTCTGCTTTCACCGTGCTGTTATCTGAAGGCACTTCAGGGTTTGTACTGTGAAAAAGATACAGCCTTGGCTGAATCATGTTAAATAATGCCTCTTTGGAATTATTCTAGGAATACAAAAATGGGGAGGTAGGGTTATTTTTTTTTGTAGCTGGGAAACATATGAAACTAATTTTCTCTCTGAATCGTAGTACCTATCACACTGCAAAGCCTTTTAGAAGTGTCTGAGAGGTACTAATTTAACATTTCATATGAATAATACAGGATTTTTTACCAGCTGTTCTAATTTTTTGTCCACATGAGTTTTGATTCACCTATATTTGTTTCTAAGGAAGTAAGGACGTGGATATGTTGTGAGAGACGGAAACTTTACTTGGATATACACTACAACATATGTTACTTTCTGTTTGAAATTAAAGGCATTCCAGGTCAGTTTATAGTGCTAGGCCAATACTGAATCAAATAGGACCCTCAGCATCTATACAATATGAAGCCCTGTAATTTTTACCTTTCTGACATAGTGTATACTCCAACAAACCTAATTAAATGTTTTATAGTGTTAAATTTTGTACTTAGAACAATTAAAATTGTTTCTCATCATTTCAGTGTGTGACTACATAAGAAGACACAAGTCACACAATTTATTTTAATTAGATGTAATTTACATTTATGTCTGTGTACAAAATAAAAATGAATAACTTCATGATTGCAAACTACCTAACTCAGTTTAAAAATACATGAGATGTATTTCTAAGTTACTGCAGTAGAGCTGAATTAAACATATAAGATAATCTTTAAAATGAATAAATAATGCAGATTTAATTTTTTTTTTTTTTAAGAAAACAGCTCAAATACTTAGAAAATGTTGGCCCTTTAAGCTAAATTTTCATGTTGTTATGGAACACAGTTATGCATTTTAATGGTAAATTTCTACCCCAAAATCATAAATAAAACATGCACATTGACACTAACATCATCTACTAAAAAAGCTTAGTGTTTTGCAAACAACATGGAAACTTCTTTTTTTGCTGTTTAAAATAAGAAGTTAAGGTATCAGTGTACGTTCTAGTCCTTTCTTGTTTTTAAAGCACTTGAGTCTTATGTTATAAATGTCATCTACTTCTGTGAAATAGCATGTTTTTTTGGACTTCAGAACTATTTCTGGGTTTGAATTCCAGTTCTACTAATGCAAACATGAACTTAGTAAATTCTGTCTCAATCCAGAGACATTTCTGAGGTTGTGTGTGGGTGCATCAATGTCCATAAGATGTGGGCCATAAAAGGATTTGTCAAAATTTCCAGAGCTTGTTACAGATATGATCCAGTAAATAACTCCTGCTATTCCCTTATTTTAATAGAATTTCTGCAGTCTAATGAAGAGCTGAGCTGGAACACGAAAGAATAGAATATATATAGTTGGATGATGTGTGTAAATATAGTCAAACACATTTTTATGATGTCTAATAGAGCTAGTATGCTGCAGAGAGACAGATTTCATATTCTGTGTTGTAACCAGCCGTTCTATTACACTGGTATATTGTTCTATAAAGAACATCTACACACATTTTCCTACTGACATTTTTACACTTTGGATATGTAAATATCTGTGACATGAGTGTTGATGTGTTACAATGTTGCTGGTATTAGGTACTATAATTGTGTAAGTAATTAACACTTCTTTTGTTCACCTCATTGTAATTTTTCTCAAACTGAGGCTCTATTAGCAGCCCATTCTGTACTGTGCAGAGACATCAAGTCTTTACAACAGTTGACACAAGACAGCCTTGAGATGTGTGACACTAATTAAGTAAAAATCTCCAAATTAAAAATAGGTTCCTTATAACTAATGAGGAATGACCATGTACATGAGACAATATTCATTTCTTACTTCATCGATCATAAAGTATTGCTTTAGTGTGTTGTAGTAAATCACCAAAAAAATCCATTAACAAAGCTTTTCTGTCTCTGCAAGTACAAAGATTATTAATTAATTTTGCTTCCTGAAAACTGAGAACATTTTTTTTCTCCTCTTCCTACAGTCTTCATTGACAAATGTTTGTGAATCCATTCTCCAAAAATATCCAGGGATTATAAATTTGCAATGGTTTTGCTTATGTATAGGTGCATACAAGGATCTTCCTTTATATTCTGATCTATCCTACATGCAAGAGCTTAGTAACACTGTGTTTTAGCTTTTTAATTTTTAGGGACTGTAGCAAAGAACATAAATTCTCTCTCTCTCCTTGTCTATATGGTACGTTTTACTGCACAAGTTGAAGCTGCGGTCATTGTGCAAGTATATAAAGATACTAAAACTCGTTGATGTGTGACTATATTATTTGGGGCAGTTGTGATGGATGATTATGATGGTGAAAGTTGTTTTACTGTTGTTTTTAATCAAACACCACTGGCACACTGAATTTTGCAAGATAAAAGACAGACTTGATTTTTAAGAGAAGTTAATGATATATATGTCCTCTTGGGGGTTCTTCATTCTTCTTGCTTCCAAAAACCAACCTGTTTTCTCTACAGCTATATATTTTTATTAGTATTTTCTGACTGCAAAGAGGTGTTTTTTTGATACGGTTGTGTGAGATAATGCATTTTCTTCCATACTATGTAATTTTGCAAGGTTACATTTTTTCATTTATGACAAATTCAAATGAAAAGTTTAAGAGTGAAATTCAGTAATATTTAAGAAAAATCAAAGGTTTAAAAACTATGTGAGACCCATTTCCAATATTTATATTTACAACTCCGGGATATTATAAAATGGGGAATGGGAAAATGTGATTTACTCTATTAACACACTAGTAAGTCATATATGCTCTTTTTAAGGCACTATATATATATATGTACATATGCATGTATTTATAGAGTCCATAAAAAAGGATAGTTGTTAAGTCTGGGACAATGAGAGTCAGATAATATGTACAGAGAAGATGAGATGCCAGCATCTAATGAAGCAGTGAGAAAACAGAAGGTTTTGATTTAAGCAATAGGCAAAAGTTAAGATATTTACCTTAACTTTAGTAAAGACCAGAATTTTTTAATCTGTGCTATAGGGATGGAAATGTCTTAGAAATGTGTGATATGCAAAGTGTACTCTGTTAGCTTATTGCATAAAGATGCGGCCTTGCTCGTAATCTCAATAGAAACATTTTCAGTGACATCTAAAAAAATGTAAGTGCAAAGAAAAAAAAATACATTAAAAAATATTTCTCTTTCAGACTTTAGATTCTTGTCAGTTCCTCTATAAAGTACAGTTATGTATCTGCATTACTCTCTCCCCTAAACTAATTTTCATTCTGATACACTGTGGCAGTCTTTAAGCACTATGGATTTATTAATTGATTTATGACATGAATTTTCTGACACAGTGTATGAACTCTTTAGAGTGAATATTGGAACACTCCAGGCGACTCCAGTCTCGTTTCCTCTCCCTTTCTCTTTGCCTCTGCCACTGCTTGTTCTTTGCTATTTTTCTATAACTAGAGAGGCTCCAGGTTGGTGGGCAGGTAAGGTTTGGTGTTCCCTTTGTGGCCTTGATTTCTTGCACCATCCTTAACCTTGTTTAAAAAAAAAAAAAAAAAAATAAAAAAACCCAAACAAACCCATGTTGTCATGCTATTCAATCAAGAAATTGTTACATTTAGAGCTGTTCAGTGAAAAATAACTCCAGTCTTGTAGAACTGTTATATTAGATGGCTTTTGGCTGAGGAGGTGGTCTATTCTCCCTTTGGCCGGGTGAGTTTTCTAGTTGAGGTAATTTTTGGATGCAAAATGTCCAACTGCATTTAGGAATCTAGGTGGATTTTGCTGTTATGAGCTGATTTTACTATTATCAGTCCTATCACCTCCATGGCATTTACAGCTTTAGTAGGTCGACTTATGTTAGGCAAAGCCCATTTTTAGTTCAGATCCTGATTCTAGTGGCTGCTTTTGACCTGATCACCTGAAGAGCTGTATTCTGACTCCAGTACCGTCCCAGCCCATATGTGCCCAGAGGGATTTTTGGATAATGATGCAAAGCTGAGCTGTTTTAGAGAGATTTCTTCTACCTCTTTTTTCCTTTTTGTCAGCCTTTGTGCAACCTTCAACATAGCTTTTCTACTCCTCTCCAGTGGCTATCATATACTTTATAGTAGAAAAAATGAGTCCTGTGGCTCTGTTAATTATTTACATCTGTGTAGCGAAGATGAGCAAGTGTCTGACACACAGAAAGCAGTGATCAGGAAAAAAGATAGCTAAAGGGAGTGTTTGCTGGAGAGCCATCTCAAATAGAGCTCCTGACGGAGTCATTATAATGGCAGTATGCAAACAATGTTCATGTTTTTAAACTAAAAAAAAAACAAAAAAACCAAACCAAAACAAAACAAAAAACACAATTAAAGTTATTGTATAATATTAGATTTAGACTGCCTGCTATTTGGTTTTATCTAGTACTTATGAAAAGACACAGATAAAGAGGAAAAAACAAGCAACTGTAGGGCATCATAAACCCAGTATCCCTATGCTGTGTTTTGCACCTGTGAGTTCATTTGTATATAATACTAGTGCTAATGCTAAAAGGCTGTCAGAGGAGTATAGAAATTGGAGTTCTGTGTGCTGTTATGAGGCTTCTTAAGCATTATAGATAGATAAGCTTTTGAACTGTTTTTTCTATAGTAAAACACAGAATTGGAAACCATCCTTTGAAAGTGAATTTCAGTATGTATTTTTTTATTATTTTGAGTTTTTGACTGACTAAATTGTGTATCATAGAATCATAGAATTGTTTAGGTTGGAAAAGACCTCTAAGGTCATCGAGTCCAACCACTAACCTAGCACTGCCAAGTCCAACACTAAACCATGTCCCTAAGCACCACATCTCTACGTCTTTTAAACACCTCCAGGGGTGGTGACTCAACCACTTCCCTGGGAAGCCTCTTCCAGTGCTTGACAACCCTTTTGGTGAAGAAATTTTTCCTAATATCTGGCTGTTTCCTTTCATTCTATTGCTTGTTACTTAGATGAAGAGACTGATGCCCACCTCACTCCAACCTCCTTTCAGGTAGCTGTAGAGAGCCATAAGGTCTCCCCTCAGCCTCTTCTCCAGACTAAACACCCCCAGCTCCCTCAGCCGCTCCCCATCACACTTGTGCTCCAGACCCTTCCCCAGCTTCGTTGCCCTTCTCTGGACACACTCCAGCACCTCAGTGTCCTTCTTGTCCTGAGGGGCCCAAAACTGAACACAGCATTCGAGGTGCGGCCTCACCAGTGCCGAGCACAGGGGCACCATCCCTGCCCTGCTCCTGCTGGCCACACTATTGCTGAGACAAGCCAGGATGCTGTTGGCCTCCTTGGCCACCTGGGCACACTGCTGGCTCGTGTCCAGCCGGCTGTCAGCCAGCACCCCCAGGTCCTTCTCTGCCGGGCAGCTTTCCAGCCACTCTTCCCCAAGCCTGTAGCGTTGCCTGGGGTTGTTGTGGCCCAAGTGCAGGGCCCAGCACTTGGCCTTGTTGAATCTCCTCATACAATTGGCCTCGGCCCGTCGATTCCAGCCTGTCCAGATCCCTCTGCAGAGCCTTCCTACCCTCGAGCAGATCAATGCTCCCACCCAATTTGGTGTCATCTGCAAACTTACTGAGGGTGCAGCATTCTAAGTACAGGCTAAGATCAATGCAAATCCTTGATTGGATTTGGGAAACTTTGGCTTTGATAGCTGTATTCCTTCTCCCTGTACAAAGCCCAATGAGCCAAAGCTTGTTGTTGAAAAGGGAGGTAGATCTCAGAGGGCTGATAGTATCCACACTCTTCCATTTATAAAGAGAGAGGAGAGATGAGATACTTGGTGCTAGATGTGTAAGGGCTGTGAATTGGCACAGGTGACTGATCTTCAAACTGTGATGACTCAAAGCCATCTCTTGATTTCTAAAGTTCTTCATTTTCTCTTTTGTTTGTTTGTTTCAGTATTGCTTTCTACACTCTTTAGCTCATCTCTTATGTTTGATCATAAGTTATGAGGGTGTACTATAAGTATATTCATTCATTTGCACAGTCACAAACCTACTGGCTGCCACTGGTTTTATTATTTCTTGTGAAATATTATTTTGGAGACAATATGCTCTGTCTGTGAGGTCAGAGATTACAGCTATTGTTCTGCTGCAAACAGCACAGTACTTGACCTGCTTTCCTCTTCTTTTCAGTTGTCCACATCCTACTGTAAGTGTTTATTCTCTTTCTTTCATGGACAGCTGAATACCTGATTTAATTGAAGGTGACTTCAAATTTATATTCATTATTGGTCTACATGGTTGAATAAAGCATATGGATAAAAGTAGCGATGAGTAAGGGTTTACTTATGATACATAAATCCTTATTAAATATTAAATCCTTTCTTTGCATATCTATAAGATACCAAAGAGTAATGATTTTAGGTAATTTCCATAAATTTATTGCAGTGTTTCAAAGTCCTGATATTAAAAATTTACATCCAGTCTGTGTGAAAAATTACTTTTTAAAGCAGTTATGATACCATGGGATACCATGTGTGTTTAGTTTACACTTTACACATTAACCTGTGACTACAGAAATTAATGTGTAACATTCAATCTCTTGGAAATTTTCAAACATTTAACATGAAAAGAATTAATCAGAGGAGTATAGACTCTTTTTCCCATTGATCTCTAATTTTCCTGGCAAAGCAACCTCTTCTAATGGCCATAATGTAGCCTTAAACCTTAAAGATCTTCAAGGTACAGTATGTCTTGTCTTGGCGGGGTCAGAAACATTACTTTAAGATGTTGTGATTTTGAGTTTTATAAAAGATAAACACTTTTAAAATCTCTGCTTATTGATGATGAACCAGTCAAAAAAAAATTTAAAGAACCATTTGTGAGGATGACTTCTCACACTTTTAATATTATATCAGCTATTTTATGTTTGGCTGCATGTGGCAGGTTGTTTCTTGTTGCCAAGAGCTATGTTAGAGAATAAATATTAAGTTTTTTAACCAATTCTGCAATCTTAAATATCCTATACGGCACTCTGAGTCCACAGTAGGAATGAGGAACCAGCAATGCTATGTAGGCAAGTTAACAGGGAGAAACCTGTCTCACAACCTTATATGTGTGTTTGACAAGCCACATACTGTATTGTAGCATAGTGGAGTATTTTTATTTAAGCCCATATTTATCCAGAGAGGTCCAAAAAATTGTGTGGATTATTCCGTCTTAAACTTTGGGCTATTTTGGTTTAATTGGAGTCATTAATCGACTTCATTCGATAACACCACAGAGAAAACCTGGGTAGTTGCTATACCAAAACTCCTCTAGGGGAATGTGTGCTGTGGTCAGAACATTTTCGAGTACTCTGTTGTTTGCATCAACATTATCAATTTTGTCTTTGGGACAGATGCCATCCACTGCTGTGTTTGTGCTTTTGTACCTGGAAAGGTACAAAATAACTTTTCCAGGGTTCCCACCTATGTGTGCAAACAGAGGTGATTCAAAGTCCATTGAACCAGTGGAGTAAGGTTTTGTTCGGGAAAGCTGCTCACTGCTGAGAAGGTTGACTCCATAAAGACACTTAGGACAGCAGGATGGATCTGTAAGTCACTGATGTACAACACAAATGGGAATTTTTAAGGCACCCCACAGTTTGGTATAATCGTTTCTTGTGGCTAGGACAGCCCAGGATTAGAGCTGCTAGAAAATCACTGGTCTTGAAGTAAATTGGATGCAGTGATGTAAAAGGGATGTGCCACATTTGGCTGCCATGTCTCTTATTTAAAAGGGCAAGCTACTGCCTAACTACTTGCCCGAAAAGTTGAAAAAAAAAAAACCACCACTTAATAAAAACTTAGCTGAGCAAGACAAAGTTGAAAAAATAAACTCAGAAGTAGCAGCTTTGATGCTTTTATTGTAACCGTTGTCAAATATGAGAATCTCTAAATGAATTTGCAAGAAGTGGGGGCGTGTGTTTTACTGTAATTTAATAACTTTTTCTGGACCTTGATTTTGTGCTGGACACTGTAGCATGTCTCCTTTGGTCTGGCTATCTCCACAGTATTTGCAAATACCTTTTTTTCATACTTTGCAACTCCTTACTAAACTTAGCACAGAAAGTTGTACTTTAATTTACATTAAATTAAGGGGAGTGTTCCTAGAAGAAGGAAACATACATAATGAAATAATGATTTTTGCTAATAAACACTAGTGGAAGTAATCAACTTGTAGATTCTCAGTTGCATTCTCTAGTTAGAAATTTAATTTAGCATAATCCTGAAGCAAGACGGATACGGTTTTGGTTAAGCACAAATTCAGGACAGATACCATGTCAAAAGTGCAGGGTAAAATGTCTCTGCTAATCCTGGCAGTGGCCTTTAGTACTTTCTCACGATGGTTCTTTAGCGGGAAACCAGAGGTTGTGTTTGATCCCATCGTCTCCTGCTGGAGGATATCACAAGGACTCTCTTGCCCCTTCTTAGTCCCAACTGAAGTAAGGGCACTTCCATTGAAGGGACTTCAGCTAGATTCATTGTACACTGCACAGGTATTGCCAAAACATGGTGCAGTTTTCTTCCATGCTTCCTCACAAGCCCTGACACAGTGTGACCAAATCAGAAATGGCCGTCCCAGTCAATTCAACAGCCAAAGAAATTTGGATCTGAAATGAATCAGTCCTTCTGCTTTCAGCCTGTCTGCTCCTGAGCATAGCCTGTCTTCTGGAGGATTTGGGGTATCGAAGCAGTAATCTGTCCACCTGGCCCCGCCTGGCCATCCCAGCCAGGGCTGCGTCTAACCTTGGTACCCTCACCAGGCCTGATCCTGACCCCCACCCATGGGCAGACATCGTGGCTCGTCCCCACGGAGGTGCCCAGTGCCCCAGGCTGGGGCTGCCCCAGCCACCTGTCAGTTGGGGTGGGACAGCCCTGGCTGCCGGCCCCGGGGGGATCCCCTGGGGCCCTGGCTCAACTCTCTGCAGCTCAGCTTTTTTACCATTTCTCATTCAGCCATTTGTTAAGAGACAGTTACACCAAGGAGGCAGTTAGATATTCGGCTTCCTGAGCCAGAGTCTCTTGAGCTGCACAGCACTGCATGAGCGACACTGCTTCCATTCTCTTTGCTCTCCAGGCAGTGTTCCAGTATGAGTTTTTGAAACATCGAGATGGTGTATTACCATAATTGCAGCCAGTACTTCTGACTATTTTTCCACTGACTGGCAAGGCTAGGAATTATTGTGCCTTTTGAAGGGAAGAAAAGATACCATCCGTCTTTTATATTCTTAACATTCTTGCACTGATGTAAAATACACTGAGATTATTTTGAAGAAGAACACTTTTAAATTCCTTTTCCCAAAGTTCACTTGATAACGCTGCCAGAAGTGTCTGTCTGTTAAAGGAAGAGGGAAGAGGAGTAAACAAGATAAAAAGCTACTCATCTTTATTTGCATTAGACATTTCAGAAAGTGCAGCAGCTGGGTAGGATTCAGTGGGAAAAGCATGTGTTGCTTCAAAGGCACCGCAACACGCAGCTTTGTTTAGCTTAATTTTTTTATTCAGTGAAGGCAGTAGGAATTGTGGGCAGGGAGGCCTTGGGACATGCTGCCTTGTTCCACTGATGTTGGATGATTGAGACCTGTTACCTTTTAGAGTAATTTTGCAGACAAAATAGGTCACAAGTCTCCTCTAAAATAGGGCTTTTTTGGATTGAAGTTCATCTTCTTTTGTAAGTCAAGTTGCCTCCCATAGCGTCATGCTAGTAATGAAAGAAAAAGTACTTATGAGTTTGTCTTAATCGTATGAATAAGTTAATCGCTTCCAATCTTAACCTTTTTGCTTTCACAAGTGGTGCACAAAATTTCTCTTGAAAACAAAACATTGTGAGTAATAATTCTTGGAGTTTATTTCAGTTTCCCCTCATATACTGTCCCCTCTGAAAAGTGTAATTTGGGAAGCCCCCCCTACTACTGATTTTAAGATAAATAATGTATTTAAAATCGCAGTATATTTGTCTCCTGAGGAATCTTGTATTTTAAATCAAGAAGCATCAAATCAAAATTAAATCTCAAAATCTTTAGACAGAAGCATATCAGACTAGTGCTACTGAGATTTTAAATGTTAATTAAGAGATTCATTATTTTCACTCATTAAATTTAGAAGATAAATATATATGCTCATGTATTTTTGGTCACCAATCTCAGATGAAGGCCTAAAGCCCTCTAGCAATCTTGGGTTTATATGTAAGTAATGCAACTACCATGGTTTACATTCTTCACATATCTAAGTGTTTTTAATGAATATTCTCTATTTTAGAAGAAAAGAATTTTTTTTAACCCTCACACTCTATGCACAGTTGCTCTAATGCAATGAATAAGCAAGCGATAAACAGCAAATCAGAAAATTAATTTGGTTTTGTTAAATATTGGGTGGAATCAAATTAAACCTTTCAGTTTCATACGACCTACATGACATTGAGCACTTGGCTACCCTAAAGCTGCTTTATTTACATTCTTCTTTGAAAGCTCTGCAGAGTTAAACCAGTCCTAGAGGAATGCTGGGCACTGCCAGAGGTTGTAGGTACTATAGTGAGCTTTGCATGCATGTGTACATGGGATGCTTCATGGGATGAAGTGTCCTACCTCCAGTTCACAAAAAAATAAAGAGAAAAATGCCCCCAAAACCCCCAGCCCCCTACCCCATGACCATGCCACCTGGGAAGGGCATGGAGCCGCATTGCCCCCACGTCTCGTTTTCTTACGGGGTGCAGGGGTCCCTGCCAGCACCAGGAGGTCACACCTCTCTGAATCTTATTACCGTGGTCTTCAAGTCCTAACATCTTGGATGAGTTTTAAGCATCTCCGACTTTCTGTTCTTAATTTCCTCCTATATTTTCCTGGAAAATATAGGAGAATTTCTCAAGTGTTTTAATACCTCTTCATTTGCTAAGCACTTATTTAACCTGGAGCACAGTGAGAACAGTTGCTTCTTTTCTTTGAGTTCAAAAGGTACTTAGACCCCTTACCTGTAGCTTAGAAATGCAGTTTTATTGAAAAACTGTATGTAGCATGTGGTTGTAATAAAAAAAAAATAGTTTTTTTTCATACTGGAAGCACACAAATTGTTTGGGACAGAGTACATTCATCCCCATATACATTGCCTTTTTACCCCTAGTACCAGTGTGCTATGTTTCTGTTAGTCAGTGATACATCAAGGATGTAACTGGTATCGCGCCATCAGTGCAAGGTGTGAAGCTGGGAAGGTCAGAGGAGGAAGGAGGACACTGTACATCATGCCCTCCTGCACAGTGGATGTGCGTGTTTTAGGGACGTGTGCTCTGCTTGGGGAAGGGGAGCACCTGGGGAGCACCTGCCCTCTGCCGATGGAAGTTGCGTAAAAGAATATAGGGAAAAGCATTGCAAACCACTGAAAATTGATATTTGTTGTGCCCACTCTAAATGATGGACAGCTTCCTGACATGTAGCATGGCAGTGGGAATTTTTAATTTAAGTTTTCTAATTGGGACAAGTTTTTTTAAGTTAGGATTTTTATTTAATGGGCTGTACTAAAAGCTATCTGGATTTGTTATAGAAATCGTAGATTCCCCCCAGAGCTCTCGTTTGCCTTCTCCTGCTGACTTCAAGAGACCAGATCTGCCAAAGCTGAGATTTTCCCACTTACAAGGGAGCTTTCAGCTACTGCCCGTGATTTCTGTCCTTCGTCTTGGAGTTAGTGCCTCAAAGAAGGTGAAAGCATATTGCACTTGAGCACAGTGCATCCTAGGGTATATTTCCCTTGAAGACTGTTACAAGTTGTCAGAGTTTAGTGCAGACCCAAGGCTCCAACACAAGCAATCAAGGAGCTCTATGTTGTTTCCTGAAAAATTTCCACACCTTCAGTCTCTGTGTAGCTAATCATATACTGTGTGCAAATTATGATTCATTCTCTAAATGAGCTAAACCCTTCAGACTTCTAAACGTTTATTGCAGTGTGTTAAAAATCTCGAAGTCTTTATCATGTGAAATTATGTTTGTGTTTTTTTTGTGAGTCAGAACGCTGTCTAAGAGATAAACAAAAGAAATCCTCAAAAATCCCTGAACTTAAGAATTCAGAGATGAGGGGACACAGAGTGATTGCAGTCGGGATGGTATCCCAAAGGGAGCAATCCTAGCATCCTTATCCTCTCCCTACTGTCCTGTACCGCGCAGTTTCAGAGGCAGACCCCTGGGCTGGAGGAACAGTTTCTCTGATCTAATGCAGCCATAAATATGCAACATTTATATGTAATTTCATAAAAATCTACAATTATCTATACAGCACAACGGTTAATGTAAATAGGGGTACCTATGACTCTTGATGTGACTCTTGATACGATATGACATTCACAAGGCAGTTGAAAATCTTATGATACTTGTAATGTTTGCAAAACTTAATTTTAGCACCTGTATTTTGGGAAAAAATACTCTATGACCCATTGATTTCCTTTTAATTGCACTAATAATTTCTTGATGATTTTAATTTTCCTAAATACAGCAATGATAATGCACTAAAAACCTGCAAAATGGACTAAAACATGGAGCGTTGCCCTTAGCTTTAAAATGGAAGTGCAATATAGAACTTTCTTTGCCTTCTTGTAGATATAAAAATATGTATAGGAAATTCTCTGTATATTTTTTAGGTCCTGAGGAAGCAGACGCCAAGTGCACCCCGAATTATGTTAGCTGCATCGGTACAAACAAATGCATTCACTTGTCCCAGCTCTGCAACGGTATTTATGACTGTTCTGATGGGTATGACGAAGGAGTACATTGCCGGGGTAAGTAAATTTGCTAAGGAGAAAATGCTTTAAGTCTTCTGCTATATTTTCTTCTTGAGAACCAGAACTTTCTTCTTCTTGGGAATACATATAAAACAGAAGTGGATTGATAGAGGCACATTTTAATGTATATTTCAAGTACGTTTTAGAAATACTTTGTTGTGTGAAGCAAATGCAAGTAAAAAGTGCATACAGGTTTTCAGACCTTTTCTTTAATGATTACTAACCTTGTATGATGGAAATGGTTATACCAAGAGAAGGATGAGGAAGCCCTTCCTTAGAGAGCAAGGGTTGGGCAGCACACCGTTTGCCAGAATATTTTGAATATTTTTTTCCTTATAACTTTTGTTTCAACAAAAAAGCCAAAGAAAAACACTGAAAAATACATCAGATTTGCCATGAGCATTATTTTGCATTGAGGACTTGCTTTTGGGGCGATTTTATTCTGATAATCTACTTTTTAAGGGTGTAGTTACCAAATTCTGGCAATGAGAAATCTTAAGGAGATATTGATGGAGGTAAATTTTTTTAATCTCTACTACTCAGAAGACTTATTAAGGTCTGCCTTGGGAATAGTTATAAGGCTGCCATACTAAGCCCAAATCTTGGACACCGCAAGTCATTAACATGTCTGTTATTCTCAATCAGTAGACTTTACTGCTAGGCAAACGATTGTTGATGATCCTCAGCAGATCTCATGTTCAAAACCAGAAACTCAGGAATAGGTCCTGGGACTTCTGCTACAATCCAATGTGACAATATACAGTAAAACATGCAAATAATGGCATAGTTTGGAAAGTCAAATTAGAATTTAAAAGTTCATGTGGACAGATCTCAGGAACTGTCATCGTAAAATCTAACCCCTCACCAAAAATAAGCCATATGAAAAAAAAAATTGAAATAAAAAAACAACAAAAAAGAAATGCCAGCTGGAATTAATCAATGTAATAATGCTGACTTCACAAAACTACAAGTAGTTATTTTTATGTGACCAGGTGAGGATACAGGCTGTCATAAAATATATGACAATTCTTATTCACAGTCATAGGAATAATTTATTTTCTTGAGTGCTATACTTTTATATAGTCCTTGTTCAATAAGCATTGCAGAAAATCAAAATTTCTGTCAGCATATTGATTCTGGTCCCAGCATCCAAACCCCCCAAAAAATCAAACTGGCCAAAGCAGTGTTTGGCACATACTGAAGCTTCTGAAGTTGCAGATGAGTATTTTTCAGAGAACAGTATTGGTCCATTAAGCACTGTTTAAATGTATATTCCTCAATAATTCATATATTTGTATAAATTACTCTGGATTAAATGGCAGAAGACAAGAAAACTTGCAGTGCCAAATAATTATTGTATTATAACTCTCTTGTATTTTTATTGTATTTTAACACTTTAAATTAGGAGATTAACGGAATCAGAAAAAATAAATAAAAATAAAATCCTATGTTAGTGTAAATTAAATATGTTTGGTTTTCATATGTAACATTTTGTATATGTAGCCTGTACTTTGGAATGTGATAGCACATAAAATACCTCATCTTTATTCATGCCTTTTTAATTTATGCTCAAATACACCTTTTAAGGTTCATGTTGATTCCCACTCCTTTTGTTATTATCATATATGAATATTAAAACTTCCCAGTGGTTAAATTAGTGTCTGCTCTAATAAATTACCATATAATTTAGTAAAATATACTAAACAAACCTTTGGTCTAAACCACACAGAACACATAGATAATTAAGTTCTTTTATATTATATTTTATTAAGAATTTGAAGTTGTCTCCCAGTACCTCATCTAGTAAATGGTTAACAACTGGTTAAGATTGATTTTTGTAGCAATTACATCTTCTGACTTGCTTATTAGAGGCAGTTGTTGAAATTATTAGTGGACATATTTCTGTCAACAAAGCCAAAGAATATAGAAAACAATAACTTCACATTATGATCATGTACTTTGATACTACCAACTGCCACTAATGTGTCATTATGATACATTCCTATGTATTAGATATTTGGTATGAATGCAGTATAGTTGTAATTAATCTCTCTCTATATCTATATATCAGAACAGTGCATGGGTAACTGCTGAGTCATTCTGTTGCTGTACTTTCTGAGTCCTGAATATACAAGTCCTATGTTTAGAGCATCTGTGTGGCCGAAAGCTGCAAGGTTGCTTCAGAAACCTATCAAATAGGTAGCTTTTTCTTGATATTAATAACAAAAATGGCATTCCAAGTATGTTCCTCTTTAATTAACGTTGTTCATATGAAATTTTTGAATGATCAAGAAGATAATAGTGGTTTTAAATATTTAATTGCAAACAACTGGGTCACTGAGCTGACTATGTTAAAATAATCTATTAGTAGCAACACTGATAGTGCTGTATAAATAAGTCACGGTCTGTGCACCAGGAAAATCAGTTATGATGTGAAGTATGGGGGGTGTGACCATGGTAAAGACCGTTTCAGCATACAGGTCACAACTCCACAGGGGTGAAAGCTTCTAATAATGCTTAAGAACTAATGGAGTATAAGCATTCAGTAAGTGGAACGATTCTAATTTCTTTCTTTAAATGTAACATTCTTATGTTAATTTATTATATTATGGTCTTTGAGAGATATATTCAGGCCTGCACATTTCCCTGGCAAGTAAAAATATCATCATATCTGCAGTGTGAAATGGTAATGTATGTGAAATTTCAAGGAAGTAGTAGTAAATACAATGACATTCCTGTCTCATCATCTTTTATTTCAGCCACATATGCATTTTTGCTGGTGAATGTAACGCATAAATTCAAGAGGGGTTGTGGCAATATGAAATAAAAAATGTTTTATTATGTATGGTTGTTTCACATTATGTATTTCAATGTCCTTCAGAGGAGAGGGGGTGCGTAGTTCACTGAAACTGAAACTCACAGCATATGATAGTGATAAGACATCTGTATTTGGTCATTTTGGATTCTTTGCTATTTTTTGATTAAATAATGCTTTAGAGAGGCTGAATAAGCAGGGGATCAAAGTATATACTAACCCCTCCTATAAAACGTAGGCTGGTGCTGGTCAACTTTCTGAGATTCATCAGATAATTTCACCACAACCCAATCCTGCTGAATGGGGCAGTTGGTACTTATCAGCCATTTGGAGGCTTGATAAGGCTCAGGTAAAATTTACCAAGGCCAAAACTAGACCCAACCTTGAGTAGTTCTGGCAGAAGACTGATCTGGAGTTGCTCTGGACAGTTAAGTTTCTTTCTTTAGCACAGTTCTTCAGGTTTCTTTTAAGAGCCCGATCTTTATTTCAGTTGCATTTTCAGCCGCTTTTAAAGCTGAGCCATGCGATGAGCTGAGAAGTCTTCTGCCACAGGGGAGTCACTGAATTATTCCAAGCTGAACTATTTAGCTCTAAGTCTTTCCTTCCCACAGTTCATCCCAGTCCCATATCGGCAAGCCCTCGATGAGCTCACCGGGGCATCGCCAGTGTGGGACTGGGCCTGTCTGTGGTCAGTTAAAGCAGGTGTCATGTGGTTACAGCTTGATCCAGTCTCTGATTTTGTGGTGTTTTGAAGGTTAAAATACCTCTTCCCCCCCCCCCCCCCCCGAAGGTTTTAGGAACAGCTTAGAGAAATACCCATCACGGATTAGATGGAGTAACCTGGCCTTGAGTAGGTAAAGGGTTAGATACATACTTAAGATAATTTCTAAAGAATTACAATCACATTCCCGTGAATCTTCGAAAAGCTTTTTTATAAGGGCTGCAGAGGTGATCTGCACACTTTTATAAATCAGTACTTTATATATACACATGGCAAAAAATTGGGGTTGATATGCCAAAGTTAATTTTAGTTCTGTCTCTGAGTTAGAGCTATAGAAAACTAGAACTTTTACAGAATATAGAAATGTCCTTTTTCACTTAACTAACTTAAGGAATAAGTTATTATTAATAGCTATAGGAATAGTTATGATAAAATTCAGGGTATTCCAGCCAGAAAATGCTAAAAGAATACTGAAAAAAATGCTAGCACAAATACTCTGCATATCTTTGGCTTATGCCAATTTATCATAAAATGGAACATTTTTGGAACAATTACTGAGAAGCAAAACTGATATGGAATTAAAAGAGGCCCAGGCAAGAGCCCAGTGAAAACACTAATTATATGCTGATGCTCTGTCTTTAAAGTCGAAGTACATTTTGCATTATACTGCAGTGTCCAGTGCATTTCTATGGACTGTGTTGTATTATGCAGTGGGAATACTGCAGCAAGTTTATCCATCCTAGCTGACAAAACAAAATAATAACAACATTAATAGTCTGCATGTACACTTCTCCAGTGGGCACATTAATGATAGAGTACATGGGGATCTCATTAAGTAGTCTTCTGTCACAGCTTTGACATGGATTATGTTCTGTACTTTGGTTTGAGGATATACAAACCCAATGCTTCAGGAAGGGGAAACCAGGAATGCTGTAGGGATTCCCTGGGAGTCTGTACTCACGCTAAACCCCTGAAATGCAAAGGAGTGAGCAGGCTTTTGAGAACACATTCTCTCATTCCGGTCACCGCTACTATCAGTAGTATCTGGCCAGAATCCTGTCTCTGTGACATGCAGGAGGCACTGGACGAGGGCTCAGGGGAACTCAGGACATTGCTTTTCCTGGCTCTGAATCACAGTAGCTCCCCACTGAGGTCAGAGCTGCATAAAAAATGTGACTGTATCTTTTCCCATCTGAAATACTGATTATTCAGATTGTTTATACCATCTCGTATTGAAATTAATCATAATAGCAAGACTGAAACATCCATTAAAGCCCCTTGCTATTTGGTGAGTCACTGTACATAAGGTAATTGCCTGCATGTCTACCTGTCTGCCTTCCTAGCACCGCTGACAAGATGAGCCTGGGTATACAGGACCATCTGCATTCCTTTCGGAAGACTAAATATCTTATGGAATTAACCTCAAATTTTTGTTTGATACATTAACTAGAGGTAAACCAACATATTTTTAGGTTAATTAAGACTGTAAAAATCTAGGAGAGATCACAGAGGTTACTTGAGATACTTTTGTTCTTTTTTTTAATTAAAACTGAAAGTTTTACTGAACTTAACAGATCTCATAGAAACCTTCCAAGTCTTTGGATTATTTGGATCTTTGTGAACCATGATCTGAGCCATAATCTCTAGTCAATAAAACATATAAAGGCAAACTCTACATTGTTTAGTATTAAAAAACTGGAAAGCACGCATACAAAAGATTTGGCTGAATAGTTGTTATGTTTGTAGCAGCTGATAATCGGAGTATTATTTTTCTGTTCAGGCTTTTTGAATGAATTGTTATCATAAGATGAAGATAAATGCTGCTGTTACTGAATCATGTTTTTGTTCTGGCACTTCTGCAGATGGAACACTGGGAAATTTTAAGTAGTGTTTACCAGAGGGGAAAATACAAATTTCAGAACTATATGGAAACTTCAGGCCTTTCAAGAATGAGGCAAAATTTTAAAACTGAAAGTTATGGAGCTACATTTACATCCTAGTCTTAATTTTTTTTTCTTTTTTTTTTCTTTTTTTTCTTTTTTTTTGTTTTTCTTTATTTTTCAAGAAGTCATGTTAACAAGGTAACAAAGGAAAACTAAAATAGTGTAGGATAATTAAATGTTCCCACCTTTTTCACATGAGGCTGTTCCTGGAAGTAGTGCACACCTGCAAAAGAAATATCTGTAAACTCATTTAGTTTATTCTGACAAGCTTTAAAATCAGTCATCCTTTAAGACTGTGATGTACAAAGTGTCACATCAGGTTACTGAAACCTTGAACCCCCCAAGAAATCTCACAGTGCTCCTGAATTACCAGTGGGGCTGCTGGAACCATCAGGTGACATTGAAAATTATTCCCTGATGCGTTCTGCAACAAGCTTTTTACTTGTGGTTATAAGACAGAAAAAAGAAAAAAGTGTAGGCACTAAAATAAGACTGTCATAGGTATTTTTGCTTTGGAACAGAATTGCTTGTAAATAACTACATTTGTCTGGGGAAGGCTTATTTTGCTTTTTTTTTGTTTTATTGGTTCTCCATCTCATTTCACCATCCAAATATCCAATTTCTTGTATATTACTCTCTTTCCCATCTTTTTACCTTAATAGTGCATGATGTGGCTCATTGAAATTAGCCAAGGTCATTTAGTCTATTCTGCTGTCAAGACAAAGAAGTCATGGGCTTGGTGATTTAATAACTTTCTATCACAAAATCCTATTGCAGTGAAGCAAATTAAAGGTGGCTGGCAGGGGCAGAGAACAGTGGAAGACACTTGAGTGATGTGATTTCATCCCACCTTTTATGGGCTGTTGCTAAAGAGATTTTGTAGGCCAGAATACACAAAGGAACACCGCTGTTAAAGTATCAGCATTGTCTATGCAGCCAATTAAGTGTAGAATTTAAATATTTGACCATATATGATAATAATACATGGTAACAGATCATTCTGTCGTTCATAGTTTTTATAGAGTCTTGTGATCCTGTCCATTGAAGGAGCGATGTATGTCTTGTCTGCTCCCAATCAATATTTCCATTTCAAGTTGCAGTATTCATTTTCTAGGCACAAAATGTTGGATACTGTTCCTTATTGACAAATCAAGTGTTGGTCAGTTACAGCCTCCCTGAATACAAATACTGATTAATTTTCCTATTTAGCACATGTTTTAACTACATATACTTTCTTCAAGGTCATGAAAACCATGTTTTCAATAGGAAACGCAGTGTTGAATGGTTACACCATGGAGTTCTTTTTAATCTTCCTTATGAGAGAGAGGAGTGTAGATTATAACTCCAATATTTCAGTTTTCCTATGATCCTGTTGCCTAATAAAATGCACAAAGTGTAGCAGACATGTTAATATGTCATATTTTAAACAAGATCATGGTAGTTAAGAGGACCAGTTAGTCGTGATGGTAGTTAAATGACTCGTGTTCAGGGGCACACAAACCTGATGAAACAGCTACAGTCAGTGTCGTAGGAGGATGCAATGGAATGATCTGAGAAAGCTTTGTTCTACTTTCCAGGGATTTGGGTTAAACGGTATTTATTGTTGCCTGCCATTGTTGTTGCTTGCTCTTACTGTTTTGAGGTTGCCCTCTATTGAGGAAAGAAAACAAACATTTAAGCTCTTACTGTGAGCTTCCCTTTTTCAGTTTTATTCAACAATTTTTATTATCTTTCTGTTGATTACTGTGTATAGTTACTTGATTATTTTTCCCTGTTATAGCTAATAAAACTCCTTAAGGAATTATCTTAGGGAAGAAATTAAGATAAATATTCTGGGCATAATCTCTGTAGCAGGAGTTCCAAATATATTCACATGGCAAAAAACCTGACATTCATAAACTCACCCCACAAGCAGGAATTGTAGCTGCTGCCTGGCTCCCATTAGTTCACATCACAGAGTATATCTTTCCTGCATTTTCGATATATAGGCATCGGAGACAGCTTTTCAGTGAGGAGAGACTAGGGCCCGACACCAAATGCTTATGAAACACTAGTAACCTTGAGATGGAGGGAGAATGATAGCACAAGATTTATCTTCAGCTATTGTCACCAATATTCGGGGTGTGAGGGATAGCTTAGATATACTGAAGTATTTTTTAGAAGGACTAATGCTTTTTTCGGTTTCCTTTTGAATACCTTTTTCTTTTTCAAAGTATACAGGAACTTTTAAATTTAGACCTACAGGGTAAGAATTGAGTTAATATTTCTTACATTAACTAATAGTAAAATTGTATCTGATGAGGAAAAATTAATGAGGCACCTGTCCATCAATAAAACATGTGATTATTAAATTTCCATGGTCTCTTATGCAAGTGACATTATTTGCATATTCATTGCTCATATCAACAGAGTTTTAAAATAATTGGGCAACCTGGTTTTGAAGTGAGGAAGAAAATTAAGTGAAAGGCACATGTGCTGAAAAACATCATTCTGGTCTTCCTAAAGCTATTCATAAAGTCGACCTAAATTTACAGAATGTTATCAAATTGAAGACAAGAAAGAAAAGAGCAAATTCTGGGACTAGCATCACATAATTTGTCAGAAGTGCAGTTGTCAGTTTTCTGCCCCAGGAGTCCTCAGCCAAGCTACATTATGAGACTCAGTTTCAAGTTCTTTCACTCCCTGCCTGAGGGGATTTGTCTTCCCAGCTCCTTATCTTCCCAAGGTGAATAAACAAACAAGTAAACTACAACATGTTCTGTGTGCGGGGTGCTTTTGCTTCTGGTGGCCCTCTTCTCTGTGGAATAAACAGTTAAACATTTATTAGAACAAATACTCGAAGTTCCAGGAGAGTTCACTGTAATTCTCATGGCAAAGAGTCAATTCTGGTCTTTCACTTGTTCCCATCTCAACAATAATTTCTGTATTGTTAACTAAAGAAGGTAAATTCTGGGAGTTGGGGTAGGTGTAGTGCCACCTGGAATACGTGTGCCTCTACACAACATCCACCTGCCTGGCCGTGTATATACATCATACTCTGTATTCTGCCTTTTCACACAGTACAATTTATAATGGAAAAAAAGAGAATTCAAATTTTTTTCTTCTAGACAAGGACTTTAATTTCTTACCGCGTCTGACTTCTTGCATTTTGCAATTTTAAGCTCATGAAACTGCATAATCAAAAAGTCTAAGTCATTTTCAAATCATGTAATATAGTTTAAAAATTAAAAGTTACCATCATTTCTTAGACTATGATAAACAAGTCAAGAATGTCACCAGCAGTCTTAAGTGAGATTGATAATATTCAGTGGTGTGAAGAAGTTCGCTTTGACACTTTGAGAAATAACTCTTGGTCTTCCACTCAGGAGCAAGAACATGCAGAGAGCATACAAAAACTGATTTCTGGAATTCATTATATCCTCTCTGGAAGATTTCAATCATCTTTTCTCCACAGAAATCTGTGTCAAGAAAGCATAATTTAGTCTTTAACTCACAGGAGTAATGCCTATAGTTTGAGTTATCTGTGAAATGAACAGATTAACATACTGTGAGATGAAATAGAAAGAGTTAAAAGTTGTGGGAGAAAGAAAAGAAAAAGAAGTGGAACCATGGGAAAGTACAGACAGTAAATGGCAAGTAGGAAGAATCACTGGAAGCTATCAAGTAAGAACAAAAACTGGGAAAATACAGAGACCAGTCAATAAAAAGGTTCAGTATAATCTGTTATATGTGGGCTAGTAAAGCAGACCTATCTTAAGTCAGTGCTCTCTGTTTGGAAATACCTGTGTCAAAGAGACGTGTTCCCACTGCACTGACTTATATAAGAAAACAAGAGTTTGACAGGAGACTCCATAATCTAAGAATATTTTCTCTTGTGAAAATGGGTGTATTGAAAGCATCATTGCTGTGCATGCAACAGTATCAGTCTGTCTGGCTCATCGTCGTTTCTTTGTGGTAGTTACACCCTCAGCCCTTTGTGTCTCTGATTGTTGGTACTGGTCCTTTAAAGCATCACAGATTTTGCCGCAGTTGCTACAAATGCCATTTGTCTTACCAGTATACAAGATAGTACACAACATTTTTATTAAAGGGTCAAAAGTTATGATTTACAATCATGTTCTTAGAGATTTTGAATTGAAGAAACTGCATACTTCCATACTACATACTACAAACTTCCATTCCCTGAAATTTGAAGAGAGAGCCAAAATTCACCTGAAACAAGGAAGTTCAGAAAGTTTCCAGATGATATAAATGATACTGATCTATGCTTTGGTACTGTTCACTAAATAAATGTGATAGAATTGTAATGCATGTGAATCACATATATACTCTTGGCATGAAGAACAATAGATAGATTAATAATTTCTGCTAGTATTGTTTTTTAAACCCAACACATTATGCCAAGGAAATATAGACCTAATTTACCGTTGTCTGTGCGGACAATGCCTGTTCAAGTTAAATTCATTAACAACTTCTTCACGCATGTAGACACTTGTTAAAAAAAAAAAAAAAAAAAAAAAAAGTTAGGATGAGACCTGAATCCTACTGGAATTAATGACAACATTCCCATGCTTTTAGGCTTCTGGAGTGGGCCTATCCAAACAAAAAAAGTGCTTAATTTTTTTGAAACATTTGTATTCAGGTGCTGTTTAATCATTTACATATGCAAAAAGATTTGAGTTTTGGGGTTTTTCTTAAGAAACTCTAGGAAAATGCTACATGTCAAGAAGGATGAGCCATATTTAAAGATCAGGATGTGACCATGATCCACTCTGCACAAAACACTAATGTTTTATAGCATGCAACTGTTGAATAAGGCGCTATAGTTGTATTGGCAGCTCTCTGAGCGTCTCTTTTTAACTGTGGGATATCATGTGGTAGAACATACTCTATGAAAGCAAACTTTCTGAGACTATAATTAGCATATTTCTAAAATAATTTTTGTCTACCCAGTCATTCTTAAAATCCATTTACATGTAGCAAAGTATTAAAAATGCTGTTTGGAAGATAAGGTATCTTATATGTGGGATGGATTAACGGAACAATGGACCATTGTCAGCCTTTCCATTTTCTCAAAGGAAGTGATGACCACTAAGATTAAAAAAGAGGAGGAATTAGCAGCAGACCAGATTACGATTCCAAAAATAGGTTTATCTGATGCATGGCGACACATTTCTGACCCCTTCATGATGCAGCTTGTTTTCCACGCTTGTGTGAGGTTCCAGAAGAGCTGTCACATTCCCAGAGCCAGATCAGCCAGAGAGAAAATGTCTGTGTTTTAAAACAAAAGACTCATTTATAGTAATTTAAGCCCCAAACACCTCTCTTTGCCCTGCTATAGAAGGTCAGAATCCTCGCTCATTAAGGACTATATATGGTCTTTTAAACAAATCCACTTTTTAATTGCCAGCAGGCAATTCAGCACAATTTGTTGCTGTCTCAGGTACTTTTTATTTTCTAATGGTCTCACATATTTGATAGCCCCTTTCAAAATTATGCATCAGATGTACAACCTGCCACTTGTTTAATTGACTTTTTCCCTCTTTTAATGATGTGCATCTCCTAGAAGTTTAGCAGAAGTGAATCGAGCTACATATGGGAAAGGCAGGTCTGTGTATCAGTTATGCACATTTGTAATAGCTATAAAAGTGATGGGGTCCCAGGCAAAGCCTGCTGACTTCCGGAGGATCGTTTTTGGAGTAGGAACACTAGAGCTGTGACCTATGTACTTTTCTCAAAGGGGATATATAAGAGAGAAAATGGCCTCTGCTGAAGGACAGGAGCTGTGAGTTGCTCTGCCCCCTTTTTCTGGGAATCAGGAACACACTCCACCTATTCAGAAACTATTCCTTGCAGGGTTTTTTTTTCCTGCCTTTAGTGTAAAGCTCTGGTACTTGAAGGAACAATCTCAATCTGTCCATTAATTTTAAACATGAAATAAGGTACTGCCAGGGCATGCTATCTCAGTGTTATTCTAAGATGATTTCATCAACTGTCCAAAAATAATAGCTTGTGCCCTGGACTGGCTGTGTCATCATTTTCATCATCATTTGCTTAGTTGCATTCTTTGTTATTGACTCTTATAATTTATTTATTAGAAACAAACATCTTCATTTAATGAGCATTCAGATCTTGATTTACTTGCTAAACAAAATTATGGAACAAAAATAAAAGCAATGTGAAGTCACATTTTATGTTCTATTTTAAAATATTTATGGTGGAATAGTTCCATCTGGGGTCAAGGCAGAAAGTGAAATAGACTTAAAGATTAAAATGAGAATAGTTCACAATTCTGAAGTAGCAAAACATTTTGTTGTCTTTTAGCAAATTGGAGCTTTTTTACTTCATTGAAAGACAATGAAGTGATAGAAGAATAGCATGAAATGTTTATGTGCAGGTAATTTTTAGGGGTAAGAGTTGATTTCTACAGGAAAGCCATTAATATAGTTTTGAATTGTCAAACTAATGGTACACAGTGGCATCAGGAGGCTAAAACAGGATGGGAATAAGTTCTATTCTGCAAATTTTTACATAAAATGTGCACAGTTACATAAAGACAAAGCTGTTCTGACACCCTGAGTACTCACATTTAAGGTACATTGTAATTAAAAATACTTTTGTGAAGTGTGACTGTTCTGCTTTCTGCTATGAACTGACACTAATATTTTATGTTAAAAAATAATCAGATAATTACTCACAAATTTAAGTGGACACAGTTTGGGGCCCATGATTCTGCTTTCTGGTAAACTTGAATGTCCTATGATGCATGAAAATGTAAAGTGCTGTACTAGCCCTTCAGGAAAACCTGGGCTTGCTTCCTGCCCTTAATATTGGAGCTGGATGTTTTGAATTTTAGAGAAGGGAGGAAAATACAAACCCAACCCAAATCTCATGTTGGTCATAATGTCTGCTATTAGAGGAAAGGATAAAACACAGTGATCTTCAAACTGTAATTTCCCCTTCTTGAGCTTAGTGGAAAAAAATGCTTTACATAGCAACATACCTTTTAGTGACATGTTGTGGATTACTGCTCAGATGAAGTAAAAAGGGGAGCATGGATGCTTCCTCTTACTGAAAAGGTTACTGGTTTCTACATATGTGTCCTATTTGGGTTTGCAAAGGAAAACTAGACGAAAGACAATAAAATGCCCTTACCTGACCCCCACAGAAAATCAAACTTTCTACTATTTGAAAACTTTCTGCTTTGAAGTCCACCAATATGTGCCAGGTTTCTTTGATATTGTCTTGAAACTGTTGTAAAGACATCAATCATTCCAGTGCTAAAATGATTAAATTTGTGGGATGGAAGAGCTAACAAAAATTTTCGATTCAATGCAGAAATTTGCAATCTTATGTTTTATGTGACTTAAGAAGTCCATACATTACATTTAACAACAAATCGTTCTGCCAGTGCAGGAAATTTTTCTCTCCTGATGCCAAAGGGGTATGTAGCTGGGAGGAGCCATCTGCAAAATGCCTCAGATTTTTAGGACTCATCACGAAGTCAGAAAGAACCCTTGCTGCATACCTAAAGATATTCATAGAACATATGATACATACCTAAGGATGTACATAAATCATATGCAGGTTCCAAGCATGCAACAGGAGAGAGAAGCTGGGTCCAATGTAGATTCACGTAGAGCTGCCCAGCAACTGGCCTGTTTTGAAGCCCAGCTCTATAGATGTCCGTGTCCACCCCAACATGCTTATAAAAGGAACCAGAGTGCTTTCAAGGTATTGAGCCCTCCAGTAGTTGCATAAGGAAGGTCAGTCTGTTGGTCTTAATAAAGCTGCTGTCAGTGCTCACCAAAGGATCCAGGAAGCTCTCTTCAATACGTGAACTGTAAATGAAAGTAGAAATTGCTGTTGGCTCACGTTAGTACAAGTTATAATCATCTTCCAAGTAAAAAGTAATGTGAATGAAATACAATTCTTGTTAACGGATACATCTGCAGGCCTTTGCTTCTGACTTCAGCTGTGAATGTGCTTCTCACATCTTTCTTTTTCCCCTAATGAAGGCACAGCTGTGCATTCAGGGACTTGACAAAGAGTGTGATTAGGAGTTCTAGACTTCCAAAATAATTTATCTGCCTTCAAAAAGAGTTGTTATTAGCAACTAAATCTTGGTGAGATTTATGATTGTCTCATATTGTGGGCATTTTTGGTGGTAGAAGCATGTAAAAGCTATAGCAGTTTAGTAATCTTTTCATCTTCCAGAATTTATATGGTGTTTCAAATTGATTCTGAGGTCTGGATGGACAAGTCACAGACTCTGTAAAATCTGAAAACATTTAGTTCAAGTAGAAATTACTGGCAGTTTCTTTAGTTTTGTTTTGGGTTTTTTTTGTAATTTCTTGTTCATTGCCACCAGTTTTACTGCTTTTGGATTGCCATTACTGCCTCCTGCAGGACACATTTTTTGGGCTAGCTGGATGGTTAATGTGAGAAATCTAAACAAGAGAACAAGAACAGCTTTTAACTACGCTCGTTCTCTCCCAGCTTGTACACATACCAGCTGGAGTTTTCTCATAGTCATCCCCTATTCCTGAACATAACAAAAGGTGAGTAGGCAGCCAGAGACCTACTAACTTTCCCTTACCAGCTCTCATCCTTGGTAGTGGTGTTGGCTAATGGAGAGGTGGAGTCTACTTATCCATCCCATGCTGATTATGTGCAGAGAAGTTACTGTGCTGTGATCTTCTTTGGCTGTAATACATGTTCTATCCTGAATTTCTGTTTAAGAGCTTGCCTCCCTGTGTAAAAGGATTATTCATGTATATGAGAAGTCCTTTTGGGCTATGTAAAATATGTCAGAGATTTCCAGGGAGCTGACAATGCTGATGGCCCTCCAGAGGAGGGCCCCAAAAATGATCCGAGGGCTGGAGCAGCTCTCCTGTGAGGACAGGCTGAGAGAGTTGGGGTTGTTCAGCCTGGAGAAGAGAAGGCTGTGGGGAGACCTTATTGCGGCCTTTCAGTACTTAAAGGGGGGTTAGAAGAAAGATGGGGACAAACTTTTTAGCAGGGCTTGTTGTGACAGGACAAAGGGTGATGGTTTTAAACTAAAGGAGCTGATCATTTAGAGATGTAGTGGAAGCAGATGCTGGGATTCAGCTGTCGGTCTGAGGCATAGCCTGAATACTTACTCAGTTTTTACTTAGATTAATCTCAGGTGAGCTACCAGTGAGCAACACTCTCATATAGGTAGTTTTGGCACAACTAGTGGCTATTTCTTGAGCATAGCCAAGACAGACATTTTTTGTTTGCCGCATTTCATTGCTAACTTAGTAGCGGAAGGTACTTGCATATGAATGTTAAAAATTACATTTGGGGAGGCAGGGAGAAAAATGCGTGTGGGAAAAGAGTAACATGATAATTGATTTTGTTCTGTCTTAATAGATATTAGCCAACAATGTGGGGAGTTTTTAATAAAAACTAATCTAAATTATTTTAAATTCTGTTGTATACAGAAGACTAAACTATTTGTAAATTAAAAAGTCAAAATGAATTTTAAAAACAATTTTATATTAGCTTTTTAGTAAAGCATCACAGAAACTCTGACCTTTTAAATATGAAGAATATAGGCTTCGGGGTTTTTTCCCCATGCTGATGCATTTTAAGAACAGAGTAGCAGAAACCTTCAATAAATCCATGCTGTACATAGAGGTGTTTACTTTAGAGAAAGGTCAGGCATATTATAGAATTAGAATCTAGAATTTGGGAAAAATAGATTTTTTTCATTGTGATGAAGATTTAAAATAATCACTGGAAACTAAGATCTCACAAATGTGAAGTACTTTAAGAATTTGAAGATCCCCTGCATTCAGATCAGAGGTGCCTTGTCTCTGTGACTTTATCATGGTAACTTTTCTGTGCAACTTCCAAAGCCCAGTTAGTTGTTGAAGTTGGGAAAACAAAATAGTTGATCAGGTACATTCTGGCTGTGGAGGGAGTGGAGGTGGTGCTGAGATACAGGAGACCTGTGGGTCCAGGCTGGGAAACGCCTGAGGGAGAAGGAGAGCACTGTGCTACTTGAAATCAGAGAGTTCAAATGGGGAATCTTCTTCCCAGTGCCTCGTTATTCTTCCTGGGGCGTCTTCCCCTTGTTTGCTCTGAGCAGACTGTTTCATGGGCAGGAATTAACCACTGATACTGATATACGAGTATGACTGGTAGGGAACTTTGAAAGCACATCCAGTGTTACCTGGAGTAAATGGCCGTGCCATTGTAATGAAGCTTTCTAATTCTTTTTACCTCAATCCATGTATGCTATTTTAAAAGAGATGTGTGTCACCAGCTGCAGTGTAATTTACTTTTAGAATATGGTGCTAAAATTTCTCTAGTCTCCTCAGAGAGTCACCTAAAGATGGATGTTTTCAGGGAAAAAAGAGATACATAATATAAAACACTGCAGGATAAAGCTTTTAGTACTGTTTTGAAGTTAATTAATATTCATAATATTCATTCATATTTCTTGTCAAAAAGGTTTTAAAAATAAAGCTTGTGTTAAAAATTGTGGGTACTTAATATCTTTAAGAAAATCAAGAGATGTATTGACGTTCTGGAAAGACACGAAAAGGTCTAATTAGTCTTTATGAAATGGAGTCCTTGGCACGTTAGGCAATTGCCTCTTGTACTGGCCATCATATTTGCTGCTGTTCATTATTTCCCTTCCTATTTCCCTGCATAGCTGGTTTGTCAAAGACTGGAAGTTTTCTGTCAAAGAGAAAACTCTGACTTGATAGAGGGAATCTGGTCTGTGGCTTGAGCTCCGGGGTACTAAGGTAATAATTATTACCTTCTAATAATTACAACTAGTCACTCCAAAGACAATTATCACATGCATAAGTATGCATATAAGGGAAAACCAGTTGGTTATTACACAGGGTCAGGATCAATGAGCCTGTAGGGTGCTATAGTATAAAATACAAACAACGTGACTGCTATATTCAGAACACTCAACAGGCCCTTCAAATGAAAAAATATACTAACAAGAGTAGAGAAAATGTTGCCTGCTGTGCCTCAGTGAAAAAACAGAAGTTTCTATGAAATCTGATTGATTTGCAAACTAAAATAAAGTTTGAGGGGGAAAACATAGCACAGACTCTAGAAAATCGCTAACAGTGCTTAACATTTAAGGAATAAGAATTGCAAGGTAAGGAAGAGATTTAAAGGAATAGTTTAAATGTTTGCTTTTTCTCCTTTCTTTAACAGTTTGTGTAATAAGAATCAATGGCTATTTGCCTTTCAAGTTCCTATAATCTCTTCATGGAATGAAAATTTCAGCATATGTTTCCTGGTGCAGTCCAATGCCTTGTGGATTTATATTGATGAAGATCTGTAGCCTATTTGCAGCGGTGATATGTGCTCCTTTTAATCCATCCATCTTCCAGCAGTGACAAAAGGTGGCTGTTTTCTCTTTAGTCATAAAGTTAACTTCAAAAAGGAGATGTCAGTAAGTAAAAGAAAAGTGATTTTCATCTTTTAATATCACCGCAAACCCCTTTTTTATTGATGGGTGCCAAAACAGGTTGCAATCATTTTGCGTGGCTTTAAAGCAGTGATAGCTTTACTTTGAGCACACTAAATCTGCACTGGTGACTTAAAGAAGCCAGCAATTACCACATGGATGTTGTTACTCACAGAGAGAAAATGATGAAGTTCATCAGTACAAGAGTTAGGTATTTTAATTGACAGGAATACTTAAACCTATTAGTCATTTGTTGTTGATTGACTAATGTTCTATTGTTGGGCTTGATTTGCCATTTCATTCATTTGTTGCTTGATATTTTGTCACTGAATTATAATTTCATTATTCTCTGACCTTGTTTGTCCTTTGCTTACGCAATTGCAATGCAAGGGTGGTTGAAACCCTTTGGATAACATAAAAACCAATCCAGACTTCTGTTTTTCAATGAAACTGCGTGGAGCATAAATCTTAGTTAGGTGCAGCTGATTTTTTGCTGTGGTTGCAGCTATGGCTGCTGGCAAAGGACCAAACAGAGTGAGACATTCCAACCTGGAGAGCTGCCCCGGCTAGGCCAGGAGCATGTTGAACTAGACATCTCCGATATGTCTGATGGTCCATCATAAAATGTCATAAACTGCAGTTTGGGGACTGCTGAAATTGTCTTTTGAATTGTTTTAAAACTAATAAGCCAGATATGTTGTATACATGTATATTCTTATATTTCTATTATTGCTTCAGTAGTTATTTACAGCAAAATGAATTGGCTTTTGTTTAACTGCAAAATATCTGTAGCACCTTTCCTCTTCCAATTTGGTGCTATAGAGATAAAGTACAAGACTACTTTCATTTTAGAGTATTTCATGCCCTAAAATCCTAGTATAGTAGAGTAGTTATTCATGGGGGGAGGAGAACATTTTTTATGCCCTAATTTCCAGTACGTAGGGAAAAGCTGATGTAACATTTTGAAAAGAAGAATTTGGTGGGCTCCAAAATGTTTGAATTCTAGTCTTTCCCGGAGTTCAAGGTTACTCTGGTGCATTGATATAATTTTCACCAACTATTCCTATTTTATACTAGTGTAGAGCCAGAAGCACTGGAAAGCCTGCCTCAGAGGACTTCATCTTAAGTTGCAAATTAAATTTCCTAAGCATTCATATATTAGCATGTGTATCTAAACCCAGACCAAACTAATCAATCTTTCTAGCCATAACTAATATTATTATAATGATAATTAATAAGATAATGGATCTAACATTTGTGTGATAAACTTTTCTTTGGGATAACGGGACTGTGTAGAAAAAACAAATAATAAAACCTTTCACTTCCGAGGGATTTTGTGTCATTTAAATTGGAATCACATGAGAGATTAGGAGACAGAGAGACTGTCCTTCCCTGCTCTGATAGCCTCCAAGATAACACATTTTTATGATTACAGAATTCACCTGTTCACCAAGGTTAATAGCAGTTTGAAACAGTGGCTTTTCTTTGTTTTGTATCCTGTACTGCAGCAGGCATGTTAATAAATGGTTCTGTCTAATACCTCTATCTGGGCTTAAAGGCTTAAACAGAAGAGTCCAACCCCAACTGGAACAGCGAGTTTGTGCCTTTCTTACACTGCGTTCTAGTGTTCTCACTAGCCATCAGGGCACTGACTCCCATGCCTTAAAATCTCCTAGAGCTCCTCACCTTAGAATTGGATTCAGCTCTAAGCCTGTCATGGAGGATGATTATTATTGTTGCTAGTTAACTGCCTTCTCCATCTGTGCATCAATTGAGGGGATATCCTCCCAAACGAAAACAAATCTGGTGGCTGCCTGGGAATTTCAAGCAGCTGTGTCCTATATAGGTAAGGTTTTATGTGTGCTTCTGCCGAGAGATCTGCAAAATACACCACCACTGAGATTATTGACTTGCTCAGGGTGGGTTGCCAATGGGATCTGTTAAAGAGAAAATTAACAGCACAATGAAAGAAGAATGTTTGCTTTTAACAGCACTTATTTTATCTTATTTTCAGAGTTTGTTTGTGCCTTATCTCCTTTATGTTATGGCAGAAGTTATGAATGTTGATGAGCCAGTGCAGATCCTTAAGTACTTAGTAGTCTAGGAACCATTTACCTATTCATCCAGTGGAAGCTCGAGTCAGATTCAGTCCATTTTACACAATTTATTTCCTAAAAGCTGCCTACAGAGTGTTTTGTGCAGCACGGAGGACAGTTTGGATTGAACAGGATCATGTGTGTTCCAGTTTTAGCCTATGCATAACTCACATCAATCTCCTTGGGTGTAGAAAGGGCAACAAAATGCACGTGTTCCTAAATGGCAATGGGCTAAAGTTGAAAAATGCAGTCCACTGGGTAGGTGAGTAAAAATTGAGAAGAATGGCCATGCCAACGGCCTCAGGAGTAACGAAGTGATGGGCCTGGCACTGGTCCTCGTGCCCTGCAAAGTACTCTGCATGCATCAAAAACAGAACTAGACCTCCATGTCTCGGGTTAGGAAAGCACTTGCTTCTTGTGGTATTTTATTCCAAAATCAGGTGTACTGCATTCAGTGTCTTGACTATATTTGTTCTGTGAGGTCCATATAGAAGTAACTTTCATTAGATGCAATGTTTTCTTTTACCCTGAGTTATCACTATTAGAAGGACTAGGGCTGCTGTAACAAATTCCTTGCCTTCCATACCAGACATGGATTCATTTCAGTTTGAGGATGACTCTTAGAGAGCTTGCAATTACTTTATGATCCTTTTGCATGGAAGATTGTTACTGTTCAGCACTGAGCTGAATATTTTTCTTATATGTTAATACAAGTGCTTGTCACTTCAAAGCAAAATAGAGGAAGAAAAGCATAACCTCCCACACCAAAGAGCTGTGGTGTGATGTGGTTATAAGAAACAGTTATGAAATCCTAATGTCCTGCACACACTTTTGATTTTTGGGAGGCTGATACATTGCTTCTGTGCCCAGCTGGAGGATTTGTGCAGCACGGAAGCTGCTGTTCTCCTCCTGGCAGCCCTTGGCACATGCGGGAGGGAGGAAGGCAAAAGCATGAAGGTCTCTGAGGTTGCTGCACCTTTCCCTCAATGGCTTCTCTACGTCAATGTCTGCTCAGTCCTCATGCTTTTTCCCAAAACACGTTTAAATCATCTGTGTGGAAATCAAATAGAAAAGAAATTACTTTCATTATGTTGGTTTTATTTGTTTTCTGACTTAGTCTAATGCACAGGATTGTTTTCTCCAAACTAAATTACACATTAGAAGCAGTACAACAAAGGTATGTACTGTTTCAATGGAAGTACGTTGACATCAGTAAAAGTGCATAAATATGAGAGAAGTCCAACTGTGCATGTTAAGAAGACAATAAATGAAAGTAGGCTGTTTTTACACAGTTTTTAAACAAAATGATTATTCATTACTGCACTGTCTGTGCTTTTGTCCCTTCTTCTGCATTCTCCACCTCCTCCTTGGTATTGACTTCTGGAAGAATAATAATATTCTACGGAAGAGGGGTTCGTAATTTGTGATTACAATTCCCACGCTTCCCTAAGAACACTGCACCCTGCTAGGGTTATGCCGCCCTGGCCTAGAGGTGGAAGCAGACTTTCTTGATCTTGCACCCCACTGAGCTGAGTAATGAAGGTAGTGGAAAGCAGCCGAGGCATCAAAAACAGCCACCATCCACTCTGCTGTGACATTTCCCATTTTTTTTTTATTCCTTTTTTAACGCAATACTCAGAAATAATCAAGTGTATTGTTGTAAATATCAGCATGTTATTGCCATAGATAAGTTGTACTGAAAAATCTATATTTCCTGGAGTCTAAAATGTGCTGAATATCCAGAGGTATTCACTAGCTACTTCTACTGTCCCTGCTGTTTTTTTATGCACTTCAGGGAAGTCATTTATGATGCTTGAGTCACCAAAATTTAAGGTGACATGACAACCCGTAAAAGCATTTCAGTCTCCCAGAGACATTCAGATACCATAAGAAAAGCAGTTAAACAACTGAGAATCTTGATGTTGATTTTGTCAATCTTCCTTACTTTCTACTTTCAGAAAAGGGATTTGCGATTCAATATTTCACACTGACTAACCCCTCTTTGCCCTGAATGACCAACACAGTTCTGCAGTTCACTCTCACGCGGTGGAACCAGCAGGCAGCCACCGTCTGTCCTGCGCAGGAGTGTTAACCTTGTGAGTGACCTCTGTAGCACGAAGGCAAGAACAAATGGGGAATGTGCTGCTCTAATATTCCATACTGCACAAAATTAGAATCTATTTTAATGATGTTCCATTTTTCTTGTGTCCACCCCAGCACTTACTCATATCAGATGTACTTTCTTTAAGGACAAGCTGCAGGGTCTTTTCTATTGCAAATTCTAACAATTTTTTCTACAAATCTGGAACTCTAGAAGGAAAATTAAAACTGTTTCACTACTGATTTTCCTCCTACATGGGAAGAATTGCAATCTGCTACTCATGCGAAGGGAAACTCATGGGAGCAAAGACACAGGATAAAGTACGCTATCAAGAGCACTCATTGGACTATGCCTGTCTTCTTGAAGAGAGAACTATTTCATTACTAGGGCATATATGCTGGGTTTCTTTTCCAAAAAAACCAGACGTTTTTCCTGTCCATAATCTCTAGTCTTAAACTGGATGTGATGCCAGGTGTTGCTTTCACATTTGCAGGCAGTGCCTGGGTGGCACTTCCAGGCAGGGTGCTAACTATCCAGCAATTCTGATTTGAAGTTTATTGGCCATCCTGCCAAAGCATGGTGAATAATACTTTTCTTCATGGTGAAAAATACATTGTAATACATGTTGTTTTAATTTTTCCAGTTGGTTACAAAACAGCTTTGTGTACTTAAATTACAAGCAAATGCCAGTTCCTCTCCTAGCCATGCTTTTGATCCATGCATTCTTGTCATGTTCAGGAGTGACTTGCTTTAACCAGGTAGGGTATATGTGTGTGAGGAAATACACACAACAACTGATAAATGGAGCTAGTTGTAACTGGAGGTTGTAGTCATTTCCACAGCACTACTCAGCACCACTTAGGCATGTACACTGCTCTGAAACAGATGACTACTTTCCTACTAGCTTTAACGCATAATTTTTATTGTCAGTTAAATCGAAGTCCGCATAACAGACTCCTGATATGCCCCTCAATCTCTTCAACCATTGAACTCCAAAGTGGATTTGACTAAACAGAGCCCATTTATATATACTCTCATTTAGTCTTGACTGCATCATAGATAGACAGTCTGCCCTGTCCTCTTTATCTCTAACATCATCTTCATTGCACTTCTAGACACTTGAAGCATACTTCAGTGCTATCGTCATTGTGCTATAGTCACTTGTTTTACTATTAGTCACTATCCTGTTGCTATGATTCCTTTAATATCTCCTTTACCTCCTGGGAGAGTTCCAGCTTCTAAGTTTTCTTTTTATTTTCTAACCCCTTACTACAGTGTCCTGATGCCTCGAGTGTTTCTTTTGACCTCTGCCAAGTACGTACATAGGATGGGTCAGTTCCTTTATCAAGCGTATCACCCATGCAACTCCTGCATCTTTAATCAGTCCCATCACAAGTACTTCACCTCTCCTAGTTGTTTCTAGTGGTACTCTTTGCTATGTATCTTAAGAAAAGTACGTCCCTCTCAGTGTGTTCGAACTAGCACTGAAATTGCATGAGTTCATGTTTTCTAGTGAATGTCACCAACTTAAATAACCCCAAACCTGTTTTGTTTGCTTTATCTTCTGTCTTTTAAGTGGATCATCATCTTCTCTTACCACAGTTCAAGTTCTTCTGCCTCTTTCCTGATGGGCTCTCATGTTTCATAGCTCCAAAGCTTCCGAACTCTAATCCACTGAAGGTTCATTAATACACATCTCTCTCCATTTAATCATCTCTGGAGTCTTCCTTCTACTTAGAACTTTCACAGAAGTCTCTCATTAGAAACCACCAGTTGCTCTTCTTAGTCTGTAAACTTGAAAAAGTTGTGAAAACAGCAGAATTCTTCCTTTAAGCTGCCCATTACACTTCAAAGCAATTTCTAAACCTTTTGCCTTTGTCTTCTCTACCCCAGTTTCTAAAATTGCCAGTGATTATAAGCAGACCTCCAGTTGTAGGTGAGACTTGCTGAGTGATAGCATAAAGGTGGCATTGAGAGTCTTCTCGTATTTTCTGTCTTTCCTCCAGGTCCTATCTGTTGGTCTCTCTGCAAACAGGTTTTCCTTCTAATTAGAACTGAGTTGAGCGAGCTAGGGGGATGTATACAGATATTCATCAGAAAAGTTCCTGTCAACCATGTGTTTCTTCTGTTCTTGTCATACACCTGACAAGAGGACACTTCATGTTAATTTGTTGTGATAAACATAAACAGAAGGACAGATACAGCTAGGTGCATACAGGTAAATTGCTCCTCAGGTCATAAGCCTCAAGCCTATCACAATCAGTAGGATGTCTGCTGGCTTATGTGAGCGCCCATTTTCTGTAATTTCTCATACCCTAGATCTGCTCAAATAACTTCCAGTCTTTCTGTTGGGGAGATCAGATGGACCTGAAAGTATTGTCTGTCTGCTGTGGGGTGCGTTGCATCACACGAAAATCTTCAGTCTCACAAAGTTACTGAGTTATTGCTAAGGTGTTATCTCTTGAGTTGGGGGTAGGGGACCAGGTATGGTGCTCACTTCCCCACTTGAAATATGTTACATTTTCAAACTTGGCTAAAAATTTTAAAAGTATAAGTTATTTTTGCTAATGTCTTATGTGTGTATATAAAGTCATGTGTAATGATGCCTTGGTTAATAACCACCACTTGGGAAGCTTTTTCTACTGTTATTCCAAATCAATCTTTTTTATGTAAGAAAATGTTTTAAACTTTTTTCTTGAATATTTACCTTGTCCCATACATTGCAATACTATTTCATTCTTCTCTGTTTTTGTCCTGATATATGTAGGGTTTTAGTTTGGCCAGCTTTGTTTCACGTTCCAGAATTTTTCTTGTCCATGATAATTCATTTCTGACACTGGAAGCTGATGAGAGCCAACAGTAGCAGTAAATTTGTGTAAGGGAGGCAGCAAAGATTTGTTTAATATAAATGTTAATGTTAAAAATCAGATGAAGTTTAATTACTTTGGTTGTAGGCTGAGACACCTACAAAAGTCTCCATTTAAATTGTTTTCATTCCTGTTAGTGTGTAATAAATACCACACATGACAGTAAGGAAACTGACTGAACAAGGAAAAAAAAAATCTGCATAGAAATTTTCTATTTTAGAATCTCAGGTTTTGGGTTGTGTGGGTTGGTTTTTTTTTGTTTGTTTGTTTTGTTTTGTTTTGATTTGTTTTGTTTTTTCGGGGGGTGGTGGTGCTGGTGTCGTTTTTACTCCCCCCCCCACCCCGGCCACTTACAGTTATATAAGCTAAATTTAGTTCATTTCCACAGATATAGAGATGTTATACTTTTGACAAGTATTCCCTAGCAAAAAAATCTGTTCATTTTAGGTATTTTAATGTCATTTAAGTGATTAGAGAAGCAAAGGAAAATATTGCAGACATCTTTGAATCAATAGATTAAAATAGCATTCTGTCTTCCCAAGCTCCTAATTCTTTCCTTTCCTTAGGTTTTATATTTCAGCCATGCATTGATTAAAAGAAATTATACATAGGAAGACTCCAAGGGATAAAAAGTAAATCTGTATCGGTCTCAATGATTCTTAAATTTTGTCAGAATTTATATTCAAATTCTTGGAAACTTTGAATCAGTGTAATTCAATTATTTTCTGTGAGATTATTTGAATTATCATTGTCAAAACTGGCTTCTGAACCTAACAAAACAAGCCTTTCTTAGAAGAGTTCCCAAGTAAAATGCAATCAAATATACAAGCTTGTGTCCTTGTCCATGCAAAGAGAGAGAGATGAACAGCTTTTACCATGTGTTCTACAGTATGAAAGATAGTAGGTCTAAGTACCTGGAAAATAAATGTATGAAGGTTTCAGACTGACAGCAGAGCCTCTGAGCACCTGGAATTTTAGTTGAAAGAAGCAGACTTTTGTGTTGTTGTTTCTGGACTGATTTCTGGAGTTTTATTACATGGTCAAATGTGCTGTAATATTCAGTTGATTGTATTTGCCATTTTTTCTTTAAATTCTTGATAGAATTCCAGATGTAGGTAGACTAATTGCTGTAGCAAATTTAAGTTTATGATGAAGGAAATATACTTTTTTCCCTAAAGCACATCTGCATTTAATATAAAAGGAGACAGCATGTTCCAAAATATGGAAGGTATTAAGATAATGTTATTTATTTACTATATGTATAGTCTAGAGAATCAACAGTGCAAAAGGTCATGTAAATATTCTGATTGTACTTTTTGAGATTTCAGAAAGGTTTCTGCTTTATGTTAGAATGGATTCAACACTCTCAGTTTTTCCTCTCCACAAAACACAGAAAAATAGTGATACCCTAAAATACCCAAATGCCTGAATTAATCATTTTCACCTGTATTGTCACTGGCTAAAAAGAGATTATATTCAGACCATAGTTTCAAAAGGCAGCTAAAAAGGTGTCAGGCAATATTGTTATTTCTATTTTATAGATAAGGATGAAAACCAAAAGAGTTTAAGTGACTTATCAGGAAGTCTATTGCCTCACCAGGAAATAAAATAAAATTTCAAAGCACCTAAAACATGTTGTTATAGATCCTCTCTGTATTATTATGGCACTGTAAAAGTAGTGTATTTGCCGATTTTCTTTTCAATTGGTGCCAACGAAATTAATCACTGGGTTAATTCTAAATACAGTTTTGCTGACTTGCCCAAGCTATGTTGTCAGATGTTATTATAACAATGTACACATGGTGATGGTTTTATACTCTTGAGGATGAAGTTCCAAAAAACCCAGTGTTATTTACACTAACTTGTTAAGTGACAAGAAAATTCACTAAATATAAAAGCATAGTCTAAAATTCCTCAGAGCTTTCCCTGCCTGCATGATTAGCCAGTGAGATTTTATGTATCATTTCAGGTCCAGATAGAGAACTTGTCTTCATAAATCTCCTCAGCATCTAGCCAGGTGATAAAATTCATGTCAAACATGACTACGTTGTTTATCATTTTTTGTGCAAGTTTGTACACATTCCCACTCCTTCCACTACTATTAGCTCTAAGTAGACAAATATGATATATACGTCCTGTGAAAAGGTGCTGATCAATATATCTTCCAGTGCTTGAAAATAAAGATTTCAGGTTAACAAATTCATAGAACTCCACCAATCTTTGGGAAGAAGAAATCTTCATTCTTGGGTGGATTGTGAATTTCCCATGAGAAAAGAGTAGTATTGAGAGATTATCGGTATGTGTGTTCCTAGACCATAAAGTACCAATTAGTATAAAGCATTGCCAAGAAGTTTCTGTCAAAGTATGTTCTCCTGTTATTGCAAAAGATTCCCGGAACACTCCAGAAAAAGTATGGAGAAAAATAGAAGGAAATATTTATTAAGGAATGGGGGGACTCTCAACACCTTCCCTTTCCAAGGTAAGTAATAATTTTCCCCTTCTTGACAAGTGGGTCTTGACAAGACCTAATATAAAAATTGTGTGGCTTGCTTCCAAGTGAAAAAAATGAGTACTACACAACAGAGTTTTAAGCTCCTTGTGTGATGAGTATATTTTGCACTGTGTGTTGTTATTCAAAACAAAGAAGCCAAAAGCAGCCCACATGGGCAACTGCCTCTCAGTGGAGAACTTAAACCAGAGATCTCAGGAAATCACTCCTTCTCTGTGACTAATTCTAGTTAGAGAAATCAAGATGGACAGAAAACTTCCTAATTAATTGTCAGAGATTCCTCAAAGATTCTCTATCCAAAAAGCAACACAACAGCATTTTCTTTTAAGACTAAAACCTTGCTCATGTAGAGGAAAAAAAAAAAAAAAAAAAAAAAATCTTTATCAGTTAAATCTTTAAATGTTTAACAGTGCCATCTGGTGACCTTTGCCATAACAACAGCAGTAAATTTCAGAGCATCTTTCTTTTGAGGATCAGAAAGGACTGTAGAAACACCTGCATATTACCAAATGAGAACCCTACTTAGGGAAAGCCTGAGACATTTGTTATTTCTGTTGGTCTTCCTTTACTCTACAGCTTCCAGAACTGAGGTAAGCTGATTCATAAACTCATATTTTCTTCCTAATGATAACACAATTGAAATAATAACTATGTAATATTTTATAGCTATAAAGCTACCTGTAGAAAGGCACATGCAATTATTGCTGGGTAACCAGACATCAACACAATTAATAGTCCCTTACTGAAAGGTTCTTATGAACTATGGTAGGATTGCCGGCAGTGTCTAAAGACAAATCACTTAAATCACTGATGAGGACCCCATATCCAGTGATGAACCCTAACTGTGACAGTTTCCCTTCTTCTCTCATCCAAACTGATGTTTTTAACGTTATGTTTTATTGTAAAACTCTTAAACTTTCAATGCTGTATTTCCCCCAGGGACAATATAGAGGTAATGTATATTCTTAATCCTTGCCTGTTTTGTGCATTGAGATTTGAAACATTGCAGGACAGGGACTGTCTAAAAGTGAGTTGTGGGAATCTCACTAATGGTCTCTGGAGACTACTAGCAGTAAAACAGGCTGCTAGAAATATATTCTTTTTAATTTAAAAATTAAATTTGCATTTAGATTTAAATTTTGAAAATGGTTTAGGAAGAGCATTAATTTAAAATGCCATTGAATGTTGTTCTTCCTTCATGGTTACAAAAGTAGTGCAAGAATACTGCCTTCAGAAGAGGAAAGAGGAAAATTAAGTAGTTTAAGTGGTTTAGAGAGTTGTCCTCAAGCATCTGCTAAACATGACATAAGGAAGCTGTTCATTGACTGTGGAGACAGTGGGAACACCTTTCTCAGACAATCATGGAACACCTGCTGAGCCCCGAGACTTTCAGTATTCATTTGCACGCAGCATGCTTTGACATGTAGAATAGATACAGTAAATGAATAGAAATAGAAAACCTACAAACATCTTAAAAGTGATATACATGTCTTCTACCTCATAAAGATGCACTTGTCAGCTTGCTATTAACCTAATTAGGAGAAGTGAAAAATTGAAAACCAGACCCATGCAATGGGATACATCACACTGCACGTTTGCCTCAATGCAAACCCATTTTTTCACATCTCTTTTAGTGATAATATTTCTTCATTTTCTTATTTCACTTGACTCGTCACTAAGTAATTATTGCCTATCCTGCTCGCTCCATCCATCAGTTCTTTGTCACACATTATTCAAAGCTCAACTTTGACATTTTGTTCCCTTTCTGAATTTCAGATTTAATGTGTTGTTCAGGTCTAGAGATTGTAGGAGTGTGTTTGTTTGCATACTACACTTGGCTGCTGCCTCGCAAAACACATTGTGTGAAAACATTATGTTCCTGCGCATGAAGAGAAATGCTGCATGTTGCTGAGTTTTGAAAAGTTCTAAAGCATTGTAAGGAATAAATCTACGGGTTGATTTAAATTTAAAAAAAAAAAACAAACAGTATTTTTTTTTTTTTTTCTGGAAAGCAAAGTTTGGTAACAGACTAGGACTCAGTGAATGTTTTCTATTTGAAATTTCAGGTTTTACTGAACAATATGAAAGTGTTGGTGAATTTTATTCACATTTTCAGTACATATGATCCTGAGATGCACAGAATTTTTGGGGAAAGGCCTTTGCTTTAACTAAAATGTCTGTGCTTAAATCATTTCATCAGGAGGCAAGGGACACTGTTTCAAACCCTGTCTGCTTGGGTCAACATGAACGTCTCCCTGCCTCACTTAACACAGTTTACTAGATCACCATGCTGCAAGGTATTTTGGGTGGGCAGCTCTCAACCTCTGCTAACACTGATTTCTCATTAAATTACTGAGATATCCTTTGGAGAAAAGATGGAGCCAAGGTGTATATTTCCGGAGAATGAGTACTGAATTCTAGAGTAATTATCTTTTTATCTTTTTGTTAAAATATATATTTAACTTCTTAAAGTCGAACATCCTAACCAAGATTTTTCCTGGGAAGACAGAATTTCAAATCACACAAGTGGGATCTCCATTTCAGTCTCCCATAAACTTGGTATCAATGAGACTAGTTAGGGAATGAAAGACAGCTTCTTCTTGTCTGTTTTGATAATAAATGTCTAAATTTGTCCTCAAGTTTTATTGGCTAACGTTATTAAAAATGCCCAAGATAGAAATAAAACACTTCGTAGCACTGGGGAGAAATTAGTGAAGAGCAACAAGTTTTATTGAACAAGGATAATGGAGTAACTTTTTTATTAGCAATATTGGAGCAAGCTAAGACTCTTCATCCTCAAAAATGATTGTCCATGTTGGAATATTTTAGGGGTCTATAAAAGCATGAGTGATATGGATAGGGGTTGTTGTTCAGTGTCTCTTCTATAACAAAAATTATAAGAAATCAGACAAAACTGATGCGTGGCAGGTTTCAGAACAATCAGTAGAAGGTATTTCTTCAACACGTTGGATAAGAAGCCTATGAAATTCGTCGCCAAAGAATGTTGTAAATGCGTGAGTTTACATGCGTGCAAGGGCAAGCTGGATAAGTGTATGGAAGAGAAATCCACTGAGAGTTATTGAATATATAGCAAATACAGCTTCCTTAGAAAATCACTGACCTGAATATATTTAGAGTCTGAGAGACTACTAAAGGGGAAGTGTCACATAGGTGCCCTGTTCTTACTCTTCTGTGGGCATCAGATCTAGTCATTGTTAGTAACTGAGCTGGAGCCATCACTGGCCAAATGCCTTATTACTTCTGAATTAGAAAATCTCCGGGGAAAAGATGGTTCTGCCAAAAATAAATAAATCAATAATTGTGAATATATTGCTCAAGGGATTTGGCAAAGGAAATAGAATTAAAATGATATAGTTGCCTCATTTAAACTTATATACACTCTTATTGGTTCTACATGCAGATGTGTATTCATGAATAATAAGACCTATTCATCACAAGAAAGATACATGATTTGATATCTATTTCCTTTTAACAGTGGTCAAATCTAGGCCTTATTCCAACTACTATATTTCTGTTTGGATTTTTTTTATTTTTTTTTTTTTTTTTTTGGTTTGGTTTTTGGTATCATCCTTATTTTATCCTTGGATTAGCAATAAATCACATTTCTAGGAAAAAAATAGAGTATACTCTACCATATATCATTCCTAAACCTCAAAGTGAAAAGGTCTCTCATCTTTGGAACTTGTAAACCCATGCAGCGGAGACAGAGTTTGATACATACCAGTAGAAGCAATTATCTGTGTCCCAGAGGATCCTTCAGTTTGTGCTAACACTGATACCTTATTTTGTACACTGGTCATGAATCCTCTAATGACCACGATTCATGTTGCCATTTAGAGACCAGGAGAGCACGCTGAGCCCTGCCTTGCTTTTACAAGACTGACACAAATGATCAGGGCAAAATCACAGGATATATGAAGTTGCTTTTATCATATCAGCGCTACTAACAATGCCACAATTAAACATGTGTAAGCATTTCCATTATAAATACAATGCTTGGCACTTCTGATCTCAGCTGTTAAAAATCCCAGTAAATAAAACACAGTGTTTTCTAGCTCGTTAAAAAAAAAAAAAATAAATAAAAATCAACACCTATTAAAATAAAATACTTCATGTTTGTCAAACTTTCTTTTAAATGGGATAATGAAAAATTTTAAATGTGCTAGGCCACCTGATCAATGGTTTTAAATGGTGACACTGCTTTATATTTGTAGTATGCTACATTCAAACATAAATGCAAACCTAGGGGATCAGTTAGTTCAGCTTAAGCCAGGAAGGAGTAGCAATGTGCATTGCATATTGTTTTCCCTGCAGAGTTGTTCTGCAAGTGTGTGAAGGAAAGGAGGGTGCAAGGGGCAGAAGCCTCCCCGTGTGCTTTTCAAGGGCCACTCCGCTGCCACGTTGAGGACAGGCTCATTTTGCACAAAAGCATGAAACCTCCTTAACAGGAGGGATTGGGAAATGGGGTTTAGAACCAGCTGGGCGGGCTCATGTCTGTGAGGATATGGCCAGTCCCCCCTGGGCAGTGGCACAGCTGTCGCTGGCTGTCTCGTCATTATGGTGCCCGTTCAGGGAAGCTCTCAGACGTGTAGGTCAAAGGAGGTGATTCTGCCCCTCTGCTCCGCTCTGGTGAGACCCCACCTGCAGTGCTGCGTCCAGCTCTGGAGCCCTCAGCACAGGAAGGACACGGACCTGTTGGAGCGGGTCCAGAGGGGGCCACAAAGATGATCCGAGGGCTGGAGCAGCTCTCCTGTGAGGACAGGCTGAGAGAGTTGGGGCTGTTCAGCCTGGAGAAGAGAAGGCTGTGGGGAGACCTTATTGCGGCCGTTCAGTACTTAAAGGGGGACTATAGGAAGGATGGGGCAATCTTTTTAGCAAGGCTTGTTGTGACAGGACAAGGGGTGATGGTTTTAAACTAAAGGATGGTAGGTTTAGACTAGATATAAGGAAAAAAATAATACAGTGAAGGATGAAGGTGGTGAAACACTGGCACAGGTTGCCCAGAGAGGTGGGAGATGCCCCATCCCTGGGGACATTCAAGATCAGGTTGGACGGGGCTCTGAGCAACCTGATCTAGTTGGAGACGTGGAGACGTCCCTGCTCACTGCAGGGGGGTTGGAATAGATGGCCTTTAAAGGTCCCTTCCAACCCAAACCATTCTGTGATTCTATGTATCAAACATGATACATGATAGTAGTCTTATGCATCAATTTATGCTTTGCTGTCTTCTCTTTTGTGTATTTCCTGCAATTACAATGTTATTTACAAAATTAGTGTTAAAGTTGGTAGTTGTTTTAAATCTTCTCATTATAATATTGTTCTGTGTTTCATCCCAAACTCGAGCACTCTGACTGTAGTTTTAGCAACTATAGATTCTTCCTTCTTATTCAGTCAAGCAGGAGCTTGTCTTTGCTGAGTGTGTAGCTACGTTAGTTGCCAAGTGGATTACATGGAACTCTTGTTAACAAGTTAGAAAACAGCAGGTATGAAAGAGTCATATGAGCTGGTCACCGTGAAGTGTGTTTTCCAGGGAGTAACATTTATGTAAATGTACTTGCCCGATCTGAGCTTTGGAAAGCTTTGATAAAGTATAATGCAAAACACTAATTGGTGAATGTATCAAGAGTAGAACCAGGTGGGACTTCAGTGGAGAAAGATATTGATGACAGATGGGTCTTCTGAAGCGAGACAGTGACTGAAGGAGTGTCTTCAGATAATGCAGTTTTCAGCATTTTTTTTTCTAAAGAGAGCAATGCAGTGAGGTGCTGAAGTTTGCTAATGACATTAAACAGTTGGGAGAAGTCAGTTCAAAAGAAATTATAATGTTCCAAATTACACAGTGAGATTAAGGAAATACACAGAGATGTAATCAAGACACAGAAGAAAATTAATTCTGAAAGTAAAACAATAGTCAAGCTATAGCAAGGTTGTAAAGTCATCCTGTAAATATCTACATTCTGTAGCATCGAATTTGTGGGCTTGAGTGATTAGTTGGCTTCTTCTTCCCCACACTCCTTTAGAAACCTAACAATCTTAGATAGTTAAAATACTCAGACAGAGAGACCAAGGACTGAGACCTTGCAACTGCTTCTGCAGCTCTAAGAGTTTGGCTCTGAAAACATTCCTCTGAGCCAAGAGTGTTGGCTCCTTTGCTCTTTTGAGATACTGCTGAAGCATATCAGCCTCAGCCTGAGTATCAACCCCAGCTTAGGTATCAACCGCACTGATGGAAATGACAGTGTAGGAACTGAGTCATCGGTGCTAAGGAAACTAAATAAAATTAAAAGCTCTGTGTCAAAGCACAAGCGAGGAAGGAACTGAGATCACAAACTTTTTTTTTTTTTTTTAGCTATTTATTTATCCCTATGGATGACTGTGGGAATTCTAGAATAGGATTTTTAAAGCATTAGGAAAAAAGGTAAGGAATACACAGTTTATACTATGCAGAGAGTTGATGAGACATCTACTAAGTTAGTTTTGTTCCCTTTATTTACTTTGGTTTTGATCATAAAAGATCTTTACCAGATATCACATAAGTATTAAATTAAGTCAGGTATATATTAATTTTTTATTTTATGGAAATTCAGATATCAGATTAAAACAAGTTCCACTCAAATACTGTGCCTGTTACTTTGTTTAAATTGCAATGAAAAATAATTACTATTTTTGCAGTGTAGATTTGTATATATGGGTTGCCTCTTTAATAAAGTTATGCAAGAGTGGAGTTTTAGACCACTTTATTAAATGAAAAAAAACCCTCTATATCATTTTATGTGTACACACTATATACATTCTGTAGGCTGCCAGAGAATCCGTACACCATTAAGAGAGAGGTTCAAGGACTAAACATAAGTGTCTGATAGTTTTTACATACTATAGGATACCCAGGCTTGAGCTGTTATACCACATAGGCATAAGTCTCCTACAGATCCTTTGTCAGGTGTGCCCACCCTATGCAAGGGCTGTAATTTGTTTTGGAGATGGGTTGTTATTACAGGACTCATTTACCATAAGGACCTGAAATGCTTTATCTGTTGATCTGTAGCTAGTCTCTGTGAGATACTGATGTCCCTTCATCCACAGATTAGTGTGTGTAGCTCATTTATTTGATGAAATTCTTTTATATTTCTGATATTACATGATTTCTATAAGATTAAACATCCCTATTTAAATATAAACATGCTATTTATTTTCCTAAGAAGGAATGAACCTAAAAAAATTGAATACCAGGTGCTGGTACAAGCTGTTTGAATGACTTTAACATATATGCCTTGGCTGGTGTCTGGTTTTGGCAGATAAAGAATGAAGATTTCTTGTATTGGTAGTCCTTCTTGCTCTGCTGTGAAAAATGCAAAGCATGTAAAATGAAGGAAACCACACCTAAATATGTCACAACATCAAGAAAGTTATGTGGGAGCAAGTTTTCCTGTATATATTTTTCCCACATGTTCAGTACTTTGGTAAATATTAAAATATGTGCAATATTCTGCTCTGTGGTCTTCCTTGAAACATTTAACAAAAATATTGGTCTGTTGTGACTGCATCTATTAGTTTTATTGTTCCATCAATTTCTTGTCACAATACATGACACACATGCATCATATATCAGTTGTGTGATCTACGCTCCCATTCATCTGATGTGCCACATAAATCACTTCAGATGGTGATATAATATTTTAAAGAATTGACAGAACCGGTTTAGCCAGAATTGTTTTTCTTTTCTCTTGCTGAGATGATTTGGTGGAAATAAAGAGTGGAAAGGTTCTTGGTATGTCAAAATTTTATGGTTTTTAAGAGAAGAAAAAAGGTGCAAGTAATTAGTGACCCTGCCCATAACTGACATTGACATTAAAATCATTGTACGTAGATAATCCATCAGTAGAAGCAATACAGAAAGACGTGTTCATTGTGGTGGAACAGAGAAACTATGCTTAACCTAAAACTTCTCACGGCAAACAAAATAAGAATAAAATTGATTGCATTCTAGAGAGCATTGTCTGATTAAGTTGAACAGTACATATTACCAGTCTGAAGATGTCTGAGATAGCCTATGAAATACCCAGCCAAACCATTGAAGGGACATTGAAAAAGAACACTTCAGACAGCTCTTCTCTTTAACTGTGAATGCAGAAATTTTCCAGGCTAATGATTTGACCTTTATGTTGTGTAAGAGATGCACATAATTTTTCAGGAGTGCACAGTATAAATGAAATGTGATCTCCTTTACGATGTAGTATTTAGTCACCAGAACTCTCTTGAGAGCATTGCTATATTAAATACATATTATAGGCCAGATACAGCTAAACTTTGGGAGTGGTTGTGTATGTGGTTAAACATTTTGTTTCCTTTATGCCAATGGAACATAGAACAGCTGAGCTTAATGCTTTCACCAGTTAGGCCTTTACCCGCTGAATTAAGTATGAATCGCAAGTGCTCACTGACTTCTAATTCTAACAGGGTCCACTGTGTCCCCCAAGGGAAAAAAGTATTGTGTTTGCTAGCACAAAATTTACCTCAGCTTTATTTTTTATTAATTTTTAATTTCTCCTTTTGTTTGTCTTTCAAACATACTACACCTTTGCCTATTTTATTTTAAGATCCTACCCTTTCTTAATTGACCTTTTCATCATGTTTGGATTTGGCAGGTGAGATACTGCTCATTGTCCTAGCAGCACTGGGAATTGCAGTGCATTAAGCCGTTGCTGTATATTTTTTTAAATTGTCAAATATGGCCTGTTTTGAAGAAAAAGTTGGGAATTTATAACCTTGCTGAATAACTCATGAAAATAGTTGTAATAAACACTGCATATTACTAAGCAGTTGTAAAACACGTGAAGATGAGCCTCCCTAGCATTAGGAATCTATACAACTCTTACAGCTTCTCTGCCTGCATTCTCAGCTGGCCCCTACAACATATTCTGGTGTGGCCCAGGATCTCAGCAGAGTTTCCTGACCTGCGCAGGAGCCCTGCCCGCACACCCCACGGGAGGCAAGTGGCTCATGACCGGTGGCTCATGACCAGCATTGATTCCCAATGCAAGTTTATAATAGACGATCAAATGGGTGAGATTTATGAGATGAAAATCAGATCTTAGCTAAACGATGTAGGTCAGTTGACTTCATCTTTCACTTATGGAGGTCTACAGAAGCTGTCTTAAGTGCAGCTTTAAAAATTTTCACTACTGTTATATTTTACTCCATTGGGAATTATCATTCTGACAATAGCTTTGTGTATTTTTATGGCAGATTTTGTTACAAAGCCAAAACTTTGCAAATTTTAAAATATAATTACTTTCAGGACTCATAATATATATTTTATCTTAACCGAGAAAGCAGTAAATTGACAACATTTTCCTTTTTTTTTTAAAGAACAGAGTCCTTAACACTCTGTACCTCAGTGTCTAGCCATAGATAGTTCTACAGTGTCTGCACTTCCATTTATTGAGAGGAAATTCTCGCTCACAGCTTATGTTCACAGTGTAGGTTAGGTCTCTGCAAAATTATTCACACATCTTTCATACATTTGAAAGGTTTTATCATGCAACAGAATATTATCTATTGCCTAATATAACAAACAAACTGATGAGGCAGGTCGTGCACTGTGACCACCATTAGCCTTTTAAATATAGCCAGGTTCAAAGGCCATGACTTTAAATTAAAACAGGCCTTGGCTTGCTCTGCAAGCAGTCTCTCCCTCTTCTTTGGATCCACTTCCAGTTGCCAATACCTTCCTTTTATGTGATGTGGAAAAAACGATTGAACATTCTATTGCATCTAGGATGTTAATGAATAAGAATCCTTTAAAATTATGTTGACCCTATTGAGATTTTTAACTTTGCAGAAATTCAAGCAGAGCAATTTAAGTACTTGAGAAACATTGTTAATTAGAAGCTTTCCTGCCTGACCTAAGTGGATCGAACTGTGGGAATGCTGATATAAACAAGTTACTGTATATCGCAGAAAGGTTATTCAAATTGTTGGTCAGGAAATAAAACAAATGTCAGAAATTATGCAAATAAGTTAATAATACAAGAAGCATTGATACTGGTTAACATATATATAAATGAATCACTCATATACCCAATAAAAATAAGACACCATAATACATCAGTAAGTATAGGTAAGAAGTATTTGGATACATAGTTATTAAGATCAACATGTAATGCCCGCTCCCTTGGAGCGTATCCTGAGTGAAGTTTGGGGTGGGTTTTTTTTTGGAACTGGGTGAAAACATACAAAATGGCCCAAGAATTAGTTATACCTTTGACAAATGACCAAACGGCCTGGAAAGTTTCTTCCTTCTTTACTAAATGCTCAAGTAGAGCCTCATGGAATTATTTCTTTCAGTTTTTTACAATTTCAGTCTTTGGCTGGACCAGTTAAGTTTGTCTTTATTGAACACTGCAAGTGCTGTCCCAGACTGGGAAGTGTCCTAAAAATGTACTTGCCATTTGAAGGAAAGCACCACCTTCTTGTGATTTTTTTCTATCTCACTACTTACTAAGGCTTCTACTTCAGGTTTGCACCAGTGTTTCCTTCTTTACCATTTCCGGCCAGTTAAACTGTTCAGCAGGCAATGGTAGGTAGGACATTTCTCCTCCAGATCCACAAGGACTTTAGCAGCTAATATTCCCTTAGGCTGTCTCGCGTGTCCGATCTGATAACTATTACGTTTCAGCAAATATCTACTATTCCTGTACATAATTACATTACTAACTTTGTTATTACTTTGCAGTAAACAAAGAAAAACAGAGGTCCAGAGGTAAACAACACTTACAGACTGGTGCCTCCAAGTTGTGTGTTGCCTCTTTTTCTCACAACAGGACTTTCAACTACTGTTTGTTTGATGTTTATTACTTGGCCTGCAGTGTAACGGGACTTCTTAATACTTGTGGTGCATTGGGTTTTGTGGCCATTCCCTTCACAGCTTTTTTACTCAGGACACAGTTAAATTATCCCTACAATTAAAAAAAAAAAAAAAAAAAATGTAGGTGCAGAAAAGGGATTAGTCATATTCCTGGTAGTAATATTGATCAGTAACTAGTATACGTGATGCAGCCATCAGTTTGAGACGTTCACTGGCCACTGGCTGTCAGTACCTGGGAAGATAAACCAGAGGAAAGATGACTCTGCACATGTCTTGCTGGTAGTGTATTTCCCTAAGCGTTTGCTTCTGGCAATTTTCAGAAACAGGACACTGAGCTGATGGATTTTGTGACTGAGCCAATATGGTATTACATACATCTCCCTGAGCTACTTTACTCAGTTTTTTCACTACTTTTTGTTTTTCTTATTTTACAAACTGATCATATTTGTTCAGAAATGTCATGGAGCGGATGAGAACCCTCTGTCCCATGGACATCTTAGACACCAGGATGTATTGGGGACTACTGCAAACAGTTTTCTTTCCCTGCCCTGGTAGATGCTTCCTCTCCTGGTAATCACTTCAAGTTCCATGACAAATTTCATAGGAGCTTTAAAATGGGTCATTTCTGGTTTATCCTAGAAGCAATTAATCTGTTTTGCCAAGAAGGCAAGTCTCCCAGGGTCCTCTATCAGCTTGGATAGAGTTTCTTCTTTATATCTCCTTTTAGCTTTCAACTGTGCTTTACCCATCTCTGACACGTGGCTGGAATGAAACTTTGTCAAAAGACCAGACACTAAACTCAGATAACTGCATCACATTAGTGATATAAATTCTAAGTTCTTTAGCACCTTTGGTTCATTGCAGGAAATAGGGTCAGGCTTTTTTTTCTGTCAATATTCCAAATATTACCAAATAAGCACTCTGGAGTCTTTTCCAGTCCTCTCTCAGGTGCCTAAGTCTTTGCTGTGGTTCTTTTCTATTAAGAAATTGCAAGTTTCCTTTAACTTCTCTACCCTTTTACCATGAAAAATATTTTTGTCAGTAGTAATTGCATTACTAGTCACTTCATCCTGATTTGTCTTACCATTGCAAGACAAATGAACTTCATAATCTGTCTAGACGGCCTGGTTGTTACTTTAACAGATGTTTGATCTCCAAAAGCAAGACATCCCTCAGCTGTTTTCTAGAAACCTTTCAGACACTGCTTTAATTCATTTTTATGTGTCCAACCCTTGTTCTAAATCATATTTTTCATTTTCTGAGACATCAATGAGCTATGAAAGTACCTACACTGTTTGTTCCATCATGGATCATCAGGAGAACCGATTCCTAGCTACAGCCCTTGGAAACTGAATTCCATATGTAACATTTACATTGCACCTTTTTATTTAAGCAATTAACCAAATTCAGGCTCTTGGAGTTTCTTTCAGGTAGGAAGAAAAAATAATGATGCTGGAAGTAATTTTTTTTTTTTTTTTTAAGCACCATCCTATTTAATCACAAAGAATATCCAAAGTTCTTTTCTCTCTGCCAGGAACTGTGACACAGATGATGTCTCTGGCTCTCTGACATTCAGCCCAGGAGCTTTCCTTAGTTTTTTTTTTTGTTTTGTTTTGTTTTTTAAGGACAGAGCTTCCAGAACCTCTTTGGCTGTGCCGCAGGGTTATTTGCAGCTTTTTTTATCTGCTTCACTGGTCTTTCTTCTTCTCTCTCAATAATAGAAAAAACAGTCACAAAATAATATTCAGTGAAACTCCTGTTCCCAAATGTCCTGTGCATCTCCTATCAAGCTGAATAATGACAAAGGAAGTCTCAAATTGTTTCAGCTACCTGGTTCCACAAAGGAGCTTACCAGCTTCTTACCAGTATCTTTAATGAATTCACACAGACAGCTAATTCAAAGACCTATCATCCACTCAAGAAGCAGAACATAGCAAGCTTATAATCAGAGCAGCTCACTTGTGTATTATTGAGTATTTAACTCCACTATAAATAGGCTGCAGACAAAGAATTGTTCAAAGAAATTAGAGAATGATTTTAAACAAGAGATGGTTATTTTGGAATGTTAAGAAGCCAAAAGTATTGTTGAGTTTCATGCTTAATATATATTTACCACAGATTTTTCCTCCCTCTAATTTTAGCTGTAGAAATGGGAGGAAAAAGCTTGTCGTAAAAAAAAAAATAAAATAAAATACTTTTTTCCTGAGGCTTCCTTTTATAACACTGTCCATTCTCCAGAAGCATTTCACTGTTTTTTCTTCCATGTGTTAGTATATCTTTTTATTTCTGGGTATTTTTCCCAGAAAAAAATGTATGCCTCCACATTTCTTTAACAGGACCTGTGTAAGTGAATATTTTTCTAATTCTTTTGATAAGTGAATAGTTTTGCACAATTTCAGTTATCTAGCAATATTCATAACATGTTCCGATAGATAAATATTTTTAGTCAAATAGGGATAAGTTCAATATTGTGGAATTTTTAATTACACGGTTTGAAAAGAAGGATAGTCTCCATCTCCAGGCAGCTATTTTTTATACTGCTATAGTTGTGGTGTTTTAATACTTAAATACAGAGTTAATTAAGTGTGGGTTAAATCCATTCATTGGTAGTCCTTGCTTTCCAAGTTGAAAGCTCTCTGAATTTATACATGTGCATATTTTCTAACCTGTACATGCCTGCATATCCATGCCTTTATTTCCCTCTTATTTTTCTTCGTTTCTGGACGGATTAAAGGCTTGTGAAAAATATTAAAAACAGGAAGTATGATGTCTGAAACAGAGAGGTGCATGTTTCATTCATGTAGAGTGCTGCTTAGGTCGTGGAACAAAATGATTAAATATTCTATACATTGTTAGCAGAGGATGCTTGCTTTCATTCCTGGTCAGTTCCATATCTTCTTCTGTTCTTAACATAGTTCCTTGCTCCTCCCTACCAATGCCAGCTCTGGTTACTTGCGTATTGAGATTTTTCCCTTTTTACTTCCCTTTTCACTCCAGATCTGATACTGGTGTTTGACTCTCTTGCCCCTGAGGCTGGAAGAGTAGAAGCAACTCTCTGCAAATGCAATGAAATATCTATTTCATATCTTATTCTCCAATGACATTGCAGAAAGATTGCAAACCATTGTTACACACATAATTTTATAGTTCAAATGAACATGTTTTTTGCTATATTCAAACCGTCTAGTGGTTTTAGTGGCAAGAATGCTTATAGAAACGTAGATTTTAAAATAATATTGCAGGTAATTTTGCTTTATATGCAAAGATTTAATATTCACATCAGAAAATAATTATAGTTATTGCAGCCATCCAAATACATGACAGAAACATAATATGTGGTCTTTGGTTTCAGACAATTATTTCAGCCTGTAAGTGCTGAATAACAAATGCCCGAGAGGATCTCTTATAAAACTAGAAACTACACACCAAGAATTATTTACAGAAATAGTTCACAGTGTGTTTCCAAAGGCAATAGTAAAATATTTGGGGAAAAAAAAAAAAAAAAGGCAATCTTCTTATGAGTAAAAACTGGATCTTAAATCATCTAGTAAATTGTTAATTATTTATCCGTCCCTGCTTGGAAGTTCAAGTAATTGTAATTGGTTGGTCCCTAATGAGATGCAGTGAAGATTCACATTTTCCCTGTTGAGTTGATAAAAATCAAATTAGAAGAACCTCTGAATATGTCTGTCAATGTTGTGTATGCAGATAGGCTAATTTCAGCTGTGCTCGGGAAAGGTCCATAAGGGCAGCGGGAGAGGAAAAGAAGGTTGGGAGCAGGAGGAGGTGCTAAATTGGTGGCAGTGTTGTTGTCTTTTTCTATTTTGATAGAAATGCAAATTGCATACTTACTATCTGAATTAATGGTCGGTCTCCAAACAGACAAAGTGCCATTGATGTGTGCTATCCAGTTTTCCAAAGTATCAGTAAGAAAGAAAAGCCAACCCAAAACTAAATTTAATCGTTTGTGGAACTGAGAATACAGAAGCGCATTTCTACAGAAAAATAAAAAGTGACCTGAGATGGGAGCTATAGTCCAAAGTAATGCATAAGAATTCAGTGTTATAAGGGGGCATACTTTTCCTTAGGTTGCTGTGCTTTGAGGCAGTGCAAATTATCTGCATGGTCTGCTATAGAAAAAAAAACCAAAAAACAACAAAAACAAAACAACTAACAACTAGGATTAGAAGTGCCGCAGATAAATTTGCTTTTTTGTTGCATTTGTATGATTTTCCTTGTAACAAAATAGTGCTGTTTTAATGAATTTTAAAAAACTAAACTTGAAGGGCCTCCTGTCATTAATGTTTCGCACAGTGTGCCTCACAAGTGATATTCAATAGGGGAATGTTACCTGTATGTTTTCTTTACCATCTTCTGTTGCTTTCCTTGTCTTTAGCTCTTACAGTTCATGTTTCAATGGCCATGACTGCCACAGTGACTACATAGTCTTTAGTGATACTTTCCTATTTCATGTTTGTACAATAAACACATCTTTATTTCACATGGGGATTAAAATAAGATATTCATGTAACCCAGCAAAATTCAGATGCACATTTCTAAAAAGGCATTGCTGAAATGTACAATATTCAGGTTGTGCTATGTCAGTTTAATCCCACAGACTGAAGTGAGGAGGAAGGGCTGGTCATGCCCTTAAAATGACTTAAAAAAAAGATGTCCACAAAACCCAACAGGTGTGCTTAATGACTTGTGGTGAACCAAAAGGTGACGTCTTTCTGCTATTTGGTCCACTTGCTGATTACACAGAGCTGCCCTCCATGCCCTGGCCGTCTACCGATAGCCTGGGGTTACCTTCCCACTGACCTGCCCATCTGCTGCCTGTTCACTGCTGCCTTTTTAAAACCACCTTTTAAAAGTCCTGCTCTTGGAACAGGCTTCCTGCCCCTTGAGCCATGTTGAAAGTAGAGTCAACGGGAGCAGCATGTCTCCTCTTCTGTCTGCCGGCTATAGCTGTCTTCAGCAAATTTTCAAAATACTGATAGCAATAATAATAAAAAGCCATCTCTACATTTGTAACGCGATGATTTAAATTTTAATGCAAACAGCATGTCCTGGTGCAGATTCTCTGGTCTAAACACCCAGACACAGCATTTCAAGGGTGTGTGCAAATCTCACTCGAGAGGTTTAGATTTCACTTGCCATGGGAGCTGCCAGATGGAAGAAATTAAAAGACTTCTTATGACACAGCCAAGAATCAGGCTGTTCCCTATGCAAGACATCTGCCCCAAATGCTGCCTACTTTGTATCTCAACACACCTGGTGAACATCTGATGAGGAGAGCTCTGGCAGAGGATTGAACAATGCCAGATTGTTATGAGCACATTCGGCTAAAAATCTGAGTGTTGCATACAATTGCATAAGCTATTTTTGTTACAGATCCATAAGCTGTACTTAACAATTCCTTGTTCAAAAGACATTTTGAAGCATTGAATGACAAACAATGAGGACCTTAATTTCCTTATTGTTTCATGGAAATGGTTTGTTTTGGAGATGTATGTGGAAATGCTTAGCTTTGTATTAAAAATATATATAAAACACGTAGAAGACTGACATGTACAATGGAGTCTAAATTAACTTCATTCAAGAGGCACAGCATCAAAATATAAAGCATACAACCAATTTTTTTTTTAATTGTATAAATCCAAAGAATTAATCTTGATTTATATCAATGTAAATTAATAGAATTTAACCCAAAGTCACTGTCTTATTACAATATTTGTTATTTTGTCCTTGATAAATATATTAGATGATATTTATCACTATGAAAGCTTTACTATAATTAGTGTCAAAACCAAGTAAATAAAAGATTATAGTTAACTGGAAATAATAAGATTTATTTTGTTTCCTGTGGCCTTAGATTAAAGCTGTATTAGCTACATGGCCTTGTAGAAGCACAGCAATCAGATCTGTTGCATCTGAGAAAGATCACAGCCTACCTCACATATTTGTTTTCCCAAATACATAAAAAACATTCCTCAGAGAATAAAATAATTGGATATGTATGTATGGAGCACTTGTCACTAAATTTCATTCTTTAACACAGATAGTTGTCTACTGAAGGTAGGAATAGAGAGAACAAATGATTGTATTCCCTAGTATATCTTCTTCTAAAACAAGCTCTTTTCGTTACCTGTTTGTTTAAAGTAAAAATTACTATCAGTTCCTACTGCTTTGTGCAATTAGGTTAACTATGCTTTTGGCTAGAAAAACAGGTTATACTTAGGAGTTTGTTAACACATTCAATTCAAATCTGGGTACTTATTCAGTGGATCAAAATCTCAACGCAAGTAAGTTTGGTGGGCTGTTTTTTCTTTGCACTTCATGTTTCATAGCATCTTTTCATTAAGTTGTCTACTATTGCATTATGTATTGTAGCATCAAAACTGATGGAAATAGAGGCGTCAGAAGCTTTTAGGGAGAAATATATGGTATTTTCCCCAAGTGTTGCAAGTCAGAGTGGGTCAAATGCTGCACAACAGTAGTGTTAACTTTCAGTGAAACCAACTGGAAAGGCAAAGGAGAACTTTGGTGAATTTTAAGGGTGTGCTGCCAAGGCTTTTCAGAGGAGCTCTGATAGAGTAGAGACATCTCAATGAGGTGATCTTAAATAAAAAAGGGAAATAGTTAGAACATAACTCTTTCTCTTCTGGTAAAGTCAGCAAAGGTCCACTTTTTCTCCCTACATTCAAGAGAAATCCCTTCATTCTACCAACCAGTGAACAAAAGAATATCCCTCCTTTTGATCTTTAACTACTAACAGTCTAATAAAAGTCAGATGGAGGATCCCTCTTAGTCAGAATTTCCTTTCATTTTTGTAAAACTTTTACCTAACTGTAATAATGTGTTTTTTGCAAGATGACTGTGCAGTTTTAATAGTCAGTATGTAAGATACCCATTTTTAAATTATTAAAGTATTCAGCTATGTCCGATCTCACCCTGTGACTGCAAGATCCACTGACTATAACCTTTTCTTCTTTGTTAGAACCAATCATATATTTATATCTTTATTTCCTACTTTACTTTGGCAGTAAGGCATTTTCATCAGCTACTTTAAAGGGTACTAATAGTAGAGTCGAACTAATTTTCATCAAATTATGGGATTTTGGAAATATTGCTCAATAGTTCCTTCAATAATAGTTCATCCATATGAAAAATGAATCTTGACCGTGCTCTGTATCAGAGGTACTAGATACTTAATGCTTGCATTGTCTAACTGAGAGCTACAGATGGGAACATTATTTCCTCACTCTTCTAACCTCCAATTAGATGTTCAGATACAACCCTTTCAGCTTCAAAAGATACCAGACTACTGTCCATCTGTCAAGGCAGAGATTTATTTAACTAAAAATGTGTAAGATCTGAGCAACCAAATCATAATTACCCAAATGACTTCCCTATCAATTAGCCATTCCTTTGATCAGCTGGCCGCTGCAGACTTGGGTGATCAGTGCTTCCCTCCCTGCAGCAGCCTTTCTACTGCAATGCAGACAAACCCAAAGGCCCCGCCTTGATCTTCTTCACGTATAAACCTTTGTGCCTCGTTGGATGCATGGGATGATCTCTTTCAGCTACTTGATTGCTAACTTTGTTTGCTAATTTTGCTTAATATATGCTCATACATAAGCTGTAGCAGTCTGATTGCTAAATTCAAACAAAACAAAAAGCTTATTATCCCATTCCTTGATTAACATACTAATGGACGTAAGCAGCACCTTGACTGTTTCCCTGTTTCTCTTTTTTCTAAATGCTTTTTCAGCCAGAGTTTCCATGGCTAAGATATAAGCCTGCACGTCAGCTAGATAAAGATTCGGGCCTATGTTCAGCGTCTGCGTAACATCTCTCTTGTGAATAAAATTCACTCTTTCTTGATTGAGTTCAGCAAGTTTCTGCTGATCTGCATTCTGATATATGGTATGCAATGAGGCTGAAATTTGTGATTGTTCTATGTGTACCAGAGGGAGATTTATCTTGCTTTTTAGTTGTTTATGAAATATCAGAGATGCATGTAATTGGAGAAGGGAAATTTGGTTGGGCGGTGCCATTAGTAGGTACGTAATATTTTGCTGTAGAGAGTTTATTACTCTGCTACATCTTCTTACTACATGGTGTTTGAACTGTCATGAAAAGACAATTCAAACAGACAAATTGGCCAAAATGCAATATTGTGTAATTTTAGCTGTCATAGGAGGAATTCCCTACATTTAAGGCTCTGTAAGTTAATTAAAAATTAATTACCAAGTGGGAAACCACTGTAGTCACAACACTAAAACTGTGACATTGCTAAAGCCTCTGAAATGCCACCACTTAAACAAGAATTGCACTGATAATAAACACACTGTTTTAAGTGGTGAGGCGAGGGGATGGTTCTGTTTAGCGATGAATGCATGAGATGTTTTTCCTTAATATGGTTTTGGATGCTCAGGATTGATCAGAAATTGTCAGCTCTGAGCAATAGGTGCTGCAGCAGGAAAAGCTCCTTGGAGATGAAAGATACTCTCTCTTATGGATGGCAATGCTGAAGCTAGATGGCCACCAAGACAGGTTTTATATATTATCACAGCTAAGTTTAGGAGGTAATGGTACTTTGTCTTAATACATCAGCATTCTAACAAGACCTCACCATACGAAACAACAACGTTCATAGCACACTATAAATCATTCTTAGCAGTACAATAAGTTTTCATAGGGCATCCTGATGGGTGTCAGATCTCAGCAGAATACTTCATACATCTGAGAGAGAAAGACTTGACTACTAGATTTCTTCTTGTCTGTTTATGTGAAGTGATAAATAAAATGTAATACAGTTTTTGACCAGCTTATGTCACACAGAATTCATGTACTGAGTTTCAGTTTAAAGGCCTAGAATTTACATTTTAATTGTAAACATTATTTGTACCTTGTAGTCATTTCTAAGTCTTTTATTTTTCCTTTAAAAATATTGATAATGATCTGTTACCTTTTTTCTTTTAATTGGGTTTGGATTTGTGCAATACAACATAAGAGAGAGATAAGAATTCACATTTTTAAATAGGGAAAACAAGAGCCCTTTACTAAGAAGATTTTGTTAAAAGGGAGCTGGTAAATGGATAATAGGCTATCACAAACAAGAAGCAATTGTAACTCTTTTATAAAAGAGAATTTATGGGAGAAATTATGGATAGCTGAAAAACAGGATTTTGGCATAATTCTCACTGATTTTCATGACAGCAAGGTTAATTCTTAGCATTCCATTTTCAAACATTTTACAAATATTAATCGAGCTTCACAACATCCTGCTGGAGTTTCTGCAAGTTAATAGCTTGTGTGAGCAGATATTGCAGGACTGCAGTTAAATCTCCGACATTCCTGATCTCATCTTGGACTTGGAAAACAGACTTTCCCCTTCACAGCTTGTATCTTCCTCAGAAGCACAGAGCCATTACCCTTCTACAAAATTTTCCTCACCTGTGCAGTTCGTTCAGTTTGATTTGCAGTTAATCTTTCCGCTCTGCTTCTCATGCTCATCGTAGGCATAGCACGCTACTAGAGGCAACCGTGTAAGTTCGGTACAATTCTGAAACTTGACAGTTGTAATGGAAACACAACAAACTGTCACTCTTTAATAGCACCAGGTCTATTACTACAGTTGCAGCAGAGCCTGTTCATAAAACAAGCTGATTTTCTTTATAGACTCATAGTTAATACTGAGATACATGTGCTGTCAGTTGAAATACGGCTAATATTTATAATGCTTCTTAGGTTTTATCATGTCACAACAGTCTACAAGCAGAGACATATAGATCCCTGAACAAAGACAGCCATCAGAGACATCAAATCCGTGTTTGCTTTTTGGTATAGAAGAGAAATAACTGATTCCAAGCCATTCAGGGTGAAGGAAATTTTATTCACTTTAACACCTCAAGGTATTTGTAAAAGCAGTTGAAAAACAGCTGCAGGCTATTCAAGAATTTTGGTGACCGGCAAAGTCCTAGAGGTGGCTATAAACTGCTGTTAGACAAAGAGACTGGGGGCACTACGTTGGTCCTGTCTTTCCTTTCATGCTACACCAATAAAAATAAGACAGAAGGGAAGAGGCAGGAAAACCGGATGCCTGCATGTTGCAGGAGATAGGAATAGGAATAGGTATTGTAGGAGGATGTGGGGCTAGGGCTCTGAAAACCAGAGAGAGGAATATAAGATGTGAATCAAAGCACTGTAGGAGGACTGGAGGGATTAAAGGCAGGAGGCAGCAAGAAGAGCTGCTGCTGTTGAATTCTCAAAGTAAGGCAATAATGCAGCACGTTCAGCTATTGGAAACAGTGCAAAGATCAAGAAAGTAGTGAGTGAGAAAGTGAAAAGATCCTTATTCACCAAGGACCAAGAGAAAAAGTTGTTTCATAAGCGTAAATTATATTAAAAAATGGAATAGTATCTTGCATCTTCATCCATCCCCCCAAAAAACACAGGGTACTGTAAACTACCCTGAAACCCACAAGTGTACCTTTCTTTCCCTTTCCTGTGCTAACCCAAGCTTTCCTTCCAGACCTGCCTCTGCTGCCATGTTTCTGCCAGTCTGCATTTCCCCACATCTGCTCTCCAGCTCCCTGCCTCCCTCCCTTGTGTGCTGCCCGAACCACGGCTCGTCCCCTCGCTGTCACCCCGGTGGGCAGCCCCGTGTGCCGTACCTCCTCCATGCGGTCCCTCCGCTCACTGCCAAGGCCGAGTACGCGAGGTGATTGCCAAGCTCTCTGGGACAAACAGGGAAGGGAGATTTTTCACAGCTTCCCTGTTAGTGGAGGCAGGGAAATAAGTTTCTCACCTGCCAAGCTATTGATTTTCACAAATCTTGTCAAGATTTAATACCTTTAAAACTCCCAACCTTCAGTTTGGTTGAAATAGGCCAACAGCTTCAAAAATTGCAAACTGACTGTTCAAGTGGAAAAAGACTTGAAAAATTTAGCTATGTTTTGAAGAGTAATGCTCTTTTTTTTAACATTATTCTTAAATTCTTCATTATTGTGAGTACATAACTGCACATACAATGTGTTCCTTTCAGGTTGAATTCCCACTCTGAATTATGCATGAACAAGAATGAATGTCTGATGGCTTTGCTGGGAAAAGATGTCGTGTCAAGTCCCAGTTTTTCTCTTCCATATTTTTATATATGCTTTCTGATTTTGAAGATCATGAGGCACACAACATTTGCTCTGATAGCTGTATTACTAGAAGGGACGAGAGCATCTCTGCGGGACTTAGGGACTGAAGGTTGACCTGAACACATGGATGCAGACAAAGCTGACTTTACATCCAATAGAGATCAGTGCAAGAAATATAGCATATTTTTATATATACCTATGTGTATGTACATGTGCATATGAATATACATTAGTTCAGTACCACATAAAAGCCTGCCCAGCTGAACAGCGCAACTGGAACAGATAAGCAAATTGAAGTCTGCATAGCCTTTCTGTCTATTGACAGATTATTTTTAAACCACCCCCTGTATTCCCACAGTGCAGTTTAGTTTCACGGATACTTGCTGCACCTGCTAACAGACACAGAGGAGCTGTATGCCAGTTGTTTTGCTGCTTCTCCTCTTAAGCACCACACAAAATTATCTGTGTGGCTCCCGCATCCTGTATCAGTGCTGCCGCTGCTTTCTCCAATGTGTCAGTGCCACCTGGTCCCATGGCGAGGTGATAGACAGGAACAGCCTGCCTAAGAGGAAAGGCAGAAGAGAGAAGGGGAATGTGAAAAAATGTGGGGAAAAAAGCAGAGAGAGAGAGAGTCGCTCATGTATTTAGTCTTATGGAGCATATTTATATTACAGCCTAAAAGGATAGCATAACCACTTCCTCTCGTCTGTTGCTACTTCCTTCTCATGCAGTGTCTCCCATGTCTTTCAAACCTGCTAAAAAGGACAGGGAACAAGGTCGCTTTTTCCTTGGCCAAGAGAAAAGCTGATGCATGGAGCTTCTGGCTGGCTCTTGCCTGCAGACAGAATACTCTAAATCTGCAATGCATGCACTTTCCCTAGGGATGGGAAACTTAAAAACTGGTTTGCATTTGCAAACTATAATACAAGGCTTTAGCAAGATACACTGTATGTGACAATTCCAGAGCCTGGAATTATACAAAGGAGTCTCAAGTCTACATTCAGATCTATGTCTAAATGAAATTATATACTGAATTATTGCTGCCTACCTGTTTCCTAACAGAATCACAATTAAAAAAAAAAAAAAAAAAAAAAAAAAGTGCTGGAGTACTGCTGCTTTATCTTGGAAAACATTTTAAAACCTATTACTTTAAGTAGTCATTCCCATTCAGCAATTACAGAAAATGGATGGGCCTGGGGTTCCCTACTGAAGGTATTATTCCCATGGGTGTAGATGTTGATACTGTACTCTTTATTTTGTTTGTACTAGAAGAAAATAACCTCCAGCACCCAGATCAATTCTAAATTGTAAATATGCAGAAGAAAAATATTAAATTCTGAGTAATCATTGTACTCAAAATGTAAACCTTGTGCTAATAATATTCTTGGGTCCATTCTGGTCAGAGAGGCTCAGAGTGGTAATGGCTTCAGCCAAGGTTTAGCCTGTTTCTTTCCTTTTGAAGAGCGTTATCGTTAGTACTCACACAGGACCTAAGCTGAGCAGGAAACTGGAGACTTACAGTGACATTACTACTCTGTGAAGTTTTTATATTTCAGGTATCCTTTACACTCTTCTGTTACATTAAAAAAAAAAAAAAAAACAAAACAACAAAAAACAACAAACCCACACACAAAAAAAAACAACCAACAGTACTGCTGAAAGGAATATTGGTTTTAAATGTATGGAAATGGATTTTTACTTTCACTGAGGACAGCATAGGTAGCATTTGCTGCACTTGAGCATCCTGGAATAAACATTAGAAGAGGCTTTTTTTCTCAACTCTGTGGTCCTGCAGTTCATGTTACTCTCTTCTACTGCTACACAACTTGCTTTTGTTTATTAAGAATCAACAAATTAGGTTCCTGCTAATTGTAACCCACAGCTATTTATGTATTTATGTTTATGTCCTTTTTGGCTTTTAGTCAGTCTTTCTAAGAACAAGTTTAATTATTCCTATAAGGAGATAAACATAAAAAGCAGTTTGCATACACAAAACACATACCTATGGTAATTATTGTCATTCTGTTTTAATCCTTAACACTGTGAATTTCCACCAGCACAGTCTGTGGTGATATTACTGGGAATTAGGTCTGTATTACTCACCAGATTATTAGCAAAAACAACGTTAGATTAGGCCCGCTGAGCTCTACATCGTATGAATCTGTGGTAGAATTTAAGACACCAAAGTTAAGATAATTTTGTCTGGATGATAAGATATTTTAAGGGATGGTGGTAACACAGTTCAGGTTAGCGTGTTTGTTTGAATACAAATTGCAGCTTGCTGATGACTTTTTCAAATCTTCAATAAAATAGTGCACTTTCTCTCTGCTTCTCTGTCACACAAATATAAGTTATCTTGGTCTTTATAAGCCACCTGGGAGAATTGCTTTTAGATGAAAGAATTAAAATATACCTCATTTGTTAAGGTTTATAAGCCACAGTGCTCTTGTTAGAAAACATACTACCATGCAGTGGTAGTTGTATAGCCCTGTGCAGAAAGAACTATGTTTTCAAATCAGGCTGTAAACTTGCACGGAGAGCAGGAGTGGTAACTATTTGTCATTTTTGTGTCATTCTGTTGTCTTCCCCATCATTTGAATTCAGCCTAAATTCTTCTTGTACATGCATTGCAAAGGCACATTAGGGAATTGCATGCACTAACTTGGCCTACTAGTGCAAATTATTTGGCGGAGAATAACTATTTTAAAATATAAATTGTGACATCTGAAGCTCATTTAGGAACTTCAGTGTAAGAATTATAATAGAAGAATAAGAGAAAGACATAGTTATTGATAAAACTAGAGACGCCTTTCATGTTCGTGATACTCTGAAAAAATCCTGTGCAAATGATTCAGTAGTTTTAGGAGGTGGGGTTTTTTTTCCAGATAATTTGATTTACTTATGGATAAATGCATGTCTTAAGTTGAAAATTTCAGAAGCATTTTAGTACCATGTTCACATATCACAAGTATCCATTTTTTGCTGAATGAAGTATTACTCCCTTTTTTAAGCTGGTATGGTTGGCTTCTTTTCATCTAGCTACATCTGTTACTTTTTATAAATAAGCCTTTTCTCCCCTAAGAATCAAGCAGAACTTCTTCCAAGCCTTCTATTCTCAAGTGTAACTTCAGAAGTGCAGAAATAATAGCTTTAATACTTGGCCTTTATTGGCTAATTCAATAGCTTTATGTACTGTAACTGAGAAAGGTAAATGTAAGGGGGATTATAAGGTAAAGGGATACACTTTTTCTTGTAATTCTGACCCCAAAAGAACTTCTCTGCAAAGGTCCATCTGGCCAAGGATCTGGCCTCTGCCAGGAGCCAGGAGACAGTGCTTGGGAAAAATATAAGAAATAAGGCTAGGTGTCTGTGCCCTCTGTTTTGGGAAGATTAGCATCTTTCAGAGTCGCGTTGCATCTGGATCACCCTTTTCTGCCTAGTTTTATTAATTTCTTTCATCCATTTTGAAACGTTTTATACTTTTTCCCTCCATAACAGTATGACCATGATCTTGTCTATTAGCTATTAGCTCCTAGTAATGCAATCGATGTTTATAACAAGAACAGGCATAAAGGAGATCTGTGTTAAATGTCTTAAACTTCTTCGACAGCTAAAGAATCTACAACCTCCATCAGACTTTGTGTGTTAAGACATGAGACTGCTCAACCTGATAGATGGATTTTGATGAGCGAGACCAAGGTTCATGCTCTGCACTGGTGTCATCCCTGAGGTCGGGGAGGATTTGTGGAAGGCCCCAGAGGAGCTGGCAGCAGCTCGCTCTGAACCAGTGTGAAAATCCTCCTCCTCCATTTGCCTTATCGTTACTTGGTGTCACTTGTGAAGGAGTGGATTTTAGCAACCTTTGGAAGAATTGGTATCATAACTTATTACCGCTGTCTAATTCAGGGACTGACACAGGGTAGATCTGATTCTTTCCAATAAAGCAATAGCTGACAGCTGTTTTGACAGACAGTCATATGTTTTGCTATATTCCTTGAGATTCTTAGCAATAATGAAAGTCTTCCTATGATTAGCTATAGTTTATCATATGGAAAAGTACACAGTTTATTAATTTTAATTTTCCACTTACTAATTACTCCTGAAGGCTGTAAATTTCAGCTTATTTAGTGGTGCATTTCTGGAGTGTATAATAGGTAGCAATATACGTTCACTGGGGTTACATAAAAAAAATTCCTTCAGGAATAAATGGTGGTTATTATCAGTGACCTGAATTCTACTATGATTTCAATAATAAAAGTGTAATCTAAGAAAACAATGATGTACTAATAAATGTCAATGTATCCACATTAGTTCCTTTCTTCAGCAAGCACATTTACTCTTGCTGAGTGCTGTTCATGACATCTCCGTAATATAAAAGGTTTACAGTGAGGTCAGCGAAATTTGTCCATCAAATTCAAGTCTTAGTAACACAACATTCTGAAACATCTAAGTTTTATTATTGGTTGTCAAAACCATTTTTCTCTGACTTCAGATAAAGTAGTTTATTGAATTAAATGGCCTAAGTCAGTTTTGAAAACATCTCTTTGTTTAGATGCTGCAATCTTCTTTTTTTTCTACAATCTTCTTTTTTTTTTTTGGATTTCAAATTGCAGAGAAAATATCTTTCTTTTGAAACATAAAGATAATTCAAAGAACAGAATATTATAAGGAAAACTCAATCTCCCTCTCACCCTACAACTCTTTTTCCTCAACTGCTGTCAAATGTGAACCACTCATGTGAGTAATGTAATCTTGGAATCTTGGATTTGGGATATGCTGGTGGTTAGACATATGTACAGCACCAATGGGACTCCTGCTCTGAACCCAAGAGTTCATTGTCTCTTTCTGGTCTTTGTTATTTTACTTTCCTTTAAGATGGTGTGAGATGATGCCGGTATTAAATAAGCATGAACTTTTGGAAGAATATATGTTTTATTTTTACCCAATAGAAACTTGTGCTGTCAGAGCTATGAAAGAGGCTGCAAAATGAGAGTGATTGTGACAATTATAGCAATACAGATATGGCCCTCTTCACTGAATTCTTATGTGCATAAGAAGCCTCATAGCAATAAGGAAGAATATAATTCTAACACCTGTGCATGCATTCTAAGGACAAATCCACAGATTGGGGGGATTTTTCAAATCACATGGTATACAAAGTTAGAGTAAAAATCACATAGGAGCCGACTTTGGAGTGCAAGTTCACAAACTGTTTTGATTTTAGTTAGATCAATCCAAAGAGCATCCATCATTAACTGCTAGTAAAAACTGTGCATTATATTTTCTTGTGAATTAGGCAGGGGAAGGAAACTGTAAGTTGATATTGTACATTAAAACAGATCTGTAAATCTTTTAATTTATGATGGTATGTATATTGATCTGAGAAATTTCAAGTAGCTATCTATTCTAAGTAAAACATAACTCTGATCTTTATAGGTTTGGAAAAGCCTGGCTTTTCTGAGGTTGTCTTTCATATTCCAAGTGAGTTCAAAAGGTGTCTTTTTTATTAGAAGTAGTAAGTCCTGTGCTTTGAAACTCCGGATGTATACTGAGCAACAGAGATGGCTATATATTCATGTTTGCATTCTTTATTAGTTGAAGCTTGATGGAATTTCAGAGTGCCAAAATAAAAACGGAGAATTAATATGCATAGAAGTTGTAAATTCAATTAGCTGGTATTATCAGTTAGGCACACTCAGTAGAACTCCAGTATGAATTTCGATTTAGTGTATCTGCCAAAGACTTGGACAAAATACAAAATGCATATTCAATTAAAAAATTGAATTGATCAAATATTCTTTTTTTTCATTCAGTAATCTACTAGAACCAGTACAGAGGTAAATATTTATTTAGTGGAACACTCAAAGTGGTAATCACCAGTTTTGACCAAGAAGGGTGTGATCCTGTAGTTCTCCTTACTAATTGCTATTAAGCATAAACCAATTTCTAGGTTTTGAGCTATGGTTGGAGAATTTTGACTACTATATTATGGGTACAGTGGTACTGAGAAGTCTATTTCTCATTTATAAAGCACTCTTATCTATTACTATGATCAACTCACAGACTTATTTATCAATGAATCTAAGAAATTAAAGATGAAATATTTATGTTATATCTACTGGTCATCCCTCTTTTAGTTCAGAATTGCTCCCTGTAGTATAATTTTGATGAGCCTTCCACCATTTCCCTTTGAGAATGAAGTAACCATTAATGGTATATTAAAAAAAAAACACTTTTCCTTCAGTTTGCAAAATATGAGCCGGAAGTGTAGCAATTGGGAAAGTGAACTTGCTGGAGTGGTTTCACTCTAAAGCCTGATTTCTTCAGCCCACTGCATATTATAGGCCAAAGGAAAAAACAGGATGATAGATACATTTCTATAATCTTTAGCAAGGGTGTTGGGTTTTTTTGTTTGTTTGTTTGTTTTTTTAGTATAAGAGAAGACCTTCCTAAAGAGTGTCATTAGACAGTCCTCTTCCAGTACAATGAAATGAAATTGAAATGCAGTACATTTGCTCATTTGTCCCAACTTTAGATAGTCTTGTTACTCAGAAGTAATGGATACCCTTTTCTTTGCTGGTGTTATTTCTTTTTATGTCACAGGGGGTTTTTTTGTTTGAATGGGAAGAAAGAAGCGAAGAGGCAAATTATGCACCTTGTCTCCTTCCTTACTAGGTTTTTTTCTGTTTGTGTTTCTTCCTGTTTTACTCATTCATCTTTAGTCCTAACCATTTGGGGTTTTGGCCAAAGTTCTCAGTTTCCAGGGTCCAAACACCAAACTAGAAAGGAACTTTTGATGTAAGTAACATTTCAAAGAATGTAAGTAAGAGAATACATTATGTTTCCTCACTGGATGTAAGCTACTAATTAAGCTAGTATCAGATGTCTAGGCAAGCGGAAGGGCAATTTTAAAGTGTAGCTCTGGTCTATGTAGCACTGTCAAGCATGAGCCAAAAGTGATCTGAAAGTAATTTTCTTTATCACTAAGCCACTAGAATATTTATATTTCATTAACATCACCTTTGCTAATTAACACTTGGATACTTTTGGTAGATCCAATATGCATCATCAGATGGTACCAAGTTAAAAAGAGGGTTTGTTCTGAAATCCAAGTCTGTAAAGGTGGAATGTGATTACATGTTAAATCTGCCCCCTACCTGCATCAATACAGTCAAGAAAGAATACCTGCTGCTTTTTTTAATCGAGGCACATCTCTACTATTTTTTCAGTGTGAGCCAGTGAGAGAAATTGAGCTATTCATGCATCACCAAGAAAATGGGTAAATTACAGTTACAGGGAATTCTGCCCTCAGTTATCGGCAAAAAATAATAATTTATATAATAAGGTTATATTTATGTTGAGTAACTACAGGGTAGCACACATTACACATTTTAAACTGTTTACTCTACAGAATTAATTTTTGAAAGTGTTCATTGGTGTCCAAGTACAAACTAAAATTTAGAAAAATGTAGATAACGAGTTATAATAGTCTTTTGTAGGAAGATATATTTTGTGCTGGTGAGGTTCCTACACTAACCACCACAATATATGAGACCTTAATGTGAGGACCTTTAACTATGTGACCAGCATATCTCACATTTTTTTGATTAGTTATTGAACTTCAAACCAAAATACCATCTTATAACAAAGATAGTTGTCTTATTAGAAGATAATTATTCTAGTGAAACTAGCAGGGAAAATATTTTATAGTAAAAGCAATTCTAACATGATGTAGTAGTGTTTTAAAGACTGTTTTGGGGGGGGTTTAAGCTGAAATACTAATTAAACACAGGGCTGTACAATAAAGCTATCAAAATCAAATATCAAATAAAAAAATTAGCATTAATAGTATTTAGTGATTCATCCTTCTTGGTTTGGAATTCACTGACAAAGAGCACCCTGTATATATAGCAGCTTTTCCTGGTAAAAGCCAGGTCTCACCACCCATCTCGGCTTGCCTGTGCTTGAGCTGGTTGTACCTCATTGTAGCAGTTGTGCAGTGAGCAAGCAAATATTGCCTGACCTGGCTTAGCTTTAAAGTACCCTGTTATTATTGAAACTTTTCTATGTTAATTATAAAATATGGACTAGTGGACTTTTATTCTATCTCCAAGCATTGGACTAACACTAAATTTTTTGTACCATGCTTATGGTGTGGTCCCTTTTGCTCAGAACAAGACTTTGAGTGTGACCTTGCAGCCCCATACATCTGATTCCTTCAGACAAGTCAACAGCACATCCTGATCCGCTCTCTTGAGGACTGCTGGTAGAACTAATCTGTGGGCATAATGATAGCAACTGTGCAGTAGACAACATTTTGATTTACTGCTCTTAAATCTGACAAACTTATTTGCAAATCCTTCAAACTGTAGAAACAGAATTAAATAATCTGGGAATATATTTCCCAGTTTCATTCCCCTCTAATTTTCTATAGTGTTTCAAAATTAGACTTGAAAAGAACTGTTTTCCCTCTTCCCTGGATCGAAACATGCATTTTGAACAACTTAGAAATAATAGATGTGGTCAACGTAGGGCTACCTGCTGCTTCTTGGGTAGGGCAGGTATTTTTATTTGTTCCAGGATTTCATGTATAAAGTGTGAAATATGAATGTTTGTATTTGAAGAAATCTTACTCTGCAAAAAAGGCACCTGATAAAAAACTAAGCAAGTTGTTAGAGAAACAGGGCATGAGTCTAGGCTAGACCCAATTGCATAAATGAAGAAACAATGAAATGGGCAGAAAAACATGAAGTTAGGGTAAGATCCTTAGAACAGTAGCTAGGCAGTAAAAGACTTGGCATTCAGCATGACTGAAATACACAGGGAAAAAACAATAACAGCTTGCAACGAGGAGCGTAACAGTTCTCATCAAGATGAGTGACAGTCATCACCAAGATACAGAAAGGAGACACTCTGCAGGAATTGTGGGTTTTAGCTTAATTTGTATTATACAACTTCTGTAGCTTTGCAGGTGAGCTCAGCACCAGCTCCTGTCCATGCCAATTTGCTGCTCTCTCGAGGTTTTCCTTTTGCACAGCTCCCAGAGGAACAAAGCTGTCATACAGAACATTTCTACTGACCCAAACATGAAAATCCTAAGAATGGAGGTTCCTGTGAGGATTCTCGATGTTCTTTATGATATGCTTGTGTCATCAAGAGGCACTTGGACAAGTGTCAGTACACTGTAGTGTACACAGCCATTAACTGTATATATAAAATGCATCCTTTGCCAGCTACATTTTTTCTGACTATTCAGGTTGTCCTTTCTATCCTCTAAAACTCTTATCCTCCCAGTCCTAATCCACCTGTACCTCCACCTCTTGTTTCCATGCATTTTCCATAGGCTTGTCCAGCTTCTCTTTTTTTTTTTAAGGGTTCTAACAATATTCCAACTGACACCTACACCTAGATCGTGGATGCCATTTCTCCATTACAGCCACGAAGGGTAGGGTATTCTGACAGAGGACAAAAGCCATGTTGCAATCTTAATCTTAACCTCATAGTGTAATATTGAAATTACAGCTGTTTTGGAAAATACATGAGCTGTCTGTCTCGCCCCATGAGACAGTTTACAATGCATAACCTTAAAATCTCTGGTGTTACAGTAAAAGCTCAGGAGCCTGCGAACTTCCTAACAGCTGCTGGCTGTGAAATTATACTTTTCATACTTCTGATTTAAAAACTCAATTGTACAGAGTTGTAGAGAAGTAGATTTATAGCAATAATAAACACCGATTTAACTGAAACAGTAGTTTTTACACTAGAACTCAAATTTTGTACTAGATCTCCCCAGAGAAGAGTCTCTTTATTTCTTCATTTCTAGTCCAGTGCCAGGACAACTATTATATCATCAGCAATAATTATCATTCTGTGCTATTGGATAGCTCCTATAATGTGATATTAGATAGATTTCAATAAATGATGTTTAAGCAAGCAAAGGACAATCTAAAGAAAAATTTGGAAGAACAAAAAGTGTGAAAGATGGTGAGCACATGAACCAGCATACATGCGCAGATTGGTATATATACAGGGAGTGATTTTAATTTTACCAGGACAGTTTTTGAATACATGACCATGGGCAGATACACAGAGGTGAAACAGTTCTGATAGGCTAAGATGCCATCACTCACCAGCTGGCTTTGCTGTGAAGTGGATGAGCAGTGCTCACACATTTGATTGACTACGCAAAAAGCAGTAACAAATAAGTGAAATAATGATAGCCATCTATTATTTTCTGTGCTAGCTATTTGCTGTGTGAATGTGCCTCCACACTCCAGAGAATTTGGAGTTCTCCTTCTGCAGAGTCTTACATGTTTAACTGGAGGGCAGTTGGTCAATATTGGTCCTAGTTTCACTGTAGTAAGTGAGCAAATATATTCAATTTACTTAGAAGTTTTCTCTGATTTAGAAGCCTTTTTACCAGATTTTCCATCTTTAAAAAGTGTATTCAAACCTAGATATCAGAACTTACATTATTTCTGCAAATACTGTTGTTCTTCACATTGGTTTTCTGTATAATTTTTGCCTTATTTTCTTTGCTACTCACACAAAATTGGATGTGGTTTTTTTTTACAGCATGATTCAGATGTAAGAGAACAAAAATTCTTAAAAAGTTAAAATGTATCTTTGTGTGACAAGAGTTTTTAGGGTTATCCAGTACTCTTAAAGATTTTTACTAGACATTATATCTGATTTTTAAAAAGAAATTTTAATCTTGCAACCTGATAGTATATGTTTTTTCTTCCCTGCCCCCCTGCCCCCTATAGTTAAGGAATAAGTTCTTGCAAATAGTTTAGAGTTGGCAATTAAATATTGAAGCATAACATGGAAGAGGTGAGGAGATTTGTTTTTTTTCCTTAAGGATGAAATATGTGTCATGGTAGTTCTGCTATCGAAGTGTTGGATGTAAGCAACAGGTGTCTGCACCTTACCCATGCCCAGGTACCATAACGCCCTTTTTAAACATTTTAGCACCAAAGACTCAGGGATTCAATCTAATCATACCATTTTAATATAAAACATTACTATTATCAAGAAGAAATATTTTCCAGGTAGAGTTTCTGCAATCAAGTAGAAATAGCCATAAAGTAATATCCAACTTTCAGTAGATGAAACAGTGACTATCGGTGAACTGTAGGACTCCATCAGCCTGGTAATTCGGTGATCTGAAGGCCTCTGTTCATTTGGATGCCCTGGAGACTTGAGAGTATGTTTTAGAAGTATTACCATTTACATAGAAGCAAAGATTTTGAAATAGATGAAAACTGGGTTGGAGCAGAAATAAAATTATATAGATTATTGCCCACAAAAATTTATCATGAAAAGGCAGAAGATGTTAAAGGAAAGGGTGTGCACATGAACAGCAGAATATAATTCATGAGACTGAAAAGAATAGTAGAGCGTTAAACCACTTTCGTCCATGTTTTTCTATTCTGAGTCCATCATTCAGGAAGTCTCTAGGCTTTTTCAGCCCTTCGTGTGCTTTCTAAGATCTTACTAAGTCTGATATCATTCATTCTTGTTTGTTATCTCTACTTGCTTTTCTTCTTGTAGATATTTGTGGTGTTTTTCACTCAGCCTCTCATTCTGTTTTAATATCTCATTTTATTATTTCTTCATCTTAAGTGGATTTTGTTCATGTAACTCTTTTGTGGAATTCTTTACCACATTAATTCCTCCTTGGTTTAGTTCATATCAAAAATAAAAGTAGATTAATTCAGTAATTATTACAGCTCTTATTTGTTTGACATGTTATTTTTTGGTAGTGTGTGCTTTGGGATGCACAAAACACTGAACTGTAGATTTGTCAAGTGTAGCATATTTAGTTTAAAAAAAGATTTATGAAAAAGCGTAATAGAAATTCTTTAAAAACTCAACTTGAAGAAGTTGAGCAGTTGAAGAGCAGGATATCAAGAGACAAGGCAAAAGATGTTCAGAGCTAGAAAAAAGTACTGCAGAGGGGAGTGAGTGGGAGATGTATTGGCAAGAGATAAAGACTCTCGGATTTGAGACAGAACTTTCCTTGGTGACATTGAAAACACTCTGTTAGGCATTTGGAAGTAATTCACTGTATTGATTCTGTGCTCAGCGTGGAAATGATTATTGTGTTTGTACACCAGCTACTAAACATGCTAAGCTGTTTTGTCAGCATCTTTTAGTTTTAATATTCTGAACAATAGCCTTTTGCCACTCTAGTCCCATACAGAGAAAGGAATTCTAATCCCCCCTTGTACCTGATTTGATTTTATTAACACATTTCCTCTCTGACTGACAGGCTCCATTCATTAAATTATGAAATCCAAAGTAACCCCGGGCTCTGTCTTCTGTGTCATCCCTTGTCAGGGTCAAGGGAAACTGGTCCAAATTATGCCATTGGCATTTATTTTTTTCCTTTTTTCCTTTGCAGATCTTATTATTTAAAATAAGAATTGAACTCCGTCTCTCATCTGCTCTGAAATACTTTGATGGTTCATTACAAACAGCTTTAAAAGATCAAAATACAGATTTATTAATCCTTGCTGCAGAATTAGGAATACCGGCCAGTTTGAGAAGAGCCCATAGATATCCACATGTGTTTGTTTCCCGCAGAAGAGGTATCGAGTTCTCCTTCTTTTGCACAGTAAACCCAATATGGCTGTGAAGAGCTTCTGCAGCATTAGCCAGACAATTTTGCAGCCTTTTCTATTCACAAGGAGGGGAAAAAAAGCATCCAACTTCTAAATTCTCTAAATGAGGTCTACCTCCCTTTCTTTGAAAGAAAATAGAAATCTTGTTGCCTAGTAGAGCTCAGCTGGGGCCTGTTACCTGAGAGTGATTAGGAGAACATACTTTCTGCCCACTCTTTTCTCAGTAAGGGAGCACTCCTCTCCTTTGGAAAAAGAGATGGGACAAAGCTATTGTTGCTGACCAGCATTTTTCAATCAGGTCATCTTCTCTCTTTTTAAAAATCTAAAGAAGGATATTGCAGCTGCTGCCAGTTGTTCTTCTTGAAGAGCTTTTTGAATGTCATTTCATTAAAGAAAAGATTTTATCTAGAGATATAGTCGTTCTTGTAAGAGATGGGAGATCATGAAAATACATTAGCTTTTTAGTTTTCAGCCGTAATTGTCAGCTTACCAGGTCTCTTAACTTGGGATTTTTGGTGTTCTACTATTCATATTTTTCCAGTTTTCAGTTGCTTTTCCACAGATTTTTATCAGTATCCACCTTTTATATTTGCTGTCTCCATATTTCCAGAATGAAATTAAATAATTTCACCTGAACTTAAATTAAATCAGTTAGATATGGAATTAAATGGTAAATGAAGCAAATAAATAATTGGTTATGGATGTACACAGCACGTGTTCACGTAATTGTGGAAAATACAACCAAAGGTGAAGTGATTGCCAAAAGTCTGGGAGACATCAGTATCTGAAATATGGACTTAATACATGTCTGGATTTTTTTCCGCTTTTGAGTCATGTTTTGGGTATAAATAGCCATATTTTTATAGCCCATATGGTCTAATAGTCCTTTATATTAGTCCACTAACCTGCCTGACACAGCAGTACTTGGACTGTTGTGCCTCCTGTCTTATTTTTTCCATGAAGACAAGAATATTGGGTTCAGTATAGCGTTTCCCATGTGATTATGCTTCCTTTGGTTAATTTCTTTGTGCATGCTTTTCATGAGTTAAGTCAGTCATTTGCTGTTTCTGGGAGTCCTGCTTTCTGACACTGAGCACTAATGTGTTGATGTCACTGAGAAGAAATTTTTTATGTGAGCTGTTTTATACAGAAAGTTGATAGTGAGTTCCCTCAATTTTTCAGAAACATTTTCAAGAGTGACTATAAATTTTTCATATGTAAAAGATAAAGTACACAGCCGACAGCCATCCTGTAACAAATGGTACCATCTGAAAATGTGAAGTTATGATTGTCGTATTTTAAAGTGCATGATTTTATGCTGAGTTGGAGGCTGCACAAATCGTGTGGATGTGGACGCATGTGTGTGCCATATCTTAGGCTGCTCACGGAAAGCAGTGACACTTTGCTCTGAAAGCTCCTTTAAGTCATCGTCCCATTAAATTGCAATGGCTGTGGTACGTTGTAATATACTGCAGCTGCAGCTACCTGGGTGGAGCACAGGAGCATCCAGGTTTTTTAACAGCAGCAGTCTTCTATGCTAGAGATATATTCTGCTGATGAAAAGACAGGGCATTTGCATACTCACTATATTCTAAACAATCTTTCTTCTTCTGACCTTACCAATGTGCCTGATGCTACACAGACTTCATGACCTTCCTGCGCTGTCTTCTTGATGTTTGACAATGCAGATCCGAGTTCGTCAGACTGCCTGAATTGTGGAGCAGCAGTAGCAAAAGAGCAACTCGACGCAGCGGTATCAGCCTCATTAGCAGCAATAATGGGCTCTTAGTGCAGTCTTGATTCTTGTATGATTTTAATGGCACAGCTTTCTCTGTCATTTTTTTTGTATGGAGAAAGCATGAAGTCAGAGAACTTTTGTAGCCAATAAAATATGGAGGGTTGCAGATACACATTTCTTATTCTCAAGGTGTAGTTCTCTTTGTTCTGAAGAGCAGACCATTGTCAATAAAAAAGTGTTTGATGGGAGATTTTCATTAGGAAACTCTGAATTTGAAATATTCAGGTCAGGAAGAGCACACTGTGATAGTCAGCATTTGGTTTGAACTTCTAAACGTTGGAAGGGTTTTTGGAGGTACTGCTTGAAAGAAAGTAAATCTCTGATCCTGGATGGCCTTTCAATTTATTAAAACTGAATGAACTAATAAAGGCACTTCAGAGAGCATTATACATTGTAAAAAGTCTGTAAAAATAATACTGGTCCATTAAAAGTTCTCTCCATACAAATTTTTGGAAATAGTTTTGGATGTAGTTGTATTTTTCTGATAGTTAGGCCTGGTAGGCAGCCGGGCTCTGCAGAACAATTGGATTTCTTACTGGTTGACACGTTGCTGGATTTTGCTGGTATAATTTTAATTGGGAGTCTTGTTAGTAGTCCTTACATCAGAGTACAATCCCAGTTTTGTTCTCATTTGTCCTGAAATAAAGATCTGGTTTTGCCTTTAAGAGATGAAGTCTGAATTTTGGCATTGCTCTGCTTGATGCTGTGCCTTGTTCTCACAAGGAAATCGACTTTCCTTTCCATTTTATCCTTACCCCAAGACAATGTTATTATAATGATTAGCAATTTTTTAAAAATATATCAGAGTGAATCCTAGAGACCAACCAAGGTCTCCTCCCTTATCAACCGAGTGGGTCAGAATAGCACAGTAACAAATGGTAGGAGGGTTGAAATTCTTCACAATCCCAGTTCTCATGCCTGTGTAGCTATCATGCAACTTGCTATGCTTATTAGAGACAAGAAGAGCTCTACAAAGAGAGAAGAACTGTAGGAATATGTGCCTTTTCACTAAAAATGGTGGGAGCCCAAACCTTACATGTCCTTTACCTATCCTTCAGTAAAGTGATGAAGGGGAAGTGGTAGTCTGTTCCTCTATATATTTTGGGACAGGGAGTAAGTAACAACATCACATCCCCAGGGATATAAAACACATAAACTGTTGCAATCTAACCTCAGAGTGAGCAGATATAATTTTAATACTGTAGCATATCAGCAGAGTATAAAGATATATTCATTTGCTCAATCAGTGGGATGTTGGTCCCTTCATCACTATGGTGCTTGGGTCCCCTCAGAACAATCCATACACTTAGGTTTTACACCAACCACGCCAAAAACAAGGAACTTGATTATCTGTGATTTTAATCAACTTTAGCACCAGAGTCAAGAGGATGTGTATGAATCCTGCTTCAATCTTAGGTTGTGAAATTATTATTTTTTTGCAAAAGGTAGCCATTATTAACTTCACTAAACTTAAATCAGTGTAGAAGAAAAAAACTGCTGCATTATACCTTGTATTCCTGTCAATACTTTGACATTTTTATTAAATATTCACATTATCTCAAAAAAAATAACTTTGTATTGGGGGGACTTCTAGGAGGATCATAGTTGTGTTTTATTACTACAGCAAATTATGTTTGAAGGAAAGCTAGAATTTCTGTTTCTTCAGTATTTTCTTCAAGCTTCTTTTAAAATGTAATTTTTTCCTTGGTTGTACTAAAAGCTATTAAAAAATTGTATTTCCCTCCCTGCATAAAGGGTGGGGGATGGGATATGCTGATACTACTCAATTACACAACTTCTTTCTTATTAATTTAACAATTCAGGGTTGCTTCCTTCCCCGTGTTTTATAGTAATGGTTGTGCATGCAAAATGAATCTGAAACATCATAGTGAAACCGTGGAAATATTTCTTATACCAATAGCTAACATCCTGCAGCTCGTCTGCATCCTGTAGCTGAATCACCTACTGCAGAGACAAGTAGAGCAAATGGAAGTGAAATAAAATACAAAGTAAAAGAAGCTATTCACTATAGTTCACAATATGACCTAAAATAAGCATCGCTTTTATGTCCCACAACAACCTTTATGTCACCTGAATAATAATTATTATTTTCTATGTAAATATTCCATAAGATTTTTCTTTTTAACTGATAGCCAGATATGATAACCCCAAAATCTGAATCGTCTGTAGTCTCAACTGTACTAAGAAATGTACAAATCAGTGCAGCAACATATGGTCTTTGTCATGAAAAGCCTGTTTTCAGAAAATACTGCAAAAAAGTCTTGTGATAGGGTTGAGACTTTAAAAAATGTTTCTAAGCTGGCTTCAGGTTACCTCACTCATATGCTGATATTTGTGTTCCTGGGCTAGAAGAAAGTGTCAGAAGCTGGGACCTGTCACAGCCACATTTTTCTGGGCAGGTTTTGTTGTCGTCATGAGCTGCCACGCTCTGCACAGTTGGACAAGCTGCGTTGGGATGAGTAGTGCCTGTGCCAAAATAACCAGCCCAGGCTGAGCACACTCAGCCTCCAGGGAGTTTTCAGAAGGATTTGTTCTACTCTGCTCTCACTGTCTTCCATGTTTCAGTTGGTGCATGACTAGTTTGGGGGAAAGCAGGCAACTGGTGAGAAATCATTTCTACACTGATCATCCAAAGACGTATATGTGTAAGGATACATGCAAATAGTTCTGCCTATTGTTGGCCTGTAAAACGTACATAGAGGGGAAAGCCTATGCCTGCGTAGATGTGCTAACGTCTGTTTATTACCCGCTTCATATGATACTCTGCGAAATGGTTATACTTTTGCTTCTTTTATTAAATTGTATTTTTGGTTGCAATATTTGCTTTCCTTGCCTTGTAAAATTTTTCTTATGGAATAACAGTGTGGTGTACAACACTGGTCTGTTGCTCTTTGACTTCCAGATTCCTTTTTTTGATCAAAACCACTGTTTTATAGATATATTTCACATTCCCATGATAATGAGATTTTTCAAGCAAGCCCCATGCATAACTGCATGTGCTTAAAAATATTCTCCAAACCAAAAAAAAAACATTGTGTAAAATAGGAAAAGGAATATCAAATCGGAAAAGGAATACATGAAATAAATGTGCAAATTTTAGTAGCACTGTAAATATGGCTTATACAATTATGTGGCTTTTGCTGCAACTTGTGACATCTTTCATAGAAGTGTCACCTTTAGGAGACTATTTTTGGCAATGATGTTTCAGCATGGGATTTTAAGGGTAACAGTGTGTATTGGATATATTCTCAAGAGATCACCTTCACATTCCCTCAAATATTTCTAGGCGTATTAAAAAAGTGAGCAGTATATATTGCTGAATAGCTATGCACACTTGTTTTATTCTTTCTCGTAAAACCAGATTCAGTAAAAACTTCACCAATATTATGGTATATTTTTCGACAGGATTCAAAGCCATTACTTGCTATGGATAAACAGCAGTTAGTACAGATCTTAAATATGCATGTAGAAAAACATTCAGCCTCTATAACATTTGTCACTTGCAGAACAGCTAGAGCAACAGAGATGCACAGCCTGAGCTAGAAAAATGTTAATGTAAACCTTTATACCCAGAGAGTTTGGAATTAGCCACTTTTCACTTTAGTCACAAATAGTCAGAAGAGGAGATGTTTATGAAACTTAACTGATTCTTAGTTTTTCTTCTTTCTTCAAAGAGTATGAAGCTGTTATATGTTTTAGGAACCTGCAGGTTCCTAAGGGCTTGCTGTGTATGAGCTGTTTAACGGAGCTCTGCAAACTCTGCTAGCAAAGGCTTTGACATTTTCATGGCTTGTAGAGAAGTCAGTCATTACAGAGAGGCTGCTAAATTATGGAAGCAATTTTTATCTTCCAGTTCTTTGCTACTATCGCTTCCTATAAGCTTTGAGGATATTTGAGGAAAAAGTATTGGTGTACTTGGTTGGCTGAGTGGCTTTCTGAGTTACTTACAGCCTTTCATTTCTAGGCTCTTCACGTATTTCTTATGCTGGTCTGCACCCTTTTTGGCCATGCCAGCAGGTAGGCTGATCTCCAGCTCACTTTACAGCCAGTTCTAGGAGGCTGCAGAGAAAAGAAACTTTCTTTTGCTTTTCCTCACACCGAAAACATTCCGAAGAGTCCTTACAGAGCTCTGCTTCTGTCATTGCAGTGCTCTCTGTGCACAGCCTCCAGTCATGGAGCAGATGAAAAAAGGTGGAGAGACAGAAAGAATTTTTAAAAAGGGGAGGCAAATACTGTGACTTTCTGCTTTGCTGCTTCCTTGGTATGTTCCCTGTCAGAATCTGATTTAGTAAACAACTCTTTGAATCTATATTTAGAATGGGAAGTATTTTAGCAAGAAATAAGACTCAGCACAACCAAATCTATTTAAATGCAGCATAATTGAAATGTCAACATAGTCATGAAATGCCTCAAGGTGTTTCTTCGGTGAAGGCTGCAAATGACATAAAGTAGATGTCTGAATGCTGTGGTACAGAATAAAGCTTTTGTGTACACCTCAAGTCTAATCTCACACTCACCTTACTGAATGTTTGAAAATGCTTGGCTGAAGCCTGACTGCTGCTACGGTCCCTGCTCTTCCCTTCTTTCAGAGAATCTGACAGTTCAGAGAAGGTTTTGATCTTGGAGGAGAGAGGAGTTCAACAGCTCTCCGTGCTTGCAAGCAGGGAGCCTTTCCTGCAGGGAGACCTGGGTTTGCTTGGAGCTCCTGCCCTGCTTTGCAGTACAGATCACCTTCTCACTGAGTGCTAGTGGGCACGCTTCACTCAGGAAATGTATTGGGAATCTTGTTTTTCTCAAAGTGGTGGTTGATTCTTCATTCAACTGCTGATGGAGTGGCTTGAAAGAAGACAGCACCATTTTACACAAGCTGCTATCCTACCCTTTTGGGAAGGGCCAGTAGTCCACTAAGAATGGAGAGTAGAAAGTACCATTAAAGCATCTTTTCATCTTTCCTATTTTTGAAAATTAAACAGTTACTATGCATTACTTTTTTCTTAGGAAAGTCCTCTACTTGGTGACCTGTAACCTTGAAGTATGTTGCCCTACTGGCCTTCCAGTGGAAATAAAACCTCCATGATAGAAGAAGCTTGTAGTCAAAAGCAAAAGTGGTGTCCTTGCCATTCTCCCCCAGCCTCCTGGCTGGTGCTGCAGGAGGAGGACAGGCCATGGTCATGGGGCCTATTGGGGTTATAATTATACCATGTTTCATTTCTACGTCTATCCTAGCCAGCACTCTGGCTCTAGATTTCCGTCTGCCTGTGCGACACATCTTTTTTCAGCAGTTGATAGGCAGAGAAGACTAATCCATCCGACTTTTGCTTTATAAGGCAATGCAGGTTTTTTTAAAGAGGTTAAGTTCAGCTAGATCTTTATCAGCAAACTGTGATTTCAGAAGGAAAATGAACTTGACAACTGTTTTAACAACCTGAATGTTTATTTATGTCTTTGGTTAATGCCTAAAGTCAATATTTGTTAAGTCTGATGGATAAAAATACGTGCCTTTCATCAAGGTCAAATTCATTTGTGGAGATTCACTTTTGCTTACCATGCTGCATTTGCATAGAATCCCTGTCAGACTTTGCTAAAACTATGCAGACATTTTCTCATTTAAATTATGATTATCTTCACTGTGAACTTCCCTGTGAACACTGCCTCATTTGAATGTGTCTTTTTTAAAGGATGCCTCAGATTGGATTCTAATTCAGTCAGGTGATTAACTACCTGACGACCTAATTCATTAATTGTAATGGTATTTGAAGTCTTCATTTCATTCAGGGCTCCTCTGATAGACCTATCTTATAGATATCTATGTAATAACGTCCATTCATCAGCTACTTAAAGGACATAACTTGAAACTGGTTGTGACTCCTAGGTTGCACGCCGTCTATTGGTTTGGCATGTGTCCTGGCTTAGGTTTTCAATGGACGTTGCAGGTTACATCAGGCAAATGTAAGGCTGACTTTGCATTAGATAGTAAGGCTTGGAAAGGAGTTCTGAAACTGTGTGTGTTAAATATGTATGGATGAATTTATGTATACTCAAATGTCCGTATAATTAAACTGTGTTTAAACTGATGATTTCACACAGTACAACCACACCATATGTTGTACCTAGTTCTTACGTTACACTATGTAGTATAGTACACCACTAAGTAAATGGTGTAATTTTGTAACTGAGGTCATTAGAGTATAGCTTTATGGTATACAGAGATAGATGATTTTGTCCTGATATTTTAAGTATTATTACAAATATAAAAGCCATGCTATGCAATAATGAAGTTAATTCTGGAAAGAAAAAAAAAAGAAAAAAAAAAGAAAAGAAACAACCAACCGAAGAACACTCTGTTACTATCTTCTTAATGCAGATTCATCTCATGATCTACTGTATTCTCCTAATGTCTGTGTCTGTTATCAGTTGGTTCCTATCATCTGTTTCTGAAAATGGCACATGCCTGGATTATAAGATACAACTTATACGTGTTTGTACATAACTAACTGGGAAAAAGGCAGGATGGAAGGATCGGTTTAGGGAAGGGAAACATGACAAAGATGAAAAAGCAAGTTAGCACCAGAATTGGAGTAGAAAACCATCATTTTTTTGTTGCCATCCACAGAACAAATTTTCTGATGTTAAAAGGAAGGGGCATACAACAAATATTAATGCTACACCAAAGAAATCATCAAAGCTGCTTATGAACTGAAGTTTAACCACTGAAGGCTGCTGGAATTGTCTTCTGCTTTTGAGTTGGGTTAGAGTTATGGAGAGATGCGTGGAACGGCTGTGAAAGAGCTGCTGCAGGAGATGGTAGTTACTGCCTCGTCCTCGCTCTGAAATGTTGCTGTTGCTTACATACAGAAAAATTCTGATTAAATTAATGAAATCTCTGCATTTGCAATGCTTCAGATGATGGCAGGATGGAACCATTCGGTGGAAACCTGCCTTGAGATGGTGTCCATAGCTGCTAGAGGGAGGCTGGCAGCAGGTACAGTTGGAGGAAAGGAAGTTCACTCACAGTAGTTACTAAGGCATGAAACAAAAAAATACATTATAGACTTAATGTATATTAAATAGCTTTAATTAATAGTACAGTTGTATTCACATAACAGTGAGGAGCTTTCAGTAATGAATTTTCTATGCTGGCTTGCCCTGCAACCTCATTAACAGGAGCGAAAAAGGAAAAATGCTGGAAAATACCTTTTTGCCTTCTGAAACCTCTCTTCTTTTAAATGTGATAGTAGAATTTTTTTTCACAATTCCGTAAGTATTGCATATTATTTTTTAGCTGACGAGTTTGTCTGTTAGAGGCAGTTGGAAAGAGAAGTGTTTAATTTCTAGTGTCCTTTGTTCTGTATGCTGAGCTGAGGACAGTTAAACAGTTTTGGAGAAGTAGAAAATGGTGCTTTTTGGATAACTATGGAGAGTGTTCAGAATGGAGAACTTTTGGTGGAGCACTGGAGAGACAGAAAATGGGGAGCATGCAGCAAAATTAAAAACTTGGGAGATATCAAAAAGAGGGCAAGACTTCCTCACTGCAAGGACTAGACCCAGAAACCTGGAAGCAAAAGAAAAAACTTCCCTTAAACAGAAATGTCAGAATTTGTTCAACTCAAATACCATTAGAAGTTGATGGGGCTGCAAAAGAACCCTGAAGAAACAGGCATCTTGTTTTCCTGTTTCAGCAGACCTTATTTTTCCTTTGTTTGTAGAGATGGCAGCTAAATTAATCACTTAAATGCAGATTTAGATGCACAAATTCAGTGTTTTCCTGAGATATGGTGAACAGCTATAGCTCCCATTCAGTCAATTCCTTCTAGCAGCTGGAGTTAAAAAATGCTCAGTGCTTCTGAAATTCAACTACTTAATTTAAGAACTTGATCAAATGAAGAATTGAGTTAGAAAAGAAGAACTATTTCCTTAAAAAAAAGTCAAACCCATCAGGCCTATAAGTGTTATTTTGTATCTTGTTTGGCGACTAACAGATTGTTGCTGAAAACAAGTAAAGCTGACTCTGTATTAGAAGTTTTATTTGTAAGTTTTTAGACTCTTATCTCCAATCCTGGGCTGAAAACAAAGCCTGTCTATTGAAACGTGCAGAAAGAGAGAGGTCCAGGTAATGTTCTCGAAGATCAATGTAGAAATAGATAATATGTAACATGTAACATGTTTTATACATTATATATAAAATTATAATTGTCATATAATATTGCATTATCATGTTATGTAATGTAAAAATATTAATATAATCAAGCTATTATAAGTCAGTTACTGGTATGTCTTCAGCAGCTGCCATGGATAGATGAAGGAGAATTTGACACTCAGCCACAGGAAACTGAGCAAATAAATCCAGGAGATACAAAGGTGCAGCAGGAATAATGAGTCCAAAGAGCAGAGTTGAAACTCAAACTGCGTAAGAGTCAATCTTCTACTCAGAAGCAGTATTATAGAATTAAGTTGCCTAGAAATAATAAACATCACTTTATCCAAAGAAATTTTTGTGTCTTTTGGGCTTATTTGCTAAGAAAAAAGACAAGCACAGAAATGCCACTTTGCTATTGACATAGGCCATCCCTTTCAGTTACATGGCAGCAATGATGGACCGATCAATTCTATTAATTTGTATATAGTATCAAGGTGGCCCAGCTTTTCAGAACAGGAAAACAAAAAAAAAAAAACAACAGCAACAACAACAAAAAAAAAAGATTAGTTTGTGCTGATAGGCTTTGCAAAATGAAGCAAAGCTTTTTCTAAATTTAAATAGAATTATTACATCCTGGTTGTTAGAAAAAGTGAAGGTGAACTGTACACACTTAAATTTAGCTGCTGCTGAAAATGCTTTGCCAATTTAATTTTCAATTTCTGTTTTCTTCATGAAAAACATTAACTATACTGCAACTATTTTAAATCATTCCCCCTTTAATTGCCTTTTTATTTTCACAGTAATTATCTATTTAGATTTTCTACTGTACAGATTGTACTGAAATTCATGTACTTAATGGCTTTTATTAGGAGTCACTAAATAAATAAAAGACTTTTCTATTTTTTTTGCTCAGCTACTCCAATCTTATCTTTATCTTTGGGTAAACCTAAGCTTTTCCACTAGGCTTGATAATAGGGATAGCAAGAATACAATTAAGAGCCATGTATCAAGTTTGTTCTACTGGTGTTTTATAAATACATTTGTGCATGTCTCTTCCCATAAGTGCATGAGGAAGACACGTGTATCCTGTTTTTATTTTAATATTACTTTTCAAGGAAAAAAATGGTGATTCTATAACTGTTAATTTCTTGTAATTGCTGTTCAAACTCCTAGCATGATCGAATTCAACAAGAGCAAGTGTAATGTTCTGCCCCTGGGGAGGAACAACCCCATGCACCGGTACAGGTTGGGGGTTGACCTGCTGGAAAGCAGCTCTGCTGAGAAGGAGCTGGGAGTGCTGGTGGACAGCAAGGTGACCATGAGCCAGCACTGTGCCCTTGTGGCCAACAAGGCCAACGATATCCTGGGGTGCATCGAAAGGAGTGTGGCCAGCGGGTCGAGGGAGGTTATCCTCCCCCTCTACTCCGCCCTCGTGAGGCCACATCTGGAGGGCTGCGTCCAGTTCTGGGCTCCCCAGTTCCAGACAGACAGAGAACTACTGGAGAGAGTCCAGAGGAGAGCTATGAAGATGATCAGGGGACTGAAGCATCTCCCTTATGAGGAAAGGCTGAGAGACCTGGGTTCGTTCAGCCTGGAGAAGAGAGGACTGAGGGGGGATCTTACCAATGCTTATAAATATCTGAAGGGCGGGTGGCAAGAGGATGGGGCCGGACTCTTTTCAGTGGTGCCCAACGACAGGACAAGGGGCAATGGGCACAAGTTGGAACATGGGAAGTTCCACCTAAACATGAGGAGCAACTCCTTTGCTGTGAGGGTGACAGAGCACTGGAACAGGCTGCCCAGAGAGGTGTGGAGTCTCCTTCCCTGGAGACATTCAAACCCCGACTGGACACGGTGCTGTGCCCCCTGCTCTGGGTGTACCTGCTCAAGCAGGGGGGTTGGACAGGGTGATCTCAGAGGTCCCTTCCAACCCCCGCCATTCTGTGGTTCTGTGATTCTGTGAAATGAGGGAAGTACTTATCTCTGTGGAGAAAAAGTCTCTTTGATGTCTGAGCATCCTCTAAGAAGTTCTGCTACTAAGTCAAGCAAAAAGGACATCTGATCCCAACTAAAGATTTTCCACAGTTGTAAAAGGCCTCCTGCCTTCAGAGAGTCTTCAACTGAAAAGATTTTTGTTATCCTTGACAGGGTTAAAAGCTGTCATAGATTTCTTTGACTGCATAACTAGTAACCTACCAACAAACAAACATGGTTCAGGAGAAAGGTTTGCTTCTTGTTCTTTGATCTGGTGAAGACTACAGAAAATAAATTAATAATGAGTTTTTTTGTCCAATTTCAAAACCATGTTTTATGAGGGCAAAACTCAACTCTTCAAATGACATGCAAAATTTACAGCATACTGGAAACAGTCTCCTGTAAGAAGCATTTGCAGAGAAATGAATAAATCTGTTCTTCATTTTTCCAAATGATAAGGTCTTCATCTTCTGATGTGTAACTCCTGATGATATTACTATGTAGGAGAACCTTGTAACTTAGGTCTTCAAAAAATACTGTTAACTATATATTACACAGTATTTCTTCTGCATTTCATATATAATTAGGAAGTATACATAATTAACAATATTGTAACAATATTTTTACATTAACAATTTGTTATAAGTAGTTATTTAGAACTATGAACTATAAATCTCACTTTTACTTATATACAATATAGAGGTAACAGTATTACAATAATGTTGTTATACCATTATATTGAATAATTTTAGTTCCGAGTAATCTAATCTTGCAAAAATCCAGTCTTTTGATGCTAATATAAATGAAAGTGATGCATTTATTTATTAACCTCCTAATTTGGATGTAGGTGATTATGCTTACTGAGTCCGACATAGCTGGAGCATAATAGTTCTTTAATGAGAAAATAGTGAGGTTCTCTGCCAAACTTGGAATGAGCCAAGAACAACTAGAATTACATCCATCTCCTGTGTTTCTACTTAAAGAAGCTGTGAAAAGCTACAGTGAGAGATTGTGAGAGATAAGAGAATTTTGCTATGCTTTGTGGAGAGAATATATCAAAATAGAGTTTGAGAAGCAGCGATCCCCACCACACCTGCACAATATTCATTGTCTTAAGCCAAGCACTTGGCACAGTTGGACTGTTCTCTAAATAAATCAGAAGCTTTAGAAAAGGTAACTGGAGAAAAAAGAAAGAGATGCTTTTTTTCCTCCCTTCTGCTTTTTTCTCCCTTCAGAAGCCAGGGAAGAACCAGGTTAACTTCTAATATGCCAGAAAGTAGTAGCCAAATGTTGAGGTAATAGATGAAGCCCTTCGGTAAATACCATGGCAAGTCCTTATGTATTCTCAGTAGCTAGAAATAGGGCTGATCTTTGTAGTACAGTTTAACCTCTAAAGCACATCACCTGAGTTGCTCATTTTTGTGTTATCCTTTGCAGCTGTGCCTCTAATAATCTCAGGTTCTGGCATGCTGAAATTGGCACTGAGTATTTTTACATCATGTTTTATTAACTTATTTACCAGCCTTTTCTGCTTACACCCCGGAGAATGAAGCTAAAGGGGCAGGATATGAAGATGACATTTATTTACACTGTTCCCACCAAAATGTGACAATGACATCTCCTGTGAAAAAAATTGCATTTTTATTTCCCTATACATGCAAAGGTACATACAGCTACACAAAAATACAGCCATTACCTAACGATAAAAACTATACATGGCTAAAAAGATTCATCACTGGAGTATGCTACTTACCAGTTTTTTGATTTATAGAATGGGCTAAGGGATGGGTTTTATTTTGTTCTCTAGAGGCTTGAAGTGCTTTGAAAGAAAGTACTGAAACAACAGCTGGGGAACTCACAATGGAAAATAACAAATGCCATTGTCCTATGGAAAATATTTGGTAGAAATTAAGCTTTCCTGCATATTACTTGTGCCTATGACAATAGCATCTATGGGCAATAGTGATGCACAGTTTTGAGCAGTGGAGCTGCTGCACTGGGTAGATCACTGACTTAGAACTAAATGAAGCAATGAATGAAAAGCAATTCTTGTTCTTCTGTTGCTTTCAAACTCAGCAACACTGAATCAATTATACATTGCCAAAGGCTAAAGTCTTGTTAGTTGGGTGAAATATAAGAAAAACAATGAGGAAAGATGATTCATGGTAAAATGGCAGGAAATGTTACTGTACTTTACAATGTTTTGCTGATTTAATGTTTTCACGTGGTGCTTTAAGTATATTTAGTTCTTCCAGAAAAGTTACCACTAAACAATCCTAGCTGGATGCAAGGTGAGATGATGACAAAACACCAGACATAAAATTGTGCATCTTCTCCCAGATATCAGGAGAGTAGGTATAAATCACAGTGATTTTTGTAGGCTTTGGGCTTTGAAGGTTCATATTTTCTAGCTTCTCTGAACATCTGCATTTCTGCACACTAATGTACACGAGACAAGACTGAGATTTGTAACACTCTGATAAGTGAGTTGTTAAGAAAACCACTTGCAACAGTATTTTGAGAATTGGCAATTGAGTCTTTCCAGACACCAGGAGCAATATACAACTCTTAAGTGGAATTTGTCATGAATTGCGCACCTCCAATGGGGCAAACACTCTCCAGAAGCCAACCTGCAATCCAGCCCTGCTTGCTGCAGAGAAAAATTTAAACATTCAGTCTCTTTAGCTGGCAGACACTGTAAATGCTGCTTGTGAAAAAATGTATCACTTATTCCAGCCCCTGCCACAGTTCAGAATTATGTATGTCTGTCTCCCTTGAAGAAAATTAACAATTGAGTAAGTATTTTATTTCTCCAGTATAATTTTTCCTTGCTATCAGTTTTTAATTCTCTTCTAGCTTAAAGTCCTTTCTCTTATCCTTCACTGGGTTTAGCTGTGCTTGTAAAAAAAAGTTCAGTTACTGAATCGCACATTTGGTTCTCTGGGATCCGTTGTTATTCAATCCCTTTATGTAATTGATTCCAAGTCCTTGGCTGAGTTTCCAGGAAGGCACTGCCTCATGAGCCTGAGGTTTCTGCTTGGCAATTTTTTGAGAATTTTATCTGTCAAGTGAAGTTGTATTCATGAAGAGAAGCAATTTCTGAGGTACTACTTCCATGAAGAGGCATGAAATTGGACGTTGGAAAAAGCTATTATAGGTGCCTTTTATGATTTCAAAATGATTTAATTATGTTTTTCCACATAACAGAACTGAGTAAAGTAAATAAAGATGCTAGCTGTTTTTTTTTTTCTTTTTTTTTTTTTTTCTTCCCCTCCCCAGTGTCAGGAAAAGAAAAACAATAATCTTTTGTTTTAAAACTCCCACACCCTTCCCAGAACATCATTATATCTGCAGCACTAGTTGAGGAAACAGAACAAAGATGGAGGTTAAAATTGTCATTTATCTCTGCAAACTGTCCTTCCAAAAGAGGACCAAAACATCTTGGTGTGCCACGTAAGCGGAAAATGGCATTGCAACTGCCAGGCTGTATCTTCTTGAGGCACAAATGAGATTAATAACTGAAATTACTGGGCAATTGGACTGGACTGGACACTTGGCCTATATCAATATATGAAAATACACAAATTCCTTGTTTTGCATTGTCAGATGGCCCAGGGGCTTCTACACATGACAGCTCCTACACTGCGCAGAGCAGTTGTGACCGTGCACAACACTCCCCAGCATTATTAAAGCTAGTGTGAAATGTCCTTTGGGTCCTGCTTTGCTCACGTAAGAGTCAGTCTGGCATCACTGCCATCCCATTTTCTTGCAGTAGTGAATTAAAGTGCCAGTTAGTACCCTCTACTCCTTGCATGCACCTTCTCCCAAAATTTGGGACTCTTAGTGAGAGGCAGCACTTGTAAATACCACCATTTCACAGCAGTCTGTGTTCTGTGACAGTCTCACTGATTTTATTTTTAATAGAGGCTTGATATTTTAAAACATTTTGATTCTGATTCATAATATAATGAAAGACTAAGCCTCAATTTACTGTGAAGACAGAACAGAGATGTAGGAGCCAGGAGCAGAATATCTCCTTTTATCCATATGGATTTAGTGCATGATAAAAAGTGAACTGGACATATGTTTGTGATACCTGATCCCAGAGCTCTTGGGCTTCACTGTTCAAAGGTACATGTACACAGAGTAACTTGGGTTATCAATCCTGAGCAATGGTATTTTTTGCATTTCTGAATTATCTTTGAAAAACAACTATGCTGAGGTTTTTTCTAACCTATGCTACTGACTTGCAGGACATCTCATTTCCACAAAGTTTATTTATTAATGAAACTTCATCACTTAGAAGCCAGTACACTGTAGTTAGATAATTGGAAAAGTAATTCTTTTAAAATGTATTGCTTAATGGATCTTTTTTCTTAAGCTGAGTGCCCCGCAGAACAAGCAAAGTAAGTGCTCCGCAGCATAAATGTATAATACAGTCTTCAAGACACATCACTGTTATCCATATAGATTTCGCTGTTGTAAATTGTGTCCCTGAAAAATAATATATGAACTGTTCCACTACTGTCTGCCTACATCTCACCACAGATGGTCACAAAGTCATCAGTGATGGCTGAAAGGCTAAAAAGATGCCATTGAGTATCAGGCAATTAACTTTGCCTGATTTGGGGGAATCGATAGGCATTGATGACCATTAATGATGTTGTTTTCATAATGTGGGCAAAGGTGAGCCCCCTGAAACCTAAGAAGATTTGTGTGACTTTTAGTGACCTCGTATGTGGCTCCCAAGTTGTAGAAAACATCAAAAATATAACTATCTTTGAACCTGCTGAGTGGTCGAAACATTAATGCCTGTAGAGATGGTGTAAGGTCCAAGTCTAGCAGCCAGTAGGACTGGAAGAAACACTTTCTATTGTTTTCGTTTATATAGAGAGCAGTACTGAAAATTGGAGTATTAAGAATTTTAGTGGAAGGGTTTCGTACAAGAAAATTGACTGAGGTTGGTTAATAGAGAACTTTTGTGATTATCTGGATCTGTGGCTGTAGCACATAGTATCAGTTGCTGTTATTTAAGTATGGGAGAGGGATTCCTGCTTTCTAGTGTCTTCCCTTTGTCACTGGATCTAAATTAGTGCAAGTGCTGCTCTTTACACTGAGTTGTTCAGAGCTACTGAGAGGTCACTCCTTTCTGAGACATGTGGAGGTGCTGTTGTGTAGCTGCTGCTTTGAGTTCATGAAGCAGGGAGAAAGGTTACTGGCGAGGAGGGTCTCCCATAATTTCATTGTAATTAAAACATCAGTTAAAAACCTTCAGAGCTATATTCTGGTCTATTTTATGATAAAATTCTGACTAGCTTAAAATGGCAACAGACATTAATTTGGCAACAACAATGTCAGTCATGAGTCTTCGTTGATGAGAAGTTGGAAAGTTTTAGTTTAGAGCATTAATAAAAAGATTTTCATTCTATTCTGTGACTTCTCAATCAATAATAACAAATCAAACCATAAATATTTCCCTTAAGTTTATAGGAAACTCCTCAGAATTCCTTTCTGGACTATAAAAAGTGTTAAGATATGTAGTATGATTTTGGTACTGGAGTACATTTTAACAAAGGAGATTTTTCCTAATTCATATGTTATATGATGCTACGCAATAAATTCATATGAACTTTGTATTGCTTAATGTAGATGGATTGTGATACAATTGTTTTTCAATGAGAAGATCCGCATGAGGAAGTTAGATGTTTCAGTCATCTAAAAGAGACTGGTTTAAGAGTGACATTGAACAGTGACGATGACATACTGGGAGCTGGCTTCCCATTAAATAGAGCTGGAAGACATGTATAAAACTACAATAACAGGCACAATTCTTCAACTTAGAAGTCTTTGTTATCCAGTGGCTAGATGAGCTAAGTGGAATCATGTACAGGAGTGTGCATCAGAGGTGAACTTAGACTAATTATGTAGCGGGTGACTATCACAACAGAACACTGTGGGGCTTTAATTAATAACTAATGTTTCCAGAGCACTCTGAGACTCACTCAGAACTTTTTAGTAGGATGTTGTTGTATTAAAAAAAAATGCTTAAAATTATTACTTCTGAGATGACTTCTTAAAATGTGTTCAGTAAATGTTTGAATTTACTGACATGTAGGTATGTGTGCACATATGTATATATTTCTACAAAAAAAAAAAACAAAGTATAAAGCATTATTAAAAAATTAATGCTGCAAAGATTCAATGGGGGTATGTTTGAGCACATTAAAAATATCATCAGCAGAATGTGAAATAAGGCTGACTACGTTAATATGAGAGTGAAGAAGGTCATTGAAATGCTTGATGGTCAAATTAAGTGATATTTAAGAAGCTGAAGTGGAAGATGTTGTTTCATCAGAGAGAAAGCTTTTGTATTACCTCTTCTAAAATTCATAACTTTACTTTTTCAGACAGAATTCTTAGTAACTTAATTTGGTTGACCTCACACCAAAGCACCTGAGGAACACTTGTACAGCCCATTACGATGTCCAGACCTTCCAGTTGCTTTCAGTTTTAAAAAATAACCAGTGCAAGGGCTATATGAGTACGCCATATCAGCCTGTCAGTGTCTTATTTCTCCTCCACACGCTTGCTACTTTTTGCATCCAAAGGTTAACTCTACAGAGTCTTACAGTAGCACTTGTACAATAGCATAAAACAGCATCATGTGGGAGTTTACATCTGAGTGTCTTTCAATTAAGAAATTTAAATTCTTTTTTTCCTTCATTTGGTGAATATAGCATGCATTTCCTATTCCCTAGTGTGTGACTTTGTTTTCTGTTGAATTAAGATACAAAAGCTGGCTCTATTTATTGCCTAGGTAGATAGCTGACTAGTGCAAAAGTCTCGAAGGTGACATGCTGTATGCTTTGCCTGTAGAAATGGAGATTTACTGTGGAAGGATGAACAGCCTCCTGTGTCCTGCCAACTCTGCACGGATGTCACTGCTGGAGGGAAGTTAGGGGTTAGAAGAGACGTGGGAGAAGGAGGCAATAGCAGCTTCCACAGTGAGCAATCACTGCCCAATCTGCCTTCCCACTGCCATCTTGCCTGCAGGAGAAGGGAGAGGAAGAGAAAGCTCTTCCCCAGCTCTCTGTCTTGACCTTATTCTCTCCACATTGCCAACTGCCTTCTGCAGATGGTATTTAATTGTGCCCCTTCCTTGTTGTACGCTTCAGACTGCTGCACGATGAAGTGATGGTAGCAGGTCATTGCAAGGAAGGGACAGCCTGTAGGATTCACAGATTCCATGAGGTTGGTAGGGACCTCTGGAGACCATCTAGCTGATGAACTCTCTGCTGAAAGCAGGGTCATCTAGATCATGTTGCCTGGCACCATTCCAGCTGGGTTCTGAGTATCATCAAGGATGGAGGTTCCACAATGTCTCTGGGCAACCTGTTCCTGTGTTCAGCTACCCTCACAGTGAAAAAGTTTTTTCTTATGTTCAAATGGAAATCCCAGCAAGGCTTTTGGTGGGAGGGGCATAGGGTTCATACCTCTGGATTGTGAATAATTAAAGGCAGGCCTTAGTGAAAAGACAGCCTAGGAGAAGGGGACCTGCCTCATCAGGGACAGACTCCTCAACTGTATTTAGATTTCCAGAGCTTCCTTGAGAAGCTTCCTAACATTCCTTACCTCCCCCAAACATTACTGAGTTTTTTTCACACCAGAGCCTGCTCTGCCCTGCCACCAAGTTACATTTTTTTCTCTCCAAGCATTCCTCAGGCACTGAAATGCAATTTACTTACAAGGCTGAGAAATTGTGAGCTTACTCTGTAAATGCATTTTATACGAGTAGGTCCAGACCATGAAGTAGCCCAGGTGGTCTGTTCTTGTTGAGTGCCAGTCACCTCTGTAGTTTATCCATTCTGCCAGTCTTTGTCACCATTCACAAACTTCATTAGTCACTACTTTCATTTCTGGATTATTAATGAACATGGTCAGTATTGTCAGGCTTCATATCTCATTAGACACACTTAATTTAATGATGGTTCTTTGTAACTCAGCGAACTTGCTTCAGTTTGTATTCAATACTGTGAAAATAGCAAAACCTGTAAACTGATTTATATAAACTTAAACAAGTATGTGTTCTTCTCATATGAAGGCTATCTATTCTTTAAAATCTATATCTTGTATCAAGATTAATAACTAGATAAATATCTCTCTCTAATCATGAAACCACTTACCGAGTTTAAATTTTCCCATGTGAACTTCTCTTTAGTTTATGCTTGTGCTTGTGTATGGCAGCCAAGGTTTAACTAAAACAGCAAAAGGTCAAAATAATGAGCCATTTCCACTGGTGAAGCTAGTATTTTACTACATGCCTACTGCCTGCTGATCTCATCTTTTCAAGTGTTTCGTGATGCTATGGTTGAAGAACACCACATAAAACAAATTGTTTTGAAGCTCAGCCAAATATTGTAGGTCAAGATTCAGGCAGGAAGAAATTTCGATAGTGCGTCCTTGAAAAATAAATTTATCCATGAACATGGTAGGGAGATACTGTTAGGTAATATTTTGAAGATTGATATACTCACATATGAAAAGGAGTGCTGACTGGGATATGGATTTGGAAGACTTGATTTGCTTAGTTAAGGTTTGTTCTTCCTGCAACATTCCTTCTTCTTTCTGTCTTCATTAGATTGGAAATCAAAAGAAAAAAGGGGGGGAGGGGGAATCTGTCTTTTTAAAAATAATATCTTGTTAATCACAACCAGCCTGAACCCACTCAGGAAGACATGCCCATTTTCACAGTAAGACACTTCTGGTTTTGAGCAGGCTGACAAGTGCATTAAACAAGATGTGTAATTTTCTTGTAATCGTAAAATAGACAAATACATTGTAATGTCTCTTTAAAATAATATAGTAAGTTGTTCAGCAACTGATTGCCAACACATAGACAGTGATGTGTAGAAAGATCCAATAGAGGGTTGAGATACATCAGGTAGAATTTATGAAGTACAATCTGTTTGCCACTGCGCTTACCTTGAGCAGACACTTTTCCTATTTCAAGTAAAACTTTCTGCATCTCTTGGTGTTGTGGACCAAGGTTTCCCAATGTGGTGACACCTACTTAATGGGGATGAGCTCTGATACAGTATTGTTGAGACAACTTTTTCTTATAAATGATAACTAATACGACAAAAGCTGGTGCTCAGCTTCTACACGACAGCTTTGTCCTTATAACACTTGCTTAGGAGGTGGGACCCAGGATTACCCAGGTGTGCCTTCAGCCTCAGGGGTATCCAAACCTCACACCCCATCAACCATTCCCCCATAGGATGCACCAGTCACTGCGTCTTATGCAATGTAAGGTGTTCTCATGTTGAATCAATACTGTTAGGAAAAAGGGAGTTTTGTGGGCTCGGAATGCACATTAGAGTGTGAGACTCTTGCCTCATGATTGTAGTAGTGGCAAAGGGTGGAAATAGAGCAATCTGTTAAGATGTTTTTTCCAGTAACTATTTTATGGGAGAAAATTCAGGAGCAGCCTGGTACCCAGGACAAAGCACCATTCTCAAGCATCATTTCTCTGCTTATGTCCTAGAAATATTGCTGTAACACTCTAGCCTTAGGAAAAGATTCTGCACTCTGGAGTTTAAGCAAATGGAGTTACCTTACAGCAGTCCAAGCTTAGATATCTAAGCTCTATGAAGGAAAAGGATTGCAGTTATACCCAGGACTTACAATTTGCTTTGACTTGCTATAGGCAGTTCAGGATGCAGGGTTTTTCAGTTCTCATTTTGGGTTATTGTTACCCTGTCTGTGCATTATACAGAAATCCTGTACTGCCTAACAGATCTCTGGAGCTAGGCAGCTGGAGGCTGGCTTGCAGACCCTAACTGTAAATGTCTCAGTCTTTACCACATCTAGCTGTTAGCTAATTTTTCTAAATGGATGGTTTATTTTAGTGACTATTAAAAAACAACTGTAGTTCTGGGTTTTCCCAAGCTTCCTAACCCTGAGTCAGGATGCAGCAGTGACTCAGCTAGTGCCCAGATGCAGAGGCTGCGTCTTCACCTGGGCCGGCCATGGGAATCACCAGATAGGTGGAGGAAATGTTCATCTAAACATTTGTCTAAGGGCAAACAAGAACCTTTTTTCTAGCCTAAGGTGGTATTCCCCTTCTCTCTCCCCCATTTGAGTGTAACGGGGCATATATTTTATGCGAGATATTGCATGTTTTTGTTTTTGTTTTTTGTTTTTTTTTTTTTAATTTGACTCCTTCTGCTTCTCTGCTGAACTTTGACTGAGGTCACCCATAGTGGGAGTATAAGGCTATGAATCTGATCTCTGATTTCCGTATCTCTCTTTCAGTGGTATATCTACCATAACAGAGTTATGGGCTGAGGTGTGTGACAAAGATCATTACATTTTTGTCATTTTCTTTTATGGTACGATAGTCAAAACTAATAAAATGACCAACAAATGTAAGATAAAAACATCCTGCATTATTTCAGTCCAGCAATTGAATTCTATCAATCAAGCTACCCTTTTCTGTCAGAGAAGCAAACCATAGTGCTTTATATTGTGCATATAACATCAACAAGAAGAAGCAAACAACAAAACTTAGGGTAGATTACATTAAAGAGTCTAATCTGTAGAAGAATTGTACTTCATAAACTTTGAAAATGAACTAGAAAATAAAAATAAGGCTTACAGCATATGTGTGATAGGAATAGTCTAGACATCAGTGTATGAATATTGAATCACAAAACCCAAATGAATAACACAGTGATAAGATCAAGTAAATTCGTGAAACACAAAGCTGCCAAAAAGAATATGAATATTTAAGAGAAATAAGAATATGTATGGAGTACAATTAGAAGACTAGTTCAGTAACAAGCTCCCCTAAGTTTTCCTTTGGGTACGTTCCAGAGACAAAGAAAAAACAATTAATCTTAGTTCCATAATGAAAAATGATGTTTTAGCATAAGATAGTGGGTTGCTTGAGGACTATAGTAGTGGAAGGAACCTCCTGGGTCACCAGCGTAGTTTCTGGTATTTCAGGGGCCTTTCCATATGCTGTCTTTCGTGAATCTATCATGATCCATGTCAAAAGCATTTATTTATTTTCTGTCCCTGCTGTTCTCATTCAAAGAGGAGTTCCAGAAACTGATTATGGTAATAGCTAAGACCTTCTCATTTTCAGCCAGAATTTATTAATGGGCAATTTATACCCATTTGTACTTCTGCCAATAGCCCTTTAGCTTAAATTATCTCTTTCCTCGCTGTTGATCCTCTGATATATTCATAGACAGCAGTCATAATTCCTCTTCGATTTTGTCTCCTGGCACTAATCAGCACAAAAACTTGCAGTCTCCCCTCAGATTGCAGCACTCCATTTGCCTGCTAATCCCTGAGGCCATTCTCTGATCCTGCTCAAATCTGAGTTTATCCTCCAGATATCTATCGGGGTGGGCAGTACCACAAACAGCTGCATCCTGGAAGAAAAGGACTCATGAGCATCCTGGGCCTTGATGTTAACACTTTCCCTATGGGAAATACTTATCACAATGCTCCCAGGGATGTATTTCCCTTTTTCCCAGGCAGCATTGCACTGATAGCCCTTAGTCATTCTCTGATAACCTATTTGACAAGGATCTTTTGTTGTTTCAAATTGTGAAATCCTGAACTGACAGCGGAAGCTTTGCTATTATTCCCTAAGCATATTATCTTGCACTTTGAACTATTAAACTTCGGCCGATTTCTTTTATTTTTTCTAGCTCTGTATCACTGATTATTATCAACTTTATGTAACTGGTAAATTTTAATTTGCAGAGTACTGTAAAGTTGTCTATATTCTCCAGCATATATTTTCATTACAAAAATAAAAGCAGTACAGGTTCTATATATTACAGTTGTACTTATGAAACATAGTTATAATTGGGATCCCACTACAGCCAAAAGGCCTTATTATCATCCAAGTGGCTCAGAAATAATGGCATCTAAATGCATTTTGTTGGATGGGAATCTAGTCCTTTTTCGTCCTCTCAGGCAAGGCAGAGCTAACTGAGATATCTTCATAAAACGACTCCTACTCGACAACCCCAAGAGCCAAAAAAGTTTCCAGTATTTAGAAAATGCAAGCTGAACTGCTTTTCTTGTTAACAGAAACAGCCAAAACATCTGAGCTTGAGAACCTGGTGTGAACCTGGTTTGAACCTCATGTCAGCTCAGGAGGAAGTGACAAAAAGGATAGTCAGATCAATTGGTTAATCCTTTCATTAAAAAGCCATTCAAGAGATGATAGTTCCTTATATCATTCATCTTGGATGAACTATGATAAGCAGTGTATTTCCTTGAACACAGAAGGAATAAATGAAGCCAGGATTTTATTACTATGAAGTCCTGTGGGAGCAGTTTGTCCAAGGAGCTTACAGCTCCTCTGAGTCATTGCCAAAGGTATATCACTTTAGGAGAGGTGAGATCAGCAGCATCTTTGCCTGATTGACTACTCTTCTATGGGACTGAATACCTGGGAGTTAGAGGAATATGAAAGTCAGGAAGCGTAAGATTGACATGGGTGTCTTTGCGAAAGCAGGGGGGCTTTTGTGGTAGAGCTGGAGCACAACTTTAGAGAGGCTCATTCAAGTGGATGTAGGGAAGAAAAAAATGCTGCCCTTCATGTCTCCTGTGGGAGAAAGAAAACACTGAACAAAATGACCTAAATCAGAGCTGGATGAATTGTCAGTACTCCCTGGGCTTGGAGAAAATAGATCATCCTAAAGGCACTCACAACTACTTCTGCTACCCTGTATTTCTGCAAATCTCATACCTTGCTCTGCAGCTCCTGGTTTTGAATTGTGGGTCTCCTTGTGAGCTATAAAGCTCTGTCCTTTTGCTTTCCCCCAGTGCCGCTTCTTCTTTTAAATCTTGCAGCAGAAATACCATGCTCTGAGAAATTCAGAGGTTTCTGTAGCTGTGATAAAAGTGGAAAGCTTGGTGATGCTCATTCTTCGCTGCCTATGTACTTTGTAAACCAATTCACACTGAGAAAGGGAGACCAAAGTGGGTGCAGAACTTTACACTGATCTGAAAGCAAGGTAGGAAAGAACAAGAAATGAGGGTCCCTGGTTTTTATCTCTTTAAATTTCCTATCTGGAGCATTAAATATATCAGTGTTCACTGCTTCATGCCTTTTTTTTTTTTTTTTCTTCTCCTCACCTCTTCCCAAGAAGCCTGTTACAAATCTAACCAAACCATACATGTATACACTGTCTTCTATAGCATGTCGTTCAATACTTTAAACATTTCCAGAGGCAAGCAAACTCCATTTTCTTCCAAAGGTTTTCAGGATTAGTTACTTAAAATTAAGAAGACAAAAGAACTAGTAAAATAGAATATATATTTGCTTATCCTTGACATTGTTGTTCTATTTTTTGCTTTTCCACTTGTGGATTCTTAGCAGATCAGCGATAGAGCAAAAATGTTGTGGACCACGAAGGTGTCTCTCACACAGGCAATAAGAAAGCTCTTCCCTGGAGATGTGAATGGAGGCAAATGACTGTTGCAATAATCTGATGGACAATTTAGTGGGGGTGAAATGTTGGTTCGAAGTCAGAAACATATGGCAGTCAACAATGATTCTTAAATGGATTTGTGGGAGTCTGGTGTGTTTGAGGAATTCCCGGCTGGCTGCCTGGCCAGCCCTCTCCCTCGAGGGAACCTGGTAAAAGTAGTTTTAGTGTAAAGTTTGAGGTTGCTTCTTTTCCTAGCTGGCTAAAATGGGAGAAGGTATTTTGTTGTTCTCACTGGTCGAGTTTTAACTGTCTCAAACCATTATTATCAGTGGACCATGAAACATGTCTTTTGAGAAAACAAATTTGAAATGAATTCATTGATTGATCAATAGGATCAAGAGTATTCACAATGAAGTGAATATACGGACTTGCATAACGGAAGTATAGGTAGAATACCTCCTCAGAGAAGCCTTTTCTAAAAGCGTAGCAGGTGGGATGAGGACACCAACAAAGTCGTGTGAGATAGCATGAAAAATAAAGATGTGCAGAAAGAATGAGGGTTGAGATGTGTGACAGAACTTATTTTTGGCAGAAATGGTCTATTCACAGCACTTCAGTTATACTTACTGTAAGGAAAATGCAACTGTTTTGTTGTAAAAAGCCACCCACATGATACTGCAATGATTTCCAATCAATGAAATGCAACAGTTTTTGTAAAAAAATATGACCAGATAGACTGTTTTTATTACTTTTACCTTAATGGTACAGGTACTTGCCAATTTGTTGTTGCTGCCCCCCAGCAGCCTTTACTGGCTGTGTGCAGGTCCCACTATTCTGGTTTAAGCTGCTGGCTATCTGCATCCATTATGGAAAGAGTGCAAACAAGCCACATCCCGTTTGTGAGTCAAATAGTTATCATCCAGTAAAAGCTCCTGGCTGTATAGCAAAAGGCAAATATTTGACGAAGAAAATTATAGGTTGTAAAGGATAGTTGATCCATGTTTGCTTGGAAAATTAAATGTATATGTCGATTTGTTCAGATAGAAATATTAAATAAACAGATACCACCTAATCAGCCTTGGTTTCAGCTCTGCACCTTGGTGGGCAGTCCCATTTTAGGTTACCTTAAGTGAGTTTCCTGGTTTGCATTCCGCATAGGACTTGTTCTTGGAAAGTTGTAATAGATTTCAGGACTGGACTAGGGACAAGAAACCCAACACAGCAAGCTATGGCCAAAAAATTTATTATCTTCCTATTCATGAGCACCCAAAAGGCAGAGAAATAACCCACAAAACACTTGGAAAATGGGCAGATTTAGACAGTGGATGGTTTATCAGCCTCTAGTCAGTCTGCAGATTGTGTGGATTACAGAATTCTAGGGAATGCCCTGTGATAATTGTGTGAAATCTCTGTTTTTAGAATAGCTGCATTATAGTAAGTAGCAACTTTGGGTGCCAGCCACATCCACTTTTCTCCCAAAATTTCAGCTTTATTTTGACACCGGCAGACGTTCCAGAATTGAAGCTCCAGGGCTCAGATGCTGATGCAGACTCTTCTTCATTTTTGTTCTACTCCCAAGTAGAACTTGATGAATGATCAGACAGATTAAAACTGCCCACATACTGAACTACAGATTTATCCTTTTCTTTATGACATACCCAGTTACTTAAAGCCAACTTGGTAACAGAACGTTTCTCTGTCCATTTGCAGGTTATTTTCTGAGCCATTTGCATATCGGTTTGAAAAATATCTTCAGATCAACTCCTGAAGTTGTTTTCATCAATCCTTTTCTTATTTTCCTGGAGGGAAAATTGCTGTTGCTCATTAAAATACTATTTTTTTGATCAGCAAAATTATTGATACTTGTCATACAGCTTAGGGCTGCGAAGTGTTTGAGTTTTTTTGGTTGGTTTTTATGCTGTTTCATGCTGGAAATCATTACAGTGTATATTTCTACAATATTTCCTCTGGTTGTTAGCATCATTCCTTGTGCTGATGATATGTATTTAAGCAATAGATTCCATGACGGACCTCAGTAGTAATGACATATATTATGTCCACTGTTAGTCCAACATTACGTGTACAATATTAAAATATTGAGCCAGAATGTATTTCCATTGATTGCTGTGAAGGTTATGTGTGTATCAGTAAATCAAAACAAGCTTTAAAAAGAAAATCAATTGATATGAGGAATAGGAAAGACACAGAAGTTGTCACCTTTCTCATAACCTTGGGTGGTTTTATAACTATAATCTAACTCTTTGAGCTTTGGTGGGTTTTTTTCCAAATCATTGCTTTGACTGAAAACGACTGATGTGCAAAAATTGGATGTCTAAGCAGAGCAACAGTACACCTCAATAATAAACTTGTGAGCAACTTTTGATAGAAATAAAATGCTGATTTCTATTTATTAACTTGCTGAAATGCAATTTGCAAAGCAAGCATTTTGCAATGTATTATGTGTCATATTTCAAAAAACAGCTAATATAAATGGTGTTGGTGTTTCCTTCCTGAGACATGCACTTACATATATATATATATATAAAAGTTTCTAAAGTTTGCAATTTAGGATTAATAAAAATATTTAGTAACATTTTGCTCTAAATAATATTATTACAGAATTGCTACCCAAATGCCAACAGATGAATTGCCAGTACAAATGTGCCATTACCAGGAATGGCACCAGGTGTTACTGTGGAGATGGATATGAAACAAGCAGTGATGGAAGAAGCTGCACAGGTAAACAAGAAATACACTGTAATATTAATGTCCAGGTTTCCTAATGATTCCCTGATGGCTGTTAGGGGCAGAGAGCCGGCGGTGGGCTGCCAGCAATGGCCAACGGCAGGCTGGCCAGCGCAGCCGCTTCCTCGCCCATCTTCAAAGCTGTTTCTCAGGAATGAGCGTGGGCTTGTGGGGCAGGTAGGGGGAAAGAGTCGCCCTCTGAAAGGAGAGTCAAGGCCTCCCTGCTGAGTCTTTGTTGCTCCCCTGCCCCAGCAGTAGCTATTGTTAAGTTACTGGGAGGAAAGCATCCTCAGCCAGGCTGGAGGAGGCAGGGAGTGTTTCCCGCTGCTCAGACAAGCTTACAGCTCATTTGTGCAAGCTACTCTCCAGACCTCACTACCAGGAGACCCTGTAAAACTTGTAGCATTTCGCTTTGTGCCCATAAAATCACACCTAGATTAGAATTTGATAAATGAACACTCCCAGATCGTGCAGCTTATCTGGGAATGTTATTTCGGCATAATTAATTGTAGACTGAAACTGGTGTTCTTTTCCATTTTTTAAATATATGACTTCTTAATTCTCTATCAGTGTATTTGTTTCTTGTTTCATTTTTTCTCTTTTTATGAGCAGATTGGAGTTCTGTTGCCTTATGTGTGTGCTCATTACCAATCACTCCTCTCTCCAAGTAATCGTGCTAAGCAAGATTCTTCATACATATAATTTATTATAAGTCCTTTTGCTCTATGGTTGTCATGTTTTGTGATCGAAAATATATCTGAGGAAATAATTTCAACAGCAGATTTTTAAAATGTCAATTTATTCCTTAAACCCTCAGCCACTGTTAAATAGCATACCTTGATTTTATGGTATTATGCCTATATACCCTAGTTGAGAAAATTGTTCTTTATATCTGTTAGAGAAATATATAGTTTTTGATGTAGTGGATGCTGGTTTAATGTAGAAGTTGTGACAGTTCATTTAAGGAACTATAAGACATTGCCAGCATAAACAGGTTAGAGAAGGATAATAAATTTTTTCCTCTCTTGAAATGTTGCTTCATTCATCCACCCTGATAACTAGTGGTCTCTAGTACTAACAAGAACCCAAATGTCTCCCTAACATGATGTAGACATTGGATACTACTTGAACAAATGTAGGTTTCATCTTTTAAAAATTAATAGCTATTAAAATTGAAAACTCCTGACCGCCTGTTTGGTTACTGGAGGAATTTCAACAGCCAACATCCATGAGAAGGTCATGGCTTGAGAAGGGAGAAGACATAAAGCATCACACCATAATAACTTAATGACTTAAACTTTTATCTCAGAATTCTGTATTTTTGTTTAATTTCTTTTTTTTTTCTGATCTTTAAACAACATCATGTTAATGTCCCTTTAGATTTGAATGAATGTAATATGTACGGAAGCTGTAGCCAGATGTGTATAAATACAGATGGATCATACACTTGCAGCTGTGTGGAGGGTTATGTACTTCAGCCTGATGACAAATCCTGCAAGGCCAAAAATGGTAAGTTTTAACATCTTTTTACCTTAATGAAAATATTCTGTGTTTTGGTCCTATCTACAGGATAAATATGAAAAGATAGACAGAGATGAACACAGAAGAGATGGACATACTTTCACTCTGCTACAAAGAGCCACATAACAGCCCTAGAAAAACTTTTCACCTATTACAACAGTACTCCAAGGGAAATATTAGAAGTTATTATATGGTTATTATTAATTAAAGGCAAAGACGCAATTCAGCCAAGACTAAAACAGTTCCCAGTTTTCCCATTCACAAATAGCTCAAAGATTTTCCTCACACAAACAAAATAGGCTGTTTACTCTGGGAAGACAAGGGAGATATTGAGAAGACAGAGGAAATGATCGCGAGGTAATTGTACCCGTAGGATAAAAAAGGATATAAGAGTGCTTTGTCCTTGCAATATCCCAAGAGGTGAATTTCGGGATATACATATTCACACTTGGCTTTTTGTTGTTTAGTGTGTGTTTTGATTACTAATAGCCAATTGGGTATTTGAGGAAATTAGTGAATTGTGTTAAATGAAGCGGTTTTACATGGTATTTTCTTACTCAGCATATTGAATTAACAATGCTTGTATATCGAAAAACTCAAAAAGTTCATTCAGCAATTATTCAACATCCACAGTGATTCAACACCCAAGTATACAGTCATGTTTGTTATATATATATTTTTGAGTCTTCCTTTTTGTAGTTATTTTGCCATCAGAAAATGGGAAAGTCTGCTGGTTTTTTTGAGGCTTCCTTACGTAAAGAGCATTGCTAAGTATCTTCTGACTTGAGCACCAGTGTGAGTTACAGAGTTTTTTACTGCTTGTACCAAGTTTTGTATTGATCCAGACAACATAGCTGAGCAATTGTTTTAAAATCCACAGTGAAGTATTATAAGAGAAGAAGGTCCATACAAAGTAAAAGTATTTTAATATTCTTCTTCCTCCACTACATGAAAATCAATAAAGCAATTCTAGATCATGGTACCAGTACTGGGCTTGAGATGAGCCTTTGAGTTTCCCTTCTTAGGTCGAGCAGACTGTGTAACAACCAAGCATTGTAGTGAGCTGTCAGTGTCTTGGAGATCTTGATGCAATAAATCAGATTAACAGAGAAGAACTACTCCTCTGTCTTTCTTAATACTTCATCATGTTTATTTTATGGTAGATTTCATCTTTTCTGTTATTTTCAGAAGGGAATCACTAGTCATTGCTCAGAGAAGTCACTGCAGAACAGGACAAAACAAGATCATGGTGCTACAAAGAAATGTGTTGCTCATTGCATTGGTTTTGTGTGTAAACACAACTATTCCTTGATTTAATGCTGGATTATATTATCCATATGATGAATATGTGGGTCAAATACTTCATAGGGCACAGAGGTCAAAAAGACACCTGGCACAGTAATGAAGGTGCTTTTATTGCAGAGCTCCTCAAGAGCTGCAATGACTTGTAATAGCTTGTGTTGCTTCACTGGGCCCGACTTGCAGTGTGGAAAATAGTGACATGGCAGGTCGCTTTCATACACCCTTACCAATACATTCTTAGCTTCACTGGTCATACAAGCTGCTTTTCACAAGTTTCTGCCTTGTAGGGTAAGGTTTGAGCAGGGACAAAAGCAAAGTGTGGCCCTGCACAAATAGACTGGTGAAAAGTATCTACAATATGTAATGGATTACAAGTCAAAAATGAGTCTCTGTCTTCTCATTGTGCAGGGGAAGAGGCACTACCCTGGTATGTATTAAAAAAAAAAAAAAAAGCCTAAACAGAATAAGAATGGAAAGAGCAAGCAATCCACTTCATCTACATTTGACGAAAGTAGTTGTCAAATGGATAAAGAAAATGAATTAAGGAATATTCTGTTTTGTGTGTAAAAGCTATGAAAGCTAAGAAGCAGTAGCAGAGGTTTAGGTTAGGTTAGGCATTATGTAAAACTTTCAACAGTAGTAACAGCAGATCTGCTAAGAATATGAATTGCTATCCACGTTGAGATCCTAGATGTGGCACAATGCGCGACACCAAACTATCGGCCCTTTCCCACATCTTAGTTGCCTCTGGGAAGTGAGTGGGAGGGTTTTGAATATTTACGAGTAGAGAAGTGGGGGACATGGTGGAGGCCGCAGTCACCGAAGGTACCGAGCTGGTGACGTGTTTGTGAGCATGGGTCTGGAGGAGCCCTGCCCCGGTGCAGGGGACGGGTGGGGTGGCCACTGGAGATCACCTGCAGCTCTTGCACAGCCTCGGAGCCCATCCCCGCACAACCTGCTTTCCGTATGTGGTATGGTACAATTAGCAAAGAAGTTCACAAAAGCTGCTTTTTTACTACCCTTCAGGCAGCCAAATGCTTGGCTGTGAAGATGGTAAGGTTTATCCCTCATTAAATTCTGCATTTTCTTCCTCACCTCATTTAAATAACTTTGGAACTGGAAACTTCTAGCTGCACAGTACCTTTGGGAAGGATGTTAAAACAGCTGAGGGCATACCATCTTTTTTTCCAGACTTTTTAACCACACTTTCTTTTATGAATAAAGAAGCAGCTAATGACTTCTTCCGAGGTGAAAATGAAACAAAATATAGCTTTGCTGGACAAAGTTTTTAGAACTTCTTTGTTTACCAAGTTTGTATACCTATATTGCAAGGCCTGCATTTGATGAAAACAATATTTAAGGAAACAAAATGACAGAATTGGAAATCTTTAGCTGAGGAAAAAAAAAACACAACTCATCTTTTTTCCAAAAGTTCCTGGTATGTTTTATGTCTGCATAGCATATATAGAGAGAAATGCCATGTGATAAGAAACATTTGTCATGTAAATAAAGCAGGATGAACTGATAATGATTAAAGCAAAAAGCTTTTTTCTGATATTTAGTAAACATTCATCATTCCTGAATTCAATTCACAGCACAATTTTCTTGTAAAATATCACATAACTCAGTTTTGAGGTTTTAGAAATAAAGCAGCCCATTTATGGGGCATTTTGTGGATAAACATTGAAAATTAATTTCAGAACAAAATTGGACTGCATTTTATTCAACACTACTAAATATTTTCCAGACTTTTATACAATACATGTATTGCTAAGAGCAAAGTACTTATAATTTACAATGCATACCTCAGGAGAAGGGTTTTTAAGCTGCTTGTAAACATTGAATTCTGTTTTTTATCCTTTTCATATGGTTGTAGTGAATTAAAAAAAAATTGCTTCCATTTCTGAAGCTTTTTTTTCCAGAGGAGAAGTAGGACTGTTGGCAGAGCAAAACACCTTAGTTTCTGATTTGTTGTGACATCGCTTATTGATCTGTATTTTAGACAAGATCAGGGAGGGGGGAAATGCAAGTCTTTCATCTTTTCCACTACTCTATCTTAAACATAACTCAAAGGAAGATGCTTTCATTTTAGTCAAGAGGGATGAATCATAAAACTTTCCTGGATTAGAGAGCTGTTCACTTCATATCTTTCCTATAAAATGAAAAAAAAAAGAAAACTCCTGAAAAAATTACACACATGGAGTCCAGTTATTTGAAAAGCTGCTGTCAGCCTACTGTAACTCATCCTAGATCTGTCCACTAAACTTTTAAGCTTTGTAGATTCTGTTCTTGAGAAACAGACAAGCAGTTTTTGTGAGGAAGAAGACATGATTTTATTTTTCATCTTCTTTTCTGTTTTTCATCTGCATTAAAAATACAGTAAGATGCTTTAAATATTTTTTGTATTTTTGTAGAAACTTTTAATATTTTTTGTATAGTTTATCATTAAAATAATTTTACTCTTTTTTTTTAATAAGGAGTTATAAAATCAGCCTTTATCTGAGCAAAACTGAAATAAGCAGGTTACCTACCCTACTGCGAAGAAACTTGATTAACTGATTCAAGTCATTCAATTATTTCATGTATGGGCTGCTTGAAAAATATAATTTCAAGCTCAGTAATCCAGTTTCTGGGTAAGTTTTGCTGGAACACGGAGGTATTTTTAATGTTTAATAGTGCCTGCTGAGCAGAACCTCTTAGCAGTGCCACGAGTCCTTACGATTCCTTTGTCTGCAGCCAGGTTTGATTAGAACTGTTGCTCAGGAGGTTTGACGCTAATTCTTTTTCAGAATTCCCTTATGTCTTAGACATTTATACGAATATACAGCCTTTCCCCGGAGTTTACTGAGGTATTAAATCCTCGTTATAGCTTTCAATAGGTCAGTTCAAAACAGTGCAAGAAAGGATATGGTTCTCTATTGCAACCACAGACAATTGAACAACCATGCTGGCTTTGTAACTGCAAACAGCTCCTGGGTAGCTGCCTCCTCTTGAAGGCTTTATAGATTGCAGAGAGTGGAAATATCTTACTTAACACAAAGTATAAGAGCAAAAATAATAATAAAGGATTTTTCACAATGCTGCTGGTTGAGAAAGGAGTGATTGAATCCAGAATTAAGCAGTGGTATTTTTTTGGTGGGAAGGGAGAAGGTGAACACAGAGCTGTTAGATGGAAAAAGAATCCCAAAACTTAGCAGGATGAAGACAGAAACACACCTTCTGTATCAGTCTGGACACTCTCAGGGGTGAGTGGGTGATAGAGGCAGAAGCTATTAGGCCTGGCTCTCTTCTTCTGATGGGTAGCACAAGTTTATAAAAAAGGGGAGAAAGAGAGATTTACAGCCACCTGTTGACTGCAAATGGACCTACCTGGCAGATTTCAAATAAAATTGCTTACTAAGAAGCCAACTGCCTTCTCTTTTGGAAAAGGAAAGACTAGGGAGCTTCACTCGTGGCTTACATCACAAGAGGTTGTTTCACAAATAATGTCAATCCTTTCAGTTCTTAGAGATATTCTGAAATTTTTAAAAGATTCTTATGTACGGATATGACTGATGTATTGGTGGAAATGAATTTGAGGCAGATGAGGACAGTCAGTAAGTTCAGAAAGTAACGCTATAGAAGTGTGGTTTTGCAGATGTCATTATGGGTTTTACTGGGTACGGGAAAAGTATGTTACAAGGGAGAATATACATCATGGAATGAGAAAAAATAGGAAAAGAATACATGAAATCCACCTCAGAAAGAATACGTGCTGATCCATTATAGCAAGGAACTTTTTTACATAACCAAAAAAAAAGAAGGTTAGCAAAAGGGATGTTTAAATAAAAACAGATAGCACCAAAGAGCAGAACTTAATACCTACTTCTGTGGATTTGAGTGAGACCACTGAGCACCGTATTCACTGAAGCATTTTTTTTCTTTTTAATCAGACTTGCTGATGAAGTATTATTTGTCAAATCCTTTTATTTATGCAATTTTTTTCTCCATTTAGAGAGCTGGAATTGCTTAGAAAAATTTTGAAAACTTTATTAAGTAGAATGTTGATTGAAAGTACTACATTTCAATACAGCATTTAAACATTTATTTATTTATTTGAATACAAGCAGATTACATTGGGTTGAGAGGTCTTGATTTGGCAACACAAATATTTTTCACATATGCTTGCAACTGCAGTGTGAGTTTCTATGTTTTAGGGTAATTTTTTTAAATGCAACATCCAAAAGTTTGCCCACTTGACAACATTATTTAATTTAACAAATGAACAGGACAAACAGACGTTGTAGTGGTGTTGGCCATGTTGCAAAGGACAACCTTCCATTAAGCGATTCACATGAATGTACCTCATTGCAAAATTAGGCATCACTGTTATTCCAGTTAAACCTGAAGCAATTCTTAGGGTCAACGTATCTTCCTCTCTCAGGGCACCTTCTCATAAGGTCCTGCATCAGCTCAATCTCGGTTGGAGCAGGACTCTGAATGCTGAACAACATCTAATAGGAAGGGGATTTTTCAGGAAGCAGTTTCTCTCCCCTCTCTCTTAAACACATACATCTGCCTGATTTTTTTTCCAGCCAATTCACATAATATTTTATGTCAACAGCGGTTCTTCATTATAAACTGAATCGAGGCAATGTTACCCTACTCTTTCTAATGAAGGAGTTCTTCCCAGGAAAAAAAACAAAACAAAACAAAACAAAAAACCAACCAACCAAACAAACAAAAAAAACCCACACAAAACAAAAAAAAAAAAACCAACCCAACTGCTGGCATATGGTTTTGATATAGATGTCCCCCTGACAGTTCTGGATTAACTGGGACCTTATTTCAGTTCAAAGTACTAGTCTAGATCTAAAACAAGATGTCACTCAATTTCAGCAGTGTATGAAATACACCACATATTACAGACTCCTCATTATATGGACACTAATATTCATTTGCAGTTGACTAAGTCAGATGCATAATTTCAAACCAGCCCTGGATGTTTGAGGCAGTAATGCAATTAAAGATACACCTAAAGCAAGAACAGCTGCTTTGTGCCCAATAGCACTCATCATGATGCTAAAAATATTTGTCACAATGAGAATTGTTTGTACCTTTGTGTGGATAACTTCACGTTTTAAAGTTTTAACTTAAACTAGAACTTTTGTATTTTAAGATACATATTCTTGAGTATTGGGGTATTGTTGTTTCCTTCATTATTCACACATTGCTCAAGTATTTTTATAAATTACTAGCAGGACTTCTAGGCAAAGTGATTGCTTAAAGTGACAACACTTTAAGTTGCATATAGTAACTTAATATGAATTGCTTCTTCATTTTTTTTGTTTGTTTATTGTGACATTAATGATACCCGAATGGAAACTACGCATTCTCTGTTCCCTTTTTGTTGTCAGGAAACTCCATTGCATGACGCTTTCTCCTTTATAATGCATGGTATTAGGCCTGTCATCTCTACGATGCAGCCAGGTTTCATTGCATTGGGATTTTTATTAGGTTGGGTTTTGGTTTTTTTAGCAGCAACCACTCCTCAGTTTTAGTCTTATTTTACAGACTCTAGTATGCAAAATACCTTACTATTTCATGTGTACTCGTAAGTTCTGCAGATTTTCCTGGCCTTCATTCGTTTAGAAATGCCAGTAATCTGGATAGAAATTATTTGCATAACTTGTATTTAATATTATGACTTAGGCATGAAAAATGTTGCAATAATGATACTTGGAATTAAACAGAAGCTGTGGGGCTAGGTTAATTAATTTTCTTTAATGATGTGAACCATTAGAACAGCAGGATAAAATAGACTAATAATTTGGAATATACGATAGTTATGAAAATAAAAACAAAACCAATTTATTATATCTTTTAAAACATGCAGGTAAGAACATTAAAAACTACATTAAAACTGAACAGATAAATACGGTATACACAGTCTGTTAACCCTTTAAATTCTCTTTGCTTTGTTTTTAGAGCCTGCTGATAGACCTCCTCTTCTTCTGATTGCAAGCTCTGAAACAATTGAGGTATTAAATCTTAATGGAAGCAAAGTGTCTGCCCGAACTCCTGTAAAAGGATCTGCAATTTTGACACTAGACTATAGCTACAAAGAGGACAGAATTTGTTGGATTGAATCAAGGGATCTTTCAAGTCAGCTGAAGTGTACCAAGATAGCAAAAGCTGGGAACTTAACAGATGAGTGGATAATAAACATTGCTCAGTATCTTCACAGTAAGTATTTGACAGTGTTTTAGCAAAACAGTGGTGGCTGTCTTGGCAAACTGTTGCAGGAGCCTTCAGAAGTATTTTGGGGCTCGCTGTTGAAAGTCTTAAGGCATTAAATATTGCAAATCATAGTGAAGCACTTTAATGTTCCTCACTCTGTGGAGATATATATACATATTTTCAGTACGAGTTGCAATGTTTGTATGTATGCAATGTTTTTAAGTATGTGCATTTTTACAGACTAAATATAATATGTGGAAGTTATAAAAATGGTAGTGCAACAGAAGAAGAAGTGTAGAATGTTTCCTTTTCTCTGGCAAAGTAGTGCTACATAAAGTTTGGAAATGATTCTTTGCTACTGAGGCAATATTAGCAATGAATTAAAGAGACACATGCTTATCACATTTGCTGTCAACTATCATAGGTGTGTTAGCTCTTGAAAATAACAAAATATTTCCTGACTTACTGGAAATAAATTGCTGCCCTTTTTTGCAATTAAGGAAAAAAAAAAATAAAAAGACCTAAGCTCATCATACTGAGTTAGTCTTTGGCATTACAGCATTATTTCTCAATCAGCTTTTCAATTTGTGGAACACTGTTATCTTCTGAAGGAGGTGTTCATCTACTTACACGTTCTCATGTGAACAGACTGCAAAATAATATGCAGTCAAAACAAATGCAATTTTCTTCATCTTTCACAGAAGAGATATCCACAAATCAGCTTATAAACCACAGCGCTGAGGGGTGCAATGGTGGTGTTACTAATAGCCTAAAAACTCAAGACTGGAACCTAAGATTGGACCTAAGATTTTGAAAAATCCTTTTAAGGAGAGGTGGGCATCACAGAGTAGCTCTGAACAGATCTCAGTCTCTCTGACCATCACTTCAGGAATATTCAAACCACAGATTTGATTATAATTCTTAGAGGTGCATGTCAGAGTGATAAATTCTTCATAGAGATTGTGCTTTAGACTATCAAGGTAGCTGTTGTAAGATGTGGGCATTTCTGCAGAGTAAGGCAGGTTTTTTTCACCTATTTTACTAATTATATATTTACCAGTATAGAAAATTAAATCAAAAAAAACAAAAAACAAAAAACAACAACCAAACAGAAAATAGCGTTTGGGTTTCGTTTTTTTTGTTCATGGCTCATTGTGACTATTCTGCTTTCTGAGGACTCTGTTACCCTAGATGTAAAGTATAGCTGTGGTGTTTTTTTTTTTTTTCTTTCTTCCTATTTTATTCAGGGTTTGTTTGTTTGTTTGTTTTAATGTTTTATATTAGAGCACTTTTCTTACTTTAGATATCTAAGAGCTCTAAGAATCTTGGTGGTACTATTTGATTGTGCTTTTTTAATTCAGTCTGTTATTGATATTTTATTTTCTTTTCCTTTTAGTAAGTACAATCAAGTTAACTATGATACTTATCAAAATTTGTTTTGTATCGAACTGTATGGGTGCCTGTTCTGTCACTTATCTTCATCATCAGAGTGGACCTTAGCACTATGTTTTGTAGTTCTCCGCCAGTTCTCTCCTGCATTCCTCTCCTTCTGTTCTCTGCATGCGAAGAGAATTGCTAATGTCAGTGGTGTTCAGATCTGCATTAGTGCATCTGTTTGCAAAATTAAGGCTGTATGATGGGTTTGAAATTAATACAGTGCCTGGAATTAATGAGCTAATCATTTTTCATAGTGCTAGTACACATCAGCCTGTGGTCTCTAATACTCTTCTGAAACTTCATTGTAATCATTCAGTCTTGTTTAAATGAAGAATAGAAGTTCCAATGGACATGAATCGACTGCAGAGTTTTGTTCCAACTTGTTTAATTTTGATTCAGGAAACAGAGTTTGGAGACAGAGAAAAATTGCTTGGAGTCACGTTTGGAGCTCCAACTGACAAAATCTAGCGGATTTAGCTGTGGTGGTGTTTTTCCCAGGCACACGCATCCACAGACGCTCTTCTTGGGTTGCTGCAGTGGTGCATGGTCAGTACATGCCTTCTCAGAGGGACAAGTAGTGTGAAAGCTCCTTTTGTCCCTCTCCTGCTCACAGCTCTGCAGTGAACAGTCTCAACTGACTGGGGCATCTGAGACATAAGACAGCACGGACAACATGCTGCTCCATGTGGGAATAATAACTTCCAGAGGTTCAGTCAGAAGTCATCTGTTGCAGATTTGTTGGTTGGTTTGTTTTTTGTTTTTTGTTTTTTTCACCCAGTAGTCAGTGCAGAAATTATCCACCTGTTTAATATCTCCTCTTCCTGACATATATCGGGAGTTATGTCTGCAAGGACATGGCACGAAGCCGGTGTTACTGTATCTATCATACATGCCTGCACACATGTATAGGTCATTTTGTGGCTACTGCAAAACTGGGTTTTAATTTTAAATTTTTCCTTTTCTTCCCTCCACCTTCTGTTACCCATCAAGTGACTTCTGCTGTTTCTCTTCATTATATAGCACTACATCTGATGAGGCAAATTAATTCATTTTAAATCTTTATCAAGAATTTCAGCCTGAGCATTTTCCAGTGCAATTGCATTCTCTGGCAGCTCAAGCCAAATAAATGGTCATGCCTGTGGAGTTATTTGCATAAAAATGGTAGGTCTGTTCTTCACAGGAAACTTTTTTTTTTGTGGTTGTGTGTAACTGGAAAGAGGATATTCCTAGAAGAATTAGGGGGGAAAAAAAAAAAAAAAAAGGGAGGAAAAAAAGAAGAAAAAGTGTCCTTAGCAGTGTTTGTGGAATTTTGATTTTTTATTTTATCCCACTATTCTAATCTGTTCCTTTTGTTAGTGGAGGAAAACATGTTATCTGCATATGGCACAAAAAGTGGTAGAAAAGTCAGTAATACAAAGTGATTGGGACTGCTTGAAGTGGACTTATTCAAAGTGTGTGTTTTAGTGGAGGCAAGTAAGTTTTGTAGTTAGGAACAAAGAAAGTAGATCATATTTCCAGATTAAAGACTACATTTAGGAAAGCAGGGACTAAGAAAATTACTTCCTTTTCATGATAGGTCATATACTACCAGCTGTAGACAGTGACCATGTGATTTGGATTCATAGAAGAAAAGAATTTACAGTCCTTTAGTATCTACCTCAAAAGTCAGTTCAATATGACTTTGTTTTGATATGTACATGTCCCAGGTGGATACAGCCACATTCCTTTGAAGAGCGGGGTTGTCTTGGTCTGCATCTGTACCTTCTTCTGCAAAAGGGTAGAGAAGGCAGAGAGGCTGATCCTGCACTCGGGCGTTGCTTGCTGCAGGAGAGCAGGGTGCAATTCCAGTGCTGGCATTCCTTGTGCTTAGTTATTAAGCTAGTTTCAGGCTTTTAAGATTTATTATATCATGGATAGGTTTTGCTAGATAGGTTTAGCCATGATTCTTCTGCAGAATATAACAAAATCTCTTCTGGGATGATGCTTCAGAGCATGATATTTTCTGCTTGGTTGATATTTGATTCAGGTTTTCTTGGCATTCAGTTATCACAGTACACCAGCACAAATCCTGCAATGCTTATGTTTAGTTTTGCCACCTTGTGGTGTTTTATCCCTCCAGAAGGTTGATCCTGCCTTGTCTTGGAAGGCACACAGGCTTTTCTGCTGGCACATGTGCTTATACAGGACCGATCTGGATGAAAAGAGACATCTTGTTTCTTCTGTACTAATTCAGTTTTAATATAGCTGCCTTCAGGCTTTTCTGCTGCCAGATGTGCTTGTACAGGACCGATCTGGATGAAAAGAAACAACTTGTTTCTTCTGTACTAATTCAGTTTTAATATAGCTGCCTTCCCTAGCCTGCCCTACCACAGCACAGGGGAAAGGTCACTCCAAGGTTGGCAGCAGGTGATGGACATGGAGGGTCGGCAGTCTCCGGTGGGGAGAAGTATTTGTCTCTCTGCTTGTGGAACCCAACACCTTCTCCTTGCCCTCACAAGCACAAGTGAAAGATGACTTTTTTGGCTGTCCCACTTTTTGCATGTGGTTGCTGTGAAGGCCATCGGACAGAGAGCCCAGAGGATTTGATGAGGATCCAACAGTGTCTGTTTGGTTACATTCCCATTTTCTTCCTTGGTTTTGGTCCCCCTCATTACCTCCCCACGTCCTGACCTGAAACACTCCCTAGCAGTGATTAACTGCAACTACTAGTGCTGTGTTCAGAATAGCTAGTCGTTTAGCTTGGCACTGATGAGGCTCAATCATTGAAGGAAACACTAAGCACTAGGGATGGGGCTTCTGTCAGCAACCTTCCTGTGAAGTTCCTGTGAATATTCATGAGAAATCAAATCAAAGTTTGGCATACTCAGGAGGAGAACAACTGTGAAAATCTGTGGGGAGGTGTTTATTCCTACATAAAGTCTGCCCTGAGTCTGTCTCCAGACAGGTGTTATAAGCTGTCATAAAGTTGTAGAATGTGATTTTTCTTTTTCTTCTGTGATAGACAGCCCATGCTTACAGACCTACTAGAAGATGAACAGAAAGGTGAACAGAGAAGATGAACAGAGAAGGCTTCATGACAAAGGTCATTTACACCTCTAATGGCACTTTAGTAGTGTTCAGAGCATCTGATACAGCAATGGGAGCCAGGATGGGATGTGAGAAGAGTATCCTAAGGAAATATCACAGCATGCTTGTCCTGTATATGACATCCGTTTGGCACTCCTAGAGCCCTGGCTGATCTCGCATTGCTGTTCTTGCATTTCTGCGAAGACTGGACAAATGCTGTTTCTGGGACAGAGACCTTTCTTACTTTGTCCAAAGGTTTTTGGTTGGCTTTGTTGTTGTTGTTGTTGTTGTTGTTGTTGTTTGGTTTGGTTTGGTTCTTTTTTTATACTGTCAATATCTCATTCTTAAATGCTCTAGACAGAGCCATCACTCAATATACAAAACCAGGATACTTTTCTCATTAATTTCATGTTTATTCAGCTTGACTTTCCCATCTCCTTTTACTGCCCAGTCACTCAGTCTTCCGAGGTCCTGCAGTTCTTCAAATCTGACCCTCCTCTTTACTATTCTGGAAACCTTGTTTTTATTATTGGACTTTATCACCTTGTTAGTCATGTCTTCCTCCAGGTGCCTTGTGAATGTTATCTCACACAGGTTTCAGCACAGGTCACTGCTGTGGAACTTGGTGATGCTTAATGGGGAACCAGATTTGGCCCCCATCTTAGGTAGTGACATGGGTCCATCACTGTCATATGTGTAAGACTATAACTTTCTTGAGTCTTCCCTCATGTATTCCTGAATGTCTCTTGGTATTTTCATATGTTTCCATGTTTACACTTTGTTTTAATTTCCATGTGCTTTTACCTATTCCCCTTCAGAGCAGCCACAAGTCCAAATCTTTAGTTGGATGTCCATACTTCGTGACCTTATATAGGAAATGTTTTCTTTGCATCATCTTTGCATCTGTCCATACATTCATTCCTTATTCTGGTGTACCTGGACTTACAGAACTTTTGATCCAGTATTTGATTCAGCCTTGATAAGGTGCAGTATGGACTTTTATTTAGTGCAGGAAACTGCTATCGGAGAATTGTCCTTTTGTATACATTTTGTCTGCCCCTTTGGACACTCAGGCTTGTACAGAAACTTCCTTTTATCAGTATGCTACTATCTTTAGTTCCTGGCTAGTCTTCTCTGATTATTGCTTATACATAGCCTTTTTTAAGATCTTCAGGTTTACTAGAAGAATAAAGATAGTTCGTATCTTTTCATTCAACCTTTCCATTACAACAATCACGATCAGTTGGATCTCAGCCTTTGACCATGGTGGGTATTGCAAATCCGTTATCTTTTTTTATGGATAGTATTCATATATTTGGGTGTGTATCTCAATGCTTGATGGTGTTTGCACAAAAGTTAAGATATAATCTGTGTATCAGAGATCTTAAGAGGGCTTTGCACATATTAGGAGCTTCGAAATGGTAGCTGTGAAGGATTCATCTGCTTTTGGTGCATCTTTTGGATACAGTCCATTCAATTTGACTTGAGGATTGTGCTACCGGCTTGAGTAGTGTCCCTGTAGCATTCCACTATGCCATTTTGAGGCACAAGCTTCCATGGTAGATGCTCTGAATTGGTGGCATTTCCCTCCAAAGTTAGTCTACCTGCACTTAATCCTTTTTGAAACAAGAACTATTTATTAACTGCTTGTTAATTGCCAAGAGTGGAATTTTTTCAGTCATTCAAAGATATAATACTACTATTTCTTCAAGCTTTGTTACTTATGCGGATTCCACAATTGATCTTTCATTGACATCAGTCAAAATCCTGCTTCTGTTCTTAGCAAAGCTGGCATTCTATTTTCTTTTTACATGCTTTTCAGTAGTCATGCCCTGGACAGTTAATTCTCAGACTGATTATAGAAAATAAAATGTCTTATCTCAATGGCATTTCTCAGTGCAAATTTGTGATTGCTTTTCCCTTCCCGCCCCCACCAAACTCCTAGGCTCTGCCTGGGACAGTCTCCTGAATGCTGTCTCTGCAAAGCCTACGTCTGTTCATGTCCTTATTCTCAATGCTGCATTGTCATATTCCCTTTTCCCCAATTTGTCAGCTTTCTAGCTGACCATTTTTGGACTTCCATCTTAATTCGCTTCATTACTGTCCTAACCGTGGGACATGGCTATATCTTTTGTGCGTCTTCCTTACATCCCAGCTCCTCCTTAATAGAAAAGCTCTTGCACCAGGGAGGGAATCCAAGAGCAAGCAGGCTATGTCCCACAGTAGCAGGAGGATTTTGTAAATAAAAAATGGACACTTTGTCATAGTATCAGTAACCAGGTAAATTTATCTTCATCAGGCATAATGCTGAGGGACTCTTCCTCTCTATTAAATTGAATTATTATACTGCTTGTAAAACAGTAGCATTTGTATTTTTTGTTAACAAGGTTTTGAAGATTGAATAAAATAATTGTGGGGGCTGTAAAGATCTAATGTATTGATAACTAGGTTGCCGCAAATATAAAATGCACAGTTTTGTAGTGAATATCTTACAAATGCATTTATATGCCCAGATACAAGAATAATGAAATGTCAGTTAAAAAAAAAAACAAACAAACAAAAAAACCCAAACAAACCAAAACAAAAAAAAAAAAAAGTAATTTTTTTCTGAAATGTGGAATTAAATAATTTTATGGGATTAGACACACATTTTCCCATGTGTCTTTGACATCCATATGCACCATGTTGGCTTTGTTTTGGTTGTTACTTGGCAGCCACTGGAACTGTTCTTTGTAATGTAATTTTCACAAAAACTGAACTTGTTCTGCTTCTGTAAATTCAGTGTGGACTTCAATAACAGGCAACTGTCCGGGGAGACGCAGACATTTGCGTAGCACGGCCTTCTCAGAGATCAGGAAAGATGCTCCCTCATTCCTCTGATTCCAGTGCTGGTGGAGTAGTTTCTTTGCTATCTGTTGAAACCAGAAAGTCCTTTTTTTTTTTTGTTTGTAACATGCTGCAAATGAAACAAGAACAGAATGGTGTTGCCTTTTACAATGAAAACTGTACCCCCTTCTGATCCTATGCAGGATCTGAGCAACTACCTAGAGTCTAACTACAGTAATTGTTCAAAGTCCTCTATTCTTTATGCTACAGGTTTCAGGCTCTTGAGATGTCCTCAGTATTCACAGAGGCCTGTCTTCTGCCTTTCTTCTAAGATCTTTCTCTATATAGGGATACATAGGAGACATATAGTTGTAACCTGCCCATTTCAGTGAAGTTGGTTATGAACTCAAGGCTTCAGGCACACGCTCTTAGAAACTGTCTTCAATAGCAATAAAATATATCTGATTAATATTTTAGTATTAGATACCATCAACTAATTATATATGCATAATCTTTTTTCTCATTTTCTACTGGTACTTTATTGTTTTAGTTATAAATTCTGCATTTTTTTATGATATAGGTAAGTGGAGATATTTCTTTGTAAATTCATGTCGCATGCAATGCTAATCAAGTTTGCTTCAATTAGACTAATTGACAGCAAATTTGCCACTTACTTCCAGATATTAATTTATTCATGCAAATATTTCATTCAGACTTCATCCAGAAAAACCCACTAAAGTCAACTGAAGAAGTCAAGAAACCTTTCTTTTTACATAATGTACTTCAGATCATGTCATTAAAATTAGTTTTTCTGCCTCCTAAAGACTTTTCTCTGAGACACAGATCATAGACCGCAAGTGGCACCAACACTGCATTAAAATTAAAAAAGAAAAGTCTGTGGCTTCTTCAAAAGGACTTTTGTCTTTATAGAAAAGAAGGCAACATAAGAAAAACTGTAAACCAAAATATTGTTTGTTTACATCCAACATAACTGGTATCATATTTTGATATTAAAATATGCTACCAGTTATGAAGTTGAGCAATTACAGACCAAAGTCCATTCCATAGAGAGTTTAAAACCATAAGGAAACATTATCTTTTCAGCAAAAAGCCTGAGAAGTTTTAGGAATGCGCTGTGCTGTATCTGTGATATACCGACCTGAGTCTATACGACGTCAGTGAAGGGACCGATAGCGAATTGGCACAACCCATGTTAGTCAGGGACTTCATCACATGTACTATGACTTTGCTCTTCTATATCAGATGCATAGTAATACAAAAACTCTGCCTGCTGTATGTTTTTGGGGAAGCAGCAGGAAGAAAAAAATCTGCTTATATATCTTATGCAGTGAAAAGAGTATTAGAATAAAAACACAAGTATTATGAGTTGTGATCTAGCTGGTGGCCTCTACTAATTGATGTGTTTTGCAACTCATGTTTTGATCGAATGCTTTGTATTGCTACAGGGAAAAGGGTAAAGATCATGCTTTTCATAAATGAATATAAAATTGCATTGATCCAAGCTGAAATCAGAAGCTACATATCTGATAAAATAAAATAGAGTTGCAGCATCTTTGTCACTGGTTTCTAAGAAATTGTATTAGCTATATCACTTTAGGCTCTGGGAAGTCTGCTTTCAATACTCACTATAGCCTGGGTATTTCTGTGCTGTACTGTAGTCTGTGATGGGGACACTCCAAAGAGCTTGTACGGGTCAGAATAAAATAAAGGGCTTGCTCTTTACTTAGTACTTTATCAGGAGTTCTTTCAGAAAGAGGAGTTGTATGTTTGCAAAAGTTGATAAAACTGTGATTGTTATTTGCACTGTGGTGGACATGGCAAATTACAACCATCAAATGATTTGGGGGTTAATATATGATTTTTTTTTCACTTTTTAATTTCTTTGAATGGCAGAAGCAATGGCTAGCTCAAAAAACATTACCTCCAGTTCATAGAAATAATTTTGTCTTCTCAATCCACAAAACTTACTTTGTGGATTTCTACTTAGTATGAAAGAAATTTTATTTAAAACTTCCTTTTGACTTCAGCTTTGGAGTAGAACCTGAAATGCTGAAAACCTTATGGATCATGTCAGTTTTATGAAATAAATAAAATGGAAGAACAAATCCTTCTCACTATTTGTCAGTTAGGTTGAATAAAATAAAATCTTGGGTTGGCTTTACAATTTTTACTGGTGGTTTTAGTGAAGCACTTACTCTGAAATTGAAAAATTACATGTAAAAAATCTTCTAAGCGGAGTAAATCACTTTTGCTAAAGCCAGGCTTAAGCTATATAAATTCCTTACTTCTGGAAAAAAAGTGTTTTAATCATTTTAAGTAATTAAATGAGAAGAGAAGAACCATATATACAAAAGGGTTGGTCTGTTTGCGGAAAGCCGAAGCCCTGCATTTTATCAACATGTCACAGAACAGCTGCAGTGTGATGTGTTGGGTTAGGCATTCACCATGACAGTTCTCGAGCTGGTGATAAAGTTTGGATAGTCTTTGCATGTGTAATTGCGTAAAATCTCTGTCACACTATATAAGCAAAAATAATGAGCTGATTGAGGAGTGTGTGGGGATGCTTGCCACAATTTGCATTTCCAGAGACTCTCGCTCTTTTTGGAAATGTTGGACTTGCTTGCATGTCATATGTTGCTGCTTCACTTAAGTATATGATTCCATTTTTTACTATAGGGGATTATTTTTATATTTATATATAAGGAGATAAGTATAATGTGTTTAAAAAGGTCGGCACTGTTTCTCTTCTAGTAATGAATATACTGAAAATATGTATTTTCATTTCAAGACTCTTTGGAAGATATATTGGTTAGTCATTGAGTCTGTTCAACCAGTTGCAAAACTCAGATTTGTTTTAAATAATCACAGCCACTGCATTTGCTTCAGAAATGGACCCACTGGGAAAAGGTGACTCAAGTATGATTAAATAGTAGAAAAACATATTTTGTAACAGTCTGTGAATGCACTGTAATCCATGTTCTGTATCTTCCAAAATAATTGGTGACAGTTTGAGTTTTTGGGGTTTTTGGTTTTGCAAACATATACCTGGACAGACAATTATTCTGTCATAAAATAGACTGGGAAAAAAAAATATTTGAAGATAGCTGCTCTGAAAAGAATTGAAATACACTTCTGTATGAACTGCAAATTGTCTGAAGAGCCTCGTGGAAGGCAGAGCCGACTGCTGGCTGGAAAGATGCTGGGTGAGGTAAAGGCAGAGCCTGGGCAGCGCCCGCTGCCATTCTCCTGCTCCACCTTTAAACACAGAGAGCTTTAACACCGTGTATCTTGCTGCCTGTGGGATTGCTCACCACACAAGTAAATTAACATTAGGCTAGGCAAAAAAAAATTACTACAAGGAAGACAAGAGTGTACGCTGGAGAGAGGGGGCCTGGAGGAGGGATGCAGTGCATATTCATGTCTCTCCTCTGTATTGCTTTGCAAGTGTTGGGACAAATTCTTTTTACTGTTTACATGAAAGGAGGAGTGATTTAGAGAGAAAGGCAATATGGTGGTAGTCAGGAGACCACTGTTTTTCCCGAGACTTACAGGATGACATTTAGCAAGTAATCTTGTCTTTTCCCCTCTAAATGTAAAATGAGAATAACAGTATTTCCATATGGCAGAGGGATGCTGTGAGGTTTAAAAACTGAAATGCTAAAATGATAGGGGATACATAAGGTAGAAGGAGTTAGCACAAAGTACACAAGACTTCTGTAGTGGAGAATAGATGGGATTATGGCCTCATATCTTTCTGAGGTGGCTAGTTTTGGAAAGGGCTGGAAGCTTTCTGAAAGCAAAGTTCAAGTTCTGCAAATATAAGAGCATTGAGTTTGAGCCATATTACTGGAAGCAACAGCTATTTGAGTGGTTTATGAGACTTTTTGATGGAATCTGTGGTGGTATTCCATTTTAAGATAGTGCTCAGGTAGACCAATACTTGGATCCCACCACTATAGTAATGATAGAAATAAATAAACAAACAAAACAAAAACAAAAACGCAGTGCACTGATGCCCGGTTGAAAATTGATAGACAAATAATTCATGCATAACTCAAAACCCACGTTTTATTTTTATTTCTTGCATTACTGGAAATAAGTTAGCAAGAAAAAGATAACTTTTTTTTTTTTTTTTAAAGTGCATTAACGAAGCTTATATCTTAATTCTGGGAGTTGTCTGCTTTGTTGGTCAGGTCACATATAATAAATAACAGTTTTCTCCTCAAAGGTTACTGTGTGAGCCGACGCAGGTAGGACGCAGGAACAACCACAAAACCACAGATGAAATGCAAAAAGTAAATTTATTTTCATTGCCTTGCAAACCAGGGGATCCCCAAAGCAGCACCCAGACAGAGGCACACAAGTGGGGGCGCGGGCACCGCGGAGCTCGGTCCTTGCTAGAGGATCACCGAACCTGCTGTGCTCGCCCGTATTTCAGGGATTCGCGCAGGCGTAGTTTACCACTGTGCTTTGATCTTTCCCACAGCAGGGCACAAATTTCAAGCACGTTTGATAGGGTGCCTCTAAGTCTATCACAGGCCTATGTAATCAAAACACAGATGTTATACTTGTCCAGCACACAAGGCTAAACAACAAGTAGTATGATATATGTGTTTTTCGACACCCCAGCTGCAAGTCACTTGAGCATGTTTACAATCCTCCTCGCCAATCTTCCATTATTTTCCCACTGATACTATTTTGATAATTAAAAGATGTAATAAATGGATGAAAAAAAAAAAAAAAGGACAGATAGGAAGAAAGGGAGGATAGGGTAATAATTACATGAGTATGCATTTGTTATAGTCAGTTGGCAGTCAGCATTAATAGACATGAAGGGTTTTATTTGTTTGTTTTCCTCAAACTATAATATGAGGGAAGTGACATTAGTGGGTGCAGTACAGAGGGTTTGAGTGTTTTGCAGAAGTACAAGCATGCTGATGGCATCAGGTGGTGACAGTGATTCCTCTGTTAGAGGGAGGGGAAAAGATGGAGAAAACAGCTTAATGTCCTTTAATATAAGAAGCAATTTCTTTTTCTTTCCTTAGCAACCCTAAAAAAACAGGCTATCTCATCTGGTACGGTACATGATATGGTTTTGTTTCAAAGATATTCTGTGGAACATATATGCTAACTGTGCAGGGTTTTTGGTTTTGTTTTTTTTTTTTTTATAATTGAAGATATTTTTAAATTTACTAGTACTCTCTAAGCCATAATTCTCAAGCTGGATTTAAATTGGACTCCGTATGCAGATTTTAATTATATTACAAAAAAGTTCTGTAAAAAAATTTATTTTAGCAAAAATTTTTTTGAAAGTGTAATGTCTTTTCCTTTTTCCCTAATATGTTTGAGATGAAGATGAAGACTTTTATGCCCAATAAGAATATATATATATATATCAGAATGAAATACTCTATGGTCAGTATTACCTTCTGATTAAAATTGAATGTAATGATGCCCTTTGGGGAAAGAAACAGAATGATTTATAGCACTAGGTCATGTCATGTACTGCATATTCATATTGTCTAGACCATATATTGCTAATAGGAACTATATTGGGCTCACATGAAATTATCCTGCAAAATTATGACCTGCATTTTACCTGCAAGAAACTACCGCATACTCCATATCCTGTGAACTAGTGTTGTCTGACAAACATTACCTTCTGCAAAAAAATGTGTAGTATGAGTTTTCTTCATCCCCTAAGCCTTTCTTTAAGAGCTGATGAAGATAATTTACTTCTACATTATCCCCCCAAAAGCATTCCTTAAAGCACCACTGCCTACCTCTGGTATTAAACTGTTCAAACTTTCTCTGGAAGTCATTTTCCTTAAATACTTCTATTGCAAAAGTAACTCCATATTTTATTAATGTGTCTTTAAAATTGTAATAATCTACTGCCTAGCGTCTTTATGGGAAGATGTTTAAGTGACCTTATTTTTGTGTGATGATGGTTTATGAAGTTCATAATATGTGCAGCAGGAAGTCCTAGGAAGGTGGAAGGTTGTAGACTTTTGCCTTTGATGGAAGGTGGTTAAACGAGGGAAGTGATACAGCCTAATGTAGCCACGTCATTTTCCCCGCAGCGGTTCTCTTAGTCCACATGCTTGATGGGATGCCTATTGCGGCTGAATTATGCTTTAATTTTAACAGTGGATGACTTACCTGCTTTGAAGTAAATAACTGGGTTTGATTTACAGTCTCAGTAGATTTATAAGAAGCTTTTGAATGTGCAGTAAAAAAAAAAAAAAAGAGAGACTGTTATAGCTATGTACCTCTATAAATCTGTCTTTATTGTTCAGCATGTATGCAGGCTACTGGGACCCCATTACAAGTTTACAATCACTGGGCAATGTGTTTGAAACTCAGTAATGCAGAAATTAGAAACGTTATGGGTTTCAACTATTCTTACTTGTTTCTGACATGAGATTGATGTCAGAAAATTCACTCCTTATATTAATCATAATACTCAGGGTTAAAAGATAGGGTCATTCTTAAGTTTTTTCACACATTTTCCTTGCTCATTTGATCTTGGCATCACAGCCAACTCTGTGACTCAAGACCCAGTAACAGAAAAATTCACTCATTTCACTCATTCCAGAAACTTGATGAATTGTGTGGTAGAAACATTGTATAAAACAATTAAAAGAATAAATATATTAAAAAAAAATTTAGGACCAAATTTTGCTACCCTGCTTCAAAATTCCTGGCAAAGGCACAGACCCAAGCATACCTGGGGTCCGCCATCATCACATTTCCTTGAATGCTCTGTAACAGGGGCATTTTTTAGAAGATGAGGTCGTGTTTTTTTGTTGTTATTGTTCTGTAGATCCCTGGGTTTCCAATGGGAGGAAGGAGTTTATCATTAAACCTGCATTTCTCTCTCAGTACCTAATCAATGTTAAACTTCAACCAATGTAGTATAGCGTGTCTGTCTTAATGACTCTCTGTTGCCTGACTTCCATCTGTAGTAACATGCCTTATAGCAGCCTAAGAAACAAAGCCATAAAAAACCTGAAAATATCTAGCTTCTGTAGAAATAGAAGTGTACAACAGGACTATTGCAAGGCAAGATGTAGGTAGGACAGGGCCAATGGGTGGGCTAAGATTGTATTTTGAGCTGAGCAGCAAACCTACACACCTGTCTTCTGTACTGCTTTAGAGCCCCCAAAACTGGCTTGTATGACCAAATCTTATCATCAGTGTTCACAAATTAATTCATAAATGTGAGGACTGACAGGGATCTTGAGGCTGGACTGTGTCACGGTCTTCATGGCACCCTTGGAAGGTATGGAAGTGCTAATTTTAGAAACTCCTAAATCGTGTGAAGTTTCAAGCATTGGATCTTCTCTTCTTGATAAGTGGGCTGCATCCAGTAGAAGGATAAAAGTCCAATTTTAAACAGAAAGGGAAATGCCCATACAGAAGAAATGCCTAAACGTGTTCTCTTCTGTACGTGGTTGGAAGATGAATGCTTGAATCTCTGAGTGACTGGATAGACTAGAGGTGTCTAGAGTGTCTAGAGTCACTAGTGTGACTGGAAGACATAAAGGTGTCTTCGTGAGCTATCAGGATGCTTTCATTAAGTATGCATAATACTCAGATTAGACTCATATTTTTAAAAACTCTTCAGTTTGGGGAAACTGCTATTGTCTAAATGTTTACATTTATAGGGTTTTAAGGCAGTATCTTCTAATGTCCTGTAGGGTTGGAAGAATAACAACTTTATTTTTGACAATAACCAAAATTATTGAGATTTAAATTATGTTACTCAACAACCAAGAGGAAAAGCTTTCTTTTCTTCAAGGAACTTGAAGTCTGGATGCTTTAAAGTGCTTATTTAAATTTAGTATGTTCTAGGTTTTGCATTATACTCTTTACAAACAGTATCTGAGAAGGCTGATTTAATTCAAAGGAGTCAGATATTTGAGGATAAGTCATTTAAAAAAGATGGATGTTTTTCATTTGATTTTTCATTTTTAAACATAGGCGATAATGACTCAGGACATGGCTATTAAAAGTTTAGACACCAGTGTGTCTAACATTGAATGGTGACATTTTTAATAAAGACCTTATTTTGTAAATGGCATTGCAGACATAATTACAGCAAATTGCTGTCAGTGGATGGGGCACAGAAAAATCTATGCCAGCTTAACTTTCTGAAGCCACAGTGTCAGTATAAGGTTGTCTGGGCTGCTAATTAGGAACATTGCTCTCGGAAGAGAGGCACAGCAAAGGCAGCGCTTCTGCAAGATTTCACAGCCTGTCATTTGAGCATGTTTTAACTATTTACCTGGCCTCACCAATACTGGCTACTTTAGAAAAAGAAAGGCTTGCTACTGTTTGTCTTGTTATTCAAAACTTGCCTTTTTACTCAGGTGGAGACAAAAAGCCTATCCTCAAGCTGCTTGTTCTTCTTTGGAATAGAATTTGTTGGTTCCTTTGCAAATACATAATTTTATCTGTTTTTTTCTAAATAGATAGTAAATTAAACTAAACAGGTCTGTTCATGCCTGGCACTTTTGTAATTTACCCACCTTACACAATTCAGAAAGCCTCCCGTGCTAAAATCTCAGCTTTCAGACAAAAAATTAAAGCATCTTCCTAGTGGTGGTGAAGTACAATGCATATATGTGGAAAAAATACACCCTGAAAATTGAGAAAACATAGGTAAAGGCAAAATGTCTCAAATATGTTGTCCCAATTTTACTTATTATTTATGTTATCTCATTTTTCATGGTTTTAGCTTCCAGATTATTTTTTTTTAACCTTTGTTTTTGTGTCACCACTTTTGACTCGGCAGGAAGCAGGAGATGCTTCCTTAGTCAAAATACAGTGAAGCAAACTCTTATTTACTTATTTACAGTCTGGTTTATGAAAGCGAGCCCCAGAGGCAAACAGTTAGTGACATAACAGGTTGTAGAGTAAGCGGGTGTGAACATGCCTAGGAGATCTGCAGCTGTGTTGCCCTGGCCTTTGGGGAAAGAGGGACCAGAACGTGACTCTTCAAGGCACGAAGCACTTGAGCAGTACCACCCTTGCACTCCTATATTGCACTGCCTTTTGGGACTATACTGACATCTTCCATGTGTTAGGATGCTCATTACAGAAATGTTAAGCTCTTGAAGGTTTTATTACAGCGATCCTCTCTTGCTTCTCTGAAGCATTTATTCCCCTAGCATGTGGCCAACTATCCAAACAACTGTGGCACAATCCTCAGAACTACCCTGCTTGTATAATAGAATAAATTAAACAAGTGTCTTTTAGCAGACCTGACTACCTGTGACAACACTCAGCTGCTCTTTGCAAAGTGGAAAGATTTCTATAAAATAAACACTTGATGTTTTGGTGCAGTAGGAGTAGCGAACACTTCCCTCCCCGCAACTGTGGTTTCGAGGCTGCAATCATGGGGAGTCAGGGCACCTGCCCACCCACGCTCTTTTATTGTTGAAGATACAATCACCACTTGCCCTTTGCTCATCTCACCCAAGCAAGCACAGAATACTTTCTGTTTGGAAGCCTGGATGTTACATTCATTCAGAAGAAATGTATATGGGTTATGGAAGAAAAAATAGTACCTTTATTTTTTAGCTTTTTTGGGCAAGTCGAAATAATTGTTCTTTTAAGATCAATTTTTACAAAAGAAAAAAAATCATGACAGAAATAAAGATTGTTTTAAAGCATTTTCAATTATATACATTAACTTTGGGAAAATGCAAGCAAGAAAAGAATACTGAATTTATATATATATATATATATATGTATATAAAAAGGTCCAAAACCATGCCCAAAGAGAAAGAACGAATCATGGTTCTAATTTCGCATAGTAACTGCCAATGAAATTGTTGCACCTTGAGTCTTGAGTAGATGAGTAGATTTCCAAGTTCTTTTATGCAGTCTTCATTGCAGTCATGTTCAGAGCAAGGAAAATTTTAAGTATATAAGCCGGTAGAAGCTAAGTTCTTTCCCTTAAAATAGGGAGAGGTTGTCTATCTTGAATACAATGCATTCAACTTGTGTGATAACTGGAGAGCAATTCAAAGCAGCTTAATGCATCCTGCTAGCAAAACCATAGAGATTAAAAGTTTGATTCATAAAAACTGTTATCTGCTAGCTAAGTGGATTTTTCACGTAGAATATAATTTTATGGGGAAGTGGACTTGGACAATTCTTTATAACCTTCTTCTCTTGTGAGAAACTGGATGTGTCCAATTCACTGTAAAACACATGGTACAAAAAAGACAAAACCCAAACCAGATCAATGGTATCTACAATACACAACATGTTTGTAACTGTTAAATTTGCATAATGCTGCTGTGCATTGAATGTTCATGTTAATTACTAGATTACCGTGATGTACTGGCCCAGAAGGTCTATTTTCGAGAGAAGTGTTCTTTGCATAGAGGGAGATCTCTCCTCCATTTCATGCAGTAGACTTCTAAAGAAAAATGTGAATTAATGTGCCGCTTTTTCTGGAAACTCTATGATTAAGTCTTTAAGCATAGCATGCTTTGTAATTAAGAGCTTCACAAGGAATGCAGTTGTAATGAGCCTAAGTCTCTCAAATAGCCAGTGTTTCTGTTACCTCCGTGTCCTTCCCAGAGGCAACCTGCTGGGGAAGGGAAATCAGGTAAATTGGTGTTAAGAGCTACCAATGCTTTTTGAAGCTTTTGACACAAAGGTTATGGTGTGAAATTGCTTCTGGATGTCTCACTTTTCCTGGGTTGCTGAGCAATCTCAGTTTTAACTATTCGATGAAAATGGTTATCCCTAATATGACCTTCAATTGATTATCCTTGTTTTCCATATAAAGTACCTGTTTAGTGCCATTTCTTGTGATATGTTAATGAATAACTGGGGAAAAAATACAGCCAACGTTTTATAAATGTGAGTATTGTTATGTTAACAGATCTAATAATCTATGTGTGACATGCCTTTCAGGTATATATCACATTTATGTAAAAATAGGTACTTTTCCCACACGTTAAGAAGAAAACAGTACCCTCCTCCAGCGGGCTGCTACTTTAAGCTTGTTCCTTTTCATCCACTTCCCAATGTATAGCAATCTTCCAGAGCTCTCACTGCAGGAATTTAATTACTAGTTTTATTTCTACAAATATTTAAAATTCAATTCCTTTTGCAAATTTCATTCTTTATAAATAATGTTTTCAGAATTGCTTCTACTACATGGAAGCCTATGTTCAATTTTCAAAAGTCGTGTTGAATCGGTGAGCCATAAACCTTTAATTCCATGACTTCAACTTCTGAAAATGGAAAGCAGCATGTTGAAAATGCTTAAATACTTGCCAATTTCCAGAGCGACAGGGTTTTTCTGATATTTTTAAAAGCATGTCCTATATTGTGTTTGGACAAGGAAAAAAAATCCTTTTGCTCCCTGTTGTCTAAAATATATTAGTGCTTGCATATGCCTCATAGCGCACCTGACATTGGTCTCCTCCAGAGGTTGGATACTGGGCTAAATGGAGCATTTCTTTATTCTGGCGCAGCATATCTTTGTAATAGGAGCTATCAGAAGGGAAGAGGCATAATATTCGCTTTGAATTAAAAGGAAAATGAATAGCAGAAGGGGAGAAATTTGAGATAGAAGAGGCAGCAGTGAACTGTGTAATGGGATGCCTGAGATGGAATACAGCTGGAAGCTGTTCCCGATATTTTATTGAGTAAACCTTGTTTATGTTACCTGCACTTTGAAGGGCAGCACATGAGTCTCCATGTCTATTTTAAGTATTTAGCAAATTCATGACTCATAAGCCCTGCTATTGTCAAAAATTTAATGGCTACAATTTCTTTCTGAATCAAGTTTACTTCTGTTCTCCAATGCAGCATGTATGCGATGGTAGCAGCAGGTTCTTGTTGGAGTGGGGAGAAAAAAAACCCCTAAAAATTCAACTTGTGAAGGACTATAGAAATAGAGAAAACTGAAAGTAAGCAAAAAAAAAAAAAAGCTAAAAGCTACTGTGTGAAATGATATTTTATTACATCTGGCTTCTGTCATCATGAAAGAATTGCAATTTATGTTAGCAATATTTTGAAACCGTAGTAATATTATAAATATACATTTTTAAATAATAAATAGTTGATATTTAACATTGAAAATATTTAACAGGAAATATTAAGTTATTCATTTAAGAATAACTAATTCAGTCTTACAGGGTGGTATCAATACAGTACTGTCAATGACAATAGGAAGTAAAGAAATCTTAAAGTTACGTTCTTTGCGCTTCTTAATACTTTTGCTTACTGTAACATTAAGACTATGTATGGACAGGTAGATTGACTTATAAGAAAAATGCAGGATTTAGAAGACATTTATACAAAGTGGTTCCAGGATCCCACAAGAAAAAGAACTGTTTAAAAACACTTGTGTTAGGTAGTTGTGAAGCTGCCTTGGTGTCCTGAGAAGGAAAACTCCCGGCGTCATTGTTAACGAACTTCTCTATATAAGTACCATGCAGACGGTTACTTTGATGCTACTTCATGTGGCCGTTAAATCAGACGTCTGGCAGCATCCAGATTTCTCAGAACTATCAAAAAAGAAAAGTAATTTAAATGAAAATGAATGCATGCACACGCACGTCTGCTGTTACGTACAGTGGTTTTAGACGTGCATATCTACACACAGTTCTTTTGGAATTTCTGCGAAGTGTTTATTATCTGGTTTTAGTTCCCTTTAAACGTAACTAATAAACTCTTATAAGCTTTATTGGTGTAGCAGCCCCATGGTGTAACAGGCATCCTAGAACACTAACTTCGGAACTGGAGTGGCTTCAGAGGCTGCCTTCCCACTGTGATCTGCTACCGTCAGCATTTCGGACCCCCATTTCACAGATGCACCATCATTCAGTGATGTTGCTTCTGAATATACCATAAAAAAGTCACAATGACTAAATGTAAAATATTAAGAGAACTACAAACAAATATGTATCTTTCATGTTCTTTAAGTTGCAATCAGACTTTTGTACTTAAAAAGGAAAAAATATCTCCAACCAATATTTGTGTATTGAGAACTGGACTTATAATAAATGTAAAAACAGCTTGAGCTCTTTAACTGAGTAGAGCAGCTGCTTGGTGAAGCAGCTGGCAGTTCAATTATTTGTACTGCAATTGCACTTCTGAGCTTTTTTCCCTTTCTTTTTTTTGGCAGATGTACAGCAAATAGCAATCGACTGGATCACCGGAAATTTTTACTTTGTAGATCACGTCAGTGACAGGATCTTTGTTTGCAACCAGAACGGATCAGTGTGCATTACCCTCATCGAGCTGGATCTTAATAACCCTAAGGCCATAGCCGTTGATCCAACATCGGGGTAAGGTTATGTATCTGATATGATGTGTGCTTGTCTGTGACTGAATATAGTATATCTGTTTCATTCAGGTGTTTTAAAAACTATTTTTTTCATTGCTGTATTGAGTTACTTGCATAGTTGCCGTAACAAAAGAGTAACGTGTAATGAACTTGTAGCAAGTAGTTAACTACACTAATTGCAACATGTGCCTTGTAACTTCTCAAAATGGAATTGAAAATGGAAAAACAATTTTATCGCTACTTGTTTTAAGATTTTCTTTTACCTCTGTTTTTCTGTAAGTTGTGCTTCTAACTACAGTGTGTGGAAAAGGAACTTTTAAGTTTTTGGTGGCGGTTTTTTGGTTGTTTTTTTTTTGTTTGTTTGTTTTTGGTTTGGTTTGGTTTTTTGTTTTTTGTTTTTTTTGTTTGTTTTTTTTTTTTTTAATACTATCTCCCCTCAGTTGCAGGAATATTGGAAATGGCTTTAACAAGTTTAATTTCATACAAAACTGGAAGAATTTTTTTGCTCTGCTTTAGAGGGTCAGCTGTAATGGTAAAATTACATTGTATTTACTTCTTCTCTTCCATAGATACATTCAGCATCACTTGGGAATAAAGCCTTGCTTAAAATACAGGGCACTAAAAGTCTTCTATCATATAACAACCACCAGTTGGGAAAAGTTTTCAAGCAAATGATGAAGTAAAAGCATAACTAAATAGGAATAGGAATAGGATCAAGTTAATTTAAAAACTAAAATTTTGGTGAGGATTGTAGAACAGGGATTTTATCTTGGTTTTATTAGTCTATAAGTAGTTTAGACTGAAATGTCTGGTGGAATATGTCCTAAATTGGCATAAGCCCCTTCTCAATAAATACAAAAATATTTACTGTAGAACAGCTTGTCATCCATATGTGGACTTTTGTCGCTCTTTATTTAAAGCCTGATTGAATATTAAGGTGCATTATCACAATGACTTCATTTCTGACAAGAACAGCTTGCATGTAAAGTTTACAAAGAAATTTTATAATGTAATTCTTGAATATAGCTGTATTTCTATCTGCAGCAGATGGTAAGCTGGACTTGATCTGACTGCAGAGTTGTTTTAAAAGAAAATTAAAATTCATGTATAAATTGATTTTCTGCAAGTTCTGATCTGAAAGAACTTGAAGCTTTCAAATTTGCCAACACCAGCCTTTTTTCTATATGTTTACTTGTATGTTCTTTGCTGGATTTACTAGATGAACCCAAAGCTTGTCATTAGCTAATCTTATCTGTCAGGGATGTAAGAACTGTATCCAACCCTTTGATACTGTGAGGAGGGGTGGAATAGAAAAAGAAAGATTATTTTTCCTTTTTTTTGTTATCTGCTAGCTACAACCATTCTTGTTCAGCTAGTTGCCTTTTTCAGTGCCATATAGCAGAGTAATAGTGTCTATTTTAGTGTAGATGTAAGTGCTGGCCTGTACGAAAGACCAGAATTGATTATGATATTTCACTGTGTGATTCTTCATGTAGCAATACCACTTTATTTCATGATGGAAACGCTGAGTGAAAATTTTTTCTTGGAATACATGTTTTGCATTTCAGCAGTTCTTTCTTTCCTGGTTTTACTGTCAGTTTTACTAATTATGTGACATATGTTGTTCTGTTAATCGAATGTCTAACATACATTTTAACTGATAAGCCACAACATATATTAGTTCTACTTGTCAGTGACTGGGTTTTGGTGCAGAATGCAAACAGATAATCAAAAAATATTCTGGCTACTTAAAAATGTTTTGTTCCCTTTTTTTTTTTTTTTTGGTCATTTCTGCTTTATTTTTACTCTTTCCTGCTGATAGTAGTTGATACATATTTCTGTGTCAAAGTATTAGCATGATATTGCTGACGAGGTAACTTGATGGGTTTATTTTATGTAAAGAATCACAAAAGCATCCATACAAAAAAAAATGTTGCAAGTTGAACACTGAATGAGTGAGTTGCATAAAAGTGTGTGTTCAATAGCTTCTTAAGGCAGTTGTTTATACACTGTGAGCATATGATTATAAATCAGATTTGGGTTTTGGTTGGTTGGTTTTTTTGGTTTTTGGGGGGATGTGTGGTGTTTTTTGTTTTTGGTTTTTTTTTTTGTTGTTTTTTTTTTTGTTTTTTTTTTTAATTTATTTAAATATGAAGCCAGGCTGTTCTGGGAGGTTTAATCTCCTGTAAGAATTACATATTAAGGTATTAAATGTAATTCCATTGTAAGGTATTTGCTTCTGTAACATGTATTGCTGTCACAGTATGTTCACGGTCTAGCGTTCTACAAGCTGAAGGTACGCTCTCACAGAGGAGACCATTTCCTATGCTCAGGAATTCATGGCTTGATCACAAGCCTTTATGTCTATGATAAACTTCCGGTAGTAGTACAGGGTCAAGCCCTGCTATTCTTACACGTTCACATCTGTGCTGTTATGCATTTAGTTGTTTCGTGAACCAGAAATCCTGCATTTATCAATAGAACAACTAAAGCACCGGTGGAAGATTTCTTAATTCCAAATGATTCCCCTCGTTGCGCTCAAGAATATATTTTGAGTGTGATTAATTTTACATCTCTATGCCTGCCAGTTTTGTTAGATGTTTAATGGTGATGGCTTTATATAAATCTCTATGAGCTTATACTGGAACTTGAGCTACTAATCTTATTTCATCAAAAAACATTCTGCCTACTTAAAAATGTTTTGTTCCCTTTTTTTGGTCATTTTTGCTTTCTTTTAACTCTTTCATGCTTATAGTAGTTGAGACATATTTTTGTGTTGAAGTATTAGCATGATATTGCTGTCTAGTTAACTTGATGGTTTCATTGTATTTGAAAAATCACAAAAGCTTCCATACTAAAAAAAATGTTGCAAGTTGAGCACTGAATGAGTGAGTTGAATGAAATAAATTATTTTATTTTTCTAAAACTGGACTTTAAATTGAGAGAAGAAAGATTCTGCTATTCGAAAACCTCTTGAACAAGCATGTTATGTTTCTAATCAAGCATGTTACTTTGGTTTAGGATTTCAGTGCTTTCTTCAGTCTGAACTCTGTTTCATTCTTTGGTTATTCCAGACTATGCCTAATGGAAGCCCACTTGAAAAATTCAGGAAAAAAATCAACCCCCTTCCCCCCAAATAACTAACTAATAATTTACTTAGGGGTTTTGCAGTACTAATACTCATCTGCTATGTCAAGCAATTTTCACTTCAGAGTAGCACAGTGTAAGTATCAGACCTGTGTTAGGGAGGCCATTACCAGAGGGAACGGCTCTGTCTCTGCTGATCACAGTGAGTGCTTCAGAGTCCAGACTCGGCAGTGAAGCATATATTGCAGGAAAAGCTAGACCAATGCTAATAGGAAATAAAGTGGCAATCAGAAGCAGAGAGAGAGAATAAACTGTTTTGCAATAATACATTATCTATCAAATGTCTTTGAAGTAAGATGTTTGGCTCCTTATGCCTGCAGTTCATAGTTCTGATAAATTTTAATATGGGACTTCTTTTCTTCAGTGGTCAAGAAGCAGAATCTATTACTCCTACTGGTCCTTGAAATTGGTGTAAAATTGATGATGGTGCTGAGGACTGTCACATGAAACAAATATGAGCTGAGTTAGAATGATTTTATCTCTAGATGAGGTCTTCAGTGTAGGTCTGCTGTACTCATGGGGAATGACATTTTAAAGGATTCCAGCTAGCTTGGCAATCAGCTTCCATATTCGTGAGACTTTGATCACCATATATATGTGATAGGGAAGGTAATACATTTAAAACTCACAAGAGGATAGATCAGGTTTAGCTTCTCTCCCAGCTCTGCCACTGACCAGCTAAATGTCTGTAGACAAGGTTGTTTTTTTTTTTTTTTTTTTTTTTTTAAATGTCTTAGTATCTCCTTGTATTTAATAGGGAGCATAAAATGCATGTTGTTTAAGTTATCTGACATTTGGATGTATTCAGGAACATTAGGAATTACTATTGTAGCATGCACTGCAAACTGTGTACATCTGCATATTCATACTGTAAGTATGTATACTTAATTACCTGCAGTGTTCAAGTTAAATCGATTCTTTCCACTGCACCACAATGGCAACAGAGAATGTGTAGCGACATTTTACAAAGGCAAAATGCATTGGAGTAGGGACATACTGCAGTTCCCTCCCAACAAGAGCACTTGAAATGTTCAGTCCTGATCATACTGCTTAGACATCTACCACCATGGAGTAATATAAATATCAGAGTGCCTGAATTTATGCTTGGACCCATTTCTGGTTTCTTTGGAAATGCCAGGAAATGGGAAAAGGCAGGGCTAGCACACAGGGCTGTTGGCTCAGGGCTACTCCTGGTTCCAGTAATGTGTGACTTGTAAAGATGGCTCTGATGCTATTTGGGATGCTGATCATAGTTTTCTACTATATGTCATAGGCTAATGGAAGAAGATGTGTTTTAAGGAGAACGTTTGAAATGCAGAGGGTATTGATGTAGCACCCACTTACAAAACCATTCCAAATATAAGGAGATCTGCAGAGAAAGGGCGGGGAGGTTGAGATGTCAAAGAGGATGTGCAGAGCAAAGCTGGCATTTGGGAGGATGCGTGGGGCAGAGTGTAGGGAAGTACTGGGAGTGAGGACATGGGTTAGGTGCCTCCTATGAGAATCACTGTAAAGGCACGGTGTCCTGGAGAGGGGGGAAGAGGAATTGGAGAGGATGCCCAGTTAGAGGCTCAAGTCACTGAAACTTGTAACTACCATTTAAAAGTTGTATTAGTAACAATGGGGAGAAAAGACATACTGCTAAAGAGATTTGTAAAAGGAGCAAGCTCACACTTTAATACTGCAACAGTGTGTGTCATGTAAATATTTGAATAAATCTTTTAATCGGCTTTTCTTTCTGCTATGTTGTAGAAATAAAAATACCCACAAGCTCTGCTTATTTCTTTCACACAACATTTGTAAATGCATACAGGAAGAGATTGTGATATGAGGATGTTAGAAGAACAGCATCTCTTAATGTGTTATGGTGTTATGTGCCATTTCTTGGTAATGTTAATAAGTCAGGGAAAAAAAAAAAACAAAAAACAACTGCACAACAGAAAAAAAAATTGATTCTGTTGTTTTTTAATAGCAAACATTTGATACCTTTCTGATCCACAAAGGTGAACAAGGGAAGAATTAACAGCTTAAGCTTTCCCCTTCCTCACCTCAGAAGTTTGTTCTGAGGAAAAAATATAAAAATATTATTCCATTAACTTCTTTAATTCTAAGGATTCTAAGCACAGATTTTTCTGTGGCTAAAATCAAAGCTGCAGTATGAAAATAATAATAATAATAATAATAACAACAACAACAACAACAAATACGTAATGATATTTTTGAAACATATTAGGGAAATTTGCCTCAGTCTGAAATTTCAGAAAACAGGAGAAAGCAAGGGGTAAGATGACATTTTGAAATGAAGCCTTCAGTATAAGGACAGAGTTGAGCAGCATCTTTAAAATGCTGTATTTGAGAGAAGATCTAGAAAAATCATAAGAAACAGTTCTTTCTGTCTTTTAAAGTTTTTCTCTTTACTTGTAAAGTTATTCTACTTCTGAAACAATTCTGGTAGGTGTAAGAGGAAGAAGTTGGAAGTTGGTCATGTGGATCCTGTTATGTCCAGAGTGATTAGCTGCTGTTGCCTGTGTTCTTACTGAAGCTGGGTATGATTATCCTCCTGGGATGTTTGTGTTTATTGGGCAGATTGAAATGTAATGTAAGGTCCACTGAGCAGTTCACACTGAATAGCCAAGGGAATGGGAAAGGTTTTACACATCATTGAATCAAATGTTTTCCTTCCTAGAGAGCTATGCACAGGAGATAGTGCCTGGGGTACGGAAAAGCCATGCCAGAGGATGGAAAACAACCCCTAAGAGGTCAAAGATATTTTCTTTTTCTTTTTCTTTTTCTTTTTCTTTTTCTTTTTCTTTTTCTTTTTCTTTTTCTTTTTCTTTTTCTTTTTCTTTTTCTTTTTCTTTTTCTTTTTCTTTTTCTTTCTCTTTCTCTTTTTCTTTTTCCCTTTTCTTTTTCTTTCTCTTTTTCTTTTTCCCTTTTCTTTTTCTTTTTCCCTTTTCTTTTTCTTTTTTCCCTTTTTCTTTTCTCTTCCTTTTCCTTTTTCTTTTTTCTTTTCTCTTTTTCTTTTCCCCCTGTGAAGATATAAATAGAATGAGTTTTGGGCTGACAATTCAACCTGTTTGGCAGTGTGGGAAGACTTGTAAGCCAGTAAGAGCTATCCTACTTGGTGGAATCTTAGAAAAAAAGCTAAGAGGGAATTTTTCATGGGTAAAGTCTTTGATGGAGCATCTGACTAGACAGAGCCTGAGGCCAACTCTGAAATCCTGTATGACAAAACATGCGATAGCCAGAAAAGAATAAGTCAGCTGATGTGGAGGTAGGGAGAGACCTTTCCAAATCAACTTTACTGAAAGTGATTTCATTTTTCTTCTTTCCTGTACTGATATCTTTCAAAAAAGCCAAATCATAAATGCACTTTTAGACATGATGAATAGATTTTGCATTTACATTTTATTTGCCTTGAGTTAAGCATAATATAAGGTAAATGGATGGCTAACAAAACACAGAGTACAGCGGGGTCCTGGGCTGCAGGAGGAGGCGCCTGGGCTTCCCCACACGTCCCCCTCCCCATTCAGAGGGCGAGAGACCAGGTGCTGCTCCAGGACCTGGGGAGGAGGAGAGCCGGCACCCAGGGCGCTCAGTGGCACCGCCAGCACTTCGGCGTGTCGCAACAAACTGGGCTGCGCGCTTCAAGGTTTTGGACCTTAAAGAAAGTATTAAAAGTATCTATTTTAAACACCTACTTTTTTTTTTTCCCTTTCTTGTTATTTATTATAAATTATTTGATTTGTATCATTTCTCCCATTTAGCCTGACTAGTGAAGGGGGGCCCCTGTGTCCAGGCTGCGGAGGGGCATGGCCTTTTGCTTCTTGCCTGTTCTTAGACAGTAGCTGGAAAGGTGTGATGCCCGAGGGCTTGCTTGGGTAGGCAGAGACAAAGAAAAAAGTCTTCAGCCCGACCTGGCAGAATGCCCTGACAGTGCAATAAATGTCAATTGGATTTTGAGTGATTTCTCAGCTAAGGAAAAGGGAGAGAAAGTTGAGGAATTTGTTCTCAATGAGGAGATCAAGTTTCTTACAGGGGAGGAAGAGAGAAGAAATTCAAAAAGCAGGGGAGGTCAAACCAGTATATATTTTTCTTTATTTGCTTCATTGTTATTTAGACAGGAGAGCTTTCAGGGTAAAAATAAACCATCTACACTTATTGTCTGCTACCTTTTTTATTCTCTTTTTACTCTCTTCTCTCTGAGCTTTTATAGCAGTCACAAGGTTTGGGAGAGATCTCCGAGACTTTAAACTTTTTTTTTCCCCCCTCTCAGATTAGTCACCATTTTCTGCTGATCAAAGAGGAGTGCTATAGTCATTAAACATACACTTCTAAACAGCAAAATCATTAGTATTTTAATAACATGACATTATTAAAGGAGCTCAGTTCCTTTTCTTGTCACAAAGCAGTTTCAAAGAGCTGTAAGATACATATAAGACACACTAACTTCTAGAAAGTTACAAAGGTGACCTTAAAAAAACCCTCTTCATAAAAAACCCACAAAAAAATCCCAAAAAACTTTATAATAACTAATGATAATATGAAAGTTTTCATTAAGAATTCAGATTTTGGTGCTCATCCTCCCCCTCCACAACCCCTTGCAGGCTGTGAACAGTTGGAAATGCTATAATAGTGGAGCCAAAACAACTGAGAGGAGAAAAGAAACTTAATCAGACCAAAAAAATAAATCTTTTAAAATTATGTTTACCTTTGTTGCCATCTATATAGCTCAAATACTTGCTAAACATTTAGGAAAAAAGATTTTTTTTCTTTTTTTGTCTGATCTCAGGTTTTCAGAAAACTGCTTCCAGTTCTCTGCTGCACCATCTTTTAATTTTAATTGTTGCTAACTAACTAAACTGAGGCATAAAACCCTGTCACCTTTACATTTTCCTCTGGACCTAATCTCCTTTGAAACTTTGTTCCTTGTGGAGCAGTACAGATCGGCTCACTGGGAAACCTTGCTGCTGCTGCTCTTAATGACAAGAAGATATTTCCCAAAATAACATATGAGTTGCATGCATACGCAAACAGGAAACAGAAGAAATATTGTTTTTTCCTCAGTAAACTAAAAAAAAGGATTTATGAACACAGAAAGAGACAAGCTTGTATGGAAAAGTCAGCTAATAGAGCTGAAAAGTATTCACAGTTACTGAGAAAACTGAAGGAATTGAAATATCAAGCACATTACATAACCGCATTAAAAGGGAACTCATTAACAACCTCAGGTTATAGAGTTGGATCAAATTGACTTCAGTGACTACTATAATCAAGACAATAAAAATAGAATAAGCTTGAACAAGTTTGGTTCATGCATGTTTTCAAGTAATTGTGTGAGTACATTTGCTATTGTGCATACCTTTTTATTAATGAAATATTACTGAAAGTCATAATTGATGACTACAAGTAATGTCTAGTCTTTTTTATATATTTGAAGATGTGCTGTACTGGGTACCCAAACCGAGTTGTATTCAAAGAAAAAACAGGTACTAGTAGCAATGGTAATCTGTGAGTGATAAAGGATATATTTTTGCAGTGATCATGAAACTTTGTGAAAGAGTTGGCAACGTGAACACTGGCAGTGGTGTTAGAATAGCTTACTGATGTTCTGAGCGATGGTATTCCCTAATAATCAGTACTACTGTCTGGAGAAAAAAAAGCTAACCAGTGTAGCACTGATGAAACATCCATTGCAACGTGAACTTGAGTAAACTTTTTTCTTACGCGGCATGTGCCTGGTAATGGATTTCATAGCTACTAGTTGTTGCTACTGGTAGGAACAATATTTGAGTAGTGTCAATAATTATGGAAAAAAACTCAGTGGGAATATAAAAACATTGATGAAATCACAAAATAGCTGTAGTTTGTAAAAAAATTGCAAAAAAAAAAAAAAAGCTTATAAGTCAGGAACACTTTTTTCACTTATTAAAAGTTGCCTTTTGGCTAGTTGGTCCAGAGGACCTTGAAAGCAGCATCACACCTCCCTCACTTGGGTCAGGTTCTCCTGAACCCGTCTGAAGAACTCAGCTGTCATCTGGCTCTTCATGACCCAAACCTGCTTTTTTTATGGGGTGTCCCTGGTGCTTTTGGTTACTAACGATTGGAACTGTCTCAACAAACCAAGCTGAACACATGAATAGCAACAACGCTAATAAAACTCCATGAGTTTGATTGCTTGGGGCATTTCACAGCTGATGCAACACATGTCCTCTCACTTTTGTTTTAAACTGTGTAATTAGTATAGTTACTCTTACGCCTGTCCTCAGATCCCTGTCCTTCAGTCCTTAGCTAATTAAGCTTCTGATCAAAGTGCTCAGTTTTTTACTGAAATTGCTATGAATCTGTGAATTAGAATGTGTTATTTATGAAGGAGATGGAAAATGGGCATGTTACTCTGCCTAGTATGGAAATCTTGACGTACCTTTTTTTTTTTTTTTTAATAACTGAAATGTCCAGGCAAAAGCTACATGATTTAAATCACCCTATCAATGATTTTCTTCAAGATGAAAGCAATTAAGCTAGAGAGAATTGAGGCCACTTTGTTTCTGAACAAGAATATAAATGGGAGTTTAAGGCTCTATAATGCATGTACATTATGTTCATGTCCATCTGAATTCTCCTTTTTTTTTTTTTTTTTTAATTACCTGATTGTCTTATTATCTAATCAGCTTCTGTAAGGTCATTTATGTTGAAGACAGGTTCTGATATGAATTAAAGCACTGCATGAGTGGAAGCACAGAAAAATATCTTTAAAAATAACTGGTTAGGACCCATCTTTTTTTAAGTTGTACTTGCATTATTGTGGACTTAGAGGGAGTGAGTGTGTGTGCATGTGCGGGGGGGTAGGGGGGGAGGGAGAGGGAGAGAGGGGATGAGAGACTTTTTAAAAAAAAAAATTTGGTTTCTGTAAAACAAACTAAATGAAATTAATCCAAAAAGTTCATGTGTTTAACACAGATAATGTGTTATAAAGTTCCCCAAATCTTTTTCCTGGTGATGACCACACATTTCTTGTGTTGTTTTTACACCAGTCTTTGTATTGTAGCAGTACAAAATTGTGTAAACCACAGATTTTCTAATAAGCTATCGTCATGCCATTCATTTCCCTTCTCACTGACAATAAATCACCACCTGTATATATGCAAGGTATTGAAGTATAAAAACATTGGCATTACTCTTCTTCTTTCACCAAACTTGCAAAAATGAGGAAACCCATTCAGTTAACTCATCAGCAGTATGATGATATCATCCTGATAGAAATTGCTGTTCTCTTGGGGCTGCTTACATGGATGGTTACTTTGTCATATTGTTTTTCCAATTTTTTTTTTTTTTTCCTGAGGTTTCTTGCATGTCAGCGCCCTCATTGTTATGCTCAGCAGTGTGAACATGCCTTGCTGGAGCTCAGCTGAAATGTGACCAATTTCCTTTTGGTGGAAGATATAGAAAAGCCAGAGGAAATCTGGAGATAATAACAAGAAATAAAAGATGTGGAAAACCATGGCCTGTGCAAAACTTGCAGGAACTGTGGAAGCCTAATCTAGAAAAGAGAAGGTTGAGAAAATCCATAACTTCTATAGAAGACTGGTTAAATAGAAAGGTGGTTTATTTTTCTCCTTGTTAAAGAAAGGACAGGAAAAAAAATCATTTTCATGAGCAGAGACTTTGATAGATAACAGAAAAATTTACAAGGCTGAGGAGATGTTAGCATATGATCCATGTAAAAGTTGTAATTTCCGTCATTAGGGATGTTTAGGACTATGTCTGTGTGGCAGGGATATTCTTGCCTTATGTTACCCTTCCTCAGTACGGGAGGCTGGATATGTACATGTGCCTATAAGGTCATAATGTCAAAGAATGGGATACTAGAAGAATAAATGTGAATAAATGTATTTACTAACATTTCAGTGACGCTATTTAAAAAGTACGGTCGAAACATTACCAAAGTACCAATTTGTTTTGCCTCCCCACTTGAAGGGATTGGAGAGATTTTAAGCAAAAAGGGTCAAAAATTAAATTTTAGGTTTGGGTTTGTTTTTTTTTTTTTTCCTTTTCTTTTAGAGGTGGTAGGATTTACTGCAAGTGAAACTGAAAACTGGGTGTAAAAGGATTTTGATACCAAAATTAAAAATGTACAATGGAACATCTGTAAAAGTTCCTGTCCACAATCAGCATCCTTGCCTTTTAAGAATTGCCTTGATTTTAACAGATACTGCAATCAAATTGTAAGTTTAAAAGTCACATTTAGTTTTGCATCCTTAAAGCTGTATGAGCAGCTTTCTCCTATTGTGGTTGAGAAGGCTAATTACTGTGTTGGGTAGAAGGCTATGAACATTGTGTGTGAGGAGCAGCTTTTCTTTAGTTGAGTCCTTCTGAGTTACTGACAACATTTATTTTTCTCCTGTTTGATTACATAGTTGTTAAATAAGTTGTTTAAAGGGCCTATCGTAATACTCAACTATGTCAACCTTGTGTTAGAAGCAGAATAATTACTGCTTTACCAAATTGAAAAACATAGCAAAATAACTGAAAGTGGGGGAGCACTTGCTTTCTTTAGTTTTCTAAATGAGTATGCTCTACTGCTAGAAACTTTTCTTTGGCTTTAAGTTTGCTCATTACCAGGTACCTTGAGCTAGTTAATTCATTTGCAGCGATAACACACTCACATACACGCACACGCACACAAACACATGCACACACACAAAAAAAAATTGGTCCAAGTTTGCTGTTGGCCTCAGGCTTAGTGTTTCTAAGCTACAGAATTTGAGTTTGGACAGTGTCCAGATGGGCACTTGAAAACATGTTTACCTTGAATCAATTGGTAATTAGCGCATTGAAGATGCAAACTTTTAGTGTAGACAAGCCTAGAAGAAGGCGATGAAGAAAAAAATGGTTTCATTGACTCTGCTTCAGCTTGATTTAGATAATTTTTATTCATTAGGATTTGACAGCAAATCTACAAACCCAAACCAAAATACTCAGGGATTTATCTATAATAGATTTTAAATGAAAACATATATATTAGTAGTAGGATATTTGAAACTCACTGGCTTTTTTACCTGCTAAAAAATAACTACTTATAATCTTCCAGTTTTGTAAGTTTTACAAATGTACACTTTTGCTTATAGACTTCTTCAGACAAAAATTTTACAGCACCACCTCTTGGCTGATCTTACCCAGCAGAATGGTAATATATGGGACCTTCTGCTGGCACGGCTCATTTGTCTGAGCATAAGGAGAGGAGAATAAGCAAACTGGTTCTCCAACAGGGATTACACTGACTTCAGCAGAACATCAGACCTCTAACCAAAATATTTAAATTGGAACAGAAATCGGTTGACTACACCAAGCCAAGCTGTTGTTTCTATTCCTGAGTGTTTGACATGGTTTACTGATGTGAAAGTGTTACATCTTCTGAAAGTCCAAGGGTTTGTTTGTTTCTTTCTTTGGGGGTTTTTTATGTATTAGGCTCCCTGTTAAATTCTTGTTTTGTTATTTGTCATGTAGACAGTTTTCTGAACATAGTAATACTTTAGTATACCATAATGCTTAAGTATAAGCAGCTCACCTTTCAAAAACTGATGTGTATTCTAAGATTTTCAAAAGTGAAATTTTACTATTGGCACTTAAACACATGTTTAAACATTCAATATACTGGCAGCTTTATTTTGAAAGATTTGAATGCCTACAGGTCATACCCAATTCAGTTAACAGCTGAGACTGTTCAGAATTGTTTAAGTTAGACTGCTTACATAGTTTGCGTGTCTGTCTGTGTATGATGTACCTGTAAAATACACATGCACAGACCTTCATTTCTTTTACCACAGCTGGCTTGCACATTGTAGACCATAGTGACTCTCAGACTTAATGACGCTTTCCTCATTTGTTATCTCCATTTGGTAGGAAGGACATGAATGAGGTAGGGTTAGTGTGAAGAGTAAATATTTTTTTCTTGGGAAAGAAAACTGAATTCTACTTAGGATTTTGTCCAAGACTGTAGGAGAGGATTCCTGTCTGTTGCTGGTGAATTATTTTAGCCAAATGTCTACAAGACACTACTGCTTATGTCTTTTTTATGATTTGAATAGCCAGCATGAGCCACCTGTGTCCTTGCTATGCAGAAGTTTTGACTGTGTTCAGCTGTCTGTGATTTGGAATAAGGTTTTGAAAAGATAATGTCTCAGTGTCAGAGGCAAAAGCGGGCTGTGCAATATCAGACTTAACATATTTTAAGTTGAGCAGCCATGATTAGTGGGTAGGTTCGAAATCCTGGGTTTAAGTTCTGTGGGAGATTACTTCATTTAAGCTTGGGAGAATTTTGTGAAGAAGAATTCATTAATATATAGGAAGCAGTAGGAGGCAGCAGTGTGAACACTGGTAAAGTGCCCGTTTGGAAATGCACAGCTTTGTATTCAGAGCAGGATTTGAACAAAATGCATTTCTGTCGAAGGGCACGAGTCTACACATAATGTCAGAAAGTAATAGTCACTGTCACTCTTCAGGGCATGAGGCAGGGTGTTTTGAAATAACAATAAGCACGGATGTAATCAAAGAATTTTGATCGGTCATATCGTGGGATAATTTAAAACAAGGCAGGAATTATAGTACTTGCTAACATTTGAATGCTTAAATTTGCACTTGTAACACTTTTGATGCAAGGTTTTATTTGGTTCCTACTTATCTCACAGTGTGGAGATAAGTTACAGAAATCCACACCTGCTCTGCCTTTTCCTGTTTATATGGAAAAAAAGTAGAGATTAGAGTTAGAGGTTGAGGGGTCGCCTATTGTATCACCTTGTTTGAAAGCAGAACAAACTAGCCTGCAACATTCCTCAAGGAGGTTTTGTCTAACAGTTTCATAATGTTCAAAGAGATTCCATTAACCTATATGTTCCTTGCCTCTTACAGCTTAAGGTTATTGCCTTTTGTTATGCTGCAAGCTGACATGAAGAATAGTTTATTTCCCTCCTCTTGTAGTGACTTTTTTTGACACTTCAGGACAACTGACAGACCTTCTTTTAATCTAGACTAAGAAAAATGACTTCTTGCAACATTTCTCCATATATTCCCCACCACCAGCACCTCTTTCATCCAAACTTCTGATTATTTAGTGGCTGTGCTTTGTATAGTCTCTGTTTGGCCTCCATTTTCCTAGGAAGCTAAGGGAAGCAGGAAAGTTTGTTTCCTGTCATAAACACTTCAGTACAATACTTGCTATTTTTCTGGAGTTTTCCCTTAGCACTGTGATATAACTGACTTGGGGCTGGATTCTGGTTTAGGTGTTACCTTGGTAAAAGTGATATAGTCATTCTGATTTCCCTCTTCCAGTTACATTTTTCTGCTCCTGTTCTTTCTGTGCCTTCACTGAGGGAAGTCAACAGAGAGCAGTTTGTGTCGTCACACTCTAAACCAGACCTGTAAAAGAATCCAAGATAAACAAAAAGCAGTTTTAAAACAGTGCTTGAACATGGTCGCAGCAGGAAGTGACTCAGCAAAACAGAGTGGGTAAGCATCTGCCAGAGAAGATGCAATGGACTCAGTGTGGGAGTAAGACCAACTCAAGCTATAACTGCTGATAACAGGAGTGGGACCTTTATGTTTGCTCTGAGATCCTCCCAGCCCTTAGATCCTTTCCTGAAGACCTATTGCTGAGACAGGTGTTCCCTGTCTTTTACCTGTGTAGATGATTCACTAATCAAGGAAGAGTAGGGTCAAGGGGATTTTGCACAGGGGTGAGCCATTGGGTTGGTTCAGCTTCTGTTGAAATCAAAGTGAACATACAGGTTTTCCTATGCATCCTTACTCAATTATATCCTATTTCTGTTGGAACACTATGATGTCTAATTTTCTTCTCCATGTTGCTTGTCATCCCTTAAGTTTTGGTGCTGTTTTTCAAAGCAAGATATGTTCTGTATTCTGTTATCCATTGTTCATTATTCTTAAAGATAATTTTCTTCTGCCCAGCAGAACTTCAGAAGATTATTTGTACAGTTTTTCCCCTTCCAATTTTATAAGTAACATTGGAAGGTACAGGGAGGCACAGCTGCCAGAGCGCGAGGAGTGCAAACTCCTGCTTGTCATCACCTTAATGTTACGCTGCTTACAGGAGAGCAAAGTTGGCAGTGCTTGTACAATAGTGTGTGAGCTGGCTTTTGACCCTCCTATAAAAAGGAACAAAATAAACACATACAGGATAATGCTGGGTTTAGTGGAGTACAGATGCTGAGAAATACAATGCAAAAGGTTTTTGACAAGAGATTTATTACTGTGAATATCGACACACAAACCACAAGACTGGATAAGGGTATTCATATCTTTCATCTAATGTAGTCCTTAGAGATACAGCAGTATTATCTCTTTCCCCGTTGCCAGTTAGTAAAAGGAAATACTACTTTACTAAATTCTGTTAATAGTTTTCAGAAACATTAGCTTCAGAAATATTTCCATTTAGTCTGTAGCTAGTTAATCAAGTCTATGTTCATCTGTCCATACAAGCTATAAAGTTCTGCAATGTACATCTAATTGTAATTAACATCATTGACCAGCTCCAAGGCTTAAGCAGTAACGTATCCACGAGTGAGTGCTCTGTGCTTGCTGACAATAAAAGTTACACCAGATGGGGCCCTTGGTGCCTCCTGTGCCCCACAGTGCTTTCTGTGCTGTCTGTGTCAGATGGTGCTTTTGCTTTCTGTGAGATCATTATTACAGAATGTTTTGGTTTTTTTTTTTTTTATTGTCCAAAGACCAACTAGCTATATCACCTTGAAGGCATCAGCTTTAACAGGTGAAAGCGGCAGGTGATACCGCATATGAAATCTTAGTATTTTCATATAAAGTTTTGTTGGCAATCTTGGGTATCAAGAATGCAATTAAAAATGGCAACCACAAAGTGACTGTGTACTCACTGCAGGCACTCACAGGCAAGCTCCTGTCATCTCTCAAATGTAACATCACATTAAATATGGAGACAATACATGTTGTGGTATTCAGTTTAAGACATATTGTTTAGCCCTAATGAACTCATTAGTTAACAGAGTTGCAGGAGAGTGTAAGACCTGAAGTCAGGGGCTAAAGTACCACAGCTGTATTCAAATCACTGACATCAGGGCAATGGTCTTGTGGGGCAAACATTGTCATGGAGATCACGAATATGTCTTGTGGACAAAACAGTGTTGTGTTTTGGCTGCCTGAATTTACACATATATCACACCCAATAAGCAGTATGCATTCTGCTCCATTTTTGCAGCAATAGGTCTGGCCTTTAGGCTTCTGCAAAGTAGAGCTCTGAATTCCACAAAGTTTGGGTACCCTTACACAAGCAAGGTCAAACTGGGATTTCAATAAGCTGACGGTTTTCTTTCTTTCCCGTTAGAGGATTGCAATGCTGATGTGTATACTGACACTTCTTTTCCTTTTGCCTCAGCTTGCTCCAACATCAGCTAGTTAAAAAATTGCACACAAACAAGTTTGGGCATTTGCATTCAAGTAAACGTATGGATAGAGGGGCTGGAGTACTGACTGTAATGCATAATAAGCTACATAAAGCAAAACAGAGAAACAGCTGCAGTCAAAATCTCCAGAAAATTCTGCTATCAGCTTCTGCAACTGATTGAGAACATTGCAGAATAAACGTTCCTGGATTTCAATGTTCCAAGTAGCACAACTAAACAAACACAACATGGATTATCCTCTAATATATTAAATGGCAAACATTGTCTTGCAGAAAGTTTGGATATCCTACAGAGAAGGATTGGAATCCCAGGCAGAAATACAAACTTACTTGCTTACCCATACAAAAGATAATGCGCCTGTGCAGCTGTTCAACATCTGTCCCCTTAAGATAATGATATAAACATATGACAAACAGCACGTAAATATTTGGCAATTAATATACCTAGAATCATAGGTGGTGGTGGAACAAATCTGAAGTCAAGTTACTGGAGCTGGACCACAGATATCTGACAGTATAAAACTCCAAAAATTACTCCAAAAATATAAGTATGGTACAATCACAGGTTTATTCTGAGCCAGTGCCTGATCTGTGCGTTTTGTGTTTGCTGCACTGGCTTTCAATCAGCGATCTGCAGAAATTTTTGCTTGCATCTGAGGGTTTGTAAAAGGTGAATGAGAGAAGCAGGCTCATACTTAGACTATTGTACCATACATAGATGGGATTTCATAAGACAGCTGCCTTAGAGGTCCAGTTTTCCACTGGGAAAAAAAAAATGCACCTACAAATAAAATCCTAGAAGTATCACTATTAGTGTCCTCCTTGATAATACCCCCACACACTATTCTCTTTGTATTAGGTCTCATTTTAATAATTCCTAGGCCTAGAATAGCATACAGATTGATTGCAGTTTGTATAATTCCTTTCTATTTGTCATTCGCACATTTAAATGCACCTTAAATGCTCAACTGAATAAATACAATGCAGATTACTACTTAATACATTAAATGCCAAATAGTATCTTGCCAAAAGCCAAATAAGCTATCTATTTCTGTTTTGGCTTACCTCCCTATTCACACATACTGGGGCTTAATGATGGGTACTTTATTCTATCGTGTTATTTCTTTGCAGAGATGTTTCAGGGGAAAAGAGACTGTAATAAAGATGTGAACTTCACAATTACGGAGTCTTCTCTGTGATCAAGTTTAAGTGTATGCTTTTTAGTGTCTCTAGGCCATTGCTTCTTCAGTTTTGAAACAGCACTTTTGAAAGCTCCAATTCCTTTCTATTATCATGTCTTGTAGAAAAGAAAGTACAATTTAGTGCTTAAAATAGTATGGACAGATGTGGAAAAGACAATATGAAATGCCAGGTCATAGACAGTCAGTAAAAACTGGAATCAGACAAGCAGATACAAATGAAAAAGCAAAAGGAGCAGATTGGGTGAGATGGGACAAAATTATGTGAGGAGAATGTGGAGAACCTTATTTGGAGAAGAAAATAAGGACAACAGTCAAGGGGAAGAAGGAAGAAAGTGAAGAAAGCTTCAGGTTGAAGACTTCATACTAGGGAGTTGCAGACAGAGATGACGTGGGTAGGGCTTAGGAAAAAGAAAAGGCATGTTTGCACACATTCATACAAACTTGTGCAATTTGTGGATTGTTCCCAGGGCACAGGTTTTGTTTTGATTTACAGATTTTAAGATGAGGTTTGAAGCCAGACTGTCTGCTCTCAGGATGGCCAGCCAGCTGCCTCCCAGGGCATACAATTTCATTTCTCTGTCCTTTTTTTCACTTGGATTTTACTTGTTATCGGTAAAGTACCACTGTGCAATCAGATAATGAAGTCTTACAGACATCTTAGAATAAAAAAATATGACAGCTAGTAATAACAAGGGGCACCTGGGCTGTATTTTCTCCTCAGCATGTGGTGGGTTTGAGAGCTCGTATTAACAGTTTGCCATGGATGAGAAAGGTAATTTAGCCATTTGCTATCTGCTGAAAGAGAATATGGTAGATAGAAAAGCTATGACAGTAGCTTTCTTATGTTTATGAAGTTGTAAGCTCTGTCATAATGTCATGTAAATAATTACATGCAGTTATAAAATGTGCATGCATTAAATAATCCTTGGTAACATTTTCAGTCTTCCAGGCAGCTAGAAAGCAACTATGATCCTATGTAAACAGCATGTTTACTCAATGTCTTCTTAGAAGTAGTCACACAGACAGTCTGTATGTTCCTAAATGCATGTCTATCCAAACACCCAAAGGAAAATGAAGGGAATATATTTCTTTGGTGAGAAAATATCTTCTTCAGTGCTGTGACACATTTCTCCATTTGTTAATTGTCTTTCATTGAACTGCAGAGCAACTTAAGTAACCTACTTTTGTTTAGGTAAAGAGAAAATAAAAGCAATGAATGGGCCACTTCATGTAAAACAGAATTTAAAAAATTGTAGAAGCTTTGATTTTCCCTTACCCTTGGATGGGACCCAGATCTTTCTTGATGAGCTAAATCCTAGCTTTTTCACATCTGGTGTCCTGCTGGAATTTTATTTTGCTGTTACGATACTGCAGAGAAATAGAGCCCCTAATTTGCAATATGAAATCCACAGGTGTTGATAGGAAGCTTTTGCCACTGCAATGTAGTATAAATTTCTAAAAATGGTGAGAAAGCCTCAAGATGAAGATTGAAGAGATTTCCGTTTCTACATAGAGATCTTATGGATTTTGGAGATGATACTGTATTTCAGCATTAAGAGTAATGACTGTCACTGTCAGTGCCAAAGGTCTGGGGAAAGATGTTTCTATTTGGGCTAGGAAAGATTGGGGAGAAAAGAAAGTATACATAACACTCCTCAGTCACTACTTGTTTGCAATGTTTATTGTAGTCAGTGATGTAAGAATTGATGGGTGGGAGAATCCACAGAGAGTATGTGCATCTTTTTGTTTCATCAAGTGCATGTCCTTGAAAACAGAACTATGAACCCGGCATGCAAAAAGCAACTAGATCTCAGCAAAAATGAATCTAAGGACCTCTGAGTATAAGGCAGTTTAGCCAAAATCTCAGTCCCTTGAAGTGAATCCTCTGCACAGAAATACGTCTGCGAAATGTGTCGGAGAAAAAAGGGAAACAGAAGAATGTAGGTGCACTGTGTCGATAAAATTAAGCATCTTGTCTTAATTACAGTAGCTGCCACTGTGGCTCTGCAGCATTGCCTGTGGCAGAGGCCTAAAACCTTTACAAAAAAGGTAGAGGTGGTCTTAATGAAACCGTACTAAAACTGATTTGTTATCATGTTTTGTAGCTGTGTGTTCAGGAGAAGGCAGAACTGAGCACTTAGTTTGTGTTTATAAAATTTTGGTGTGTGCCAGGGCCATGCAGAGTCCTCCTTTTTTTCTGTAGCGCATGAAATTAATTCTGCATAAGCCAAATTATACTATTTTGAGGATTTATATTCAATAGATTTATAAATTATTTTACATCAATGCAGGCCTTGGGAAATGAAAGCAAATATTTGCTATACCTAGCAAACAAAATAACGTGAATACATCTCTGTCACTTGATGATGTATTTAAGCTCTAGGCATGCTGCCTGACTGGTGTTTAGTAAAGACCCAATTATAAACAGATGGATAAAGCACAGGTGTAAGAGTTAAAAAAAAAAACAAAAAAACAGAGGTTTTTTTTTCCTGTGTTAATGCTTGTCAATTGTGTGAGCTCACTGCTCTACACCTCAACCTCACCACCTCTAAAAATATCTTACTTCTGCTGAGTGCTTTGAGAATGATGAAAATTAATGAGTATTTGTTACAAATGACTGATTAGTGACAGTATTTTTATTGGGGAAACTTGAAAAGAGACTTAATAAATATCATCCTTTTCAGTCCTTTTATCCTGTAATTTTCTTAGCTTTCTTGGATCACTGACTTCATTATGTGACATGAGAGAATGCATTATAAAAACAACTGAAAATAAAACACGTGTATTCTGCTCTTACTGCTTCCATTTCTGTACTTCAAAGAGAATGCATTCCCATTCAAATTGCAACAAAGATTAATGAATATCTTACTAATGTCCAGTGATCTGTTATGAGCATTGAACAGCTGTATGTGCAATTATTTTTTTCTATAAATAGCTAGTGTTTTCATAAATATGTGATGGCGGTGTGCAGTTTAAAAAATACTGAGCATTGATTTGAAACAGCTTATCTGTTTTTGAATATGAGAATAGCTGGATATCCTTAACAGATTAGGGAAACAAAATATGTCAAACAGCACACCTACTGCCCTTCTGAGTTGCTTCCTTCAGCTTAGGCTATACATACGCATGATTCAAGGAGAACATTTCTGAATAAAGAGTAACTTGATATCTAGGTTTTCTAGCATCAAAATGGGTTGGACTTTTCTTGTTTGTTTGTAAAGAAAGTTTAATGATTTTTATGTTTTAGTGTTTCAAACGTAGAGCTGCTGGGGAAGACTTTTTCTGTCCTGCAGAAGATGGTGTGCTTGTCATGGTTTTAGCTGGGATAGAGTTTCCTTCACTATAGCTGGTATGGTGCTGTGTTTTGGACTTAGTATGAAAATAGTGTTTATAACACACTGATGTTTTAGTTGTTGCTAAGTAGTGCCTATACTAGCCAAGGACTTGTCCAGCTTCCCATGCTCTGCCAGGTGCACAAGAAGCCGGGAGGGGAGGGGGCACAGTCAAGGCAGCTGATCCAAACTGACCAAAGGGATATTCCGTACCATATGACGTCACGCCCAGTATATTAACTGGGGGGAGTTGGCTGGGGGAAGCAGCGATCGCGGCTTAGGGACTGGTGGCGTCAGTTGGCAGGTGGTGAGCGGTTGCAGCACTTGTGCTTTTTTTTTCCTCTTCCCCTGCGTTTCATTTCTCCCTTTTGTTATTTTCCTTTTATTGTTACTAGTACTATTACTATCACTATCACTATTTTATTTTAATTATTAAACTGTTCTTATCTCAACCCACGAGTTTTCTGGCTTTTGCTCTTCCAGTTCTCTCCCCCATCCCACTGGGGTGGGGGGAATAAGCGAGCGGCTGGTGGTGCTTAGTTGCTGACTGGGGCTAAACCACGACAGTCTCTATATTGAGGTGAACCTGGGAATTTTCAAAGTTACTGTGAAAGAGGAAACATCTTGGGAAAGCCAAGGCCACAGAGGATCCTTGTATAAGGTCTGGGACCTTCAGGTTCAGCTATCTCCACACCTCCAACACACCAGACAAGTGTTTAGCCACCAGACATTCTCTCACTGAAGCTTTTCATCAATGTATAAATAAATACTTTTAATCAGAGCAGAGAAGACATTTTTTTTCTCTCACGCATGTTCTTATTGCTTTTGTTCTCTACCTTTATTTATTAATAGAAAGCCCAAAAGCTTCAGAAGGAAATGTTGGGTCAGGTTCTCTGTTATTGGAGTAGGTGCATACAGATTTGAAAAAAACATCTAGTCAGCAACAGATTTAACCCAGCAAGTGGGGGATCTGTTACACTATGCTGCCTTTTTAACAGAAAATTTCATGTGATGCCAAAATCACTGCTTGATAAAACATTCAACCAAAATTCCTAATGAGGAATAAAGTAACCGATAAACAAAGGAAATGCCCTGCCCTTCCCAATCTTCACTTTTGATTTATTTTTTTCTCACCTTTGGAATTTTCCTTAGATTTTCATCTGATACATAGATAGTGAGATGAGTGCTACCTTTTCCAAGACATTTAATAGCATGATGCTCAGATGGTAATTTATTTCCTGTTTACAGCTGTCTGATACTTGCAGATTAGATGCTCCAGCCTAGACTTCGAGTGGCAGAGTTCTGAGAGCATGTTTTGAACATACCCTGACATATATAATTGAGTTCAGCACATAGGACAGCCTCAATTACTAGTTTAATTAAAACAAAACAAAACAAAACAAAACAAAACAAAAAAACAAACCACCACGAAACCAAAAACAGAAAACCCCCCAATAACAGAAAGGATGTAGTTTTGCATTATAATTGAATAGTGCTGCTGTGAATCCTAGTTCAAAGTGCTTCACTCCCTCTAGTTGCTGTGCAGGGACTTGGGGTTCATAACTTGTGTTGTGAATTCTTGTTTGAATCTGACTTTCCAGGGATGAAGACTAGATTTCAAAGATGTTTAGACATGGGAAGAAAGCAATCAGGATTTTCAGAGGCATCTGCACAACTAATTCCTGGGGGTTTATCCTTTATATTGCCATGGGTTTCATTGGGATTTGGGCACCATATGATCTGCAGTGCTGATTGTCACCGCTGCTCTCTCTCCATTATGCTTTGACAAGTAAGCACATCCCTTGCCAGGAACCATCAAGAAGGCAGCTATATCAAGTAATTACTGGTTGCTGAGCACAGGAACACCTTTAAAGAATATAAAGTAGTATCCTTACTGCTCTTTTTCCCTCTTTTGGAATAAAAAGTGAAAAGACCATGAACACATCTTTTAATAAGGTAGGAAAGGAAATAACTGTTCTGCAGCAGATGGTATCTTGTACGTCCCAACCCAGGCTATCTTCCACCTTGTCATGGAGAGCAGCAAGGAACTTGAGTGATTAAAATAGTGCTGGAGATTGTAAGATTATTCACTGGGGTTACATCAGAGGAGGACAATTATGTTGAAACAAAGTGGGGGGGGGGGGAAGCCTCATGTTAATTTGTGCTCCCTTCACCTCAGGCTGATTAGAGTAAATTAACTGCTATTGCAATTAATATGCAAAGTAGATATTCATTATTTTTTCTGATGGCAAATAAAATAATGTATAAATATAACAAAAATAATCTTGAAATATATTCTGTTAATTATGCCTGTAGGTGGTTGCTTGCATTTTGTAAAGCAAACAAGCAAACAGCGTGCTGTTCCCCCTCTCCAAAATGCACAAGGCTGTATTCTGATCCACTCTGCACTCATGTCAGTGTGCATCATTTTTGTTTTAAAATAAAGAAGTTAAACCTTCCTGACATGTAGACACACCATGATATGCTTTCAGACTTGAAGGGTTGTCTACTGGAAAGAGAATCTTATCCTCAAACAGTATCAATTGCTTTAAAAGATATCTCCATCGATAAGTCTTGGTCTGGTACATGTAGCTCCCTTCCCTGCAGAGTGTTAGAAGAGGTGTTCACCATCTTTTCTGCTGTCCCCACAGCACATGTGATATTGTAATGTACTCAGCATTACGCTTGGGTTTTATATTGTTCCTTCTTTTCCTAAAATTAAATAATTAGTTACTTAATAAAACTAATTAGTTAATTAGCTCTAAAATGCAACTGTATGCAGCACTGTGTGCCCAGTGACCTGGAGACTGAGGGGAGCAATACTACTGGAACAGGGGAGGAGTAAGTTAGTGAGCACCTACACAGGTTTGATATATAAAAACCGGTGTGGCTAGGTGCAGTGCATCAAAGATATCCTGGAATCCCGTTTTTCATATATTTTTAATGACATGAGCTATAACTGTCACTTCTTTGAGTGTGAAAATTGTCTTTAAATTGGTATTAAAATTTGTGAGGTAGCTTGGAGAGCTCAGCTGTCAATGCATCAGTTCATGCTGGCATAATCCAATTACTTGCACAAGAGTATAATCCTATACTTGGCCAGAAAAGTGTTTTATTTTATTTTTCTGCAATTCTTTCTTCACTTTTTCCGGTTTAGTAATTTTAGGAAATTGTCTTCCTGTCTAATTCTACATAGGGTAGGTTGGTATTTGAAAGAAATGTTACAGAAAAGGTGTATGCAGGTATCCCCGGGGTGTACTGGCTCCCCCGTCCCATCCAAACCTACTACCTCTTTCTTCTCGTTGTGCTCAGGAGTCAGTGCTGCTGACACATCTCTACATTTTCTGTGTTTCAGAAGAGTAATCAGGAGGTAGATTTGTGCCCTCGCTTCAAAATTGCTTGTGAAATCTCTTATTTGAGTTGCTAATCCAGGAACTGGACTATTGCAGATGACGAAGTGAAACGTGGGGTGAGGAGGTACGGCATGGCCCCGTTTCCTCAGTAACTTGCACCGGCTGGTGCAGACCCACTCAGGTGGGTGATTCAACTGGCCGTTGTGTGTCAGAGCCGCTCTGCAGACGGAGGTTTCCTTCCCTGGGGCAGGTCCTCCCTTCCCCACCAGCCATTCTGGGTGTGGGCAGGCGCCGGGCCCGTGAATGGACTAGGGCAGGAGGGGAAGGGAAGTCATAAAATGGCCTTTAGTTTTCAGTTTTATTAATTCAGTAATGGTTTGTGACTTTCTGGAGTTCTTTCTGTGCTGAATGTGCTGTCATGCTGTGCTTTCCCCCCTGGAGAACAAGCAGGTGTGGAGCAGGAGTCACAGTCTCATAGCTGAAGGTGTCTGCCAGATATAGATAGAGTTATATAGATATATAGATAGATACATATAGATATAAACTTGAACAGTATTTCCCTGAAATAGTCCTTTTTGTTGTTGTTCCGTAACTTGGTGATATCTTCCTATGGCTTGTTGTTTGTGGGTTCTTCGGGGGACAGAGGGAGGGCTGGGTTTTTTTGGTTTTGTTTCAGCCAAATCCCTTCAATCATTTCTGTAAACAAAAATGTATACATAATTTTGTGCTAATACATTTTACCACCATCTTAACAAAAAAAAAAAGAAAAAAACGGTGTGTTTGGAGCAGAAGTGGATGCTGTGCCTCTGGATCGGCTGACAGCCTCTTTAATCCCGCGATTCCCAGGTTGCTTCCTGCAGTCTCTTGTTTAATTCATTACTTATGTTCAAAATTCTGTAACAAGTATGGCAAGTGTATTACAGATACAGCTTTTCTATAAAGTACTTTGTCATGCCAGCACACGTTTTTCACTGTTCTTGAAATGAGACAAGCTTCATGTGGAAAATAGCGGCAGATGGTTCAGTAAGTAAGGATTAGAATGATCTACTCAAATGAAATGGGAAATTTCAAGCCAATAACTCATTTAAATAAATAAATATATATATATATAAGCAAAATTTCAGACATTATTCAGATCTTTCCAGTTTCAGATATGCCACGCACTCATGGCAATTAACAGTTTCCAAAAAAAAAATCTCAAACCATTCATTAATTCTAACAGTTTCTCAAGCAAAATTTAGAATAACAAAGGTAACATTTGTAATCCTTGGGAAAGGTGAGAGAACACAGGATTAGAAGTTGCCTATGAATAGTACGTGAATAAAAGCCACCAGTTTGCTTGCTGATATTGTAAAATCACAACATGTATTTATTAGCAACATCTTAGGTCGTATGGTTTTGGTTGAGAATGTTTTTGCAAAATATATTTTGGAGTAACTACTAACACTGTATATTTCAAGACTCTTTAAGCAGGAAGTACTGTTATAGCCATTTGTAAAACTTTCACCTTTGGAATAGTTGCAAATGTTTTGGAATAAATGGGAGACAGGAAAGGCCACTAAAAGATGTAAAATAACAGGGTTAATCCCTGTTTGTCATGAAGAGTCACAATTCTTTATCAGCTTTGAAACTATTCTAAGAATACAATTTGATTGTCTACCTCCCGTTGATTGAATAGCTATGAACACCAACAAAAATTAAAAAAAAAAAAAAAAAAAGAGGTTGACTGTCAGGTTCTATGCCTGTAGCTTGTAGATGTTGGATCTTAATCAGTATTGTACTAAGAAAAATCAGGTTTTGTTTTCTTCCAGAGGGCAAATTGCCTTGTTAATCTTCTCATATTTTCAGTTGATTATCTGAGTGAATGAAATTTAACTCTGACTAGTTGACATTAATACCAGTTCTGTGATAAGGTTTTGGATAAGGATTTAATACCCACTGACCATATTTTATTTATATATAAATAAAGTCTATATAAATGGAGGATAATAAATGTTTGTCATTTTTCCTATTAAATAATAAGAATTCCACAGGACTGGAAGCCATTATACTTTTCCAACACTGAAGTAGCACCACAGCTTAGCATTTACAAATACGTGACAGAAACATGAATATTCTGATCTTTGTCTACCAAATCATTGCTGACACATAACAAACAAATAGCAGTTCCCCCCATATGCCCCATTCATGTGAGGGGTCGTTAGGGAATGAGCCTTGCCCTGGAGTCATTCAATAACTAGTATCAGAATATAGTTCATCTAATTGGTACCAATACACTAGTTCTCTGAATATGAGACAACAAATATTAATTAAGTATCAATTAATCTCCACTAAAAATTGTCAGGGAAGACAAGAATGTAAGCTGTTGAAAGCAAACTATATGTGACTGTAGACCATCAGGAAAAAATATTTTTTATGGTCACTGTCATAGGCAATAAAGCTGTTTTTAATGAGAGGATAATGCAGCTCTCAGAAGTTATGTCTATTTAGCCATTGCCATGAATTCAAAAGTATCAGAAGGATCACAAAGTAAACTCTAAAAATAACCTCTTATCATAGCTTGACTGAGCAAAAGAAAAGTGACAATACTGCAAATTCCAAGCAGCTGCATGAACTGCTGAGTTATGCCTTAAATTTATGATTATGTGATGGTAAGTGTTAGTGGAATAGAAAGAAAGATGTGGAAATGTGCCTAAATTCCCCCTTAGCTGTACTGTAACTGCTCACTTTCTGATCTGCTGAGCAGGGGAATCCACCTTCATGTCAGTGCTTAGTTGGGGGAAGCTATTCTCAGCTTGGTAAGAGGCATGAACATGTTTTGGAAGTACTCCCAAGAAATGAGGGGCTATTTGGTTGGACCATAGTGTGTGGCTGCAAGAAGCATTTGTTGCCTCTTGTTTTCCTGTTCTGGTGATCTCACTTGGAACAGCTCTGACTTGTTCCTGCCTCAGTATCTGAGCTTCTTTTTGTCATCTGTATCTCTCAGTGCAAAAAAGTGGACAACAGAATGACTCCATATGCAACATTCTTTAATACAAAATGTGTTAAATCTTTTTTCATATCTTCTCACTTGCCATAAAATATCAGAGTAACATAACTTTCCATCCTTTCACTAATGTAGGTGCATGAGTGCACCATGTGTGATGTTTCAATGCTCCAGCTTGATTAAAATCACTTTGAGCATCAAAATACACAGCCTACATTCATTTACTGTTACACTCCCATCAGTATCTACTTATGATTAGATACCACCATGTATAGAAACTTTTTTGTCCTTGCATTCTTCATAGTATGCAGCAAAACTTTGAGGGAAAGTTTATGAAAACACTTGCTAACTAGAGCAGCATGCATGAATGTTTTTGAATTATTATTATTATTTGTACAACTTCTCGGCCACAGTAGAAATATAACAAGTAATGTCACAGGTTGTCGGTGGGCTCTCAGTTATGGCAACCTTTGGAAGTCAAAATTGAAGTCACTCTGTTGTTTATATATTTCTGTTTCAAATCTGCATTCATTGGCTTTATATCCTGCCTATGTACACCAGTCAGTTTTCTAGCAGTTTCATATTAGTTCTAGTAATTAGGCACTAATTAATAGTAGTATTATGAATAATTCTGCCTTCCCAATAGGACTAGCTGCTGCAAATTAAAGGTTAAGAGATCGAGAATGAAGAAACAGCAAAAACACTAGAGCCTTCTCCATAGTGGAATACAACCAATTTCGTTGCCACTTAACCAAAATTGAGTACTCTTTCGTAACGCCTTAAGAAAAATTTGATCTCAGAAGAGATAAAATAATGCAGATAGAATATTTCCAAACTAATTTCAGACATGATTCTGTATAAATCATGCTTTCCTTTTTCCTTCTATTAACTTGATAACTCATTGTCTATGATCTTAGTTTCAGACCAGACATTGTGTTTGGTTTTGGTTTTTTGGTTGAGTTTGTTCGTTTGCTTATTTGTTTGTTTTATTTAACTTGCAAATACAGTTTTGGGGAGAAAATTATTTGTTTAGTTGGCAGTTAATGGGGAAGCAGAACTGCCTGTTTTCTTTACTTGCTGTCAAATGCGAAGGTGAGGCATGGCATCAAATAATTTTGTTGTTGCTGACATTAAGTAACACTCCAGCTAGGAATCAGTAGTGGTGAGGTTATGGGCTCTGCAGACCTGCATAAATATGTGCCGTTAACAAACCTTGCATGGACTGGCAGTGTCCAAACCAATCTTTCCAGCAGAAGATATTTGATCAGAAACTCAGGTTGTTGTTGACAAGGTCTAGTATTCACTTCAGAATTTACTACCTTACTGAAAACATTAAAGAAAGGAGATTTCTAAACAGGAACATGGAAGTGTTGGGTGAGACTCTTGGGGTTTTTTTTTAATTTCATTTTGAACAGCTGTTATACTTTGGGTAGTTGTTTTGTTTTGTTTTGTTTTGTTTTTTTCTTGGTGAGCCCTGAGTACCTCCTCATTGCTGTTCACAACTGGAATCGTCAATTAGATTGAAGTAATTTGCTAACCTGCAAAGTTTACTGCTTCATCCCAAAGGAAAGCTGCATGTTGAGATAAAGATTAGCTCTGTCCCTTGCTGTCAAATACAGGCTGTCTATTTCCTATTCTACACTGAACTAAATAGCCAGATGCACAATTTAAACTAGCTTAAGGATTCATTGTGTTAACAGTGTTTGCTTGTGTAGATCAAATATGAAATGTATTTGCTCCCCCTTGGCATACGGTGAAATCATTAGCATATGTAAATATTGCTTTAAAGTATATTTTTTATATAAATTGCAATTTTATATGTATATTTAAAATATAAATTTAAAGTGTAATTTCTGACAAATTCGTTGTTCTACAACATAGCCTATGTCTTCATCTAAGATCATCTTCAACTTTGAGGTCCCTGATTATTTAGTGATTTAAATGAAAGCTTTGAGAACAGTGGTATTGAAGAACATACTAACACAGTCCCTTAGCACAGCATCCTAGATGTGACTTTTCATAAGTGTAGCCAAACAACATGCTTAGATGAGAAAGTAAGAATAAAACAAGCATAGAATAGTAGTCCCCACAGCAAACCTGTCAGCTTCCAGTGGTGTACAGTATTGTGATTTTCAGAGTTAGAAACATCATTGCATTTAATAGCCACTGATGTATTCTTCTCCCATGAATTTGTTGGAAAGAAGAAATTCCCATCCTTGCTGTTGACTGCAAATTCATCAGGACTTTAAATCATCAGTTTTCAAAACCGGGATCTGAAGCATTTGGGATCTAGAGAGTACACCCCTAAATAGAATCCTAGCCTTTCTTTCTTCAGGTCTGCCTGTGAAGGAGGAGCCCTTAGAGTCCTAAAGCTTGCACACTGTGGATTTTTGATTAATTTCATATAATCCTATATAATGATGATTATTGTAGCATTTTCTGTATAAGATGGATGAGACAGGTTCTCAAATGCCAGCTATTACTGACATTTAATCTGGTATAGGTCATAAAATACCAAGGAGGAAGAACAGTTATAATTTATTTTCCGCATTAATAATAAATTTTAAATAAATTAATAATGCAAAAATACTGCCTTTTTCATTCTCTGTAACTCTAAATAGAAAAAGTTCGTTGACAAATCACAAATTTGAAGAGCAAGCATTCTTAAAATAGATATCTGTATTGTGATAGATGTAGGTGATGTAGAAAACATGATTTTAAATCTCTGACAAACTGAACGGGTAAATTTTTTGCATTTCATAGGGCCACACAGTCGATATAACTAACGTTTCTCAAACTGGGTCGAAAGAGCCATGTCTCAAATTCTGGGAAAGAAAAGCCACTGGAGAAGTGGAATTGTGTTTGGGCAATAATAGCCTCCTGTGTCTAGACAGTAATTTTTAAAAAGCAAGTTACTGCTAGTGCTGTCCTGATTTGCTCCGTAGCTGAACTTAGCTCTAGGACAAAAGTTAAACCTACCACACGCCAGACTGCTTTCCTGTTAGCCTGTGTTTCATCAGGCTGCAAGTCAGACACACTTTCAGGGGTCGTCTTCTTTCCCTACAAGTACTGAACAATTAATGAAAACTTTTTTTTTTTTCCCCAAAAGAATTAATTTTTAAAAAGTAATTTTAAAATTTTTCTCCTTTCAACTAAAGGAAATGGTTGTTTATTAAATGGAAGAAAAAATAGGGTCTGACTGCATATAATAACATCTTGTGAAAATTAAATAGCTTCAGGAAAAGTACTGTGTTTATTTTTTCTGTGAAAGAGTTTCAGTACAGTACTAATTAAATCTTTGAAAATAAGTCTTTGAATGTTTGTATTCTGCTGAGTACTTTTGTTCAACGTAAATAGTATGAAAGGTCAAGTGGCACCATTTACTTGCTCCGGAAATCATTCATAGCAGAATAATAAAAAATATTACCTTAAAAATACATATCTCTAGTTGAGTTTGAAAAAGAGCATATATGTCAGTCCCTGAGTTTCCAGTGAAGAAACAGAATTTTAATTTTCAGTGGCAACATTATTTCACTATATCTTGTATATCTGATAAAATATACAGCAGTTGAAATTAACCATCTAATCCTCAGATATAATTACTCAGAAGAATCCAAGAACTATATTCATCATCACATTCTCTCCAGGCTCAGAGTTACAGAATTAAGTATATCTAACAGCAGTGTGTGCATGATTTGGATGTAAACACACAATTTATGAAGATATAAAAGTCTGTGAAATAGTTTTGGTTTTATATATACTGTTTTTAAAATATTATAAAGACTTCTTGGTACTATTTGGCTGTCACATTAAAAGTCTACTTAAGTGATGATATAAAACCGCGTTACTTGACAGTTTGAGTGTCTTCATAAAATGAATTTCCTCAGGGGATCAACACAGCAATTTGGCACAGCAGGTTTGTGATAAACTGGGAATAATCAGTGTTTCTTCATTCTTATTCTAATTGATGAGCTTGTAGTAACACAGGGACAAGTACACATACAGTCTGAAAGGACTCTCCTTCCATATTTCTGCATCTGATTTAAATCTGAATGCATACATTTTCAAATTAATGGCAATAACTGGACAAATTAAATACTAATGTTCAGGGCCCTTAATGAATCCATGAATACATCTGCAATGTGTTTTTCAATTAAAAATAACAGTTATTTAACAGTTATTAAAAGTTTGCATATATTTAGGAAAAAAAGGGACATAAAAGGTATAATGTTATTGACTTCCTCTAATTTCTTATTGGGAATAAATTTTGAAAATTCAGACAACATGCTTTTGTTCAGAAGAAAGAGAAATACAGTGAAAATGCACCATTGCTGCACAAAATTACTCAAGGTAATTACATGGCTTTAATGAAGGGATATTGAATTGTATTTAGACAGCAGATTAAGCAAGTATAAATCTGATATATGCTAAGGGATGCAGGTTTTCAAGAGTATGCCTCATAGCTTTAATCTTATTGGTGGGGGAAAAAACTCCTGGGTTTAACTATTTTGACAAGAATGAGTGTAAGACAAATTTTCTTTTCATTTTTATCCTCTAGCAAAACCTATGAATTGAATTTTCATTTCTGTGGGTGTTTGTCTTTGATATATTGGTGTTATATCCCAGGCGTACATTTTTTTAGCGTGTACAGAAACTCGCACCTATTCACAAGTGGAGCAAGAAGAATATGGTACGGTTGATATGGGTTTGCTACATATTTACTCAGAGTGTGAAGAAGTATAGCTTGTGAGAGAAAATTGAAACTGAAAAGATATCATAAGATAGAAAGTTAGCTGTACGTCTTACTATTATATATTATTCCTGCTGCACCCAGAGATGGGAGACAGCTGCACTGGAGTGCCTTTTGCAGTTACCTTCCTGCAGAGAAAGCATATTTGTGTGGAAAAGGGAGGGAACAAAACTTTTTAACAGTCATTATGACCTTTGAAAAAACTTTATTTTATGTATATTTGGTTGCCATTCTGAAGACAAAAGAAAGTGAAGGCATTTATCCCCTCAAAAGTGGAAAGGATCAAACTTGAAAAGAATCTGTGCAGGATTTTGTTTTGATAAGCTAAAACAATAGTAGAGCATGGTCACAGCAATGTAACAAATCACAGTCCTGAATTATCATATTACATTCACTTTATAACATCTATGGAAATGCATATTTCTATGTGTCACAGGAAATTATATTGGGGGAGGTTCTGTTGATGGCAAACTAATTTGGCTTTATACTAGGCATATTTCTATAAGTGGACAGTTTTACTAGGGTGAAAAAAAAAAGAAGAAAAATAATTGTAGGATTTTTCTCTTTTCCCCCATGTTATGCTGCTCTGTTCAGTAAGAACTCCACAGATTATGAAAATTTATAGCTACTTTAGCAGTGAACTGGATTTGCTCTTTTTTTAATCTGTCCCCAAATTCACAGCTATTTGACCCTGTGCTGCTCAGGTTGCCATCCCTGTTACTGCAAATAAGAAAACCGTTGTTTGAACTGGTGATTTCTGTGTGAAGAGAAAGGTATATTATTACAAATGTCCCCCCTAAGGCATTTGGGTTGAGCTTTTGCTGATTTTGCCCATGTTCTGTTCTGCAACAAGCAGTGATTCGAGCTTTGCTCTGTGTGGTGAAAATGACTTATCTAACTGGGTTTTACTTTTATCTGCAGCTTGGCTCTGCACTGCTGCCTGCGTGGCACTAAATCTGCAGCTCTGTATGAGAAGACACCATTATTATTTTACTCTTATGCACTCATTGCCAGGATTCCAAAATATTAGGAACATTTGGAATGTATATCCCCCTTTACATTGCAGAAATCACAGAGAGGCTTTAACAGAATTTCACTCCTATGTAGCCCAAAAAGCATCCACCCAATATATCCTTCCAAAACCAGCTGCAAAAACTAAGGCACGTTGCTGGAGAGCCTGCTGGTTTCCAACCCCCCTGAAATAGCGTGGATTTGCAAGAATTTATCCTCAGGGTGATGGGTGCTGCATTGGGCTAGAAAGTAGCAGGGAGAGAAGGGACCCAAATGCCCAAATCCAATGGCTTTTACGTTTCTGCCCCAGGGGAAAAATTTGCCTTTGCCCCAAATCTGGCAATTATTTTAAATATGGATGTGTAAGGAAGTAGAAGTAGTACATGAGAGTTGTCTGGTACACTAAGGGCCATGGCTCATTTACTACCAAAAATGGGCTAAATCTGAGTGTGGCTAATTTCTTTTGCTTTAGATACAGATGAAAAAGAAAGCTACTGAATCCAGGAATCAACTGAAATATCAACAGAGGGGAAAATGTTCCTGGACCATGCTGTAAACCATGCTATTAATTAAATGCAATGTAAATTAAATCAAATCATGTTAATTTTGATTAAATGCAGTAGAAATCAGATACAGGACTGAGAATCCAGTAGGTAGATCCATTTAGCAAATCCATAAGTAGTAAGCAGATCCTGATACCATAAGCTTTAATTTACAAGCAGAGCATCCCACAGATGTTTTCACACAGTCTTTTTAATTAGATGTTTTGGTCACCTTCCTTGAAGAAGGTTCCCTGTTCACCACAGTGCCCATCATTTTAGTTAGCCTACAGTGTGTCTCTCTGTGTTTACATTTTGTCCTACGGTATATCTGGCTGGTGCCACTCAATGCCAGCGGTCTTCTCAGGTTTTAAACCAATTAAATTGCACCCCACTTCTGTTACTCAAACTCAGAGTTTTTTCCCACACCGTAATCCCTCTTCTAAATTGGAAAAAAACCTCCAACTTGTTGTCACTCCTTCGTTTTCCCAAGAACAATGGAATATCTTTATTAGTTTTCTGTCTTTGTAATGATTCCTTCAGTGTAATTTCTGGAAACTACCACTCTTTTGACTCTTGGCTCCTTTTGAGGTATGCTATCAACTATTTTACTTTAATCTAGGTAGGTCTGGTCCATGGCAGTGACTTTGTCTCAGAAAGCAGCCTTCTTTCTATATATGCTATATTAATTTACCTCTGATAAATTTGCATTTCAGTTGAATCTTCCCTGTGAACTGCTCAACCCTTTGTCATTCTTCCCTTCAAAATCGGCCCCAGCAATTCCTGCCTTCTTAAGTTTAAGCTAGTGGACCTGTAATTACTTCAGAAGAACATCCTTTCTGGTTCTTCAGCTTAAGTAGAAGGTGCTACACTTTAAATGTGTGTGTATTTGTAATCTTTATCCTTTTGCTACCAAGTAGCGCTTACACTAACACATCTTTATCTCTGATAAGAGAAGACCAGAGGAAGAGAGAAACAAATGGAGAGGCAAAAGATGGTATTTTCCCTGGCATTGCCATTTGACTGCTATGTAGCAGCTGGCACGGTTGGGTCTCATTGACAGCAGTCTTAACATGAGCTTTAGGTGAATCTATGGGATACCATGTCTTCCCTCCTGCAGAACAGGGAAGGTGTGTAATTTCGATACACCTATGATTAAAGTGTTTTGGTACCTGAGTCTATTTAGCCTCCACTCTTGCATTTGTTCTTAAACCACACCATACTATCAGGGATGACGGTTTATCTTTCTGCACCTCTGTCCTGTTTGGGCATGCCTGAAACTGCATTTTGCTTCCTCTCATAAGGGATTGATGTTACTGTACAATAACACATTCCTCTTCCATAGGTCCGCTGAAGGAGCACTTGAGGTTTAAAAACCAACCTGAGAATTAAAGAAGCAATAAGAGGTGGGAACAGGCTGGCTTGTGAGTCTACAGGGAACAGTTTAGAGCCTAAGGCCTGGCAGCTGAATAGATGAGCTTGTGGACATGGTGACAAGTGTACCTCTTCCCTATTACAAAGAGTAATGAGAGACTGAGGAGGGAAATAAAGAATAAAAAATAATGGCACATGAATACACTCAACTGTGAAGCACAGTTCTAAGTGTCAGGAAAAAATTGAAGACTACTTCATGACACCTTATAATATTGTTCCATACATGGGTGGTAGGGTTTTTTTCCAAAGAATTTTGCCCCCCAAACGTCTGATTGTGCTATACAGTATCTGGCTTCTTAGGTGCATCAGAAATTGTTTTCAGTCATCCAAATGCCCAAATGTAGCTTTACAAGAAAAAACATATTTCTTTCTCAGTTAATTAAATAGGTGGGTTATGAATGTGGGGACTGATACTTGAAAAGCAAAAGGAAGTGATGAGAAGCTGCTGGACAAAACCAATGGTGGTAAGAGAGGCATATAACGTTGGCAGCTGAACTAAGACAGTAACTATCTGGGTCTGAAAGGAAGTTTCTGTGAGGACAGATGTCTTCTGTCGTGAAAGAACAGCAGACCTTTTGAGGCCCTCCATGCGTGTTTTCTGGGCCTGATAATGAAGGCAAGATGAATCTGTGACCACGGGTATGAGAACAGGGACTAGGAAGTTCACAGTCACTTTTGTCTCATGATGGCATTCTTCTCCTCTGGAATTAGTTTTATTTGGTAACGTGATATTGCTATTTGCGGTCGGTGGGTTTGTCAGTTGAGTATATTTTAAAATGTTATAGATATTTTGTTGCTCAGATATGGAGGGAATATTCCTTGTGTTTTCCCAGTTGAAACCAAACTCTTTTTGGAAAACCTCCAACCATAACTTTTTAAGACTAAGTTGTTAAGTTATGAAATGGGTTGTATTTCATAGACTGGTGAAAGTCAGCTAAACCCTGGGAAATCAGCAGAGGGAGGAGGATGTATGTAATAGCGGGTGAGAGGATGACTGTAAATCAGCAGTGTAATAGAGCTGTGAAAATAGCGAATGTCATCCAGTAATGGCTGAATCTACAGCTGATTCAGGGAAGTTGCAGTGCTATTGTACAGACACCGGTGAACTCCTGTCTGGAACAGCGCATCCAGTGCTGACCGTGCTTGTTCAATAACATGACCTAAAATTGGAATAACTGCATAGAAGGGCAACATAGAGACTCTTATGAGATGAGAAAGACTGACCTCCTTTGCTTATCTCTAGCTCCTAGGTAGAGAGTGAAAGATTTTGATCGCCATCTAGAAATACCTTTGGAGGGGAAGACAGGTGAAAAGAACTGTTTAAGCCCAATAAACATGCTGCAGAAATCAGTAGGTATAATTTAGCCTTGAAGATATTGTCATTAGTTAGATGTAGATTCCTAACTGTTGGGACAACAATGGAACCATTCTGGAAGAGCTTCTGGATGGAACATTGGATGAAAGCAACTAAGTACTTTTATGAGTTTAGGAAATTTGAGAAAAGAGTAGTATAGGATGCCTGCAAAGCACCTGGACTTGATGAAGAAGATGGCCCTTTTTGTTCTTGATTAACAATGGGCAGAACATGGGGTCTGTACAGTTTCAAAGAGCTAGGAGACTATTCAGAATTTCTATGCATGAAGAAGTCTGTAGCTGTCAAAAGATAACATGCCTTAATAAAATTCAGTAAGTGCTAATGCATAGTGCTTGGGCTGTACAGGGAACGCACATAGTCAGTATTCCTGCTGAAATTGCTCTCTGAATTGATAAAAGATTTCATCACTCCCTGCTGAAAATGGAGAAGCAAATCCACACCATTTGTGAGCAGGAAAATTAGTCTTGAGCTGAAATAAATACTACTACAGTGTATCCTTAAGAACTCCCAAGGTGAAGGAAATACAGTGTAATTGTGGGTCAGCTTCATGTGGTATAAATGCAGTTCCAATTTAAACCTCATTCTAAAAATCTGCATTAGTCTTTAAATACAAAATTGCTTTTCAAGATTACATGGTAAAGCATTTAATTTTCTTAATTTCGTTTTCAGTACGCTTTGATCATATGGCACCAGTTAGGCAACTACTTTCTTGCCCTGTCTTTTGCTTCTACGTTAAAAGATAAAGTTTTATTATTGTCAGTCTCCAGGAGTAGAGTAATTATTTTAAAAAGGAAAAGAATGTCATTTATACATGAAGTCATGCTAGCTTCCTTAGCACAAATGATGTTAATGTAAAACAGGTATTTAGAAATGACCCTGCATCCCTGCAAGCTGGAGAAGCATCTTAAATTAGATATTCTTTACTGCATCTGTTTGTTATTGACATACGAACGTTTTATTTCTTGTCTGATCTGAAAAGAGACTGTAGTTGTAAAAGGCAAATAATTATTATTTCTAACTTGTGTATTGGTCTGTTTTGTGACATCCCACAGAAATGTTGTCTTGTATAAGAATACTGTGCACTAATCAATCAAGTAGTCAGGCTGAAGTCAGGCTCCGGGCCTTTGTAGCTGCTGCGTGTATGTGTGTGTGTTCGTCAGCACAGAGGGGCAGGCGTGTGCCTGGTCGCAGCACAACCCGTTTGGTTCTGTGAGTGCGAAATGAGCTTTAGTTTGATTTTTTGAATCTCGAGATACAAAGTTCCATTAAATAACCTAAATCAAATCCTCAAAAGTGGAGAGTGTAGACTAGAGTGCATGTAACATTTTAACACCTTATTTTAAATGTAATAGGTGTTGGCCTTGTTATTGCTGATGAAATACATATATACATATATATAGGTGTATACACATATATATACACACAGTTCTTTGGCTGTTTTCATTCCACATTAAACATTTGCTTTGCAGACATAATTTTTAATTTGCACATCGTCTCTAGTGTGCACATTTTGATTTATGTGGACCTGAATGTTAAGTATGTGTTTTTTAAAATGTTCTTAAAGTACAGCTGGGATACAGAATTGCAATGGAGAACAAGACAGGAATTCAAAATTATTCTGATAAATAGAAATCCCTGTCAGGAATGGAGTTATCCCTCAGGAATGCTATAGGTAAAGTTTATTCTGCCTTACGGCCTGGTGATGGACTACATGACCTTTCAAATTCTCCTCAAGCCCTATTTTATGATTCTGTGATCAATTCATTTTGGCATTTGACAGCTGCTGTATATATACTATAAATAATTCTACTGCCTCCAATACTTTTAATGATTTTTTACTTTACATATTTTGCACATGAAACACATTGACTGCATTTAAAATGTATTCTTATTGATTTGAAGATGGTAATAATAAAGGGGATGGGTCTCATTTGGCTATTTAGCAAACATGTATTCTTTGCAGCCTAAAACATACTACAACGCTGAATTTCTATAAGAGGTTACAAGGCTATAAATTACTACTCCCTAACATAAAGATACTTCAAGGTTTATATGCTGTTGATCCAATGTTATTCCCATTAGTGGTAATAACTAGGAGATAATTCACTTCATTTGGAAAATGAAATCCTGATTCTCAAAGTAGTTTTAGTAACACTCAGTCTGGAATCAGATTATTCTTTATAGGCTGTTAAAGTCATGGCAAGGTGGTCTTCAGATTGCAAGTGTAATTTAGTCTCACAAATAGGTAATCTTGTTAAAATATTGTCAGGTTAATCAAAATTGATTTGTGTGTACTAAACCCAGTGAATGCTAATCAAGTATCAGGTTAGGAAGCTTTAGCAGCAATTTTAAGTCTTTGATAGTTTCCCATTATTCTTGGATGGAATGACTCATTGGATTTGTGGAAGCATTTTAAAGCCTTTTCCAAGACTGGACACAAATGCACTACAGACTAAAGCATCTTCTTTAGAAATATATTATCAAAAACCTGACTGTGTGGATCACTGTATTCGTTATGCCATATATGCAATGGATTTTTCTCCAAACCATGTAAGTGCTTTGTGGTTTTGCCATTCTTTGTTATTTATAAGTATCTTGCCTTTTTTTTTATAAATAATGCTAAAGAGATATTTAAGATTGTAATGTAGTCTCTGTACATATGAATGTCAGCCATTTAAGAAAAGTATTACACGGTGTATCAGTGGTGTAAGGGAATGCATTTAGAACTTCTGTATGTCCTGTTTGAAAGAAAATTATGTGAAATTGTGAATTTGTTAGAAGATGTGGTGATTTTTTTTTTTTGTAATTATATGATTATCAATATGGGTTATATGGGTTATTGATAGATGAACCCCCTGAAATGATGAAGAACAAAAACTTACTTTGCACAAAGCCACCAGGAGCTTTGCACTCTGCTGACACCCTTTGAAACTTACAACATCTTATTTTCTTTCAACAGAAAGCTTTTCTTTACAGACTACGGGAATGCTGCCAAGGTTGAGAGATGTGACATGGATGGAATGAACAGGACATGGATAGTAGACTCTAAAATAGAACAGCCAACTGCTCTTGCGCTAGACCTCGTCAATAAATATGTGTACTGGGTTGACATATATCTGGATAGCGTGGAAGTTGTTGACTATCAAGGGAGAAAGAGGCATACAATAATTAAAGGCAGACAAGTAGGTATTTATTTGCATATAAGTAAAAAGTAACTATATCAATAAATAAATGTACCTAATGCTAACAGTTACAGTAATTTCAGATTTTTTTTTGTCTTTTTAGTTCAAATGCATTAGACAGTAAAAGATTCATCTGCATGTTTTGTTTTATTTGCAATTTAGCCTGTTTTGCAACCTAGGGACAAGCTTCCATGCAGTGTCTCATTAACAATGCACCATGTAAGTCACACCCCTCCTTGTAAAAGACTTCAAGAGGGAAAATATGGGGCAATGGAAAGATGCTAGGGGTTAAATTATTAATGGCAAGAAGATATCCTTGCCAGTTCCGGAAGGAGAGACTAACAGGCACAAGAATGTGAAAGAAACAGAACAGCAAAAGCTCTTCACCTTTTGAATAGTTTGAATCTGGATGCCTTTAAGTCGTATTTTGTTGATGGCAATGATGCTTTTCGCAGTTCATCCAGATGTTCAGAGTCATAAATACAAATGCTGAGACTGTATGAGTCTTTCAACAGGAGTATATCAATCCGTAATTGTTGCTTCAGCTTGGCGAGCAGGGAAGTAGGTAGCTGGGAAAGGAAGGGTTCCCTGGCAGTTGTGAGGCTTATGTAAATCAAGGGAGAATTAGCAAAGACCAAACTGTTCTTGGTTGCTACTTGGATTCCCAGAGCTGGTCTGGGTACCGTGAGTACATCTGCTTCTGCTGGAGGTTAAACAGAGTGTGGAAAAATGTGCAGGCAGAATAAGTGGTTTACCTGTTCTGCTGTCGTTCTTCGCTTGCTTCCAAGTCATCACTGCCTACCAAGAGAAAACTGGTTAGCATAACTACCATTTAAAAATAGGCAGAAAATGTGACAAAAAACAGTCTAGGTCACCTGGCTAAATAGCAAACGCCTTCCTATTTTCCACAAAATTACTCCCAGTCTTTAGCCAGTTGTTCTCGAATAAAATATCTTGTAATTTTTAATTTTTTTTTTTTTTTTAGCCAGGTAACATTTTGGAATAGATACTTAAAAAAAAAAGCCTTTTTCAGAAGCAACTAACAAATACTTTTACATGCTTGTAACTGAGTTGTACTGGTGTCACAGGAGAGATGCTTGTTCTTTCTCTTCTTTTGGCAATTTAGATGCAAAAGACAATTCTTTATCAAGTTCAGAGGGATGCTTTCTTCTCTAAACTAGCTAGGAAAGGAGGAGGACGTCTGTTTCTTTCAATATGGGTGAAGGGTATTAAAAAGTTTGCTCTTTTAGTTGGTCACTGCTATCACAGAAGGAGAAGTGTGTTGGTTGTCTTTCCACTCAAATGAAAGAATAGGTGATATCACTACTTTGTGTGCTTGCTTTTGCCAGGATTTAGAATGACAGTTATTCCATGTTACTCCTCACTAGTGCAAGGAAAGAGCAGACCAGAAAACTATTCTCAAGTAATTTCAGGGATTAAAGTTTATTTCATAAGTACAAGCTATCAAAAGATAAGCTTTCCAAATGATATGGGGTTTTATGACTGATGATCTGTGTGGCTTTCAAAAGACTACTCTTTGTAGCAAAAAACATTTCCATTCATGCGTAAGATAGCTGGAAAGCTTCATGGGAAGTAAAAACCAACAAATGCATAAATTAAATACATATAATTGAGTCATTATAAAATACATCATAAAAAGAATCACAAGTTTTAATAATGTAAATATAGGAAAGCTCTTATGGGAGTTCAATAGTAATACTTTAAACTGAGTGCAAATGGAAATAGGGAAGAAAGGATTATAATGCAGAGAAGAATTCAACAATTTCGTACAGATGCATCATTACTTTCAAGGCTGTTTTCTTTTCCATCTTACTATAAATGGATTGGATTTCTAGTGGGTCTTAATCAAATATTTCCATTGATCTCAATTTTTTTTTTTTTTCTTTTTTCTGGGTAAGGGCAGAAGACAATAGCAAGATTTGGCCAACTGGGGGGTAATTTCCAGAAAGGACTGAGATATTTGAAGCACAACAGGGGTTTTTTGTTTGGTTGGTTGGGTTTTTTTGGTGATGTATGTCTGAATTTGTGAGTAAATGATCTAATAAAGTAGGTAAATAAATGAGCAATAAATGAGGTAAATAATTTGTGGTGAACAATTTCTTGATTAAACTAATAAGATATTCAGCTTGTGAATATCTGAACATCTGCCAACAAATTATCTTAAATTTGTTCAGCTTTCAAAATTGTCAGGGAGATATTTTACGTTTTCTAAATCTATAAATCAAGCACAACCACTAGATTATCGAACACTTCATGTTCAAGCTGTGATTGGCTAACTAACTAATGGTAGGTAATTTCTAATCAATGTACCCAGACACATCACAGATTAATACAATTTTAGAATTCACTTTTTGAGAAACAAGCAGTACTGTGTGACCACAGCCATATTCAAAGACACCAACACAAAAGGAAAACAAGCATAGCTGAGCGAATTTTTTTGTTTATTCATTTATTTACTTAAGAATATATTCACTGGGTATATCTCACACTATTTCCCTTGCTTTGATTACGACATAATAAAAAAATACATCAATCCAACCTATAAACTGTTTTAAATATCTATATTTACTGTATTTATTAGTTTATGCTAGTTAATATTAGTTAATTTATCTTAGTTATTAGTTAATATTAGTTCATACTAAAATAAGCTGTTGCACTTGAAGTATGGAGCAGTTTTTAATTTAAAATAGAAACCAGGAAATTCAGAGGATAAATGAATTTGGATTGCTAAATATTTTGATTTTTCTGCCTTTCTTCTACAAAGCTTTTCTATTTATAAACTTCAGACTCCAAGAATTTGAACTATACTTGTAGCATAGTTTGTGTTTATTATTTACAAATATTTATCAGCATATTCAGAAATCCTTTTGTACAGTTTAACAGGTACAATTCACAGTAATGTTTGATGTTTACAAATCATAGATATACCTATAAATATTCAGCTAAAATAATTATATCATTTTTTCTTTTCCAGATCAGGCATCTTTGTGGTTTAGCAGTATTTGAAAGCTATTTATATACAGTTAATTCAGATAACCTCACCATTTTACGAATAAACAGATATAACGGCACCGATGTTCAGTCTCTTGCTAGACTTGACAATGCTAAGGAGATCCGTGTATACCAGAAAAGAACTCAAACAGCAGGTAAGATCAAAATTCCTCTTTCTGGGAAATGTAAAACCAGATATTAGGTATCTACCAGATATCTCAGAAGATGCAGTGAAAATTTGTTACTGTGGCAAAACTCTCTGTTGCTTCTTCATCTGCCCAGTTTTCTACATGCTTACTGCCCATTTTCCTGCGTCTCTAAGCTCATAACACAACTGCTTCCCCAGCATTCAGCTTGAAGAACCGCCAAAGAGCCCTGGTCTGCAAATTTTCAGGCTGCACACACTTAATGCTTTCAGAATTTAACACCTTCAGAATTGTTAGATGTCCAATACTGTCCACACGCTTGGCCCTCAGACCTTAGAGACTCCTGGTTTCTCTGGGCCTGCTTTTTCAGACAGTCTGCAAACCTCAAGAGAGCCCTTGTCTTCCGGGTTGCCAAAAAAGCATGGAGATGTGGGCAGCTAGCCTGCCTAACTGCCAGCACAGCAGTTGATGAGATAGGAAATTGCTGTTAAGTTTTCCTTGGTTTATATAAATATCGTCTTTGCCTTTTTGTGAAAGAAATCTTCGTTTTTGTCTAGAATGAAAAACTCTTTATAATATCAGAATTTTTGGCAGAATAGCAATTTCTGAGGTCCGTAGTCCTGTATGACTCGAATCATGACTCTGATCACATACTTTCTGCATTCAGAACAGCAGTCAGATTTGTGTGAACTTTGTGCAAAGATAGCAAGATCCAACATGTTTACAGTGATACTGATCGAGAATTTTTTAGTATTAGTGATAGCAATAAATCCTTAACATGACTGCTTGGACTGAAAAGCTAACGCATCAATTCTAGAAATCAACATCAATATTATTAAACAGACTGACTGCTTTTAGAGAAGTTTCTGAAGTGGTAACAAACTCTAAATTGATGTAGACTGGGTGAACTAATTTTCACCCTATAGCTGAGGGCATTGATTTGCAGATGTCAGTGTGTGAAGGAGGTTGCAAAGACTCTCTCCTTGCTGTAGGCCCCCCCTCTTGTACCCCTGAGGGAGTCAGAGAGGTTGAGTAGAGGAGAGACACGAGCACAATGTAATCTTTTATTACATCCTGTGATTACTCTGTTCTTCTTGCCCTTTGTTTGCTCTGCTACTTCTTTTGTTTTGAATGGACATGTTTGTTGCTTGTCAAGATTCGCTCTAAAGGCTGTCTCAGCTTGGAAGAGTTTCTGTATACCTTTAAAAATATCGACCTTAAACCACTTGGTTACTTTTTTTTTAAAACAACTAAAAAGCTTGAAGGAAAGGAGAGAGAAGAGGAAAAAAAATTTTGAGCTAAAATACTGCTGGCCTGTTTTAAGCCAGCTTAGTAAATGTAGGATAGCAAGATAGATTTTGTTTTCATATTGGATTTACCTGAACAAGTTTTAAAAAAATAATTTGATATATTAGTCTGCTAATTTGAACCGTGCATTTGAAAATATGAAGTCAAGGGAAAGGAATTCTTAGGCTTCTTCAGCTCGATTTATGTCCCAACTGTACAAATATGGAAAAATGCTACAAGGCTTGTTCTGTTCTTTACTTTCTGCACAGGCATCTGCCCCAGAAAGGTGCTGTCTAATGGCATTGAATGAATAGCAAACTGTGTTGGCATGGGGTTCACTCTGTTCCCAAAAAGCCAGCCAATCAACCAACCAACTAAGTGAACCAAAGCAACAAATAAAAACAGGGAAAAGTGTCAGCTATCCCGGGGGAGTGCTGCCTGGCAAATGCCGTGCAGAAGCGTATTCAAAAAGGGGCGATGGCATATGACACTATAGGGTGTGGCTTGATAGCCACAAGATGGCCCTTTGGATTACTTGCCTGTTTTGGATATCATCTTAAAAAAACACCTTATTTTGTACTTATATTCTGGGGAAAGATTCATCGTGACACAAATTCCTTTCTTTTTCCTGCCTAAACTTTCTACATGCTGATGCTGTAAGTGTCTTGCTTTAAATGGATTTCAATCGTGCTGTTTTTCACTCACCATAGTCCGAAGCCATGCATGTGAAGTGGACCCATATGGAATGCCAGGGGGATGTTCACATATCTGTCTGCTCAGCAGCAACTACAAAGCACGGACTTGTCGCTGCAGGACGGGCTTCATCTTGGGAAGTGATGCCAGGTCATGCAAAAGTATGTTATTTAAATCAAAGGGTCTGCCAGCTGCTCATATTTCAGGGTATAGTTCTTGGTGTTATTTAACATGCTTATCAATAACAGTAGAAATCACTTGGGCCATTTTTGGATAAGATTTGTTTGCAACACATACCTGATGCTTTGTTCATATACTCATTCTTTCCCTTAAAATGATTTGATTTGGCTTAGTTCATAGAGTGACAAATTAAACCACGGATGCTAGTAAAGAATTCTAAAAGTTATCACAGGTTTTAAGCTGATCATTCTTACTCTTTCTTTATATACTATGCATTCTCACAGCACATAGGTACTGAAGTGCTGTTAAATAGTTTGTCACACCTAATTTCTGCCCATACAATCAACTTGTAACTCAGGAACAGACCATTCATGTGAATAAGTCAAGCAAGGTTTTTCTCGTAATACCTGTGAAAGCAAGTTTGATTTGTATAACTATGGTTGTACCTAACGTTAGGTGTACACAATCTGTTGGTCACCTACAGCCAACAGAACAGTCCTGAAAGTTTTGAGGAATACGTATTTTTGCCTAGTTTCTTGATCAAATGGCATCAATTTAGTTCAGATGAAAGGCATGCAGTTAGATACTTTGATGGATGCTGGTAGATGGATATATTTGACCGCAGTCAAACTTCATACAGTTTTCACTAACAATGCCAACAAAAACACCTGAGAGGCCTTAGGAAAAGCATGTATCTTAGAGGCTTTTAAAAGGTATATTGTTTTACTAAGGATCTAAGGAAATTTATAAGTATCTCTAAGGAAAGAAAATCACCTTACTAAGCTTCAGTTATTTGTAATTAACCTACTTGATTAAATTGTAAAAATCTCCTCAGCAATAGGAAATACTGGTATCCATGTTTTATATTGTGGTATGAAAGAACAGTGTCTATTGATTTGTTGTATTCCTTCCCATTTGGAAGAAATTTACTGTAATCTTTTGTCTTGTTTGTTTCTGAGACACTTCAGGTGAAAAAAAATGGTGTTTTGTATTTGCTGGAGTTTATGGTCTTTTTAGATTTAATGATTACTTCAGTCATGGTCTACATTACCCTGATAGATCCTAATGAATTGTAAAATTAAATGTCCACAAAGCTGTATATGTCCATTTCACAGTTATTCTGTGATCTAGCATTGCTTTTCAGTGTGAACTTTTACAGAAGAAAATAATTAGATGTAAGCAGCTCACTGAAGTAATTTGTATTTTAACTAAGGTAATGTAATTACCTAGATTTCTTGAGTTTAGACACCTTTGAAATATATGAAAGTTTAATTTTTGGTATTGAATAATGCTCCTGCTCCCCCACTAACTGTGCCAGTTAATTAAACAGTGGCATTATGCACTGTAAAGAAGATTAGACAGCATCAGTTGTTTATGTTTGTAATCTTTCTTTTGCAGGACCAAAGAATGAATTGTTTCTTTTTTATGGGAAGGGACGCCCAGGAATAATACGGGGAATGGACCTGAATACCAAAGTATCTGATGAATACATGATCCCTATAGAAAACCTGGTGAATCCTCGTGCTCTGGACTTCCATGCTGAAACCAATTACATTTACTTTGCTGATACTACCAGTTTCCTAATTGGACGACAGAAAATTGATGGCACAGAGCGAGAAACTATCCTCAAAGATGGTAGGCAATGCTAACTGATAATGGCATTCAGAGAATCTCACTAAGGAGAAGTTGAACTGCCATTTACAGATAATTTAAAGCTTTATTTAATTTCCCAGTGGAAAACAGACCCAAACTAGACCATGAATAGATTTGGAGATATTTCTTTTTTTACAACTTCCTGTTTATTTTTCCTGAGTGCAGAAACGTAAAGTTCGGTTAAGTCGCTCTGTCATAAATTCTTACTTTGTCCATTTAAGCTTATACCCACCAGTGAGTAACTCCTACATCTCCACCATATTCTTTCAGTAGTTAGATACAACGGATCCATAATGTAGTTCTCTGCAGTCATTCACTAAGCCATCCCACATCCTTGTGGACTTTATAAGACGTTGTCACTCCAACGTGTATCACTGTGTGGATTCTGGAGCTTATTCAAGTAGTTTGGCAGAGTGAGACTTCCTGTAGTGCTTGCAAACTACATTGTCTGCAAAAGCAAAGCATTGTCTTTCCTGATGCATTTCCACTGATTATGTGGAAGCAACTGGAAGACCTAAACATTTTTTAGAACCTTAATTAAGATATTTGTACCATTTATTATAACAATGAGAGAAAATACCAGCAGTTCTCTAGTTTCCACCTCGCCCACCACACTTCACAGAATCTCCCTGGTCTAGAATCATGTCTCATCATACTAAATGCTGTTTCAGTGTTAAAACCTCCAGTTTGCCAACCCATATTACCTTTTGGTTTATGGACCCTTTTTCATTAAGGACAGCTTCAGCAGCAGGTAACAACTGCCTCACTTGAAATCCATTCTGCAGTAATTATTTTCTAGTACTCAAGAAAATAAGCAGTATGAATATTCATCTTGGCCTTCAGAGAGCTTAAAATCTTTACTTGTAAATTGAAGCTCAAGACAGTGAAAGTAACTAAAATACCATTGTTTTAGCACAGGGGTTTTCAGTCCCTGTCATTCATAACCCGTGTTTTAATCCACCTGTCTCAGAGAAGTTATCACCAGTTTGCAGTGATATGGTGCTGTTTTGGTGTAAGGTCTCTCCACAGACCTCAGAGCCTGCACTAAGATCACTTCAGCAGCAGTTGCAAGGAATAGATGGCTCTTTATCCTATACTGGTGATTGCTTAATGAAAGGCAGCTGTCTGAGTAGATAATGAATCTGTTAATCTGGTAATTCTACATTTCACTGCAAATATGGAAATGGATAATATACATCCCAGAACTTCCGTTGCTGACTTTCTTTTACTAAACAACAGGCATTTCATTTTACAACAGGGTAATCCAAATGTGGAGTAGAGGAAGGAGTGGACAGTATGTAGATTTAAACATTATAAGGCAGCACCAAGGAGCCTCCTTGCTGAAAGGTGCCAAATAGGTTGAGGTTACTCTAATCAAACATGCAAACATGAATAAACTTTGTATACTAAACCAGCAAATTGAAGAGACTCTTTTAAATAATGTCTAATGGGAATTTCTACTCTTTATAAGTACAACATAGGAAAAACACCAATGCAATACCAAAAGAGTTATGGATTATCAGATGATATATTATTGGTGGTCCTAATACTTACAAAGACAAAAACAATATCACTGTTATTCTCCCACCTCTCCTTCCCCAGGAACTTACATTTTTAGAACTCAGTGTAGTTTCATAACTTTAAAGTGTGCTTAAAGAACACGTTAATGTATTTTTCATGATTTAAAAAATTAATATGGCCTCCAGCCATACCACCTCAGTTTTCATTCTTGTCAGCTCTCAAGAACTCAGCAGGGACAGATTAAATTGTTCTGTGGTGGAAGGCTACTAGAGAAAATCAGGTGTGTCAGGAGGTGGTTTTAATATTCGCTCTGAACAGCATGCTGCTAAGGAACTCTACCTGTGGTAGGTGTCACTTCTCAGATTAGAAGTTGTCATTTTTTGTGACTATCAAGTTTTGCAAGAGCAGATATGCTAGCTCAAACAACTGTGTAACTCAGATAATTACAGTTTGCCTACATGAGAGCCTGATCCTACAAGCTGTTGACTGGAAATTGAGAATGCTGAGCACCTAACACTGCTGGAGTTTGATTTCCCATATAGTTTCAGCTGTGATTTCTTATTCTTCACTTTCTAAAACAAATTGCTGTGTACTATTGATAACTATTTGACAGCCCACAGCTTGGCCTACCCTACAGTTGGCAGCACAACTGCAATAGTAGTGTACTTTGACCAGCAACAGAAATTGCTATAATTAAGGTTTCAAACTTGCATGTGAAATCAGTTTTTTAAATAAAAAAATGGAACAAACCAGAGATTTTTTAAGGGATTTAAATATTGTTCAGTTGAAGTAACATAAACACAAACTCTGGGTTTTTTTTTTACTTGTCTTTGTCCCCCTTCTCTCGTTTGGGGTTGCTGTGAGCCTTAAAGTGTTATATTACTCACTTGTAAATATTAGCAAAGATGGTCAAGGGCTAACTTTTTGCTTAAACAAGGACAAAGTAAGTCTGTAAAGATCTTTGGAAGATGTTTAGCTGGCTGCTATATAGAAGATTTTTTTTTTTTTCCACCAGTTTTCATGTTAATCTAGTATTTTAGGCATTATTAGTGTACACGATCTAAATGACATTGATGAGCTAAGCAAATCTATACCAAATTTCACACTGTGCTTATAATCTCTTGCATATTTAAAACCAATGTGGCAAATTGTTGCCTCCAGAAATACGAGTTTTTCAAAATCTTTTATCTATATTCGGTATATTTGGAGCCCACATTCTACTGTTGATTGTAAAATTCTGGTAGTATTTCCAGAATTACAAATGTTAATTTTTCAATTATGAAGGGAACAACGATCAAAATGGTATTTTACTCACCTCATCCTTTTTATGTTGAAAGGGCTTCACTGCAGAAAGCCTGGCTTACTGTAGTCAAATCGATTTTGTTTAACCAGAATGGTAGAACAGCCATTATTTTGTTCCTGTTTACCTACTTGATTTGAAGCCCACCTAAAAAGTAAGGAATGTATTTAAAGCTTTTAAATAGTTAAATAAAAGTAAACTTTAAAGCATAACTTCACAAAAATAATGTAAAATGTCTCTGTAGGATTGTGCTGTAGAATTCTCTTTTATTTTAAAATTTTCTGATATATTTAATATCTAATTACCATGACATTTTTTAACTTGAATTGTATTTGGTCTAGAAATATAGATGCTCCAAAATTACCGCAGCAGGCATGGTAGCTCAGATACAGTAGCTATTGTATGAAACTGAATAGACTTGGATCAACATGCTTCTAAGTTTTAGGAGGTATCTAGCATTCTAATCTAATATTTAGCTTTGCTGTTGATACTAATACAGACCATATTTGGACTGTTTTGTCTCCCACAGAAGAAAAAAAACCCAACATTTTCATTAAAAAGCTGATCTTATTAGTATAAAAACTGTGTTTAACCCAACATGTTTAGGTCAGACAGGATAAAAATAAAATGGGTTTTGAACAAATCACTCCTTGTCCTCAAGCTTGATTTTAGTCAGATCAGAGTTTCCTTGAGTTGAGTAAAATCTGCTGAGACACCTCTGAGCCCTAAAGGACTTTTCTTTCACTCCTGAAGCTCGTCTTTGTTGCCTGTTCTGTTCAGCAGTCTTTCTTTCTGAGCCTTGGGCTCCCAGGTCATTGGTGAGATGCTCTCTTCTTTTCCCTACCATACTTTGCACTTCTCGACATACTTGGTCACTCCAAGACAAAGGCCACTCTCCCACTTTCAGACAGTTCCAGCTGACTCTGACATTGCCTTTTTAAAAGAATGTAGCAAAGGCACTGAGAGCAACAATAAAACTGACAGTGTCCATCAGCCTGGGAAACCTGGGTGAGCTGCCGGCACTGATCTCACCCACTCTGACTGATCCACGGTTGTTTTGTCCTTTGACTGGATGATTCTGGTCAGACTAAGTGGTTGCTCGGTGAGGTATGTCATCATACTGTTGTTTCATATCCTCCATCTGGAGAGTGAATTTTGACATCATTGCTTCCTTCAAGCTTTCTAGATCATAATGAAAAACAGGCCCCCAAAAGTATAGTGGTGTTTAGGTGTATCAGAAATATGGATAAAAATGTTAAACACATTTTGGAAAACCCCTCAGCATATGCTGCTTTTTCTTTTCCACAACTTTCTCGTCCAAGTATAATTAAAATCCTAAAAAAATCATAAACATATTGTAAAATTAAAATTTAAAAATCCTAAAATGTTGTAAAAATACAGAGAGGAGATATCATGGACTGATGATTTAGAAGTTCACTCATTTTATTGATTTCTGCAGCTGGGCATAGCAACATGAACAGTGATATTGTGAAATGGAATTATAATGGAAGAGAAGAAAAAAAATCACTATTCTTCAGCTAAGTAGTTAATAAACAAAGGAACACATGAATACAGAGGTAGTCAGGCTTCAATTGTTCCCACGTTCAAAGAACTACCCATTTAAAAACAGCCACTGGAGATGTTACTTACCCTTAATTCCTGTTACTGTTCAGGTCACTGCAGGTGGTAGACTGTACTTTGCAGTTCAAGGGTTAAAGGAAGAAAAGAGCAAACGAAACCTAGCAAGTGTAAAATACATCACACTTATATGCATACATACATACATACATCTCCATGACTGTTTCACATAATCAATATGCGTAGAATAGGATGATTACACACTTGGAATTATAGACAGCATTAAAGCTAGAAAGAACATCTGCTTTGAAGCCTGAACTACTCTAGTCCTTTTTAACTTCTTCAAGACAAGAAAACTCATTTCTCAATTGCTTTCATATATTTAATTCTATGTTGTTGACAAGAATTTCTTTCATGTTAAAAAAAAATCATTTGCATATTTAACTTTATTCATCTGTGCTGTTTGTCCAGTGCTGTTGTGCCCAGATTGAGGATACGGATAAGGGAAAAAAGCAGTTTAAAAATTTTAGTATAGCTGTCGTGCTATGACTTTCAGTAGCCACCAGCTTCTTCTAATCTTCTATTTCTAAATATTGAAAGTGTACTGACTGAGGTATCTCTCTTAATACGGGGATCCTTGTTATTTTTAAATTTTAGTATACAGTGTGAATTTATATAATAATATTAATATATTTCAACATATTTAAATGCATTTTGGGTTTTTTTGAAAGGAAATACTTATAAAATTAACAAAAAAAAATAAAGATTTTGCAATGACAAGGTATTTGAAAACATTATAGCTCTGCTAACTTGATAGACAATATGGTGGTATCACAATCACTAAAAAACATTGTTCAACAAAAATGCTGTGAAGTAATTTATCATGTTGCAATGCTATTGAGATTGTAATGGCACCTTTTACAGATGTTGTTATTACATCCAAGTGCATAAAAAGCCCAATATTTCACTTATTGTGTAAAACTGTCATATTTTATCTTAGTGTATGGTTGATTACATACCATGTTATCTATGAGTTATATTAAGTAGGAAGTTTTCTGTGCTGCACTAAGTAAGTTATGTAGAGTGTGACTTTGTAAAAGAGCTTTCCATTCCCGTCCATCACAAAGAATTTTACTGGTTTCTTGTAGGGAATTAGATTATTAGAGTCATAGTTGGTAAAGATGTTTACGGTCTAAAAAGTATAGCTTGTCCTAAGGAAAACAAACCTGATAGGTTGCAAAAAAAAAATTGTAGATATGCTGAAGTTATGAATGTTAGCAAATAAGACCTTCCACTGGTATTTACTGATTGTATTACGGGGAGACATCTTGGTGGAGAAACCTGAGGGAAGGTTTAGATGATGGCAACACAGCACCACTGCACAATGCTGTTGCAGTAAAAATGACTCTGATAACAACTTGAAATATCCCAAACCGGCACTTCAGGATTTCATGTGAAGTTCTTGTCTGGAAAGCTGACAGTTAAATTACATACGTCTGGCAGCACAGTTTAAATAGTAAACAGTTGTCTTCGGTTTAGCAGATTTTCACATGCATATCCAGTGTAAGTGGGATTTAAGTAGGATCAGTGATTTTGTCATATCAGCATTTCTTAAGAAATGGTAATGCATGATTTTTTAATGTACATTGTGATAAAAATCTCTCTCATCATGTTTCTTCTGAGAAAAATCTTTCAAAAAACTCCAGCACTGATCAGAAAGTGACGTCAACACTGGTGAGAAAGAATGAATCTGATGAAAGCTTGGGTCTAGATGGCATTACTGGTGTAAATGTGAACAGAGAAAGCAATTTACATTCCTTTTTTCAAGTCTTGGTGATTCCTGTCATGAAATTGTAGTGTAGGATTGTATATCTGAGTATAACAGACAAGTAATACAATCCATATTGTCAAGAAGCATAGTAGTAAGGAAGGGGTTTTTTAGTGTGTTTTTTTGCTTGTTTATTGGTATTTTTTTTAACTTTTCAGACATACCAACCTTCATTTTTACCACAGCAAAGGGAGACACCAATTTGTTGCTAGGAATTCTCAGGCTCAGTGGAAGCACTGGAGTCATAGCTATTATGCTGTTACGCCATTATCTTTTTTAATCCAGGCATAGGACTGGCTAGCTGTGACAAGATAGCAAAAAAGATAACAGTAAGATGAGCATTTCCACCCCAAGTTTGACCTCAGAAAGGATACTAAAACAAAAAAAAACCTGCGGCTTCCTCAGCTTTCGGGAGGCGGTGGGAGGGAGCAGCCGGTAACCGGCCCCTCACCGCTCTGCCAGGCGCAGCTGCCGGGTGCCATGTTCTGGTCCCGACCGCCCCGGGCTGGTCAGGACCGGTCCCAGCTGCCTCTGAGCAAGCGTCTAGTCAAGGGGCTGGTGCTTGCGTCAGGGGTTGCTGCGGGCCGGCGCCCGGGGCTGCCTGGGAAGCGGGGCGGAGAGGTGGCGAGGCGCCACGCTGCCTGTGCTCCTCAGGAGGGGCTGGGGCCGCCGAGCTGGGCCGGGGAGTCGCGGCGGAGGGCTCAGCCGTGGCAAGGACCCCTGACAGGGCTGCGAGCGAGTGCTCCGAGCCGGGCACAGGCCCTCCCTTGGAGGCAGCAGCCACTGGGGCTGAGGCGAGCTGCTGCGGCGCAGCTCGGGGGGAGTTGGGGCCTGTGCCACTTGGAAACACTGCCCTGTGGCTCTACTGCCCGGAGAAATACCCCTTGGAGGGACTGGGGGAAAGCGGGTAGCAAGTGACACTTGGGCTGCTGGAGTGTTTTTACAGGCGAGGGAGAGATACCAGAAAAGGTAGTGGTCACCAATGCTGTGGCCCAAGCTCCATCACTCCCGTGATATTAACTTCCCTCTGGTACTGCCTGACAAATGGCGGGCTCATCCTGCAGGTTAGGAGTGACCACACTGGGAGGAGCGTGGCGGAGGGCTGGTGTAGGATCAGCTGCCTGGCAAAGAGCGATGGCTGAACCTTCACAATGCTACAAAGGCCAGGAGAGAATGACTGGAAATTCTCCATATCCCACCTCACATTCTTGGACTTAGAGAGCTTTCTGAAAGAAAAGGGGAAAGGTATGATGAAGAGAGATGGAAAACCTTTTAGAGACCATATGCTGTCAGGGATCATGTGGGATAGGGCAGAGCTTAGTTAATCTTACAGGGTTTTGAGTAAGCTTAAGGGAAAACTTGTTGCTTGGGGAATTGTTTCACTACTTCTCAAATGGGGAAACCTCCACCCTGTATGGAATGAACATTGTTGACTCGTTTTGGCTCTGGATGGAGCCCTGCCACTGTCCCACTCATGAACCCATTCATACATCCAGTGGTAGCATTGCTCTTTGCGCGTGCATTGCTTACTATGTTGATAGTTTGCTCATATACGTAGCTGTGGAGAATAACTCTGACTGTTGTGATGTTCTTGCATACATGTTTTGCAAGGTCAAGGGACAATGGAACAAATGTAAATTGAATACCCATTATGCTAATTTTTAATAAGAATTAAACTTGTGATTTGGGTAAAAGCAAGACAATTCAGAGTACTACAGCTGATCCTGGAAGCTGCTCTTGACTTGACTGCTATTGTTATTTAGGGTTAAAATTCAGTAGGGTTTTGTTAAATAGGGATTTGCCCAGGGCCAGCTATGGTTAAGATATGAAGGCTTATGGTTTAATACAAGTTTTATGACCGGTCTTTGTCTTTTGTAGGGTGTTTTCAGCAAAGATAATTCTGACAGACACAGCAAATATAATTCAGATTCAAGGAAATAATCTAATTTAGCTATATGGACCACAAATTGTCCATTGTTTGTAGTAATGCATAATGTTAGATCATAAACATATAGCATTAATCTCTTTTTACTGTCTTCTCTCTCTCAACAGATCTTGATAATGTAGAAGGCATAGCAGTGGACTGGATTGGAAATAATCTTTATTGGACAAACGATGGCCACAGAAAAACGATTGCTGTAGCCAGACTGGAAAAAGCTGCTCAGAGTAGAAAAACTTTGTTGGAGGGTGACATGTCCCACCCTAGAGGAATTGTAGTTGATCCTGTCAATGGGTATGAAGTAGACTAATTTATGTTGTTTAATGATTGACTTTATAGTATAAATATGGGATTTAATTTTGCTAAGGATGGGGTTTATAGAGCCATGTAATAGTCTGTAATTCTGCAGTAGTCTATAATATCTGTAATTCCTGTCCCGTATTCTTGCCTGAAGCCTTCAGAAGAGTATGTATGCCAAGACGCCATTGAACCTATGTCCAGTTAATCTGAATGCGATTCACCTTTTTCTCAAATTGAGTGTATCAGACCTGTATGTATATTTAATACTAAGTGAACTTTATGACACTCTCCTTTACTTCTCTCTTTGTAAGTCTCAGTTTCTGAAGATAATTTTAACCATATCCTTGTACACATTGGTTTATAAAACTAAAGGAGCCAGGCACTTTTCATTACTTATTAGCAGAATTAATTGTGATGGGCTGCATAAAAGAAAGAACATTATATTAGTGTGGTATAGTTGTGGTTTACCTAGAAATTCACTGTTACATTTACTCAGGGAATTGTCACTGGAGAATGATGTAGGCAGGTAATTCTAGTGTGGCTGGATTGATTGCTGTTTTCCTAGTACTAGAATGTATTTACACTACCAGGTTTTCACTTTTGAGCTTGTCCTTTGAGGAATGGCAGTGACTGTGAAAAGGCTACAATTAATTTAGGTTAGATAGTAAGGACGTAAAATCAGAATGCAAACCATAACCATACCTACAATTACTTTGTTAAATTTTCCAGCTCAGTAAATGCATGGCACAGGAAATAGGGTATGAAGATGTATTATCTGAAAAGGGCTATTATATAAGACACTTTTCTAATAAAATAGCGTGCCTTTCATGATTATACTTCTCATGGAAGCTTTTCCTGAGGGATAGCATTTATTATGGCATTTTAATTATGTTTAGAAAATATTAGTCTTGATTTAACCAATATAGAAGCATTAACTGCATTTTGAGATACAATTAAAGCACATTAATGTAAATGTAGGTTACTGTAAGCATGTTTTAGCTTATGACATGATAACTAGAACAAGTACAGACAAAAAGTTAATGGAGAAAAGCTTGGTAATTGCTGTTGAGCAGTCATGTAAATATTTGTAAAACATATTTTGTCTTCCAATAAAAATAAATACCATACTAACCTGCATCTCTGCCTGAGCTTTAGGGTGTATGCAGGTTTTATAATTCTGTGATTAAACCTAGTGTTGTTGGAGTTAAACATGCAAGGAAGGTTATAAGCCTCATGGATCAAAAATTGGTTGATGTTCTTAGCATATATTTACAAAAATTTTAAAAGAACCTAAAACAACCTTTGGTGGGTGACTTGGAAGAGACAGAAAAGAAACAAAAAAGGTACATTTGCATATCAGTAAACCTGTGTAATAATGGTGCAATTTTATCTTTTCCAATTTCTTATATAAAAAACCAAATTGATCAAATTATGCTTATACATAAAAGTGTGTTTGAATAAATTTTTTGACCAGTGGATTTGGCATCATTTACACAGATTTGATAACAAAACTGTTTTTCACTTCAGTGTTTCATTCTTTTGTAAATTCAGAATTTAAATTTCAGGACTTTACTCTTCAAAGTACAGATAGGTTAAGTGGGTTAGGATCACATGAGTTATTTCAGAAATTTGTAGAATTTCAGAAACATAAATCTGATGAATTCCAAGGTGAGGCACATAAATACCAATTAAATCATGACAACTTTAACAGGTAGGATCCATTTAAGATCTGTATGATGTTTTTCCTCTATTTAATGCTTAATAATTGAAATCCTAGATTTGACTTTAAAAGTAAACATCTGCTATTTAGTAAATGTTTTCAGCATATTGATGTCACTGTGTGTCATATGATCCAAAATGCTGTTTAGACGCTTCATAGATTACATACAGGCTTCTATGTGTTTCTTTCCATGAGCCTGTTTTCCTTTGGGGAAAAAAAAAGTAAGAGAAAAGTGGTGGTTCGTAGCATATTTGCTACCCTCTGCTTTTGTATAAGTTCAAGTTGTGTATTTTAAATTGCTGAAATCAGAGTTGTCACCAGCAAATTCTGTAATAATATATGATAATCAGATTAATTTAATAAGAGAAAATAAACCCCCGAAACACGGGGTGTGTTCTCTAGTGTCCAGTAGAGAATGGGTGGAGAACTCATCTGAGCTAATATTTTTCGACGACTTATTACAATGCTTGATTAATTTTCCCAAGGTAGCATAGGTACTTATTTTTCAGAGTTGTTTTGGTTATCTACATTGCTGCACTATAAACCATAAAACCATGCTAAAATTGCCTACCAGCTATTTTTCACATGATTTTTATAGGCATCTATCTTTCTAAACCTTTTTGTGAGGGACAGAGTGCTCATAATAGTTTTTTGAGTAATTTAGCTGCTTTTATGTGGGATGTGAAGTTCACAGAATGTCAAGGTTATCCTGTAGCTATTAAACTAGAGTACAATGAATTCATATACTGCAGCTATTTTGATAGTATTAAGCATAATATAAAGCAGATTTGCATCATAAAGGCAAATTAGACTTGACCAAAAAAAAAAAAAACAAACCCAGTAAAAGTTTGAACTTTGTGACAAAGTCAATAAAATTGCTGGCTTAAAAAAAAAATCATAATTCTGGTGTGATTAAATAAGGTCTTAAACAATTCTTTCACTTCTCATGTCAGTTACCCCATTAAGTATTCATGTAATTCTTTACAATATGAGCAAAACACCCTAAGTGTCATTTCAGCAGCATCCAGTACACAGAGAAAGTAAATATAGTTGTGGAAAGAAACACGCAAAAGTCAAAATCGCTCTGGCTTGTGGATATACTGTTGCCAACTTCTGCTAAAAGTCTACAGTATAATTCAGATGATTAAAGTGGTATCTGAATGTTCATTTTTATAATTTCATAGCTGGATGTATTGGACAGACTGGGAAGAAGATGAAATAGATGACAGTGTGGGAAGAATTGAGAAGGCATGGATGGATGGCTACAGTCGGCAGATTTTTGTAACATCAAAGATGCTATGGCCAAATGGTTTAACTCTGGACTATCGTGCCAATGTATTATACTGGTGTGATGCCTATTATGATCACATTGAAAGGATATTTTTGAATGGAACTGAGAGAAAGGTAAAAGAAAAATACTGCTGTTTTGCCACAGGCATGCTCCTTCTCTGGATTTTATTGTGTTGTGTCAAAAATACTTTTCAAGCTTTTTAAAGTCTGCATAACCCTGCGGCATGTCCAGTGTCATCTCTGTTGAAACAAGTGATGTTGGCAGTCTCCTGTAGGAGACTATAACATAGCTTAAAATTTTCATCTTTAGAAAGTGACACAAAAGCTGATTTTTTAAAAAAACCTATTTTTCTCATGTGACAATGAGTTATATTTTGATTGAGCCACGAAGCTTCAAAGAGCTTTTCAGTAGAAAAAGAAAACTTCTTTTGGTTCTGCCAGAGAGAGGCTTTCATTTAACTTCACTGGATAAACTGCTTTCGATGAATCTCAGTGCCCCATTTGAGCATTTGTGGCAGTATGCAGAGGGGAAGTCCTCAATAAGTGCAGTCAAAGATGGAGAAAGATTGTTTTAGCTGTTACTAATGACTCTGCTCGCTAGATACAAGTCTGTGTAGAAGTTCTGTGTTGTTCAGTAGAAGTAACAAGCACAGAACAGACATCTGGAAAACGGTTAACTCTCTAGACCGGAATCTGATAACATGGGAAACTTTTAGCATCTGCTTCATAAAATTAGTACCTGGAAAACTGAAACATCATCGTTAATTGAGAATGGTGGGCATTAAGTCCTTCTGTGGGAGGATTTTCTCACAACATGTACACGTCTTGTGACTTCTCATTTATCCTTCACTCATTATTCCCTGAGTATGATGGCCTTGATAGAACCAATACACAGACCTCTAGTACTGAAAGTAGTAACTGTAGGCACAGTCCTCCCTGGAACTCATCCCTGTACAAGCTCATATTGCTTTAATATTGCTTTTAAAATCCTTTATATTGAGTGATCTGTTAAGCCTGTACTAATGCTTTAGTGTTGCAGTTTGTCATAATGGCTAGGTTGGGATTTACATTTAGCACTTCTACGTTTGCTCCAAATCCATTATGGGCCTATAATGGAGGGGGGAGGAGGATAAGCGCATTGGCAGAAAGACATTTTTTAATTAGAGAACCTTGTCTACTAGCAATGCTAGTCTTCTTGAAAAGTTTCTAGACAGAACAGGTCTAGGAAGTTTAAATGAAGACACCGTGGATTGCATGTGCATTGCTAGTGAGAACTGCTATTTTTTTGTTGGTTTTGCCTCCCACCAGAATTGGTGAATAATAAGAAGAACATGTCCTCACAGGTTTCATTTTTAAGTGTGTCACAGAATGGTTCTGTTTTTCTGAAAAGTGTTTTTCTATAATCCTGTGATTTAAATAAAATGCATAGCCTTTTGAAAGAAATTTATGTGTCCAAAAATAACTAGAAGATACTTGCTTTTGATGAATAATTTGTTCTTTATTATAGGATGTTTTGGTCAAAATATAACCGGGTCAATAGCATCTTTAATTATGTAAATGTCAGTGTAGTGAAGATTTAGGGAGTAGGAAGTCCTACTAAAATTCCACCAGGAGGTGGTAGATGATAGATGGATTAATTTTGATCAAAAGCAGTTAACTGAGGCGAGGAGTTCTGACCAAAAGTATCCCAAGCCCAAAGAGAAAATTTGAAGGGCAAAAGGGGATGGTGTTTGTCATGTCATAGTAGTTGTATTTTAGTGGGCTTTATCTCCTCATTCTCTTGGGTTTGAGTCTCTAGAGACAAGGTAGGGCATCTGATGAACTGCTTCCTTCTTTCTAGAGGCAAGACAGAAATACACTGTTGGGCATTAGTTCAAGCAAAGACCCCAGCCAACAGGAGAGGACTGGAACTTAGTCATTCCAAACTGCAGCTGCTATGAGGAAGTGTAAAGGCAGGGCTCCAAAAAGTAGATGATTTAGAGTTCTGCAGTTTTCTGTGTCTTTAAAGTAAATCATTCTAATTACTGTAATTTACTTGATAGTAAGCTTAGGCTCTTTTTAAAGTTTTGTTTTCATTCTGTGGGAATTGAAAATATTTTTAAACTGTTCCTCTTTATGAGACAGCTCTTGTGTAGTGATAGTTGCAGTTCTTGTGAAGGAGTCCTGAAACTGGGCCTATAGCAAATGACACTGTTTCAGAATATTTCTGCAGCCAATAAAATAAAGACAAGATTTGGGGTGTAATTTGTCTTTTTATGTATGAGTTAATAAATCAGAAGTAGAAGGTGCATGGAAGAAAGTTTGTCTTACTTTAGGAACAAACTGTGGCGTGTTTTTTCTTTGTTTTTTTTTTTTTTTTTTTTTTTTTTTTAAGTTACTACAACCCAAACTAGAGAGGAAGTTCACAGAAATTAATAAGGAATCTCTGCACTTACTTCACACTTCAACAAAAATAAGCAACTCATACAGACTATTCTTTACTGTAAGAGAAGTAGATATTTGATATACTTGACACTCAGTTATGTAAACAACCATGCTTCGCAGCTAGGGAAGAAAGTAGATATTTACTGAACATAATGATTCCATGGTTACGTGCATTTCTCTGCATTATCTGACAGGGGACACTTATAATGAATTTATATGAAGTTTTGAAGTTAGATATTGACGCTGGTGCATGGGACTGCTTTACACTCTTTATTTGATTTTATTGCATTAAGTCATTATGTTTGGGCACAGTGCTTATCTCCGTTTTCCTATTTCATATTTTATGTTCTCTGCAGTGTATGCTAAGAAAAATTAATAATTATTTTAACCTTGCTAATAATCACCTACTCCTAATTAATTGCAGGTAGTGTACAATGGAAAAGATTTGAATCATCCTTTTGGACTATCGCATCACGGAAATTATATTTACTGGACAGATTATATGAATGGGTCTATTTTCCAGTTGGATCTGGTTACAAGGAATGTGACACTGTTAAGAAGTGAGAGACCACCTTTGTTTGGGCTCCAGATTTATGATCCACGTAAACAGCAAGGTAATTAAAACATACAATTTCTCCAAAGGTCTGTTATAAAAGGGTATTTTCCCTTACAGTCTCCTAGTATTTTGAGGTGACTAGATGAACAACAGAAAAAAGAATATGACTCATGGCATGAGCAAGATACTTTCCAGTGTTTCAATCCATTGATGTTAAATTGATCATCCCACAATTACTAAAAACTGAATCATAGTATTATACCTGTCTGAATTTCTTCTGTGTGTTTACACTGCCTTTTTTGCCATTTTCCTTGTGTGTCAAAGAGATACTGTGAAAGTATAAAATAGAATTGATAAAATATACACATTGGCTCATAGACGTAACATATTCTTGCATTTACCTTTTCTTAAATAAGATCATAGATCCTATCTGTCTTTTCCTTTTTTGTAATTTTCTCCCACATCTTGGTCTACATCAGCACCGCATGACTTAATCTCCTGAAAGTACGTGGTACTGTTACACTGGATCAGAGTAAGTGGCCTTTGAGAGTAGTGGAAATATCCATAATTGTTGTTATTTATATCAGTAGAGAAATGAGATAAAGGCCATAGGCTTGCATGGATGGAATTTAGAAAATGCAGTTGCTGCTCTACAGGTAAATTTACAAATGTATTCTACTGAAGAAAGCTTCGGAATCCATTTACTGCATACCGTGTTCAGATGAGTCATTGAATATTTGCTCTCTTTAATGAAAACAGTTCTACTTAATGTCTGCTACTAAACTTAAAACTGAACATCAGGAATTAGTATAAATAAAATACTGTTTAAAAGATGGCCATGTTAAATATTAAAGTCTATAGATCTCATTAATCTTAATAGATCATCATTTTTGACATGTAGAACTAGAATGTTTCCAGCTCAACTTTTCCTATAGAAAATCAGAGGTGCTGAGGTGTTGGCAGTCCTGCTACATTTGGTTCTGTCCATGAACCAGAAAAGTAACAAAATGTAAATTTTACCATTTATCCACATGCTACTTAGTACAGATACAATGTTAAAGGGTGCTTATTAAAACACTGATTTTATTTTTTTTTTTTTTTTTAAAGTTTACAGGACCTTTTACAAGCACTTTGTCCCTGTGCATAAAGCCCAATTTTATTTTCAAAGTAACATCACCTTCAGATTTGGATGTGGGTACAATGTCTTGTTCATGTCTGTTCTTAGTGCTTGGAAGATTTGACTGTGTCTCTGTCCTCTGTAGTCAATGAATGGCATAGAAAGCAACTGATAGAACTAGTACAGAGTGGATAGAATCCAAACATTAGAAAAAATACTTAGCGTTCACAGATACAAAGAATATATATATTAACCTTTATATTTGTTATAGGCATATATCTGTATGCCGAATGTGTATATATCCATTTCTCTGTGTGTGTACAAAAATGATATACATATATATAAAAATAAAGTATAGTGAATATTTTCCCTGTATATACTGGCTAAATATTTTGCATAGGTTTATTTCAGAGGTTTTATGTACCATACATACTAAATATTTTTTTATCATTTTCCTTCTGTCTAGTCTTACCATTTTTTTCCATCCAGCAAAAAAAAACAACTAGTGATTTACAAAGGGAAGAAACAGTTTAGTTTTCAAAATGGTGCTAAAATATAAAAGGTGAAGTGCATATGTGTATAGGTTAAATACTTGGCGTGTAATATCTGCATGTATAGGGTTGTTTAATTTTATGTTTCATTTTAGAATTTACTATATTTGAAGACTTAGATATGTAATTAATATTCTTTGGAGAAGACAAAGACTTCTCTGTCTCAAAGTATGTCTTCCAGTTTGATTTTTCTTGTTAAGATGTCTCACTTAACCATGTGAGGCCCTACTGATTTTCTTTACAGCACGTTAGTATGAAGTTTTCCCTTTCCTGGTGAATAATATTTTTATATGTCCAGATAGGCTTTCTTAGGGAAAGCCATTGAGATTAATACTTGATTATGGAGTGCTGAGGTCCAGATAGCCAACTTGTAATTGGTTTTATGAGTATGGAGGCAATGCTGAAAGTTTCGCCTTTCTGGTATTGTAATACCTAAATTTTCAATACCTAAACCAAACTGTAGCATGTCAAGGTCATCATAACAGTGTGTCTCTTATCACAGATGCTTTTCAGGGACTCTCACTTCCAAAGTCATGTAAAAACATAGTGTGTTTGGGGTTTTTTGTTGGGTTTGGGGTTTTTTTAATGCAAAATCTGCCCCCAGATCTACCCTCGAGTTGGCCAAATTTCAGAATACTTTGAACTGTGTCTGCTAAGAGAGGATGTGGTGATTGCTTTTAATACTTAGTACTTCTGCTGCTTTATTTGGTACTCAGAAAGTTCCTTTGTTTTTAGAAAAAAGGGAAACTTAAAAATGAATGAAATTTCTATTAGCTTTCAAATAAGCTAACACCAGAGATAGAAGACTAAAATATTACCTCTTAGATGTTTTTAGCCTAATGACCTTAAATCTTGAGAAAGATAATTTGGCTCATTAATGCATTCTTTGTTTGAAATTGCAATTGGGATTTTGTAAGCTAACTGCAGCCTTTAGGATCTTCCCTTTTTGTCATGCTCAATGTGGTAGATCTTTCATTGTTCCCAAAGGAGCATAAGCATTTATTTTAAATAAATTAAAACTATTCTTTTTGTTTTGTTTTGTTTTGTTTTATTTCTTCTAAAAGAGCAAAATCAAGGCTGAATCACATGGTACAGAGAAAACCATTGTATTTCATTTTATGGTATGAGTTATATTTTATAGCTTATGCACAGGTACCTTAGGAATATTTGGCTCTGATACTTTGAGGTTACTGTTTTGATGCTGTCATTATTGTCACCGTCTGCACAAGTAGAAACCATGTCAATTCATTTTGGTGTAGTTGAATTGAGACTGGCATTTTTATTAGGAGACCTTTTACAGGATACTTGACTGTGCCAATCCTTCTTTGCTTAGTACTATGTGTAGCGACCTTAAACTTGTTTTGGTATGTCCTTAAGTAAGAAGAGGTGCTTTTCACTGTCTTTGTATTTCATAAGGCATGATCCTCTTGCAGAGGAACATTTTTTTTCTTGCTTTCAGAGATTAGAATTCATCTTACTTTCTTAGGCATGGTCTTTGGCTCTGTATGTGTCAGGAATACCTTAAAAATGGGGAGGTGGCGGGAAGCATAGTAATCATAGGAGCTGGATTTACAGTCAGCATATGAAACTGCCAAGGCTTGCGGATATTTCCACTGCTATGAAAGGGAAGATTGCTGTTCATATGTAAGTAATTCTTGTGTAAGTCCATTTACAGCAGTTAAAATGTCCTCTTTTGAAATCAGCTGATACTTTAACTCCTCAGGTTGCAAAGAAGAGCTGCTTGAGCCCCAGGCTACCACTCTTCATATGTGTAGTATGATCTTAAAAGTAGGCTTACACAACTTTAACAGTACTTGAGGTTAGGTTTTTGGGAAGGTCCAAAATAAATGAATACTCATGAAAACATAGAAGTACAATAATTTCTAAGCAGTGAGAAATACTTCACAGTATCTTTTAAATGAGACGATTAAACAAATGCATCTGGTTTCCTTTTTTTTTTTCTTCCGTGAGAACGATGACTGAGATGCAGCTACCTTGTTGTTTTAGCTCTGGCCTAATTTTTTAGTAAATTAAAATGGAATCAGTCTAACTTAATCCTGTGCAAGTGGCAGGGCAGCAGATGTTTTAAAAGCTAGCAAAAATATGAAAACAATGCTAATAGCTTTGAAAGAAGTTTTAAAATTTTGGGAATATTTCAAGGATACCTATATAAAATAGCTGTTATGAACAGCAGTTGAGAAAACTTAATTTCATAAATACTTGGTAGCTAAATGAGTTCCACAGGTTACTTAGGAAAGAGATTTAACCTGTTTGTTGTACTGCATTTCAGGAGGCATTTTAGCCTAGGAGTCTCTTCAGCAAGACCAACAGGACTGAAGGTGTCATTGCACCTTCAGGTTCAAGACTTTCTTAAAGCTCACTTTATAAATCTATTTTTCTAGGATCTTGTTGCTTTAATTCTTGGTATTTTCCTTGTTTTCATCCTCTCTTTTATCACTTAGTTAGCAAGTAACCTACTTTACTGTAGGTTGCCATCCCAAATATGAGGTTAAATAGGAATCTTTCTTCTTCAAGATGGACCAGTTGACTTTGATCTAGTGTTTTAATTTTGACTTTATGTATTTTAGGCTTGCATTGGGCTTCAGAATCATCATGGGTTTTCCAAGTGTTTTCTATATTTGTCTTAGTCTTTTATTCTATAGCCTTATCCTTTTTTAGTGATCTGACAAACTCCTGTATATTCTTTAATTAAATAATTGCAAATCTCCATGACTTGTGCTCTATAATTGTGGATTCACTTTTGAAGATTTTATTGTGGTTCGTTTGTTTTAGTAGCTTCTGATATCTTCTTAAATCTTTGTGTTACTAACATCCTTTGATTTGAATAACCGGTGGCCCTGTAAAGATGTAGAGAGTTTCGAGGCTACTTTTTCCTGAGGTGGTGGTGTAGCTGAGCTTTTCCGACATTTAGATGCAAATACATCTCTTACTCTTTTGATGTTTGGTTCGTATTATTTGGGTTTTGGTGAGCATAGACCTAATAAAGGAGTTGATTTTTCTACAGTGTTTTAGCTCATAGTCTAAAACATGAAGTCAAGATCCAATAAAGTATTTCAAGTGCCCAGTCTGAGTTGGAACTGCTCTACCTAAAATTGTGATCCAGCCCTCACACTTCATAGAGGCTTCCAGTTTCCCCTGTTCATACAACTATGTTCTTGCCATCTCCCTCACACCCTGCCCAATGAAAGTACAGGTACCACAGTGGCTTCCCACAGCATTCTGTATTCATTATTTTACACAAATTTATCTGAAAGTTCAGTGGGGTTTTAATGGACTGTAGAACGCATTTGCTTCTAAGAAGGGATGCATGGTGGGTCAGAAAAAAGTCTGGGAATAGATTATTATGAAATGCTCAAGGACTGTATTATAAGATGTATTAGGGTACATCTTAAAACTTGAAAAATTTCAAAATCTTAAGTTATTTGCTGGCTACCTGATGTTCATTTCATGATTTGAAATGCACGTGCAGGTATGGCTGTGACAGGACAGGTTAATATGTATGTCCGTAGCTACCTCTATGAGAACTTAATATTATATTTTCTACGAAAAGAGAAGTGGTAGTACTTTGAGGAGAGGGAATTCTGTGGAGTCTCTTTCAACCCAGGAAGTTGATGAATTCTTTGTACACCTAAAACGGAGGTGCTGAGTAAGGAACACCTGCTTTTTACTAGGACAGGAAGATGAAAAAAAGTAGTTTTGATTTAAAGTTTCAGCAGACAAGAAGTTTTATAGCTTGCCTGATCATAGTCAGTTGTCACCAATGCTTGAAATTAACAGAGCTTTGATCATATGAAGTTGAAAGTCCTCAGCAGTGCATATCTAAGCAATTAGGTCGTGACCAAAGTGACGCAAACAGAAATCATAACATTTGCTTCAGTGAGCTTTGGTTTTAAGTCTGCTTGCCTAAGAAATGAGGTAGTGAGGATGCAGCAGTCCTTGGTAGATGATTAAAACACCTGACAGCTGTCAGTATCTTCATGTGAACAGTGAACAGCTTTTGGGAATAAACAATAACACAGAAGAAAAAAAAGGCAGAGAAATAGCAGATGTGTTCAGAAAAGAGTAGTGGAATATGCGCCTTGTATTCTATCTGCCATAGATCTCATTAAACTTTTAATTTGTTTCCTTTCTCTTTTTTCATAGTCTGCATTTGTATTCACATTGTTTTAACATGTGCAGATGCTAATATACTTCGGGACATTCCTTTATATACTGTTTAATTTCTTAAAACTACTACGTGCATGTAGCCATGTCATATTAAATATTTTGTAATTTTTCTTCCCCTCATAAAAAAAAGGGAGATAGAATGTTGTGACCTGATGGTGTTCTTCTTTTTTACTATTATTATTATTCTCAAAGGTTATTGCAACCTGTAACTAAAATTGTTTAAATATTAGAACCTGTAGTAACCAAACTGTGAGAATAATGTGTCCCTAAAATGAGAGGAAAATAACTGTAAAAAATTCTTCACATGCTTACGTTCTAAAAAAAAAATCTTCTCATTCTAGCATGGCTGTTAGTTTTAAATTAGTTTTAAAGTTGCTTTTTTTTTTTTTTTTTCCGCAGGTGATAATGCATGTCGTGTTAATAACGGAGGCTGCAGCACTCTTTGTTTAGCCACTCCTGGAGGCAGAGTTTGTGCCTGTGCTGATAATCAGCTTTTGGAGGAAAACAGTACAACCTGCATCTGTAAGATTTTTAAAGAATATCTGAGTTGATATTACTGTTAAGGGATCAAGTCAAATCTGAAAGTAACACAAGAAAGTGCAGTCTCCTAGAGGGTTTTTGCGGTTCTATAAGAGAAAGAAATATTCCTCGAATAAAGATTCTAATTGAAGACATTTTATTAAATATAATCAAGATTTTTCAAAAAAGACAAAATAATAAGTACACAATATTTGAGGATAAAATGCATTGGGAAATATTTCAGAATGTCTGATATGATAAATACTTAAATATGTCACTGACCTCTTTTGAAGAATATCAGAAATACCAGAAAACGTTGTGAGTAAATCTGTATAAACTGGTTTCAGATTATTATATGGACTAAGTACATTAAATTGAGCTCTGGCGTAGAAAATTCCACTTTCATGCTGAAACTGTTCATAAAACTTGTCAAGCAGATATATTTGTGTATAATAGGTCCTGACATGGACTACACAAGTTTCCCTTTCTTTTTTCCATCTCTTCCTTGGATATCTTCATTGAAACGCCAATAACAAACCAAAAAAAAAAAAAAAAAAGTGTTAATAATAAAATGTGGGATTTTCAATTAAAATAATAATTCATCAGATAATACAGGGGTTTTTTTTAAATATTCAGACTTTATATTTGTAACAACTCAAAATTCCCTTTTTTTTAATCTCATTAATCTATTTCTTGAAGTGTAGTGTGTAAAACTTTACATAGGTCTCCAGCAATAAGCCTAGTAGAGATGAGTAAAGGATAAGGATTATTTCATAACATTACTGAGCTTCCACTTACCTTGAATTTGACCCAAATGCATGGCTGGCAGAGCCATCACTGTTGCTAAAGAAAACTATTTTTCTTTTTAGCAGAAAATACTGGAAGGTGGACTTCTCACTGGTAAGATGGAATGTAAGCATTAGGAAGAGAGGTTAGACACTTTCAGATCTCAGTGGAGCAGATTTCCTGCTTTTTCCCCAGCACACTTCATTGCCCAGCTCTTTCCAAGGACTTTGATGTTCCTCACAGGGTCGTAGGGCGATGTGTGATATTTACACATTAAGCATTCTGAACCTTAGGTTGAGAAATGTATCTGTCTGGATTTATCAATAAGCTTGTAGCTTGCTACTTAATTCTACCTCAGTAGAATTTTATCCCTTCTTCTTTGCCAAGCCTGTACCAGTACATAATGTAGGTGTTTGAGTTGTTGTTTGGATACAAGAATCAGCTCCTCAGTAATCATTTTCTAGCTGTTTAATGTGCACCAGAATTTGGTCTGTGTCTGTAAGGATATTTTCTTTTCACTGTTGATGAGGCATTGCAGTATTTGAAACTGATATTTTTACACTATCATCTAAGCACCAATTTAAAAAACAGTTCGAGTGCCATTCTGTTCTGGGTTCTTCCATTTATTAAAAATATATTACCTCAACCATACACTCAGATATGCATGCTGCTACAGGCTTCAGGTGGAATTACCTCAAATATGCAAAGTTTACTAAAAATGTTCTGAACAGTGATAACAAGAATTTTTATCTATTTATGTAGAGATAGTATTGCATTCTGTATGTATCAGGCTGATAAAATAGATGTGCTTCTTGGATATTTTTCCTAGTTAAACATGGAGAAGTGCTACCACAGTTGTGCAAAGCTGAACAATTTCAGTGTAACAATAAGCGCTGTATCCAGGATCGCTGGCGCTGTGATGGGGATGATGACTGTCTGGATGGCAGTGATGAGCATTCTGAAATTTGCTGTATGTATGTTTTTACATTTTAATCCACAATTCATAGCTTATTTTAAAAAAATGGAAACAAAATAATGTAAGCCTGAGGGGAGTGAAACAAAAGCTATAATCCCTAATGCATTCATGTAAATCTTTCATTTTCTTTTTTTCCTGCATTCCTTTCAAATGACACTTGTGTACTCATTTCATAGAATAGTACAAGAGCAGTCATCTTTTGGTTTTGACATTGCCATTTCTGGTTCTTTAAATGTTGGTATTTGTTGCTTTGTTTCCCACTATTGCACTTTTTTATATGGGTCACAGGATAATTCAGGTTGGAAGGAGCCTCAGGATATCTCTAGTCCAACCTTCGCAAAGCAGGACCAGCCTTACCTCAACCTCTAGGAAAGTGATGGAGCAATTAGTCCTAGAAACCATTTCCAAAGACATGAAGGACAAGAAAGTGACTGGGAGTAGTCAGCATGGATTTATGAAGGGGAAGTCCTGCTTAGCCAATCTCATAGCCTTCTACAGTGATGTGACTAGCATGGTGGATGAGGGAAAAAGCAGTGGATATTGTTTACCTCAACTTTAGTAAGGCTTTTGATACTGTCTGCCGTAACATCCTTATAAACAAGCTGACAAAGGATGGGTTAGTTAAGTGGACAGTAAGATGGATTGGAAACTGTCTGAATGGCCAGGCCTCGGGGCTTGTGATCAGTGGCACAATCTCCAGCTGGTGCTAAGTCACTAGCAGTGTACCCCAGGGGTTAATGCTGGGCCCAGTAACCTCTTCATTAATGACCTGGACAGAGTGCACACTCGGCAAGTTTGCAGATGATATGAAGCTGGGAAGAGTGGCTCAGGCACCAGATGAGTGTGCTGACATTCAGAGGAACCTTGAGAGGCTGGAGAATTGAACAGAGAGGAATATGGTGAAATTCAGCAAGGAGAAATGCATCTAGGGAGGATGCAGTATGGATGCAGATCCAGGCATCAGTATACGCTGAGGGCCACCCAGCTAGAAAGCAGCTCTGCAGACAAGGACGTTGGGGTCCTGGTGGGCAACAAGCTGACCATTAGCCAGCAATGCACCTCATGGCAAAGAAGGCCAGGAGGATCCTGGGCTGCTTTAGGAAAAGCATCGCCAGCAGGTTGAGGGAGGTGATCCTTCCACTGTACTCAGCCTGGATGAGGTCATATCTGAAGGACTGTATCCAGTTCTGAGCTCCCCAGTACAAAAAAGATGAGGAGTTATTGGAGCAAGTCCAGGAAGGAACCACTAAGATGATTAAGGGACTGGCACATCTGTCCCAGAAATTGGGGGAGCTGGGATTGTTCAGTTTTGGGGGAAGGAAAGGCTCAGGAGGAATATTACCAAGGTGTATAAATACCTGGTGGGGAAGATGGAATGAAGAACAGGGAGCCAGGCTCTTCTTAATGGTACCCACTAGCAGGACAAGAGGTAATGGACAAAAATTGAAAAGCATTAAATTTTATCTGAACATAAGAAAACATGTTTTTTACCAAACACTGGAATAGATTGCCCAGAGTGGTTGTGGAGTTTCTGTCTGTGGAGATACTTGAAACTTATATGGAGACGGTCCTGGGAAACCTGCTCTAGTTGGCTTTGCTTGAGCAGGGGATTAGACTGGGTGACCTCAACAGGTCCCTTCCACCCTTAAACATTTCTGTGACTCTGTAATGTATTTCTTAAAAATAAAAAAGAAAAAGAAAAATAAACCTCTACAAACACCCCCCAAAAAAACAAACCAAACCAAAAACAGGACAAAAAACCAACCAAACAAACAAAAAACCCAACCTACACACACACTTCCAGTTTTAAATTAGATGTACTTTGTCTTTAAAAATACAGTTTTACTAGAGCTGTGGGGTTTTTGCCATAAAGGAGTTCCAATGTTGAAATGAAAAATAATAGAAAACATGCCAATTACTTATTTGTGTCGTTCCCGGAAGATGCTGAGGTAGCCTGCTATAAACTTAAAGTTGCGGCAGTGAAAATTCCTTTCCCTGCTCATTTTCTCACAATGCTATTTCTATCATTAGATCATTTCTCTAAACCAAATCTCCTTTACTGAAATGACAATACATTTTTTTTTTTTTCCTATCAATTGTGGACATGAAGAACTGATAGACTCTTCTACTGTGCAGCATTATTCTATGTGTCTGAAAACTCTTATCATAGTCCCTCATTCTTATCTCTTTGAGACAAACCAGCTCTAATCTGTTCTTTTTTTCCAGTACATTATGGGGTTTTGTAGATTTCATTTCAAGTGAGCCTAGGGGTTGGGTGTCCAACACTGGTTGTATGTACTTCTGCTGAGGCCTTTGTGAAGCTGGTTCGACCGAGAGGATGTCTTTGTGGGGGTTGATAGTCCTGTTTATACATCCTTGGGTAAATCTTTCCTGCTTCACACTGGCCTGATGTTACTGATACATACTGAGCTCGTGATCCTCTGTAATGCCTAGGTGGTTTTCTGTATGGCTGTTACGTAGCCGGTTTTGGGTTTTTTTCCTGAATTTATGTATTTTGATAGCTCTATGTAGTAGTCATTACTGATTTCAGTCCTAATTCTTTTCAAAACATTCATCCAGTTCTGAACTGTAATGATTACTAACATTTTATTTTAATATCAGGGATTCTTGCAGTTAAATAAGGAGCTCAACTAATAAAGACAGAAAGAAAATCTTTTGGCCGAGTTGACTTGATTCCCATTTAAATTAGTGTAATTTCGACCAGTTCATTGATCAAAGCTTGTAATTCTCAGAGGATTCATACAGATATAAATAAAATCATAATCTGGTCCCAAATCTGTATGTGATATATAGTTTAAGTGGCCGGTATGATAACAGTAGTTTCTTTTCAGCAGTTGCTATAGTAACTTCAATAATTCTGAGTTAGTCTGAAATATTTGCAGTTATTAATAGAATACTCACACAATGTGTTAGTAAATATATATGAACAAAACCTTAACTATCATTTAAAATAATATCTATGTCTAGTATTGAGGTCAGATTTAAAAAAAAAGTCTTCAATTTTTAATTTTATTACATGGATGATAACAGTTTTGTTCTCCAGTCACACTGCAAACTAGGTTGCTTCGTAAGTATTATGAGATTTGGAATAGCTTTCTGCTCAGATTATTAATTATTCCTTATTTCCAGTGTTCTTGCACCCTCCACACAAAACACTTATGAAGGGTTCATGTGCTATTGCTATCACACATGCTCGGTGTTTTTTTTCAATAGAAAGAATAGGTAGAAAGGTCAAAGATAAAAGTACTGAAATGTCAAGGATAAGCCTGCAAGACGTGCTTTCATTTTAAATAGCATTTGTTTCCAGATGTATGTTAAACTTTAAAGAAGAGATTGCAGATGGCTGAGTAGGTGGAAAATAGTTTGAGATTGTTTTTAACCCAGCATTTGAAGCTGTGAATAGTTTACTGCTCTTGTGTAGGTCAAGATTAGGAAGATCTGCTAAAAACAGATCTTGTTATTAGCATGAAAGAAGCAGATCATATATACTTACTACAGCTGAAGGAACAGGCCAGTAGTCTTTACATAATTTCTGTGCTTTCAGTCTTCATCCTTCCCATGGTATTTGGTAGCTAGCAAAAACATGTTTATGAGATACCTTGTTCACTCTTGAATACCGGAGGTTTTTTGTCATATTTACACTGTTTTGCATATTTCACTTTTTGACACCTACAGTTTCATGGTAAGTAAACAGCAGATCTGTATGGGACCATTGACAATAATGTGCATCATTTTTGAAGCATTTTATAACCTGCCCAAACCTCTGCTCACTGTGGTATGATATTTTGCATATGCACTTAGCAATTGCATCTGTTCCCTTTGGTGTTTTCTTTTGTTTATACGCACTTCATTTTGCAAACCTTATAACATTGATAAAATGTGATCAAGGATATTTTTCTTTAAGGAGATACAACATTGTAAAATGCTGCTACTTTTAATCACCTAGTAGTTAATAGAAGAGGATCTCCATATTGACACTAGTATGATAGGAGACTCTTTACTATGTATTGTTTAATTTATGATGGAAGTATGCAATATTTTTTTAATTGGCTGGTTTGCTGAACAGTTTTTACATCATGGTGGTTATATATGCAGGATAACTATACTAACTGCATCACCATTTAATGTATTATTTTCAGCTGTTTTTCTCTGATTATTTTCTTAGGAAAAAACCTCTTTTTTTTCTCCCCAGTCAATCACAGTTGTCCTGATGATCAGTTTAAGTGCCAAAATAATCGCTGTATTCCCAAGAGGTGGCTTTGTGATGGAGCTAATGACTGTGGTAATAATGAAGATGAATCAAATAATACTTGTGCAGGTAAAGATTTTACTTGGCTGTACCTACAAGTTCTCTATCTCCAGTTCCATAAACAGTTCAAGACTGCTCTGAACTGAACTGAACCAGTCTGCTACTAGTAATCTGATTATGGCCATTTTAAAGTAATTCATATTTTGATGCCACTAAGGCTGGAATACAAATTGTATTTTATTTAATCCTTATGCTTGACTGTGCTTTCCAAAGTAATTCAGCACTTAATCTATCCATATAGGTTGACTGTCAAAGCACTGCTTAGGTACAAACTTGTCCCTGCTAAATCTTTTTTGTCAGTTAGAATTTTGTTTGTTAACATGCTGTGATGAGTGCCATGTCACTAGTAAATTTTATTTTATACTGACAAAAGCATAATTAGTTATTCAATTTCCCCTTGGTAGCTTGAAATTGTTTTCATTTGTAAGTTATTTACTGTATAGTGGATTTTCAAGGAAATACCAAGATGAAGATTGTTTACTTATTCCACTGCAGTAAATCATGGAGTTCCAAATCTGTCCTTTGCTTGTATGGAAGTGATGTTTAGTGCTTGTTGGTAGAGTACACTAAACAGTCATTAATATCTGATATACAAAATATCAAGCATCAATAAACTGATGACTATTTTAAACTGAAATGCAGTGGTAGACAGCGTACATCATATATTAAAATATTCCCTGAACTCATTTTCTTTTATTTAAATTTTCATATGTATAATAACCTGTTCACTTTGTTACTTGTGCGGTTTGGCTAAAAGCACTCTAGCACAAATGCAGACCTATAGTGTCCATATTGCCTCTACGGTATTACTGCAGATTGTAATATATCTTGATATCCTTTGATACTCAACTGTTTGCTTATAGGATAGGGTCTGATTTGAAGACCATATTTTGCACCCCTATGTCAGTTGGCTGTGGATTGAATTTTGTATTCTTGTTTTAATTTTTGTTCCTGCAGTGGCAAACACTATTCATGTTTGAAAAAATCCTTCTTTAAAATATTTTAAACTTAAATTCTTCTATTGTATTTTGGGCTATTTCTATGAAGAAAAAGGAAAATGGTGATTTAGAAGAGCAAATGAAGGAATTCTTTTGATTACTGGGTTTTCTGATGTGTCAGTATTTTTTTTTTAAAGTGTGAAATCACATATAGATGAACTTTAAAAGGTTAAATGTGGAATCAAAATCTGTGTTGCTATCACTGGCATTGTAGTTATGGGCTCACATTTTGAATTAACAAACTTACAAGTAATGTCAGTTTTGTATGTTAGATTTTTATTTAAGTTTTACTATTCATCAGCTTTCAAAGTAATTTATGTAGTTACATAGCATGATTTCTTTTAGTAATCTTTATTTCTTCAGAAGAAAGACATACATAATTTCCTTTAATGGATCATTACACTGCATATTTGCAAAGGCTAAGATTCTAAGAACAGTGAGGCCAGGTGCATCACACACGTACTATGTTACCATTTTTCTGTGTAAATATGGATCTCACTAGACCATTGTTTATGTTATGAAATATAATTTGTTAATCTTTCAATTGTAAGTTAGACATTTTTATGCCCTGATTTTTGTTTACTTGCACTCTAGCACTAATGTCATTTTATCAAAAATTAATGCTCTTCTACCACCAAGTTTCATATAATTACATATAAAACTTCATGTTCTCATATGTTGAAAAAACCACTAGGAATTCTGCATAACAGAGGTAGAACAGAGTCCTGCAGATGACCTCAATTTTCTCTGAAATCAAAGGAGGTGAATGATGTTTAGTGAGCTTGGGTAAAATGTGCAGCAGGCCAGGAGGTGCCCTCCAGACTTGCAACTTCTACATACAGACATGCACCCAGAGACCTGACAGTTTTAGTCCATTTCCCTTGCATTTTTGGAGTGTTTTGTCTTGACAGCAAGAACATGTCAGGTTGACCAATTTTCTTGTGGGAATGGACGCTGTATTCCATCATCATGGCTTTGTGACAGGGAGGATGACTGTGGAGATGAAACTGATGAAATGACATCCTGTGGTAAGTAAACTTTGTTTTGGAAAAAAAGTAAAAGTACTCCATAAAAAGTTAAACATATAAGGATCTCTTTTCATGTGAATTGACAGATAGAAAAAGTACGAGTGGCCTTTTGGGGTTTCTATGAACAGATAATATTCTTTCTGAAATGGCAAATATAATTTATTTGATTAATAAATAAACCAAAAGCAAAGGCTGCATTTTCTTTTAATGAGTTTTTAACTACAATACCAAATATGCAGATCAGTCAACTTAAGACTTTTCTAATTCACAGCCCATTATCAAATACTATCACTCTCAAAAACTGATATTTTTCTCGGTGTCCTGGTCTAGCCCCCAGCCAGCAACTAAGCACCACACAGCTGCTCGCTCACTCCCCCCGGTGGGATGGGGAAAAGAATCAGAAGGGTATACGTGAGAAAACTTGTTGGTTGAGATAAAGACTGTTTAATAGGTAAAGCAAAACAGTAATAGTAATAATAATATAATGGAAAGGAAAAGCAAAAGCCACACACGCAAGCAAAGCAAAACAAGGCATTCATTCACTCCTTCCCATGGGCAGGCAGGTGATCAGCCATCTCCAGGAAAGCAGGGCTCCATCACGTGGAATGGTGTCTTAGCAAGACAAATGCCATCACTCTGAATGTTCCCCCCCTCCCTCCTTCCCCCGGCTTTACATGCTGAGCATGATGTCATATGGTGTAGGACATCCCTTGGGTCAGTTTGGATCAGCTGCCTTGGCTGTGCCCCCTCCCCTCCCGGCTTCTTGTGCCCCTAGCAGAGCATGGGAAGCTGGACAAGTCCTTGACTAGTATAGGCACTACTTAGGGACACTTAGCCGCTACTCAACAACTAAAACCTCAATGTGCCATCAGCACTATTCTCATAGGGAATCCAAAACACACTATACCAGCTACAGTGAAGAAAATTAACTATCCCAGCCAAAACCAGCACACTCAGTCGCATACCTCTTCACGTGGGCCCCCTCAGCATACTCTAGATTTCAATAAAATCAGACTGTTTCAAGCCTGAACAGAAGGGTATTTTGATGTTGTGTTTTGCAGAAAAAAAATTAGTCTTTCTTGGTTATATCTTGAGATAGTGTCAGCAGCTCTGCTCATTGCTGCTTTACTGAGATATTGCTGAGAGAGGTGCACTCTCTCTAATCAGCTGCTTCCAAACAATTAAGGCTTTTTGTAAGTCAGCATGACTGCCTTCATCTGTTTGGCAGGTCACAGGTAGCTGCTATGAGTCCAAGAGCAAAAGGGTCAATGAGCTATCTGCAATATATTGTATCAGGGTGTTCCCTGTTTACAAGGTAATATTTGTGATATTATTTGACTTACTAATATGAATTAGTGTGTCACCAAATAATAGGAAATGTTTCTGAAATAACATCTTAAGAGTTTTCAAGAAAGAACGCTGACTGATTATTTTAGTAGCATCAACTGTGTAAACATCAAGTGACAGGTTGTGCGCAAAAAAATTAAAACCTAAAGTGTACTTGTTAGGATACTCAGTAGCTAGACCTGTATTTTTCTCAGATATAGCTGATATTCTAACTTGATTCACTGTTACAAAAATATATTGTTTCTTAATCAAAATCAAGCTATGACAGCAATCTAGTTGATAAAAAATTACCCTTTTTTTTTTGCTTTTTTGAAACTTCTTACTGCTGTAAACATTTTCAGTAGAGTTATTAGAGTTTGGTTACTGATAGCAGTTTTTCTACAAAAATCCCAATACCTATCAAGCACTTGCAGTCGAGAGCAAGAAAAAAAATAGAAAGTAAATGCATGAATGCAAGTCATAGGCTGACACCGTGATGCCCTGTTTTCCATAAACATAAATCATCAGGACCTCAATTACCAGAGAATCTATGGAAGGCAACATGTAGGACCCAATCAGTAAACTCTATTTATCCATAATCCCGTAAGTTTGTTTAATTTTGCATTATTCATGACTGACAAACAGCTAATACCCATTAGTTGAGTTTACATTGTTACTTTTTAAGTCCATATGTAATTCTTTGCATCTCCTTCTATAATTGCATTCAAGATTTCTCATTATTTTTATGTGTAAATAGTTGTTATGTTTCCTGGAATAGTCACCTGCTTTCTCATGTCTTATTTCTTTTTACTTTCTTCCTCTTTCTTCTTTTAATAGTGATATAAACCAGAAAAAAAAGAAAGCTAATTTTACATTGACAGTAATTGATATATGATCAGTTACTTCAAAATAGATGACATATTTGATAAAAGCTAAATCCAAATAAAATCATTATGTGAGTGAAAATGAGAATATTATTAAAGTAGACTTCTAATTGCCATGCTTCAAGTCAGATAAGTTCTGTTGTGTACAGAGGTAGCATAGGTAGAGGTAGATGCCAGCGGACTCACTGTATTTTGCAATCTCTGAAATTATAACATTCTATGTAGTGGTACAGCATGGCACTTGGTACTAGAGTAGTTTATCTGACTAGCTGTACCTTGTGTTCTTAGACACCTTAACAATATACAGATGTTAATTCATCTTTTTAATTTCTTCCCATGTCTTTTGTATGGTATTCTGTCAGCTGATGTGGAACATTTCTTCAGATCATTTAATCAGCATTTATTTCACCTGCTGTTTTTCAGTTTGGCCATACTTTTCATAGGTTTCATGTTTTAGAATCTTTTTTTTTTATCCTTGAGCACTATGGTTGTGCAAATGTGTCAAATATTCCAGTTTTCATTCTGCCCTATAATTTAATGGCTAATGGGCACACTAATGCATTTATTTAGCTATTGTATTTATTGGTATATATTTTCTTCTATGAAGCATTTTAAAATACTTGTATTTACAAGTTTTTATATTAAAAATAAAATCATGGTTTGTTTTTTGTTACCATTACAAATCGTTGATTTTTAACTGCACCAGTCTTCAGCTATGAATAACTTTTGGCTCCTATTGATTCAGGAACTTAAGTATACTTACATTGGTGTGTAGCTGGGGTGAGCAGAACTGGAAAGATGATGACAGTATCGTAATGCATACACTTTTTCTTAAGATACAATCACATTTTCTAAGAGGCGTGACATTTCCAAAGATGACTTTAAAGAGACCCTTCTTATTTTTCTACTGCTTTCCTAAAGGAAACAAGACCTGTGGTTATTTTCTGTGTCCATCTGTTTATCAGTTCATTGTCATACCATTTGAACTCAATAACAGAAGGGTAAAAGAAGTATCAAAGAACCAGACCTTTTACAAAACTGCTAGCAGAGAGAAATGAGATTGGTGTTCACACGGTGGAGAGACTTCACTGTGAGCCCAAGAGGCACCTTTCTTGTTTTGTCCATCTGCAGAGCAATCAGCACAGGGATGGCTGTGAATCGGCTACAGGATGTGCATCTCTTTGATGCAAAATAGAGAAAGGAAAGGAGTAGTGGGGAGACCATAGGGACAATGAGGGGAAGTATTGTGCCTGTCTTCTAGGATGTGAGAGGGAGCTGTGGATGATGGTGGAGGCTGGGGCTATGAGAAGCAAACAGTGGAGATGCTGCAAAACATCCTTGGAAAGACTGTGGTGGGATAAGGATCATGAGATGGGGGATGGTAGTGATGAGGATAATCACAATTCATTTTAATTAGTTTCTGTCCCTCTATACAGGTCTTGAGTAGACAAATAAACATAAAGAAAATAAAGTCATTAAGTCATTAATGTATGGAAAAGAGGGAAATTACATTTAATATATGAGTTAAATTTGTGAAAAAATTATTGAACAGCTAAAGAATGAAATTAAAAATTGTTTTCAGCTTGGCTTGAAGCACATAAGGTGTATATTGCAGCCAAGTACCATCGTAGTTGCACATTTCCATTTGTCTCTGAACAGATTTTTGTTGTCACTGTAATGTGTTCCCCAAGAAAAAACAGTTTTGTTTTTTTTTTATTTAACAACAAAAAAAATTTATAGGAGTAACTGACAAAGTGTTGTCATCAGTGTTAACTTTTCTTCCCACCTTTTTCTGTGTTAGAGCAGAATAATCACTTCAGTCTTATGATGTTCTTGGTGATCTCGAAATTTTACTCTTTGATGCAGCTGGTTTGGTTTGGTGCTTAGTGCATGACTTTTTTTTTTTTTTTTTAAAAAGGCTTTTGATTTAACTTTAAAACATTTTCTATACTAAAGATGGCAAGAGACAGCAAACCTAAGTCAGAAATTCATTGACTTCAATGACTATTTCAATTCTTGCCCTAAGGAAATTTTATATTTATGTAGTATGTTTTAAAAGTTTAGGAAAACTCTTCAGTTCTAATTACATGACCTAATTCTCAAAATCTTTGTGAAGTTTAGCTTTCTCATCTCAGTTGTAACAACAGTAGAACAACCCAATGTGGTCAGAGCAACCTAATGAGGAATACATTTGGAGAGTTGTTCTAATCTTGGGCAGTTTTGCTGTGGCGGACAGGACTATGCACCATTTTGGACATTTCTTTCTGTTGCACTTAGGATATATTGTGTAGGAACTTCCAACGTGAAATCCGCCAATGAACGACAAACTTGCCTTTAAGTAGCAGCTCGGGCAGATTGTTCACATTGTCATCTTTGGTTTGCATTAGGTATCAGTTACTGAGAGACGTCTTATTCTCTTGATGGTCTGTATAGAGAATTTAGGCTCCTCTGTATTCCTGTTGCATCAAGTTACACTTTCAGGTTGTTTCCTGTGAATTGCCAGGTTTTGTAAAGTAGATCTCATATTTTCCAAACTGAATTGGGTACAAGCACTGTTTAAAATGTTAATGGCATGAGTGCTCATACCTAGCTATGTCATTGGTTTTAGAAGAAAAAGAAGTCTGAAAAAATTCAAGTTGTTTTATGCAAAACGTATTATACAATTATAAAAACAAATCTGTGTAATATAGATTTGTAATATAGATGTGTAATATAGATTCTACTTTATGAATTATATTATCTCAGTTTTCTACTACTTTTACTGGAATGCTTGAAGGAAATGCTTGTAAATGATTGTAAATCATTCAGCTGGCTGAACCTGAACAAGCAGTGTGCCCAGGTGGCCAAGAAGGCCAACAGCATCCCTGCTTGTCTCAGCAATAGTGTGGCCAGCAGGAGCAGGGCAGGGATGGTGCCCCTGTGCTCGGCACTGGTGAGGCCGCCCCTCGAACGCTGTGTTCAGTTTTGGGCCCCTCGGGACAAGAAGGACATTGAGGTGCTGGAGCGTGTCCAGAGAAGGGCAACGGAGCTGGGGAAGGGTCTGGAGCACAAGTGTGATGGGGAGCGGCTGAGGGAGCTGGGGGGGTTTAGCCTGGAGAAGAGGAGGCTGAGGGGAGACCTTATGGCTCTCTACAGCTACCTGAAAGGAGGCTGTAGCCAGGTGGTTGTTGGTCTCTTCTCCCAAGTAACAAGTGATAGGACGAGAGGAAATGGCCTCAAGTTGCATCAGGGGAGGTTTAGATTGGATATTAGTAAGAATTTCTTCACTGAAAGGGTTGTCAAGCATTGGAAGAGGCTGCCCAGGGAAGTGGTGGGTCACCATCCCTGGAGGTATTTAAAAGATGGGTAGATGTGTTGCTTAGAGACATGGTTTAGTACTGGATTTAGCAGTGCTAGATTAACGGTTGGACTTGATGATTTAAAGGCCTTTTCCAACCTAAAACATAGTATGAATCTAAATACTGACATTTTAATTTTAGATTTTATTACATCAGTGTACAGTAACTTTATTTCTTGACTGTTCTTTTGCTTGGTGCTCAACCTTCTCATTTTGTAGTCTTCCATTTCCTGTCTTTTACTGGCAGTGTTATTGTAATTGGAGAACTTTTAAATATTAAAAAAAAAAAAAAATTACGATTTGTATCAGTCATCAAGCTATAATTAATCATAAATACTAGCATGCTTAGTAGCAAAGACAGCCCTGGTCTGATGGGAATATAGGACCATGTCATATGGCACAGAATGATGCATTTCAGTGGTCCGTGTTGAGGAAAGATAGGGTTTGGACTAGAATTTACAGTTAAAAGCCTTTTTATTCTCTCTTTTTGGTGTCTTTCCTTTTTCTCCTTTCCAGATTAAGTATCTAGCAGGTGCAGGTGTTTGATACAATACACTTGTGTAATTTATGCACATAGGAGGGTGGAAGAATATTGCTAAAAAGGATATAGAGTAAATAGTTTTTATTTCTTTTTGAATACTTCCACAGAATTCCCAACATGTGAGCCACTAACTCAATTTATATGCAAAAATGGAAGATGCATTAGCAGCAAATGGCTCTGTGATTCAGGCAAGTATCAGGTGTTCCATATCTAAAATGAATATAGTAGGTATTACATAAATATTGCTTTGATACTCATTCTTTTCTTCTGAGACTGATATTGCCAGTTTGGCTGGTAAGTGGTCAGAGAATAAATATAATATTTTTAAATTACTGACCTGACCTAGAAAGCAGCAATACTGGAGCTTCATATATGGAATGATGCAGTGGATATAGTAATAGTTAGAAATAGTATATTCTGTAGAATGAAGTGTGATGTAATCTTTCATTAGTAAAGAAAAAAAAGCTATGCTATCGCATGTGAAAGTATTTTCTACTTTTAGAAAACAAAATAATCCCACTGACCAAAATACCTAATTTTTTGCTGTTTGTGGGCAAGTTCAATTTAATAAACAGCATCCCTCAAGAGGGAAGGCCAGGAAGACTTTACAATGTAGTTATTTCTTTTGTCTGAAAGAATACATATTTGAATGAGAGCTGTTCAAATGAATCTTTTCTCAGAGCTTGTGATGTAGGACTGATGTCATGCCAGTCTTAATAACACTGGGTTGGTTCTTCATCTGCCATAGCCTTTGATATTACTATAATTTTATGAGGCTGACAGGAATTCATTCAAATTATGGGAATTGCCTTAACATTGTTGTAATGACCACATTAGAGTAGTGAGAAAATACATTGCACCCTTATTTATGTGCTGCCCTCTTTCTCCACCTTACACTGTTGCAATTACATGAAAAAAGCATTTGTAATTCTATTGAAGAGAGATTCTGACATCAGGTTTTCATTTTGGTTTATATGAAGCTCCTTGTGTGTGTGCTTAACTGTCTAAGTTAGCTTAATGAATCACTGAGAATAAAGTAAAACCACTGTGTTTGGAAGCCTGTGTAGTTACACGTGACTGAAGAAATGAAGCAAATCTACAGTCTTCTCATGCTTGCTGATGTCTGTGACTGAATAACTGAATAACCATAAGGGGTTAGACTATGCAAAATGGCAGAGTCAAGTGCTGTTGGTGAATTATAGTTAATTTTTAATTACTTAAATTAAAAGCTAATTTTAGTTTTTAATTTAATAATAGCTATCTATCCATAGATAAGTATTACTAAATATACTTTTATAGTATCTACTGTCTAGTATAATATAGATTATACTATTTATAGTAAAAGATTGTTTTTAAGTCTTAGTTAACTTAGTTAAACCTAACTAGTTTTAGTAATCTAACTATAAATTTGTCTATACTAAAAACAGGTACGTTATCTATAGATAAATATAGTTATCAATTTATCTAATAGAATAATAGTTATCTAATTACTTAAGATAAAGTAATCTTAATTTAATAACTTAAGAGCTAATACTTGCACTAGAAATAAATTTACCATATTCCTGTGGGCAATAAACATACTATTTTATTTACTGCATGTTAGTTCCTCTTGCCTTTTTGGAAAAATCTTTTTCTTCTCACACCTTTTATTCAGACTTTTTATCTTTTGAAATAATAAAATTAATATTTGCAGATGACGACTGTGGTGATGGAAGTGATGAACTAGGCTGTGTTCACTCGTGTTCTGCTGATCAGTTCAGATGTTATAATGGTAGATGTATTCCAAGTCACTGGGCATGTGATGGTGACAATGACTGTGGAGATTTCAGTGATGAAACCAAAACAAACTGCAGCAAGGAAGGTTAGCTTTTTTTTTTTTTTTCTTCCAACATTTTAATACTTATAAACACAAAGAATACTTTATTATAAATACAGAGGACCTGTCTTCAGTCAATGGAAAAAGAGAATATGCTTTTAACCTTGGTAAAGGTTGGAATGGAAAATATGTCAAGTGTAATATAATAAGGAATTGTATCATAGAAGAAGAATGCATTTGAAAGCAGAATGGGTATTATACTGAGATAAGTTTTGTAGTTTTACTTTACTGAATTATGCTAAATGTGATGTTTGTCCTTTTACAGAGATGCATGCTGCCTAGATAGAGAGACAGTAAGCAGCATTCTTTGTGTTACCTTTTATATATTCTGGGGTTTTTATGCAGTAACACTCATTTTTGTATGATCCAAGTTTTTGGTTTTTTTTCAATAGTGTTACTGATGCATAAAAATGTTTTAACAAACTACAGTCCCATTTAAATGCCGTACATTGTATTTATTTGGGTGGGGAGAGAAGGGGAGGATGCTTGTAGACAAGGATAAAGAATAATCAGAGAAGAATGAGGAAATATTTTTCCCTCATTTTTTTCTCATAATGATTTTTCCACAACAAAAATTGTACATGACTTTATTGGTCTGTTTGCACGAGTTATATTCTAAATCTAGTTGCAGACCTCATACAAATAGATGAATTAGCAGAATGCTGTGCATGACTAGTGTAAAGTCCTTAATTTTTATATATTTACAAAAATTATTATTTCTCTGTATGAAAATAATTGGTCTGGAATTCAACTACTCACTTTCCCCCCTGTTCACATCCATCTCAGAGCTTAAAGTCCCACTCTACCGTTTTATACAATACCAAGTCATGTTGGGATTTGCGCCACTGTCTCTGAAAGAGCACTGTTTTACACAGTTATTGTCAGTTCATATGACTTCTGTGTCCTGCTCTGCTACATGATACACACTGTACAGCAACTTGTCTTCACTTTATTTACAAGAGAATGCAAGAATGCAGATTATTTAGGAAAAAAAACAAACAATTTTTGATAAAATAAACCATATATTTATAGGCAGTGCTATAAGAATGTGTTCAAATAATGTTTTTTGATACAAACAGGAAGGTTTGAGTTTATCGTTACGTTAAAGTACATGTTATTGTCGTTAGTATGTTATGAAATGCTAGAAATACTCACAGTGGTAATAGTTTGGGAAAAGGAGGGCAAGGATAAAATTGAAAAGGCCATCACCTAGAAAATATTAGAGAATTAAGTATGTGATGAATAATTAAAATCACATAGTTATTGTGTTTTGATACATTCAAGACTGATTCCATAGTTGCACTGAACTGAAGTTCATTGCTGTGGAATTCAGAAAGGCTACAGCTAGTCTGCCAGTGCTGTAACAGGCCAGGCCAGGCAGGTGCCGGGACCAGAACTCTTGTGTCAGTTAGAGCAGAGGTGTGACCTTTCATGTTTTGTGTACTAGGAGATGGACCTTGTTGGAAAAGGAGGAGAATGAAGAAGGAGGGAATGTAGCTGGAGGGTGAGAGGCAGGGCTTGTGAAGCACCAGGAAAACTTAATCAGCTTTGGTCCTCCTTACATCTCCAAATTCATTCTTGTCTGACAGCTGTGCAAAACAAAAAAAAAAAAAAAAAAAAAAAAAAAAAGAAAAAAAAATGGTATTTACATTGAGCCTGTGGTGGAGGGGGGGAGTGAAGGGAGAGAGCAGGATAAGAAAGAGCTTGTCTGAAGCTTGTGTTGGAGTGATGAGTTAGAAAGGAGTTTTGATTGTTACACTTGGGGAGTCTGATTTTGGCTTTGGTTAAGAAGGGGGATTCTAAGTCGTTGTAGAGTTGGCATGGAAAAATCTCACATAAACAAGTTCTTCAATATAATTCTTATTTTCCTAAGAAACTCCCTCTCCTGGAAGATGCAATGGGAAGGAATTTCAGTGCAGTCCTGATGGGAACTGTGTTCCTGAATTGTGGCGCTGTGATGGAGAAAAGGACTGTGAAGATGGTAGTGATGAAAAAGGCTGCAATGGAACTATACGACTATGTGATGAAAAAACAAAGTTCTCCTGCAAGAGTACAGGTATGTGCTTGTAGATATATTTTGCTCTCATTTACTCCTTGTTTGTGTGCCTGTCTGTCTGTCTCTCTGCCTGTGTGATTTGATGACATATCTACTATTTGAATACCACTTTTAATGTTTAATACTACTGAGGTGATGTTATTTATTCTACTCAAGCCAGGAAAAGAATGTTAATATATTTCCCCTAACCTGTTTTCTGATTTACAATATAAAATGGATGAGTTTTGAGATTACTTAAAGCTGAAACTGTTCTGTATGATAGTACATCGAACCAAATACTTAAATGTATTTAATAGTACTTCAAAGTCCAGGTATGTTCTTCTACTTTCCATCTTTGGCCCTAGAAGTAAGTTGATTGAAATGGTATAAAGTAATTGACTAGAAGACTTCAAAGAATTAGAACTACAGCACTGGAAATTTGAACCATGATATTGTAAGAAAAATACGTTCTTTGAGAATGTTTAAAATCAAGTTTTGGTAAGTATACTTCATTAAAAATGTGAAAAGAATGTGACAATCTTCACATGAGGGTATTTTGCAAAATAATGCTTAGATGGAACATTTCCTTAAGGGACAGTCCAGTTGAGGAAGGAATTAACATATGTCAGCATTGTATTAATCTTTCTACAATTTCTTTCAAAGCTCAATGAAATATTGGGGGTAAAATAACTTTTAAAAGCAAAATTTAATTCAGGATATAATAAGTAGTAATATTGTTGCCATTGGGCAACAATAATTAATACAGGAAAGGAGAACTCGTTCTACTGCCTGTGTTATAGCTAAGCATGATAGATAGTGCAGTCTACTTACGTGAGCTCTGTCCAAAAGTATTTATGAACATGTATGGATACAGTAAGATACTTTCTTCAAATCTACAGTATGACTAGAGTTCATTTTTAATATGTGAACTACTTTAGGATATCTTAAAAATGCTTGGAGGCTTGCTGCTGCTTGGATTTTAGAGAAATCATAATGTCCAGATAAATAAATATGGAATACCGAACTTTGTCTAAACAAAACATTTCCCTTTGTGTTCCTACAGTTTCCATGAAGATGTATAGAACAAGTAGCAGTTAAATGAAATAGCTTCAATAAGTAAAAATGGATTATTCACTTTTAATAGAATTATCTGTTCCCTGAAATAGACTGACAGAAACCTTCACTCAGGAAATACACTTTTTCCTGATACTATCTTTTTCCTAGTGCTTAAATGGGGAAAAGGTCTCAAACTATGCTGCTTCATTATACACTTACCTATGTTTACAGTTGTGTACAAAGAAGGCAATATCGCAATCAGTTTACAGGATGAAGGATGAAATGCGACTTCTTTAGCTGCCACATATAAATACAGAAAAAAAAATATTTTCATCAAGCATTTGCTCAATTCAAGGGCATATGGCTTTGATTTACTGGAAAATGCAATCATGCTTGTTGGTTGTGCGGAAACATCACTTTAGGAATCGGTTGTGACAGTTTCATCCATAATTTTTTTCTTTCACTATTTTCCTTCCATCAGTCCTGAAAGGAGCAAAACTGCTCTTCTGGAGGACACATGTTGATAATGCATTGGAATAGAAAACAGCAAAAGCAAATTTTTGTTTAACTACTTTTCAGTTTAATTCCCTATGGTGGGACAAATGACTAACAAAGGTTTTATGAGAAATGGTTTGTGTCGTGACCCTCTCAGGTTTCAGAATAAACGTCATTTTCTTTGTGGATTATTCTAAAGAAATAATACTGTTTGGCTTCCACATTTATGAGAATTGTTCAGATGAGGAGCAATTGGCTAATTCTCCCCTTATAGATTGCCAGGTGGTGGCATCTGATTTCCTAATACAGAATATGATGGGTCTGGGTAGGAACGTATGTATGGGCTGGTGTGAAACAGACAATATCTTTTGAGGTAAATGACAGTTGGTGAGAACAGTAATAGTGAAATGTTACTGCCCAATTTTTTGCTTACTTCTTTTTTGTTTTATGGCTGTAAATAGTAGCTGTAGGGTCAGTCCTTACTGTAGTTTTTGTTGGCTCTGGTTAGTCTGTCACAATGCCACAGGCATGTGTGTCATGTTACAATTTCAGCATTTGCCAGCCTTCAGCCAAATGTGATTTTTCTGCTTATAGTAATGGTGGTCTCAAGAACCCATCATATCCAGCTCTTTTGCTGCTATGCGCTTAAGAGTATCCAATAAAGGGTATTCTATAACTTATATAGATAGCCTTTTAGCAATTTGCCTCTAATAGTTAAACATTTTTTCCTAATAAGTCATCTGAATCTTTACTGCAAGCTTAGAATACTTCATCTTTTCACCAGTATAAAAAACTTTTGAATTTTGAAATAATTCTGTCATATATCTCCTTAACCACATTCTTTGCTGAATAAACAAATACTTTTTTCCCCCCTCACGTCATCTAGTTTGATTTTATACTTTTAAACCTTTAATATTTTTGTTGGTCTCACTGGAACTGTCCGACCTGTGCAGTTCTTGAGCTGCAGTATCCCAAGTCAGCCAAAATGCTGCAGGGCACTTGAGTTAACAGATTTCAGAAAGAAGTTTCTAATTTTTTTCAGGAATATCACACAGTTGTTTGTCATGATGTGTGGTGAAAAAAATACTAGAGTTTGCACAGCAGTATGATATGAGATGCAATAACTACCTGATTGAGATTGATGACTGTTGGGCTGCTTCTAGCCAGTTATTTTCTGCTTTTAAATTAGATCTGAATTCTTTTAAATAAGACTAGACTAAATTAGATTAGACCAAGATCCAACTTCCTATTTTAAATTCTGATTCTGTCCTCGAAAAATTATTAGAGGCATGTACTTCAACTCAGTTTTATGTACTATGTAAATCTATCCTTTTTATTCCATCTTCCTACTTTGCAGTTAGTAGTACTGGACCAAGAGCAGAATCTGTGCAATCTTACTTAAAAAGTCATCTAATTACTCTAATGATCATAATCAAGTACTTCTGTGAAGACAAATGCAAAAGAGCCCTGAATACTTCAGTTTAGTAAGCAGTAGATCTGAACTGTATTGTATATTTTTCATACTTACTGCTTTTTATATTTCTTTCAAGAAGCAGTTAATTTTATATCTTACCATTTTTAATGCTACCCTGTGGGCTATTATTTTGTACTTCTTTTTTCTAACATGTTAATAGTATACTAGAGGGGGAAAAAAAGGATGAGGGAAGAAGTAGGATTTCTTTGGAATGGAAAATAAGGAATGTACATAGCGAGGAAATAAAGTCAAGGGGAGATCATCGCAGTGATAGTGGAAGAGGAGGGCAGTAGCAATAGTACCGTCTGGATGGGGAGTGTAAGTCAAGATACAAGTATGTGACAATTAGAGAAGAATGGAGAGAAGTTGATACTGAGGAAGGCCGGGAAGGAAGGGTTTTCAAGAAAGAAGATGATGAGGAAATTGGTAGGGCTGCCCTACAGATTAAATGAGGGCTGATGAGGAGGAAAGGGTCACTGTGGAGAGATACGACACGAGAGGAGTTTTGGAAGAGGAGAAGATTTAGTAAGAACATAAGAATGGGAAGCATGGAGGAGTTCAAAGGGTGGGTGAAAAGGATATAGTTAATAAGGTGGGTTTACCAGCATTGCTTCCACCTGTTCCCTGCCGACTCCATCTCTCTCACTTTTAGATCTTTAGAGCTGCACATCTTGTACAACTACTTTAATGACCATTTTGAACATAATGATGGTTTAGAATAATGAAATTTCTGACTGGAGGGGTGGATTCAGTTGACATTAAAAATTTAAATAAAAAGAAACCACCACAGCAAGTAAACTAGAAAATTATATATGTTGTTCCAATACTGTTTTTATCCTCAGTTTATGTTATCATTGTTTTCTGTGGTAACAGCTGTCTTCTTTAGGCCCTGAAATTTTTTCTTCTGTCTCATCCAGGAGACATTTATAAACATCTGCTTTCCACTAAAAGCTTTTAAATGCCAGAAATGACCATGTTCAGTCTAAGTCTCAGGTTTGTTCTACAAGACAAGCAAGATCATTGACCATCACAACATTTTCTTAAATATGTCAGATTAGAACATTCTTTCATTTTGATAGGAGTGAGATTGAGTCCATTCTATAGGTTAGGAAGGCATTACAGCTTTAGGCAGTAAGAAGTAACTGTAAGAGGAAACTGAATGCAATTAATGCTCCACCTGGTCATACCAGGTCAAACCTGTAGTTTTCCTACAGCTGAATGTATAATCAGTTGAAAAATTTTGTGGGCTCAGTATCCCAACAAAAACGAAACAGTATATAAAAACTTAATTCTATTGTACTTGCTAGTATTTGTAGGAAATAACAAATGTTATAGAAGCATTTGGATCCAACTTTCCCACATATTTGTTGCTTCAGAACTTCTGATTCACTACTTTACACCTATTTATTGTGTGTTACACAAAAAAGCTATGGAAAAGAACAGATATATCCATTAGGCAATTAATTTGTGATGGAATTTTACTAAAAAAGTTCCTGGAAACCAAAAATGTGAATTTCAATAACGGACAATAAAGCAAAAATACTTCAGTGAATTATAAGTAATGATTTAAAGACAGTCATAATACTTCATTACATCCATCTCTTTGAATTTTGGCAAAGATTAATTCCTTGTAAGTATATTCTACTTAAGAACATGTCATAGCTATCACAGTGGAAGATGAATCTTTTATTATAAAATATATCTTCATTAAGGTAAGAGAAAGGCAGGAAAACTGATTTGCTCTGTAAATATTTGTATGTATAAAAGATTAAAAAACAGATTAGAAGCTCTGCTGGAAGCAACGTCAATTTGCTCTGGGATCTGGTTAGTTTGCTTGACATTGATGTTTTTCATTAGCTTTCTTTCTACTGCTGTGTTATTATAATACATAAAATCAATGATCATTTCAAGATAATAATGAATATGGACACTTTTTTGAAACACTTGTGATTGCATGTAAGGGTAAACTGCATATATATCATGCATACAACTTTGTTTTTCTATGTCTGTGCAATTCTGTCTTTTTAGTGTAGGATATTTGGGACATTGACCATTCTAGAAAATGGTGAAAGCTTTTCATTCTAATTAACACCACTCCCTGTTTAATTTTTCCAGGTGATTTTGCACTGATAAAATTATGTTCTGTTCTCTGAAACCACACTCACTGTAGTATGATACTGAAGTTTCACTTTTTGCTTTTCTTCACCAAAAGTGAAAGAGGTCTCACATTTACCTTGTGAGATGTTCAGAAACATATTTTTTGCATTGTTCTTGTTTCACTGTATTTTATCCCATTGTCATTCTGTGAGGACGGATAGCACCCTTCCCATCAAAAGAAGACTAAAATATCAAATGAAAAGCATTATGCTAATTTTAAGCAAATATTTCCTTTAAAGGAAATTGAAATCTGCTACTGTATTATGGCAGACAGTAGAGTTCCAGTTAAGGACAGTTGCTACATTGTCTGCACAGCTGTACAGAATCTATTTTGAGGTGGTTTTATATTAACCGTGTCATGGGCGATACAGAGTAAAAGACAGCCTGTACTGAATTTGGCACAGACATGTATTGAAGAACCAAGGATATTAGGGTTTTACCCTAGTCAATTACTTCACACAATCCCCGACTTGCTTCCCCCACAAAGCCATAATCAGTCTCAATTTCCTATTGGGAAGATTGCTGCTAAACTGGGAAGGTTGGGCAGGAAGTTGTGTCAATTCATGCTGTGCAACAGTTTGCAGTTACCAGTTTCGGGTAGAACCAGCCAGTCCCTGGGCATCCACTAGCATTGCTGTCAACAGATCCACACATCTCCAAGGTCTTCCTTCCTATTCCAGCCTGATTTTCTCTACCTAAATAGTTTATAGGCAGAAACGCAATGCAAGATCAGCTTCCTAACCCATGGTTCTACCTGTTAGAATCATGGAACAGAATCACAGAATCATAGAATCATTTAGGTGGGAAAAGACCTTTAAGATCATCGAGTCCAACCATAAGCCTAGCACTGTCAAGTCCACCACTAAACCATGTCCCTAAGTGCCAGGTCTACACGTCTTTTAAATACCTGCAGGGATGGTGACTCATCAGAGATGTTGTCTCTTTATTTACTGGAGAATAAAGTACATGCCACTTCTGTTCAGTCCAGGTGTTATCAAAATTTACAACTAGCACCTAGTGGTTGTAGCTAGCAAGTCACAAGATTATGCTTGAAAGTTGAAGAATAGTTTGGTACAGGAGCACACGCACATGCACACCTGTAAGTGGTATTATTCACAATCTTGGTAATGTTTCACCTATTAAAATCCCTGGCTTGTGTGATTCTAATTTAATACCTGTATATTTTTTTAAAGATCATAACCCCTTTGTCAATTAAGAGACTGTCTGGCATCTCTAAACATTGATGGTCACCACAAAAATGGATTTTTTTTTTCCCCCATTTAAGGAGTGAAGGAAATTTTCTGAAGCCTGGTTTGGTAACACAAAAATCATGTAAGAAATTTCATCTGCTTTAGTCATTTTGTCTAAAAGCTGATCATTTATCTGACATGGTCTGGGAATGTATTGCGTATACTTCCTAGAAAGATTTTTGTTTCTCAAACCCATGGTAATAGAAAGTCATATATTGAAAAGTTGCTCCTATGGAAGGCTGTTGGAGTAGAAGGTAAAGGAAGAGAGATGAAGAAAAGCAGAAATTAAAAAAAAAAAATAAAACCTTTTAGTATAATTTGGTATATTTAACAGATTATGAGGATGTGTCCTGCCTTTATGCAATACTGTTTAGCATAGAAATAATTAGGATTGATGTTGTTTGGAAAACTAGACTGTCAACGCTGATGTGGATGATGCTTCAGAGTATAAGCACAAGTTGGTTTCTTTCTGTTTGTCTAAGAGGAAAGTACTATTAGTAGAAAAGCATAACCAAAAAATATTTTGGTGTAATGTTACTGAAGGTTTTTTCTAAAATATGCTTCCAGTCTGATTTCCTGTGTTTATTGTCTCTTTTCTCCAAGGGAGATGCATTAGCAAAGCGTGGCTATGTGATGGCGATATTGATTGTGAGGATCAGTCTGATGAGGATAATTGCGAGGGCTATATGTGTGGACCACCAAAATACCCTTGTGCTAATGATACCTCCATCTGCCTACAGCCTGAGAAGCTCTGCAATGGGAGAAGAGATTGTCCTGATGGATCTGATGAAGGCGATCTTTGTGGTACTTCTTTTAGACACATTTTCCTGATTATTCTTGATATTGTCTGTCGCAATACTTCTTGTTGAAAAAGCAGTTTTCACGTTAATCTTACTGAAATTTTATCATGGTATTACATTATTAATTTAAATTAAATAAAAATCTATGTGAAGATTTTTATTTAATTTAAATTATACTGGTTTTGTGCTTGAAGTATTAGTTTTCTTCAAATAAGGGAAAACATAGTTCCTTAAGTAAGTCTTTCATTTCCTAACCCCTTAAAATACTCCTGCAGGTAAACAATTTAAAAGGCTCTGGTATATATGAAAGGATTTAAGCTAATTTTCAGTTCTATCAAACTGCAAAAGCTTGAGTTGATAGAATCCTGTCAGTAGCTGTGTAGGAGTTCATGAAGAGATGCATTGGGGTGACTAGGAGGAGTTAACATGTCTCCCTGATGGTGGTGATGAATGGATTTCATGGCATGTCAGACAATGTAGGTTATCTCAGCAAAATTGCATTCAGTAAAAAATGTACAAAAATCATTTCATAAATCTGATAGAAGTATTACAGATAACCTAATTGAATTATTATAAAATATATGCAAAGATTACATTAATACATTTTAAAAGAATCTATAGCAGTAGTGTTGTACTATAGTGATGGTTTATGGATGAGAAGTGAAACACGGTTCGTAGGAAAAATTTAGGTAATTTTGTATTTTTTTTAATTATGTCAACATTTTGCCTCTCTCCACTGACCTTGTTTTGCATAAAATGCTTTAAAATTTTCAGCATTGTGTTACAAAGCATTTGGAGACGTTTACAAGCATTTTCACCCTCTAGGATCTATCTTTACTAGGAGACCCTGCACCAAGCTGTGCTGACTCACCTGAATTGCTTGGCATAGGCGGCAGAGCTCACTGACTGGGCAACAGCTGCTGCAGGATATGGCAAAGGGACCTTTATGGTGTCCTGCTCTGTTGGTCTGCAGACTGTACTGTAAGAGTGGATCTTAAATTCAGTGTTCCTCTGGAATATGTTAAGATTATGTTGTAGATCTAAATCCTCCGAGAGCTACATATGAATCCCATGCTATCTAGATATCAGGTGAAAGAAATTATAGCTTAAGGTCACTAATATTATTTCTGTGCTATTTCTCTGTTTGGACAGTTATCTTCCTACTAGTAGTAGCCCATTATGACGCCTGTATCCTCTTGGATACTGTATAGGGCCAAGCTTAGCTTTTAATGGCTGTTACAACTTCTAGACAGTGTGTTATTAGTCAACAAGAATTTCAGCAGTTGTTAATTATTTAGTTTTAAAACATACCTAAGCATAAACTAAAGGACAAATACGGGATCTTGGGCAACACATTAGCACATTAAGGAGCTTGGTCCCTTTTTGTCATGATAAAAAAACCACACAAAAAAACAAGCTTGAAATCTGAACAAAGGACTTAAAAAGGGCTTTTTTTTTTTTTTTTTTTTTTTTTTAAGTGGGAAGGAAATAATTCTTCTGTAGAAAACTGTTGTGTTTTATACATCTTATCACAAGTGAGCAAGGCTTTCAGAGACTTGTTAGAATCAAATAAAACAACTAAAAGACACAAATAGATTAATAAATAAAAGTGAAGCCCAGTTTCCAGTGTAACAATGGACAGGTTTGGCCCTCCCATTGATTCCCTGGATGTCAGTAGTACTATGAGGTAAGGAGTAGTTCTATGCTTTTTTGTTTCAGAGGTCACAGAATTTCTCACAGCCATAATTACCATGCTTTTAATTCAGATGCTTTAAAGTTTTCAGAAATCACCTTCAATCCATTTAGCAGAGCTTTGCAAATCACCAGTTATCTGCAGAATACAATGAGAGAACACTGACGCAGAGGATGCAGAAGCAGTATTCTCTACTAGCTGTTTTTGGTGAAGGAGGAGAAAAAAATCCTGATTTTTAAATCTTATTTGTACCTGTTTCTTTGACGAGTTGCTTGCGATATAGATACATAGGACTAAGAGTTGGAGCTTTCTCTGTGCAAGCTCAAATGGCTGGAGGCAAGGGAAGTATTTGGGAAAGTATGCTTATTTCTTTGTGCATCAGCTTTTGGTCACCATTGAAAGTGGTTGAACTATAATGGTCTTTGGACTGACTCTGTATGGACACCCTTTAATTCTTAAGTGAATGAAATAATATGCATGAACATCTGTAAAAATGTATATATATTTTACATCTGCTATTCTAAAATCCTAAAAGATTGCCATAAAGCTGCCATGCTGAATACTTAAAAATTAGATAATTTTAAAAATAAATATAGAAAGCAGTTTAACAAATGTAAAATTCACTTTGCACTTCCTAGGGGCGTTTTATGTGTTTTAGTTGACCTGGTGACTTTAAGAATATGCAATATAACTGACAGCCCTTGCGGCCCCTAATGGTTTTGGTTTTTTTTTTCCGTGTTATTTCAGATGAATGTTCACTTAACAATGGTGGATGTAGCCATCAATGTTCTGTGGTTCCCGGAGGAAGAATTGTGTGCTCCTGCCCTGCAGGATTCAGTCTTAGTCTAGACAACAAAACTTGTGAGATTATGGATTACTGTACCAAGCACCTGAAATGTAGCCAAGTATGTGAACAGCATAAAAATACTGTCAAGTGCTCATGTTACGAAGGCTGGAAGCTGAGTAAGGATGGAGAAAATTGCATTAGTATTGGTAAGTTGAAATTCAGTGTATTTTCAATATTCCAGATGTTAATAGCTGTTAAGTCCATTTAGTGAGAGGTTTTTTCCTTTTTTTTTAATAAGAAATATAGGCTTGGATTATCCAAATGTGGGGCTGATAGCAATCTGAAGAACTCATTGAAACTGTCCTTATTCTTGGTGTGGGAAGAAAGGGTATTGCAATATTAGTTCGTTGCAATATTAGTTCGTTGCTTATAAGACTTTCTAAGAATGTTAATACCAAATAACTTCTAAGTTGTTTCAAGTTTTATACAGTTTTTCATGTATATTTAATACACAGGAGGTATATGTAGGTGTATGTAGGTGTGTGTGTATATATATGGAATATAGGGGATTTACTATGTATTTTGAAGAAATGGATCAATCTGTGACATCATGATAATAATGATCAGTATTACTTGAGGGTTCAGTAGTTTAATTCTGAACGTGCATGCACACACATATAGTCAATTATCTGCTGCCTGTTAATGTTCACACTTTAAGCTATTTCTTCACCTATGACATTCTGGTACTTGTTTTTTGACATCAGTAAGCCCGTTCAGCTCTCTGATCAAGAATAAAAGCAATATAAGCCAAAATGGGAGAGGGGAATGCATTCCCCTCATTGTTCACTACTGATATATACAGAAGCATGATTTAGAAACTGTGTTAGGGGTGTCGTTTAAAAGTGCAATGTGAATATGTGTGTGAAATACAGACATCTATGTGCAACATGAGCTGTCACCACATTTTTACCCCCCTGTAGGGAGTTAAAAGTAGCATTGATTTTGCTCTCTAGATTTTCAAGATTTCAGTTTAGGATTCTTTGATATTTTTATTCTTTATTATCTTTATTCTTTGATAGTATCTTTTGAATTCTGACTAGAAATATCTCCCAAACTGTCTGTCATTTATTTGGATATTTCACAATTCAATAGATACCATGATTAAGATGTTCTTGATTTATTCCAGATACTCAGCATTTCCTCAGATTAATCATACGAAAAAAATCCGAATCAGTAAACTAGAAATAAAAGCCAAAGTTTCCTATTGCTAGTCACCTGAAATAATTTAGTAGCTAGCAGCCAACTTAATGGTCCTTATTTCAGAAAAGGCAAATTCTAATCCTTCTGCTTTGACAATGTTTAGGCTAATTTACAAACATTTCAGAACTTTGTTGCAGTAGTAACGAAGCCCTTAATTTACTTATGGCCAAAATATCTATTGCATGTAATAAAAATAATGTTTCTTTTTGCCAAAAAAAAAAAAAGAATAATTAAAATTCAGTTTTATGTCATGGATGTTCTCTTAAATTGCACTCCTTGTCTTTTAGCTATTTTTTAATTCATTAAGAATGTGGTTTACATTCATCTGGCTGGAATAACTATTGTTATAATTTCCAGAACAATATCCATATTGAATCTTTGTGTCTCCATAATTGTTACTGTTGTATGTAAATAGTTATTACTACAGTAGGAGATCAGGAACATATGTTGTTCAGACATTACTGAGCTATGCTGATAGTAGAGTCTCAAATCATGCTCCACTGGCATATTACTGTGGTTCTGTATATCTTTATTTTACTGCTGTTAAAATTCTTATGACACTGCTTTAGTCTTATTCTCACTGACTTTTGATCAATCTAATTTGTTCTATTATGGACCTTTCCAATAATTCAAAAAGTGCATTCTTACTGGGTTACAGAAATGAAAGGATTAAAAGCATTTAAGACAGTGTTAGTAACTTGGTAGGGGAAAGCTTGAGACAAACTTTAAATTAAAGTAAATAGAATTCACCAGTATTTGGAAGCTAAAGGAAAAAAAACCCAAAGTGAAATATACTCACTTGTGGTGAAAAGTAAGTGAGACTACGGTTTCTCAGGTTTTCTTAAGCCCATGATATATTTCTGCATAATGTTTGCTGATGTTGGTGAGAATCTGAAGTTACAAACTGATTTTTACATATTTTCTCAAAGAATGAAATATTAGCTATATGATCTGAGACCAGTGATGTCAGCTGGTATAAAGAAAAATTATATCCTTCTTTACAAACCATAAAGACACTATCCTAATGCCATCAAAGCTGCAACAAAATTATTTCATATTAAATATGACATATGATTTTATAGTCACTAATAATCTTGGCCCCTTTGACTTTATTTCAATTGAAAGACATGGTAAATACTCTGAAGGACAGATCCTCTGATGCTTCAGTTGTTGACTGTGTGAACAGCATTTTAGTAAAGTGAGCACAATTTTGGTCTCATTTGTGAATCTGTTAGCCTCAAAATGTCCATACCATTTATGTCTCTGTGCATGAGATCTTAAATGAACATAAAATGAAGAAAAAAGCTTTCATATAATACTATTACAAGTAGAGTTCAAAGTGATCTTGCGAAGATAAATGGTCCCCCAAATGCCAAACTACTTCTTCAATAATACTAGTTGGTATAAAGTAATTCTTAGAATAGCCATAGTGATTTAAAATGCCTTGAACTGGGAGTAGATGTGTATTATATTAGAGCAGTAACTAATAATCCTTTTTCCAGGAGAAAAAAATTACTCAGAGGAAAATGATTACCTTTTCCTTAGCTGCATTTTTTTTTGCTCTCTAAAATAGCACTTTCCTATGTACAGTCAAACATTTCACTAGTACACAGCAATAACATGTAAAGTTACTATGCAGCACTTTTTCAAAATATTGTAAAAACATTTCCTTGAGTGTCCATCAGAAATCTAATGGGAATATGGATGCTGAAAATCCAGTAATGTATGGTTTGTTTTGGGGTATTTTTTTTTTAGGTCAGATAAGAATCAAATTGTCTGCTTGTCAGAGGAATCTAATGAATTACCAAAGAAATATAATGAGTTATGGAATAATAAGTATATAGAAATAAATTCCTTGAATTGAGCAGTTCTTTTCTTTTTAGTTTCTCTTTCAATGTTTCTTTCAATGTCTTGATCTTAGTTTCCCCTGTTTTTCCTTATTTCTGCGTATGTTCTTTTCATTTCTTGTGTTTTTCTCCTTCAGAGTTTCTTCACTTTCCATATTTCTTGTTTTCATCTGTTTTGCTTTTTGCTGTTCTGGTGTGTGTACTGCGACATTACTGACTTCCCAAAGACTAAATGTTTCATACACATTTAAATTTGTATTGATTGAACTAAAAGTATGCTACAGAGCTCCATTATTCTGATAGAAAGTCAATATAAATTATATATTTTCGTACTCATCTTCCTAGTTTCTCTTGGAATACATTTCAAAATAAGTTGTGCTGATATATTGCACTTGAACTCTTTTAGATGATAATAAGCACACAGAAAAAAAAGTTCTTGAAAGATATTTAAATTTCATGTTTATGTTCAGCCATTCAGAATTTGGTATAATAAAAGTTAGATGAACTCAGAAACACTTATCTTAGTATAGATTTAGTTAAAAGATGACTGTCAACCTTTTCTAAGCTGTGGGAACTGTGTTATATCACTAGAGATATATATTTGGAAAAGAGGATGATGTGCGTGTATGTTTGATCTATTTTAACTGGGTTTAAATTCAATTCTGTTATAATTTCCAGATAGCTTTCAATACTAAAATGGAGAGGGATGGGGGGGAAGGGATGGTTCATTCCTCTCTGAGCAATGTTGAATTTTTAAGGAAGTTTTTTTCAGACTCTTTACAAAGGTATCATTTTCCTTTGAGGTAAATTTCATAAAAGCACAGTGTAGGCTGCATGCTCTGCTACTGTTGTTACAGTAAGCTTCAGTTAGCATTTTATCCAAGAATTTTAAATTAAAATTAAATTAAAGAATTTTAAATTAAAACCACTGGAGAAGGTGAAGCATTATTCTTTCTATACAGTCTTTTTTCAGTGTGTTGTTTAGGCAGTTTTCTTCTATCAGAATTTTTTCTTACAACTGTTAATGCAGTTCATGCTTTATGTTTGTATCATATATTTCATACACTTACCTATATGGTAAAAAACCTTGGTGCAGTCATGAAATCAGAAGGTACAGAAACATATGATTTTTCTCCAATAAATCTTATCAATTACTTTTCTTATTAAAAAGCTTTAAAAAATTGAATCAATAACCATGACATTGGATTGACTTACGGTGAGATTTTATGAAAATACTCTTAATCAATTGGTAAAATAAAAAGTATTTGCTCTCAATTTCCAGTAGAGGAATGAAGTGGGAAAATAACATTAATTTTTTGTTTTATACGGTGATGGAAGCATAACCTTAAATAAAATTGATTCAATTCAGTCTGAAAATTCTAATTCACTATAATATACCTCATTTTATATAGTCATTGAATGATAAGGTTGAAGAGAAGATCAAAGGCTATCTAGTACTGCTTCTGTTTATCTGCTTTCAAACACCTTCAATACACCATCAGTGGTGAACTCCAAGTTTCCCAGGGGTGAGGAGTTTCAGTGCCTCACTCTTCTTCAGGTTTTTTTTTAGTCTTTCGGAGTCTTCCTGCTCCATTTTAAGCCTTTAATCCTTGGCCTACTTGTTATTTGTATAGAAAACAAGATTTTTCCCATTTTCAATTCATCAGCCTTTCATGTCTTTAGAGAATTTTATGTGCTTCCACTCATCATCTTATCCCATTGTTTTTTAAACTAAGCAATTCCAGTTTGTTCATTCTGTCCTTGCAGGCCATACTTCTTAGATGTCTTATAACACTTGCTGATTTCCTCTTGCATTCCTGTAGCCGATTCACATTCTTATTTATGAGTCGTGCTCAGAACAAGTTACAGTATTGTAGACAGTCTTCCCCAAAGCTTAGGAGGAGGGAGTGGAAGGGTTATGTCATTTTTATTTCAACTGCAAACCTTGAGTTGACCTTATTTACATTGCCATGCCACTGTTGATCTAATATTCTAGATTCTTTCCTACAGATCTGGTATCCCATCAGTTATATACTCAATTTTATGGAGCTTATCCTTGAAACATGGTACTTACTACACATAAAATAATAGTGGGGGTCAGGCAGTAATAAGTAAAATTCAAGACTACTCCAGTGTATTGTGTTTCCATGGCAAGGTTTTGGTAGCAGTGGGGGCTACAGAGGTGGCTTCTATGAGAAGCTGCCAGAAGCTTCCCCCCGCGTCTGACAGAGCCAATGCCAGCTGGCTCCAAGACGGACCCACTGCTGGCCAAGGTTGAGAGTGTCAGCAATGGTGGTAGTGCCTCTGGGATAACATATTTAAGAAGCAGGGGGGAACCCTATGCAACAGCAGCAGCAGTCAGAAAAGAGGAGTGAGAATATGTGAAAGAAACAGCCCTGCAGACATCAAGGTCAGTGAAGAAAGAGGAGGAGAAGGAGGTGCTCCAGGCACCGGAGCAGAGATTCCCCTGCAGCCTGTGGTGAAGACTATGATGGGGCAGGCTGTCCACCTGCAACCAATGGAGGTTAATGGTGGAGCAGATGTGCACCTGCAGCCAATAGAAGACCCCACACTGGAGCAGGTGGGTGTCCAAAGGAGGTTGTGACCCTGTGGGAAGCCTGTGCTGGAGTAAGGCTTCTGGTATGACGTGTGGACAGAGGAGTCCATGCTGGAGCAGGTTTGCTGGCTGGACTTCTGACCCCTTGGGGGACCCACGCTGGAGCAGTCTGTTCCTGAAGGACTGTACCCTGTGGAAGGGGCCCATGCTGAAGCAGTTCATGAAGAACTGCAGCCTGTGGGAAGGACCCCCATTGGAGAAGTTCATGGAGGACTGTCTCCTGTGGGAGGGACCCAAAGCTGGAGCAGGGGAAGAGTGTGAGGAGTCCTCCCTCTGAGGAGGAAGGAGCGGCAGAGACAACACGTGATGAACTGACCACAACCCCCATTCCCTGTCCACCTGCACTGCTCTAAGGGAGGAGGGAGAGAAAATCAGGAGTAAAGTTAAGCCTGGGAAGATGGGAGGGGTGGGGGAAGGTGTTTTTAAGATTTTTTTTTTTTAATTTCTAATGATCCTACTCTGATTTGATTGGTAATAAATTAAGCTAATTTCCCCAAGTTGAGTCTGTTTTACCCATGATGGTCATTGGGGAGTGATCTCTCTGTCCTCATCTTGACCCACAAGCCTTTTGTTATATTTTTCTCTCCCCTGTCCAGCTGAGGAGGGGAGTGATGGAGAGGCTTTGGTGGGCACCTGGCATCCAGCTAGGGTCAACCCAACACAGTCATCCAGGCTATGGTGATTGATTGCTAAACTATGTAAAGCAGAGTGGTGGCTGGACTCTGGCTCACAGCTTACCAGCCAGGCAATAATTACTGCTATCCATTTGGCTGTATTTAAATAGCCTTATCATAGAGGAACCTATGTAAAACTGGTTTCTGTCTGCTTTCTGAATTCTTTACAGAGAAATTCTGCACTGTGAGGCACTGACTCTTGTTTGTTGCATTATCAGTCATTCTTTTGTTTTACATAGTATCACATCTGTGACTTGGCTGTATGTCAGCCACAATAACCAAGGATCTGAATGTACATCTTTGCATTTTTACAGGAAGGATAAGAAAGAGGGGAAAGAAAGCAGCATGTGACCTGTTCCTTTAAACCAAAATGTACAGATAAACAAAATAGTGTTACTTTGCCTACACATATTCTCTTACCCATTTCTCATTGTTGCTTTACATTCTTAAGTATTGTATCTTAAATTTGTCAAGATCCCATTGAACTCCAATCTTTTTCATCAGTGTACTTGAAAATTTGCACCGTAGGTTATGTAGCTTAAGCTAGACATCCTCTACTTTGAATGAAAAAACCCCATCCAACATAGCACAGATTTATTAGGTTTCTTTTTTTCCACTGTGATGTTAATTACTGAGAAACATAAAAGAAGCTACTGGTGATGTCCGTCATGTGAGTTCTTATGCATTGGAGTTGCCTAAAAAGCAGCGTATCAGTAGTCTGTGGTCTCCTGCATAATAGCTGCCAATTTATCAGAAAATAGGAAGTGCCATTAAAGTGTTTCTCAGGTTCAGATAACTTGTATTTGTGAAATAGCTACTAATGTCAGTGATGCTGTTCTTCATTAAATTATTTAACTACTGCAGGGCTTTGAAAAATTGCCTTTGTGGGAAGTCATTCATTGTTTTAACAAGTAGGAGGATTATTTGGAAAGTCCAAGCCAGAGTATGAACAAGTACTTCAAGAGCAGAAACATAGCTCTGCTGAGGTACCTGATGAACTTAAAACATCATAGATAACTATTGCACATACAGATTAAATTATCAAGAGAAGAACATGAAATTAATCTTTTGAAAGGAGGTATATAAACATCTTTCTGTTTGGTGATAATTTGTGCAACATTTTCTTTGAATATTTTAGAAGAATAATGCAATATTGCCTATTGCCATAAACTGCCAGTAATCTGTCTTGTATATAAAATGGAGGTTTAATTGTATGGGAAACAGAAAGAACTGGGGAAAAAGAAAAAAAAGAAAACTAGTTTCCCACAGAAAAGGAATGGTGTGAATGACTTTCTTTACTAAAGTGCATATACCGAGTTGATTCAACAGTTTACAGAATCCAATTTTTGTCTGTCTTGTTTGTTTTATTAACACAGCTATTTGTTTGAAAAACCTTTCCTAATCTAAAATATGTAAGAACTATAATAAAAAATCCATTTTATATTATGGTTGACCAATGTAGAGAGCATAAGCTCACATGCACAAATAATCTAGCATTAACTGAATAACAAAGGAAGGAGAATTTTGATGGTAGTTGGATTTGTGATGGGGTACATCAACAAGCATATAAAATGTTCATTTCCTTGCTCGGTAGTTCGGGTTGAGGTGGGTTTTTTTTAAGCACTTCAATTGAAAACACAAGGTATGTTATATATATTCAAAAGGTACGTTATATATATTTTTGTAAATTTTTTCAACTAACTGGCATTTGAAACAATGTATAATTTAATAGATTTTTTTCTGAAACTTTTGAGAAAACAGATTTTAATTTTGATGACGTGTGACTTTTTAAAGCTCTAATTATGGACTCCTCGTGGTAAAGCTACAAAACACAGTTCAATAGTTGAGTTTGTATTCCCGAATTTAATGTTTAATATCTCTAGTTGTGATCAAAGATAATGCTAGAAGGGAGAAGTGAGAAGTCTGTGGGACTAAAAATGTATCTGAAAGACTCCTTATCAGAAGATGAATTGTTTTAATCATCTGTTTCTCCTGATAAAGTATTCTGTTGTTCTTATTCCACTTGTCATTTATATCAATATGTAACAGTATCTTCTTTATTATTCTTTTGAAATGTATAAACTTCTCCTTCCAGATCCATTCGAGGCTTTCATAATTTTTTCTATTCGACATGAGATCAGAAAAATTGATCTTCACAAACGTGACTACAGCCTCTTAGTTCCTGGTTTAAGAAATACAATAGCACTTGATTTTCATTTCAGTCAGAGTTTACTGTACTGGACAGATGTGGTAGAGGACAAAATTTACAGAGGCAAGCTCTCTGATACTGGAGGTATGAATTTAATCTTTAATTTCTTAACAGTAAGAACAACTGCAGTTACAGGGTGTCAGACCTGATAAATTGTAACTGAGCTACCATTCACAGAAACAGAATTTATGATGGCATTCTGCCTTTAAAAAGGTATATATCTGGATTGTACTTGATATAGAGCTAGAGGACGACTTTTTTTTATAAAATTTCCTTTTGCAATAGCCTGTAGGAGAAAGAAAATGGCAAATGCAAAGAGCTGATATTTCTTCCTGGTCCAAAGAGTGCAATACTGATTTTTTTCATTTCTTGTAATTTACCTTCACCTTATTAAAAAGTATAAGAATTGATTAGACATCTGATAAATTGTCTGCTCTCACTAGGTGAAAGATTTTGCTTCATAATTTTATAGCATTCAGAAAGACTTGTTCTTTGCCCTGGTGACATAATTATGGCCTATAACTCAATATAATCTCATAATATATACAAAAGTGTTTCTACAAAATGTTCTTTGCTGAAATGTATATTCAGGTGCTTCCATTCCTGCATGAGCTAACAGGCATAATCATGTTTAACTTGCTTTCGTAAAAGTTCACATATGCATTTGTACATATGTTCTGCGACACATTTGGGTTTTGGTTTGGAGGATTTTTTCTTCTCCTTAGTAGACGGTATTTGTGGGTATTTTTGTATCCTCACATCCAGACTAGGAAAGAAATGTCCTACACTGCTGAGTATGTTAAGACAGCCAAACACTTGCTACTTTTTCATTAATGGTTGTGGTGTTTGTATGAAACAAGTAAGGTAGTCTGTTGTCGTCACACTTTATTATAATCACACTATAACAAAACCCACGTGACTTCTGTGCTCTATTAAAAAGAAAAATAATTTAGTCCTTCAGTCTTGCAGCTGTCAAGAACTGACTTCCATTTGCAAAAAACACTGTGCCTTCCTGGAAGTTCTGAGGGCTAACAGAGTGCTTCTGTAGTTGTGGTTTGTGTGAAAAATTTTGAGACCCTCCATAGGAAGTATTTGGTAGGGAAGAGCTGTTAGTAGACAGTGACAGTATGAATTGTGCATGTGAATTGGAAGGAACAAAGTAAGGCTATTTATTGTAGAGCTTTTCAAAATGTGTAGTCCAAACAGGGTTCTCCCTGCCATTTCTGTCTTCCTCACAATGTTTCAGTTTTCTCTTTTTCTGATTGAGAAAGTACTGAAATAGAGCTGCATATGTTTTATCTAATACGTCTAGTCACTGGGAGGCAAAGCATGAGCATGTCCTTCACAGATGCTGCAAAAGATGTCCCTGATAATAGGGCACATGTACGTCTCCTGTGTTACTCTGCATGTGGTCTCTGATGTTTTTTTAAAGTTTCAGAGCTTTACTTACTAAAGCATCAGAGAACTAAAAATTTCTATTACTGTGGAATTAAGTTTATTTGTATATTGCCAAAAGTGTACTTACTTACAGCAGTCTGTCACATTTGTAATGACAAGATGTCATGTGGAAGAAAGTATTATCATCCATCAGATTAATCAAGAATGCACTCCAAGAGCACATGATGGAGTTGTATGTCCGTGTTAACTATATCAGACTCTATATTAGTTCTTTAAGACTCTCTTTCTTTCTCCACCCCCCCCCTTTCTTTTTTTTTTTTTAAGGTGTTAGTGCCATTGAGGTGGTAGTACAACATGGCCTGGCCACACCTGAAGGTCTTACTGTAGATTGGGTTGCAGGAAACATATACTGGATAGACAGCAATTTGGACCAAATTGAAGTAGCAAAACTAGATGGCACTTTGAGAACAACGTTGATAGCCGGAGCTATGGAACATCCAAGGGCTATTGCTTTGGATCCCAGATATGGGTAATTAGAAAAAAGATTACTTTTTTGTGTTGCAAAATATTTTAAAGGTTTAAGTGTGAGATTACTTAATCCCCTTTTTTGCTGAGTTATAGTTCCTAATTTGTCTTTAATAGTTCTTGAAAGTATATTTTGAGTGAAATACAATACATTGTTAATGTGCTTTGCCCCAATGAAAAGGGTTCAGAAAGGTAAGTTGGGAGATACAGGGCTCTATTTGTTGGCAAATTACTTCCCTTGCTATGTGATTTTCTTTTTTTTTTTTTTTTTTAATGTGGATGATAGTAACTGAAGGCTTTGGTCTAACCTTCCTCTGTGGTTAATTGGCAGTTTAGGTATTGCCAGGGTGGTTCATCTCACTTACAGATTTTTTATTTTTTTTTTTCTGGTGGGGACTATAAAAGTATAGCTTAGATGTTACTGGAAGACTAAGAGTTGAGTGAGGTAATCCTATCTTTTGTGTTTGGTTCTCCATCTTTCAAGTGGAGATAATGCTTGCCAACTTCTGTCAGTATTTTTTCTACCTATTCGCAAGGGATATTCTATAAACAGGAATATTAATCGTAAGCAACTCAGTGTAGTAGATACAGCCTACTACCATAAATAGGTTTTTTTATCTAATGCCTGGCATAATTAAATGTTTCTAATAAATATTAGAAAGCTTTCATAATATCAAACAAAATATTAATTAGAAACAGGCCAAAATTGGGTGTTTAAAAAAAGTATGCTTAAATTAAAGTATTGCCTGATTTTGGTAATATGCTAACACAATAAAAACTGTTTTCCCATAAAGTGTAATTTTAGCAATCATCAAACATATAAATGTATTTAACAATTCCATTTTAAAATCTTCACAGTAAAAAAAACTAACATTAAAACTTTGCTTAGGATTTTTTTTTTGCTTCCTTTTGAAATTAGCCTCTCATCTTCTTGGCAGAACAAAAATGACCCATACATTCCATTTATATTAAAATTGAAGTCAATAGACTTAAAGAGTAGAAGGGAAGTAAAACTGTTCATGGAACCCTTAACTCCCTGTTAAGCTAGGTGTTGGTTCTGATTCTGTATTGAAATTCAGTCTACTACTACAATAATTTGATGATTCTTGGAGTTAGAGCAGTGTTTTGAGGCTATATGAAATTGCAGACTTATTACAGAAACCTCATTACCCAGTATCATGTGTAGCTGGATTCTCTTATAGAGGCCAAAAAGTAATGGTCAATAGCTACATCCTCTTCTCCTATTTATTCTTCGGGGGGGGGGGGGGGGGGGGGGAGGCAACAAATTAAATGTGGCCAAAAATAATATAAATTACAATGAGTTTGCAGAATCATATTTAATTTTCTTTAGGAACCTGCTATGGTCTATCATGTGTCTTCACTGAATCTTTATTTGAGAAACACTGCTGTGGACATAAAAGTAGATAAAGGTCCAGACTCAGGAACCTGAGATCCTTCTGGGACCTAAAATTCTGAATTAGAAAGTACATGCTTTAATGAGTAAGGGCCCTGCCCTCTCAATTCAGATGCTAAAAGGCTTATTTACAGAGTGCATCACTTATCTACAGAGATCTTTAAAAAGAGGCATCTTCTTGGCAGAAGAATTGGCAGATAAGTTGTTCAAATTAAATGGTTGGGAGGAAGAAAAAAATCAAATCACCACTGTTCCTGAAAATGAAGGCTTAATCTGCCTTTAGAAAAGCTAGAAACAATTCTGTGCTACATTGTTAGAAGTGAGGAAGGAATAAAATCTCTTAACACAGATGGCAACAGCTCTTCAATCTTTTCACAAATAAATACAAATAAACAAACAGTGATGTTTCAAAGTAGATGGTTGTGTTAGGATTGCACAAATCCTGTATCCCAATGGAGGCGAGGCTACTGTAGCTCTATGCCTTTGATTCTAACCTGCAGTGAGGCTGAGCATGTATTCCCAGTCCACACACACACACACACACAGATGCACATATACAACATAAAAAAAATGTATATACATATATACATGACTGGCCACAAAGGTCTGCACAGGCACAAACTCTCAGCCCTGAGACAAACAGCACTAATAGTCTCATCCTGTTAACTTCTCCGGCTGTTAGGATGAAGGTCTCTTAGTGGGAAATACATATGTATGTGTGATGTGGATTCCTGCAGTAGCTATGTTTAGACAGTCAGTGTACCCAGTGGCTGGCCCTGGGATGGCTGGGCTGCCCAGCTGCCGGCTCCAGGATGTGTGAGCCCCTGAGGCTGCAGCCCCACAGCAGCTGCTGCTGAGGATCCCACCACACACACTGCTGTAGCTGGGCATAGGCACCCAGTCCTACCCAGAGGCTGCCCCTGGATCCTTGCTGTCCCCAGTTGCCACACACACACATAATGTCTCTCAGTCAGGCCACAGACCTCATGGTCTCTCTGCCAGTTAGCCTGCCCCCTGCCCCGGTCCCTCTAGCAGCCAGCACTCCCAGGTGCCTCACTCCCAGAGATGCAGGCATACATATGGCTCCCATCTATTTAACCCACTCACCAGTCTGCTTTCACATTGGCCAGCGATCACACGCTGACGTGCACACCCTCACTTGCTCCAGTTGCTGGCACCCCAGACGTACAAGCCCTGTGAGCTGTCTGGGCTGATATGAAGCTGTCTGTATGCACAGCGCACATGGAACAAAGACCCTCACCCAGAGAGGAAGTTAGAATTGGAGTTGGGTAGGAAGACAGGCCTTTTTATACCCTTATCCCTTATTACTTAAATGTAGTGTCCACTGCTGTTCACAGACACTAAATGGAGAGGCCTTATTAGGATATATGTTCAGGACTGAAGCTGTCTGATGTTACTTGTCAAAAGTTTTGTTACAGTCTGACTCTCTGCAGTTAGCTCTTTACAACTTATTAAATTTTTCGTGTTAAAGTTATTTTCCTTTAACAAATAAAAAAAGTGTGTTGTTGAAAACTTCATAAGCTGAGAGCAGTTAGAGTGTATTTTTGGACTTTTGGTGACACTGCTGTTACTTAACAAGAAACTTTGGTTATACAGATGAAAGGTCTCCTTATTAGAAAAAACTGGAGGTAGTACATTACTGAGAGAGCCTACCATACAACATGTCTTTTCAGTTTTCTTAGCAAGACTAATCTGTAAAAAATGTTAGTCACATACCAAAATCTAAGGGTCTTCATTGGAACACTCTTAATAATAAATGGAAATCTCTAGTTTATCATGTTCCTGAACCCTTGCTCCCTCAAATCACCTTTCTTCCCTTTCTCCCCTCCCCATCCTCCTCATCTGTGGATTGCTTTCAAAGGCTCTCATTATAATTTTTTTTTTTAAATGAGCTGGGTTTCTAATCATAGAAGAAAGACAAAACAAGCTGTTACTTGTATTAACGGACATGAAAAAGGGAATGATATTGAACTTTTAGTTTTTAAAAAACTTCTTGAGTTTCATGATTCGTCTAACACTAATAATGAAATACTACCTCCAAGTTACCCTGTTATTACAAGGAATTTATATAGTTGCCCAAATTCATCTATGTTTATTCATTTTATTTAAAACGTGAATGTTTGAACTTTTTTTCCAACTATTGTCTTACTTGAACCATTTGAAATTGTTCTGCATGCTTTAATATTTTCTTATCTCTCTTTTCTTTTCCTTTTCCTGTCACCAGAATTCTGTTTTGGACAGACTGGGATGCAAATTTTCCTCGCATTGAATCTGCTTCCATGAGCGGAGCGGAAAGAAAGATCATATATAAAGATATGGATACTGGAGCCTGGCCTAATGGCCTTACTGTAGATCACTTTGAAAAAAGAATAGTATGGACAGATGCCAGGTAAAGTGATAACAGTATTCTTGTTATCTGTTTATAAATCCTTATTCGTGCATATAAAAAATATGAACTACATTGTAAGTGGAATGTAGTTATGTACATTATGTACGAAAAGAGTCTTCTGTGCAAATGTACAGTATGTACATGTCTTTAATTGCATTACTATTATACATAATTTCTCCACGGTACCAGCAGACCTGAATGGCCCTTACCAGGCTTCTCAGGGACCTCCCTCCACACGTGCTGCCCGTGGTCCCATTTCAGCACAGCCCTGGAGCTCGGCCCCTGCCCGAGTGACACCAGTGGAGCACCAATCTCCAGCCCAACCACAGCACTGCCTGGCAATGGGTCTTGTTGATCCAGATCCCAACCAACAGAGTGGCTTCCTGATCTGGCCTTGTCTCACCACCACAAACTTTTCTGGTGATTTGGACTCTTGGTTGAACCTGGCTGCCACCCCTGGGGCCTGCCCTGCTCACTTTGCTCAGGGTCAGTGGGATGTGGTCCTGGAGAGTGAAGCCTCTGCCCTGCCAGCTGTGGTATCATCCATGGCTCCTGGCTCCCTGTGCCTTAGAGAGCAGTCCCCCATTTGTCCTCCCTGACACTTACACATGGAAGACCCAAACTATTTTACTATTTTTTCCATAAGTTCATCTGAATGGAAACCCAATTCTCCTGCTGTATTTTCACAGCATGGAGGTAAATTTGAATTTAAAAACAGTGTACAAGCAAACCAGTATTTCATATCCCTAGTTAAATTAATAATGTGAACTAAATAATCTCTGAAGTTAATGACTGTGCTGTAAACATTCTTTGGTCTTACCAGTATATAAGACTAAAGTCCTTATATATTTTGCACCAATGTCATAATGGTTGTGTGATTTTTATTTTATTTCTATGTAATCTTAAATTTGGGGTTATCTTGTAGATCGGATGCCATTTATTCTGCATTATATGATGGAACCAGCATGATAGAGATTATACGGGGTCATGAATATCTTTCTCACCCTTTTGCTGTTTCTTTGTATGGGAGTGAAGTATATTGGACAGATTGGCGGACCAATACACTCGCAAAAGCCAATAAATGGACTGGCCAAAATGTCAGTGTAATACAAAAAACAAGTGCTCAGCCATTTGATCTTCAGATATATCATCCAAGTCGTCAACCACAAGGTGACTATTTACAGAATACTTCATTATTATTCCTATGAGGGGCAAAAAAGTATTCTTTTTATATACACATATCTGTTTATGAATTTGCCTTGAACTGACAATTCTTAATTAAATGTATTCAGCACTAGTGTTCCTTAGGTGGTAATAGAATCTTTATTCGAACCAGAAGCTTCATGGGATCAGTGTCTGTGAATATGGCCCATTTGGACTCCTGTTCTTGATCTGTTACAAATATGGTGCAGAACCAATATTTATTTAAAAGGCTTCCAACCTACTTATTTTTTTAACTGGAGTAACTAGTCTTACAAATGTAAACATAACAATGTTAGCTGTCTTTCTCTTGCTTCTCTCCAGAGGAAGATGAACTTTTCTGTGAAATAAACTGTGTATACAATTGTTAGTTGTAAATATTCACTTTGAACTATAATTTGCCTTAATTTACTCATTCACTTGTCTGTCTCTATTTGCTTCGTAGTCCTCTTGTTCACTCTTAGGACTGCATAATTTAGATTCCACCACTGCAGACGGCTGCTTTTCTACTTTAATAGCCTCAATTGGGTGTTGTCCGCAAACTGACACTTTTCCAAAGCATATCATATTCACTTAACAGCTTTTATTTTGAAATAACATTTACAATTCTCAGTTCAAAATTAACACAGGATGTCCTTCATGGGAGAACGAACTCAACCTGCTGGAGGCATGAGTTTGGAGTTTAAAACTTAAGGAAGCATCAAAACATATTTTTGGTGTGCATAACAATCAAAACTGAAAGGAAGTTCACAGTGCATGCATTAATTAAATAATAGGAAATTCTTTAATTATTTCTTGATACATTATTTTGTAACTTTTACTTCCCATTTTCATCTGTATAAAGCTTACCTCTTCATGCGTATATACTTCCATTTCAATTTTATACCAGCTTTTATAGTATAACATCTATTTATACCAGAGCACTGCTGTACAATTATGGTAAGTGCATAGGCTTTGTCATTAGATAGACAGTCCATCAGTAGTTGCGAATTTAGTAATCTTCAGCTACTATAACTTAAGATAAAACTGTATTAATCTTGAAAATGAAAGCTAACCAGATTTTATCTATCAGGTTTAATGAAATATTCTATTTAATTCCTAATGAAAAATGCAGGAACCTGCTAAAACTTAGCTCCTTTAGACAGATTTACAATGTCTGTCGCGTCGGTAAAAAGACTAATGATTTTCCTATAATTTCAGCTGAAGCTTCAAATGATTTTATCACTGAATAGTGAATCTCTCACTCAGATGGTAAATATTTAGTCAAGAATTTTAAGTTATTGACTTCAGTGGTCGTACGTGTGAAGGTTCATGAGGACCAAGAAAGAAATCACAGAATAGCCCATTAGTTGCACATCTAGTATTTTTCTAGAGTAGAACTGTATTTATTACTTCTCTGAGGATTATGAGGATTACAAATACAGAGATTTTAACTGGTGTAAAATTATTTTCCACTCTAAATTTTCTGGCTTCAGTTATGGCAATATATGGACTGTACCTAAGCATGTTGCTAATAACATAAGTAATAATCAAATCCAAATTTATTATAGAGGGGCTTGGCACATTTTGCTGCAATTTAATCCCAATACCTACCTGGTGGTAACACTATCTCCTACTGGTCCAAACACGTCTTTCTGCCTTCCCTCATACTTCCTTTTACTTCCCTTTCCTTCCCCAGCTGCTGTTGAGTTGAGGATAGGTGAATCCAAGATACTTAGTACCTTGCTGACAACTGGCAATATTATTCTTCTTCCTAACAGTTATCTCTACTTCTACCATCATAAAAAAGAGAATTTTAATTAGGCTTTATAGTTCTTCCTTCTCTGACTTTTCAAATGTTGAGCTCTTCAAAGCCCCTCTATCCCTGACTTGGGAATCGGAAATGGTATGGAGATAGTTGGAAAGTGTTGTTACATAGTCATTTACTAGGAGTCTTTGGACTTCTGCATCACGTGCTTGACTTTATTCAGTGTGAAATAATGTGGATGAGGTGGTTAGCTGAAGTAGTAATGAAAGAATATGATAGGATGCTGAGCAGAAGAAAACAGTCCTGATTAAACTTCTTTAGTTATTTTGTTGGAAGGATACTTGGAGATCAGTTCTCTCGGTGGTTCCCCATGTAAAATGAAGAACTAAATAAAGTGATATTTTTTGATATGACTATAGCTACATTGATGTTTAAAATAAATATAAAGTTACAAAACTAAATGTAGGACAGGAAGACATTATTATGATTTTGCTGACAATTTCAAAACCCATTCTTGGAAAGAGATATATTAAAGTATTGATCAAAAAGAGAACAGAGCTCAGAACCTCTCAACCTCAGCTGAAATGCCAGCTTTTTCAATATAATCCAGCTCTTCAATATAGCTTTCCTATACACATGTAGCAAATCTTTTATTAGTTGTATCAGCCATCAGGGGGAAGAATTAAGTCTCTGTAGCTTTTTTTATATGTTTATATCAATAACTCATGGGTTATTTGTAAACCACAAAGCAGATCATCTGGAACAGAACAAGTCATAATTAATGAATGAAGTGAGCTGCCCTTTTATTGATTATAAATATGTTTAAGTTTACTCCAGCAACTATTCTTCTGCAGTGGCCTTACTGTCTCCTGTCTCCCATAAGTTGTTCATTCCTCCCTTGTAACTTCACTGTCTCTAATTCTCTATCACCTGTGTTTGACTTTCTGTAGGTTATTTAGTGTAAATGGGCTTAAGGATACAGATCATCTAGGGTGTGGGTAATACATATTTTATGGATATCACATCTATAATAATGCATAGTTAGTATGTGAATATATACTTAAACATATACGTTTGTACGTACATGTTCTTCAGATATGCAAATGTATGTGTACATTTTTTCCCCTTATTATCATAGTTTTGAGTTCAACGTTACATTCTGACATGCTTGCGATACAACCAGGTGCATTATCTGCTAGTAAATTCAGTTCTGTTGGTATAGGACACATCTGGGCCATATCTAGCTCTTGGGATGTGCCCTGGAAAATATTGATGCTGAAAAAAGAATTGAATATGTGTTTTTATTTTGAGATGTAACAAAGTACAGTGACTTAATTTGTATGTAAATATAGGAAAGTAAAAAATACTACTGGAGGATGACCACCAATTAATTATAGAATGTTCCATGATCTCTGGATAGATTTGAACAGTTCTGCCAAAACGTTCATGGTAATAGAAGCTACTTTAAAAATTGTATCACATACACTTGTTTTTTTTTAATATTGAGAAGTGGTATTTTGTTTTTCTTCTCTCCCAGGGTTTGTAGTGCTCAGTAAGCTCTTCAGGCTTTTATGTCAGTAGGTTCTGAGCAATCTTTATTTGAAAACGTTAAATCCTGACAATTTTGTATGGCTTTGTAAATGTCTTAAAACCCAGTTCTGCATTAGTTATATATAGAAGACTATGGATATAGCTCTAATGTAAATGAGTACTAGCAAGTAAAATTCTCCCTGCACAGTAGTTGTCAAAAGATTTGAAGAATGCTCTCTACTAGCATGCATTGAATAAAGGAGAGCAATGAATACAACTCACTGTTAGTTTGTGAGTCTAAGCATGATGACAGTTGTGATAAGGACTCGCAGTAAACAACTCCTAATCTACCTTGCAATATGTGACATATGCATCAGGATACATTTTTTCTGATGGTTTTATTTTAAAATAATAATGAACTTACATTAAAGAATGTTACTGTTTTTCAGTGGATGTCAAGTTGCTTAGGCTTTATTACTATTTGAAATAAGCCTTTTACAGGAATTTACTTTTTAGACCAGGGTACTGTTCTAACAAAGCTTTCTGACTTCTGGTCAAAAGAGTAGGTATGCCCAGGATCTTAAAATAAGTGTGGAGTAAATATACATCTCTGCACACCCCTTTCTGATAATGTTTTTTTTTTTTTTTTTTTTGCTATTTTTTATAATCAGTCACTTCCTGAACTTTGGGATTTGAGGAACTGTGTTCTTTATTGGTGTTTTCACAGTAGCACTAGAGCTCCCATTAGCCATTTGTTGCTGTCAGGAAAAAAAAACCCGAGTATTTTCTGTTTAGACTTGGGCCAGGCAACATCTTTAGAGAGAGACTATAGCATAGGGAGACATCAGTCAGTATTCCGTAGTTACAGATACCTTGGCCTCAAGGCAAGGTATAAGCTGTAGAAGAGTTTTCAGCAGTTATTTGCCAGAATCAAGAAGTTCAAATATCACATTGTGTAATTGCAGCTTTTATTTTGTGATGTAGAAAACACCAGATTCTGATTTATGATTGGCCTTCTGGGTTTGCTCTAAATTTTTCTCTTTCAGTGAAAGCAATTTCTTTCTACAAATCTCCAGTACCTAGCTTTATTGGAGCTCGAGAAAAATGGTGATACTATGAGATTGCTTCTTAATTTTTCTTTTGAATTTGTAGCAATTTTGCAATAAATGAAACCAGATAACATGCAGTTTAGAATCCCAAGATAAAATTAACAGTAGATTTACACTGCAAAATGCCAGTATAAATATATCACTGAAGGCCAAACATTTTGTAGTCTCAGCTCCATAGGTATACATCTGGGTCAGACATGTAGGTTGGAAGGTTATTAGCTTTTAAAAATGTTTCATACAACTTACTTTGATTGAGATAAAGTAGAACAGAGCTAAAGAAATTCCTGTAGCATAAAGCAACATTATTTCAATTAATCTAGGACAGATGCTAATTTCAGGTAGTGAAGTTACAGTGAGATATATGTATGGATGATAGGTTCATCTGCTAGTAGACCACAGGGGATTGTGGAAGGCTTCATGATCTAATGCAGAATGATATCACATCTCAGAAATATGCATTTGAGACCTACTCATCTTCACCGAATCAAAGCTGTGTGTCAGGAATGCTATTAACAGAGCAAACACAGGTTTTCTAGGAAGAATATTTTTCTCAACTACCATTGTATTTTAAAAATCCACTTGCTGCAAAGAACAAGGTCTTTTATTTTAGGCACAGGAAGTTGTACTTGTACCATGAGGTGCACTACTGAGGACAGTGAGGAGAGGAGTAAATATAGTACATTGGAAGGATCACAGCTTGAAAACAGAAAGCTGTGAATTGCTCGCACATTCCACAGTTTTTTGCATTTCTCAAGGATATTACTTTGAACTTAAAAAAAAAAACAACATGGCTGTGACATTATTTTTCTCTTTGCAGATTGAATTTTTATAGACTAAAAATGAGGACAAGCAGTACAATAACAGCTGAATATAAAGTATATTGGTACCACTGGGCTCTTCTGTAATTAAAACATGAAAAACATTTAACTTCATGGTACTGTTGTGTTACAACATTCTGTTGAGGCCTGGATTGCCAGCTGTTTAAAATAAATAACTTTTTACAGAAATGTAGCTTAAGATGCACATGAGCAAAGTTTTAGCTTTTTTTTTTTTTTTTTGGGGGTGGGATTCAAAAATTTTATTAATCTGAGATCTCATCACAACCTTCTTGTGTACATTCTTCTTCCTTCAAAACCAGCAACAAGATAGGTATATGTATTGTGCATAATACATACAGTCTTTCTGAACTTTAAGTTGGATTCCTTTGTGCCCTGTGAAAGTTCCATTTTTGTTTTAGGAATTATAAAAACAGTCTTTCCTACCTTTGTCTTAACTCAGCATCCAGCCTTTGACAGTGGTTGATCAATGCCTACAGGAAAGTATGGACCTGGGGGAAGGTAACAGCCATGCTCCTCCCGTATAGCCTGTCAGCTTCCAGTAACCTGTAACCCAGTGATTTTTGAACCTAAAATAGTGTCCTTGTGCTTCAAAGGCTTTAAAGCCTTTGACTGATTCTTCTTGTGTGAACTTTTCTAGTTGGCTTTTGAACTTACACAAACTCTTGATGTCTACAACTTTTTAGGCTGATGGCTCTCGTGCGTAACTATGCACTGGATGAGAGAGGACCTTGTCTTGCTTATTTTGACCCTAAAACTTAGTAATTCTGTTCAGCGTGTCCTAGCTCTTGTAATAAGAGGGGTATTGGACAGCCGTTTCATAAGTATAAATATAATCTCTTGCTTCAGAAAAGGGTCTTTTAGGTATGGATGCTATTTCAGTGCTCATCCTCATGTATGTAACTTGAGATTGTTTTTTTTCCTTGTATATTACTATATATGCATTGAATTTTACCAGACATTTTATTTCTCAGTCGCTCTGTCATATAACTCTTGAGTAGCTTTTCACACTTGGGTTTAATTTAATCCTTTGTTAACACTTTTTTATTTACTTACTTTAACAGTAAATTTCTGATTTTTTGAAAGTTTTCTATAAAACATAGCACCCACTCCTAAAAATACTATTGGCTTTGGCCTTTCTACTTGGTAATACCCTAGCATCACATTTGTTATTCTTTTACACCTATGTTTCTTATCTGTCTAGTAGGTCAGTATGCTTTTTTAAGGTCAGTCATTCCAGGCACTCCCTTCTTCATTTTGGACTTATATCATTAATTACATTTTTCTCTGTTTGTTTTTTGCAGTACCCTTTAATCTCTCATGTACACTGGTGGCGGCGGGGAGGGGAACAGAGAGATTAATTAACAAGAGCTTTAGAATTACCATAAAGCTATCATACCATATACAATAGAGTATCATGAAGAACTGTGCTAACTTTGAGCTAATAATATTCTTGTTTATTTTGTTTCATGGAGAACATGTAAATTTTTGTTAGATGATATGCTGACTATTTCTTCAAGTGAATCCTTAAAAACAAGTAGAAATAGTGAATATAGGAAATAGATACATATTTTAGAACTAATGCATTCTCTGATCAGTCTTAAGTTGCAAATTCCAAAGATTAATGATAAAATAATCAGATATAATCAGGTAATTTAAAGATGTTAACTTGACTGTGTACAGCAGAAGGATCTTTGGCCCTATGAAAAGCAATATACTACAGAAAGTATTGACAGTGAGCAGAGGATTAGATCTACAACTGGTTTTAAATATGAGTGGGAATAGATCATCAGCAATTTAAAAGTATCCTTTTGATGTAATTGTAGTGCATATATTTGAAGGTGTAGGCAGAATTTAATTATGTCACGCACCATTAAAGTATAAGATTAAAATTTTGCCTAGCTAAATTCTGATGCCAAGAAGGTTCAATGTGAAGTTAATATGGAGGATAAGTTGGTCCATAGTGAATGCTTCTTCAGAGGTTGTCAGGGTAACTGTTCATTTGTCAACTGGTGATAGAATGTCTGAGGGTTTTTTAAGGGTTACTGGTCAAGAAAAATAAACATTTTGTTTAAACAGTGTTTTAGAGAGCAGTCAAGAAGAAATATGATGACAAAGAGTGACATATGTATATCTGTATGCAGTACTGCGAGAGAAATAGATTGACAAGCAATCAGCAGTGGAAACCAAATAAGTAATGCAAAAGGTTGGCCAGTTGGTGAAAATGCCAATTCTGTGGGTTGCCGTGATCGAAAGGAAAATAGATTTGTGGAAATGTTTAGGAAAGGAATAAAGAACCACAGACAGTGAACTGTGATGCTGTGTAAATCCATATCACTCCCATGTCTTGAATACTGTATACAGATCATATGAAAGATACCGGGAAAGCTTGACAGGCTGATCAGGCGTATGGGAAAGGTTTTTGTATGACAACAGGTAGTCTGATGCTTCTTGAAATACAGCTTATAGACAGGCTTCTGTATGATGGCAGTCTGTGAAATCATAAATGGCATGGTGAAGGTGCATAAGGAATGGTTATGTGGTTATTCACAATAGAAATAGAAGGAAGTATTAGAAATAGCACAAAGGAATAAAAGAGCCAGTTTTGGGGGAGTCAAAGCAATAGCATACCTATTTGCCTTCAAGAGAATTATTTTTTATTAGAAAGTAAAGAACGGGCTTAGCTGTTATGCAGGGAAAGCAGTATGAATATGAAAGGAATATATACACATGTACGGGTATAAGTAATTTTTAGATTATGATAGCTTACTCCTCCAATTTTGCATGCACGTGGAAACCAATACGTCTGCTTTATAACACTTCTTCTTCCACCACTTTTGTGTCCTCTGGTATATGAACAGAATTGTGACATGCACAGATAGTACACAAATTGTATTGTCTCCTCGTTGTTGACACTCGTAGCACACTTTAACCACAACTCTTTCTTTAACGTGATCATTAGCCAGCATGCCTTTCATTTTTTCTTCTGTATGTTCTTCTATTTGAATTCCATACTCAAATAGCAACTTTGGTAGAGAAGAACATAATGTACTTCTTGCACAGAAAGACAAGATGGGGATTATTATTCTTAGGCCCTAAGTATATCCTTGCCACAGATGGTTGTATGCATAAGAGGTTGAGGTTGCACTGAAATTACTGCTTTGTATTGGCAAATAAAGGAAATGGTGTTTTACAAAATGTATGACTAAATTTTAAAACTCGCAGCAGCAGTGTTAAGAATGCCAAAAAATGCAGGAGGTTGAATGACTAGATGATCTCCTGAGATCCCTTACAACTTAAACGATTCTATGATCTCATTCACAATATTGCCAAAACACTAAATTATGTTTCATTTTTGATGTGTAGTTCATAGGGACAGATGACTAATATTTACTAATATTAATAGTCCATTAATAATTTATTCTTATCCTGAAGGGCTCCTGGAACCTTCTTAACTTCAGTTTCCTTTCCTCAGCTTAACATTTTTTATCTTCTACACAAAGTTGTGAACTTATTAAAAGAGATCACCACAGATTTTTTCACGTTGTTACTACAGATTCAAGAAAAGTGATGATGTTAAATAAACATTTCTCTGTTGTAATTTTTGGGAAAGGCAGAATCAAATCTAGTCATCACATAAGGATAATACGGTATTTACAGTCCATTAGCAGTCAAAGTAGTTATTAATTCATTTACCAAGAATAAATATTTTTAAACTTACTGGCCCAGCTGACTTTTTGTCAGAGGTTTAGAAAAGCTGACAGAGGGAATATGGGATGTTTCTTTTTAATAAACCTTGGAATAGCAGGAGAAACTGCAAAGGCTGGGAGAGTGCTGAGTGGCTTCCAGTGCTGCCAGTGTTTGAAAGGGGCAAATAGTATGACTTTACAGAAAACTGTAAAAGCCTCCGATTTTTTAATAGAATGATGGAAGGTGCTGGATAGAACTGCAATAATTGGTTTATCCACAGTTTTGAAAGTTTCATTCTTCCTGTAGCAAGAATGAAACTTTTAGACAAGTAAGTAGTTAAAGGATTCAGGAGTTGGTGGATAAATTTAAGGAAGGATGCATTGATGAAAAGGAAGTGATTCAATGAAGCAAACCTTGAGTTTGTCTTCAAATTTTAGTGCTTGAGTCTGAGCTAATTTTATTTCGTGAAGAAATTCATACATCTGATTTCTCTAGTTATCTAATTACTTATATTGCAGGCTAGCATAGCGTTGGAGGAATATGTTATAAATGAATTGATTTTGTTAATTATAAGTTTGTCTTTATGAGTCAGTCATTCCCACTTCCCTTTTCATCACTGTTAATTTTCTAAGGTTTTTTAGTAAATGGAAAATTCAACATTACTTTCTGTTTATGCTTGGAATGTCTCTTCAGGAGTGCTCTGGAACTGTGTGTTTATAATAATGAATGAAGGTGATAAGAAGTGTTTCTAGGTTTTGTAAGCCTAAGACGTCTTCTCCGGTCAGATTTCTTTCTGCTCTTTAAAGCAATTTTAGCACATCTTGTTCCATCAGTAAACTGTAGGAAGCCACTTGAAAAAAGCTACATTTAGGAGAGGTTTTTGTCTGAGAAAAGTAGAAATACTTTGGCATGTTTTTTCAAATTATCTTTGCATGTTAGATTTCCAACTAATATTCTACTAGGTAGATCAAATTGAGAGGGAACATTGAATTTGTCAAAATTAATTGCACAATCTAAGCTTTGACTCTTCACAAAATGAAATTTGTTGTTCAAGTCCTCATCATATTAACATTTTTTATTCTATGTGTCCTGGAGAGGAGTGTACAATTCTTTACATTACAATGTTATAGATAGACTACAGAATTAATATCTCACTAGGAAAATTTTATCCAGTGGCTTCATGAAGTTACAATGACAAATTTTGTAGCTGTACTAACAAAAAAATATAAAATGTATATGCTTGGACAAGAGTTGAATATTGGCATAGAAAAAGCTATTAGAGTACAAGCTCAGTGAATCAATGAGGCCAGGTTTGTCTTCAAACAGAATTTTCACCACTTTCTCACCAGTGTAGCTTATGGTAGTCTGACAAACCTTAGTTCCAAAAGGTGTTTTTATATTTTGTCTATTTCATTATTCAATCTTAGCTTCCAATCCGTGCGCTGGTAATGAGGGTAGAGGTCCGTGTTCTCACATGTGTCTGATCAATCACAACAGAAGTGCTGCATGTGCCTGTCCACATCTGATGAAACTGTCTTTAGACAAGAAAACATGTTACGGTAAGTTTTCCTTCCAAAGCCTGACAATTCTATTGATTTTAGAATTGTGAACTGTACAAATTAAAATGCGTAACCTTAAAAACAATCTTTACAGTGTATTGTAATGATATGTTTTAAAGGGACATCCACTTTTGGGGAATTGATAACTTATTCTGATATATGAGGTGTGTGGAGCTTTGATATTTATTGCCACAGCCATTTTTTCTGTTGCTTATGTGTACGATATGTTAGTAAAACTTATCTTTGCAAAACACACAGAATTATACTGTAAAGTGCATCAACAGAAAATGGTAAGTCAGGTAAGCTGAATAACAAAAAGGTACTTAATAGCTTAAATCTCTACCTGTTCTTCTAAAGTTGTCTTAGTTTCATTTTTAAGGATTAAGAAAATAAAATGAAGAGCAAATATTAGACAGGCAGCCTTGCAGGGGAGTTTTATGGAAAATTGAAATAAACACTTTTAAGCTATAAAAACCCCAAAATGTCAAATAATTGTGTGTACTATCTGTAAAACCTTGAACTACATTACTCTTTCCAGTGTTGATTAAGAATATTTAGGAAATACGAAACAAAATATTTTGTCATATGAAGGATATTGAGGGGGGAAAACCTACCTTTACTGTTCATTCACAGACATTTGCTCCAATAATTTAGACTTCTGAGATTAAAAAAAAAGGAAAAAAAATAATACTGTTTTGCCTTTAATGTATCACCCTTTTTCATTAGTGGATATCTAAATTAGAACAATCAATGTGTTCTTTTTCTTCCACCTGCTTGCCTTTTACTTCTTACACACACAGAGTGGAATTCCACCTGAATTTTGCTGTTTGCAAAACTTCCCTGTTACAGTGATACTCTGTTCCCCTGAGATACCAAATGTTAATATCTATTATGATGTGCAAATGAAACAGTATATTTTTGATTGGGATAGGTGGGGTAAATTTTTTTTAAATATCATTTAACTTTTTTTCCTTAGACTTGCACAAGATCATATTGATTTAGCGGTACAATAACTTCTTGTCCAGTGTCCAGAATTAATATATTTTTCCTGTGATTTTATGTTCTGTAACGTACTTTATTTCTCAAGTGTCACTAGGCTGCAGGTTTTCTGGATATGTTAAATCATTTCATATAAACTACATTTACACATTTGTAAAGTGATCTCAGATGAATGACTTTGACTTCTGTTACCAATGTTGTCAAGAGGATGAGGAGTGATGTTTTCCTTTTTTCTAATAGAAAGGAAGAAATTTCTTCTTTATGCGAGGCATTCAGAAATAAGAGGAGTGGACATAGAAAACCCATACTTCAACTTCATCACAGCCTTCACTGTTCCCGACATTGATGATGTGACAGTCATAGATTTCGATGCTGTTGAGGAACGCTTATACTGGACTGATGTGAAAACACAGACCATCAAGCGTGCCTTCATTAATGGGACTGGCTTAGAAACCATTATTTCAAGAGGTAAATAGCATAACATTGAAATAAAAATAATTAATTATAGGTAAATGTGTGTTATAAATATGCTGAAGTATGAGTGTGCAAGTTCTTGTTAGGTTTACCGTTCGCTGGTATTGGATAATTGATCTAAACAATTAAAAAGTACAATTTTGATTAGGATTCTAGTTCATTTTATTGAGTCATAATTCATTTTTATTTAAATAAGTTGGGATGTAATTGTAACATTGCTTTTATACAAGATTGAAATGTGTAGTAGACAATGGAAATAATGTCTTCTGGAGAAGATAGAAAGAATAAAGAGGAAAAGGAAAAAAATCCTGACATAGCTTTGCATTGAAGAATTTCATGCGGATTTCCTATGTTCTTTGGCTACCTGTGCTGATCTAGTGAAGAAATTTTCTCCATCAGCATTGTTTTTTCTTTCCAGTCCATGTAGATCTTTCAGCTTTGGCACCATCAGTGAAATATGCGATACGGTAACTTTGTAATTTTGGTGACACTGGCATTATGCATTTACCTGTTGGCTTCCTGCAACATGTCATGTTCAAACTGATTGCCGTCAGGCTGTTTGCGGTACTTGAATGCCATGAGGAAGTGGAGTCTTTCAATTCTGTGTCTTTGAATCCTGCATACGTTTGTTTTGTCATTGCTGCTTCAGTTACTTAAAATACTACAATTCAGGTTTTCCTTTTTACTGACCTTTTTCATTATAGGTAGGTTATTTACAGCAATAAAAGGAAACTTAAAATATTGCAAATGGAAAATCATGACTGGCAGTTTTTTTCTGCAGTTAACACCTTCATTGTTCTGACATTTTTTCTCTGTACTTTGAATACAGAAACTTAATGGATTGTCAAGTCTTTACATGATTGCTTCAACCCTAAGTCAGCAGCTCCCGTATTAAAGTGATACCATTTGTTGTCCTTGATAGTGATATTTGTTTGTTTGTTTGTTTGTTTCCAACCACTGTCAGTTCCTCTCCTGGTAGCACATGGTGTTCTGTGTTTTTTAATATATCAACCTGCTTGAAAATAGGAAAACTGTCTGACAGGGACTGTCTGGAGGCAAATCTTGCAAGCTCCAGTTCCTCAACTGTTAAATGTGTGTTTGAAGGGGAAAAGGAGAAAAGAAATAACTCAATTCTATAAGATCAGACCTTTTTTGATTTTGAAAACAAATTTATAAAAAAATGGAAATACTTCTTTAGTTGTTTTTGGGGGGACTTCAGAAAAATTAATTAAACTCTGCCCCGGTATTGCTTTAGAAGATATTTTTTCTGTATTAAAATATTTGGGGAAATCATTGGACAAATATGGCAATATCCCCACTTGACTATGTAGATTGATGAATTTATTTATTTTGTGTGGGTATCTGTTTTTCCCCTGGTGTCTCAGAGACAACTTTATTAACAATTGGAGATGTTTTACAGTACCAGTAACAAGAACAAGGTTTAGAGTGCCTCTTAGAGCTCTTCTTTACATCATGAACTGAGGTGCCCAAAAGAGAAAGGGTTGTTGTTGTTTTTTTAAATAGTAGTAGCATAAAAACACTCTTTACCACCTAAAATATGTACTGAAAAATCACAAAACTTGTCAAGAAACTTAATGAAACTTAAAGAAACACACTATGTGTGAGTGTTTCTGTTTATCAGCATTCTTTCATATCTTTTTTATTATGGTAGCTTCTGTGGTGGAGTTTTTGGGGTTTTTTTTTGTGCCAGATATAACATTGTTTATAAAATTTGCAAAATTAAGATGTTCTGGTACATCAAAACATTATAAAGACTACTTATTATGCACAAATGATATCATTTACTTAGTTATATTTTTATACTTCTTATAAGAACATAATAAGCTTTGTAAGCACATACTGGTGGGATTCTCATTGGGTGAAAACTTACGCCAGTGTCACAAAGATGCAAAAGTCATACTTTAATCTTTTTAAGAGTACAAAATGCTTGTTTTTCTAGTTCCTCCAACCAAAAAAAAACCCAAAAAGCACGATATCAGTTTAAACTGGGTAAAGGCTATGTATTTGGTGCCCTTTGTTGCATTCTCTAAAGTTGGCAAACTTCCTAATGCCCGATCATCATTTGACCTTAGGTATATGCAAGCCAGTCCACAGCCACATACAGGTTAGTTTGTCGATGACAATAAATCTGTCAGTGGAAGTAACCACATTATGTTGACAAAGAGACAGTGTACAAACTATGAACTATAATGAAATCATTAAACTGCCTGTTTCCTCGTCTACAGAGATGCTGACCAATATGAACCGTTGTTATGCCAAGGCAGATTAGCAAGTTGATATCTAGATCTTGAGCAGCATTTAAGGCAGATATTAACATATATTAACATATTTTTTAATCAATATCTTGCTAAGGAAGACTTTCACATACAAAGACACTTGTGAAGCTACCAAATTAATCATATCTTACCTATGTTTTGCTACGTCAGGTAATACTGGTGGTGTGGGTTAACCCCAGAAGTCAGCTAAGCCCCACACAGCCGCTCACTCACTTCCCACAGTGGGATGGAGGAGAGAATCAGAAGGGCAAAAGTGAGAAAACTCATGGGTTGAGATAAAGACAGTTTAATAGGAAATGAAAAGCTGCATGTGCAAGCAAAGCAAAATAAAGAATTCATTCACTACTTCCCATCAGCTGACAGCTGTTTAGCCATTTCCAGGAAAGCAGAGCAGTAGGCTGGGGTCTTCAAAGTTGTCAGAAATAAAACCAAAAAATTCTTCAGTGATGTAGCTATTTAACTACTTCCATGCTGTAGAACTATGCTATAGACCAGTGGTTTTAATTCAGATATTCTGTACTGAGCCTTCCTGGTACTGAAAAAGGAAGTAGGCTTTTAAACTTCAGCATAGCTTTGTTTTAGAAAGCCACTTAGTGTTCTATATGTAAAGTATAACTCACAACTACAGAGATATGAACCTTACTCTTACGTCATGAGGAATGTTTATGTTTATTAAATATGATTGTTGAACTTCCTAGTGGAGGCTAACTCATTCTACATCACCACCTCTTAAAAAAAAAAAAGAAAAAAAAAAAAAAAACAACCACTTTGTGTGCACTGAGTGCAGTGAGTAGTACATGCTTTCTTAAGTAGAAAAATACATTGCAAAAATTCAGCGTCTGTTCGATTATTATTTTTGGACAACAGGGTTTATGCTAATTTTTAAAGAAGTATTTATGGAGGATTTCTCAAATCTTCAGTGCAATTTCCTTGTTCTTATTGCAAGTGTATCAGGCCCAAGAAGAAAAACACTGATTATTAATTCTTGGGAACTAGTTTATAAATATATCTAAATAGAATATTGCACAATATTGTAAACAAAAGTAGAAGATTTTTTTTTTCCAAGACTGAGAATAATCCAGAAAAAAAAGTCAAAAGAATGACTGCTTTCACTTTTTGCAGATATTCAGAGTATCAGAGGTCTTGCAGTGGATTGGATATCACGTAATTTATATTGGATTAGCTCAGAATTTGATGAAACACAAATTAATGTGGCACATTTAGATGGTTCCTTGAAAACCTCAATCATCCATGGAATCGATAAACCTCAGTGTCTTGCAGTTCACCCAGTAAAAGGGTAAGATATCTGTAGTTTTAATAAATAAACTACAGTAAAGCTCATCAGAAGATTTCTTCTTCATTCAGATTTTGAGTTTGTTCATTCTGTTTTCTTTCAAACTTAAAGTAAATGCATGCGTTTGAAACATCTTGCTGAGCATTTCTTAACTGAGTACTGCTTCCCTACCAAAACTTTCTGTTGATTAAATCATGTAATCATTAGTTGTATATTTTGCCTGCTTCTAAACTTACAAATGTTTTCACTACTGGTGCATTCAAAATACTGTGTACACAAAGCAACATTATAAATATGTTCATTTTCTTCTTCAGTAAGCTCTACTGGACAGATGGTAACACAATTAACATGGCAAACATGGATGGCAGCAACAGCAAAATACTCTTTCAGAATCAGAAAGATCCTGTTGGTAAATACCTTTTTTCCTGTTTCTTTTTTATTAGACAGTGCTTTGTTATGGACATTATCTTGAAATGCTATTTAAGTATACCATGATGTTTTTCATATACTATATAACAAGGATAAAAACAGGCATAAAGACGTGAAAAGCACTGATGTACTTTTGTGTTTCGCAATTCAAGATATTTTTGGGCCATTCTAATTGAAATCTACTACAGTGGGTTAAGTATAGTATTATTAACTTCTAAGATTACAGTACCTGTGTAGATTGAAAGTGAAGGAGAACCCATCTGTATCTCTTAATCTTTAGGGCATGGGTAAAAAAATGTAGAGAGCAGGGGTTTATTAAGTTATGGATATATGTGAGAGCATACTTTGACTGGAAATGTAGAACCTTCCTCACCAGAATCCCAGCTGCATGATCAAAAGATAATTTGGCTCTTGTTCTTTTCTGTATGTGAAAAGTTAACAGTTGAAGCATACATTTCATGTAATGACTTAACCTCAGTTTTAGTATTTGTGAATTAATATAGTTGATGGTAAATTATGGCACTTTCTGGAAAAAAAAAAGTTCTCTCTGTATGTACTATTTAATCATAGAATCATAGAATCATTAAGGTTGGAAAAGACCTCTAAGATGACCAAGTCCAACCATCAACTCAACATTTATTTTTGGTTCAGGTCTCTTTCTTTTTGTAATTTAATTTTTTAGACACTTAAAGTGATTACATCAATTGTTGTTGCCTTATTAATGGTCCATCAATAAAGTGATTACATTTTAAAGCATTTATGGGTTGTTATAACTGAATGCATTCAGCAAGCAGAAGCAAAAATTACTTAGTTAAATAATTCAATAAATTTGACACCAGAGCAACACGACATGCATTTTAGACCCTAAATTATTTTGTAACTGTTTTATTGTTGATTTGATTTTCTACCCATCGACTTGAAGACAGTTATTTCTTCATCTGGAGAAAAAAGAGTGGTAAACCCACTAATTTTGAGCTGAAACATAAACACATTTCATAACATTACAACAATATTAAGAAGTAAGGCTGTGTGCAATATTTTGCACTGAATATCCTGTGATCATAGGTCACAAGGTCCTAAATTGCAGTCCTTATGGTTTCTGTCATTGAGTTTGTTCTGAGTAGCAGTAAAGCCACTGAACCAAATACATGGTAGAACGGTAAGTACTCCTTTTTCTTTTTTTCTCTGTAAATATATCAGTACTGTCAAAGGCTGCATGTGCAAATCCATGTGGGTTTTGTGACAGTTTTCTTCACAGGCATGTACAGTCTCACTGGCATCAGATGGACTGTTCATGCAGTTAAACGCTCCTGTAAAACTTGTAGGAATGACGATTACAACAAGTTTTTTACTTCACCACAGAGTTGCAAGTGAGACTATTTGTTTTTTTCTGTAGTATTGGATTAATTTTTAACACCTTTGAGATCAAGATTTACGTGAAATAGGTTATATTCCAGATTGAAGGTTCTTATTGCATAATAATGAGACCTATCGCATAATAAGGAGGCCATAGAGATTTAATTGTTTTTCCCTTCTTGGCAGTCTGAAAGCGTGCTATATCGTAAAGTATGTCAAGTGTAGAATGTGTAGTATGTAAAGGCTGTAAATATATTTATATCTCTGTAAAGGGATAATAGAGCTTGCACCTGTCTATTCCAGAAAAACTTCTTAATTGGCAGACATCTTGGCTCCGTTTTATTGTCAGTTAGGACAGACATGAAAATAGATTCTGTTGCATGTCTGTTGAAAAATGATCAGCTACACTAAAGATGAAACAAGTATTAAATTTCCAATATCAGAATCTAACTTCAAATATATGCAAAATGCCTGCTTTAATGGTTTAAATTATTCTTACCATTAACATAACATTCCTATGCTAAGAATAAGAAAACACTGATAAAGAGCCAGAGAGTAGCAGTCTTAAAACCTAAATTTAATATTTAATTTCTATCTGAGAAACTGTCTTTCTCCAGAAGTGAAAGTCTAGTTCATGCAGTGCTAATTTTGAGTGTTTGGAGAGAAGTTGAATGATCTAATAAGTGAGTTCACAGGCGGATTACTGAAAAAGACAAATAAATGCCTTATTAGAGTTCAATGTCCTGATGTTTGACAGGGTTTTTAGTTTTGTTGAGACATAATTTCAGAATTTGAAGAATGAGGGAAAGTTTTCCAATCTGGTACCAGAAGTGTGCTGATGGATTTTTTTCCTCAATTTGAGTTGTATCAAAAGAAAGAGATGATTTCAAATAAAATATTTTGTATTAACAGAAAGAGTATGTAGTTTGGAGATTTTGGAAACGGATAATCTTGGGACAACAGATTGTGACTCTTATTTTTATCTTAGCTAGCACATACTAGATATGACTTGCTAGTCCATTTTGCAGTTCTAAAAGGCTAAAATACTGACAGACATAGATCACTTGAAAAAGGAACGAGTCACTGGAGTTCCATTAAACTACATTCCTAGGGATTCAGAATTAGTGCATAATTTTATACTTTGTGAGGCAGATCATTTGGTGATTGGTGTTTTGAACTATTTTCAGTTAAGCAGTTTTTACAAAACTCTAAAAATACAAACCATGCATCCAGTGGATTGTTTTTAAGGAAATTGTTATTATTGAATTGTAGAGTATTGTATTCTTAGTAAGTTTTGAAATAGCTTGGATAAATAACTTTTAAAAACATACTGGATCATTCTTTCAGCTGTATTCAAAGGACTCCGTAATTATAGGTTGGAGCAGGGGGTGTTGTTTGGGGGGGGTGAGGGTGGAGGGGGGAGGGATTGTAGGGTTTTTCTTTTTGTTTTTTGTTTTTTTTTTTAAATAGTTCAATCCTTTCTTCTGAACAAACTTAGAGTTTCCATTTTGCTCAGGGTTATAGCACAGCCCTGTTTGCTATTTTAGCTGTTCTTGTTTAATTTTCTTGGCTGAGTCTCTACTTTAATATCCCTTGCTAATTTGTTCTTTCTTTTGAATATATAGCACAGTCTACAAACCATATTGTTGCAGATGTGAACTAAAAATCATCTTGAGACTGGCTCTTGACATTTTCATCTTAAATTTATTTTGTTTGTTTAAAGCAAGTTATTTCTTATGTATGTATGTGCATTTAGCAGAGAAATAAACCGAAGAATTTCCTAATTTTAAGCAGTTTTTTCACCTAAAATGTAATCAGCTGTAAACAGTTAAAAAAACCTTTCTTCAGTCACTGAGGGTGGGAAATGTGAAAAAAAAATTCCAAATACTGTTCCTATAATTCATCTAAGCTGTAATAGCAGTGTCCAACATTTAATTGATTTAGGTAGTAAGAATGAATCCCATCTTCAATGTTCTTGGAACACACTCTTTCCTTAAGCTTCCACTGCTTTTTAGAGAACATTTCCACAGGTAAAAGTAAAGTTAGAGGAACATACATCATTTAAACAATAAGTATACAAAAAATACTACCAAGAGTCATTTCCTTGAACTTCAGGGATGCATCAAATTAAAATATCAAACTTGTTTTTCTGGTAGTGGAAGCCAAGATCTCATTACATGTTAAGGTCGGAACCTCTGTGTATGAATTGCTGGAATAACCTTTGTGATATGCTTTTTAAATAGCATATTCTGGAAATTTGAGTAAGGAAATTGCAAAATGCATGTGAAAACAGTGATGGCCTAAGTCGTGGTAATATCTTTTTTAATAAACTGAAAAAATCTAAATAAACATTCTCTGCCTACATTATAAATAATATATTTTCACAAAGGTTGGTAATGGGTGGAATAACACAACAGGAAAGTACTTTGGGAAGAAAAATGTGGTAGGCTTGGGTAGAAGGAGGTAGGAATGTTATTTCTGTCAGTTGCTGCTGTGTAATTGCAATAACCATTTGTAGAAACACCAGTTTAATATCTGATGAAGTAGAAAACCTGACAAGATAACAGAGTAATTGCTGTGTGGATTGCATTCACAGCAACCCCATAAATAGATCTGTCTAGGTGAAGTCAGTGAGCAGCTGACTGGTAGCAGTCAGGAGTTACAGAGAATACCAAATGCTATCCATCTCAGCGTAAGGAAACCTTTACACTTGCGTATTACCTTTGTAATCCATAGCAAGGTTAATCCATATTCCCAGGAAAGTTTCCTGTGCTAGGCCTAAGTACTGCAAGTGCTGCTTGTCTCCAAGGTCTGTGGCACTGTCTTTTTGCTTTGAGCAATGCTTGTTGTACAAGCGTGCAAACACGTATGTGCAGAGAGATGATGCAAGATTAATCTCTCCTGAAGGCACTACTCAGTATCCTTATCCTCTCTTGAGCATATGTTGTTTTCCTCTGGGTGATACACTTGCAGAGAGGGGGAAAAAATATCAGTGACTGTAAAGGAACTGGAAAGCAGTTTTTCAGAAGCTTAGAAAGTGGACAACTTTTGGCCTACTATGTCAAATGTGTATAAAGATGTAGTGGCATGATGCCAGCTCTAAGTCCTGCAGCACACGGCACTTTCTCCTCTCAGGATTTTGAGAATAGATCTGGCTTTCCACAGAGAATCATAGAACCATAGAATCATAGAATCATTAAGGTTGGAAAAGACCTCTAGGATCATCAAGTCCAACTGTCAACACAACACCACCATGCCTCCTAAACCATGCCCTGAAGTGCCACATGTACACATTTTTTGAACACCTCCAGGGATGGTGACTCCACCACCTCTCTGAGCAGCCTGTTCCAACCCCTGACAACCCTTTCAGTGAAGTAATATTTCCTAATATCCAATCTAAACCTTCCCTGATGCAGCTTGAGGCCATTTCGTCTCGTTCTATCGCTTGTTATTTGGGAGAAGAGACCAACACCCACCTCACTACAGCCTCCTTTCAGGTAGCTGTAGAGAGCCATAAGGTCTCCCCTCAGCCTCCTCTTCTCCAGGCTAAACACCCCCAGCTCCCTCAGCTGCTCCTCATAAGACTTGTGCTCCAGACCCTTCCCCAGCTTCGTTGCCCTTCTCTGGACACGCTCCAGCACCTCCATGTCCTTCTTATAGTGAAGGGCCCAAAACTGAACACAGTAACTAAACACAGAAGCAGTTTACAGGATGGAAGAAGAGTACTGTACAATATCTAGAGGTTGACCTACGGAGTGAAATACAGTATTTTTTGGTAACTTCCTGCTCGATACCTAACATGAGTTCTGGGAAAGGTCTAGTACCAAAGCAAATTAATTATTATGGCATGTATTGTCACCACACCAAGCATATTTCACTGTGGAAAATCTGCTACAATTACTTGAACATTTTTAAAGGATTATAGAAGTCTGAAATACATTATCTCTCAGTTCTTTGCTCTTACTTCCAGAAAATTATATGTTTTGTTCATTTAGTAGGTTATTTTGCAAGTATTTATATTTCTACAGTTCTCTTGCTTCTAACTCCAAAGCACTGATCACAAGATCAGTTCACTATGAAGCAAAATTAAAATTAATACTATAAATTTATTGAGAATTAGTATTAGGTTTTGGTATTTCAGCATTCTAAGCAGAGGGCTGTGTATGTAGGGAGAGAAGACTTATAGTTCTGAGTCACAAAAAGTAGCTTGTTTTCTAAGCCTTTATGTATTCATAATTTTAGAATCTAAATGAATGATGGCTTCTGGTTTGAATTTACTAGAAGTTAATGACCTCACTTAGGACCTCAGTTCATTCAAGTAATTGTTCATTGCCAGATAATACTCTTTCATCAGTCAGTCACCAACTGATTTCTGTAGATGTTGGGAGAAATAAAAGGCAGAAATATTTTTAAAAACGTGGATTTTTCACTATAAATGGCCAAATTTGTTTGGTTTTCTTTTTTTTTTTTTTTTTTAAAGTTTGAGTAGATGAGTGGATAGATGACATAATTGTGTGTGTATATATTTCTTAAATGCACTTTTATTATGAAAACAGCTTAACACTAGATGTATAATATCTATTCAAGCCACAGTTAAAGTTGTGTACATTAATTACAGGTTTATCAATAGATTATGGGGAGAACAAACTTTACTGGATCAGTTCAGGAAACGGAACCATAAATAGATGCAACTTGGATGGTGGTAATCTTGAAATAATAGAATCAATGAAAGAAGACTTAACAAAAGCCACAGCTTTAACCATTATGGGTAAGTCCAGTGGTAATAACTTAGTTTTTAAATGATTGGAAGCTAATTAATAATGAAATATCAAAAGCTTGGACAAGCTATTGTTGTTTGCATGGAAATAATACATACAGTACGTGAAAAAAGCTTTTTATATTTCATTGAACATACAGTTTACAATCTTTGTGACACTTCTAAATACAATCTATATATACAGGATGAAGGTAACAGTCTGTGGCTTATATTTACTATAGTTACTTGTAAAGCATGTTGGAAGGACGTGTGTTATGCTCTTTATTACAGAGAATTATCTATGACTTGTTTTTTCTGCTGCTCACTTCTTTCTAGTATCATAGCTCAGAATAGCCCTAGTTTGTTGGATTGGCTTGCACTTTGTGAAGACTTCTTTGGGCTACTTATTGATGATTGATGATTTGGATAAATCAATGATTTGGATTTTCAGCTGTCTGCTAATATTCTGTGTATTAAATTGGTTAAAAAAAAAGTTCTGTTTGTTATACTTTGCACATTACAAATGTTTAGAATGTTCAAAAACACCTAAATTATCAAAAAAAAAAAATCAAGAGAACGGTAACATAAGGAAAAATTCCTAAAAAATTCAAGAAGTCTTTAAGTGGCAGATTGCTGAATATTATGAGAATATTGCTTCGAATTGACTGTTTCTCATATGCATCTTCAGCTCTTGGCCCTTATTAGAGCTAGGATACAGTGTGTTAAGAAATTCCAGTCTGACTCAGAACTAGTATTTACATTATTCTAGAGATAACTTTAGAGCTTTCCATATTTCCTCTAAATACTTTGCTGACCTCTGTTCTGGTTCAGTTAAAAATGATTTATATTTATCTTGGATGTTCCAAAAAAAAGTTTGGTTAATAAGTAGACTTTTGCTGGGAGAGTTGACTCACCAACTGCCAGAGCCTTTTTATAACGTATTTTATTTGATTGATTAATTATATAATGTACCTATAGGTGGTGTGCTTGTGAAAGTTATGCTAAATGAACTCCAAAGACTTTATGCACATGGTGTAAATTAAGTCATGATTTAAAGTAGTAACTGATAAAATAGTTCTGTTATACAGTTATAACAGTTCTGTTATATTTGGCCAATATTGCACTCTAAATGCTGTCAACATCTGTTGGAGAGGGGATGCTTTTATATATGCATTCATAAACAAAACAAATTTTGTCTCCAAAGGACTCATGAATGTTACGATAGACAAATTGTCTTTTGTTGATTTGATTGTAACTAGAAATAGAATGAATAGATGACCTTTAATATAGGGAGCTATTGGAAGTCTTTAATATGAAATGTTGTAAAGAGTACTTGTTCATACTGTCATTGAGATGTCTGTGGTATCAAGTCTTCATCTGTGATTCATAGAAGCTACAACAGTGATGATCCGTCTGCAATATTGAATAAAGAGTTCATAGCTATCATTTAAAGAAGAGACTTTCATGCTTATTTGTGAGAAAGTCATTGAATTTTTGCAGGTGTGGAAATGCAACAATTTCTGCTGCATAATTTTTAAACATATATACATCTAATATTACTAGTTTGGGAATCTTTGTTTTAATAGGTGATGAAAATTCTTCCTACTCAGAATTGGTAAACAAAACTTACAATGTGTTTGGGTTTTTTCTGTTTGTTGTGCTTTTGGGTTTTGTCTTTGGTTTGGAGCCATAGTTGTGATAAACTGCAATCTGACATTGCAGCATGATTCCCTATATAAATCTGTTGAAGAAACGTGCAAACAAGTACACTTTCGTAAACAGTACTGTATGTGCAGATTGAAAAACATGAAAAGTTTCTGTATTCATTTCTCCTGTATGTTTTTATACTGTGGAACATACTGGAGCAATGCAAATGCCATCTATTTTCCTGAAGTGCTGGTGGCTTCACATCAGATTCTTATAGTCAGGCTTTTGTACATATACAACAGAAAACCCAATGTGATACGAAGCAAGGTAAGAGATCTGTGATTGATAAATGATCATAACTAAGAATGCAGAAATAAAAAAGAATGATTAATTTGTTCTAATGTAAGATTTAACATGATAGTGTGTGAAAATTTAGTACCCCTATTGATCTGTTTGCCTACAAGTTCAAGAGGAAGTTTTAGCAGGTAAATCGCAGTAATTACAATATTTATTGCATCATTTTTGGTCCATTTAATAAATTTTCTTGGCTGCTTTTATCTAAAAACACAGTAAACATAAAAACCAACATGAGCTGAAATGTTTTTTCTCTGTGTATATACTAAGCTAACTTTTCTTACCATTTGAATTGCCATCAGTGACTGAAAAGAAAACACATATGATATCTATGCCCAAACTTTTAACTGTTTTGTTGTATTTCGGTTCCACTCAGTGCTACAGAGTCCTGTAGGCTTCCGCTGTCTTTTGCATTTTTTGGTCTTTTGCATTTAGTGTCCCTCCAGGTGAAAGCAGTATTTTGGACTGCTTATATTTTTTGTTTCTTTTTTAAGTATATGATTGTGTCATACTGTTGGGTTATGTTTCCACTGGGGCAGAAAGACAAGGTAGAGTTGAGTGTTTTGAGACTCCCTTTGTACAGGAGTCTCACCAGGTCATAGACTGGTTAGTTGTTGTTGATCATCAAAACCTTTATTGGTCTGAAGAGCTAAAACAAGGAAGTGGTGGAGGGAACCTCAGTGGATTGAGAGGACAGGGTAATGTGATCTGAGATAGCCCTGGTTCCCATGCCCCCTCTTCCCTGCCAAGGGTAGGCATGCTGGAGGAGAAAGGATTGTCAGAAAAATTGCTACATTTCTAATAAAATTACAATACTGGTGATCTCTTCTAGCACCTCAGTCCTTCTTGCTTCTGAAAATTGTTTCGGCTGTTTGTGAAGCATCTTCCTTCTAGCATCTTTCCCAGCCACCAGAGTCTCCTTGTCAGAAAGCACAAGCTCCCAGAGACACCCAAGGATAATCCAATAGTCTGCATGAAGAGCTAGTGTCTTCCATTCTTTGTCTGGACAGCCTTTTGCACAGAAAACTAACAGATCTTCTGACAGTTTCCAGTGGGTTTTGCTATATCTTATAGTTTATGTTCCAGAAGATTTTTCAGAACTATTTTTCAAACCTAATGACTGACAGAGGCTTGGCCCAAGACTGACTTCTTTCTTGCTTCCGTAATCTCTGTGCTGTTCTGATATCTGTGTTATCTTGATCTTTGATTCTGTTAATTTCAAAATGGGAAATGAAATGAAGCAGTTAGGCTCTCCATGGTTATGTACTGTGATATGAACTCAATAAATAACGCTAGCTAAGACAGTAAAGTTTTGTTTTGCTTTTTGATATAGCTTATGGAGTAGTTCAGAGCTTTACCAGACAATGACAAGTGCCACTCCACTTTAGTACTACTTCTCAATCTCCTTATTGTTTGTACTTCATTGGTCTCAATCCCTGTATTTTAGTGTTGCAGTTCAGCTGTTGTAAACTGTTTCGAAGTTACCACTACTTTTCAGATGTGTACTGTTGTTTAGTCCTCTCCATCCTTTAGTGGGAGCATACAGAACGTAACGATAAGACATGGAAAAATAATGTTAGCAAACAAGTTGGTGCCAAACTGACTCTCAGGTTTATCCTTGAGGGAAATGGAAACAAGTTATATAATTCATGTCTTTCTGAATTTTGGTTCTTTCCCTTATTGCTTTTCTACTCAGTAGCATCAGTCATCTTTCTTTTTCCATATGCTGAGCTCCAAAATTCCTGATGTTTTGGTGCCTGCTTTTGCTACATCTTTTTGAGCATAATATAGATGGCATGAAAATTATATTCCATTTGAAAGCAAAGCATCTGAGTATATACAAAATTACTATTTTTTCATGCCCTTAAGCATACAAAAAAATTTTTGCTGTCGCCATTCTCTATTACAAAGATGTTGCTATAAATCCTTGATGAAGTCACATTTGCTTTTCTACTCTCCTCACTTTTTCTTCAAATACACATTCACTGTGTGAAATGTCAGTGCATGCAACATCAGCCATTTTTAGTTAATTTACCATTCAAAAATGCATGTCAATGCTTTGTTTAGTACCTCCCACTGTTTATTGTCTTGCATTTGGTCAGCAGTAATTTTCTTCTGCTACTATGTTAACTGTTCACTTTATTTTGTTCAAAAACCTCTGAAGTTTCGTCTGGTGTTTTAAAAGCTTATCTAATTCACAGCACCCTATGCCCCGCATAATTTTCAACACCTACTACTGACACCATTTACAAGCTGATAACAAATATATCCACTGTTTTGGAAACTCAGGATGTTCTATGTGAGAAAATCTCTGATTTTCTTATATGGTACAGTGATACTCTTTTTCAACATTAAGAAAATGCTTCCTATACTTATGTTAAGGTTTGACTTTATATGTCCTATTCAGTATCTGATTTTAGCAGTTTTCCTAGTAGCCAGTGTCTGAGTGTGATCAAATTATATAAGTGTGTTTGGCATTCTCCATGAAGTCTCATTTCCTGCCTTCCAAGTTACTTAATGAAAATGGTTCCTTGGCTGTAACTGAAACTGGTTGGAAATTTACCTTTGTGGTGAGAACTATATGTGTTTCTGCATTGGTGAGCAGAGTCGTCATATTACAAGATTTGAATTACAAAGGAACTTGCAGCAGTATCTGATGTATTTCTAAACTGGCATATTCTTTCTTGAATGTTATATGGCTCTGAATCATAAACTGAGCATTGTTAGAAAAGTATTGATTAGTTACTGTAAGTTTGTCACTGAGAAGAAATATTGAAGCCTTCTGTCAGCAGTTTTGGTGGAGGTATTTGATTGCATTTTGTATCAGGTCCTCACAGAAATACAGTTTACACAAAATCACAAAATTCAGCTCATTCCACTACAAAATAGGAATATGATGCAGACTGTATAATGAGAATATAATTTGTTGTGCTTTGGTGACTTTTTTAAAATACTTGTGCTAGAAACCTCAAAGGAAATATTCCATGATGCTAAATAGTAGCTTTTTTCTAGTTGTTGTTTACTAGTATAAAATAGAGTAACATCGTGTAGTGAATGATTCTATGTGTAAGTGCTATTTCTGTTGAAATCTATGTAAAAAAAATTCAATCAGCAATACAACATAATCAGACGTATATAATAGCTTTTCAATGGGAGTGCAGATATTAGAACAATGTCTTTTGAACACAAGCTGTATATAATACAGCCATCAAGGTGTATTATCAAACAATCAAAATAGACAGTAACAATTACAGTATTTCATTTTAGACAGAAAATGTGGGTTCATATTACCAAAATATATTCATGCTGCCATTTACTTTTATCATGTGGTTAAATGATATATTGGTTATTTGATTTTTGCTTTATCCTAAATAAAGTTTCAAAAATAACACCAGAATGCATTTGTAGTAACTCAGATGGTAGGAGCTGTGACTTTGCTGGATGTAATTGCGAAGTGGAAGGGGCTGCTTAGATCAGGAAACTTCAAATGCATACACCTTAATTTTCCAAGTCATCAGTCTTCTAATTGCCGTAACACCATTTGTTACATTAGCATTAATATATGAAATATATCTAGGCAATTTGCCCAGTTCTAAGTACAGTACATAGTTGTCTTCCATAAATACTCAAACCACCATTAATGAAAACTAATGGCCCATCAAAATTTGCATTCAGAGTACTGCTTGAACTCTCCAAAGGACTGTCCACAATGCTAGTGTAGCAATTTTTGGCATTTGAAATTGCTGTTTCCCAACACGTTGCTGTGCTTAATGCTAATTACCCAACAAAATGGATGAATACAACAATTTTAATGTATATTATAACCCAGTTTCAGCAACAAGATTGTAGTTAGTGATTGAACAACACTCCTGTTAGCATAATCAAGCAAATAAATCATTTAACTTCAGTTTGATATTTAAAGATTTTGTGTAGGATTATTTCTTCCCTACTTTGTGAAAGCAAGTTGCATTTACGCTAAAGTCAAGTGGTTTTATAAAATCATCTAGTGTATTTTAAAGTGAATATAGAAATAGATTAATTCACCCTAATACTGGAAATCACAGGTGAGTTATCTGCAGAGAGAATATATTAATAATGCAGGGAGAAATAGTCCAAAATTCTGCTTAGAATTATGGTAAAAAATATCTGTGTAACATTTTGGCAGAGGGGCTGGTATAAGACTTTGTTGTGGTGCATATCAGCCACCCAGCAGTTAAAACCTCTGTTATTTAGGACTTAGGGCATAACTGGCCAGCTGTGTCCAGTTCATTTTTCTTGGCAGGTTTCTAAGAGGTTTGACCTCAAGATGTCTGTACTTCAGAATTTGTGGGGTGTTTTGGGGGGGGTGGTTTGGTTTTGGGGTTTTTTTTTTATGTTTGGGGTTGGTTTTGTTTTGGGTTTTTTTGTTATTGTTAATATACCTGAAATGTCAGGATTTGCATGAGCTTCACCTTACTTAAATTTTCAGGTTGTCTTTCTCATTTAACTCCCCATACTGTATCCATTTCTCTTTCTAAAACTCATAGTGCACCATATAAAGCCTCCATGTAAAAGAATAATAAATACTAGTTCAGTAAGATTTTGTAAGTTATATTTTTAATTAAATGTTGTCATGGTTTTAGCTGGGATAGTGTTAATTTCCTTCACTATAGCTGGTATAGTGCTGTGTTTTGGACTTAGTATGAAAATAATGTTGATAACACGCTGATGTTTTAGTTGTTGCTAAGTAGTGCTTACACTAGTCAAGGACTTGTCCAGCTTCCCATGCTCTGCCGGGTGCACAAGAAGCCGGGAGGGGAGGGGGCACAGCCAAGAGAGCTGATCCAAGCTGGCCAAAGGGATATTCCATATCATGTGACATCACGCCCAATATATTAACTGGGGGGAGTTGGCCGGCAGAAGCAGCGATCGCAACTTGGGGACTGGTGGCGTCAGTCGTGGGGTGGTCAGCAGTTGCATCACTTGTGGTTTTTTTTCCTCTTCCGCCGTGTTTCGTTTCTCTCTGTCAATATTTTCCTTTTCGTTATATTATCATTATTATTATCATCATAGTCTTTATTATTATCATTACCATTATTACTATTACTATTTTATTTGAATTATTAAACTGTTCTTATCTCAACCCACGTGTTTTCTTGCTCTTGCTTTTCCAATTCTCTCCCCCATCCCACTGGGGTGGGGGGAGTGAGCAAACAGCTGTGTGGTGCTTAGTTGCTGCCTGGGGCTAAACCACGAAAAATGTTTATCCAGGTGTCAAGAAGATAAAAGAATCATTATGAAGTATATTTTGACTATTCGTTTGTGATTTGTCGTGATTTGTCCTTTTTAATGGTATATAGGTGGAGTAGGAGACTAAACCTCTGTGTTCACAGTCAGGTATTTCAAGGACTAGTAATGAATTTATGCTGTGATTATTTCTGTTTCTTCTGTTGTGAAGGGAGGGAAAGAAGAACTCTATGATCTGACATGCTGACACCATTGATGGAAATTTTCTAGGTACTGTTAACTGTATATGAAAGCAGCAATAGTCTCATTTAGTAGCTCAGTAAGCAGAAGAGGTACATATTGGAACATTCCGTTGGTGATGTAGAAATGCTTTGGCTCTATACTAATACTAAAAGGGAGAAAGGAAACTCTTTGTGGAGTAGGTAATTATTGGTAATTGAAGTTCTTGATTAAGCACATGCCATGCCTTCATCTTCTGGCAAAAGAATATGCAAAGTTGTCTATTTTTTTTTTTTTTTGTTTGGTTGGTTTTTTTTTTTTTGTTTCCTTTCACTAAAGAGACAGGCAAGTCAGCAAATTGCACGGTTTGGGAGTCTGTCGAAACCATAGCCAAGCATGAGGTTTTAAACAAAATAATGAAGAAATGCCTCTGGGAGAGTTTGATCGCTTCTTTGAAGTAAATGATGCAAAACACCAAAACTGTGTGTGCTTTGCTTCCTTCCTGTACTCCAGTCTTAAAAAAAATATGTATTTTGTGGATAGGTTTGGATTTGTAAAACAATAAGTTCTAGTATACTATGCACAAGACAGCAGTTATTACCAAAATTATTTAATGGGCCATTCTGATTTGTGGTCAAATAGAGGATTTGAAGACTGAAATCACTTCTTCACATACAATCTCTTCGTTGAAAAAGTTAGTCTAAACCTTTAGGATAGATAATTCATTATTGTGAGTCATAATCTCTCAGAAAGAAAAAAAAAAAAAAAAGAAGTCAAATTCCCATGATTTCCTTTATGGATTATATCCCATAGTCGCTTTTACATTCTTATCACACATCTGTCTTTTTGCTATAATTCACACCATCAAAACTGAGCCCAGGAATTTCTCATTCTAAGGATTGTCTGATAAAAGAATCATCAGATGCAAGCTACTGTTAATTTAACAGATTGATATCGCAGGATGATCTTTTCACTCAGCTGCTTCTAGCACCTTTGGATATATAGGATGATAGATTTCCTTTAATTTTTACACAGGTTTCACTGTAGAGTTCCATTTGTGTCTCCAAGTCTTCATATTCAGAATATTTTCATTCAGTAGATTGTTGTTTCATCATATACCTGTGAAGACTACTCAGTAAATGCTTTTTTCCCTTGATATTTTCAGAGTTTATATTCTTTTGTGCAGTAACTTTTTAGTTACTTCAATGGAAATTATTTTTCAGATCTGCAACTTTCATCATGAAGCACTCAACTGTCTAATTAGTTATTTAAATATTAAAACTGCAACATAGGCAACAATTCATTTAACTGAAAAGAAAATGAACTAGAAATGAAGTTAATACACAATATTTGTTGGAAAGGCAGTGTTCCCGAAGTTTAAGAGTTTTTTCAATCTACATTTTTACTTTTGGTTCATCTACAGTAATAACTTTTTCTGTCTGAAATGAAAATGCTGATGATGTTGAACTCGTAATTATACAGACATGCCCTATTTAATTATTTAATTTAAGATGTTTAAAAGATACATAACTACTTGGAGGAAAAAAGAAAGTGTTTGTACTTTTTTCTTCATGTAGAACACTGCTGTGAGATTGTATTTTACAGTAATTACTACTTTAAATGTAATCATGAGTGAAATGTTAACTCACTGCAAAGCAGTAGTTTGTTAGTAACCTAAATATTTGGTACTGTCCGTGTACTGCCATTTACATTGTTCCAGTTTAAAAATACATGTGAGAAACTGAAGATAAAGTTGAATTCAAATTGCTGCTATATTTTCTTTTCCTTTTTCTGTTATTTTCCCTTTCATGGTTTAATTTAACATTCACACAAAAACTACATTGTGTTCCCTTGAGACTATTCATCAAATCTAGGTCTGAGGTAATACGGTATTAAAATGTTAGCTTGTTCAGTTTGTTTAAAATAGTTACTTTTCCAAAAGGCTGACAGCAGAGGGAAGTTGCTTGCACTTACTTTTATACCATTTTGTTAACTCAGAAAATAAAACAGAGATGGGCCAATGAAATCTTGTTTCTTTACTGAGACTACCTAGAATGCTAGTACCAGAACTACGTTTTATTTGATTGATTAAACTTTACTAACAAAATAGCTTAAATTTATTTGTAATATAGGAATATAGGAAAAATATAGGTTGTGGATCCTCAGAGGTATAATTTTAAATTCATAACAAAAAAATCTGTAACTTCTTTTCTTGAAGCGGTGAGCTACAGATTCTTAGCCAGTCACTAACATGAATGACTTGACTAAGTCAAGAGAAACTGATATTCCACAATGAGTTGGAAGGAGGTCATCATACTGTTTAGGTCTTGTGAAGGGAGTAAGGACTCAAGTAGGGTGTTCTGGCATTCAGAGAAAATGAGGAACAGACACTGTGAAACGTATTATGGACTGTGGAACTTGTCAGCCTGGAACACTGAGGCCATCTCATCAGACATCTGTGTGTACTCTAGAGACAGGGAGGACTAATGTGTTAAGGGCTGTAAATCAGAAGATTGGCTATGGTTTCTGTGTCAGTGTTTGGCCATTATTTCAGTGAAGTTTGAGTTTGATGTCAAAGCTGTTTAAAATTATATTCTGATGCATTGGGAGGTAGAACCTGTTTTTAATTTTTTTCATGATTTCTTAGTTATTGATTGTAATTTGTTTTTAATGAAAAATGTGGTTTAGCATTACAAGCAATTTTGTTCATTTGTGAAAATTCATTTCTTCCCTAGGGTAAAGTCAGTAGAATTTCCATATATAAACAGGCATTTTAATTTAGGCTTTTCTATGGAAGTAGCCTCAAATCAGCAGTTGTTGCAGCAAAAGTGGAGCTGCTGAAGACTCTTTCATGTCTCCTGAATCTTAATAACACATTACCTTCAGCTTCTTTCTGTGACATTCTCTCCATAATACCTCCAGTGCAATACCCCACATCTTTCATCCTAAGACCTCACCCCAGTTTCTCTCCTTTTGCACAACAGATGTCTCTACTGCAAGCACTTGCAGAGCCTTCCCCCATTCACAATTCTGCAATTTGCTATCACAATACCCCATTTTCCTCAAGTATTCCTTACATTTCCCTTTTTTGGCTCTACTCCATTCCACATCTTTTCTGTGTCAAAACAAAGCACAGGCTGTTGCCACTCTGGAGTTGCACATGAAGTGATACTTTGGCCAGCACATGTGCTGCATGGCCATCTGTCTGCCAGCAAATTGAAGGGATTCAACCAGTCAATCATTCCGCTATTTTGCAGTATTACTGGGGCTCAGTCAGACAAGATTTTGTATGGGGTGGCTTTTGAGTTCGTCAAAGAAATAAGGCATATGTGTCTTCTTGGTTTCGCTTCAAAAACAAATCTTTATTTTGACAAAGGTTGTGTTTGCTCTGTGCATTGATTTTTTTCCTAAGTTTTTAAATAGTTATCAAAAACTAGAAGTATCTCATGCCTCTGCTGTGAAAAGTAGAATACAGGATGTTGTTGTTCCCATTACACTTGATAGAAATAGCTGGCAATGCTTTACATTTGGATTTGTTGGTCTACAGCTAGGAACATCAGGAAGCTCTTCACTGAAATAATGCTTTTATGCAATGTCTGAAGGATGACATTAAAAGTTAGCATTGGCTAAGTGTTTTCTGTATGTTCGGTATGCTCTATGTTTCAGTCTCACCCAGACAGGAAAGGACTGATTTGCTTTGCTTCCAGCAACCATTGAGACTGATGAATAATGGGAACAAGCTGGCTGAAATTAATTATGATAAAAATGAAAGATTATATTATAAGGGAAACAGCTGAAGGACTTGGCATTGGTTAGGTAAGGAGCTCTTCACTGTGAACATTTGGTCACTATGAGCTGAGTTCTTGTTTTGGAAGCAAGTTTAAGTTCTCAAGTGTTTAGTCCATTAAAATTAGACAGTAAGCATAATTAGACAGTAAGCGTCATTACTACTTTTATTATTCTTTTGGATCTGACAAAAGTTTGCTTGGCTTTCAGAAACACACTTCTGCAATTTCAGTCCATTCTTTAGTTTCCTCTACACTGAACTGTCACCATGTACCTCATGAAAGATATTTATGTAGACTATGTTAGTTTGCATTAAACAAATGATCCCACCTTGAGTGTGTAATGCTGGTGCCTGCTTATGTGGAATTTAAAGGTTGGGATTTTTTCTCTCTTGGCACATGGCAAGTCACAAAAGCATGTCATGGCTAATTTCAGTACTCTGATTCTCAAGTTGTGATAGTCTCAGTTGTACTGAAAGGGCAAGCAGTTCTTGATTTATGGCACTTGACTGTAGTCCCTGACAGTATGGGCATTACGAGTAGCAGTGCCATACTACAGAGCTTTTCCATCGTCACCCGAGCATCTTCATTGAAACACTGACAGGGCGTAGCTGTTGTAGAAAGCAGTTCTATGATCTTGATGTCATCCTTCAGAGCTACAGTAAACCTAATAACTGTGGCCTTTTGTATGCATAGAGGTAAAAAGAAATGCCAAGAGAGTGAAGGGCATTTCTAGCATTCTTCTGATCTCTCCTCATTTGAACTTGTTCTGTCTTCCAAGTCTTAGCAATAGCAAATACAAATGTTCTATGAGAGCTGCTGTGAAGGTTTTCAAAAGGGTATATCTAATATTCTTTTCTTGTCTGCATTATTTCTTCTTGCTGTGTTTCCTGATAGGTCTTTGCTTTTTTCTTTTTGCTTTGTGGTTGTTGTGACTTATTTTATACTCCATTTTTGCAATATCAAGTGATGGCATGAAACATGAAATATTCAAAACTTGGTAGGAATACCACCTACCTACTGGTTTGAGGAAAAGTAGTAAAGATTATTACCTTACAGAGATTATAAACCATTGACACTGAGGCATCTTACTAGCTTTCAAGAGGTGAATAAAAGACTAACAAGCTCTTTAACTGAAGAGGCTCTTTCATTAAGTCCAGTAGGTAATGAGTCAAAGTCTCAAAATGACAAACTGAAAACACTGATAAATGTTTTATATTTCTGAAAAAAATGAAAGCAATCCCTAATGTTGATATTTCAATTATGTTAATGGGGTTTCAGAAATAACATTTTCCTCAAGTGATGTAAGTGAAATGAAGTAGAGACTATACATCTCATATATACCTTTCACTTTCATGAAATCTCTTTTAAATTGCTTGTCTTCATGCACTGTTTAAATTATGAAGATTATCTTTACATTAATACTGACATTTTTATCGTAATTTCTTTTCTAATGAAAATTTACATTCCACAGTAACCAATATCGCCACAGCAATATGATCAAACTTAGTGTTTCTATCTTCATGTCACTTAGAATCCTGTCTGAATTTAAGTGAAATCTTTATGATTAAAGTCACCTGAAACCCAATCCTTGAAAAATATGTTGCATGTACTGCAATTGCGCATCAAGTGAGAATTCTCTGTCATAAATTTTTGACAAGTCCTACATACTATGATTCACGTATTCTGCACATGTGGATTGGCAAGGATGGTTTGAAGTTTTATGCTAGTATGTGCATAGCATGTCTCATTTTTTCTGTTATTTTAAAAACTTGTGTAAATTATGATGGAAAAGTTACTATCAATTTAGGTTGGTAATTTTAATAATTTCTTTAAGATGGTAACAAGATCCTTAATTATTTTAATGATAATTGTCATACTTATTAATTTGAACACTCAAGTCAAGTAATGAAAACCTGGAACCAGAGTCCTGTCATGTCTACATACATAATGAATGGATATAGCAAAGTTAGAGAACAAACCCTGTGTTGTGGTAGTATATGATCTATGAATAAGGTTTTGTAATTTTCAGTTATAAACTGGGCATAATTCAGTTTTTCCACTTAAATATGTGTGAAAACCTATCACCTAAAGAAAAAAAATTAAATTTATAAATCCAAAATTTCTGTTTTTAAAATAAAAAATCCAACATTATTTATTCTTTGAGCAATTCTCCTTAAAATTGATCTGAGAATTAACCTCAAAAGCTTTTTCCCACCTTAGGTTTCAAACATATGCAATTTGAGAGTGATCCTCTTAATTTTTAAAACTTGAAAATTTTACAGATAAAAAGCTTTGGTGGGCAGACCAGAACTTAGCTCAGATTGGTACCTGTAATAAAAAAGATGGAAGAAACCCAACTGTCCTCCGAAACAAAACTTCAGGTGTTGTACATATGAAAGTGTATGATAAAGCAGCACAGCAAGGTATGTTAAATTTTAAGCATGTTTAACCAACTTTTAGACTGCATAGTATCTTTTCCCATGTTATTCTCCAAATGTGCCTAGAACAAAATAATATGTATTTCATTGTAATTCAGTGATAAAACACTATAAAATATTTTCTTATTGAATAAATTAATTAGAATATAATAGGATAATTGATTTAGAATATCTGCCTGATATATTTTAATTTCTCAGATGTTTTCTGAAGTTTACACTGTATCGAAGTCTGAAGTTCTTTTAGAGAATCTAAGCTTAAATCTTTTAGTCAAAAAATCAGTGTGTGAACCTCATCTCAAGTTGTTGAAATTTTAAGTAAATGAAGTATTATGAGAGAATTCATTAATATTCTTAATTATATATTTGTTTTAAGACAGTTTAATTAACCTAAATTGACAGAAGTGACAGTAGTGTAAACTAAAAGTGAGACAGCAGAAAACTGGGGGAATATTGCTAATACTGCCAAAATTTAGATGGCAAAGTGGGAGCTAAGATAATATGAAAAAGTGTAATTTGGGGTCATGCACACAGTTTCATGAATTTGGAGATCAAAGATGAAGGCATTTGGGAGGTTCTTTAGAAAGAGATTATTTCTGATTCCAGCTATTTTCAAAGTGTAGATGGTTGCACTGAGAGTGTTGAGGATGGGATCTACATGAAACAAATTCTTTTATTTTGCGGAGAAGCTTCCAAAAGAACACAGGAGCTAGGCTGTCTGATATCTGATGGACAATAAGTAGTCTATGTGCAGAGTACATTAATTCAGCTCCATATGAAGCACTTCTGGGAACACTTGCCTTTTTACCTAATCTAGGAAACACCAGAGGTGCTTTGCCAGTCTTGCCCTTAGTTTTAAGTGTGGTGGAACAGTAAGTAATAAAAGGTTACTCACTCAGTAATGTTTTTATCATTTTCAAATGCTTGAGCTCCTTACCACGGAGACATACAGATTGCCTCATGAGTGCCCAAATGTTAGCTATAGCTGGTGTATGTGGCATTAATATGCATCTTCCATTGTACAAGTCAAGAAAAGAAACAGTTCTGTCTTTCTGTACTACTGAACTTTAACTGTAATGAGAGCCCTGAAGTTCTGTAGTGAAATGTCACCTTGCTGATCCGTATTTTGACAGAGCAACGTCAAGGTTTTGAATATAAGAATTAAACAATGTAGATGGGATTCAGCTTTACACTTGCATGGTTTTTTTAAAGAATCTTTGCATATTTTGTATGCATCTTGCATTTCATTAAATCAAAGTGACATGAGAGCAAATGTGATGTGAGGGCACTTACAAATTTCTCTGAATACAAATACAACCTTTGAGGATACCTGAGACTTTGAAACCTCACCCGTTTATTCCATTTGTATGGTTGGATCGTTAGAAAACATCTATGATTTTAGATGAAGAAATACTTTCTACTTCAAAACTGGAAGTGGAAAAATAAATATGACAAGTAGCTCTCTGATTCTTATGGGCTTGGTAACTTGTAATCAACTAATTCCTTGAATGTCTTAGTAGACTTAAATGTTTCTTCATGAAGCTTCAAATTTCTGAGATGTGTTTATTTTACTGTGTATAATGTTTATTATAAATCTCATTAAAAAGTGTTCATCTATTACTTAAAAGTAAATATTGTTTTCATTAAGAAGTAGGAGCATGGATCTGAGAGATCACATTGGAGCATATCTTAAATATACTAAACAAATGGTGGTTCATGAAGATACGACGTTAATGTAACATTTGATGAATGAATACAATATGATCAATGATTCACTCATGGTCTAGAATAAGATACACCTTCTAGACTCTTCTTCAGAAAACGGAGTTATTTAAAAAAATATATTCTAAAGAAAAAAACCACTATTTTAGGTGCACAGATAAAACAGTGAAAGAGTGAAGCATGGAAGAGTATATGAATAGTAGCATAGCCTTAAATATTTTATGCATATCTCAATTTTTCAAAGAAGTTAGCTTAACAAAATTTGGTTTTGGTAATATTAATAAATTGATGTCAACACTCATTTTCAGTCAGGATTACACTTTTCAAATTTTGTTTCCTCTTGTCTCTTTTCCCATCATGATATAGGTAGCAATTCTTGTCAGTTAAACAATGGTGGATGTTCCCAGCTTTGTTTACCAACATCAGAAACCACCAGGACTTGTGTGTGCACAGTAGGCTACAACCTTCAAAAAAACCGCATGGCATGCAAAGGTAAAATGGCTTTCAATATTTATTTTAACTAACTTCAGTTTTCTGGGAACACTGTAATGACTAAATAAACTTTCTTTATTAAGTTAAATAACCATACTTAATAAGCTTGATTGAAGCAGTAACCAACAAATGTGTATTGTGGTTAGGACAGAATTTCAATTTAGTTTTTCATTTCTTTATTTAGTTCTGAATAGCTTTTTGTGAAAACTCCAAGGAATATTTCTTAGGTTTCTCTTAAAAGTAGGCAGAAAAGCAGACTATTTAAGCCATCTATAATAGCAGTACGTATTTGTTCAAGGTCGTATACATTAACATTAAACTAAATTATAGGCTACAATTTCTGAAAGGCTGGGTATCTCATCTTACTGTATTTCCCTTAAAAAGTAAGGCCTGATTTTTTTTTTTTTTTAAAGTTTTTAAAATTTTAAATCATTTGTCTATTCAAGCAGGAAAAAAATCAAAGCATAGCTTACCTACAAAGCCTTACTTTTTGCCTGAATAATACAAAACAGCCTTATGGTTAAGGTGCCTTATAGTTGCATAAATTTAGTATTATTTATTCCTATGAGGGATTGCTACCTCATCTAGTTAATAGAGTATACATGGAAGCAGAATTAAGCAACATAAATGTGGCTTTTCTACTTCTTCAGTGACAACAATATGTTCTTAATTTTTTTTTAACATAGTCATTTTTACTTTTATAATTACTTCAGATATTTATAACTTTCAGTTGTGAGTTAAAATAAAACTGGTGGATGTTGTGTATTTGAAATTTATTCCTTCTTTATGTCTAGATAAACTGCTTTCTAGATAATAACAGCATTTTATGATTAAATTTTCCTTCAATTAAAAAGAGGTCATGAGTCAAAAACAGTTTTATTCTGTCTTGACTATTCATGGAGAAAATCTGAGAAGTACTATTCTGGACATATATACTTGTTTAGCATTGCTCTTTTCATTTGCTAGTGAGATTTCTTCTTGCTTAGAAGAAAATCTTGTGATTCTCTACCTGAAACTTTCTAGTCCACATTCTTAGGGTCTTCTACAATCTAGCTCTTTATGAAGAAAGAAATTTTCAAATTGACATAAGAAAAATGGAATTTTTTGTGTATGGTGGTTCTTCCTACTTAATAGAAATAGGTGCATCTGGAGTGTGATTAATCTGACATGAAAGTAGACATTTAAAATGCATCAACTGCATTATTCACTAAAACCATGTATTTCTCTCTATTGTCTAAAGGAAAAGTGCATGATTAAACGAAGTGAGATGAATCCCGTGCCTCAAATGACAATTTACAGTCTTGAGCCCTGCTTTCCACAAGTTATTTAAAATTGTCTCTTGCTGAATATGTACAGAAAGTGCAGATGTGCAGTCAAAATATTCTTAAATTTCTCATAATTCAAAACCATTTTCTTCTTAAGTTTTAATTTTTGTTACTGCTAATTACTTAATTCTAAGGTGATGCTTGAAATGGACAGTGATTCCCTTTTCTTTATAAGACTGCATTTGTCATTTAACTAGAAATACACCATTATAATTCATGGATGTTTTTTCAAAGAGATGGAGTTATCATTCTGAAAAACTATGGAGCAGTATTGGAAGAGTATATTAATTCATCAAGTCTTGTTAATTGGGAAAGTCTCCACTTTGCTCTCATTGGCTATTTTATTTTTACCATAGGAATTGAATCATTTCTTATGTATTCTGTTCATGAAGGAATTAGAGGAATTCCTCTTGATCCAAATGATAAAATGGATGCTTTAATGCCTATATCTGGAACTTCATTTGCTGTGGGCATAGACTTCCATGCAGGTAAATATTATGTATACTTTATTGTAGTTGTGGTAAATATCATATACTATTCTTATAAGTGAAATAAAACCCCAGTTTTCAAACCTGCTAAGTAATTACAGCTATATTTGAAGCAATTGGAAGTTGATTGTGTGTTACAGTGTTAACCTCTAGCTATTTATTATTTATAGTAAATAGAAAAACATCTTATGTGTATGTAGATTGCACTAGCAACGCTATCTGCTATTTTTCAGTGGAGACATCACTGAGAACTTGAGTAGGAAACTGGTGGCTTTAGAGAAAGTGGTCATAAATCTGTAGGAAGGCAAGTTTCATTAGTTCATTTTTCATAGAAAAAAGCTTGTTCCTGTCATAACATTTTTTCCACTGAATTTTCTTAGTCCTATGTGTTGTACCTAGCAGGTGGTTTGACAGCTGAGTAGGATAGTTTTCTTTCTGTCCAGTAAAGCTCAGCCACTTCACTGCAGTGTACAAGCCAAGTCCCTATCTGTTTCTTCCTTTTAGAAGCGGATGCTCTAACAGCCTGAAGAACAGGCATTTCTGTCTTAGAGTACACTACGTAACTTTCCACTGCAGAATATAAATAGGAAACAGCTTTTAGTTTAGATAGCCTCACAAATTTTGTATGAAATTGGGAGGTTTCTGTTTTGCATACATGTGGAAGAAGATAGAAAGAAATTAATGGTCAGATCCTAAAAAGTAATTGGATACATCTCCCACTGGTACTAAAAGGGGTCTGGATATCTTCAAAGACAGGTGGAATTTATGGTTAGTTTATAGACAATAAGAAATCTGTGGTCAAGTAGTGACCTGAAAGCATCTTGTATCTCTGTATTTTTAACCCATTTGTTCTTTGACCAGCCTTCCTTCTAAACTGATTTTCACATGAGCTGGTTTTGTTACCCACTGAGTTTACAAACTAGTAGTTTAGAAATAAAATTTTAAGTAACCTATGTTATATACGTATGGACATTGGCTTCCTGAAACATACAATTATTTTGTCATATTCCATTGTTTTTCATTTTGAAATAAATTATGCCTGGGAATTCAGCATTGAGAGATCCCAAGTTTTTGCTTAAGTATATGCTAATATATGACTTCATATTAAAACCAGACCTTTTTCTGCTTGTTCTGTTTGACTACTTCATCACACAAATATCACTTACCTTTTGTTAACAGGTTAGGAGTTAAATTCATTAAAGTTTTTTCTTCTTTTGGCCTGCCTTCTTCACTGATGCTCTTGTACCTCTACTCTGCCTAGTAAAATTCCAAGTTCACTTAACATTTTACTGTGCCCTCATAATTGTATATTTTGCTTTCAAATCAGTGACAGCTAATGTTCAGAGGTTTCATTATATCATTGGTATAGTTCAGTCACAGTCTACTGAGGCATAAAAATCACTTAAAAGCCAATGCCTTTATACACATCTCTTAGTTGGGAAAGACTGTGATACATCTGATTTCATCTATTTCTGGAAAGGTAAAGAATTATATAGAAGTGGTAGCATGCATGTCCTTGACAGCGAGTACTAAGACAATCCAGTTGGGTTTTCCAGGAATTATATTTTTTATTACAGTATATTTACCTTAATACCATTTTGAATTAGTCTTGCAAGCTTTACAAAATTATGATGTGTAATACAGAAATCTGAAATTTTACCTTTTCGTTCTAAAATACTGTTACTAGGATTTTATTGGGGATTTTGCATCTTGTGTTTTCTTTGTTTGGGGGATTTCTTTTTTTTAGCATAGTCTACTTGTAGGACATGCCAGCTCCTCTTTAGAGAGCTTTGTTTGGACTTCACCAGGCAATATCGAATTAATGTTTTAGAAGAATAAGATGCATGTACTAATTTTTAGCTTTTTGGAAAAATGAGGTTTGAGGAAGGATGAAATTGAGTGAGGTTCACCAACTTGTATGATGATCAGTTGCAGCACAGGGAACATGAATACGATTGACAGTGACAAATGCATTGCTAAACATGAATGTAAATCTTCTGTAGCAGTGGAATCACAAGGGGATAGTCTGTCATAAAATGTTGCAGTACAGCTTTCAACTGCTCTTCAGCTTAGAAAGCAATTGTTTTTTCTTATTTCGATACCTTACCTTGAATTTTCTGAATTCATTCTTAAAAGCCTTGTTCATCAAATATGATTCAGAAGGCAAGTGGAGGTACTGTCAGATTTCATCTTGGTTTTTTTCACTTACTGACTATAGCTTGCATTTCATCCTTAATTGTGAAACATTCTCAAATTCAGATCTACTCTTGGTAATATTTAGGTATGCAAAGTGGCTAAAATACATTAACATATGCTAGTAGTATAGCATATCATAGTTAAAAGACTTAGAGTAATATTTTTTTTGCAGACATGAAGGGGCTAGAAGATAAAAGCACCTTTTTTCTCCCTATGTCTTGATAATTCTAAATTTTTATTAAAGAACTACAAAAGTAGTTTTGACCTTTGGACTTTTTTAGAGGTTGTTGGGGAGTGGGGTTCTCACTGTTATTTAAGGCATAGATTTATGAAACTGGGTAAGCTTAATAACCTTTAATTTCTGTATTGTTAGAGATAATGGCATTGATTCTTCCCTGCTGCCAAAGACCTCTTCACAGTATGTCAGGCAAATGCCCATTGTTTTTTTCCTCTTGACATTATGCCAGGAAGCTCACCATACTTTTTACCTTAGTATCTGGTTTGCATTTGTTGAAATCATCATTTCACGTGGTGGGAGGTACTCTGTCCTTAAGCTTGGTCTGGTTGGAGGAGAATTTGCATGGCAGAGAAACACTACTGTATCTGAGACATCACGGGCATTCTAAGTATTGAAGAAACGAGAACATCATGGTTATTTGAAGAATGATGGTCTTCAAATGGATAGGTAGAACTATGTCTCCAAGAAAGTGTTCCTGTTCATCAGGAGACACTATCTTAACTCCTACTGACTTAGAGGGCACAAACTAATGAGTAATAGTATTTCTGTTTTTTTAAAGTACAACTATGCAGATGGTTACATGAATGTTTTCATTAGTGACGAAAAGCATTCGTAAAGGTGGAATAATAGTAAAAATTGTTGATTATTCTGAAAGAATACAGTGTTATTGCTGAGCCCCTTTCAGTTCTGCAGTAGTTCATCTCAGAAACAGCTTAAGATTTACAAGATTTTGCCTCTAAAAAGTGGAGTCTTCCCAATCCCTCACTGAATTTTGCTGAACTTAATGAGAGCTGGGAACCCAGAGGTGCTCTGTTGCACATTTTTCCCCACTTTTGTCTCGCTCTTACTTTTGCTATCTTTGTGCCTCCAGGCATTTGTATCTGTGGTGTACGTGCAGGTGGGTGTGGGTGGGAGGAGAATAGATTTTACTGTCTTTGGTGAAAGAAGCATTTTGAACATTTACAGACTAAGCTGACAAGACCTGGCAAAAGGGGTAATATTCAGGAAACACTTTGTATGTTGAATTTTGAGTTACAGGATTTTATTGGCAAAGTACTAATGCAGTAAATGGAATTAATTTTCAGTGTTTGCTGACAAGCTGCCTGTGGACTGTAGGATTCAATGTGAGGCCATGGTTACTAATGCTCATCACTTAGCAAAATGCTCATAGAAGCTGTATAAAGTTGCAGACAGTTGCCTTCCATTTTGTGGCGATTGTCATTTCCAGGTAGTAATTCAGTTCTCTTCAGATTCCAGTAATAGAATAGATAAATAGATGTTGAAGGCTCCAGATTGAGTATAGACCTTTCTTCCATCTGTCTGAAGCCAGAACTGACTTCAGGAACCAGATGCTGAAGGGAGTTTTCATCTCTCTCTCTGTTATTTTTCTGAGTAATTGGGAAAACAAAGCAGGTTTGTGTGATTGTAATATTAATAGTGCTACCTGACAGAGACAGCATTGACACATAGATCTGTGAAAACGTCATCCACTTTTATAAGTGAACAGATGACAACAACATTAAGGGCAATTGCTTAATCTGAATTCCTATTAGCTTGTTCTGTATGGCATGTGTCTTCCGTGGTTGAGTCCTACTGAGAATTTTATGTTTTATTGAGATACAGACAACTTTGATTATTAGCAGAAAAGAACCTATAAAAATTGTTGTCTCCATAAAATGAGAGAGGTTTGTCGTTTGGATCATACCATCTGTATCCAAGTGCAAACTGAAACTCAGCAAGTATTGTAGTATTATCTGTATATGAAACCCACAGGAATTTTTATTAGTTTCAAGAAAATCCTGTGGGTATTTTCACACCATAGAGCACAAAAGTATAGGTGTTTTTTTTTCTTTTCTTAAGCTGTTGTGAAGTACCTGAAAATCAAAAAATATTCTCCAGTGTAATGTAGAGAACATAGTGACTGAAAAGTTTTGCATTGCTGTGAATAGATAACCTTTATTAGTACTTCAGAAAAAAGTCTGTCTTTTTTTTGCCCTAGAACATCTTTGAACAATTATATCAAAATGTCATACTCAGTGCACTTTACTCAGTGTTTAATGAGGATTTAATTTAGGATGCAAAATGTAGGCAAGTAAGGTGTAGGACTGTAAAAGAATATGAGAATTTTAAGGCAATTATGTGTTAGCTGAGGTTTAATATCAGTGTATGGTTGGGTAATTATTGTCTTTGCATACTCAAGCTGTTAGCATTTACTTTTAAGGATACTTTCTAGAAGCAGTGAACTGCATGTGCCTTGTGAACTTCCTCCAACACAGCCAATATTACTTGAGTTTCCCTGATTAGTTCCAGTCCCAAAACTAACTCTGTAATTTTTATTTGTAGAACAAATTCATTCTGCTTAAAAATTCTGATCGTTTTACAGGAACACTACCAACTAAATAAAAATCCAATCTGACTGATGTTAAAAAAGTATTCCCTGTAATATTTGTCTTGAAAATGTGTTTTCCTTTATTATTGGGAAGGTTTTTATATCTCTGAAGTTACATCTGCACCTTTCTATGATTTTGGATGTCCTCACAATCCTTTTTTGTGCATGTGCATAGCCATTGGTTGCTTTCTTATTTTATACTCATGTCAGGTATAGTATGTATTAAGGAAAAATGTTGATCATTAACAAAACAAAGCTGTGTCACAAAATACTGCATTTTACTGAAAATAAATTAGTAATTTAGATAGACTTTTAATGGTTGTTTTGTGTAATGATATATTTTGAATAGAAATATGATATTTTAAATTGGTTTTATCTCTTCAACATGTTATTCTCTGGAAGCAAATCCAGGTAATTCAGTTGTTTGAAACTTTGAATTACTGAGAAATACTATTTTAAGAAATAGTAATTTAAGTCTTTAATGTAGGAAAACAGCACTACAAAGTCAGTTGTGCTATATACATTAAGATTCAGTCACAGAGATCTCTGCTTTATTACAACTGAGTTTCTAAGCTTTATGTAGATTGTTGTTCACGTGGCTGACTTAAATGGTCATAATATGAATACAAAGTGGTTTATTTTTATGGAGATGAATTAAACTGGAATATGAAATAGATAAATTTCAATTGTAGAATTTCTTATCCATTTGGTAAACATAATGGATAGATTTTTTTTAATTAACTATGTACTTTCAGATAAGAATTTATAGTAATTCTGTATATCTCATATTCCACTAAAAGGTATTTGGTATACACCTGCACACAGTCATAGATTGGTATCTTATTGTTGAATATATGGGCTGCTAGTATTAAGAGCTGTGTAATTTTCACACTCATTTGAAATAAGAAGCAAAATACATGGCTCCAGTATGTGATAATCAAACTATAAGTTTGGGATACTTAAAGACAGAATTTCTTATTTGGTTTATTGTATGCCATTTCTTCCAAATATAATTTGCCAAAATGAGAGGTGGTGTGGGTAGGGTTCTTGAGCATACCAAACTGTTTTGCTTTTGGAATTGACTTTTATCTGTGTAAATTTTGTTTCTTTTATATATATATATATGAATATATATATATATAATATATGTAGTATTTCTATATTTGTATATAGGAATATATTGTATGAATATATATATGTATACACACTCTTAGGGAATTAAAAGCAGATATAGAAAGTATGAAAAAATAAAGAAGGAAAAAATATTATTTATCTCTGAGCAATGTCTTTCCCAGAGAAAAGAGCTCACTCAGGAGGTCCCCAGCTGAGGTCTTTGAAACCAGAATGTGGGTTGCAGCATGGCTGTGTTGTTAACTCAGAGCTCTCTCAATGGAAATACAGAGAATTCTGCTTGAGGGACGTCATCATTTCATTTGCCCCATCTCTTTATCAAGGGTACTTTTCGGCAACAGAGGGGAGTGCATCTCTGTGCTTTAGCCACTCCAAATTCTGAGCTTGGCTGGCAAGATTAAATGGTCAGTGAAAATAGGTTTATACTCTAAGACTACATAGTGGTCCCTCTCTTCCGCCTTATGCACAGCCAACTGCAGCAGAATGGCAGGGAAGACAGCTGAAATGCCTTAAAACACCAAAAAAGACTCTTAGTGAAAGCTTAGCAGGACATTTAAAATAAAAGATGAACTGTGGATAGAGTAATTTTTTTCTTCTTTTATCAGTATATCACTCTTAAATGTCACTTTCTTTTTTTACTACTTAGGTTTTTTTATACTGCCGAATTTCAATCTGTATGGTTACTGAAGGAAAAGACTGTATAGGCACTTCTACAGTGTAGTTTTTCAGACATCTAAATATTTTGCAGTGGTGATTAATAAACAAAATAAAATGTTTTAAACAGGTATCCCATTAGGAAAAGGAAAACCAAAGCCAGACAACATATTTATTGTCTGATTTTTGATAGGGGTAGTGGCTTCCATCTGTTGTCGTGGCTCTGTTGTGTTACGTGTGCAGTACTAAACAACCAGTAGAAAACCTAGTATTCTGCTTTAATTATTTAAAAAAAAAAAAAGGAAAAAGGAACTAAAGATGATAGCGTTGATACCATTCTTCTATCTACTGTGAGACATATTAATAACGTTGGCAGTTATAACTAATTGGAAGTTTTTACAGTTACTGATGTAGATACTTGGACTGAAGGAACTGAATTAATCCAAGAATCCTTGCCATGTATTTTATAGGAAATGATACAATCTATTGGACAGACATGGGTTTCAACAAGATTAGCAGATCTAAAAGAGACCAAACATGGAAAGAAGATATTGTTACAAATGGTTTGGGAAGAGTTGAAGGCATTGCAGTGGACTGGATAGCAGGTAGGTCTTAACCTGCTTCAGGAGTTGTCATGATTTCTGACAGTATGCTCGTGCATCTTCAGCTCGAGACTAAATCACTTGGTTTGCTTTCAGCTCTAATTTCTAGTATTCCAAATGTCTAGGTACTTTTCTCTGAAGATACCACCACTGTTTTTTTCAGTTTTACTACAGACAGAAAAATTATTTAAATGTCTTGGACACTATTTCTTAGATGGACAATCTCAATGGTAACAACCATGGATACAAGTTTATACTTTAAAATGGAAGGCTGAATAGGACTAGAAACTACAAATATAAGATACATATAAGTTAAAAGATGGCAGTTAGTTTCTGGTCCTAACTTATGCACTTAAGATTTAAACACTTTTCAAGTAGTCTTCTATTTTTCCAGTAACTTCAAGGTATTTTTCCTAGGTAACATATATTGGACGGATCATGGGTTCAACTTAATTGAAGTTGCCAGGCTCAACGGCTCATTCCGATATGTAATTATATCCCAGGGTTTGGACCAACCAAGATCTATTGCGGTTCACCCAGAAAAAGGGTAACATGACCATGGCTACTTGCATTTCTTTTAAAGTTTGCATGCTAGCACTGAATCTCTTGGATAAATAAATTTAGGCCTTCGTTCTACTAGATAAGCATTTAATAAAACCTGAAAGGATTGTATTGGAAACTATTGTACTGTAACTAAGCACAGGTGGAAGGAAGTGTTATTCTTATCATACGCTGAGTTTTTTCATTGGTCTCTGTATACATAACATACTGTACTTTGCAAAACAGTTTTCATTTTCAAAGACAATCATTTCAGCTGAAGTTTAGACATTGCGTGGAAGCATGCTTACATCTGTTCTTAAGTTTTCAGCAAATTCAAGGAAGTCACATTAGTTAATGAAGACATTGATGTTATGGTGAAATCGTAGAACAGTGTAACCCTTGGTAATTATAAATTCTAGTGTCATGTAACATCCCACTACAACAACCAGGGAGATTGCCCAGGGTAGCTGAAAGTGATGTGAGGTGAAGTGTGCGGGTAAGAGAGTAAAGGTTGTCAAAAATGACATCTCTATTCATCCAACTGGTTGCTGAGGGTAGGGACTACACTGCAGCATTAACAGAAATAGAGAACTTCCTGTCCCCTTCCAGCTCCAAAACTATTGTTAGCAGAGCTACAAGTAAAACAGAAGCAGTAAATTCTGCAAAGAATTCCCATCTTTTTTTCATGGGAATATTGAATGTACTTTCTGAAGAAAAGGCATATAATCAAGACTCAGTGGATTTAACTGGTATACTCACTCTGCTAAAAGGGAGGCTCTAAATGGTATGTATCCAAAATCTTCAAGAAGTATTTGAGCAACTACCTACTCGCAAAACCAGAGATGACGCTGTGTAGCTCGTTTTCCCCGGATTCAATCAAATCAATATCTCACTATTTTCAGGAAAGCAGTCTCTGTGTTCAGAGGAAGTTGTTCGATAGTAATGAAGAATCCTGACTTCTCAGTGAGGCCAGATTGATACCAGTGGTGCAAAATGCCTTTTGGATCTTTGCCGTGATTTCCTTTATGAGAATTTAGACATAGTGATCTGTGTATTTTGCAGACTAGAACATTACAATTGAATGTATTTAAGAATGAAGATTAAAGCAATAACAGGTTTTATTTTCTGCATAATGTAATAGCTTTTGCCACAAATCATTACAGCTGTGTTCATATAGCGCCACTGGTTGCTTGGCAGTATCTGCTAACAGTTCAGGATTAATGCTGTTCTTCAGAGCAGGATCTTCTCCAGATCCTATTCAGGATCTGGCTGAATTAATTAATGTATTTTTGTCCTTAATGTACCAGAATAGCTGTGCTCTTCTGTTAGAAAGAAAACAAACAAACAAACAAACAAAACAAACAAACAACAACAAAAAAAAAAACTTTTGAAGGTAAGTACACAGAAGCCTGATAAAATTCTTCTGACCAGAAGGGTAGACCAAACTTCTTCAAAACAATAATTAATTTACAGTGTAATGGTCCTCAGCATGTATATAATGTATTTGCTGTACACACATACAGGTAGGTTTTCACCCCTTATTTATATCAAAGGAAAGGGAAAGCCCACGTGAAGTCTATGAGGACGAAGTGCAGCAGATGCAGTTTCTCTGGAGAATCCTTAGATATTAAAATAATATGAATTATATAAATAAAATCTATTATTTTCAACTAGAAATTGTAAAAAGTGTAATCAACTCTTCTGCAGTATTTGGAGAGGGAAGATGGGTTGTAGCTGAGATACAACATTTAACAATTGCTATAGGGAAGAGTAAATGCAGGACCCTTAACAGAATAAAATTTAATACTACCATTGATAGAAAAGTTGCCTTTCTAATAAAGTGTGGATTTTTTAATTTTAATTACAGTATTTTCACATGATGCTTTCTGACTCAGGAGTTCATGATTTTATTTTACCAAAATAATAAATGTGCACATAAGCAGATTAAATAGTAGCCAACAATATTAAAAATTCTTTGGAAAGAAACAATTTTGGCTTTTAATTTAATGGATATTTAGAGATGCCACTGAACTGTCTTCTTAGGTCTTAAAATAGTATAGTCTAATGCCACCAAAAAGCAGATATTAATAAAATCTGGTTAAAATATAATTTGGAGGAGTTTGAATTATTACACTTAAAACAGAAAACAGTAAAGAAGACAAATGCTAAATGTAGAAGTTAATTCAGTTGTGAATTAATTCAGTCATTCCTTGGATGTTTTGATCATGTTGAGTTTTATAGTTAGTTTTTGGATGTGTTTAGAATGCTTAAGAAAACACAGGAGAATGAAGGGACCACAGATTAGTCTGTACAGATTGTTTTACTTGTCTGGTAGAATGGTGTATTTTCTGTGAAAGTAGGTAAGCTTCATCTCTCTTTTTTTTTTAATATTATGCCACAAAATGATATCTTGAGATGTCTCCAATCAAAGTTCCTTCATGAGGAGGATAGCAATGTTTTGCTGGTGAAGTACAGGTATACATTTCTGTGGGAAGTTGAAGGCCTTTTTCCCCTCTGCATTATGGTCACATCTCTTTCCCTTTACGAGGCAAAACTTGCAAAGGTATTCTTCCTTCCCCTTGCCCTGACTTCACATTCTTCATTTCTGTTGAAGCTTGAGTTGACAGCTATAAGAAAGGAGAGGAAAATAGCAGTTATTAGATATCATTGAATCTGCCAGTTATACCAAGATATGAAGCAGCCAGCATTCAGCTGACATTCAAGATTTTCTTCCCAAATAAACTCCCTTTGCTCGACCATTTCCCACAATGCTCCTCACTGCTTCATATTTTAAAACATTTTTAAGTTAGATGTACATCTCTTGTATTATCACAACTTTTGTTAATAATTAGATGTGAGAGCTTCTGTTCCAGTAATTTTTTTTTTCTAATTTGCTTTTATTTTTCCAAGCACAAAGCTGAATTCTTTAAGGCATAGAATTGCATATTAACTGATCAAATACAGTTTTAAGAATTACTTCATATATATAATTTGCAAAATATCTCTCAACAGAGAGTTCTAAGAAACAAGTATTACAATACATTTAATCTCTTAAGATTATTTAGAGACATGAGCCTTATGTTTTTTAAATACCTATTTATTGGTAATGGTGCCTTTTGTTTGCAGTTGAAGTACAGTATTACATATTTTCAACTCTTGATGCTAAATTTTAACTGGTAACTAAATTTCAACTTTTGATACTAAATTTTAACTGGTAATTTCTACAACATTTTAGGTATTTATTTTGGACAGAGTGGGGACAGACTCCCTGCATAGGCAAGGCACACTTAGATGGGTCTGAGAAGGTTGTGCTCGTGAGCCTGGGGATTGCATGGCCTAATGGGATTTCCATCGACTATGAGGTTAGTTCCTCTGTTTTCCAGTATATGTTAAAATGTAAAGTATTTGTTATGTTTCATTAGGGCCAGCTGGTCTTCCACTTTGATGTTATCTTAATAACTCTTAATTAAATACTTAGACAAGACTGTTGATGTTTCCTTTAAAATTAATCTTCAGGAAAATAAATTATATTGGTGTGATGCTCGTACCGACAAGATAGAAAGAATTGACCTTGAGAGTGGAGGGAATCGGGAGATTGTGCTGTCAGGGAGCAATGTGGATATGTTTTCAGTCGCGGTGTTTGGAGCTTACATCTACTGGTCTGACAGGTAATTTATTTTTCATAAGTATTTGAGTCTCAAAATGTTATTTCAGTGCCAGGTGCTTCACCTTTGTAGGATTAGCCATTCCTTAGCAAGGTCACAGAATGGATCACAGAAAACTATGCAATTTCCAAAGAAAGGGCAATTCTGATGCTGAGAGCTAAAGCAGATCAGTGTCATATCAATGAGAACAGGTTTCTTCACCTTCTGTTAGGTGAACTCTCCACTGCCCTTCAGTCATTTCTTCGGTTTGAATTAGTTGAGGATTGTTGATGAGACATCTTCAACTTTTTTGGCAGAGCACATGCAAATGGCTCTATTAGAAGAGGCCACAAGAATGAGGCCACGGATGCTGTGACCATGAGGACTGGCCTTGGAATAAACCTGAAGGAAGTGAAAGTCTTTAATAGAGCACGAGAGAAAGGTTGGCTGTTCTTAAGGATGCTATTAATTGTTTTAATATCACCTGCTACTTTTTATGTATATTAAAGCATACCAAAAGTTAAGTAACCACTGATTTTATCTCCACTTTTTACTCCTGAAGTATTTTTTAAGCTAAAATTAATGTACTAAAGAAAACACATAGTACAAATTCTACTAAAATTCTTCTGAGTGTTTTAAGGAGAAAATCTAAAACCAAAACACTTCCTATCATTCCAGGTTTGATGGTTTTTGGTTGTGGTGGTTTTCTGGTTGTTTGTTTTTTTGTTTTTGTTTTTGTTTTTTAAAAAAAAAGTCTTAGTCTTAAAAAAAGCAGTCTTAGGAGTGACAGGGACTTTGAACTGTGCTTTAAAGAGCAGTAATCTCAGGCAGTCTCAGATTTCTATTGGAAAGCAAACCAGATTTTTGTTTTCACAGCTAAAAATTCCCAGTCTTTGTATCTCATATATTTATTTCCTGAAATTACTTGGATTTGAGTCCTGGGTTTTTTTTCTGTGGGAAGAGACCTTGTAAATAATCTGATTTCCTTTATATTCAATTCATTTATCGAATTCAAGAGACAAAAGTTATTATATACCCTTGGTGATTTATGGTATTGATGGTTAAATTTTATTCTGCACTACCTAGCTAAGAATAATCTTGCTTTTAGCTATCTTTTTCCTCATAAAATTCTGGTTTTGAAGAGACCTTGAAAAATTTGTTTCGATGAGCAAAGGTGGTTACAAGTCTACAAAAAATTACGATGATTTCTTCAAAACAAACTGCTACCAGACAATCCAGACAAGATTTTCTACAAATGTATTCAAAAAGAGAGAAAAAACATGTTACTGCAACACAAGATAAACTTTATAATGCAAATATATCTCTGCTGTTGGTAGCTCTCAGAAGTTCCTTTAATCACAGCATTACATACCCGAAGATCCTGTTTCTTTTATATACATCTTTCCTAAATAACTGCATTAAATATGACATGTAAAATAAATCTGCATTTTCAAAGAAAACATATTTAACAATCAATAAGAAAAACTGTCTTTTCATTTTCTTTTCCAAGGGAATTTTAAATAGTGTTGAAAAAATTACTTTGCAAACATATGCATATTAATTTTACTAAGAATTTCTGCATGTAATTTCAGAGTACTGTGGGCATCATATTTTGTGGATAAAAATAAAATCCACACCAAAATTTATTGTTTCTTTTAACTAGGCTAGAAATAGTTAATGTCTGCTTGCTTGGAAGGGCTGCTTTATATTATAGTCTTAGGAAAATAGAACAATTGGATAAAAAAATGCTTCTTTACATGTAATGATATTTTTTGATAGCTTTAAAGACTTGATCGCATTAGGAATAAGAGAAACGGTTATTGAGGCTAAAAATCTTTCGATGTTAGTTTGAAAAACATAACTGAATGATTTTTTAATACGTTTTTCAAATTTTACTAGGGTACAAATGGTTAATGTCTTTGGGAGGGGCTGTCAGTGAGCCAGGAGGACAAAAGGGAAAAAACAGGTGAAAAATGTTTTTGGAATGTTTTTCTATATCACACTATTACATATTTTTTAAGTTCATTGAACTAGAAGTAGTTAACGCTGTTTTAAAAAAAATGTAATTAGCTAGCTTCCTGACATTCTATTATTAACACAAAGAAACAGAAAAACCCAAATAAAACAGATGAGAACCCCCAAAAAAAACCAACAACCTGTGCTGATTGTGATTAATGCTTTTTTTTCAAACACCTGTTTTACCCTTTCTGATGAGCCAGTCCTGCAGTGTTATTCACATGCAGATTCCTATCCATCAGTGCTGTTTCACATGTGTACAAGGACATGTCCTAACTACACTGATTTCAGAATTGGCCATTTTAAAAGATATTTACAGCTGGTGAACTGTGGAAGCATTGAAGTTTTCAAAGAGAGATTTTAGAAGATTTTTCATATATTTTCCTTTCTCTTCTCAACCTCTCATCCTTCCAAACAGATATTAACTTTTCTAGCCTAATAAAACTTTAAAAAAGTCTTTAAAACAAATCAAATGTAAAAATGCATACAGCTACATCTCCAAATGTTTTTACGTAACTATAGAGGAATATGTCTCATGTAACTTTGCCTAGGAAAACAAAATTCAGCGTTTCTAATTTGAAGAGCAAGTTAACTCTCATCCCCCATTATTTTTTCTTAAAAGCATCTTCAGCTTGAAATGTAGCAATTAGACAATACAATCAACAGTACTTTCAGACACTACATATTCCCCAACAATTATTATGGTTTTCTACCTGAAAACAGTCTATTTAAAATGTTTTCTTCTCCTTGACTATGTGGAAAAATTTCAGAAATGGGAAAATGACTATATTGAAAGAGCAGAGTTCTTACATGGAAAGCGCTGTCAGAAACAGAAACTAAATTATCTAAACTCACTATAATAGTAATTCATACATAGTCCAAAAAAGACAAAGGAAAATAGCTCCTAATTATTGACAATTACTGTAATTTTAAATATTGCTTGCAACAAGTGTAGTTTACGTCATTGAAGTTACTCATTTGACAATGATTTTTTAACAGTATGCATTTTTCGGGGAGTAAGTTTTCAAAGTCAGGTTTTAAAGAAAAATAGAATAAAATGTTAGGAAATATCTTTATTGAAAATAGGGAACTGGACTGACACAGTTTTGTACCTGTCAATATATATGTTTTAATTTTGATAGAAATTGTCTAAAAAGAGTACTGTATTCTGGTGGGATCTAAATTTGACTTTTTGCCAGTAACAGGTGTTTTAAAAAAAAAAAAAAAAATCTTTCAAAGCACTTGAAACAGTCTATAAGTCTTCAGCTGATTATGGAGGAATAACTCATTTTAACAATTCCTTTTAGTAAATATATACTCTTATGAATTGGAAAGGACATTAATTATATTTGATCATTAATTGCATTCTTTAAAATTGTCTTTAGATTGTGGTTAAAGTTACATTCTTTACTGTTCTGGCCTTTGTTTTACTTGTGAATATTGTAGAAGCAGTTTTAAGAGAAGAGTTCTTAGAATATATAAAATAATTAGGTTTTGATTTAGGTAAGTGTAATATTATAAAAGATAGATTTTTATTTTTTTTTCTTTTGCAGGTACTAATGTTTGTGCCAAGAATAATGGTGGATGTCATCAACTTTGCCTTTATCGGGGAAATGAACGGAGAACATGTGCTTGTGCACATGGCTATCTTGCAGAAGATGGAATTACTTGCCTGAGACATGAAGGTTACCTGTTGTACTCAGGAAGGACAATATTAAAAAGTATCCATCTTTCAGATGAAACCAACTTAAATTCACCAGTAAGGCCATATGAAAATCCAGAGTACTTCAAAAATGTGATAGCTCTTGCTTTTGACTACAATCTGAAAGGAAGAGGTACAAATCGCATATTCTTCAGTGATGCACACTTTGGAAATATACAAGTTATTAAAGACAATTGGGCTGGCAGAAAAGTGCTAATTGAAAGTAAGTAAAAAAATTATTTCCCAAAATACATACTTAATTTCAATAAACTTTATTAAGTGTAAAGTTGATAATCAACTTTATAGAGTAAAAAAGTCAATAAGCTTTTACCGTACTTAAGTATATAACACAATTATTGTAATTTATCCCTATAAGATACAAAGAAACATTCTCTTTAGAGTTACAACTTCAAAACAATTCATTTTAATACAATCTTATGATGCGTGAAGCATATTTCTAGAAAACAGAAGTGATGAAAATGGTGCTTAATTTGTATTACTGTGATTTTAAGGAGCTTTACTGTTGAAACAAAACCTCATTGTGCAATGGCTGGAAATGAAAGAAGTCCCCTTACCCCATGAACCTATTGGTTGTTTATTTTTCTAGTAAGTGGGGGTGAAGTACTGTAAGGTATCTCTGCTGACATAACCATTCCTCAGTATAAAATACAAGGGCCCTGGTCAGCGTGTCCAGTTGACTCACCCTTCTTGTAGTGAGCCCAAGAAAAGTGACTTGTGCTCAGTGATAATCGGAGGCAAATTCCAACCTACAAAATTGTCCATTTTTAGTAGAGGCTTACTCAGTAGCTTTGCGTGTCTACCATGCCTTCATTCACCGCACTAGTAGGAGGAGTTGTATGAAACTTGACATTTTTTTAGCCTCTGAATACTTGAAACCTGACACTGCTGTCAAGGAATTGATGTCAATATCATCACCAAAGTCTCCAGGACAAGACACAAAACATATTTTGCAGCTGAGGCACCACTAAAATCTTTTGAGGATCTGGCTCTGAAATCTTTATCAACAAAGTCTAACATAACTTTAATACAAGGTGTACGTAAAAAGTTATCATGGTTTGTCATGGCAAAATTAGAATACAAGGAAAATGGGAATGTGGATGTGTAAGAAATATATCCTTAATGCTAAACATCCAAAAATCCCTGCTACATAAATCTAAATTCTAAAAAGGTCTGCTGTCTTTCATTTCTGTTCCAATTTAATTGTTCTAAAATATACAATAAATTTCATTCATCTGTAGTCAGTTATCAGATGCATATATTTACTGTGTTTCTTCTCTTCCTTGTCATTTTCGAGTACTCTCTTTTTTTTGGAGGCTGCAAGTTCGTTTTGGTAACCGTTTTCCAAAATGTCTGAAGTGTTGTATAGTTTTTGCTCCTTATGTTGTGGATAATTCTCATCTGAATGTCTTACTTTATGTTGCCTACAGCATTGCTACATTTAGCTATTTGTTTGGGTCAAACAGTTTAATAACAAGACCAAAGAAAGTAATTAGGAAAATGGAAGTACATTCGATGTGGAATGTATCGCCCTTTGCTGTTGGATATTAATGGAAATATTTTTAGAAAAGAAACAAGTTAAACAGTTGCAAACTGACAAAATATTGTTCTACAACTGATATTGGATAATTGTATCATTTTCCTCTGCACTGTGGTTCTGCGAAGGTATTTGTGGTCATGAAAACTATTGACACTAATGAATGGAAAAGCATTTTTCAAATAGAATACAAGGCCATTTTTTACCTTGAGTTTTTTTATGTGTGCATATTTTAGATTAATTAATAATATCTGTATTAAGATATGGTAAAGAGAAACTAAGCAATGTTGTCAAGATGTTCTCACTACTCCCAGGAAAGCATTAAAACCTAGGGATTCAGAGTTGATGTTAGCCATGCAAGAGACACAGACGACTCACAGAAGAGTGCAGTGGTGACATACAAGCGCTATTTTAATTCTGGTGTTATAGGAAAGATTAGAAGTACTACATGAAAAGCCACTGGAAATTTTTACATTTACAGCAAAAAGGAGAAAGAAATACTGGTGAAGCACCAATGCAGATACAAATTGTTTTTTTTTAAAAGAACAGTAGAGTATTCCTCATTACTTTATAATAGGTTGTTGTACAAGAGCTAAAGACATTCCATAAAGCATAGTTGAGAATTATACTTCTAAGAAATTCTTAGGAAGTGTTTCTACTTGTAATCTTAATATGCCCGATTTCATTTTTCATTAGCAGACTCAGCACTCTGAATAATTGAATGTCAGATGAAATTTTCTATCCTTGCAAAAAATTTACTCTATATGCTTAGGATGTGTTTGTGAACAGTAGTGTTTGTTTTCTAGAAATGCTTCAGTTGTTTCTTTCATTGTAAATGAGAAGGGATATCACATCCCAGTATATGTTATTTTTTTGTTCTCCTTCATGTGTTTTAAACCCCTTTTCTTTAGGTCAAGTTATTCATTTTAAAAGGCTTTTTTTCGTACTATATATCCTTCCTTTCCACAGTCTGCACGTGATTTTCTCTCACTGTAAACAGGAAACAGTTCATGAGGCTGCTTGATATAGTGGAAGTATTTGACCAACAATGATACCTATAAATGAAAAAACAGTGGTAAGGCTGGTTGAAACCAGTGATTCCATTCACTGGAAGATGCAAAATTCTAAAATTTTCTTATTTCCATGTTAACTATATGTGATTACACAGAAATTATTAAATGCAATCCAGTTGGGAGATTTTAGTAACAATATTTCATTTCAGGATTAAAAAATAGCATCTTTAACGTTCATTTTCCTGACCTTTTTCCTTCAAATTTATCTGTGGCAAGTTTTACTTTATTGGGAAGAGATTCAAAACCACACTGGAAATATTTAGTGTGGTTCTAACAGTTCTACAACCCCATTCTACCTCATTAAGTTGAAGTCTACAAATCATGCAAACCTTTACTCAGTATTTAACTGAAAAAGTGAAAATAAAGTACATTATATACAAGATACTATTGTCCCAGATTTTTAGCTCACAGAATGTAGATCTGCTCATAAGGAACCCATTAGCTGATGGATTTCTACCTCACTGAAATCAGATATGTCACTCAAATCTAACACATTATTGAACTTTTCTGCACACTAAAAACAGAGTTAAGATATATAAAGAGCCCTTTATTAAACAGGTTTCCAGTTCACTAAAAAGAGATTTACAACTCTGGAGCAACCCATTAACTAATATGTTTTTAGCTCACTGAGAACAGATTTACTACCCAGAAAGAACCCATTATCTAACATGTTTCCAGTTCTCTGAAAACAGATTTACAACCCGTACGCAAGCTATTATCTAACATAGTTCCGACTCACTGAATATTGATTTAGAATTCATAAACAACCCATTATCTGACAAATTTTCACCTCACTGAACAGATTTGCAACTCATAAACAACCCATTAGCTAACACATTTTCAGCTCAGGGAAAGTAGATTTACAGCATATAAACAACTTTATCTAACTTGTTCCAGTTCACTAAAAACAGATTCAAAACTCACCAAGAACCCAGTACCTGCTAGGGTTCTATCTTCAGCAGGAAGGAAAAATAACAACAAAAAAAACAAACAGTGTAGCATGTGCACAGGGTACCATACCCTAACACCTTTATTTTTTGTGCAGCGTATGTTTTTTGAGTGGATTCTTTATTATCTCTGAACACTACTGATGAAATGAGCATTATTTCCTTTGGTCAGTCAGTAGGGACTTTTTCTTTCATATTTTCTAAGTAACTTCATTGGGTTAATCTTTCTTGATTGCCAATCTTTAAAAATTTACCTTGTTCTTGGCTGCAATTTCCCACCAATATTCTTTTGTGTGATGAATTATCTAACCATTCAGTATCACTCATGATTTTATTGCTATAGCATCATGTACAGTTTAATCCAGTCTGCAGACATTTTTAAAATTAACCTATCAGTGCAACAATATCTATTTTAAATATGTTGGGACATGACTACCATCTATATCATGTGTTTTGAGCTTAGTCTTTCCTTCCAAAAAGAGTGTAGGAGGTTATATTTTATTGTCTGTCTTGCTTCGAGTACACGCTTTGAGAAGTGTCAGACTGTGAAGCAATGAGTAGGTACTTACTGTGTGATCCCACCCACTCATTAATTTATTTTTAACTTTCCACTTTTTAATTGTAAGGTCTGCCTTGCAGTTCACTTTACATGGGTTAGACTGCTTCTGTTTCTAACCTGTAACCTAAGCTAGCTATACGTACGTGTGCTTTTGTACCCTGTTGTGTTGTAAAAGCTTCATGAACCTGTTAAGGCAAAATGTTTGAGAAACTTGATGACGTTCCTATTTTTCATTGTCAATGGTAGTCCTTTGTAAAACAGAACACAGTCACAGGGATTATATTTGGAAAAATCATATATATACTTTCTCTCTTCCAGTTTGAGGAATCGTGCAGGATTCACTCTGCAAAAGGAGTATTTTTTCATGTCACATAAGCTTTCTGGAGCTTTAGATTGTGAGAACCAGTGCCTCAACAAATCAAATCCTATCTTGGTATTCTAGAGAAGATCCAGAGAGATTACATACACTTTAGATGTTGTTTTAAATTTAATTTTAGCACCTGGTGGACTGCAGGCTTTGTAGAAAATTGAAAGAAGGCATTGAATACAAAAGGAGGTAGAAAAGGTAACAAATTTACATGGAAGTCACACTGAGTTTAAATCAATATGTTGGGGTGGCCATCTCAGAATAATCTTTAAAATTTCTGTTCAGCCCTACCAGAAGTAGGCCTTCTAACTGTTCCCAGTCTCTCTGGGAGAATTTGTTACCGAAAACCTAGGTTAAAATGAGGTAATAGAACAGTACACAGAAAGAAAGAAGAGAAATCAGTAGCAGTTAAAGGCACAGAGTTATGTAAGGAGGTATTTGGAAACTTGACTAGTTCAAAATTGCTACAGGTTATCAGTTTCATTTGGAACAATAGGGTCTATTCTCCTCTCAGAGGGAGCCCAGGGTAGAATTTTACTCTTATTTTCTTTGTCGTTAATCACTTCCAGATGGAACAACACTATTATTTCAAACTGCCAAACTAGTTTCTGTAGTATTCAAACTGGAAGCCATTTCAAAGGCGCTCTGATAAACATATATGAAGTACTTTAAATCTTTATAGATCTAAATAGACCTATCTTCCATCCGCAAGTAATTTTAAAGTAGATTGAAACAACAACTGAAAATGAAAATGTTTCAACAGAAGCAAGCATCTTTTTGATATAGGAGATTTTTAATATTATACACTAATCCCCTCTCATACCACATCTCCCATTGACTGTTGTTTGTTTTGTCAACTGATGAACGGCAAGTTGACTTTATTTTTAATGATGTGATGATCTGAATAGAGATTTCTTCTACATAGAATTAGAGGTCTCGGTTTGACCCAGAGAAAGTCAGTGAAAGATAGGATATTATTCACAAAGTAGATTCTTTGTGGTTTTAATGGAGCAAACAACTAATGGGAGCCTTAATTAAATTAAAATCACGCAGACCAGTATGCTATACTTTTTGTTTCCTATTACGCATAAAATGATTACCACTGTGAATTGACCCATTAAGCAAAAAAGACATTATATTGGATGGTATAAACGTACTTTTTTTCTTCTGTAATATCCAAGATTAAGCCCTAATTCGCAAACTGTCTGCTAAACTTCTCTTCTTTACTTCGACATCCTTCCTTCTCTGCCTGCCTAGAAGCAGAGTGCCAGAGGAGCATCTGTTTTCCTTCTTCCTTCCCTGGTGAACACGACATTGTGGATCAGCAGCTCTGAAAAAGTCTGAAATATCTGTCCGCTGAGAATGGAGAGAAGACCATCTTAAACCACCTCTCTGATAAACCCTCTATGTGAGCTGCCTTCCGTCCCAGTAAAAATGCAAATTAAGATTAGCTTTAGGCAGTGGATGACATGCTAATTGATGACTTATTTGCAGTGGGAAACAAGAAGCTGCCTCACAGCATTTCTGGAGACAGCTTTTGGTTTTCCTAACTTGTTTCAAAGCTTATGTTTATGCAAGGAAGACTTTTTTTTTTTGTTTGTTTTTTGTTTTTAACTAAGTCTCAGTGTCTAAGCTAATAGTTTCTAAGCTAACAATGCAGTCTCCTCTTTTTTTATCATAGGTAGAAGTTTGAGGTAATGTATTCATTAACGAAAGCCTGCCTCAGTGTATCTATAGAAAAATAGTGCAGCGTTAAAGTAGGTTTAGTGCAGTGGTACAACACTAGAAGGAAGACCAATAAAGAAGTTAGAAACTAAAGAAGAGAGAGGATAAAAAAAGGGGGAGGAAAGGCAAAATAAAGCAAATGAGAAAGAGGAAAAAGATTAAGATTAGATACTCTCAATGAGCTGTTTTCAGTGAGCTGGTTTTTTCCTGTGTAAACAATGGCACTGAGACATTTTGCCTGTAACATCTTTCAGAGCACAAAAGAAGGTGTTATGTGAAAAAACGCTGCTTCTGTTTTGAACTTTAGGTGCTAGTGTCTATAGAAGGCAAAAAATCTTTTCACTGCTAACATAAACTGTCAGATCCTGTGATGTATTGTAAGGCTTTCTACAGTCTGAATCTTTTAAAGGTGTTCCAATGTGTGCTACTATTCTTGCTAACTAAATGGGTCCAATTTAACTGTCAAAAAGGCATTTATAGTCTCATTTCTCTTACACAGCATTACATTTGGTACATTGTATGAGATCCCTTTAGTTTTGGAGCTTTATTCTCCAGGAAGGAAATTTTTAATCTGTTAAAAATAAATACTTCAATATTGTTGCTTTTCATTTCATCAATGAATTGGATTCATTATAATTGTATACGTGGGAATATAGGTCCCAGTAATATTCACTTTTTAAAGAAGGGAAAGTGAGAGGCTGTTGTTAAGTCTAGGACATTTAAGTAGTAAAACCTAAAAAATTATTATTACAGCTGCTGCCTTGTGAGTGAAAACCAGAGTGTCTGGTTTGTTACCATATTTCGTTTCTGGATGTGGCTGCATATTATGATTAATGGGTGAAGTTTATGAGCTGTTCAGTAAATAACTGTTACTATAGGTGAATAAAGTTTCATAACTTTATATTAAACAGTTGTTATTCTAGAAATATGTATTTCTGCACATTTCATGCTTTGTTTTGCTATTCCTGGTTTGAAACTCTGAAATGTATTCATGACGGGAGCTGACATACACTGATCTTTCAGTTCAGTACATCCCAAACATTCCCAACCTCAGTATTCAGGAAAGGTGCTTCTGCTTGTTAAACTTGAGATTATTCATGAAGAATTAATATTGTTTGTGACTGCTTCAACTTTCCACGTTACCCTTAAATTTTTATTGATGTAAATATTTGCTGATGTAAATTTTTACATCAGCAGCTGTGGCGTAGTTGCATAAAATGCAAAACTATATTTGGTGAATTGTCAGGAAAAAGCTATTCAGGACATCTCTTGATAGTTCTCCTTTGTTTTATTTTTATTCTAAAGAGTAATGTAATCCAGCAAATATTAATAGGTTATTAAGCTATTCTGCAATTAATGTTTCTAATATCTCTGTACTGTTTGGTTTTACTTCAACAATAACAAGAAAAATGTGTGATTATATGCATTTATTAGAAGATTTATTTAGTCTTAGGGTAGGTGCTCTAATGGTAATGGTAATTTTTATTGATTTAAAGGTGGTGAGGCTGAGTAATAATTTTTTTGAGAGTCTACATGTAAGGCATAAAAAGATAATGTAGGCTCTTGTAATTAGGAAAAAAATTTCTTCCATGACAATTGTTGAGATTTTTTAAAACTTAATAAAACACTTTCTGTCTCTATATGTTAGCTTTCCATTCTAAAAGTCTTTCTACTTTTAAAGCCCCTTTTACATGGATACTTGTAACTATTTTGAACTTACAGCACTTGTTAACTAGTAATGAACTATACTGAGAGGGTTACAGTTTACTGTTATACAAAATACTATTGTTTTTCTAATTTGTTGAGTTCCCTATATTACCTTAAGTATATGATGTATCATTTTCCCTTTGTTACGTTATTCCCCACTGACCCCAAGACAGTCTCTAAACCTAATCAAGGAGTAAGTTACATCTAGAATAACAGAGGACAGAATATTGCAGGTTTACATTTCTGTCGATTTGGTTTTCTTCAGTGAGCTTTCAGGAAACAACTATGGAAGGGCTATATCCATTGTTGGGAAAAAATGTAATTGGAGGTAGATACAGATTTCCTCATAAAAAGTTGTTGGTTATTGTTTCCCTCATGATAAAAGGGCTAAATCATTGTTTGAAGAAATATTATGGTCCACAATAATGTAGACATAGAATTGAATAAATAGTTGTTGTATTTAGTAACATAAACCAGACTTGATTTTTAAAAGCTGATTATCACGGCAAATTATGATGATACTATCTACTGTGGCTTGACTAGTGCGTTTTTTAAATGCTGCTAACTGGGAGCCAAAAAGAAACCCAGCATTTATGAATATAAAAGCATAGTTCTGAAACAAGCTTACTGTTTTCAGAGTCACTTTTTTCCTCATTTTAAAGAGTTGATAACTTGTTCCATGTATAAATGTTGCAAGTAAAAATACTAAAAAGTTAGTGGCATTGTTTTTGTTCTCTCATTGTGAGTTTCTGAGATCATATGTTTGATCCAGAAGTAAGCTAAACTATATAGCAAAATGTAGAAAAAACACCAGTGCGGATAGGGGACAAAAAAAAAAAAAAAAAAAAAAAAAAAAATCAAATAATCTAAAATTTGAAATGCTGCTATTAATTATCTATTTTTTTTCACCTAAAACTTTTACAGAGCTCTGCCTGAATAACTGAAAAATGTTTGTAAGAGTGAATAACCCATTTCTGTCAGTCTCCATAATGAAATTAAAAACAAACAAACAAAATGTTCCAGAAACACTGTACGACTTGCTGATTGATCCTTTCAGGATCAGTGTTTCCTTCTGGTATCTGTCCTACTTACATCATCAGCACTCTGTAAGTTGTAACCTCATATTAGTGAGCATGCAGGTATTCACGAAGTGTTGATAGGTCACCTGCTCTCAAAGGCCCATCTTTGCCCGAAGGTGCAGACTTGCCTTGTTTAGCTCCAAATGGGGCTTTCCCAATGTTGTACCACTAATATATTGAATCATTACTTAATGGACTTCATTGCACAGAAATATCATCAATCTGTCATAGACTATTCAGTTGGTTGGTTAGTTCATACGAGTACGGTTAAAGTGACGAACTGCAGGTTGGGTTCGTGGTCTTTTTCATGCTAAGTTTTGATGTTTCCTACTCTGAACAGTCTCATCAGGTGTTTTGTATAGACTTTCATAAGTTCACTGGTGGGCTATAAATATCCTACTACTTAGTTATCTGCCTTTCTTTCACACTGTACTTATTTCACAGATACAGTAATTACATATCATATTTTATACATCTTAATTGACATAGACTAAAGCAATGTTATAATTCCAGAAAGATATTTACCTGGCAGTTTCTTTTTGCTGAATGTATTAGAAGTGTTTCTTGAGCAATTATCCAGTATTTGTATTTTCATTTTTATTTGCACATCAACTGAATTTTTAATTGTTATCAGGAAGACACTAAACATTTTGGAAGATGTAAGATTTCAGTATTATACTTTCTACAAAAACAGAGGGTTTTTTTTTCGAGATTCTAAAATTATTTTATTTCCCTTTAGATTATTCCCAACAAATGTTCATTCTTTCCAGTATTGGCTACCACAGTAAGCTTGAAGGAATGATAAGGTTACACCCATGGAGATGTTTATGGTGCCTTGAAATTGAGCTAGTTGTTACCTTGAAGAACCCAAAGCCTTTGTTTATACTATCTTATTATATTTAATAATCTTTAATGCATAATAGCGTTTAGCATGGTTTTATATTTTGGAGAAACAGAAAAATTATATAGAGGTTTGCTGATTTATGGTATAATTTTAGCAAACTTTACATGTGCTGTAAAATAAAATAATACTATTAGGCTAAATAGGACAATGAACTAATTGTTTATTACAGTTCAGGGTTCTTTATGCAATATTTGATATTTAATATTTCTGTCAGAATATATGATGGCCTTGTTTTACATGGGATTGACAGAAGCAATTAAGAAATTAAATCACCCTCTAATTTTTGAGACAAATGGAACTCATCTTGCGTTTTTTGTTGTTTTTTTTTTTTTATTACAACTCATTATTGTCTTAGAATTTTTGTTTAGCAGAAAGACTTCCTGCTTTATGGCTGCTTGAAGAACAAAGAAGAGGGGTAAAAAAGTTCTAATTGTGCAGTCAGTTAGATATGTGAGCTATAAACCCTTTTCTTCAGGTACTTTATTGCTTGTGAGGCGTTCTTTTCAACTCAGATCAAATGGTGACCGCCTGTTATCTATCCCCATAAACTTGCACAAACAGACTGACTGAAAGCAGTATCATCTCCTGTGACCAGTCTGGTATAACAATTGACAGGCTGTATCCTGAGAGGTAAATTGTGAAAGCCAATTCAGAGAATGAATAAAGATCAAGCAGGTTTTTAATGTTAAGTACTGAACATTAAAGCTTTCTCCGAAGTTCTGATATCGAAGTGCTCGTTACGCTCAATTTTATTACTTTGATGGCTTTTCAGTATTAAAAAAATTATGATGTTGACAGCTGATCTTGCTTTACAACTTTGCTAAAGAGAAAGAGTTAGTAAGAATACAAAATTAAAGGAAAAAGGTAGTTTAACTGATGCAACTGGAAAAGTTTTGACAGTAAACTTTCTAGAGAATTTTAAAAGTAGAAGATAGGAAATAAAAATCTAGGAAACTGAGAAATATTATATACATTACCAGAAGTCAGTGGCAACAACTATTGGAAAATTTAAACTTTATACCCTTTAGTATTTGTATTTTGTGTTTGCAATAATGAGGGAACTCTAATCTAGAGTTCTTCAGTTATTGATTTGTTGCTTTTCTGTTCCCTGGGAAAGTCAGATGAAGATCAGCATGACAATATTTATAGGCTGCATCTCATCTGTGGGATGCAATCCATCTTCGTTAAGTTCAGTAAAAGTGATAGATAGCATTTGGCAACGTAATGATGTGATCACTCTACCATTGCCTTTGTAAATCATAAGCTGTTGCATTCTCTTGTGTAGATATTTAATCAGTTATACACCCCATTACTGATTTAATTCAGAATGTCAGTGGCAGGTGAATAATGTGAGTATTTGTATATTAATATCATATTGTATTAATGTTCCTTTCATTTAAGTATGCTATTCATGTGAAAATCATAAACTGTTGCTTCATGGCTAGAATAAATTTAATCAGTGCTGTAGGCATCTAATGCCATCAGTGTTTTAATTCAATATGTCAGTGAAACAAATGTGTTTCTTTTCATTTCTAGTTTCTTTATGCTTTACTAATTCAGAATATTATATGATGCTGTGAAAATATGAAGCTGAGAGTAAACAAATTGCTAATTTTCATCCTGTCAGTAGATTTGGGACTGAATCCCCCAATTGGAGCACCGGATAGGATCAGTATATATTTCTGATATATTTTAAAGTAACTGAATATCTAATGATACATTAACTTTAAAAAAAAAAAAGTGCTCTAGAATATTCCTTAAGGATGTGTGAAATAAGTAAATATAAAATAATATTAATGCAAACCAGTAATGATATAACACTAGAATGCAGTTGCTTTGGAATCTTCTCCAGTGTTCTGTCTTTGGCAATATGAAGTTGCTAGAAGGTTCTAGTTTCACGGAACCACCTGGAAGGCGCTGGAAGACCTTTTTTAGGTCCTGTTTCTGTCCTCAGTTGGCACCTGCTTTATCATTGATAAAAGGATTTATATGAATTTTGGGATTCTTGACTAACCTCTGAAAGAAAAAGTTTATTTTAACCTAGAAACAATATAAACTAACAAAAAATGTTGTATTAGCACTGATAATTTACTGAAGATTTGCCTGAGTAGTGTACTCATGGTACTTCATCCAGCTCATACTACATGCCAATAAGAACAAAGTTAGTTGTATTTTCCATTAAGAATTTATCTAAATCTTGGATCGCTTTAGCACCTACTATCTAGGTGTTATGCCATTGACTTTAAAACCACCTTACTTACGGATTTCTAAAAGTAGTGGATGATTCTCTCCTGTATTGTGGAGATCTCAATTCCATAAGTAAGGAAAGTGATAAAACTAAAAGTTTATTGGCAAGTAAAAGAGATCGCTTGGTATAAATCCTTCAGAATCTGTACTTTTGATGGAGCTAAGCAAATGCACTTGGTATGTGTTTGCAGCAGACAGTTTTATATTTAGTGATTTTTTCTTGTCTTATATCAAAGCAATTGAATTCCTCTGATTTTTTTTTTTTTTTTTTTTTAAAGAAAAGCATATTTTTTTACTTTGTATTTTTGTCTTTGTGGTGTTTATGAAACCAGTATCACCCACAGGCTTTTCACCGGAACCTTTTGATAGTTTCAGATTTAATTTCCTTGAAGATGTGATCATCTAATAAGGAGCTGTCTCTTCTTTTTTAAAAAGCATATATACATTTAGCAGTTGCTGAAGTTTTATTTGTAATAAAATATTTCTTTAATTTGATATCAGGTATTTGATTTATAGGCAGCTTTCACAGCCTGATTCTGTTTCTGGGTTGTTTTCAGATTTCATTTTATTTTTTCTTTTCAGTCACAGTCTTAATCTTTGAAATTCCCATTAAGATAGAGATTTCTTGATTTTTTTTTTTAACTTAGCTTCTCTGTTTTCTTTTAAAGTTGTTGCTGCTGTTGTCTTTTAAATGTTTTATTGATTGCTTTGTTTTAGTTCTGCTCCACTCAGAACATACGTATATATGGCAAGGTTTTTCAAAACTGCACATTTTAGATACTTTATTAAAATGAGAGGAAGATGCATTTTTCATCTGTATGCTAAATGTTTGCTTGTCTCCATATATGGCATAGCTTACTATGACCCTGTTTTCTAAAAATTTTGAAATTACCATTTTATAATAGTAACGTTGAATTAAACCTTCCTCTATCACCATTTACAGGCCTTGGTATGGAGACGCAGTATGAGTTTAACGATGTGAAGCTATACTTTCTGATTCCTGTATAAAACTGAGTCCTTCTCTTAAGTAGAGAAATTACAAGTAAACCTACACATCTTGTAGCACCTTCATCATTCTAGTTGTGTTCTAGTTCATCACATATAGCTGTGGCAGGAACATCATCATCATCTTTTGTCTACTACAGAAGAGTTTTAGGCTATGTTATATAGACAGTTTGCTTTCAAATTTCTTGACAGATTCAGGCAAGAAACAAAGCTTAAAGGTGATAGCATTTAAAGAGTTTACATGAGGGATTTTTTTTTTTTTTCCTGATAGTCATCTTTCAAATGAAGAGCGTGATTTACAGCAAATCTTGTAGGGACATAGATAAGGCAGAGATGTTTAATGGTTTCTTCTCCTCGGTCTTCAAAACTGATGGTGGGCTCAGGGACCCCAGAGCCCTGGGCTAGAGAACCATGACTGTGGGAATGATAAACTCCTAATAAACCCTGAACTTGTGCAGGACTTGCTGCTCCAGCTGTGTCCCTCTAAGTCAATGGGGCCTGATGGGATTCATCCAAGGGTACTTAAAGAGCTGGCTGATCTCATCGTGAGACCTCTCTCAATGATTTTTCAATGCTCTTGCGAATCTGGAGAGGTCCCAGTTGACTGGAAGCTGGCAAACCTTGTCCCAGTCTTCAAGAAGGGCAAGAGGGATGACCCTGGTAATGATAGGCCCATTAGTCTCACTTCCGTGCCTGGTAAAATTATGGAGAAGATTATTCTGGGAGTTATTGAAAACACCTGAAAGACAACACAGTCATTGGTCCCAGCCAGCATGGGTTCATGAGGGGAAAGTCCTGCCTACAAATATGATTTCCTTCTATGACAAGGTTACCCACCTAGTTGACCAAGGGAAGCCAGTTGATGGGATCTTTTTGGAGTTCAGTAAAGCTTTCGATACTGTCTCTCACAGTAACCTCCTGGACAAAATGTCCAGCGTACAGCTGGACAAACACGTAATGCAATGGGTGAGCAATCAGCTGATGGGTCGGGCTCAAAGGGTTATAGTAAATGGGGTTACATCGGGCTGGCGGCCAGTCACTAGCAGCATTCTGCAGGGATCCACCTTAGGGCTGGTACTCTTTAACCCCTTTATAAATTACTTGGACGCAGGACTTGAAGGATTACTAATTAAGTTCACTGATGACACAAAACTGGGAGGAGCTGTTGACACTCTTGAGGGCAGAGAGGCCTAGCAGAGAGATCTAGACAAATTAGAGAGCTGGGCAATCACCAACAGCATTAATTTTAACAAGGGCGCGTGCCAGATATTGCACCTGGGGCATGGCAACCCTGGATGTACAGACAGCCTGGGGAATGAGAGGTTAGAGAGCAGCTCTGCAGAGAGGGACCTGTGAGTTCTGATAGATGGCAAGTTGAACATGAGCCAACAGCGTGCCCTGGCAGCCAAGAGGGTCAACCGTGCCCTGGGGTGCATCAAGCACTGCACTGCAGCCGGTCGAGGGAGAGGATTGTCCCACTCTGCTCTGTGCTGGTGTGGCCTCACCTCGAGCACTGTGTGCAGTTTTGGGTGCCACAGTACATCAAGGGTATAAAGCTACTAGAGAGTGTCCAGAGGAGGGCCACGAAGCTGGTGAAGGGTTTAGAGGAGAAACCATATGAGGAACAGCTAAAGTCACTTGGTTTGTTCAGCCTGGAGAAGAGGAGACTGAGGGGAGACCTCATCATGGTCTGCAGCTTCCTCACAGTGGGAGGAGGAGGGACAGGCGTGGATCTCTTCTCTCTGGCAACCAATGAGAGAACCTGAGGGAATGGCAGGAAGATGTGCCAGGGGAGGTTTAGGTTGGATATTAGGAACAGGTTCTTCACCCAGAGGGTGGTGGAGCACTGGAACAGGCTCCCCAGGGAGGCAGTCACGGCGCCAAGCCTGATGACATTGATGAAGCACTTGGATGATGCCCTCAGACATATGGTGTGAATTTGGGGTTGTCCGCTGCAGGGAAATGAGTTGGATTCGATGATCCTTGTGGGTCCCTTCCAACTCAGGACATTCTATAATTCTACGACTCTATGATCTTAGTTAAATCTTCACCTCCTAAGGCCTATGTCTTTAACCACAAGACAAAGACTTGATTTCATTTTTCTAAAAACTTCCTTAATAAAGATGAGGAAATACTCAACATTCACAGATATGAAAGGTAAAAACAGTGCAATAAATGCTCTGATGGTTTGTTCATTGCAGATGATGTGTAGAGTTGGTCAAAAAAATGTCAATACATCTTCTGTCATTTTTAATAGAATATCCCAAGGTGGAAGGGACCCACAGGGATCATGGAGACCAAATCCTGAACTCCACGCAGGGAAATCTAAGAGTTAAACCAGATATCTAAGAGTGTTGTCCAAATTATATCTAAGACTCTTGGTTTTAATTTAGAGAATTGTAAGGAGTGGTAAATTGGGATTAAGCATGTAATTTTAATGGAAATTAGTAGATTAAGTTAGAATTGTATTCCTGGCTCTTTATTTTAATATTTATCACACTTACTAAGTTTTCTTTTCATTTCACAGTTAGTGGAAGATTTGCAAGAAGTGACCAAGTAGTATGTCAGAGCCCATATCTAAACTGTACAGATTTCTGCCCCCGGGAGCGATCCCTGGGCCCAGACCAGGAGCAGAGTGGTTCATGTATGCAATGCTTGGCCTGGTGCCTCTAGGATGATTTGGGCAGTCCAGTTTTCCTTTGAATCCTATGTATTGTTTCTCTGGCTCTGAAATGTTATTATTTTTAGGATTTTTTTCTGGCTCATGCTGCCTAAAATTGTGTGCTGGCTGTATGTCAGTCCTAAGAGTGATATTTTGATGTTATGATCGAGGATATTTTTTTCATGTCCTGCAGCATGGTGTGAGAAAGGTAAGGTGTGTTTGAGATGTAGAGATTCTAGCGTTTTGGAGGTCTCTGTAGGCAAAAGGAACAGAACGAATGATGTGGTCTTGTTTATACTCCCAAAAGAGCATTTTTTCAGAGAGAGTAGCAATTTTTTGCCAGAAGAATACCTGGGTTACATCTCAGAAGGAATTAGTTGTTTTATTCTAGAAGGTTGCCCTGCTATAGAGTAACATGCATATGGTGTGGCTGCTCAGGGGTGCAAGACCCAAGAATAAAGCAACTGACTTTCTCGATTCATAGTGTAGACAGACATACCCATAACTGCATAACCCATAGTTGATAATAAACCTGCATTCAGGCATGTTCTAACTGGTTTTAAAATATTTCAGTAGGTGTTTGCACATCTCTGTCATGATGTTTGAAAGAACTGCTTATCTTTGATTTTAGTTGATTTCTGAAACAAAAAATAAAACCTTTGCTATAGCTCAATGTTTTTGATGCTTAAAATTAAAAATAAATTAATAAGGCAACTAAATATTGCATTTAAAGAAAGAATATTTGTAACATGTTCATCTGTTTGAAAACCAGAATTCTTGTCTAAAGGGTCATCTTTGCAATGGTCAGAAGAATTTTTTGTAATTTTCAAGTTGCTTTCAATGCCATTGTTAAACTCAGTCACTTTTTTGAGTTATTTGTAAGTGAGCTGACTATAACTTTTTTCATAAATTCTCCTTATAAATTTTCATAAATTTCCTTTTTAAAGGAAAAGCCATTTTACATATATTCACCTCCATTTAAGGAGTGACACCTAATTTATGTTTTCTATTCTTTCTTCTTTAAGACAAGTCACTGACACTTCTCTACAGATGTGTCATGAAAATGTAGTCAGAAGATCTCCAAACGCTTTAGAAGAAGAAATATAAAAAACTGATAAATAATTGTTTGTCTCATAGTTTTGACTTAGTGTTAACACTTTCAGTGTGATCAGACTTATTCTGGGACTTTCTTTTCTGTGTGTATGAATCACATGGTAAAAATTACATCTTCCAGCAAGCTGAATGTAAACTGTAATAACCAGTGTAATGTAATCCTTGTATTTCTAGATTTTTGCTTTCTGTAGCTCATTAATAAGCTGCATGAACCTTCTGGTCTAAAATTATTTGTTTCTAACAAAATAATAAGTGAAGTAATCAACGTACATTTCTGTAGTAATTCAAAATTAGGAAAATGTAGGAAGTAATTACTCCTATTTCTCACAGTGTGTCACTTTTATATATTGGAATCAGATACAATTTATCTTTTCTGGATGTTAAATATATGCTTTAGCTGCTTATTAATATTTTCTTTTTGTTTCTAGCTCACAGTTTTTTATGTAGAATGAAAGAGGTGGTATTGTGGCTTATTAAAACAACGTATTCATGCTGAGAACTTCAGAGCTGATCTTTTTTTCAGTATTTTTGAGGTGTTTAAAAAAAGCCTATAGAGTTAATAACAACAGGATACTTTGATCCCTATTAATGTAATGTGTATCCATGTCAGAAAATACATTGAAAGATAATGCTAAATAATACAAGTAATTAATGAAAACATGCCCAATATTTGGCTTAAATGATGTTTGAAGTTGTGACTAAATTATTGCTGTCTTGAATAAATGCTTATTATTTCTAATTTATTATCTGGGGGCACTGTAGTAAAAATATTAATGAGTGTTAGAATTGACAAATATAGTACAGGGATATTAATAGTGATCTTGCTCTCTATGGTTTTTTTTTAATTTAAATTTATGAAAAAATAATGAGATTTTGATTCCAATAAAAAAATAAACAGGAGAAATGGTAAAAGAGTTTACAGAGTCAATAGGCTGAAATAGCTGAACTCTGTGATTCTGCAGGATCAACTTTGAGGAAAAAGAAAAACATCTTGTTGGAGGAATTTTATTTGCTCTGTTTGTAACCATGTCTTCCAGATGTTGGGTCAGTGGAGGGACTTGCTTATCATAGAGCTTGGGACACTCTTTATTGGACCAGTTCAACCACATCCTCAATCACAAGACACACTGTCGACCAGAGACGTCGAGGAGCTTTCAACCGGGAAGCAGTAATAACAATGTCTGAAGATGATCATCCGCATGTGTTAGCTCTAGATGAATGTCAAAAGTATGTATTATATCTTTCTTACCAGACTCTTATTTTTGCCTGCTGTCAATGATACAGCAGGGCTTCTTTATTTCACAGTAAACTAATACTGCTGAACCTTATGAAGGTTAAGTAGATTTCTTGGTTTAGGAGACAAATGTTAGTATTATTTTTTTTTAAAGCAATTGCAGAATTAAGATACAACATTTTATACCTTTTTATGTTTCAGATCAAATGATCATTACATTTTCAAGGAATGTTAAAAAATTCAAGCTGGTTTTAAGAAAAGCAAGAAATGCAAATTATCAAGAGTGATCATTTTACTGATTTCTTTTGCCAGACATGTTACTCTCATTGCTTAAATAAGAACAAAATTAATTTAAGCATTTATGAAAAGGAATCTGATAATCTGATTTTCTTGTGTGACAAATTGATAGGCCCATTTGTTTATCAGAAAGATCAGTGTTGTATAAATTTATATAACAAGAGACGTACATTTACGGTGCTTGTGGACAATATCCTGGAAAGAAGTCTAATTTAGTTCCCTTCCTGCCACTGTCAAGAAGATTGTGTTTCCTAGTAAGATAGTAGGAGGGTTTATATTTCTGCTTCAGCCTCTTCCTAATAAGAGCCTTACACATTTGAGTTACTTTAATCTTCTCTGTTAATTCTGGAAGAAAGGTAACATGCTTTTTCTGCTTCTTGTAACCGTCTCCCCTTTGGGGAGGCTAGGCTATATTTCTGCCTTATTATGTTCTATTTTTAATTTGTGATAGCTGAATGTACAGTGTTGCATGGGTAGTCAAGGAGCTTATTTCCATGTGTAACTTCACATACAGTTTATGCAAATTAAGAGTTTATGCTGTATTGTAAAATACAATTTATCTAGGTATCATAAAAAATCCCGCCTAAATACTGATGGAGATTGCAATGAGAGGATGGGCAGGTTCTGATCAGTGTATAAATTACACCCACAGCTTATTCCATACCATTTTGTCCACCATTGTTTAACAGTAGTGAGGGGCCAATTGCGCCTCCTGTAGAGTGTATTTAGGTCACTTGATTCCCCATTATCAACGTTCTGCATACCAGTTCTAATACAGGAAAAGCTGCAGATTAATTTCACCATTAGAAATTGCTAATATACACATTAGCAGAATTAAGTTGATATTGTAATGGTATATTAGTATCAAGACATAATCAGAATTGAACAGACATGTGAAGTGAAAAAAATCTGTACTCGTGTCCAGGTTAATGAACTAGGAAACGGCTATAATTTATAGGAAGTTAGCTATCACATTTTTTTATTCACCATTGATTATCACAATGTCTTACTCATAATTGTCTCTGAAGGCATATGTTTTTTCTGTTGCTCATTTCATAGAGAATTAAATTATAAAATGTATCTTATGGTTTTGTTTGTTATTTTGATTTTAATACAGCTTAATGTTTTGGACTAACTGGAATGAGCAACTCCCAAGCATCATGAGATCTACCCTCTCAGGCAAAAATGCACAGGTTATCATTAGTACAGATATTCTGACACCAAATGGACTTACCATTGATCATAGGGCGGAGAAACTTTACTTTTCAGATGGCAGCTTGGGAAAAATTGAGAGGTGTGAATATGATGGATCACAAAGATATGTAAGTAGAACAAAAATCCCAAACATATTCATTGTAAATCTGCTTTGCATTTGTTAGCATCTTTAAAATGAAAACGTTACAGAAAGACCTTTAGTTGCCTAAGTTTCTCCTACTATTAGTTGTATATTAGATTTAAAACTGAAAACGCTTCTGAACTACAACTAATGCTCTGTTTACTCAACACATTCCAGTTTCTGGATGACCTTCTGGAGATGCAGGCCCTTACCACAAAATCTATTTGCATTAGTGCTGAGCCTTAAGCATCATTGTCCTAAATGATCTGTATCAGCTTGAAAAAAATGTAGAACTAACTTCAGTAAAAGACGTAGAGAAATGTTCTGCTATACATAGGATGATTAGAATTTTTCTTCCAGTGCCAAATTTTTCTGAATGCACTAGAATTTCTTTTGTGCAATGCTTGTATTACTCTACAAATCTTATTTTTTCTTTTCTAACTGTCCATTTTCAGATATATTCAGCTGCACTCCATTACTCTTTTATCGTAATACATTTTGGTCCTTGGGTGCTCTATTAGTTTCAGCTCAAGTAGACCTTTTGCTTGGAATATGCTGAAGACAGTTGATCTGTGCTCACAATTTTGCTGCATGTTTAACTCTCTGTTTCTCGTATTTCATTAGGTCTTTCTTTCAGGGATTGTGTACCTGCCAAAGTGCATGATAAAATAAATAAGGGGCATGTTCTGGCTTGTATTTTCAATTCCCAGCTCTACAAGATAATGTTTGGTACATCAGAACACTTTTGTATTAATTAATGTAAAAAAAAAAAAATCCTTCATATACAATAAAAGCTTTGAAATCTTTCTGTATCTTAAATATGAATTACATGTTTTTTCTGGAGTCTTATCCAGGATATGTTATTCCATCACATGTTGTGTTTATCTACATTATTATAATTGTAAAATACAAACTCCTTCTTGAAGTAAGGTTCATTGGTCAGTTAAAAATGCTTATTTAAAAGACACAAGCAACTTTTATTTCTTTCACAAGTAGGAACTTGTGGTAGTACTTCATTGTGTTTGCCTGTAAGTTTATTGCAAATTCAGACACTTATTCTTAAGTTCCTGGAGCTTAAGGATGTACATAAATGCTTATATACATGTCATTTTATTCCAGTAATTTGATTTGCTTAAGTACATTACCATCTCTATCTACTAAGTTATTTGTTTATATCACTACTATTTTTGTCACATTTATTAGGGAAAAGAGAAAAATATCTCATTTAGATGATCAATAGTAAACAGTTTTAAAAATAACTTCCTTTATCTTCTATGCTTTCTTCAGTTGTCTTCTTAGAAAATACCTCTTTATAGATTGGATATTCTTTTGTTCCTCTTCTAGTTCAACAGGGATTCTGAAATTATTTTCTTACACTTTTTGTCAGTTAGAATTATTTTTTTTTTCTTCTTCATTTTGGCTGAATTTCCACTTTCTGATGTATACGCCTGTCTTGTACTGCTGTTTCTTTTCCATTTTGCTATCATGTTTAGTTTTACTTTCCTGAGCCTGTTTTACTTAAGGTTTTGAATATGCTGTCAGTTAAGTACGAGGTAATTAGTGAGTTACGTGGAAACGGTTTAACTTCATCTACACACAGGGTGTAATGAAATACACATCACAAACATGGAATGGGAGATGATGCAACTTAGTTGCAGAAACCGTTACTAAAATCTCACCTTTTTGTCAGACCTCTGGCTTTCACTTTGCATCAGCAAGACAAACTGGTCATTCAGTTTTCTCAGCCATTGAATATTGAAACTTCTAACTTTCCTAGTATATCATCTCTTTGTTTGGCTTTCTGTCATTTTTAACTGTCCTTCCCCATTACAGTAAACAAAAAAAAAAAAGCTCGTGAAAGCAATAAACTGAATCCAGCATGCTCTTCTGAAGTCTTTTTGGGAGCTCTAGTGTGTTACCTATACAAAGCTGTACTACTATTGGTTGTCCTACACCAACACCTGTTTTGGGAGAAGCAACTAGCTCTGTAATCAAAAATACTGATCTGAGTTCTTACATGCTATGAGCTTTGAAAGAGTGTTGTGTGTTTTTCCTGGGTTCTGAAGGCACTTCTCCTGCAGTAGTTAGATGGGGATTGTCGTACCAGAAAAAAAAAAAAAACACCACACCAGGCTGCTTCATTCAAATCTGCACTTAAACTGTACTGGCCTCATTAGCAGTGCTTCAGCAGAGTTGCCCATCACTGCATAGGTGCATTCTTACTGATAGAAGAATGCCAGAATCCAACCATGAAATTGTATTATTGATCTGGTGAAATAATATTTCCAGGGCAGTTGTTTTAATTTGTTCATATGCTGTCCAGCTTGACGAGATCTCTGGTTTCTGTAACATTAGGATAATACAAGTAATAATCATTCCGACGTTCCGGTGATCTGAGATTCTTTAGGGTGTTTCAGCAAGGTCTTGCCATCAGCCACGCCTCAAAAATAGTTTAAACAGATTATCCTTTTCCTCACTATCTCTGCTTCATTGCTTTCTACTTTCTCTTAGGTTAACAAAGGTAGAAATTGTATAGTAGAACATGGAATGCTAATGTAATGTAATGAATTTTCTTCCAGGGTAGCAACTTCTTTCTTCATTCCACTCAGCACAATAATCCAGTACAATGAATGGGTAGAAAATAATTTAGCAGTATTGAATTGACTCTTTTAAGTGGATTGTAAGAGTTTATTGATTTTCTGTTAAGCTGATATTTTAATACGAGTATTTGGTTGCTGGAGTTCTCTTTCAAGTTTGGAAGAATTTTGTTGTTGCTTTTGTTCCTTTTTACTACTTAGAAGATATGCAGGGTTTTTTTTAAACATTTCTAGTTCTGCTCTGTCAGAACTTCCTGTTTAAAAAACAAAAATGGCAATTCTTTTTTTCACAATCCCTTCTCCTTTTTCTTCTGTTTTTGCTCCTGCCCTTAGTTCGATTTAATATTGTGGCCACAACTGGTTTTAGCTGCTTAGTTCTTTAATTATAACATTTTGTTCATGAATGCAGAGACTGAGCCAACAGCAAATAAAGCTGATTTTATGTTTTGGACTTACTTTTCCAATTTTGTTTTTTTTTTCCTTTTCTTCTTCAGTGTTGAGTGTTCTGTAATATTTTATGTATGAAGAATCTAGAAGTATAGTTATTTTCCTGTAAACAGAAGTCTGATTATTTTCTAACATACAGATTGGAATGTGTTGGTCTCAATTACAGTTTTGTGGGTCTACAGGTGTGATTGTTAAAACCAGTATCGTTTTAGAGGTGTCTCCAATATTTATAACCTTCATTTTCTAGAATATATGTTTTTCTTCTGTTGGAATTCTGTATTTAAGTAATTAAATAAGTTCTGAAGTTGATGTTCAACTTCTGTTATCTTCAGTAACATTTCATCAGATCTGTTCTTCAAACTACTAAACACAGAAATTGAAGTTAAAGGTTTGGCTGTGCATTTATGAAAAACTTGACTTTATGATTGACATCTAAAATTACTTTTCAGACATGTCATTTTATTTACTTGTAGTACAAGTAAGATTGAGGACAGCAGAGTAATTTTGGTCAATTCTTGGAAGGTATTCCTGACGACATCAATGTTACCTTGAGAAGTGGCTGATTAACTCACTAAGGCAGGATAGAAATGAGATCAGCCATGGTAGCCAGATCAGAGATAAATCATACAAAATATTAAAAATTAGAAATGTAGAATGCCTAACCCCATTAAAATCAGAATGTGCTAAAAAGTCTTAGAAAAGATTCTCACTAAGATCTGAACATGAGCAGTTACAAAAAGATGCAGGTCTTGAACATGATTCTGCATTGAAGAATCACATTCCTGTATTCCCTGTGTGCTAATAAATAATCAGATGTGAAAACTAACCCAAAAGAAAATAATGTCAACTAGAAGGCAGATATTTTAATAAGCTTGGATGCTTGTCTAGAAATAAAATATAATTCAGCCTACTCTCCACAGAGAAATTATTTCATCAGTTTCTACTGCTTCCTTCTGATTTTGTTAAAAAGCAGTAGAAGCAATAATAGTAGAGAAACAACAAGTGCTAGTAAAAATTGATATTGTTAGCACAACATGCACAGTTTACCACCTAGACATTTAAGTTCATCATGTTTTGCCTCTACTGTTCGCCCTGTTATGATAGTTCTTTGTTAGATTCTGGGCTTTTTAATCAATTTATTTTTTTCTGAACTTGAAAAGCAGCTGGAAGAGTGTGGATAATCTTGGAAATTAATGGTACTAGAAGTGAAGTTGTGGTGGATTTTTTAATTTTCTCTGGTCAGCAGTATAAATATATTAGTTGTAGCTGGAGTGTTTTGTTCTTGATTCTTTTCTTTTGCAAATCTGATCAAAAAGAGTCTTTGTTTCTCATCTTTACAGATGTCCATGTTTCCCATTAACATTTGTCTGAAAAAGTCCAGAACCAATATGAAGAGTGAAATATCCCCCTTGCTTAATTAGTTGTTTCTCTAGGGAATTTCTCTAATTGACGTTTATGAGTTGATTTCTTTAAGTAGTTCTGTAAAGTAATGCTAAGATCGAACCTAATGAAAGTGATTCCCTGACCAATGGCAATAAAATCCTCTAATCCATGTGACCTAAGTAGCTGGTTGACACAAATCCAACACTGTTGGTTTGGGACTGTTTGCTGGAATATCTTGATGTCCAGTGTTGGCAGCCTGGTGGAAATTAACTCAAAGAAGGAGTTAATGAAAAGATCAAAATAAACTCTAAGACTATGGAGAATAAGATTATTTATAATACCTCAGGATCCCACAAAATTCTAGGAGGTTGAAATAAATGTAACTTTAGATGAAGTTTGTCATCATCATTTATGATGTTGAAAATAAGTATTGTGTAATTAATACGCATGTAGTTGCAAAGAACCTGGTTAATATAGTCATAATTTACAGAGGTGTATACTTTCCATATGAATGGCACTGAAAAGTACAGACCTGTTATAAACAGCTGCTTAATATATCATTCAGTTGAACTGCAAATCTAAGTAACAGCCGAAACGCTGCAAATTTATCATTGCGGTTTGGATTTCAGTGTCTTAAATGTTCATTTCCAGCATGGAGAAACTTCTGATTTTGTGACATCTCACTTGGACAATTCTATGGAAACAAGACCTTACTGTTCTTGGTAAATGTGGTATTCTAGTATGTCCTTTGTATCCTTTGCTATGGGATTGCAATTCAAGTTATTATGAAGGTATTTTTGAAAGATACAATAAATGAAAAGAAAATCTATGCATTAAAGATATAACAGTCATGAAAATGCAGTCTCTATTCAGACCAATCAACAAAAAGCATGATTATTTTTCGTAGGGTATAGAAGTGATTGGCACTGTTCTTCCACAAAACCCAACTTAAAACTAGACTAGAAATTCTTTTAAATTTTTTTTATGGCAACAGGAATGAGGAATTGGTAAACTCACAAGTGTTCTCTTCAGTACCAATCTCTTTCTTCTTCTGTCTTTAATGTTCCCCCCCACCTCACCCCCAGCAATTGCTTTTTTTCTGGTTAGTATAAGCTTTTTGTCCTAATAACACCACAGTGTTGGAAGGGCAGAATTTGGATACTCCAGATCAAAGCTGATAGATTTGTTTACCCAGCTTCTCATTAAAGCAACCACACCAATAACAAGCAAAATAAGGAGTCTGATCTAAGTGCATCTTTTTTAAGTGGCTAAATCAAATACATAAAAGTTATGACTTAGATTATTCCCACCCACCCCCCCCGTGCAACTGGTTTCCCTGTATTGCAGTCTCATATAATTTTTTTTCATAGATTCCTTGTTTAAACTCTTTTAAAAACAGTGTTCATAACTAAATCGTAAATATGCTGTACTATTTTATGTATCCCATTTGAAAGAGTGAAATACATCAGCTAATTGTAAAATAATGTGTTCTGTATAAGTCGATTCTGTCAGACTGAGTTTTCTGATATTCATCTAAAATGTTACTTATTTTTAGATTACTGATGTTGCTTTATAATTGTGTAATGATTTTATTACACAATTGACTTTCAATTGTCATTAATTTTAATCTTTTTAAGTGTAGTTTTCTGTACTAGCTTTGTCATTCTCTTATAGACCTCTAAGTAGATTTGGGTATCTTTAGAAGAGTAAAGAGCCCTTAAAAAACTTTTAAAAGCTTTATTAGATAGCACTGCCCATTTATTAAGCATTTTGAAAGAGAAGTATTATCAATAAGGCATTCATTAGAGTTAAAATGCTTAAAAGCAACTCATATTTTAAGCTGATGCATTAACTTTATGTACTCATCTTCAAAAAAACCTGTCTTTCTATAAAAGTTAAGCATTGTTATGGTAAGAATTGTTATGAACCTAATTCTTACTGACAATCTAATAAGAGTTTTATATAAATCATTCAAATTTTAGTATTCTGGCACAAATACTTGTCTACCTGACTGGCTTCTCCCCTTTTTCAATAATGTTTTTCTAGAGAAACTGCTACACACATACCTCAAATTTAGAGCAGCTGTATGTTAAGCTGTCTGGAAAACTTAAAAATCAGACCTAAAAAAAGAAAGGATCATAGTTAAAATTAAATTGCCCTGCTACTTGTGACATTCCTCCCCCAGTGCTCAGTCTCCTTATCTCGTTGCAGGAAGCAGAGAAAACTTTTCATCTGTTATTCAGAGCTTGAAGTACATGCTGTAACTGAATGTCGGTATCATTCAGTATTAAAACACGTGATGTACTACTGGATATGTCTGATTTCGCTGGTTCAGGCGGAAGGGATGGCAGGGATGTCTTGTTCAGGTTTCCTGAAATTTTTTAGTTTTAATTGTTTTAATTTTGTTTTGAAGTTTTGAATTTTTGTTTTGAGTTTTAAAGTTGTACATATATTGTTGCAATTTTTGGTATCAATTTAGACTTGTAATAAAATATGTCAGGACAGGGTCTTGATATGATTGATTTTGTTTCATACTGTTAAAAATCCTGTTTAAAAACTTGTTACTGTAAAAAAATAAATCTGTTCAGTTCAGATCTTTGTAATGCAGAATGGCAATGCATTGCTTTTTTCAATATGTGCACATTCATTCAGTACCACATTTCCCTCTTCTGTGACTGAAAACATTGCTGATGACCATAATTATTCTTACCTTTTTTTGTGGCACAGGGTGCTTTTTGGCAGTTTCTGTCCTTTATAGAAAATGTCTTAAGCATTTACACAGTACTGCAATACTTTGTGGGAGTGCATGTATGTGGCCTTTGTGAATTAAATTTCTGTGACATTGTGATCTATATCCTGCTTGACTAAATTTGATGGTTGAGATCGTGCCTTCTAGTTCTCTTTACCTGTATATTGTCTGCAGATGTTAAAAACTTATTTCTTGTATGGTACTCTGTGTAACATAGATGCTCAGTTTCTGATGGAAATGTGTCCTTTTTTTCCTATGACAGCATAAACAATGTCTCTTGGTTCCGGCACATTTTATGCAACCTTAATTGAACAACAGGCAGAGGTTTTATGATTGCAGATTAACTCGGCATTATGTTTGTGTTGATACTGTGCTTTCACATAGGATATATTAAGAGGTTTTGCCTCTATTCTCATAAGTGGGAGAGCTGCTTTGGGTCATTTTCTGCTACCCAGACACCAGTTTATATAAAACTTGCTATAAGTTGATTATCTTGGAGTTTTTACAGTATGAAGACATGATTTTTCTTATGGTTGAATAGTGATTACCGATTCTGCATTGGCTTTCTTCTCTGTGCTATGTATTTGTGTACGTGCGTTCCCTGAAAGACTGCGGCAGTTGTCTTGTATCTTGATCCAAAGTTTATCAGATTACTATCAGTAACTCAGAGGAATAAATCTGCAAAGTGCTTGTATTGGCTTCCATCATTCTTTTTGTTAGAGACAAGCAATCAGCAAGAAAAAGGGAAGCAGGAAGTAGTGGGCAGACCCTTTTGTGCTTCCTACCCGTCCTGGGCCAGCCAGATGGGGCCACGCAAGTTGGATTTCAGTAGGGTCACAGTGTAAGAACCTGAATTTTCATTACATGATCCTGCTGGTGAATCTGCAGGTATGTCTGTCCAGAGCTGCAGACACTGCTGGGAAAATTGATGTGCAAGCTGTACAGAATACAAGATTTAGAAACATAGATGACTTACAACAGGTATGATACACAGCAAATTTGGCTGACACTGAATCCTCAGGACTTAAACATCATTTGGCAGGTAGCCAAAGGATGAACAGACTTTTAAATAAGACTTTCATTTTCAATTACTTCTGATCATCCAGGAGTGCTATCAAGATTTAAACAACAAAAGAAAAAAATTGTCAATCATTTTCAGTGTAATTCTATAAACAAGAATGTTAAAAAGGCTGTAAAGCTGGCCAGAAGCTGGCAGAAATAGGACTTCTTTCTTTTGGATGCTAAAATAAAACAAGTGTGCTTGGATAGTGCTGTGACGTAATAGAGGAGACCCTGGTGAATGAAATGCTGTGAGCACCACTGAACAAATGTTCCTGGATGTGAGCTTTTGTGACCCTTTATTTGGATCTCAAATCTCCCCAGGTTGCACAATGATGATCAGTTCTGTAATGAATTTACATTCCTTTGTTACAATTTGAGAGAAATTATGACAATGATACAGAATGCTGAACAAAGTAGTGCATTCCTTGGCATTCGTTGTGACAATAAAATCCTTCAAATTGGGACAGTTTCACACTGTCATGGAGAACAGACATGGGGTTGCAAAATCCTCATGGCCATATTTCTTATAGATCTTTCAGAAACATACATGATTTTTTTTTTCTTTTCCCCTGAAATTAGTCTGAATATGAATAATATAGGCTTTTAAGCATGTATTATGAAAAGTGTCTTATGGTAAATGTGCACAATTGCAGAAGAGGTCTTTTTGCCATTAATACATTCCCATCTATCTTTTAATACTTTTAATTTGAAATAAGGTTGGTTAGAGAAAATTTGTCCTCCTGGGACATTTATCACTGGAAAAAGTCTTTGCTGGAAAAAAGGATTTGCTGGTCAAACCTTCTTATGAATATGCAGAAATATGTAATGTGCATAGTGGTGCAGAATTTGTTATAATTATCTGATTAATAAGTAATTTTGCAACTATAGCTGTGTAAGTGAACTTAAACATGTCCAGGAATGATCCTGTGCACTGGAATACAATTATGTATGTTACCAGATTGTTGAAATGTTCCCATGTCTCAACTTTGCCTGTGCTAGCTAATGCTCTTTCCAGACAGTTCTTGGGAGTAATTTGGCACTGAGACAGTCTGAGGACATTCCCGAAGGCATTTTGCAAGCCACTGTTTTGGAGGCTGTTCACTGCCTAGCCCTGGGCAGGGAACTTGCAGAGGTGTGAACAAAGTACCACTGACGCGTTACTTGATACTGAATACTGCAGAGTCAGGGCATCTTCTTAATCTCCAAGGCATAGCTGTAGTGGGAGAAATGGGGGGTTTATTCCACGAAATTAAATTTGGATGTCCTATATACTAGGTGAATTCCTTATATGATGAGAATGCAATGCAATAAATGTGTTCAGAATATTATTTATTTTTATTATCTCTCAAAAATTCTAATGGAGAAATAATGACCTCCTTCCAATAATTTTGCTACTCAGCCAAAATTAAATTTTCAGCTAGAGAACTGATTAAAAATATGTTATATTCTTCAGAACAGAAACTGTACATGTTATTTTTTTTAATCCTCATACACAGAAAGAAAGAACAAATATAAAAATATTTTACAGGAGCTGTGATTTAGACTGGGATTAAATTAATTGTATTTTTGCAGTTTTCATTCAAACCTTACCATGCCATGAACTGCAATTCATGTTTTCTTTCTATGTTTTAAACTGATAATTAGTATGGAGACTAAGGAGATTTTTTTTTAATTGGAAAACACAAAATATTTATTGTCTTGGGTTCAAGTTTGTAATGTGATCGTAGTGGTGAATGCTCTTCAGTTCTGAAACATGCTTCTGGGTTTGATTCATAAAGACTCAGAATTTTTAGTCTTTCAGCCATGTTACAGTACCTCGTTTTCTCTGTTCTGTTTGGGCTATTAAGCAGGTAGTGTGCTGAGTAGGTATTTTTACAAGCATATTTAGATAAACTGTGATTTTTTACTTAAGGAACAGATTCCCGGATTTCTGAAGGTTGGATGTATCAAGAATAAGTTAACCCTTGTAGCATCCTTTTAACCCATTTTAAGTGCTGTTATCTCATTTTTCCAGGTGCTGTAAGTATAGAAGAATTAAGTGTTTTGTCTAAAACTATAAAGTGATGATACAGTTTGCACTTTTAAAACTTCTTGTTCAGAGACAACATTCCTTCTCATGCTTCTCTTCTGTCCTTTTGTATTCTAGGTCATTGTAAAATCTGGACCAGGCACCTTTCTCAGCCTGGCTGTATATGATGATTATATCTTCTGGTCAGATGGAGTGAGGAGAGCTATTCTGCGTTCCAGCAAATATACAGGGGGAGATACCAAAGTTCTTCGTTCTGATATCCCACATCAGCCAATGGGCATTATTGCTGTTGCCAATGATACTAACAGTTGTAAGTTACAAAGCAAGAGACACTATTTTGTTAATTCCAGTATCATTCACTACAAGAATTTTCCTTAGTTTCAACCAAGTTAAAACATTTCATGGTGTTTCATAAATTCTTTTTGTTATAGGAACTGTTAACAAAAGATGGGATATAACCTTTTCCCTAAGTAATGAATGACCATTTTCTGCTATGGACATTGTGCTCATTTGATAACAGTTAAATAATTTCCTGTCAAATATCAGCAGTTTTAAATGTTGTGGGTTTTTTAAATTATTATATTCAAGGTAACTCTGTTTGTTTATCTTTAGTATGCTAGCATCTGAGGCATACTGATGTTTTCATCTGACTGATAAAACTTGAATCAATTGCCCATGAATCTGAGATATGGTGATCTTTGCGCTCTGAAAGACACTGGCCATTGAAGCAAATTTAATAAAACAGAGTCCATCTTTTATGATTTGTTTTTCAGGTGAGTTATCTCCTTGTGCACAAATGAATGGAGGTTGTCATGATTTATGCCTTCTGACTCCTGATGGACGAGTGAACTGTTCATGTCGAGGGGATAGAATACTGATAGATGATAACAGATGTGTGAGTAAGTAATACTAGCTGACACAATGCCTTTCTATGCTGTAATGCAGTTGGCTATCATAAGCAAAGACAGTTGGCCCAAGCCATTAACTTTATTGCTTCTATATACTGTAAAAATTGATCTGGCAATTCAGGACATACCAGGCTTTTAACTATTTTATGTCTTATAAGGCTTTTGGTAGGTTAAAAAGCATTAATACTTACACCATCCTTAAATTCCAGTTTGGGTAGTTGTGTTCTACTGAACATGTCCTATTTGCAATTTGTTTCTGTTGAGTACAAGTATTACATTTCATGTCCTTAGACACACAAAATAATTGTAACTTATTAACCAGCTGTTTTATTTAATCATGTAGAGTTGGTGTTTTTAGTAGTTCGGGAATGTATCACTTTAAGCTGGCAGACTCTTTGGAGATTGGCTTTGTTGGAGAATATTCTTTATGATACTGTTCTAAGTTCTCCTCGTCTCGTATCTTTCCACATTTCCTCTGAACCAGTTATGTCTCAGCACATAGAATCGTAGAATCATAGAATGGTTTGGGTTGGAAGGGACGTTTAAAGGCCATCTAGTCCAACCCCCCTGCAGTGAGCAGGGACATCTTCAACTAGATCAGGTTGCTCAGAGCCCCGTCCAGCCTGACCTTGAATGTCCCCAGGGATGGGGCATCAACCACCTCTCTGGACAACCTGTGCCAGTGCTTCACCACCCTCATTGTAAAAAAACTTCTTCCTTATATCTAGTCTGAATCTACGCTCTTTTAGTTCAAAACCTTTATCCCTAGGCTAAAAAGTTTGTCCCTATCTTTCTTATAGTCCCCCTTTAAGTACTGAACGGCCGCAATGTCTCCCCGCAGCCTCCTCTTCTCCAGGTTGAACAACCCCAACTCTCTCAGCCTGTCCTCACAGGAGAGCTGCTCCAGCCCTCGGATCATCTTTGTGACCTCCTCTGGACCTGCTCCAACAGGTCCATGTCCTTCCTGTGCTGAGGGCTCCAGAGCTGGACGCAGCACTGCAGGTGGGATCTCACCAGAGTGGAGCAGAGGGGCAGAATCACCTCCCTCGACCTGCTGCCCATGCTGCTGGGGATGCAGCCCAGGATACAGTTGGCCTTCTGGGCTACAAGCGCACATTGTCAGCTCATGTCCAGCTTTTCGTCTACCAGTACCTCCACATCCTTTTCCGCAGGGCTGCTCTCAATCCCATCATCCCCCAGCCTGTATTGATACTGGGTGTTGCCCCGACCCAGGTGCAGGACCCTGCATTTGGCCTTGTTGAACCTCATGAGGTTCACACGCGCCCACTTCTCAAGCACATGATAAAGAAAATATGAGAAAGCTATTTTTTCATAGTTCAGAAGTGGTTCAGAATATGTGGTCATCCATTGCAGCTTCTTATATCACACTGTCCCTGTTCAGAATTGATGTTTATGAACACGGAAGTATATGCTGGTAATTTGGAAGGTTGTGATATATATATGCACACTCTGCACTCTTCCAGCTTTTCTAATCATTTGGATAAAGTCTCTGTCACTTTGCTAACGCTGTGCCTTAGCAGGAGTAAATTAGCTGGAAAACTTTGGGCTGTTTCCCCAGGAATGACCCACATTAATAATGCGGAACATGACTTTGTGCTTCTCCCTTCAGCAAGTGTAGCTAGCTGTATGAATGGAGGAAAAGCTGGGGGCGGGGGGGGAACCATGTGGTTCTTTATGTCTTTGTTCATGTCACTAGATTGTACCTCTTCAGCTAGAGAGCCCTTCCAAATTTTGGTGGTTTATTGGACCTTTACCTCTGTGGGGCAGAAGTCCCAACTCTTAGATCAAGTTCTCCACTTCTGTATCTATCTGCCAGGCATGCCTGTTCTGCTGCTTCAGTTTCATAGCTTTGACCCACCTGCTTTCTCTAAATCAAATTATTGATCATAACAGTAGAGAGTCACTATAACATTCAAGAAAAATTATGCTTGCTTTGTACTTCCTGCTAAAAGCTTAGACAGTTTATCTGCTTCAGACTCTACTGTGGCAGTCTGTTGCTTCTGAACAGCCTAACAAGTGGCTTCTCTTCTACTGATGCAAAGTCACCTTTAAAATGCTGGTCTGTATATGCAGAGCTGTGTTGGTGTGAGATATGAAGAGATGTAGTCCTTCGTTGACGTCTCTCCACTGGCTATTTTGCAGACCTACTCCTTTGCTAATAGAGCTTATTTTGGTCATGCCACTGATATTTTTCATGCTAGAATGATATTAGACTTTCGCGGTACATCTGAGAATACTGTTGTTTAATGATCAGTTGAAGAAGAACCAGAAGTGTGCTTCTGCTAAGGACAGTCTTATTCTCCCTCCCACATATGCCTTTCATCAGTAATAACAGTTGTGTAATTGAATGATGACTTAACTAACTTGCTTGGCTGGGAATCAGGATTTTTTTGTTTAGACTTAGTTTTGGTGGGATCAGTGAGCAGAGCTTATTCAACTTGACAATGCAAGATCACTAGAGCCCGTTAAAGGGAACTAGTCAGAACAGAAGACTGTGATGAAGGAAAGGGTAGAATTACACCTTTAAGTACTGGTGTGATTTTAAATTGGGTTAAGGCATCCTTAGGGCTGAACCGCAGTCCTTTGGAATCAGATTCTTAGGCTTGGCAGCTCAGCTACATAGCTTTGTGAGAAGCCTGTAATTAGTTTTATACCATACCAAGCTAATTCCTTTGTTATTGTATCTAAGGTTTTAATCCTAAGATTTCTTTTGCCATGTTTATTTTGGATTCACAGCTTTGCCTCTTGCTTAATTTCCTAAAATATTGCTATTAAATGAAACCAAATGTATGCATTAATTATGCATAGAATCAGCATAATCATACAGTAGCTACCAACATGTCCCAAATATGTGAATTGCTACAGTTTTAATCTGCACTTTCACACACTTCATAGTTCACCTTCGACATTTACCTTTTGCTCACACATACATGTTGTTTGTTAGTTGTTAACTAAGTCTTTACATAGTGCATTATAAGGTCACTAAGATTTTGCCGGAAGACGTGGTTCTGTAATTAAATATATGGAATTATGAGGGTTAAAACGTGTCCTTCACAACAGGGGATATACAGCTGATCTAGAGTCAAGATGCAGTAGTAAAGTAGTGTACAAGTAACCTGTATTACATTTATAGCTCTTACTCAAAAACCGCTTTGTCTAGCTGTATAATTGAGATACAATGAATTTTACAGATGATTTGCAGTGAGAAAGATTTCAATTTAGACTATAACACTGTTTCAGAGTAGCAGACCTTTAGTCTCGTAACAGAATCAAGTGATAATTGAGATTGTATGGACAGGTATCTGATTGTTAATGGTTCAAAGATATTAATTAAGACTTTACTACTTTACAAAAAGATATTTTCTACTACAGCCAAATGTTTCTGCTTCCTGCATACGGAATATTACCACCAGGCTTATCTAATCACCTTATTTCACCCTCCCACACTGTCAGGTTTTATTGATTTTGATCATTCAAGAGACCTCTTGGAGCTGGAAAATTTCCTTAAATTCCATTGCCTACCAGTCTGCACTTGGTCTTGTGGGTCAGGTCTGTCACTTGCTCAGCTAGCATTCTCCCATCCCTTTACCCAGGAGATAAGAGTATGGTAAAGTACAGGAATTGCTAAGGACTTGGAATTAACTGCGGCCACCTTCTTTGAATCTGGCAAGGAATTTTTTTCTTCGTTGCTAGGCTGGCAAGAGCCTAGTGGGTTTTTTCACTTCCTCACAGCAGGGCAGAAACCTCAGTGGCTGATAAAGGAGACAGGATCAAATTGTAGCAGGTTAAAGTTTTTCAGTGCTTGGTTAAGATATTTATTTCATAAACGTTTGTTTCCTAGATTAATTAGAATCAGAGAAAATACGAAGAAGAGTTGGAATTCTTACTGTCTGGAGCAGTAAGGAGGCAGATCTTTCATTGATCCTCATTTTACCTTCATTAAATGTAAAGGAATTTATTTATTTCATGTAATGATTTAAACTCATTGCATGAATGCAATAAAAGTCCTGGTTTACTTGTAGGTGGGAGAGGAAGATGGCTGCTGGCATCCCAAACAGGTTGAGAAAAAACACAACCAAGATGAAAAACATAACTACTATTGAGGCAGTAAGATACTACTTTCTTAGTAATAATTATGATTTTTAAATATCTGTCGTAATTACTACTGAGATAGATAAAAGTATCTACATGCATCCATTGGGTCTGTCTAGGGCTATATCAGATGAGTTACTGAAGTTGAACCTTAATTAAAACACTTTTTCTCACCTGTTTCTTCACCTTGTTGAGGCAGTGATCAGCAGTAGAAATGAAAGAGGTTCAGCAGATAAATTCATAGGTCTGATAATTTATTTTATAATGTTACATGGCATATATATTTTCCAAAGGCATTACAAATTTCAAAAATTACTATTAGGTAAAACAGGGCTTAAATCCTCATCTAGACCATGATGTAAGATTCCATCTTCTAAATTATTTTGTAAAATGTTTGCAGGAAATGTTGATCTGAGTTATTAGTTTTAAAAAAAAACACCAAAAAAAAAAAAAAAAAAAAACAAAAAAAAAACCAAAAAAAAAACCCAAAGAAGGACTTACACATTAAACGTTGGGGCTGACTAGCACAGGAAGGATGGAAACAAGACAGACTTTATAGTTTAGCTGTGAGATCAAAAGTTTCTTTCTTTGTAACACAGTTGAAAGTGATATTCAATAAAATTGAAAGTTCACAATTCCAACTGATAAAAGGAATTAACTGCCCTTTCAAAGTGTAATTAGACTATATAACTTACTGCCAGTCAAGATTCTTGAGACAAAGCTTCAATAAAATTCAAAGAGGGATTGGATGATTATATGGGTAATAAGACTACCCAGACTACTTGTTCCTAATCAAATAAACTGTTTTGAAAGGCATTAAAATGCTTTGTTTCTAAAAGTTGGTGTTTGAAGCAATCTCTACAAGGGTTTTCAGTCTGACTTTTTAACAGAGGGCAGATTATGCTATACATACATACATACATTTTGATTTTTTTCCCCATCTTTCTCTAAAGATTGCTGTCTAATATGCTGGACTAGATGAACTACAAATGTAATTGAGAATGACTTCTCCTAAGATCTAAGTTCTTACAATGCCAAAAAAACAGGGGAAAAAGAGAGAAAAACGAATGCTGCAATAAACTTGATTAACATTTAAAGGACTGAATAATCATATACAAGATCAGATATCACCTTGTCCAGAATCTATATTTTCAGTACTTCTTTTTATATTTTTCTTTATGTTTGAATCAAATCAAGAAATGTTTTCAATTTATATTGGCTTGACTTTTGTATATAGCAGACATCAGTTCTTCCTGAATTTGTGCTGAAGTAATTATAACGGAAACAAAAAAAATAAGCATAATGGTTAGGTATCATTTCCCTATTCTTCCTCTTGAATTGTCCTATACTTCTTTCTCTCAAGTTTGATATTTTGTTTAGAACCATGCACATGATAAATGTACTATCACGAAGTTCATGACCGAATTGTTCTGTGTAAATTTTGTGATACTTTTTTAGTTTCTAACTGAACTAATAGAAAATCTATATGCAAGCGAAAGTGGGGGTCAAAATTTTAAATGTACATCTTGATCTCTTCTAAAATAATAGATTTTAATAGATAGGTTTTAAAAATAGATAAATAGATTTTAAAAATAGATTTTTAAACCACTCTGAGGAGGCGAGGACACAAAAAAATTTATGTGTCTACCAATGATTTTTTGCGAATAAAAAGAAATAGGTAAAGCAGAAACAGCAGCCTTTCCTCGCTGGGTGTTGTTATATCTTCAACATTGGATGTAGGTACCTGTGTACACACTGAGCAGCTGCACAGTGCCACAAAACAGAGTTGAGAGTTCAAATTAACTGCTAGGTAATGTAATGGTAAATGTTTACTTCTTGCTTTTGGACGTGCTATGTTCAAGAGTTTTTTTTAAACATCTATTCAGAAAGGGTTGCATACAAGCTGGGGTTTGTAGAGAGGCATGTGTGGGCAGAGGATAGCTGAGCACAGTAGTTACAATGTCATCATCTTATCAGAATCGCTGCCTTTAGGTTGCTTCACTACATGTTCCTTCACGGATATTTGGCTATGTATTTTTCTTTTACAGACTCTCTCTTACCTTGGTTTGGAATTCACCCCAACATAAAATTTCTGAAAATACTTTGCTATTTAGATATCTGTCCTCAATCCTGCATAATATCAACAAATTTACAGAGAAGTGTAGCAGTCTTGCAGGCCACCACTCTGTAGAAGCTTTTAAGTTCTGATGCCATGGTGGGTTTTTTTGTACTTAGGTTTTCAAAAACTGTGTAGGCGATACTTTACATGCAGCCAACATTTTTTTCATTTTCACTAAGTGTAAAAGCTATTAAAAATTACTTGTTAATATGTTCTATTTTTAGCTAAAAATTCTACTTGCAACATTTATTCTGAGTTTGAATGTGGAAATGGTGAATGCATTGATTATCAGCTGACTTGTGATGGCATTGCTCATTGTAAGGACAAGTCTGATGAGAAGCTTTTCTACTGTGGTAAGTATTTCCACACATTTCAGCTTCACATTCTTATTTTGGTTATACATGCTTATATTGGTTTCTCTGTGACTTTTCTTATTCATACCAGCTGCTTGTCAAGATGTACAAGAAGAAAATGCCAACTCACACGTTAAAAAAACCCCTGACATTACGTGGATAGAATTACTTCTACCTGAATATGTTTTCCTCACAAACTTCATGTATTAGCTGACTTAAATTGTAAAAAAGCATCTCAAATGTTCTTACATTTCTGTCTCTAAAACAAAAATAAGGAAAACCACAGCTAGCTGCTTTCTCAAAGATAAAATATAGAATATTTTCAGCTTTCATTTAGAAATTTTTATTTAGTTTTCCATATTTAATAAGATTTTCTCTAACTGTGAATAGAAAACACCAAAATAGAAGTATTATAAAATACAAAATAGAAATCTTTCCACTCAATTTTCTGTTTAAGTTTGTAATATCATTATTCTTCCCACCACTCAGTCTGCATCTTGCAACAAGTCAGACACAAGGGGATCTACTCTTTACTTTCATATTTTTCCCAAGGGATTCTATCCGTCTTTCTTTTTTTTTTCCCTAGTAATCACTAAGTGAATCACTTCCAGGTTTTTTGTGTCCAACTGAGTTTGCCTGCTGCAGTGTCTAAAACATTACTGTTCAAATAATTTTCCTCAATCACTGTCACCGTAGTGAATTCATGTATCCTGCATGTTAAGTGAAATCTCCTTGTAACCTGTGTGCCTGTAACTCTTGACCTTTATCTTGTTCTCTATATTCATATCGCAGCCTTGGTATCTCTTCTGTTTCTTATACGAACAATTTCATGTCATTTCAAACCCACCCATTATATTCATACCTGCCATCTCTATAGTTTTATGAAAATGTCTGCTTTAATTCCTGGAGTTCACCTCTGCCATTTTAATAGAATCATAGACTATCTCAAGTTGGAAGGGACCCATAAGGATCATTGAGTCTAACTCCAAGGCTGGTACTGCAATAATAGCCAAGGTTGATACTGGAAAAAAGAAATGGAATAGCTTTCTTCTTTTTTCTTTTTCCTTACAAAAATTAACACCAACCATCTGAGTATAGCAACTGACACTGTGTAATTTTTTTTCTTCTTTCATCTTCAATTTGTGCCCCACTAGCTTTCAGACTTCTATGTGATAATTGCTTTGATTGTGTCATGTAAAACTAATAGCAACATTCCATCAGATGATCTACATGTAGATAACTAAGAAGGCTTTTTGTTTGAATCAGAAAAAAAAAAAAAAAGAAAACACATCAGACAGTGAAATAAGAATCTGGAATATACAAAACACTTCTAGTTACCGGGGGGGAAAGGCCCTTGAATTACAAGTGACAGCTTCAAATCACTGAAAAGTAAATGACTTATGTCTGTGAATTCCTTCCTAGGTCTCCTTAATAAGTTATGTGTTGACATATATGTTTTTATGTATGCATCTTGCTGAAGACATAAGAAGTAATTAAAAAAAACCCAACAAAGAAAAAAAGCAAAACTGACACCACCAAAAAACTCAGTCAGCTCTATATTTATATGGATTAAAAATACTCTTTCTTGTCATTCAAGAGAAGTTGGCTTATATGTCACTACAGATTTGAGGTTTACTGAGCTGCTAAAATGATTTTATATTTTATTCTACAATCCAACAATTTGTCTTTCCATGGATTTGCCACATAATTTTATGAAGGACATTATATAAACCTGTAATGTGTCAGTGTACATTTTGTCTAATTTAAATCAACCATACTGAACTTTTTGCCACACATTGGAAAAGAGCAGGAAAAACTGTGGTTCTGTCATGCACTAGGTTATATATAGTATGTTGTTTCTGAATCTGATAAAGTACAGGATGCTGGACTCAATATTATTGATTAACTATTCAAATTAACATTATTTATTTATTATTGTGGCATGACATACAATGGTTAGGGCTTTAGAAAATAATTGCTGAATTTTTAAACGTATCAATGTATGTAAAATTCATACATTCTTCAGTAGTTTACCTACTTGAGCAGAACACTTCCAGTGTTAGTATTCAGAAGTCCAGAAACTTTTCTGCTAATATCTTTTGTTATAGAGTCATAGAATCATAGAATCATTAAGGTTGGAAAAGACCTCTAGGATCATCAAGTCCAACTGTCAACACAACACTAACATTTGCCCTAAACCATGCCCTGAAGTGCCACATCTACATGTTTTTCAACTCCTCCAGGGATGGTGACTCCACCACCTCTCTGGGCAGCCTGTTCCAATGCCTGACCACTCTTTCAGTGAAGAAATTTTTCCTAACATCCAATCTAAACCTCTCCTGATGCAGCTTGAGGCCATTTCGTCTCATCCTATCACTAGTGACTTGGGAGAAGAGACCAACACCCCCCTCACTCCAACCTCCTTTCAGGTAGCTGTAGAGAGCCATAAGGTCTCCCCTCAGCCTCCTCTTCTCCAGGCTAAACACCCCCAGCTCCCTCAGCCGCTCCCCATCACACTTGTGCTCCAGACCCTTCCCCAGCTCCGTTGCCCTTCTCTGGACACGCTCCAGCACCTCAATGTCCTTCTTATCCCGAGGGGCCCAAAACTGAACACAGGATTCGAGGTGCAGCCTCCCCAGTGCCGAGCACAGGGGCACCATCCCTGCCCTGCTCCTGCTGGCCACACTATTGCTGAGACAAGCCAGGATGCTGTTGGCCTTCTTGGCCACCTGGGCACACTGCTGGCTCGTGTTCAGCCGGCTGTCAGCCAGCACCCCCAGATCCTTCTCCGCTGGGCAGCTTTCCAGCCACTCTTCCCCAAGCCTGGAGCATTGGATGGGAACTCTTATTTTACTCTCCATTTATTCTAATTTGGTTTAGGGCAAATTTGGTATGTTCCATTCTATATGATAGAGTTACTGATGCTATATGCAAACATATATGTTTGCTGCATATATGCAAACATGTTTGCTATGTGCAAACATTGTCACATGCCTGACAAAAGTGTGTCTAAACAAATGCATTTAAATCACACGGGCTTTTTATACCACAAGATAATGAAAATTGGGAATTAGTCTTTCCTTTTTAATTCCTTTGTTCTTTCCCATCATGCTTTCATTTATTTTTCTTTATCTGTTTATCAGTCCAAGTTTTGCTGGACAATAAATGAAAAATTTCTGAAGTTTTCCATGTAGCTTCAAATGCATTTTCCTTTAAAATGTATTTCTAGAATGTTTGTGTGGCTTTAATGTAAGGCTATTTTATTATATATCAAGTGTCTAAATGAAAATATGTGCTTGTACTTAACTTTCCAGAAAATAGAGGCTGTCGGAAGGGTTTCAAGCCGTGTTCCAATCGTCGCTGTGTTTCACATAACAAAGTATGTGATGGTGCAAATGACTGTGGTGACAACTCTGATGAATTTGACTGTAAAGGTAAGTGATAGTTACTTCCAAGGTGACTTCAGAATATTGTTCTGTAAATACGCTGTATGTAAAGAGAAGGAGCTAGAAAATGCATGTAACTTTATTGAAATTACAGGTGCTGGGATTTGTTTTGTTAGAATTCAAAAACAAGCAGGTGCACACTGGTATGTTTGAGAGAGCAGATGTTGGGATTGATATGAAGACGAGTTTTGGTTTACAGGTCTCTAGAAGAAGGGTGGTTTTGGCTATGGAAAACTCAGAAAATACAGTTGTGGCTGCTTCTGTGAAGTAATAAATGAGAGAGTATTTTTACCACAGATGGAAAGGTTGAAAGATGGATGATTTATTCTGTGCATCTGCTGCACTGTTTTTCCTTTGAAGTAGCTAGCGTTCTATTTCTTTGCTTCTCAGATGCATGGCAATGTCTGTGTCTTTTGCAAAACTTACCAGAATTGTTCTTCTTTTTATATCAGAATTGTTTCTCTTTTTATGTCTTAAAACATGAATATTTATATCTGTGCATTAGTCAATGAATAAAGACTAGCTAGCAGACAACACAAATCCTTAGTTACAATTCAGAAAGATTGGAGGCGAAATTATTCTTCCACAATATATAGCTAAAACCTATGTAGCCGTAGTAACTAGCATTTTTCTGAAAGCACTGCATGTTTTTTAATCATTTAGCTGAATATGAGTAGAGAGAAAAGCATACAGGCAAAAAGCCCAACCTGGTGTTACATGAAAGAAATCTGAGAGATTCATAGATGGTCCTGAAAGTGCTTCTTCCTTCCTCACATGGTGATTATCTCAAATTGAGTTGAATTATCTAGAAAGAGACTTTTAGGCTCAAAAAAAAAAATTTAAAAATTAGAAACTTATGCTTTCAAGTTTATTAGACTTTATATTTCTACTGAATTTTTAGCTATGGAAGGTACAGTGTGTTCTGAATGCCTCATCCTAAAAGGTAGAAGGCTTAAACACAATACTTATAATATGCATCTGAAAAGTCTGTTTAGTACACAGATTTACATCTTTAATAACCATATGTTACAGATTCAACGTGTGCTTCAACAGAATTCCATTGTGCGGATGGGATTTGCATTGGAAAATCAGCACAGTGCAACCAGATCATTGATTGTGCAGATGCTTCAGATGAAAAGAACTGTAGTAAGTTCCTGTTTGTCTGTGCTTCATTGTAGCATCTGTTCCATGATTATTCCTTCTTATATAGCAGTTAATTCATAGTCATTACTAGTTGGATACCAGCAGCTGCATGGGCTGCGCAAACTCAAGGTAAACCTGAAAACCAAACTGTAAGGTTCTCAGTCTGTACTAGGTGTGATATAGTAATTTACTGTCTCTTTCCAGATAATACAAACTGTGCTTACTTCTATAAGCTTGGAATAAAATCTTCAGGATTTATTAGCTGTAATTCAACTTCACTTTGTATACTGCCAGAATGGATATGTGATGGATCTAATGACTGTGGAGATTATACAGATGAAGTAAAATGCCCAGGTAACTGTGAAAAAGAAAAAAGAAAAAAATAATTTACTTTTTTTGAAAAATATATTTCTATATTTCTGGTTCTTTTTTCTAATTCTGATGCAAAATGTTTATTCAATCAATAGTGTTGTAGTTAATACAGAGATTAATATGCTGAATACAGCTTTTTTCACCAGTCTTTATTCTGTGTTTCATTAGATTATGCAAATTATTAAAAATTGCTAATGCATTTCTCTGAAGAAAACTGTAATGTCTGGTTTTCTAGTTCCTCAAGGTTAGGTCTGTTATTAATCATTTTTATTTAAGTAAAACATCAGTCATTAAAATGTCAAGGTCATCAAGCTTCAGCACAAGCACTCGGGAACTTTTATTAGCTGCTACTTTAGTGGATGATATTTCTTTTCTTGTTTACTTTTTTAACTTTCTTTTTTATTTTGTTGAGGTACTTGGGTTATGCTGCCAGGGTAGAATTCAGGGTTATTGCTTTTGTGATTGTTCTGGTCTTCAGCCAGTACAAATTGATCTTGGCACACTTGAGTCCTGGTCCCAGCTGAGATTGTAGGCTGGCCGGAAAAGGAAGAGGTATTTACAGCTGGAGATTGTGTTACTTTTCTAGGTTTCCCCTGTCTTTTTCTGCTCTCCTATGGGAAAGACATTACACCCTTATGGCATGTAGAAAAAAAAAAAATGGTAAACTTGGTGTCTTGGAAAAATAATCCTATGAAAAACTTATTAAAATAGAGATGGGCAAACAAGCAATAGCAACAAGAACTGAGGTAAATATCTTACATGGAAGAAACAAGAAGCAAACTTCCTTGACATTATTTTGAAGTCCTATGTTTTTGACTTCTCATCTGACAGTTTTTCATGAGAAAGCAGAATACTAACACATTAGAAACATATGTTTTCAAGATATATGCATATATAAATTTGAAGGAAAGCCTCTACTTTCATGAGACATTATGATGCAGTTTTTATCAGAATGAGTGTTAATGAACTTCAGAAGTTAACATAATGTTTTTCATGTTTAAATAGCAATGGAGGGAAAGATCCCTCATGCAGGTGTATAGTGCTTTTGTGTAAGTCTCTTCTACAGTCTTGAGAAGTACTCATTATCTCATAATCACGGTTTTGACATCTGCTTTCTATTATTTCATAGCTTATTTAGGTTACCCTAAATTCTGGTGTTGTACAGAATCAAATTCTTAATGATGAATAAGTACCTAGCTGTATTAGGAATAAATATATGTTTTCTAATTTGTTTGGGGTTGTAGGATTTTTTAGGGATTATGCAATCCTTAACACCAATCATTGAGACGTTTAATACCATATTTCATGTTAACCAATGAATTATTCACAGTATTAAATTCTTACCTAATAAAGAATGGCATTTATGCACCTGCTCCTTTATTATTCAGGACCACTCATTTAAGTTTGAGAATATTAAGTAGAAGATGTAAACGTACCTATAAATTAATGTTATAAAATGTATTTAGAATGAGAATATTTAAGTGAACACAGGTTTATTGATACATATTTGTAGGATTAGGCCCATGCTATGAAATTCTGACTAAACTGAAGACAGTGCACTACCAAAAAACTCTGGGGATGTCAAGCCTGTATCTCCTCTCCTGCACCTTGAGCTTTTATACAAAAATCTATAGAATTGAAAATTAGCAGTGTTTTTTGCTCATAGTATTCCTATTACTATCATCTTCCAGAACTTCATTCATTCTTTTAATTTCTAGTCTGCATGTATTCCAGTTTATAGCTGTTCTTATGCTGAGAAGCACCTTTTAGTCATTCAGTAATCATATCCTTACTCTTTACTTGCAATGGCAAATAAACCAAGGCATTTTAGAATTCCTGCTTTCAAGATAGGGATATCTGTCTGTGTCACGCCATCTCAACCTTGAATATATCACACCAGTATCCAGTATATCAGATGAAGTCTTACTCTTGCCTTGAATCAATGAAAATACATTTTACATTTTTGTTTATGTTTCTTTTCATAATTGACTCATGCTAGATTGTAATTGTCTTCCTGTGACCAATACCTCTCTCTTTCTTATAAGAATTATTATTTAGTAAAAGTAAATATTTACTAAATAATAAGTGTTATTAATTAGTAAAAATAAAACTTTTGATTATGTGTTGTTAATTGCCATCCAGTTTTTGCTAGACTAGTGATTAACATCATCTGGTTATTCCCATTTAATATTCTGTTTTTCTCTGTGATGAGCCCATTGTGTCACTAAAAGCTTCTATTAGAATTCTATTTTGTGCCAACGTTATTGATGAAAATATACCAGGATCCAGAAGGAACCTAGAACTTCAGAACTAATGTCAATCAACCTGACATTAAGAACTTTATCCTCCCTATAAACCAGATGCCTATTAAATTATAGTTTTCATTCTAATCTCCATATTCTCCAGATTATCTAATAATTTGTTAGATTTTGTTGTATATAATGCTTCGCTTAGCTCAAAATAGCCTAGATTTACTCTATATTCTTTACCTATAGGGGTTTTATTCCATACCAAAGAAGATTTTGAGGGCAGTGTGCTATAGCTTCAGTAAACTAATGTTGCATAAGTAAACTAATGTTGCATTTTATTCCATCATCCATTTATTTGTATTACTTTATTCTTTCAAATATGTGCAAAAAATTTCCATCATTTTAATGTGTGGCTAATTGCCTGGATCATTCCTCCCTTTACTTGGAAGCAATATCATTCCAGTTCAACCTACATGTGATTTTCTTTGCCATTTCATTCAAAACTGACCAACTTTGGAACATTAAGTTTTTGAGTGTTGTTTCTATTATGAATACGGTAATTCCCATTAACAGTCTTTGTTCAGTGTCATTGTTCTTACAGAAAATTAAGGCTAAATATTCATTTAAGGGTGGCTATACTTAGACAATCTTTAATATCTACCTAGTCATCATAGACATCACACTTCTTTCTTTATTCTTTTTTTCTATTCATACAACTGTAGAAGCCATAAATATGATAACTTTAACTCTTCTTTTTAAGAGTGGGGAGGGAGAGTGGACAAAACCAGTGTCAATACATTAAAAGAATAATGGAAACCCTGGCAGAGGGCTTCAGTGATCTCCAGTGCTTGAAACTAGTTTATATCACCTGGGTTTTCCCAGGCAAAGACCTTGCTTGAGATTTTGAAAATAACCTCTGCCACTTATTAGACGAATATTTGTGCTTACGTAATGAAACTAAATATATGGTATGTTTTCTTTCCTCACGTCTCTTTTCTAAGCATTCATAAAAGTAAAATCTTAAATGACTTTCATGCTCTACAAAGAAAAAAGACAAGGAAGAAGAACTTTTTCATCTCTGACAAAGTCTAAATCTCTGACTCCAACATCAGTGGTATAACTCCAGTTAGTCAGTGCATGCATCAGATTTGTAGCTTATCCCAGTGAATGTGACAAAAATACTGCCGCAATGAGGTTATCTTGTAGATGCTGGCACATAGATCAGAAGGGCAATTTCTTCAGCTGGTGTAAAACAACGAGCAATGTTGTTCTACCTGAGCTCAAAACCCATAAACCAAAGTACTTTCCTCTATAGATCCTTTTAATTTGGGTTGAAGCCATGCTTTGATTCTTCTCTAAATAAATGAAGTATTTCAGCTCCCTAAGCTACTTAGCTATCACTATTTTTCTAATTTGTATGAACACAAATAATATGAATAGTATTTTTTGTTTTGCATTTTTAGACATAAACACTTTTTCGTCCATTAGAATTCAGAAATTTAGCAGAAATGTATTAGGCTCCTAATCATACTAGTAGAGACCATTTTACATTACATTCTTTATTTTATCACAGTTCAAAACAAACCCACATGTGAAGAAAATTATTTTGGTTGTCCTAGTGGAAGATGTATTCTGACCACCTGGCTTTGTGATGGGCAGAAAGACTGTGAGGATGGAGTAGATGAATTGCACTGTGGTGAGCATGTTATCTTATTTGTATTTCTGTAATCACTACTGCACTTTGAAAACAGAAAGAAGTGTGCATTTATATCTCAGAGATTGAATCTAGAGCTATATAAAAATGTCTTTAATACTACATTTTGAGATTCAATTCTCTAATACTTCACACTGCCAATATTTTAAACCCGATCTCATGCCAGAATGAAAGCCCTGTCAAAATTTTTTTTCTCCTAAAGCTATATTTATATACAGACTTCCTATTGCTTTAATATATAACAATTTCACTAATTATTTGTAATTCCTCATTAGGACATTTTTATAGATCTAATCGATTCATATCAATGTGGTGTGGTCCCAACAGGAAGTAACCAAAATAGACCTTTATGACATAAAAATAGACATTTCTTTGCATCAGAGGCCATACAGGTATAATTATTTGAAGTAACAACAAAAGTGGTGTGAATGAAATACAGCATAAACTGTGAACCAGGTTAAGGGTCCATTCTGTCTCAGATCTTTCAAGATTCTTAAACACTATCTAATTGAGGAGCAATGCAGGTTGCTTTTGCACATAGTGAGAGCTGGTCTTTTAACTTAAATTTCTATGGATTACCTAAACATATTATTTCTATCACTAATTTGTAGCAAAACAGCAAAAGCAGTATCAAATGTTCCTGTTCCCCATTTAAATAAAACCTGAAATTTTTCTATTACTTTTTTTTTTTTTTTTTTTTTTGCTTTACCACTTAACATGACTGAAAGCTGTGTCACTCTCTTCATGACCCAGTTTCCGTTAACATGCTTCCATGTTTGGTTTGCAGTTTACAGTGCTGTGCACTATGAAAATCAGAAGGTTTTGTGTTGATGCAAGTGTTTACATTTCCTGGTTTTATTACACAGACATACTTATATGTGGTATTATAAAACCTATTAGCCGATTTGTGTGGGAGAGAGGGAAGGGGATTTAGTATATTCTTTTTTCCCTACTTATTGCTCTTACCCATTTGGAGGTAGTTGTTACAAGACTCTGCTTTTAAGTTCAGATTGTATTACCTAAAATTCTTTTTATTGTTAAGATTAAAATTTCTTGTCATCATTTAAAACAAAATAATTAAGACTTCTTAAAGAAAGAAGTCTTGGAAAAGCGGATGATTTGAAATTTTCAGGAAAGGTCATAATAGTAGCACTTATTTAGAACAGTGGTGAAGACTGATTTTGAAATGCAGAAGCATGCCATTGGTTTTAATGTATACAAAATTGTAACTGAGACAACAGAATGCAAATACACAACAATTTTTCCTGTGAGAGAAAAGAACATGAAATCTTTTAAAGATGCAGTTAAATACTGCAATATCAAGAGGAAGGCTGTGTTGGAAAATTTGAACTGTGCCATCTCTGCCCTGCTACCAAAATAAAGCAGTTCACTATAGTTATAATATCCATGTGAAATACACATACCAGACTTATGTTTTTAAAGTGTTTGTCCTCATCCAAAAAGCAAAATGTTTAAAAATATTAGAATGTAAGTGGTTTGAATGTTTTACTATTTATTTATTTATTTATTCATTTTTGTAAATGTATTGGTGAATACAAACTCTCAGACAAACTGGTAACATACTGAATACCAAAATTAGGATTATACTGTGTTTGAGTGTTTAATACACTAAAATTGGGAGGACAGGAAGGACCAGTGTGGAGATTCCTAAACTATGCTAGAACATGCAGGGAACACAGTGCTATTGTGAACCTAACAAATGCAGTGCCTGGTGTCATTCCTAGATTCGTCTTGTCCCTGGAATCAATTTGCTTGCTCTGCAAACAAATGCATCTCTAAGCAATGGACTTGTGATGGTGAGGATGACTGTGGAGATGGTTTAGATGAGAGTGATGCTATTTGTGGTAAGTAGAATGATTTTAGTTCTGTATTGTGTCGGATCATACATACTGAAAGAGACCAAGTGATCCAAGAAGGTGGTGGAAAGGGAGCAAGTACAGCATCTCCAAAGAGCATGTGCTTTAAGGATAAGATATTAGAGGAGGATATCATTCCCCAGCCCCCTCCAACCAACAACTAGATACCTTTTTATGGGGAGTATATGATTTGTGTGTAGTCTTATCAGTGAAGATATGAATGGCACACCAGCGTGGGTAAAAGGAGAACCAAACTGTTCTCCAATTCCCATCCTTAAGGTAAAACCCCTGTATTGCTATTTAGTTTTACATCTCAGAGTTAGGTCCCTGAAGACTCGAAAGTTGGGGTTTTTTCCCTTTAAATTCTTCTGTATATACAGTCATATGCATTATTGCATAATATTCTTCTCAAATTTCCAAAACCTTCAAATTGCATAAGGAATTGAAAATTTTACTTTCATTCTGGGGCTCAGTTGACTGGAAATATGTTAGTTAATTCCTTCTAAAAGAAAATCACATTTTGTTAAGTCATATTGTCACAATTTAATGGTATTTTATACATTGGTTCCATCCTTAGCTATGCTGTATTTTAAGATTTTCTTTTTAAAATGTCAAGTTTTAAATATTTGTCCCTTTTCAAAAATCCTCTTACTTAAAGTCCATTCAACGAAGAGTATTTTATTCTGTGTTTCATGTGTGATACCACAGTAAAAATATTCTTGATAGCTTTACTGGAAGTGTTAAGTAGACAGAGAATAAATCTCTTCAGCTTACGTTCAGAGTTGTAGTTTGTGAAAGTAGTTTCTTAATCAAACACAGATGTAGAAATGCCAACAAATGGAAAGGATGAAGGGGGAAATTATATGTTCTAATATGGCAAATTATGAATGAATTACTACATTGACTTAAAGTTGACATCCTTCTGCAATACATTTTTTCATGGTATTCAGGTATGCTGGGACTGGGGAGTTGGAGGCAATGTCTGTTTGAAAGGGAAGATTTCTCTCTGCCTCTCTCCCCTAGGAAAAGGAGAAGGTGTGAAATGAGAAGACAAGTACCTCGTCTGGAACCACTATAGAACAGTGTGAAACCCTAAGAAATGGCGAGGCCTGAAGCTTAATAGGAAGCTTAGAGCAGAAAATAGAAAAAGGGAGGGAAAACAAAGGCCAGGAAATTGCAAAATGTCACTACAACATATCTTTTTTTTTTTTTCTTTTAAAGTTGTTCAGAATTACTTCTTTTCATATCTTGACTTGCAATACATTGAAGATTTCTTATTGGAAGAAAACTCACCAATAAAACTGTAGTCCATCTCTTGAAGAGGGAAAAATCCACACCAGTTATGAAGAGGGGAGAGTTAAGGCTGTATTTTTCCTTAGGAACAGGAGGCAGATCTGAATTACAAGAAGAAAGGAGAGATCAAGATGAATTCAGATTTTGCAGTCTTACAAAATCAATATTTATTTAATATGAAGTTTAACTTCAGAAGTATCAAAAAATGGCAAATGAGTATAAGTAAGCAAAAGTTGCTTCTCTTGCATAAATAGAACAAAAAATCATATTTTTAAATTTGTTTTACTATTTTATTAATTTCTAATTAAAATTAACAGAAAATACAGTCTCCTTTTCAGTGAAGTATATTTAACTTATCTAAGAGAATACATTAAGCGATGGATTGTGCAAAAGGTTACTTCCAGAGTAAAATTAATCCTAGGATATAATATTCATATCTGGACAAAAGTCTGTTTAAATAGAAAATATTAGTCAAATAAACAGTATGTTGAGTTACTTGCATTAGAACTGACAGACATTTTCTTACACTCCCACTACTATTGTACTTGGTGCATGTTGTTCTTTTTCTGTATGGGGCTGACTCATGTAAGTTTTGAATACCTTAAGCCTCCTGGCATAGAATATAGTGATGAGAGGATTATGCAGTTTACAAGATTAATTCCTTTGTTTGATCAGTCCAAACATGCAGTCAAACATAAAGACCAAAGTTGGTATGGTAAATTAAATTTCCTTGCAGAAAATTAAGGGACTGAATAAATGGAAAGAATGAAAGAAATGTTAGACTGTCAAAATTTTACTGTAAAATGCAGTCTTAGCCAACATGTTTATCATACTGTGCAGAACAAAATCTTCTTTCCACTTTATTTTAAAATAAAAAACCCTTACCCCAGTCATTACCCATTAAAAAAAAATCAGTTAGAACGTGTTCAGCACTCACATGTAAGGTTTTTTCAGGTTCGGTGACCTGTGCAGCAGATACGTTCAGTTGCTTAGGCTCCCATGCCTGTGTTCCCCAACACTGGCTTTGTGACGGTGAAAGAGACTGTCCTAACGGAAGTGATGAACTGTCGACAGCAGGCTGTGGTATGTATAGTACATTAAAAATGTATAGTATTTCTTTTCTTGGTAGTTTTGCCTTTACAATATCCAGATGCTGTTTACGTCTGTAGTATCATACCCTTATACTGACAAGATTGTTAGTAAAGATTGATGGACCACCTGTGAGCATACATACCAGGATCCTTCAGTCTTTTAATCAGCCTAACATCTTCAGGTTTTGTTAATATATACTGAGACATGCCAGCTGAAGATCAGTATGTGTGTCACGTCATAGACATTATACAACATGTTTACTAATGAAAATTAGCTTATTATTGACGATGCATTTTTATTGCTCTTCCTGAAGGTAATGCTGCTGCATGTCAGGGAGATTGTGCATCAAAAAGGGAGATACCATTCTCTCTCCAATTTATTCTGGCTAATTGTTCAGATCTTGACAGCTCTTGCCCAATAAACTATTACTTCCAGTCTTCTGAAATACATTTCTGTTAAAAGTGTCAGGAGTTCAGTAGTAGTATCATTAGGAATTTTTGTTTTATTAATGGATATAAAAATAGTATAGGTTAAAAATATTGAAATATGTTCTCTCCACTGAATGCATATTCTATCACTTACCTTTTCTAGGCTGAGTTATATTTTGAGTATTTATGGACTTTAAAGAGCTTTTGTTCAAGAGCAGAGTAACATAGGAAGGACATCTCTACTTCCCAAATGTTCTTTTCCTCAGAGGCAGACCTTAGGTTAGTTGTAGACATCGTCAACTTCTGAAGCCTTTCTGACTTTGATTACATGAGATTTTACCTATCCTTACTACTTTAGCTATCCTTGTGGTGATGATTAGCTTTTTCTGCTATTTCTCTGGTGCTTTTTTGTATGACTTAAAAGTTATGGTTATTTCCATTGAATCCACTCAGACTAAAGGAAGGTAGATTTAGACTAGATACAAGGAAAAAATTTTTTACAATGAGGGTGGTGAAGCACTGGCACAGGTTGCCCAGAGAAGCGGTCAATGCCTCATCCCTAGAAACATTCAAGGCCAGGTTGGACAGGACTCTGAGCAACCTGATCCAGTTGGAGATGTCCCTGCTCACTGCAGGGGGTTGGACTAGATGACCTCTAAAGGTCCCTTCCAACCCAAACCGTTGTATGATTCTATGATCTCTCTGTAAGAAAATGGCTGTATATCTTACTGTTCTAAATTTCATTTATTCTTATGTACTGTATTTTCCTTAGCTCCTAATAACACTTGTGACGAGAATGCTTTCATGTGCCATAACAAAGTCTGCATTCCCAAACAGTTTGTATGTGACCATGATGATGACTGTGGAGATGGATCAGATGAATCTCTGGAATGTGGCAAGTATAACAAAAGTAGAGTAAACAGAAAAAATTCAGACTGTTACCTCTAAGGCCTTCTGCATGGTCTGTTACTTTAAGTCACTATTGAAAAAGAAAGCTCTTCACTTTTACAAATTGTTTTAATATTAGCTTTTAAGTTATGCATTAATGAATACAACTTGGTACTAACTTGGAGCTGAAGCTACAACGACAAATTATTTGCTATAGTTGTGACTTGCAGTTGATTGCTAATAACATTTAACAGAATTTAAAAATGTACAGTCTATAATTTTTTGTTCTTTATGTATATCTTTTTATGTATATCATTATGTATATCTTTGTCTCTATACACATTTTTTCTATCAATTAATGAAACATCTCTGTCATGATTATTGCTGCAGTTAAATGATATCAACTAAAGCCATATGTGAATGTTTAATTTTCACCATTCATATGAATTTAAGGTTTCTTATATTATGTGAATGTCTATACAGTATATCTAGGCCATATTCAGAAACATCCATCTAAATAATATTTGTGGAAAATACAGCAAATATTCTGTCCAAAAAGTCAAGTTATTGATTGTCATGCCTGATTTTGTGCAGTTAAAATCCCTATTGCTTATTTACTCTATTAAATGTGCTCAGGAGATGAAAACCATGGCAGAAGATAGCTAGCTATGTCTTTTAGGCATTTCTATCGTACACACCACCTGAAGAGTGTATGTGCATAAATGATGCAAGTAGACAACCAAAGATTGTAAGAAAAAGCATGTTTGGTATTTGCATTTAGTAAAATTTTTCACGTAAAGTTTGTGTCAGATGTAATGGAATATTGTAGGAAAAGAATATAATGTAGCAAATAACTTATTTGTTTACTGGTCATAAAAAGAACAGATTTCATCAACATCACTTAGAACTGTACATGACATGGAAAAAATCTGTTCCTGCGATGAACTGAGCAGTCACCAAATTGTCCTTTTTCTCTCTCTGCTCACCAAAAGTGTGCTGGTATTTAAGAGGCAACAGCCATTCCTGCCATATCAGCATTATATAGGTCAGATCAGGAGAGCACCTTTGAAGTGAATCTTCCACTCACGCCCACATACTGTGTTTTGGCTCACATGGAGCAGTGTCAAAACAAGTGAACTGATAAAAAACCCACAAAAAACCTCTGAAGCTGAACAGCTAATATACTTCAGCCAGTAGTGGGCATGAAGGCCACAAGAGCAAAGAGAGCTAGTGTGAAGTAAAATCCTGAAATGCATCTAGTGTGGATATTGGATTCTCCTTACCAGCTGTTTCATTCTGCTACTTCTCCCTCACTGCGCCACACCGCTTGCCAGCGTAGACTTCTAGATCCTTAAAGAAAGAAGGGAACAAACACTCCCTTCCTAGCAAACTCCATTGGCTTTTCACATATGTAAATTACGTGTTGATTTGAAAGGAGCAGTTTGCAACAATAAGCTGTTGTAGGGTAAAACTGCTTATGTCATGTAGTTTAAACCAAATCAGGATTGAAGCAAATTATTGATTTATTAATGACAGATAACTAATTGGAAATCAGTGAACTATACATTCAATATCAATAGCAGCAATGTAATGGGTAAATCACACCTGCAAAATGTTGAAATATCTTATGTGTTTTTAAACACCATTTTATAACTCGTCTGAAAAAGTTCTGAATGTACAGACACACGCAGAGCAGAGTTACGTGCACCTTCTGCCCCAGCCCAGGACACAGGCTTACAAGCACACATGCCCACTAATCCACAGAGGGCTGTAGCTCTCCGTGAGGTCAGGTATGCAACTCCACTTGGTACACCTATCCTGCCAGGTTCAAAGCACACGCTGCTCACATTGCTATCTTAACAGCTGTGGTTGTCCAGGCCATTTTGCCAAAAGGAGGCTGAGAGTGGCCCCACACAATAATGAAACTGTAAACTATTTCCTCTGTTAGTAATAGTTTATGTGTGCCAGAACCCTTTATAGAAAGTGACTCATTATGGGTTTGTTCCTCTATTTAGCACTGTATGATCAAGTTGAATGGTGGGGGGAGTAGGAGAATCTTTCTGATCAGATTTTACTTGGAAGTAGTCTTCAATTCCTAAATACGTATTTAGAACTAAACAGTCACAAACTTTGGCAACAACTGCATTTTTTTCTACATGCTTATAATTTCTTGCTGGTGTATTTCATTTGTTTTCAATAGCATCATATACATGCATGGTCCCTTAAAATACTGACAAATAAATAGTGACGGTTTGACAGACTTTTGGAAAGAGACAGAAAGAGGAAACAGCAACAGAAGCAGAGGATGTACAAACTCCTGATCTAATTGTAGTATGGACCCGCCTTCAGGCACTGGCTCTAATTTCTGCTGAGTCAACTGAAATCTACAGCAACATTTTTTACCTGTTGCACTGCTCCAATGCAATTTTCTGTTAGCTGCTAATCGAATACACACCTTAGTGTGTGACCAGTATGGTAAACTCATTACAGTTTAATTTTAGGAAAGGGTTACATTCTTTTATGAGAAAGGGAACTAATCTTAGAGAGTAGGAATCAAATTCCAAAACAGACTTTTCAAGGTGTTGTCAGGATGTAAAAGTAAACCACCTAATTCACCAAGATTTTAAACATGTGATTTCTGATTTGACTGCAAACTAGGTAGCTGAATCACAGCTCTATTCTAGAGCTAGATCTCTGCATCCTGATATCCAAAAAAAAAGATACTCTTCAGCAGCCAGTCTACTGAATGGGATGAAATTTGGTTTGAAATATATTCCTAAAAGCTGAATTAAGGGAATCCATTTAAAAACCTAGATTATTTTTTTCCCATCTGCATCATTTAAAGGTATATTTTCTTGTTTTTTCTAGAGTATTATTCAGATAAAATATAAAAATGGGACTGGTGATTGGAGGAACCAGTTTTTACTTCTATCAGAATTTGCATCTAAACAGATTTTTAAAATTCACAGTTATTCTAATCCCTGAAAATTTCTTTGATACAAATTTTGATACCATTGTATAATTCTGTTTTTTTATTAAATATTAATAATTAATTACTAGTAAACAAAAAAAATTGCAATAAATCAAGCTGGGGAGAGCATGTGAAATTGTGTCTCCTATTGCTGCTGTCAGAGATAGAATACTGAGCTAGATGAGCCACTGTCTCATCCTGTAAGGTATTTCTTATGTTCTTGAACATTAACAAATATTTTAGGAATTATAGTCAAGAATATGAAATTTTATCAAGAAGATGAAATCCTTTGTTTATGTGGTTAGATCATGTAGTTTAAACCAAATCAGAATTGAAGCAAATTATTAATTTATTAATGACAGATAACTAATTGGAAATTAGTGAACTATACATTCAATATCAATAGCAGCAATGTTGCAAAATCATTCTTTATAATCAGAGTTAGTATTGCTACATAATTCTTACTTTATAACCATATTTACTTTAGATTTTTTTTCTTGAGTTTTAAACTAAATCAAGGCTTGCTTTCAAGGCTCTTTTAAAGGAGCACAGAGTATTTGAAGCAGAATTTATACACATAGACTACAGGAAAAGTTATACTTTTCTTTCCCAAACAAGAACATAAGTTTTGTAGTAGTTGGTTTAGTGTAATGAATCTTACAGGTAAGTATCTTACAAATAGAAGGTCATTTTCCCCCTGGGAATTTTTAAACTTTCATGTTTCAAAATTGAATAGCAAAAACTAAATTAGTGCTGACTTTTCTAAATTTTTCTAGTGCTTTGTTGGTTTTGAACTCTAGGTTAAACACTCTAGGTGTTCTAAGAAGCAAATGTCTGTCTGTGGTTTCTTTACTTCATTGAATATTATAATATTCTGTTAGAAATCCACTTTAACTTTGAAAATGTATATGGTTTATATATATTGATTTTGTGGCCATCTTAGAAAATGCATGTTTAATGTGGTTAAAATTATTATTGTTCTGTGTATTTTAAAGGGAAAGCATATAGTAGAAAGCATATTGCAAAAATATTTGTTGGGTATAGTGATTTCTAAAATGTCTGTTAGAAAGCTATTTCCTAATAATAGCAAAAAGCTAAATTATACCTAAAAGTATTTATGATTGAGAGCTGCATATTGTTGTGCATAACATTATTATTAATACCAATCAATTATATTATTAGTTATAATCACATTAAATAAATTGCATGCCATGTATTATATAATAATTATATAGTTGTTGATTTAAATTAATAATTATGAGATAATAAATAATAATAACACATTTTACACATGCGGGAATTATTTCATGACTATACCGTGCTGCATGAGACATTTGATTTCTGTCTTTTTTGGTAGACACTCTTGTAAAAGCACATAATGCTTTGTATCTCTTTCCAGGACAAAAGACACTTTTACTTACGTTGCCTTGTATATGCAAAATTTTATGGTGAAAGTATGAAGCAAAGTATGAAGTCATTGATTGCTGTATTTCTAGGGTATCGTCACTGTCGTCCTGGCGAGTTCACTTGTGCTGATGGAAGATGCCTGTTAAATTCCCAGTGGCAATGTGACGGTGATTTTGACTGCCCAGACCATTCTGATGAAGCACCTATAAACATAAAATGCAAAAGTTCAGGTTCGTATTTAAGTTTTTGAATAACGTGTGTGACCTTTCTTTTTAGAAAGCAATGGTTTAGGATTCTAGATAGGCAGATGTAAAACCTCGTAGCTTAAATCTCCAGTGCTGTCACGGTCATGTTTCTTATGTCTTGCAAGGAGAATGTGTTGTCAGTCCTCAACATCCAAAACCTCAGCTCACACAGTTCAAGCCATCAGTTCCTATGGCATAAGATGGCTGCTAGTTCATTAATGCATAATTATTGCAATAGGTAATTATTGTCAAAGTCTATAGCTTGCCCTGAAAATGTTTAATATTTTTGCTATACTCGTCACACAGAAGTAGATCTTACAAAATGGGATGCTAGGTTGTTCTTCCTATATTAAACACTGGTCTATTTTTATTAGTAAATTACTGACCAAATGGGATTTGTTTTATTGATATTTTCTACTGGCATAAGTTTGCTGAGGTCTGACTGGTTTTTGAGTGGAAAATGAATCCTGGTGTGTATATCATATCCTATTCTGTGGCTTTTTGACAGACCAGTTCTTCTGTCTAGATCTTATGACTTTATGATACAGTAGCCCAGTCCTTTATACCAATTTTGATGGAAATCACTCATTTGCTTTGAGGTAAGGCAACTTACCTGCTTTAAATATAAGTGTTCTGATTCTGATTTGAAGAACCTGAATGTAGCTGAGCCAAAGTATTCCAAGTTTTGCAGGAAAAAAAACACGTATGCATGTCCTCAGACAAGAAATGCATCAGAATTCAGTCAGTCATGTTACTAAACACCTGAGTATCCAGAGGAGAGAAGCCATGCTTTTTAAGTTTTGCAAACTAGAGAACTACATATTGTGCAGAGATAATGTAGAGGCTTCTCAATTAAAAGAAAACAAATGTGTAGGAGGGAATAATAAGTTGAAGTAGTTGCACATTTTCCAGGAGAGGAATAAACCTTTAAAAAAACTGAGACGTAAAAAGGTATTATAATACTATCAATAAGAAATGAAAATTCAGTTTTTACACAATGTTTTCATCTCACATGCACACATTGCAACTGGTCCACGACAAAATTCATTCCAAATACTGATAGACTACACAAACTTGCGTTCTCTTTTTTTGTTTTCCAGAGCAGTCATGTAACAGCTCTTTTTTTATGTGCAAAAATGGCAAGTGTATTCCTCAAAGTGATGTTTGTGATAACAAAGAAGATTGTAGTGATGGATCTGATGAGAAAAACTGCCACATTAATGAATGCCTCAGTAAGAAAGTTAGTGGCTGTTCTCAAGATTGTCAGGATCTTCCTGTTGGATACAAGGTGAATAATTACAAAATGTGATGTAATATAACTGTTTCTTAGCTACTGCGTGATTATAATAAAACTCCAGTGTGTTGTACTTCCTTGTAAAGAAGTAGCTTACCTACCATAGTAGGAACATTCAAATTTTTATTTCCAGTATGCAAACAATTGCCAATTGTATAAAAAAACTGGTACAATGCATACTTTAAACCTATGGAAAAGAACATACAATGCTTTAAATATAACAAATCATACTGATGTATATGAAGCACTGAAAATCAGTTATAAAAAAGGAAAACACATTGTAGTGAATAGCAGGAATAACAGTTTTCTTCAATTTTTTTCCTAAGTCAAAGACATTTACAGAAATATTTAAACAAAGTATAATTGCCTTAGCTGCAGCATAAAACCTTTAGTTGTCTGCATGTGATGGTGTTTTCTGAATCACCTGAATCTGCTCTTTGGCCTTGAGAGGTAGAGCGGAATACTTCTTGAGTATTATGTAAACCCTAGCCACTGACTGCACTGACCTGTAAATAGAAGCTGAGAATAGAAGAAAGGGTTTTTTCAGGGTTTTAACTCTGAAGTAATGCTAACTGCACCCCCAAATGTTTCATCTTTTTAATAGAATATTGGCCCACTAAGAACTAAATAAAATCTGTCCAACATGGCTTAGCTCTAACGGTATTCAAACCTCTGAAACCATGTCCTAGATGGGAAGCCATAGACTAGAGAGCTGGAGACTAGCTGGAGACTAGGTTGGGTACAGCAAAAATCTTGCTGAAGTAGCATCGTTGTGGAGAAAGCATGTCATGGGTCTCTGCAGAGAGTAATACAGAGGATACAGGAGGGAACATGACACAACGCTCTACCCAGTTGTATTTTGCATCACTCACATTGCATGTGATAAGTTTGCCATGGTGATCATCAGACCCCCCCAAAAAATAGCTTCAAGAGTTCTCATTCACGTTACTGTATTTGTTACACAGAATGCTAGATGTTATCAATGTTTCAAGAAAAAATATCTGTACCAAAAAGCACGTGTGTACTTGAAAATAAAGAACTCCAAAGGGTCCATCCATCATTATTTTGATGGAAGAATCCTTTCCATATTTCTGAAAAGGTGTGTTTTACTTTTTCTTCAGTTGAAGAAAGAATAATTCCTCATTCTACAGGGTTATTTGGGAGGGAATGGTACTTAGAATCACACCAGCAATAGTTGAAAAGAAATGTAGGTATGTCTATGTCTGCCTGTAAACAGTATAAATAGCAAATTAATTAAGATGTTGTTTGAAAAACTGAGACTAAATGAGAAAGTTTATATACTTCTTTTTTTTTTTTTTTTTTTCAGAAGAAAGTACAAAGTACGTAAGAAAACAAGCAGAGTCAATGAGTAATTCAAAATGAATGTATTTGGTTTTCTTTCACAGTGCAAATGCTGGCCTGGATTCCTGCTGAAGGATGATGGCAAAACATGTGTAGATATTGATGAATGTTCATCTGGATTTCCCTGTAGCCAGCAATGCATCAATACATATGGAACCTACAAATGCTTGTGTGCAGATGGGTATGAAATACAGCCTGATAACCTAAACGGCTGCAAATCCCTTTCAGGTACCACTTTTTTTTTTTTTTTTTTTTTTTTTTTTTTTTTTTTCTTAATCCACAGCTTATCCAAAATTATTTGTGAAATACCTTAGCCCCAAGGTCTGTGTTACCCGTTTATGCAAGATAAACAGAGTTACTTTGAAGTGCACTACTTCTTCAAGAAAAAATAGGAATGTGATTCAATGTCTGAATGTAATAATAAGTTCTATTTTTAATATGTATTGTGCTCAAATCATTTGTAGTGAATAGTTACAGTGGATTATGAAAGTTTGTATTAGTAACTTTATTACAAAAAGTATTAGGAAAGTTAAAATACATCACTTAATTCTACTTCTGAGTCACATGATACTAGTATGTTTATGATAAGTGTTTAAAAGACTTCTGCTGTTTTATTTCATCAACTTTAGAATGTTAGAATGTACTTCAAACTTCCTGATATGAAAAGGAGGAACAGGAAAAAATAATAGAAATTGCAAAATCCCTTATTCCTATAGCACATGAAATCCACCAGTCTTATATGTAACACAGAGTCAAGTTCAACGTATGTAAGAGCAGTGGTTATTGCCTCACCCCTCTGTCTATGCCACGGATGTTATTTTTATGTGCTTCAGTGGGTAGGATTCACTGCATCAGTGAAAGGAGGAGCAAAATGTCGACAGGAAAGAAACAAAAAACCCATTACTGTGTTCTGCTGGATTTCCTTCATAGTGCAGGCAACCTTCAGCTTGAGCAGACTCCTCCTTATTCCAGTCTTGCACAAAGTTGTCTGTTCGTGTTTTGTTTTTAAATATCAAAAACCTTCTATTTTCTTTCTAAATTACAAGACTGGAACCTCCGTCTGCCTTGTATTCCTGCCTTAGGTACTTCCTGAGTATTCTGAGGAAACACAGGAGAGGGCAGAAATACAGTATCTGTTTTCTCCTTCACTCCTATCTCATGCTTTGCAAGCCACTCATATATTTAGAAGCCATAGATCACTCAGATGAGAAGGGGAGCTGGAACACATCATAGTACAGTTTATTGGAGCTGTAATGTATCAAACTTCAAAAGTGATCGCAACAAAGCTGGGAAGAATGGTTGTTCTGCGAGGAGCTGCCAATGTGAACGTTTGGCCTAACGCTGATTTCTTGCATAAATTGCCTTGAACTCTTTACAACAAAGCAGAGCATTACAGCTGTTCTCCACAAACCACTAAGTCAGTGCTGAGGAATATGCCTCGGATCATTTAAGAACTGGAGAATGTCTTGAGTTGAACACAAAATGCAAGCAAGGTGGTACAATGTATTCAGTACAGAGCAGAGTAGGTTAGACAACATATTACATTCCAGAATGTATGAGCAGTAGATAGAAGTCTTAAATACATTTTTAATTATTATTAGTATTTTTTTTATTATTTTAGCTGAGGTCTCTTTTAATAGAGCTAAAATAAAGACAGCTTTTTTTTTTTTTTTTTTTTTTTTTTTTTTTTTTTTTTTGCTATTATGTGTGTCAGTCTCAGAGATGTTTCAAAGTAAGTGATGGCATGAAGGAATATTTTTTGATAAACTAGAAAACCAGGGGTAAAAAAGCCAAATCTGGCTTCAGTTCAGAATTAGAGAATCAAGGTTTGTCCAAATAGCTGTCTCTTTATATCTGTACTGTTCAGAGTATTGAAATCTCAAGAAGTAATGGTCAAAACGTGCTTTGTTTGCAAGCATAACAAATAATAGTCTCAGTGATAATTTGAAAGTGAAAGTTGAAATTAAAACCAGTGGTATGAAATATATTTCAAATTTAATCTCTGACATTAAATTAGCATAAGATACAGTATGGTTCCCATATTACAAAGGCAAAAAAAAATTAAATTACATTGAAAGATATACTAATTGATTGCTTTGTTCATTTTTATACTGCATCATTGATCTTTCTTGGAGCATTTGAATGTTTTAAATATTTCTTTCATCCATAACATTGATCAGAGCATGTAACATTTATTTTTCAAACCATCTGTATTTCAGCATTGTATTCCTGATTTTCCATAAATTAACGTAAAAGCTAGTCTAATATATTCTTTCTCCCGGGGTTTAGATGAGGAACCTTTCTTAATTCTGGCTGATCATCATGAAATAAGAAAAATTAGCACTGATGGATCCAACTACACTTTGTTGAAACAGGTATAATCATAGTACCATGCTCTAAGTTTAATTCAATACTTTTATTCTTTTCTAAAGTGTGCAACTGACAGAAACATCATCCTACAATTGGCATTGTATTTGCCATAGAACAACTGCAGTTTCTTCAGAGTTTTTATAATATTTTAAATTGACTATTTTATTTGAATTTGACATGATTAAAGCTCAGGCAGTTGTTTCGTCAGTCATTCTGATCTACCATCACAACATGTTTTGTGCAATTTGTATATATCAGTTTAAAAAAACAAAACAAAACAAAAAAAACCCCACACTATTTGGCTATGTATTATTTGGGCTACTTACTGTCATAATACAAATTTATTTTTTGATTTAGACAGACAATTCCAAGATTTACAATATTACAGTACATGAATATATATCTTTGGCTAAATCTAATTTTTAAATAATTACTCTAAATTATTATAACAGGAAAAAAAAAAAACTTATTGGGAAAAACTACAAAAATAGAAAGTCACCCAGTAAGTACAGAGCTGTCATTTTTAGCAGTTTCTGCTCTGCTTCTATGCTTCACCTAAGTGTAGTTACTTACCATAGATTAGAGTTCCAAAATATATTTTGACAAAAACATCTGTTTCCTTGAGTACTAATTAATGAATTGTAGAAAGACTAGAAAACCAGTTATTGCCGGTCAATAGCTTTAGGCTTTATGTGACTTCTTGTGTCAGTAAGCTGTGCATCTTAATGTCACAAGAGAGGTGCTCAGGTCTTCACAACAGTAATTACAAAATTAACCATCTTGCATTAAACATTGACTTTATTTAAGCACAGCAAGCATTATGTTAAAGTCTGTTGTTCTGAAATCCTTCTGACTACCTCTCATTTACATCTCACTGCCTCTCTCCTCTTTTGCTGGTATATCTATTAATAGAAGCCTGTGAAAAGAGGGGAGCAACAATAAATTTTCTTTATGGTTGGTGCTGACAAATTGGCTCAGAGGTTCACGAGTCTTGAATTTAATGGACTCCTCTTCAGTATGTTAGAGACCGTGTAGATCCAGCCATTGAAGAGAATCATATGTGTCTTCCATATCACATTAATTCAGTAGTCTAATAAAGACCTCTGCTATTGAACCTACTGGCCTTTGATCCTACAAGTACAGCAATTATAAAAGCATCCAGATTTGAAAGCAAAAGAGGGAGCTATACCAGCAGAACAGGTGGGCTGTCTTCCTCATAAGGACATCTTTTTGTCCTTGTAATGTTATGATGGATCGGCTTTTTCTTAGACATCAACCAGATGAAGGCAAATACCAGAGCTGCTCTGGCAAAGGAGCAAAACCACCCTCCTCTGTGTATTTGATCTGTGCTTTGCCATTCTAACAGTTCTTCATATAAGCTCAGTGTAAAGGAGATGAAAGCAGGAATTCATTCAGTCTTCTCTAAGTTGTTACGTGCCAGCTTTTTCCTCTTTTTTTTTTCCCCCAAAATATACATAAACAGTACAACTGTTTGAATTGCGTCTCATGTATGTTCTCTGCCTTCCATTTCCTTCACTCCTACTCATCAAAATTCTTAGGGTTTCCGTAGACAGAGAGAATCTTCCTCCTCATTATTTGTGATTTTTACCTGCATTTTTTTAATTGGGGCACCAAGGAAACGCAAACCACGGCCTAGTATACTGTGTGCTGTGTGTAACAGAAACAAACAAAACCACAGGTTTAAGATGACAGACTAATGCAGCTGATGCCATTTAAAAGCTTCCCTGTTCCTTCTAAAAGCAGATTACATGAGCAATGTCAAAGAATTATGCTAGAACGACTTAAAAGCGATATGTAGATCAAGAAGAGGAGATGTTGTTTGGAGAGAGAACTCTTTTGCAGATGTATAGAAATAATTTCACGTGCAGTTGGTGTTCTGATAAATATTGGAACTAAACCGACCCAAAATAAAACACTTGAAACCAAAGACTTGCAGGCAGTCAATTCTCTTTATTAGTCTGGATACTTAAGAAACTTCTACAGTATTGTAGAATATGTAGATATAAGGCTAATTTTTCACAGATTACTGACTTTGATTTGTAGAATGTTATAAATTTTTGATAGTCTGTTGTATTTGTTAACCTGTTGTCTCCTTTGTTAAGAATTTGAGGTGGGGGTTTATCTGTAGATGCATTTATACTAACAGTAGAAGGAGAGACAGGAAAAGTGGCAGCACAGTTACGACTGACAGAACTGCAGTCGGTTTTGTTAAAACACTGTGTGCATGGATATGTGATTTTTGAAAATGAGAGTGATCCTCCAACACTATACTGTTTCAGGCTTTCTTTAATGATGGTTTGTGCAGCTTAATCACTCGTTTCCTCTACATTTTGATCAAAAGATAGATTTACAGTATTACACTGTAGTAGTTGGCAGATAAGCCATGTATCACTTTCTGTACAATTAAATATTGTTGTTCTTAGTTATTTATTTTAGAGCTGGCTAGTCCAGCACATCCCCCTACAATTATGAATTACATTAGCAAGGGAAGTTGCTGATCTACCTGAGAGTAGAATGTCATTGAGCTGACAAGGGATTTGATTAACTGATGTTGCGGTTTTAAAAGGAGTGCAGACTGCATTCATTCTTTTTACCACTGCTACTCCGTCTTTGTTTGATAACAACATCTTTGTATATTAAGAAAACTGAGATTTCACTACATATAAGGATGTTAAGCAGATTATGGGGCAAGGCTTTCCTATTCTCAGATAAGGAAATAAGAGCCATCATCTGAATGCAGTACCTCTCTTTCTTGTCTGCCGTTTGGGATGAAAGGCCGTTATAATAGGACTGCTCTTCCCAACCTGTAGGAGTACCTCAAATATGGTCACCACTCTTTCTTACAATGTAGTGGCTTAGTAATTGGAGCCATAAGAGACTTCTTGGATACCTGCTGGATCTCTGACTTTCACACTTCATGTATATACTACCTCTGCATGTGTGTGTGTGTGTGTATATGCATATATATATGCACACAATGCCTATAATATAGCATCTAAGAACTGAAAACCTCCTTATTCAAGAATTAAAATTAATGCTTTTTTGAACATCACCGTTTTGAATTCCTGATTAATTTATGTTAATAACTAAATGTTTTCCTTAAGTAAAAATAATATATTTTATGCTATTTCTGGGTTTATTGTTACAAAATTAATCACTTGCCAAAGTGATACCAAACGTAGTAATTAACAAAGACATTGAGCAAAAGTTAAAGTATTTACTGTTAAAGTTAATTTAAATAATAGGAAAGAAAAACGCAGAAGCTTAATTTAATTTCATAGGTCATCTGCATTTTTGAAGTGAGAAAGTTCTTTGTCACCATATTTATATCTGTTACAATTTTTTTCTTACTCTGTTTACAAGTAGTGTATAGAAAAATGAGAGGTACTTCAAAAATATGCAGTCAATAAAATAAAACATTTTGAATATTACATGCAATGTATTTTACATTCTGAATGCTATCCAACAATTTGTATTAAAACATTTGAATAAATGGATTTTTTTTTTTTCCTTTTGTAGGGACTGAACAATGTGATTGCAATAGACTTTGACTATAGAGAAGAGTTCATCTATTGGATTGATTCCAGCAGACCAAATGGCAGTCGCATAAACAGAATGTGTTTAAACGGAAGTGACATCAAGGTAATTGGGGATTAATAATGTCACTACTAGGATTAAATTTTTTGAGTATTTTGGGAAATGCTCCTTCATGGTTTTAACCCAGATTGTGAGGTTTTGGGATGTGCATACAAACACAGCATGACCTAGCAAGTCCTAGTAAAATTGAATTGCATTTGTATCTTATTTGAAATGGAGATAGGGACTAAGTGGACTCTTTATGAGCTAAGTTCTTTATTACTTAATTGACAGTTGACTGAATTGGCAGTTCAGTATGGTTTACAGGATGCCAAAGACAAAAGAGGTATAATTAGGTGTAAGCTGTGTAAATACGCTGATGTATTATTTCTTCATATACAATTTTCCATCGTCTTCAGTTTGTTTTTGTCTCACCTCCGCTACACTGGTAATGAAAATAGCTCAATATCTTTGCTGTGAATAATCCGGAGTAAAGCTACCCTACTGTTTCTGCACAGCCTGTCTGTTTTGCCTCAGTAGTGGAATAAGTTCACAAATCCACCATTAAGCATGTTTGTTGACTTACATGAACATTTTTCCAGAATTTGCGATAAGCAGTAGGGAATTCTTCTTTGCTTATTCTTTTACGTCTGACCTTCTTGAACAAGGAACGAATGAGCAGTAACAAATCCTGTGAATTTTGTTCCCTCATTGTACACCAGTATATTATGCAGAGAGAAAAGATTTCTATTTTTCATTTGCAGCTTAGTACATGGACTGACACATCCTCAGAGCACACCGACTTTAGTCTTTTTGAGGGTTAAGGTTTGAAACTGACTGGGATCAGTGAACCTTGTTCCCATCCTTCACATGGAAATAATTGTTCTTGGAACATAAAAAACATGTGGATAAGCATAAGTTATGGCACTCTGATTCTGTTGGGGTAAAATTAAAATTCAGCAAACACTCAAAAGTTCTAGTGAGTCCCTGCAAAGATACTTCCTGCAGAAAAATTGGAGACAGGCAAGTGTGGGGTTCAAAATCCATTAAATCCTTGAATCATTTTTATTGCCTTTAAACATTTTACAGATTCATTCAGAATGAACAAGAAGCTGAATAGAATGGTTTGTATTTTGTTATTTTAGGGAATGTTTTCAGGACTGGGGATGACTCCAAACTTTTTCTTTCTGATCTTAACTATTTCAAGAAGAATAAAGAATTTTTCCCACTCAAAAAGTTGTAATTGCCAGGTGGGAGAGTACAAACAAAATTCCTATTGCTTTCTAATGATGTAATAATAATTCCTTTTTTTAAGGAAAGTTTTCAGAGATTTGAACAAACATCAGAAGATTAAGTTGGGAGCACAGAGGGTATTTTTTTTTCCTTCATTAGTATTTTGCAATTTATTAAACGAGTGTCATCTTGATGGAAATTTTACTCAAGTAGGATGCCAAAATCAAAGCAAAAATCGTGAAAATAAGTGCATTTAATTTTCATAAGAATATTTGGGTTTTTTTCACTGAAAAACTTGGTCCAGGTTTGGCCTCTGAAAGCTAAAAATATGTGCAAAAATTTATCAAGAATTTTATATTGTAGCTGTCTGATATTCTGTCAGTAATCTTTTATCCAGTGACAAATGATAACTTTATGTCTCTGACTTAGATTTTAATAGGTTACTACAGCATATATTTAAAAATCGATGTTACAAATAATTAGTTTCCCAGTAAACCTCTTTAAATATTTTAATGTATTTCTTTTTTGTCATGAAAGAGAGGTTTCATGGTTGACAACCTTTTCCCTCAAAGTATGAATTTCTTATTTTTCCTTCATACTTCTTTGTTTACTTTTTACTAAAAATAAATATACTATTAGTTAATTACTATTTGATATGCTAACTAGGATTTCCATTTTAAAAGATAGCATCTTTTCAGCATACCAACTCTAGCTTTTTTGGTCTGGGAAACCTGATGGCATCTCATTTTTCTTCTGCAGCTAATCATGGAGGAGATATTTATGCAATTGAAGCAACAACTTTTTCACATAAATGTGTTTGAACATTAACACAGTGGTTTATGTATTGTATTGTAGATTCAAATGAAATCCATTATTGGGAAATGCTGTAGTAAGCTGGATTGTGTACATTAAATGTCACACTGGTGATCTTAGTGACTGGAATAGGCTTAAAGTGACCCTCCAAGGGAAAAGTCCTCGGAAAAGAGAGACTAACTACTTTGGCTGATTCTGCTGGATGGTGTAGCTAAACCACTGTCTGATAGTTTGCAGAGCTATCCATTTCTACATGGAATGTCCCATGTTACAGTATAGCTGTTGCTGCAATTACACGTTTATAAAACAGTGAAGCTGGTAGTGCTAAGGTATTAGAAAATAAAGAATTTTATTCATATTAAAAAATTGGTGCATGCCTGGATTTAATTTTAAAAAGATTTTATAAGGTGGTAAATAACTTAATAACCTGAAAGGGTGCTTTTACATACTCATAACTCTAAAATTGGTTTAAAATATCTAACAGTGTCCCTTCTTATCTTGAAGGGATTTTCAGTATCTTCAAATAATAAACAAAATTTTAAATAACACATTCAGTTATACATAATCAGGCTTATGTGTAAAGTTTATACTCTGATGCATGTGCTTTTAGTAGTGAAGGTGATGATAAATTTCAATGTATACTACAGTAATAAACTCATTGTTAGTACTTAAGAAATCTCAAATATTTTCAAGTGTTGCTCTCTGATTTTTTTTCCTTAAGTTCTAGTTGCACAGACCTAATCAGGACCTAATCAGGAATAGAATAGGTCAGAATAGACCTTATCAGGAATAGAATTTTTAAGCCTAGAAGAAGTTGGACTAATGATTGGGAATATTCAAATGTCACTCAACACTTAACATGAAGTACTCCCAGCCAAGCAAGACTGAGTCATACAATCACGATGAGTTTGTAATCATGTAGATCTAGAGGCATTTGTTCAAGTGTCAGAATTATTCAAGTCATCAAAAACCTTGAGAATAACACATCCTGGTCAGTAGACCGTAGGCTTTCCGGTAGCTCACTGAATTGCTTCTGTCTCTTAGTTTATTCCATAATAATAGAGTCCTTTTGAAATTTAAGTAATTCTTAGAAAGTTCCTCTTTCTTCTGCCATATGAATGTTGGAAATAAAAGCACAGTATTTACTTTCTAACTAGGTAATCTTTTTCTGTTTGCTTGAGTTGAGTGTCCTTATGGTCTATCTGTCATGATGACATGTGGCACCACTGTGATATTAAAATGAAATATATGCCAATGGAGACTGGTGAGAGAACTGGTGAGCTAATAGGCAGACACGTTTGAGGGCACGCTACTGGGAGAGAAGCCTCATCTGCATTCTATTGTGTGAAAAACAAACAGAATAGTAAAGGGGAAGAGGTCGTATTTTTAAAAATTAAGACAAAAGGAAAATTAGAAACTTAAGATCAAAAAGATACAAAGATACAAAATACTTAAAAGTTAGTGTATAATACAGGGAGTTGGAAATTTGATATTTACTACATCACAGTATTCTCCATGCTCCCTTACTGTAAAGTGTCACGTTGTCTTAGTTACTTAAGAAGTGTCATTACTTCAGAAGTGTCATTGTTTAACAGGGAATAATACCTATTTTTCACATGTTGTGTGCCACTGTATCATATATCCAACCTCTCAATATTCTGGTATTACTAACTCTTGAATTGTTGTTCCTTTTCCTGGTATTAGGTGAATAATTTTATGTAAATTTTGCTTTTCTAGGTAGTCCACAATACAGCTGTACCCAATGCACTGGCTGTCGATTGGATTGGGAAGAATCTCTATTGGTCTGACACTGAAAAGAGAATTATTGAGGTGTCTAAACTCAATGGCTTATACCCTACCGTCCTTGTGAGCAAAAAAGTGAAGTTTCCTAGAGATCTGTCCTTAGATCCTCAAGCTGGGTATGAAGCAGCCATTTCGCAGTAATTCATATTTAATCCTAATTTTATAGTTAAATATTTTTTAATAAAAACAGAAGATAGGAAATACTATGGAGGTTTTTATCATCTAACTTGCAGTTACACTGGATATCAGTAGTCTAAAATGCATTACCAATGCTTACTATATCATCATTACATATAAACTTGGTATAATAGAAGGATGAATGCAGGTACTAAACCATGTTTTGTTACATTTACTGTTCTGTAAATGTTTTCTTTTGGTAGGAGGAAAGCAAATATTTCAAAAAATATCCCTATCTTTTTTAAGTATATTACTAAATAACGAAAAGTTCATATTACTTGGAAGACAATTCTTACATTTTGTTTCATTTATTCACTGAAGTGAACTGCCTTGTTAGCACGCTTTTCTGTGTTTACTAGTTTCCAAAATAATTTAGGCCATTCAACTACCACTTATTTGAAGAGTTTTTTCTGATAGTTTTTGCATGTTAATTGAAGAGTGAAAATGTTTAATCCTGCATAATTTGAAACTAGCTTTTGCCATTTTTACTCTATAAAATTAAAGTTTTGATTTTCACACAAGTCTAATAACTGGACTGATTAATTTTAGGCTGCAAGGGGTTTATTTTAGGAGGCTTAGTTTCTAACTTTAGTTTTCAGAAATTTGAAATGATCAATATGCTTGAAAAATTTATTGTAACAATGATAAGAAGTGAGAACTGCCTAGTTAGTTTAAGTAGTTTGTTAACTGGTACCTTTAATTGCTAATTTTATTAATTATTGTGTGACTTTTAATTTATTTATTAATATAAATCTGTGCTGGTGTTCTGAGTGCAGTTTTGAGCACCACCACCATTTTTGATTCCTTGACTGGTCTGAGAGCTATAGGAACACGGACATTTCTTCTCCACAGTTGTATTATAATTTTAAAAGATTATTTTTTTTCCCCATAAAATTGATGTCCTTGAAAAAATTAACCTAATACTATGAATTTTAAAAAGAAAGACAAGAAATCATCTTTCCATTAACAATCAAATTTATCAAATTTATTTAATATTTGATTTTCACAGAATCACAGAATGATTGAGGTTGGACTGGACCACTGAAGGTTATCTTGTCCAGTCCCAAGAGATACAAGCCCTTTTTACTTTTTTTCTATTTGTTTGTTTGGTTTTTTTTAATAGAAACTTTCTAGCCATTTCTATTTGGACAAAACCAAATCAACAATAGAGAGGCTCAAATAAGCCATCTAAACATTTCATGCCAGCATCTGATTCAGATGATAGAAGAAGAAGGATTTTATATTCTTGAAACAGAAAATGCATAAAAACATAGAGGTATTTCCTGTTTATGTGGCAATATGAGTAATACCACAGCCATTGGTCACTGGGTCTATATGGCTCAATATGCAATTAATTCCTCATAAACAGAGGCCTCTCAGTTCACCAGTAAACTATCATCTATATCCACTAAAACATCAGTGTATATTTAATTGAAAGGCATTAAAACCTGGTGAATTTCTAACCAAATTATTATCTTAAATAAATATTTATATTGCATATAATCTTTAAGAAAAATAATAATTCTGAATAGTAATACTTAAATCATTATCTAGTCCCTCAATAAATAAAATATAGACTGTGGAAAGTTTGCCCTGTGTCTTTTCAGATCTGAATTCCGTATGAAATGCTTTCTGTTTTGTGGAATATTGGGATACATCTGCATAAATTGGATGAATAAAGCTATTGTAGCGTCTTATAACACTCTTACAGCATCACGGCATATAAATGATTCTTTTCCATCTCTAAATCCTAAGGCTCAAGTGTCAGTGACAGGAGAAAATTGTTGAGTTGGTCTGGACTCTACATAAACAAAGAAAAGCAGTGTATTTCCTAGCTAAGAAGTGTAACCTATCTACTTTACTATTTTTAAGAGAATAGCCGTTTTCTACCTGTTCTTAGAACTAGCATTGAATTTGCTTGTAACTGTAAGCTTTCTTCACGTAAAATTTAGCAGAGAGTATGTAGACATTTGTTAAATGTATTCAAGATACCGATACATGGTATCTCTCTGTGGTTGCCTGGACATTGAGGATACGTTCCCTGTGTATGCAAAAATCAACTCTACAAAGTTTGTACAGAGAGTCCCAGTCTTCCAGGAAGGTTTAGATGTACACAGGCATAATAAACTTATTGTGCTCCTGCTCAGTGCACAGTATGTGTGCAAACTTAGCTTTCTGAGGCCAAGCTAATTTTTTTTTAATAAGTATATTTATTTGTTTGTTCATTTATTTTACTATGGAAAGCTGCTGGAAGTAAAAATAGTGTTTGCATTTCAAATTCAGAGTTATTTTTTGAAATAGTGTTAATTGTATCTTAGTTTTTTTCTCACAAATGAAAAATGCTAAATCAACTATATTGCTGGTGCCATACAATATTAATGATATGTTTCCAAAGCAAAAGTTTTCTGCTGGAGTTTTCTGCTTATGTTAAGTGCTCTCAGTGCCAACATATTGCCACCTGTGTTTTGTAGGATACCTGTAGCTGTTCTTTGGGCCACCATTTTCTTCACACAAACAGTATTCCAGGTAGCTATTAAGAATATGAGCTGCATGTGGTTTTTTGAGAGCCTGTCTGAAACCTGTAAAGTAGAAGCATATCAGCTTCCCAGCTGGGAAGATCTGTCCTGAGGTTCTAAGTAATGGCATACAGCAGCAGCAACGTGCATCCATGTACCAAATAATAAGACTTTTTTTTTTTCTTTTTTTTTTTTTTTTTAAAATATGCTCTGTACTGTGGCTAAATAGCATATTAAAGAGAAAATTGCTACTCAGCTTTCCAACAGTCTTTCTCAGTGCTTTACCCATTTTTAAGCCCTTTATGTCAGAAACTGTTTTCATGTTTTGGAACTAGTACTTCTTGAAGTAATATAATTTGTATTGTACTACTATTAACAACAAAACAAGGTTTTGTAATATGTGTTAAAAAAAAAGTAACTATAATACAATATTTGTCATAAGCTTAGCAGTGATGCCATTTTTGCAGGATATGAGATTCGCCAAGTCCAATCTGGGCAGTAGTGCAAATTCTATGATATTGAGACTAAGCAATTTAAATGCACTTTTAATAGTCCATAATGAATTTGATGAAATCACATCGAACATGAGGACTTTACTATTCAAACCCTTTATGTTTACCACAGTCATTTACAGATAGGTCTAGAAAAATCCAAAAATCTCTCTTGAAAATAGAAATACTATAGAATAATTACTGATTTATTCTTGAGATCAACTAGCTAAATAAATTATTTATTTTTATTATTTTTGCATCTCTAAATAAAGCAGCTGTTGTATTTTGTTTTATAGATACTTATACTGGATTGATTGCTGTGAGTATCCTCACATTGGCCGTGTTGGTATGGATGGCTCCAGTCAAACAGTTGTCATAGAAACACAGATATCTAGACCTATGGCTCTTACAATAGATTATGTCAACCACAGACTGTATTGGGCTGACGAAAATCATATTGAGTTCTCTGACATGGATGGATCTCATAGGCATAAAGGTTGGTCAACAGCTTTTCTTTTTTTTTAGTTTGTTTTATTTTTTTGATAATTTTTACATTGAAGATGCTTTGCATGTTATGTATAGTTATGTAACAACTGTACCTTAAACATTTTTGCAACCTTTATTGATACATTTTTTTCCTTTTAATCAATATTTTTAAAGTTGCTTTTCATATTCTTTCTCTGTTATGAATATGAATGATTTTTAAACATGTAGTAATACATGTCCATGGAAAAAATGTCCAATGAAAACAGAAACTCTAGAAACAGACTCAGCAATCAGATTCTGCCCTGTCAATTCTGTACTCTAGTGTATATTTGCAACACATGTTCTCGACCAAATTACAAAGCCAGTGTAATTTGGCTGTTAAAAGAGGAAGGGATATGTACTGTGTGCCGTGTTTCAGAATGTGGCTAAAAGCAGTCTTTTCTCCAGTCCAAGAGTGCCTGGAAATGCCCATTGGTCTGCTCAGCGTGAGTCAATAAAGAGACCAGTATTGCAAATTTAATTTGGGGCTTTCCTGGTAGATGGGTAAAATAATAACTTTGGAAATACTTATGTAATGAAGTAATCTTTATCCCTGTGTTCTGTTTCTCACCTGACAGATAATTAAAAAGCTTGTATCTTTTATCTATAAAGTCACGGAATCGTAGAATCATTAAGGTTGGAAAAGACCTCTAGGATCATCAAGTCCAACTGTCAACACAACACTAACATTTGCCCTAAACCATGCCCTGAAGTGCCACATCTACATGTTTTTCAACTCCTCCAGGGATGGTGACTCCACCACCTCTCTGGGCAGCCTGTTCCAATGCCTGACCACTCTTTCAGTGAAGAAATTTTTCCTAATATCCAATCTAAACCTCTCCTGATGCAGCTTGAGGCCATTTCGTCTCATCCTATCACTAGTGACTTGGGAGAAGAGACCAACACCCCCCTCACTCCAACCTCCTTTCAGGTAGCTGTAGAGAGCCATAAGGTCTCCCCTCAGCCTCCTCTTCTCCAGGCTAAACACCCCCAGCTCCCTCAGCCGCTCCCCATCACACTTGTGCTCCAGACCCTTCCCCAGCTTCGTTGCCCTTTTCTGGACACGCTCCAGCACCTCAATGTCCTTCTTGTCCTGAGGGGCCCAAAACTGAACACAGCATTCGAGGTGCAGCCTCACCAGTGCCGAGCACAGGGGCACCATCCCTGCCCTGCTCCTGCTGGCCACACTATTGCTGAGACAAGCCAGGATGCTGTTGGCCTTCTTGGTCACCTGGGCACACTGCTGGCTCGTGTTCAGCCGGCTGTCAGCCAGCACCCCCAGGTCCTTCTCTGCTGGGCAGCTTTCCAGCCACTCTTCCCCAATCCTGTAGTGTTGCCTGGGGTTGTTGTGGCCCAAGTGCAGGACCCAGTGTTTGGCCTCGTTAAACCTCATACAGCTGGTCTTGGCCCATCAATCCAGCCTGTCCAGATCCCTCTGCAGAGCCTTCCTACCCTCGAGCAGATTGACACTCTCACCCAGTTTGCTGTCGTCTGCAAACTTACTGCGGGCGCACTCAATCCCATTGTCTAGGTCATTGATAAAGATATTAAACAAGACTGGCCCCAACACTGAGCCCTGGGGAACACCGCTTGTGACTGGCTGCCAACTGGATGTAACTCTTTTCCCCACAACTCTCTGGGCTCGGCCATCCAGCCAGTTTTTTACCCAGCAAAGAGTACACCTGTCTAAGCCATGACCCGCCAGCGTCTCTAGGAGGATGCTGTGGGAGACAGTGTCAAAGGCCTTGCTAAAGTCCAGGTAGACAATATCCACAGCCTCTCCCTCATCCCCTAGGCGGGTCACCTGGTCACAGAAGGAGATCAGGTTGGTCAGGCAGGACCTGCCTTTCATGAAGCCGTGCTGGCTGGGCCTGATCCCCTGGTTATCCTGCACATGCCTGGTGAGCTCACTCAACATGAACCGCTCCATAACCTTCCCTGGTACCAAGGTCATGCTCACAGGCCTGTAGTTCCCTGGATCCTCCTTCCAGTTCTTCTGGTAGATGGGTGTCATGTCGGCAAGCTTCCAGTCATCTGGGACCTTCCCTGTTAACCAGGACTGCTGATAAAGGATGGAGAGTGGCTTGGCAAGCTCCTCCGACACCTTCCTCAGTACTCTTGGGTGGATCCCATCTGGCCCCATAGACTTGTGAGTGTCCAGGTGGCTCAGCAGGTTGTAAAGTGCTTCCGCTTGGATGTGTTTAAAAAAAAAATGTTTTAGACTATGATGAATAGTTCTCATATTCCAAATGGTATAATTACAGATCTTTCATTTTAATTCAAATATATGAAATACTCAGTATTGGTGTGCTGGGTTGGGTTGGGTTTTTTTTGAGATGAAACTGTTACTTAAACTCCATTCCACATGCTTTACCCAAACCTCAGAAGTGCTGCTATCCTGTAAAACTTCATGTGTTTGGACTTTTTTAGGCTTTAATGTCAAACTGGGTGCCTCCAGGTTTTCTCCAAACTAGAGTTCATGAAATAACTACATTATTTTCAGATTGAAGCTTCACTGTGAAATAAAACAAACAAGTTTTCTAGTCCTTATGTTCATGAATAGTATGTTATAAATAGATAATGAACAATTCAATGACAGTTATTTGAGATGGTAGATTGGAGAGACTACAGCAGTAGCTATAAGAGCTGTAAACATTCCCATTAATCTCAGCATTAACTTCCATGGTTTTTGTAGCAAACACAGGACAGTCGTAACCTGCTCACCTAAGCAGTACTTGCCCAGACATACCCAGGAGTGCCAGCTGGATTCCTGCTGACAGTCTGTTTTTCTGACAGATGAAACAAAGCTCCATACGTACTCCTCTTGATGTTATTCCCTGTGCTGCTCTCCTGCTATTTTATTCTCATAAAATTACCTCTTACTCTTCTTTCTGGATCTTTCAAAGGAAAGAAGTAAATAATAGCCAGTGTGTCTCTCTTAGGCCTAACCTGACTGCAGTGGTCAAACCTTTCTCAGTTTTCTTTCAAACTGAAAGTTTCAGAATTTTTCTTTCTCAGAAAATGTCCTCCTATCACTAAATTTCAGAAGACGTCTGCAAAATTCCAGTCATTCTGTCTTTGGTGTCCATTACCTCGGTCTCCAGTCTGTGGATTTCTCTGGCCCAAGTGGATAAAATCAGCTTGAACTGTTTTTATATTCACGGAGTTAGTGTCTTCCCCTGAGGATATGTGAACCTAGAGAAGAAGGAAGCCACAGCTGCTACCAGTGAAGATCAGTGTTTCATAAAACAAATTCTCTTTCTTGTTCAACAGAGCACCACCAGTGCTAGTTTTAGACGGCTGAATGCATTCATGACTGCTTAAGGAGCATGTCTGACTCCCTGGATATCACAGTGAAAGTGTTAGAAGTCAAGTCTTACCGAACATTCTGTAGGCTCTCATGCCTGATTTACCATTTCCATTTGTGAATGAAAATTTGTAAAAATTTGGTACCAGTTAAATATCTGAAGCAAGCTCCATAAGTGACTGACTTTGTGTAAACCTGGTACCATAGTATTTTGAAAGTACAGACTGTATGTAAAACATTCAAGCAATAAGAAACTTCTGCTTTGGGAGAAAGATCCTGAGGTATTTAAATTATGTGGGAGGAAGATTTTCTGCTTAGCTAATGCTGTTTGTCAATTTCTGTTGTCAGGAGCTTCACTCAAAATGTGATTATCAAACCAAAATCAAGTTGTAGAAAAGTTTCTGTGGATTTAAGAAAGAAGAGATAGAATTCTTGGTGTTTGAAATGGATCAAACATTGCCTGTAGGGGCTCCAAAGGATGCTTTGAGGATTTTGCAAATCTCGTACATAACAATCAATTTGTCTTTAATCAGAATCTTTTCCCTGCCTCCCTTTTCTAATGGAACAAAATACCAAATAAATTTTGCATGTCTTCATATTTCAGCACAGGACTAGAAATATATCTGGAAGATAAAATTTAACCATTGCAAATTAATTGTCTTTATAAATGAAACTCAGGGAAGTTCAGTGGCTGGGCTTTAGAGGACATGAAACTGTGATCCCTTCTGGCTTTCTAATATAAGAAACTGTAATCCATGTTGATAAGCACTTAAATGAGAAAGATCAGTTTCATACCTTGTGATAACTGTTTCTTGCCGTATTGTTCACATGGATTTCATGGTCCATTTTCCTTTGTCATTTTGAGATACTTTGTATTGTCAAACTTAACTAAGGGATGGTTGAGTTTATTCTGCCCTTTCTGTTTTCAAATGGAGAAGGATAAAGTCACAGATATAATGACCATAACATACATACTCAGGGAGCAGTGAAAGGAGTCTAAGTGGGAATCATGTCAGTGATGCAATCTGATGTGCTAGTTATCATAAGCTAAGTATTTTTTTACCTGTTTCTGTGACCTTTGAGGATAAGGCTAGCTTGCTGTGAGTTTTTTTCTGAGAATATGTTTTTTGGATCTTAAATTACCTGTTACAAAATGTATCAGAAAATGCCACAGAGATTTCACAACGCCCGGCAAATAAGTATCTTCTCAGAATGGGTGGAACTTATATCATAAAGAGATATTTTGGTATGAGATAGACTGCAGTGTTCTGTGCTGTGCACTAGATACTTCTGGAGGACAAACAGAACAATCTTAGGCTAATTATTGACATGGTGTATGTTAAACCAAGGAGTGTTTGTTCCATGCAATGGGAGTTTATATGTATTTAGATCTTAGTGTTAACACTTTTTGCAACAAGTATTTTTTTTTCTTTCTTATGAATTTTAAAGATTTTTCAGGAAAAGAGAACATCTGCTGCTTTTCTCTTGTAAAGTTCGTCTGCATTCAGTAGAGAAATGGGCTTTTATAATTATCAAGAGAGTCCTAGTAAGAACTTTGAAAACATGCTAACTAGGCGAGAAATCTTACAGTACTTGGGAGCTCTTCTTGGCGCTAGGGGCAGCAATGACCTTGCTTATCTATTTGAAGTTTAATGCTTGATTATGTAAACTGTCTTTAGAGCTTAGCCAATTTAGCACTGCAGCATTCACAAATGTTATGCACAGTAAATGATAAAGCAAGCATTGAAGCACTAATCTGGCTAAGCACTAAGCTCGTTTACTTCTATGAGCTTTAAAAAAAAGTTTAAGAATTTGTCAGTCTTAACAGCTGCTTTTGGTTCCCACTGCCCGGAGGAGATGCAAGCTTCGCAGTTCCCTAGGTATCTGATTGCCTCATGCAGGTTTTCCTATCCTTCAGAGCTCTTAAAACCCAGAGGTGCCTGCCATCTTCCCATTTCACTCTTTGAAGATGAGAATTTCAGTATAATGAAACTATAAAAGTGGAAACTGATAGTCCAGTTTAGGAAGCACAGAAACTTCTCTGAGCTGAGATTAGTCCTTAACTGTCTCAAGTTATTTGATGTTTTATACTGTAAAAACAAAAGTTGAGCACTGCGTTGCTTCATCTTACAGGGGCATGAAGATAAAGCAATGAAAATCTGTTGAACCTTAAATGGAGTATTCATAAATGACTTCTTTAGCTGTACTATAGTTAACAGAGAGAAACTTTCCTATAGTATCTCAATTTGAAAAAAACTTTACTTCAGAATTGGCTACTGCCTGTGTGTTTACAAATTTCAGAATTGATGTACATATATGCGAATTTTAAAGTATCAAATATAAAGGTTTTTAGAGATTGTAACCTTTTTTCATTTTTAACACCTGTAATGTCAAAAATTGCTAATTCTAAGGGCTTTGTAGGTAGAAAGTATTTGTGTCTAATTCTGAACTCTGCCACCAGAGTTTTATAAAAGAGTAAGTCCCATTATTTATGAAGTTTTCCTAATGTAAAAGTAATCTAAGAGATTACAGAAAGCAATTCCTTCCAGATTTATACTGAAGTTTTTATAGCTCAAAAATTAGGGAAGTCTGAAAAGAGGGTTTCTCACAATAGATAAGAAATAAACAGTAGTTCTGATATTGCAACAATTTTTTCCCAGGTTTTGAGAGGTCTATAGAATTACTCATTATAGCCACATCTGATAGCACAAACTGATAATTGCTTCACCTCCACTATTACCTTCTAGATTCAGTTTTCATAATGGTTCCGATAAAATTCTCCAATCCATATGTCTTCCTAAACCTGATTATTTTATTATATTGTATTCTATGTCTTTTAAAGGATAATATTCACGAAAAATAGAGATTCACCTATATTAAAGGCAATTCATACAGTCACATTACTCTAAGGTTCCACAGTCTCCAGTTTATGGTGACCAATTTACGAAGACTGCCAACAGGTTGGTCTCTGTATTTTCCACTGTTCCTGTGATAATATGTCCAAATTTGATTAGATTATAAACTTCTGAAAATAATTCTTCTACATGATCATTAAAAACTTGGCAGACATTCACTGGTAAAGTGTATGAAGTTTCCATATGAGCTGGACATGCTCCATTACAAATTTTCAGGGACGCGCATTACTTTCCATGCAGTTGCTCAGAAAGCAACCAGAACAGAGAACATAAAATACAGTTTTTCATGTGTCACAGTGTCTCCCGCTGTTCATATCAAAGCCATCAAAAATGGGAGGTGAGCGGTAGCCTCCCGTTTTTGATGAAGGAAGTTGCAGCGTGTTGAACAGCTGCTGTAGTTGCAGTAGAAGATAAATGACATAAACCAAAGGATCTTAGCAGTTTATGTACTCATAGCTGGATGATGGCAGGAGATAATCCAGGCAGGAGCACGGAGAGGCAAAGATGAAGGAAGGAATAACTTCGGGGTAGAGTGGGGATGAATATTGAAACTAGCGGCAAGACACAGGTCTAAGGTGTAGGGGCTGGTGGGCACCTAAATGGTCTCTATAAATTTGAAAATGAATTAATCTTTGAAACTCATTAGCACACTATGACTAATTCTACTCAAATAGTGACTTGTATATATTTGAGAATAACTTAATCACTTCTGTGACAGTATTCTACTCTGTACTACTATGGGGTAATGGACATATAAACAACTACTCACTGTGAAATTAAAAAGGTAATAAAACATTTTAAAGTGGGACAATACTATATTTCAGTCCTAGATTTGATCAACTGATTTTATAGGCAAATTTTTAAAAATTTATTCATCTCTTCTCATGGTATCATTATAAGTCATATGTAGTTGCCAGCTTTAATACCACAGATACATTTGTGCCTTAAGATGTTTAGATTTAATTTTAAGTCCAAACTTCTTGCTTCTTTGGTGGTAGCAGTTTTGGGACGTGTAACAATTTTTGTGTGAGTTTATTATACTGAGGTATTCTCAGTTTTGAATATTTCAATTACATTTTTTGATTGGCAAAATATCCTACCACTTTATGCTAGGAATTGTACCTTCCATATTTACCCAGTATGGATGTGTGATGTATATATTACATTTGCAGAAAGAAATAAGTATGCATGCACATGTTGTTATTAAAAATATCAGTAATATCATCCTAAAAGTGTATTCATATTTTTTTTTTTTTCTCCTGTGAAACATGGCTTCAATGACTGGAAATAATGTATATAGTCTACAAATCATGATTTTTTTTCTGTTCATTGAGTTTGACAGGTTTGGTTTTTTAAACAAAGTGACAGTTTAGTAAAGTAATAACGATTATAAAATGTCTTATCTTTAAAAAGAAATTGTGTTTTAATGTAACATACTTAAATTTAATTACATCTGTCAAAATTATATACTTTTTCACAAGCGTAATAGACATTAGCTTATTGTCATTATTCATTATTAATTTCATTGCCTAAGCACTTTTAATTCTTTATCGAAAGGAGCAAGTACCAGGAGTAAGTACTATACAGAAATAAAGTATTGAGTATGTCTTGAAGGGGTTACAAGTTGAATGTAAAATGAGACAAAAATGGTTACAAGGGAGTTCAATTGAAAAAAAGGATGTAAGGACCAGTAATTCGGCACAAGAGAGAATCAGCAATTTCCAAGTTTATTTGTTTTTTTAGGTATAATGGCTATTTTCTTATTAAGTGTTCTTCTTCCTTGATGCAGTTTGTCTTTGGAGGCTTCTTAATTATTCCTAAGAGTTTATCACTGGTTCCATTTGGGTCAAGATATCAGCAGGCTTTTTATTTTTATTTTATTGCAGTTCAGGAACTCAAAGAGTTTCAGAGAGTGGAATGCAAAATAATGTGGCCTGTTTTTTAAGGCTTTATTAGCAATGTAAATTTTCTATCCTTGGGTGCCAAATTTCTTAAACAGAAACTGCTCTAATGCCATTGGTGGAGGGAAAAGGTCATTTGAAACGTTCCTTAACACCAATTAATTGCCTTTAGCAGTTACTTACCAGCACTGGAACTAGATCTGGGTGCATTTCTGGGAGGAGCATGGTAGGAACCTTTCACCCCTTCTCTTCTTGTAGACTTTGCACAAGGGCATGGCAAAGTTGCAGTCCTTTCTTATTGGAAAGGAAAGGGGCAGATGTCTTTCTAGCTCAGAAGTAAAGTGATCAGTCAGCTTCAGATTGAACAGGAGCCGAATGCCAAAGAAAATCTAACCTTGGTGGACATGACAGAGTAGGATATTTTTGTAGTGTTAATTGGTTAGAAGAAGTCAACACTTGTCCTTTTTAAGGTCCCTTTCTCTTGGCACATGGATTTTACCAGCCAAAAATGAGACTTCTTTTTTTTTTTTTTTTTTTTTTTTGTGGTTCATTTTAGTTAGAGTATTTGCTTTTATTTTTGGACATATTTGTGTTTCCATAAGAGCTGAGTGAGACTGGGCTTCACTTCTTCTGCATGGCTTCTTCAGTAAGCATGTTTTGTAGTTAAGAAGTCCTAGGTGGCATGATTTTCACCCCTGAAATCAAATGAACATTTTTTTATGCTTAAGTAGAGGTACTCAGAAAATATAAGGGAAACAGAGTTCCCACAAGATCAAAGTAGACATTTTTATCACATATATGACTTACAGCATATGAATTTATATTCTTGGATCAAAATTAGCACAAAATGAGGAGAGAGAGAGACGTACACTTTAAGTCTGTGCATGCTTCTCCTATGTCTACATAATCGTGTTCCCTCTTACGGAGTTATGTGGCTCTTCTTCCTTTAAGTTCATGCAGCAGTTTATCTCCCTTGAGTATGTTATCTATTGTCATTTTTATTTGTGTTCAAGTATCTAATAGTTTTATTTTCTGCTGCTTCTGATCTGTTGCAAGCCTTCCTTTTTTTTCCCTTTTACTATGCACCTGTATTCCTTCCTCCTATTATCTGCAGCTTTCTGATGGGCCTGTGCATTCCTTCTCTTTTCTGCCTTTTCTTTCTTATCATGTTTATCATCTTCTTCTTGTTTGGTCAAACATTGTTTGGGATTAGCATTCAGTGTAAGAGAATCCATGATTTACGTATACAATGAAACCCCAGTAGAGAACTAGAGGTGGCAGTAGAAGGCCTGCTAGAAAAGGAGGGGTTGCAAGGTCCTCACCCATCTCTGGTGGGAGGAGGCTGTGGTAGGAAAAGGAATTACAAAAGCAAACTTCAGGTGCAGTTTTTCCTCAGAAAAATCAGTCCATGTTTTTTGTCCCTCATAATTATGAAGTTGTTGAATATGCCCCCATATGCATTTTATTACACAAATAAGAAGAGCAGGGTCTTGAAAATCAAAGTATCAGTTTGAATTAATAAGATTCCATTGCTGGCACAAAGTAAAGCTTTTTTTACTCATATAGAATACATAGCATATGTTGCAGTATATGAAAACTGGCCTATATGTTCTGAGAGGTACTGTATCGTAAGCTATAAGAAACTTGAGTCACTGAAATAACTATTTGGGACTCAGTGCAAGCAGTCAGCTGAGTAATACTGTTCAGACAAGGATGTATGAAAGGGGCTAAAGGCACTTCTCGCCTCTTCCCTTAAGCCATAGCAGCTGTCCAGTGTGCCTGTCCATGATGATGGAGTCTGAGTCCTATGGCAGTTGCACAGTTACCCCTTTTCTGACTGAACTGCACTTCAGTTATACTTGTTGAGATTTCTTCATCCGAGAGAAAAGTAATATGCATGGGTTACAAGGGGTTATTTAAGAATTTGATGCTCTAACTAGGGGAAAAAAGCACCTGTACTAAGTACTGGTCTAGTAAAATGCTTATGGACTACTAGAGCTATATCCAGTGGATTATAGGTCTGCAGGTGGGGTGTTTTATTAGTTATTTTTGCTGAGTGTTTTGAGATATGAATTGGGCTTCAGCTTACTTAACCCCATTTTGGAAGCTTTCATAGAGGCCATAGGGTGACATTGTTCTGAGAAACCTTAAAAGAAAATTGAATACATAGGTAATTCTAGAAAGTAGTTAAAACTAAGTGAGTGCAATTCTCATGGCTCTGTGTTAAAATATGACTAGTTAAATTCTCCATGAATTTGCTGGTCAAGATCTGACTGTTATGTTGGTGTAGAGTAATTTTTGTGTTTAACAGAATATATTACTTTCTTACTAATGGATTGTCAAGTAGACATCTTGATTAAGTGTTTTTAAACAGGTGATGCAGGGGAAGCAGAGGTACTTATTAGTTATGACTAACCTGGCTTTACTTTGAATTTGCAGTCCATTTCACAGTGCTTGCCAAAGAAAGGAGAGCAATTAGTCTTGCTTTCCTGTTTAAAACTGTGATTCACACCATAATGTATGCTGTGAGGTTAATAATTAGTATTGCAACATATAACTAATGTATGTCATTTATGAACAGGTAGATCAGTAATGCATCTAAGGTTCTCTTGAAGTTAAAGGAAAGACTGAAGAAATAAAATGGGTGTTTCTTCTACTACATACATTTATGTTAAGTAAATAGCTGTCACTGCCTGAAATTTTGGAAAGCTTGAAACACTGATATCCTCAAAGGCAAAGAATAAAGAGCATGAGAGACTATTTTACTATTCCATCAGAAAATAAGATGTAAAAATTCCCTCACAGTTTTGTGTTCATTTTTTTTTAGCCATTCATAGTTGATGTGAACTGTAGATTTTATGATCTGTTACATGGCAACGGTTCTGATGTTCCATTGTTTATAATATACTAAAATTAAAGTAAAGAAAAATAATATTCAGCTATGATAGAACTATTCCTTAAACAGTAAAGTAAATGAGAATTAGCTGCCATTGAATGCATGTTTTCAGAAACTTCTCTCAGTCTTTACAGATGTATCAACTGCAAGAAAATAACATTGAGTTTTATGGTCAGCTTAGAAGATTTTTTTATAAGAGTATTTGTATTATGTCATTGTTATTTATTATTGATTCTTATTTTATATGAAATTTTATATTTTTATGGTCAGCTTGGAATTTTTATAAGATATATTTGTATGCAGTGATACTATAATTATTTTCTGGGTTTTTTTTACATAGATGTTTATTTACGTTTATTTATTTGTACTATTTTATTTAACACAGTCCATTCATTGCTTCCTTGATTTTTTTTTAATAACTTTCTATAAGTTACATAGTCATAACATAACACATATAGCTTTTACAGCTATAAATGGTGCAAGCTTCTGAAAGAATTTTGATCGAGTTTGTGTTGAACATTACTTAAGGAAAAGTTGACTTTAATGCAGAAGCCCCTTAACTTATGAAGTTAATCAGAAATAAGAAATAGTAGCAGGACAAACGACAGCCCTAGCCTGTGAGTTTTTAAACCATTGACAGTTTCAATTTTTGACCAATATGTGGCAATAATGGAAAATCCTGTTTTTAGAAACAGATATAATCTCTTTTTTATGTTCTTTAAAAGAAACATGACACAGTATGATGTTTGTTACATTGTGTTTGATATTGTGGTTTTATTTTTAGGATAATTCGAAGATTTAAGCTTTTAAACCTGGTGCTTACAGAATTGGCTTTAAAAAAAAAGAAAGAAAAATGTACTTGAGTTAATGAACAGTTTTCTGAAACGCAGTGCTCAAACCGTAGTTAACTTTTTATGCCACACATTTAACTTAGCTTCCCTAATAATAAGGTGTGATGAGACAATTGACACAGTATGTGTTTCTCTACTGAATCTTCTTTAGTTCATGAATATAAAGTTTCATTTGGATTCTGATGTATGCATAATCCATTGAAGCTAGGATGAATTGTATGGCAACCCACAAACATACACAGAAACAAAAGTAAGCATTTACTCATACATCTATACTCAGGATATGGTGCTTACTTGTAATTCCTGGATGGCCAAAAAGAGGATAAATGCTAGATGTATTTTTCATGGGTGGGGAATAATAAAGATGATTAAATCAAAATAATTTTCCTACGTAAATCCTCTTCATGTGCATTAAGGCTTTTACATACCAATTTATTATGATTTTAATCTTAACTGTGATCAGAATAAGAGAAAACAGACAAAGAAAAAAGCATATTTGTTTTATTCAGGAAGACTGGAGTGGTACCTGTGACATCTTTAATTTGATGTGAAAAGTAGCAGCAAGCATCATAATTTATACCAACAAATATTTTTCCAGAACTCAAGCAAAAATAAAATAAATAGCTTTATGGATAGCTTCAGGGTTTCACTCAGAGTAGCAGTTTCTGCTGTTCCTTCCTGCTTCTTCTGTCAGCCTGGTTTGTATTTCTCATTAGAAACTGCCCTTTAAGATCAGTGGGGAATTTCCTGCAGTTTTGCAGTTATACCTAAATTTCCTGCTTGTCTTTTAATTTTTGTGCTGTGGCACAATCATGTGACTTGGAAGTTACAAGAAAACTTTCATCAGCAAGTGTTTATAATCTACCTAAGATAAAAAGTGCTAAGTTTAACATACCCAAGTCTCCGTATATAAAGATAGCACAATGGATTGTGCCCAGATGCACTCAAAATCCCATGGTAAATATAATAGCACAGTAAAGCAACTGAATGTCTTAAATTCAATGAAGTAACTAACTGGGGAGAGTGGCAACAGAGGAGGTCTGAGAGAGTCCAGTTTTTCAGGGGTCTGCTGAAATATTGGGTAGTCACTGAAACCAAAAGTAGTTTCTTTTATAGAGCATGCATGTACACAGATTTTGATGAACTAATAATTCTACAATAATTCAGAATTATAATTTCCTTTTTCCAAATGACATAAATGTGTAAATTCTATGCTTCCTTAATTAACTGCAGTAATCTGGTAGTAAGCATATGATATGCTAATTACTATTCCCAATTAATAATTATGCTAAAGCATTTTAAAGATCATTCACTTTTTAAAATTAAAATTGGAGATACATGTCTTTTCTGGAACAGTATTAAGTTGAATTCAACATCATCAAAGATGTATGCAGAGGAATCTCTCAAGAACGTTCAAGGAAAATCACCCATGTTAAGCAGAAGAACATAAACCAAACAGGTAATGACTGGGATTTGACTGCTTAGTCTCAGTTGTGACTAGGAGCAGGGTTCGTTTCACTGTTCACAGTACTAGCGACCCCCCTGCACTCCATACTACACCTCAGGTGAAGCTGGGCACTACTGTCTAGTCTACAGCTTATTTTCCCTGCCAAGGAAATTACTTAGTTCACTCCAGAGCAAAGTGGGGATAAAATTAACATGCAAGAAGTTGATCTAATTAGGCGATAATACATATAGGTCTTCCAGTGGACAGATGAACCCTGCTGTAACCTTTGGGTGTTTTCCTGAATCCGGGAGGTTTTTCTTGCAATTTAGTCTGATAAATCCGGTGGTGAGAAAATAAGGGAAAAGAGGAAAGAGGAAGAAGAATCAATTAATGGAAATATAGAGTTTCTGTGTTCTTGTTTTGTTGTACTTGATTCATTACTTTGGTGGCAAAACTAAAATAATGGTACTTCAAGAATTCTTCCTTTCCTTGCTCAGAGGAACAGGATAGCAATAATCGCCATGAGGAGTGATTCACTTCTAGTTTGTAGACCCCCTTTCACAATGTGATTCTACAAATAAGGGAAATTACAATGGCTTTTCTTGGCAGTACTGTACTATGTAAGGAACCATGCCAAAGTTGCCTATAGAATAAGTGCCAGAATTAAGATTTCTTTCCCCTTTGACTAATTTCTTAGACATGTTATGAAGCTCCTTAAAAGAATATCACACTGTTATTTCAGTATGATGTCTGTGGTATATGTAAACATGCAAGAAGGGGAAATAATTTCAGGTCTAAGAAGCAAGGTTTCCTTGACCAGAAGGCAATATACCCTACATTGGAATTCACTATCAGCAAGACTGTTGTATACAAAATCGAATTTGCTAAGCTGTCATTCCATATATGCAGTATCAGTCATCAGTTGACAGTGAACTATGAAATGTTCCAACTGGAATTTGAGATTTGCCAACTCTATTTAAGCACATTCCAGGTAAAAAAGATGAAGCTATTTTCATCTAAGAAAATAAGGTAAAGGTGTTAAGGATATACTAGTTAAAAATGGCAGACTCAGCTGCTCTGATCTGCCTTTTCAGCTCTATCAGTAATTGGAGTGGTTCAGTGTCAAAAGATTATAATTCACAAATTGACCATTGTGGTCAGATATTCTCCTGTGACATTTATGATTACAGCTATATAGGTTAAAAGAAAAAAAAAAAAAAAGTGGAGTTCAGTTTATGTTTACCAAGAACAAATATTTCAAGATTAAAGAGTATACAGTAGGATAAAGAACGCTCCAAAGCTTTTTCTCCCTTTTGTCCTTCCATGCTTTTTAAATGATGTTGGCTCATAATTTTGTGATATTGTAACAATGGGGTATTAACATCACATTATTTTTTTAAATTGTATGGTTGGTTTTGCTAGGAATAAGCAATAAGCCCTCTTACTGCTATTTTTAATTTAATGCAAAACTTCCCCCCACCCCTTCTCTCTTGTCAGTATATTTTGCTGAAAAAAAATACTAGTAATTGTCTTAAAAGTTGTTAAACACAGTGCATCTGGAGATGCATACCTTACATTTTGGATGTTTTCTAATTACTTTTATTCCCCTAAAACAGCAAATGAACATTGGCCTTCTGTAAAGAGCAGGTTAAGTTATATTTATGTTATGTACTAGTTTAAAGCTTAACATGTCATTGGTTTAGAATCTAGAGGTGATTTTTGTTAACTGAAGTTCTTTCATTTCCTTAACACTGATTGGGCCAACTAATTCTAAGCAAGCAGAACTTGTACCCCATCCATCTTTATTGTACCTGGTAATAAAGAACCCTCTAGGCTTGACATATTGTCATGACAATTATTCTCAACACATTATATAGCAGTTGTATCTGTCAGCCCATGCAGTACAGAATATTTTAACTGGCAGTCTTCCAAGAGTGAACATTAATCTTAGCATTTCTTCTTACAGTCCCTAATCAAGATATTCCAGGGGTGATTGCACTAACATTGTTTGAAGACTACATCTACTGGACAGATGGGAAAACCAAATCACTCAGCCGTGCCCACAAAACCTCTGGATCAGACAGACTATCACTGATTAACTCATGGCATACGATAACAGACATCCAGGTGTATCATTCTTATAGGCAACCTGATGGTAATTATTCTGTCTATGCTTTCTGTACAGGACATTGATGTATTTCACTTAGTAGCCAGTTGCTGAGTTAATGGAAGCTCATTTATCTGCACAGATTTATTTTTATTTCTGTTTTATTTCAAATTGTGGAAGTTTTCAAATTAGCATTTTTAAACATAAATCTGTGATTAATGTTGCAAGTATATCTGGTAATAAATAGATGTGATATATCTTGTTCAGTGGCGAGATACCAGTTTGGGTGTTTAAAAATTAACCCAGATACTGACTGGAAGTACAAAACTGTTAAGCTGCATTACAGTCCAAATTACCAGTTATCAAGATGGGAACAGTGTGTTATGAAAATATTTAACCTTATTATTTGAAAAGTAAGAGAGTGTTAATAATGGAGAAGAATACTGTTATTTAGAAACTTTTTGGACTGAGGGAATGTCAGAGAATGTAGGTGTTAAGATTGTGTCTGATCTGATGTCCCTGTATTTGAATTGTAACTGAATACAATTTGGCACTTGACCTAGATAAGCTAATCTTTTGTCTCATTATTAAAAAAAAAAACAAACCTGTAGTGCTTTTTCCTTCCTCTCCTTCTTTCAGTATTGAATCTAAATCTGTAGTAATAATTAATTTTTGCATACAACAGAGAATAGCTTAAAGGCAAAAGGAAAAGTTTGCTTCTTATTGGTTTTTGATTTGAGACATTCAGTTGTAAAAATAGTATGTGTAATATATTTTTCTTCTTTTATAAAGCAGATACCCTGAAGTATATGGAAATAATAGGCTCTCATATTCTTTTCCTATCTGTCCACAGTAACCAAGCATCTGTGTACACTAAACAATGGTGGTTGCAGTCATTTATGCCTTCTAGCCCCTAACAAGATGTATACTTGTGCCTGTCCTACTAACTTTTACCTTGCTGCAGATAACAAGACGTGCTTGTCAAACTGCACTGCCAGTCAGGTAAGCGCGTACATATGGGGGAATGGGGAGTGGGGATTATATTTTACTGTGTTTCCACCTGCTTTTAAATAATGAATGCTGGTACCCATGAAATCTGGAAGCATCAGTCAAAGGAGTTGAAGACTAGGTAACTCACAGGTACATTTAAAGCATTTCGTCTTCAAGGCTATTAGTTGAAAATAGACTTGCAAATGCCTCTTTTCCAGACAATGCAGAACTTGTTCTCTCTCAAATGTGGATGTTTCTGCCAGTCACTAGAACAAATACAGCTACTAAACCCATAAAAAATGCTTTGAAAAAACATTCGTATAAAATATGAAACATAAAAATACAAAGTGTATATAACAATGATACGAAGTGTATTTAAAAATTATTTGGGAGTATTCATGCATGAACGAACTTCATAGTAATGCAAGAAAACAAGCTCAGTCCAGTTAGCTATGTAGGTAAATGATAGGATTACATTAAAAACAATCCAGAGCTGAAATGGAAATGGTAGAATATGCAATTAATTAACAATTACATCAATTAAAACATTGATTTCTTTATGGAAAGTGGATTTCCTAGTACTTTAAATAAATATTTGATGATTTTTTTCTTAAAATATAAAGTAAATTAAGTAGAGCATACTGATTTCTTGTAAGAGAACCACTTTGATAAAAGTTTTTGGACTCTGCTACCCAGACAATTAATTGGTTGATTTTAATACTACGTATGGCCTTTAAAAACTTTCTAGTAGCCCAGCTTTTCTAGTAGTCCACTTTTATTATATGTATGCAAATGACCTCTTACAACGTTCTACATCGTGATGCATTTTGTCTGTACTCATTAAGGAAAGGGTTTTACTATTAATTTTTAGGGAACAGTGGTCATCTTAATAAATGATGTACAGTTTCATTCAAGTAATATTGTTATTTAAGAAACCTTCCCACTGTCTTCCTCTGTTCCCTTAAGGTACTGTTTGGTGTGATTTTATTATGTTCATCGTATCTGTTCTGTTTCAATTGTCTGCTTGTTACTTCCTGTTAAGTGATGAACAAAAAGAAAGCATAAAACACTTGTAAAATGAGGAATTTCTTACTTATTCCCTCATATCTAGCTTTTCAAATTTGTTTGGTTAAAAAAAAAAAAAACAGGACTCTCTTGATTTTTTTCTTTTTTAAATTTTCTGTAAATAGCACTGGAAGCTTTTTCCACAGTGAATTTATATGCTAACAGTTGATTGAATGGCTCTATTCCTTTCTAAATAATTCATTGGTAGTCTGAATTGAAGAACAGCATCACATCTTGGATCCTCCAGAAGCAATATTTTATCACTTGTGAATTCCATAGGAGGGAGAGCAGGGTTAAATAGAAGAAGCTGCTTCAGACAGACACTTACAAGCTGACATTGGTTATTAGTCATTTTATTCCAATTTTGAAATCTGTTTGATAATTCATCAATCTGATGGCATCAGATGCAAAGATCAGTGGCAAAAATATACTTTGCTACTTAAAATTTTCAGATGATGCTGTAAAATCAATAGCTGTTCCTATGAAGTAATCACTCTTGACAACACACCCACTGTTAGTGGTTTCTGATGAAAAGGAGTTGGGTGGCTGATACACTGGTCTTGCACATCTACAGACTTTCAGCCGTCTTTTGATGGCTAATCTGATATGAGAAATTGTTTAGTATGAAACGCATCAGATTCTAGAACACTAAAACTCAGGCCATTCCAGGCACACCCATATGACTCTGACCCCTGATTTTGCAAAATGTCTGGCTTCCCAGTTTAGAAGGGAATGCAAGCATTTTCATGCAGAGCATAATAGCATCTCAGACTTAGTACCCATTTCATGGAATTAAATTCATAATGTCATTTTAACAGCCTGAAGTCCCTTTTGGTGAGCAGAGCGAGGCTGGCATCTTAAAACAGTTAAGCAGCAGGGAGGGTACACTAGCAAGTAGAAAATACTAAGAATGAGTACTGTCTGAGTTTCTGTTTGTCTCCTACATTTGGAGGCCTTCTGCTGAGCTGCTCTGATATGCATACCTTTGTGGATCAGCTTAACAGTTTAGAATAGCTGCCTTTCAAACCCAACCTGTTATACAGCATCTCCCTCAGGGTGGTACAAGAATGATGCAGCTCCAGCTCTAGGTCCTACTACATAAATGTCCATGAAACCCTGAATTTTCTTGGCAGAAAAGATAAAACTAAGCTAATGCACCAAATTTAAGATACCTTTTAAATGCACCTTTATTGAATAATCAATTATTTTTAAAATGTGGAACAAATGAAAAAATTATGCCTAGTCACAGAAAATAAAATGTCTTGCACTTCTAAACTTGTTGGTTTCCTTCCATTCTGTGCTCATACAGACACCAGGTAGGAAACACAACATATCTTAAAAGCTGCTGATAACCCATCCAGATTTTTCTCCCTAGCATTAGCCACATAATGAACTCCGGTTTTAGGTTTAGCCCTAGAAGATTGCATCAATTAATTTTTACTCTTTGTTTTGTTTGCATTCCTCTTTCAGTCAGAACAAAGGTACAGTGTTGCCTGAGCTCAGAGTAAAGTCACTGCCAAGGTTTTACAAAGGATTTTTTTATCCTTTTGAAAGGTTGGAAGGCCTCACTTCTGGTTTTCTCATTTAATTCAAACAACATAAGCAAGACTGTATACAAGTACAACACTGCATGTTAAGGCACTTTTCTGTAATTGTGGGTGTTTTGGTTTATCTGGAAAAATGATATTAAGTCTGCTTCAGCAGCCTACAAAGGCTGTTTAAGAATTGAAGTGGTTGTTTTGAATAAGATCTTAAAGAATCAAATCATAGAATGCACCAAAATGCAATGAGTGGTTTATATCAGGGGCACTATAAGTCAATGTAGCAATGTCATTGAAACTATAATGATGTGTGTCAGTGGAAGTCTCAGTGCAAAACATCTCCAAAAAGAGAATATTTAAAAAATAAGTTTTATAAAATTAACAGCCAGAGTTGGTTAATGGAACAATGATTTAAGCAGTGAATGTAATTTTTCCAAAACTGTATTTTTTTGTTTAAAAACAAATAAATAAATATTCATATAAAGCTTTTCTTCCTTCTTTTCTTCCTTTTACAGTTCCGCTGCAAAACTGACAAATGCATTCCATTCTGGTGGAAATGTGACACTGTTGATGACTGTGGAGATGGCTCTGATGAGCCTGAGGAATGCCGTAAGTGCATTCTGAATTTGGAACCCAGTTTTGTTAGTAGAGTCCAAATCAAATGCAATGCTTTATAGATGCTAGGAAGAGGACTTTTTTTGAATGCTTTTGTTTGCAGTGCTGTTTTCTTTTCCTTGGTCTCTGTCAAATTTACAAAGGGTGCAGGCTCTTGTTTTTCAGCCTGTAAAAGATTTTCATTAACTCATGTCTACTAAGGGTCCTTTAAGGTCTTTGGAAAATCATAAGAACATGGTTTTCATGTTTTAAACCTTTACTTGATCCCAGTTACATTTTTGCTAAAGATTTTTATTTCAAAGCTATGTTCTGAGGTTTATATATATGACGATATGAGGTTTATATATATATGATTTTTATATATAAATACAAAATTCTGTCAGGTTCATTTGGTTTATTTTTGTATATAATAGACATGGAATTCTAATCTCATTTGCTTATGTTTCACTGCAATTATACAAGTTTTGCTACACAGTATTATTTAGTGCAATTTTCTGAACAACAGCAATATTCTCCATGCGATTCCTATGATGTGATTCTGTGTATTTTTCACAATATGTTTTATATAAGCATTTTTATTTTATAGTTTTATAAATATTGTCAAAGGAAAGCTTGGAGAGCTAAATCTCACCCCTCCAGTATGAACAATTTTATGCAATGAACGTTTTTCATGCATCCTGTGTAACTTTGACACACTATCCTGAAGGTGATGCAGATACAGCATATTTCTCTATAGCCTCCCATGGTCCAAAGTGTAGGTTACTGTAGTGTTCCCCCATTGAATAGTACCCCCATAGACAATTGGAGGTCAATTATGATGACGTTTTCAGCATCCCAAAGGATGATTGCTGTGATGGTAGCTGACTGCAAATTTACTTGTTAGAAAAGTACCTTTCTAGTGTACTGGATTCTTAAACAATAATATCTGTTGATGATGCTATTTTTCAGTCACTGACCTGTCACCAGTCACTGACTAATACTATTATATGAATCTACATAAATCAAAAGATTCTTACCTTCTTCCCTTAAGTTTATATGCTGTACTGTGTGTTCCATAATCTTCAAGTTAAGTAACAGTTATTTTAATTTTTTTGTATTGCAACCCTCACCCGTATTTTTACAATTTTATAATTAGTACTCTTTTTCTGTTGCAGAGGCCTTTGAAGCAACCTTTAACATATCTAATCATTCTACATAAGATTACATTTTAAGCTACACTATGTTTATGTAAAATATTACTATAGAGGTGCATAATTGCTCATTCACTCAATGACAGTGACCATGAGAAAGAACAATGTTAGACCTTTCATGAGAAATAGAATTAGAGTGGGATAATGAGTTTCTTAAATGCAGGCTTGAGGTCAAGTGTTTAGAACCTAACTTGCAAGTCTTTGTTGAGCTAATAGTAAGCATCAACCTGTAGAGGGTTGCACTCTGTATCATTAGTAAGGTATAACTACAGTTATGCAAATTTAAATTCTCAGACTTTGAAATAAATTTTGTAATAGTATACGTACATTTTAGTTACTACTATCTACTCAGATTGAGATTATATAGGCAAATACAAAGGTTTATAAATTCTTTTGGTTAGACCATAGAGGAAGAACAACACTGTTGATACTTTAACCATTCCTCTGATAGTATTCGTAAGCAGTTTTTGTTTTTCTCAGCTGAATTCAGATGTCAGCCAGGACGTTTTCAGTGTGGAACTGGACTTTGTGCTCTTCCAGCCTTTATCTGTGATGGAGAGAATGATTGTGGGGACAATTCTGATGAACTGAACTGTGGTAGGTGATTATATACATTGTAGACTTCAGACACATGCTAAACTGATTTAAATGCCATGCTTTAAATTCTGTCAAGAAACTATATTTTTATCTGTCAAAAAACTACTTTTACCTTTTATTTTTTAAATCTTTTAATCTTTAACTTTTAATCTTTTTAACTTGTTATTTTTATTCTTTTAACTTACAGACACACATGTGTGTCTGTCAGGTCAGTTCAAGTGCACGAAGAATCAGAAGTGTATTCCAATAAATCTGAGATGCAATGGACAGGATGACTGTGGTGATGAAGAAGATGAAAGAGACTGTCGTAAGTTATGTTTAGAGAATTTTGCTCTGACAGCTGTAGGTAGTTTTAAACAAGGAACTAAAGTAAAATATGTGAAATATTGTATATGTCCTCTATGTAAAATAATTTGAGTCTCATGGAAAACAGTTAATTCACGGGGTGGATTGATGTACAACACTTCATATACAAGAGAACAAACTAAAATGTCATATATTAACTTCAGGTTTTAAAGTCATTGCAAAGAAGAGGGTTGTGTAAACAATGCCAAGCATTTAATTGGGTTTCTGACTTAGGCTGAAACATCCATTTTACTCTTAAGCACCTCACAAATTACTCACCTCCTTGAGGCTTTCATCTGCCATGCCTGCAGCAATGCTTTTCAATGGAAAAAGATATTTTTCTGCATCTTTTATTGGAAAATAAGTAGCTCCATAGCTCATTCTACATGGAGTTTAATGGAGTTTTCTACCTTTTCTATTCCCTTTCCTCTGGGGAATTCTTCATTAATTTGCCTATGTAACTTGATTTCCATCTACTCAGCTTTTAATACATCTTACTTTTCATAAATTCATTTTCACTCCATATTTCTTAGATAGAAATAGAGAAAATCTTTTCAGATTTAAAATGGAAATGTATTGAATAGCTTGTGTCTTTGATCATTTTGTAACTAAAATGATGGTGTTCTCTTGAAATACATCTCTGTCCTTCGCTCAGTTCATTATTCAGATCTACTGCTGATCTAAGGTGCTTATTTCTGTTTTCTGAATTAGGTTTCTCAAGGTTTGCATATGCTGCATTTCTGCAAAGAACATGGCCTTCTCCAAGGGAAGGGTTGCTAAGGACACAAAAGCTTTGTTGATGGTCATGTTTAATGGCCATCTTCCAAACAGCTCAGCAGAGCTGTAGCCTCTGACAGACAGTATTATATGTTGGTTTGCATGTTATGTTTCTTTAAAAACTGATTAAGTGGGGTCATGTGAACTCTTGTGGAAGATAGGGGAGATTGCTCTTTTCCTTATAAAAAACTACACATGGTATATGGAAGGTTCCCAAAACCTTGAGGTGAAGCTGACAGAAATTAAATCAGAGCAGCGGAGTCTGCAGCACAACAGCACTCAGGGACTGTGGGAGAGATAGGGTCAGGATCAGCGGTGATGGAGTTGAAAACTTCCTAGGGATTAGTGGGGATATAGGACAGTCTGCTGTGACATAAAGCAAGCTTTTGAATTGTCTGAAACTCAGCCATCAGCCCACCTGCAAAGACACAGTGGGGAGTGGGGGAGGTTAATTATATTCATTTTTTATTTCTGTTCTGTCTTACCTAGACTTTATTAGCTTCTCTCTTAAGAAAGTTAGGTGTGCTTGTTCATATCTTAATAAAACCTTGCTTGTGGCTTCTGAAAACGCTTCAGAAGCTTTTGGGGAGATTGCAAAAAGGGAAGGTTTTAAGTAGGTCTACCACAAAGTTCATATTGACTTGGGCTTCTGTCACAAGATGGATAACATATGAGATTATCTATTTCATTCTCATTTCATTGAACTAGGATTCATAAGATACAGACCGTTTTTTCAGCTCTACCACTGTTTCATTTTATATATCAAGTGACCTTGAAAAAGTCACATTTCATACTTAAGCCTTTCCATATGTAAAATGGAGGTAATTATGCTGGTCTTCCTTGTAAAGCACTTTGAAATCCCCTGGTGAGGTGTCCCAGCTGAGAATCAGTACTATTTTTTATAAGTACAGTTAGCAGCATAGACAAGTCTAAATGCTTTTTAATTCCAGCACTGTAAATTTATGTATGGAAATGTGACACTGAAAGAAATAATACACCAACTTTTAATAAACCTAAAATTTTTCATCTTGCCAAACCCAAGAAATGAGAATGATGGTATCAAGAACAAATTGCTTTTCAACAGGGATAGGAAAGTTTGTTAAAAACCTTATGGAGTTCCCTAGGTAAAAGGGGGACAAACATTCATGTGGGAAAACATTATCAGAGAATAGATCATACTGTTTTCCACCCATGTTCAATTCAGTTTAGAACAATTTGGAGGTTCTCATACCTATGCTTATCTCTAAAGAAATCCATATGCAACTGATCACAAATAGCTTGCTCGCAGTCCAGACCAGATATATGTCCTTTATTTGTCTTGCCTCTATACTTTCACTTATAAGAGTTTAAGAATTAGTAAGATCTGGTATATATGCTTGTGAGGGAGTCGATCTAGAATCATGTGAGTACATTGAGGTTCTTTGTTGTTGTCAGGTGGCTGTTCTACAGTTAAAGCAGTTAAGCTTTAACTTAAAGCATCCTGAAAGAATAGGTTGAAGGTTAGCTGCATCTTTGCATCTTTATCTTGCTGTAGGATTAATTCAAAAAATTGTTCTGCTAAACTGATAAAGTGACATAATTGTCAAAATTTTCTCACCATTTAACCATGGCCTCTTTTAACAGAGAACACAGAATTTCACCAAAACTGTATATAATTTTTATTACCTTTTTGATCAAAACATTGAGAGATGCCGTAGTCCTTCAAACTGACTTTCAGAACTGATAACTGGTGTTTTAGGAAGTTAGGAAAAAAAAAAACTCTGACTGCTTTTAACTAGTGTGGTTTGATTGTATCAATGTTAAGTCTATTTGTTGTTAAAAGAATATCACAATAGACGATTTGTTTATTAGATTCGTTTGATCTTACTCTCACATATATACATAATATATAAAAAGAAGACAAAATTATAAACAATATAAACCTGAATGCTGTTTTCTTACAAATGTTACATAAGTGATGCTAGAGATACCCAATTTCTGAATTTTGAATCCTTAATATTTTTTCCTTTAAAAGAAATATTTTAAATATTAGCAGAAATTTCTAGTTTTAATTTGGAATTCTTTTATTTAAAGCTGAAAACAGTTGTTCTCCAGACCATTTCCAGTGTAAAACAACAAAACACTGCATTTCTAAACTGTGGGTATGTGATGAAGACCCAGACTGTGCTGATGGATCAGATGAAGCTAACTGTGGTGAGTATGCCAGTGGTTTTGAATACATTACTGTAGCTTGGCATTTTTGAAAAAAGTAGCAAAAGGAAATAATCATTTCACTTAATATGTCCTCTTTCAATGTATGATAATACCTATCTGATATGATAGCTGTCTCTGGCTCATACAGTTCTTGTTGAATGGTAATCTTTATGTGAGTAGTCTATAAACTTCATATTATACTACTAGTTTGTTGGCAGGAGCTGTAAATTAGTCTCTCATTTGGAAAATAGTGACATTCTTGATTTTTCTCACAGTATTATCCAGTTTCTGTCAATTTATCCTGCATACTTTGTTGCTGCTGAGTTCATAAATAGTGAAAAAATTAATAATTTGCAGATTGTGTTAGTTAAGACTGGCTGGGCAGAAAGGTCCAGAGCAGATTCCAACTTGACATGACCAACTTCTGCTTCTCTCTGTGAGCTCCAGGTTGTTATGAGCTCTAACAAAACTCCACAAACTTTGCATCCCCATAGGACTTCTCTAAGAACCCCTGATACTTATTAAACTTCTGTACTTAAATTGGATAGTTTGAGGAGGCAGATCCTCTACAGAGAAGATCAAGAGTTGCACCATTACCAAACCAAACCCTAATTTCTGTCAGATTTTACACAATATCCAGAACCACAGTGTTCTACCCTACTGAGGCAGATTTTTAAAACATAAATACTGGCTTTGAATCCAAGAATTTCTTTCACTGCTTTTTTGAAGATTCATTATTGCATCACAAATATAACTACAGTTTTCTCATTGACAGAAGAGATGGATTGTTTATATTTCTACAGAAACAGTTAAAATTATTTTCTTAAGTCAATACGCCTAGAAAGTTGAAAATCTGAGCAGTTTTCGCATTGGTTTGTACGTGATATTTTATTGTATAAATCTAGTATGCTAGTCTTCATCACCTGCAAAAAAACAGATCACACTGTATATTAGTAGTAGTACTAGTGGTTCTCAGTCATTGCTTGCATTGTTGGAAAGTCAGCTTTTTTTGTTGGAAATGAAAGAAAATAATAAATATAAATAGTCCACCTGGAATGGATTAGAGATAATCAGAGTCAGAATAAGTGGATCAGTATTGTTGGAACATCACTGAACATGGATGTCAATGCAAGTCACACACTCACCAAGTGCAGAAAAACTTGCGGAAATTTCAAGACAGGACTATAAAGGAAAAGATGGGAAAATGTTCTGAGATGGAAGAGAACAAGAAAAACAGTTGTACAGAACATTCAAAGCTCTCACCATTATTTACCCACGCATCAATAAATGGTTTGATGAAACACATTAGTCTGGGCAAGTTTATGCTGCCTCTGGGACAACAGAGTAACAAAATTCCAGGCTGTAATCAAGAACAAAGCACTGAGGGACAGCCAAATTTCCATGGATATGTTTCAAGCAATTGACACAAGCACGTATATTAAAATGTTGGAGTTGGTAAATATGCCTAGGAAATTGAACTCTTCTTCAACACTGAAAATCCAAGACCATTTGAATTGTCAAGGGGAAACTAATCATATCAGCTGGAGGGAAGTTACAGTCCAATAAATCATTTGGCTTGAAGAAACAGTGAAGGCAAATGAGATGAACCTTTGTCATAAAGACTCTTTATATTCTTTTCTCAACTATTATAGAACTCCCCCCGCACTGCTCACCTTCAGATCCACTTCATAGGTGCTTTCTCCTGCACTGTCCACCATCACCTTGATCTCCAACATGCTGTTTCTTTCCAATTTGGACAGCATTGCAAGCTTCCAAACCGAGCATTCGTATTTTGAGTGATCCATGCAAACCTAACTGATACAACACAAAGGGTCTTAAAATAATTAATCTAATAGTATCCTAAGACACAATGTTTAAAATCAAGAAGGAAAGTAACCCAAAACTAGTGCTGAACAGGAAAAATTGTATTTATAATAGGTACTTCACTGTGATTCATCATTTTAGCCAGTAGAAAGAATAATGTCCAAATTACTCGAACAATTAAATAATATAGAGGTGCAATGCATGCAATCCCAAGTTAAATAGGTTTTTTCAGTCACAATATATAAGCTGGTTATGCTGGTTCATATCTAATACTCATCTTGCCTTTTATTCTGTCTCTGGCAGTGACTGAAAAGCTAGTATCTAGGGAAAAATATGCAAGCAAAGCAGGCCTGTAACGAAACTTCCCTGGGATACTCTTCCAGCCTCTAACAATTTGAGAATCAGAGATATTGTGAGTCAAATATATCTCTATGCAATAACCCTTGATGGATTTTAGTCTCTTTTAACCTTTGTAAAGGTCTCACAACATAGTGCAACAAAGAGTTCTACAGCTTAATTACACGCCTCCCTGAAAAAACACCTCCATTTTTATTTTAAATCTGATAGCTGCATATAATGCTCTTAGTTTTTGTGTTGGAGGAGACAGAACAATTTATCCATATTCACAATCTCTTTGCCAAACACAGCTATGTGCACATAGAACAACTAAGCCTTGTCAAGAACAGGGTGGGTTTAATCACATTTTAAAGTTTTCCATAATTTTAGTGTTTGAAATGTTTAAATGACCTTATTATAGCAGTATTTTTAATATAGTTTGGCTTCTGTGTTGTGTTTGTTTTTGGTTTTTTTTTTCTTTTCAAATTAAAGATGGTTATTTTTATGAACAAAGTTTGATAGAATTAAATTCTGAGGTGCAAGATGAGTATAATAAAGATCTGCATAAGTTGATGCTAATACTAACTTGTTACTGTTTATAGTTCATTTCTAAAATGCTTACAATGCAAAACTTGTATAAAGGGTAATCTCTTTGCTTAAGTGCTGCAGTCATATATATTTTGCTTAGTCAATGTCTGCTACAGTGTGTTATTGGAGATATTATATTTAGTAAAATTGTTAGAAGTAGTCTGAACATATTTAGTCTTCTGCAGTTACTTTCCGACTCAGAAAATTAAAGTAGAATTCAGAAATGTATGTTTATTAATGAGTATATGGTATTTTTCAAAGAACAGTAGGTAGAGTTAATTCATGCTTTCTGTCCGGGCAATTAAAAGAAGCCATTAGATTATGGTAATCCTTGCTTGCAACTTTAATACTTCACATCAGAAAAGGCCCTGTTTGAGTTAGAATCTGAAGAAAGCTGTATGTGGTCTTGGAAAGTTATTATAATCTGCTTTAAAGGTTATATGTATTTCAGGTCTTTATTAGCATAATGTGTCAATATTAGTATGACTGCTTTCAGCTTCCTCACTTTTTTAATATTAATTTTATTTTTAGCCTAAAGAGTCAAAATTGGGTTTTTTTTTTCTGATGATGAAGAATATGTTTTTTGAGACATTTGAAGGATGCATTATATAAACTTAAACTTCCTTCAACAGGCTTATAATTTCCTAAATCCAGCATCAGTGACAGCCTGCCGAGCTCCAGAAGAGCTAGTGATCAAAAGCGAGTTTCTTTTCATTTTGGTTTTTATCCCTCTCAGGGACTCACACACGTACACACAAATGCACAAACATACACATATGTGGAATTAAAATCCCCAAATGGCAAGGTAGTGTGATTAGTGACTAAATAGTGTTTTAACTCATAGGGATTGATATTTAAATCAAAATGCTTTTAGGGTGCATATGTAATATTTTGGGTTTTGTTTTGTTTTGTTTTCCATTTAAGCCTTCATCCTATTTGCTTAGTGTTCATTTAGAATTATTTCTAAAATAAAATCCTAGTTTGGTACGCACAAAAGACGAACCCCAAGCAACCAGCAGCTACCTCAGGCGGTCACACAAATTTGAGAAGGGGCCTTTGCCTGTTACAATAGATCAATGAATCTCCTAATAATAATTTGAAGAGAGAAATATGAAAATTCAGTTATCAGTACTTATTTCTTTTCCTTTGTACCATTCATATCTGAACTTTCATGTTTTAAGGTGGTCTCATTTTGAGAAAAATTGAAAGCAATTTAGTGTCGAAGACAGCAATGTCAAAATGTATGTGTGTGCCCATGTGGGCTTTTCAGGGTTTCACAATTCAAAAAAATAAGGTCTTGCACTATTTCCTTTGAGTTAAGTAAATCAGTCTTTCTCAAAGATCAGATATTTATTAGACAACTTTCCCAAATCTTCCTCTTTGTTGTATCTTAGTTCTAGTATCCTAGTGTTTTCCTTGGCTGTCATTAAAGTGAAGAAGGAAATACAAGAGAAGCAAATCTGGTTTGTAAGACATTGTCAAGTGTAAGTTGCTACGAGACATCAGTCAATCCAAAGGAGGAATAAAGCTTTAAGATTTGTGAAGAAGAGAGAGCCTTAAAAACATGCAAAATATTTTGTGTAAAAAAATAACCAAATATTCCTTTGTGTTTGGTAAAAATAAAGACTAGAAAGATTTATATTCAAGTGGTAATCATAAGGTTAGACTACACTTGGATAAATTAAAAAAAAACAACAACCTTTCTTCACAAATGTAGAGAGGCAATGCTAGAAAACGGATTTAGCATCCTTGAGAACTAGGTAATTCTTTATGAAGAATGAGAAAAGATATATTGCATGTTCTCTTCAACCTAGCAGGTAGCTGAAATGAAGGGATGTCATCTCTGGCTTATGTGTATTACTGATTAGATCTTGGTATTTCTGTTGAATGTCGGAGAATAAATAGAACATAATCTGTCGTTAGTCTTTAGGACCCATTTTGTGGGCAGATATCTTAATGGGAGATTGTAGACTTTACTAGAAGTACTTTAATAAATATAGGATGGATTTCTGGTGATCTTTTGCAAAGCTAAAGATACAAAATATCAGAGTGTCTTTTTTTTTTTTTTTTTTTTGGGGGGGTGGTGGTGGTGGGTATTTTAATGTTTTGTAATGTTAAATATTCTTTAAGTGCTTGCCAGTGCAAGTATTTGAAACGTCACGATTTAAATGTCATAGACTGTCATCTTGAGAAACATTGTAGAAAACATTATTTTGGGAGAAAACTACTTACAGTCATGATATTGGCAGAGAATAAGAAACAAATGCAGAAGTCAGTATTGTAATTAACAAATTTTTGAGTGTACACAACTCAGCTGCATCACCATTTACCTCCACGTTCTTGATATTCAAATGTAGTTTTGATTTATCAGTATAATTCCAGAACCATACCTAAAACAAAGCACAAAAAGCAGCAGTTTGCACTGTAGCATCAAATCTAATATCTCTAATTTGTGGTCCTTTCCGTTTCACAGGCAGAGAAAGAAGGTTGATTTAAGCTAGTGTTTCAGTCCTCCTTCATTGTGTCAGTTATTAGAATTCATTGAGTTGTCATGATAGCAGTATGAAGTCTGAACTGACATGCTATGAAATAGCATAATGGAAATTTAAAAAAATTCTATTGAAATATCATCACAGTGACATGTAATTTTAAACATGTCATTGAGGCTTTTACAAAGCAAACTTTTTTTTTTTTTTCCAAAGAAAATGTCACTGATGACTTTTTAAATTACTTGATTTCATCTCAGTCCTTAAAACCTGAAAGAATTACTCAAGAAATAAAAAATATAAATAAAACATAGAGGCAGCTCCTTCCTCCTGGAGGAGTTCAGGATGTTCGTGCATATCCAAGAGACTTTGCCTACAGTGCTACTCTGTAAACAGGAAAGCTCACTGAAAATTTACTGCATGAAGAAAATTAATCTCAGTTTAGTGTTATATCCTTTAAAATGTTTTACTTTGTGTAAGTAGACTTCCAATCCAAGACATCAGAACGTGAAAATGTAAATAAAAATGCAAAGTTTTCTGTCAGGTATGATTAGTCTTAAATCATTATATGCAAACATAACTTTTGAGAAATATATATTTTGTACATTTTCAAATAAATACTTGTGGTTTACTGTGATCTGATCTTTTGTAAAGTAATCTTACAGATAAATTCAAGGAAAAGTCAATGTAGTTTTTGAGATTCAGTGCAATAATACCCTCTCCTCAAACTACTTTGTGATCACTTTTGATTTTCATATTTTTTACTTTAAATGACAGTGTATACAGTCCATATTTTAATTTTATAATCAAATTTATGAGCATATCTCTTTTGGTATGAATGAATAAATAGAATCTTAAAGAACATGGTATGAGAAATAAATTATTTCTGAAAGTAACATTTCAAGTGTTATGGTTGCTCCTTCGTAAAGGTATCTAGAAATGTTGTCATGTCACTGTTTAGGAGCAATCTTTCCCATTTGGACTCTTTGTCTGCAATGATGTAAATGATATTCATCTTAATTACAGATAAAAAAACTTGTGGGCCTCATGAATTCCAGTGCAAAAACAACAACTGTATTCCAGATCATTGGAGATGTGACAGCCAAAACGATTGTGGTGATAATTCTGATGAAGAACACTGTAGTAAGTAACTTCTAACTCAGTACATGTTATAAGGAGTGGAGTCAATTTAACAACGTGTAAGAGGAAACTTTTCAATTTTGATAAACTAAACTGCACATGTATGTGTTTTTACAATGCCATCTGATCCACTGAAAATCAGTTGACCAGAATCGAAAATGTCCCTTGCTGAAATTCTTCAATTTTATTCATTCTTATAAAGAGCTGTAATTCTCTATCAGGTATGCAAAAATGCCTGACCTATGACTTCTCAATAATCTGATGAATTCAAAAGAAATATTACAATTAGTTTACCTTTGTCAATAAGTTACATATCGCACCTCTTATCTCTAGAAAAGGATCATAAAAACTGCACAGTGATAAAGTGATAAACATTTGTTAACAATAAAGTTTCATTGAACTCTACCTGCCCATTATATTCGTTATATACCCGAGATTATTTGCCTTGTTTTGTATCCTGAGAAGTCCATTTCTGTAATACTTAATGCCATTAAGAAGTAGATGTTATTCAAAGTAGCTCAGTTAGCCTAGTTCTCTCCTACCTATGAGGAACCTGAATGCCTAACAAATTTCTGTAATACCACTTCAAGTGAGTTAATTTAGAACTGCTTCTCAGGAAGAAATGACAAATTCTTAATGGTTTTATCTCATAATCATTGTCTTTATAAAATATTTCAAGAGGGACATTACACAAATAGTTCTGAAGTGCTTTCTCTTCAGTTGACAATTTCTATTCTTTTTTTCTTTTGTACTTAGAAATCCAAGAAATTAATCTCTTTTTGTGTAGATGATGTTGAATGCATATTCCTGATTCTATATCATGAAGGTATATTTAGTATCTTCAAGGTAACCTAGAAAGCTTAATAAATTAGTCATTCTAATGCTGAGTACATGCTGTCTGCCCCTTTCTCCAATTTGAGACACGGTGTCCATAGGTAAAGGATGTCTGAAGACTAGCTCATTCTGCCTGAACTTTTAAAGTGGATTTGTCTGCCTTTTGAGTACTATCTACATTTGAAAATGTTGTGAGTTACTGCAAGCAATAGTGCTGTAGTTTCCATATGCAAGTGTTTCATCTAAAGGGGAAAATGTCATGTGGCTCAGTAATCACTCAGAGCCATTTATTGTTACACCCCGGAGAGGGGCAGAGAACACACAAAAGCTTTCTTAACTTTGTGGGAGATTTTACTTAGGAATTGATTATTTGTGCCAGTGGGATTTTTCCATTTCCATTTATATTATAAATACCAAGAAGTTATTTTATGTTCTTTTATTCTCATGTAAAAATCAAATATAGTTTTGCTATAGTGGTCTTAATCTACATGACTAGATAATCTTTGGAAAATTTGAAAATTAAAAAAAAAACAACTTCCACAAAACATTATTGCTTTTTCCAAAATAAGTGTCAAGCATCTTCTTTGAAATTTGCCATGTGTGACGTGAGATTTATTTATGAGCCAATATTAATAATTTTCTTCCTTAAAGTTTAGATTATCATAGTACAAAGTGATTAAAAAAAAAAAAGTTCAAATAATGAGGGAGCAATCATCTATCAGGGTTTTTTTTTAAATATTTATTAAGCTTGCCATCTTTGTGTTCACATCAATAATTAAGTTATATATTCAGTTCCTGGCTGTTCTCTAGACTTGCAGATAAAGAAAGCTGTAGTTAACTGTAATGGATGGAATTACTGAGTTGAGAGTACCCCAGCACAGCTGGTGCATCAGACTAAAGGCTGGAGTGGTGAACTGTAGTTTGTGTTAGCTTTTTTTTAATTTTCTTTTGCTTGTCAAATGCATACTTCATTTCTGTGAATCCCATATTCTGCTGTTTATATACAGGAGGTTGACACAGTTGTAAAATTCAAAATCTTGGAAGCATTATTGGGAAAATACATAATACTATTCAGTTTTTGAAATAGACGTATGAAATTCTTTATAGGCTGTCAAGCCACTTATAGAATAAAGTGTAATGAAAAAAATATGTATGAAATTAGAACTTCAAAAATATTTGACAAAATATATTGCATTGCACATTACGATAAGTTGCTCATACCATACATGAATATCAAAGGACTTGTCAGGCAACTATATCAGAAAATGAGTTCTTTCTCAAGAATGCAGAATGAATTCATTGAATTACAGAAATTCAGCTCAAGTATTTACATTTCTCTATATAGTCTCTTCATAGGCACACACAGCATCCTGGTGAAACTGTCAGAAGGGAAAAAGAATGCATGTTAAAAAATATCACATCTGTGAAAAATTAATAGTGGTATTATGCAAATAGTTGTGCCCATTATGACTTTGTTCTTTAACTGTATTTGATTTACAGTCTGTTGTTCTTTAACTATATTTGGACCCTCCCAAACAAGTAAGAGTTATTAGGAAGGTTATAGGTCCATAATGAGTTAGCACTAAGCAACTCAGAAAGTAGAATGCCTTTTTTAACTCTTCTGAGTTAATATGTTTTTGGAGAGGGAATTTGTTTTCATAGTTTATTTGGATTTTTAAAAACAAATTAGAGCAAAAATAGTATTTTCTCTTTCAGGGAACTTCAAAAAAGGAAAATTCCATAGTAATGACTATCTTATTCCTGCTGAAAAGAAGGCACCAGTAATGTTTTATTGAATGTAATTAAAGAAAATATAATACATGGTAAACATTGAAGAAAAGCAAACGTAATACTGCTGTAGAAAGACATGAATTCAATCAGTGTAAAAATATTACTGTTGCTAGAGAATTTTCTCAATGCTGCTTTATTGCTCCTATAAATTGTCAAGAAAACAAATTAGTTAATTTTGTCCTGGGATAAGATTGTATCCCAAATGCAGTGAGAACTAGCAATTGTTTGATGTTTAAGTGAAAACATTTTAAACCAGGAAGAAACTAAGTTGGAATGTCTCATGTCAACTTGAGTAAATTTTGAGTGGACAGCACTGTAAATTCACATTCTTTATATTGCTTAAGGCTCAGCTGACTTGATGCAATTCAGACAATGGCTAGTGTCAGTTTTCTAAAAGCAGCTAGGTGTCAGTGCTAGCCAAAGGCAAGTATGCTACTTTAGTATGATAAAATGATATGTACCAGAGGTTTCTTCTTCTGTGTACACCTACCACTCTTATACCTAGATTAACAAAGAACAAGTGTCTTTGTTTTGGTGAAATGCAATGCCAAATAAAGTTATTGAAAATAAATAAGTAAAGAAAATCTGCATTTAATGCCACATTAAATATATTAAAAAAAAAACATCTATGACCACTTTAATTATCTTGTGTTTACAGGCATTTATTCTGCTGGATGGTCCATAATATTGTTTTTAGCAATATTGTAACAGAGACTTACAAGGAAGGGTGGTTTTGGTTTTTCCTCCTCTTCCATTTTGTCATGTACTGGTTTTGGCTGGGACAGATTTAATTTTCTTCATGGCAGCTGCTATGGGGCTGTCTTTTGGATTTGTGACCAAAACAGTGTTGGTGACACACTGATGTTTTAGTCGTTGCTGAGCAGTGCTTGCACAGCATCAAGGCCTTTCTGTTTCTCATGCTGTCCCACCAGCAAGTAGGCTGGGGTGCACAAGGAGTTGGAAGGAGACACAACTGCAACAGTTGACCCCAACCAACCAAAGGGATATCCCATACCATATGACATCACAGTCAGCAATAAAAAGCTGGGGAAAAGAATGAGGAAGGGGGGACTCAGTGGGTGGGGTCCAAAGTGGCAATGCTAATGCCATCACATCCAATGGGGGAATAAGCCAGGCCAACCAGAGCAGCGACAAAGGTGCCTTAGCTGCCTCATGAGATGACAGTCAGAGGATGAACCACCTCAAGGGTGTGCATGGCTGTACTGGATCCTCGTGCACCCCTCCAGGGACACCTGCCTGCTCAGTTACCCCTCTGAAATGCCTGTACACCAACACATGCAGCGTGGGGAATGGACAGGAGGAACTAGAGATCTGTGTGCGGTCGCAGGGCCACGAACTGATTGCAATTACAGAGACATGGTGGGATAGCTCGTGTGACTGGAATGCGGCCATGGATGGCTACAGGCTTTTTAGGCAAGAGAGGCCAGCAAGGCGAGGTGGGGGAGTTGCTCTTTACGTGAGGGAACAACTGGAATGCATCGAGCTCTGCCGAGGGGCGGAGGAAGAAGGATCTGAGAGCTTATGGGTAAAAATCAAGGGGCAGGCAAATATGGGTGACACTGTTGTGGGCGTTTGCTTCAGGCCGGCTGGTGAGGAAGAGGAAGTCAACAAGGCCTTCTACAGACAGCTGGAAGTAGCGTCACAATCGCAGGCCCTGGTTCTCATGGGGGACTTCAACCACCCTGATATTTGCTGGAAAAGCAACATGGCGAGGTGTGCACGATCGAGGAGGTTCCTGCAGAGCATCGAGGATACCTTTTTGACACAGGTGGTGGAGGAGCCAACGAGGCAAGATGTGCTGCTGGACCTTATACTGACAGAGAAGGTCTGTTTGAGGCTGTGAGGGTTGGGGGTGGCCTTGGCTGCAGTGACCATGAGCTGGTGGACTTCAGGATCCTGCATGGTAGAAGCAAGGTGACAAATAGGATTACAGCTATGGACTTCAGGAGAGCTAACTTTGGCCTCTTCAAAGGCCTGCTTGGAGGAATCCCATGGGCTAGGGCTGTAGAAGGTAGGGGGGTCCAAGAGAGCTGGTCAGTATTCAAGTACCGCTTCCTCCAAGCTCAAGATTGGTGCATCCCGGTGAGAAGAAATCAAACAAAGGAGCCAGGAGGCCCACATGGATGAGACCTGCAAGTTTGCTGGTGATACAGAACTGGGAGGAGTGGCTGATATGCCAGAAGATTGTGCTGCCATTCAGTGAGACCTGGACAGGCTGGAGAGCTGGGCCCAGGGGAACCTCATGGAATTCAACAAGAGCAAGTGTAAGGTCCTGCACCTGGGCAGGAACAACCCCATGCACCAGTACAGGTTGGGGGTTGACCTGCTGGAAAGTGGCTCTGCTGAGAAGGACCTGGCAGTGGTGGTGGACAGCAAGGTGACCATGAGCCAGCACTGTGCCCTTGTGGCCAACAAGGCCAACGATATCCTGGGGTGCATCGAAAGGAGTGTGGCCAGCGGGTCGAGGGAGGTTATCCTCCCCCTCTACTCCGCCCTCGTGAGGCCACATCTGGAGGGCTGCGTCCAGTTCTGGGCTCCCCGGTTCCAGACAGACAGGGAACTACTGGAGAGAATCCAGAGGAGAGCTACGAAAATGATCAGGGGACTGGAGCATCTCCCGTATGAGGAAAGGCTGAGAGACCTGGGTTTGTTTACCCTGGAGGAGAGAAGACTGAGGGGGGATCTTATCAATGCTTATAAATATCTGAAGGGTGGGTGTCAAGAGGACAGGGCCAAACTCTTTTCAGTGGTGCCCAACGACAGGACAAGGGGCAATGGGCACAAATTGGAATACAGAAAGTTCCACCTGAACATGAGGAAAAACTTCTTTCCTGTGAGGGTGACAGAGCAGTGGAACAGGCTGCCCAGAGAGGTTGTGGAGTCTCCTTCCCTGAAAATATTCAAACCCTGCCTGGACGTGGTCCTGTGCCCCCTGCTCTGGGTGTGCCTGCTCAAGCAGGGGGGTTGGACAACACAATCTCCAGAGGTTCCTTCCAACCCCTGCCATTCTGTGATTCTGTGATTCCATGCTCAGAGTTATGGCTTCCAAAGTCTTCCAAAGACTTTTACATGTGATGAAGCCCTGCTTTCCTGGAAGCAGCTAAACACCAGGCTGCTGATGGGAAGTAGTGAATGAATTATTATTTTGCTTTGCTTGTGCACACACCTTTTGCTTTACCTATTAAACTGTCTTTATCTCAACCCACAAGTTTTTGAACTTTTACCCTTCTGAGTGGCTGTGTGTGGCTTAGCTGCCCTCTGGGGTTAACTCACAACATCATAATACTGTTTCGTTGATGTTATGTGGATGCATCATAGTGGACACTCTGGCTTGGCTTGTTGAAAGGTATCAACTCCAGCTCAACCATCTAGTAGCAGATCTGATGAATACTCATTCATCACAAGAAAGCGTGGCCTAAGTATGTTCCCTAATTCCTCTAAATCTTGGTGATCTACTGCCCAATGCCAGGATGAATTAAGAGTTCAGTGTACGCTTCTAACTCATTTTGGTTGAGGTGCTTCTATCCCACGTTTGTATTGCTGTCACTTCTTTTTCTATGAACAAGTTTCACCTTTCCTATTATACAAATTAGTTTATCTAAAAGTTTGCTTCGTGACAGCTGTTACAAGACATAGAACTCTCACAAGGGGCAAACATATTTATCCTGTACAAATACAGGTAAAAAGTACACTATAAGTTTGAAGTTGATATCCTATTTTAAGAAAAAAAAATTATGGTTTTTTTTCCTTCAGACTTGTATATCAGTACATCAGTCTCATAAAAAAACCTTTCCATTCATGACTTAGTGAGATATCTAGACCTATTAAACTCAAAATTGAACCCCAAATATGAAGTCATTTTAAATGTCTCTTAGGAGTTCCTTTTCTTGCTACCATTTAAGTTGATGACAAATGTCTGTTGGCTCTACAGATTATTTTCCATCTTTAAAATGTGAAGGAAGTAGAACATCTTCTGTGCTGTGTTTCAAATAAAATTCTTTCTAATAATTCAAAAAGACTTTTCTCAGGAAGGAGTTTCAGTGTTTTTATAAAGCAGAAGCTGAAAGGTGCTGCTCTTCATTGGTTTTACACAAGTCTATTAATACTTACTCCTTTAACTAACATTCTAAGCACTGATGGGAAGGTACTCTTCTGTGCTCATATGTAAATCACAGAGATGTATTTCAGCAGCAGAAGAAATATTTCTTGCGAACAAGAATCAAGACGTTAGCTCATTGTGTACATTTTTCCAGAATCAAATCTCTGTTTATAAATAATTCATTAGCAGTATAGAAAATATATTTGCTGATATTTTGCAAATTAATACAGAAACATGACAAATGTTTATTTGCATGTGAATTACCTTTTTCCACAAATTATTTTCTTTATATAATTTATTATATTGTGAATTTCCTCTTCCTGGCCTGTTGACAACAAAAAGAATCAAATGTCAGTGATTTGCTAACGTTTACACAATGAGCTTTTGCTTTGAAAAAATTAGTAGTAGAAGTAGTATGTGTGTAATTTAAGAATCCGTATAAATGCTAGCCTTTGATTTGCTTAAATACAACATTGCTGGAGAACTGATGCAGTTGCTGTAGATCTGCTTTTATTATGACTTTCCTACAACTTCAAAATGAAAAGTGCCTACCTGAAAAATGAAATTTCTGTTAAAAACTCTCAAACAGGGTCATTTTGACTTTTTTATGAAGTAAAGTAAAAAAACATTGGTAGCTGGAAGGTTCATTAAAACTATTCCTTTCTTGAAACAGTTTTTGATTTTTATAAATCCAGAAAAAACCTAAGTTCAACTTTACCTTAGATCTGCACAACTCATGTCTAGTATATGCTCATGCTGGTATTTACCAAATTCTTCTCAGTTGGATGCTTCTGATTTTGTGTTTGCTTTTCTTGATCACTGTGGTACCTTTTTCAAAAGCATTCATGCTTCCACCCTCCATAACTAGCTAAAGGACCCTTTAGCAATACCCAATCCATTACTGTCCATTGCTACTGTCTGCTCTCAGTCTCTCCTCTTTCTTTTTTACCCTTCTTCCATTGATTTAGTCACTATCACTTACCATTTACCTGAACTCTTTTTCCATCTCTCTTTTGAAAATGTCTTACTAATTAATCCTTATTCTTGATTTTACATTATTTATATAATGCAGTGTTTACTGTGATGGAAGTACTTCCACAAATAATCCTTGTTTGCTTTTTCAGTTCTGCTTTACCCAAAGCTCTCTGACTGACAAAGTCTAAATTGCATGTAGAGACTTGCTTAAATTCTCCTCAAGCCCCACTACTTCTCTACCTTTGTTTAATCTAGTGGTCCAAAGTCCAGACATTAACTTTGTTTTTTCCAATGTCTTTTGTAATGGTCCTCATTTTGACGAGGAAAGCACATGGTATTCTGCTGCGGAATCTTCCACACTGATCCCCTTGCCAGTGTTTTTGTGGCAGCAGTAGTGAAAACACAAATCTGTGCAGACAGTGAAGTAAATAGGCTGAAACAGCGAATCTCACCTTCTCAGGATTACTCCATCACTCCCTGCAGCCTGTTTCTCCTGTTTCCTTTGCCGGTTCCTTGAATTAATTTTATGTCTACTCTTCCCCTTTATTGTGACCACCTTTTATAATGACTTCAGTCCTCCCTGTGTTTTGTTTCTTCCCAGGGAGTAGAACAACATACCCATTTATCACAAAATTTCCCACTTATCTTCCAACTTTTACTGTCTTCTATCCATCTGTAAGCTCCTTAGATTCTTTTTATCTAACATCTCCCTTCTGTTTCCCTAAAATTACTTGAAAATTTCATGCTTATCCTTACCTTTTTTTTCCCTTTTCTGTGTTTTCTAACAAATTGACAGTAGTGTTTTTTTATGAAAGTATACTGTCTTTTGACTTTTGCAACTCACTGTATTCTCATTCTGTTAAATCTCTCTAACAATTCTGTCAGTATTTAAGTCAGTGGATTATTGTCATGCTACCTCCCATACTTAATTTCTGGAAAATGGATTTTAGTTGAAACTCCAAACCTTACCTCTAAGGCATTCCATTTACCATCTCAATACTGTTCCCCTGAATGCTTAGCACAGGGGAAGCTGACTCTTGACACACACAAATATGTTAAAAGGTGTGTGATAAATGGTACACTATTGTGTGATGGAAAGTCAAAGATCTGTTTAGTTACATTGGGTATTAACAGGTGCAAAATGAATTTCTAGTCTGTGGTACGTAACTCACAAAACCTATAATAACATACATGCATATTTATATAGTCAGCATCACGTAATTTTCCAAAGAAAATTGATAGAACTGAAAGTATTTTCATTACTCTTACTATAGGTAAATGAAATTTAGTTATAAAATGTTATGAAGCAAAGTCCTACAGAAAAAAAAATCCTTAGTGGCTTGCATACCATGCAAGTTAGTGGTTTTGACTTTGTTGTAGTCATTCATTGATTGATTGGGGGGGGGGGGTTTATGTATAAAATATTTTACGGAAATGCTAATAAACCTAGGGTTGTTACTTTTCTTTATTCAGAGCCTCAAACATGCACTTTGAAAGACTTTCTTTGTGCAAATGGAGACTGTGTTTCAGCAAGATTCTGGTGTGATGGAGACTATGACTGTGCAGACGGCTCAGATGAGGTAGGCTTCTTCCAGGAAAAACATTTCTTTAGAAAATTAGTAGTTTTATATTGTTGGAAAATGGATTCCCACATACAAATATTTTAAAAAGCAGCGATGGGAATTCTACACATTAATCCATGTGTACAAATATCTTTACTAAATTAAAACTAAGCCTATTGAAATAGTTATCCTAAAAAGAGAACGTGCAAATAAAATCAAGTCATGATTAACAATAGTCTACATAATTTTGTTCCAGCAATGATCTGGGCCTCTTCCCATCCAGGAAATATTTTGTGTCCTGGTTGGTGAACCACTGTTTCTACACACAGCAGTGGTTTGGTTTGGTTTGGTTTGTGATGGTTTCTTTTTGTGAAAACATGATGTAGACTGTTTCTTATGTAGCAGAAGCTTACTGGGTATTTGCTTTGCTGTTTTTCTGTTCTTTCCTGTCCCTTTTGTCCCTTCTCCTTTCCTGCCAGTGCTGGACCTCAGGTGCTTCCCACTGACTTAGATGGTGCAAGCCACCTTTCATGAATCATATCCACAAATATATTTTATTTCACAAGGCATTACTGTATTTCATAATGTGGAGGAGTATAGGCTGTAACTTCTCTGATCAGCTGTATATTTACCAATGTTTATATTAAACTCTTGATCTCGTATATATGTTGTTTTTATTGTACCAGAGGTACTGTGAAACAGGCTGCTCAAGAGATCAGTTCCAGTGTTCCAATGGTCAGTGCATATCAGCGAAATGGAAATGCGATGGCCATGAAGACTGCAAGCTTGGGGATGATGAGAAAAATTGTGAACCAGGTATTGTTTTAAATAATGCTGAGAAATAAAATGAAGTAAGGGATAAATCAGAATGAACAAGGAGAAAATAAATCAACAAATCGAGATTCCTTGTACACTAGGAGTAGGGGGGAGTGTGAAATCTGAAATAGTTTATCTTTTGAATGTGTATCATTGTGTCGTACTACTCATGTTTTGAAAACCCCACTTACGTACAGCTATGCAATATGAAGCTTGTTGGGGGGAATGGTATTTAATTAATTATATTGAAATATAATTTCATAATGTATACTCAGCTTATAGAATTCTGCTGTGAAAAGAGCAGTAATTCTTGGCATGTAACTAAAATGTGTCTGGGGATTTTTTGCTTTGTGGTGTTTATTAATTTTTTACTAGTCCTTATGCAAAGGTTTTCTCTAGCAAGTTATTATTTTTGTTGTTATTGTTTTATTTCCTTATTACTGTCTTGGAAAATGCAGTTATTTATTTTTGCAAGAATTTTCCTACATTTTTTGTAAGCTTCGTCTAGAGAGGTGCAACTATGAATATGTGTATGTGTGCAGTAACTGTTGTTACCAAGCACAAGGAAAATGCAAAAAGAAATTTCTCAGTGATAAAACACCAATATCCATTCCCTATCATTATACATTTTACTTATGATGCAACAATTAAGTTTTGTCAAATATTTCATTGTAGTTTATGAACGTTTGGAAAAGCTCTGGTCAGCCACGAATACATGCTTGCTCATTATATCAACTAGATGAAAACATTAAATTATAAAGCAACTTATTTACTAATCCTCTTTTTCTTAATGCTAAAATATGTGTTTGTAACCAGCATCTCCAACCTGCTCTCCAAGTGAGTACGTGTGTGCAAGTGGAGGCTGTATTTCAGCATCTTTGAAATGTAATGGAGAGTATGACTGTGCTGATGGATCCGATGAGGTAGCTGACAAATTTCTGTTGTTTTTTTTTTTCCTACCATCTGACATGAAATTTGTTAACAGTTTTAGAACTGAAAATAATTAAATGGGCAAATGGGGTTTTTTTGCGTCCATTGAACACTGTCAGGTAACTTAGCCCCATGATTTTGGTTCCCTGGTAGTTACATTGCATTATGTTTGTGGCCGCCTTTTGGAGTAGACAAATGTGTTTCCCGTAAGTCAAAACCTGAGTGTGGTCCTGGGGGAGTTTTCTTCAGGCACTGCTATGTACTGGCAGCATGGACAAGTTTGTGTCACATTTGGCTCCCTCTGTCCCCTACATTCACCTAATACAATCCTAGCAGGCACCACAGCCTCCGTGGGCTTTCATGCCATGCTCTTGCTACATGTTGCACTGTTGGTGTCTTTTTTAAAATTACCACCTTCATGAACAACTTCAAGAAAAAAGACCCAAAATAATTGTTATTTCTCAGAGCCATAAAGGTGCCAGTTAGAGCCTGAAGGATGCCTGAGCCAAATGCTACACAGTGAAAGTGAAGACAATGAGGCTGTTTGCATTAACTGGCCTCATGTCCAGGGTTGGTTCTCTTAGGGCAGTTGACTTCAGAAATGTGAATGTAACCATTGTTTCCATTCCTAATACTAAGCAACATAAAGAAGGAATATCAGAATGTATATAATGTGTGGTTACAATTTCACTTGGACTTCAGTAACTATTTAAATTGCACATTCCGTTGTTGGGGACAACTTTATTGTATTAAATATGTAGGGCAATAAAAAACAGTGGTGGTAAATTTTGTTAGGTTTGTCTTTAAGTATGTTGTTTTTCTCATCTGTTAATACTAAGTTCATATCTATATTCACACAGATGGATTGTGTAACAGAATGTAAAGAAGATCAGTTTCGATGCAAAAATAAGGCCTACTGTATCCCTGTCAGATGGCTTTGTGATGGGATCCATGACTGTGTGGATGGCAGTGATGAGGAAAACTGTGACCAAGGCAAGAGATGCTTTTCTTTAAAAGGCTTACTTTATTGGTTTTTATATTAACGTTCATCGTAAGTTAGTGGTACCCTGGCCATTCTGAGTGATGAAATGAAACCTCTGTGATCTCTTCCGACAAAGACAGTATAGCAGCTTCACAAGCGTTTTGCAGGACGAAGCAAAACTTATACTGTTTATAACTCAAGGCTCATTGTTCCTTCTTTGTGTTTCCTTCCCCAAGGACCAAAAGGTTGTATTATTACTGGAAGCATATTCCGTCTCATCAGAGAAATCGGCAATAAGTCCGGTTAATTTACAGTTTTATAGGCAACAGTAAGTTACAAAGCCATGTAATATAAGGAAAAATTGCTAAATAAGTAATCTTAAGACCCAAGTTTTTTGTTTATTTCCATGGAGATGAAATGTTGCAACTAACCAGAACCCATAAAACCACATTTTGAATTCTCGCTCTCCTTTGAGAGCAGAACTGTGCACTTAAGTTGATTCGCATGAAGCTAAACACTACCCTCAGACTTTCATACTTATGATTAAGCTTCCAAATATGTTTTTGAGAAATATGTCTGTTGGTCTAATTCTCATAGTTGCTGCAAATTCACAAATCTTGTTCTAATATGTCTTTTCAATTGAACATTCATATATATTTACATACATATCAATATATACCTACACACACATAGATGTATGCAATTAAACATTATTAAATGAGTTCCCCGTAGTATTCCTTCTGATGGTAAGACCATGCAAGTCTTTATTTCTGATTTTTTTCTTTTTTAACTGAACCTTGCTTCAGCTACCAGGCAGTAGCAAAGTAACAAATTCAGTGTACAAAATTCTTAGTAAGTGTAGTAATTCAGTAATTGTGACAAACACAGAACTTCTTACTCAAATTAAAGATTTTTTGTTTTTTAAAAAAAAGCAAAATTTTACTTAGCATTTTGTCAGCTTCTTGTTTTTTCCAGATTTTTCTTCTCTTTCAAGAGAGGAGGAATTAAAGAAGAGAATCTAAAAAAAGAAAAACTTTTCCTTAAAGTGACAAGTTCTGTGTGTTGCTCATCTACAATCACATATGTCTGTAACTTCAAAAGCATAATGCAGTGCAATAATAAGTAGTAATAATCAGAGATGAAGCAAGCAATTGCAGAGTGAAATATCCTTCCCTTATTTTATCATAAGTCTATTAACCAACACTTACCACTAGGAAAACAAAGAAGTTATATGGGATGATTAAATTTGAAAGAGAGACCAGAAAATCAAGAAAATGGGAATAATGTTCCAGAGATGTTTAGATGCAAAAGGAAAAACATCATATTTTGAAGTGTTGAAGAATGAATTGTTTTGAGAAGATTGAGATCAACAAAGTTTTAAAAAACTTCTGGTCCATTTTAAAACTGCCTTTAAAATATCTGGACTGTATCACTTTAAAAACCAATGAAGTGTAAGTAGTAACATGGTTATTTTATCTGAAGCCCACATTATTCTTTGGATAGCATAATGGAGCTTCTGTGAACTGCAAATTGCTTATAATGCAATAAGAAGCCTTTTGCCTAGTTGGTTATTGCTATAATACTTTGTATTTATGTCACAGTTATGATTTCTGTTATAGAAATCTATTCTATGAAGGAATTATGACAGGCAGAGCAATCACATGAAACAAATGCCAGTTTATCTCACTGATAACTAATTTTTTCCTCTTTCGAAATACAGCAAACACAAATGGAGTTTTATTCTACAGCATTCTAAAACAATCTCCGTAATATTTATCTGCAGCCCACTGTGCATATTTATAAACATAGCTCTTTTCAATCTTATTATACAACTAGAATTATGGTTTTATTGTGATTACACACACAATTTTTTATATTCATGTCTTTCATCATGAAGAATACTTGAATTATATATATTTTTCCTTGGATGATAATAAAGAATGTTTCTGTTAATGTTCACGAGTTGTATTTGCAATGGGAGGGAATTATATTTGGTAACATAGTGTGAGAGTTCCCAACATTCTCTTACACAGTGGGTATTTCATGCAAATTAATTTTCTGGAAAAAAAATTTAAACCATTCTGAACCCTTTATAGCGAAAGAAAGCCTTCTGTTGATTTTAATGGGGTGTGAACAGGGCACTGAATGAATAAGTAAAAAGCCACTGGAGCCTGATCTAACCATTAAGGTTGGTGTAATGCAATGAGGTAAGCCACAGCGAGAGTTTTGGTGTTATCATATAAAATTTCATTGTTTCCTTCTCTGCAGGTGCACAGCTTTATTTCTTTTAACCTCTACTCCTCTCAGGAAACTGAGAATCCAGTTACCATAAAAGTGTGTTATGTAGAAAATTCATTTCAAGAAGTTTCCATAACTTCATTGATTGGTAGTGGTAAAATTTAGCTATAATTTTGAAACAAAATGCCTTCTTACTGCTACACATGTTAAAACTGAATCCAACTTGAACCAGTTTTTAAAGCTTGAGCACTCCAGCTTAAAACATTTTCTCTCACTCTCTGTTCCAGATTCAGAGTTCAATCAATACTAAAGTTACATGGAAGAATTTATTCTTGCTGCATCTGTGTTCAGTAAATATCCTAATGAGAAATTTCAGAAGTTACAAAAAGGAAGTGACTGTTAGAGGTCACCTAGGCTTATCTACTCTGTGCCTACATGGCTAGATCTTCCCTAATTACAGAGTTTATAGTTGATGGGAACAAGCCTGGCCAAGCCTATTCCTCCTCAGGAGAAGAAAAAGATGCTATCTCATGGCTAAGGGACTGCAATCACTTTGTCTTTTCTGGACATGATGTGTGTCTCAGAGAGTGGGAGTAGGAATAGGCGGAGGATCAGACATTCATGTGAAACAAACCTGAACTGAAGTGGCCTTTCACAAGTTTGACTGTATTTCTGTCTTCTGGTTTGTACCATTCTCTGACAGCACAAATTACTGATGTCTCCAGCCAGGTCTTTTCTGAAAGGCAGCACCACCAAAGGAAGTTACAGACAGAAAGGTAGTTTAAGCATCTCCTGGCTAAATGCAAGGGGAACATACCTAGCTGGTGGGTTGTCAGTGTCTTTCTTTGATAACGGTCCTTTCTGGTCAGGCCAAATAGGTAATTCCTAGCAAACAGTCATCAAAAGAGAAAGAAGAGTATGGTCAAGGAAGAGATTTTAAAATTAATATTTCTCTCTACTTCTTCAACCCTTTCATTTGGGATATGTTCATTTAGTTATGCTATGTGTGTCAGTCTCTGCAAATGGTATGTGATAAGTGGTTGTACTTGTTATATCAAGAATTGATGTTCTTTCTTTTGTCTTTCTGTCTTCCTGGTTTTTTCCTGTCTTCCTTTCATCCTCCCAGGGGGAAATATATGTAGAGCTGATGAGTTTTTGTGCAACAATTCCCTCTGCAAACTACATTTTTGGGTTTGTGATGGCGAGGATGACTGTGGAGATAACTCTGATGAAGTTGCTGAAATGTGTGGTATGCCATTACTTTTTTCAGTGCTTTTTATGTAGTAAAGCAAGAAATTACATGTAACATACATAAATATATAAGGACATATATGTCTAATTTATCTTTAGTTTAAATTTAGAATATTAGCTTGAAAGCTGGGTTATAGTTTTCTGTTGTTATTGCTACTCATGTAATGTCAGAGAAGATATTTGTGAGAAATTAATGTTTTTGTAGGAAACGCACAGATGGGAAAAAGTTACTTCTACATTGAAATATTGATTATCACTAAATTTCCTACTTCCTTTGTTTTATTTACTGTCATATTTACTGATTCTCAAAAAGAAGTCTAATTACCCTTGTCACACAAAATAATTTCATTCCCTAAATGAAGAACTTATACTGTAAACATTGTTGAAGTGTTATTCCATTAGGTACCAGAAGTTAAAATCAAGTACCATTCATATGTCAAGTACAGCTGTGTTCCCATGCCTGCTTATTGCTTTGATAAGGAGACATTAAAGAATGTTCAAGAATACTAGCTGGGTAATAGCTGATTTTTTTTTTAATGTACAGTAAAGTTTCCATGCCCTCCAACAAGGCCGTACAGATGTAGAAACAACAGGGTTTGTCTGCGACCTGAGCAGATTTGCAATGAGGTTGATGACTGTGGTGATAACTCGGATGAAGATCACTGTGGTAGGTGATATTACCTTTCAAGGCATTCAGATCAAAGAAAGCAACTTGAAGGCAACTTTGTTACAGAGATCTGTTTGTCCTTTAGTAAAGCTTAACTGGAGGTTAGTAGATCAGAATTTGAAATTGAAAGAAATTAAGCTTTAAATAATTTCCAGTTGCTTAATGCTTCATGGTCATTCCCATTTGTATGTGTCTAAAATAACCTAAGAATCTTAAATACTGATTTATTTTTCTCTTATTAATTTATAATTATATAGATAAAATCACATATAAAGCAAGACCATGTAAAAAAGATGAGTTTGCTTGTAATGATAAGAAATGTATTCCAATGGAGCTGCAGTGCGATTGGTTTGACGACTGTGGAGATGGTTCAGATGAGCAAGACTGCAAAATAAGTGAGTTTGGCTGACAAGATTGTTTTCATGATTGTAGCAGGAAAGAAATAATTAACTGAGACTTTCATCCATGCAAAACCTACTAAACAACACAGAAGTTAATTAAACTTAAAGTTAATTTTTTAGTTAAAAAATGAGTTAATACTATTTGACATACCACAAGAGGAAGGCAAGTTCTATAACAATTCAGGTTATAGTAGTTTTTAGAGTGGTACTTGAGGTTTTGAGTAGTTTAGCTATAAGTTTATTTCATATCTGGAGCAAGATAAATTTTAGTATTAAATTCATGATGTGAAATGAAGTGTCTCAATTAAATACTGTCATATTATATGCACATGTAGGTAAATACTGTAATGTTTTATATTTGTTTGAAATTTACCTGATACTCTTTTAACAGAAAGATAAATTTGTTGCTTGTTGTTATTTTGGAACTCATTTTTAATAGTTTAAACAAATCTATAAGTGGTTTTTAGACGCTTCGTTTATGCTTAGGTGTCGCTGAATATACATGTGAAGATAATGTGAATCCTTGTGGGGATGATGCATACTGTAATCAAACAAAAACATCCCTACTGTGTCAGTGTAAACCTGGATTTCAGAGAAACAAGAGGAACAGACAATGTGAAGGTACAGATCTTTTCCATCATCCCTTGCTATAAAGTATTAAAAGTCAACTGCATAGTCAATTTTCTATGCTGGAGAAGGAGAAACATATCACATACTTTTTTTCTGCAGAGTAAAAACTGTTTCATAGCTATGGGATTAAGAATTCAAGAAAAGAAACTGAAAGGATTTACAGGATGTAGATTTATGCATTCTACCTGGAGAGGTTATCAAAGATTAACATTGGTTGTGAATGTCGAAATGTTCATGTCAGACCATTACATGATTTTATAATTTAAGGGGTAAATGGGTGATTTAAGGTCTAGTAGGTTATTTAACTCAGCAATTGGGACTGGTGTTTAAGTTGGTATATGCAAATATTTTGAGATGCTTAAAATAATGAAGATGCATGAAACTGAAGATTGAAATTATACAGATTGAAAGTATAATACCTTAGAAAATGTAGTCTTATTGTATATGATGTCACACTGTCAGAAAAAAAGACATAGTTGTTATAATGAAAGGGTTGATCAAAAAGGTGTGGTAAATCTACCTTCCCAAGGAATGGGTTGTCAATTCATTTCCTTACTGGTAACTTACAGGAAAAGTGGAGATCACCTCAGTGGGACTATCAAAGTGAATAGATACGTGCATACAAAAACTTCATTGTTTGGCTCTTAAGAAAAAGGTATACACAGGAGATTTTTCAGTAAGGGGTTATCATGTAGTTTTGACTGTAACAGAGACAGGGAGGTTGGAGATAACTGTAACAGACATTTTCATTCCCAAAGTTGATTTCAAGCTCGAATGATAATAGGTTGATATAAGAAGGATGGAGAAATAATATAAAATATCTTTCTGAGATATGTTGATTGCAGTGGAAATAACATCAGTGATGATTGCGGAAGGCTTCCTTTTACTATTGCAAGATATACCAATGCTTACAAGTTCCTTTTGTTCATCTACATTGTTCCATGATATTCCGAACAAGTTGAATAATAGTGTATTAAACTATAGGTATATAAATTACAATTCTTTTCCTCATAGATATCAATGAGTGTATGGTATTTGGTGCCTGCTCCCAACACTGCAGTAATATTAAAGGGTCATACAAATGTGAATGCGAGAAAAATTATAAGGAGAGGAACAATAGTTGCATAGCAAAAGGTAAGGCTATAAAAACCAAAATAGACTGACAGTACTGAATCATTTATTATGTACGTGGTTGGTAACACTAATATGTTGCATGTACAATTTATTTTTAGATAAATATTTCTTGAACAGTGCACAGAAATAATTCTCAAACCCACTCAGATTTACCTTTCATTTCAGTAAGCAGTAAATTCTTATCACTTCCATGTAAATGAACATACGTAATATGAAAGTCCATTTCCAGCTCCAGCTTTCTCTATTTACAAAAAGATATACATAAATAGGAAAAGCAGAGATTATATATTAGCAAGCATTTAAGCATTCTGGTGAAGCTTTAGAAGCTTGAGAGAAGAATCAACTCTTTCACAGAAACATGTTTTAGAACTTTAGGAAAAATTAAATAGTATTTGGGGCTAACATGTTTTGCTTTGTCTTGTTGAGAAATCTTATAGAAGTAATTTAAGTGGAGTTTTTCTGAGTATAGTCACCTAAGAATATTCTCCTCATATAAATCAGCTGCCTAGATCATGATCCAGTGAAGGTAAAGAAATATGCACACACAGATATTATTTCTGTCTGTCATAAGGCAGAGGTATTGCACAAGATGGAGGTAATAGTTAAGCTGGGTGTTATGTAACTTCTAAAGCATTTTAGAAATGAAACAAGCAATAATCCAGCTGCCTGAGCAAAGTTCATGTGATCTTTATGGATCTGTATCTGAAAAACTGAAAATATGATCCTAGCATCTCGCCTGCAATTTAGTGAGATTTTGTGCGAATTTGACTCATACCTACACTTGGAGCCTTCAGTGCAGCGCCAGGGTTGAAGTTACAAGGTGTGGCTCCTTATACATCTCTGCGCGTATCTGGTACACAGCTAAGAGCAGTACCCAACCTGAACCTTATGGCCAGTAAGCACATGTTGGGGACATACATCCTAGAACCGTAACAGATTGTATCACTTTAACTCCAGTTCTTCCTTCTCTGTAGCACACCAGTCAGTAATGTAGGTACAGCAATGCTGGGTAGCTAGATGGTGATAGTCAGGTATCTTATGTGCTTCATTCACATTTTCTTGAAGCAAACTTGTCATGGGAAGGTCATATTAATGAGTCATTAGTAATTTCCTCTATACGTAACGTGGACTCTATCAGGATTTAGCATCATTACCTATTACTGAAGAAGCAGTCAGATTATGGCATGGGAACAAACAAGGTTACTAATTGTGGATAGTGGCATGTTATTATAGAAACACAGACACAATTCTGAGGGCTTATAATTTAAATATCTGGGAATCATCATCCTACATCTGAATTTTTCGCAAGCTTCATTTCCATTGTAATAGGGTTAATGGTTCCCTCTTTCCCTCATTGATACTTGCTTTAATGGAAATCCTCTTGTATTTAGCAGGACTGAGGGAACAAATGATTTTTGGTACTTCATACTTATTAGGAGGAAATGTATTGGACAGATGTTATTATAAGTTGATTCTCTATGGATAAATGTGATACAAATTGGAAATCTTAAAAATTGTAAATGCATTCTAGTGTATCCATCAGATTTGAAACTTTCTCAAAACTTAATGAATAGATACTATAGAGCATTTTCTTAGGAATAACATATTTTACATCATCTGAATCAAGATGGTAACTAGGTGTCCATAAATAGCACCCATTCACAGGTATCCATAAATGTTAACTATCTGAAATGAGGAGATATAAGGTATGACTGCATATATTCTGTAGCAGCTTTGGTCCAGTTTGCTCATGTTACAGTCAATTTCAAAACTTCACTGCCTTCACTAAAGATGGGATCATTCCACTTCTAATTTCCGATTAAGCGATTTAAAATAATGCTTACTGGCAAGTTTGTGTTCCTTTAACATATACAAGGACCCTCTAGACACAACATGCATATAAAAATATGGAGTGATTCATATGGGCTTAATGCATAATATCCCCTATTTCTGTATACTGCTTAAAGTGGTCAAATTCTTATATTACATATGCCTTAAAATATAGTCTTGGGTGTCACAATGTGAGCTTGGATATATTGCTATCAGAGTGTGAGAGCTGCATTAATTGCCCAGAGTGTGAGTGTTTTTGCAGTCTTCAACAATCAGAATTAATGCAAGAAATTATATCAGATAAACACCAAAAAGCTACTTGAGTGAAAACCACTGATTTTGCATTAGGTGACATTTACCTTATTTTTGTTTCATTACAATAACCCCTAGGCTCTGAAGATCAAGTTCTCTATGTTGCTAATGACACTGACATCCTGGGTTTTGCATATCCATTCAACTACAGTGATGTTCATCAGCAAATATCACATATTGAACATAATTCAAGGATAACTGGAATGGATGCATATTTTCAAGGGGACATGATTGTTTGGAGTACTCAATTTAATCCAGGAGGGATTTTCTACAGAAAACTTCACAACAGAGAGAGAAGGCAAAGTAACAGTGGCTTGATAGTAAGTGATCAAAATCAAAGATTACATGATACAAATTTCTTTGATATACTTTTGTATTCTGATTGTCTATAATGTGCCGATTTAGCAAATTAAAACTTCTGTCTGATAATGATTTTATTCAAATGGTACGTATGTGTACTAATGCCTTTCCATTCAAGACTCTGACAGACTTGGTCAAGTCTCTAAGAGATCAAAACTATAGTATTTTAAAAAGTTTTCTACAGAGAAATAGCCAGTATGTTAGCAGCTTAGAAATACCATGAAGATTGTTTATTTTGAGAGAGAAAAGAAGAGAGGGTATAGTAGATATATATATAAGCAGCATATGGTTTAAAGAAAGGCATGAACTTCAAATACTTGGAAAACAGGAAACATAGATAGGCCAGAGACAGGCCTGATTTCCATAATGACCAGGTAAACAATAATACAAGATTTAAAAATTAGAACAATGAGTATTTATTCCTTTATATTTTGAACTGCATAGTATCTTCTTTTGAATAAGCGTAAATGTAATTTTGCACTTTACAACAGAACTGTGGATTTTTATAACCTACGGTAATTTCAAGTGGTACTTTACTTGTACTTATATTTCCTTGAAAATAAAATAAATGCACATTGATACTCATTTTGCCTAATATATTTCTACAAAATTCTCAGGGAGGTGTTAGTACTGAACTAAAGATAACAATGTGATCTTTACATTGGTGTTTCTATAATGCTGTAAATTTAGATTTTTATTTTTTGTGTTACTTTTTATTAAATATGATGGCTGAAGAGAGTTTTTAGTTTTAGTTGGCCAGTAATAAATCAAGTTAGAAATAACACCTGTCTGGCCATTTCCTTAAACTTAGAAGAGGTAACAGGGATGACCTTACATCACATGAACGCTTTTTTATACCCAGTAGAATAAACAGCCGTAGCAACACTAGACTAATCTTTCATCTATCATTCAACTCTTACACATCTGAAACCACTTCTATGTACCTTTCATCCAAGAATACTTCCTTTGCAAATGAATTACATTCCTGACCTTTGAAGCCAGCAGGGCAAAAAGCCTGGGGATGTGTTCACCAATGGACGTGAAGATACCTTGTGTCTGTGATGGCATATATATGGGAAGAGTGGTTAAAAAACAACACTTCCATCTGCCCAGCAGAAGAGGATCTAGATTTTGTTGACAGAAAGGGGATCTAAAGTAGAAGATTATCCCTAGCATTTCTAGTAGGTCATGTATGTCATTTGAGTTTTGGAGAAGGATAGTTTAGGAACCTAAGTATGTATTCAAGATGTGGAGTAATTCTACTATGGCATTTTTCTCATTTAAATGTGGCAGATACCTGTGTCTAAGAAATCCTGATAGACACGTCTCTGTATCAGGTTCATTATTAGAAACTAATAAACTTGTAAAATCTTGTGAAATTTAAGTTTTTTGTTGTTATTTATTTATTTTATTTCTTTTTGGTTAATAGGCAGATACCTTCTGCAAGGACTAAGTGTAGTCTGCTGACCCACAACCTCTCTAATGGATCTACACTTTCTTACAGGTCCATACACCTAAACATAAGCATCCTTGAGACTTCTTCATAGTCCAGGGCTTGCAATTTTCATAGCTGATTTGACATTGTCTCCCTGTTTAAACTAAAAAAGATAAAATGTTGTTAGAATTACTATTATTTTTCGGAAGTACTGAAATACTTCTTGCTTTTCATATCTCTGTTTCACAATTATGCCAGAATACTTTCTGGTCACTCCCTCTTAATTCAAAATTATTGAAAAAATTATGTTTTTCTTTATACACCATTTTCCCCTAACTCTTCAGTGCAGGTGGGTGCTCATGAAGAAGCTTGATCCAAGCCATACAAAGCTTTTTCACAAATCTGTATGTGGAAATTGCACACACTGTATCTGAATATATCTTGGATACATTTCATTTATATTTGTGAAGCATTTACTTCTCATTGTGCTAAACTATTCAGAATATTTTCCCAGCATTATCTCATTAATACTCAAATATTATTGCCTTATATATAACTGATCAGTAGGTTAATTGGTTTTATAGTGTTGCTTTAATATTGTCACTTAAATTTGGTTTTGAAAAGCTTGAGAATTCCTTAATTTTAACCCAAGCTTTTTAATGGATAAGTTTTCAAAGGTTACATTATAACTTTTATATCTAGACTTTGATATGTAAATCAGGACAGTAAACTTGAACAAAGTCACCTGCATTTTCAGGTAATTACATTAATGCAAAAACTCCATCTTGACTGAAATTGCTCCATGGAATTAGCATATCAAGAGCCTTTCTCAGAGAAAAGCTTTAAGTATCTCGTATTTTTCTGTGAAAAGGGATTTAAGCTTGGTACAAATTGAAGCATTAAAGGAAATAGTAAATATCAGCTCTTCAGAGTGTATTGACAGATGCAGAAGAGGATTGCATTCCAATCGAGTTAAGACAGTATAAGTGAGTTGGTGATAACTAGTGCAGCTGTTTACTGGCATAATCCTTGGAGAAAGTTGTATAAGTTATCTGAGGTGAATAGTCAACACAGAGTGACTTGCAACTTAAACTCAAGTGCTGTTTTTCATGGAAGAGGACACAAAGCTGAACATTAAAATAATTGTACCGTATAATAGGAAGAAAAATATGTTTTTTAATGTATCCAGTCCGTATATTAGCAGCTTGCTTCAGCCCCACTGTTCTGAGAGCTTAACAAGGACCCTTAACCACTCTTGTGATATGTCCACACATATATTGCCAACGTTTGCCCCAGGACCCAGTGAAATTCAGTGCATCACTGTGAATGGAAACAATTTGTAGACTGTTTTCTCTAAATCGCATTAATTTATGGTTTTACCTTAAAGCTATAGCTCCGTATGGATGAAGTTTATGTACTTAGGAGACCCTCTCTTTCTGGAATCAGCTGGTTGGGATTTTTAAATGATCCTACTTACATAATACAAATGGTGGTTTGGTGAACTATTGTACCTACTGGGCTCCTCATCTGTTGAGGAAGATTTTCTGTTTCAGCGAGTAAAAGTCTAAAAGTTTTCTAGTATTACTGTTTCCCATTTATTTTTACTGTTCTAATAATATATCATTAGATAACGTATTATTTTTAATGAAGATATTTTAAGCAACAATAAATCATTGGTTTACTTTATTCAACAGCAATGCCATACCAAAAACATCTGTAAAGTAAATAGAGAAAATATTTTCACATGTGCTTATGATACAAATTAGATTTGTAATTTAGTCTTCCTGTGTTAGAATGCTAAGCATTGCAAGGTGATGGATCCCTGCTGCACACGTAACATATTTTCTCCCATCAAACTCAACTTTAGGGATTGAAATTTTTTCTGTAATCTACCATTATATCAGAATGGTTTCCAAATCCAAGCTGTTACTGCAGCTGATTTTTTTTCTTTTTTTTTCTTTTCAGGTTGTTGGTTTTGGTTTTTTTTTTTTTAATTCTTTACCTTTAAAACAGGTTTTATGATAGGCAGCACTTCTGATCAAAAGTCATCAAGCTGACATGGTGTAGTTGTACAGAGACTACCATACCATAAAAGGCGATTAGGCTTCAAACCCCAATTTTTCTACTAAGTTGTAGTATGTTACATTTAGCATCAAAGTGGGCTAAAATAACTGTAGAAAATATTAATGTGATTTCGTTCCTGAATTTTCATCCCTATTCTGTATGCAAAATCATTCTTTAAAATTAACATAATCCAAATAAGCTATTAGGTAAAAGCTCATTTACAGCAAGTAATTTTCCTAGACAGTATGAGAAGACGCATAAGACATCAGTAATATGATGTAGCTAGGCTGAAACTTAATGAACACAACTGAGAATTACACGGCTGTAGCATCAGCTAGTGTTTTTTATTCTCTTTTCTTAATCTCTTACACCAGATGGCTGCTTTCCATTTCTTCTGGTTAACTACTTGTTCATTTGATCTTTAATATGCACCTTAACATTACTGGAATTTCACTTCTCCTGTATAGTTGAGAAGAATGAGAAAGGGTCAGTGTTAATAAGCAATCCAAGCTTGTTCCAGAATCTTTTTAGGGCGTCCCTTTGTCTCATCTGCTTCTACTACCAGCTTTTTGGGAACCATCTCTCATGCATGGTAACTCCCATCATGTGCTTATCAGGTTCCAAAAAAAGCAGTCTTTCTGTAAACAGTGGTTCTTGAACAGTCCAAAGAAAGGCAAGGGACTGTGTTGTCCATGACAGCAGTTCTACTTTTAAAAGAATATCTGGTTCCAGCCTTGAAGGCCAGTGCCATTATCCCTTGCAGTCTCCAAAGTAGTAACCAGAGATCTCCAGGTATGAGAGGCTTCTTGACACAGGTGCCTGAATATTACCCAGAATTAAAAGCAGTATGGATTAAAAATACAGTGACACTTATCTGCAAATATCCACATTTTTGGGTGCCTTGTCCTTTACCTGAATGTTGTTTAGATAATGTAACAAAGAAAAAAAGAGATCGTTGCATGCAAATGCTACATTTCTTGAAAAAATAGTGTATTTTTGTGGTATTTCTGGAAGTATATGCTGCCAGTATCATCATTTCGTAACAAAGAATTATGATACCTTATCTTGTTTAACTTTAAAAAAAGAACTGTGACCCTGTATTTAAAGAAATACTGTTTTGTAAATGCAGTGATGGATTTTGCTCCTTTAATATACATCTAAGTAGAAAGTCAGGATTCCGTATATCTTTAGAACATGCATTCTATGACATTTTTGTAGAATTAAAGGTTTATGAACAATGAACTATCTAAATTCACCCTTGAAGACCTATTATTTCACCTAAAGAATGAAATTGCCTTTATTTTGTGATGAAAATAGTCTACAAATGTCATGGTATTAGGGAACTCTGACATCTGAGAAAAACAAGTTATTTTAGGATTTTCTTTCCTGATTTTTATTTACGTAGCTTAGCAGCATTCCATTACTGCATTTGTCAAGGAATAGATATTTTTTGTTCATAGTTTAATTTGATGTCATTATAGGTAAACAGGCGAACAGTTGCATATGTATTTAGCCCATGCGGGTCTTGAATTTTTTATGATATGCTGCATTCATATTAGAAGTAGTTGGGTAGTCCTATTTTACAGATTTTACTCCTCTGTACAGGAATTCTAGTAAACTCTAGAGAAACTTGTTGATATGTATCTCCTATTTGCAATATGAACTTCTATCCTTAGGACCATTTTTAGGATCTAGGCCTTAATGGTAACTGTGAAGTCATAACAGAGATACTGGAGTTTATAATTTTAAAGTTGTAATCAGTCAAGCCTCTTTTACATGTGAAGCTGAATATTGCACTAACTGTAGTTTTAATGGGTGGTGGAACCCAGGAACAGTTAACAGCAAGGGAAGAGAAACATTTAAAAAATTTCCTTAAAATTGCATACTAATATTGGTCGGAATACAGAGGTAATTTTATGCAGTTTTCTAAATGCAGTGATTTTATTTATCTTTGGCAAACTGCTGAGCAGCCATACCTCAGGATGGTCTCATTTTCACTGAGGGCTTTGGGATAGGACATCATACCATAGTTCTGCATGGAGTATAGTAGGTGTACAATCTTAATTCTTCCTTTTCCTTTCCTTTTGAATTACGGTATGTAACATTTATTTGCTTCAGTATCAATAGTTCAAGTAGTTCATGCCTAAGTGCCTTTTTCTGAATGTAAGTAGCCTTAGACTTGAGAAAACAGTTTTGAACCATTGACTTGTTCTTCTGCATTGAATAGAACTTTCAGCAGATCACTTAGAACTTATCTCCTACAGGTGGAGTTTATGTCTTTCCAATGCAATGTTTTTAAATATTTCACCATATTAAAGGTAAAACTTACTTAATTGTAAAAAGTTACCTAAATCTGTGACTATGCAGCTGCTGTGAAAGATCATTTCCATAAATCTGACTTTAATATCTGTTCCTTTTAGTGCCCAGAATTCAAAAGACCTAGGGGCATTGCTGTTGACTGGGTTGCTGGAAATATTTACTGGACTGATCATTCCAGAATGCATTGGTTCAGCTACTATACAACTCATTGGACTAGTCTGAGATACTCCATCAATGTAGGTCAATTGAATGGACCTAACTGTACAAGGCTCCTTACAAGCATGGCAGGAGAACCATATGCAATTGCTGTAAATCCTAAAAAGGGGTATGTATGTTTCAACATTACTCTGTTTTCATAATTCAAACAAAAATGCAAAGTAGAGTAAGAAAAATAAAATTATGTCTACAAATATCTAAACTTTTCCAAGTCATTTACTTAACTTTCCTGCTCAATTTTCTTCTATGTAAATCAGGATCAGTTATCTCCCATCTTTCAGGTATGCTGAAAGGCTCATAATAATTTAATATCAGTGAAGTGTTTCGAGGGTCTATGTAGTCATCCAGCTTATTTTTTATGTTTAATACTTTTAGGATGATGTACTGGACAGTTATTGGGGATCGCTCTCACATAGAGGAATCATCTATGGATGGTACTTTGAGAAGAATATTGGTTCAAAAGAATTTGCAAAGACCTACAGGTATACAGCTTATCCATTTTTCCTAATTACATGGCACTTGCTAACTCAGTGCAGATTTGTTGGCTGGATTCCTATTTCTCAGTTTGAAAAAACAACCCAACTTTTAAAAATATGTATTCTGGTTATTCATATACAGTTACTAATCGAATTCTTAGCTCTGTTTTCAAATGATACATCTTAATATGACAAACTTTTGTAACAACGATTAACACGATGATTTTACAAAGCAGTACCGAAGGACTATATATAATCAGTTAAAATATGATTTGTTCAATAACCCTGAACAAGCAAAATCAAATAAAGGAACACCAGTTAGTGGTGAGACATATTTTTTAAGAATGCATATGGAATCTCACAGCCTATTTTAGTTATTTTCCTGAATACACTGCAAAGTAGTATAAAACAAGGCTTAGGTATTCGAAGAAGCAACAACTTAATTATCTCAGTATTTTACAGAACTATTTTGAAGCTTGACAGTACATGTTGAGATCTTGTGAATTACCATTAAGACTTCATTGGCAGGATAAAAGTAATTTTTATGACAAAGGAAATGATAAATCCAGAATGAAATGTGTGTCTCTTAAATAGCAGCATCCTGTCTTGAAACCACAAATGATTTGTTCATGACCCATTTTCTCATGCAGTATTTGATGTTTCTCCAGGCTTACAATGATAATTTGTTATTATTGCATTGCAAATCAGGGGCTGTCCAACTTTGGTACACATATCTATTGAAACATAGGCTTCTTTCAAGAGGATGCTAGCTGAATATCAAAGCATCTCAGAAGCTACCACTATCACAGCAACAAGTAATAATATTTTAACAGACTGTTAAGTCCCATGCTAAGGTGGGCTTATGGTGTTGCGTATGCAAATTACACTCATCCCTTAAAGGAAACACTCTTTCTTTACGGACATGATTAGATTGAAATACAGCAACTTAACAAATTACATATGTGATCAGGAGAGCTTTGAGGAGAGGAAGCTTATGCTCCTTAGGTAAGTAAGAAGCACAATAGTAATAATAATAAAAAATATATAGTCAATAGTAAATTCAGTAAGAAGCATCTGATTATTGAGACCGAAAGACAACAGAATTTTATGTTTATCAGAGTTGTTACATATTCTTTGCTGAAATTCTTATATAAAACATTGTGAACATATCAGATATACAAATCATTAGATTTAGTTCTAATTGCTGGAATTGTGCCTTTTTGTCTCTTATTATCAGTCTTGTTGATTGCCAAGATTATGTCCTACGGAGCCAGTCATCTCTTTCTTGGTCATTAAAGGGCATTTAACAGCCCTTTTTCCTTTTTTTGGGAATCAGTGTGGGATTAGTGAATTTATTGAATTTTGTAGATAGTAATGGTATCAAACATCTGAAAATGCAAGTATTTACTTCTTCTCTAACTGGCAGCAGAATTGCAAGAGCTTTTCTTCATAATTTTCTTTGATATATTTTATATAGAAAAGTTTCATATAGACATTTAACCAGACCTCTCTCTCCTTAAAAGGATGAACAAAATGGAAATTAAGAAAATTGGCAGAATTACCAAAAATGAGCAGAGTTTGCAAAGAGGGAATTTCACAAATGCCTTGCCACAGGATTGCATTTTCCTGTACCCACTGCTTGAAAACACTTTTGTGGCATCCTTCTGTGCTTGTCTTCCTTTATTTAATGGTAGAAAGTAGATGTTTGTGGAGCCTATTATTTTTTTATCAGGTATTTCACACAGAACCATGTCTTTGTAGAGGGAATGCAAAGAAAGAGTTCAGGCCTTTAATATTTCCTCCCAAATGAGACTTTACTACCATTCTTTAGATGAAGTTTAACACTTTACTAAACATCTCTGTTCCACTGCCTTAAATTTATTACTAAATATGCCTTTCCTATATCAAGTAAAAGAAAGTGAGAGTTTGAGTATTTGGGCTTGACTTCACAGGATTTACATAAAAATTACTATCACAGGAGTGCTATATATATATAAACCAAAAATAAGTACTTTTTAACATTGTGTTATCTCTGATACTGTGAAAGATACATTGAAAATGTCATTTATTTATTATTTTATATTTTAATATTCTTACTAAAATGCGAAGAATAATTTAAAGCTGGAGAGTGGGGACTGCTTCTAAAATATTCCCCCTTGCAGGTACCATGTATCACACAGAGTTGACACGTTGTGATTATCTTTTACCAGAAATGATTCTCTTTAGCTGTATGCCTGAATGCCAGTGTTTCTTTTAAAGAGGTTTTTTTTTAATGGAGTTGCAAATGTAAACATATTTCACTAGTCTATGCATCAGACCTCCTCCACTTCCTCTCATCTATCAGTAGCTGATTAATTTATGACCTTAAGAGGAGAATTTTTGCTGTTATGTATAATTTCTTTTGATGTATTTTTCTGACTTACCTACTTACACAAATAGGAAGAAAAATACTTTTTCCCATTCTTATTAAAAATACACTACAACTTCAAAAGCTCAGAATTAAATTACTTTATGGTTCAAATATTTTCTCAGGCTGAAGCTTTTGACATGACGTAAAATGGCATATTAATCATTAAATCATCCTCTATAAAACAAGGACTGCTTGATTTAACTGTTTAGTTGTTGCCTAGAGGCTGGGTAGTCACAATGTTATCTATCTTTTATTCTCCTTTGTACTCTCAGTCACTCACTCTTGTGCTTTCTTTTCATATATATGCGAATACGTACATCTGTCAAATATTGCTGATTAAATTTTGCAGCACTAATGTAATTAAAATAATCTGATTTTTAATTCTGTAATTACTGCGTGTGAAGTATTGGTGATAAAAAAAGAACACAGTTATGCACTTGCGAAAACAGGATAGGTTAGGAAGACTATGAAATCTGAATGCCTGGTTTTTAATGCGTGGTCACACTGGTGCTACTGCTTAGAAATCTATTGACATAATAGATTTTTTGTTGGTAGAGCAAATTACAGGATTAGATTCTATATTTAATTCCCACCTGGTGTATATCACTATCTGCTGAGGATAATGGGTTTCAAAAGGTACTGACCTTGGAAAAGTAAAGTTAAAGAAAGTAAAAAACCATGGTTGCCTCAAGGGGAAGGTTTAAGCGGAAGGTGTTATATTTTATTCTCCTTGGTTTCCAGTCATGTTTTTTCATTGTCACCATATTTTGTGTTCACAAGAATATGAACGATATAAAAGTGTACAGTTACATAAAAATATAATTTTTTTCAGGTTTTATATGGATATTTGAACTTTATTTTCTTTGTAGGTCTTGTAGTTGATCAGTTCAGTCAGCGTTTGTTCTGGGCTGATTTTGAATTGTCTGTTATTGGCAGCGTTCTTTTTGATGGTTCTGACTCAGTTGTGTCAGTGAGCACTAAACAAGGTATGGAGAGATTTTATATAATGTGATTTCTATTTTATTTCATTTGGCTAAAGTTTCACTATTCAGAGAAACTGTCAGTAATATTCATTCCTTTTGTTAGATAATACCTCACATATTATCTAAACAAATAGATATTTAAGATAAGATAATTTTAGCTTTAAGATAATCTAATAAACTTACGTTGGGGGAACAAAGATTCAGTGATATGTACAAATCTCCAAGTTTGTTATCTAATCATTAGCTTAGGTATTATCAAATAACATTGTGATTAATATTTATGCTTGGCCTCACTTGGACTTACATAACAACAGGAACACCTTGACTAGTTAGAAATTAGAGCTGTCTGCAATGCACAGGAATTGTATAGTTTGTAGAACAGTTGACCTGAATCAGTTCTGGGAAAAATAATGGGTTTGGCTTTCAGGTCAGTAAGTAATCACAGATTCTGCTAACAGAATGTGAATGAGGAAAGTTCCTTTCAAAAGAAAAGAGATTCTCGTTAAGCAAACTTTGTTTTTATAGAATTGCATGTTGGCTTTTTAACAGCTTGATAATATATGTAACACTTTATGACATTTGAGCAGAAAAGGGGAAAAATATTAAAAAATTAAAAATTTGAAAGCAGGCTTTTTGGGAGGATTGCTTAGTGGGCAGTTGGTAATGGAGTTTCATGAGGATGATATTACATCTAGTGCTACTGAGTGTTTTAACTCTTAACTGTTTAATCTGGAAGTCACCAGGAGATTCTAGTTGTTACTATAGGGTTTCCTTTTCAATAATCAACCAGTTTTTGAGGCTGAATTGTGTGGAAAACTAATACAAAGGTTGAGATTTTATTTGCTTGTAGTATGGGAAGAATTCCTTTTAAGAAGATTGCTTTTTTAAAGGCAATCTTTGTGAGTACAAAACAGGTGGTAATTGCAATAATGCAATTGAAGTTATTATTAAAACAAAGTTGTTTATTATTTGAATATGAATATGTATTTATATTTATTATTCATTTTTATTTAAGGTTTACTGCATCCACATAGAATTGACATTTTTGAGGATTACATATATGGAGCAGGTCCTAAAAATGGTGCATTTAGAGTACACAAATTTGGCAGGAGCCTTGTAGAATATCTAAGTGTGGATGTTGATAAAGCAAAAAGTGCCTTGATTTTTCACCGCTACAAACAAATGGACTGTGAGTAAGCATAATTACTTTAAACTCAATATTGAGCAAGTTCACCCCAGGGGAAAAAAAAATAACAAATTTGTATAAATATAAAACAGAGCCAGATTGTACAAACTGAAAATATTTTTAGTCATATTTCTTTACGTAAGTTTGATTTAGATTTTTTGATGCATTTTCTTTCATTTGAAAGGACATTGGACAAATGCTTGCCTTGTGTACCCAAACTGTAAATGAGATATAAAAAAATTAGAAGAGAGCTGAATACAAATACCTCTAGCCACAACCAGATGAGTTTTTTACTGCTTATTACCAATACATTTTTTGTTACTGGAATAAATTCTACCCTGGTTTGAGTCTTGCACTACCATTTGAGTGAGTGTGTTCACTGACTTCAGGCTCTTGATGTCCTGGAAACTGGAAGTCTATCAGGATTTTTATATCTGATTATTTATTTTTTCCTAGTTTTAGAGCACAGTGTAATTCTAAAAAAACAAACCAACATTTTTTAATATTTTGTCTTTTAAACAGTGCCTAATCCATGCTTGGACCTGACATGTGAATTCATTTGTTTACTCAACCCTTCTGGTGCAACCTGTGCTTGTCCAGAAGGAAAATCATTGGTGAATGGAACATGCATTGATCAGAGCCTCTTAGGTAAGTATTGAAAACTGAATGGGAAATAGTAGATAAACAAGTGGTCCGTTTTTGTCATTGCAAAAGGCTAGGCTGTCTGTGAGTCAAGAGTTTTTTGATGTTGTTCAATATACATATTACTTATCTGAAATGGAAATTAAATACGAAGAAGCAAAATCCCTGATTCAAAAGAACTGTTTGTATTCATCAAAAGGAAAAATGAACCTTCAGCTGAACTGATACAAGATGATATTTAAAAGTGAATGTGTATATATATATTGACCAAAAGAATATGAAAAGCTCTGAAGCGTTTTGGATTCCAAATTAAACATTAGCCATTCAGGACAAAAAAAATAACCCTGAAGACCATCAAGAAATACCTCTACTTAGACTGCAGCAATAGTCCAAAGGCAGTAAGAGCAACACAGCAAATAATAATGACTTTGAAGTAACAGGCAAAAAAGAAAAAAAACAACTGAAATATTTTAATCTAAAATTATATCTTTCAGTAACATCTATAATGACTAATATCAAGACACAGGAAACCAGACTTCACAGTAAAAGAGCTACTAAGTTCTTGCTATATATTAGGGGAAAAAAAAATCTTCTTTTCCATAGAAGAATATTATTAATTACTCTAACACTATTACCACTCTAACTGAGGCCAAACCTAAGGTGGTTAGACTGCTGGAATGAGTTCTTAGCCAGCTCGAATTTTAAAAGGTTCTAGAAATCACAGAATATGATTTCTTATGTGTATGAGAAATCAGAATGTATTAGGATGTTTTTCTAATGTCTAATTCCAGGCTCAGAAGTATGAGTGATACATATTTTTGGTGAAATCCTGAGTACTTAAAATGCTCAATTTAGCAATTAAATTAATTTACCTGAAATGTCATAATTCTGTGGAGAAAATCTCACGTATTTATACTGCCTAGTTTTTAAATATTGAAATAACACAACTGTGTTTTAGTGATTTATGATGCGGTATTAATAAAGCTATCCTGTCTAGCAGCATTTCTCTTTCTGCATCAAGAAATTTAAGAATAATTTAGAGAGTAAAACAGTATTAGAAAACTTGTCTTAGATAATAACCGCATTCATGTTTTTTACTTATGTAGGAGTACATTGTATGCAATGCATTTACAGTACCAACTTTTATATGTACTGCACCATGCTCTAGCAAAAATACAGTAAATGTAAGCTTTATTGCTGAACACCTTTGGCTGAATACCTATTAATATGTGTTTATATACATTTTACAACTATAAAATAGTTTACAGCTGTTTTACAACAATTTCCATTGTTAGGGGAGGAATGATGTCACTGAAGTAGATGTAGTAGAAGACATTAGCATACTGTACAAGGTTTGTAACTCTTGAGACAAATCAGTCTAAACACCCTTTGTCTTCAGAGAGCATCCACCCTCCCTGCCCCTCCAGAGTGTCAGCTCTTTGTTCTTCTGAGATGGAAAATTGTCAAGATTTTCTGCTGATACAGTACCACCTAAAAGTTATTTCAGATGACTCATAGTTACTACTTAGGTGTTGAAGAGAGGACAAATAAAAGAATATTGTTTTTCACTGGTGATTGGTGGTAATTTGAACCCATAATTTCAGTAATGCTACCAGTGGGTCAAAGGATTATGCCACGGTAGAGTTTTCAGGAAGGTGTGATTTTATTAGAGAAAGATCTGAAGAAGCTTTTAAATTATTTCACTGCTGGTTGTAACTTTTTATGGATAGACAGAAAATGCCCATAGAAGCATTTTTAATATCTTGATAATTTTCAGTATCTTCCCATGACTGCAATATCTGTTATGCCTTTTTAAAAGGCTGCTGAGTAAGTGTTTCTTAGTTTTCTGATTACAGTTATATTTCAAGTAATGTCTAGCATAGGCTTTTTTGTACATTTTTTCTTGTATGTTATCTTTGTAATAGTAGATTGCAGGTTTTGTAGCCTCACAGATTATAAATTATGAATTGAAACAAGCCTCAGTATCATAGCACACTAACAAGTGTTGTTAGTATGTTAAGTGCTTGGCATTTTAAAAAAAGTATGAAGTGGATGTTAAATGTTTGTCTCATCTGACACTCCGCTTAGGCTTCCAAGGATCAGCAGAAATTCCTGGAAAGATCAGAGTTGACCTCAAGATCAGCATCTTGAATTAATACAGGGTTATAATTAATGGCTGGCTGACAACCCGCTTGCTGTTAATAGGTCTCTAATAGACTGCAAACAAAAGACAAGTCAAGTTCTAAACCAGGTTCTTTTCCTTTCGGAAGTTATACAGTATGGAATAAAAAAATACGAGCTGTAGTCTTCCTTTCCTTTTCTGATGAAGAGCTAGAAAATGCATATGAAATATTCCAAATTGCATACATTCAGCTTGTTTAAATCTAGCATTATATTGTCTTCGTTCTTCTCAGAGCATTTTTGGCGTAGTTATGGATGTCAGTAACCCAAAACAGCAATTCCTGCCTTACATGGCTGTCAAAACCTATGTATTGTAGAAAAGTGACCTGACATTAATCCAAAGGGAGGTTATATAGTCATATTTTTTTGTTGGTCTGCAATAAAATCCTGATTCAAAGTCAGTTGAGACATTCCTGTTGATTTTGGTGGTCTTCTGGTTTGTCCCTAAAAGAATGACATCCAGAAGATTTTAATTTGAGACATGAGGATCTCTGAAACACTTTTTAACTGATGTATTCATTCGGTTTTGTTACTGGTTTGATCACAATGCAATAGTTGTATAGTAGGTAGGTTACAATGATTTACGTACATTATATTTTATGTGTTCAAAAATACCCTACCACTAATTTACATATCTGAAAACTCAACTTTTTGAGTCTCTTTTAGTGGACGTCATTCACGTAGCAATAGAAGTGAGGTGTACTAGTTGTTTTGTACTTGCACAAAGCTATTTCAAGTCATGTAAGAAGTCTTTTAGTTTCACAAATTAGTAGTAATTGTGGATATCAAGAACTAGTGTGACTAAATGGTACTTTTTGAATAATATATAATTCAAGTTACAATAGTAGTGTATTGAACATTCATAACACTTTTTAGTGTCTGTAAGTGTTTCGGGTCTTTTGAAATGTAAGGAAGCTAATAGTAGATTTCCATGACCTGACAGAGTCAAAATGGGACAGCCATCTCCAGTTCCCATCCATCTCGAATAGTGCCCCCAGGAGAGTCTGTGTTTGAAGATTCTGTTTTGCCAATGCATATGTCTCTATCCTTGTGAAAAATGCCTTCCAACAAATAATGATTATTTTCAACATTATTATGCCATTCTTCATTTTGGTAGTTTTTGGCATGACTATTGTAAAGATGCCTTGCACGCATTGTACAATTTCTCATTAATCAGTCTACCTTAAAGTTGGTGACTGGGAGGTAATCTCAGTCTTACTCTGTTTCTTGTGACTATATCCCAAAAACTGACTCAGATTCTCATTCATTGGATTGTCGGGTTTGGGTTTTTTTTCACAAAAGAAAGTTGAACTAAGTCTTGAAATTCTGCGTAATATTACTACTGGCTTGATCCATTGGGTTGATTTTTTCTTCATAATTCCTGTGTGAGGAATTCTAAATATTGAATCCTCAGAGGCTTTCTGTAAGACTGAACCCAGATTGCTTCAGATGGCTGTTTCACCAGCATCTCAAAAAAACTGATTAGAAAACAGCTTTTGGGATTGATTTGGCTTTTGAAGCTGGAGTTATTACAACATATGTGTGTTGTATCATTCAGAATGTTTTTATAACAAAATGAAAGTGAGTTCCTGTGTGTTCTTAGATAAGCTTCCATCTCATTTCTCCCTAGATGATTATGATTGGCAGAGCACGGTTCTTTTTGTGGTTTATTTATTGACTATAGCAGGCCTGACTTTTTCAGTTTAGAAGCTACCCTTTAGTTTTCAAATGTTTAGAGTACCACTTCATTTTCCTAAAAGAGACCACTGGATTTGCATCCATTAGGTTTATTGTGTCTAATTGTCTGTAGCACAATGAAGCTAAAAGTGTACCAAGAGGATGAAAATACAGAGACTTGCACTGGAGGAAGACAGTGTGTACCACAGCTGAATGAGCAAGAGTAATGAACACTTCCAAGAGTTCCGTATTCTGGAGCTGCACATTTATCACTTTCATTTTAAGAAGGGAATATTTGTGCTCTCTTGGCTGGATGAAAAGCCTGAGAAAAATTATGAAGACTCAGATCTGATGTTGCTTCTGAACAGAGATGAAACATTTAATTTATCATGGTGTTTCGTTCAGCACATTTCTGTGGGGACTTGCCCGCTGCACACAAAGATTGCAGGCAGACCAAGTGTTTGGCTGGGGTTATAGAGGTTAATCCCTATACACCTTCTTTTTCACCCATGAAGTCTGCCTCAAGGAGCTGTTCTAGCAAAAGCTATGGCAGTTCAATCCATGCTATCTTCTTGGGGTTTGTCCTGCTTTCAGTCTTTTCAGATATCAAAAAGAACAGGGGTCACACAGGAATCTGCTTCTGGTTTGAAAAATAACTTTTGTTTACAGCAGTATCTTCTGTATTTAGAAAGGGGTTACTATGGGGACTAGTATTTCCCAGAACAGAAGAAAATGGGTTACATTACAGCAGGTGTCGGTTAGTTTTTTCGTACAGTGCATCCTTCTCTTCCATTTAAAGCTGTAAAACAATCAGATTTCTAAAAGAAAAAAAAAAAATGAAGGGAGAATGAAGAGGAGGATCTGTCTTACAGCATTCAGACAAAATTTGGGGATTACAATTTGTTCTGATAAATTTCAGCATATGGAAAACTGGCAGATAGTAAGATGCTTATCTGGAGGGACAGGAAGATTTATACAACCTTACCATAACATTAGAACTCTGCGCTCTGTCTTTAATAGGTGCATTCAGCTCAGTGAAAGATGACCTACACCCTTGTTCTTGGTCAGGCAAGAACAAATACCTTTCTGCCCCATGAGATGAGTATTTTCCACTGTGGGCAGGGAAATTGTTCTTGTCCCAAAGCAGGTAGTTCATTAACCTTCTGTGCCATAGCGTCATCTCTCCGTTTAACTGCCTAGTCCGAAAATCAGAGGATATTTCAAAGGGAAAAAAATAGCAAAAAGTAAGATGCATTTTTCTTAAGGAAGAAAGAGTTGTTACAGAAATGCCTCTAAAAGATACATGTGTGTGCGTGTGTGATTGGGGGAGAGGGATGGAATATCAAAAAAATGAACAAGTGAAGGAAAAAAATACCAGTAGATTTCACAAAGCTTTGTTTTGCTGCTTTATCTGTTTCTTCTGTGTAAGATTTTCCTTTTACTTTCAGTTAAAAGAAAGAGTCAAAGATGGAGCAAATAAGTCATAAGTCCATAAATGTTTGTATCAAACAGTCATATCAGGAAGAAAAACATAAGAAAAACTGCAAATCAAAGTTATTTGATTCTTTATTAAAGATATATTAAGATTGAAATAGGCAAATCAAGGCAGCAGAGGACTAAATAACCAGGTTAGGAGAGAATATATAAAATTATATGACCTCTAACCCTTTCCTTTCTTTCATTTTAGAGAGATCCAGTAGCTAGACTAGGAGTAGTATAACAAGTGAAATTATTTACTTCTGTCATTTCAGAAGTGAAAAGAGCAGCTGAGAGGTCTTTGAGTCCAAGTTCCAGCAAGCTCAGACCAGTACTGAATTGACTCCAGATAGAAAGTTTTCTGATTTTTTTTTTTTTTTTAACTTTGTTCCAATAGTGGGTACTTACTAGAGCTGTTCCAAGCTCTTCTTTCAGAGGTCTTTATTCAGTAATTCAAATTAAGAGTAGTCAGCTTTTTATAACAATTCTTCTGTGTTTCTGTCCTGTATTCTTTTTCTTCCTGTCTTCTCCTATGGGACTGTTCTGCTCCTGTCTTGCACACAAAGGCATCTGATCCCCTTTTGTACTCAGTTTATGTGCATCAGCAAGAGTAATTTGATTCTTGTATTTACCTTCAGACAACAAAGCAGCAGCATTAAAACCCCTATATTGTTAAAGTCTAACATAGTATTTTAAAACTGGCTTATCCATTACATCTTTCAATCCTATTTCTTAGCTTATTTAATGTCCAAAATTGTTGTAGTAACTTTTCTCTGTTTCATATTAGATTTGTGTTGAAACTCTTGAATTTAAAATGTTTTACAGAGAACAAAATCGGTAGTGAATTTTAATAAGCTTATGATCATACAAAATATTACAAACTTTTATGTTTTTTCAGGAACTTTCTCAGTTGACCATGGCATAAAGTTATTGCATTTTATTGCATTATTTATAAAATGCATGTATTGCATTTTAAAGGTATAAGACATGAGTGTCCCCATCTTTGAAACTCGACTGGATTAGAAAATCTACTGTGGGCAATTTTTAGCTCAGTATGTTTTCCTGAAAATATGAAGGCATGTATTTCTTGGTGTGGTTGGGGTAACTTTCAAGTTTGTAGTTCATGTTTTGTAGTTCTAAATATGCCTTTTGATACTCTGTTTTTCTCTTGAATTCATAGTCTGTCTTAATTTCCTTTTTTTTTTTTTTAAATTTTATATCTTAATTCTGCAGAATTGCTCTAGAAGAAATATATAACATGTTTCTAGTGTGCTATCAGAAAGGTTCATAAAAATTAGTATGTCTGTACCTCAGTGTTATTTGTTCTGTTTTTACCGAGTTCTGCTCTGTAAACTCATGACTAATGATAAGTAAAACAGATAAGATAAGCAAAACAAAAATAGACCTTCTCTCCAATAAGATATGCTACATTATCCATTTAAACAACTTCTATAATGAGTAACTGAAGAATGGTTCATGGAACATCAAAGGATTTAATGAACCACCCAAATAAATAAAACACTGAGGCATCTGCAAACTCCCAGATACAAAGTAGCTTTGTTACAGCAGATGTTTATATGCAGGGTGGATACCAAAAAATTAAGAGCATGTGGTATTTCATATTTTTATTGTAAACACCTGAAATAATGATGTGCCAGTCAGTCCCTCAAAATAACTTTTAGATTTGTTGTCTAGTTTCAGCCTAATTTGAGATAGGTGCAATTGCCTGAAAGATGTTCAGTTCCCAGAAGTTTTGTTTAAGTAGGTTTGATCCCAGGTTACATGTCTGCACATCTCAGCACTGGCCGTGAATGGAGACAGCCAGACCCTGCCAAAGAGTACATGGGCAGGAAAGAGAGACTTGGGTGCATCCAAAGAAAAGGCTGCTGCATAAGCACAGTTATTTTACTAAACTTTGCAGAGTCTGTGCTGGAGAGAACTATTTGGCTAGAGGATATCCATCGTTCCTAAATTCTGCACCTATAATGCAATGTGTTTCTTTAAACATCAAAAAAAGGAGTTGGTGTGCCTGTGTCAGTCAATGTTAGACCTCAGTAGGACAAATGGGAACCTTGACTCTTTTTCATTAGTTAACTAAAACAGATTAATTCAGCAAAACATCTGCAGCTGGTGGGTATATTGCTGAACAGTCCTCAGTGTTTGTGGCATCCTTCTTGTTAAAAGCCATGTAGGTTCAAATGCTGGATTAGTTAGGCAGCAATCTGGCTACACAGGATTTGTTTTGCTGTGTGAGAAATGAAAGGTCTTATTGCTGAAAGCATTCTTTGGGTTGGAAAGGTGCTTGTCTGTTTCTCTAGGATTACAATTATTTGGATGTTTGAGCATTGTATGCATGCTAGTCTATAATTAATTTCTTGTTGGTGTCATTTAATGGTTTTATATCTTGTTCACTGAAATGAATAGAGATTTATTTTTCAAAGTGTTTCCAAGACAGGCACGACTTTAATTGCAAAACAGCTTTATGGAAAGATTGAATCTGTCCTAATCAGAATTTGTGTTACCTCGTACCTCACCACTAAGACGGTGGCACTGCTGCTGTAAGCACTCGGTGAATGCAGAGCAGTAGGCAGTATCTCTTCTCACTGATTTTTCAGACTGAGCAGATGAGAAAAAGAATAAATCAGAAAATATAGGCTAGGAGTAACAAGTTAGTATGCAAACATCAATTTTTGATGAGGATTTAAAGGCTGAATAATTTTCTTTTAAATATTTTGGGTAGGGTTTAGGTGAAGAAGGTTGTTAGTTAATAGAGAGATTGGAAGAGAGACCCAAAACATCAAATAGGAAAAGGCTGAGGTCACCAGAAAATGACTGGGAAGTTTACTGAGATCCCCCAGGTGAAACCAACTTTCATTTTTTCATTTTATAAACTAGCTAGGAATGATAGTTTCAAGCAAGAACCCATACTGTCATTGCTAACTGACATCCTAAGGAGGTCAACTTTCCTGTGGCATCATTTGGATGAAGCATAACTGCCAAGCACAGGCCCCCATCTTGGTACGGTACAAGCTCCCAGCCGTGCTGTGCAGGCTAGTGCAGCCCCCACCAACTCTGCAGCTCCCAGTGAGGGCTTACGGTCTCCTAAGTGTGTGTTTTTTTCTAGCACTGTGCAAACAGAAGTGATCATTTACCTTCTCTGTTTTGAAAAGTGATTTTTTCTTCCTCATTGACAGAGATCTGTCATTTGCATCTATTTAAGATGCAAGGTTCTGTTTTGCCAGTTACGTGAAATGGGATTGTTGAAACCAACTCTGTGTGTGTGCTCTTGCTGCAGGTGATACCTGTAAATTAACCTGTGAAAATGGAGGAAAGTGCATTATAAATGAGAAGGGGGATCCCCGATGTCACTGCTGGCCAAGTTACTCCGGAGAAAGGTGTGAAACTAACCATTGCTACAATTACTGCCAGAATGGAGGAACCTGTGGAGCCTCTCTCCTTGGTAAATATTTCTGAGCAGCTGTATCTTACTATTATATCTGCCTTAATTTAAATGTTTGAATCTGTTCCTTCTTTGTGATATTTTTTTCTCTTTGTAACTTATTTGTTTTGTCCATACTTAAACTATGTGCAATAAAGCAGTATATACCATACCTATACTTTATAATCAAAAGTGCTTTTCATTCACGTATCTCAGTGTTTTAGCAGAATCAAGCTGCGTTCCACAAAAGGGAGCATGGAAGTAAATATTCAGTGTAAAGATGCACATGTTTAGGTGTAGAAATGGAATTTTAAAGTGTAAGGTCCAGTCAAACGACATCTGGAAGAACTCCACACATCTCGCTCTCTCCTTATCTCAATTCTCCCTCTAAATTTTTAGGTGCAAACACAGATATTTCCTTAAATTACGGAGTTGTGCGACCTCAGTCTTTTACTGTTGTCTTACTGGAATTCACAAAGTAGGCATTTTACTCATCTAATTCTCAGGAAGAGTTGGTTGACCAGGATTCAGATCCTTTGTTTTCCCAAAGAAATTTGAAATCATATCTCTCATCTTCAGGGAGATTATCCTGTGTGTCAAAACATGGGTATTTGGCAGGCAATCTTTGACCCTAACACGTAGCTTGCATAATGCAATTAGTGTTTGGGCTAGAGAGGGAAAGTGTGATAAGAAGTAGTCTAAAATTTAGCAATTACTTCAGAAAGGAGAACTTGAATTCTATTTTCTGTTCTGAGGAATATTTAAATATTTGATTCAAAGTAGAACAGCTGGAGAAGAGTTTGCTGTCTTATCTTTTCTCAGAAGCCTATAAGCTGCTGAAGGTGGTGTCAATCATTTTCACCTATGTGACAAAATGACCAACACCCTGGTCTCTGAAAGAAAAGCACAGTATCTGAATTTAGAAGAGGAGTTTGTGACTGTTTAGCACAGAGAGAGCTCCCGGTAATGCAGAATTATGTATCTTAGTCTCTGTGAAGACGGAGCTTAGCACTCCTTACTAATTAACTTTCTCTTATATAGTTTAGTAATGAAGCTTCACTTAGTATGCTGACTTCTCTGGAGCCTCCTCTTATTTACTGAGGTGTGGTGGCAAAAATCCAAGTGAATGCAAATCTAGCAATCTGTTGTGTGCCAAACAGAGGAGTTTTGGGTTCTGAATACTTGAGGGTTAATAATGTTGTTCATAGTTAACATTACTAATAATGACTAAATATTAGAAAATGAGAATACTTGAACTTGAAGCTGGTTAATTATACTTGAAACTGCTTCTAACAGCTGATGGAACTACTGACACAAACGATAAGCAGAGATTTTTCTCAATGCAGTGAGATCAATACATGTTTAGTGGGGACATGCAAGTGAATTAAAGTAAGTAATGGGTGATTTAAATGACGTGCAGAACTTCCTTGTCATCTGAAGAGAGGATGTTTACTCCCACATCTTTACATGTCTGTCATTTAATTGACACTTTTGTGGGGATAAAATATTCCATAAAATTAATAACTCAGCTCCTAGAGCTCAGCTCAGTTCTGAATCCTGCAGAGACCCTAGAGTTTTATTTAATCCTTTTCTTTTGGCAGTAGCCCTAGGGCTCACTCATCCCCAGCAGCTCTTGTTTTCTTTACCAGGCAGCTAACACTTGCTGTGCCTACACAGCTATGCCATCACCTGGATATTTTTTTTTCCCCCTGCTAAAATCATCCTCTGAAATCTTTCAGCCTTGCTGTAATAATTAGTGTAGTAGGTTTGGTCACCAGTGAGTAAAGGAGAGGTATGAGCAGATTCTGCGGTATACTTCTGCTAAATTTTTATTCATGGCCCCAGCTGCTACAGAGGGCCTGCACAAAAAATGCATTAGGAGAACCAGCATGGATGTCACCGCAGTCCACATTTCATCGTTCAATTGCCTGATTTTTGGGAATCCAGACCTTTAACTGCAACTAATGTTTCCTGTACCACACATGGCCAAAGTGTGCCAAGCCTTTATGAGCCAAGACCAAAACAGAGCTAGTTCTGATGACTCTTACTGGGCATACCTGCTAATAGGAATATTCTTCTGCTGTGCTGTGTCCACTCTCCCATTTTCATCGAATTTTTAAAAATCACATTTCAAGTTAACCAGATTTCCCATCTGCCATTTCCAATTCATGAGGATAGCCATGCCTTGAAGCCTGTGCCATAACTTTCATGTGCTGCAGATGTGGAAAAATGACCGTATATCTTCCAAAATCAAAGTGATGACTCCATCCATCATTCCAGATAAAATTTTTGAATTGATTCGCATCTCATCTTCCTTGCATTCCTAGCCCCTGGACCCTGTGAATCTCTATTTCTTATCAGACTGTATTTCTTATCTATATCAGGCCATAAATCGTTTGTTACTGAAACAAATTAGCATGTCAGTGAGATGTCCCCTTATCCTAGTTCAATCTAATCCATGATATGCTAAAGCCATTATGTATTTTACAGAGGGAAGCTAAACTGGATGCCCCGAAAGAATTGAAACTGTAATTAGGTCAACAAAGCTTAATTCCTCAAGTGTTTTTGCAACAACCGTGTCCTCTTTCCAGTCAAATATACCATTGTGCAAAGCATGTCATTCAGTCTGCATCAGTGAGTGCACACTTAGCTTCAGGGGCTGCACACAGCGTTCCCAGTTTCGACTGAGGGTGTGAAATCCAGACCAGAGCAGCATTCGCTCACTTCCTGCTCGTTGTCTCAGCCTTCACGGCAGAGTTGTTCTGCTTTGTCAGGTTCATATGAGAGTCCTTAGTGTATGTGTTACTTTATTCTTGCACATTGCAACATGTAGGAATATAAAGGTTCTATATTACCGTGAATTGCTCTGTTGTTCTTTAATGCTTGTAAAACTTAAGCATTATATTGTGTCTGGATTTAAAATATCATATCCTACCAGGTTGACCTGTCCACTAACAATAGGTACATTGCACACATTTTTTTTTTTTTTTTTTTTGGGTAGAGAATTCTCTCGCATTTCTGGAAAGTAAAAAATTACTATTTAAAAATAAAGTCAGCTTAATATCATCTTAATTTCTCCTACTGTGCTCTTGCTATCTGTGCATACCACCTCCTGTACTACAATGCTCACGAGCACTTCCTCACAAAGCAGCACTTATACTTTTGATCCATTATACAATTGGCTCATCAAACTGTCCTGCTAAACGGATGCAATCAAGCTGCACATATTTTCCCAATTTTCTCTTTTTTTAAAACTTATTTTTGTTCAAAATGATGAAGCTTTTTCCTTTGGAAGTTGCAGAAGCCATAGGTGTGCGAGTGCCAATCCAAATCCTATCCACAAAATATAAATGACCTGTGATAATTTCAGCTTCCTTGACTCTGTCTTACTTAGAAGCTCTGATTGCCCTTATCGATTCTCATATATTATCCAACTCAAACAGCTTTGATGCAGTCGATCTAACGAGTATCATTCTACACACAGGCCCTTTGGAAAGCTTAGGGACTGCCAGTAAATTTAGCCTCACAGGGAAGTGAGCTTCTGCAGGATCCCCACTGCTGGGAGGCTTCCCTAGGAATCAGGGAATTTCCTTACTGCTGGCTTCTGGCTCAAAAAACGAGGAAGAGAGATCCTGAAAATAAACTTTTCTTCATATTTTGATACAAATAAAATGACACAGCATATGAAATACTCTTCTAGTAAATGTGTGTGTTCTAGTGAATGTGTAAATCCTGATCTCTTTCACCACCTAATATATAATAGTAATGTGATAACTAATTAAGTAAATTGCAGAGTATTACTCATTTTTTAAAACATGATTGTGCTAAGTCTTTGCCGGGTGTGTTAAATTGTAGAATCTCATTATCTGCACACAAATGTTAATTTGTTAAACAAATCCCACTGGCAATTCAGGGATTATTCGCTGTTGGTTTACTTACTGCTAAGCCTTTTGGCAAATTCCTATGTGAACATTATATAGCTAGAGATTGGGACAGCTTTAATTAAAATTTATAAGTTTATGACAGTTGTATTGAACTACAATAATTGAACAAAGAAAATGTCATCAGTTAATCAAAAGTATGCATCTGAGACATGTAATTAAAAGTTTGGGTGTAATAATGAACACTTTCCAGTAAGCCAAATTAATGGGAATTTGGAAAAAAAATTAAATGTTACCGTAAAAATGCACTTTCTTTCTCCTTACAGTTTAAAGTAAAAATATTGGAGCAATAATTGACTAAATGTCTTGAACACGTTAACTAGATCTACCTAGTTCTCAAAATTAGATAAATACATTTTTTTACTATATTTACAATACAAAGAGTGCATCTAACCATATAGAATTGTGATGTTTGTATCAAAATGAGCAAAAAAGTTATTATATCTTTCCACTAGATTAAAATGGATGAAATATTCTCCAAGAAATAATTTATATATATAAAGTAGATATTATTTTATAGTTTATTTTATAAGCAAAACAAGTTGATTTAGGACATGAGTGTGCATACTGAAAAGACTGTCAGTGAAGAACCTGTTTACTTTGCTAATGTCATATCAGTCCCAGTAGTCTCAAAGGCGGATGCTACATCATCTTGTCACCAGGACAGGGACTGTGGGAGGGGGAGAGGGGTGGTATTTAGCTAGATGTCGAGGCTGTCTGGTCTGTCTGCTCTGGTGCACAGCTGATCTAAGGGTCCCAACAGAACCACCACAGCCAGCCTTGGTAAGAGCAGCCTTTGAGACTACTCTAATCTATTTAGAGATTGTTCTTTTCTCCCTTTCTTTCACAACATGGAGAGAAGGTATATCTGTTGGGATGGATCCCAATCAGCTCACCTACTAATTATGTACAGTAATACAGCTTCTCTCCACTACTATTGGTTCGGTAAAGCTAATTATGTTCATCAGCCACCCAGAAATGAATTATGGTGATTCTCACAGACTGCTGATAACTGTTCCAGAAGACATGATATTACTTACAGTAGGCTGGTGTAGTGCCACATTGGGTTTTTTTTAATAGTGACAGCAAGTGAATTATGCAAATTAAATGTGCATAGTCACACATAATGACTTAAAAACACATGTTGCTGGCAGTGAATTTACCATTGACTGGAGGAAATAAATAATCTATGTCTTGGTGCAGGCATTCATCTGGATGATCTCGTTTTTTGAAACTTTCAGAAAGCTTACAAAAATAGTGCTATTCCCCTAAATTTTTTTTTAATTGCAAAATACCTTATGTGGTCATACAAAATACATAATGTTTCTGTGTTGTTTAGGCAATAGCATGAATCAAAGTTGATCTCCTTAGAGTTCTGTTCATTACAAAATAAGTGTAAATAGGAGTTTAAGATATATTAATGGATTCCCAAAAGAAATCACCTAGATATTACAGAGACATCGCATTTATTAGCTATTTTTGAAGATTTTACAATCAACATTTTTCAGCATAGGTAATTGAAACAGGAAAGTTTTCTTGGGATTACTGTGTTAGGGAAGAAACTAAAAAAGAGGATAGGTGAAAGCTAGGATGCTAATCTGTAACAGGCAGAGGAAAAGAACACAGTATTCTCATACAGTAAATGCAGTAGAGGATTGCACTGAAGAAGGAAGAGCTCAAAACAGGGAAATTGGTGTTTCTTTCAGAAAATTATTTTTGCTCATTTTTGCATAAAATACACCAAAAGATGGTTATCTGAATTTGAAGCAGTTAACGTTCCATAAACCACTTTCCTTATTAATATTTTTCTACACTGTAATACGTTGTGAACATTTCTGTGGTGGTCAAAGTTGGGAATTAAGAGACAATTTTAATTCTGTCTCTCTAATCCTGAAACTTCACAACCAGAGTAAATGCTGAAGTTCTCTGTGCATGAGATTACCACGCTATGCTTGTCAGTTAGGATATGTGACATCTTGGTTATCATGACTATTTCCTTTGCAAACATAAATCGATATTCTGATTCTATGATACAAAACCTTATGGCATTGTCATTGTTTAATACTGTAGTTGTATTAAACTGGTGTTGGAACCATTTTGTATCAAAAAAATTTATGAAAATATGGCAGATTAGAATGTCATTATTAGTATTATTTTAGATGCCAACAGTCTGTATATAAATAGGCAGTGAACTATTAATGTTACTAAAAGTCACGTTAAATTGAGTGACAAAAATGGGGTTTAGGCTCTACTGTATTAAATTTTCATATAACTGTCAGCAGTTTGGCATATTTATCAGCCTACATTAGCAAAGAATAGAATAATCTTTCCTACAAACTAGGAAAATATCATTGCCCCATCATTTTAAAAAATAGATGAGTATTAATAATAAAAACTGATTTCAGACCTCCAGATCTATGTTCTGTCATTGTTTTATTTTAACATTTTTACGGAAACACTGATTCAGATGAAGGATTATGTGAAACCCCCAGCTTAGGAGGAGAAATTTAAATACAAGTGTATACATGGGGAAAAACAAAAAGAGTCTGTGCTAATATCTGAGTTCAACATCTTTGATTTAATGTTTAGATCACAGGGGACAGATACGAATAACCAGGCTGATGCATATTAAACTAGTTGGAGCTATTTTTAAGTCAATGGGTTTGTTCCTGCTGTACTCATTAGAGGAAGAGAGTAACTGATCTCATGGCCTTTAGGATGATTTGCAAAACACTTTAAATTAGCATAGCTTAAAATAGAAGAATATAGAAAAGAATTACATGAAGGGGTTCATGTAAGAAGAGTAAGAAATAAGTGAAGGAAAAAGAATAAATAAATAATTCTGCATGAATCAGAAAAAAGGAGGGCACTTCACTTGCATTGAAAAATTCTCCAACAAATATGATACTAAATTATTACATAGTATTAGAATAAAGCCAGACCAGAAGAAAATTAGAACTGTTTATGGAATATTTAGTTTAATCTACATTACTTTAATGAGACAGCCAAATGAATAGAGGGGGAAAAAAAAAAGGTGGTAAGAAATGTTGCACATTTCTGAGCTTTAGATACAGCTGTGGTAAAAGACAGGAGGCAAATGTGAAAGTAGTTGTGGATACCTACACCAGACAACGTATTAAAATGAGGAAGCAATGAATGAGACAAAAGACAGCAAAGAACGAACCTACTGATGCAGATTTACTGCACCAGTAAATCAGGCAGCGGTAAGGATTTTCTGGTAGATCAGTATGAAGATCAGCAATAATTACTATGGAAAAATAACCCTTAAATGTTATTTCATTTGACTACTTAGGATTTTGGCTCTTCTGTATGTTTTAAGCCAAGTCAGGCCCAAGTCAAGCATAGCTTCTTTTGTGTGCTCGCTAACCCACCCCTCCATGAAGTAGGACTTTTTATACATAAGAAATTTGTTTCTGCCCTATTGTGTTGTGTGAAGGTTTTCAAATGTAAATGAAGGAATAACTGGAGTTTCTCATCACTAACCTATTCCCTGACTTTCTCTGATCTCTTTTAGATTCCACAGTCATATCATTATCTTGATTGGGATGTCAATAATAAAATCTAATGGGCTATTTTTCTTGTTTGTGCCTGCAATTCCAGTCCAAAGGGATTCTGTATCACACATACAGTACATTATGTAGTTAACTTGCTAATCTGATTGACTTTAACACTTCTTAGCATGTAGCTCTATTCCATCACCAGCAAAGACTAGATATCAAGGAAAAATGTATTAATTTTACAGCAGCCCATTAGTTGCCTTCCTTTTCCAAATTTGCCATAAACAATCATACTGATGTTCCCATTCAAGACTAGACATTTCAGTTCTCCTGGCTTAATTCTTAGACTTTTACCATTTGTGTAAATCACATGTGTTACTGTTTTGGTTTTCTGTAGTCTACTTATGAGGCATTCCTTTTGTTCTGCCTGATATGTAGTTACTCTTTGATTATTGCTAGTCTATGCATGGTCCTTTAATCAGAGATACGGTATTTCTGTGACTTTACTGGAAGGGATGAGTCTTTGCCTGTCAGCTGTCCCTTTGTCTGCAGTGACCTTGTTAAGCTCTTGATTGTACTTGCAGCAGATTGAGTTCCTTATGATTCAAATGAAGACCATCCTGCCTGCCCCTTTATTTCAGAAGGGTCCTTAGGTCCTGATTAATCTTCATCTCTTTTTTTAACCATCTTGGAAGCCAGGAAGAAGAAAAGTGTTAAACTCTGTCTGTTTTCCCTAAGATTATGAAAACTCTAAAGGCTGAATGAAAGCAAAGTGAAGGAGGGTGGGGGAAAAATAATGTTTTGTAAGAGATAAACAAGGATGAGAATAGACTATTAGGAAGTGAGGAGGGAGATGGCTAGTTGGACACATCGGGTCGTTTACTTGAAGAGAAGATTACAAGTGAGATAGAAAAGCAAAGTCAGGAGATGGTAAAACATTTATGGGATCTAGAAGCTTGTTTTAAAGAAGATAAGCCTTAAGAAAAAGTCATAGAAAAGTGGAAGGGTTTAATAAAACAGTGGAGTTGTAACAAAATTATTAATTCTTTAGATATGAGATTTGGATAACAAAAAAAATGGGAAAATTACAATAGGGAAGACTCATAGGAGGAAAATGCATCAGTTTTTAAACACTACTAGGAGTTCATTTTGTTCAAATCTGCATCCCTAGCTGTTCGCTACTTTTCAGACATTGAATATTGACCTTACAGGCATCTTTGGTCTGATGCAAGACAGCAATTTTTTTGCTACAATATTTATTATATGAGAGGGATAGGGTAACAAAACAGGCACAGATATGTATGTTCTAGCAAAAATTGTTATGTCAAGTTGGCTATTAGTGCATTAGTAAATATTTGTATATTCATGTGATTATATGTAAAGGTTTGTAGATTTAAGGATAATGGAATGTATTCTGAAGAGGCACTGATGTTGATTTTACAAACATTTATCCTCTGCAACTGGAGGAACCCAGCCTGCCAGAATAGTTTGAAGAGCTGTCATATCTTAAATTCCTACTTAAGTCCATCTTTTAAAATAATTCCCAAATAAAAAGTCAATGACCATACATGCACAAGTGTAAAATGCACAGATGCAGTTTTTGAGGTGTCCATATCTTATAGTGCTGACTTGCTTCTTAAAAAGTTCTGAATTCAAGCAACATTTGCAAAGGCTTGTTTATTAGTGTCTAGAGAAAGGAAGTTGGGCTCATACATTAAACTTGCTACCGTTATGAGAAATGTGTCTGTCTTTAAAGTGCTGATTATTATTTTAATGTTTATTTATTTTTATCATAAAATAGTTTTCTTTGTTTTGGATAGGGAGGCCTACCTGCAACTGTGCACTGGGTTTTACAGGACCAAACTGCAATCAGACAGTCTGTGATCATTTTTGCCAAAATGGAGGAACCTGCAGTGTCACTGCTGGGAATCAACCCTTTTGCAACTGCTTGCCTGAGTATACAGGAGACAGATGTCAGTATTGTAAGTAATCTCCACAAACTCTTGAATCTGGATTTATAATAAAAGTTCTACAAAATGGAGATTTAACATGATTTGAATGATTTTTCTATAACACGCGTTGGTAAACTTAGCTCCAAAATTATTCATACTGCTAAGGGAGTGGAATGTGATGTATTCAAGTGATCTTTGAACATATTTCCACAATATCCATCTACATGTGTAGGAGAAGAAAAAGCTTTTTTAGGAATGATTTATTTTAGTATTTTCATGAATGAATACGTACAATGGAGCTGTACAAGACAGCTGACTGTCAACAGAAATGAGATAATTGTGTTAAATTTTTCTACTTCAGCTTCTCATATTTGTTATCTTACGCTAGTGGAATACCTAAACCTAGTGAATCGACGTAGTTGGATAAAGAATTTCTCCGATATCCTTTATCTCCACAGACCATCACTTGTGTCTCCAACTGCTACCTTACTTTTCATTTTTATTTCTATCTGCCATAAGCAGCATATTGACTTTTGAGTCTTGCACCTCTATATTCCTTCATCTTGCTCAGTCTAAGATCACCTTCAGCATGGTTTCTGCCCCCTCCTAGTATTGAAAATCAGGATTTCTAAGTATTACTCTTGTTTAATTGTCAGGACTTAGGTTGTATCCTCTGCATCTGAAGTTCTCCATAGTTTGCCTTTCCACTGACCCATCAGTCTCTTCTCATTGAGATACTGTTTTCCAAAGGTTTCCATGCCTTTAGAAAGGCTCTCCTCACTTTTTAGAACTTTTTATAAATATTTACTTCTTTTACAGAGGGGAGGAGAAAGAAGATTATCAACCAATAGGCCTTCTGTTCTTACTCCATTTATGTTTCTTTTCTCTCCATGCTTTCTCTTAGCATGGATCACCATTATCTGTTTTCCAGCAACTCAAGACATTTGAACATAATCTTGATTTTCTTCTTTTCGTCACTCATTTCAAAATTACAGTTTGTCTTCCTCATGTCTCTTCGACATGATGACTCACTAGCAGCCATAACCTAAAACTGATTATTTTTCTGAGGTCAGAAATTTTTTTTAATCTCCTTTTTTCTACTCCTGGTTTGTTTTGAGTATAACACTATAAAATAGTGGACTGTCATAGTGTTTGTTACAGAATAGAACATTAAATGTGAAAGCCATCTTCTCTTTTGTACATAATTCAGTGACTTTGCTGAAGAAGGCTAGATTTAAACAAGATGGAAGGGAAATTAGCTGTTATAAAGGTCTGGTTTAGAATGATCTACAAGATACAAAAAATATTTAGTTTTAGTGAAAGGTCTGTCAAATAAGGAAAGGGTTAGTGTGTATCTTAAATAGGATTCGTACTGAAGTAAACTGAATGTATTTCCAGTTGGGAGACTATGAAATAAACTGAAACCTTTGAATGGAAAACCAGCAGTAATTGTGATTCTCTCCCACTTGGTATTAAACAAACTGCATGGATCCACAAATAACTATCTGCAAACACAATTGGCTATTTGAAAACAGTATAGTACATAAATCATGCACAGACAGGCACACAGATTAAGAAAAAATATTTACTTGAGGCTTACCCAAAACCAAACAAATTGTTTCTAGTTGAATGCTTCTGCAAACATCTTTTTTATTTTTTTTATAAGAATTAATTTAAATGTAAATTTAGGGGTACTTTTTAAACAGTGTTTATTATCAGATTTGGATTGTCTGCTGACACTTTGGAAAAATGCCACAACACAGAGACTTGAACACATTATAAAATACAAAATAAAATTAAGCTTTTGTTTATTTAAACCTTAATACTTTCAAGCAGAAGAGAGTCTTACAATCTTTTAGGGTATTTTTTTTTCTGTGGCTAATAACAGTTTTGTGAAATTGTACAGATTTACGGTTAATAATGTGTATATAAATTCACCTCTAGAATTTTTTGCTTTATTCACACATATGTATGATTTTTTGCTTTATTAATCATGTTCATTTTGTATGCATGTTGGAATGTATTAATATATCATTGTTGCACGGATTGGTTGCCTCTAAGATATCTTTTTCAGTCTTTCTATGATGTGATTGAAACTAGTTCATATGCAAAGGATAATACATGAATGTGCATAGGTATTTTACTCATGCTCCCAAGCTGAAAATATTATTAGGTTTTTTTATGGCAGGGAGAAGACATTTACTTGCAGTATTGCCAGATTGCAAAGACCTTATTTTCCTCATACTTATCATCTCCAATTACCCAATGCAGAGTTTCTCCTGTGATTAGTTCACATAAGGGCTAATAACCAAAATGTGTGCTCCGTGTCAAGGCATTGGCACTGCTGAAATAAATTTAAGTGAATGAATTTACATAGAATTCTACTAACATTGTGCATGCTATTATATACACATGAATTTGACGTATTTGAATATAACTCCCTATTTTAAATTCCTGAAATAAGACATATAGACTAGTTAAAGTTCATTTCTTGTATCATTTAAGGCCCAAACAACCTAAAAAATAGAAAACGTTTTCACGCAGTTACAGTCATTCAAAGTGGATATAGTGATCTCGAAAGCTGTTATGTTCCCTGAAACTGGAATTCTTTTCTTTAGGGAAAAGGAGAAAAAACAAAACAAAACAAAACAAAAAAACACCAAAAAAATCAAGAAGAAAGAATTATTTTTGTGTCATTTCAGTCCAAATGTAGCATACACATTTTAGATACAGCAGAATATTAAAGTGTTTGTGGCTACCATCAATAGTAAAAAACAATAATTGTTTTAGAGTATGAACTTCCTAGGTTTTGCCCGTTTGTTTGTTTGTTTGTTTTTTGGTCCTAATGTACATGGAAACATTTCCCCCTTGCAATGCTTTTTACATAAAGTCTCTCAATATGAGCTTTCAAACTGTGGTAGTTTTTGTTGAAAAAACAGCCCCCCTGCTGCAGATTGCCATTCTGTACCTCAAACTGGGGAACGGCAAACAACGAACTACTTCATTTAGCGTCTTTTAAGCCTCTTCAGTTGCTCAGTAGTGATTCCACAAGCAGATGAGTCTACAGCCTGCGTAGATAGGTGGAGACATACAACGAAAAATCAAACAGAAATAACTCCTCCAGCAGTCATGCTTTGTCCTTTAGCAGAACTCTTCCAGCATTGGTGAGTACCAAGGGCATGGCAGTCAGTACCTACTTCTCTTAGAGGGGGAAAAGCTGAGCGCAGGGAAGCATAAGCAAAATGTTTCCCACTTTATGAGATACCCCCACAAATCATCCATCCTGAATATATTCAGTATAATATATCAATTTTAGTAGTCTCCAGTTTGCTGCTTGCAATGTGCCCCCAGTCAAACGGCAACTTGAGAGTTTACACTTCCCGACTCAAGGCTGAAGTTGCCATTTGGCCAAGGTTTCATTCTCTAGTGAACAGCTTGATAATACCTTACTGTTACTGACTCACCCTTAGCCATATCCTGAGCTTCAAGGGTTTGAATTTTTTAGTTTTGTCAGAAAGGTAATATTTTATTGATATGGAACAGGTTAACTCTAAGCTAATACAGATGCATAGTTCAGAATTGATACATCTTATATATCAGTTACTTCATCTGTCCATCAGGAACACCACCAAAAGCTCAACACAACATGTTAACTACACAGAACTGGAAAAAGCATTAGAAACAGAGAGAAATAGAGACTTTGAGTGATTTGGCCCCAATAAGAAGCTTAAATGATGACTTTAAAAAATAAAAATCAGCACTGCCACATAAATACAAATGAACCTAAATGTTAAGACACCAGTATATTGTGGCTCTGGAAGCTTCTCCAGTTAGGCAACTTGGTTTTTTTTAAGAGATATGAAAAAAATGTGGCAGTTACTGGTACTTATAAAGAGTTAAAGAATTCACTACTTGAAATCTTAGTCCTGCTGGCATTTAAGCAGTTAAATAAGATAATGGGATCTTGCACAGTCTATAAGATAAGCATGTATGTAGGTTTTTTGTAGAACTTATGGATTATGTCTTTATATGTTATTATTAGAACTTCATGAAATTTTAATATGTGGATAAATGAAAATAAAACTTAATTATTTCAAAATACTGTTTCCATTTCAGTTTAGCATAATCCTGTTAATGGTAATGTGAATGTATCAGAAGATTTTTATTCAGCCAATGTCCCATTAAATACATTAACATCGCTCTGCTTTTCTCATCAGTAGCCTTTATATTATGTGGGATGATGCCATAAATGGTTAGACATCTAGAAGGAAAAAAACATCTCTTATGAATTTATCCTTCTATTTCACTTCTCAAGACTACATCATTAATATATTATGTATCTGTTTATGGGGTATTCTTGATTCTTGTAGTTGCCAGTGAGCCACCAGCTTCAATCTTCATTTTGTTTTTATTATAGTACCTTTTAAAACATAGAAAAGTAAGGTATTATTTTTTCTATGATACTCTTTAATGTCTTTTAGTAATTAGCTTTCATGGTGCTTGCAGATGTTTGCCACCATTATTGTGTGAATTCTGAATCATGTACTATTTCTGATGATGGAAGTGTAGAATGTGTCTGTCCAGTACGATTTGAAGGTCCAAAATGTGAAGTGGACAAGTGTATCAGATGTCATGGGGGACACTGCATAATAAACAAGGACAGTAATGACATAGTATGCAAGTAAGTATGCCTGTGGGGGTGGTTATGGTCAAAATTATGTATTTTTTAACGATTATATTGCAGTATCCTTCAAATCTCTTGCACAGTGGCTAGCCCCTGAACCAGTCACATCACAACAGTTCCTTTGTGTGGCTCCTGCCCACGCAAAACCCACTGGCTCCTGCCTTTTTAAACCAGCTTTTGGAGCACTCCTCACCGGGGGAAGCATAATGTAGAAGGGGACTGAATGGGTCTTCACTTGGAAAAACTGGAATATTTAATAAAGTTAACAGTCAAGTTTTACCACACTGTTGAAATTTGTTCTTTCTTCAGTATCTGTGACAGTGATAGAGACATACTGTATACTAATGAAAGTGTATGCAGTAAGATGTGCTGCTATATTGCTGAGTGATTATTTTGTATAATCAAAGTTTATTTTCATAAAAGGAAAGATTGAAAATATTTTGTGTAAAAAGATTACTGCCTGTACTAGCTTTTCAAGGTGGAAACCTAGAATTCTTGCAATCAATAGATCTTATACATATTAAATAAATCAATATTTTCACATATAGATAATTATAAGGGAATTCACCAGATTTAATAAAATACTGATGCAATTTGTGTTTTTTCTTAACCCTGACAGTTGCACTAATGGAAAGATTGCCTCTACCTGTCAGTTATGTGATGGCTACTGTTACAATGGTGGTACATGTCAATTGGACCCAGAGGCAAATATACCTGTCTGTCTGTGAGTATCCTGCATTGTGTAGATCAGTAAAATATCAGTGTGTCAACAAATAATAAAATTATTATGCATGTGTCTCTATTTTTGATCTCTCTAGGATGTATAATGTGCCGGTTGCAGTCGTAACTTACAGTACTTTTTCTAGCTATTTCTGTAACCTGATACTTTGTCTGCCTTTTTGCAGTATGTGTATTGAAAGATATAACTAAGGTATATATTGTGAACTCATATATGTATGAAGATATATCTTTTGAGACTTCTAATAATTTCAGGCCAGATCTAAAGCCCATTTAGGCATTTGTTCAGGAATGCAATCAGGAGGTACAGGATGGTTGATCTCCCCTGCTTCTCAAAGGTGGATTAAGTCTTTTGTCCTACAAAGATGGTCAGAGGTGGGGCTGATACACTCCTGATGTCTAGAGAATAGGAAGAATAATGTCAGTGTTTATTTCCTTTATGGGTCCAAGGATATGCTCATGCATCTCTTGTTTCTGCCCTAACCTTCACACTACCCACAGTAGCTTGGCTGTTCTGTGGTAAGTTCGCTCTCTCCCTCCTGCACCACAGCTGAGAGAATAATTCAGGACGCTTTTCTAAAGCCCAGACATCAAATACCAAAGGAAATGTGATTCTGTAGTCAAGACGGTGAAGTACTGTCTTGAGATGTAGAAAAGACTATGTTCTAGTCCTTTCTTGAGAGCTACGGTGCATCTTCTTTTTCAGCTGCTAAATATAAAATACAGTAGTAGTCACTGTAGCAAGAAATTAATTTCTTTCCTGCTCTCGGTAACACTGAGCTACCTAGTTATACTCGGGTTTTTACTTTTGCCTAATAAATGAACCGATCTTTTCTGCACCGCTGAAAAGCTTCATTGTGGAATAGCCTTCCACTTCTCAGAACAACCTGGAGTTCAGAGCATCCTCCAGGAACATACGAGGTGTTGGAAGAGAGAATTGCATGGGAGAGTCTCATTTCTAGGGTGACATAAGTAAGTTGTTGTCCAAAGGGATCTGGCATTACAACTTTGTAAATACAGATCCTGCCATCCCTTCGTTTTGTTGATGTGTATGAGGCAGGTGATCTTAAAGAGAGTACCTGTTGTATTCAGACTCTCAAGGAAGTTATGTAGAGAAATGCCTAGATTTTGTAGTCTGGCCAGTGTAAGAGATGGACCAACTGTTCTTCCCTGTGGGAGCTCAAGCACTTCTGAATGTGCAAAGGAGCGAAACTGTAGTTGCTGTACTATTGAAAAGAAGTTGTCAATAGGTGTTTGCAGCTTTGGGGTTAGAGCCAGTGGAATACAGTTCTGCATGGTAGTCCTTATTCAGCTGAAAATGCTTTAAGTGCCTCTGTATCTTTTTCATTATTATTTTGATCCAGCCCTTTTAAGCTGTTATTTGTATCTCCTTAAATGTATTTAGCTGAGAACTAGAGAGAATCATAAATCTCAGCAAAAGGAGAATATTGGAGCTATAATACATAAGGCCCAAATATGATGACGAAGTCTGGTGATTAATTTGCTTAAACACCTAGAATGGCTATTTTTGAAGCTTGTGATTCTTCCTTTCTTTTTCCATATAAAACTGGCTTATTCTTTGTCAAATTCATATGGAACACCATAGCATCTCAAGGAAAACAAGTTTCGTACATTAATTTGTGTATGGATTTACAATATATAAATGCTGCAGCATATGCCAACACTGTTAGCAATGCTAAGAAAACAGTCATGAACATTTTTAAGGCCATTGCACTCTGGATCAATCAATACAAACGTATAGTACATTTGACAATAATACTTCATTAAGAATGTTAGATCCCTGAACCCATCAACTAGTATAGGCCCATTGTTTTAAGTGTTTGATCAATGCTGATGAGCAAATTTTTCAGTATATTCAGATTGGACCTTCCATGAAAAACACAATATTAATTTTGTTATCTGTGTGTGTGTGCCTGTGTATGTGTGTGTGACTTGCCATCATTATATATAATGTGTTTAAAATCTGTTCAGCAAAAGGTAGAATATTTATATAGGTCTATTTTACTGAAATTCTGCAGATGCTCTGTGGGGTTTAAAAGTCAGCGCTGTGACCAGAAAGTGAACCCTTGTGATTACTACTGTCAGAATGAGGGAATTTGCACTTTAACTGCGTTTAATGAACCGAGATGCAAGTAGGTTTAACCTTCCACTTAATGCTGCACATTCTGTGACATCATTTCAGGCCACAGTTCATTGGTTCAAGTCATGCACATTCACATACATTTCACAATATATACTTAATCTGGGGGCTCGTTTCTATAATACACACATACCCTTTGATAGTTGCACTGATGAGTATATTTAAACATACTTTTGGAGTGTCTGTCTCATTGGAGGAAGAACTAAAAAGCTTTATTTTTAATAAGTAAATTCAAAATACAGAAAATGCCACTTGGCTTTTATTGTTCGTATTTTGAGATATTTTACCAAATTAATCCTACACAGCATGAAGTTTAGCAAACAGTGATGTTGTACATGTTCTGTAGTCCAAAACTGACTTCCTATTAGTATCTGTACAGGGAAAGGAACAGAAGAGCTATTTAGGTACCACTTCAGAAGTTAAGCTTGTATTCATAAGTCTCATTGTTAACTTTATAGAAATAATGCTGTAAAATATAAATTGTTAAGCAAAACTATGTGAGTTACATCATAACTTTAACTTCTTCTCTGATAAAAAAGATGTATAAAATAGATACATTTGTATGCTGTATTTCTCTGGAGGATTTTAGGTCTTTTCCTTAAAGAGAAAATTTTAATCCTCATCAGTGTAAGAAACAACCTTAGTCTTTGAAAATGCTGTAAGGCAGACATACACAGAGATACGAAATACCAGTCAGATGAACATAGCTTTACTCAACCATTGTGATGCAAAAGTCAGAATTGAAATCATGAGCTAAAGACCTAGACTTGGGATAAAATATGAAACTCCAACAGCTTTAAACTTATCTCATCAAAATGCATGGTTTATGAAAACATAAAATGCTGTGGGGATGTGCTGTCATTGTCTGGTGGGTAGCAATGACAGTGACTAAGTATGGTGAATAATCCTCTAATTTTTTTTAAAGAATATGATCACAATTCCTTTGTCAGTGTTCTCAAGCAATGAAACTCTATGACTTGAGCTATCATGAATCCGTTGGAAAGTAGATTAGTCTTCTAAGTACCACTTCTTGAACTTTGAAGAGCATGGAGTGGGTCTGTTGATCAGCATTTGTGTGGGACATGGTTGCTTGGAACAGTTTGTATCTTAGTGTCATATAAATACATAGGTCACTTCCTCACTTTTGGAATATAATTATAGATAGAACCAGTGTTCCTGTTGTCTCTTCAGACTGATTGTTGGGTTAGTATGGCCACCACTGCCTGTGTCTAGGAATTGTTAAGAGAATCTTCTAAATTGTTCTTTTTTTACAAAACCAAGGTGACTTAGAGGAAAGGGAAGAGACGTAAATAGAAGTTGTTTGATGGAGTTGAATACAGTTACAGTGATAGAGGGGAAAAAGTGTAACTCCATATGTCTCGGTTCTCCTTGCCAACCTCAGTTCAAGCTCCAGTTGTTCCCAATATCTTGTGTCTTTTCTGGCACCAAATCAGTTCTTAACTGGAGCTTGTTTATAATTTTACCAACCTGATACTGGCAAGTAGAGGACCTCAGGAAGGAATGAAGTAATCCCATGTTTCACAAGAGTCATTGTGTCAGCGAAGAGGAGTCACAAAGATTTTCTCTGTAAATTCTGCTCTGTTGTTAGGGAAGATGGTTTATCCCTCTAACCTGCATGTCTGGCCATGCTTTGTATGACGTCTGTCTCTGGTCTCTGAGAGACACTTATCTAAGGGCTAACATTTTTCTTAACCAGTCTCCAATTCATGGGTGAGTGATTTTTAAAAGAAATAGGAAATGGCTGGGTTTATTGTCATTCCACAAGAACTCCTCTCTCTCTCACAGCCAGATCAGTTGAGAATGCAAACTTTATACATAATCAAGCCCTTATTATCATTCAGTAAGACAATTGAGAATAAGATTTATATGTTCTAAAGGGCAATCCTAAAGGCATAAGTATACAGAGGAACTATAAGCCTGTAAGAACATACTCTCCTTTTACCAACCTGTACTGTTAGGGTACATTTTTATTTTATCTTCCTATCTCAAGGTTTTTTTTAAACCTGAATGCAGTAAATATTAGGGGCGCATTGGAAATAGAAGTTGTGCTTTTCACCTAACCAGTTTAGGAATTAATTAAGGCCTCACTGTGGCTGCATATAAGCCACGAAGAAGGTTTTTGTGAAGGTGGTCTTCAGTTTCAGTGAATGCTCTTGTCAGGTTCTGAAAGATACAGAATATACCATGATATCTTTTTGGATATAAGGTCCTATGCAACCTAGATTATTAATTCTTAGCATTATTTTTAGGAATATAAAGAACATTCTTCCCTCCCTCCCCCCGTTATTGTACTTCTTGTTCAATAACAAAGGTTGCAGGATAATTTAATATCAGAATGTTAAAATTTGACCTCTTCTGAAATATGTACCACTGCCGGTGTTTTTTAAAGAGGTATTATCTTACATATAGTTACTATCTTCTTAGTATTCACATACTAAGTTTTCTAAGGATATTTTTAGTACTACTCACTAATGGGTTGGGATGTGCGTTATGTGTATAACACTAGAAGCATACGAGATATGGCTGAATTGTTCCAGTAACTTCACAAATCTATTGAAAACAGAATGAATAGGGGATCAGATTCAGATGGGAAATAATCAAGAAATGCTTTCTCTACTTATTTCACAAACTGACAGTTCCATCTGTTCTATCAGTCTGTCTTTTGTTTTAATAAATACCTTTATTTGCCTCTCTGTTTCCTTTCCACTAGTTTCCACTAATTACCTAACTGCATACATTCATGCATGAGAAGCAAGGTTTAGGGAGAGATTATATGTTGTTATTATACCAATGAAGACAGTTGGAAAGAAATTAAAAATTTCAAGTACACAAGATTGTTATTGGTTGTTACATAGGCAGTGCTCTATCAATTTCTTTAGTACAGAATATTACCATCTCTCACCTTTGTTTCTTCTATAGTTCACTAACTATAGGTTGTTATAATTCCATCTTTTTATTTGTATTACTATTATTATTTGCATCTTCATGTAGATGTCTATTTATTATTATTAATATTAATATTATTTGCCAATAAATGTGATCAAATCATAACCCCCTTACACTAGGCATTATAGAAATATAATGAAGGATAGTTTCTGTTATAAGTTCACAATCAAAACCAGTCGAAGATATAAATCATATTGATCCTTAACTAAAGCCAACTAAGTTTGAAGAGAGTTTTTAAATGCTCTAATGAGCTTTTGAGCAATGCTACATGACTGTGGCTGACAACTTTAAGGTGAAACAAGTAAGATTATATTATCCTGGCTAATTGAGAGGATAGCAATTTATTCCTTCTTAGGTTACTTTCTGCATAGAGGCGTGTGCAATTCTGTGTATCTGCGGTTTGGAGTCTCTGTTTCCTAGGTGTCATCAGAAACAGAGAGAGGAATTCAGAGGACAATGTACAGCATTAAATTAGTTGCCTGTGGCTAGACGTGTTGACTGTTCAGTGGGCTTCAGGTTGTATGTGTTGTATTTCTACATTAGAATGAACATCATTCCTTCTATAATGAAGAATAAGTCATCCTGGGTAGTTTAATTCCTTGCAGTAAGCAGATTCATGAATTTGGGAGCAAATTAGATAGAGAAATCAGTGGTCTTTCAGATTAATTAAAAGGCACGTACCATACAGGAGCTTGAAAGAAAGCATAACTTTGGTAGCAGAAGAGACTGAAAAGTGAAGGGTGGAGAAAGAATAAATTACTTAATTTCTGAACTGAGAATTTGGGCAGAGTACTATATTAAAAACAATAGTGAACAAATGGGGAGAGAACAAGTTGTGAAATTTCTTAGAAGTGATAACAAGAAGCTTGAACTTCGAGGTAGAGATGTGGATAAATAAAAGAAAAATAATTCCTGCAGGAGTAAAATAAACAAGAGAGATGTTCTTGCCAGCTTTATTTCTGGTAAGTTGGAGAGAGACACTGTGTGTGTGTCTCTGTGTGTGTGTGTACACGTGTGTGTGCACGTGTGTGTGTGTGTGTTTATGTCACAGAAATTGGAAAGAAAAGAGTGCATTCCTCTTGATGGAGGAACTTCCCTCCAGCTCATATTTCTGCGATGCTATACCTCCCTCTTGACATTCCTTTTGTGTTGAGAAATCCTGAGATATGAACTGTTTTTATGTAAGTATATGTATGACTTGTACAAATACTGTAAGTACATGCAAGTTCATAAGTAAATGTAAAGCTCATAACTATGGCAGACCTCTGTTCAAAAACAGGTTAAGATACATACATAGTCCAGTTGTGGACAAGAGCGAGACTGCACTGTGCAATCCCCTGACTGGCATTTTCTGAACGTTGAGTAGTAAAAGCTACTGCAGCGTAGAACAATTGCAGCATTGAGAAGACTGCCCAAGAGTAGAAGGCAATTGTAACCATGACAGGCAGTATAAGTCAGAGAACAGAAAATTTTATCAAGTATCTTTCAATAAATGTTTTCCATATGATTTCCTAGGGTATATTTAATGAGCTACCCAATTACAATTACAACAGGAATTTCACAGTATTATGCTAGTGCTTTGAGAGCTTTCTTTTTCAACTAAAAACACCTTTGTTGTAAATGTCTTGAATTTGAACATAATCAGCAGGTTAAAACTTTATATTATAGAAGATCTTTCATTTAATCTGTTTCGCAAACTGGTATTAGTTGAAGAATTAAATGCAAACAGATATTTGAAGAGTGGTTGTCAGAGGAAGAAATTACAAGACCTTGGAAAAGAGGAATATATATTTTTTTCATTGAACATTTACTAGCTAGGCTGTAATGTAGATATCCTTTGCCTATGAGTTTAAAATTTTTTTTTATAAAACTTGCATAGTAGCTATTGCTGTACAGCACTGCTTACTTTGCCTCTATGAGAAGGAGAGAAAAACGTGATTTGTCCTATACCTATTGATCCAGTCATTTTTCATTCTTTTCCCATTTTTACCACCTCAGTCTATTCTTTTCCTTTTGCTTTGTTGCTCAGTGTAATTTCAGCTACAGTAGTAGTCATCTAGACATGCTTAATTTTTATATATTTACTCTATGTTAATAATATTAATACTTGTATAGCATATGTGCTGTACACATGTTACTAAGAGCATGAAGTTTAATGACCCTCAATTACTTCTTTTTCTTACCTTGGGATGATAGAAGCTGAGTTGCATCTGAAGACTTGTTCCTTTGCAGTGAACACCATGCAGGAAGTGTGAATGATGATTTGTATATAGTACTGTCATGCACAAATAAAATTCATTTTAAAGTCATATTTTATTTTGTCTTGTATGTTATTACTAAATTTAAGATTCTTTGGGTTCCTCAAAGTAATTTTCTGTTGTTTTGCCTGCTTTCGGATTTTGCAATTTTCCTATTCTTAATTTATTCGATTGTAAGGCAATCTGTATTTCATTTTCAGGTAACGTAGAGTTTCTATGCCTTAGCTTCTGCATGAATTCTTTCACTTCGTTTTCCTTATAAAGATGCCAAGTATTGCTCGTTAGGTAAAAGTACTAAAATGTGGTCTTTTCTTGTAGAAAATATTAAGGAAAAATTATTATTTGAAAATAATTAAACCCTACAATGTAGGAGAAAGTACAAAATGTGCTATTGATCAAAGTTGGGGTGCGTTTTTTGGTCTTTCATTGTTATGAAAGGTTTATCTGTGAGTATAACTCTATAATAACAACTCCCTGTACGAAGAAAGCCTACTTCCAAAAGTATTGCTAAAATTATTATAAGAAATAGTTTAGTGATTAAGTTTAGTGTAAGGATTTTGTCAACCTACAGAGTTTTGGGGAAAAGGGATTATTTTGACTTCTGTCTTTCAATGCAATTTAATACAGACAGTAAATAACTATAACGCAGATGTCCTCTCCTCTCGTCTTACACATAGTTTTGATATTAATGATAAGACATATTCCAGTGGAATTTTAATGTAAGTGTTCTTAAAATAATGAGGCTGGATACTTTCATTAGGATGTTTTACTATATGTTACTATCTATGCCATGACAAAAAAAGAAAAGCAAAGTTAGAAAGTTACTTTGTATAATGAGGAAATATCATTTATAGGTAAGAAACATTTTCAATTCCCCTTCCACCTCTATTTTGTAATGACTGTTCCACAGATTCTGTTATAATTCCTAGACTAATCTTTCAATGCTGCTTTCTGTCATTTTTTTGATACACACTGGTATATTGAGTTGGAAAGCAGTTGTCTACAAAAGGATTTTTAAGTGCATATTATGCCTGCTGTATTATATTTTTATGACAATACCTGTGGCACAAAAAAAAAGGGGAAAAAAGAGAAACAAAAATGAAAAAATTGCACACTGCCACCAAATTAGCCTTTTTACTAGTTTTTTCTATTTGTTCAGACATTTCATAGGCAAACGGTTCCTTTTGGTCAAGTGCCCGTATAATTGAGTTTAGAGTGTTTCAGTGCACTGACCTGTAAGGGTTATACAAAAATAGAGAGACATTTTCTCTCATGAATGGATTCTGTAACAACAGCATGACCAGTCTCTGAAATGTAAAAATCTTAATTCCAAATATCCCTCACTGCAAGTGGGACACCTTTATAATTTCAGTTTAAAGTTTTTAAAACATCTCTCTGCTGTAATACTATTTCCTCGAAATAAATAATTCCTATCATGTAGGCATTCTGTATCTCAGAACGTGTTTCCCAAGCAGCCATCTCTTTCTAATTGTAGAACTAAATTGTAACAGATAGCACTGTAGCATATTTTTATTAATGACCTTGGCAGCAGACTGTGTACAAACTTTGTTTATTACATTCACTTTCAGTTTTTATACTGGCATTCTCTATGATGTTGTTGCTCTTTGATTTGTTCCTGTTCACCAATTCCGTGGGAACTGGAGATTTGCACCTTAAGATGTTCGTTGTAGCACCTCGCACCACTCAGCTGACTCCAACCTGTCCTTCACTGTCAAGCTCCCCCTCTGTTTCCATTTTTATTTGTTTATGTGTAGCTCAGATTAGGCATTATCACGGTTCTTTTTTCACAGTTTTTGATAATATGAATGTCTTCAATGAAACCAGTGGCTTTATGCAGGTCTGCTTCCATTAATGCCTTTTTGTTTGCCCATACTGCAAATGTCCTATCTCTGCCTATACAACTATTGGCAATGCTACAGAACAAAAGCTCCTGGTACCAAATGATTTGGAAAGGTACAAAATACTGTGCATCAAGTTGAACTGGAAGTTTCCATGCTAGGTACTGAGCAGTCTGAGTTTAAATGTCCTAATATCAGAAAATGTTATTATTAAAAACAATTTCTGTCTACAGTATCTGAAGACAACTGAAACTGGTTAAGACCTGCTCATTTCCCACGTTCCTACAGGAACAGTTGTCCATTTCCCAACCCCATCATTACTCATGTGCCTGCTCATGGCTAATTTGCTGTGTCAAATTCCCTTGCAGACAACATACCTTTCCCCTGGGCTTTATTTCTTTTTCTTGTCTTGGACCATAGCTTGCTGGACCATAAAAGGGCAATCATTTTACCTCTGAGTGTAGAAGGAAATTACAGCCATCCTGTCAGTGTCAGTCCCTTTGAAGTTTATTGGAGAGAGCAAGCATTTGGAAAAAATGAAAATGAAGTGGCAACTAGCTATCATGTTTTTATGAGACTTTTATCAAATGCCTGAGAAGTGTTTCAATATTACTGATTTACAATTAAAATGCCAATATAGTTAAAGAACAGCTAATATTCTTACCTTAGTTTGTTCCTCTGTTTGCTACATATATATCTGTAGGATTTCTGTCTTCACCAGCTGTTGTAGTGTCATATCTGCTGTAAGATTTTTGAAGAGCATAATAGTGCATTATACACAATTTTCTCATAAGCTTATACTCGCATGCTTCATAGTGATTCTTACGCTAGTCTCACTATCTTATATTCTTTAATCTGTTTTAAGACAGATGCACCATAATGATTCTCTTATACAGCGGAAGCGTTTGAACTTTCAATATAAGGATTTAGGTACAAAGTTAAAATACATCTAACTCTCAAAGAAATCTTTCCCTTTCAATAGTGTAGTATTAAATGAAAATTGCCTCTCATAACAAGCTTTAATCACATGAGCTAAATCCCCAACAGCAATGATGCAAAACTTCCAGTAACAAATATAAAGACTTTATTTCATGGTTGTCACATGCCAACAGTTTGGATCCCAGTAAAATATTCTAAGTATAAAGATTTATGGTGTTTCTCCACCAGAATGGAGATACTTATTTTGCTGCTGTATGTTGAATAGCAATCTTTTGAAAAAGCAAGTTCCTTGAATAGTATCTTAGTGAGGTAGGCTGTCAGTGTAATCATTTCCATTTGATATAATTGCTAAAAAGAGATCTGTAAATAAATGAAACAGATACATCTTTTAAAAGATGAAAATCATGTGTTCCGTGTGACTTGGAATGCGCTAAAGTGGTGATATGCAGGAGTGGAAATGTTGGTTGGGTTCAGTTTTAAAATATATCATTGTGAACCACAATGTGTGTAAATAATTAGTAATTAGGGGTTCCTTTGCAGTGAGGAAATTTAAGTGTGTATTTACCATGTTTATTTAAGTAAGTAAACTTATTTCAATAAACATGAAGAACTTCTAAATTTTAATGCAACTTATCATGTGAAAATTTTTGAATCAACTATCAATTAATAAACATGTTTTTAAAGACTGTCTGTGCCTTACCTCTGTAGAGTTTGAGTGGAGCACCTTCATAACATATCCTACCAAAAAATGAAATTACTTCCCCCAAAAAAAGCTCAAACTTAATATGACACCCAGTAAAGAGATTTATCTGAATGTTGGATTGTGCTAGAATAGGCTTAGGAGCAAAGAGAGAAACTAGCCATTCTTCTGCAGTGATCTGCAAAGACAAAAGAGTCAAAAGCATCACCAGCAAAGCTGGCTCGGGCTTTCCTGTAAGAATTACACAATTTTTGTCTGGAACATTTTGTATCTTTCCAAACCTTTTTGTATTATAGAACAATATGAGTTGTTAAGCATGTCCACCTCTAAACTCTGCAATTTGTTAAATCCTTAGAAAGGCATCAGATAACAATAGTTCTTAGAACTGTATGCAAGGTAATGCTCTATTGCATTTTCCTAAAGATAACCCATATTGAAATTCATAAATAGTTCAAAAATACTTAGAAAAAAATATGATTCATTGCACTATATGAAACAGAGGCAGATGAAAAGTGACTATTTCCTGCCATTTCCACAAGGAGAGTTTGAGATTCTGTAGTAAACTTAGTCATATTTACAGCAGGATGGATAAGCAATTGAATTTAATTCAGGTATTTGTTTCCATTTTTGATGGATTTGCTGAGTCTGCATACATGGACTCCTAGTGTTTGCTTGTATGCATGGAGAGCATTCTGAATCCCAACTGAAGAAATATTTGCATATTGATATTCACACAAGGAAATTATAGCAGAATAGCTGTATGCTCATCCAGGCACCTGGCTCATGAAGCACATATTCTGAACGTAAACAGTATTCAGGGTCCTCTGAAGCCAGTAGATACTCCCGTCCCTTCAGGACAGCTCTTTATGCTTTAACTCTCACACCTGCTTACACACACACACATATGTATTTCTGCAAATACACATCTAGTTATATAGGTCAACATTTAAAAAGATAAAGCCATTAAATTGTAGAATTTTCTGGAAAACATTTAAATGTGAAGGCAGAGAAAAGGGGAACTTCAGTTAATTTGTGAATATTAGTCAAAGATAGGTCTCAATTGTTCAAGTAAATTATTACAACCAGGTCTGTAAGAACTATTCTACAGTAAACTTTGCATTATCCAGAGCAATGGGGTACAGCAGAAGTGTGGAAGGAGCCAATTGGTATGGATACTCTGGGTTACTGGATGCGTGTAGTAGTTTATGTCCAGTCAGATATGCTTTGTGCAGTACAACTTGGCTGTTAGACCTTCTAGATCAAAGCTGACTCTAAAACAATATGGTACAAATAAAGTACCTTAGCAAATAAGCCTTGCTGGACTAAGTTGGCTATGCATGGATTGAGCTCAAGTGTTCCTTCATTATTGCATTGTAGGTGGTGGTTGGTTTAATAGGACATTAATATACCGTTGATTATGCCTGTTGGTTTATTATTCAAGAATTTTAGAAAAGGATTCTGGAATGAAGATTGCAGTGATAATAACAGGAATTGAAGATACAAAGCTGTAGTTTTAAACTAAAAATGTACTCAGAATGTTGCAGAATACTGCTGACTCTTTCTGGGAAGCTTATTGTTTATTTTGTAGAATCACTGTTGTCATTCATGTAGCTCTTGAGAAGATGCTGGTGGTCTTTTTAATAGGTTAGAGTGTTAATGGCTGACATCTATTAACTTTATCATCTTAATTGGATCCTTTTAGATGTTCAGCCAACTGGTCAGGCACACAGTGTGAGAGGCCAGCTCCCAAAAGCAGCAAGTCTGACAATATCGGTACAAGTAAGTACTTCAAACAACTGCTATCATCTGTCAAATTTGGTTCAGTTTAGAAATTTTAACCTGGTGATATTTTAGAATGTGAGTTTGTGTCATGAAATGTGCTGGTCACCTGTATTTAAAAAAAAAGAACAAAAAAAAAACCACAACAAACAAAAGTAGATCTCTCTCAACTTTTTGATTGACATTCAATATTTCATGAGGTGGTTTGGAAGCAAGCCATATGCTATACACTCACTGCTTCAAGGGCTAGCCTGCACTTTTCTTAAAGAAACTGTATCAAGGGGCAAGTGCTTGGTGATATGACTGCAGTGCAGAGAACTAGTACCAGACCCCTGACCATTTAAGTCCTACTGAAAACATCAAAAAATAGTGTTGTAAGTATTTCATAACTTTTGCATTGGCTGTCTGCAGAGGTTTGAATTTTACCTACTGTGAAAATCATCCTGAAAGTAAGAATAGCTCCTGTCATATTTTTTTAAACATGTCTGTAAGCATAAAAGGATGGTATTGCTACACTATTGGCAGTTTAAACTAGACAAGGTTCCCTGCGGTGCATTGAGTATGCTGATGGTTCCCTACTGTACGTCTCTCGGTCACATTTAACCCAACTGGAGCAAAAAAATGAATCACCCACTATTCAGGTCAGCTTGATGCTTAGATGAAATCTTCCTAGTGATCCAGACAAGTGAAATAACACTTACAAGCTGAAAACAGGCAAAAAAGCAGCCAGAACCTAGATCAGTATTTCATGTTGAGGGAATATCTGCTACAATTTGGGAAATGTGTGTTCATCTTGTGCCTGCTCCTAGACCCCAGGCTGCACCACGGTCACCAAACGGCAATTCATGCCTGGTGGCTTGTTTTTCAGGGCTTTTTTTTCTTGAATGTTTACCTGCCAAGAAAAAAAATGAACCTTTTTTTTTTTTTTTTTTTCCTCCTAAGTAGACCTTCATCCAGTTATTTATCAAACATTATTTTTAAATAGCATTGTTGTAATGTCCTTCACATGATGAATCTTCATAAGCTGAAGTGAGCTCAGGATGCTTCACGTTTTTATTCAGTAGTACTTCATTTTGGGCCTCTGACAACCTGACTTGGCTTTCAGTAAGCCTTCAGGTAGAATTCAAGGCAACTTTTTCAATTCCTTATTTAGACTGTATTTAATGTAGAGCACAGACTGTCAACAGCTTATTTTTTTAATAAATCAATAAATGTAACCAATGAAACAACCAGTAATATTTTTGTTTTCCACCAGTCAAGGATTGTGATATTAAAGGAAATGCATGTCATTCCACATTGGCTTTATACTGGAGTCCTGTAGTTTATAAGGGCCAGTTTTTAATAACATAAAATTATTTGTTGCATGTATTTCTTTATTGCCAGATACTTATATTAAAGCTGAGAAATTCTTAGAAGGGTACAATTGCTGACACAATTGTACAATTGATACAATTGCTATTTTTGCAGATAGTCTCATTTCAGTGAAGTTATCTGCCAAAATAATGTTAAGCCCATTTTCTTTTTCCCTGTTCCCTCCTCTCCTTTAACATTGCTGTCTGATCTGTGCACTGTTTTTCTGCTACATTAAGCATTATTGTAGTTTCCTTGATTGCCTATATCAACATAACAAAATTATTGGCTCTTGAGTACAATGCACTAAAATGCAGGAATGCACAAACCATCTAGAAATGAATATTGCTTACTACTTTACATTTTCCCACAAATAGAAGTAATAAATACCTATAAATGCTAATAATGGAATTCTTCAATCAGAGCCATGCCTACTGAATATTTTAAATTAATAGTTGTGTGACTTAAATAAACTACCTGAAGATGATGGTGGCAGTTAAAGTCAGTGGCCATGTCACTCCGATCCAAACTTTTCAGCAATTCCACATACCTTCATACAGTATTGCTGCAAACAAGGGCAGGGAGTTAGTCCAAAGTGTACTGGTATCCAGAAAGAGGAAGCTCATGATTTGTTGATAAAAGTACTTGTGTGTACACCACCATCTGTAATGATTGTTTTAATTGATCAACATCAAAATCTGAAATCAGTGAAGCTCATCACATGAAATTGCATTGTTGGTGAGGGAAATTAATCTTTTTAAGTTAATTTAACTGTTTTACAGCTGTGAAGAAATTATTACATGTAACTGTGAGTATTCAATGATATTTCCTTTTCCTGTTTTAGGAAGCATTGCAATCATTGTTCCTCTTGTTTTACTGGTGACTTTGATCACTACTCTGGTAATTGGACTATTTGTTTGCAAAAGGAAACGAAGGTAGGTAATTTTATATTGATGTATGAAATAAAAAAGGTAAATCTTTAAAGTACATGCATCTTTTTGATACAAAAAATTCACTTTATATATGTTGAGCAGATATTAAAAAATAAAAAAAAAAAATAAAATAATAATAATAAAAAAAAAAACCACAACAAACAACCCAAAACTTGTTTCTGGATGCAGTGAGTTATGTTTTGGTTCTTGCTGGAACAATCATGTCTATTATCGATATTCCACATACATGAGATAAGAAAATGTTGTTCTTATCCAGTTTGCTCAATCCTGCCAAGGCTGTATAAACATTAATAATTTTATCCAGAGACTTAGTAACTTAGTAAACAGAATTAATGTGTTTCATTGGAACCACATAATTAATATTGTTCATGTCTATAAATACTTTCAGATAAAGCCTGTGTAGAATTTCCAGTTTCTAGTAACAGTTCTATCTATTTACTTTGATTAGTTCTTTTCAATATTATATAAGTTATAGTAAAGATGTAAACAATGTTCAAAGTATCTACTGTAAAGTCCCAAGCCTTGTCATCATTACTGTATTTCTTTAGTATCTTGCATAGGAAGCCAAATTCCAGCACTGAACAGTGAATCTTTTGTTCTCTTGAATTTAGCTGCCTTAGAGCTGGTAATGAACTTAGGGAGTGTGGTAGACATTTTGACTTTGGCCATTTCTTCAAAGGCCATCTTGGGTGGCAGGGGAAGCAAGAGTGTTTCTACTGTATGCAAACACCTGAGAGAGCTGCTAACTTTCTCGTGTTCAGAGAAACAAGGAAGTGATATTAGTGGTGGTGCAGATTTAACAAGGAAAGATTCCTAGTTATAAGGACATGGCCACTAGGGAAGACCTGGAGTGGGAATCAGACAGCAAACCATTTACTTGAGGCCTGTAGTTGGCCTGCTGGTTGGTCCTGAGCAGCTGTCTTCCTTTCTCCTGGGGCTTGTTACCCCATCTCTGAAACCAAGATAAAGTCTTCTTTTGTTAAGTCCTTTAGAAATATGTGATGAATCTGCTGTTTCTGCAAATGTGGCCATTTATGAGACTATTTCAGTCCTCCAGACTAAAAGAATCATTTAAGTTACTATCATCTAGCATCATACATAGCATTTCCCCTGCAAACTCTGGTGCTAACTCGTAAGCATTAATTTTTAAATCCTTTTTGAAAAGCCAACAAGATAAATACAATCCCTGACCTACTGTTAGTAATGTTGACCCTGCCAGGCTCCATGGATGTCATTACATGCTGCTGTACTTAAAAACCAAGTTTAGTGATAGCCAAATACTGAAAACCAGTTGCTGGTCTGTAAATTGTTTAAAGTATTGAGAATAACTTGTTAAATAATAGATCTTCAGTACAGAACTAGAACTAGCCTCAATAAAGAACTTTTTTTCCTTAAAATTATATATGAAAATGTATTTTAGGATTTTTTTATCTCTTCAGAGAAGGCTGTCAAGTATTAAACTAGGTATAGATGTTCAACACTTGTATGCTACAGATAAGTGCTTATTTTAGGAAATATTTTTCCTATGCCATTTATAAAAAATACAGATCCTTTAGTATATTGGATTTCAGACAATGACTGCATCTTTCTCAACCAAACAAGAGGACTTGACTATTATCATCCTGACTGTGACCTCCCTATTATTCCCTTGTAATTCTAGAGAATATATTGCATTAGGAAAAATTGCCCTCTTGAGGTTATTTCAATTGCTCAGACTAAAATCACCTTAGCTGAAAGAAATGAACTCAGCAACTAAAACAATTCAACCCAATCACTTATCTTTACTGATATCTAATTCAAGGTTAAAAATAAGACTCTATCTTTTATTAAAGTTTAAAAAAATTCAAGCTGAACTTCAGCTTTCCAATAACAACTGGCAGGGAATACAAACTGGAACTATGTGAAGTTCATACATTTTTAATGCATCATAATGAAACCATTTGCACAACTGACTTTAGGCAACTGATTTCAGATGGAAGTGAAATGAATGAGCAAGGGAATATGACTCATGTTCACTCCATCTTCATTACTGCAGGGAAACTGCAATGAATTTGCAAGGCTTTCCTTGGGAAGTGAGGGAAATCTGGAAATAATAGGAGGAAGTCAGGGTTATAGACAATGAGTGAGCACTTTGTATGAATTCATACCACCACAGCCAAACTGAGAAAAACAATAAAAACCTACTTCCAGCTTATGTGAGATCTACATATAGACTCAGATTGTTACTTTATTTGAAAAATGAAAGGATTTTCTGATTGTCTCTGCAGGAAACACTTTTTCATCCTGTTGGTCTTTAATCATTAAAGAGAAATAAAATAAAATTGGTACTATTTTAGGATGAAGCATCCAAGAAAGGACTTGAAAAGTCACTAGCTTCTTTTTTTGTGTGTTTATGCATTGTAGGACAAAAACTATCAGAAGACAACCCATTATAAATGGAGGAATCAATGTAGAAATTGGCAATCCATCATACAACATGTATGAGGTGGGCCATGAACACAGTGAAGGTGGTCTTCTAGCCTCAGATTTTACTGTAAATGCAGAAAAGGTAATTTTTTTTTCTAGTAGCAAAACCACTACTTCTTTTATGTCTTACAAAGGTTTTGACTTTAAATGTAATTAATAGAAACATAAAACAATGGCATTTAGATTTAGTTAATGAATATAAAGGCAAGTTAGATTTCTTTAGAATAAATGTCATGTATATATTAACAGCTGTTTTGCAGTCTGATGCTTGCTGATGGGCATTTTTCCGAGTGCTTGCATTTTACCAAAATAGAGTTAGTACTAAACTATGAAATGAGTTTTTCGTCTTAGACACACCTGCCTTAAGTTGCCAAATCGCAACCCATGTTTTTAGTCTAGTCTCAAATACTGAATGGAAATATATTATTGTACAGTCTACCATTTGAAGCGTGACAGAGTGTGTGCATACATATGAAACTAACTTATTTCATATATGAAAACTCCCAAAGGCATAAAGAATTCAGGGTTCTGGCTGGATAGATAGATTAAATGTTTACACAAAGCTAGTAAGTATTATCATTTTCTTGTAAAAGATGCTGTCACTTCTGCAGCACCACTCTTCAGTGATTGAACTCCCTGAGTGATGTGACATGGGATGAATGGGATAATGCTGCAATATCTTTCCTAGAGCTCCGTAATCAGACATACACCAAAGGGCAGCCATCATTCTGTGGCATTTCTGACAAAACAATAACCGGATTACTGTTAGCTCTAGGAATGTCATCACTGAATCACATAGTCAGTGTGCTGAATACAAGAGGTAAGCTGAAAATGGAGTTAGTCACTGGAGGAAGAGTAACTGAGCCAATGCTTATTGTGAAATCTGGCTCCAATCCTTAATGGAAAATGATTTTAAAATGCTGAATTTTATTCTTATATTGAATGCAAGAATTTTTCATGCTGAAGAGTATCTGTAAGTAGATTTTTTTCATTGTAGATCACTCTAAAATAATGTTTTTAATCAGTGCACTGTTTATTTAACAGTGTTGATAAGTACACATGGACATTGCTCTATTAGCGCAGAAACTAAAATTTTCTGTTTATACAGGCCAGATACATAGGGGGAGGGCCCACTGCCTTCAAGCTTCCCCACACAGCTCCATCAATCTACCTAAACTCTGACTTGAAAGGACCACTATCAACAGGGGTGAGAAATGATGATTCAAATCCATTTCATTCCACCACAGCCCCTTTCTAAAGAAAGTTTGTCTGTCGTTTTTGAGTAGAGGCATTTTCTCTTCATTTTCAATTTTGTTTTTCTTCTTTTAATGGCAAGAAGAATGACAGTAAATAATACATTTTCTATTTGAAATAAAGGGTTCCTCTCTGCATACAAAATTTCATCTGTACCCATCATTGTAACATGATATAAAACTGTAACTGTGCCTTTGCAAAGGAATGCAAAACCAGTATGCAATGTGATGCTTTTCCTTAGTAAGTTTAGCACAGCATTCGCAGCCATGTATCTTGATATATTTGCAATTTATATGCAATTACAGGCATTTAGTGAAGTTTATCAAACTGAAAGAAGTTCCCAAAGAAATGAAAACAAGTCCTTGTATTATAGAGGAATTTGATACACACTAAAATGAACAATTTCCTTTAATATTTGCAATGCATTTTTGATTGTTCAGCTTTCAATCAATTTTTACCCTAAAATAGTTACTTTTAAAAAATCAGATTTAGCATGATGTTTACAAACATTGAAATTTAAAATATTAAAAAGGGACATCAATATGACATTCATTTTCATGTTCCTCAGTATATCTATTCATCTCTTGTGCCACTTGCGTTCTTGCATGATTGTAATATGTTGTATTTGGAAGTTTAACAATATGTATAGGGTATGATATTTCTGATGGAGCACAAAACCATGGATGATGACAGCTAGAATATATGCCCATCTCTAACATTAACTCTTGCTATTATTCAAGTTACTCCAGTCACTTTCTGTACCTCACTGTACTATGCTATCAGTACCCACTCAAAGAGGTAGCATGAGACAGACCCTACTATTATATATAATTTTAATAACTCCATAAGGCACTATATAGATGCCAAGTGTCTCTATTCTGTTGTGGTTATCATCCTTAATAATGACTGTCAATGAAATAAAAATCTATTTCAATTCAATTGTTGTCAACTGAAATAAAACTAAATTTCTGGTTTCCTAAATTTCTGATTATAATCATTACAACAAATATAAAGACAGGCGTAACTAGTAGTTTGCTCTCATAAATTGCTACAGAGGTTGATTGCTTATTTATATTCCATTAATATAGAAGAGTAGCTTCTTCTTTTTTTTTTAAATAAATGTGACTCACCTTTTTCTGCCTCCATTCTAAGAAAGTGTGAAACACTAGGTAATTGCTTTGTCATCTGTAGTAAATGGAGTAGGCAGCTTTTAACTAACTAAATGAGTAGCTGCTCTAGCTAGACAGCCTAAGGAATATCTGAATCCTAGGCTCAGAAATGGTATTGATCAACAGGGAAAGGAAAAACTAAGATTCTAGACATTTTTCATTCCTTGTTACCCAGGGTGTACTCAGGATATTTGCAAGACAAGAAAACCTACCCATTTCTGTTTTGGGTGATTTAAAGTTCAGCCACTTCTTATGTGCACCAAACAAATTAATTTACCTATTTTATAGCTTACTGGTCTTCCACTCAGTATCTGTGTAAGCAAAGCTGTGCTGTTTCATTAGTTATAAGAAAGAGGAAGATTTTGACCACAAGGTACCCTTTCCAGTTATTATAGGTAAAAAGCTGAGCATCTAGTTGGATAGCAAAGGTCTTCTAGGAGACAATAAAGGCACAAAGTATGAAGGAACTAATGGAGATGTTTACATGATAAACCTTGGATAGTGCTTTCTCCTTAGCATGAGTGGTAGGAGAGTAAGTTTTTATCCATGTTATGCATCCTTCTGAGTTGTCAGACTCAGGAGATTTCTTATATACTGAAGCGCTTTGCAGAATTAAAAATGGACTTGTCCTATACTGAAGTACCACTCATTTCAAAAGATTTTTTTCATTACAGTCCAAACTACCAAAATTGTTGAGAAAATATTTCTCAATCTTTGACTACTATGATATCTTAACAGTTATGCTGGTTTATTATTAAAGTTTAATTTACATTACAAAAGTATTGAATTTTTGGTCAAATCATGTTGTATATTTGGGCCACAGAATTCGAAAACATGGTCAGCTATTGATGGGATGCTGATGTCTTAGAACAGGTAATATATGGAAACTGTTGGTTGCAGTTTTCTACTGTTAAACTTGTCACATGGTCTCACAGTGCACCTTCTCTATAAACTTCTTCATATCTATTCTGAAATCTTCCAGTGTAATAAGGTGGACAAGTCAACTTCAGAGACATTTCTCAAGGTTTTTGTTTTAATTTTTGTCATTTGTTTTTATGGTTTTAATATCATAATATGCTGCATGTCATGTCATTGATTATTTTAATAGCATGTCTCACCATGAATTTAATTTGTAACTAAATAATTAACTCATTATCAGGTTTGCAGAAGTCCAGGTATCTATTAAATATGTCCAATTATATTTTATGTGTACTTGTTCTTGCTTTAACAAAACCATTTCCATTTCCATAAACGTTTGTTTTGGTTTAATCCGACTGATCTAATGTATGCTTAATTTCTCTGCAGCCAACAAATTACGCCAATCCAGTATATGCAAAGTTATACATGGATGGACAAAACTGTCGAAACTCCTTAGCAAGTGTCGATGAAAGAAGAGAACTCCTTCCAAAGAAAATAGATATTGGGATAAGGGAGACTGTGGCATAATCTGCTGTTACCTTTTATACTCTGTATAAATGTATAAAATATAAGGATTACTTTTCTATGTACCAACAGTATTATAATTGTTTTGGCATCAGCATTACCTCTGTTTTTTGTTTGGTTGATTGTTTCCTGGGTTTTTCTTTTGCTGATGACTTTTGACTGACCATTTGTAAGGTATTTTTATGAAGAAGAAACTGCACTACGGTACAATTTACAACAATGCTGCTGAAATAACACACCTTTAAATTTGTTAAAATTGCAAACAACATTCGTTTGTAGCGTGAAAATGAGCAATCTATTTTCTATGAACTTTTTTGGTTCTACTTAATCGAAGAAGATGGTATCTGCACTTTTTCATTATGTAGTCTGGAAGCTGTAGTACAGTGTGTAATTTTGTTTATTTTAAATGGTGAAAGAATGATTGAATGGTCTACTCTCTTCTTTGTGCCCATTAGAATTTCTCTTCAGATCCTGATAAAGCTAGATAACTTTTCACAAACAAACATAACTTGCTTTTAAATTAGCTTTAGGTTGCCAAGAAGTAAACAAGACTATAGAAATGAGACATCTAATGATCTGCATGAACACAATGATTATGTTTCAGAAATTCAGTGACTGTACATGATATACTAAACATATATACCATGTAAACAAGCTTTGTATTTATTAAAACCTTATAGAACATAGTAAAGTTATATCTTGGAAGCTGAAACCTTACTTGCTGTGGGACAAAGCATATGAACTCCAACAGTCCTGTAGGACAGTAGCCACCCTAGAGCACAAGAGGGCATTGCCTACACATGCATTATATATTTATTCACTTAATCACTTGCATTACTTATGGATTAATAATTCCCCAACACATACCAAGCAGTAGGGAAAAAAACCAAATCCCAAACCTTAAGCACACACAGATGATCACAGCATTCAGTTTTGACAATCACAAAAATGTCATACCTGTTTGGAGATATTAAAGAATACAAAACACAGCAGTTTCTTTAAATGAAGATAAACTGTGATATTGCAGAGGTAAAACATAAGCAAATTGCATATTAGTGAAACCTTACCTAAGCCCGAGTTTCAATAGTCTGGGTTAAATATCAAAATCCAATTATCGAAAGTGAAAAGCATCAGTATCAGTTTCCAGCATTTGCTCTGACCTGGTCTGCTTTCTGTTGTTGCTAAGAGGAAAAATCTGACTCACCTTTTTTAATTTTGATGGAAATAAAGAATACAATTTCTTTCAGGTTTGAACTGAATCGAAATATTTTATACATAACTTTAAAGGCACAAAAGACTTATTCACACATATACTGTGGAGGACTCTTCCTTCCTCTGCTAATCATGACTGACTTTTAGCTATCATCATATATTAACCTAACAGATTAAATATGTTTGTGGTTGCTCTTTATTCCCTTTGTACAAGCATTACAAAAATAACTGCTGTTTTATAAAAGATTTTTGTTGTACTATTGTGCATGCATACTACCTATTTCTAAACTTTGCCATATTGGGGCCTTTATAAAACTCTTGATTTATGTAATACTAGTGCAATTTTGCTTGAACAATGTTATGCATATCATAAACTTTTTCAGGTTCTTGTTTAAGTACATTTTTTTAAATTGAACAGTATTTTTCATTTTGGTTATAATAGTCATTTTGCCTATGTTTCTACAATGAAGTGTTAAATACTTTATAAAAAAATTGTTGACTGATTTACTTAAATGAAAATCTACATACTTAATTCAGTGTGTTGACTAATTTTTAAATTTAACTTATAAAATGAAAACTAAAGAAGAGCAAATTGAAGGGAAAGAACATTACTTTGTAGAAATGGCTAAATTCCTTTTCTTAATGACAATTTTTGCTTTTTATACAACCTCTCTTTGAATGGTTTTGCAGCTCTTCACATGTTTGGATAATTTAGGTGTATAGCTGTATATTATGTCAATAGAATTTAAGAACTCTTTTATTTTCTATAAAAATACAGTATTAAATAGTTTCATACCATACAGCTATGGTTCCACAGGTTCTGGCTTTATTCCACTGACATCATCAGAGATGGATTTAGCCCTCAATTTTTGTATAATTACAGTTGTTATGAGGCAGAAGTAGTTGGTCTTTTCAGAAACTTTGTTATTTATTTTCTGGCAGAGAATCTGTGTCTTTAATACTCAGGTAGAATTAAATTTTAACTAGTAGGTATACAAGTAACATGAGTTTGAAATCATGAACTCTTGTACGGACCTGATGAAATTCATTTGTTGTGATGTCTCGTGTTTCCTTTCAGTGAGACATTTTTATTTACTTTACACTTGCTTAAATGTAAAGTACTTTTTAAAAAAATCAAATTTATTTATTTTCTTAGAAATACACAGTTGATGTCAGTGGAGCTGTTGGATGTTAGATCAGAATCTGGTCTTAAGTTTATAGGCAGAATTTTGATGGAGATATTGAGCTCTGCCACTGTCATGCCTTAAAGATCTTTAAATTACACATCGGTGTAATAATCCCCAGTGGATTTTTTTGTTTGTTTGTTTTTCACTTTACCAAGGTTCTCCATAGAGGCCGTTTCTCACAGTCCTCTAACAGCCCCAGAATCCCCAGGCTCTGTAGCTGTGCAAAATGCACAAGGAGCTGGAGGGTGAAAGATTGAGAACCTGATCAATAACCTATATGTGCATACTCATAAGTTCAGTAAAATAATTTTGGGCAGGAAATTCTATAAACTTTTACAAGGAACAACAAAAATGTTTAACTTTCTACATTTTCACAGCTTTCTTGCAGTTATTAATGCAACAGATTTGTGTGTGTTTTAACTTGACATAAGCTTAGAAGAAAAAAATTTGGATAAATGTGCCTGTATCACTGATTAAAACATCTGTCTCTTCAGGGTATAGTTGCATAGCTTTTTGTGGTTGCTTTCCTGAAGATACTAATGACATTTCATGTGAAATGCTAGTACTGTACTGTTTCACTGAATTTATCAGGGTAAATTTTTTCTTCCACAGTACTAATAATTTTTCTTAGCAATGTGAAGCAGTTTGTGGGTTCCATAAATATCAGGTATTAAAATTATTCAGGGAAATGGAACTTCTGATAAATCTAACCCTGAAATACACTGTTCATTTACTTTTTACTCTTAGGCTAAGGAATGTTTCCAGGTTCTTGGGTGACCACGATATAGCTTTATGTCTCTTTTTACTTTCATTACCCACATTTTCACTCAACAGAAAAAAAAAAAAAATACGTGTAAGCTTGGAGGGTGACATGAAGTGCTCCATCACAAACTAGGTTCTTAAATTCTTTGCTGAATGGAGATGCTCTATGCAAAACATGTGAAAAAAAAATTTGTGCCAAAATGTATGTAATTGTGTCTAATGGATCTTTTTTTTTTCCACAGAGGTTATACTAGTATATTTACATGTAACAACAGTGCAGTGGAGACTCTGCCTTGTGATAGGCCTCATGTTCTATGCAAGATTTTGCATAAACATTAAATTATGACACCAAAAGTTCAAAATGACAAATTGAGATGGATGATGCTCTTGCTACTTTGATTAGTCATTCCGTACAACTAAGACTGCCAGCATGAATACAGTCCTGTTGATAAACACACTAGAAAGCACATTTGAGAATATTTATTCTGATGTGACTTTTTTAATTGATTTTTCATTTGCAAGACAGTCATGGGGTTTGATGTTTGCAGAAGGAAAGCTCTGTAGTGGAATGCCTTTAAAACTTCTACCTAAGTTTATTATCTATCAGTGAGATTGTGGAGAAGGTCCTAATATAACAGTAATTATTTTATTTTTATCAAGATCTTACTGGCCAGAATCCGTGAAGTCACAAATGTAATAAAATGTTGTGTAAACACATTTCGGAAACTGTGTTTCACATAAAAGTGCATAATGTATCAGAATAAACCCAAGCATCTTCTCATGCATCCTCCATTTTGGAGCATGAGAGGATAATAAAGGAAAGAAATGTCAGTGATAATAAAAGGTCCTTAATCAGCCTTAAAAATAAAGACATTTTTCATGTGGAACAGGCAGAACAACAGTGAATCTTGTCTGTCTAACCCTAGGCATCTCTGCAAAGATAGTGAAGCATTTGGAATTTTTCAAGTCTTAGATGGGCAGAAGTATGGCTGACAGAGGGAATGATAATTTATCATCCTAGTTCTCTAATTTATCGTGCTTACGATGTCCACATGTTTGAAATACAGATCCAATGAAAATAAGGGTTTCTAATTTAGTGCCCATATTGTAAGATGATAAAAAAGTGCAAAGAAGCATAAAGCATCTTTTTGCTTCCCTGTGCCAACTGGACATCACTTAGTACATGTTGTGACTGTAATGACCTCTGATAGTGGTCTTCAAAGTGGTACTTGAATAGAGGGAACTGTCTGCTGGCCTCAAGATGATGTTGAACAAGTTTTTCCTGGAAAGAAGATAATAATACTACTACCTCCACTACTGCTACTCAACCTAATAATGATCCATTTTTGTCCAAAATAAAAAAGTAATTTTTAAATATCAGGATATGTACATATATACAATATGATATGTATATTATCAGAACTGATGTGTAGTTAATCTGAGTGAAAGCTCATTTTCACAGGTGAGTAGAAAGGAAGGTCTGAAACTGCCGTGGAAACTCAAGGGTTATATTGATTTAGGATTGCTGGTAAACTCTTAAAGTGAGTGTTCAACCTGGATTAAAAAAAAAGGATTATACAAGTTGGTCACTGAATTTTTCTGAATCTTGAATAAACAATTTTGAACGTTACAAGAGTTGGCACCTCAAAAGATTTCAGAAAAACAGCTGTGTAGTCAAGCAGTTTCTCACTTGCATTTAATCCATGTTGGTAATGGACAAGCAGCAATCTTGTGTCATGTAAGTAGGTGTTTGATGATTAGTTAGAGATAAACAGAATCAGATAAGCACAGTAGATTCAGGACAGCACTAGCTGAAGAGATGATCTCCTCAACAGATCAGTGTTCAGCCACCTGAATAGCTCAAGAATTTGGGAAGGGATTGCACTTGAGCCTCAGGGAATGGGTTCATGCCTGGATGTGCTGATGTCTAAATCTGGTGACCTGTGCATGCGTGCTGCTCACTGAGCTCTGTAACAGGCCAACACCTAAACCAGGCCAGGAGCCTCAATGGTCTTGCTCTGTCAAAGAGCAGGATACTATGTTAAGATACAAAATTTTAATTCCATTGATGACTGTAAGGTTTGGGCATCACCTGCATGGCTAATAGGGTATCCCAGTCTAAGGGTGGCGGAGTCCTGGTCCATTAGAAAAGCAGGAATGAACCTTTGAAGAGCACATCATTGTCGGGTGTGAGAGCAGTCACATCTGATAGAAAGTTGGAGCAGAGAGCATGTCAGATGGAGCTTTCTGTCTTCTGTCCCAGACCTCATGCCCTACTGGAGGACATTATCATGCATTGCCTTTCTTTCATGGTGTTCAGAAAGTATAACCAAGTATCCATACTTCTGACTGAGAGGTTACAGAGTGCACTGTCAGCTCGGAGACTGTTTCCCTGGAGAATTGTCTGTATCTGGGCTTGTGTGTCAGACTCGAGCAAAATGGGTCAGCTCCTGTGACGGTCAGAGCAGCTGCTTGGAGTGCCACTCACCCTTGTAACAGGTCTTACTCCAACCAGGAGGCTGCCCTTCCCCCTCATTTGGGTGAGCAGCCTGCACCTTCTCCTGAGAAACAGATACAGATATGGATAAATTCTCTGGTTTTCCTCTGGGGCGTGTTGTCTATATGTAATTCACAGCCCCATCCTTCTGTTTTTCACTGCCAAGAAACAGGGCATGGAAAACATTGTAGCTTCATTTCAGAGTAAGACAGAAGAAGGTTTACTCTCCTTTTCCTTTCATGAAATCATAAAAAGTACAGTGAAAGCTTAGACATCTCCTTATGGATACTGTGCCTGCAGCATTTGCATATAGACATGCTTCCAGTGTGAGTGTACATATAGGCAAAACATCATAAGGAAGAACTGTGCCAGGTAAGTGACCTTTCTTTCCAGAGGGGAATTATGTTGTTGTTCAGATTCAATGAGTGTGTCCTGCACTGTGTTTTGCTGGAGCAAGTCTCTAAAATGGTTTTCTGCCTGAGTATCTGAGGGGATCTTGATAATTTAATGGAGAGAGGTTTCCTTGAGATACCATGGTGATCACTGTTGTATGCTGTCTGACACCAGCATGCCGATAACTCAGTTTAGGTGTCCTCTAAGGTTGGCAAATGGCATTACATAGGTTGTAGGTGGCCCTTTATACTGGGATACGTGCTTCCTGGTGACTCGCATGAGTCCTGAATTTCAAACAGTAGTTCCCAACATTGGCAAATGTGAAGAACAGCAAACAGACCTTTGCTGGAATTATACACTGCCACTGTAGCTTACAATAAAAAAAAGACAAAACAAACCCAAGATTTTTTTCTGTTGATTCTGAAGCCCAGCTCTTGTTAACAGCTTTGGTGTTAGTTGCATAGCTGGCATCCTTGTCCAGAGCTTGCTGCTGTTAGCTAACCTCATCTCCTGTGGGAGCTAGCTCCCATAGCCTATGGGAATTTGATAAATATTCTGGAAGACTCGAAAACGATTGGAGGGAGGAGCTCAGTATCAGTTTGGGAGTCACCCAACAGAAATTCTGCACACTTGCTGAAATACGATATGAAAATAAGTACCTTGTAAATCAGGAGCCTCAGACTTACAGAAGTATAAGTATAGCAGCTAGAGTAATATTATTATTTTGAGCTGATAAAAGTCCATAACCAATTTTCTTTTTAAAAGAAAAAGGAAGCAATACTCAAGTAATGTTCCCACATACTGGGAGGGGGTCTGCCACAGCTTATAACAATACGTCGGAAGAGATGTCCTTAAGAAAGAATAGACTTGTGGGAGTGAGATTGGATGGGAGGTCCGTCTTGTGTATTAGGTTAAGGTTGCCCTTCTCCAGGCATGTCTGTAGATCCTAACATCTCTCTTCTCCTCCTACCCCACTCAAAAATGTAATGCGTGCATATCCTGCATTTGTAACTATGTACACTCGCAAATGCTCTACTTTAAAAGTCTGATTGTATTTGCTGCTTTTCATAGTAGGAGGATGTATTGGGTTTGCATGGCAAGGTTTTGGTAGCGGAGGGGCTACAGGGTTGTATTCTATGAGAAGCTGCGAGAAGCTTCCCCCATGTCCGACAGAGCCAATGCCAGCCGGCTCCAAGATGGACCTGCTGCTGGCCAAGGCCAAGCCCATCAGTGATGGTGGTGGTAGCACCGCTGGGATAACGTATTTAAGAAGGGGACAAAAAACCTGCACTACCACAGCTGAAGAGAGGAGTGAGAATGTGTGAGAGGAACAACCCTGCAGACACCAAGGTCAGTGAAGAAGGAGGAGGAGGAGGTGCTCCAGGTGCTGGAGCAGAGATTCCCCTGCAGCCTGTGGTGAAGACCATGGTGAGGCAGGCTGTCCCCCTGCAGCCCAGGGAGGTTAGTGGTAGAGCAGATACCTACCTGCAGCCCCTGGAGGACCCCACACCAGAGCAGGTGCATGCCCAAAGGAGGCTGTGACCCCGCGGGAAGCCCACACTGGAGCGGGCTCCTGGCAGGACCTGTGGCCCCGTGGAGAGAGGAGCCCATGCTGGAGCAGGTTTGCTGGCAGGACGTGTGACCTCGCAGGGGACCCACGCTGGAGCAATTCATGAAGGAAGGACCCATGCTGGAGAAGTCTGTTCCTGAAGGACTGCATCCCGTGGAAGGGACCCACGCTGGAGCAGTTCGTGAAGAACTGCAGCCCACGGGCAGGACTCATGCTGGAGAAGTCTGTGGAGGACTGTCTCCCGTGGGAAGGACCCCACGCTGGAGCAGGGGAAGAGTGTGAGGAGTCCTCCCCCTGAGGAGGAAGGAGCAGCAGAGACAACGTGTGGTGGACTGAGCGCAACCCCCATTCTCCATCCCCCTGCACCACTTGAGGAGGGGGAGGTAGAGAAAATCGGGAGTAAAGTTAAGCCTGGAAGGAAACTATGCAAGGCTGCACTGCTATCCTTACTGCAGGAGGCACAATATTCCAATTATAGATCCTTGATAGTCATTTGAACTTCTTTTATGTAGCAAAACTATACCAGGATGCTTTGTACAGCATAACCAGAGTCACTGTGCAGTAAAAGCCATGCTGCATGTGAGCTCCCCAAGGCTGGTGTGCAGCACATGCTTCCACAGGCTGGAGGTCCCATGGGCTTTTGGTGGCCTTAAACTGGCTGTGGTGAACTACGGAAGTTCAAAAAACCGTATCTACCCTGTAGGGTTTTGTAGTTCAATAGGCTGTCTGAAAATAGGTCTGTCATAAAAAGACAGTGACCTTCTTCAGGTGTTGTCTCTGTGTGTGTGATTGGGTTCATACATTGTACTGCCCTGATGTGTCTTATCTGACATTATTTCAGAAGATATTAAGCCTTTGTGAAAGATGTGTGATGATCTTCTGCATATATTTAGCTATTCTAATCATCCTGAAATTCCTGAAGTCCTAATAGTTCATTGCCCTGAACAGTATTTTAATGCTAATTATTCTATAATTGTAGCTTTAATTAATTTTTATAGTTTGTTTCCTATATTGCAGAATCAGACATCTTTTTCCCCTATTCTTAATGAACATGAATAAAATAAAACATAATAAAATGGCTAATTCAAGATTGCTATTATCTATACTACCAAAGTTGTGTCTGACATTATTAGGTTGTCTTTTTCTTCTGCTTAAAATTAAAACATTAATGTAACTTTCAGTGATAGGTACTAAAACATCTTTATAAATATTTGAAAAGACGCTGTTCAATGAACTGTGCAAGACAGGAGACTGACCTCGCACAACTAACTAATTATCCCAATCACAGGAACTCCAGACAAAGTACCCTCTCCAGCAATTTGAGAGCTAATTAACATTCATGTCTTGTAAAAGTCACTTGACTTCCAATTATGATTAAATATGCAAGGTCACTGGGACACAGCAAGTGGAAGAGCTGAAAGTAATCCCTTAGTACTGTGGTGACAGTTAAAAAGTAATGTCATGCACTGAAGGACTGTGCAAGAAACATGGATTACACATCACCTTGTCCCACTGTGCTATGTGGGACACCACTGTGTGGAAGGACTGAAGGGGACACCACCACCATCAGTGGTTTTGGCCCTGCTTCTGTAGACCAGCAAAATGTTTAACGTTTTATTTCCAAAGCTGAACCACACTGGGCAGTTACAGTTGTCCATAGGCCTAATCAAAATATTGTCTATGTATTTTTAACAATACCTGTCAAAGTATATGACTACTCTCATCATGCATTTTACTATAAAATTAATAAGTGTTAAAGGATTGAACAGCATCTCTTGTCAGAGATAAGTCCTAATTAATCACATCTGACTGGATGTCCTGGTTTAGCCCCAGCCAGCAACTAAGCACCACCCAGCTGCTTGCTCACTGCCCCCGGTGGGATGGGGGAGAGAATCAGAATGGTATAAGTAAGAAAACTCATCGGTTGAGATAAAGACAGTGTAATAGGTAAAGCAAAACAGTAATAGTGATAATAATAACAACAGTAATAATATAATGAAAAGGAGGAGCAAAAGCTGCGCGCGCAAGCAAAACAAACCAAGGCATTCATTCACCCCTTCCCATGGGCAGGCAGGTGTTCAGCCATCCCCAGGAAAGCAGGGCTCCGTCACGCGTAACGGTGACTTGGGAAGACAAATGCCATCACTCCAAATGTTCCCCCCTTCCTTCTTCTTCCCCCAGGTTTATATACTGAGCATGATGTCGTATGGTGTAGGACATCCCTTGGGTCAGTTTGGATCAGCTGTCCCGACTGTGCCCCCTCCCCTCCCAGCTTCTTGTGCCCCTAGCAGAGCATGGGAAGCTGGACAAGTCCTTGATTAGTATAGGCACTACTTAGGGACATTTAGCCCCTACTTAACAACAACTAAAACCTCAATGTGCCATCAGCACTATTCTCCTAGGGAATCCAAAACACACTACACCAGCTACAGTGAAGAAAATTAACTCTATCCCAGCCAAACCAGCACACTGGACCATACTGCCCTTTGTTAAAGAATACCAAAATTGAAACAATGTTACATTGCTTTTAAGGGACTATGATCAGTAGGACAAACCCCTTGTTTACTTACTAAGAAGTTCATACATCCAGTAACATTTGTGTTTACTGCCATAAGTTTTTTAAAATGTGAATCACATATTTCAATATCTGAAAATAACTTAAAAGAATTTTCTTCTCATATCTTATAAAATAGACCTTTTAAATATTTTTTTTTTTGAAAAATGAACATTTTAGTGAAGGAATAAAATAATTTAGGTTAACAAGCACATTAACACTAAATGAAATATCAAAACATTGACCATAATGACAATGTAATTAAAAAGCAGCTATTATATTGTCTGTTTAAATAGCCATATCCAATAAATACAGTATGACAGCCTGAATCTTGTCACATATTATTGTATCACATCCTATTTGTATGGACATTGTTATTATCAGAACAATTGTTACAGTCTACCAACAAGAAAAATGTTGAGGTCAGTCATCCCACACTCATTGTCACTTCAGTGTGGTTAATTGCTATCACATCAGCCAGGAACAAGTAATAACCTGTGAACATTGAAACTCCATTTAGATGCTGCATCAAGTGTGTTTATTTGTACAGTGCAATGTAAAATATAAAAGTTCACTGAAGAGGACACTTCACACTGAGATGTGCTTGGTGACTCTCCAAAGGGGAGGGAGTAGGAAGCATTACCCTTCACTGGGACAAGGAGCAGTTAATTAGTCCATCAGGAAAGGAGATAGCTCTTGACCTAATAAAGCAGAGTTGTGTCTCAGAGGAAGTGAAACGATGCACTTCTTAATTAAGAACACCACCTACACAATCTTATAACAGCAAGTTTCAGAGAGCAAGATCAAATCTGGGATGAGCCTTTGGGGGACTTGCAAAATATGCTTGGTTACATGAGCAAGTGTTGTGCACTGAGAAGGGGCTGTCTCCAAAGGTGCTGCCTCAGAGGTGTGCAGGGGGATAGAGCCTCCAGAAAGTGCATGGAAGACTACATGCAAGTTACTTAAATTTAAAAATAAAAAAGAATTAGGCTACGATTTGAGTTTGTGGTTTTGTTGGTTTTTTTTTTTCATTTGCAACTACATGGTCTATTTTGAATGTTGATATTACAAAGAAATAGTTCTGTTTAGGTTTTTCCTTAGCTGGCTGGAGCTTTGAGGGAGGTCAGGGTACAAGAAAACAACGAGGCACTCCACACAGGAAGGTATGGCAAAACTGTAAATCAGACAATTAATATCTCTTAACAGTTGCCTTGGCTTCACAGAGTATCCTCAAGAGGCTCCACAGAGCACCCAAATAAACCTCCACTGATGACACATGAGCCCTGTGAAGAGCCCCAATACACACATCAGGAGAGGACAAACTCTCCTGCCCTCCACTGGCAATCCAGAAGGTTTCACCAGCAGACCAAAAAATACTGGGAACCACACTGGAACCCTAAAGACCTCCAGGGACTCTTGTTACAATGATTTTGTGACGTGTCGCTTTCTGTGCAAGGATTACAATCAGAAATAATAGTGGTGTGCTACACAAGGGAGGCTGAATCCAGAATTAGGTGCCCCAGATTCTGCTGCTTGCAGATGAAAAATACTAAGAACATTCCAGTGCAGCAAGTGGAAAAGTGTTACACCCCAGTACTTGTCTATTTACTAATCAATTTTGGCTAACTGGGTATTCCGTTTCAAGTTGCTTGGACTATTTAAACAAGAAAAGGAGTCTAGCCAGTAAATCACATTATATATTACATATATACTAAAAGAATCAGATGGGATTCTTTTAATTCTTGTTTTCAGCTATTTTAGAGATTATCTATGTTCATTCAAAGTCTGTAGGACTCAGTGACCAGCAGCATCTTATTTGCCAAATTATTTTCAACCATTTCTGATTCATTTTCCAAAGTACTCAAATGCCTTTCTATTTCTTTATGTTTTCTCAGGGATTTTTACTTCCTACTCTCTATGAAGCAGTTCACTGGCAGGTTGAAAAAAAAATCAGGGAAATTAACTGGATTTCCATGGATACAGACAATATGAAATAGAGTTCTTTGTACTGAATTTTTTTTTTTTATTTGTACTTATTCTATTTTTAGAGCTCGAATTGTAATTTAAAAACTTGTGATGTTTTTGCAAGATTTGAATGACAGAAAAACAGAGTCATACTCATTACAGATGACAGAAACCCTGTAGACAGCACTGAGGGAGGGAACTATTTAATTAAGAATAACAAAGACAGAATCACAGGGCTTGACAGGACCTCGGGGAGCCATCTTGCCCTCTCCATGTTTCCCAAACAGAATCAGCTATAGCTAAGCCAGCCTTTATAGGCATTCCTCCAGCATTTTTGAAGAGTGACAACAATGTCCTTAAACAACCAATTCCAGCACTTGCTGTCCTTTTTTTTTTTTTTGGTAATGCATATGTCTCAATTTCCATTGCTGAAGTGTAAAGCTGCCTGTCCCATCCATCATGAACAAACCATACACATTTCTACAGCCTTTAAGAAAGTAAAGATTTAAAATGAAGCAGAGAAGATGATGCCATTGGGATGTACATATCTCGGTCCTGCTCCACATCTCCTGAGCACGGAGGAGCCTGCTGGAATAGCATCTCTAACCAGACTATGGGTGGCAGCACGAAGATCAACAGTGTCATGTTGTCCTCTTTCACTGCTGCTCTGGACCATGCTTGCTATCTGAAAATGTCCGTGAGTGACATGGGACTCATGGAGGCACTTTCCTTCCTGTCTCCTTACCGCAGTTCAGATGAACACAGAACTCTAAATTGTCACTTCTTTGTTTATAAGTCTTACTCTGTAAATGAAGACATGCATTGATCCCTTGCTGGTGCTAGGCACAATCTGTAAGAAACTAATCCTCGAAATGAGGTGGCACTGCGAGCAAATATCTTCATATTTCAGGAGAAAAAAACAAGGCTATATCCATATCTAAAAGAGGTAAAGAGGTAATTTTGCTGCAAAGCTCTGGACATCAGAGAATCACATAGACAGTATCTAATGTATTTAATACAGCCAATGTATCTAATTTCATGATATTTATACCTATAAAAACAAGACTTGGTCCTACAAAGACTTCCTAATCATTTCTGCCAGAGAAACCTCTGAGCTTCATTAGCTTGAAGGAAGGTCTCTGCTGACTCCCCTGCCCTGCCTTATTTTGCAGCAGCACGATGAATCTATTGAAGCATCGGGTTAGTAACGCAGATAATGAATCAGTAATGCCAATAGTGCAACAAAACCCCTAAGTGTAATAAATTGAAATACTAACTATGAAATTTAAACATATCTTGAGCAAGGCTGCTGAAGGAAGGGCATAGCTAAGCTATGGGACTGGAATGGGTCATTGATAAAAAAAATACCTGTGGCTTTGCAAACTTCCTGCCACAAGGAACAGCTTAAGGGGTCATTTGATCAGAATCTACAGAGCCCTCCATGAGAGAAGACAGAGGAGTATAGATGAGTCTGTAATCCATGGGATTCATTTAGAATCAGATGACTGAAATTTGATGATGTTTGGGATAGAAGTGTATTCTTGTTTAGTTCTGAGGTTTTTTGTTTCCAATCAGTGAGGATATTTACACGCAATCAAATTACTAAGGGTCACTGTTGCAATCTCTGTCACTGGAAATCTTTAAATCAAAACTAAATGTTTTTTTCTACACAGATAATGCTGTAATTCAGCCAAGATTTAATTCAAGTAGTTCTTATGTTATACAAGAGGTCAGTCTAGAAGTTCACAGTGTTCAGGCCAGAGGGACTATGATTCTGTGGGCTTGTTACAAAAGCAATTCCTAAGTGATTGAAAACTTCCTGAGAGGTGTAACATTCACCACAAAATGCCCCCACCAAACACCAGTAACATTTGTTTTCATATTTTATTTCAAAACACTACCATTTCATTTTCTGGGATAAAAATTACAGTGATAACCTGCAAGTCACATATTTTACACATGTAACAGGCTGCACTTAATGGGCAGAACATTATTCAACCATATTTTAAATGCAGAGCCACAGGTACATGTGTGATTAAGTTGTATGATGATACTCATAACATCAGCAAGAAAGCAATGATGTGCTCCGTTTGTAGTTCCTGAGGTGAGTGAGTCCATTGACAGTTTAGTACTAACAACTGACTGTAAGGAGTACGACTGCAGAGCGGCTGGCTGCAGAAAACATTTGGGCAGTGAACAGAGGGGCACAACTGCTAAATAAGGTAAGTATCCGAGTCCCACCCAGCTCCCTCTACATGCACTTTGGTTCAAAATCCATAGGTTTCCCCTTCAGCTGCCACCTCCCCTCTGCTACAGTTAAGCCAAAAGGGGGAAGGCAGAGGAAGAGCAATCCACGCTATTTACCGAACACACTGAGGCTGCTGGTAGTAGAAAGTCAACAAATACCCCAGGAGTTTGGTGCACCACTGAACTCTGCTTGTGGTTGTTATATTTAGGAATTGGCTGAATACTGTCAACCTTCAGGAAAAAAAATAAAGCATTGTATTTGTACAATAAAAAAAAAAATAGCATTTGCATTACTCCTCCTATACAACTGATAAAGACTAATTTTCCAGTGGGTTCAGAGACTTAGGCCATAAGGCAGCTAGAAGAAAGCCCTGTTTTCTTTAACAGGCAGGGTCTTTCTCCGGGATGATGGTTGAAATAGGTGGTGTCTCGTCATGTGTCCAAGTCTTCTACTGAGGTGTTCTGGGTTTTCTGTTGTTGGTTTTTTAGGTTTGTTCTCCAACTCCCCCTCAGCACTTAAGCATGCTTACTCCCTGCTAAAAAGAGGATTTCAGGGATCAGAGAAGAAGGGAAGAGAAGTGAATGTGGGTATGCAGAGCAACCCCCAACCATACATTTCCTTCATGAATGGGGAAAAAATGCTTCTGTGTAAATGTTATAGCTATATAAAACATTAGGTCTGTTTTGTGTAACTGCAACTATCACACCCTTTTTCTCTCCAGCTGGTTTTGGGGACCCTTAACTTGCACTCCGGTCCCCTTCTCTCCCTCTTCACCTTCACCACCACTCTTGCTGTTTCCTGGCCCCGAGGAATTAAAATTCTGCCATTTCTCCTCCTGATGGCTCTTGCATTTGCTCTTGCTTCCACTTCATGCTGACCTCCTCTGGGGACTACAAAGGATGGCTTGCTCAGCTGGCTCGCTTCCCTCGTGAGGAACGGGCTGCCTATGTGCTTTGTGCAAAGATACTTATTTGCTTTGAGGCAATCAGGGGATCGTGATAACCTTATAAAGTACTGTAGTTCCTGAAGAGTTATATTTCTAAAGAATACATAGGGAAATGGAGGTTTATGATAATAAAGGCCTCTTGCATTTTAGTTTTTGTTGCTATGACTTCATAGAAATTGTTTGTTTCCAATTTAAAATGTTGTCTGACCTAACCTACAGCAGCTTTGCAAAGCAAAGTGCTCCATTATCCTACCTTTTCTCCTGTAATTTCAGTTTTGAATGTTTTTAAGCATTCTCTGTACCCATTCTGCATGCCAAGCTGGCGGGAACTCGGCAGTGATCACCACAGAGATGGCCCTGCTTTACTTGATACTGCTCGTGGTGCTGTTTAGCTTCATATTTAAGTATCAAAACGCACTTCTGCAAGTATTTCTTGTGTCAGTACCAGATGTGGTGACACTCATCTTTTTAAGAATTTTTAGGAGTTTAGGAATATTTGGGGCTATTGTGCCACAGAAACACATGGATGACTTCTAAAGTCCAGGCACATGGGCAAGAAACAAAACTTACGGTTTTCATAGCCTGGTCTCACATAATTAAATTTCTAATAGGAAATGGATATGCACATAACCTGCTTTTTATGAGTACTCTGAATTCCAAGTTTGCCAGGAACTGAGCAGTTATGATGGTATAAGTAACATATTCAGTGTACATAACACAGCTGTTCATGATGCTGTCCTTAGACTATGGCAAAGAAAAATGTCACCCATAGGACTAAATAGCTTATAACTGTTCATAAAATATTGCATGTGTGGAATTTTAATCTATTCTACTTAACTATTTTATCAACATGCTTTGAGCTGATTAAATTTGTTTCTTTATGCTCAAGGATTTAAAATCCCGTCTCTGGATGTTTTGTGTGTGAGCTTGGAGTTCACCATCCAGTGTGTGCGAGACTGTACAGTGGAAATTAAAGACTGTTCAAAATGCAGTGTAGCAAACCTACTCCTTAACGACAGATTTTTTTTCTTTAGGTTCACTGTGCAGTCAGGGCACATAAGATTTTTTTTTCCTGAACCAAGTTTACTGCTGAAGGTAGCAGTGTAGTTCGCACTAAAGCATAAATCTGCAGTCTGAAACCCTTGTAAGAACACACAGTATTGCTATTGAGAGTACTCAAGTGAAAAAAATGAAAAATTATGTATTTTAAAGTGCTTGTAAAACCGTGTTGCCCTATGGCTTGCTGATATGTACATGCATCTTGTTTACTTTCATTTTTCAACAACAATAATAATAATGCCACTGTAATGAACATTGTTTAGACACTGCTGATGGGTGTCTGAATGTGAAATGATACTCACAGGCCAAAGGCCAAAAAGACAGCAGGTCTTCTATCACCCTGTCAGATCGGCACCATCTTCTCCACAAAGCCTGGAGAAAAACTTATTTTTCCCATATACGCCTTGGGACTCTCCGTGATTTAATGCTGCAAGTAATACTTTGGCCACTTTCTGGTCCCATGGGCTCTTTTGTGCATTGATTGAGCTTTTTGCTGTCCCATAAACAGTATTACTCAAAGGGGAGAGATTGGCAATACCCCACCTCCCAGAGCACAGGCTGGTCTTGGCGAGGAGCACTCCTACACATACACTAAAATTTCCCAGAAAAGAATTTCAGACTGATTCACACCATCGCTACTTTCCCAACTTCTCCATTCTAAATAGCTTTTGGTCATGAGAATATTTTATACATTTGAAGTGCATTCAGAAGTGTTTCACTAGGAAAACATGTTGATCCAAAGTCAATGCTCAGATTTAACCAAGACCATGATATATGGTGTATATCTGCTGGAAGAAAGAAAAATCTAGTTCTTGGGAGACAGAGAGAATTTAATTAACTTGAGTTACATCACTTACTGCTATATTCATGGATTCAAATTCAATTCTCTTTGACATACCTTTTAAAAAATCCGTTGTTATGAAAAGTAAAGTGCAGCTTCATTACTAAAACTCATTTTGAATTGCTGCTTTTCTCTGCTACTTTTAAGTTCAGTACAGACTTGACAGGGAGCCCTGTTAGGTTCCTGAGCCTGGAGAACTTGGTCTGTTAGCTGAAAGCAGCACAAAGTTCTTAAAACATGTGTCTCTTCCTTTCCACCCATCCTTCCTCCTCACTTCTCCTGGCACAACCAAATGTTTATCATCTCTGAGCAATCCAGATCCTATACAAATAGTAATGTTTTGTATGTATTATCTATTCACGAGGGATAATTAGCTTTGCTGATGAGGCCCTGTATCCAGCAACTTCTCTGGTCTTTGCCATCAATCCTCTGACACCAGTGTACATCTTGTATTGCATTGCATTGCATTATATTATATTAAATTACATTATATTATTTGCAGTTCTCAGCTGATATTTTGAGTAGAATTCCTCTGATTTAATTTCCTACGCTGTTTACCATGTAGATACAGCTGGGAAACATGGTGTTGTCACTTAACAGAGGAAGAAAATGTACAACAAAAATTTTGCCTTACCACTTTACCCCTTTTTGTCTGAGCTGTGCATGTCCTATCCATGCAAATATCCTGTGAGTGTGGGACTCTCAATGAGTCATATGAACTATGCTCACAAATCCTGGGCTAGCAGTGTCACTGCTGGATGTGGCATAGCAGATGATAGAGCAGTGAAAGGCACAACTGGTGACACTCTTACATTGAGGGTTAACCAAGCTTAATGAACCCAGTGAGACGGAAGCCAAAAATTCACCCACACCTATCTTTAGTTCTTCATGGCCCTGGTAAATTGTTCAGTAAAACTATTTGCTGAGGAATGAAGGCTGCAGGAGGCTGTTGTTAATGGCAGGGCATTGTGAAATGCATATAATGCTCCTCTTGCTTTTCTACTGTTCTTTCTTTGTCTATAAAAATAAGCTGGGGTAAGGCACCGACTGAGCTATTGTGTATTTGTATCCTGACTGTCATATGGCACATCTGGCTGTTGCTCAGGGTGATGGCTGAAAGCTATGAGCTACTAAAGCCAGGCACTCTAAGAATGAGCCTCTGCACTCCCAAAGTCATTTTTCAGCTCTGGCACATTTTTTCCTCTGTCTCAAAACCAATGGGAGCATTTGTGAAATGGAAAAGGAAAAGCCAAACAACTGCAATGAAATGAGTGCCTGTTTCCAAACACTTCTACCCGCTTTCAGAGGCCTGGCTCGTCTCCGCTCCATACAGCAGCCACTTCCCAAACTCGCTCATAACCACATCCACCCTTGTTGAGGCCTCACCATTGCAGGGCTGTGATGATAATTTATTTGCCTGTGCCCGTGCACTCAGTGCTCCTGGTTTGGGGAAGGTAAGCTGAACAAACCTTCCTGTTTGGAGCAATAATACCTGTGACTCTGAGGTGTACTTACTAGCAAATATCTCCTGTGCCAATTTAAAAGCCCCAGCCTTTGCTGTTCAATCAACTGCAAAAGCTGTTTATTGCTTTCTATATATGAATGTCTCAACACTGCGCTTTAATTAACTGTGTCAGGCTTGGCTGTCATTCGACACAGGTTTTATTGAAATAGATGTTAAATCCCATCTTTCATAACTGTCTTAAACACATCTGTACTGAACTCTTTTAAGTAATAATTAGTTTCCGTCAGTCTTTTATTTGTTTCACATTTGCTCATGGGCAGCCTCATTAAAGTCTAGCACCCATTTCTTACACGGCTGGGGCAGCAAATCTCTGGCCCAGACTTGTTCACTCCTCTCCCGGGGAGCATGCCTGAGGCTGATCTGCACAAAACCAACCTTCTTCTGTGGTTACTGCAGCTCCTTAAAAGTCATTTTGTGCTGGGGAGCCCTCCCCAGTGATTCCCATGGTGGCCGTGCAATGTCACCTCTGGGTGTGCCTGAGAGCTTGCAAGTTTTTGCAAGTCTGTCTTGGCCTTTCAAAGCCAATTCTTCCTCCTCACCTCGCCTGGAGGTCCGTAGTCATGTCCTCCGCTCCTTTCTCTCTTCCCTCCGTGCATGACCGAGGCGTAGGTGCGTTGCCCAAGCATGCAGGCTGTCGCAGCATCCCAGGCAGTGGTTTTTCCCTCCCATCCACTTCAGGGCTCTGTGTGAGACCCAGCACTCCTCCCTCCCACTAGTATGTCCTCCTAGACGCACTTCGTCACATGAGATGTCATTTTTCTGGCTTTCCAGCCTGATTTAACGAACTGCTTACCCACCACCACAATATTTTATATTCCTTTTTATAAATGTCAGGTTAGAGCTTTCTAATTTTACTTTGCGGATCCTTGGAGAAATTTTGGAAGGGAAAAGGATATATTTCTTCCTTGCTTTAGCCAGGGTTTTCAGAAGCAGTTAGCGAACCGGAGGTGACATATCTGAGCTGCTCCCCTCTCCCCCAGCCTTGCCCAGAGGACAGGCAGCACTCTCGAAGGAACCTCCAAAGTGCTTTAGCTCTTCACAGCCCATGGCGCAATCCCCTGGAGGGCTCCAGTCCTACCTCCCACACAGAGCAAGGCTGCTGATTTATCCGCTAGCAAAGGTGCTTTTGTGCCTCCATTACTGCGGTGTTTGTTTCTCTTTATTTTTCCCTTCCTGTTAGCGTGTTAGACACTCACTGTATTTGTCAGCTAATACAGCCCAGCTGTTTGTAAGTTAAGGAAGGTGGCCAATTTCCTCTTTGTTAAATATTTAAGAGCACTTAGATACTAGCCCAACGCTTTCCCATACATGCACTAGATCACTTCCAAATACACGTTGTCTTCTGTAATGCACAAACCCAAAACCTTTTCCTTCTGACATCTAAGCCACCAGCCCCACCATGGCCCGCTTTCAGGCGGGAAGGTGTTTTGCTAATGGAGTAGGAGGAAAACAAAAACAAAAAAACAAAAAAGGCACAGTATATCTGACCCAAACCTGCTGCGGGTTCTGGGGTTTTGTGTTCAGCAGCGAGGCCAAGTCAATGCACACACCTAGAAATGTCCTCCAGGGCTTTTGTCTCAGTGTGAATTCATGGTTTGCAGGTTCAAGCTAGCTTGACATTACAGATCTCTAAATAGAGGATTGGAAATTATCAGAATAAATTTGCCCTCACTGGAGAGACCCAGATGATAGGTTGTAAGGGGAATATTTATTGTGCAGAAATGTATGTTCCTATGCACCATGATACTTTCATTTTTGTAATTGTACTTGAAGGTTTCCCATTATTTGTAAGTTCTTTCAGGAGATGTTATGAGATTCATATTTCTATATAAGGATGTTTATTGATGAAGCTGATTTGAACTACCTTGAAAGTGTCATGCATTTATATTTAACATTTAATTATTGCTACTTTCTCAGGCCATTGGGGAATGTTTTATTTTAGTATTCCTATGATGTCTACTGTGAACTTAGCTACTATTGCTTATAACAGGAAAAACAACAACAAAAAAATCAGTCTTTCCTTTTTGTCTTTATCATTCTAGAAGTGACCAAAACCACACAGCTGGCAGCTGTTTATGCTGAGGAGCCATAATACCAGACTGCCCCTAAGAGCTTACCTAGAAAGGTGGTCAAGAAGCTGTCAAAATGGCTCATTTAGTGAGGAGACGAAATACTTGTGGGAAAACCTTGCCACTAAATGAATTCCTGTAAAATCCTAACAGCAGATGTGTGGATGCTTAGCCTTATTCCAAGGGGTACACATCCTAGAGTCAGGATCGGGCATATTTTGAGCCAACACATTAATGCCAAGGGGAGAGTAGGGATGATATATTTTATATCCTTTCTGAAAAACAAATTCTCTACCCTAGGTGCAGGCTACTATTAAGAAAGAAGAAATTATTTTTCTTCTTTTTATTTATGTAGGATGTCTGTCCCCTGTTCCAGTCAAAGCAGAGCAAAATCTGTGGGTACCAGCTGTAACATCCTTGCGGAGGAGCAGCCGGCACCGCTGTCTGCCATCGCATCGCGTAGTCTTTGCTAGACAGTTGTGTACTGGGGAAAAGTAATAGCTCTGAACACTGTCCTCTCTCTCGCAGCTGAAATACAACGGTTTTGTGAGCTCTTCCTCCCTTGCCAGCATACATCATGTTTTCTTCCCCCCGCTGCTTACACTTCACTAATGCTATCAATAATGTCCTCCTTCTTCCATATATTTCTTCTTTTCATTTCTTCTGCTGCATTCCAGGTATTTTATCAGCACTTTCTCCATATTCACCTCCCTCCACCTCCAGCTTCCTTCTCCAGCCCAAACACACTGCAAAACCTTTATACCTAGTAGCTCCCCTACACATTCCCAAATGCATTTGGGACCTAAGGGTGCTAGGTAGTGTTGCCCTGGAGGGTGGCCCTTCCCCAAATGCTGCCTTTGCCCTGCTCCCCCAGCAGCCCTGTCTCAAGAGCAGCTGCCCCCAGACCTGCCTTGCACCTGCCATAGGGACTCTTCAGGGAAAAAAGCTCAGAGAGGACGGGGCACCTTCTCCTCCAGCCATGGCATCCCTTCACTTGTCCACACTGGTCTCTATCCAACAGCAGGAAGCTCCTAAAGGACAGAAGAGAAAAGTCTCCATTGAAAAAAGGGCAGAGTTTGGTTGTAAGTAGGAGGCGTTCATCTCCTCATCGGTTGGAAACTATATGGAGAGGTGTAGAGACTCTTTGAGAAGATAAAGGTGGGGGGAAGAGCATTGCTTCTTTTCCATAAAATTGTGCCAATATCCCAGCTGCATGAGAAGGGGTTTGTCATACACGTATCCCAGCAGTGGTCACTGGGGTACAAGCTGCACTTGTGCCAACTGTGTGATGCTTCAAAGTGACCTTTGCTTTCCTGCCTGGGCTTTTACCTTCATTCCTATCTGCCTTGCAAATCCTAGCCCAGGTGGAAATAGCCAGCTGCAAGGCCAATGTTTAATGTTTTGATCTATTTTCAGCAACTTCTGTGTAAGATGTAAATGCCCTTTTGTTGTACAAAACAGTGTATTAAGCAGCACCGAGCACTGCAAAAGCTCGAAATTCACTTTGATCTAATCCCTGGACAAAAGTACAAAAACAAGTCCCTGCCTGTGTGCATAACCACATGAGCCGGAGAGGAGGTGCCCCACACCAAACCTCCTTGCCCGCCTTGAGCAAACCAAGCCATGGAGCAGGTTATTAAGTTTTCAAAACAGGAGCTCGTGGATGGAGCCCAGAGCTCTCAGGAAACAATTTCCTGCCTGTCTGGGGCTGAGCCCATTTCTCCTCTTCCAGCAGCCACTGCAGCTCTGGCCCATGCCTCGGCTCAGCCTCTCCCTGCTGCTGCTACACTGCTATTTTGGGGGGGGGGGGGGGGGTTATTTGATTTCTTTTTCTGCAGCAGCCCAGCTGGAGACATAAGATAATATCCAAAATAATTAAGCACTGCTCACAATACAGCTCCTGCTCCAAGACATCTTCAAGGGGAGGTGTGCGAACAAGAGACCCAAGTGTCAGAAAGCTGACAGCCGAGGCAGACACAAGAAGAATTGTAGGCATTCAACAAACATTAAAAGGACAATAACACACTGGCTTATGGCTATTTATTTTTTATGAGCGACTTTGGCAGTATTTTGTTTGAAGTTTTGATGGCCATATGTTTTCCAGGGAGGCACAGCGCTGTTTGTAAACTGTGCTATAATTGAAATTGAATTTTTATGAAATCTATGTGAAATATGATAACACATTAAAATACTCTCCTTTGGAGAGTTTCCTCATTGATTTTTGTTGCATTAAATCTGTTTACACATCAAAGGAAAATATTGCATTCTGCCTGTCTTCATTTCAGTCACACCCTTCCTTTTGTTTCCTGGAGACTACACATGGCAAAGCAAAATCCCCTCTGTTCAGAACTCTTCCAGCAATCATACTTTTTTTAGTGAAGTGATGCTTTACGCTATAATTGGCCGCCTTTCTCCCATCTGCTTAGCAAACCAGGAACTTTACAATGCATTTTTCTTTTTTCATCTTTTTGGCAATTCAACTATATTTATACACCGGGACCAATCCCGCCCTACTGAAAATACATGAGATTAGATGGCTGACTTTGCTAGGATCAGGATCAGTCCGCAGAGTTATCTGCTGTGGACAAAATCTGTAGCTGGAGTACACAGAGTCATGGCTCAGTTCACTTCAGAGGAGCTGTGCTGATTTATCTGAGCATCTGTCCCTGGAAAAGTTTTTTGTTACAGCAGAAAACATTTCAAAGTCAGCCAGCATATTTTATCTTGGGCTTCTCAGATGTTGCTGTAAAGAACTGAGCTTTCTTTAATTTTTTGTGTGTGAAAATGCCATTTTGTATATATGTATGTGTGTGTCAAACTGTTTTGTGTGCTACTGAAAAGTGTATGCAAAGTACAGAAATGGTGCGAGTGAAGGGAAAGGAATAGCTCATTTTTAGCCTGGCACTAAGGAAAGACTTGCAGAGTGAATCCATCTTAATGACCAAATGAAAATGGAAAATATTCTTAGGACTGATAACTAGATCCATGATGATAAACCTTCCCTTGCTTTACTCACAAAACTCCTTGTCAGAGCATCAGTGCCACGATAAGGCTGGTTGTATTATCCAGTCCAGGTTGTGTGTGTGTGGAGCTAGGACAAAAGCCTATTTCAGACACAAAGGAAATGATCTATTTTGATGTTTTTCTCTGTCACTGTAGGGATAATAGCTAAATGCTATCACTAGCGCCTATTGGGTTTGCCTCTGAGTTAAAACTGATCTCTAGCCAAATCTTATTTTCATTTCTCCACTGCTAGTTGCAAAATTGTCCTGTTTTTAATCCTCCCCCTTGCACTTGCCCAGCTTGCCTTCAGAACATAAAACGTACCGTACTTGGTTAGACCCTGGGCCTGCCAAAGCTGGCCCTGCACCTTATTCACAAAGCCTCCCACCACTTTCAGGTGTCCTCCCTGGCAGAAGTCCCTGGGGCAGCAGGAGGCACATGTAGCTGTCTGCACTGCCCGCAGCATGGGATTACATTGCCTTTATTATCTTTGCTTCCATGGTTTGGTTACAAAAGCTTTTATTGATTAAAAAAAAAATAACTAACTGCTTTTAAAATCCAGCAGAAGCATGTACCGTCATGGCCTTCTGGACTGATACACTCCATGCTGTCAGCAGGCTACCTGATATGTTTTTTCACTGTTTTTATTTGCTCTGTCTTTGCTTAGGTTAATTTTTTAGGTGTAAAAAATAATTGGTTACACTGAAGAGCATCCAGAGAAGTGGTAACTGAGACCTACATATGAGACTACCTCCTCTGTCTGAGATGGAGGAGTCTGAGATGGACTCAGACTCTGAGGTCACCTGCAAAATGGCTGTCCAGGCTCCGAGAGAGTCGTCCCCATTTTAAGTATAAGGTATATTTGCAATGAGAATAATCTCTCAAAATGTTAGGGACATTTACTGCTGTGAAAGCTCCTTTAAGGAACAGCAAAGTTAACACAGACACTTGTTTAATTGATTTATTTGTATAATAAATTAGTATTCTAGAAAAAGCTTGTAAGTTGGCAACATAAATTGATATTTATTTTCAACTCACTATGTCTTCAAAGGCTAAATTTGAACCTAGTGCCCTCCATATTACCATGGTGAACCAGCCCCAGCAATTTCTTCTCCCTCTCCCCTCCTGTGTGCATGGCAATGTGTCTGAGGCAAGAAAATTCAAGATTTTGGGGTGCCAAACACTGTGAAATTTGCTGCAAAGCCTGATGGAGACTATAGCAGCAGTAGCAGCCAACCACTGACTTTTCTACCCACAGGTTGCTGGTCCAAAGGGGGCAACTTGGCTGCACGCTGGTGGGGAGACATGCATGGGTCCTTGTCCCACACCTTATAAAGCAAAGGTGAGGTGTGCCCAGTTTACTTATTGGAAGAGTGGAAATGGAAAGGGGGAGTATGTTTTAAAACTAAGCCATAGTTTTCACTAAATACAAGTTGTAACATAATGCCCAAGCAGGTACCTGAGTATGTGAATGTTTGAGGAATTTATACCCGTAACTCTTATAGGCATAAAAAAATTTTAAACAATTTTCTGATCTGACAGAACTGGATCTCTTTCACTGCCCTGTGGGCTAACTGGGGGACCAGCTCTGCCCATGCCTGTCCCTGCCTCCCAGGGCAGATGTGATGAGACCCCAAACCAACTCTATCTGAGATAGGTCTGCCCTTGCCTTTTCCTGATTGTGAGCTTCCAAGAAATTGCAGAGTGCTTTAAATTTAAGGGAAAAAAAAAAAAAAAAACAACACAAAAAAATCTGGGTTTTTTTTAAAGTTCAAATTTGTTTAGTGTCCTTCTAAACCAAAAAAATAAAACCCAAAACAAACCCAAAAAACAAACCTCAAAGAAATGAGCTGAGACAGAACAACAGCAAAAAATGGTTTCTGAGCATCTCCTCCTCCCTTCCCTGCCATGCACGTGCAGGTCTGTGCTGGCTTGTGGGATTTGCTTTGGTTAATTCAGAGTTTCTGAGCTGCAGCAAACTGTGCAGTCCTCTGTCTCATCCCCAGGCAGGTTTATTTGCTTGTCTCTTCCAAGGCCAGGCTGTTGGGTCCCAATGCTTTACTGCAGCTTCTCTCCTGGAGCTAATTTTTCTCTTTCATGCCCCTCCGTCATGCAGCATGTGGGGCAGGAGGCTCCAGCGTGCCAGCCCTTGTGCTGCCTCCCTGCCTCTCTGCACGTAGGTCCACTTGCTTCGCTCCCTCCTTATTGGCCTCCAAATAAAATGGAAAAGAAACAAATCAAAACTGCAGCCCATCAGAGTAGGTAGAAGGACATACACTGAGTTAAAACTGCCAAGGTGTTATAGACAAAAGGAAAAGAGATAAAAATGAGATATTTTTTTAAAAAAGGCAGAGGAAAGTGGTGGAAAGAAAGGGCAGAGACAATCTGTAAAAAAGAATAGAAGGATAAATTTAGAAGATGTTGTGGTGCCCCAGCTGTTGTGAGACCAGGTAGACAGGCAGGTTGTGACGAGCAGGAAATCACAATTTGTGTGTGCTGCGAGCAGAACTTTTAAACAGCCTACTGTAGTGAAACGGTATGCACATTTTGTGTTAAAAATTAATAATAGTGCCTCCGCCTGTGACAAATTATTAAATAAAACATTAAGAATTGCTGGGGCTGAATATACAGAGTACCACTTCCCCCTTCCATATGTCAAACCCCATCGGTGCAGGGGAACAGGCTGCAAACCCTGTGCCGTTAAATCACACAGTGCCCTCGACACGCAGACGCCTGCGGAAAGCAGAGATCATCTTAGCACAGACATCCTCTGTGCCAAGCAGCGGTGCAAACTCCTCTCCTCTTCCACAAATTGTGATCATGCCCTGCAGGAATAAGAATAATCTGTATTTCTGATGTGGGATGAGATGGGGGAGCAGAAGTTTGAGGCTTGCTTCTGTACAGACTGTGTGTGTTTGTACACAAATATAGATAGGTGTATGCGCATATGCAGATATATGTTATGCATATACATATTAAAAATTTGCATAGATATGAGACAATACCTGGATTAACTGCCTAAAAGTAAAGTGGATTAGGTATAAGGAAAAAAATTTTTACAGTGAGGGTGGTGAAGCACTGGCACAGGTTGCCCAGAGAGGTGGTAGATGCCCCATCCCTGGAAACATTCAAGGTCAGGTTGGACGGGGCTCTGAGCAACCTGATCTGGTCAGAGATGTCCCTGCTCACTGCAGGGGGATTGGACTAGATGGCCTTTAAAGGTCCCTTCCAACCCAAAGCATTCTATGATTCCATAGTCCTATTATTCCATTATTCTAAAGACAGACCTCCCATTTAGAAAAAATTATGCCTATTTTTTCAGGGTAGCTTCCACAGTGCTGATTCCCAGTCAGGAGGAGATTCCAGCCCCAGAAAGAACTTCTCCTGCACCCTTTTATGGGCCCCCCAGTGGTGTCCAGCACACAGCCCTGGATGCTCTACCTGCCCTACACTCACCAGGTAAGCCAGGTAAACCCTTGGAGTCCCTTTCTGGGTATTGAACACTGGCCATATTAGGCGCATAAAGTATTTTGTTCATGTTTAGGGTGAAAAACCTCACCTGATGGTGTTCTGGCACCTAATTCTTATAAATCTCAGTGAAATCAGTGGGTCTGAACCACAGATGTGTTGTACTTCAGATACTAGAGGGGAGACTGCCATGGCATTAGAAATGTTCATTTTAAAGAATGGTAACTTGCTTATCCAATTATTGCTGTTCTAGGGGCATTCCACTGCTTTTGGTAATACACTTAAATTACAGTTTGAAGTCCCAGCACGTGCAGGCAGGCACGTGGGTGACCAGGGCAGGCGTTTGGGTGGGAACCAGAGCCCAACCTGTGGGTCAGTATGGACGTAGCCTACATCGAAGCAGGATCAGTGCTGAGGACTAGGATGAACAGAAATCAGTGTATTTCCTACAGGAAACTTGGCATCTGTTAATTATGAGGTAGTGTTAGACTGAAGAGCCATATAACAAAAATAGCAATAGCATACAATTTAGGAAATAGTATTTCGCAAGTGGATTAATTAGCTGGTCACATTGTGGATGATAGTAAATATATGGCTGGTTAGTTTGGCATAATACAAAGTAAATGTAGAGACTAATAAATAGTTATGCATTTCTGCCAAAACTTTGATGTTAATTGTAGATTATGTGATATACTTGTTAAAATGAAATCTATAATACATGAGCTTTTTTTCTATTAATTAAACATACTGCACAAAGCATTTATTATGTTATATCTCTAATTATGAAGAGAATAAAATGCAATAGCTGACCAAAATATTTCCATCTTTTAAGTAAAGATGGAAACGCTGGTCTATACTATGAATACTTGGTCAAAATCGTTCTTTTTAACACTTGTTCCTGTTTTGTTTCTAGATATCTCTTAAGCTTTCAAATCTTTCTAGAACTATGTTCAAATGAATATTTAACATAGAGAAAACCAGTAAATATTTCATGATATAATTAAATCTTATTAATGTAATTGTCTGTATAGTTTATATTAATAATTTACAAGGATGCTTTTCCTTTTCATTAGAAGTTATAATTTCTTATGGATTTCTATAAATGTTTTGAGCTTAGTCCTCAGCTGTAGGGAGCATCAGAAGTTTTCTCATGATTTGATGTTAAGTCTAAGTTGCTTTACTTATATTTTTCTTTTAGCCCAGACAGAGACACTTTGTCATGGAATTAGTGCTCATGTAATTAAGGTACAAAAGATTAAGTATTTGCTTTAGCAGTTGTGGATCTAGACTCGCATTTAATGTTTTCTAATTTTTAGCATTCTATTTATTGTTTTTCTTGAGCAGACTTTTTTAAGGATGGGACACTTAATTTCTTATATTTTTGCACTGTGCTACATGCAAAGCATGTACAGAACTGTACACAATTTTAACTTTAAAACAAATCTCTCTACACAAACAACAATGTTTTATAACCTGAGCAATTCCATGAAATTCCACATTACTACTCACTTGTAACACCAAAGTAATTGCATGGTAGTCTATGGATACAGAGGAATAACACGGAGTTACCATTCATCACAATGCACTGCTTTCCCTGCTAATATTTTGGAAAACTTCCTTCTCTACCTCTCGTCCTCTGCCCCAAATGTCCTTTCTGCTGCAGTCAGAATCAATATTTCAGCCCTTCCCTGAAGAGTGACATTTCTATAGATATAGAGACTGCATACTTACTATTTCTTGTCTTAAAAAATTTCACATTGTTGGATTGAAAAAAAACCACCACAATTCCCTTTAAGCAGCATGAAGAGAGCATGTTTCTGTCTTTCTCTGATTTCCAAGACCTCTTTAATAACATTGAAATCCTTATGAAGTTGTCCTGAATCCATCAAGTATTCAACTGAATGGTTCTGTTTATTGGCATCTCCACATTAGCATATTGGTCTGTTAAAATTCATGTAACCATCCATCTGCCTAGTGGCTCCACATCTAAGCAGACTTCTACTCGGCTGCTAGTACCATTAAAATCAGCTTTTTCACTTGAACTTGCTTTCATTTAAGCCACTGCTAACGTAGAAAGTAGCTCATTTAGTGATGCTTTTTCACCTTTTCGGTTAACTCTGAATGCATCATTAACAGAAAGATGTTGACTAATTTGGAGGGAGTTTAGAGAAAAGCTATAAAAATGGTTAGTGGGTCGGCAAAGCATGCACTGTGTGGAAAGATAAAATGAGCCATCTATGTCTAGACTGGCTGGAAAATAATGATTAGAAATTTTTAAAGGATAGAAGCATGAGTAGTAGAAGAATTCAGTATGTTAAAACTATAATGAAGAGCTGATGCAGGTTATGTGGGGACAAAGTAGAAAATCTCTCTTTAGATGCTTATGGTGGCCAGCTGGGGGTTGGTTTGGGCACCACAGTGCTGGGGGACAGACCAAAGCATCTCGGGAGCTCCTTCCTAGTGCATATGTGTGTGTTTTAGCAGTTAAACAAGGAAAAATACCACCAAAAAGCAAGAGAAAAAGCATTAATAGAAGGAGAGAATCAGTATTTATTTGTGGCAACATTTTTTCTGGCAGGACATATATTAAGTGGTGAAAGTCTCCCTTCTGAACTGCTGAGGGGGGTTTAGTACCCAGGGCTTTTGAAAGCAAAAAACAGTGATATGAAATAGGGAACAACCCCGCATTTCCATAAGTTTTTGACCCAATTCCCTACAGTGGGGCAGCTCTAATAATAACTGCCACCACTTGACAGCATTACTCGATCAGAAGGACTCTGGGTGGTCTGAGATAATATCCATCGGCAATTTGTTGCCCATTTTATTTTCATTTGACTCACAGCTGTGCAAGTCGGGGACTCTGAATTTGCAATTTCAGTAGCACTGCAGAGCAATGCACGACTTAACCTTGCATGTCATGCAGGATTTGGATTACATCCACTTTGCTTCATCTGGCCTTCATCCTCACAGAGAGAGGGGTATAAACCAGGGCCAAAATTACATGAGAGAAGCCCATACAAGAAGTACTTTGCACAGTCACAAAATACTATTTAATTTGTGGATATACTGCATGAACACTGGATGATGGAGTTTAAAAAAGAAGTTAAGTTGGGAAGAATTCAAATGAAATGTCTTCTTCAGAGAGTATACTTATTTGTATTCCAAAATGCAATTATAAACTGGCCTCAGGAAACTCAGTACTCCTTCTGGTCAGCAGCACTGGCAATATCTTTGCACAAGATCATGGATAGGTTTAATTTCCAAAGAGGGAACTCACCGAGAGGAACAGGAAAACCACTATAAAGGTAAACATTTTAAAAGCCAATTGACAACCACCCTAGAAATATTAAAAAAGCTTAGCAAATATTACTGAGTTCACCTACAAATTGTAATGTGCTTGGAAAGAAAAATGTTAGCTGACTGCATCACAGGATCCAGTGATTAGGAACTGAATGAGACCTAAAGACCATATATTTCAGTAATCTGTCTCTGTCAGTGGTGAGACGCCTGAAAAAAAGCTAATGTAGCTTTTCCCCTAAACTCAGGATAGGAAGACACAAAATGCAATCCAGACCACTAATATCTGAAACAGAAATATTTAAATTCCCTTCCAGCTACTAATTATGTCTCTGGATACCTTGGATGTCCGTAGGATTTTCTACTCCCTTTGAAAATTCTTGTCCTGTGGCAAATTTAATCTACAAGTAAGGCTATACTGTAGGGACCACTTCTGCAAAGGGATTAAGTTCTTGTCTGACTTCAAGTAGGGATGTGTTTTAAACACTGCTGCTCATTTGTTTGTAACTAAATTTCTGTGTAATCTTACACAACCTAGACTGATGGACAAAACTTCTAATAACCTTTATAAACCAAAACCAAAACCAAAACCAAAACCAAAACCAAAAACAACCCCCCCCCCAAAAAAAACCAAACAAAAAACAAACCCCAAAAGCAGAAGAGAGAAGAAACTTTGTTGGGCTGTACTTACGGCCTTGGAAGTTGGACACCCCTCCCTCCTCGTTCCATGGGAATGAGGAGTGGAGGAGAGGGGTGGCTCACTGCCCTGACTACATGATGGATCAGGAAAGTAAATTATAACAGTTACTTATAGCAGATGTTCATGCAACATGTGCTGCCAAGATCAGTGTTTGGCTGTAGCTTTCCGTTTTACATTACATGACAGAGGAAAGAAGCTGTTGAGTCTGGCTTGACATCAGTGTCCAGCCATCCCAAGCCAAAACCAGGCACCTTCGTTCAGGTGCCTATTTAAAAAGGAATAAAGTGAAGTAGCTTTGTCCACTCCAGTGGTTGTCTGTGTGTCTGTCTGTGGTTTATTGCTTTTTTTCTGGAACCACTTACCACTGTATTCCTAAAGGAAGATTTCCATAATGTAGTGGATTTTGCAGCAAATCCATAAGACACACTACTGTTCCAACAGGTATTGCAAGTGACATTTGATCCAAAGGCCAAAACTTCCCTCATTAAACAGCAGAAAGGAGCATATACTTTCAAGGGAGTCGTGTGCAGGGTAGAAAGCATAATGTAATATCCTCTCCTGCAAGCTGGATTGACTCTTCTGTGAGATGGCAACCCTGAGATTGCTTGTTATGCTTAAAAAATTGGTGAAGCATGAGTTTAGCTTGAGGGAAATGATGATGCAAAGGATACTCCAAGAGAAAAATGATGGGTAGAAAATGTAATCTATCTTTACCTTCCATCCTAGTAGTTGCAATAAAAAAAAAAAAACAAACCCAAAAAACAAACCCAAACAAAAAAAACCAACCAAAAACCAAACCCAACCACCTGAAAAGCCTCCAAAAATGCACCCACCAGAACAAAACAGAACAGAAGTAAAAATATAAGAGAAAAAGGAAAGACCTACTAAATGGCAGTAAGTAGCACCTTGGGTTTTATATGCTAGCAGCAAAAATAGCAAAATTTCAAGAGCAATTTTTTTTATTGTGTTAAAAAGTTGTTGATATTTTGTAGCAATATTCTCAAGGAAAATTCTCATGCTAGATATGGTCTTGATGAAGACTGGGACTTTTTTCTAATATCCTTTTTTTTTTTTCAAATTTTAATTTTGAAATAATTCACTCTGCAGTCAAAACAGTCCATAACATGGTCCGTCTATAAAAAACTTCAGTGTTTTCTGGAAGATGAGTGGTAAATTGAGATTTACCAAAAATTACTGAAAGTTAGGCTGCCTCCCTTCATTATACTGAAGTTTAGTGAAATCCAATGAATGAATAAGCTATGCCAAAGGTAAAAAATATTATTTCACTATTAAAAACCTGAAGTAATATCACTCACAAAGGTGAGAAGATAAGACATGTTTATTCTTTCCAGTGCTTGTAGCGCTGTGCATTCAGCAACATGTATCAAGAGGATGGGCCGGACACCTTTCAGTGGTGCCCAACGACAGGACAAGGGGCAATGGGTGCAAATTGGAACACAGGAAGTTCCACCTAAATATGAGAAAAATCTTCTTTCCTGTGAGGGTGACAGAGCACTGGAACAGGCTGCCCAGAGAGGTGTGGAGTCTCCTTCCCTGGAGACATTCAAACCCCGCCTGGACGCGGTCCTGTGCTCCCTGCTCTGGGTGTGCCTGCTCAAGCGGGGGGTTGGACGGGATGATCTCCAGAGGTCCCTTCCAACCCCTGCCACTCTGTGATTCTGTGATTCTGTGAATTAGTTTTTATATAAAGTACAATGTAAGTGTGCTCTTGCAAGCAAATTTAAGCACATGTGTTAAAATCTGTTTCATATTTCTTGGCTGGAAATCAACAGAAATAATTGCAAACATTTGATCTACACCTGTATAAGATCAATCTGGAATCGAGTGAATTGCAAAACTGCATCCTCCATTTCAGCGTGTGATCCACTCCTATCCTTATCCCTATCCCTTGTTTGCCTTTTAGATAACACCAGCAATGAGCAATTTCACAGCCCCAATTAGTGAATTTACTGACAGCTTATGGTAAGAGGGGGAGTACAAGCACTCTTCTCTTTCCCTTAGCAGGCTTTTTAAACTTGACAGTGCTGGTATCTAAACACGTCCTGTAGCTTCCCTGAGCACTTCAGAAATGAGACATTCAGTGCATAGTTTTTTTTCATCTTTACATCCAAAGTGCTTTATAGGAGGAGATCACATCATCTCCTATTGATATGTATCCAGGTATCTAACAGTAATAACACAGTTGATGGAAAATAAAAGAGAAAAAACAACCTTATTTTTCTGAAAGCAGTGAGGGATTTAGATTATGTCTACTCGCTGGGAATTGCCTGTGCTAGCTGTAAGTGGAAAAGCTTTATTTCAGAGCTCTGCTTGGATTAGCTTGTATGCCTGAGAAATGGAGAAAGCTGGGAGGAGCTGAGTGCTGCCATGCCATGACCACGGCACTCCCACTATCTGGCATAGCTCATATTATATAACGCGATAGTAATATTCAAGATGATGCTAGTATGAGCAGGGCTTTTTTTTTCTTGCAGGGAAGATGGTTTTATTTAGGTACTCAAGTATTACAGTACTGCTAATATAAACATCTAAATTAGATGGGATTAGTGTCTGTTTTTCAAAGATTACCAGCATATGCTTTAGGAACAGAATGATTAAGATTTGAGATGAAAAATATGGTTAAAAGTCAGACATGCAAAATCACTTCTTCAAGTACCATGCCTTACACTGAAGCGGTGGAGACCTGGAGGAAGGGCGTCTGACTTCTCCAGGACCTTGTGTCACAGAAATCTTCCATCCTGAGCACTGCTGCTCCCAGAGTAACTTTGCTAAACAGTTAAGAACTCAGTACAGCATCATGTAGGCAACACTTAGAGCTGCTAATAGTATTAATAAGGATATTGTGACTTTTGTCGAACCTAAAACAAAACATCAATGAACCAAACTGATGCTTGAAACTAAATATAGTTCATGTTAAATTTTAAAGCTTTGAATTACGTGAAGAGCTTCACAAGTTCTAGTTCAATCGACAGTAATTGCAATTTGCCTTCAGCTACTGTGTCGCTGTGTTATTTTTCCTTGTTGGTGTGGGAGCTAACAAATGTGTGAATGACATTTCAGCCTGGTAATTGGGCCATTTATAGTTCCTTGTTAGTTATTGCTGGATAAGGGCTGTGGTGTTGATTTTACATAAGGATCAAGCACCTCATTAAAACCCCAGTGCTGAAAGCATGCCTGCGATACCTGACTGCAAGACAAGTGTTGTCATGTAATACATGAAAAATAAGTGACTTTGTGCTTGCCATTTTCATTAAAAGATGGCATCTTTGACAACTAAGGTAATCTCAGTCTTTTTCTATATTGACCTCTCCTTTAGAGAAAGCTTTATCAGTTTAAGTGGTGTTACCTCTCCTTGTTCTGGCTTTGTTTTTGCAGGAGCTGAGCCAGGGTGGCCAGCCCCGCTCCTTGCTGTTTGCTGGGGATGAGGCTGGTGCAAGGAGCCCAGAGATGTCGACAGTTCCTGTCTGCAAAGCCCTGACTGCAAATAGCTCAGCCTGGGTCTCTGCATTGGCACAGAGATGGCACAGTGCATTGTCTTTCTTGGGTTTTTTTCAGCATCTCCTATCATATGGTTTATTCCTCTTTATGTGTCACCTACCTCCATCTGTAGGTAAGCCAGGACAGAGAACTGCAGTCCTGTTTTCATCCCCATATTTTTTGGACAATTTTCAGCCCAAAAGCTGTGGAGAAGCTCTGGATGTTGCTTTAGAGTGAGATTTTTTATTGTCTGTCTGTGGTCTGTGGTGGTGCCAGAGATAGTGAAGGTTAGAGGTTTCCCTGGCATAGCTGGTGTGAATTAATTATAAGTAGTTGTAGGAAGAAGACCAATTGCTCTCAACAGAGGAAAAAAGCCCCCAACAGATATTTTCAGACCCAAAGCTTTTACCAGGGGCACAAAGTCATCGTTTTTCCAGCTGCGTCAACTGGTTTAATAAAAGGTATTACCTCTCCCCCGAAAATCTTGTTTGTCTTATATTATAAGACCATCACAGCTATTACAATGCTACTATCATAATATTAGCAGGAAAATGTTAGCAGTGTCTATTCAGCTGCAAGCTATTCCCTGATACCATCAAGGAATATGAATTTTTTACTTGGATATATAAAAGTAAGATGCTTACCTTATAAACACATTTATTTTTTGTAGAAAAAGATATTTCCCCACAACTATCCACTCAAGGTTTGCAGCACAGTTTTATGTTTGGTTTTGGCTGCACTGCTTCACTGCAGTGGCTGCTGGAATTTTTCTGTAGCAAAATGGGAGGAATTCAGTGAACGTGTTAGAGAAAAAGTCTGTCTAGACTTGTCGAGATTGTCACTTGGGAAAAAAACCTATGAGAAATACAGGTTGCATTTAGCACTACACTAGCAGTGACTTAGAACCCTTTTTATTATTAAATTCATGGTGTTCACAGTGCTTGAAAGTGAGTGCAAAATGTGTCTGACTTCTCTAATGGGTTTTGAATCAGAAAAATATGTAAATACCTGAAGATCTTTCCTGTGATGTTGTCATCACCCATCTGCATTACATTTTTGCCTTAAACTAGAAGATTCCTTCATGGTGGAATGAATACTGTGTTTAAAAATAAGGAACTCCTTAAAGGGGAGGCTTCTACTGCCTCTTTTATTGATTATTAATGACAACACAGTGCTCTCAATCTTTAAAGTTGCAGCCCTAAAATAAGGCTTGGCAGCAATAATTGCTTCTCTTAAATCAAGAATTAAGAAAGGGAGCTTTTCTGGAATATTTTATGATTTGTGAAAATTTTATAATAATCATTGCCTGATTTGCTGACAATTTGGAGAAGTATTTGGAGATTCTTAGGAGAATCAAACATATTTTATGTTCCTTGAATTTCCAGGCATTGGGTTAGGAGGAGTGGCTGAAAAACGCCAACAGATAATAACGAAAAATGTGAGTACACTGAAGACTCTTAATAAAAGGACACTATAGAAAGCCATTGTCTGGCTTAGTAGCTAAGAAAGCAGAGAGCAGGTTATTATAAAGAAATCATACATGTGTTTTTATTGTTATTCAAAGAGTGATGATGTACCGAATAGTAAATACATTTGCCACATGAAACATGAAGGCACATTGAGAGAAGAAATACATGCCTAGGTTGTGAAAGCACAGGGGGACACAGCCCCTGCTGCTGTCCCCTCATGTGTCCTCAGAGCTGGAGAACATTCTCTGCACAGCTGTGCTAAAGCACATTGTATGCAATGGGTACCTCGATCTCTGCAAATTTTAGTAACAAATATTCATGTACAGATTGCCTGCTATTATCGTTGAGTTTCTCCCCTGTCACACCCCAAGCAACATTTTGTATCCTGGACCAGGAGAAGTCCCTGGCTTGCACTAAGCTCAGTGTGCAGTCATATCTGTGGGCTTGTCCCGCAGATGTGCTCTGCAGAGCCTCTTCTGTGGCTGCAGGGCATGTTCCCATGCCAAATTCCCTGTGCAGGCCAACACTGCCAAGCCTGAGATGTTTACAGTGGTTTCTATATGAAATATGAAATAGTATCCATGGCCTTTTCATTACTTTGGTCAACTCATGACAGTGGTCATGCCACTGCATCGGAGTAATGTACAAGCAGTGTGGTAGATCTCATCCTAATGCTCGTTTCATCGTAAGTTCAGGAATGAGCCTTAGTCACATGTGTTTCTTTGCTCCATCTTAGCATAAGGCATCTATTCACACCAATATTTTCTTCTAAAAGGAAAGAAAAAAGAAACAGAGGGAACATTGCATCAGTTACCACCTCTTTCGTAAGAATCTTAGTGCAGAGCTTTTGACAAAGATTGCTAATTTCCTAGTGGGTCTGTGCTTGAGCAGGCACGTGTCCTTAAGAGGGACAAGGCCAAAACGCCTTATGCCTCAGAGTGTCTTGTCCTGATGCTACAAAGAAAAATGAAGTTGTTTATAAAGTGGTAGAATAATTTCATGTAAAGATTCATAAACTATGCTTGATATAATAAAACATTTTAGAAACGGTCAAAGCTGAATATTCAACTAAGTCCTGTGGGATCAAAGAAAATAATGGAAAAAATTTTTCAGAAGTTATCGGAGGAAGTGTTTCATAACAGCCAAATAAGTTAAAATTTAAAATTTTAAATTGCAAATGACATAGCATTGTTTCTTAACATTTATCAAGATTAACTATCACCTCCTTTTTGGCTGTGTAATCCTAACCTAACTGGACAGAAGTTTATGGTACAGAAGCTGCTGATATTTTGTCTTACATTATCATCTAATTATTCCATAGAAGCATTACAAGACTCATTTGAATGTAACTCTTTGGCAGAGCTTTGGTCCACTCAATCTCTTCCAAAACAGTGGAAAAAGCAGCTATAACACCAGGGTGGTGTGGGCAAGGCTGTGTCCCAGCATCTCTGCTGCTGCAGAGCTGGGGCTGGGAGGGGACCGGCCACACTCGTCCCTGATCATCAGAGGCCTGCACTCACCTGGCATCACCACATATCACACAGCGTGAGACACCACCTCTGCCAAGCACTGGTGGATAAAAATCCTCATTCCCTTCATTTTTGTCATTTCCCCAGTGTTCCCATGTAATTACCATGCCAGCAGGATGAGGTCATGACTAGTTAATATGCTGCAACACGTGCAGTTGAGTTATAATTTTTACTGAACTTGATGTCTGTGTGCCCTTTTCTGGGCAGAAATTACTGAATATTTTAAAAGTTTCCAATTTATTTTTTTCATGCAGGATATTTCTTGTGCTATACCTTTAAGTTTTTGAGGGTTTGAAAAGGAGCTGAAATGCTGTTTCAGGTCAGTTCATTCTTATGTGAACAAAGACTGATTTCCAGCTTTAAGCATGTCTTCTTAAATTCAGTCCTCACAAAGGCTTTGCATGGTATGGTCACCAAAGCAAGTATTGTCTCTTTTTAAGTATCTTTGTATGGATATTTCTTTCTAGTTTTGGCAAAGAAATTGTTTAAGAATTGCCAGATAATGACTGCCTAAAGATTATTAATGGGTTTTAGCCTTTTGACTCTGTAGTCAGTTGAAGGAAGATCAAAATTACATAAAAATATAATTTTCAGAGCTATCATTTTAAAAAGTTTTGTAATTTTGATTGCAGCAAAACATAAAACACTTCTCAGCAGTACATGTTCTTAACATTTGAGGAATTAAGAATTTAGAATGCTTATAAAAAGGATTAATTTTAGTAAGAATTTTTCAAGCCCACACAAAGGCTTCTAGATATGAGATCTTTTCCAGAAAATGGGGATGAGGAAAGAGCCGTGAATGTGCCAGTTTGGGGGTTTGCTGTTTTCCTGCTGTTGGAGCAGGACGGGCATCCTGAGCTCCCTGCCACAGGCTGCTGGTGGCCGTGCCATGGGGGGTGAGAAGACACCGAGATAAGACCAGGATAGCTGAGGAGCTGCAAAAGGACATGTGCTTTGTACAGGATAGATAAGACTCCCAGAGTCTGATTTTTATGATGCACAGTGGAAGAACAAAATATATGAATCAGAGACTCACCTCACTGTGCAACTTTACATGTACTCTTCTCTGAGATAGCAACATCATCATTAGCATACTCAGCCAGGGGTGGAAGCTTAGCATAGCACAGTTCTATCAAGATTTTTACACTCAAGAACATCTTAAGCAGGTTTTGCTTGTGACTTTTTTGGTTTTTGCAGGGGTTTTTGTGGGTTTTTTGTGTTTTTTTTTTTTTTTTTTTGTTTTGTTTTGTGGGGTTTTTTTGTAAACCATTTCTCTCAAAGCTTTCACCCTTCCCACCCAGGAGACCAAGTCTGTCAAATGACAAATGATTTTACAGATCCATTTTATATCCAAACCCAATGGAAAGGCTATGTGCCCTCTTCATCGAACAGGGAGAAATAAAAGCAAAACAGAACTAGTCCCCAAAGCCATAACTAGTTATTTTCCTCTCTTTGACTTTTAGATGAAGAGCTCCACCTGTGTGTCTCCTGCCAGCTCTCACAGACATCATCTTCATCTTCTCCCATCTCCTCCCCCTCAAAACCACCCCAATTTCTGACTATGCCCATGCCATATTAGAAGTCCCAGACAAACAGAGGGTAACTCCCCAGGCCAGGCTTTGGTCTTTTCCCACCTTTCCTGTCCTCTTCTTTCCCTCTTCGCATCACTGCTGCTGGATGGGTCTAATCACCCTCTGATCTCCTCCAGTCTCTTTCTGTCCCAGCTGTCGCAGGCCAGGGGACTTCTGGAGGCCCTCCAGGGTAAAGAGGTGAGAAAGCAGAAGGAGATGTAGGTACTTAAAGCCCAACTCACACTGCAAGGATACAGATAAAGAGCCCACCCTCTCACTTTATTTTTACAGTTCTCATCTTTAAAGGTCACCTTGAACTTTGTCTGGATAATTACAAGCCTTTCCAGAGAGCAGGGTAGAATTTTGCCTATAAACTGTTAAAGATTTATGGTTTTGCTGTGTTTGCACAGTCTTTTTTAACTTGGAGTTTGTTAAGTTACTATCAAATGTAATATTCCAAGAATATCATGTTGCAATATTTGTTTTGCATATGTAATGCATATAATGCCTCTTTTAATGGAATTTTTACAAAGATATGTAGAGTTAAATATGCTTATAGATAACCACAATCTCCTTGTGTGTTTGTTAAAGATTGCCATCATTTAATTTAACTACATAAGGTTCTTTTTCTAAAGCAAAACAAGATTTTCTAATTGATAAAAGGGGTATATACATCTGTGCATTCCCTGTATTTTACAATATCTTTCAGCAATAGTCTTTGAACTTAAGTAGCTATTACAAACAAATATAAAAGAAGTACTATAGATGTTGTCTGAGTCATACAGACTGCAATTTAATAAGTACTAAGTTATTCAGGTTTCCAACTCTACTAAACTATAGTTTTGTGAAAGCCAAATCCTTCAGGTTCCCTTGAAAATTTCTGGCCTTAAAACTTAGAATGAGGTTTTGTCAGCACGAAGTTAATGCTTCATCTTTTCTAGGTTATTAAGTTTTAGTCTTACACTACGAGTAAGAGCAGCGATAGGTACATAGAGAGGGCAATTGACTGTCTCAAAAGGTTAACCATCTTCTGCTTGAAAATGAGTACAATTACTCACCAAAAAGCAAATGACTAAAATCTTCATCTGAGGAGTTTTCAAATGCAACTTGAATGGACACTGTGCAGCCAAGGAAGGATGGAATTTATAGAAAGAAATAAAAAATATCTCAAGAAAGGAAAGATTAAAGTGATTCATGGTAGTGTTCCAACGCAAATGTAGATTATTTTGGCTTTGCGAAGAGAGTACAACACTTACTGTCCTTTCTGAACATGATTGCCTTGAAGTTGTATTCATTTGTTAAGCTGCATGGCAGAAGGTAGGGGAATGAGGGAAAGACATAGGTCACTGCATGGATCAGTTCATCCCTGTTTGTGGTATCACGAGAAAAGATTGTTTACCAAATTGAAGAGAGCATTAGATATTGTTCTTTTTGGGCCAAGTCTGGCTCTGTTAAAACCATTGAAAGGTTTGCTATGTACTTCCATGAAAGCAGGATCAGGACATAACTGCATGGGACCATGTGGGAGTAAGGATGCAGAATCTGCCAACTAACTCCGGAGAGCTGCGAGCTTTAGTGTGCTGGAGCTAGCCCTGCAGAGAGCCTCCTGCATCGCTAGAAGCACTGGAACACTTAGTGGTTTTAAGCCAGTGGAAAAAATATAAATGAAGGAGAAAAATTAGTGGTGTACTGTTAAGAGAGTTTGATTTTTTTTTTTCCTCCTTTTTCTCTCTTTCATTCTTTCTTCCTGTTAAAGAGAAGTTCAACATTTCATCTTGCTTTAATGGGCCAGCCCATCCCCACCCAAACACAGGTGATGATAATTTCAGAAGTGGATGACTTTTCTGGTTTTCTGGGACAATCCAGCAATGGGAGGATGAGAAGGAAAGTCTGAATAGCATAAAATAGTAAGAAGATGAAAACACAACATAATTTGGACAATCAAGAGAGTTTAATTCAACATAATGTGTTGCCTTGTAGCATTATCAAGTTATGATTTTTTGTACCTTTTGGTGACATTTTTCATTGGAAAGAAAAATGGAGTCTTGCTCAAAACAAAACTTTTCTTTCTAAAGTATTGAAATGAAATATTTTCAACATGTTCCACCAGATTAAAAAAAAAAAAAAAAAACCCAAACAAAAAAAAACAAACACCTGAAACCAGCTAATTAAATTTGAGTAAAAATTAGAGGACTTTCCTCCCCCAAACTCTGTGACCACTGTGCCCCAAAATCTCCAAAACCATGATGTGCAAGAGCTTACTTCTTTTCCCTTTCTTTTCATTACACCCATGATTTCTTTAGAGACATCTCATGTTCATAATTGTGGGGAGGTTGCATAACACTGAAGCTTATTCTACAGCATTTGATTTTTCTTGCTTAAAAGCAAAGAAAGCGAGGAAAATAATTCAGATAGCTTTTGTGTGGTTTTGCCACATAAAGGCAGAAGATGACCAAAAAATATTTGTAAGTCATTTTAGTTGCTGGCCCAACTCAGTAGCAGCATTTTCTGGGTATGCAACGGAACACAGGAATGTGTGAGCTGTAGGAATTGAACACTTGCAGATGCAGCTGGCGGCAATAGGAGAGGTGCACTGCACGTAGCCAATGTCACATAATGCTGAGCACTTGAAAAAATTCAGATCCCAGAGGTCCTAGTCTGGACATCCAAAATTAGCAAAATGTTTTGACCTTCATCTGTTTGGGCTTCAGCTTCCTAAAATAAAATTAGCAGGCTACTGTTCTGTCATTGTGGCATCCATGTGAAGGTCAAATGGTTGTTCCACACAAATCTGGGGAAATAATGAATGTGGTTTGAAAGTCAGTGAGGAATTTAGCAGGTCTGTCCTCAGCACGATGTTTAAACAGTGCTGGTAAATATGATACAACCACAAAATTAACGGCAGGGTTGAAACAAAATATTGACTATCTGTATTCATTAAAGGAGCCCTGGTTGATCCATTCACCAAATGAGTCAAGGGTCCTATGGAAATAATAGCATGTCACAGTGTAATTACAGATTGCATCAATATAGTGCAAAAGAGAGCAAAAGAGAAGGTTGCCCAGACAACCTGGTTCACGAATGCTTGACTTTGCAATATTAATCACAAAGGTTAATAAATTATTACCATTTATATTTTGTGTGTGGTGGGTATGAAATGTAACAAAAAGCTTATCTAACCTTTCTGTCAGGTGTAGTCTGGGAAGACACAGGCCCAGTTCCATAGCTAAGACACATGCAAGTAGCATTCTTGGGACCCTAAACTACCTCACCTGAGCTCCTATTAGGAACCATTTTTCTCCAACTACAGAAAACAGGCTGAGGGATTTAAACCAAAGGAAACTTTGCTAGGGAGGCAAGGAAATCCAGAGAAATGGTAAGTTTGGAAAACAACTTGAATAAATTGATAGGAGATAAACTTACCCTGCCCTCAGGGACTTGGGTATCAATCCTGAATGCTATGTTCCTCCTCCTCGGGGGCTGTGAAAGGAGCCCCTTTGTAAGTTACTGCCCCTTGTTCCCTTGGTCTTGTAGTTAATAAAATTGCCAGTAATGGCTTATAGAGAGTAAAGAAATGAAATACTAACATCATTAAAATAATAGAAGATTATGTCGGGATACTGAAGGACAAGAGGTTATGTGGCTTCATCTCATTAAAGTGTGCTACCACTCTGTGGATTGTGGTCCAGAAGTGCACTTTGCAGGGCTAGACCATTTCCTCAGCCCAAAAACTAAGCAAAGAAGTTTTCTTAAAATTCCCCATAAATGCAAGTGCAATAGACAGCCATGAGTTTTGTAGTGACACAGATGTCATGACTTGGAGGTCAGATAATTTCATTGCTTGCAAAGCTCCACACTCTGTCAGAGGGGACGCATCGTGACAGCAGTGGGTAAAATCAACAATTTTGACAATCCACTGTAGAGCAAGCTACTGTGCTTCGAGAGGTAGGGAATTGCTCATCCAGCTGGCTAGCATGAAATTAAAAGGACCTAAGATCCCTTTTCATACTGAAAACCATGTTTTCCAGTGAGCAGTAAATAACATATTCCAGTACTTCACCAGCAGCCGATAAAGTTTGTGGGTTTTTCTCCATGGAAAATAAGCTTCAAAGGTTGGTCTGAGAAAAGGCATAGGCTAATTTCTCTCTTAATTTTCAGACAAAATTCTGAATTTTTAGTGCTGTTTGCTTAAGCAACAATTGACTGCTGGTACAATATCCATAGGTTTTTGCTGGATTTAACTGATTTCTCTTATTTAGGCATAAACCATGGCAGTTAGCTCTGGTATAGACCTGTCAGCTTCAGTTCCCTTCCTGAGACATGCAGCCTGTTCTGTCCACCAGAGCTAGTGGGGGGTACCATCTGGATGAAGAAAAGTTGCACCTGATTTGGAGCTACATCTTTGTATCTTCTGGCTTTTAATAACAAAAAAGTTAGTGACTTTTTCCTTTCTTTTTCCTTTCTACTTTTGATTAATCTTAACTGACCCACAGCATTTCATACGAAATGCAAGCTTTTTCCAAAAGCTCTTCTGAGCATATGTCATGTTGTTTCCTAAACTCGTTAACAGCTCCATCTGTTTCACAATCTTCATTTTCAAACATCATAAGAGGTTCAGGAATAGTAAAAAGTCATTTAGCCCTTGCAGCTTTGTTCTTTCTGTCTCTGAGAGTTTTGTACCCAGCCATTTTACATTCTGTCTGGTCTCTTGGGCAATATATTTTAATAAGCTTCTAATGCAGAACTTAATTATCGGAATCTGAAAATCCAAGCTCCTAAGCATCCTTTTCCTCCTCTTCTTCAGAGAGCCTCAAAAATACAGAGAAGTACATAATTTCCTTAATTACAGTTTGTTTTCTTTCAGCCATTAGCTGAACTTTAGTAATGTGTTTAGAGGCAAGTAATTTTATAGTTTACGTGACCAGTATTAATTATTGTTAGATGGTTGCTGCCTGCTCAGCGCTGCTGGTGGGATGTGACTGCCCTCTCCTGCCAGGGGCTCCGGAGCCACCAGGTCAGAGCTATCCACTGAGAGGCCTCTGTGTACAAGGAAAGCTCAGAATATAAAACATAAAACTGACTGTGCTGGGCTAGACTATAAAGCCATCCAGTTCAGTATTTCATCTCTGGCAGTGGTTATTAGCAAATGCCTAAGGAATAAGAGTACACCTGTAGTTTGGCACTTCTGCTCTCACCCTTGCAGCTTTGCTGGGTCTGAACTGAAGGCTGTATCTCCATCTTATGTAGATTAGCCCCAGAAGTACATTTTTTCCCCATATCAGTTTAATTGCTTTTGAACCTTTTCATGATTTTAGCATCTGTAACACCCTATAATAATCAGTTCCACAGTTTAATCATGAATGCCTGAAAAAAACGCTGCCCTTTGCCTGTTCTTAAATTACATAAATTAATATAGTGCACCCTCCCAAACTCTTCTGTAGCAAGAAATAGCAAATAATTGCTCCCTATTAACTTTTTTTATGTTGTTCATAACTTTCCCCTGTGACATCACACCTCAACCATCTGTTTCCCAAACAAATGACATACAAACCTATTTAATCTCTCCCCACATGTAGGAAGATATCCCTATATCTAATAGTCTTTTCTTTCCTCTATGTGCCTTTCCTAACACTATTATGTATCTCACGTTAAATAACTACCTTCTTGGTTTCTAGTCTGAGTCGTATCAGTTGAACTGTATAAAGTCAACTCTATGTAACACATGTAAGAAAAACTGTTCTAAAATCATGCTTTGATGTTACTTCAGCTATAACTTTAGACTGGAGATCAAACTAAAGCACTAAATAGGATCCCAGTGTGAATACATACATTTCCATGGAGCAGCACTTAGGTTTCTTTTACAGAAGACAGTTCCACAATTCCTGTTTCAAATAAATCTGAGATATGCAAGGTGTGAGTGAAATGAGAGCAGGACCCTTGAGTTCTGTATTTGTTCCCTTTATACAAGAAAATACAGTCCTTTCCCTCACTCACTGCTCGTTATTGTGGGTTAGGCAACAGGCCTTGCTGTTGCAAGAGCAGAAACCTGGAGATCTGCATAACCAGGAGCAAGTTACAGGATTGTCCATGGAGCAGGAAGGGGGAGTGACTCCTAAATTGCTTTTACAGAAACTAATTTCTGAGGAAGGTTTCTGAGGATTTGTACTAATTATATTTGAAACATTTACTTACACTTAAAGATAGTTCAGAATCTGATCTTATAAACCATTCATGCCTTGGCACCCAGATTTTAATTTCAGATGGGTTATACTTCTTATGCAGTCCACTGAGAAGAAGCTCTCAGGCTGTTCCTCTGGTACATTTGCAGTTGGTGGAGCAACACCGCAAGGAATGCTGCTCACAGGCACGAGTGGTGTGCTTGCAGACCAAACTTGGAAAACCAGTGGGTTTTGTTAGGTTGTGTGGTTAAAGGCTCAGCCCCACACACACCTGAAGGGGCCCAGGGCACAATGGCACAGGATGTATTGGGAGATGTTGAGGGATGAAACCAAAGGTGGGGAAAATCATAAGCTCTGGAAGCCAGCGGGTCTGTGGGATGGCTGCTGAAGGGGTGGGGGTCCACGCTGGCTACAGGGAAGATCATAAAGTCTGGAGGTTGGCTGTGAGACCTGCTTGTATACATGTGTGTGTCTGTGTGCGAGGCAGTGCGAGATAGGAGCTTCTGGGACTAGATACTGGGTGGACTAGGTGTCTAAGTCCAGCTGGTGGAGGGATCCACACCACATATGTGTATGTACTTCCCATGAATGGACCTTCATCCAGATCAGCCAGAAAGGGAGATGGGATGAGGCCATTGGTACCATCTGTGTTTGCATGAGTGTTACTGTCTGTGTTGACCTGTATATGTGTGTTGTATATGTGTGTTTGTGGTGTGCCTGTCAAGAATACATGCTCATCCTCATGCTGGTTGGGTCTCAGGGCATAAAGCTGCAGCAACCTCACCTCCGCTGTACTAGTGAATTGGGAAACTTGTAAGATTTTTACAGGGTATTTAGCAAAAATAGCTTGTAAACAGAAAATTGCTAATTGACGCAGTGAGTGTTCCTTTCTTCTGTGTGCGTATTCTGCTTTTAGCTGCTGAAATTTGCTTGGTTAAATCAAAACATCTAGCTAACGCAGGTTCTTCAAGAGAGTGCTGATGGCTTAGGCTTCAGGTTTCTGGTATATTTATTCAAGATTAAAGAAAATTCAGTGATTTACTGAAGATGCATTAGAAGTTACATCAGGTCTATTGAATTCATACAGCTTTGATGGAATTGTCTGTGATGCATCATTTGGCCTAGATACCAAAAATACTTTTAAAATGCAAGCACAGGGTTTTTCTTTGGCTTTGTTTCTTATAGTCTACAGCTGTACGTTTAAAGGGACAAACCAGTATCTCCCCTAACATCTCTCTGCATGTTCTCAGCTAACCTGCTTTAGAAGAATGATCTGGCTTGCTGTGATTATGTCAGAGATATGATAAGTAAATTACAGGCTGCATGTTACCAGATAAGAAATCTACAACTGAGCGGTAATTACCACACTGACTATCTCTATGTTTTTGAAGCCTTAAAGGTGGTTAAATAATATGTTGTGAATTATTCTTGTGAATAATAATAATAACATACTGAACAATTTTGGTTATTCACCTTAAAATCTGTCTCGTGGGAATCAGTAGCCATAGTTGTATTTTATGGTGAAGGTCTGTCTGGATAGGACATCAACCACTAGTGCTAATAGTTCTCGGCTGAGAAAATTACTTTGAAAATGTAAATGCGAAAGAAGATACATTTCAGATAATCTTAGAAAATGAAGGAGGAACAAACAAGACAGCTGGGACTCAGTGGCATTTTCTGATTTGTGTAGGTCCTGTTCCCCTCTTGTTACCAGCATGTGTGCAAACAGTGGCCATGCATTTTGTACTGATTAGCCTGACGGTTTGAAAGATTAGCTTAGTTTGACATGTAACAGTGAATGCAATTAGGAAAATAGGACCATATGTTATAAGGACCTTAGCTGGATAATGAGAATGGAGAGAGATGAAAAGTGTGTTCCAAAGTCTCAGTGAAGTGATACATTTAGCAAACAGAGGCTGTCAAATCTCAACTGATTAGACAGAAGGGCTGTTGCATGTAGTTATTACTGCAGAGGATTTACAGAACATGATGAGTTAATGGCAGATAATTTTCACAAAGCAAAGACAAATAAGTTAACAAAGACAAAGTCATCAAGAGTCTACTTGAACAGAAAACAACATTGTCACGGGCACTAACTCCTTTTGCTACAACACTTAAAGTTACAAATAACACATTTAAAGAAAGACAACCCACAAGATGATGGTAATTTATAAGTTGTTTTGAAAATGAGGATAAAACCAATCCGAATTATGCACAGCAATATTTCTATGGTGGATTAAGTTTTTCTTATTCAATATATGTAGTTCCTGCTTATCAGACACATTGTGAAGGCTTCTTCCCTTTTCTGCTTCTTGACAGCTTTTTTTGAGAAGCACAAAAGCTGCAAAGAAAGCCAAGAGCAACCTGGTCAGGTATGGTTAGAAAAACTCATCCTCAGAATCAGTCTGATCTCAAGCATTCCTGCCCTTGTCTTTATGTATGAAATCACTGTCTGTACCACCTTGTGATTTAGTACCACGCCTCTTCTTTCCCCAAAATCAAGGATGGTAGCCGTGTGTACGTGCCTATGTGACTTGCATGTTTTGTAAACTTCTGATCTTACTTTCTGCACTTCTCAGCCACTGATGGTTGAGCTCCACATCTTTTTCTGATTTACAGCACCCCTAACTAGGTGCTTTTCACCATCCTGTATTTGTGTAGCTGATTGTTCCTGTTTAAAGTTGAAATTTGTTCCTATTGAATAGCACTTTTTTTTTTTCTTCCCCCCAAATCAACTCTACAATTCATCAAGACCATTTTGAATTTGGGTTTTTTTATTATTATTATTTTCATGTTCAGTGTGCTTGCAGTTCCCTTCTGCTTCATGTTAAGCGTAAATTTTATAAGTCTGTGCTCTGACCTTCACCGGTTACTGATGAAACATGGATTTGCAGGAAGCTGAGGATGCAGCAGCTCTCTCAGGGCTGCTTGACATGTATTCCTCTTCTGACACTCAGGTCCCTCCTGCCTTTCTTCTCAGTGTGGGTTTTCTGACAGTTTTTCACTACCTACCCTAGCAAGCTCATCTAAGCCATGTTAGAATAAGAAAATTTCATGGAGGTAGCACAAGTCTCTTGCCTTGTGATAGAAGAAAATAGTTGACACAATGTTCAGTGAGGAATCTTGTCACAATAGAGACAAAATTCTTGATAACTTGTGTTTGCTGTTGCCCATTTCCATATTATCTTCTGGGTATTTGCAATTAGTTAATTTAACAACTTGTTGCAATATTTTCTGGTAAAATGGATTAAAATGACTGATTTGTAAATCTCTGGCTCTTCATTTGTTGTTGGTTTTTTGTTTTTTTTTGGGGGAGGGGGTTGTGTGGTTGGTTTTTTTTTTTTCCCCCAAGGGTGGGGTTTTTTATGATTTAAAGATCTTTGACATTTTCCAGTCTCCCTTTTCCTCACCCATTTTCAATGTAGTTGACAGACTTGAAGTCAGACAGAGCCACCCATCATAAAAGATTGTGCTGTAAAATATTTTCTAAAGGTACACGATATATTTACAAATGTTCCTGAAAATCTACATGCTTCATTTTTTAAAACATCAACAAAAAACCCCTCTGGGAGTAGAGAAATGCAAACACTGAGAGAACAGATGAAACCCACAGAAAATACTGGTGTGTTACAGTATTAACCTGGTGATCTTACTAAAGGTTATCAAACATTTTAAAGAGACCTTTTCCCTACTCTGAGTGATTGTATTTTTTCTCCTGTGATACTGTCATTCCTCTTATGCACAGAGAAGACAGGATTTTTTCTAATCTTTTCCTAATTAAAAACAAAAAATAAAAAAAGTCCCTAATAAAATAATGACTACTACTTGGGGCCATCAGCTCTCCCAGCTAATCATTAATCCCAAGGAAATGAGCAAGGCTTGGTTGTTATTACTAAAATATATTGCTAATGTAATTTAGAGCTTCCTAGAAACAGATTTCTTGAATGTATTCTAGTCCTCCTGGTCTGCCTAAGAAAGTAAATTTATCCGTATACAAATTAAAATCTGCTTGCAATAAAGAAATTTAGAGTGTTACTCAGAAAAGTAAGGGAGGTAGAATTTAAAATAACAATGGAAACAACAAATTTAATTTTAACATCTTTATATCTAGGTTGAGTGTCTTTCTGGAAGACAGGTGTCCAGTACACGTTACGGAAGGTCAGATACATCAATCCAGAGTCCCTTCAGGTCTCAAAGAAAGAAAAAAAAAAAGAAAACTGTCATTAAAGAGTAGTGGTGTGTGCAGAAAGAGGCTGCAACACAATCAGTGGGAAGGGTGCAATTATTTTGGCAACCTTTGGAAGGAGAAGAAGGAAACCAGGGGAAACAAGTGTGAGATGATTTAGAGATGACTGAGAGGTGACTAACATGGAAATATTATCCCAGGGCTTGAAAAGGCACATTTTTATAAACGTCTGCATGTATGAGGAATTTTGCTTCATTTTGGGGGACAAGCTGTGCAGTCAGGTGTAATCAGGGTGTTTTCTTGGGTGATGACCTTGCTGGGATGAGCATGCTTCGGGGCAACATGACTCCTCACATCATCACAGCACTTGAATACGGTCTATGCACAAACCTTCCCACAAACACAAGCAGAGCTGCTGCTTGCTCCTGCTCATTAGGTCTTGCAGGTTAATCAGCACCGCTGGCTCTGCTTGAGGGGCAGTCAGGGACATAATGAAGGGGTCATTCCAACCAGAATGGATCTCCTGAGGAGGGGGACAAGTTCTATTTGACACCAGAAAACACCACGCTGAAGCCTTCTGTATGTGCTACCCGCAACGTTCAGCCATGTTTTCTTCGTGTGTCCGAAAGTTTGTGAGCAGTTCCTCTCTTTTTTTTTCCCCCCTGTATGTGGATCGTAATTGTTAAATCACATTAATGTAGGTAGCTAAAGAAAATCTAGTTATATAATGATATTGAGGATAGCTAATTACGTAATTAATTTGAAACATTTATCCATTATTACTAAGAGATGCAGAAAGAAGTCCATCAAAATCAATGAGACTCCTTATGTGTGAATAGCTATTGAACTTGGAGAGTTTAGTCTAAGATGAAATAAGAAAAATTAAAAAATTCATATATGCCAACAAATTCACCCAGAAACTTTGTCAATGCTTTAGTGCAGGCTTCTAAATATTTCCCCATTTGCACAGGATAATATGAATAGAGTTCTGGAAAGACAAGAACACCGAAACTGCCTCTTTGTAATAATATGAACACAGATTCATCACTGAAGTATTTCAGACCTGATAAGTTCTTTAGGTTGAAACCCTGTAAAGAGACCAGCAGCCAACACCTGCTCCAGTCTCAGTTTACATAGATTAAGTGCAGAACCCAGTGAGTAACTGAGACTGTAATATGCTGTACAGATGGCAAAAAAGGTACAGCAAACCATGATGTGAAAATGTTTTATTTCCGTCTTCTGAGTGATTAGAAGATGCCTTTGTCTTTTTAGGGTTTTATTTTGTCAAGCTGGAAATTGGTCTAAAGAGATCAGGATTTAACAGTGGGTTGTGAAATTGACAATGTATGTACTGTACCTCTGGTGGACTCTTATGCCCTTTCTTTCATGATTGTCACCTCCTAAATATGTATGACAGCAGTAACCCTGAATTTGGCCTGTGTTTTGCAGCTGGAAATGTTGTGTTAAGAACAAGCTTCACAGCTTGGTGGAAAAACTGACCTCGCTGTCATCCATGGTTATGTGCTCAGTGACTTCACCAGCTCTTACTCTTAGACAGATGGAAAAAAAACAAAAGACAAAAAACAAAGGCAAATGACTGAAAACCCCTCAAAACTCTTTTTGGTCTCTGAACAGTAATTTCCAACACACGGTGTATGTACAGAAGATGTAACTATAGTGCCCTGGTGTATTTCTCATACTGGCAACCAAGTACTGGGGGGGGTCTGTTCACCTCAGCCCCAGCCCCCTTGGGTACGATGCTGAGGTTTCAGCGGGACCCACAGGTGCCCGTGCTGGGCCAGCAACACGGCCCAACTGTCCCGCAGGGCTCCTCAAATGCCTATGCTGTCCAGGTTAACCAGGGTAAAACTATGTACTCCATCTGGTTAGCTTCTAAAGTTGCGCTTCTGTACCAGCAATATATTTATAACAGCATAATTGCCTCCATAAACAACCATGCTGTGTCGACAAGGTCCAAGGATTCCCACAAAAATTGGTTTTGCTGGATCGTTGATGCATTTCATATGCTGTAGTTCTCTTATTATTTTTCCTCTCTTCAAAATGATAGCTTTTGTGTTGTTATGATACATATTTGATGATGTTGGCTGATTAGTTTGAACTTCTGTCACTGATGTTTCCATGGATGTGCGATGGAGCTGATGCCTCCCCTGTGTTCTCCCTCCAGCAAACAGCAAGGATATTTGCCTACCAAGTTGCCAAATGATGAATGTAAAGTGTCAGCCAGGAAAAGCTTAATATTACAACGGGAAGACTGTGAACATAAGATCACATCACAGTTATCTTAGGTTGAAAGGAACAGACTGACTGGTGATTAGCAATCAGGAAATAAGGAAAATACCTGTTTCTGTGCTAAAACCCAATGGCCTCCGAGTCGTTGCCTATGAGCAATGCACAAATTTTCCTTGCTTTGCTGTCTTAAATCAGTGTTTCTTGCATAATTTACAGAAGTAACTTTAAAATGTCACTGTAGCTATGTTCCCAATGCACATGAGCATATGGGGGAAGGTGGAGGGGAGGACGAGCAGCCACCCTCCACTTAACTACTGTTTTTTGTGAGCCCCACTGCAAATATCTGACCCAAAATCTACTTAAGTTAAAGGAAACTCTTCTATGAGCTTTAATCTACTTTGTCTCTGACCCTAACAGAAAAATGAAAAAGTTTGCCTTTGAGGAAGGATGTATTTTAGTTGGTGCATTAAAGCATGCTTCATTACATTTGGTTTATTTATTGTGTTGCTTTGAATATAAAGTTAGAAATTGGTAAGTCACATTGTCTGCAGGGGCCCAATGAAAAGAAAACACCTTAGAGAAATTTTGATTTGACGGACGGAGTAATTGCCGATGCTTCAGGCTACTGATGTACTCAGCACCTAGATCACATGCGAGACGGGGGATCTTCATACAGCACAATCTCATCTGTAATTAGTTAGTGACGGGGTATTGTTATGTGCCTTTCTGGTTTGTACCGAGTGATTTCTGCCTCTTTGATGACTGTAAACATTGTTCTAAGTACTATTTTATGATCCCTGTAGGAATAGCAATGTAAACAGCATAATTGTGTTCACCTTTGAGGCACATCTAGAAACTTTCTTCCTCCAGAAGAGTGATAACAGAAGTGAATAGTGCTAACAAGGTAAACGGAGAGACACCACAACCTGCTTGTTAGAGACAGCTAATGCTTGAGGGAACTACGTATTAAACAACATAAAAAATAGTATTATGTATTTATCTTGTGCACATGTTGAGAGTAATTCATACATGTATTACTACATGGGAAGAATGTTAAAAGCAAGACATTTTGAGTTTTATCTTCTTCTGAAGAAAGCATGAAGATTTACTGTTAGTAAACCATATTTCTCTATATAGTTATTATGGGTTCCATAGATAGCATGCATATTGGTATCTATTTTTACTGACACTTTTACAGCACTGACAGGGTTCCTCCAGGGTAGGTCTGTATTTGGAAGACACACACTAGCTTCAAACTTCAGCTTTTCTTTGTCTAAACAGAGTATAGCAAAGCCTCCTGCTTTAACCTCTTTGGTCATTAGCTTTTCACAGTGAGGAAACCTCAGGAAAATTTCCTATCCCTTGGACTCCTTGGTGTAGCACAAATAGGTCCTTTTTCACAATTGCAGGTATTTTCAAGGGGTTTCCATACTTAAGATAAACACATAGATATGGTTAGGGGTTACAGGGCACAATTTAAGCAATTGCTTTAGATTTAGCTACCATAAGACAGTAAAGATCGGGGGAGGGGGGGCAGGAATAATAATATCTATATATAAAATATCTATATATCTCAGAAAATTCTCTACACTTTCTCAGTTTCTATACCAAGATTGGACATTTTTTTTATTTTCTGGCTGGAGACGTCAAAACGTTCTTGGGTCCTTACACATAATTTTTACTCCATTGCTCACCGTTTCCCTCCTCCGCAGCTCAGAGCTCAGCTGAACAGCAGAGACCAGGCTGCAAAAGCAAGTTCCTTCCTTCAGCTCAAGCCTCCTGCAAGTTTTTTTTTGTTTAGTTTGGTTTTTTTTTTTAGCTGTCTTTTTCTTCTCTGCCTTTTGGGAGAAGGGCTAACTAACATCTGGTTTCTTTTTTACATATGAGTTTGTTCCACTCTGCAAACCCGAGTGCTTTGAAAAATAAATTGGGATGGATCAGTTTCTCATTTTTGTACCAAGGTATCATCCTGATTTGAATAAGAATCCTAATATCTTCACAACCCTCCATTATCGTATTAATTTTGGTTAATTGCATGTGGGTGACGTGTTCCTGTTGACAGACCTGAGAACAAATGCTGGATGCTAAATACACAGAGACTTTCATGATACAGTAGTTTCATAGCAGTGAAGACAGTTTCATAACATAAGACAAATTCTACAAATAGATGCACCTGCTTATCTGCAGATGGAGAATATAAAGTGTGTTATTACTGTGGAACTTCTGAATGTAATTTATACATTTGGCTTACTCATAAATTATATTCACAGTTTTAGAATAAACATCTTCAGCTTCCCACTGCAAAGAGAATTATTCTCAGCTTTTAAATACTGCTTTTCAGCAGATTAGTCCTGGGTGTAAGATACCGTAAGGTAACAAAGGTACATTTTCCACCTAACTGCATTTGGGGAAGGAAAATACCTAATGATAACAATAACAACAATTCTTGGCATTACTATAGCAACTTTCATCCAAATATCTCCAAATGCTTTCCAACCAGTAATTAATTAGGCCTCACAGCACCCTGGAGAGTTAATTACAAATTATCAAGCATAATCTCAAACTGTTTCCATTGAAACTATTCTTGTACTCTTTCCAGAGGAAAACAAAATATGCTGGCTATAATAGTATGACCTTTCTCTCCCCTGCTTCATTTTGAAAATGTAATTAGATGAGAATTTGAATATATCCAGTTTTAGGAAAAGCTAATATAATTACTGCCTGACCACAAAACTCATTACAATTTTCAGTTTCTTCAATGAGATGATGATACTTTCTAATCTCGCTCTGTTTAATAAAACAACAACAACCACAACAACAAAAGAAAAACTGCTAAGTATTCCGGGGGAATTCCAGAGAGATTTTTAAATTGTGGATGTCCATCTGCTCTTCTGTCACAAGGGTGTTTGGTTTTGAGGATGTTTGATCCAGGCTTTCATTCTGACACAGCAAGAAGAGGAGGACATGTTTCTGCTGCCTCCAGACTGAGTGTTCCTCCTTGGATGCAGCAAGCTCTGCTAATCCCGATAGCAGAGTTCGGGCTTCAGAAGGTATTTGTCAGAGAGCTTTGTGTCCCAGGAAATATCAGAAGAGAACAATAGGATTTCATCTCACGTTTTCAAAGTGGCCTAGAGTATATGAACTCAAACACATATATAGAGTGAGATGCTCTAAGCTGGCCTTCTAAAGAAATTAAATTCTAGCTCTTAGTGAAATAGAAATAAAAAATGGGAGGAAGCAGAGAAAAGGAATTGAAAGATTGAAATCTAAACCAATACCCTGAAATAGCATATCTGGAAACATCCGGGGATTTCCACAAAAGAGAAGTAGAAGGCAAGACGTAACTCCTGCCCATCAGAGACCTGAAGCCGTAATTTTACCTTCATCTCGTATAATCATAGGAGTAATTAAAATTCCTTTTATTTATGCTAGGTTATGTCTTTTGTTGCAACATAGTTATTGGCTTGCTTTTGATATAAGATGAGGCTAGTTTACTTGGGTAATTATCTGAGGGCAGAGATTTCATATACTAATTTTTGAAAAGAAAAACAAGAAAATAATGATGCTCTTGTTTGCAAAGATAAAGCTTGTGGACAATTTGCCATCTGAAAAAGTTCCAATATTTTAGCAGTGAAAATATGGTACACATTCATACTCATAGCAAATATGTACAAAAATCATGCAGACATTTCAAAGGCTGTTTTACTTAATATGTGAAATTAACAGTGAAGACCAATTTTTTTTCTTCTAGCATGGTAGTGCAAAAGCAGCAATGAGAGAAAACCTGGTGCTGTGGAACCTAACAGAAAGGTTTGCTTCCCTAACAGCTGTAAGTGGTGAGATACATATGTGTAAGCAGTAGGTATTTAAACATTCATATGACATACCAAAGTAGTACAAAGTTCATGAGCCACCTTGCCTTTTTTGAAAATTTTAGGTGGAAGTCATTAATAAGAACATAAAAGGTTTATGAAATTTCATAAAGAGCTACCAGAGGGATTTACTCTCCTAGTAAATTTACAGACAAATAAAGATGACCTTTGGGAAAATAATTGAGGGCTCTGAATTGTAAATATGTGTTTACAGTTGATTTTGTGCCACTGCCTTATCCCAGCAGAAAGGAGAGCTAATTTTCTGAAAACATTATTTTATTATGCATCCAACAACCTCGTTGTAGACTATTTTCATATCTGCACATGTAATCCCAGCGAAGTCAACAACTTCATCCAGGTGTGAAAGACAATTTGATCCCAGAAGCAATTCCAAAGTATAATAGAAATGAATGTTATTTGTCTTGACAGTTTTTTAAGTGTAACCAAACTAATGAGAAAGGATGTGGAGTCTGAATTCAGTTTGGTTAAAGCTCTAAACATTGATCGGGCCGAGAAGATAATTTAGAGGCACACATAGAGAAGTTTAGCGCTGGTGAAGGCATAATGAGAAGGAGAAGAAAGCCCTAGAAAAAAGTTGAACTAATAAAATTACATAAGGGAACAGGGTTGTTGGTGTGTGCTGTAAAATGCCCGTATGCAAATAAGCATATTAACTGTCCAGGCATTCTGTTTTTCAAACAAAAGAAGATGTATGGTAAGAAACAAGAATTAGTAATTTCACTGTGGGACAGAATTGAGCTGAAGGGTCTTCTTATAAACACTTACAAGAAACCATGGCTCTTAAGCAACTCTTACTAGCACAAATTCATTCATCTCCTGGAAATGAATGCTTGATTGGCAGTCCTTCCTATTGAAATATTGAGCGAATAAAATCTATCCACTCAACAGTATGTACAAGTCAGCAAAACCTGCACAGGGGAGAACATGGGTGATTTTTTCCGCTGCTCTGGGAGACAGCAGTTCTATGTTTGTTTTCAATGGATCAAGCCAATTACAGCATCTTGAACAAAGTTTTCTCTGGTTTATGTCTACCCTTACTTTTAATAAGAGTAGCAATATTTTTCTATATCAGAGATGGGCTAATGCTCGATATTTAGGGGAAGCTGAGATGACGAATTCTCCTTTAATGTTAGTCTTGAAAAGAACACTAAAGTGCGTCAATACAGTGTTAATCTTTTGCCAGCAAAGCTCTTAATTTCTTTATAGAATTTAAGCCATTCTTCTCCCCTTTCCTGGAATTTATCAGATAAAGAGGGGCAATTTTTAATAATACAATGCAGAGTCAATACAAACCAAAATATCTACTATGGGAGCTCAAAAAGGAATCTGAAATCTTATATGTGCACTTTCATGCAATCTAATAAAACTAAAAAATTACACATCCTGTCAAGATGAAATTAAAATAATAGTCACCAAGTAACACTTCCAGTTTATTTTAAAAATATACATCAGGAGCACAAATTTATGTGAAGCTATTTAGGCTCTGCTCATCATTAAAAAGCTGAACCGTGGCTGTATCTCATTTTCAAATTAACAAGCATGTAAATCCAAACAGGGCGCACCTCTGCTTTAGGTGGTCCAGAAATAAATCTCTATGTCTCATTCAGAGCACACAAGCGGCTGCCCATGGGGAAGGCAGATGGCTCTGGGCACTCCCCAAGGTGGGAACACCAGAAGGCCAGAGGGAGCTGCAGGCAGGCTGGAAGAAGAGCACCCATCCCCAAAGGAGGGTCCTCAACTAGCTTTCTTGGGGCTATGGATGCACAGTAAAGCAATATCTGGATAAAGTAAAAAATTCTCAGCCCCAATGACCCAAAGTAATAAGGAGTAAAAGTTAGTGACTTGTTGCAACTTGGGTCATGGTAATTTTAGATGTTTTAATAATTTAACAATGAAAATAAAGGTCCACAGAAAACAGGTTTCTGCAGCCAAATCAACCTAGGTTTCTTCTTAATTTTATTTTTTTTTTTTTAGTTTTTTTTGGGGGTGGGGAGGGGACAGTCAAGGGGAGGCCAAGGAAGCATTTCCAGGTACATTGTGAATGATAAAGTGTTAAGGTACATTGTGAATGTTACAGCTGTATTTGCTTCTGGAATGATGTTGTCAAGGAAAGAGGTTGGATTAGTGACATTGGCCAGAATATGACTTTTACTGGGAAAGGTGGTGGTGACATTCTACCAAATTTTAATCTCTATAAACCACTTGACATCAGTGAAAAGGCTAAACAGATCAGTCTAGGTGTGTTTCTGGATTCATATCAGTACTATATTTTCTCCCCGAATCCTCATGTGAACATCAACCCACATTAATCCAGCTTTCCACAGAGTTCTGTTTAAAAATAATAAAATGAGCTTTTTAAAAAGTTCACCCAGAGAACATAGGCTATGAATTATTTTTAAATGGAGAAAAGTTGAATGATAGTAGCTTTAACAGAAAAGGTGCTTCATGTAACAGCCATGGCAGTCTTTCCTTGAGCATGACCATGACCAGGCAGAAGCATAAGCATGCAACTAAGAGCAGAATTTAGCTCCAATGGACTTGAGTGACAGCAGAAGGGATTTCCTTCTTTAACTTCTGCTTTCTATGGGGATGGGAATACTGGGTATTTCTGAACACATAGTGTTTGAAAGGGGTAACTGAAACCTGGATAATGTGAAATATTGTTCATTTTTTCCTGATGGATCCTTCCTGAAATGTTTCACATGGTCAAAGATACATGGAGAGAGGAAGTTGGCTTTGCTGTTAGTGTAATTATATGAGAAGAAAGGTAATCAGCTGTTTTCATGCAATCTGGTATCAAACTACAAGCTGTGTGAAATCTGCTCGCATAGAAATAAGAAAGATGCACAATAAGCACTGAGTGTGATTAATTATCTGAGTACATTTGTATTCAATTTAGCATCAAAGAGTGACACGACCAAAATATTTGGTCTGTCTAGAGACCAGAACAGAAGTATGAATGAAAGAAACTCAAGTGCATTCTGGCAAATGCTGCACTTAATATATTCAGTTTAGAATATAAAGCCGTGGAGGTAATTAGTAAATGTAGTCCTGATAGCAGTATGTGCATGACTCCTATTATTGTTAATGGTGAACATGTGCTTAACACCCTGAGTGCTCTACCAAAACTTTGTTGAAATAGTTTCAAAAGATGTCCAAAATGCTGTAGAACCTGAAGTAAAACAGACTGCTAATGCCAACTAACATATGCAATAAAATCCATGGCAAGAGAGCACACTGATTAGGTGATGTTTTTCAGAATCTTATCTTTGGAGCATATTTACTAATCTTGAAAACCCAGTCACCAGATACTACACAATATAGAGCTCATCCTACTCTATGATACAATTAAATAAAGCTAAAGTATTTTCATACAAGTCAGACTTCTACACCAGTGAGAGAATAGACTTCAGTCATTTCTCGGAACAGTAACATCTTGATGCATTTTTGTCTCTCTAATTTGCATGCAATCAAAGTTTACAATTTATCATCCTGTAATTTCTGCTTAGTGCTATGGGCAAATCTTTTTAAAATCTAATGCATACTGTTGAAGAAGGGCAAAAATTAAGAAATGGCAGAGCTTAGAGTGAAAATTCTGAAATTTGAGGGGAATGAAGTCAAAGGTTTTGCAGTAATAACTACCACCAACTGTGGGATGACACGTTACATACCTACCTGTTGCAAATACAGATTTGTGGATCCTACCGACTACGCCAATTTGTCATGGAAAAGAGAGTGAGAGCACACTTCACCTGTAAGAGAGAAAAGCAAAAGTATATGTTTTATTAATATATTACAGTGAGTTAACAAAATTTGTCAGTAAATGCAACAGTGGTTCAACAGGATTTAATGGCAAGGTTCACTTGATTATTTACTGCACAGAGGACATGGTCAGACAAGCTGTCAGGGACACCCTCTTGTTGACTCACAAGGTTCAGAAAGGATCCCCTTGCTTTCTAAACTCCTTCTCAGAGAGGAGTCTAGGGGCAGCTGGATCCAATCCTAGTCCCAGATTTGTTCAGCAGTTTATATCTAAAGGATTTTGTGTACACAACCAATTCTTTATATCACTTAGCTAAGGTTTCAAAGTTCAGCATGCTATTAGCGACTTATCGAGCACCTGTTGCGGCAAGGAATCTCTCAACCTCAAGAGTAACCTTGAGAGGCATCTCTACTCAAGGGAAGATCCTATCATGCAGCCTGCTGCCATGTAGGAGGTCTCAAAGGGCTCTTGGGTGACTCACTATTTATGGGGGTAAGATGATTGGCTCATAGTCATACCTACACAGTAGCTGCAGATATTAGTTTTTGCCAAGTGTGGCCTGAGTTGGATATTAATTAGCACTCCAGTTAGGTGGACAAGGACACACATCCATAAATTAGCTCTCAGCTATTTTGTGGTTATTTGTTTCCCGGGACTCCACTTTGAGCTGGATGCAGCCATCATGACCAGGTGTATCTCATCATGACTATCACTGGTACTTATCACTTGAGCGGAGCCAGGGCAAAAGATCAGGTGAGGGGGTGCTTAGTGCCACCCTACCCTGTGTTAATTTGCTTGGCTTTCCAATGGTGGGTTTTGTTTTTAAAGCTTCTGATGTCATATCTTTTTCAAACATAAATTATGATTGCTACTGCTTATACAGTGGCAATTACCCTCTGATTTATTCTGTTACCTTAGGAGACCCTAAACTCCTCCCCTGTCATGGTAGGGTCTCACTCCTTCAGCCCATGTCTTTGCAGTCTGAACTTCAGTCAATGAGCAGCTCTCAGAAACATGATGTGGTAACCATGGTGAACAGGCACCTGAGGGAAGTCACAACCATTATTCTGTATCTTTGAAAACAAAACCTCACAGAAACTATTTATCAGGTATTACTGAAAATAGCAAACAGCAGAAAGAAGTTAAGATAAGAGAGGAATTATAACCAGAGTGGTTTTCATAATGGAGCATTCGATACTTGGGAGCATGGGTGAAAAAAACCTCTGCTGTTCCTATTTATTTGCCCAGAACCCTACTATTTCAGAGTTATTCCTTGTGATCAATACCAGCTTAAAGACCCGCAGAGTAAATCCAGATGACTGGTGCTCAAAGACTTGTTAAATGGTTGGTAATTTTTTTTCTGAAACTGGCTCTTCCTCAGCTTGCAAGCCAGGCTTTGCAGAATCTGTGGTAGGAAGAGGAGTGATATATGCAGGGAATGACTGGGGCTCTGCACATTATTGAACAGAAGAATGAGCGGAAAGCACAAAGAGAGGAAATTGGTTGTGCATGGGTGTAATGAATATGTGGCACAAAGAGGTAATTAAATGAAGAATGGTTTAGCAAAGGAATAAAGGTATAGTATATATCTTCACAGAATAAACAGGCAGGCAATTTGTGTGAAGTTCACATCCCTGTGCACATCTACTTGCTAATTCTATGTAAAAATATGCACTAGAGTAAAATAACAGATACTACAAGGGTGGTTTGTGAATGCTCTCATCTGTGGTCTCCATGTTTTTGAAAATAGATACTGTCATGGAATAGCCTGCATGTTCACCTCACGTGAGGCTACCTAAAAGCTGCCTAATGTAGATAACGTGAGCAAATAAAAATATTTCCAGGTTATAAAGCTGAAGTTTGTTCTAAATGCTGAAACACTGTTAGTTAAGGAAACAGCAGTCTCTTTATGTGCAAGAGGAAAGAAGTGGTTTGGAGTAAAGACAAAGCTCTGCGAGAAGCTTGAGTTGTTCATTATCATTACAGGTGAGAAATTTTAGAAATGTAAATACTGCTAGAAAACATTCATCTGTAGTAGTCACACACACACACATACCATATACACAGGCTAGGCTCACAAAGGACAATATTTACCAAAAGTGCAAAAAGACTTTAACTCGGATGAGTTTCAACATATTAACATTTGAAGAAAAGGTGTTTATTTTAGTTGGAGGGCTGAGTATTTTAAAAAAAATGCTTTATACAATACTTATGGCACACTTCTGTGTATGGATCTTATTATGAATGGTTTATTAAACTGGTTAAAGTGGTCAACAGGCACTGCAAATGCATTTACTTTGACTTTAATGTTGCATGTTACATTAGAAATGGCTGGATAAACATATCTAAGACATTTAGCAGTGTGAAGTGCAGACCTAAAATTCAAGTAAATGTGTTTTTAATAGTGGTTGATGTGTTATGAATATCCTGTGCCATAAACATTATGCATACTATTTTTGAGATACTTACACGTTGCTAGATTCCATATATAGTACTCCTGTGTTTGTTAAATTATGTAAACAAACATTAAAATAAGTGTAATGGTCAAGTGTAAAGTTCCCTCTCAGACCTACGCTGCAGATACCAGTTTGGGTATTCCAGTATTGTTATGCGTTCAGGACCCTCACCGAAACCAGTAAGATCAAAACTACAGTTTAAACAAGCAGCTGAAGTGTTGGCATGTTTATCTGAGTTTTCCTGATATGGAAATCAGAAATGGCAGATTTGCTTGTTTCCATACATTCTCAGTGAAATCAGATAAGATAGAACTTAACATGTTAAGGCCCGTTCATGAAGACTGCAAAACAACTTATGCTGGAGCATTTCATTAAACCTAAAGTTCTTTGTAAGTGGTATGGGAACCATATCTATAGAGATAAATATCATATGTTTAAGTTAAGGTTGCCTGCAGTTCCCATAATCAACCTCTAATTTTTAGTTGCTTATAACTCTCTCCACACTTACATTTGCTTATGGCTACATAATTCAAGCCACATTATTTTGGATTTCGTCTCCAGCTACACCTATGAGAATGTGTTATTCGACAGCAGAGTCCTCTTGTGTCAAAGAGGTGATTTTTGCTGACTTTGTAATAAAAACTTCCCCAAAGAGGAAATCTTTGCAAACCTCAGTCACCCCCAGCTTGCCAGAGAGTTGTTGCAGAGCTTTGCACTTGGCATGCATGGTCTGTACTCCCACTGCTCCTCCTGAGGGGTGACTCAGCCTGCTTATGTTGGGTCTCCAGCTGCTGGAAGAGTCATATCTTTTTGCATTTTGGGGTTTCTATCACAACCACGCTCAAACTGACAACAAAAAGCCTGTTTCGCCTTTGCTTTTAGCTGTGCTGGTGCCAGAGACAGGTTGGGGGTAAGAAAACTTATCTGACTCAAATGATGAAGGGTAAGGACTCAGATGAGTGGAAAGCAGGGAAATGAAGGAGCGGGACCAAATGAGGTCATAGGACATGGATGGGATATGAGGTGAAAGTAAAAATAAGAAAGCTGATGAGAATATTAGGCGCCATAAAGAAGAAGGGACAGGAGTGATGACGATGGTAAAGGGGGGACTTGAATAAATGCAAGGGCACTAGTCAGAGGAGAAGTGGGGCAGGAGACAGGAAAAATAGCGGCAAGCAGAAGGAGCTAGGGGAAAGGAAATTGAAAATGCGAAGCGAGTTAGACCCACATAAGAACATAAGCCAGCTGACCACTGACCTACCTGGCTCAGCCATGTTTGTTGAATGGACAATTTACTACCTGGTGCAGTGCTAGTAAGGGCCCTCCTGGTAAAATGTCATCCTGTATCTATATATTGTGTACAGCTATGCGGTGTGTTGTAAAGCAAGTGCACAAAGAGGACACTGCAGTTCATAACTCCTTTAGTGTTTGACAGTCAATCTAAACATGCTCTTGAGACACAGAAGCAAACACACTTATGAAGAAGGTCGGTCACAAGATGTCCCTCTTAGATGTGTCCCAGCGGCTGTATGCCTATGCTTTTATGTGTCTGCAATGAAAAAGATGAATCTAGGTAATTCAGTTCTGGAATGGATAAGTGTCAGTAAAAGATCTTTCTGTGTGTGAGGCAGAAAAGCCTGCAGTAAGCCCTGAAAGGATACCACTTACGGGTAAGCAGGCTGGGACAAAGGAGAGGACCAACCGGGTATCACCTGTGGGGAAACAAGATCTATTTCCCCTTCTGGGTTTTTCTGAGGGGGATGGAGGGCTGTTGGTGAACAGGTAGTGTTTGGAAGCTTCCCCCTTTCTCATTCCCATCTTGGCAGGGATTGGGAAATGCTGAAATCACCAAAATCACCAGTCTATAAGCGCACACGCAAAGTAGCGTGCAGCACATCAGATGGCTGAGATGGGAAGGTTTTATGCCTGTAATTGGGAGTGTCCACAATTCTCCCTTGCATAAATGAGATAACAGATCTCCTTGTCTGGACAAAGCATAATCATTTTCATGACTTTACAGGTTCTACCCACCCATAAAAGCTCTTACCGCATTACCTACAGTCTGACTTTCCTTGAATGAAACTTACCTGAACAGCTTGTATTATTTGCAACCTGGGAGGAGACCCACTGAAAAATGAATACAAGAGCATTTCAGCAGTGTCCACTGCTCTGTTTAGCTCTAAATTATACAATTCTTGAATTAGCTACTGTCTGTTTTCAGTAGTTTTCCATTACAAGGGGTCAGGCACCAGAGGAAATAGTTTTCTAAATCAGAAAGGAATATTAAATGACACAGCTGATAAGTATGAACAGTGGTGCAGAAGATTTATTGAGTAATGTGTTAGGTTGATAAATGATAACATTTATTTGCAATTTGAGGATGTGACCCAAATGACACTCATTAGCTCAGCTTGTGTAGAACCGATTAGTTTTGTAAATTTATTATTTGTCTGGTGCTATTGGAAGAAGAGTCTGTTTTAATTGATTGGAAATCTGTTTTATTTCAGCGAATATTACGTATTCTGTTCTTAATTGTATTCTGTTGTTTCCTCCTGAATGTCAGGGATATTATAGTCTATTACTTGAGCAGGGGAGTGCTTGGCGTCTTGCTAAAAGGCTATAGTGAACGCATTAATCCATACATAGAGGGGTGGCAATAAAGCAAGATTTCTATTATCCACTGGGCTTCTTAGGAGTACACTGGGAGCAAAATGAGGAAGCAGCTGTCTCACGGACAAGTTGCTCTCCTTCTGTTGGTGGAGATTGAATGACACATATTCAGTTTCCCAAAAAGGTTCATGGATTTAAGAGCATGATTCCAATTACATGGAGATTTTTGCCTGTGCCCATCACCAGTGCCAGGTGAGGCCACTGAGGAAATGTCTCTGGCTCTCTTCTGGACCCCCAGTAGTAAAGTGTAGGGCTTTTGAGAACCTGAGAAGAAACTGTTGTGTTTGGAGCTTTGCTGCAAAAGTCCAGTGAATGTTAAACAATTACAATTTTCCACAGGTCTCTCTTTTCCAGAAAATGGAATAGAAAATGGTACCTTTGTTTTAGGAGAGTTCAAAAAGCCTAAAGAAAGTAAGAGGGTTTCTGGGAGTTGGGGTGTGTGCAATAGTCTGAATTAGGCAAGAACCTTCAAAAGGTTTTTTAAGAAGAAACACTGGCCTGTTGAAATCAGGAAAATATTTGTTTCCACAAAGATATTGATGTAAAACTCTTCAGAGAGGAAGGCTTGCATGTTATTGAAGTGTTCCACTGCAACCTTTTCTAAACCCATTTAGGTGTTTTCTGAAGGCTGGAAATGAGTTTTGTTTTGATACTTTGTTATCCCTTACTGAAGTGTAAACATTAGAAGATGAAACTGAAATGACACCCAAGAAAAATAAAAATTTTGGCTGGACTCATGAGAACTCCCTCAACCTCACAGCCCTCTTGTAATGGGGGGCAAGACTTTAGCCCCTCACCCACACCTGGGAGCCACAAAAGTCCAAGCTAGAAAAAATTCTGGTGCAACCAGGAAACTATTCCTTGCCTAGTTATCACAAAGGTTGAGGTGATCATAGATAGCTGTTTCATTTAGTTTCAACTAATTCCTGCTTCCTTCAAATAAGCTGTAACATATTTGACAGAAGAGACAAAAAAAAGGAAGCTGTTTCAATAGGTGCTTTGTTTATTAGATCATCAGAAAAGATGGCAATATTTCCTAAATCTCAAAAAAAAACCATGCTGGAATATTTTTTCTCTGTGGCCAGTTTTTTAGGACACCTTTTAGAGCAAGGAAAGCCTGCAAACACACATGGTGCAAGAAATAAATCCGCAGATTCGACGGTTCTCGAGAAGAAATTCTCTGCCTGTTCATATTCAACCAAAATTGAAAAAGCTTCTACAACCTCAGACACAACTATTTCTTTCTTTCTGATTTCCTCTGACTCTTCCTGTGATTCCAAACTAGGGCTAAAAGAGTTCTACTGAAAGGTGGTAGTGCAACACTGGATGGTGTTGTTCAAAGAAAACACAAAGGAACAACAAGCACTTCCTTCCTAAAAAGAAGCATTTCCCTCATGAGAAGAATTTGCACTTCCTAGGAAATATTGAGATTTAAATAATTTTCCTTGGGAAAGTTGTGGTCTGGTGTTTGGAGGCAAAGGACACACACACTCATGTCTTTGCACTGCCATTCCTCCATCTTCCAAAAGCAAGCCCTTATGGGGTTATTGACCATTACGCAGAGAGAGGGTTTGTAGTCTCTGTTGTTTGAACCATACTAATTTGCAGAAGTAAAGGTGCATTCATCGGAAAAGGGACCTTTCCTTGCACACCCCTGTTGACTGTCCTGGGTATCAGTTTGCTGGTTACTTCAGGGGAGGCATTTTTCATCCTGAACAGAACTTGCAGCTAAAAAGTATTTCCTGAAAAAAGGGTTTGCTCAGCCAGTGTTTCCTACCAAAAAAGGTTCAGCTATGATAAATTATTCTTCACTGATGGCAATTCATTTTGTCAAAAAAATTCCCAAATGTGGCTGGTACTGACACGGCCTCCTTGTTTGTTTGTGCAGTCAGTGCTCAAGGCTGGGTGACGGCAACCCGCTCTGTCTCAAGGCAGGACAGCACGGCTCCTGCTGTGTTACCGAGGGAGCCTGTGCTTGCACAGGGCACAGACTTTTTTCTAATGTGTAACCAATACACAAGCATCCTGCTTTTTCACACAAATACCTACATAAAACTGCATTGTAACTTTCTTTGGTTTCATTTGCTTCCTTCAAACTGGGTTTCAGACCCATCTTAGGGAGAGATACTAACATTTTCCTGTCTCTTCACATTCTTACATTTTTCTCAGAGCCATTTTATATCTTCTTTTCCTGGGTGTGATTTTTATTTACTTTAAAAATCACATATTTCTTCATGTAGTTATGAGTTACTAAGACCATGGGGCTCACTGATGGACCAGTGCTGTTGCATGTGCTGCAAAAGGCAGCTGCATGGAGCCCTGAGGGCTTTCCATACTTATTGATATAAATCCGGGCATTGGGGTTTGTGCCAAAGTTTTGCTCAAGTAAAGCATGCAAAGTCAAAACACACACTGTCTCAGGAAATCTGGCCAGCGCTGCCATCTGCAGGGTGGGCTGCTTAAATTATATCTCTTGCTGTTTTGGCTCCTGGAGCAGAGACAAATAAGGCTTAAAGTCCATCTCTGCCCTAGCTGTTTTCTTGGGTGTGGGAGATCTGTATTAAAAGCACAGCACAAGATGATCATTAAATGATGTTTTATTAATTAGCATAGAAATGTGTTTAATCCAGATTTGAATTCCCTGAAACAAATTTTTTGTCTGCTATTTTAAGCAAATGCATCAGTTACTGCAGTCAAATCTTTGGAGCAGAAAATGCTGTATGGCTTTGAATGAAAACATAAACCTGCTCATAATTACGGAGCTGCTACTTGCACCTCCATAATGACATTATTCCTTTTGTTGTTCACACATTATCATTTGCAGTGCAAAATAAGTATGCATGGTAAAACTGTTAATGAATAGTACTTGGATGCAATTTCAGGAATAGATCTTAGGCATGCTTTGGTGGATGCATGAAAGTGTAGCTCTATGCTCATACGATCAGCCAGACTTGAGCAAATCAAGCAATAACAGATCTTTTTTCCTGATAACTATCATATTTGGCTAGTTCCAGTCTGGCATTATTAAAAAAATTGCTTGTGGTTCTTTATCTATTGCACGGTCCTTTTCTACTTAGAATTTTTTCCCATTTTTATACAAACACTGAAGAAGGACATACATCAGCCAAGCAAAGCAGCTGCAGCTCACACATGAAATTACAGCTAGGAACAAATATTTTAAAGTGCTACACAGTGCATGTCTATTGTGCTAGCCTTGCAGCAAATGACAGCAATACAGACATTAACCCACTATCTTTCTTGCACTTGCATGACCTTGTCCTGGGTGCGGTTGCTGCCTGTCCTAGCTACTGAGCATCAGCTCCAACACTCTTTTATGTGTCTGACATTCCTATCACATCTACCTCCAAAATCAACATCAAAATGTTCTTATTTATACAACTATGGTAAACATCCCCGATTATTTTTTTCCTTCCTTGCAAGTAGAACAAATTATTATTTTTCCTTGGTACAAACCATGCCAGCCCCATGAGACTGTAGACAGTACTGAAAAATAAATGCAGCATTTCCTCTGGGTTCTCTGCTTATGCTTTCCACATAACTCAGGGTCATAGAAATTAATATTGCTAAACACTGAGAGGAAGGACATAGTCATTTCACTACTAGCACACAGATAAAACAAGAACTGGTTATTATTATTTAATGCTGCAGCACAATCCATGGGTTCTGTGTTTCAGTTTCCTCTCACTAATAAGTTTATAACAAAAAAAAAAAACAAACCTTTATAAGAGAGCACTCTGCATGTGCCAGACTGGACCTTGGGTTGTTTTGCTGAGGATTTATGCCATTTCCTACCAAAGCTCTGTGGTCTGCATGGTTTATAATAAAGGAGCAAGAATGCCTTAAGCTTTTATCTTTTCCTCTGTCTGGTGGGCTAAATGCTGGTGAGGATAACCATCAGGCCCCAGTATAACCAGCAGAAATAGCCAACATGTAGGAATTAGCAGTCACCTTTTGGTTTTTTGGGGTTTTCTTGTGTTTTGTTTTTTTGGTTTTTTTTGGTTTTTTTTTGACTGGTGCTCCCAAATGGCAGCTTCTGTAACATTCAGCAGTGTCCTCGAGGCAGACCTTTCTGCTTAAGAAAGGTGTAAGAACTGTACCTAAGATGGACCCACTATATTTTTAAAGTCTATTAATTAACTATTAGTTAATTAATTGTCTATCTATTAACTCAAAGGTACAAAGACTGAAATATGACCTACAGCTTTGACACTTTAGTCAGTTTTTAGAATAGCACAGGAAAGGTAAGGAGTTAAATTTATGCCATAGATGGGGAAAAGACTCAAAAAGTGTACCATATTTAGCCTGAAAGAAAAAGCAGACTGGATGATGATCTCATTACAGTGTCTAAATATATAAAAAGATTATACAGGAATCTGATCATGACCTACCTGGTTGGACTTGGTGAAAATTAAGGGAAGATATATTGACCATGACGGACAATGAAATCTACACAGAAATGAAACAGGGAAAGTCTTAATAATGCCCTTTGAGCTGGACTACAGCACAAAGTCTCAAAATAGAAAATGCATATGAGAGAGTTTTACAAATAACCCAAACTGAGGTGTGAGGAGCAGAGGTATACATGTGAACATAGTATTCTTATTGCTGTTTCTTAAAGATTATTAATACACTAAGCATTGTGAAAATTATCAAGACAGCCTGGAGAAATATTTTTGTAGAAGCTGTGTTCTCATTTGTTGATGGTTGACATAGTAGACAAAGACGGTTTAAAATATACAATGCATAGAAAATGGAAAAACACTAGTATGTTGGAAAGAAACTTGCCAAAGCTAGCTACTCAACTCAGGGTTGTGTTTATCTGGCCCACACCCAACCCTCGTAATGAGACCCTGCTATATGCATAGTATATGTATGTATGGTGTAAAAGTAAGGTTTCTTAAAACTTTTTCCAAACTTCTTGCAGCTGGCATAAAAAATGTGGAAAAAGCTGCTCACAGATCTTTTAGTAGATGAACTGCCATTTAAGAAAAAAACAAAACAACAATCTTTTTATCTAGTGAGAAAAAATAAACATCCATAAAAATAATGCTTATATTGGTGAGGAATTGAATAACCAGGGCAGACAGCCACACAACCTCAAAATTAGGAAATTAAGAGCAATGAGGGAATTCACTCAGGCAGGGCTTTTTACTCAGGATGGAAAACACAAAGAGTAAGTTATCAAGGAAGGTCATAAAAGGCGATGGCATAAATGAATTTAAGAGACAGCTAGACATTTTTATGGAGAGAAGGGATTGAAGAATTCAGAGCCAGTGACAAATCAGGGAGATGGGGTTGAGATAAAATTAATGAGGACAAGCTTGCTTGTGGCCAGAGGCATTTTACTGTCCAGCAATACCTTATGTCCTCTGTCATCACATCCTAATCTGATGCTGACATCTGAAGGTAACATGAAATCTTTTACACTTCTTAGTATATTAAAGAGAAAAAAGTGCTTTCAGAGTTTTCCCCCAAAGGGAAAAGCATAATGTTGCTTATTCACTTTTCAGCACATGCACATAGTTGCACTGGATGCTGTAAGGATTCAGTCTCAGCAACTACACAGTGGCCTGGCTATAAACTCAGAATATTGTCCCTTGGTTGCTTTAAAATTCTCCGTAGAGGGATTTCAATCATATCTCCCTCAATTTTTAAGCAAAATTGTGTTTATTTTTCTGGAATTCTTTAGATCATGGAGAGCAACTGGAGATTCCCATGGTAGCGTCCTGCTTCTCCGGTGCTGGATTAACTGATCCTCCTGTTGCATCAGCTCTGCTTGTTGATGCATTGCCATATTGTGATGAGCTATGGCAGACTTTGACAAGGTCCCTGGACCACCAGCAGCCAGGCAGTGCATCCAGTGGTGATGATGACTTTTTTAAGACTACAGGGGCTTGGTGCAAAAATCTGACCTTGAATAAAGGGAAGAGCAGCTCACGCTGTTAATTTTATCCAAAACTGGAAGACAGCAGTGTGCCAGTCAGGAAACTGTATGTATCCCACACTGTTTAGGATTTAATGCTCATGAGAGGAAGATTGAAGGAAATGGGCCTTGACGTTTTGGAGAATGTAGATTTACATTAGTTCAGGCTTAAAAGTACAGAGGACAAGTAGAAGGCATGGACAAGGACATCCAGGATAACAGGACATCTTCAGAGACTAACATGAACAGCAGTGCTATTGCCAGCAGGACACGGGGTAGAAGGACTTTTCCAGGCATTAGACAAACCTCAGGAAATTCAGAAACCTTTCTGAGAGCCTGTCGGCCTCCTCTGGCACACCAAGTCCACCTGCCAGCCCAAACCTTTCCCTGGGTCCAGAAGAGCTGTCCAAGACCAAAGAGATCAAGCACCAAATAAAGTGTTTGCTTTCCTCAAAAATTCATGCAGGTCTCTTGTAGCTGTGCTTTGTGGGAAATGTGTGTCGTGTTCCCAGTGTCTTCTCTCAGCTCCTTCCTTACAGGAAGGGCAGGAAAATGAGCCCAGCTCCTCCAGGATGACCATGCTGAGAGGAGCACATAGCAGTAAGGGACAAGTGTCCAAGCTTCTCTCTGCATATGAGAGGCACTGAGTCCAGACTATAGGGCAGCGTCAGGGGTGGTGAGCTTTGCAATACACATATTCTGAAGAAAATATCCAGCTACAAAACATTTCCATCACACTGACAAAAAGCAGTGGTGCTGTCTTATTGGCAGAACCTTTTTCCTTCCTGTTAATAGCTTAATCTTAATCATATAAATTAAATTCACACAAAAGAATGTGTGGTTTTTTTCCTTTTTAATCCTTTTCATGGATTTCTATAAATATATAGCCCTTACACCCCTTTGTAGAGAAGCTTAAGAGGTTTTTATGGTATGGCATTTAAAACAAAGCATGTCCTGGTTTGTGTAGGGTTTACTGTAACCGACTGCTTAATGTCAACTTGCTAATGAAAGCTAAACAGAAATAATGCTAATTTGAAAAAAAACACTTGGCGTGATTAGACTTCCGTTGAACACAACAGCAAGACTAGAACGTATTTTTCTTCCTCTTTAGCTGCTGTAATCTGAATATCAAGATCTTAAATCCATCAGGAACACAGCAGGCAGCCCACCTTTATGAAGAACTTTACCCTTAAAAATAGAATGAAAATGGCTATTATGAGCCATCAGGGGATGGGCAGCCCTGCAGGCTCAGTGTGTTTAGCTAATATGGAACAGGAGGAGGTGGAAGTTCTTGGATTTGTTTTTGTTTTAAACAACCCCTCTGCTTCCCAAGGAGCTGTGTTGATGGAGTCTGAAAGAAAGCTGAGGTCAACTCTTTGTCTTGATGAGTTAGTGGAGAAATATTTAACTGGGGCCTTATGAAAACTACTTAGCTGTAATAATAACATCAAATCGCTGTTAAATGTGTTTCAGGAACTGTCATTAGCAACATAGCTATACAGCCTAATTCTATTTGTTTAAATAAAGATCTCCTGAGCTCACATTATTGTAGTATATATTTGAAAACCTCAGCTGCTGAAAACAGAAAACAGAAAGCAGGGTTTGGATGATATCCAAGCTTTTTCACATCCATTCTTTAGTGTGGGCATGTAGGGACAGAGATAGGGCTTTATGAGCTCTATAAGCAGTAACACCATACGATTCCTTTTTGCCATTCTGTGAGGCAGCTGCAAAATGAAATCACCAGCTCCATCTTATGTTGGGGGTCCTGGCAGGAAATATTTATGATGGCTCAGAAGGAACTGTCCATTCCTCTCTTCTTTCCTGGTGATCAGAGAATCATTCTGCAGTGAAGACAGGAAACTTAAAAAAGTTGTTGCCCAAAGACAGAATGGGGAGTTACCAGCGCAAACGATGCTTAAGACTGAACCCATCAAAAAGAACAGAATAGAAAATAGAGTATTCTCAGTTGGAAGAGACCTACAGCGATCATCTAGTCCAACTGAAGGAAAAAAGAAAAAGAAAAAAAAAAGATTTCAGTTATTTGCACCCTAGTCTTCCTCTAAAGTATCTGGGATCTGAGATCCAAAACTGTACAATGAGGAGACATCCTCAACTATTAGGATCCTCAACCATACAGTTAGGGAGACATCCATTTAAAAGAAGTAAGTGGAAGACATAAAAAGAGGAAAGTCCCTTACATGCTGTCCGCACTGCAGCACAGGTCTCTCACTTGGGACTTTGGAGATGTGCCATCATCCACTTGCATCTCACTTGAAAGTATTGAAGTAAGAGAGGTATCTGTGTGCTTTCTTTTGAAGAACTGAACACTTACTTAAGAACAGCATCCTGGCTAAACGTGGAACAGAACTTTTAGAAGAGAAGTAGTTTTGCCTTCTTTATTAGTAGACTGAGGTTATACTTGTAGCCTTGGGATGGGGCTGAAAGATGTCCTCAGCTAGAGGTGGGATCAAATTTATGTCTCTTTCTCAGCAGTTTTTGGCGAGGATGCAGTCACCATCCCTCTCTCTAATTGTTTTCCACATTTCAGAGGTGATATAAGGTTCATTAGTCCAGAAAAATTGAACATGCAGCCCAAAAAAGCAAGGCCAGCTGCTAAGGAATCATTGTAAAAAGGATGCAGGAGAGAGACTTTATAAAGAAACACAATTAAGACTAGTGTTGACTGACTAATTTTAAAGTGAGTATACAAAAGTATAGTGGAAAACAGAGGTAAAAAACAGGTCAAAAGTGTCTTAAGCACCCACTTCCAGCCAACATTGGCTGGAGTGCCCCTCAGTGCACTCAAAAGCCCTGCAAGAAACACTTTAGACCAATATATGCAAAAAGCACTTTTGTAGAATCACTTAGAGGAGGGGATAAAAATGGTAAATACTGTAGCTATTATTTGGAATAATATACTTGAAGTGGAGAGATGAAAACCCAAAGGGTCTTGAATGAACTGTTAGGATCCAAATGAAATGCTTAGCTAGGAAAATATTTCTTTTCAGCCTGGAAATTGTATTAGCCAGCTATGCCTCTCCTTCTGTGGGTGAAACTGAAAAAGGCCATTCCTAGGACCAGTTAAAAACATCTTGATTTGTGGATTATTGCTTTGAGTAAAATTCTTTAGCTAACCAATACTACATTTCTTTGTCCAGTTTCCAAATTCCTCCACTCTGCACTCAGAATAAGAACATATTGTAGATGACTGATGGTAGCTCTGTTCAGAGCAGGATTGACCTATATGAACAGTTGTCTGAGCTGGGAAGGAGACATTGCCCAAAAACTGCCAGAGCAGGACATGGTCAAGATCTGCTTTCAGTCAAACCGGTCCTGAAGTCAAAGATATTACTGTGGCTTTATCTGAAAGCAGAATTTGATCTAAAATCTTCATTACATGCAAATTTCACCAGGATATTGCATAGTTAAGGTCTCTGAACACATTTAAAATAATCCTCTTTTGCTTTATGTAATGAATAGAATAGATGGAATTGCTTTCCCAGACTTTCTAAGGAAATTGAAGTGATATGTTAAAGATTTAACAGCTTTTATTTCTCTTTTCAGATCTTAACCCAATATCAAATATTAAAGTACTAATATATTTAAGGAAACCAGAAGTTGCTGTTATAATTAATTTCCTTTCTGAGAAAAAGTATTGCCAACTTCTTTTAGAAAGAATGTGAGTAATCCTTTAAAAGAAAACCAGAGCAAATGTGTGTGCATGTATGAAAGCCTTTTTCTTCTTTTCCCTAAATCTCAACTATAAAGGTACATTGCTTTTGTTGTATATAAAGGCAAAGACACATAATCTGAAATGAGCTCATCATGTCACATCAGTAACACAAAAGTGAAAAATGCATTTAAAATATAAAAAATTCAAATCCTGCAAGACATGTGGCCTCTAACTCTGGTGGTAAACAGGCAGTGAAGTAAAAACTGAGCAACCCTGAGCCCACTGAAATTTCTACCAGATCTCCACCTTCCTAAATAGGCATGTAATTTCAGCACAGGTAACTAAGGGTTATAAAATGAGCTTAAACTGAGCAATGGGTAGGGAAATATAGAGAAAGGGAGAGAAACCTGGCACCAAAATATCCAAACAACTATTTCATTTTTCTTTCAAATGCACTGTTAAAGTTACAGGCTTGTATTAATCACCTGGAAGAGCATGCAATGGCTCCATGAAGCAGTGCTAGTGATAGTCCAGGTGTACATCTTCATTACCCTTGCAGACATGCCAAATGGTTTCTGTTTTCTTTCTAGCTGGAGACAAAAGAAAATGAACCTTGCCAAGTATCTAAAATAGATTTTTTTGGTTCTAACTTTAATATTGTGAACAGCCACTTGTTTATCTTTTAAGTTTATTTACGGATTACTCGATAAAAAACTAATCATGAATTTAAAATTTCTGGTAGCTGATGATAATAGAAAGAACTGTACAAATACATTGGTTACCTCAGAAACTCTCATGTAAAACCTGTGAACAAGGAAGGAAGAGGAAAAGCAAAATTTCAGAGGTGGGCAATAAAAATATATTTAAATAACTATTTTTCCATACTGTTCTTATCATCAGAAGGGTTGTCATGTGAAAACAGGCAGATACCTCTGGAAAAATAGACACCACATTTGACACATGGCTTACCATCCCACTGGAGAAAGTGAGGTGAGCTCTGTGTGTCTGTTCAGGCTCCTTGGGACAATGCATCCCTTTCTGAAATATAGGTTGGAGAAATCCCTTGTGTGGTGTCAACAGCACAGATGCAGTGTGTGAGGTCCTGGGTGAAGATCATGGCTTGGGGTGGGCTGATGGCCCCACTTCTGCACCCACGTGGTCTCACTTTCCTCAGCAGAGGCAAACACCCAACAGGATGGAGAGGGAACACGTTGGTTTCACTGCTTTTGAATAAGTAATTGTCAGTTCAGTGGATCCACACTTGCCATCAGCCACAAGAAGGTATTGCTTTGGGGGGGGTTGCTTAGTTTTGATGGGTTGGGGTGTTGTTTATTTTTAATTTTTTGCAGTATAACTTTTAGGAGTAAAAACCAAATCCCAAAGAACAGGACCATCCTTTATGTGGGCAATATATGAGAGGTTTTTAATAATAATAATAATAATAATAATAATAATAATAATAATAATAATAATATCTAGTTTGTTTGTTCATTCAAAAAGTCAATGGAGATGTCTGGTGTTTGTGCAACTAGATGAGCGTGCCAAAAATACAGTAATAATAAAAAAAACCCCTGAACAAGAACTTCCTCAGGACCACAGCTGGAAGCAAAATGATGTCTGACATAAAAGTTACTAACCATGTCACCTGTTTTCATTTACCCTTTGGTGTGCTGCAAAATAAGTATGTGATGAGTTAAACCCGTCTAGTAAAAACAATGTATCTGGAATATATCGGCTCACTTATTTTTTTCTTCTCTCTTGTTCAACTTCATCAAAGATTCATTTAAAATACTAATGTTCTTCAGTCTATTATCTGAAGTTAAAAGAAGCATATGGTGCTTTGTGACAAAAGATAATTAGATTTCTTGTCTGCCTTCAGTATTATAGTTTGTTAATGCACTTTAATGGAGGTTACAAACAGAATAGGCAGAATAAATGATAGAAGAGATTAAGAGGTTTAAAATGATGAGTTTTGATTTTCTGGGTTTGTTTCCTGGAATATCACAACTGTCCTATGGTCTGTCTACTGCAGCATCCTTTGCTCCTTTAGGCATTTCTTGATGTTTCAGAAGTACAATAATCCTGTGGGTGATGGAGAGACCTGGTCATAACAGTATTTTCCTCCTAAGCACTGCAGTTAACTGTTATGGCCTGAAGCACAAGGGCTCATAGCTCTTTCATTATGTCCTTATTTGATGTTCTGTCAATGTTTACTCCATCCATACCAATGGTTAGTCATTCATCTGAATCCTTCTAAACTCCCTCCCTGTATAATATCTGACAGCAATGAATTCAACAAATTGCATATGCATGGTCTAAAAAACAGTCCTTTCATTAGTCTAATTTTATTTTGGTTTTTTTTTTCATGCTCAAAGTGATGCCAACCCTGTAACTAAATAATAAGTTAAAGTCTTAAGAATCTTATCTATTGATATGCAACTTCACACAAACATTGTCTAGACACTTTGATGTATCCTTTTTAACTCTTAGAAGGAGGCCTTGAGAAAGAAAGGTTTGAGGCACGACATGAAACCACTGCTGTACATCTGCTAGGCTCACTTCTGTCTGCATTTGGAATGAAAAAAAATGCATGTGAGGAAATAAAATGCTCCATAAATTTACTATACCTAAATCATCATGACTTTTTCTTAGACATTACAGATGTTTCAAAAAAGGAAAAGTAAAAGTAAATGGATATGTTGGGTTTTGGCTTTTAGCAAAACATCTGATTTGGTACAATATGGAAAATTATTAGTTCAGGTAGAGAAGATGGTGATGAAGTCATCAGTTTAGCACATGTAGAAATATATAGTATTCAGCTTCATGCTGTATATGAGCCGCTCTGTAGGGCATTACAAAAGAGCAACCGCAGCCTTTTTCCAATGAAGATAATGAAATATTTAGATTACTGAATAAGTATGTGAAGTGCATTGCTGCATACATTGCATGTTGTCCATCTTCAGATAATCTCCAGAATCCAGACTAGAATAGGTACAGAGAAGGGGTAAAGGATCAGCAGGTGAGGAGAGCTTGTTTACAAAATCGGATTTGTTTCTGCTAAAACACTGAATGGGGGAGATATGATTGCCCTTGATAATTTCATTTGCTGAGGTGAGTAGTGGTATAGCCTTTTCAAATAATCCAAACTCAAGAATACATGGGTCACAGTAGCGAGGTTTGCATCCAAGAGGAACAGCTTTCATTTCCTGCTAAAATGACAGTGAAAAATAACATTCCTCTGTGTCACATGTATTGCCAAGGTGCAGGAGTCAAATAAATTTCAGTCCTCTCTAAAGGAAGGGAAAATATAGTCCTGCCTATATAAAGTCTTCCCTTAATGCAGCATGTCCCCAGCGTAAATTGATTTAATCATTCAAATAGTATTGTATCATTTCCCTTATTTCTTGTCTAATTTCATTTTGTGCTAAGGGTTTTGCATGTAATCATTATTTTTGCATTAGGCTTACTTTTCAAAGACAGTTTGTTTCATTTCTTAAAATAAATTTGTAAGATAAAGCATTAGACCTCTGGCCTCCTTGGCTAACAGGACATGGGCAAAGTAATTTTTTATACTTATGTGGTAATTTAGAATATTAAAAAGACATTGGCTATAAAGTTTTATGTATCATCTTATTTTTATGCAGACCCACAGCTGATATATTTATATTGCAGCATACTCTGGGTTATTTGATATTATTATTCTCCTATACCGTAATATGAAAGATACATATGACTCTTTTTTTACTCAGTAAGGTTACATAAATGCTTCCTACAGGGTCTTTGATTTTTTAGTCATTAATGAATCCCAAGGTCTAGTTATGAGGCAGTATAAGTAAACAGCCACTCATAAATGATAGAACTGCAGGATTTCATTGCTTCCTTGGAGAATACAGCATAATTTCAAGGCTGCCTGTGACCCATCTTGTCCATCAAGTTTAGTCATTTCAGATGGAAAACAAGATTGGTCAAAAAAACTTCAGAAATTGGTAAAGTGAGAAGCAAACTGAGAAGCAACTAATAATAACATTGCAATTAAGCTTTCAAGTAGTACAAGCATCTACAGAAGAAGTTGCTGCATTCAGTGAGTCTTGAGCTACGCATGTAAGATAAGCTCTCCAGAACAGATGTAGGGATACATATATTCAGTATTTCTATTCTCCTATACAATAGTATTAATAATACATAGGATTTTCACTTCCCATGTTTACACAAATACTTGCTTTGAGTTCTTCGACTGCTAGTCACTACTGATTCCCCAAGTTTTAAGTCCTTTGCAGACAGACACATTGACCCTCCAGCAGAAAGGGAGAAATGAGCACAAGGGAAGTGACTGTCCCATCTCTTGCAGAGCAAAGCCCTCAAATTTCCCCTCAAAAGACAAAGAAGAAACCAGAAGTTGGCAGGAAAAAAAACCCAGGGCTTAAAATGGTTATTGTTGAAACCTGGCAACAAGGATCTTTTAAAACTCGATTAAAAAAAAGGAGAAAAGAAAAGTAACCATCTCTTGCCAGCTCAGCAGCATGGAGGCCAGGTTTGTTTAAGCTGAGGAATGGGCATGTTTGCCTTCAACTCTATTGAAACAGGTGACAGATATTGTGCCAGAAATAATTTACTGACACAATTATTGTTTCTTCGAGTCAATGTTTGACCTAGACCTAGGGCTAAGTGTGTTTACTCTCCTAACATAATCTCAAGCCATTTTTTTCCCCCAAAGGTGAGGAAGTTTACAGTGAGAAAAAGAATTAAGGTGCACAGGCACACAGAAAGTTTACAAGTTGGTAGCAATCCAAAGCTAAAAATATTTGAAACATTGTACAAGCACATACACATACCTACTTGAGAGTCAGAACCTGTTTGCACAGCCAAAAAGTTGTGTCCTAGCAGTCTAGACTAGAAAAATCCTTCCCTCTGCTTCAGCTCCTTTCCAGCTGAGAGGCTGCATATAAATGTACCACGACTGTAAAAACAGAACAGGGTCTTTGACAAAAATTAGCATTAAGAAAATAGATACTGAATATTTTTTTTTTTAAATATCTTTTGAAATTGTGGAAAGAAGAAATGTAGATCTATAGGAAAGCACAGGTTGATTTCAGGATTTGACCAGATAGTAAATTCACCTTTCCTATGAAAAAGCCTTTTATGTAAGGTCTCTAACTTTTTTTCAAATTATTTCTGTATTTGCAGGAGAAGCTACTAAATATCCCAGTCTTTTTACTAGTTTAACATCTTCTTTCTCACTGTCTGTTCCTTTCGTTTGCTAATTCTCCCTTCTTTTCCTATGTACTTATTAAACCTCTGACCTCCTTTCATCCACCCTTCTAGAAAAAGTGTAGTTAGAAAATTATATGGAATCCTTTAAATTTGAGTAACAGTTATGACTGATACATACTCTCTAGGGGAAAGGACAGTATAGTTCTTGACACATTTTCTAATTAACTGAGTAATGCTAAATCTTCTTGACATCTTGCGTGATTTCACTTTGTATTAATAATTTTGTATATAATTTGTTGCTCTGTTTCTGTTAGTTTACTTCTTATTAAACTATTTGAAGATTTTCATCTCAATACCCTGGTTCTCCTTTGTACTAATACCATTACTCTCTCTTCCCTATTTCCCCCTCTCCTTTGGTGGCTCTTTTCCCTCTCTTGTATTTCAAAAAGGATGACTGAAGTATCCTCTTAGAAGACACTTTATGCTGAAAATAAATATTCATTAGACACCTCTGTGATGTCAAAGATGAACTATAGTATATTTTGCTGTAATTGGTTTTGGCCTCTGTAAATAAGCTTTCTTCCTATAATAGAAGTAGTAGCTTCAGTTCAGTTAGATCAAAATTTACTCCAACAATTTCCCCATTTCTGCTTGTTTCTTTCAAACAGTGCTCTTGAGAGAATTACAGGAGTCTGCTGCATAACTGGAGTGGATGCAGATTATATGTACCTCTCTGGATACTCAGAAGTGTGCTGGAATAGTCAGACCTTTGGTCAGAAACACATTTACATTATGAATCAGCCTTCTGACAATTGCTCCATTAGTAGATATTTAAAAAAAAAAGAATAAAGATTCCCATTGGACCCACTCATTTATATTCCTCTAAACAAGTGAGGCAAAAATGTGCAGTGCTTTTGCAGTCAGAAAATATTTGTTTTGTGCTCTGGTCAAATTGTTAAATTCTCATCCATGCAAGAATTATTCTACAACGAAAACGTGTGCACCCTCACTGAAATTGTTGCAGTGAACTACACAAAAACACATTTAAAACTTTAGAGTTTACTTTCAAGGTAGTAAGGAAAACCTGAGACCATAATATCTAAAAGAGTAATTAAAACTTAGTGAGGAGCACTATGACTGACAGATTTTCTGACAAGATGCAATGAAAGGTGCAATGAAACTTTCTGCTGTAGCTGTTTATCACATATAGGTAGGAAACAACGTTCTTGGGAGAAAGCACTGTACCAAGCCCAAAACAGGAATAAACTCCATAGGAGCTAAGAACAATAATTAACTAAATAACCACTTTGCAAGGGAAATATGAACTGTTTCAACCTGGTTCTCTCAAATACAAATGCAGGCTAACATGAAAAATATGTGACTTAATGCAATTACTTGAAGCGTATATAGAACAGACAGACAACTCCATGCAATAGTTGAGGTCATTGATGATGAGTGGAGGAGAATAACAGAAAAAATATGAAAGTGTTTAGAAATCTATATAATCCTTTATAAGACCTTCTAGCAAGAGATATCTGGCACCAAGGATTCATAATCACTTACAAAACACTTCTTGTCCTATCTGAATTGATCAGTCATAGTGATGGGATGGTTTGTTGTGACTCGTTTTCCAAAAACAGCCTTATTGGGCACAATGATATTGCTCTGTGTGCAGGACTGGACTCTGCTGTGTTGCAGATGGATCAAGAGCCTGGGTAAAATTTAATGAGTATATGAAACAAATCTGTGAAACTTTTTGAAAGTGTGGCTGTCAAGGGCAGCCAGCTGATCTTGCAGTGGGAAGATCCAAATAGCAAAACTCAACTTGTCTCAGAAGAGCAATTATGATTCATTGATATCAGCATTTAAAAGAAGCTCAGTCATAAATCCTAGCTGTAGTCAATGGTAGTGAGCCTAGATTTAAAGCTTGACTTCTCGGTTGTCAGGGTGAATAGTCTGAGGGCCTGAGTTCATGACAGCAACCTCAACTGGACCATCCTGATGTGATTGAGAACTGAACACATGTTTAAGACATGCATATATTGCGGTGTTTTCCACAAGGTAAGGACAGTAAGTATTTTAGGGGTTCAAACTGAAGATTTGTGAATACAAGAGCTGTGGGACAGAGGAACTTTCAATAGGAGATGTAATCTTACACTTGTGAGATCTGCCAGATTCAGAGGTAAGGCAAAAAGTTGCAGAGAGGATGTTTTTGAGACCTGGATGGAACGGGGACTTTTTTTTCTGTTAAAATGTCTGATGTTAAACAGGAAACAAAAGATTCAGATTACAATGAGGCATATTGTGTCTGCGCCAAAATGGGATCAAAGGAAGCAGTATATTATCTTGGAAAGCTTTAGGTCTGGCAGTTGAATAAAGTGGATATTCTTCAAATCATTTCTTGGAAAAAAAAATTAAAAATGCAGAATTTGAGCTTTGTCTCATATGTGACCCAGGAATGTAGGTCTTTTACTTTTTATTCTAGATTAAATCCTGTTACATGGCTGCCTTTTGAAGGATTTAATTGCTCCAAGGATTCATGTGTATACAGCATTTTTCACTTCTTAAAATCAGCCCAAGTCTTAGTTTAGCAGTGTTACCCTTTGATGGGAATATTTCATAGCCTGTGTAAAGTGGGTTAGGACTTTGCTCATTCCCTTGTCAACTTGTATGAAACCTGGCCAAAATAAATGTCCTGTCTTATTGGCAGGGACCCCTAAAAAAATCTTAGTCTTATTGAGTGGTTTGCAAACGAAGGGCTTTTTCAGCTCCAGCAATGTCTTTATTCCAAAGACTGGAATATTTTGGAGCAAAATGTCGAGATCATGACAACAGTTATTGACTGCTGCTGCCTATATTATGGCTATTTTGCAGATAAATAATAGCTCCAAAGCTTTGCTTTGCAAATAAGAAGATAAATGTTGTCTTCTGCATTGGAGGACAGTTAAGAGAATAGAGCCAGAAATGTGTTCATAATTTCCATGAAAAATAAGCCGAAGATTTCTGAAGGCTCACAGAGGTAATAATAAGAAAACAGGGCAAAAGAAAAAGTGTCTTCAGTTATCAAGTTCTTAATTTTCAGAGTGCCACATGTTTCCCAAAGTGCTTGGTTTTACTTCAGTGAGGGATTTTTTGTTTTTACTATGGACTTCAGAGGAGCTAAGATCACACTGCAAAAGTTGACTATGTAGTGGAAAACAGAAAAGCAGGAATTGACATGGATTTCTCCTACTATGACTAAATATTTTTAAGTGAAAAATATTTTTTTTTTTCCTTAGGTTTACTCTAGGTATTTCTGCAAATTTATTACTTCTCTGTTCTGCTTTGGTTAACAAGTGATTCCACTTGCAGATCGGTCCAAGATGCATGAAATAAATGTGAGCATCCAATTTTCTAAATTAACATTTTGAAAACATTCCATACTTCTTCTCAGTAAAGTTTGAATCCATTATTTATTTTATTTGCTAAGACAAAGGTAATTTGTTATTTACTGTGAATTTATTTTCTGTTGAGCAGATTCAGATAGCTCCATCTTAAACTGTCATTGAAATAAGAATTCAGTCATTACAATTTCTGTATTCCGAATATAATCATCCATGAAGCAAATGAAGAACAAACAATATTGGAGAGATACAGTGAATTCTTTCTCTGGAAATCAAACTCTACCTAAAAGGTCCATTTTTTTCCCACAAAAAAAAAAAGATGTATTTGCACTTCCACAGAAGTAACTGCATGATTAATAGAAACATATTTTGATATTGTTATTTTGATACTGTCAGGGTGCAATGACAGAGCTTTTATAATATTTACAAGTCAGTGACTGTACAGACCAACACTTCCTGTTGATTAATTGTATTAGACAATGATGTGAGCAAAGGTGAGAAAGCTGCTGCCAAGAAAAACACAAGATAGCAATGAGAAATACAAAAATAATAAATACCTAAGGATGCACTGATGCACCTAACATCATGTAGATGCCAATATGTTTAGTATCACTGATGCCAGTTTCAATGAGAAAACATCAGAGAGGATAATGTGACTTTATGTATAACAATTTGTGTAGGTGATAAAATCAAAATATTGTGTTGGTTTACAGACACTGAAACCAAAATCTCTCTCTGTAAAAATAATACAAAGATCATAAAGAAAATATAAAATTTGGCTAGATTTAAATTTTCAAAGGATATGTCCTTCAAATCTAAAATAAAATACACAGTAAGAGATTTCTTTGAATAGAAATTTTTAATCTTCTAATTGACTCCAATTAGGTCCAAAAACCTCTCAAAGTCAAGTTCATTGGAGAGCAGGGCCTGAAATTTTCAGTGTGGCTAGTGGGCTCCTGCAAATAGGGAAACTAAATATTTTGCTATTGTGCATTGTCAATATGCTTAAAGGTTTTTAGACATCTTAGACCAAATTCTGTCTTCAGATAAATGTGTACTAAATCCAATTTTTACTCTTAAGATTTATTTTAGTGCTACTAAACATGTAATGTCATCTGGTGCTTTATTTGTTTATTTTACTTACATAAGCACTTACACTTACCCACATATATTCACAGCTGACTTAGCAGCGATGGTTCAGGGAATCTGTTTATGCAGAATCTATGAATACTGGGTAGAGGTTTAAAATTGTTCCTTAATTGGATGCATTGATATATACTGGGTCCTGTGCAGTCTGTCATTGGCACCATTTCCTCTAGAAGTAATAGAAAGTAGTTAAAGCTTGATGACCATTCAGGCACATGGACCATCATCAGACCTGAAACATAGCCACTGTTTTGGGACAAAATCACAGTGGAACACTTAACTTACCTGCTGAGGGTGGGCTGGGAGTCATTTTAAATGCACCTTGAAATTATAAAAGGGAAGATCCCTGTGCTAGGCATTTAAAAAAAGCTTTAGATGAGGGGAAAAAAAAAAAAAAAAAGGATATTTTAATAATAGCTCCTGTTCATGAGACCAGTAAGAGAAAAGGAAACTTACAGGTCAGGTGAGATAGCAGATCCTTGCTTAGCAGAAGAGAAACAAGAGAGGCAGGACTGTTAGGGTCAAGGTCTATGTGTAAAAGTAATGGAGTAAAGAAAAGAAATGCCTACAGGGTTTTATTATTAAATCCAGATCTATGTCTTCGTTACACCAGCCAAAGCAAAGAGTGACTAATAAACATCTGAAACCAGATGTCTGCTTCTTTTGCAGTGCTGTGTGTCCATCTGCAGCCATTCATTTTAGAGGAGGTCCTTACTTTGAAAAAATCTGGTTTAAACATTCATCTTAAAGAGAGATATCAACGCAAAGAGGTTTCCCAGACTTGGGTCCTAGGTGCTTTTATAGGGAGCCCTGCAACAGCCATTCTGCATCCTGGTTTCCCCAGAAGGGAGGCCAACTGTAAGTCTCCAGCAAGGAAATCTGGTTCAGAGCAAAGGGGAGCTGCTCACCCACCTCATTTTGATATACAGAAGCTTGAAAACATTCATATGTGATGGGGTGAGACCCAAATGCTGTCTACGTAGCTGAGTCCTAGTGGTGTAGTTTGAGACCCAAATAGTGAGAAGGATTTATTCTAGGCAAGACAAGAGGGGGAATGGTCTCACAAGCCTCCTGCTAATGCTTTTTCCATTATTGTTATTATCACCATTGTTGGTATTATTAAACAGAGCTTTAAACCACATAGAATCTCATAACAATAAATGACACTTTTGGTATATTACCTGTTTAATACTACAGTAATTGCTTGTGATTACATATAACTAATAAAAAGACTTCTTTCCAACATGATCTTTTTAATTAAGTATTTTATATCTTCCAGTAAAAGTAAAATATGTTCTGAGCTGGTGTTATATTAGCTTGGGACACCAGCCCTGATGGTGTATTTTTTCCTACTTTTCTCAAAAGTTACCTTTTCATTTTCTTCCTCACAAGAACTAAAGGCTACTGATGTCACTTTCTTCGAATAATTGTACTGACTCCCTTTTACTTTAGATGTAATAATTCAGATTTTGATGCTTTGCATGTTCCCCTTCCTGTTCCTTCTAAGGGCATTCCTAAAGGAACTTAGGATTCAACCAAGTGACTTCCACCAATTTCATGAGCAATAGCATCAGCTTGCTTTTTCTTCCAAATTCTTCAGGAAATGAGCTTGAAATCTTGAAGAATTTTGAAAAATCCAGTCTTTCTTCACCTCTGAATTACATTCTACAATTGCTAACATTCATATTCAATATTAAATGGATTAACAGACACCAGGGCTCTGACCGGATTGTTGGCTTGTTTAGAGGTTAAGGACATAGGCAGAAAGTCCAAAGTTTCTGCCCAACCTCCATAGCTCTCTGATACATGTGAGCTCTTACAGGAATTGTCATAATTTGCTTATCAAAACCCTGAGTTTCTTATTTCCATTCTGTTCACCCCAAATCAGATCTTGAGGTTCTGATCTTTATCAAATATTAATAACTACTTGAATAAGGTTTTATTTAATGACCTTCCTAACATTTATGAGGGGGATTTTCAAGAGCAGTGGTTCCCATTTTTGTTTCATTTCAGTGTTGTCAGTTTTTATTCCCTCACACTGTGTTTGCACCCACAGTTTATGTTTTTTAGGGCCTAAACAACCAAAAACTTTCTGCTACTGCCTGTTTGGAGCCTCCTGTTTCCTAGCATAGCCCACCCTAATCCAGAGATGTGATCCTGCCTACAGTAAAACCAGCCATAAGCAACATAACTCAAGCAGTGGATCTAAGACCCTAAGTATTAATTCCTTGTACGTATTAGTGTGTCCCAGAGCTGGGATAGGGAATTATGATTTCTTTTTCTTTAAGGAAAAGGGTTGAGGATGGCATCCTACCAAGAACCAGCCATACACTGAAAATGCTCAAGAAGATGTCAGCAGCAGGAGATGCTGCCCAGCTATCTCATTAGAGTACCTGATCTAATCAATCACTGGAATTCATCCGTAGCTTGGGTGCTTGATCAAAATTTACAGATGTTCAATGGTTGCAAATGAACTGCAGGTTGAGTTTCAGCCCATTTCTTATATTTATTTTGATTGTGCTGATTTTTCCAAGCTAAGATGAAAGAAATGAGCAAATCTTTCCCCATCTGTAACAGTAGGAAGAAAACACTTCAAGTACACACATATATTCTGAAAACTGCTTTTTTCACAGTTCTTAGGCCACAGCTTTCAGTTCCCCAAATGATTCATTTCAAAGTTATGTTGACATGGAAAACTAAGCTGATATTGTTTGCAGAAGGGAAAAAACCAATCTTAATAGAAATGCTCGATTTTTTTCAGGGTCACTTTATACACATTTACAGTAGGGTTTCAGTCTCATGCTGGCCAACAGAGACTCCTTCAGGGAGATATTTAGGATATTTGTGGATAATTAGAGAGAAAGAAGGCAAAATATGTAATAGAAATGCTCTTGCAATTAGAGTATTTATTATTTTTAGCTGTAGGTTGGTAGTAAATATGGTTTTTCTGGAATTGCTCCTGGCAAACAAACTAACTATAGAAATGCAAAGTTGTGGAATTTCCATTTCATTTCTTGCCTCATTAATTTCATTAACTTACAAATAGATGAATACATAAAATTAAAAAGTAATTTCCTTTTAATATTTTTAAATTACTCTCTCCAAGTATTCAAACCTTTTTAATCTGTTCTTTTAAGGTCTCCATCTAATTGCTTTTACAGAGGCATAACTGATCTTTTGTGAATCAGATATTAGTGTGATTGATTATGAGAAAGTTGATCAGAGGGTGACATTCACAAGATAAATGCAATTGTTTCTAAAATATTTGCCTGCAGTCTGTGGAATTTCACTAACTTGGCAGCGTGTATGAAATGATGTGTGGGTGGGGTGTGTGAAAGTGTGGATTTATGTGGGGAAATCAAATCTAGCCATGGAGGAAAGGCTGTTTCTTCTTTTTTTCTTATACAAGGACAGATTGCATGGGAATTATAGTGTTTCCCATTTAATAGGAGTAGCCTTCATTTTGATGTTTTTCACAACAGTGACAAATGGCAGCTAAAAAGAAAGGGGGAGAATGTAATCAATCTTTATACCTTTAAAAATAGTTGAAAACTAAGATGAAACTAAACCATTTCAGAAAAAAAAATAGTTTGAAAGAAACTATTATCTGGAAGATAAGGAAAGTGCAGAAGATGATTTGGGGCTAAGTGCTGGGTCTTGGAGGAGGCAAAAACTGCTGTTCTGTTTTTCTTGCCTGTTTGGAACTCCAGTTTCCATGGACACAGCACTGTAATACATATGTCCAGAAAGGATAATATTCCCCCAAAAGGCCACAGAGTGAGTCTGAGAGCAGAAAACTTGTAAGGGAGAAATTAGGAAGAAAAATTGAACTCTCTTCCAAGAATTCCCAGGTATCAATGACTGTTACATAGCAACAGTGCCGAAGGCTGCAGGTGTAGTTCAGACTAGAAATCATCTAGCTATTTAACATTTATTTAATGTTAATATTTTAATTATGCATTGGCATAATGTTAACATTTATTAATATTACTGCAAAAAGAATAAAAATAAAATTTCATCTGGTGATATTTTAGTGAGATTTCATAGATATTAAAATAAGCTACAAAAACACATAATGCAAAATCTTCTCCTGTGTCCTCAGGTGTCCATTCTAAAACCTCATATTATAAAGGAAAGATGAAAACAGGAAGTCTTAAACATTTTGCTGAACTCAATAAAATTAACTCCTAGGAGGATTAGATCAGACTCTGCTAGGTACACTTTTGGTGATGGAAGACTTGGAAGGGAAAACTCAGCACTTCTCAAATTATGTGAGATGAGAAATGAACAGGTCAGAGTTGGAAAATGGTCACTTATTTATTCCGCTATTCAAATGACCCTCATACAGTTGTGGCCCTCAGCTGGATTTGCAGACTTTATGTTAAGGCACTCTTTATCAGGCTTGTTTTTGTGCCTGTAGAAAATGTCAACCAACAGTTTTCTCAGTGACACAGCTGAGGGTAGAAATTCTGTTATTGCAACACATTATTACTGAAAAAAAGACATGTACAGATTATGACACCTCTAGAGTTTTACAAAACTTACCATTCTTCCTTTTTAAATCAGGTATTAATTTGGCCTGGGTTCAATGTGTGCTTTAAACTAATGCACCATAATGAAAAGGCATGGCAAGATTGCTTAGGAATAAGTTTTTCAGACTTAGCTGAACTGCACTGTTTTCATAATTTTAATGAAGACATTTAGGAGGATATTTTTCATGTAATATCTGGCAGTAGTTCAATGTGATTCCCATCAAAATAGCCTGGTCTGAAATGTAAAGCCCTGGTGCTTGAAAACTTTAATTTTCAAGTAACAAATTACTTTTTCTTAAGTGAAATCTAAAAAACCCAAGAATATTATTTATATATTTTGTATTTCTTATATCAGAATTTAATGTCATTCTTTAAACACATGGTAGAAGAGGATAGCACAAGTTTATTTTTAATTTATACTGCAGGCATAAAAGACAAGTTGGAACGGAAGTTTTTGAATAACTGCACAAAAAAGATATGATAGTTGAAATATACATTGATTTTAAGGAACTGGTTTTCATAATACAGTAAATACTTGTTTCCTTTGGATTTTTCACAGCCAAGGTTTTCTGCACATCCAGACAATTACTGATGATGTATACCTCATTTTTCAAAATAATCTCATAATACAAGTTTTAGTCATTTCCTAAGAACCTTTTATGAGGGTATCTTGATATACCTGTCTAACTGGTTAAGCTTCTGACATCTTAATTTACTGCTCCACCTCTTTGGTCCACTTTTCACTCTACACTTTTTCTGTGCTCTTGTACAGACTATTGAAAAGAAGATAAAAGCTACAGTGGTTGATCTTCTTGCGGGGTTTCTTCTACTGGTCCTTTCCCTGGCAGACCTTTCGTAAGTTGATTCCCTGAAAACACTATTTTGTACCTGCCAGTCCCTGAAGAGAGGGACATTACTGGCAGGTAATGGTGGTCCAAATTTCAAGGGACCATCACTTTGAAATAGTGATTTCCACTCTTCTTCCACCTTCAAAAATCTGGCTTGCTCCCTGATCCACCACTTTGACATAAGAAAGACAGCAAGCAACATGCACTTGGAGTGCACAAGGTGATGCTGGGAGCCAGAAAAACATCTGCAAGCAAGATAAAAAATCAGTTTGCTGGGAACATCTTTGTCAACACTGAGACTCTCAAGATAAAGCTATCCTTCAGTGAGGGTCAGGGATAAAAAGTAGTAAAATGCCAGCAAAACTGGGATATACTGTCAAAGCATCTAACAAGTTCAGCAAATATTAGAATTGCCTCCCCAGTGAAGTTTAATTAAAAAGTCTATTGTTTCCATTATTGCTTAATGATTCCTCCAAACATGCAGTAAAAGTTTATTTTAGAGGTTAATTATTCCTGGATATTTTAAAGGGATATGAGTGTATTTTCCTCTGTCTCATTTGGCAACTGAACCATTAAGAAGAATGAGGCAAATAGTGGTGTAAGAATTGGTAAAAACAATTTAAGTCACAGAAGAAAGCATACCGTGTCAGATGTCGTGGTGCTTTTGCATGAAAACCAGTCTACTAGCAAATTAAATTAACTTTCTGTGCTGGAAGAAACTTGTCAATGACTTTTCCACTTTTGCTCCTGAATTCTAACTGAGACTCAGCGTGAGGAAATGGTGCAGTTGTTTTTGCAAGCAAATGAGAAAATGCATCCATCAGGACACAGTACTCGCTGCGCTGCCCAAAAATCTTGATTCTGCTCCCTTATACTTGTGTATGCTAATTACCATGCTGGGTTTTGTCATCTATCCAATAAGCCATACATCAAAACTCAAGATTCAACATTAAAACCTTATGCTAATGGAAAAAAAGAGGTATAAATGAATAATTTTTCATCACAGTGAATGGTGGAATAGATTATTGCATGTGGGGAACACATATTATTTAACATTAGGAAAAGAGCTTAAGAAGTACCTACATCACCTCAATTTTCTACCAACTGCATGTCTTCCAGAATTACATTAATCAGTATATTAACATCTCACAGGTCAGGTTTATTCTTTCTCAGTCCTCTCCTAAACAATTTAGTCACAACAATTATAAGTGGCATAAAAGGCAGGATTTCCAAAAACACTGAAGTGAAAGTCAGTAGGACTTCTGCTTTCCAGTCGTGTAGACCTAGATATTTACCTATAATTAGGCATCTTATTTGCTTCTTAAGAAATGTGCCATGATGTGTGCCACCCAAACTGGTGCAGGTTATAGGCATTACCCAGCTTATGTGAGTCTAGGACATACTGAAAATCTCTCTGAGATAACAATACTTCAGTAATAATTTTACTAAGACACAGTCATGGCAGTACAGAAAATGTACCAATCCCAGTCACTTGAAAAGACGTCATTATAACCTGCTCCACAACTAAAGATGTTCTGAATGTTGCAGACAGTGTAAACACTGAATGAGTAGAAGAGAAAGAGCCAGAAAAAGCACCCTATTTTAACTTCCTGGGATTTCCTGTAAAGAAAGTGGGTACTGGTGCAGGTTTTTTACATGTATGCTCAGTGGCATGTCTGAAAAGGGTTAATATTTCTCAGGCTAGTATTTTTGGTAGACAATCTCTCATTGTCATCTCTACTCTAGTCTAAGTGCCAATGGGGTTTGAATGTGTTGGCAAGTGTGTGCTCAAATGTGAGGTGCAACTGATGTACTGGCTGGGTGATCCTGCAGTATATATTATTTTTATATCATCAATGTTTATTTGATTTACATCTACCACTCCCCTATCTATTAACTTCTCAGATCATCTTCTGGAGAGCGCATCAATATCACTTCTTATTTTTGTTTATTGTTATTATCACTTTCTGCATAGTATTGTTACTATGAGCAGTGTTCATTTTCCCACTCAACTTTTATCTCCCTCATTTCCTGTGATAATGTGGCCATATTTATCATTAAAAATAGGTTACTTGAGCGCAAAAGAAATGTGTTAACTCTATTTTTCTGTCATTTTAAAAGGCCATGCTTCATGTTTCATTGAAATTTTTACCAGGTACTCTTAGGTATTGCTGCTTATTTATCTTTTCCTTCTAAGTACACAGAGAGAGAACAGAGAAACTCTTTTAAAGCCTTGGGCTCTAACTAACTTCAATCCTTTAACCTTTTTTATTCTTGCAGTTTTTGAATGGGTTTGAACCAATGACCTGGTGGTGAAAGATCATTTTCCATCAGGAACATCTGTCTTTCTGATATTGCCTTTATGGCTTTGCTCTACGTGGCATTTTCTTTTGCTCGGGCCCGCCTGTGTATGTGTGAAGGTTAACTGTAGGAATCACTCACTGGCTTCTTTCCTCTTGTTAGTGTGAACTACCAGTATCCAGCAATGATTTTTGACACAGTGGTGTCTTCATTCATTCATTTACTGGCATCAAGGAAATTGATCTCCTCGGGAGAAGACGATGGCATCTGACCTGCTAAAAAAGCAGAGGTTTAATGTTCTGGGATGGGAATCAGAGCAGAGAGCCAGGGAGCTGCACACAATTTGGCGCAGCCTTCGCAATGACCTGTCAAAACCAATCATGTCTTTCCTAAACGAGTAATATTGGCAGTATTGATAACTGAGTGAAAATGATTCCTGGGTGAAAAATAGAAGCAACTCTTACTGAAAGTGTAGTCCACAGAAGCTGAAGGAAAATGGCTTCTCATTTTTTCTGCTTTTCTGTCATAAGTGGTTCTCTTCTGGGGACTCTAGGTATCATAAAAGAACCGGAAAAGAGGAGGCCTCCTGAGGAAACACTAAAGCAATATAATTTTATTTTTTTTAAGTCTTCCCCAGTGGAGGAAGATACAGACTGATGCTTTTGTAGTAAAAATGCATTATACCAAGCATCTTGCTGAAAAAAAGCCCATTAAGCTCTATTTTAAATTAATTCTACAAGAAGGTTTTTCAAGGAATGGATTTATTTTTTTCCAGTTAAATCTTGAATTACTAGAAGCAGTAGAACTAGTAACAAAAGAAACACTCTTGTAGGTGAGCCTGAAAATCCCAATAATTTAGTTTATTCAGGCACTCATATTTGGTTTATTATTTATAATCTAACAATCTTCGTGCCTAGTCAAAAACCTTTAATTTTCTCTCTACTGTATATCTCCATGAAAATGAACAGCTCAGAAGACTTGGAAGCTACAGATACAATAGAGGACAATTAGTCTTCAGCAGTGCCTTTTTAAAAGCTCAATGTGCCTTTTAAAATATTTTTAAGGTTTCACTTGAAAAGGAAATTATGCCAATGGGCATTAATCATTTTGAGGGTTTCATATTGCCTCACAGGTATTTATAGTATTAACGAGATCAACAATGTTGTTAGGAACTAGTGTGTGTATCAAAAAGCTCATCAGGCCTGAGAATAGCAGAGAACAGAAATTGTTTCCATGTAAGGACATTACAGCATTTGAGGTTGTCTTCTACAGAAAATCTTATGGGTATCATGACATTCACATATGTCTAGTAAGATGTGTTATTTCACAAAGCATGGTATTGGTCAGAAAAAAGAGGAAGGTGAGACGTGCATGAGTTTCTTTACATTGTAAATTGTACAACAGCAGTTTCTCTCCTTCCATCCACAGTTTTCTTGTGTTTGTGCTTTGCTTAACCAAACTGGGCAGTGACAGAGATTTTAAAAGTTCCTTGTGTTTTTATGATTTTGGTGTTTTGGTAAGTTCTAGGGATAAAATAAACCAATGATTTCTGCCTTATTTGCTTTATTATTTTTTTTTTTTTCTGAATAGGCAATTTCATTCCCAAGTGTTTATAAGGATAAACTATGTAAACCTTAAAAAAAAGAGATATATGACAGAAAGAGAGTGATAAAATAAAACACTCTAAAGAATAATCATTTAAAGGTACCCATACTTTTTGCTGTAGGGTTATATGCTCTGTGTCTGATGTTGAAATGATTGGTTGTGATCATTGTTGGCAAATGGTTGAATATGGGCTTATTTATATCGTTAGACATCTCCTGTGTAATGCCATTGCTGTTGAGGATGATATAAATGTAGACTGTTTCAGAACCTGCAGGCCCAGCAAATGGAGCCCAGCTACAAATAACTGATTTTCACCTACATAATTTCCTATTTTATCTTGTTGCCAGAACCCTGATGCCAAAGCTCTTTGGTACGTAAGCCTTCTGTGAGACATCCTTGTCATGTTACCTAATCAGGCCCTAAATATAATTATTCACAGTCAAAACTCAAGCAAGTGGTTGTATTACAGACTTTAAGAAATCAACAAGAGGAGTGCTTTCTGCATACATTTTCAGTATGTTATGTCATCATTCACTTAAAATATTTAAAGTTTTCCAGAAATAGCTTACTCGAAAAAAGAGCAAGCACTGAAAAAGTTATGAAATTGGGATACAGTGTGTGTGTAAAAGAGAAGAAAGTGAGTAAGAAAGAAAAAGAAAGAAATGGAGAAATAGAGAAAGAACAAAAGAGAGGAAAGAAAAAGCAAAGAAAGAAACTTATATACAGTATTTGATAGCTGTAATTGCTGGGCTCTGTATAAAGCCTTCATTTTTTGATTAGAGACTTTAAGATAGTTACTACTAAAAACAGTATTTAAAATTCCTTCTTTTTCTCCTTTTTCTTTGAATTCTTCATTACATAAAACATGTAATCCAGCACTCTTGAAATGTTTTGTTCTCTTCATTAAATTGCTCCATTTTTATTTTAATGCCCTTGTAGTCTAGATATTCTCTAAAAATGCCTGCCTATCTGCTAAGAACAAATGTTCTTTCAGAGCCTGTTTCCAGTTTCCTTTTTTAATTCCTTTTCTAAGTAAAAGTGTAGTTTTGTTTCCTTGCTTGTTTCTTTTAAATACCTGCCTGCTTTTGTTTCTTAAAGAGATTTCTTACATCAGTACAGTGCCAATAGTCAGGTCCATACTCACTTTACGTGTCCAAATCTGGCTGAATACAAGGGCAACACATGATTACTAGATATGATAGATGCAAAATTAAGTAATCATGATTTTTCATTAATTTTTATGCCCTTGCCTAAAGGTCTAAAAATGATCATTTACAAATGAGCATTTATATTTTGAAAAACCAGTTTCCTTAATCAGTATAATACATAGGTACAAGTTCCTGTGTCAATTTATCAAGCGTCGCCCACCTTTGGGCTTATGTTCTGTAGGACAGCAGAGGAAAGAAAGACAGAGGAGCAGCTCAAACCACTGAAACTTGTGTCTTTCTGCTCCTTTCTGTTCCCCAACATGTGTTGAGCAAATGGCTATTCAGTTAGACAAGTTCTTTTGATATAGGCTTATAGGTCTTCACTTAAAGAAACATTTTTATTGAGGGAGAAAAGCCTCATGATGGTACTTGTTTTTACTGTGAGTTTCAACACTGCAAGAGCTATGGGCACTGTCTAACCAGTGCTAATGTGCAGAGGCAGTATCAGGCTGATATACTGAGCACCATTACTTACTGTGGACTTTTTAAGAAGTTAGAAATTGAAGGCTGAAATCTCAAGACAGTCCTCTCAGTGGTCCAAGGACTCAGATTTAAAGTTATCCATAAATTTTGCTTATGTTTATCCAATAAGAACTTAGTCAGTGAACGCTGTGAAGAATCATTTACTTAAACATAAATGGGAATTAATTAGTCTATCAAATGAAAGTAAAGGAAATACTGAGCCAGGGATGTACTCATAGTCACAGTAACACATCATCTCTCTGCTTGATGTGCCTAAAACTTCTTTTAAGGGCAGCTGCCAAATAATCTTTTTTCTTTTGTTTATTAGCCAATTTATACAAACATCTCACCTGAAATGGGAAGACTTCCAGCCTTTTCTACATTACCTATGACAGCTATTTTAGTGGTTGATTTCTTATTGGAAAATATTCCTCTGAAAAATGCATTTTGCGGTTTATTGATTGATGATCATTTTTACTGGAGCTTTTTTGTAAAGATTCAGTATCGGGTGCATTTCTAACCTCCCAGCCCCGAGTTCAGTACATCAACTGGCACACTGATCAGTTTGCCAGTCCTGCACTAAAAGAAATTAATGGACTATCCTACTTCATTTCATGGCCTCCAGTTGATGGAGTAAAGAAACTGCTATAAACTCTGGGGTTCGGTGGGACTGCTGGGATGAGAAGGTGTACAGCATTTGGCCCACTTTTTGCATCATCATTGGCCAAGCAAAGTTAAAATTATCACAGCAGCCTGTCTTGAGTGAAGCAGAAAGACTGGTGCAGACCTCCTGACTACTAAATTGACCCATTCTCTCTTTTATTTTTTCCTTAATTTAATTATGTGCTATACCGAAATAAATGGGACTACTCATAGTGTAAGAAGAAGGACTGGTTAATCTGGCCAATATAGGATATTAAAATTATATGTATTCCACAGTTTATGATCAAATATGATGCTCTTCCTGAAATAAGCACTATCTGGCTGTACTGATAACGACTAATGGGTCAACTGGGTAACAGAGCACTGTAAATTCAGATGATGACTACATGGGAATGCTGTAGAATTTTTTTGCTTTTGTGTTATTTTAATAGAGAGAAGAGTCAGGCAAATAAGGGAAAATTTCCTCTAAGGTAGACCAATAAAATCTCATTTAATTGTATCTTATAAATCTCATGCTAGTTAATGTTTTCTTAAAGCTTAGAATCACATTCTAGAAACACTTAGAATCACATTCTTTAAAAATGGATTTCCCTGAATAGGAAAAATGGCATTCTTCACATATTTCAAAATCTTGAAAATGACAATTGAAGCTGAAAAAGCAGGTGGAAAACACAAACAAAAGGAAAATATTTTGCTGCTGAAGCCTAGTTCATGAATTCAGAACACGAAGGTCAGCACTGCTGTTATATAGTCCCTATACCTTGACGAGGCTCCTCAGGATCCTCATAGCCATAAGGAACAGGAGGACAGGGTGGAAACAAGTATTCTCTGAATAACAGCTATATTTTTAGAGATACTGGGTGCTCACAAGGTACTTAGTTACAAGCCTAAGGATAGACATAAATACTTTTCTCTGCCCTTTCAGATGAAGCAAATGCAGCAGATCGGAGAATTTTGCACTGCAGAAAGAGAGAGTGATTCAGCATTATGACTTATTTATAGTCCACACCTCGTAAAAAAGAAAAATGGAGGGAAGGGGTGAAATCACAGCCTGAGTGAGGTCAACGGAATAACATCCTTAGAGCAGGACTCCATGCCAAAATTCAGCAGCAGACAGATTTCCAAGATTTCCTGAGTTCTTGATCATCAACAGCTTTTGTTAATTCAGTAGAAATTACAGGTGGGTGCTAGATATTTTGAAACTCCCTTGGTACACTCAGTACTTTGAAACTGCCTTGGCATGTTTTCCTTCCTGTTCTATTTCTGTCTGGTTTTTATTTCTCTATTGATTTTAATGGACTTCAATTAAGGTCTCTTGTCTCTGAATCTTTAGAGCTTTATTTATACAGAGCACAAGCTGCTAGATCACTAGTCTCATCATCCCCTGTCCCCCTGCCCCAACTCCTTAAAGCACTATTTTTTTACACTAGTCTATTATTTTAATTGGGCTAAATTTAGAAACCTTTAGATACCTTTCGAACCATCTGCAGTTTCACTGCTGTTTAATGACTTTGTCTTTATGGATATATTGCGATAATTGACAATTACATCTTACTGTGTGCCATCCAACTCCGATGTTTTAAAATTGGTTAAATCTGTATTTTAGTCACAAAATAAATTCACAAACCATTCCATCATTAACTACAGCAAATGGTAAGAGAGTTTTAGAGCGGGAGAACATTATTCCCTATTCATAAATTCAAATCACTTCCTCATCCTCATATTTCATGGTTATGGGAATGGAACTTGAAATTTAAGTTTAGCAGCTCTGACTATTGAAGTGTGAACTGCTGGCTCCTCCCCTCATCTTTCCAACCACTGTAAATCTTCTGTACCCACTGCCAATGGGACACAATATCACAAACAAAACTATGCAAACCCACTGCACAATTTCCTTCTTGGGGTATGATAAATCAAGAGCAATTGCAATCAGTGTCAGTAACCAAAAATCTTCAGAAGTGGACATTTTAATTCAGATTTATGCTCTTACTAATTGGTCAGACTTTCAATGTCATTCTGATAAGTTATGTACATTTCGGGGCTGGAATTGCCCTTCAAGGCTCTGAGAGTAGCACTCAGGGAGGAGAATTCAGTGAAGCAGAGTCTGGCTATAGTCTGAGTTTAACTTACCTTGTACATATACACATCAGTCTCGTAATAGGAAAAAGTCATATGCAGGCAATCCATAATCCATTCTTCCAAAAACTTTAACCCATGTACCATATTTCAGTTTCCAGAAAGCTACTCTGTCCTGGGAACTGCCTTGAAAAATGGAGAATAAAATGAAAGAACAAGTTCTCAACTATCTGACAATTTCTCTCGAAGGACCACTCTTTAACAGAACAAAGAACAATATTGTGTTTTTCCAGAAAAAATTCTGCTTTGCCTTCTCTCAGAAAAAAAAATAACTTTGAGACTGCCATTAACAAAATTGCCTGGTGACTCCTGCTACAACATGATTAATTAGTGGTGCTTTTCACAAAAATGACAGTGAGAACCCTGATTTCTATAACCAAATTCCTGCTTAGTAGTTAAAACCTACTCTTTGACATGCATATCCAGTTAAAACTGGATAACCTGTTCTTCATTATACCCTAAATGACTGAAGTGGTTTGACATACACAGAAAATTCCTCTTCTTCTATCACAGAAGTGAATTTCCTTTCACTAAGCTTACGGTGTAGGGAAACACCCCAAATAAGTTTTAGCTGCGTGTTACTCAGTTTGGAAACCCAATTTTGAAGTGCAGTGTCGACCTGTGATTAACCTTCAGCTTCATTAATCTGTCCCTATCTAGTGGCTGGGAAAAACTTTAACCTGAGACTCAGGTATGCTATAAAAGAACTTAAAGAAAAAAGATTTCTAGTCTAAGGCAATATCCCCTATTTCTTACCCTGTCCCATTCAGTGCTGGCACTGCTGGAGAGAGGGTAAGGAGCAAGACTGCCTTCAGCCCAGATTTTATATTCTTAATTATGATCATTCATCCTTTACTCCACGTTGAGCAAAACACGCCTTGCCAAAGTGAGCTCCCCACCAGAAAAGCAAGGGATGCCATTGGACCTGATCCATCAGTGCAGGTCAGGCACCAGCACCAGCTCATGCACCTTTCAGAGAGGTTGTTTGCTTTTTGGAACTTCACTGTAGAGGCTCACTTTGGCAACAGGGGAAGCTTTTCAAGACAGCCTGCCTCAACAGCACCTCTTCCCTCCCACCAAGGCCAAGGTAGCTTTAAACAACGCAGCCTTTTAGCAGCATAACGTATTTCCAGGAACAATACCCCACATCTTTATTCATGATGTGAATGATGATCCAAGTAGTAATAATGAAACACGGTCATAAAGGTTTTCCATTGTGAACTAGTATTAATCTAATTTCCTACAGGTTGTTTATCTAAGTCAGAAAAAAGCAAGTGGTTCAAAATACTTTGGCAAGTCTCTGATGAAAAGAAGCCTGGGAAGTGCTAAGGATTGCTGGAGAACACTATATTGCATTCTCTCAACTCTGCTGAGAAGACTAAGCTGGTTCTGGCAGGGCTTTGCTAGAATTTATCCAGTGCAAATAGGCTTCTTATTTTTGTGAATGTTAAGAATAATCAATATTTAAAAAAAAAAAAATCCAACAATGAGCATTCAGGACTTTCATCCATGAATAATGACAATTTTACCATACTGCAAATTTTGCATAAATATTGCAAATTCTATGGGGCTTTTTAAAATTAAATACTAAAATGTAGCATTAATGTAGGTGCTTCGCAACTTAGTATGTCCAACAAAGTTCTGTGCTTATTTTTAACCACAAGCCATTCCCAACATACAAAAAGGCATGGCTTACCCACTCTTCCATTAACATACTTTTAGGCTGTCAGCAGAGCAGGTTTTTTCTGCAACTCTGTTTCCATTTGAATGCAATTTCCCTGCCTTGCCAATGTGCAACACAAGTGCTGCTGGGCACAGGTTATCTTTAAAGATTTGTACACTTTCAAAGACCGGGGAGCCCAGCATTTGACTGGTGCCACTTCCGTATAGGTAGACTTGAGTCTTTCCAAGAGAAAGGCAAGCCCGTCCACCTCTCATTTCTATTCCTAGCAATTTTTTGGCTATCTTCCCCACCAAGATTGCTCACCTTCCTGGGATGTGATGCAACGCTAATTAAGTTATTTTAAGGTTTTTAATGGCAGTGATAGAGCAGACACCTGCCTGGGCTTGCCTCCCTGACCCTGAACATACGCCAATGGGTTCTGGGCTCATTCGGCTCCCCCGGCTCCTGGCTATAGCCCAGGCAGATGTGGTTTTGATGCCTCCGTTGCATTTCTCTTCCCGTGAGCCACTCCCCAAGGACAGGCTAAAGGGAAGAATGCTTTGCTGTCCTGAAAGCAGGACTTTTGCTTTGTGTTTGGTGCAGCCTGAGCTGGTGCTGGCACTGGCAGGTCTGCAGGGCTGTGCTGGAAAGGCAGGGTGGTACAGCCACGTCTACACCGTGCCTGCCTGGGCACAGGATTCCTGAGCAAAGTCTTTTTTTCCATTCTTGACAGTTTCTAGAAGTTAAAAGCAAGGGTGATGCCCTCCTGTGAGCTGTGCCATGCTTTGCTGTACCAGCATAGATGAGGCTGGACAGTCTCTGGGAACTGGACCTTCCATTTGAGAAGCAATTCCCTAAATCACAGCATGGGAATGTCTTACATGATGTGTAAAATGGCTTGAATGAATTAGCATATCTGACAGGCAAGGAATTTAACTAGCATTCAACCTCGTACTTAATGAATAGTCCATATGTCCAGAGAAGCAGGTAATTTATAGTCTAACATTTTCTTTTGATCTGTCATTTGCTCTTTCTCTTTAGAATTAAATCACTTCAAAATGCACAAGGGAAGAAGGCAAAGGGAAGAAGTCTTTTTATGTTTAATTAGAATGTACTAAATGGTAATAAAGTAATGTGAATACAGTGGAGACCTCTTAAATCCATAACAGTAAATCTATTGCTGCAACAGGTCCATCCTTTATCTGGTGTTCATTTAAGAAGGTTTCACCTGAAGTGTAACAGTGGCATGAACTGATGCTAATAGAGTAATATATTTAAAGAACTCAATAAAGCATCTGTTGTAGATTGCGATATGCCTTGTAATTTTATTGACATAGTTTTGTTTTGTCCTGAGACATATAAAATGCTTGGTTAAATGGTTTGATTATACAGTACTTTTAAAAAATATACACTCAGCTGATTTCTTGTACTGTGCAGCTTGTCAGTGATTAACCAAGATGATTTTTAAAATACAAATAATTGGATAGGCTTTTAAAAATTAGGATTTCACTCACTTGGGAAGGAATTCTAATGTGTGTGGCAGAAGCAGTAATTTGAAAATTATATTCCTTTGTATGTAAGTGTTAAGGTACTAGGCAAAACATGAAAGGATGTTTTAAAACTATGTATGTACAACAGGAAAGAGATAATTTCTGAAACACAAATGCAACCAAAAATTTATGATTTTTTTCTTTATTTGTTAAGGAAAATACACAAGAGTTTAGACATATTTCCATGAAGCTCCTTTTTTTTTTTTTTCCCCTCTCTATATATAGATGGCTTGCTTCTACTTGAGTAAAAGTGGATTTTGGATATGACTGTAAGCTTCTTTCACCTGAAAGCAATTATCACCACACTGTGTATGCAATAGCCTATTCAGTCAATCCTCTCTGGTCCTGAGAAGCTGAAAAAGGTCCTGGTGACATTAGGCATTACCTGTATCATTTACTCTTTTGGCTGAGGGGACACGTGCAGTGTTTGGACACGGTACAGATTAATGTGGGAAGACCACTTTATTTCCAGGTTAGCAGGAGGCTTGTTTTTGGAAGTACTACTAATTTGTGTTATATACGATGGCTGCTTCGTTTGAAAGGAGGCTATTTTCCTAAAACAACTATCTTCTCTGCTTCTTTTCTGAACACTTGATCTTGGGCCAGGGACTCCGGCAGCTCTCCTCTGCCCAGACTCGACACTGCATAACGTTGTGGGTTTTGTCAACCATTCCTGTTCCCTGTTTCTCTCACTTTTAGAGCAGGTATGTTTTGCTCTTGTCAGAGGGAGAATTTATGACTTCATGTTTCAGCATGCTTTGTGAAAAAGAAAGTAAAGGATTTCTTGGAGGGATTATTGGTCCTTGAGGACAGGGCTTTGAGGTGCTTATAGGATGCATGTGTGGACATATTGTGGAGCTCTTCTATACAGTGTCTTGATTTATTTGTTGTTGATGCACTTTGTTCTTTTATTTTTAACTGAAATATTTTAAGAGATGTTGTTACTTTTGCTTTGGTAGAAACAAGCATGATTGCACACATCATAAGGTTTTGTACCACCAGCTTTTTGCTTTAATCTTAAATGACAGCTACATCTGTTGGAAGTTTGTTCCTATCTCCTGTTTTTTTTTTAAACTTGTCAGGTTGAAGTAGCCCCTTTAATGACAATCTTGGTAGTTGCAGGCAGTTTTTGAGATGCTCTTCCCAGGCTCTAGGCTGCCCAACACCGGTTTTCCTCTCTGGTAGAAGTTCCAGGTGACTCCAGAGCTTTTATACCAGCAACCTCTAGGGTAAAAAGCAGAAACAGCCACTTATTTAACTCACCCTAGTTGTTCTTCTGGATTCTGCAGGCTGGGTTTTGTATCTTGTCACACTGGGCTTAAACTCAGTGGACACACATACAAATTTACGTGGTGGATTATGGCCAAAGGCTATCACAAGTTATAGCAGCAGTTTCAGTCAATGTTGTTTGATTTTCCTTATTCTGGAGCCAGGTTTTGTTTCACTGTTTTAATTTGATGTCAGATTTTAATTGATTCTTCACTCATGGTCACAGGATCATGGGCCATGATACCACAGACGTTATAGGCATAGTAGTTAAAGGTCACCGATATGATTAATTCTGTACATAATATTTTTGTAAGGATGTGCCATTGTTATCAAGGTTAGAAAGCATAAAAAGGTGCTTGAATTTTTTTTGCTTTGAAGTCCTTGAGCATTACAGTGATGGGTAAAAGATCCCATAGAAAATAGAAAAAAAACATTTGGAAAGTGTGTTCTCCTTGAAAAAACAGACAAAAGGTGCTGGGTGCTAGCTGAGCCTTCTCTGACAAGGCAATGCCAAAGGTACATGGGATACAAATCAACCTTGTGCAGATTTTTTCAAAGATGTTGCTAGTCATATTTTACTTAAAGTACTCATTTCTTAAACGTGAAATTTTTTTACAAATATCCATATTCATATATATATGTCTGTATCGATATCAATTTTGATATCTATTTATGTCTACCAATGTAGATATTGATATAGATGTATTTTATATATATGTATGTATACATATGTAGTATATAATAGTATAATAATAATATATTTTATAATAAAAAGGAATATGTACCAAACATTATTTTGTTTGCAATCTTTCTTTACAAAATATTTTATGAACTAAAAGAAGTAAAGAAATGCTATACTAGAAATATTAGAATACAATGTTAGAAATAAGCCATAGTTGTAGACTACTGTTAAATAACGTTAGATTAGTGTGCTGATCTTCAAGTTAATATAATTTTTCTCTTCAGGTGAAAAAGCAACTTAAACATATCTGCATCCACCTACTCCCTTCCCAGAGCACATGGCTACGTACACCATGGGAAGAATTATAGCAGTTCCTATTCTGGATTCTGGGAAAGGGGTTGGATTTGTGGCTGAAAACACATGAAAGGCAATTGATTTTGCTTCTGTTCCTTGACATGTCCCAAGACTCCCGTTTTCATGTCACTTCAGCTCCTGATATCTAATCTGTACAGTGCAAAATGCATTGTTTCTAATCCAGCTGAGAGCAGCTGAAAGAGCGTTGGCAGTAGTGCTTCTCCCAGCTCCTCCTCCAGCTTTTCTCCCTCCTGTTTTTTTTTGGTTTTTTTTGTTTTTTTTTTTGTTTCCTGTTCAGGCCATTTCAAGCTTCTCTGCTCTTTCAAGGAGTTCAGCATGCAAATATATTAGAAATGAAATCTGCTTTCACAGTCATATTATGTTGGCTTCCTAACTACTTTACAAAGCAGAAAAAGGCTCTCCTACCTGTGTGTGGCCATTAAATTATGCAACATTCAAGCCACAAGAACTTAAACAACATTTTCTGCTGAGTTTTATTTTGGCAAGGTGTCCCAGCTGTAGTGCAAAAGCAATGTCTTTGTGTGTGGCATGCTTGAGTGCAGGTGGAATCAGGAAGTGTAACACCAAGAGATGTACCATAAACAAGGTAAAAGGCTGGAAGTAACAGATTTGATCACAGTAGTTTGGGGGAGGGGGGGTATGTCAGTTTATCTCTATTTATAGAGTTTAAATCAGTCTTGTCTTTAAGCATAGGCAGCTGCTGAACACAGCAGACAGTCAGGGTCAGCAAAACATTCTCTATTGGGATCCTGTACATGCAGATGTACCCAAGTGTTGCCTCTACCTCGGTGTCTATTCTCTTCTACACTAGGGAGGAGGCGAGCGCAGAGCAAAGCTGGCCTTGCATGACCACCGCACAATACTGGAGCCCACTCTTGAATGCTGAGCTGGGGAAGCAAGGAAGAAGTGACAGCTTCTGATTTTCCAAGCCATTGCATGGATACCAACTGACCAGACCATCAGGACAAGATGAAATCCAAAGCAGGAGGGATGGCAGGTTTTTACTTGTTCCTGGTGAAGTGAGAGCCCTGCTGGATATGGTCAGAGAGAAGACATAGGAAAATGTCAAGATTACTTTTTTAAATGAACAAAAAAATTGAATTACAATTAATTTATCAAAGGTGATATACACAGAGGTGCATATGCTTAGTTAAGTACATTTTTTTAAAAAAATCTAGTTTTTTGGCTATGTACTTAACAGCACTATGCCATTTAATCAAATCACTATGGCAGTGAACTTGGAAGTGCCAACAGGGGATCCTTGAATAAAAGAGAAACAACAATAGCCTGACTATTCACAAGATGTTTTGGACAATCAGATGACCAGATGGAGGAGAGAGAGGCAAACACTTCACTGCTGGCAGGCACCCAAAGCTTCTTGAACCTCATGTACTATTCCCTAATAAATATGTCATTTCAATACCAGCCATGGTAATGTAGTGATAACAGCAGGAGAATAACTCTCCTAATAATTGTGTGAGACATCCAGATATATTCCCCTGTCTCCCTGACTAATGTTTCCAACACGACTTGTTAGCTTCTGCAATGATCAAGCAGCTATTAAAGATAAAACTGTGTTAACCTTTTCAAAAATTAGAAGAGCACGACTGTAACTGGAACTGCAATGGCTTCCCGGAGACTAGAGCAAAAGGGTGAAAGATCATCCTGCTGAGACATTAGTAATGGATGTATTATTTATTTAGTATGTCTGAAATTCATATGAAGGATGTGGCCCCATCCAAATGCCTCCTCCTCACTGTGTGATTGCTCTAACCAAGGTAGGTAGGTAATCAGAAAGATCCGGATCAGTTTTTATGAGAGAGGTAAATTATCTCTCTGTTTAGTTTCCCTCCCTGACACAGAGTCTAGCAGACTGATCATAGAAAAAAACCTCTTGAAACTCTGAAATCAACCACATTTTTCTCAATTTTGAGTTTAAATTGGAACCCAAATCATCTTAATTCTAAGGAACGTGTGAGAAACAATCCACCCATCACAGTTCACATTTCTACTTTCAGCCACAGATCCATGAATTAGACACTAACATAATACTTAATATAGCTAGACCCTCAACAATGAGGTGCAGGATATTCAGAAGTTGGCTTGTCTGATGTCAAAGGTAAGTAAAAAAATCATCCTTGAGATGCATAAGCTATAATAAAAGACAGGTCTTTGTTTACTGATAAGTATAATCCATAGACTACAAGTGACAAACAGGCAATAAATCCCAGCTAGAAATAAGAATGACTGACAGTCCAAAAAACCACTAACTTAGTTTACAATGAAAACCTTTTTGGATTTGTTTTCTTAAATAAAGTTTTTACTGAAGTTATCAGAGATGCTGGTAGAATAAAGCTCATAATAAAAATAGATAATAGCAGCATGTAAATTGCAGGAATGCAATATACAATCCCAGGCACATGGAATATTTATAAATTCTGACTTCTATGAAATTAACCTCTCAGTCACATTTCTGAGATTTTAATATCTGCAAGTAATTCATTGTCTTCCCGCAAGGACTGGTAAAAAGATCATCTAAAAAATTGTGCCCAAATTAGCTGTTTCCCTCTCTTAGGTCAGGTTAGAAAACATAGACACTCACCCCTTTTGGAAACTGGGTCTGCTGCCTGCTTTTGTAGAACAAAATGGAAAAAGTGAACTCCATAAGGAAATACATGAAGGGTTAAGCTGCCCTGTGTGAAAATGTTTTATAATGTAAGAGCTGCTGTTCTCTCAACAGAGCTAAAATACAGCTCATAAAAATTCAAGCCAGGGAAGAGTGGGGTAGGCAATGATGAAAAGTGCCTGATTTAGAGATAAAAGAGAGATTTCTCCCTGAACTTGGATGTTGGTGGTAATATCCATTAACAGAAATGTGCCCCAAATGGGCAGTTGAGCAATTGTTGACCTCCTCACCCCTATGCCTATCAGCAAATAACGATCAACCCCAGAAGTCATAGAAAATTTAGGCAGTCCCCAGGAAGGAGTGGACCTCATGGAGGTTCCCCCAGTGACCACACAGCAAAGAATAAACAGTACAAGTAATTTCTCATAATTTCTCAGGTTAATCTTTTTATATATTAAGAAACTTAAAGACAGAACAAGCCCAAACAAAAGCATTTTGAGCTCTAGGCAAGAGTATAGTTTTCTTATAGCATCTCTTCTTACTTACCTGCTCTTCCCATGTCTAGTCATGAGACAAATAAATGTGCATCTGGCATGTTACACACCCTTCTCCTGTTGCACCTCATGCAAGACTTCAAAACTGCAGGACAAAGTAGGTTTCTCTCACATCAGCGTGAGCAAGACAGCCAGGGATATTATATTTTACATAGCCTGTATGATACTGGAGTATTATAGTTCCATCTGCCCAATAAAATATTTGCTTATGAAAAGAAATGGAAGAAAAATAATCTCCTATTTTTCCTTATGGAGAAGTATTAACATGGTATTAACAAGTTAATGTTTATTCTGAACTACACTAATACAGAATGATGCTGTTTGCCCAAAGGAGGACACATACTGGGTGATTCTCTTCCTTCACTCAAGTCGTGTAGCTGAGAGGGATGATCACATAGGGATGCATGAAAGCTCAGGAACACCCAGTCCATGCTCTAGGAGATTTAATATCAGAAAGAGATAGAAAGGTAAAGTTTTCTGGAAAAGGAACCTAAATCTAATAATAAAGAACACTAGACAGCTAAAAGAAGTATCAGAGCATCTTTTCTCAGTAGGGCATCTGATTCCACCTCTAATGTGAGCAGAGCTGTGAGAAGTTGGTGCAGTACCTGGGAAGCTCTGACCTCATTCCCAGCACTGTGCTTCAGCTGAGGGGTGAAATATTGCAGGCATAAAATTTCTATTGAACTGGGACAAAAATGGAGTACTGTAATATTAGTATGTAAATTATTAGAGAATAAGAGGGCAATACTAAAGCTATCAACTAGAAAATTACTCCAGTACTGTAGCATATCATTTTGTTTTCAAACATAAACTTTGTGAAGTCAGAGATATTAAGAAAAAATATTCTATAAATCCCTCTGGTAATAAGCAGTGGAATTAAAATCCGGGCAAAATTAAATTCAAGAAGATTAATGGTCCTTTCTACATTTTGATGACAACTATAAACATAATGTAATTTTGTGAATTTACAGCTTTAAAATGCAAGCTGATACCCCACAGTGGTGCAATTTAAGTCACAAAGCAAATAAGTACTTTTTATTCTAATGTCCCCACAGATAAATTTCACAATAGTAATGAAATGGCTTTGAACTTCTTAACTACCATTAAAAATAATACAGAAACAAGTAAGTAATTTATAATTGAAGACTTGTCTTATTTAAAATATATGTAGCAGCATATTGATAATAGTTGCATATTGTCAAGGTAGATGTCCCAGATGCCTTAAATACAAAGTCTGGAGGATTCTCCTCCAAAAAGATTTTATGAAGTTCTGTGGCTTATACTGCATATTTCTTTTCCTCAGTCCTCTGAGATATAAGCACTTTAGCAGTAATAATCTTGTTAAGCCTTTTGAAAAAATCATTAAATAACCTACAAGGACTCTGAGTTCACTGGAGGGTGCAAGAAAATGGGAATCCTGGTGGACCAGTTGGAGACAATATGATGTCCTGGAGTAAACAGGGGGACACTGGAGGGCTCCTTCACAGAAATAAGGAATATCTTGCATTATCTGGTTTGTATACTGCACACACCCCAACAACAACAGAAACACATGCATAAACACAATTTAAAAAAGGGGGGGGGGGGGATTGCAAATGGGGTGAGCGGAAAGACCAGAGCATATAACCAGAAGACAATTTTAAGAGAAGGTGCAATGTGAAGGAGGTGCTCAGATACTTTATGGAACTTCAACTGGAAGTCAAGTGGCAAGGGACAACTCATGCTGTTTTCCTCAGTGCCGTGCCTGTCGCCACAGTACCAAGGTTTTTCACAGTAAGATTAAGTTGTACCCTTGTTGAGTGAAAACAGGAGGTCTGTGCAAGTAACAAAAAAGATGTCCCTACCTGTTTTCACTCTTTGGAATTGTGCTAAATTTGCCCTGGCTGAAATTTTCTCTTTGGATTTCCTCTATAAAGCATGTGGGAAAATGGACGCCTTATCTCCACTGTGTCTCTAATTCTTTTTAAAATTCTAATTATGCTTTAAAAGGAACTTTAATGATCAGAACTCCCCATTTCCGAAGGCAGAATTCTTCTGCTATTATTAGATAAAATGCAAACAAAAAAGATCATCTAACTTTTTTCCATATGTATTCAGCCTACCTGCAGAATGTAATGCTAAAAGGACATTTTAAATCTATTTTCCTCACAGGTATTTTTTCAGAAATCAGTTCTTGCAAATCACAAATGTGCATAATAATACACTCAGATGAATAAGCAGTCAAAACAATTAGGAATGAACAATGTCATGTCGTTGCCATAGAAGTGACATAGTCACGCTGCAGACTAACAGGTTTCAGAAAACTCTTTAGGGGATTTCACAATTTAAGGTCCTGTTTCCACTGAAATTACAGCAAAACCTCCATTAACTTTGCAGAAACAGGTCTGGCCCTATGCCAGCTGCAGAGTGGGTATGACAAGGAGAAGGGAGGAGACCAGGACAGCATGAGCTACCAAGGGCAGGGAGGAGAAAAAGCCTTGGCTGCCGCCACTTTCTTTCAATTAAATCCATAGAGTCTTGCTAGCAAAAGTGGGATTTTGCTGCATCTTGCAAAGACAGATAATGGATTGGCAAAGGAGAGCCTTTGAGTGGTGGCTCCAACATCCCCAGCTCCCTGGGGCTTGCCTCAAGGACAGGGATCAGCCATGGGGTGATGTAGAAGACACTGGCCCAACCCAAGAGCACTGGGTGTTAGCACTGCTGGGGCTTGCTCATGCCTGTGTTGGTTTCCCCTTGCTTTGGCAATTGCCTCACAGACAGCCTTGGCTAGTTTTTGTCCCGTGCTCATTCACTGTTACTCTGGTTTCCAAACTAATGGATGTATTGCTAGTCCTATCAAGAAGAAACATATGCAGTATCCATCACTGACCCCCCTACAAAAATATTTTTAAATGCAGAATTATAACAGCCATTAAAATTTAATATTAAGTAACCTGTGGGAATTTTAATGTATTCTACTTGAAAAGAATATGTAAGGTAATAATAAAAAGGTGAAAAGAAATGTAATAGCTGGTTCTTCTGAAAGCACGTAGCAATTTTAACTTGTATGTTATATATGAACCCATAAAATTTATATGGAAGAAATTAAATGTATAAAATGATTTATAGGTGGATTAAAAAGGCTTGCAATTTTTTTAGTTTCATACATCTTCATGAAAACAGTTATACATTTCTGTAACTTAAATTGCTTATCCAAGTTCTACAGAAACAACATAAACAGAGTGAGCAATTATCTGTAATAAACTTTTTCTTTAATATTGTGGCATTCACCCTTTTGTAAAACTATATATTGTAATTTATTTTGTGCTGTATTAGAAAATCAGATTTTATTTGCTAGGCTCACATATTTTTTCAATTGTGCAGGAACTGTCATCTTCCTTGTAGGGTGATCCAGTCATTAAGTGTTAATCAAATAATAATGCAATATAATCTGTACTTCTGGAAATTAATTTTGATACATATATATATAAAATTATGTTGTTTCCCTCATACACCACAGAATTCTCAAAACTCTAGAAAAATCCCTTTGTAAGTGTGCTTCTTGGAGTAGTTGAAAATTCAGTTTTCATTATAGCCAGAGCTGACATTTTAAATGATAATTAAAGCAGCATTTCCTGGGGTTCAGGCATTGATTTATACACTCAACAGAAGAGTTTGATGTTTTTTGTGGCAGCCAACTAAAAATGTTCAATTTGAATTGGTGTCAGCTATGTTGAAGAAAAGCTTCCACAATGGTGGAAGATGTGGGATATTTCAGAAAAGCAATCTTGGCCCTCAATCTACATCCTAAAATACAAGTAAAGTGTTATCATTTGCTTGGAGTAATGTCTAGGATGGGGAATCAGGGCTCTGTGAAGCACAGATCAAAACTCAGAGCAGAGGCAATCCAGGAGCAAAATGAGATCAATGCTTACCTGGTTTGGAGAGCAAAAACACTCAGTAATTGCAATAGATGCAGAGAATATTGCTTGCATATTGTGATATAAAAGAAGCCTGAAAAGTCTGCTCTGAATGAAAAAAAAAAAGACAAGCTACAGAGATTTATCTCAATATAGAAAGAGTTGTACTTAGGCTGTATGAGGATTTCAGAAGAGAGAACGCTTATAAGTAGGATGGAAATGTGCCAGCACTGTGGGTCAAACCATGAGGTGTGCAACCCCGATTTTCACCTAAGGAGAATACAGTCAGAAATACAATTTCAATTCAACATAACGCTCTCCTGGCATATTAATATATGCAGTGTCTTTTCTATGCAGTGCTTGCCCATTGTCCTATTCCATGGCCTGGACCGTGAGTGTTAAACTTCATGCGAATTGCTCAGATTTTGAGATCGTGGTAGACAGTTTTGCCTTGGGTAACCAAAGCTTTGAGTCAGCTGCTTCATGAAAACACACCAAGTCGCTGCTGGCATGGATGGTATCAGAGACAGACCCTACAGTCTGCAGACTCCAAAAGGCAGCTCGTAAATGAGGATGTCCGATACTGTTATCGGTAGCTGTAGACAGCTTTTAATCTCTGCGGGCCTTCAGTAGCTTGGACATATACATCCTGACTGCAGCCCACACAGTGCTTCACCTTAGCGTGAAATCAATGTTAGCTCTTGACATGAAGATGTTGGCATAACTGATGGCATAAATTTGTATGTCTAATTCCCTGAGTACTGGATAAATCAGAACAAACCACATATCTATTCGGTGTAGCGTTCTGCTTCGCAAACAGGGAAATCAAGATTATAGTAACAGCTATAAAAACATGCTGGTTGCAATTTACACATTTAGGCAATCCATGCGCTTAAACTACACAGGCTGGCTGTGAGTCCAAGTTCGTTTGCAGCTAAATCTCAGACAGCAGTTGGTTAGACTTAGTGCAGTAATTCTTGTGCTTCACCGCAAGATCGTGGCTTTGTAACCTGCACTGCAAGAGGCTGATGTTCCCAGGAGCCCTGGGGCTCTCTCCTCTGCCTTCATTGTTCATGGCACGGGAATGTCTATCTGTCACCATCCCAGTTCATGTCATCAGTGAAGAAAACAAGAAAAAATATCTCTAGTTGATATTAAAAGAGCAGTCTCTCACATTTAAGAGATCCTGTTGCTTCACAGTGCTCATTTCTGCCTTCTACCCATGTCAAAATAAATTTCCACCATGTTTCCTGAAAGCAGAATGATCAATTGGACACTCAGCCCTATTCACTTTTATCCTTCTAATAAAAAAAAAGTACATAATTTTTATTGCAAACATCTTCCATGCCTACTTGCCTTTAGATTTAATCTTCCAAATCCTACTGTTAGCAGCAAGGGTCAGATTTAAATAACAAGCTGATCTCTTTAATGGAAAACTACCTCTGGCTTGAGCAGCTTCTGGGAATTCCTGGGATTAACAGTATTTTGCTAAGCCCTGTTTACAAACAGTAAAATAATTGCACTAAACTTGGGATGGCTACGCAGGTAAGGTAGCTGGTTAAAGCTTCTTACCTTGGTGCCCTCTGTTTCACCACCTGTAAAGGCTGATCCAACCCATCTTAAAATATGTCTGAATCAGGAGCACTTTAGGCTGGATAACCTCAGTGGTTTCCATCCCTAGCTGGGGCTTCCCTGAGTCATCGCCCCTTTGTAGGATTCTGTAGATGATGTAACAGCTATTGAATTACCAATGTTTTCTGTCAAATGTATCAAGTTAAGCCAATATCAGCCTCCCCTGAAGGCAAGTGATGTGATTTTTTTCTCTGGGGGAGTGCTTTTGCATTAATGGATTGAGTGATGGCAGCTAAGTTTCAGGCATATAAATCCCACCCTGAGTCTGTGTACAAAACAAAAGAAACTTTTAGGGTAAAAAAGAGTGAACAGTCCTATTAGGAAGACAGCAATGCCATATGAATCACAATTCCTATTTTTCCAATGGCAGAACATTTCCTCCAAACAGATGCTCCATGTTTAATCTGTCAGAGCTGATCCTCACAGAAGACCCAGGAAAATACCTTCAAAAAACAAGCCAGAAACTAAAAGCTTAGATGTCAACTGGTTAATGCAAATCTGTAAAAGCTCTGGTTTTACAGTACATTACAATCTTCCTCTTATCCACTCTACAACACTGAGCACCTTCATATTTCACCCAAACTAAGATGAAGGTCCCTGCCCCTTGTTAACTGCCCTCGCTGCACCAAGGCGCCGGCTGCCTTCTCTGCCACAAAGTGATTAACACAATTAGATTAAATTATGAGCTGTTGGGTCTGTCCTGCATCAGGTTGAATTTTGTTCTTCTTGTCAGACTGACAAAGGGACACTGGCTTGAAAGTCTATCTGTTTTCTAATTATATTAGTTTGTTTAATAAGGGATATTACCTTTCCTTATAAAAGCTATTTCTCTTAATGTTAAGTAATGCATTCACTCACAGAAACATTGTCAGCATTTCATTAACTCAATTCCCCCAGACCAAGTGAACAGCACATGGAAAAATGTCGCTTTGGATATCACTTCCTCCCTCTTCTTCTTCCTCGGCTAAGCAACATCCCTGCTTTGGTGCCAGGGAATATTATAATATCAGACTCCGGGTGCAAACAGCCTGACCTGTATTCCAGTCCATTTGCTGAGCCTGGCCCTCTCCTGAGGCACCTTAATCCAGCTCTAATGATCTGAGTCACATTCAGCGGTTGAGTTGGTGAGATCTCGCTGGCGTTGATTCATCTCCACTATCCCCTCCTGCAGAAGGGCTTTACAATGCATCACAGTGAGATGCAGGCTTTCACCGCTTCCCATCAAAGCATCTTCCCACCAACACAGAGGGGCCAGGAGCAGAGAAAAAGCTCCTTGATATAAAATAGCAGAAGCTCTTTTTCCTCCACACCTCAGTCTATCCTGCACTTCTTTTAGGCAGGGTAAGTCCTGCTGTTTCACTGCAAATGTTCTGTATAGAAAGTATATGTACATTAAACTATCTCTGTGACCATGTTTGACTTCCACTCTACAAATAAATGGGAGTAGATAGCTCCCTTCCCTCAGGAACTTCCGTCTGCCAAAAACTGAGAATCACTGGGATATGCAGATGAAACGGCTCTTTCTCTCCACCAAGATATGAAAGCAGAGAGCTCCTTACCCTTTCGAGTTTCAGGCCAAGGGGCTTTGACACACACAAAGCAAATGGGAAGATGTGTGATCAGGTAACTTCCAAACTTCAGAAACATTTTCATTTCAAATTCTGACTTCCTGCCATGCACATATTCTTCTGTAACCAGACTCTGAGGCAATTTATTAACAACTCCAGAGGAGTGATAACTGCAGAATCTGTTTTTCAGGTTTTGACAGCTGAGCAGGGCTAATGTTACTGTTTCAGAGTGCCATTGTTTGAGTAATGTATATTCTGTATATTCAGTGAGGAAATGTCCTTTGAAGGTGCAAAGGAAATAGCTTATCTGAGGCAAAAAGCTAAAAAAACCATTTTAATATTTTATATCATTTAACAGCACATAGGAAAAAAATAGCAGGAAATAAAAGCTAGACCATATTTTCCAAAGAAGATTTTTAACCACAAACTACTGGAAGTTTTAAGCTGTATCTCTTTTTGAATCTACTTAAGTAAATATTTTAGTCGAATGTACTGCATTTCAACCAAAAAGTCTAAGTTAAACACTTAGTGTTAATTAATGTTAATTGTTAATTTAATACACCATTATTTTAATTTTCTAAAATAAAAAAGACCTGTGAAGACACTTCTGCAGCCTTGAAATCTAAAAAAAATCATTCAGACCTGAGCTCTAAAATGAGGACCTTTAAAAAATACTCTGAGTATTCTATAAAAAAAAAGTTACAGAGGTGTTCAGGGAAGGAATAAAAGAAATTTTGATCACATTAGGGATTTAAAATGAATGTGAAATCATGGAAGTCTTAATATTGTTCTTGAACTTTCCCAGAACAGAGGTCTTTCCTGGACAAATGTTACAAGGAGGGTGTTAAGAAAAAGGAGTTAGACTAAAGCAGGATTGACATGCATGATGAATTACAGTTCATTAATCCAATTAATGAGTAATTCCAAAACCTTAATCCCAGATAAAGCTCTTTATCATAGCTCTGTTGGCTAGTGCTGCACTAAGAGCCCGTCAGCAAATCCATTGTAAACCTCTATTATATAAAGCTTGCTATGCACTGCCATAGCTTTTCTTGGTAATATTTTGTCAAAAAAATAATGAGAAAAACAGAGAAGGGAGTGCTTTCTACACTTATTTGACCAGATTCATTTTACAAAAGAAGTCAAGGTACATTTAAAAAGACACAGGCTAACTGAATGTAACTTCAAATATTTACAAGCACTCTTGTTTTAGAAGTCAAAGGTATGTTCCCATTTCTGAAGTGTCTATACTGATTTGTATGCATGATTTCTTCATGCACATCCTATTGACCGATGGAAGCCAATGAAGTATATATACCAAGCTGTTTTTGAAAATAATCTCTGTTCCACTTTTATTCTATTTAATTTTTGGTAGTACTACCTACAAGTGTGATGCTTTCTGAACACTTCAGAAATACAATCCTTCTTCTGCAAATCTCACAGAGGGATAAACAGAGGGAATAATATGAGTTTAATATCAGTTACCTTCATTCACTGCAGACAGCACAGCAGAACAGAGCACATAAGAGGGAGTTAAGTGTGAGACAAGCATCTGAACTTCTAGTGTGTGCCTAAGAAGGTCAAACCATGAATTAAAATCTATAGAGCAGAAAGGACAATGTTTCAAGACTTCTCAGAAAACCAGGAAGACTCTGTGGTGGTGCAGCCCCCCGGGCCACTCTGAGATCCCAGGATAAGCCCTATTACGTTGTTTTCTTGGTCATAACAACTTGAGCATGAATTGTGGCCAGAATGTAAAATATTGACTGAAGCCAATCATCTTGAGATTCTATAAATAGCAATCCAAGAGGGAGAACTTTTGAGCTCTCTGGGACCGTAGCAGGCTGTGTGACCCTGTATCTCACCCTGGGCTGGGATGCTTCTCAGGGTAGATTTGTGAGGATTGAAGGATCGTCTGTTGAGGATTTTGTGAGGACTCAAAGGCCTGACTTCACGAGGTTCACCGGCCATGCATTAGTGTACTTCCTCTATATAAGTAATAGAGTGAACCTCGCCATTCTTGAATCTTTAACTAAGTCACTATGTTGATTGTAAAAATTTCCATCAAATTGCTGCTTTAAATTGGCTGATGATGTTAAGAATTATACAGCCCAATACTGTGATCTATCTCAAAAATATTAATAAGTCTTAAATTGCTAACGAAAGCCATGCAACAAAACATATTTGCAACAAATTGGTGTAGTCGGCTGTATTCACAAATCTGTATTTGCGACAATGTGGTGTAGTCAGCAGGATCCACAAGGTTTTATTTGAGACAGACTCCCCTCTCAAGAAAACAGTTCAAATTCCTACCTACTTTCCCTGTCACAGCAGCCCTCTTCCTCCCAGCAGCTGGTCAGCTCAAATATTTGTTTACCCACTGTGATGGGACTAACAACAGCTGGGCCTTCAGCTGACCCTTCTGAAAACTGTCAGGTTCACAGCTCTGGACACTGTTGTGCAGTGATTTTGATTTGGTGAGTACTTGGCTACTCAACACTACAACTATAAATTCATCTATTTTAATAATGGAGAAGGCTTGCAATATCATGAGAGCCCATGCAATACACTCAAGCGTTGCTCCTAACTTCTTTGAGCAGCTATGCCAAATTATCTTTTGCATTCACAGTTAGTAAAAGCTGTATTACCAAGAGACAAGATCCTGCTGTGATGACTATTTAAGTAAAAGTGTATCATTTCTGACGTTGCCAAAGTGCCTGTTGTGTGGTGATGAGAGTTCACACCCAATTACACACTGTGATGGATTCATATTTCTTGATCAATGACTCTGAAGACTTCTGGAACAACATTGAACAATGAACCTTCATTTTAAAGACCAAATAAGATGATTAGTGACACACAGAAAAAAGAGTCAGAATTTCATGCACATCAGAACTAGTTTTAACCAGTCTCTGTCTGTAGCAGTGCTCCTGAACTGGAAGAAACTTCAGCCACTCCAGCACAGAGAAAGTTGTTTGATGGAAACAAGCAACTGCAGAGATTATTGGAGCAGGAACACAATTGTCTCAAAAGGACTTCCATTTAACAAAAGCAACATCACAATTTGAAATCAAAGGCTAAATACTTGTGTACCTATTGATAGAACTTCAGATTTCTGGAGCTTGAAAATACAATGGAAGACATGAACTTTGATGAAGACTCAGTGTACTTCAGTGTGGCAAGGCATATTATTACAGCTGACAGGTTTTTACTTAAGTGTCTGAATCAGGGTCACAAAAGAGTGTGGTATTTAAAATGGTCTTTTGTACTAGTAGAGCTATAAAGGCCTCTTGGCTAAACCCCTAAAAATTTCTCCTAGGTCATCCAAAGGGAATGTTATATCCTTCAGAAAACACAACAGCCTATAGAATGGAAGTGGACTCGATCCACATGTCTTGGTCCTGTTGTATAAATGTAATCATGACTCTATGATGTCTATCCAGGAGAAATAGCATGTGAATCAATATTTGACTAACAAGAACAATAATTCCTGTATTTGTTTTAATAACAACCATGGTTGCAAGCATTCAGAAGCACCAGACAGGTCATGTTGAAAATTGTTCAGCAGGTTAGAAAAATTAAAATGAAAGTCATCATAAACTTCAGGGCCATTCACTCCAGCTCTGGCTGCACGCTGCTGTTAAAGGGGTTCACACCAGATCCTCAGTACGTTTACACATGGTCAGTTCAACTCTCCTGGCCAGGTCATTTGGTTTTGCAAAATCCATAGGTCGAGCTGTGAATTGGGGCACCAGTTATGGCTCAATTTGTTGGGAAAGGGAGGAGGAAGAGGAGGCTCACACCTCTGCAAATCTATGAGGAAGAGCAGATGTTCCCTGGGAGCATTTCTGTGGGGTAGAAGCGGCCATTGGTGCCAGTGGATTTTCTGGGTCCCAACTTTTGCCCCCTTTCTGGGGGTGCCTGGGACACTTCTGCTGCCACCACACCCACAGCTCATGGCCTCCCAGTGTAGCAGCAGCATTAGCATTTTCAGGGACACAAGAGGAATTACAAAACATGACAAGTCACAGGAACTACAAGACTTTGACCTTTGAGTGATATGAGCCATTGCACTAGACAGCCACAGTGCATTTCATACCTCGAGAGAGAGCAGGGAAGTGAGAGATGGCAAGTGTGTGAAGAAATTGAAAAGAAGGTGAAAAACTAAAACTGATAAAAGCGTAAGATTAAGAAAGAAATGGAAAGAAGGAAAGTCACCAAAAATGACCAGGCTCTTTAATGTGGGGAGAAGATGATAATGCTATAGTCTTCCAAATGTTTTTAAAGCCGAATAGGGATTATATTTCTTTTCTTGCACTTTTGAAACTTCAATTGTAAAAGCTGTAAACACTTAATCTGAAAGAAGCAAAACAAATCCACCCTGTTTAGACCTGATATGCTACTGCTCATAAACTTCCTTTAAAAATGTCTTTTGTAACTAAGAAACTTGCCGTTTGTACACTGGTTTGTAAATGGGAAATTAAAGACAAGAAAGCCTGAATAAAATAAGACTACTTGATATTTGTATTCAAAGCACTTTGCAAGTATCAGTCAGTTACCTCAACATGCTTTCTTACAGTCCCCAGTCTACCTGAAAAATGCAAGCTCACAACTACCCTGCAAGATAGGTGTTATTAATCCATTTTTCATAGCTGGAAACAGAAACGCAAGAGAGGCAGGTGGTTCACCCTGGGTCACGGTGGTGCTAGTGGCAGAGCTGGAAATAGACCTTTGGTCTAGCTTATAAGTCAAGACACAGGGCAGTTCATTTCAACAGATGTTTCCACGTCAGAATTTTATAAGCCTCCATCATACAGATGAATTGAAATTTCAATATGTCCAGTCACAAAAAGCCTCCTGCTACTCACATAACTCATTTTTCTTCTTATGCTAATTATAATAAAAATATTTATTCTTCATTAATTCCTACTTTTAGCTGTGTTTCCCTCCATCACTGACTCTCCACTGTGTCAAGACAACAATCTCTGTGTGCTTATAACTAGACTCCCATTTTTTTAGGCAAGATTAAGATGAGCAGTGGGAGGACAGAGGTATGGTCTGATGGTATTTATCAGTATCAGTTGTCAGCTTACGAAGCATTATGTGATGTACGTGTCCAGCTTTCACTGTTTGCACTGCTGGCAGATTGTATGATTCCTCTTTATTGCCTTTTGGCTTTTTCCCTTAAAAACAAACAATCTACTGTTCCCCGGAGAAGGACAGGTAGTGTTTTTTACATCCAATAACAAGCCAAAAAGGAACCCATTCTGGGACACTCATTTTTACTCTGATGCTGATCATAACAACAGTACTTCTCTTCTGCAAGTAGTCTTTCAGTCTGTCGTTGCTACTAAAGCATTATATATGTTATTTGCTGGGTATCATTAAATCATATTTTATTTATTATATTTTTCCCAATGACAGCTCACTTTGTGCCCAGGCGAAAGTGTTTTGGAGTCAGAGAAAGATTAGCTGTTTTGCATTCACTATCAGAGGGAACTATACACATTTTTCTCCCCACCTATGTAGGGAACAGCATCCAAGGAATATTTGGATCTCCCTGACCAAATGCCAGTTAAGTCTATTCTAATGAGAGGTTTTAAATAGTTAAATAAAATGATTTTAGATTTTTCAGTCATTAGGGTAGTTTCTAATATATGGCACATCATTTTTCCTTGAATACCATGGGGATGTGAGTCTCCTGTTAAAGACTAAGGATGAAATAATTAAAAATGGCTAAGTGACCTTGAAAGTCATGTCTTTCTGAGAGTCAATAGGGGCTGTGCACATTAATTAGTGTTTTTCAAATTCTACTCTTAATATTTACCAAAGCAGAAAAGCTTTCCCTCAATCAGTCAAGGGCAGAACTGGCTAGTCTGTGACTGTTGACATATTTACCTTTATCATAATTTTCTTTATACATGATTTAATTTGCAAAAATACATTTAATACTTTGTTAAAGAAAGCTCTGGTTGAAAATAGTTGTTTATTACAGCTTCATTTGAAAACATGCCTATGAAGAACAGATTTGATTGCTAGCATGATAGGGTATCTGCTTCTTATCAATGATAGAAATAGCAGATAAAGGATGCAAAAACATGATTTATTAGAAGGGACATTAGCTCAAAGGTTGCAAATGTAACCAGTTTAAAAAAAATCTTTGTTTTCATGGTATTTAATAAAAAAACCCTGAGAAGAAGAGCTTGGTTAAGCTTTACATTTGTTCACTTCTTGTTAATAAGAAAAGAGTGAAATGTCTGGCAAATACCAATACATAACAAAGAGAAAATTTTAACAGTAGTATCTATTTTGTTGCTAAATTATTTCAGAAGTCTCATAGTCAGGAACACTGGAGACTAGGGTAGGCAAGACACTGAGGAAACAAAAGGCAAAACAGTCTTGTGCTAATAGAAAAGTGAACAAGATGAATGTTTTCCATTCTCTTTAGTGCATTTATGCTAGGCCAGTATGTTCTTGTAATCAAAGTACAGAAAAAATATCTTGTTGAGTTTTTGCTTTTACATTTTACCTACCTGTCAAGGGTCTTTCATTAATATTTTAATTAGATTAAATAATGGCAAGATTAGACTTCTGTGAATGATAAACAAAGTAAATAATTTAAAGTGAGGAACTTTAATATATTTGTTCTTTACCTAAACAAAAGTTAATTATAATTTGTTGCCTCTGAAAACAAATAACCTTGTCAGGGCATGCCTAATTGCCAAACAATACCATATGTGCTTGTGGAGTTTGAAATATGCACTTGTATTCGTAAAGGTAACTCAAGCCCAGAGTCAACTCTCCATGCACAGCCAAATTTTGACTCTCTGGTAGAATTTGCCTGGCTCTTCTGGGGGCTTGAATTACTGCTTGGATGAAATGAACTGATTCAGTTCCACCAGATGAAATAGAAATTCCAGCTGTGAAGGACTTCTGAAACATAACCATTTTCCAACACAGCTGACTCCAAGTGCAAGTTCAGATTCTTTCTCCTTATGGGGCGGTAAGCTTTTATGAGCCACTGATTGAGCTCCAGTAGAGGCTAAGCAAAGAATGACATTTTTTTGCTTCCATCATACAGAAGATGTTGGGTAGAACGTGCTAAATGGCAGATGGTCCATAGCCAGAGTAGCGTCTTGCAATGCCTAGCAAGGGCTGGTAATGCATCCAAGACAGATATAATTTGTTTATAAATTTAATTTAGCTTGGAACATTACTTTCTGCTGCTTCCCTTGATCATCACTGAATTTCAACATGTTATCACTAGCAGTCCAAGTTGAAGAGTAATAAGTAACATTGTGTTAGTAAAAGTATTTTCAGTAAATATTTTTAAAGCATTAATAAAATTATTTTTAATTATAATTCCTCTACATTGCAAGAGTTCCAGCAGAAAGCTGGTCCAAAGACCAGGGTCCAAAGACCAGCTAGATGCAACAGATATTTCCCCATCTCATTATCTAAGGTAGCTAATAGTTTCGGAAGATTTTAAATGGGCAACACTCAAGCCAAGGTCTTGCTTAACTTTATGGACATAAGGAGCAGTTGCACTGGAACTGCATGAAGACAAGCATGTAAATTCAAGCACATGCATTTTCTTACCCTTTCATGTGCATAAATTTACTTTAATCTTGACAGTTCCTAACAGTATTAAATTAAGGATCACCAGCCTGTATGGGGACTGGTTCTCAAAATGCCATCAGGAAATAAAGATACTCATCTTTGCTTTAGAGTGCAGTATAATATAAGGGCACTGATTTCCCAGTACAGTAGCAGTGTTTCAGCCATGCCTTGTAATTACTTATTTCTTTGGTGTCACACACATACACCTGGAATTATTGATATCTTCATACATTATTTTAGTTATTGCCAGTCACTCTGACATATTCCTTTGCTGTACTTGATTTTTTAAAATAAATATTTATGTACTTATGAATGGAGTAGCTACACATAGACTTTAAATCAAATCATATTGATCTGATAAAGATAGATCTCAGCACTAGTGTTATCCTGCCGCTGCATTTGTGACAACTGAAAGAGTTTTACCAAAAAGGAAGAACAAAAATGCTCTCAAGCTGCTACTTTTGCATTGGCAGCAGCTCAGGAACAGTTATCTGAGACAAAAAAGTTTATTAAAAGTCAACTATCATCTTAGATTGAAAATATATTTTATCGTATCCACAATTCTTTTTATAAACATGTTCCACTATCTCCTATTTACATCAGTTGCAGATTTTGGATCAAAGGCAATTAGAGAGGAGCTATGAGTAAGACCCAGATCTAGACTTGCACACCCAGAAGAGTTTATGGGCAAATGCAAATCGAAGTGAACTCTTGAGGATTTCCAAGTCCCCAAGATAGCCTCTTAAATAGGTTAACAAGGCACCTAAGGGCCAGCTTTTGCCCATGCTCAGAGATGATGCCGTTGTGCCTGAGCTGATTTTACACCACCAAGCAGGGAGGACCAGGGGAGCCTAGAAATGCCAGTTAAAGGAACATCTGAAAGTCATCAACTCCAGCCTGCTTGAATCAGGATGATCACCAAGACCAGATCAGATCAGCCAGGGCCAAGTCTTGGAAAACCTCTGGAAGAGGTTCTGCTGCAGAGGCATGTGAGATGGCTGGACAGCCTCAGCTCTGTGCTGTCTGGCAGGGAAATGAGGGTAAACAGAAATGTATTTCAGAGCACTCCTAAGCCTCCTCAGAGGAAGCAGACGGAGCTGGTCACCAGAGGCCATCAGCCACATTAATGCAAGAACATGTGTGAAGTGCCCAAAGAGCTCCAGGTTTGCCAAGGAAATGTGAAGAAATGGGTTTAATGCCTGCTTCAGGCTGAAAATATTTACACCTCCCAGTCGGGAACTCTCAGCAGAGCCTCAATTACCTGACCAGTATATTACCTGTGGTCTAACGGGAATGACTCTATCCCCTCCTGGCGAGACTGTGGAGTCAACACCAGATTAATGAGACCATGCATACAGATGGGAGGAAAAAAACCAGGTTTCCTTCGCTGTTATGTTACAGCTGACAGTTTAAGCCTCTTGCTATGAACTAACTGCTGCCTTTATATAACTCATGTCTTTTTCCCACTCATCAGCTCCATTAAAATTAATAAAAATGTACAGAGAAGGTCTTAGATTAATTAGCAACTGAGTATGGACTGCGCTTTTATTATCTGTAGATTTTAGGCAGTTGCAAGAAGATGACTTTAGTGCATAACACACAGTCAAAAACTGAAGGGATGCATTTATAAATCTGAAAATTTATATTGCACTCTGTGTATATATAGAATTGTTGTTTGCATGTGCCACACATATTACACCACTGAACAAAACTGGTATTACACAATTGTGGTTTTGGAATTTACCTTTCTAGAAAATACCGCCACAAGCAATGTCCAGTTTTCACTCTGACTTTATGTTACCTCTAATTTTCCAGCTGCCTTCAGTGAAGCAAAAGAAGGTGAAGTGACTGGTCCAAAATTGCACAACCACTCCAAGGCTCAGCTGGCTACCAGGGCTTGCTTCATCCATTACACCACACAGTCTCCTTACACCACACAGCCTCCCACAGGGCACTGACAGAAGATGACAGTGAGATTGCCAGTTATTTTTCTCTATTAAAGCATTATGATGTAGCATTTCTTATATTCTAGTTTTATTTTAGAAGCCTTCCAGGCTGAGGCTGCTACACAGACTTAAGAGATGAAATACCATAGAAGTACTTGAACTAATATAAAGTACCTAACTCTTTATCATGACCTGCTTGTTACAGCTATATTTGTTTGTATATTTGTAGTTTTCCTGGTCTGAATTTGTTAAATTGAGTTCCTGACTTGGATGAAACACTGCAGAAGGGACTTTGAAAGCACACTGACAAAGAGATGGAGGGCTGGAGTGTGTTCCCTCAAAATCAGCAATAAAATCCTCATTGACTTCAATAAGTGGAGGGTGAACTAGGGAATGACTCGATGCAGCGGCGCACCGCTGGTTGCAGTGACCCTTCTTCAGTGGGTTTGAAAGTCATTTTTTGAGGAAGACAAACTCTGTCCTGGTTTTGCTGTCAAACTGAGGTCAGTCAGAGTCAGTGGAGGCTAGAGGATCTGACCCTGAGAACATCTAAATTTTTTGTAGGCTGATCATATTTTTCAAGTGCAAATGTTGAGGCACTTTGAAAGTGAATTGCATATAAGCAATTTGAATAAATTAAGATCTGTAGCTGATTGGTATCCCAGTATTTTTTAATGTAATTAATAGCATATCAAATGGATTGCTCTTCTAAGACAGGTGAATTTCCAGAGAGATGGCTGTTATCTACTACAAACACTTTTTTTGTAACATGCTAGGTTTTCTGAAGGTCAGCCATGCTGTGATGTGAGTGACTGTTGCAAATATTAGAGATTTCTATCCTGTACTGTTACTGTTATTATTATAAGAATTGTATAAATGCTCAACCTTTGACTCTTAGTTTTGACAGAAGTATTGTGCATCCCCTACACTGATACAGCAACTGTTGCACATGGGAAACCAGAGAAGTGATTTTTTTTTTCATTCATTGAAACTACAGGGTGAAATGACTGTTTGAGAGGTTAAATCCCAGTTTGAGCTTCAAGTCAAGTGAAACAAGGAAAAATTTTGCTTTGATGAGTCAGATTTAAGAATGTTGCTGTAATGAAGAATAATTATGATGACGGAAATTAAGGACAGAATTATGATAATTGAAAACTCTGTTGTGGCAGATATTAAAAGACCCTGGAGTTCTGGAGCTGTTAAACATTACCATTAAAATCCTGATAATTAGAAATACTTGACAGAGGATGGGTGAACATTTAGTAGAACAAAACCTTAACTATTGCTTTCTGATAATCCTGTTAAATTGCACACTGTATTACATGTTTAAGTCTTCTGTGACTGGGGCTGCTTGATGGCATAGTTGGTTTCCAGCATCTAAACCTTTCATCTTATTGCTTTGGAAATAGATTTAACAAAATAAAAAAAAAAAAAAAAAAAAAAGAAAATATTAGAAAACCTCTTGCACTTCAGACCACTACTCTAACCAAGCACAGACCAGATATTTAAGGGTGTAATTCCAATGACAGTTAGCTTGTGACCCTGTTCTTTGCATTGTATGAGTGAAATTTCCCAATTCCTATATAGCTGTCTAAAGTTCATTTCAGGCTGAGCTTGTGGCTGTATGGTATGCACTAATTCCACTCTTCAGTGAATTTTTTGGATGCTTTTTCTCTAAGCAATGGAACTGCTTATGTTTTCTATGTTGCAAGATCTCCTTAGTTTCTTTTTCCTCAGGTTACATGAAAAGCTGCTTTCTGAACATCCATGTAGAAATCAAGAGCAGTAGAAGGTCATCCAAAAGACCAGGGGCATGTATGATACAAAGGCTATTTTCATACTGGGGTACACCAAGGTAATTAGGTAAAGCTTGTTTAGATTATGAATTATTTTAGATTATTTGAGTCCTGGAACATAAAGAAGAAAGAAATAGCTAGAATATTCCTATTAGAGCCAATTTAATAGAATTTACCACTTGACCAGCAAGTAGCTACCATAATTTTAGGGGCCGCCTGGGGTCTGACCCTGTAAACACACAATCCTGGCAGTCCTGGCGAAGAAGTCATTGTGTCCATAGCAACATGCTGCAGCACAAAGTATTTCTGCACCTCCTCAGCTCCCATCTTGGCATTGCTGGGGACACAGACCAGCTGTGCATGACTGATCCTGTTTATGTCACCACTATTTTAACTCCACATTACAAACCTTGTTTCTCCTGCAAAGAGCATCTGTTCTCTGAGTGACATGTTTTTAATGTGCTGATTTATCATTGTCAGATGCAGGGTTTTTATTGCTAAAATTTGAATATTGTATTTAAGGCACTTTTGTGATTACAGATGTTTTACATATAAATTGCCTTACATTACAAAAAATATATTCTGTAATTCTCAAGCAGTCTCATTCTCATGTGTTTTACATTTTTATACCTTACTGTGCATGGGTAAGTGGATGTGAATGGCTGTCTGCTTGGGATAACTGCAACCCAGGCTACAGTGCTGCATTAGCAACTGCCCCTTGATCATGCATGGGCTGTGGTGCTTGAGGAAACATGCTGAAAACCGAAGTTTGGGTCCTGACCACAGATTTCAGCTGTATCTGCACTGTGGGTGCCTCAAAACTCTGGGAGTTCTGGGAGCTCCCTCTAGGGCCAGAAATGCCAGAGGCTGCAAGTGCACTGCCACCTCCGTGCAACATGGCTTGGAGGTGCCTAATGCAGCCTCAGGCAAAGCACGCTGCAAGTGAGCTGCTCGCTTGGAGCCCTCTCTGTGCTCCTGGGAAGGGGCAGGAACTGGGAATAAAGGCTTGTGGGACCTCCCCAGGGCAATGCAACTGGAAGCTGTCAGACCCTAAAGGACAACAAAAGGAGGCTGACTCCTGCCTTTGGTGCTGCTCAGGGGAAACAGCACAGTGGTGGAGAGGTTTGCAGCCACACAACAGCCATGCTCTCAGAGAAATCAGCTGCTGTTTGCAGCACTGAGGAGCTGCCGTTCTGCTATACAAACAGCCTGGTGTGCAGCGGGTTGCTGTGGTGCCCGGAAGCAGGGTGCAGCAGCAGCACAAGACCTCCTGGCTGGAGGGTGGCCTATCCTGGTCCTACCTCTCACCCGCACCCAGCCCTGGGTTTGCCTGGGCTGGTGTCCAATACAGGTGTGAAAAGTCCAACAGCTCAATTCATGATCAAAGAGTGGAAAAAAATACTATTATCAAAAGTATGTTGACATAGATATATGCCTGTGTTGAACTCTATTTTACTGTAGGTCATTAAGAACTTTCATGTCAAAAGTTGCTTGGACTCCCAGGTCTTGTTAAAGGTTTTGCCATATGCAAGAAAGAGGTTTGGTCCTAATCCTAATTATTATATAATATTTATAAAGTTATTGCTTTCTTAGCATTATAATATAGAAACACAGACCTAAACAAGTATTACAAATTTCTACTCTTGCTGGCATCAGAAAAATGGCTTGCATCGTGTTTCAGATTTTGAGTTCATACAAAATATTCATGAAGATACATGCCAGCTAACTAAATACATGGAGCAACTCAAAAACGATGCACTGAAACATGCCATACCTCAGGTATAAGCTAGTCTCCAGATATTGTGTCAGACTGTAATTGACTGAACATGATCAGTCGAGCAAATTTCGCAAACTGCCTTTGGATGACCATTTCCAGCCGGTGACTGACCATGTCATGCTGCAATGGCTATAATAGTTTTTAAAGTAAGGAAAAAGTTTAAGCACAACTTGATATAGTGCTTGTAGAGGCAGACTGCACCCTAAAAATGCTATTTCCTCCCTCTAGCTCCCACCCAAAGGGAGAAACACCATCAAATCTGTGATGGGGTTTACTACCCCTTTGTGGGATCTTACTCTATGACAGCCAAACAACCAGGAGCTGAGCTACTGTGTTTCTAGGTGTTGCCAGTAGCTTGAGAAGGAAAAGGATACAGACCGCAAAAAAGAGATGCAAGAGAGTCAGAAAATCTAATGAAGTATCTGCTCAGGAGGGGACAGGAATGAAGAAAAAAAAAATGTTACAGGAACTGAAAAATAAAGGAACAGGGTATTGCTGGTAAGAGCATGTGTAATTAGGTTATCCCACATAAACTGTGGAGAAGACTGGAGATCCCAGAAGGAGGTAATTACACTACCAGACCAGGGCTGGAGAACAGCTTGTAGCAGACTGAAATTTCTGGAGAACAGATCCTTCAAAGAAATATTTCTTCCTGCTTGTGAGAAGGGGCTCTTCCTCCCGTCACCAGCATTTTCATCAAGACAATTTTAAGAATGTTTAATTTAATATATATATCAGTAACATTTATTTCTACAAGAGGGAATATCAGGAAGCTGCGGGAAATAACCTGTAAGTGTTCTTATTGTAGGAGCTGCGAAATGCTAAGCAACTTTTCCCATAGTTGTTCTGTGCAGCCTGGCTGCTTCTCAGGGAGCACAGAGCAAAGTAGTTGAAATAACACCACCATCTACTGGGCAGCGAGTTAATACAGCAAACGGAGAGGTCATACAGAAATGAAAGCGTGTGCAGCTCCCAGCCACAGCTTCTTTGGTACATACCAGAACATGCTTGGTAAGCTCTCATCATGTAATTCTTCATTATTTTTATTATTAATGTTGACTGATGCTTTTATGTAAGACATAGCTAAATAGATACAAAATAAAAAATGACTGCCTTGCACGGATGTACATGAATAGGGAAATGGGGAACATTTTTCATAGCATTTCTGTGCAGGGAGCAGCACTAGTACAGCAGCTGTGCCCCATAAAAGATATATTAATTTGATTCCCATCAGGACTGATATGATTTGCTTGTACAGATCTGTTGCTAGGTCACATGCAGTTGCACACATCAAGCTTGCAAAGCAGAAACCTAGAAATAGCAACATCCACTGACAAGTTGAGATGCATGCCATGGCCAGATGTGGGAAACAGCATGTGACAAAGACCCAGAAATTATTCTTGCAGGAAGTATAAATGCTGAAGGATTTCTTGCTGTTGGGTGTATTAAACTTACTGTAGCCTCCTTCCATGCTTATTTCTGATACAAATAATTTTCAGTAACAATGTGGGGTATCTGTGATACATAGGCGGTATTCTGCAAAAATGGGCTGAAAAGCCACAAGCCTATCAACTCAGCTAACATGGTTAAGGCACATCATTTTCTATAGCCTAAGGCACAAACAAGGATGATGTGGCTGGTATCACATTGAGCATTTCCCCCCACCACACCTGCACAAAAGACCAGAGATTTACTAACAGTTGGATCAGTAGAGAATAGCTTTCACAGGAGTCAGAAACAAGGCTAAAACATATGTCCATTAATGTGGGGAGACAATCTGTTACTGTCCCTTAAATTAAGATGAGTAACAGCCCTCACATAAAAGACAGTGAGATTTCCTTCTTCTGCAGAGGAAGAATTGCTGGAGCTATGCAAGACACCCTACTTCATCAGCCCTTTGAGTTTTTACAAAGTTATAAAAGCTCTTAATACCTCTAGCTATTTCAGGACCCCATGGGGTAAAAGAAAAAAAGGATGAAGTCATTAAACTTCCTTGTAGTCCTGCTAGGTGCTACCGAAATTTAAAATGCTTTCCCTTTCGGAAGAAATGTCCAGAGGAGATGCAATCTGTTACGTGAGCTGCAATGATTTTCCTGGAGGCTGGACAGTGCCACACACAATGAAACACTGGTGGGTGGGGATTGTGAGGCTGGATGAAGAACTTGGCCATTTTCTTACAGGATACATGGAGAACAGGGGAATAGTCGTCAATGTAAGGCTGAGGATAGGTAACGCGCTTAGGCCAGGACCTATAGTGGTATGGGCATAAGTATGGCTGCAGCATCTCTTCTGGGGGAGTAGCCAGGCATTTCTCCCATAAAGAGAAAAAAGACTCACTGGGGATATTTAAGGTTTTTTTCTGGGTGGTTATTAGACTAGATTGTTTAATATTAAATATATATATTTTTACAGCTGAACTGTGGTAAAACCCTAGCCTCAGAAACCTGCTTTCCCTCTCAGAAAAAAAAAAATCCTTCTTTCTAAAATATTTATTCACTTAAATTTACATATAAATGAAAATTAATAGCATCAGATAGCCAAGGTGCATTTTCTCCATCAGTAGCAGAAGCAACAGTCAATCCTGTGCATTTATTATGATTAAATGTTATCGGTGTCTGTCACACATGAATGAAGCCATACCAGCAGCTGATTGTCTATCTTATACAGAAAGAACTTGGAAGACAATTTTTTACGTGTTTTTTTAAACCTGTTACCTATCCCCAAGCTATCCATTGGTTAGCTCTATTGTCCCTGAGATGTATCTGCCTCAGCACAGTTTTTAATACTATGTAGACAATGCACCCAGCAAGCTTGCATGAAATTTATAAGTTCAGCAGAACTATGTAGAAATTATTTCCAGTAGGACAACTGAGACCAATCACATTACTTAATATCATAATGTCAAACGAGATTATTGTAATATTGCCAAAATATTTATCAAATAATGTAGGGAGAGTGTATTTTCAGGTCAGTTGTGAAATGGCTGCCTCTGAACACCTGGGATCCGGTAAGTATTTTTGACCCAAATTACCTTCAAGCTGTGATGACTCTGCATACTCTATATGTGTAAGTAAAGGAAAGGTATTGCTTCTCCTGATGATACTGCTTCAAAGAGCATCACGTGGAGGAAGGAGACATGCTTTAATGCAGTATTACAATTAGATCATCTTAAATATTTCAGTGTGCTTTGCAAATGCTTTCTTGCAAATACCAAGTGCCAGACTTTTTTTTGCATACTTTCCTTCGACAGTTTTTTTTTATTTGAAGTGTGCTGTGTATTTTGAAGCATCAATTTAGTTCTGCCATCCTGTGTATAACATCAAGGTAAGTTACTTTAGTTAACCAGGGAAAATATTTGGGGGGGGGGGGGGGGGAGGGGGGAGAATACAAATACTAATAAAGTTATTAGTGCAATGAATTATTTTCTTTTGTATGGAGATCAAGTAATTCAGTGCTTACTTCAGAAAAGACAATACAACGTACCTTGTGAGTCCATTAGCAGCAATAACAAATCTTTTCTGGCTCTAGAGGAAGAATTAATTATTTACATGTTTCTAATTAACTTTTTACCTACTGTCAACAGTAGGTTTTTAAAAGAATTCCTTTCTGTCTGTGATCAAAGTTTTCAACAAGCCCATTTACAAGCAGTATATTTAGCCATTTTTAATTATTTGCAGTCTATCACAAAATGACATCTGCAATTTGTAATCATTGCTGAAAAGCTGCAGGTATTCCAGAAATTCCTGAGAAGTCTCTTTGAGCAGCCAATACCTTTACTCACTGCCCTTGACGTGCTGTTGGATCTTGTCCTAATGTATCAGATAACACATATATCTTGTCTTCACCTTACAAAATAATACTAAATCTCATGAAAGACTTGAAGCTGTCTGTACACTCATCCATGGAGCTGACAGTCAGGTATTCCTCTGGAGTTGTATCTCTGCTTTAGCACATCCTGGTAGCACTGTTAGTGGGATTTAGAACAACAGAACATGGTTCCATATTGCTATTTTAGGACAAAATTCCAAGTTTTTCCAGCGTAACCTGGACTCAGTTTTGGCAAGACAGTCTCAGAGAAACTCGTGATAAAATGGTCTTCATATTTCATATGAAAATCTTATAGAATCAGGAAAATTCTCAATAATTTAAACAAAAAATAGGTAAAATATTACTGTCTTTTAGAACTATTTTGTCTCACTTATAACTTTAAACCTAGAGAAAGCCATAACATATCCAAAGATATTTCCATTTATTGTTTGATTTATTAAACCATTTAGACTCTCATGTCTCTGGGAGCTTGTGAAACTGAATCTTTTACTAATCAAGTCAGCTTTGAAACAAATAAATAAATAAATTAGAGAGGGGTAGTATAATATGAATTAGGTTCCTAGATTTATCAAGCCACGCTACAAAATGGAGCTTGCTTTCCCAAAATGGCTGTTGAGTTTTCTTTGCATGACTGATGTGCCTTATTCCCTATTTGTTCGTCCCCAGCACCTAGTGCATGGCTCTCTCTAAGGCCAGGATCCTTACTCGGGGGCAGTAATGTGTTTTTTATCCCAAGGCTGAAAATACTGCTAATGCAACGGTTCCTGCACCATGAAACAACCAATTTCTGTTCTGTGACCCACTCCGAACTTGGAGTCCTATTTGCGGTGCGACAAGCCAGACTGTTGTTCATCTTGTCGAGCACTGCTCAGCACCAGCTGCTTCTGAGAAAAGTTCAGCAAACTTGATGATGAGCGCTCGGGGAATAACATAAGTTTCTTCTTCAGCTGAACAGTAGTTGGCTTATGTTTTAAATATTTTATGTCCATTATACACTCAAAAATGCTGTAAAAGGGCTTTGTAAGCTCTTGGTTTTCATATAGGTATTTAGCCTGCATTTAAACACATATAGTAAATTCAGTGTTGTGTAATGCTATCAAATATCACAGATTTAAGATTTATTACCAAAATAAATTACACTGAAACAATTTATTGGAAACAAAACAAAACCTGTGACTTGATGATGGATGACTTTGTTCTCTAGTCTTAGACCAATTATTTAACAAAGCATTTGTTACATTTGACTTTAGGCCAAGCAACGATGTAAGTTGACATATTCTAGAATAATTAAAAAAATGCACAATTTGTAATACATTAGAGAGCCTACAAAAAAGCAAAGCACATTTAGATAGAGTTATAAAATCAGCTACCTTGATAACTTAGCCAGTGGTATTTAGTCATAATTTGGCCATTGATATTTAGTCAGTTCTACTAAGTGTATAAAAAATACTGTAACAAAATGAATCATAAGCTCCAGGTCCCTTAATACTACTTATTGAGTTAACTCTTCATTGAGATGCCATTACCTGCAGTGATTACAGGTTCACAGCATGGAAGTCAAAAGCAAATTTGCAGGTTCAAATGCCCGCTTCTGTTTTATAGCTGAAGAGGAATAGTGTCCTGTAACCTAGTCTGCTTCAACTTGGTCCAGAGTTTTATAAAGTTCCATGCATGTTGGGGAAAAAAAAGCTTTCCTTCCTTCTGTGCAATTTTCTGACAACTTATTTAGCTTCATCCAGTCTACCCAGCTGGGTAGGCAAAGAGTTTGGCCCAAATTTTGATAATTTTGAATGCTGAAGAGATGTGCAGACTATTGTTTTAGGCTAATAAATAATATTAGACTAATCATATGTGCTAACAGGAAACAGTTAGAGGAGTGATTTATTGTGGATAATGTACACAGAGCAAGTCTGTCTTACTTTCATACTTCTGAAAAAGTGCTTTGCACTCCTCTAGCACCGAACTCAAACCAAAAGAACCTGGGCAGCCCCACCAGACTGCTCAGCCAGAGGACGAGGAGAAGAATCAGTCAGGATGAAACAACAACAAACATCACCTTTTCTACACAGCTATTACGGAAATAGCTGCTTTAACAGGCTTTCAACCATTAAAAGGTAGAATTAGAGGCTGAATTAAAGTATTCAATTAATAGGCAGTCAGCTGTGTAAAACCTATCATGTGACATTGATGCTCTAAAATCCAAACAGGTAAATGTGATTTAAGTCCCTAATAAAGCAAAAATGTTTTTCTTGGTTTTATATAAATAGATACCATAATGCTTGTATGAAATTTGCTGTGATAGACTACTAATTTCAAGTATCTGCACTGCATCAGTTTGAGCCAAGATAAAAAATAAGACTGGAAAATGAAGTATTTTCTCTGCTGCATTTGTATTGTTTTCATGAACCTTCAGAAGCAGTGACTGTAGAATTGTTGGGTGGTTAATAGCAAATCTCATGTTGCCAGTAAAACTAAAAGGATAAAAAAGCAACTGTAGAAGGGAACAATGGGAATAACAGACTGTAGGCAAGACCTGAGTATTATGAATATCAGAAGCCAAGGGCTGTTGTACCCAAGGTGAAATGTCCCTTAAAAAACGTGGCTAAGAACAGTTAATCCAAATTGAGGACATAAAAATGACCATGCTTGTTGAAATGGCTGACAACAGGATAGTTGGGCCAAAGAAAAGAAGCATTCAAAAAATAGCCTAAGAGGTCTATGTATAGTGTGAGACAGCAACACAATTATTTAAGAGCAGCCCATTATCTACTGCCCAGAAAGCTAAACAGGCTTGTAGAGTAGAGTTATGATTCCAATTTATGTTATATTTGGAATTAATTCTTTCCTTAGTGAAAAAAACCTGCACAAAAAACCTATTCTAGAACCTTCATTCCCTTTAAAATGTTACTGGTCTATAACAATAAATATTATTCTATTAATTTTTTATTACTAGGTTTTCAAAGGTAGGTGAATTAGATGAAATCTCTTCAGAAGAGATGAATTTATGAGACAACTGTTATTTATAAGAGCTGAAATAATGTGTTTGGAGGGCTTCTGTTTCTATTTAACACCTGCTTTTCCATCCACCCAATTTTCTCCAGAAAAATTCAGTAATGAATTGATTTTTATCCGTCTCAAAAGATGAAAACCTGGAATTTGCAAAATGTCTGGTTAAGAATATGAAATAGAGGAAGCCTTGCGAAAAATAAGTTATTGGGCTGGCTATAAATTGGCCCTTAGCTCCTGTGAGGTCTTCCCGAGCCCTGTTGGAAACTTGCTTTTCCCATGGAGTGATGTGTATAAATCAGATTAACTCCACTGAGAGCAATGGAGTAAATATATCTGAGAGAATCCAGCCCTGTATTTCCAACATTTCTCTAGTTTCAGTTATTTCAAGGTGGGCTAAAGCCTGTGGCCACTTAGATGTTTATGACAATATTAGCAGTAAAAAAGTTGAGAATTTAAAAAAAAACCGTTCCTTTAAGAGGTAAAGGAGAGTCTCCCATCCACGGCTGGAAGTACGCTGTTTATGACCTGTATTTCAGCAACTCCTGTTCCACCTTCCGAGGCACCACTAACCACCAACATATGATATTCCCCACATATATTTTCTAATATTAAAAGTTGATAATTATTGTTTAATACAGAAAAGAGAAGCTTATCAGACGTACCACCACCCTTTTGTTCTTGAAATTGATGTATTCTGTAAAATCCCTAGAGGAAAAAGTTTTAGGAAAAAAAGCAAAAGAGAAGAGCAGGGAGCAGTAGGTCCCTGTGGATGATAGTTGAGGTGCCATGGCTGATTTATAGGTCTGGAAAATATTTGCAATGCCCATATTATACTTGTTCTGGGGATAAAGAGAGGATTTAATTCACTAGTACTATCGATCTGTTACCTTTCAAGGCAGTAAATTCACTAAATTCACTAAAAAAAGCAATTCAGTTTCATGGAGTTGTTGTTGTAATGTATCATTTATCATTTACTGTATGTAAGTACCAATAGCACAAACATTTAAAATCATCAACAGAACTATAAAGAGATGAAAGAAAAATGTTTCAGAATAAATCTCTGTCTTTTCCAAAGCAACCTACTCTGTGATAAGGTTGCAGACTGAAACATATGTTACTGCGAGCTTGAAATAAAATTCTTATTTGTCCCATTGCAAATGTTTTAACAAAATTGTTAAAACTAATTTCCTATTTGTGTATGATACTGATGGCAGGAAGAAAAGGGGGGATTTTAAAAGTAGGATGAAATGCCTTGGTTTCCTCTACAGTGATGCAGTGAGGTTTCTCCAGGGGATTTCTCAGAGATCCTAAAACTATATACCATGGAGGGGATCCTATGGAGGAAACTAACTGTCCCTACTAAATCTGATGGGATGCCTGTCTTTTAGAGCTAATCTTTTCAGAGTTAATCTGATAGTGATGAATATCCCCATTAATACTTATATTAACCTATCATCTCGGAAAAGAAATAATATTTGCAATATTTTTCTTTCTTGAATGAATGTAAAAGGCAATTGAATCAAATTAAAGAAGTGATCTATGCTGTAATACTCCCATTTCTCTGCCACTTATTTTCATTCATCCACTAGTCAGCCATATTTTACATTTTGATACCATTTATATTGTATTTTCAGTACAGTTATGATTTAATTTTTTTATTTATTCCTAGCATCCCTTGCTCATTCAGCAGTCTAAAAGCCCTGAAGAGGCAACACCTGTGTTGAAGAAGCAGAAGCAACCATCAGGTCCGCTCGAGAGGAGCCCTGCCAAGGCCACTTGCAGTAATCGAGCTTTCTTTGACCACAACATCTATTCAAGTAGACTCTTACAAGATCAAATTGTAATGGCCAAGATGGAAAAGGAGGATGAAAGAAGAGATGACAGATATATGGACAGTCAATTTTAATACAGGTTTTAAGCTGGTTTTAACCCAAGCCAGATTCCCACCTTTTGTTAGTAAACCTGGTGGTTCTGCTCTGATTCTCATTATTACTCCTGGATGGAAGATCTGGAGGGGGATTGGCACTCCATTGGCTGCCCTTTATGATTTTGATTTAATCAAAAAGAAAAGTTCCAGAAAAAGGCTGAATGAAGTGATTCAAGGTAAGAGCAACACCTTTCCACTTCATGCCTTTCCACTGCTAATACTGATGAAAAACTCCTGTGAAATGCCTTTCTGCTGTCATTTCAAAGGAAACCGTTTCCTAAATGGGAAGTTCACTCAATGAGAAAATTCATTCTGCAATTTTTCTGAGTAATAGTGATTTTTGTATTGGTGTTATCTGTCCATAATCAAGGCTATGAGTAGCCATTTTTCTTACACTTTCTTTTTACTATCCAGTCAAGATAAGTCAATTTTAGGGAGAACAGGCAAAAGTTTTTCAGAAAAAGTCCAATTCCTTTTCCCTACTATATGCTGTGTTATTGGACTGATCCACCAATGTAAAAGTATTTTGAGACTTTCCACTCTGTGAGAGTATTGTGATACTTCCATACTTATTAATATTAATTTTGCAAAAGAACATTCAAAATGCAGGGTTTTTTTTTTAATCAAGTAATCCATTTCACCTAAGTTGCACAATAAATTATGTTCACAGAAGCTGAAGCAGTTCCTTGAGGAAGACAGGACCATGACCAATTCAGGCAGCAGAGCAGCTCACAAAAAATGAAAGAAATACTGAGCTGATCTAAGAAGAAAAAGACTTCTATAAAATTTATCTCCTTCCTACTGATCTTGTGGAAATCATATACTTTTCTGAAAATGGATTCTGATGAGAAATCCACAGCCAGTTCCAATATACACAGTTTGGACATGGGTGTCCTCTTTTTATTAGTATTTGCTAGTTGCCAATCTCTTCACATAGAAAAGTCGGTTTTGGTTTTGAGCTGCTGAGCAATGACAACCATTCTCTTAGAAAAGTCTTAGGGCACTCTGGAGCAGAGGTGAATTGCAGATGTGATTTATATTGACATCTCTGCAATAGTTTGATGTTTTCCAGTAAAGTAATGAATGCGTATGAAGAATGCATGCCTCAGTCATGACTGTGCCCTAGCACACACAAGTTCACAAGGTGCTTGGCTCATGTATAACTCACGTGCCCTGGCAGAGGTGTCTATCTGAGAAGTGCGTTGATGGTGCAAACTGGAAATTTAATAAGGACATGCTGCACCCAGCTAAAGTTCAGATGGCTAGGGGAACACGCGTGGCAAAGCACTGAAAAGAGCAAAACAGAGGTTCATCCCCCTGCACACCCAGAGCTGTGGGTGCACCACATCAGGTAAGGGAGCACATCCAACTTTGATCCATGCCAAGGGGCAGTGTAGTTACAAGGAACTGATATAATTCCTCTAATAGGTTCACTTATGCTGTCTCAGAGCCCAAGTGCTCATGCTGTGTATACTCTTAAAAAACCTGGACATAATGAATAGGTTTCTTCACTTTATCTCTGCTTTAGAGTTTGAACTTCCATAGTTTTGCCCACTGGCTAATGAGGAGTGATGCACTGAAAACCATCAGAGATCTCCCATAAGGGATTTAGAAGCTGAAAGATAAACACACCAAATGATCGACTGTACAAATCACTCTCTATACTCCCAGAGATGTGCAAAGGGTGTTATGCTTTTGTATAATGAATTATTACCCTAAAAATCACTAGTCCTCACTTACAGAGCTTGGTCCTGTAAATCACATATACTACTTCTTGTATTATTTTCTGAAGAACCAGAAATGCTGTGTTCTAGACATTAGAACACAAAACAGGAAACCCCAAGCTCTAATCACTCTGTGATGACTGTTTATTTACCCAAACTAGACACAAGCCAAGATGAAGTTCTTCTCATTTAATATCACTTCCTGTGCAGTCTTGAAATAAGAGTAGTGAGATAAAGAGTATTTGTTTGGGCTAACGAGGTGTGTGAATACTGTACCTTGGTTATGATAAGTGTGCTTGGTATTTCTCTAAAATATATGGATAGAAATGATTAAAAGAAATAGGAGCCAACAGCAGAGAGAGAGAATCCCAGACCTGAACCCCTTCTCATCCCTTTTAGGAAAATCTTTTGCAGGGGGCGCTTCCTGGAGACTGCTGGGACTCAGTTAAAATCCATTATGCCAACCTTTCCACCTGCTCGGAGGCTGCAGGAAGGACTGCAAGAGTCAGTGGACACAGCTAGGCCATATCGACAGAGAAGGGATTGCCCTGGGAACACAGCAAGTTTATTCCTTGTCACCGGACTTGGCACGTATTTTCGATCAGATAAAACAAGCAAACAAAAATGCACAGAGGAGGGTTTTGGCACGTGTAAATGTGTAAATTCAGACTTGCAAAAAATTTATACTGTTTGATGAAGACATCTTTTCCCTCTGAAGGACTCTGTCCTACTAGGAAAATGTGTGTACAGGCAGGGTCATGCTCTCTTTGTCACCCGTGAATAACAAATCTTTTCTATGCCTAGAAAGCCACCCCAGGGGACAGCCTCATAGTGAGGGAATTCCTCATAGAAAGCAGAAGGAAATAAACCTGAACTGTCATTTTTAGATCAGTTTCTAATGAGTGTGCAAGTGCTTAAAAGGACTGTACAACTGTCTGCTGGCTCAAGTGCAAAAGGAAAGTGCTAGCCACACTCAATTTTTGAGAAGAGGGACATGATATTACCCTCTCTTCTCCTTCCTGGGGGATCCAGGTAGACTGATACTTCCATGTGACCTTCAGAAGATACCTGAGTGATGGGATTCATTCCTCAAGACTTCACTCTTGCACAGGACTTCCACATGCAACTCTTAAATCTCCTACACTGACTTGGGAGCCTGAGCATTTCATACTTGGAACAAAGCGTCAAAAAGTCACATCTTTGGAGGCCTTCAAGGTATTTGCATTTATATCATCATGTTGTCATTCAGTCCCATCCTGAGGTTTGGTTCTGCATCTGAAGAAAAAAGCAAAAATTGTTATCTTAATACTCTTCCCACAGCCTTCCTCCTACTTCTGTTACCTCCCCATGGGCTGCCCAGTCCTCTCCACCCCAAGTCAGCACAGTTCCCCCAGCCCATCCCAGCACTGCAGTACTAACTTGCTGAGAGGGGTGTTTCAGGCAAACACTGTCTCTTTCTTATACAGTGAAGAGATCTGAATATCTAGTAATAAATAACAATTTTTGGCCAAGTCTGAAATGCTGCTGCCAGCTTCCAGCTGTGACTTTTGGCTTGTTTTAACTCCTTGTCTCCACCCCTACCATTGAAAATTAATTTGATACAAGAAGGACTGGTGTCAGGCCTTCAGTGTTGTGTTGTCTTTTTCTACAGATGGTGAAGCTAATTTTTTCACGTCTTCACTGGCCACACTTGACAACACCAACTTTTTGGGGAGTTTCAGTTTCTCCTCTTACGGAGGTTAATGGTGTGGAGACTGTGAGAGCATTTTGCAATATTTTTATGCAGGTTCTCTATGGGTTTACTTTCGCAAAATTTTTTAAATTAATGTTTGGTGGGAGGGAGGTGTTGTTCGCTGTTTTTCTGACTTCTGCAAGACCTTGTCTTGGTCTGGGAGAATGGGAAATGGGGAATATTTGCACCTCATTGTCTGACCTGGAGCTGGTTGTCCTCCCAAATTGAGGGGAGCCATATCCAACCCAGAGAAACTCCTTGGCTGAGACAATGGGAAGCTTCATTTCTTCTTTACCAGGAGTAACCACCTTCAGAGGCTCCCCTTGATTAAAACCTGCTTAGAGAGACAACAGGTAAGAGGATAAGCAAGTCTACAAAACTATCCCTTTTCTCCTGTGTAGGAGGTCCTGAATACCTTCCACTTACGCGTTTTGCCTGGTTACTTTTGTTTTCTGTATCCAAAAGACCAATGAAGGCTGGATTGTTTGTGGAAAGCTCTGTTGCTTTTTTGTAAATTGTTTTTGGTTGCCAATATTTTGGCAAAGATAAATCTCAACCCACAACAGATTGCAGTCTTTTTCAGGTTAAAAGTTAAACATTAGAGCTATGTCTTGTAGGCCAAAACTTAGAGTCAAGGAAGATTGGCCCCCCATTAGTGTGTAGAAACTGCCACAAATACATTCAAGAATTAACTGAGAAAGCCATGTAAAGTTATAAATTGTGTACTGTTTAAAAAAAACTGGAATTTTGTCATTTGTCATGTATTTGTACTCAAGAAATTGATGGGGATTTCTTAGGAAAAAAAAAATCAGAAATACTGGGCTTGGAGTCTTAACGAGCTTGAAGGAATAAAATCTAAACATCAGTAAAACCAGTGGAAAGACTCACAAAGACTCCCAAAGGGCTACATTCAGGCCTATGAGACAGCCAATCCAATGGGGCTGTTGAAAGCAGTGATTTCACAACCTCGAAATCCAAAATCAAAATTCAGGGAAAAGTTTTAGAAATTTCTTCTTAAATAGCCTATATTTCCTTCAAGGAATCCAGTGGTAAAACAATTCAAGGGATGTAGTTAAGCCAAATGAACAAGATTTGAAACTCCTTGGCTGTACTGCAAAATATTTTTAATGGCTTTGTTGATGCTTTTACATGAAATGCTCCTCACAGTGATTTGCATGGAATGTTTACAGACTTGTGTATTACTCTGATATCAGATAATTCACAATATCCTCTCTTAAAAAAAGCAAACACAAATGATCAAACTTGACAATCCAAAGAAAAGAAGTGCTGTCAGGTATGGAAAACACTGAACAGTAGGTAGAGATACAATATTTCCTAAATAAAGTGCCATGAATATCAGAGTATAGCATGTGATTTAATAGCAAATGTTTTGTATCATGCATTAAGCTGGCAATATGCATTGTCATATAATAAACATTGTTCACACTGACTAGAATTAGCACAAAAGACCCATGTGGTAGCAACAGGGCACTTCCAATGAGACAAAACTTTAGAAAAATGTGACTAACATGAATGATTGAATTCTTTCACTGCTGTTTGCTTCTGTTTTCTATTTCTGTTATTATTGCTGGTGAGCCGACCTTCTGAAACCTACATCTCATTTTTCAGGACGGGTTGGCAGAGCAAACACTGCCGCACTTTATTTCAGCAGCAAAGGGCTGTTCTCTAAAACACCAAACAATGATACATCGACCCAAGACACAAACTTTCAGGACTGCTTTTTGTGCTGCACAGACCACTTCTGTAACTGTTTTGCATAAATGTAACCTCCAGCAATTTGAATTGAAAAACAAACCCTTTGCAAGCTTATATTTTAGCATTTTTTAAAGCCCTCTCATATGAACACAGTGTCAGATATGACTGCAATAATCTGAAGTTAGTGTTGTCTGCTTTAAAATCCTCATGAGCAGGCATGTTTTGTTTACAACCCTAATTTCTCCAGGATCACCTCCTACCACTGACACTGACGGTACATGTTGTTCTCACCCTCCGTGTGCGCGCGGGTGTGTTACCGGGTGTGTAAATCAGAGCAGCTGCAGCCTGAGCAGCTGCAGGGACACATGCTGTCCGTTGATCTGTTTGTGTGTGGGTGGGTGAGTGTGGTTTGTGTATAGCTGGAGGGCTTCCCTCTTGGAAATTCTGGGATTAATGACACTTTAAGCCCTCTCCAAGAGAGTGGATTGAAAAGAACGAAAGAAAGAAAGAAAAAAAAAAAAAAAATGAAGCAGGCAGGCAGGCTGATGGCTTTTCCTGCAAAGTTTAGTACTTCAAAAGTTAACTTCTGAGTAACTGCAGATGCATGGATAAAACCTATGTTGGACAACATGCAGCAGCCCTTTCCTTTCCATCAGCATCTCCAACTTGTTGCCTACCTCTGTTGGATTCCCTTGCTGGCCATTAGCACTGAGTCAGCTCCATTAGGTAAGGATTTTGTACTTTTTAATTATTTGATAGTCTTTTGGGGGATAGAGTTCATGTGTATTTTAAAGTGAGATGATCTTGCTTATGTTTACGTTTGAATGTGGGTTACAGTGATAGAGGGCTATTATTAGAGAGTCTCCAAAATAGAATGGAAGTAAGGTTAAAATAAGCAACTTCTAAGGTAATGAAGAAGGTCACAGTGACAACCAAGCATGCTTAGAGCACACTGTGTTTATTGTCCATGGGAGGATTTTCACTTTCCTTTTTTTCTTTTTTTTTTTTCGATAAAGAAATTGCAAACCTGTGAAGATTCTTACCTCCTACTAGAAAAAAATCAAGTGGTTTAAAGAATATTCATAACATTTTCCCATGAATGAAATATATGAAATGAACCATAAAAGAAGAAAAAGCATTAAAACAAGAATCTCCTCTTCTAACAAAAGATGTATATACACCATATATCAGAGCAACATTATAGATTAGCAATTACACATAAAATAATACACAGCTATACACTCCCTGGCAATAAAAAGTTCATGAGTAATTTTTCTACTACTGTACGCATTAAATGTAAGGCTTTTTCACTCTAGCATAGAGTTCAAAGAGGACATAGATTTTACATATGCAACTTGTTTATACAGCTTTATTAATCTACTGCAGGAATATACTGAAAATCATGTTAGACATTATTTAACTAGTAAAAACAGAGTTAATAAAATATCTGAGAAAAGCAGTTGGACCAGAGCGTAGTGCTGTGAGTGATTATGGATACAGCTCCGGCAAACTCTGTGGAGGCACCCCCCCTTGATGGAAATGTATTGCAATATTTTACAAAATTTAATTCCAGTAGAGTTTCAACTAGTCTTAAAAGTGATTGTCAGCCAGCACTCATTAGCTCTATGAAGATAAAACAATTTAAAGCACTCTTCATTTGAATACCAAAGGGTCACTCAGAAAGGTCTGTAGGACTAAACACAAAGCAAATGACCTTATCGCCTTTATCTTCAAACAATGCCTTTAATTTCTGAAACCTTTTGAAGGGTTGCCAGTTTTATGGAGTGTAGCAACTACTTACCTGATAGAACAAGGTTTTCATCAAGGGGAAATGACCTTTTAACTCCTAGTAACTAAGTAACTGTATTTTCCACTGTATTTTTTTTTTTTTTTTACTGAAGGTAATATGCATAGGCATACTTATTAAACTGGGAACACAAAACAAGAGTTAAGAAATAACTTGCTGTCACTTAGGCGATGCGGAAGGATTCATAATACTTGCTGGTTCTTTTTTTCATAGTGTGAATTTGAAGTAAATGAAACTGCTCAGAAAAGTTTACATCCTGACAGATTGTGTTGTGACATTATAAGGATATTAACAGAGCCATATGCTGTTTACTTTTGTACTCTGAGTATAACAAACCTACTAATCCCATAAGAATTTAACTGTGAATAAGGAACGTCTGACCAAACAGCTTTTTGCAGATGTCTCATTAAGAAAGAGAAGATGAGAAAGTCTTTTAAAGACCAAGGAAGAACTTTATAATCTTCTGCAGCCTTATTTTAGGGAATGAAGCTCCCAGTGATGGAAGATATTCTCATTCTTTGGGGTTTTTACATCATTTCCTGTGACTGAGAAACATGAAAGAGTTACTGATAATGTCTGTAGCTGCTCTCTGGATTAAGTAAAGCATCAGGGAAAAAAGCAACTCAGTGAATCATAGATGTGGGAGGGCTGACACAACACAGAGCTTGTCAGACTTTTCTCAGATGAAATTCTGTAAATAAGTCAATCAAAAGAAAAAGACAATAGTTTTTTTTATAGAGGTATTTTAGACAAAGTATTTATCTTAAAATAGATAGTTGCTTGTAACATCCCCATCGAGATGGAATTGCTCCCTGTCCCCTCTGGAGCCTTTTCATAGCATACAATTGAAAATGTTTTTAATTTGGATATGAGCTTCCTGCAAAGACACCAGCCTTCCTTGAAGCTCATGAAATCCACTGAAGCTTCACTGCAAGGTGTTGCATATATAGTAAAATCAGATACAATTAATTGTTTGCAAGTTCACTCCTGTGGATTTTCCTCAACTCTGAAACACATAATAAAAAATGTGAGCATATCCTGAGGTGAAGAAAGAGGAGAGAGGATGGTGTTGGGGGAAGGCTAGGTGCCTACGGCCAGTGGGAAAAGACAGTGCATTCTCAAATGATCCAAAAGGCGTAACTTGATTTAAGAAAGTAAATGAGAATAGTCCAGCATGGAAAAAATTATTCATCATGCCTTGCAATTTTAGAAACCCTGTTCTTGCTTTCACTGGCAGAATGAAATGAAAATCAGAGTATGTAATCTGTTTTGTGTACTACCCACAAGCAACCCATGATCTCACTCGTGAGCTTCTGCTGTAAAATCTGAGTGCCATGGACTTTCCATGCTTTAAGCAAAAATTTACTGGAGCTGAGAAAAAAATTTTCTCATGAGTATTTCAGAAGGAATAATTCATATTATTCAAGAGCTTTCTCACTTGCTTCATATACCTACTATAGATGAAAAACCCTCCCATCCCTTGGTCAGACCTCAAACGTGCCACCCAGGTCCCCAGCAACCCCCTGGAGCTCCAGGGCTCCTGCCACCCCGTGCATCCCCAAGCACAAGAGGGGTGTAAACACCCCCAGGGAAGCCCCAGGGTATCTGGCCTGGAAACAGCTTACAGGGATCAAGCTCTTGGGCCATGAGTGGGTTTGGTCAGGGACATTCCTGTGACTTTAGAAATTACACTGGGATTATTCTGGCTCCTCGTCTTCACTCTGTGGAAAGCACAACAGACATTTATAGCACTATGCAAACAAAAAATACCCTGCTAAATGCTTTCTTACAGAAGTAAAATCAAGACTTCCTGGCCATGGCAAATAAGCAGTAACAGTTCCCAAAGGGAGAGGAACAACCCTTACAGCACGTTTCTCTCCTGATACTATTTTTAATTATCAAAAGCTGTTTACAGGTTAATATTTTATTTTCCTTTTATTTAAGTTTTTGTCAACACCAAGTAACCCCAGTGGCCTCATTGTCTGGAATTAATCCAGTGTGTATTGTTTGAACTAAGAATGATATCTGATCTTATCTGATTATGTGCCGTCAGAGTGAAGCTAGTAGCAGAGGTTGTACAATGATTTCTTTTTGCTGATAACTTTTTCGTTCCTCTCCTTTTTATCTGAAAGACAACAGAGTTATCCTTACTGTAGGAATAGTTCTTTCATAAGGAAGTCAAAATCGGGTGACTGTTACAGTCTGGGGGCAAGGAAACCTCTTTTACCTTATAATGAATGTGTTTGTGACTCTCCCGAGCAGCATCGGTATGTCAGTACTGGATTTTAGGACTTTGAAACTTGGTAGGGAAATAAGTTTTAGCTCACGTGTTTGCTTTCCAGTCTTCTGATGAAAACTAACAGTTGTTTTCAAAGTTATACAGGCTTACAAAATATGTCTGGTGTGAGAGGTCTGCCTTCCTACTGCATCTCTCAAGGATTTGCCTATTTCCCATTGACCTGCCAAATACGTATGCTGTTTAAACTCCTTAACAACTATTTATTACTCTATGTTGTACTAAAATTGAGGATCATTTTATTAGACTCTCTTCGTAACAGTATAGGACATTCATGGCCAAAATGTTTACTTTAAAGGTCCAGTTCCTCAAAGTTATTTTGTCTCCAAATGCCAAATCCAAAGAAGTATTGTATACGTCTAACTTCCTTTGCAATCAATAGGAGCTGCAAGTAGTCAAGACAAATCAGTGTTTGTTCCTAAATTGACAAGACAAATTGCTGTGGAGAGAAAGCATCATCATTCTGTTTTACAGATGGGATGGAGACGTGAAGTGGCTCAAGGTCACAAAGAAAATCCTTTGGTGGAGCTGAGATCTATACTAAGGCTTCATGAGTCACAGTTCAGCCCTGTTAACTGCAGCACAACTCATAATTGAAAGCCAATATAGTAAATAGGAGTGTAATAAAAATGCTAAACCTTTCTCCATCTTCCTCGTAAACTCTGAAGTCAAATGGCTACACACACAAGCTCAAGGGGACACAAAGTATTGCTGGTGGTTTTTAGACTACATAATGTATTTTAGATTACCAACACCTGAAATTTCCCCCAAATCATCTTTGATTTTAATTGGGAAAGGATCCATTTACTTCCAAAATTCTACATCTGTGTTATCATACAAATATAGTTGAAGAAAAGAGGGAAGAATCATTCCTGCACTAACTTCATTAGAGACAGAATTTCTTTTTTGTTTTTTCTTACTTCTTCCTGGACCACTTCTGTACCCTAATAAATCATTTCTGGCTTTGGAAATGGCTTTTTCTTTCCAATATATTTCCTTCAAATTTTTTTGTGACCTAGTCTTGCTGCTTCAAATGCTGAGAATATTGTGAGAAGTACTTTTTTGTTTATTTTTAACTGGGTTTGTGCTGTATCCCTTTAAACAGTTTACTGGGAAATGTTCTCAAGGCAGCCAGATTACTGATTTGTCTGATTCTGTCTACCAGTTTGTTTCCTTGACTATTTGTGGGTTTGTTCTGAGTTTTTGGCTACATTCTTCCTGGATGAGGCATCTGCCTTGTCATTTCACAGGTAGAGGTTTAGTGTTGGACATAACTGATGCCCAATCTACTACAAAAATGGATATTGTTTTTAATGCTTGGTGGGCAGCGTACATTGCTTGTTTAATGATTTTCAAGTTTTCTTCAAAATGTTGTAACTTCAGTTATGAAGTTTATTAATTTCATTGTGGCAGCTACACTACGTTATTTTGCCCTAAGTAGAGATTATTTATGGTGAAATCTGAAAAAATTGGATTAGTTTGAAGAATATTTTTCATCTGACTTTGAAACACCAGTAAAACCATGTGTTAGTGCATGCAGCTGTTTGTACAGCTTTTCTGGAAAGCGTTTTGTGTGTTAAGCTCTTAGGAGATTTACTTAATGAATGTATGTACTCATTTGCTTCATTCTGACACATATTATTTTGATTATTCTGACGTCTATTACTTTGATTGCTGTGTTCACACTGCATGGCATCCACAGGGAGCCACAAGGGAATATTCTACATATTGAAAGGGAAAAAATTGATTGCCTAATATAGATGAGGGATTGTAGCAGTCTGCTCTGCTCCTTTTGCTGGTTTTATATTAATTCATCGATTGAGAGTGAGTTTATCTTATTCCCCTATTTTGTTCACAAAGCAGCTTCCACGAGCTGGATAGCAAATTATCTGCATACCACAATAATGCAATGCATCTCCCATGGTAGCAGGAGCATTTTACAACTCAACTGTCCTTTGACAGCTTTGTGTGTTGACAATTTCAGTAAATGGTCCCTCATGTCGTATGTAGTGTCTTGCCAATGCCTCATCAGCTCGGTAGGTCTTGTGGTTTCCATGAACTGGTGGATACCCCAACTTTTCCTCCTCCTTATGCTAATAAGAAAAGGCATAACATTTCCCATCCTGGACTTGCAGTCTTACTTTCTTTTTATTTTTTAAATGACTGATCCATTTGCATTTAACTTGTGTTCACTACCTCTCAGAAGGCAAAAGTCTACAGAAAAAAAATCTAGAAGATGACACAGAGATGAGAGGGTTCTTGGAAGTTCCTGAATTAATAGCTCTATAGTGGGTTTAGTGGTAAATGTGGAGAATGACTTGGGATCTGAACTAGACCATTCCTTTTCAGAAACAAGCCTGTATTATATCAGCTCCTGCTTGCTTCTCGTCTCCATTTTAAAAACTGTATTTTGCTGATGTTTGACTGTTATGCAAACTTCTCATGGAATTTTATCTCACTGATTTTCTACAGACCTATATGAAGAGTAAAGGGAGGTAAAACTCAGTCACTAGTTTATTTAATCACTAAGCTAATGTTTTGTTATTCATAACTTAATATTACAACTTTCTTTAGAATTAGCATTCTTAGACCTCCCTGCATTAGTCAGATATGCTATTTGTTGATCTGGTCCAGCTACCAGAACAGGCAACAGGCAGATTCGCAAACATCTTTCAGAGATTATTTTTAATAGTCTTCTTTGTCCCTTTCCTCCAATTATTTGCTTTCTTTCCTCCAATTATTTGCTTTATAATCAACTATGGGTATGCTATAAAATTAGTTGACTGTGACTCAGCGTCCCTGAATAGCACAGCATAGATACTTTGATTCACTCAGGCTACCTTATCATCAGCTCTGTTCTTTTCTTAATGGGCTAGAGAAAAAATATAAAAAAATTCACAGAGCCATTTGCTCTGTTCTTTTATTAGATGTTAAGATTAGAGCTAGCAACAAAGACATAAACAGGGTGAAATCTAATTAATCCCTTGTTTCCCTCTTTTGCAAGAAATACTAGGAAAATGAAGAGGAGGCTATTTCCTACCCCAATGTACCTGCAACTCATTCTTCAAGTACTAAAACATGTGGACATTTCATTTTCTGAATGTGTGTAAAGCCGAACAAAAATACAGGTAAAAGAAAGCTATCTTTCTCCCTTAGCTAGCCCATAACCACCCCAGACATTGGCTTTTGCTCCAACAGAAAGTCTTGTAAGTGCCAGTGGGACTTAGCCACCCACATCCCATAGCATTCCTAAAGGATTTGGGCTCCTTTTCTACTATAACATCCTTTAAAAGTCTCACTCATAACTGTTGAAAATAGGAATCCCCCAGTTTTAAGTAATTTTCAGTCCTTTGCCTGGACTAATTATTTCAATTGATCCTGTAAAGGAAATCACTAATAAACTACTGTGACCAGTTATACTGGGAAAGCTGGAGTAGCTTGTAGCATACCTGGTCTGAAACAAAGATGCATTTTGTTCATCCTCCAGTCCCTGCATGGGCGTACTGTGCTGGGACATGACCTGTCCTGCCTGGTGGGTCAGCATCTGCTGAAACAGTGGCGGGTAGGACTCGCTTGTACCTCCCAGCACAGCACCGGTACAATCCTGTCCACCGCAACACACCTCACAGGGGAAAAGGTTTGATATTTCATTAAGATATCATAGTCAAAGACTACAGCCATTGGGAAGCACTCAAGCTCAGATGTAGAGGGCTGAAGTTTGATTTAATCCCTGTCCCTAGCATGTGTTTGTGTGAGGACATTAGGCTTAAAGATACTGATGTATCTTTAGGATATCTGTAGGATAGCTGGATTTGAGTTGCAGTCTATGATCCTAGCACAAGCTCTACACCTCCCAGAGGAATTTTACAACTATTTTCTCCTCTTGACATGATTGCTGCCTTGTGGTACAAATAGATTTGACATACATCATAGATCTACTACCCACCCCCATTCCTTCACTTCTTCTTCCTTTTTCATGTTTTCTCAATAACTGATATTTTAGTCATGAAAATCACTCACAGTTATTCCTGCTACTTCATAATGTCTGTTATCTGCTAACATTTCTTGTTCTATTTGTTATTACCTATATTCCTTGCATGGGTGTGTAGACACTTTCTCTCATTAATACACTCCTGACAATATTATTCATCTGCTGTTTCAAAACAACTTCATCTTCTGTCTTAGGTCTGAACTTGCAGAATGCCTCCCGAGAATACCAAGCATCCTCATTAAGTGCCAGCGGGGTGCGAGGGGACCTGGCGAGCCGTGCCTGGTCAGCCCTGTGCAGCTCCCGAGGACCCCAGCACAGAAGCACTCACAAGGTCAAAATACTGTGTTGGAAGGAGTTTCTTTACCACTCAGAAAGGTTAGCAGCAGAGGCACTAAATACTACTTGTATATACAATGACTAGCTGGAAAACAAGCTGTCTTCCAAAGTCTGTTTTTTGTGGTGGTATTGGATTTTATTTCTTAAGACCCTTGAAGCAGACAACTTTGTTCTGGCTTGTTTTAATCAGGTTTGCTGAGAAATCCTTCCCTGGTAGTGAAGCACAGGTTTTCTGAAAGACCCTTTGGTGAGATTCTCAGATTTAAAACCTTGCAGCTGGTCAGCACACAGGGATAAGGTATGCCTCTGACAAACTTAACATATATTAATACTTATGTTGCTGTCAATGCAGCTAAACTGAATATAAAAATAAAATGTTGCAATCCTGTAAAAGGTAGCACAGATGGCCACATGTGTACATAAGCATAGGAAACACTATTTTGGCCACCACTGTTATCACTGCTTCAGGTAATTTTTGCCAAAATTAGTGCTGCAGAAATGCTATAAGAAAAATTATGATAGTCACAGAAAATACACCATACAAATCCACTCATTAAGTGAGATTTTTGCCTCTGAATTCCATCAGAGGCTCACCACTGTTATAGCCCAACTCTGCACTGTGATTATCTGCGTAAGCATTTATAGACTATACAACTTCCCAAAGATAATTTACTTCAGGCTGAGTAAGTGCTGTTGATCCACACAGGAAGGTTTTTTTCTGTCTGATTGCTTTAACTATTGAAAACAATTGAAAATTTACTTTTCCACTGAGGCAAAACTGGAAAAAACCCAAAGTGCTAACTGATAGCCTGATATTTTGTTAATCACTTCCGACAGGAAAGATGTTGTGTTTTAGGATACAGGAGCTGGATCAATCTCTTCTGTCACAGACAAGCGCCCTCAGAACTGGTCTATCGATTATGCCAGAGAGAATATCTTTAGATCTCTTATTTGAACTGGTTCACTTTCTATTAGTAATTAAATACATCTTGGAACAAGAGCTTCAGTGTCACTCTCCCATGTGTTTGTCTACTGTAAAGGTGTAAATAACTGCAATGGACAGCAGCTTCATTCATTCTATGTCATAATGTATATTTGCTATATTATAAAAAATAAAAATAAAAATAAAACGATTCCAGTACAGAGTTAGACAGGTAGATAGACTGACCATTCAGTTGATCAATACATGTTTTTTGGTCAAAACCATACGCCCAAGTTCATGAGCCTCCAAATGCCTCCCTTCCTAAGATGAAACCTGTACCAAAAAAAAAAGTACATGTCTTCTCAAAACTTGCACATTTCCATCAAAAATTTCATTAACAGCATATAAAATAAGCAACATTTAAAATTACTGTCCCACTCTAACCCAATCATACACTTTTTAGAAGAATGAACAACCTAAAAAAGAGGGACAGTAAATTTCAGTATTAGTAATGATACTTGTTTGCAAGTCCCCAACAATGCAGAAGGAAGCGATTTATGTTCATTTGTGCTTATGAAGCAATGTTCTAACACACTGAATTTCAATCATTTTTTTAATCAAAGGTCCTTTTCTGAAAAAAAAAAGCAAGCCGTGGAATATCCTGTATCCCTTATTGTTTAATGCTTAAGAGAAGGCATAAGGGAATTGGATATTTTGCATAAAGAAAACAAGATAATGTGAACTTAATTTATGCTTTACAAAAATCGTACTGAAGGCAAAAAGAGTCCTTAACTTGGGAGGCTCCGACAAGGGCCCTGGAGCTGGGGGCAGCAGGTACCTGCTGGCACACAGCAGACAGCTAAACAGGAATACATCTGAGTAAATTCTGGGTATGAAGGGCTGTGGGCTTTTGCGCTATTTGTTACATGAACTGAAATCTGAGGTCTTAAGAGCCCTCATAGCTTAAATAATATTTCAGCTTATAAGGTATGCCTGGGAACACCTGTTCTTTAAGGGGCTGGCAAGGCGTTCCGCACCACCCCCTACCCAGTGCAGGCAGCTGGGGGTGAGAAAGGCTGTGCTGGGTCTTGCCCCATACCCATATCTAATAACTTCTTCAAGGCCACGAGATTATTCCGGCTCCTTAAAGCTACATTCATTTCCTAAAATGTTGTCTGGCACTAAAGTGTGCTGTTAAGCTGCTGCCATGTTTTTCCATTCTGGTAGAAATTATTGTTCTATATAGTTTGATTTTAAGAGTGCATTCTGGCATCCATTTGGGGAGAAGGCACTATATAAAAGCAAAATCAATATGAGGGACAGTTATATTTCCTGAGCTTTTTCATTAGCTATAAAATATATACATTAAAGAAGGGAGGGGGAAACAATGTTGGTTTTACCTAGACTGAAGGAGGACAAGACAAAGCATGGAAAAATATGCATTTATGTACACTGGCAAGAGCACGAACTATGCAGCTTTGCTGAGTGCAGGCAGATCTCTGCTCTCACTACATCCAAACACTCCTGCAAGACACTGGTCTCTCCCATTACAGGCAGCAAGCCACTGGAAAAATACAGAAATATATGTATTTTGGTAAATGAGGTGTTTGTTGACTTGTTCTCAGTTTTCTTTAAAGCCAAACTGACTGTTGGCTGAATATTCACAGGGAAACTTTGCCTTTGCTCAGCACTAAGAATGAATAGAAGAGCAATAAAATACTGCTGAGACAAATTCTTCCTCAAATCCCCACTGAACTCCACCTATGCTATCTTTGCTCTTTCCCCACCAAGTATACCAGAATATTCTTTCTACCTGAGTAAGCTGTCCTTTCAAGCATCCTTGGATAAACCCCTCATCACCTTGTGCAATATATTTTCTAAGATTTGCAAGCATAGAGCTGCAACAAATTCTGAAAAACTGTAATCTATATTTCTACAGTTTTATATGTAAAGATATTGCAATGAATTTTTACCAAAACAAAATCATTACTGCTTTGTTTAAGCCCAGCTGAAAAATTAAAATTCATACTGACATATTAGCCAGTATTTTAACACAGGTTACAAAACCATAAGAGCAACCATCTTATTTTAGCTTGGAGTAAAATTTCAAATCAGTGTCCTTTCAGTATCAGCATGCACTTAAGTGAGCGAGAAATTGCACACAAGCCTTTTTTTTCTCTTTTTAACATGAGCCTTCTATAATGCCATTTTCATTAGTAGGAAATACCTGTCATCTGTAGAAAAATAATTTGTCTTGTATTTTGAAAACTAAATTATCCCCTATAAAAGATTAGCTGAAAACCACCGTATAAATTTGTAACCATTCTAGATTAAATATAAAGTTTTCCTTCTTTCTGGTGACCCCTAGTGATCTATTTTGTGAGAGAGTTCAAGAGTGAACCCAACAAGTTATTTACTTCTGAGACTCAGATAAGGCGTCTGGAAGATTTTATCAGTGTGATTTTGCCACTAACCCATAATTCAGGGAACTGGGAAATAAAGGCCCAGAAAACTTATCAGTGTGCGATTGTTCATCTGAAACCGAAGTGAAGCTGTGAAGGAACATGCAAGCTGACAATAACAGACAGCGCCAAATAGCAGAAGAGCATTTGTAGGACAGCCGCTGCCTAAAATTGGTCTCTTGTGTTTAACATACCACTTACACTACATGACTACCATCGAGAAGTTTTACATATATCTTCCCACATTTTTCTTTTTGCCTCATAGTCTTAGATTTGTTATTCACAGAACCTCTCATCCTGGTTTCTCTTAGGGCTCTCAGTGAGGTAAGGTAGTGAAGAAAACCAGAATTGGGCTGCAAAACTAGGGAAAAAGTAGACATTAAGTGGAATTTCATTTTTATTATCATAGATATCTGGCATACAGATCAAAACTTATTTCAAACCCGTTTCATGAAGGTGCATCAGAAAGATGTCTCTCTCTCTGTTTGCAAAACCATTATATTATATGACTGCGAGGTGTAGCTTGTTGAACATGTAATTTCATCGTGAGAGAGTGCTCCTTGCTGTGCACATGCTGCTGCGTTATAGGAAAGATTTGGATTAAAACGAAAAAGCTTCCAGCTAGCACTGCCCTGCTTTTGTAATTGTACAGTATGTCTTGTACAAATAAGAGATATTTGTCCACCAGATTCATTCCTCTTGAGTTCATGATTGTAAGATGAGCTATAGCAAGATGTTTTGGTGCCGTTGTGCCATCCATCACTGTCCCAGGAGTCGGTCTTCCTCCCACCCTTCCCAGAGCCCACCTCATCCCAACATCTGCTATTTCCAGTCTCCAGCTCCTGCTCAGTCTTTTCCTGGGCAGCAGTTGGAGCTTGGACATTTTGTCTCCTCTAGCACCCTTCTTCCAGGGGGAAGGGGTAGGAAAGCATTTCTTGCTTCATCTCTAATTGTAGCAACAAGGTAGAACTTTACATTTTTAGCAGTCCTTTTGCACATCTTAGTATCCTGCTCAAACAACTGAGTTTTGGTTTGATACCAGATAAAATGGAAGAGTGTGTCTAATTTCTTACACAGGGATCTCATGTTATGAACCCTGTAATACCATGTTAAATTTAAGGCCATTGGTCCTGTCCAACTCCATTTATTTTCACTGGGAATAGACCAGTCATGTGGAGAGCAGAGTTTGGCTCATTTTTGCATCATAACAGCTGCCTTCAAACCCATTTTCATTAAAAAAACATTGAGACCAGCCTTACATGTCACAGATTCCTGTTGCATATTTTTTCCTTGCTTTTCTCAGATCAAACTATTGAAAGAATAACATCCACCATCTGAATATTTTGATTGCTAATGTGAGGAAAGGCAAGAAAATTTCCCTTCTGTTTTTATAGCAGAAAGATTTATCACAGCTTGCTAAATTCTAGAGTGATTAAGTCATATTAAAGACATAACTAAAACAAGTGTTTGATTTCTGGCTTCTGAAGTTTTATACTTGGTTCAAGAACACATTTTGATTTTGAATGTGATAATATTTCTTCACTAAAATACAAATATCTCTCTTCTTCCACAAGTGGTCACAACGAAGTCAATAAAATATGCACAGAAGAAATGCAAGCAGCATTTGGCTCAATATAAAGATTGATAATGTAACCACCTAAAAAACCTGCTTTTTATCATCATAAGTCTCTCCTGGTTTTTTATAGTTTTCATTGACCAAAACAATCCATCATACCTGAATTTCATGCATGTTCCTGAAGACAACAGTTAGTAAAAGTCAATTTTTAATTATGATATTTTTATAAAACCTAAAATTTATATCCTGATTTTGTAGAACACTTTAAACAGCAAGTCATCGATATAAATTATGTAAATCTCAAGTGACCCCAAACTCATTAATCTGTCTGGATTTCACAGTGAAACATAATATAGCAATAACCCACTAGCTCTCCATCTGACATCATAGAGCAGCAAAGATGGCTAGAGCAGTGAACAATAGGAAATCACAGTTTTGTTCTAGATTAGTGTGATTTTTAACCTTTTAAATAAAATGCCCACTGTGTTTAGAATACCTGTTGGACTCTCACATTTAGGGCCAAAGGAAAATGGGTCTGTTAACTCTGAAAAAGAGAATAAAATGTTATAATCTATATCACCATGCAAAGAGCAATGAACCCCTACTCCAAAATATTGAGCTTTATAGCCAGCCTGCCTGTGAACTTGTCCCCATTCTATTTCTACAGAAAAGCACAGCAAATCCTGTTGACAGCAGCAGAAGGAAATCTGCCTGGGAGGACTGAGATCAACAGTTGCCCTTTGGTAACAGCAGCAGCCCTGTGCTGGTTTCCAGCAGTCCTTTCTGCTTTTAAGGAAAACCAAAAAAGTCTATTGTACCAAACCCCTTCCCCATGGCTTTTTCCTGCCATAGCCCAAAGGCTGCAGAGCTGCTAGAAAGATATTTCCCCCAACCTGTATGAAGCACAATCTCCCCCTTCTCCTTTCCATCTCCTGTTACTTCTCCTTCCCTGGGGTGGTCATCCCCCAGCAAGGGCTCCCGCAGCCTGCAAGGCAATCTCGCCTCTCCAGACCCAACACCTGTTTCTCTCAGTTAAGCCAGTTTGTGTGTGCCTCCTTTAAAACCTCTTTTTTGGTTTTCCAGCTGTTCTCCCTTTTGGTGGCCACCTCAGTCCTTTCCAGCTGCTATCTTTTTAGGCACAGCTGTGCTGGCTTCATCCTCATCTGCTGGCAGCAGCCTTCTGGCTTCCCTTCATTTGTGTACATGGACGTCACCTGTATCCTTGTGGACTTAATGCTATTAAAATACTGTTGAAGTATGTAAAGGATAAGAAGATGGCACAGGGATGAATGAGGTTGTTTTTTTTTTTTTGCTCATGCACAGGAGAGTTATAGGATTTAGCTTGTATTCTTCACTAAAAAGAGTGCTTCATGTGTCTCAATATTTTTTTCTTTTAAAAGTAGGATGTAGTTAATGTTTGGGTCTCAGTCTACATGAACTCACATCAGCCATGTTCATGTAGACCAAAAAGAAGAGGAACTATTAGAAGGCAAAATATCCTGGCTGTTACACCTTTCCAGCTTCTCTTGCTTTCTATGCCCTTTCTTTCATTTTATGAAAGTTTGTGCAGGAGACCAGCAGGTGAGAGGAAGCAACTGCAGCATTTTAGGATGTTTGCTAAAATGTAGTTGCAGAGTAGAGCAAGACGGCTTAAAAAAATCTGATGATGTTTTTACCTTTCCTAGGGGACAATTCCCACATACTCCATTCTTTGTTCAGCACTTGAAATGGTTTCTCTTCCTATTTACAGCGTACGATATACAGTCTGCACTTCAGTTCATATTTTTTGAACTTCAGATGCTCTTCTCCATATTAAAACATCTCACAAGCAAATGCATATCCCTATTTATACTTCTTATATTAACCCAGTTACACAGTGGCAATAAAATTCCATAATAAGAAATAAGAGCTCTCATTGCACATTCGCAAAGCCCTCCAAAGAACAGAGGAAGAACAGACTGTAAGTCTCATAAATCCAGCTTAATTTATTCATAGTAAGAGTCTACAAATCAGACATTTTTATATTCCAGGATATTTATGATAAGATGGTGAATGTATAAAGCCCCCCAACAATAATTAAATAATAGATGATAAAATAACAAAATAGATAATAGTTTTCAAAATTTTTTTATCAAAAAGTGAAATATAATGTACAATAATGTGGTCTGTAGGCATTAAATCAAATCTCCAGTGGGTGAGGGCAAGAATAACATTTCAAAACTTTCAGAGCTCTCTGATGCCCTGAACAAGAACCTTCCAGCTTCGCGGCTTCAGTAGCTGCCGTAATATGCAGATATTTTCTCTTCATCAGATATACCCAAGTAACCTGTGGGGGAGATTCCATGCATCACACTCATTTTCAGTCTCCAGAAGATTTTTCAGGTGTTACATTCACAAAAGAAAGGGGACAGTCTGCTAGAGCTGTCAGTCCAGCCAGTGTGGTTGGGGTATATTTGACTTTTTGCAGGCCACACGGAGGAGGACTTGTTTTGGTCACACCCAGGTTCTGAGAAGATATACTGGAAAGAGGATATGGCAAAAGCCACCACACAGAGCTCCTTCAGTTACATTATAAAAGCCCCTCCTGTACGAACCTTGTCATTGCTTTTGCTTACTCCAAGTCCCTTGCTATAGAGGCAGCCATCAAATCCATCTTACAAATAGATATTTTCCTCAAGTCACCTGGATCTTTACCTTTCAGTAGGTAGAAATTCCCTGTTTTCCACCCCAAATATTTTCATAGATGTTACTTCTAAAGCAGATGTTCTCACAACATTCTCCCTTACCCTACAGAGTTCCCTTCCCCTCTATGTACATGTCAGCAACATGAAATGCATCCTCAGCCTCCCTTTTGCTAGGCTAAGCAAATTAATTTTAATCTCTACTTACAAAGCAAGCTCTTCGTTCCCCTGATTATCCTAATAGCCATTCCCTCTGCTTGCACAAATCTGAACATGTACACAGGGATTCAAATGAGGTCTATTCGGTGGCATTAATTTAAATGTTTTCAGCACTGAATGTAGCTTTTCACACTACAGTGGAAACAGTCACCTTGTGATCAGATAGTATATCCTTCTTTTATTGACCCAATTCTATTGTTAATTCTCAGGCTTGCTAATGTACTGCTCTGCCCTGGAAGTATTCAAGTCTCATTTGTGTGTGAACAGGACTTAAAAGGGTTTTTGGAGATAATTCTACATAACAGTATATAAGCTGTGTGCATACTCAATTCAATGGTATTTGTTAGAGAAAAGAGGAAAACGAATATACAGCAACAAAGGAAATTCTTTGACTCAGCTAGAAAGGTAAAAAGCAGGAATCCAGTAAATATCAGTCTTTTGAGATAATAACTTTCACTGTTCAGCTCTTCTTCACCAGTTCCTTATCTAAAGCCTCTGTGGCACATGCTGATGAGAGAGAATTCGACCTGCAGAGCCTGACAGGAGAAAGGGATGTACACTCTAGGCCCACTTTTCAGCTGCTTAACAGCTATGAATGCTTTTTGTTGATCATATAGATTAGAAATCAAGCGAAAACGGGACTTTCCTACCTGGAAGGAGGGTTCTGATTTACAGTACTTCTCCTTATAGAACCTACTTTTCCTGTTTAAAATTGTTCAAGAGTGTGTCAAGGTCAATTTTCTGTGAGGACAGAGTGGCTGGCCAAAAATGTAAAATTTGTGCTCGCATGATTTTGTGTGATTATGAAATTCTCTTGCTGCTTTCAGGAATTCCCACACAACCAATCATTTCTGCCTTGCTCTTTCCCATTCAAGTCGCTGTGAAACACTCCAAAAAATGTAAATGCAAATGCAGTTCGGTCTGCTTCCTGCTTGACAGCAGCTTACAAAACTGATGGTGAGTCTTTTCACAGCTCTGCCTTTTTTGTTTCCCAGGCATCCTAGTGAGTTTATCTTTCTCTAGGAAAGATAAGGCATCCAGCCTGATTTGTTAAAAGTTAATGAGTAACACACAGCATCGCCAAAGTCCGTGTGTTTTTCCTGCCTCCACCTCCCAGAAGAACATGCCATCTACACATCTAGGAGGGACCAACTCTATCTCATTCTTCATAGTCACCAAGGGCTTTTATAAAAACAGGAGGCACTGCATGTGGCTTAAAGAAGCAGGACAGCAATCCCATAGCCCAGATGGCCTCAGCAGCCACCACAGTCCCCTATACCTTGCTGTGCATGAAACACATGAAAGTTGGGCAAAATATAGACATGTTGGAATCCAATGGCCTTTTTTAGAGTGAAAGGAACAAGTACTTAGATACCGATTTTATCCAAGACCTGTAGGAGAAGATTACTTATTTCTGTCTGATGTCTGCAGAGAGCCAGAGTCTCGCTCTCATTCAGCCTAATGACACACTGGCGTTCATGTTGTATTTCAGTCTTCAGCAAGCATTCACATTTAACATAAGGAGGGTAATACTTATGTATTAGCTTCTGTATTTGACTTGAAGAGGCAGATGCATAAAACTAAATAAATGTCAACTGTTACACCGTGGGACTTAATGTGGTTTTGGAAACAGGCGATGGAACTTTTAATTGCATACAGAAAGATTTCAAGATCATTGAGATCACTTCCATCTGATGCTAATGACTGTGGTTTCCCAAATCAAACCCCAGAATTTACAGCTAGGCTCAGCACCCATTTTGCTTGGATCACTTCTTATGAGCAGTAATGACCAGTAATGAAACAGCCAAAAACCCAGGTGGCTCTCCTGCAAATGTACATTTTAGAGCCTTGAGACATGATCCTGCAGCTGCCCGCTTCACCCTGTGAAAACCATTAGCAGCTGGCTTCACGTCTAGAAAAAGAAAAATGAAATATGCTGCATTTTCACGGCCATCAATCAGCAAATGCAGTGCCAGAAAAGCTTCATAATGATGTAGATATTGCCAATTGACTTTGCAAAAAAATGTTCTTTTCAGGAGAGAAACATGTAGGCACAAAAACAACAGATGATCTCAGCGTACACTTGTGTGCATGCAGTAGTGATGCCTTTCTTATTCAGATGTGAGGGGACTGAGACCAGAAAGGACCTCCCCTGCCAGAGGTACCAGCGCTCACCCTTGTACCTAAGGGCAGCAGCCGGGCAGGAGAGCGCATTGCTCAGCCCTGGAGTCATAGCAGCGGGCTCATCCCCAACCTTACATGGTTAGATGAGTGACTTTTCTCGCCTTGCTGAGCTTTCTGTTATTCTTATTGAGAAGAAAGTTCTGAGAACAGAAGACCTTAAAATGAAAAATAAAGTTGGAAACCTTAGAGTTACATAACAGATGCAGGTAAACACAGTGCAGAGCAATGCAAAAGTATTAATTGGGTTTGGTTGCTTTGGTTTTTCTTAAAGTTCTGCAAAATGACTGAAAGCTGTCAGCAACATCACTTCTCTTAAATGTTGTATTTCCAAAGATTTGTCTGCATGTACCCTTTTTTATTATCTTTACTGACTTCCTGACAGAAATACTGAAATGTCTAGCATGACTCACGCTGTGAGCAATCCTTTTGTGAGAACTGAATGAGAATAGGCTGATAACAACAGCGATTTCATTAAAAAAAAACAGCCAGGTGACTGGTTACATGGGACGTTATTGAAATTATGCATGCAGATCTCTAACACTATCATATTGTTTTAGATCATGTTTTCCATGGCACAGGAGAAAGTATTTTTGTCAGCTCAGTGGAGAAAGGTTGGAGATGATTGAAGTAAAACAGCAGGAGGAGGCTGACATGATTAAGTCACATAGTCAACTGCCCATGTATAACACAGTAATAGAGGTGAAAGTAGAGGGCAAACCAAAATTAAGTCGAAAGGACACAGGAAACAAAAGGCTACCCATATGGGACAAGGAGAGGATGTACAATGAGCTGATTTGTACAGCAGGCAGAGTGAAAAATTTTCATGCCCCATAGTTAGACATTTCCTGTTAATATTGATGCAAATGTTGAATGCTGTACTAACTAGTGCTGGAATGGACAGTCTGGTTAGTGAGCATGCATGGAGAGAGGCATGTTTAATTGATTTTACAGTCATGGGCAGAGAGGTCAGATGACAGACTGTGAGTAAAATCCCCAGCAGCCAGACTGGACAACAGGAGAAGAAAAAGAGTATTTGGGAGAAAACTGGGGTCAGCTCTGGACCCACTCTGGTGATTGTTCATACCTCTTTAGAAGAAAATAAGGTCTTAATTTTGCTACAGGCTGCCAGGTAAGAATAGAATTATTGTAGGAAATCTTGGTTGCTACAAAGACAACAATGCCCACTTTAATTTGTTCCACCTGGGTAGAATGATGCTAGATAAAAGTCACAAAACAGCTGGCCTTATGAGCCATAGGGCGACCAGGGCATCAGCACTGTAGTGCTCTCCAAGGAAGAAATGATCCATAAAAAGCCATTAGAAACTTCTGCAGTTTGGTGCAGAGGCTGCTGTGGGTCACATCATGTCAGGTTGTCATGTGATCCCCTGTAATCTCGAGCAAATATGTTGGGGGAACAGAAAGCTTGCAAAGATCGCTTTTGCTAGTCATCTTCATGGTGCTATTTCAGTTTTTCGCGGCTTGAGGACTGAGTTCATTTCAGAATAATTTCCATTCACAATTTACATCATTGTGTACACTCAGAGAGAGTTGTGCAAGTCACAGTTACCATCTCCAAATGTTTCCAGAAGACAGCAAGACTGCCTGGTACAATCATGCCGTCATCAGACACTATAGAAGGGGGTGCTAGAAATTCCTATAAATTTATGTAATCACTAAGAGCATGTTATTCTCTCTGTGTATAGATAAGGAACTACAAAAACAGAGAACAGTTGCAGGGTGCTAGTTACAATCCCAGGCAGCAGTGAAAGATCTAACTTCTTCCGAGGTGAGGAAGCACTCAGTGCCTTGAAGAAGCTGATAGGACACTACCCAGCACTTGAGGCAGAGCAAATATTTCACCTTCCATCTATTGACACACAAAGATGTGATGGGAAGTGCTCACAAACCAGGAAACCCCAGAGCTAAGGTTGTTAGTGCTGCCTTAATTTGCTCCTTGTGTTTGCAAATTCTAAGCCAGTCTTTGTGGCATGACCATGCACGGATTTGCTCAAGGACTGGTGCTTCCTGTAGTACCCAGGATAGATGGCACTCCATTACCAAGCAGTGAGTCAGTATTTCATATCATTCTTATTTGTGAGCAGATGGCTTTAATGCATATATGTCACAAAGTAGCAAAACCATCTTGGAAGTGCCACTCATTTCCTGATAGGCTTTCTCCTTCTTTATTATAGTAACTGGGTACTTAACACGCAGTCATTAATTTACTTTCACAGCCTTTGTGGGGTGAAGGGCAAATATTATTAATGTTACTAAGGCAGAGGAAAGTAGTGCAGGTCCATTAACAGGGAAGGAGACCAGGTAAAATGACATAGGGAATACAGATGTATTCAAAGTCTTTGGTGTTTCAGTCTTCTCAGAGAAATTTAATTATAATCAGATATTTAGCACAGTTAATTTCAAGATGGTTATAGGACCACAAGGCACAAAAAGAAGAGAGACAGCTAAAAATGGGTCTCTCCAGGTTGTCAGTAACTGCTGAATCCACCTTGAGTGATAGCCAAATCATTATTTGAATCATTAAAAATTATCTTTAAAAACTTATGGAGAACCTCTGAGATCCAAAGAAGGACAAAGACAGAAGCACAAATTCAGTATTTAACATCAGAAAGTGAAGAAAGGATGATTGGAGAACCTACAACCCAGCCAGATTACCTTCAATGCAGGTTCCTAATGTCTTGCAAATTACAGAGTTATTAGGAAAAATTAACAAGACTAAAATTTGTTACTGAGGGTAGTGCACATAAGCACAGCAACTCATTAGACCTGTGCACTTGGACTTGAGAGGCCACAGCTGGAGTAATATGTCTTATTTTGATCATCATACTTAAATAAAACTGGACAAATTAGAGGCAGTTCAAAAAGGGAGCAACAAAGCTAACAAGGGGTCTGGAAAGGTGACATGCAAGGAAAGTTAAAAGAAATATGCTTATCTTAGAGAAGAGAGCACTGAAAAGGGTTGCGTTTAGTCTTCTAACATGGGGATTAGAGAAAGCAGCAGTTGGTTATTACCCCTATTCATGGACGGCAGAGGAAGATGGAGACCAGCCTGATCTTGGTACAGGTGAAGGATGGACACTTTCTAACCATGAGAGAGTGGTAGGACACCTTGTCTGAGGAGATCAGTGACCACAAAACTCCCTTCACCTGGAGCTGAGAAGGGGATAGGCAAACCCACAGGTGGGTGATGTAGAAATATCAAATCCTGCCTCAGAAAAGGGGAACATAAGGTGGTGGGAAAAGCTGGCATGGATTATTCAGAACGAATTGCACCGTATGAGCCGATTTCCTTCTCTGACAGTGTTGCTGGTCTAATGAGTAAAAGGCAAGTGTGAGGTGTGAAATATCCTGATTTCACCAGCATCTCCAGGCCAGCAAGTTAATGATTTCAGACACAGGGAAATGGGACTAAAAGGGTCCCGTCTACTGAGGTGTCTGATCCCTGAACCCAGAGATGCCCAAAGGGGATCCAGGCATGGAGCTGCTCTTCCTGTCCATGAAAAGTACAGAGACTTTTTTTTCACTCTTTCACACTGGAATGAAACAAAACCCCTTTGAAATGTTTAGTAAAAGCTCTTAGAAAGAGAAGGAAAGGGAGGAAGATCCTCTCCTCCTTCCCCTCTCCCCCATCACTGATTTCATAATAGCCATTGGCCCAGGAGATAACGGCTTTAATTTGGGAAATTTTGCTATGGCAGAACTAAAGCAGAGTCTGATCCTCTCATTTTGTGGTTTCTCATGTGCTTCGATTTTTCCAAAATGCAGAGGTTGCTCCCTTTTCTTTTCTCCCTTTTTTTCCTCCAGCAATGCCATACTAAAAATCACATAATGATAACTTCAATAGAAAAACACACTTCTGTGAAAATCTCAGCTGTGGCAAGTCAACATTTTCCAAAAGAAGAATTTTTCATGAGCAAGCTCACAGCCAGCTCCGACATTGAGATTTTAGTAGCAGCTAAGCTTTAAGTGCCTCATATTTCTGCATATCAGGGTCGTCAGTCAGGCACCCAGAAAACGAGGAGCATAAAAGTAATGATCACCTCTGACATGGCTGGAGTGACTTATCTGGTGTGACACAGGCCCCCGTGGCAGCCATATCAATCACCTCCTTGGGGCAGCATTCTCGGAGAATTTTTTTTTTCCAAAAGATCAATACTAGCTAACATTTTTTAAACACTGTCATCCATTTCAGTCAATCTTATTCTTCATAATTTCAGTCTCTTTTTATTGAGAAATTTGGGGTGTATTTCACAGTATGAAATGTCAAGAGAACAACTGCATCAAGGAACAACATCCTTTTCCTTGTCATTTACATTTGTTTGCCTGAGAAATATGTGATGTAGTAAAATATACACATCTACCCAAACAAGAAAGTAAGTAACAGTTCTGATGCACCACCACATACTAAGCATCTCTTAGACATAGTAAAAAGTTTAACATTCAAAATCTCTGCAAGACCAGAGATCAGATTTTTAGGTAGTTTGATCTTGCTACCCAACCTTCTACTTATTTTTTTTCTCCTTCATAACATTTGGATTATTTAGATAAAATCTTAATGGGTAAAGCTACTGCTTTTCCAGTTTATCCATGCAATTGCCTTAACTTGTTTATATGCAATAATCTCACAAAGAGCTTATACTTTTCACTTTTATCAGCCAAAAAGCATACTGGAATTAACATATGATATCTCGCTCCATTCACTTTATACTGATTCCAAATACTTAGGGGCAAGTTGTTAGCAGACAGAGAGTAAAACAAGCATGTAAAATCCATGTCAAACCCTAAACAGACAAGGGTATGAACAAGCCCCACCTTGCTGCTGAGCAATAGGAGACTGCTCAGAGCCCTCTCCTCAGAGGGACCCTGCAGATATTCCCCTGGGGCAGCACCTGAGGCCCTGAGCAAAAGCATTTGCAAAGTTTTTAGGGAATTTCTGGGAGCTGCTCAGAAAGATAAGTTCTGCTTCAAATTAATACACTCTGCTAAGAGCACAGACCAAGCAATGGTAATGTCTCTAAAGGTCACAAATGTTATCCCAGGCGTGGAAAATGGGATTGTGTATAATCCATGGTGTATGCTGTTGAATGCGGGCGGATTACATGACCTTCCCCAATCCTTTCCTGCCCTATTTGCTTTGACCTTCTATTGTATTGCCCAAGTGTCCCATAGTTCCTTGCTCCTGGCCCAGGCTAGACCTCAAGACAACAGGGACAGGCAGATATTTCTCTCTTTCTCCTTCTCACAAGGTTTTGCCTCTTAGACAGGGATTTTTTTCCCCTGTCAGTGTAAGAGGGGCTAACTTAGCTGTACTGTTCATTTTGTTTGGGCCAGAAAAAAGGATTAACTGTTTTGTTTATTCTCTTTAATCTTAAGGTTGTTTGTTAACAGCTCCAACTCCTACTTGGTCTGGCAGAAAAAAAATCAACTCTTATATTAGCTATTATACATATATATGCCTTTCTTATAAAAAGGCTGAAAAGCAGACTCTTCCACTGTCTCCACATATACCATATGCACACACAAATATGATCACATCTCAGTTCTTTACATCCTATTCTCATGGGAAAGGAGACTTAGCTTAATGACTATTTGCAGAGCCTTTTGCAAAGAGATGGACTGCCATTTCTCATGAAATCACAGACAAAATAACCCGCTGCTGTAAGAAATGTTTGAAAGGATTCTGGCTATGAATAATTACTCCAAATTATTACTACAAATAAGATTAAATCTGTATAAAAATCTATGTCATTCTTGGCATATACCCATGAAGTCCATGGACAATCCTAAGAAAAGGTTTGCCTTGAAAGAGAAAAGGTCATTTTTCCTCCCTTAGCAGAGGATTTTAAATGATGGGACACATTCCAAGTATAGCTCTGAGAGGAAAATATGAAAGCTGTGATTCTATGATCAGAGTGATAATGGTTTTGGTCCCTGATTAAAGAGATATATTCAGCTTTGATGTACTCTTTGTAGTCAAGGAGTCATAATAAATAAGTAACAAATATCAAGAAAAGAGTTTGAGAGAAATACAGAAATTAACTGGTTCAGATGACCACTTCAAGTCAGACCTACACTGTATTATCCATATCAGTGATTGAGACCCTAATGGCAGATCAGACTTGCTCGCAACATGAACAAATTTGCCTCACAGCTAAGAAGAATTGTGACCTAAAAGGATGCAAAATTCAGGAAGGACAGTTGTCTGTCAGGACAGATGAAGATGAAGACTGTGTCTTGCTGTTGAAGAAATATGTACAAATATTGCAGATGATGTGAATCCAGAGTGTTTTGAATGCATAACCAGAGAAGTAATTCATTTATGTGGCTGATCACTACAGTATGGGAGATAAATCAGCATTAGGCATCCTTGCTTGAGGTAGAGGACAGGGAAACACACCTATCGTCAAGAGACCAAAGTGGTCTCACCACCTCATGTTCCCATACCAATGTTGTAGCAACAGTTTAGAGATAAGAAGGATTATCATGAAAAGCAGTAGACTGACCCTTTTTTCAGCACTGCTAATGCCAAAATGCCTCTGTGCTCTTTACACTGGGTAATCAGGGTTGGGATAAGTGCCATACCAAGACACACTTCATTCTTCTATATATTTACACTGGGTGCACGCATTGCTTTCCTGATGTCAGAGCAATAGAAGCTGTGTAACTTCCAGCTTGTAAAGTGATGGGGGTTTTGCAGGAGACCTGTGTTTTGGATCGGCTGTCCCACAGTCAGGATGAAAAGAATAAAAAATAAGGACTCATTATACAGAGCAGTTCATGTGAATGAAGGCAGCTGAGACAGGGAAAACAAAAGCACAGAGATTGTGCTCCTTGGAGCAAACCCAATGATACGAGCGCCCTCAGGAGTGTGTTTCGAGTGAACAGAGCTTGGGTTAAAATGGTATTGGCGACACTTTTCTGTACATCAGCAAGATCTACCATAGTTTCATTTCGAACATGAGAAACTATTTGGCCTAGAGAAAAAGAGGCATATTTTTCTAAAAGTTGAAATATTTCCTTTCAACCTCTTTGCAAATGAAATATCTTGATGCCTCCTGTTTCTGAGATATTTAATTTCAGGTTGAAGAGGAGTTTAGTCTGACTGTCAAGTACTATCAGTCTTTCTTTGTGATATTAGAGATTCTGTTTCTCTGGAAAAACTGAACGGTTTCATTTTAGTTTGAAATAAGTCACTTTTCCTCACTGGACCAGTGAATTGCAAATCATCTACTGACTAAATTTTCCATGTGCTGGTAACATCTGTTCAATAGTTGCTTTTTTCAAAATTTACTACAACACAGTGTCATAGCTGTGTCTTTCTGTCCCTCCTACATGCAATCTTTTCCTTTCTGCTTTGCTCTGGCTGCTGTCTGTACTTATATTGCAGCAGAAAAATGTAGAACATTAGCATCTGTTAATCCTTTTATACCTCAAGTCTTCACATGTTTGGCCAACTCTGCTTTTCATTATGCCTGTCTGTCTCTGGAATAGCCTCAAAATTCCAGATACAGCAAAATAACCCAAAGTGTAGCCTGTCCCCATGGTACTGCTGGAAGGCTATTTTAGAATTAAGATAATTCAATGGTTTAAGTGTGTTTGCTGGATCCCTAGGAGCAAACTTTTATCCCAGTTTGCAGGGATTTAGCCATTCAGTTGTTATTAATATTGAGTCATGCTTCTGAATCTACAAGTTCTGTAAGGAAATAACCTAGATTTTAGTGCTTTCCTTTACGCTAGACACTTATTTTAGCAAATAATAGAAAGGATGAAATGAAACTTGACCTTAGCCTACAATGTTACAGTGGCATGACAGAGAAGGAATGAGAGGCTAAAAATGAGCTAGCAAAGATCTTCACAGTAAATTTGGACCCTGGCTTTTCTTTTACACCACATTTGAAAGTAATATGTGGGGTAAAATAGAGAGTTGCAGTTCCTGCCAAGATGGTAAGTTGGAGGTACGTGGGTAAACAGTGGGGGCTGAAGTGAAAAAGAGAAAAATAGCTGCATCTCAGTCTTACGATCCCAGCGTGATTCACCTTGGCAGGCCTGAACGTTGGGTCTTCTGGTGTTCGTCAAACACAAACACAGACCTGTCCACAATGTGCTTCGAATGAAAGACAATAAGCCTTGTGCTGCATAATTCTGTTGATGAAAAGCTGATTTTTGGACTGCTGAGACCAAAAGATGCCAAGCATGATCAGCTGCAGAATTAGTCTAGCCAATGCAAAAAACTCCAAAACATCAACCCAAACTCTAACCTAAAAACAAACAAACAAAAGAGCAATTCAGCATCAATTTTTCAAAAGAAACAGAATTAATTAAGAATCAGGCAGGTATGGAAATTCTTCAAGAGGCACAATGATGCTATTTTTGACCACCCTTTGTCTCTGAACTTTATTCCCAAAAAATGTGATTTTAAGTGTAAATCCTGCTTAAATAATATGGGGTGAGAGTGAGAGTCCAATAAGGTTGTTTACTCGTACTGTAGTGCAGAATAAAGTGCCTGGTCCACCTCTAAAACAAGTGAATGCACTTATCCAAAACAGATCAGCTTTGATAGTCCACGAGGAGCAATTTTCCTTGCTGCACAGCACGTGGACCAGAAAGGCAGGAGGGCAGGAGCCATCACAACCCAGAGGCTGAGCAGGGAGATGCCTAAATTCCCACAGTGATACTAGAGCAAGTGACAGCAGGTAAACCTTGTCCTTTAGCGACTTTGCATCTATCTCACCCACTCCAGAAGTCTCATCTGTGAAACTCTCTCCCACAGCTAAATGCTTCTGTCAGAAACTCTCTTGCCTAGAAAAAAAAAGGAGATATTTTCCATCTCATTATAGTCAGTAAGGAGAGGTTGGGGCAAAGAAACTGCTTTTAACATTCTGCTCCCTGGTTTCTCCTCTGCAGGGATATCATGAGGCAGCAGAATATTTTGGTATCAGACCTGTAGATTTTCTTGATTAAATTATGCATTTTATAAACGTAATTAAATATGCATTGGTGCAAAGAAAAATAAAAGGAAGGGAAACAGTTTTGGAAGCTGGCAAAGTTGGCATGTTCTTATTTTTAGTTAACAATATATAGTTAACAAAACTATACAAAAAAGGTCAGTTTCAGTGAGGGGGGAACCTGCCCAAGTGCTCAGGCCATTGCCCCAGCACACGGCAGACCTGTTTTCAAGTCAGGGAAAACCAGCCAGCTCCCAACCTGCCAGTGGAGCCCAAACACAGCAGATGTCCCCAAGTCACTCCCCATCCTCTCGCTTGTTTGTTTGCCTTTCATTGCTCTTCTGCCGGGTCTACTCTGTAGACTGTGCTCTGAGCACATCCAGTGCCTCTCTGAGCATATCCACTGCTTGCAAACAATATTTATACAACTCAATTCGACATCAAGGCTGAAAAAGGTTAATGGGATCCTAATTTCCTAATGCAGAAGGATGAACATTGTGAAGGATAAAAAATAGAAAGCTTTCTTGAATTCACCTATGAATAAATGTGAACAGGTGTAAGGTCTGCACAGCAGCATGTGGCACCACCACTTCTCTGTCTATCACAGGCAAACCCTTTATTATTAATGGCCTGACAGGCATGTTATTCAGACTGCGAGGTTAAAAACATCATTACATTTCTGTAATCCACCCACATAGTGGATACTGTAGAAGACACAATAGTCAGTCTTGCACGTGGGACCACCACTGACTCATGCACTTGTTTGGAGATGTAGGTCCACAGTGTGTCTTTTGAAGTGGCATATACCTGCTTTAGTGGGAGCTAAACCTTCTCTGAACTGGGTTAACACTAGAAAACAACAGAAGTAAAGCTGCCGGGTCTTCCATTTTGTTTTAGCTATGTATGCTTGTGCAGGATACTAGCAGATGCCAGACAGATCTACCTATACAAACTCTCTGTTCTTTAAACAACTCATAAAACACAACACAGAAATGACCAAAGCCTGACATTCACCAGGCTTCACATAATCAAATTTTACAAGTTTCAAAAGCAACTCAACAATGACTGCAAATTGCTAAAGAATATAGTAGCAAATGATAAATTGATTGCCTGCTGTTTCTTTGTGTACTAATTTGTGTTATGGCTTACCAGTCTGAAATTGCTTGAGTAGATTTTTGCTGTTTGTATTTTTTAGCTCAAATTGCAAATGAAATGACTGTGGTAAACTGAATGCATCAAGTGTAATGAAGAATTGATCAATTGTTATGTTGTAGGGCTTTTCTGAACAGTGGTTTCTAGCCTATCTTCTTAGAGATGAAAATTACAGTTATTAGCCAATTACCAAGTAAGAACGCAAAATTGAGTCTGTTTTTGATAACAGAGAGATGGAAGAAAACCTGAAATAGAGCATGTCTGCCTATAATCTCTTTGTTTTACCTATGGATGATGATACACATATAACATTTTTGTTGTATTATTCCCTAGCAAAAGAATTAAGTTCTGGCTATTTCCTCCTTCAGGAATGCTGTTTTTTTAAAAACTTTTTCAATAAAAGGTATAGCTCTATTTTATAAGCTAAAAGCCTACTCTCACTGTTATCAGGCAAGAAGGAGGTGGAGGAGTAGAATTGAAAGTTCAGCATGGAAATGGCTCCATGGAAATAAAAAATTACTAGGATTCATCTTGTCTGGTGAGAAGAATGGTGAGACACTGCATTATCAGTGTCTAAGAAAGAAAGAAAGAGAGTGGTTCCCATTGAGAATACTCCATCTGGCAATCAGATTTTCTTTTATTTATTTTCTAAAAATCTAGAAAGTGCCAGTGCTGCACCTCCTGTACAAAGCACTGGCACCCCATAATCTGTGGTGGAGGAAATCCCCATCCCATCCCAACCCATCCCTGCACAGGAATCCCCCCCAGCCACAGCCCGATCAGCCACCAAGCGACAGAGCTCATTTTCTGGCTCAGGAGACCTTCTGAGGACACAAATCTCCCCAGCACATTTGGAGTAGATTTTAAGTGAGCATAAATTTTAAAACACATGAATTTACACTGTGATCAAAGGTAGTTCAGGGTAAACAAGAAAAAATTGGTCGGTTTACCTTCTGCACGGCTGAGCCTGATCAAAATACATCTGCCTATAATATGCACCATATGGGGCAACAATTGTGTTGTGTTTATTCCTATGCCTCCTTAATCCCCTGTGTCCTCTGTGAGCGTGCGTATCTGTATCTGCAGCTCTAGCTGGATGGCCAGAGAAAGGCATATTTCTTTATGCACATATAATTATGGAGATGTTTTTTATTATTATGGTAATTACATCCTAAAAGATTGCGCAGGTAGCCATTGTAAATGATACCAGCTGAACTGGATTTTCTTTTATACCAAAAAACAGCTTATAGCTGAAGTCCTTACAGATTCCTGAAACCCTGCTATTTTTATGACTGCTTCTACTACTCCTGGTAAATAAGCAGAGATCTGTGGAGCAACTAAAGCAGAGATGACCCTAAACAAAAAGGAAAATTAGTACCTGTTAGAACAGTGAACGGGGACTAAATTCCTCTAAATAAAAATAGCAAATGCATTTATCTAGAGGTTTTCATGTACACGAACTGAAAGCCTTGCTCTTTCATGACATGAATAGGCATCAATGGGTCTCGTTCAAGTGCTAGACACATGATGGGAAGCATTTTCCACAACCAGAGGTACAATATTCCCCTGAAATACCATCATGGCTGAGGGAAACTGCTGGCTAGAACTGTGACCATCCTGTTTCTATAGGAAGAAGGCACTAATGCATTTTAATTTTGAAGATGATTATGGTTGTCTGTACAGAAACCATATCTTTCAAATGTTGAAGAAACAAACAGTGAGGATTGCTGATAAACTTGGTTTCTGGAAATCTATTAGACTTAATGTTGCACTTCCACGGTTGGGAGTACACAGCTTTATCTTATCACACAGGCCAGGCAGGCCGCCGACTATTTCTAGCTCATGACCTTTTATTTTAATATTTTTAAATCCATCCAAAGTGCTATAATGCATAAGAAGGGTTTTTGCATTTGCAGCAGGAGCTGGTATGTGCTCGAGACCATTTTGCGTCAACTCTTTCCAAGTCTCTAAGAGTGGGCAGCCTATGAGAGGATGAAGGGATGAGGTCAAAGACCTGATTTTTGGTAGGAAGGTGGTGAGATCCTTCCAGGCTTGTGCTTTAGTTGGGAAGTGAGGTGTGTCCATGTACATTGCTGCAGAACAGTAACAAATAAAGCCTTACTCCAAAGGCAAGAGCAAACCAAACTATTCTTCCTAAATGTCAAAACCCTGACAGAAAAGCCCGTTATAAACATGTGAGTAGTGTGTGGCTGCCGAAACCACTATTGTGCCAGTGAATGGAGTGAATAATAGCGATGAATAATAGCAAAACAATAGCAGGAAAAATTGCCTCGTCACTCTGCATACATTAGGAACTAAATCACACCCAGGACACATGCATGAATCTGGCATTTGGCAGGGCTAAGCTGCCTTCATTTGGAGTCCCCTTATCTTTCTGCTAGTCTCTGCTGCATCCTGGATGCACTGACAATAAGTTAGTGGTGACACTTTCCCCAATGCTATATCATCCATATACAGAATTAAACTGAAGAAGTGGGAGGAAATGTGGCCAAAATTCTGTATTTGCCATGGGAGCAGTCTGGAAAAATGTGTGGCTCGCAAATTGTAATTACCCTGTGTCGCAGTTGAGGCATGGAAACAGCTCCAGCTCTCGAAGGGGTAAACCATGGAAATCAAATTTCCATCTGAATAGAGCCCAGTGGGTTCTAAAATCGAAACATGTGAGTTCGTTTTTGCTGCTGCTATTTAGGAAAGCTACATTTGCAAGTGTATGTTCAACTGAGATTAGGAGGTAAGAAAAAATGTTTTCATTTTGTTTCACTTTTTCATTCTGAAGGATGAGAGCAAAATAGACCAATCAATAACAATAATTATAATTTTCTTTTTATTGATTGCTCAGAAGTCCTTAAAGGCATCATCATTAACTTAGAGATATCTTGAGGAAATTTATGAGGTTTTTAATTCTCTTCTAACACAGCAATAGTAAGTGATTGCTATATTCAGATGCTCAGCCTTCCTGGCTCTGAAGCTGAGCCAGAATTAGTGAGGATGAGACTTGGTAAAATTTAATAGAGTAGTTGACACAACTTGGCTGCATTGCTTTTTCTGACAACTGGCACACTCAATAGATGAGGCTATATTTCGCAAAGCAGGGGAGCTACAGAATTCACCTCTCCTGTCCAGCTGCCCGTTGCTTTTTATCCATGTGATCTTGTGTCATCCCTCTTGTGCCCACCATGTTATTCATAAGCAATTTTCACATTGATGAGAGATGCCAGATAGCGAGTCCTGGAGACCAGAACATTTTAAAGGACAACATTTCTGCTGGAAACTTATTGGCTCATCCAGGTTAGTTGGCCACACATGCGTTGCTGTCCCTGAAAATAAATACTAGGTTCCTTCATCATCTTTATTTTTGGAGCACTGAAGAAAGCTCTTTTCAGCACATCTCCTGTGACAGTGCTCCAAACTCCACATTAAATTGCCCAGAAGTTCTTCAGATTTTGCTCACGTTTCTCACAGGGACCCCTTCTTGTCACTTACTTTGTTGGCCCCTCTTGACATCTCTTCTGGCCCCATGAAAAATGCGTGTCTGTCTCTGTGTCCTCCTGTGCAAGCTGTATGTAGTGCGTTATTCTGCAAAGCATTCAGGGGAAACACAGAATAGAAGAGAAATTTCATGTAATCAATTCTTCCCTTCTAAACTGCAAGTTAAAAATAGAAATGCAAGCCAAGATAAGAGATAAATAATTGGACAAATAATTGTTTTCTCTGAAACTGAAAGTTGGCCCTTGGTTTGCCATTAACATATTGCTTTACTTCATAGAAATCTGGGATGATAAGTGACCTTGTTCCCAGGCAGATGAAATTCAGATGCATCATACAGACAACATCTTGAGACTGTAGGAGGATTTTTTTCAACTACACTTTCTCTCAGGGCCCTGTGCTATCACCTTTGTGCAGAAAAAAAGAATTCCCTAAGAATTAGGCAATAAACTCACAAATCCCACCTGGTGGGAGCAATCCATAGTAAGAGTTTCAGTTACATATACTGTAAATAAAAAATATCAATGGTATCATACAGGGCATCCATGGGACTGAGGAAAGAAGGAAAGGGATCTCTTCCCACATTGCTGCCTCTGTCTTTGGTGCTTGGACCATACTCAGGCATTGCAGGACGATATATTGCATGCTACATTTTGTTTCCAACATAGCAGATTCCTAGAGTTGAACAGTCTAAAGCCTGCCTTGAAAGAAGAATGCTTACTCTGTAAGACATACATGTGAGAGTCTTTAATTGTATGCTGAGTTCCCTGGGTTACAAGAAAATGCCATGTTTTCAAAACAGTGTAATATCTACAGGGAAGAGTTAAGCTGCAGACTCCTAGAAAACTATGTTCCTGCTTGGCCTGATCTTCATTCTTCTTAATTCTGTCTGTTATTCAGTACAAATAATATGTATGAAAAATGTCTTATTCTTTTCAGCAGGTGCTCAGCCTCTTCCTAGGTCAAATTTTCTATAATTACTTTCGTTTCACACAATAGTTCATTTATCTCTATCAATTTCATCTTCTGAACAAATTATGACTTGTTCAAGACCTGGCCATTATGAGTGTGTGGTGTTTATACAATGTACTTCTTTATCATTTCAGTTCAGTAGGAGGTTCTTCTGCTTCTGAATTATCTGAAAATAGCTTTATTTATTATCTATCAAGGTTTTTTATAAAATTAATATATTTTACCTACCACAGGAGCATGTACAGTTCAAGCATTTTTATACAGTTATCACATTCACATTCACAACAAGTTTCTGCCTCTTAATATTTTTAGGAATAAAATTTTTGTCATCAGCATGCAGACTAATTGCATTAAAATCTTAGCAAATATTGGTGAAATAAGGCAGGAACGTTCATCTGCAATATACTGTCAGATGTTTCTTAGCTACAAATGCCTTATCTATTAATAGATCACTGTTCATCTGGATCTTCACCAAAAGAAATTTTAAAATGTTGTCAGATTCAGAGTCTTCTACTGTTATTTTGAACACATACATTAAGAGCTTGGAAAGAATTTCCCTTTCCCATTACCTGCCCTCCTTTTCTGCCCAAAGTTTTTTTCAATGTATGGTAAATGTTAATATGGGGAAGTGGATGGCACTGATACACTGAAAGCTTCAGAATCTTTCATGTGAGCTTTGCTACATCAGTGAAATACAGCCACCTGGCATGGAAGTGGCTGGGAATGAAAAGGTTTCCTTCTGTCTCTAAAACATAAAGAGAAGAAAGCTAACACATCCTTTGTCTGCAACTAGTTTGGAGTTATGGTTTAATAGCCTAGGCGTTTCAGACTGATTTTTTCCAAATGAAAATCTTTCATAGTTTTCCTGTGAAGAGAAATTCTAACGCTCTGGAAAATGTTTTGTTCCAGTATGGATTTTAGAGTAAGAAACAAAAAGCAGAAATCTGAAAATCTGCCAGGGAAGGATTTCAAAATTTACCATATGTCATATGAATGGTGAAAATGCGAGTATTGCCATGTATAATTTGAAAAATAAATATATATACACACAGACATTCATATACACATACACATACTTACCTATCCCTACGTGTGCATATTTTCAAACATCATACTTCAAAAGCTCCCTACCCAACCCCTCTCTCTGTCTTTAAGTGAAGCCATGTGGAAGCCAGCGGGCAGCCCTGCTTCCCCAGTCCCAGGGCTCACTGTGGTTTTGGGGGAAGGCTCTAGCTGGACTCCCACGATGTGGGGGATGACAGTGAGAAAGAAATCTGCACCTGGGACTATCTCTTTCCTGGTCACAGATCAATTACAGCACATTGCCAAATGGTGCTGTTGGTTAGTATAACCTGGATCAGTCACTGGGCTTTCATTCACCCTCCACACAAAAATTATTTTGTGATCTGCCAACTATTTCCCAGAGCTTTAATATGCCCTTTAAATATATTGCGTGGCTGGCACTGCTTTGCCCAAAACAAACATGCATCTCAGGCTTGTGGACTATATTTCTTTCAGGGTTTTCTAGCTGCCATCACCTATTGATATTATTTGATTTGCAGTGCTATTCAAAGCAAACAAACAAAATCTCACAGCTTCTTAAACCTTCCTTCACATAAGCCGTTGATATTTACCAGGAGCAAGAGCGACAGACAGAGTTCTGTCGCACCCATGCTCACCTGCCTTTAGAAATAAAAGCAAATGTCCAGCAAATTATTTCCTTTCAAGTTTTCAGCCTGCCACTTCAATTTTCCTGGCATCCCTCCTCGAAGCATCTGGTGCTTCATCCCATGGCTATGAGCATCAGCCAGGATGGGCAGAACCTTTGTGGGTGCTTGGTGGTCCCCACAGCAGCATCTTTCCCACCAAATCCACTGCTCAAGCGCATGGGCGGCTCAGCTGCTTACAGAACACCCAGTTACCAACCTGCTTCAAATAAGCTCCAGCCGGTGGATTTTTAAGTTGTTAAATGTGTGGGCCTGTGCTGGGGGCATCCCAGAGTAATACCCTAAAAACACCTCTCCAGACTCTTGTTTGGCTGGTCCCTGTTATAGCCCTGTGGAGCCTCTGTCCTCCCCAGTACAATATTGAGCAACCCCCCAAGAATGGGCTTCTGGGCAGCTGCCCCCAGGATCTACTGACATGCACATCTTTCTCCAGCTGTGGTCACATCAGTGTTTCCTTTAGCTGAGAGCCAAACCCCAGGTCCACAACTGTATTTCAGCATGAAATACCAGTTCAGATATTCACTTTCTGCTCATTTTCCATCGAATATTTCTGGATGTTTCTGCCTTCTGCAGAAGGCTCTCCTCTGCCCAGCGAGCCCACAGACTGCCCTTCATTTCATTTGCACATAACAACTTCCCGCACATTAACACCAGGTGAATCTCAACCTCCAGGCATTAACGGCAATTTTCCTTATGGCTTCAACAGAGAGAGATTTTCCCCACAGGACTTGCTTTATCATGCCACCAGAGTTATTCAAATGCCGTTTTCACTGAGCAGCTGCAACAGGTATTGTTATTTGTTTTCTTTTTGTGCCAAAAAGGAGCTACTCAGTGCCCCTTTGCAGCAAGTTGATGCCACAAAATTGTTGGGTTTAAAAAAAATGCTTTAAGTCTAGTGAAGTGAATAAATCCTTATGTCTTAGCAACAGCTCCTTGCCTATATCGAGGGTGATGGTGGTTCAGTAAGAAGCTCTTTGCAGGAGACTAAAGCACCAGCTACCACACAGCATTTAATTCCAACACTCTGGACTGAGAGCAACAAAATCTCACTGCATGGTTTAATTTCTTTCTAAAGGAAATCTGAATGGTCATAACAACAATGAGCACTCAGCTCCCTGAAAAGCGAGCATTTTTTTCATAAGCCCTTTTAATGCAATTATAGGAATAGAGCTGGGCGATTAAATTAAATGTTTAAGTTTTTCATACATAAAGAAATAAATATTTCCTTTTAAAGGCAACCTAGCCTGCACACCAGAGAGTAACAGTGACTCTGTACAAGACATGGATGTGGACTTTTATTGTTCCCCACAACAGGGGGGACAATTGTGATATTGAGCACTTCATCACTGTACACAAACTTGACATCTGCATCTGACTTTGTCATGAATTAAAAATGGAGCAGAAGGCTTCATCTGATTAGAGTGTAGCTGCAGTCATCATAAGGTACAGGCGGGCATCCGTCAGGTGAAAAACCAACAGGGCTCAACTGTAAATTCCTATTTTTTTTTTGGTTTTTTTTTTAAGATATTTTCCTAATATAGTCTGATTACAATGATGCTTTTATTTATTTATTTCTGCGGGAAAGGCAGTAGTAATTAACTTGTACCATGGCCTGCAATTTACATGTTAAAGTTTACAATGATTCTGTCATAAGGCCGTAATAAGCATCATTTTACAAGGGAAACTCAATAACTGAGGGACTGTTTTGCTTATGGCTTGCTACAAAACCTGGGTGATCTTTTCCTTGTGCTCCCTCCTGCTCTGTGCTGGGGCACCGCCGTCAACTCCGATGTGGTTTGGTCTGATCTGCATCAGGGTGAGAATAAAATCCATCAGTATGGCTCCAGGGGAGCTGACAGCAGATCAGTTTGCCTTTACCGCCTCCTCAATGACAGCCTGCAAACATAACAACCCAGTCACAGGTATATAAGCATACTCTGACATTTAATACAGAATAAAATACACCTTTAGAGGTGGTGGCTTCTTGAGCCAGGGCTTCATATATATGCTCTTCAGGGGGTGAACACATGCCATTTGTCCCAAATACTGTTAAATTTAATGGGTGAACACCCCTCTCTTTACTGACCTTGCATGTCTCCACCATGTTCTCCTCCGAGTCCCTCCCTGCCCTTTGCAAGCCCCATCTGCAGCATTCAGCTCCTCTGATGTTAATATGCGAAACAGCATTTTCTAAACTAATGCAAACAAAACTATGCGAAGGATGAAAAATAATTAGCCATTTCTCAGTGTCTAATGTATTTGCATTGTTTAGACAGAGTAGTTAATCATTGGTAAGACCATGACATGTTGTGTGAATTTGGATTATAACTAATACATATTGAGCAGAAAGTTATTAATTACATTTAAATGGAGTATTTGATATTATTATTATTGAGAAACTGAATGCTATTAATTATATTACAATGCTCTGGCAGGACTCTTGTGGCAATACCGTGCAAAGAGCCGTTTACTTTTAGGCTGTTTTGTTCAGAAAGAACATGCTTACGGAAAGCAAAAGGCACCATGAGCACCACGAGCACAATGAGTTCTCTTCTCATTACCACTCCTGAAGCACTGAGTGATATTGAAGGCATCAGCAAGGGTCTGCATTTTTTTTAAGGGTTTTTAAGTATAGGGTAAACTTTTCATTTGCTTAAAATAGTTGGTCTGCTGAAATGTCACTTATTCCCTTGGGTTGAGAACTGGAAAGGACAGTCTCCATGTGGTCCCCACCACTGGGCCCAAATCCCCAGAAAGGATATATGAGGGATGGAATCGGACCCCAGTTTTAATTAGAGGTGCAGTATTTCCAAGTATTCCCTCTCTAAAATGGCTCTTACCTGTACAGAGGAAACATTTAGGGCACAACTTTTTTTATTTAAAAAGGCAATTGTATTAACTCAGATGAATTTTGCATTGGAATTACACTATCGCTTTGACAGCTTAGTTCCCTGAAAATTGCAATAAAGGCTCTGTTATGCTACATTTTGTCCCCATTTATCTTGTATACCATTGACTTGCCTTTGGCACAATAAAAATAATCTTTAAAAATAGTACCATAAATGGATTGACTTTGACCTTCTGAGTATCTTGTCAATAAAATAAAAATGATAAATCTGTTTCAGAGTGCCACTGGCATAATATTAAAGCAGAGTTATAATCTGAAAAGTGACATTTGAAAAATGATATTATGGGGAGGGGTCTTATTCTCTGTCAATGGTGCCACATAAATACGCTCTATTTACAGTGCAAAGAGGTGATTTTGCTAACTGCCAGGCTCGCCCCTGAAACCAGGTTGTGCAACGTGCTCTCTGTCTCTTACATCATCATTAGCAATTAAAGATTACTGCAGCAGGAAATTAGCTGAGCCTTCTGTAGCTGATGCATAAAGCAGAGCAACTCTGCCTCCATCTACCCACTCTGCAGTGCTAACACAGCAAAAAATGGACTTTGCCTCATAGAGAAATGGCTAAGATAACCAAGAAAAGACCCTTTTTTCTACATGATCAGCTTTCTGAAAATAAACAACTTCTAAAAGAATCACTGCAAAGCTTCTTTTTATTAGGTGATAAGAAACTACTGAATATTCTGTAAAAAAATCAAGAGATGTATGAAAATAAACAGGGCAGGCATGTAAACAAACATACTTTAAGGGACAGCAGTTTTGATTTGAACTTTGTGATGGATGCACAGTAGCTCTGCTGCATCTGGCTTTACAGGTACATACTTTAGGCGAGTCTGACCTGTGGCGTGAATATTTGCAAGCTTAACTCGGGCTTACTTCTAAAAACCCACCGTAGTGTTGGGTTTTCACCATTTCTTTTTCTCTTTTTGACATTTCTTGCTTTCATTATTCTAAATATAGAAACATCGAATCATAGAATCATTAAGGTTGGAAAAGACCTCTAAGATCATCAAGTCCAACTGTCAACACAACACTACCATGCCTCCTAAATCACGTCCCAAAGTGCCATGTCTATGTGTTGTTTGAACACCTCCAGGGATGGTGACTCCACCACCTCTCTGGGCAGCCTCTTCCAATGCCTGACCACTCTTTCATTAAAGAAATTTTTCCTAATACCCAATCTAAACCTCCCCTGGCACAGCTTTAAAGCCATTTCCTCTCATCCTATTGCTTGTTACTTGAGAGAAGAGACCAACACCCCCCTCACTCCAACCTCCTTTCAGGTAGTTGTAGAGAGCCATAAGGTCTCCCCTCAGCCTCCTTTTCTCCAGACTAAACACCCCCAGCTCCCTCAGCCGCTCCTCATAAGACTCATGCTCCAGACCCTTCACCAGCTTCGTTGCCCTTCCCTGGACACGCTCCAGCACCTCAATGTCCTTCTTGTCCTGAGGGACCCAAAACTGAACACAGCATTCGAGGTGCGGCCTCACCAGTGCCGAGCACAGGGGCACCATCCCTGCCCTGCTCCTGCTGGCCACACTATTGCTGATACAAGCCAGGATGCTGCTGGCCTTCTTGGCCACCTGGGCACACTGCTGGCTCGTGTCCAGCCGGCTGTCAGCCAGCACCCCCAGGTCCTTCTCTGCCGGGCAGCTTTCCAGCCACTCTTCCCCAAGCCTGTAGTGTTGCCTGGGGTTGTTGTGGCCCAAGTGCAGGACCCAGCACTTGGCCTTGTTAAACCTCATACAATTGGCCTTGGCCCATCAATCCAGCCTGTCCAGATCCCTCTGCAGAGCCTTCCTACCCTCGAGCAGATCGACACTCCCACCCAACTTGCTGTCATCTGCAAACTTACTGAGGGTGCACTCAATCCCCTCATCCAGATCATTGATAAAGATATTAAACAGAACTGGCCCCAACACTGAGCCCTGAGGAACACCACTTGTGACCAGCCGCCAACTGGATTTAGCTCCGTTCACCACAACTCTCTGGGCTCGGCCACCCAGCCAGTTTTTTACCCAGCAAAGAGTACACCTGTCTAAGCCATGAGCCGCCAGCTTCTCTAGGAGAATGCTGTGGGAGACAGTGTCAAAGGCCTTGCTAAAGTCCAGGTAGACAATATCCACAGCCTCTCCCTCATCCCCTAGGCGGGTCACCTGGTCACAGAAGGAGATCAGGTTGGTCAGGCAGGACCTGCCTTTCATGAAGCCGTGCTGGCTGGGCCTGATCCCCTCGTTGTCCAGCACTTGCCTGGTGAGCGCACTCAACATGAACAGCTCCATAACCTTCCCCGGTACTGAGGTCAGGCTGACAGGCCTGTAGTTCCCCGGATCCTCCTTCCAGCCATTCTTGTAGATGGGCGTCATGTTGGCAAGCCTCCAGTCATCTGGGACCTCCCCTGTTAACCAGGACTGCTGATAAATGATGGAGAGTGGCTTGGCAAGCTCCTCCGCCAACCTCCCTCAGTACTCTCGGGTGGATCCCATCTGGCCCCATAGACTTGTGAGTGTCCAGGCGGCTCAGCAGGTCGTAAACTGCTTCCTCCTGGACTATGGGGGGTTTGCTCCGCTCCCTGTTCCTGCCTTCGAGCTCAGAGGGTGAGCTGGATATTCATACTTCACCTACTGTGAAGTATGAATATCCACATATGTACATACACATATGTATTTAAAAGTATGTGAAGTGCACATTACACTTGAACATCAGTTTATATCATGATTAAAATGCTCATGCATATAGTAAACTAAATTAAAAAAAAAACATATATATTTAAAGATCACAAGGCTTTGGAACCTCAAAACATTACTTGATTTCTGAGAAGAGATTCAGATGTTAATCTCTAAAACTAGTCTGAGATCACATTCAAAGGGTTAAGGTTTCTGGTTCTGATTCAGGTATCATGAAAGTCTAGATAACTAAAATCTTTATGTTACCAGTCTTCCAATTTGATATATTTAATTCCAAATTTGATCTTTTCCCAGTGTGTGCCTTGAAAATTAGCCCAATCCTAAACTGAATCTGAACATAAGAGGATGACCTCCCCTTTAAGCGGTTATTAGCAGTATCCAATTGAATCAACTTGAATTAACTTTTTAAATCATTGTTCTTTTCACCCTTTCCAGCTCCCGAGTGCTCCCCAGAGGGACACCGCGTCCTCCACAATCCCTACCGCAGCACGAGGTTTGACTCGCTGGAGCTGCAGCGAATGGCGATTCAGGACCTGGTTTGTGACCACTCCTTGCCACCAGCATGGTACCGTTTTATGATCGACAACAGGCCTGCGGAAATGCCAACGAGATGTGTCGAAGTCAGTAAAACTTAAGCACTAACCTTGGTGTCTTTGAATAAAACCTTTGATGTAATTTTCCTTTCCAGCCACCTCTGTACTCTCGTAGCCAGTAAACTGCAATGAGGATAGATGAGTTGTAATGAGAAAACCACTTTTCCCATGATAATAGTACTGTCATATCCATAGACAGTAGTCAGAGACCAGGATCCCTATGGACTGGGCATTATTCAAATATAAAACAAGGTCTTTTCCAACTCTAAAGAGAGATCCTTTGTAATCCACACATATAACTGTAAATTATACTTTTTCAAGCAATTCTATTGCTTTAAGAACGGATTCTGGAAACTGACTTTCCCCATATAATTTATTGTGAATTAGGAATATGTCTTTATTATGAAATCAGAAGGGAAAAATCAGAAAAATTAATATGAAAAGAGGTTCTTTAGTGATACAGAAGGAAAAGCTAAAATTGAGTCTTTTTCCACTATTACCATTTCTTGTATTATTTAGTTTCATAAGTATGCTAATGGCTTTCTAGAGCAAAATAACTCTAGCACATAAGACTACTCTCTTAAAAAGACAAAACAATAATTATCTGTTTTTATGTGTTTAACATGTATGACAATAACGTTTAACTTGCAATCATTGCTGCCAGAGCAACTTGAGACCCTACCTAAAGTCATTGCCATCTCAAATAGCCCAGCTGCAAGAGGTTAGCATAATTTCAAACACACTGTTAAAAAAAAAATTCAGAAAATAATAAACTAATTACCATAAATGACTTTAAAGATGAAATATTCAACCTAGAGTGCCAGGAAGTTTAATATTTGGTGATGCTACCCTAGCTGGAGAACCTTCTCAAAATTAGCAAACAACACTTCATATCCATTCAAAATGGACCTGTGTACTCATCACAATAGAAGTATATCTTAATAATCTAATGTTAAATGAAATGTTAAGAGATAATTGTTACTTCTGTGGGTTTTCTAACTCTCTGCATACACAAACCATAAATCTTATTAACGTGAAAAAATTGGCATGATTGTTATTGAAATATTCATTTCGTGGCAGGTCATTCTTGAATATCCCAATGCGATATGAAGGGTTTTTTTGAGGTTACTCTATAAGTGTCTATATATGCTACAAAATTATTTAATTTGCAATTGCATTTCAGCAATTTCAAGTATGTAGTAATGCTTGACTGTGTGAGATTTCTTTCCAACAATACATGCTTTGCTTTTTATTCAGGTTTGTAGAGCTATATTCATTAGCTTAGTTTCTTATCTTGTAACATAATTTTTGCTGTTGGTTTCTTCATTATTCTCTGAATGACAGTAAATCTCTGCTCTGCCATGCTGATGAAGGATTACATCTGTTAGATGTCACAACTGGAAGAATACGCTTCTTTTAGATCTTCACCTTCTAAATCTGCCTCTGTGTTCTATCTCTTCCACTTAATTAAATCATTGTTTAATTTGGTTTTCCATTTAATTTGAGCAAAACCTCTGGAACAAAATAATTTAAAATAATAACTGCAGAGCTTCAACTCCTTAATAAGCAGTTATTATTGAACATTACAGCCTGGCTGGAGTGAGCTGATTTTAATTAAACAAGTCAAAGACAAAATCCTGAACAGACAGAAGAGAAAAGACACCAAATAAAGCCTGACAGTACAGCTGGAGAGTTAAAAAGTACATTACTCCAGCACCATGTAAAATATATGCCTAGTGATAACCTGTTGATACTGGCCAGATACAATTAGCTGCTTATCGATGGATAAGATTAACTTCTTAATTCAAAGTAATAGTAGGTAAGATTCCTGTCATCCACTTGAGGTCAAAAGGGATTTAAACCCTTTAGAGGTCCTGCCCAGCTTGGGAGAGAATTGCGGCAGGACAAATGGCACATTCTGGGTGGGCACAAGAGAGGTGAGCTCCCAGAACCAGCGGCGGTGCCTGGGCAGGGGTAGCTGACTCCTCAGACACACTTTTAAAGCCTGTATTCTGAATCTTGCCATGAAAAATCTCCACAATAAGAACGTGGCCCTGTCTGAATATTGTTTCATAACCACAGAAAGTATTACATTCAACTAAGAGCAGAACCAAGTCACATACAGAAGTTATGAGAACCTCAGTCTGCAACCATGTCACAGCTAAGAGGTACAGCAATTTTTGTAATAAAAAACAAATAACAACTCTTAAAAAGCTGCTACTCATCCACTAATATAAAAAAGTGAAAAACAAATGGAAAAAAGGCAGAACAAAAACCTAAAAGCTTTTATGTCAAAAAATAGTGAAAATATGAATTGTATTCCTGAGTTCTCTATCCAACTGCTGTCCATAAACTTATTTGTCCAGTGGCAAAATACTTTTGATTGAAACAGCTTTCCAGTTTAGGTATTGCCTGCTGAATTTCTCTGGGGTGTAACGAATGATCCTGACTTTCCTCCCTCTATTTCTTCCTCGCCTCTCCCGCTGTGCTCCCAAAGGAGGCCCAGTAATTAATGGATCCTGGGAATGCATGCTTGGCCACAGCCACCTTCCCATCCAACAACTAATCCTAGCAGAAAAGTAACAGAAACTTGCAAATTTTATATCCCAAGGTATTGAGGCTGCTGCCTACAGATCACAAACAACAGTTTCTTCTTCAAGAACTGCCAGATTCACTGTGAAAAGCAAAAACACTAAAGGCAGAAAGAATAGGGAAGATTTTACTAAGATTAAGGCCCTGTACTAAGAGCAAGAAACAGTGCACAGACATGGCCAGATCCAGTAGTAAAATGACCTTCAGAGGAAAAACAAAAGTGACATAAAAATTAAAGCTCAACAGAAAAATCTATTAAAAATACAGAGAAGTATTTAACAGTCAATATATGAAAAACATACATCAGTTAAAGAAATAATTATTATTTTAATTCAGGCTTCTGAATTAAAATAATACAGGGTATACACATACATCTCTATATATGTACATACGGGCAAGTCCCAGGAAAGGAATGAATACTAAAAAGAAATGAGAGAGAACACAACCTGCTAATGTTACTGAAGATGTGCTCTACAGTCAGATAAAAGATCAATCTGTGGATTACAGAAGAGCAGTGCACGCTGCTAAGCGTAATGCAAATCCAAATGCCATGCCACGCTAAGGACAGGCAGGCCTTGCAACGCTGGCTCACAGCTCATGGTGAAGCCAGAAAAATGGCTGGAAATGCACTCCTTCCCCTCATTTACATGGGAGTAAAAAAGCATAGATTATACTCTGCAACCTTAAGGAAAAACAACAATTAAGAATTAGATTATGCAAATAGTAGTTGGTTCTGGAGCCAGCAATAATACTCATGATACTGCATGCATGAGTCAAATTCATTATTTCTCAAAGCAATGCTAATATTTCCACCTTTGAGTAGTCAATTGCAAACAGCAAATGATAAGCTAAAAAGAAAGGTATTAAAATCAGGATCACTACCAGAACAACTGTCACTTTCAAACTCTTGTCCTCTGAAACAGAGGATTCGTGGTACCATATTCCTTGAGCAGAGGGATTAATACAGATGTTACCGCACTAACCACACAAATCACTGCGCACCCACTGCCGAGGTGAGACACTGGTGTCACTCGTCTCCAGATCTTCTGAAATGTCAGAGTACCTCATCAGCCAGCAGTCCTCCCACAACACCCATCAAATTCAAATGGCCCACATGTATGGTTCAGCATTTATATATGTATGCATACAAAAGTATGCATACTACCTGGACTGATAGGCACATAACAGGTGCACACGCAGATACACACACACACACACACACACACACACACACACACATGAGGCATATATGTGCACAGCACTGCATCCCATCAGCTCAACACCAACCTCCCAGAGCAGTCACTGCGTCACTCTTGGTTTCCTCTCGATCTTAAAACAATCTCTCACTTGGGTTCACTTTATTTTCTGCAATCCTGTTGGCATCCATGGCAGGAGCCTCCAAGTGACCTCTTGTACCACAGTGGAGGTCCACCTGCCTCAGGTGCTTGTCCTTGCAGGAGCTGATTGTGGTGGTCTGGAGGGAAGGGCAGGAGCAGGGCAACAGTTTCAGCTTTGCACGTTACCAATCTCCAGCAACCCCTGGTTCAGGGGCTTCTGGATTCAGACATGGGTTGTATGAGACTTGAAAGGGATTTCTCTCCCATGAGCCAGTGCAGTCACTGTAATCTTTTAGCATCCAGACTCCTGCAGCAAGGATTTCTACAGCAACAAGGTTAGTTATGGGTATGACAATCTGTTTTGGAAATGCCCGGTAATAATACCTGCCTGTGACGGTATATCAAGATTACTTCCAACATCCTTCTTCAGAAATTTCATTCTCTAAATGAGCAAAAACGTCTCCAAATTTCTATGTAAATGTGGCATAAGAAGGACATGTTATGCAGTCAGGGCTGGTGTTTTATCAACAGTTGCATTTTTAAGAATATAAATTTACTTTTATACATATACTAGACTCAAACATAGGCTTAAATGCTAATCTTTTGTGTATAAAAAAAAGATCATGTTAAAGCATGTCAGATCTAACCTGCCTATGATGCTTAATATTGTAACCCCTGGAGAAGATGGTTTACTTTTTCCCACAGTCAGTTTAATTTCCTCCTCTACTTAACCTGTTGTAGAACATTTTATACTCACAGTCAAAATACAATAGTTCAACTGCATACTATTAATTTTTTATTTTGTTTCAGTTTTTATTTTCCTCTGAATCTGATCCTACTTTGATTTGCAATTGTTTTCAGAACTTAAAAGCAAGTGACACTTTCAAGGTATTATTTTATGTTTTCATCTGTAATTCTATTTCTCGCATGTATGCGTGAATACTCCAAGATCATAATGGTAGGTATGAAGAGGTTTTTTTTTTCCTTGTTTGTTTTTTGGGTATACAAAAGCCTTCTGTAGAATTTACAATTACAGCCTTTATTGTTCAGAAGCACGTACTTAAAAGAAACACAAGACCGGCACCGGTTTAATTATGACTACAGATATTCCTGTCGTAAACTGGTTTCTGTGGAGTTTGGCCCCAAATTGAAATAAAAAATCTTATTTACTTTACCTTACTACAAAGAAATTCAAAAAACTAAGACAAAGTAAAGTTTTGAGTGGATAACAGATGCAAAATCACAATGCTTTAACTGCCAACCAACAGTATACCAAAAAGCATTCCATCTCCATCTAACTAAAACAATGCATTTCTCACATATGGTGCTACTTATTTTTAACAGCATAATTTCAGTGCAATACCCAAGTGACAAGAACAATCAAGCTTGATTTCTTTGTGCAATTATAAAGAACCTTAGAGTGTTCAATCAAACAAGTTCATTCTCCAAACCCCAACTAAATGGAAGGAGACATCATTGGATTAAACAACAAGAGCTTGTCCCATTGTTTTGGTAAAGGGGGAACATATTTAATTTTTTTTCATTTAGGTTTTATGAACTGAATTATTTAAATGATTAGCTGGTGCCTAATTATGAATCAAAAATACTTAATGAATGCTTACATGCCACATAGAGGTGTTGTGAAGATTAATTAGGTAAGGTTTATAAAATGCTTTGAAGATTAAAAACACCACTGAATTATAATTGGATAAAGTATGAAAGGATACTGAGCACTAAAGAAGCCTGGCAACAGCCTAAAAACTTCCCTTTTGTGTTACATAAGTTCTTCTTTGTGCAAGCTGTGTCCCAGGATACCTAATGCAGATGCACTAAATGACCAAAATTTGGGGTTTACAACAATATAGTTTACTTACTAACCTGCCATTACATTGACCAGTTGCAAGTCCAAGTAAACACGTCAAATGAAGTAATCAAATGCTTGTGATCTCTTCTACGGAGTGTTAATTAGACGTCCACTGCAGCTCACCATCAAGGACACTGCTTAAAGACATGTAGGGGAGACAGGATTTGTAGGGAGAGAGACTATTTCTCATTACATCTACCAACATACTCAGAAATAAATGGACAGACTGTGGGCACACACGAGTTTTCCAGTGTCACTGGTACTGTAGCTTATTTTTCTTCCTGCTGTGTATCTTCCATTTTGAGTGAGAAATGCAGATATTTTGCATGCCACAGCAATAGTGCTGCCATCCAGTCAACGTTATGCAGATCACCTGGAGAACCCCAGCAAAGCCATGGTCTGATCCTCGCCACTGGCTTCCCAGCAGATGAGATCCTGCCTGCAAAAGACTTGCAGAGTTTGCTCTTCTGTGGAGGTAGCTGTATAATTCCTCTTCTTCATTTTGGAAATGCTGCTGAATTATGGTGTGAGATTCCCACAGCTTTATGCTATTCTTAGGGCAGCAATGACTGTAGTTAGTGCAGGTAAATGCTATATCTTAAATGCCAGTCATTTACTACCCCTGTCTTCAATTTTCTGGTTACTCTCCCAAATGACTGCTACAAAATTTAATGCTAATTATGCCACAGCTGGGACTTGAAAATTTTGGATCTTTGAAGTCTCTTCCCCTAGACTTTTTTTTTTTTAATATTTTTTCTTTGTTTTTTTCTGTTTTTATCTGTACCACTGGTTGAATACATGAATATACATTTGCCCTTGCCTTCCCAGGTCTGTTTTCTAATTCACAGAGGCCTCACACAGCAAATCCTTTTGGCTAGTATGGGACAACTTGCCTGACTCGGACAGCACATAGCTCAAAGCAGAAAATAAATGCATGTATGCCATAAAGCTGCCAGGAGAACAGAAATATTTGATTTATACCAAAATCCTTCCTTAACCAGCCCGTAATACTGTATCATATTTTGTTACAATAACTTGCTTTCTCAGTCTGACTTTTCCTGGGTGCAAAGTCAGTCAAAAGGGTTCATTATTGCTTGTAATTTGTGCACATTACATAATAAGCTATTTTGCTCAAATGGTTTCAGTGCAAGATTTGCCAGAACAAATCTGGGGTGTTGCAGATCACAGTGGGGGGTTATCAGAAAGCCTGCACACAATGCTGGCGGCTGATGTCAGTGGTGATAATCCGTACTTTCTCGAGCACTGAAATGGCTCACAGACTTGCGGTGAGGATAAATACAAAGATGGAGAAAATCACCGTCCTCTTATTTCAGTGTTTTATTTTTTTTCCTGTATGTGTTAACAGGGTATACAGACCCACTTGTACATACAGATCACATTTTGACTTTTTTCACAGCCAGACTGCACTTGCATCTGTCTATTTATCTACATGGCCCATAGCACAGCAGATAGATGGATGTCTCATTAATGAATTTATCTTTTCAGTGTTACTGCAAGGCAGGGAAGCACTGTTACCTCTACTAACCACATCTACCTCTGGTTTAGAGATAGGGAAGCAAGGTGCACAAAAAGTGGGTGATTTGCCCAAGGTCAGACAGCAGCCGGGGAAACTGAGGCACTGCGTGTGCCTGGCCAGGGGCAGTCCAGCGACCACACTCCCAACGGAGAGCACTGATGCATTGGGGCCAGTTACACTAGGAAAAGGCAGAAGTGAATGGATACAATAGCTTATTCTGAGCAGCAAAACGTCTTCTACAGAAAATTGTAAGAGCATTTTTTCAGTTTGTTCAGCCGTGGGTGCAAATGTTCCTTGAGACACAGGAATTTACATGAGATTGAGTCGCCTCAAAGTAATGAAGGTCACTTTTCCACAACTCAGTGTCAGGAAACAGCGGCAACAGCCCTTTGCAGTGGGTGTTAGCAGCACTGAGAATGCCTCCCATGGCATGAATGGTGCTGGCATCCCTCCTCCTCCTCCTCGGGCAGCGAGCGCTGTTGCCAGCCGTGGGGTCAGCTCTGCAGGGGAGCACGCCGGGAGGGATGGGTAGGCTGCGCTGTGTCTCCTTACCAAAACATTTTGCTCGAAGGCTTTCTGCGAGCTTGCACACACCCACTGAGCTCCAGTGCTCATTCATCTCTTCTGCTCTGTGCCCCCCTGCTCTAATTCTTCCCGGCTTGTTGGGGCTCAAAACACCTGCTAGGTACACTCACAAATATCTGTATTTTAAATGTAATTTAAAAAATAATGATTCATTGCAACAATCTTTACTCACACATGCAAAGGCACTGAAGTCAGCAGTTACCTGGAGTAAGAAAGAAGAAATTCAAGGTGCAAGTATCTCATCAAGAACATACCATGCGTATGAAGCACAGACCGCTGAGCTCCAGTTGCAGGCCTTCTCTCTGCACCCATCCTTCTTCCTTTGCATACAGTACTTCTCCTCTGGATGATGTTTGCTCCACTCTTCTGTGTCATTACAAGTGTATGCTCACAGACGTGCTTTGGAAACGCATTACTTCAGCTCAGATCTCGCTCTCTAGGTCAGAAGTTCACCAAGATACAAGAAGTTCCTGACATCTGCATTTTGTCCAGCACAGAAAGCACCAGTGTCCCTTAAAGCTGTAAATAAATAAACAGAACAAATCCCTTAAAAAGTTACACACAACATGGCTTTTAAATAAAGGAAGGGAAGGAATTTGTCTAACATTCCACGTAAAAGCATTTTCATGTTGATCTCCTCTCTCCTTCGCCAGCACGCCACCAGCACACTGTTCCTCCCCAGGGACCTGCTGCGCTGGACGAGCTCCAGTGCCTTCCACAAGGACACTGGGGACACGGGCACCTGAACGGGAGGGCCGGGTCAGCCCCTCTGCTCAGCCACTGCTGCATTTCTGGGGGAAAAAAGACCTTGGACAATTTTAATGGTGTCTCTCTGGAATCCTTGATTTCAGAAGCCTGACAATAACTAGCTCCAAATGGAAATCATATGCTTTATTTTCTTCAAATACCTTTCTTTTTCTCGCTGTGCAGCCCCCACTCCCCTGTCCCCACTTTCTGGCTTGTATAGCTCCCAGGTAAAATTCAAACTACAGGAGGGCACTGAGACGTGACTTAATAAATTAATCCTTTGACTTTCACTGCTCCTCCTGCTGTCACAAACAACTTTTGATCTTAAAAAGTGAAGCAGCAAATCTGAGCCAATGGGAAAAAATGGTGGGGTTTTTTTTCAACATGCATGTAACACCAGGAGGAAGTGTGTCCCCAGAGTGGGACTATTAGAGATAGTTCGTTATTGCTGGCTGAAGAAATGCAAAGCAAAGGCAGCAGTCACGCTCTGCAGGGTACAACGCCTATCTGAGAGTAAATTAGTGTCAGTATTTGGTAATAATTTTCAATCCTTAGCTCAAATACCTGTATGCTTTGCATATTGGCAGATGATAGGTAACAGCACAGAATAAGAAGCTACCATTGTAATTGGTTGTGTATATTTTATTAGGCTCAGATTATGCTTAACCTCATCACTGAGGTGCTTAAATTAAAGACAGCTTTGGATAATCATGTCCCTTTAGTCAGTGGGAAAAGCCCGGCAGGTACAGAGGGTAATTCAGTTCTGAGATGCCTGAATATCCATCTGTAAGTTGGGAAAGGTAAATCTGGTGCAGCCTCTCCCAGCCATGACTCAAAATGCTGTAGTTTAAGCTATTTAGGACCAAGCCCTTCTGCTTTGAGATTTCCTATGTTCAGGTGATTCAGGGATTTAGTGGAAGCTGTTAACAGATAGAAACTTGAAGGTCAAAAACCCCAGAGAATTTGATTAAATCATGTATATCCTGCATATGTATTTCCCTTCAAGAATGAGGGAGAAGGTCAAGCCACAAAGAAGTGTCCAGTACCTGCTGGAGGGGTAGGGCAGAAGCTGTCAGGACAAAGGCAGCTGAAGCTATAGCTGTTTTGAAGGAAGGTGCTGGGGTGTGATGTTCTGAGCACAGCGGTGTCCTGCTAAGAGGTGGACCTAACATCTTCTTGTCCCTTGCACTGTCAGCCTTTGCTTTCTTCTGCCGCAGATGAAGCATGGGTGGGAATGGCCAGCTGATGTGGCCTGAAGTGTGCTTCCCAAAGAATGGATCTAGCCTGTTTACATGCTTTCATCTTTTTCATACAAACCAACCAAAGTAGATGAAAATACTTTGGAATCCGGTGATTCTGTTCTTTGAGAATTTTATCTGTGTAAAGCAACCTCTCTAAACTGAGCAAGACATTTTCATGCCCACCTACACAGCTTTTTCACCAGCCCTCCAAATTCACCACACTCAAAATCTTGGGTTTTAGTGATTCTCCACAGAGCCCTACTGCATTTGCTGTAAACAGTTTCTTTTGTGTGCATCCTCAGATGAATAAATGCGGGACACAAGCTCCAGTGTGGCTGTCGCTGAAGTCTGAATCCTTGCCAGTTCCCGGCGAGAGCAAGTGGCTCACAGCCTGTGCTACCTGGCAGGTCTTCTTCGGGGGCACCAAGGACTGCTGCTTGTTTCGGATACCTGTTGCCGTCAGGAACTGTGGCGAATTCTTTGTGTATCTCCTGCAGCCTACTCAAGGATGCATGGGCTACTGTGCGGAAGGTGAGGATCAGTAAAGTATTTATCAATAAGATTGCATATGCCTCTCTGGCGGTGTGTTCAAGGGTCCTGGTATTGCAATGCACATCTCGGTGACCTTGTGAGTCAAGCATCATTTCCAGTAAGATGCAGACCATGTAGAAAATAAATCAGTGGCAGTCCAAGGTGTTCCTGAGGAATAGCTATTATTACCAATGCAAATGCAACCTGGTGCGTGTTACTGAAGTGTTTTTTGCTTGGTTACAATTCACATGTAACCTTTCCTACTGCCTTTGGCTCCAATTTGGCTTGAAGTTGCACAGCTAGTGAGTGGCCACATCTCGGTTTTACTGAGGCACTGTATCCAGGATACTGCATCTAAGCTCTCTTCTTATCTTCAGTAATCCAGTATCCTCCCAAAAAAGATAATTCTGAAACTGTAGAAGGAAAAAAAACCCAAACTGATAACATATTTTTCATGACATTTATATAATCACTCTCATTAGAAATAATTTTCAGCTTACTATGAGACATCTAACCTCTGTTTGGTAGCTAGGAAACAAAGGAATAGCAGAAAGCAATTGCTCACTCAGTTAAACCTTCTGAACTTTGGAGCATGTTCAGGTGCATATAGATTTAGTCAGAAAAGACAGTTCTTTCTCAAAAGGAAAAAATTACCTTTATACTTTCTTTTCAGTATTTTTGGACAGCGACATGACACACTGAGAAACTAGGGTTATCACCCTTCAATCAGGCAAAATTCAAACTTAAATAAATTTTAAAGAAAGAGATATTTATTATCTTATCTTTATCAATATTTTAACATTTCCACATGAAGAAGATGGAGGATAAAAGGCTCAAAGAAAGTGAGATTAATTCACTATTTGAAATAAAAATTATCCATTAAAATAAATGAAACTGCTCTTAAATTTCCTTTATTCTTTCTTTTTAACTGAATTACTTTTTAACTGAATACAGTCGTTTTTCAGTTTAAGATCGGCTTTTTTAATCTATAAGATTTCCACTATCCTTATTTGAAGAATTTTTTACCAATACCTTTTGGATGATTAGGTATGTCCTTTCTGTTGGTCCATACCTGTTTAGTAATGTAAATCTGCCTGCATTTTTCATAAAAGAAAGTTTATCCCTTCCCATCTATCCCAAACCAATTACCTTCTGCATTTTTCTTACCACTACTGTTGAAGCTTTCACCCTTTTCCTGGGCATTTCAGTGAGGTCCAGCTCTCCCAAGTCTTTAACTTCATGTTTTTAGGATGTTTTTGCGGTATCATGTATTGGATGGAAAATACCCAGAGCTGAAGGATTTTATTAAGGATTGTTAACTCACTGTCTTAAATTCAGCTGTGAACATTGCACCACAGGAGCCTCCACGTAGCCCCAGGGCTGAGTCCAGCTGGCACCATCACAGCTTCTTGCCGGGGTCTATACCTGAGCCCTATCCGGTGGATACTTGGGAACAGGACACTGGTCAGCACTTCTGAGCTGCTAAACAAAATGAATTTAAAGCTTCATAACTTGGCAGAAAGGACGTGGCTGGGAAAAGTGGTGTACGTGCTTGCAATTCTGCTCACATCCTCCCATGAGCTGATCACCTAACTTTGTCCTTCTGGAATAATTTCCTGCAGAAAGTCATGATGTGAGCCACAGTTTGAGGCAGCTTCCCTTAGAAAAAAAGAGAGAGAAAACATGTAAACAACTGGCCCTCATTAATATTTTAAGTAACTTGCTTCTTTTTCTTACCTCTTGTTATTTGCCCTGGACAGATGTTAACATATTGGTTTTTTATTCTGCTATAACAGCCTCATACCTTATTCTCTTGGGCTTCCACAGTATTTTCTACACTCCTCCAACAAAATTTCTTAATTTATCCTTTCAAAACATCTGAACCAGCTTCATGTTCCGTTTGAGGCCAGGTCTCTAGAGATGAAAGAACATCACCCTACAGTATTATACATCTTTTTGTTTCCACTTTCTAGATGATTTTAACAGGAAGAAAAGTTTCAGACTTCATTACTTGTTGTAGCCTATAGAAAGCAGGCTGTATTTTTAGAGCAGTGGCATTATTCTGGACAGAGGCAGACTATATTGAGCAGGCTCAACCTAGGTATGTCCCAGAACAACCTGGAAAGGACCTTCACAGCACAGCAATATGGCCTGGGTGCTCTCTGAGAGTCGTTTTACCTCTGCAACATAATTATTTCTCATATCTCTTCTGTACTTATTGCAAAACTTGGATCAAAAGGCTGTGCTTCGGGGGAATGCAAAGCTGATGGCCTTTGCCAAAGTAATTAATTTCTATTAATCTGAATGCTTCATATCAGTAACATTTCTCTTACTGCGAAATAATTAAAAAAAAACACCACAAAAAAGGTCAAATATTATAACAACAATGGGTAGTCAGTACACAATTAACAATTTTTACATTTCGTATGCAATATGTTTTCTTACATAGCTAATAAGCAAATCACAAGAATATCAAATGTAGCATTTCTCCCATGTTTACTTATATTGCAATCTTCTTGTTGAGTGAACAATTGTAATATTAAAATAACACTTGGTGTTAAACCTTCTTTTGTTTTCTTCTTCCAGAGAAACTCACAAGCCTGGCTTTGCAACCAGTGATAACTCCCGAGCTTGTGCAAGGTCGTGTCCGCCTGAAGTGCACTTACAGCCGCCCCTCCTCAAAGCTGCCTCTACAATACATGGTGGTCTGGTCGCGCCTGTCGACCCACGGCAAGAAAGAGCAGATTCAGCGTGACACCACCCTGCAGTCATTTGCCTATGTCGAGATGAACGGTGCAAATCTCAAATTGGGAGACACGGTAATGCAGCCCTGCCTTCAGCAAAAAAGGTCAAACACTCAGGGGGATCAGATCTTTCTCTTAAATCTTTGTTGTGTTTTTATTAGTGCTGCTCCTCACTCATTATACATACAACTACTGCAGAAAAAAATACTGAAACTGTTTCACAACTGGATTATTAAATAGCATTTACCAGATTCAGGATCTGTAACATTTCTTTGAATTGCAACGAGTTCCCGGAAGCTAGTCATTTTACTATTTTCTAAAGGCAACTTGAATATTTGCACCTACATTACAGCTCGAATGTCACAAAGTTGGTGTGAGTAGTAGGTACACGTGCCTAAGCCAAGTTTTTCTTAGTATTTTTTTGTACCTTGCAGCAGCGAGAATTTGCAGTAGAGGCAGACTCAGCTATACGCACTCAGTAATTTTTATACTCATGGACCAGAGACACAATAACATCTTTTCACAGAAAAGAAAGACGGTACATTTTAAAATAGAGGGAGGTTTATTTTATGGTCTTTTTCATGGTGTTCTGCCTCTCGGATTCCAAATTCTTGGTTCAATAGCATACTGAAAGATAGAGTTCATTACAAAACAATCTTTAAGAAGTATATTTGATGGCTTACATAGCAACACAGATCTAATTTCAACAACAAAACAAAAGCCAATACAAGATGTGAAAAAAATTGACTTGTGTATGAATTCATGGCCTTTCATGGTACAGAAACAAGACTTTTAAAGTTAAATTAGGTTCATAACTTTTATAGGCAGAGAACCATTAGTGATGCTACAACGAACTGAAAGAATAAACAGGAGTAATGGCCTTGTGTTAAAAGTAGGTTGGAAATAGCCTTTGCATTTTGCAGCTTTTCTTTGAGATATTTAAGATATTTAAGAAATGTGAATAAGCTTTTTCCAGTTCTTGAAAGGATGAGTCATTTATAACAGTAGCACAATCTAGATAGCATTTTCTCATTTCTCCTCGTAATTATGCCTCCTGAGTTCAGAATCTGACTGATGCTGCCCTCACTTATATTATAACGTGAGACAGACAATTCTGCCGGTTTAAGACAAGTTTGTGTTACAAAGATACTTTCATCAAAATAATTTCACTTGCAATCACTTCAAATCGAGTTTTATCAATCCTGAGGGATTCAGAGAAAATATAGTTCTGTTAACTAATAGCGTCACCAAATCTTTATAAGACCATTTTTATTATATTCAGTTTTCAGTAAGCCCTTCTTTGTCCTCTGCTGAAACCTACATGTTTAATTTAGCTGCTTTAGTGAGACTAAAATGTTCTCTTCCTTGCTAGATTTTTTTGAATGTCTTCATGGCCTATTTGACTAATTATAATTATCCATAAATCATCACTGGTGAAAAGCAAGCAATGAAGCCTCATCTGTACCTGGGAATTCAGTTTTACATAATAAAGATTAAAAAAAATCATTTCACTATGTTTGCCATCCCTCTCTGGGTGTCTAATAAGAGTCACAAAAGAGCAGACTCTCCTTCAACCTCCAGGGGTGTAAACCTCAAGCAACTTAGTAAGCATTGGTACCACACTACTGCAAAGGAAAAGTGATGACACTAAAGGTAGAGTCAGGCCCTGGGGACCAAACTCAGCTGCACAGAGGCAGTTTGTAACCTTCCACCCACCTGGGAAAGACACAGGTGGAAGGTTTTTTTTCTCAGGCAGCTTTAAAGGAAGGACAGATCCCCACTGATAAAAGCCATATTAGAGAGGAGACAAAGAATTGGGGCCACTTTCCAGTTCTCTTTCCCTTTCTCTGTGTACAGCCCCACGGCTGCGCACTGCCAGGGCACGTGGGTGACATTCAGGTCAGAATTTATCCCCCAGTATTCAGAATTTGCAGCATTTTGAAAACTGCTTGCTTTTTTTAACCTACTCTTCATCTATCTGCACATAGCCTGAATTTGATCTCAGTGCTTTTATAGCCTGAAATCAGCATCTTCTCTGTTCATTTGCTAATAAAAGAACTACAGCCAAGTGAGAGGATTTTTTTTTTTTAATCACCTTTTAGGTGATTGATATCTATGCTTTTTTAATCTGTCAAAAAGTCTCCAGGTAATAGGTTAGTCACATAATACAATATCTATTGATAGATTTTAATACACAGTCAAACCTTAGAGTAGAGTTGAGATTTACCAGCCAACATTTCTGAACTTGTATTGACTAAACAGCCAGTTATTTTTTAATATCCATCATGTGTGCTTTTCTCCCCCATCTTTGGGCTCCAATTTTGTCATTTCAGACAGTAATGTTCACAGCATAATGTTCACAAAAATATTGCAGCCTTAAATAAATCTATAACATACCATTATTTCTATACAAATGCTGAAAGAAGCCTACTCCATCTGATATGAAAATCCTGGCTTTCCTAAGCCTTATTTATATGATAGTGACAGAGGTCATTTCATTCCTCGAGGCACAGCCATCTATAAATTATAGCGGCACACTGTGAGTAATGAGTTATGTTAAGAAAGAAAGGTGTTTAGAAGAAAACCGTGCAGATTTTGCTAAGCACAGCAATCCAGAAGTTCATACAGCGAGGAGCAATTGTCACCATACATAAACTATGATGCGTGTTGTAAAATAAAAATGTGTAAGTAAAACCAGCCTTTCCGAGCTCTGTGCTAGAAGTGGCTGTTTCACGTGGCACTCTGCAACAGCAGAATAATATGCCCCAGCCAAAAAGACTGTAAATTAGTGACTCAGTATAGAAAATAACTAATTTTCAGTCACAAGGAAAGAGGAGTGAAATTTCCCTCTGCTTAAATACTAATCCCATCCCAACCACTGGACTTGACAACACAACAGAAATAGGAAGACCTATTTGTAGGTCACACCTGAGTTTACAATTTCTTTCTCAACCTTCAGGTAGAAAATGAGGAGCATCCCCACAGAAACAGAGATCTTGGGTGGTCTTGGACAGAGATTTTAAAGCAGAAAGTGTCAGAGTAATGATGAGCAAAACTCTGCAGCTGATAAGACACCTTGTTACTTCCCTGGGAAAATTTCTTTCCTTAGTAGGTGAATGTCCTATAGTCAGTCTCCATATACTGTTTGGCCATTTGGCAACTGGAAAGAGCTGCCTTCTTTACAAATAGTAAGTAGCAGAGTGACTAGAGCTGGACTTCCCACAGCATCATGTCACGCTGCTGCACCAGTTCCCTCCCTTCTGCAGCCAGCAGCCCATCACAGGGAGTGATTTGTGTTCAAGAACTTTAAGGTCTAGTTCATTAATTAACCTAAAGTCAGATTCTCCCTGCGCTCCCCTTCCTGTTAACCATTCTAGAAAGCCTTTCCAGAGACTTTGTTCCTACCCCTTTCTGCAAATACCTATAGCCAGATCGTTTCTTCGAGCTAATGAGAACTATTTATTTCCACTGACTTCCCTAGAAATGCCATCCTTCAGCTCTGCTCATCCTTTGCTCTTTTCATCAAGGCTGTAAACCACAGCTGCCTCCTGCACACACTGCCCAGCTCCCAGCAGAGCCACTCCTCAAGGCTTGTCTAACCCCAGCCCATTAGCGTTTAATAGAGCAGACAATGGCAGCTCAGAGGCCTTGATAGCCATCGCAAGACACCCTTTCCCCTGGCATGATCGATTCGCTGCCCAACCCTTCGCCTGCAAGCCATGAGTGTGGCTGAGTGACTCTTACCCTTGTAGCCCCAGCCTGCCTTTTGACATGGGTGATATAGCTAGGAGGGTAGATCCAGTCCTGGAGTTAATAGAGTTAATCACCCACAGCTTAGGCACCTTATGAGCAGCATGCAGACTTCTCTGCCCAGTGAATGGGAAGAAGGGGTGTATTGGGTTTGCATGGCAAGGTTTTGGTAGCGGAGGGGCTACAGGGGTGTCTCCTGCGAGAAGCTGCCAGAAGCTTCCCCCATGTCCAACAGAGGCAATGCCAGCCAGCTCCAAGATGGACCTGTCACTGGCCAAGGCTGAGCAAATCAGCAACGGTGATGGCGCCTCTGGGATAACACATCTAAGAAGGGGGAAGAAAACCTGCACAATTGCAGCTGAAGAGAGGAGTGAGAATATGCGAGAGGAACAACCCTGCAGACACCAAGGTCAGTGAAGAAGGAGAAGGAGGAGGAGGTGCTCCAGGTGTCAGAGCAGAGATGCCCCTGCAGCCTGTGATGAAGACCATGGTGAGGCAGGCTGTCCCCCTGCAGCCCAGGGAGGTTAACAGGGGAGCAGATCTCCACCTGCAACTCATGGAGTACCCCATGCCGGAGCAGGTGCATGCCCAAAGGAAGCTGTGACCCCATGGGAAGCTCACGCTGGAGCAGGATCCTGGCAGGACCTGTGGCCCCATGGAAAGAGGAGCCCGTGCTGGAGCAGGTTTGTTGGCAGGGCTTGTGACCCCGCAGGGGACCCACGCTGGAGCAGTCTGTTCCTGAAGGACTGCACCCCGTGGAAGGGACCCACGCTGGAGCAGTTCATGAAGAACTGCATCCCATGGGCAAGACCCATGTTGGAGAAGTTTGTGGAGGACTGTCTCCTCTTGGAGGGATCCCACGCTGGAGCAGAGGAAGAGTGCAAGGAGTCCTCCCCCTGAGGAGGAAGGAGCGGCAGAAACAACGTGTGATGAACTGACCACAACCCCCATTCCCCGTCCACCTGCGCTGCATTGGGAGGAGGGAGAGAAATTGGGAGTGAAGTTAAGCCCAGGAAGAAGGGAGGGGTGGGGGGAAGGTGGTTTAAGATTTAGGTTTTATTTTCTCATTACTCTGATTTGATCGGTAATTAATTAAACTAATTTCCCCAAGTCGAGTCTGTTTTGCCCGTGAGAGTAATTGGTGAATCATCTCCCTGTCCTTATCTGAACCCACAAGCCTTTCGTTATATTTTCTCTCCCCTGTCCAGCTGAGGAGGTGAGTGATGGAGCAGCTTTGGTGGGCACCTGGCAGCCAGCCAAGGACAGCCCACCACAAGTGGGTGTCCTTAAACCGTACTTTATGTTGAGAAGGGAGCTTCCCACAGGTGGCCAACATAAATTACTGATTGGAGCAGCAACCCTGAGTTCCCACACCTCTCAGGAGACTGGATGTCCAGGTCAGAAAAGCACCTCCATCTACTTTTCAATCCAGACCTTCAAGTCCTACTCAGATGTACTTGGTTGTATGTAGTCTTTGAAAAATCACTACCAGTAAAAGTAAATATTTCAACTTTAAACCATCGCTGTTGTCACTGTGGGGACTCTGGCACTAAAACACAGTTCCAGTGCTTGCTGGAGAGATGGGAAATGGGTATCTGGTCCTCCCAGCTGTGAGTTAGGTGCATGTCCTGCCCTTCCCAAGGGAGCATCGCACCCCCAGGGCACAAGATGCACTACGAGAGGAAACAGGGGCCACAGCCAGGGACCAACACATGCATTTGCTTATTTTATCTGGTGACTGTTTAGGCAAAACACATGAGCAGTCCTGATGGGCAGACCCAAACCCAGTACTCCCTTCTGCCAGCTCTCCCTGTTTTGAGGGCAAGTGCCGTTGCCCCGCGATGTTGCTGGGATAGGTGGTAATAAATTTCTGCTAGTGCTTTGAGAAGCATGCAGCTGAGGTTGTCCTTTCTCAGAGCTCCCGGAATTATCTGGCAAACCTAGGAGCCCTCACAGATACCTGACTGAAGAACAGGGATGGGTTTTGATCACAAAACAAGTATCTCCTGTTTTGCTTTTGGGAATCCAACCCCTTATATGAGCACAGCTGGAAGAGGCTGATGAAACTGGAGGCATGGCCACACAGGATGTACCAGCAAGCATCCCGCTCCGTGCCCCTGCCTCTGCACCCATCACCTTTGAAGATGGCAGCAAATGTGAATGTGATGTTCTTTGAGCTTTTCTGTCCCTGTCCTAGGCCCCATGTCTCTCACTACATGCTCAAGCTGCCACAGATGATCCCTGTGCTACATTCAGAAGTAATTAGGGGCACAGAAAAGGGTGAAACTGGAGGCGGGTTTATGTTCTAAATGAGTACAAACAACTGATTTGGGGGAGCTTTGGATTCTGAAACCTCTGAAAAAACTGCACATTTTGATGTGAAAGTCATTAGAGGTAAATTTGCTGGAGATGGTGGCAGGTCCTAGGATTAAAATACTCTGCCAAATTGTTTCCCAGAGCTACCCAGCCCCTACCAAATTAATGACTGAATTCTGCTTTTAGCTAAATATGCTGCTCACCAGGTTCACGGCAAAGCAGGAAGGAATCTGATTCCATGTAAGGGTGGAAATCTGCTCCAATACACAGGAAAGAATGAACTTCTTAGCTACCAGGGCCTTTTTCTACCAGAATTTTGTGCCTAAAAGTAGTTTTCCACCCTATGGGAAGATCTGCTGTGCACAGGGGAAAGGGAGCAGTCCACGCCCAGAAGCAACCAGGTCATCCTGTCCAAGGGCACCCTTATATTTCTGTCCCTTTAGAAGGGATGACGAAAAATTATAATTTGAATTTTTTTTAACAGATCCGATGAGTTTGTGGAAAAATACTGCCTAACCTGTCACGGCCATCAGCATACTGCTGTCAGTGATGCTTTTATCTCTTTGCTTTAAAAAGGCTGCATCCTGAGAGAGGGGGTGGGGGGGAAGAAGAGAAAGAAAAAATTGATTACTGAACTGGAGAAAAAGAGCTAGTATTTAGCTGAAGGCAAAAAAAACTCCTCAGAGTGACTATCATAATAATTATGTGACAAACTGTCAACCTGTAGCTCAGTAGCCAATGAACATATCTGCTGATTGTGAAGTGAAGTGTGCACCTAACAAGGTAAAGGCACTACAAGGGGAAGAATGATATAAAAGACAGAAATAAAATGTAACTCATGATGGCTGTCTGTACATTTTGAATTTGCAAAGTTTATGCTAATCTCCAAAAGTCTTGAAGATAGAACTGGAATGGACTGATAGTCTAAGAATATCTCAGTGTATCATTACAGAGTAATTTTTTATTTCAGTGTTCAGCGTTTTATCAATAAAATATATCTCTAAAATATATATGTAAGAAAATGCAATGCTTGCAGGGAATGAAGCTGGGTTCTGACATTTCCCAACATGTCACTTTGGGGAAGATCACCAGGAGATGCCTCCATCGGCGCCAGGCAGCCTCGTGTGCAACCCTGCTACCTCTCATTACAGCTCCCTCCTTGGCAGGAACGCTCCACGTGGCATGCTCAGAAGGTTGTCTCCCTGTGAATACTTTTGGCAAAAAGCACCAAAGCCAAAAGCGCAGACAGCCCAGCAAGTGTAAATATAGTATCTGCAATGCAGATGCATTGGGTTTGCTCAATGAGCTCTGCAAGGGGATCATTGGTTTGGGTTTTTTTCACTAGGGGAAACATACGTTATCTGAACACTTTCTCTGCTGTCACTGCCTTGTCAGATCCCGATTTTGCAGACTCTCCCCATGGCAGCTGTAGGAGAAGCAGCGGGAGGAAGATCAATGCTCACCTTCTGCCTTCCCAGCAGAAGAACTTTTCAGAAAACTTTGTAAGCTGAACACGAGCCTTTAGGGAACGCTTGGAGATAATAAATATCTAATGATAACAGGGTCTTATTACCTTGAGGAGACAACGACTTGCTCTCCTTTGGAGGCAAACTGGCTAACTACGAAGTATCTGAGGAATTTTAACTGTAAAGTATCTCTGTGAGACCTGTGTCTTTTATTCCCCCAGTACACCCAGTACAACCTCAAGGCTTCCATGTAGTTAATGGAACAAATAACACCATTTTCACTGGGCCAAAGTGGCTGGAGCTGTCAGCAAAAGAGTGAGAAACTTTATGAAGGTAAAAATGGCCCAAAAGGCACATAAACCTGGGAATGAGCTGGACTGGAAATGATCCACCTAACGAGCGCAGAAAACACTTGATTTTTCCCATAGCCGTACAGATGAGGCTCTATTGCCGGTGGGGCATTTTCATTGTGCACAAACGAGTTAGGAAAGAGGATTCTTCAGTTTGGAGGAAACCTATGACTTGATGGTAATGAAGAGGGATTTTTAAGGTGGTAAAAGAAATATTCCAGACTGCTATGCAACTCATGCCCACATGACCATAAGAATCTGTGACTATCCTGGGTTTGAACCTGTTTTGCTGATGAGGGTCCTGCCTGAGCCGGCAGGTTACAGCTACCGAGAGCAGCACGGCCAGTCAGTGGTGCTGGAAAATCCGTCTGAAGGAGTTTATCACAATGGAAAATAAATTAGATTGGTCCGATTCCTCCTCATGGGTTACTCACAGCTTAAAAAAGGCAATAGCTATAAATATGCCACGTGACTATTTGGAATTGATTTAGTATGTCACAATCTGTTACTCCATTTCCGAGAAGAGGCAAAAAGAAAAATTCAGCACTACAGTTTCAGAGCCTATTGTCATTTGCTTTAAGGAAAATTTCTGTAGTTTAATCTTATGGTCCTAGAAATGATGTTAGCAGTTTCGGTTTTCTGAAACCAATGAAATATTAAGATGGCAGATGGTGTGCGGGCTTAGCAGAGATAAAGGTTGCGTGACTGTGCTAGGAATAAAACATAAATGGCCTGGTACATTGTGTTTGGTGCAGTTTTTTGTTTTGGGGGAATTTTTTTTTTTTACAATGTAAAATCTGTAGGCACATCTGCATCATCTTTTATAATGCAGTAAGAAAAAAAAGGAGCTTCTTATATTGGTGACAGAGTTTCTGAGACTGGATGACTGTCAAACCAATTTAAATGAAAAAAACTGCTTACAAACATGGTACAGAGAGATGATATTTGATCCAGTGGACAGACTGAAGTTTGGGATCCCAAGGGCTAATGTCTTAATCCTGACAGCAACATCTATGAACAACGTAATTCTTCCTTATTAAAATGAGTTAATATCACTAACTAAGGTGCTTGAAAAACTGCAGAAGAAAAAAACATTGTAAGCATTCAGTGTTATTAATTGTTGAGACAGAAGACAAGTTTCTTTGCTTATTAAATGCATCAAAAATTCTTCCAAATCTCAAGACTTATGCATAAATATTTTAAAGCCTAAACCTCAAAAATACATTTCAAGAATAGAAAAAAAAAAACTTAACTCTGATCAACAGGAAGATGCATAATTGTATTAATTTTCTTCAAGAAAAGCTATAGCATATGCTGTTTATTTATTACAGGTCTTTTGCACTGTCACCGCTTTTACAAGGGACACTCCTGAGCAGCAGTCGTTGCCTGAAGAGAGCAAAGGTTTCTATGCTGGGCTTAAGGTAATGGCAATGGCCCTGATTTACTGACTTGGCATACCCCTAGGGAATATTTATACATTATCTGACATGCTCTGAAAAACCAGATACAGAAACATAAGCCTTGATCATCATAACCAGTGCTGCTTTTATGTTCATTTTGAGAAAAAGTCTTAATAAATTATATGGCTTTCAGTCTGTTTGTGAAATGCCCTAAAGCACCCTTCAGCACCGTGTGCAGGTGTTGACACTAATGCGCCATAAAGAATGTGCAAAACTACATCTTCTAGTAAATACACCCCAAAGTACTCTGATGGTTATGTATAATGGGAAGACAAGGATACAGAATTTCGTTGTACCTAAACCAGAAATGAAGAGAAGGACTAATTTTTATCCATCATCTTCTTGTGGTCAGGCACTACAAAAATCAAATTGCTGAAGATAAATTCACACTGAGTGGAAAAAACGGGTCTAATGCCACCCAAGGATTAGACTGTCAGTCTGGCAGTCCAGGAGAATTTGAGATCTGAGTATCTAACCTTCATGCCTCCATGAATAGTGTTTGAAAAATCTGGCAACCCATTCAGTGTGATGTTTAAGAACAGTTTTGGTTTTTTTGGAAATGTGAGAATTTCCCATTTCCGAATAGCCCCGAGTGCTGTTTCTGCTCTTACCCCCGGAGAACAGACAGACAGAAAAGGCATAACTTGAGCTCTGTCCCCGGCACGCAAGCCACCGAAGCTGTAATATATTATGTATGGAGAAATCTTACTTCCTGCCATAGCAGGGAAGAGGAATCAGGCAAAAATTGTGCTCAGTTTGCACCTGGGGCAGAGTACCAACATAGAGTCCGTGACCATGAAGTAATGCCATACTTTACGCCGTGAATATTGCTAGTGTTTCTCCTAGTGCATTGGAATAGGAGCTCCTTTTAACCAGGGATATTAAAAATGAAAAATTCTGTGGTATCACACTATTTTCAGGCTTACTAAAAACCTGTTTTGAGATTAGGAGATGAGAAACAATAAATATATATGACAACTGCAAACATTTCCTTAATTGCCAAGATGTTAAAGTATTTTAACAACAATTTCACCTTATAAAGTTGAAGATTATTATTAAGAAGATTATTATTATTATGAGGATTATTACAAAGATTATTATTATTTTACAAGCAATTAGATAATTTCATAATTGATTTAAAACACTCAAAATTTCATACATATCAGTATTGCCTAATTAATCTGTCAAAATGATCTAAAAATGGTTTTCTTTTTTCCAGTTTTTACCAGAATCGTTACAAATTGCAGAGGATGGCAAAGAGCATGTTTTGACCATTCTGAGCACTGTACCCATCGCCTGTCCTGGGCATGATGATTCCTGTAAAATTACTTTACGGCTAAGTACTGAGGATTTGGGTAAGAGTTTTACATATCATCATCAAATCAATGTGATTACTTTTTCCTGTATTTGTGTTACAATGAATTCCAAAAATAACTATAAGACTTAAATAACAACAAAGGGCAGAAACCACAAAATCAACAAACTAGGACATGTATTTGTTTGCAAAATAAAATAGATTATAATATCACTCAGCTTTTTGAGAAAAAAAAAATCTGACTAGCAATAACCTGAATGGTAGTCCATTGAGATTTATGGATGAAATAACTATGAGTAGAAGAACTTATTTTAAATTCCAGAAGTATAAAATTCCATTTTAAGTTTTTGTAACAGCAATGGTCTTAGCTAGAATAATTTGAATAATTTCATTAATTATCAATAAGAAGCTCACCTGCAGATTTATTATTCAGTAAATGTGTACTGAAGCCTTTTTTCTTTCTTTTGCTGGCTTACAGTTTTTGACTAACTTAATATAGAAGAAAAAAATATTCTTATGCTTATATATTATTCTCTTTCTAAAAGTATTTTTCTTTTTTTACTTGAAAACTTTGACAATGTCACTTAGAAAATTCTCTTTCCCTTTTAATCAGTAAATGCTTTCCCCAGGTTAATCTGGTGGAATATCATGCCTAACCAAGGGGGGCATATATATATTTACTTTCCATTTGCACTAAATAAAACACCCAACCCTTTTTCTAACAAGGCATTTATTTCTCTTCCATAGGTACACTCAATGAGAAAAATGTTTAGAGATAGGATTACAACTACAGTTTCTCTACCCTCAAAAAGCCAGCTCAGAAAAAATTTTGGCAAAACCCAGATAGTTCCTGATATTCTTCCTTTTCTAAATCCCTCTCCTTTCTCTCCCCATCATCAGCCAAGTGCTTAGACAAAAGAAAAAAATAATTTAAATGGTATCATAACACAATGATCTTAAACTGAACGGCACCTTATGGTTCCAGCAGCTGTCTTGGCTCTTGTATGTGGAGTACTTTGCATTTCTCCATGGCTCAGTGCTGCTCTGTTCTACATATTGCTCTTGGCTTAGGGTCTCTGCCGGTCCATCAGGCAAACATCCGCTGAGCTCATGGGAACAGATTTTCTTACATGTTAAGGTAGCTAAGAACACAGGCTGGTGTGTGGTGGGATGTCCCCACAGCCTCCAAGCAACATAAGACACCTACCATTTATGAGGATCAAATAAGAATTAGTCACATAAGTCATCAAAGTAATTTTTTTAACTCCCATTTTCTTAGGCATTGATAAGGCCTTTCAAAATCTCACTGACAATGAATGCATGGGCCAGGAGCTCTCAAGTTGGGGAGGCTGAGTTCGATAGATCAGACTGAGGCTGACCCCTTGCCAGGGTCTTCTCCAGTCCCACAACATGCATGTGCCTGGAAGAAAGAGGGGAGGTAAGATTCACAGAAGCAGCTTTACTTTCAAGCTCTCAATGGGCTTGACATGTTGGTGCCAAGAGGTCCCAGGATGGAGACACAACTTGACCAATTAACTGATCTTTGAAGGAACTTGTTACTGAAGTGGAAAAATTCAGTTACTTCTAATCAACTCATTTCTGCAGTTTAAACGAATAACCAGCTCTAGCCCTTGATTGCTCCATCCTGAGGCTATTTCTTTGGATGATACTTAGGCCATTTATGATCAACTGAGATACTTAGGGTTAACTATCTGCTGCCGTGTGTTTCATAACTGCTTGTCTGTTTTGTGCCTTTACTTTCTGTAGGGTCCGTTCGCTTATCTGAAGGAAGACTGTGGGCTTCTGAAAAACATAGTATTGACCACAGTGCTATAAACTGAAAATAAAAACAACTTTAGCTGAGATTCGTTTATACCGAATAAATTAACTGACAAGCTCCTTGTCTGACTGAATCCATGTAACAACACTGTTGTGCTAATTATGTAGGGAATAAGTGATAAGAAAGCTAATTACAAGCACAGAAGTATCTCTCTAAGTTCAGACAATATCATAACGAATGTCAAGGCACAGCAGAGCCACTGGAGTTTGGCTTCTGTTAAGTTTATCATTACTACTTTGACAAGATGATTTTCTTTGATTTTAAACTTTTGTTCTGGGCTGTGAGCACAGCTCATGGGGCTGTAATGGCAATAACTATTCCTCATGGAACCTCCAATTTAATTGAATCAAGAACCTTGAAAATGAGCCAGGACTTTTCTATAAGATGTGAGGCAGCCCTTAAGGATTTTGTTTGAGAGATAATATGTTATTAATATTTGTAGGTTTTTAGTTCAGTTCCTATAGAACTCTACAGGGTTAATTAAAATTATATTTTATGAGTCTTTTCCATAAGGAATAAAACATTGTTTATTTGATCATGTTAGAAATACTACCTTAAAATACTTGAATGGCATCTCCTACAAATTATTAAGCAATAATAAAAATGGAAAAATTATATGAAAAGTTGATATTTTCATATTAAATTAATTCCATTGACACCATTTCTAGAACTTTGTTGTTTTCAGATTATTATTATTGGTCTGGGACAGAAAACTAAATACTCAGCACAAACAAGAGAAGTGGACACTACTAGTCTTACACCTAGAAGAGATCCCTTTAGGAAAGATATGATGTGCAGAGGCAGAGCTGAATAAATGATTTGGCTTGCCATTGCCATATTGATTTTATCACCACCCATCACAGATACTTACATAGCCAATACGACCATAGCTTATTACTTTTCCGTATTCTTTTAGTGAATTTATCCTCACAATGTCTCTGTAAAAGATAGAAGTAAAACTACCATCATTTTACAGGTTGGGAAGTAAAGCAGCATAACCTAGCTAAGCCAAAAACACAAATACAAATCTGCTGCCTTCGCCTTCCTGTCATGGATCTGAAGTTAACTAAAAACTGACTTGAGAACCCTCCCTCCCTTTCCAGATCAAAAATTCCGTTTATTTTAGATTAAATAACTCCCAGCAAATACCTCCTTATAATAAAGCTAGTGAAAGATAAATGTTTTCCAGAAATACAGATTCATCTCTTTCTTTGTCATGAGAACTACTCATCTTCATTCCCTGGGCATGAACCCATAAAGATAAGACTGTCATTCCAGAAATATTAGCACCTGTGGAAAGAAAAGCACCACTGAGTTTAAGCAAACTGTCTACTGCAGGGAAAAAAAAAAAAAAAGCACAGTAGAATGTGCAGACGGATGCCAGATTGAGTCAGTCACAACTGTCCTCATGCAAAACCCATCTGGTTTCAAGGCATGTGTGTCCTGGACTTTGAGACATTTGTGTTGGATGGTAAACAGGGTACAGGCAACTGTTTGGATAACTCTTGTCAGACTCGGTCTTTGTGTTCATTTTTAGATAGCCAATTACTGGGGCCCCCAGACATCGCCCTTTCGGCATGCCAGGTGGATCTGCTGCGGGCGCCCTGCTCGGAAAGCAGCTGTGCAGCAGCCACGCTGACAGTGACAGCCGTGACAGACTTTGCTCAGGACGGGAACCGCATCAGCCGCATCCAAGCTGAGCCAGTCGGACGGAGGGATTTGCTTTGGAGGGCTTACACACCAAAGGATGTGAAGGTTGGGTCCTAAAATAATTTGGAAAACATGTCAAATTTAAATTGGAGGTTTAGTACTGCAGAAAACAACAATAATCCTTAACCATATAAACATTGGGGACTGCTGTCAGCAGAGTAAACCAAAACAGTCTCTTTGTGCACCAAGAAAATGAACATATAAAGCCTTTTGCTTTAACAAATTTAGGTTTGGTTATTAGTCAGCATGTCAGTAAGGGCAACGGCTGGATTATAGATGTAACCAGGCATGCTTTTGTATGATGGAAGAGGAGAGAGGGAGAAGCCGGGTTAGGGAATTAGCACCTTTTTGAGGAGGAGAGGGAAAGCCAAGGTTTTGGAGAACAGTTTCTGGAAAAACAGGGAAAAGGCAGTGCTTTGGTAATGACAAAGGAGGACTGGGACTCAGCAGTGCCGTGTTCAATTTCTGACAGTGCCAGAAATCACCAGGACACCTCCAACGACACATGCGGCTACTCCGTCTCTTCATTTATCCCTGTACAAAACGTCCAAAATAAAAATAATAAGAATCAATCAGGGAGGCAAGCCATGCTTTCCCTGCCTAGAAAGGACTGTGGTGAACAGGGACCAGCCCATTGTCTGTGAAGTTGTTTCAGGGCCTCAGCTGGGAGGTTTGAGAGCTGTAATCCCACCGCCTGAGAGAATAAACCAGAACACGGATTTGACTCAGCTAAATTTCTCAGAGCAGCAGCACATCCAAGCTGGTATATTTTAAGTAACAAAAAACAAGCCCCCAATATAATTCCACTGCCCTGATTTTTGTGGATTTGCTCATGAGAGAATAAGATTAAACTGGACCAAAAGAATTTTTGTCTTCAAAGGTAAAATGCCTAGCACATGACTATATCCTTTCCTTTCCAGCATACGCTTTTTTTAAACTTTTTAAGATTCTTAAATCAGAAATTGCAGCTAATTCCATGTAGTACACTCACATACCCATATTTTTTCTTTAAGTTACAAATGCTTCCATTAAAATATGAAAATGTAGCAAGTGTGAAATGGAATTAATCAATTTTAATAATAAATTCTATCTATCTCAGTTAAAACTTGATCTATGGAAACATAATAGACATTACGTTCCCTCCCCCTCATTTCCCCATTGCTGCTTTGCAGTTAATTAGAGGTGTTAATGTAACACAGTTCCTGCAACATATCAAGGAAAAATCCATATATTAAAATCCACAGAATCTTTAGCCCTTCAGACTTGTTCAAATATTCTTGATTTATCTGAAAATTGAAGGGAAATGGTGGGTAGAACATCCTGACACATTCAGACACCTGATAAAGTGGTTTTCTTCAGAAAACTAAGACTGCCAACAACTAGGACTCGCATCCTCTGCTGGTATCACGCAAGAAAAGAGCAGAGCAAAAAGAGCCACATGGATTTGCCTGTGCAAAGGTTTTACTTAGGAAAGCTGCGGCCATGAAGAAAATGGGAAAATTCTTAGACACTTCGTTATATCACACTGTAGATACAAATGATACAATTGACCTCAGATCAAAATGCTGTTCAAAGAGGTGTGCAGTTTTTCATTCCTCAGGGCCATCACTCTCACATTTTGGGATGCCAGACATCGGTGGGTGTCTAAGCAGTGTCTCTGTGCGATAGTTAGGGGGTATTTTGAAATACAGCTCATATATTGCCAGAGGTGAAGAATTTTGTCAGGGAGTGTGCTTCTATCTTCACCCTCTTATTAATTTATTTAATTTCACCACTGTTCCTAAAAGCTAAGTTCTCCTTTGTCACTGAAAGACCGCACAAGGATATAGTGGCCATTCTTCTTCCCTGCTCCACAGATCGTGGCAGAACTAACTGGATTTTTCATGGGCAAAAAGCAAACAAAGAAATAACAGCCCTGGCCAAGAAATCAGCCTGTCAGGCTGGGTATGAGAAAACCATAATACTTCATCAGTCCCACCAGTATGACTGGGAGCTCTTCATATTGCAAATCACTACACAACACAGTCTTGCATTTTTGAGAAAAACCACCATCTTGAGCAGACATTGCAATGCGGGCCTAGCACTGCCCGAGATTCAGGTACCGTACCTTCAAAGGGAGTTGCCCTACCTCTGGCTTTCGCAGGCATATTTGCTCCTTGCAGGGTGCCAGGGCTTGTAGACCTTGTCTGCAACCCAGCTCATGGCCAAGTAACCAAGAGCTGATGCAGCTGAAGATCTCTGTTGCTATAGTAGATACTTTCCTCTTTTATTCACATGCTGAAAGCAGACAGCTCCAGCAGCCTGATTTGGGCCCTCGTCACCAGTACCCAATCAATAACCTGCACATCAAATATATAAATCAGCCATTCATATGCTTTATCAGGAAATTTAAGGTCAAATTGAGGGACAGGCAATGACTACTACTAAAATATGCTAATGCTACTTAATTACAGCATACCTTACACCAGACTTCAGGCATTAAAATTAGTACAATTTAATGAGCACTCTACTCTCTTGATAATTTCAGTGAATGATCTACTTCTTAGCAAAAAAGTTTAATAAAAAAGCTTTGCTTTTTACCAGATAAAGAAAGACAGTGCATTACATCAGGTGGAATAAGAACACTTTGAACTCCCTTATTGCATGTGATTAAACTCCGCTGTTGAAAAGCGAAGCCTATTTTGTATCCATTCGCAATCATGTTTTAGAAGTCAGGTTTTAGTTTGTACTTGACACATGAATCCTGCCCCTAATGTTTTGTGAGGAACAGTAATGAAGAAAAACTGCTGTGTAGACTGTATTCATTACACATTTCATTTTAACTAGGTCACAGTTCGAGACCTCCCAACAGGGAACTGCTACTCTTTCACTGATCCACACATTATCACATTTGATGGATGGTGAGTATTCTACTTTGAAATAATTTGGCTCAATTACTGCAGTTTTCAGTTTCTGGATGTAGCATGCATTTGGTTTTACATTAGAATATCAAAAGAGCGTTGTACTAGTTTGCTTGGTGTGATTAATGTAGTGCTTCAATAACATACATGGTTTCCTTCCAGCTGTTTATGCTCCTTTTAACAAAAGGACTAGAAATGGATTAATCCTGAAGCAGCAATTGTTTTGAGTTTGAATAATTTTTACAAGACAAAGGTCAGATTCCAAAATGTTCTTCAAACAGAACCGTCATTATTGACTTTGAGAGGGTGGCACATGTGGCATTGTGTCAGTGACACCCCAGTTCCACACAAGTGAGCCATTATGTCCCTGTAGTAGCACCGCATGCAGGGACAGCCTGGTCCTTCCCAGCAGTTTAGTAACACCTGATGCAAAGTCACTTAGCCCATGGATGCTCTTGCATTCTACTTCTTCCAGAGCTGGTTTACGCACAGTTGCATCTCTGCATGGAGTTGACAATCATAATCACAACCAAAAAACCATAAAGATGGCCATACAGTCTCAGATAAAAGAAGTCCAGAAATGATAAGTGGAAAATATCAGGGAAAGAGTGCAAAAATAAAGTTGTACGTCCTCCTGTACTGTCCAAATGTCCTCCTATATTATCCAGCAATAAGCTGCTTAAAGACTTACTGAGCCAAAAGTGATATCTTTGTGTTTGACAATCTGTACTGTACAGAACTTTTCTTCAGTTAACGTCCCTAATTGTTCATGAAACTATTTACGCCAGCTATTTAACATAACAGAAAGTTTTTAAAGTTTGCATCTGGCACATTTGATCCAAAGTTGTTAATATTTCAGATCACGTTCCAGGTTTGTCATTCCACCGTTAACCTCCTGATGGCATAGATAATGACTTTAGATGCACAGCATCCACAGGGGCTTGGCAGGCATGATATTCTAATTTTGCTATCCTAATTTCAGTCCCAATTTCCAATATCCCAATTTCAGTCCAGCATGCTCTGGAGGTAACATCTGAAATGACATCAAAGCTGGAGAAATCTGTGGATGAAATGAGAAGAAGAAAGGCAGTGGCTCCATTAAAAGTTATACGTCTGCCTCAAATAAAGGTATCACCTAAACTGGGTAGTCTTAGATAGAAGATTAGCGCTGCACATCTAGGGGTTTCCAGTTTCACTGCTGCTTTGCTGAATCCCATTTAAAATGTGCTCAGGCACTTCTTTCATGCAGATTTGGTTGCTCGACATGTAGAACCTGTGGAAGGGCTACAAGAGGTACAAAGACATTCCCATGCCTCGTGGTGTCTGCAAGTATTTCAACCCTGGGATATTAAACTAGGTTAGAATATTATTTCAAAACTCTCGATACATTTATATTCTAAAATACTCCCTTCTGATTTAGGGCTAAGAAAGGACAGTGATCTGCCAGGCTGTTGTGTTTAGGAGGCCATAAATTACTGAAAAGTGCCTCTTGGAACAGGGAGTATGCTCAGCCACATAGTACATTTTTACATAGCTTCCATGGGAAAAAAAGGTCTAAAATAAAATAAAGCAATTTTATTTGAATAACTCATTTTGCAACCTGTTATTGATAGCACACATAAATACTTCTAAGCAATTTATGGTTATATTTGAGCACAGGGAGTTTGGAAAAGCCTGTCGTTCTGTAGCACCCTGCCTCACAATCACAGAGCCTTGACATGGAAAAATCCCAGGATTAGCTTGGCCCCTCGATAACTGCATGTTTCTTCCCTGTGGATGGACGTTCATTACTGCTCTGTCCAGTGTAGCTTTAAATGAGCCAAGTTGATGGGGCCTCTGCCATCTCAGTAAGTAGGTTATTCCACTAAGATATATCACTTCCTGATATTCAGCCAAGTTTCTTACCCATCATTTCACAGTCCCATTACTCCTACTTATATTCCCATTTATTATTGTAAATAATTTCTCTTTCAATTATTGTAATGATTATGCCACCCTATTACACATCAGTTAAGCAACTTCTCTGTCTGCCTATCCAAAAAATGCTAACACATTAGCAAATGATTTTAAAGCTCTGTATCTAAGGAGTGGGGAATGCAGTTCCTGCTTCTGTCCTGATACAAACCTATAGCCTAAAGACAAAGGCTGACACAAAGGCATGGAACTGAAGCATTCCCCTTTGGTTGTGAAAGGTACATGGTGGGAAACTGTGTTTGAAATGAGGTGTGTGTTAGGTACTGTGAATGGAAGAATTGTACAAAAAGCTTCTGGGCTCAAGTAAGAAACCATATGAGTGTCCCTCAGTAATAAAAAAGTATCAGAAAGAGACTGATCTGCAGATTGTAAACAGCAAAGTAAGAGAGGAGAAAAAACTAAGAGAAAATTCTCCTGGGGACTATGAAGCCATAGGCTGAGAGGATGAGTGAAGCATCAGCTCCTGGGCATCAGGAGCCACATCGACTGTAAATTAGCAGTAGATGCAGGCTCAGGTAAGACCATTACACAGGAAAGAAAAGAAATATCTACAATTAGTCAAGAGAATTGAAGGAAATAGCAGCTTTTACCACCTCTGTATGGCTACAAAGATGGCAGCAAACAAAGCTTAATAATGAAACTATCAAAACGGATTCTGAGATCAACAGCAGAGCATCCATCAAAAAATATAACCCAAGGAAAACCATTTGTTCCACCACAAAGCCTGTAGGTCAGCTTACTAGGAGATACAGCAGGATCTAAGATCAAAATGCTGTAGGCAGAACTGCTGTGTATGGGTGGTGATCCGTTGTCTCTTTGGCTCCCTTTCTACCCACTTGAGTCCTGGGGGTGGCTCGCTGAAGGACGGTCACATGAAAAGCAAGGGAAAATCTGAAGATGGGGAGCATTGCCAACAGCAAAATGGTAGGAGTGTTCTCTGTGCAAATGGAGATGCACATAAACATACTCCTGCCTTTCACAGAGTTCCTTACTTTTTGGACTTTCCCATTAACAATGGCAAAGAGAAGGAAAAATGCACAATCGAGAAAAGCAAGGATGAAAGCAGACACAAAAATAGAAATTGCAACCTTTTTGATTTCCAAAATTTAAATGAAAAGCAAGGCTCATCAAAATTTAACTTAATTTTAAAATATTGATTCTAATAATTTCTTGAGCACATTTGTTGGAAAATTGAAAAATGACATGAAAATCAAAAGACTGGAAGATATTTCTTTTTTGCTAGTAAAATTTTCCTACTGAAATGGTTACTTCCAATGTATAGGTTGATTTGTAGGATTTCACAATAATACTTCATTTTGTAACTTCTATAGTGATAGTTTCCATGATTTTTAATCTGACATACTGAGCTCACGTTACATCTGAGGTAGTTAGCTATTTATAGATAACTGAAACACCTAACTCCCACTTCTAATGACAACACTCCCCTTTGGTATGCCTCCTGCTAACGTATTTCTGTAGAAATATTTATCTTGTAATCTTTTCATTCTTTCGACCAAAGGAACTGACTGAAAATCAAGGCAGAATGTCTCATATTTTACAGTGTAAGCACAATCAATTTGTGTATATTGGAGCATAGATGTGAAATAGCATTAATTAAACTAGCTAAAATCCAGAGCGCACGCTTCCTTTTGTAGCAAAGTACCTTCTAAATTAAACAAATGTGAAAGGCTGGTAAAGTAGAAGTATAGCCTTCATTACTAGTTATGGCACATTATAAATATAAAAGCTTTTCATGCCATAAATTGTAGATTCTTAAATACGAAGTACTAGCTTAAAACTAAATATGCAGAAAATCCTTTTAAGGCAAAAAATAAAAAGGGAAATGTTTCTTGATTAGTGAACTATATATATCATTCATATTATTTTTCATTTTAACTTAAGAAAAAAGAAAAAAGATTTTTGAGATTTCTCAAACATTTATGCTAATCTATCCATCAATATTATCACCGGGGCAATGGCACCATTTCCTGCACAATGACAAAATCCCTCAGCTTGCACAGCTTCATGCTTGTGGATGGTTTTAATGGTATTCCTCACAATAGCCCACAACTAAGTCCTGGGCATGAGTAGTCCTCCCAGAGGTGCTGCTCTTTTTGATGGTCTGTAGAAGTTTATTCATCTCTAAGCATCCAGTGACTGCTGAACATAACCAACAGCTTCACTCAGTCAGTCCCTAGTGATGAGCTCTCTAAAACCAGAGGACATCCTCCAGCATTGCCCAGCACTTCCTAGTCACAACTAGCACAAAACAGTTCTCACTAGCAGTGAAAGAGGGAGCCTAGAGGGATATGTCAACAAACCAGATTATTTGGTGGCAAAACTAGTGGAAAAACTTTAGGAGCAGCCACAAGGATAAGTGAATTAATAAAAAGATGAAGTGCAGCTTGGTGCATAGTAAGTCTATTGTTTTAGTTAATCTAAAGGTACTAGTAGTAAGTGTTTACATACATTTATATTCCTTTCTGCTGCTCTTTTTCCATGAACCCACAGAATTTATTCCTATAGCATCCCACTGTCATAGCCAAAGATTTATGAGCGTTTTATAATTCTTGGATTAAGAGCACAACTTGATCCCTTAGTTTCTGCTGGGACAAGAACTTGCTGCACTCCTTGAAAAACAACCCAAACACATAGATGGGGAAGGAGGGAACCGCTTTCCACCCAGTACATCCATTGTTACAGACTATTAGAGCAGGAGGATGTGGAAGTACACTGTGGAGGGCAATTTAGACACAAGCAGTGGCACCTGATTCACAAAGAATACACAGAGTTCCCTCATGCAAGAGCTCTAGTAACTCTACTTCATGCTTTTAGCACCACAAGACTGCAATTTGATTTCTCAAATGTTGTCCAAAGAATCATTATCACAATTACACTTGTATAAACATCAGAAAAGTTTACCTGACTACATTCAATTACCTATTCAAGTAATTCAAAGGCAGCTGAAAGTTTCAATTTAGGCATGTTGCAAATTTGTTATGTGCTATGCAATCTATGCCATGACTTAATTGAAGGACTCTAAGTGAATTCCAGGAGAGTTGGATTGGGTCCATTGTCAATGCTTATTAAGCAGTAAATAGCTCCCATAACTGCAATGATATTTATATGCATATGCTAACACAGGCTTATTTACCAGATACAGGTGATTAGTCTGGGTACAGCCATTCTGATGCGTTTTTTCCATCAAGCTCTTTAAACACATTTCCCTCTAAGCTCCCCCTACTGTGGAATATAATTCGCATAAAATATCCTGTCTCCTCTGTCTCGCCTGTGAAGCTGTTCAAATGGAGATAGTACTTGATGGTGAAAGAGATTATCTCTACTTTATGTTGTCCTTAGTTCTAATCAATCTTAGCAACAGCATCTGTGCAGTGTACTTAGAATTTATGTACCTGATTAGAAAATAAGATGAGACAGAACCATTCAAAATCTTATCATTTTATGGCCAACCTCACTAAGTTTTTCAAGATGAAAGATAAAGTCAAATGTGTTTTCTAGCAGAGAAAAGCAGTTGGAGTTTAAATACTTACTGTGTTTTAAGCTACATAGTTTTCTGTGGTTTTTATTCTGATGAGAAATAAAATGCAGATATATACATGCTGAAAAATCTTGGTTCTTTAGCCATTTGTTCCTCTGTATAGAAAACATTAACAGACTGAAAAATATTGATGTTTGTTTGACAGTGCTTAAAAATAATCCCATATTTAGTTTCATTATTTTATATATTCTTTTTTACTTTTTTTATTGTAGAAAAGAATAACACTTATTTTTATAAGCTTATAGCTTAGTTTTCATTGTACTTAATTGCAAAAAAAAAAAAAATGTGTTTAAACCTAAATGCAGTGGCTTAAAAGGAAGTAGAATAATCCATCGTCTTTAAAGATGGCAGCTGTTGGCTTGTGAGGAGAAAACTCCAGCAACATATATAAAGTATACAGCTACTGTTTTCTTTACTTTTATACATCTCATTAGAATAAAATAGAGTAAGAATAAGACAAGCTTATGGAATGACAAAACAAAGAACAAGCAGAGGAGGATCCTCTTGCAGGTTCCTGTTGTGGAAACCTAAGGGGCTGCAGCCTTTTACCTGGCTTGTGCGGAGAGGAAACACCTGCAAAATTACTCAAGTTATTCTGCTTGCGGCCTCGCTCAGATGGAGCGAGGACTTTTTGTACAGAGACGAATGAAAGTCCCAAACTGTTCAACAAACTGCACTGTGCTGATTGCCAATCCATTTAGAGCAAAATTTTGCATGTAGTGAAGTTGTTGAGGGGGGGAACCAACTTCATTTCAACATGTTTTTAGTAGAATCCCAGGTTTTCACACGAAGTATTCACCTAGCCACAGTCAGTCTTGTAAAAGTTAGTGATTAGTCACAGAAGAGGTTATTTGAGCACTGATTTTGCTTTGAAGAATATCATACTGTAAAGCATCCAGTTAGAACCAAAACATATTTATTAAGGCCTGGAGGCAGGGACTTTTTCCCATTTGCTTTTTATCAAATGTTTATCCTTTTTATCCATGCCCGTTGCCATAGCAGCAGCTGGGAGACAGCTACCCGCTTTCACATGAATTCTTATGCACTTGCAGCTAATAACTGCGACAGCATTCCCTTGCTTATGGTGCCAGAGAAACGCTTCCCCGCGTGTTGATTTTTCCCTCCTTCAAGGCCAGCCACAACGCTGGCCTAATTAAGTAGTGCTGTTGTATGAGTACCAAGAAACAGCCATCACAGGTGGATGCTCTAGGTCTCTAAATCCTGTTTTTTGTTTGTTGCTGTTTAGGCGCTACAATAACTATAAAATCGGCACCTTCCTTTTGTGCCAGAGCATGTCACGGGCATTCGAAGTGCACGTTCGGCAGTGGGACTGTGGAGGTCACCGCGCCGCCACCGCCTGCAATTGTGGCGTAGCTGCGCGAGAAGGGGGTGACACCGTGGTGCTGGACACCTGCAACGGCCATTTTCGGGAGAGCAGACCCCAGCTCACCGTCAAAAGCACTGAGGCATCACCACATGTCAAAATCCTTAAGTCCTACGGAGGGAGAAAAATAACAGTACGTGGATATTTGAGTAATCTTCCTATTGTTATTCTTTAAAAATGTGAGTTTAAGAGTTCTGAATTATTAATGAAGTTGCTACAAAAATATCTATCTGAAACCATAAGAGCGCCTGCAGCAAAATGTACCGAAAAACGAGATGCAGGGAAGAAGCTGGTTAAAGTGTTAGTTTAACAAAGTGTAAAACAAAATAAAACTAATATCTCTGGAAATTTCTTGGAGACATAGCGGAGTGCCAATATTGTCACTTACTCTCCACAGTACAGCAATCCGCTCTCAGATTGTTTATGCTGGGCACTACCCAGCCACATCACATAAAGCAAATTTCTTTGCAGAACTTATGATATAAATATTCAAGGAAAGATCACAAGTAGCAGAATAATGCAGTTTTAGAGTGGAACAGTAAGGCAGTATTAGTTAGATCCAGATAGCCTCCAAAAACCATGAAAACAGGCTGCAAATGTGCAACATTTGGTATAATTTAAAGTATTTGCCTAAAAAATATATGGCCACAACATACTTTGCATGAGAATCACATATCCACACTAATCCTGTGACAACACTGGAAGAATAAGAGTAGGCTGCACCAGGGGCTTTGGGGAGAAGAGCCACAAATTACATCCAAGAAAATAATTTTATCCTAAAGTTGTATCATCAAGATTTATTGCCAGGAACAGTTTTGGGTGAAGATAGGTCCACAATAGAGCCAGAACGATGCAGGGAGTGCCTGTGTTTGGCTCTCCTTGTGATCTCGCTTGGAATAGATCTTGGTAAGGTAGTAATTGAAAGTCTGTTAATTACAGACTAGGGAAGAAGCAGGAAGCAAGCTGTCATTTCATTTTGCAACTGAATGCAATATAATTACTGTTTTATTACTAGAATAATCTTAGCAAGGAATCCCTGTTCTCATTTACACTTCATGTAAGTCCCAGTGAAACAAATCAGGACACCCCCGGGACATGAACATGAATTCTGCCCTGATCTGAATAGGAATCTGTAGGAACTGTGCAGCAATGAATACTGTCCCTGATCAGGCTGCTGTGCATGGTGTATCCCAATTTGCTCAGCAGTTGCCTGTCGCCAACCTCGCACAGCACAGGAGCCGGCTCCCCTACCGCTCCCACGCCGTTCAAGGCTGATGCTTTGAAAATGGTTAAGTCGCTCTCTTTTCTGTGCATGGTAGCAGCTTCCAGCAGCCAGTCACCGCATATCTCTGCAAACTGAGGTCTCAAAAAAGCTTCTTCAAAGCCTCAGTCAGCAGTGTTAAATCCAGGTGGGTTACAGACAACCTGGACAGTTGTTAGGTCCTCAGTGGCCAATGGGACACTTTGCCCAGGGCAGCAGGAAAAGAAAGTGTCACAGCCCTCCGAATTCCTGAAATAAAGTCACGTCTGGAAATATTATTCCAGACAGCATAGAAGACTGAAGCAGCTCATGCAGTCCTGACTGCAGGGATTTTATACTCAGCCTTGTAGGAAATGCTCCTCCCTGTATTAATGCATGTAATTAGAAGTCACATGTTTATCTGAAGAAGGAAATCAAATCATACCCAGCACTGTGTCAACTGCAGTTCTCCTGCTCTGCCTATTAAACCACTAAGAAAAAAGTAACTCATCAGGCCATTTGAGCTTTATGTTGGGGAATCTTTGTTTTTAAACCTACCTTGGGAAATGAGCCATCCAGCCCAGGTGGAGGTACAGCCAAGGTGGAGGTACAGCCAAGACCTTAAAAAGATGCCTGATCAAAACACAGAGGGCCTGAGTTCAAAACATACTGTCCCCGGCTGTTATTGCAATCAGTTTTTTTGCTGCTCCACTCAGCTGGGCGAGCAGATCACTCACAGAGAGCTCCTCAAAAGGTATTCTCATGCCTGAAGTGATGACCGGGAAATGAAAATGGGCAAGATTATTATTTAGTGCAGCCAAAATGTAGACTCTGGATGCCAGCACAGAAATACAAATATAAGCTAGTTGCTTCTTCACAGATATGAATATATTTGGTGGGGAGGAACTTATAAGGGATCAAAAAATCCCCACTGAAAGAAAGAAAAGCAATGGACATTATTTGGCTGAATAAATTATACTTAGGCAGGGGTGACTTAAAAAAAGGAAAATAATTATTTTGAAACTATTGTAATGAGATGTTTCCAACCATTTAATGTACTTTTTAAGATTAACAGAAAACATTTAATTTTGGATCAAAATAAAATATTAAGGTTACTTATCAGGATAGAGTTCTTCTGCTCCCACTCCTGGCACAGATTAGTTTCAAAATAATTTTCTTTTTACCTGTAAAAATAAAGCAAACAAACAAAAATACATTTCTGTTGAACAGAATTTTTTTTTTAATTATGTGGTTGGGACACCAATCTGAAAAATCCATTATCCACACAGTTACTACTTTGTCTTAACCTCAAGATTTTTTTTCTTTTAAAGGTCAGTGTAAGTCTACCAGAAGTTCTTTAATGAGACAATTGCTTTATCCACTTTAAAACACAATCATTTTCTGTGTAATCTGGCCTTGGAAAATGAAACGATTTTTCAGAGGGAAGAAAGCTGTTTTTCAGACGTGGCAGTTTATCTAAAAGAAATTATTTCCCAGGCAAAGACACAAGAGTGGCCTTATTCTCATGGAAGTCACTTCAAAAATTAGCTGGTAACTTACCAGTGGGAGAACTTCAACGGATGTAATTATTAATTTAAAAAAAAAAAAGTACTTGTGCAGTTTTATATTTATGCAATGCTATCAGATATTAGTACCATAGAATCTGAAAGCAAGTTAAATAATAGCACAAATAAATATTTATAGTGTATCTAAGTGATCTGAAATTACCTCCTCCATTGCCAATGTCCTACTTTGATATTTTTGTTTATAGAAAGGGAAGATTTTATGGCATAAAAAGCTTGGTAACAGCTTCAGTTCACTTGGGTTTTTCTGCCTTTTCAGATCCTGTTCCCTTCGGGAGCGTTTGTGCGAGCCGACATGAGTGAGTGGGGAATGGGTTTGACGGTGAGGACGCCGGGCAGCGACTTCAACAGCACCAGAGGTTTGTGTGGCCTCTTTGACGGGATCGGTCACAACGACCTGAGCAATGTACCCGAGGAAGACTTCATAGAGGAGTGGAGGTACAAAGCCAGAGAGGATTCCAACCTGGGAGATGTTCCGTAGCACTGTTTCAAGGGGTGTTGATAGGTTTATTTCATTACGTACTCCCCTCATGACCTGACAGAGAGATCTGCTTAATCTAGCAAGGGAAGCCTGGAGACCCATTACCATCTGAACAGCACCAGGGCTTAATTTTCAGCCAGCACAATACACATAGGCCTTTACTGAGAGAGTTTTATATTTGCAAGTGATGTCATGTTAACAGCTGTGTTAAGATCCTGCTCAGCTGTTAAAAAAAATGCAGTTCTCACCCACACTAGATAACTGACAATAGGGATTAATTAACGGTTTGGTATTTCCCTTGTTCTTTTATTCCTGAACACTAATTACAATATGTGAGTATAGATTAAATGTTACATTTTGACGAAGTGTGGTAATATATGTACCATTTTAAAACTTAATATCTACTCTGCTAATGATGACAGTGAGCTCTAAAAACTTGCACTTTTTGAGACAGATGGTCTGGAACCAGAGCCAGGAGTCTAGTGCTCTAACATATCCCTGTCCCTTTCCCTATCCTTCTCCTTCTCCCTATCCCTATCCCTATCATTATCTCTATCCCACATTTTAATTCCTGTTGCTGAGCTCTAAACGTGCCTAACAGGTTTTCCCAAAACCAAAATGGGTTTGGTTGACCGTGTAGTTTTGTTTGTGAATAAGGCGAACCCTCTTAACATACCACTTAATCTGTACATGGGAACTTAGCGCAATCCTTTAGGAACAAGAAATTTTAGACCTATTGCATTTCAGAAAAAAACCAAACACCTCTACCATATTCTAGTTATATTCAATTGGCTTAAATAATGGCTATTTAATGGCAATTTTGACCTGTCATTACAAATTGCACTATTTAGAAGTCAACAGCCATCTTTAACATCTTAATAATGTGATAATCAGCCAGAGCTTGCTCCTGGGAAGGCAAAAGGAGAAATAGTTTGGTGCAAGAACAGCCAACTGCTGTCCAAAGAGGGACTAATAAGATCCTTAGGAGGATCTGTTCAAAGCAAGCTTGCTGAAAGATCAGAAGCCAAAGCACCATGTATAGGAATTTACTTATAAAAGAGTGAGGAGTTTCCTAGCTCTCAGCCCATATGATGGAGATACTTCAGGAGAAGCTCCTGCTAAGTGAGAAGAGGGGTGATGAGTTTCACTTTGCAGTGCTCCCAAGGATGGATTCTCAATGACCCTTCAGAACCTGGTTAAAAAAACAACCAAGCCAATGGAAATCTTAAGGCCACCTCTGAAGGAGACTGGATTGGTCTCTGATCTACCCATGCAGAAATGGTGCAGTAAAAACCAGAAGTTGGAGGGTGATTTTTTTGCTACTGTTTTTAATTTGATTTTAAATAACACTGAAAGCATGTTAGGTTTTCTCCGCTACCTGAAGCTAGTCTGAGTGCTCACCATCTGGCTGTTCGGCTCTTTCCCTTGCTCCCACCTCTCTCAAGCAGCTCTGAACGGCACAGATCTGTTTAAACATCAGCTCTCCAATGAAACTTTTAAACAATAAAACATCAGAGCCTCCCAGGCCTTAAATAGCATCTGGACAAGGAAAAGCTGAATTTTAAAACAGGTATTTTAAGCAGGTAAAATACATGTTTCAAATCTTCTGAGAAACCAGCAGCAATGCTATTAATTTTGAACTCTCTCTGTGAGGTAGCATCCAACTCAGTTTGAAAAACTTGTCCTTACTTCTTCCTTGATTATAATGGGCCGCTAAGAGGAATGACAGTCTAATCATCTTATGCAGGGGACAGAAGGCACATCCTAGCTCACTGAGGTGCTGTCAGTATGTGTATGCTTGTTAGGAAGGATGGGGTTTTCAGTGGCTCCATCCTTTCCACACCATATACCCCCATCCTGTTAACCAGAGCTGATCAAAGAAAGATATTTGGCTTCCCATAGGAATAATGAAGCAATTTGTTTCAACAAAATACCAAGGCAAAAAATTTTAATTTTGCTGAAAATTTCATTTTTGTTTTAAGTTTCTGTCCTGATTCTGGAACAGTTTCTGTGATTTCTATTTATTGATTAAATATGCAATATTTACCTAGAGCTTCTAGTTTTTGTAGTGATCCCTCAGAGAGAGAGCTACTTCTGCTGCCTTATTTTAGGTTTACAGTTAGTTCATGATGCGAGTCTGCACAGCTTCAGCTGCAGGTAACACCACCATGCAGACCTGGAGGAACAGCACGTGCAGGATGCGCACTGAGACACTAAACTGCATTGTGCAAAGGACTAGAGGTCATTTCAGTACTCCCTCAATCATCAGATATGTTTTATTGGCCTAGACTGTAGGAAAGTGCAGACTAGCTTGTGCATTTCTGCAAGCACAGAAGCCCTCCTGTTGTATCACATCGTATTCTGCTGCGCCCGCACATTGAGTAAAATGGTTTCATAAGTGTCTGGGCTCCTGTTTCAGAAAGAGAAATTTGTTCATTTTGCCTGTGTCACCGTGATGTTCTGTTTAAATGTAGTATTGTGTCAATGATCAAAATAATAATGTCATATATTCCATTTCCAATATACATTTAAAAAAATTGGATACAGGCAAATACGCTTCTTACAACAGAATCTAATGCCTGGCTCCAAATTGTTGGTAAATGCTTACACTTTCCTGAAATCTCTATATTCTGTCTGCAAGACAAAATCAATGCCAAAATGATTTATATTTTTGGTGATATTTCAAATTTTTCTGGAAATAAAGTGCTGACAACTATTTGGACAAGAAGCATATCTTCTTCTGTGAAGCTCCATGATTCCTCTTGTGCTGCACAAGTAAGATCGGTAAGAGATCTTGTGCTCATGAAATTTCCAAAGAAACCTTAATCACGGCTGTTTATTCAAACTGAACTCTCTAGAAGTTCATCCATCATTAATGCTGGACTAAATTAAAAAGGGGGAAAAAAATCACCTTACCTTATGTGATAGCCTAGCTCTATGATCAGTAGAAAACTGCTTTGTGTCAAAAGAAATACTGAAAGAAAGCTCCATTAGAAGATGAGAATCAAATGAAGTATGCATAAAAAAATTTTAAAGGAAAGGAAGTTTTAAAAGAAAAAACATAGTGATCCGAGTCTTAGGGGAAACACCTGGTGAGGAGAGCACAGGCAAATAGATAAAGATGATTTTCATAATAAAGCATTTGAAACAAATACGTCTTTTTTGTCATTCTCCAAGCTGTATCAGAGTCACACCAGGGATGAGTCCAAGGCCTTATTTCATGTGCAATATGAAAAGGGTAACCTGTACCTTAGAGAAAGTTCTGCGAAGAAAAGTCAAGTAGTTAGGCAATGCTCCAGCAAAGCACTTAAACATCTGTTACTAAAAAGTCCCAGTGTAGTGCTAAAAAATGTACAGGACAACTCAAGAAGGGCAGTGCAAAAGCGACTGAAGAAAACAGAGATTAAACTTAAGCATTTTCTTAAGTACTTTGGTAGATTGGGAATTTATACATTCCCCAGCCTCAGGGAAAGAAAGTTTACTTGGTATTGTAGACTAATTTGTTGAAAGGTTCCTCCCTGTAATCCGTTTCTATTTTTAAATCAGAATACCTCCAGGGAAGAGTTTATTTGACAAGACTCCAGCACCTTCTGAGGGGAAGCAACGGAAAAATTACTGCAAATGTCAGAAGGACAGCACTAAGTCTGTGCCCATGGTAAACATGCTGAATGCCTTTCAGACTCCTGTCCTGCAATCCTCTGGTTGTCATTATGATCATGTGTATTACATCTCTGCAATCCCATATCTAGATGTTACGTCAGAGTTTGTCACTCACTCAGAGTCTACTTTAAGAAAAGATAAGAAACTGTTGACCAAGTCTTTTCATCAAAGCTATCTGCCTAAATCAGTCCAAAAGCGAGGTAGCCCTGAGGACCAATTAAAACCCCACACACACAATGTTTCCATGAAAAACAACAGTTCCCTTAACTCCACCAAACAAACACAAGACCTATGGAGAGCAAAAAGGCAAGATGACTATCATGAGTACTCATCCTTTCACCCACTGCGTGGCCCAAACCAGAGAGACTCAGAGAGCTTTGCATATTTTTTCCCAGAGGATTACTTTGAAGGGATTCGGACGAAACTTCCACTTTCATGGCCCACGCCCAATGGCCTAACCGCTGCCAAAGCTCAGGAGATTTGCCACCAAATACTCACAAATTCCACCATTGGCTTAGTGTGTAAAGGTCTCCTTGGAAAACAAATGGATGAGGTAATTGATATATGCCTTTTAGATCTACAGCTCAAAGATGACGTGGCTTGGGTGAGGGCACTGATAGCCCTTTTGGAAAATGAATGTGAAAGAAGAGTGCTAGGAAACAGAAACAGAGTGTTTCATGTAGGAAACCAGACATCTGCTACCCAGGAGGAAATCCTTACCATCCTCCGGTGTCCTGCTTTCTGTAATGGCAATGGACAATGTACTGAACTGGGCTGCCAGTGCTTTGAAGACCACAGCTCCTACGACTGCAGCGTTGCCAAAAGTAAGTAAAAAATTCTGTTTGTTCCTACCCTACCCATCTTTCCATGGTATTAGAGTTATTAGGTAGAACATCTGCACAGAGTTGTTTGCTCTTCAAACAGTGCTACTAGTAAGATATTTGATGAATTAGTAATAAGTTTTTGACCTTGAAGAGCCGATCAAAATATCTGGTTGGCTGGTCCTTCGCTTTTTCGCCTCAGTAACTTTTTAAAAATGGATTTTACAAGCCCCTTAGCAAATTGGTTTTGCAGAAGTGATTTTCTTTACATCTGATCTATCACTGGCATGCTGACAAGCAAGCTTCTGACAAAAAAGAGGGTCCTGTTCACCTTGTGGTCAATATTCATGTTAACACTGTATAGATAGTTCTTTTTTTTTTTTTTTCCTGATCAACAGAGAATAAAATTTGAAAATTAACTTCAAAACTGTACTAGTAACAAAAAAAATTAAAAGTGACAAAATGAAGAGGTAACATTGTCAAAGCCATAAAATAGCTACAGGACATATTCGAACCTGCAGACCCGATTCTGCAAATATTTATGAACTACTTTTACACAGGAGACTATTCCACTAGGTTTGTTTCTTCTTTACAGTTCAGCCCCTCAATGGATAAATCCAAGTCCAATGTGAGTACTGACAGTGCTTGAAACTAAGCACATGCATAAATGTTAGCATTAATTTCAAAATGTAAGCCCTGCCTCAGCAAACCACATGAGCTTATGCTTGAAGTTACAAAAAGGTACTTAAGGCTCAGCCATACAGTTGAGTTCCTGAAGCTTAAGAAGTAACAGTATTTCAGCTAAGCTGAAATGACAAGGTATGCTCTCTTAACCCATCCCAAATGTGGGGGAAAGCCTTTTTCTACGATACTTAGGACATTATTCTGTATTTAGGACAGGTAAAACTCATATCTAGGGTCAGTTACTGTGGCTTAAGTGAGACATCCAAATCTCCAACCAGGCCCCGGAGCTCAGCAGCATGTCTGATACCCCAACGCATTTACTAGCCAGGATGAGATTACCCACATGCTTCACAATAAACATGTCTTCAGTGCACAGATTTACAGAGTTGTAAAATACATCCTGACATTTGGTTTTTGTTAATGGCAGGCTAAAATTTGCAGGATCATTTCCTAAATTTGGAGGAATTCACTCTCTTTTGCACAGAGAACTACTGATACCAGTAGCTGAAAAGCAAGTTGAGCCATTTTGCAGTAACTATCCAACATACAATTCAATGTTTAACTTCACTTCTCTGTGATGTGGTCAGGTTAGGGGGGTTACTTAGACCAGACTTTTAAATTTTATTTTACTTTGCTATGGTTGAAATCCCTCAGATTAGAGAAAAATAACTTCAATATGACCTTTCAAGTAAAAGCTAATGGCACCTTGTCTTCTTGCTGTGACATCAAATATAAACAAGGACAGAGTACAGAGCACAGCCTGAGATTGCACAGAGAGGTGAGAAGTGGAAAACAAACATACATCAGCTGTGGCAAACACACCGTAAGCCATTACTACCCCCCAGTCTGGCTGCTTTGTCCGTCTCTCACTGCCTTTGCTTCACTTTTCTCCGGTTGAGGAAAATGTGGTAGCTGGTCTTTGCCTCAGATCACTTCTCTTTTGGGAATCTGGTTTATTAGAGTTCAAAGTACATCACATTATTCTCTCCAGTTTTGCAGAGAGTCACTAGTATCCCACCCCCACCCCCTCCAGCAGACTCCTGCTCCCTCCAGTGCCACTCACCTGGAAACCTGCTCCACCACCCCAGGGCTCCCAGGGGTCTCCACTGAGTGAGAGACACTCCACGGAGGCTGAGTTTTTAGCATGAGCATCCTCGTGCTTACCCTGGTCCCTGGGGGACATGACCTTCATGTTGGACCCACAAAAGAGCTGCACTGTTACAATTAGGAAAGTAGAAATTTCCGTTACTGTTTATACTGCCTCCCTTTGCTGGGGGTGAGTTCATTAATGTCATGACAAAATTAACATTGACAGCTTCAGCAGCTTTCCTAAAACAAGGCGGAAAGCCCTTTTCGAAAATTCCCATTCAGTTTTCCCAACATTTCAAGGACAATAATTCTTTTTAAAAGTGAATGGCCCTTGTTCTCTCTATCACACTGTATACATCCCACATTACCTTAGTTGCAGCTAAGGACTTGCTTTTTTTTTTTTTTTTCACTAAAACCTGTAAAATATTTTCTGTGGGTGTAAACTTTAAGTACAAATATTACTTTTTATTTACTAAAACCTACAGAATACATTAATAATTACTACTAGAGGAGAAGAATGCTTTCTAGCTAAGTAAAGCAAGCTCAGAAGAGAAAGCATTAAATAAAAATATAGTAGAAATTGCCATTAAGCCACCAGTATTCATTTTTCTTTTGAGGAAAAGGTAGTGGCATAACTCTGTGATGTGCAACGTATATCTTACCAAGGGTGCACCTAACCTAGGGAACATTTACCATTCATTTTTCTTTTTTCCACCATACTAGTCAGATTATATGTTGCCCTCTCATCAACACCTGTCCGTCTCTAGAGTTGTAAGACAACCGTCAGTCATGGTATGTTCCACCCACGAACACACACTGGGAACTTACATGTTTGTACAGAAGGAAAAAAAAAAATCAAAATGTCACAACAGACTGTTATTAAGGCTAGTGGAATTAATTTAATTACTAAAATCTTCTCTGCAAAATACACATTTATTTTTTTCTATTTGTAATCTATCTACCAGCTTGGACAGGGTAAACCCCTGAACATACAGTGCAGTTCACAGGGATACACCCCTCAGCCCATGGAAATCTCTGAGCTCTTTTATGCATAGCAGTTAGAATCTTAAACAGGAACTGCTGTTTCTCAAATATCCTTGTAGAAAATAAAACTACTTAGCAATTCATTGTGTGTTCCACATACTAAAGAAAATATTTATTCAAAATATTTTACAATCCATTTTTCATTCAAATGGAAAAATAAAAGCAGCTGCTTAAGCAAATATAACTTAAAAAAAATTTTGCCCACAGAGCAATGAAGAAATATCCATTAACGGTTTTGAAAGTTTGTTTGCTAAAGAAGGGATCCTCCCTCATATAAAAACCTACTGTTTGTTTAGTTGGATTTGGTTTGGATTATTATTTTCCCCCCCCAAATGAAGACACTAGAAATAAAGAGGATCTATTTCCTGACCAAATTTACCTACACATCATCACAGTATTTACAAATGGGAACAGCAGTGACCAGGAGAGTTGCAAATACCTTCTGTAGCACAGGTTCCACAAATGCAAAACACTTTGGAAAAATATACCTTTAAATCTGTAAATTGCTATCACTTGGTTCTTCCCAAAGCATGTTGCCAGAAGAGTCCTCAGCTTCTCCATGTGATTGGTGAGTGGGAGGCAGTATGAATTTTTGCTGGCGTCGGTAATAACACTTTGAAGATTGTCATTGTATCAGTGCCTTTAAAAAGAAGGGCTCCCTTTAGTTTGGGGAACATAACATTGAAAATTAACTTCTCAGCATGTTCAGTGGATGGTCACCAGGTTTTTAGTGAAGACCAGTGATCTTTTCTCTTATACTAATTTCTGAGTATTTGACCTTATGCTTGCGCAACAATCTTTGTGTGTTACTTCTGCATGCAGAGTATGCAAACCTCGATGTCAGGAAACACCTCTTCACCTAAATACTGACAGATGCCCATAAACATTAAAAAAAATGGACTCCAAATTCATCCACAACTTCTCATTTGCTTCAGAAGATTTATGCTTGTCTCACGACTGCCCAAAGTCAGAGATTTGGACCCTGGAAAGTGAGGTGACTGTAGTGCTTTCAGAAGGCAATGGTCTGCAGGGTGATTGAAAACACAAGGGTCTGAATCCAACCCCCTGGAGTAACCTTCTCCAGTTTTAGGATGCTTTGGAGAAGCAATTGAAATGGTATAATGTCCTTACGGGAGGGTCAGTAATTTAACCCAGATAAATTCCTGATACAAGAGATAAAAGCATACTTGATAAAGAAGAAATTAAGAACAGGATGCTGCTTCTGGTACTCATTCCTCTTCCTCTCGCAGATATCCTGGTACCAACTAACACTAGACTGGTGAAATACCAGTACATGCTGGGGGGGTGATACCTCAGACGGCTACACCAGAGCCCAGCAGTGAGCGTGATCTGGCCGCTGGGTTAGTCCATCCCTTGTACTACTGGTACAGAGATAACGGGAAGGAGAAGCCTTTCAAGTCCAAGCTGACTTTGAGGAAAACTGGGAGAAAAATATTCCAGAAAAGTTGAAACAAAACCAAGGTAACTTGGTTACTTAACTTGCAGAACCTTCTCCTTTGACATAACTGTAGAGAAGCTAAGAGAAGACTTTGTGCAAGAAGTTGGTTTCAGCTTTAAGTATGGAGAGGGAAAAGTACTGCTACAGTCTAGACAGAAACAATGTGATGAACTGCAATGACCTCCATGTATTACAGAATGATTTTAAATTCATTTATGAGTGATCTAGAATGTTCTTTCTCTATATAAAGAATACGGAAACCTTGTATCTATAAAAGTGCCTGATCTTGGAAATGCAATGTAAAGCAGATCTATACATCCAGCCAGAGGTCAGATCCCCTACAAGGAGAAATAAAATCTTAGGTCTGGCATGACAATCACTCTTACTTTATAATACTTAGAAAAGGTCAGCTAGTTAATTTGGTACAGACAAGCAAGATAAGTATTAGTGTGAGCTTCACCTTTAGCTGTTCTTGATTGAGTTTTTATTCACAATATTTTTAAAGATATCTGCATGTTTTTAGATTTCATAAGCAGAAATGTTCTACATAGACAGCATGTGATATAACACCTATTTGCAGGGAAAAGTATTACAGTATCACACAATAACGATGTGCTGTTTAAACAGCAGCTCAAAAGACTGGAAGTCCTCAGAACTGAAGTCCTGTTGACGTCACTAAAGCCAGGATTTCACACTAGAAAAGGCTATTAGAGATGAAGAATTAAGATGAATCTCAGAAATAAAGCTGCATGTTCCAATGGGAACTGCTTGAGCCCCCTAACTGGCAGCTCAGGCATCCTGATCTGGCTGGCAGCATGCAGGCGATCAGCACTGTGTAAGCACAGGTGGGATAAGCCTTTGGGCTTTTGTACTAATAAGCAGAGGTTCTTTAGGAAGGGAGGAAAAGGAGGAGAAATTAAGAACTGAATTAGGTTTCTGCAGGTCATATAAAACTGCTGTCTCTTTTACTTTCTTTTAAAAAGACAGGTCCAAACAAACAGAAGAATGCATGTTGATTTTGGAAATGCTAACTCTTAAATTCCATTGTTTAAGAGAAAGTTATTTTCCAGGTGAAGTTACATGAGTAATGACAGAGAAGGCAACTCCTTTTGCTAGCCATATATTTTCCCATTAGCTCCAAAACAAATCTCTGTCTAATTTTCTCAGGCTGGAATTATAGAGAAGAATTAAAACTCCCCCAAGATCAAGGAGGCCATCAACATAATTCAAATATCTTTTCCAAGGTCACCCCATCTCAGCTACACTGCCAATACATGATAAGATATTCTTCCACTGGTTTTGACCAGCACACACATACAAAAAGATGGCCATGCAGTATTTTTAGGGACCAGAATACAACCAGTAACATATTTGGAATAATTTTAAATGTAAACATGTAGAAAGAGAGAAGATGCAAAGTATGGCTTGTAGATAGGCTTACTCCTCTGCTCTGACTGGCTCCAACAGGAGCAGTCCAGGTGGCCAGAGCTATAATTATCCTCACATGAAAACTGCAATTTGGAGTTGAAAGGCACCTCTGAAATTTGGCAATGCTCCAGAAGCTTAGACTTTCTTAATGTTGCTTAACATTTCATAACCCCCCCCAACACCTGTATAAGGTGCTTAAAATGTCATTACCACCTGTAATTAAATGCAGAATCCAATTACTGCAGATAGCAAATCAGGTTGATGCTTACCGTTTGTATATATTGACCATGTTGCTTATAAAAAAAAAAAAAAAAAAAAATCAGGACTAGTAAAGCACACATAGAGGGATGTAATATGCAGCTCTAAAGAGCAATTACAAGATAAAAGGTAATGAGGAATAATAAGGACAAATTAGTTTCAGTGAAGTAATGACACTTGAAGTTTAAATTTCTATGTGGAAAGTTCTGAGGGAAAAAAAATAGCCAGCAAAGAAATCAAAGAGAGCAAAAATGATGGTGAGAAGGTGAGAAGTTAACGCTTACCTAACACACTTCCAGATATCCCATTTTCCTATCAATAAATTTCAGTAGTGTTGTTAAGAAGTTCTGTGAACCCAAGCACATTTTCAGAGCTGTGAACCACAACCACACAGGTCCCTCAGACCCATCTGCAACAGCAGTTACATGAATTACACTCTGTTATTTCTAGAATGATCAGATAGACCTTTCTGAATTTATCATACAGCTTTGGGCTGAGTCTTGTTCATGTGCTCTAATTAAATAATCTTAATTAAAGCACCAACTGTTTAAAACAATAAATTATACTGAGCAAAAGTATGGGGTCAGCTATTACAGTTCCTCAGGTGGGGTCTTCCAAATGAAGATGTCTTCTCCCTATGGAATAGAATTTAATCAGGCCAGTCATACAAGTCAAGGATGAAATATGTGTTATAGAAACATCATCATTTATATAATTGTGCTTTATTTTTAGGCTTAATTCCTGTTTTCAAGGACAAAACATGAGGGAGACATTTAAAGAAAGGATTTAAATGTTTTCAAGATCCTCAGTTGAAAGGGGACAGGGTATTTCAGTCCTCTACATCAAACATCTGCTTTCGAGATTTTGTATGGGAACATATTGACTTTGTAACAAATATGTTTCTCCCACTTCTAACAGTTCAGTGATCTTTAAATTCCAGATCATGGTGCCATAATGATTCTTTAAGGGCTGTTAGTCTGTCAAGTAAATGGATACTTTTTGGCAAATGCAATATGTGTTTTGCTGACGTGCTACATCACAACAGCACAGACGGAGCTGTTGAGGGGTACTGGGTCAATAGAAGCTCTCCATGCATAAATTAGAATATACAAGTAAAAATGCATACTAGAATTTTCAAAGAAAAACAATTTCTTAAATCACCAGGATATCTACAAAGAAACATACTACTCACCGTGTGTAAAGGTGGTAGCCTCTGTCTCTGCGACCAGCCTGGGGTGCTGGTGTGACCAGACTTTTGAGGGAGAATTACATGTTAGGTTACCATAAGGACGTCAGAAACAGAGTTGCCTGGAATTGTGGTATTTCTGTCTGATCGTCTCCACAGGAATTGACCAGGTTTTAAAACTTGTTTAGATTAGTAAAGAAAGAAAAAAACACAACCAAGCTTTGGGCAAAACACTATATGGTAGTGAGGATACAATACACTTTAATAATTAATTGCATCAATTTTTCAAAATTGGATTTCAAAAGAAGAGTCAAACATGCTTCTGAGAACAGCAAAAAACATACTTGCTACTATTAAACTTTTCTTGCCAAAACAGAGTTCTATTACTATTAAAAAAAGAAATTATTAAATGGCATTATTCTTCAAAAACCTTTTTTTTCTTTTCAAATAATAAGTCATTGGGCTTAACATTCCTCCTCATTATAATAATTCCACTCCTTCGGTGGACGTAGTGTAGCAAAGTCACAGTTACTATTACTCTGATGAAGTTTAAATTATCAAGAAAAAATTAGGTCTCTTTACAAATGTTCTTTTTTTTTTCTCATATTAATTATTGCCTAGTCCATCCACAATGTTGAGTTTTCTTATCTAGCCAAATGAGGGAGGTTTGAAAATTTCCTATGCCTATGCCCCCCACATTCCCTTGAATATGTACTTGTTCGCTTGACAACTGATGGACAGTAAGTGAGGCAGTGTTATTATATTATAGTTTAGAAGGTAACTCAACTGTTTCTATCAAATACATTTTTCTCCAGTAATAATTTCTGCAAAGCAGGGAGCACTTCATGCAGATCTCTATATACTCTTGCAACATAAAATGCACTTTAATATTCTGCTTCCATTCCACTGGGATTGTGTTCCTTACATAGAGCTTAAAGACATTAAGAACATATTCATATTTCCTTCAAGCTGACATTCAGCTTACTGGATAATATTGGAAAATAAATAAAGAATAAATATGAAAATACATATTAAGGAATTCAAGATATTATTGGTTTCAGTTATTCAGCTTTTTCTTAGTTAAACCAATTTATGATTTAACACTGAATGCAAACTGGGGAAAAAAAAATAAATGTTTATTTGCAAAATACACTCTTTCTTTCTCCCAGACCTCTACAGAGGAGTGGTCCTCATCTGAGTGAGCTATGAATCATAATAATAATGGTATCTTATATGAATAAAATTCTTCTACAGTATCTACAGATCTGGGCCATAAAAATTCACACCTATATATTCTTTTCAGTCTAAAAACAAAGGTAGTATTAGTGGTCATAATTAGAAAAGGCATAATGAGTGGGCATAATGAGTAAATACCAAAACTTTGAGATTATTCATCCAAACATAATTTTTTTTAACGTAAGGATTACCTGCTTTTGAAAATATCACTCTCATGCTTTTAGAATGAATGAACACTTCCAACCACAAAGATTTTAGTAAGAAATAGAACATTTAAAAAAGAAACATAGTTAGGAATAAAAAAAAAAAAAAAAATGTGATCCTAACCTACCATCGATGCATCCTGACTGACACCTGTGTACTCTGTTTTATATTGATGGAGACAGATTTTTCCCAGTCACATAGAACATATTTGTGGGTAATTCTCAAGGACTGATAAGCTTCATGCTACCTTTGAAGCTTTGCTTCTTTTCATAGAATTGTACTTTACTTTTTAATGGTGCAGATGCAATAAACATACATCTGAAAAAGCAAGCATGGAATCATAGAATCATAGAACAGTTTGGGTTGGAAGGGACCTTTAAGGGCCATCTAGTCCAACCCCCCTGCAGTAAGCAGGGACATCCCCAACTAGATTATCCAACCTGACCTTGAATGTTTCCAGGGATGGGGCTTCTACCACCTCACTGGGCAACCTGTGCCAGTGTTTCACCACCCTCATTGTAAAAAATTTCTTCCTTAAATCTAGTCTAAATCTACCCTTCTTTAGTTTAAAACCATTTCTTCTTGTCCTATCACAACAGGCCCTGCTAAAACGTTTGTCTCCATCTTTCTTATAAGCCCACTTTAAGCACTGGAAGGCTGCAATAACGTCTCCCCTCAGCCTTCTCTTCTCCAAGCTGAACAACCCCAACTCTCTCGCCTTTCTTCATAGGAGAGGGGCTCCATCCCTCTAATAATTTTTGTGACCCCCTCTGGTCCCACTCCAGCAGGGCCATGTCCTTCCTGTGCTGAGGGCTCCAGAGCTGGACGCAGCACTGCAGGTGGGGTCTCACCAGAGCGGAGCAGAGGGGCAGAATCACCTCCCTTGAGCTCCTGGTCACGCTGCTTTGGATGCAGCCCAGGACACGGTTGGCTTTCTGGGCTGCAAGCGCACATTGCTGGCTCATGTCCAGCTTTTCATCCACCAGTACCCCCAAGTCCTTCTCCACAGGGCTGCTCTCAATCCCTTCATCCCCAGCCTGTACTGATATTGGGGGTTGCCCTGACCCAGGTGCAGGACCTTGCACTTGGCCTTGCTGATCCTCATGAGGTTCACATGCGCCCACTTCTCGAGCTTGTCCAGGTCCCTCTGGATGACATCCTGTCCCTCATCTGTGTCAGCTGCACCACTCAGCTTGGTGTCATCTGCAAATTTGCTGAGGGTGCACTTGATCCCACTGTCTATGTCGTTGATGAAGATATTAAACAGTACTTGTCCCAGTATGGACATCCGAGGGACACCACTTGTCACCGATCTCCATCAGGACATTGAGCTGTTGACCACTACTCTCTGGATGTGACCATCCCACCAATTCCTCATCCACCAAACAGTCCACCTATCAAATGCACATCTCTCCAATTTAGAGAGAAGGATGTTGTGGGGGACCATGTCAAAGGCCTTACAGAAGTCCAGATAGATGACATCCGTAGCTCTTCCCTTGTCCACTGATGTAGTCGCTCCATCATAGAAGGCCACTAGGTTGGTCAGGCAGGACTTGCGCTTGGTGAAGCCATGCTGGCTGCCTCGAATCACCTCCCTGTCCTCCATGTGCCTCAGCAAGGCTTCTAGGAGATCTGTTCCATGGTCTTCCCAGGCACAGAAGTGAGGCTGACAGGACGGTAGTTCCCAGGGTCTTCCTTTCTACCCTTTTTAAAAATGGGTGCAATGTGTCCCTTTTTCCAGTCCCCAGGGACTTCACCTGACTGCCATGACTTTTCAAGTGTCATGGAGAATGGCTTGGCAACTGCACCAGCCGATTCCCACAGGACTCTGGGATGCACCTCAACAGGTCCCATAGACTTATGTATGTTCAGGTTCCTCAGGCGGTCACGAACCTGATCTTCTCTTACAGTGGGAGGGACTTTGCTCCCTCAGACCCCATCTTGCAGTCCATCCCCTCAAGAGGTGTGGGAAGAGAGGTTGCCGGTGAAGACTGAGGCAAAGATGTTGAGTACCTCCGTCTTCTCCTCATCCATTGTTACCAGTTTGCCAATCAATACATCAATACCAGCCTTAATCTACGGTTTTAACTCCCTGTTCTTTCCACTCAAAGCACAGACCCGGCTGAGTGGGAAGAGGGCTATTAGCTTGATAGTTACAAAGTCAATAGAAACCGAATTTTAAAAGGATATCAAATCCTCATAATAAGGGGCATGGAAGGTTGCATGCTCAGTGATCCATACTATTCCCTGAAAATCAGATCAGGGAGATTAGTCTTTTCTGGTGATTAGTTTATTTGCTTTAATGCAAAGCAGTGAAAGCAGTTCAGTGAAACATACAGCTAAACAAAACCATTTTCTGAAGTATATAGAATTAAATGCTAGAAAAGTTTACAAAATTATAGGTCTGATTTAAACTGACCAAAGCCCGACATTCCAGATGCATGCCTCTAACTTCTTTACATCATGCAGTTTGCAGGCACCATGGGAAATTTCAGCCTTAAATCTTGTTAAATTCAAAACAAAACAAAAAGCCCTGAACAAACAACCTCCTTCCCCAAGCACTCACACACACACATGATAAATAACAAATTTGTGACAGTTTATGAGCTATAGAATTAAAACCTGCAAAACATTAAAAGGTCTGATTTAAACTGACCAAAGCCCGACATTCCAGATGCATGCCTCTAACTTCTTTACATCATGCAGTTTGCAGGCACCATGGGAAATTTCAGCCTTAAATCTTGTTAAATTCAAAACAAAACAAAAAGCCCTGAACAAACAACCTCCTTCCCCAAGCACTCACACACACACATGATAAATAACAAATTTGTGACAGTTTATGAGCTATAGAATTAAAACCTGCAAAACATTAAAAGGTCTGATTTAAACTGACCAAAGCTAAAAATTCAGAGAAAACTTGTAACACCTTTATATCATGTTTTATGTTGTGTAAAGAACCCACAATCTACCAGTACAGCATGTTCAACCAATTGTGAATAAAGACCCAAGTGTAATAACCAGATCTTATTCTAATTCAGCAACTGTAATGATGAGAAAATTACTAAAAACAACGAAGTGGATACTAGTGTCGACATAAAGACCATGATGACACCCACGAGCACCCTGGTGCCCAAATGCCTTTGAGTGGCATCACGGCAGTCATTTGGGAGGAGCTGCAAGATGCTGCCAGGGGTTCTGCCCTGAAGTGCCTTTGAGGGATTGAAACTGAGACCTGTTTTGGTATGCCAGTAAGTGCCATGAATGTGCAACTAGATCTTACATTTTACCACCTATCCAGGCCATCTAGAAAAAAGTAAATATTCTATAGTTAACAGGGTACTTCCCTTCCCTTCTATTGTTAAAGTAAATTGCTAGCAAGCCTTTTAAAAACAGAGGGATCAGAGAGACATAAAATGTCATAGTGAGTTTTCTACAGCAAAAATAATCTCCCATATTGTTGCAGCACATAGATGCTTTCAGTGTGAAATTGAGCCAGTCCATTTCTCACATGCAGTGACTACTTACAAAATGCCTTTTCCATACTCTCCCAGGGCAGATTCTGCAATCCATCCCGGGTACTAGAGACGCTCAAAGCAGAAAACCAGATTCATTCCATGTCAGCTAAAGATCATAGGTCTGTAGTTCAGTACTGTGACAAACTGGTTCTTTGAGAACTGGTTTTCAAAGCAGGGACAAACACAATCTTCACGTAGAATCCAGGGAGGTCAGTGATGTGCTAAAATCCCAGCAAACAGCATATAGCTGTTAATATTTTTTCTTAGGGAAGATTTTCAAATGAGCTTTGGGTGACGGATATCATGAGTTCCAGAATAATGCATTCAATAATTGTGAATATGACTGCTGAAAAAACCCTACATACAAAAGAAAGAAATGCAATGTTTCTGCATGTATTTGAATGGAGGCAGATTCAGACTTGCTCTGTCCAAGCTGTGAGGTAACTAAGCATCAGTCTGCTCTGATCCAGAACCCTCATAGCTGCAATAGCCAGCTGTCCACAACCATACCAGCAAGCTCTGGCACAGCAGCTTGCTCAGCCAGCTAAATGATTTCAAGGATAGGGCAATTGGACAATATGGAAAATTTTCTTTTGCACTTCAGCAAAGCTGTGACCATTCCCAGCACTTATGCTCTGGTTCTTGATTTGTTTTTTCATGACTTAGGTTGCTTATTTATCATCCTGATCAAGAAAAGCAGGGCAGATCATTTCCTTCTCTTTATTTGAACAAAATTCTTGCCAGTTCTAATTTCAGGTCTGCTGCTCCAGCCCGAAGTTCAATGTGTAGCTTTCAAACACCGCAGATGAATATTTATTTGTGCTAGGATATTTTTCTAATCAAAAGTGGAAACCCAACATGAACCATATATATCCGTCAATAAGACTTCAATAAGTGTAGTTTTGCAAGATTCTTGCTTATATGTCAACTGTCTCCGTTTTACTTCTACATCTGTGCAGACTTATTATTTACATAATACATTACAACAAATATCTATAAAACCAATCGTGTATTTATGCAGGGTTTTTTTAAAGTCTATTATGTAGCCTGGGCTCCTTGTCAGATTTGACTCATGTAAATGCTTACAGAAAGAAACTGCACTGTCAGCACTGCCAGGGTGGTGAATTTACTATTCTGTCCTGCAAATTCCTACTGGGCGTAAAGCAGAGGGACCAGGATGGTCCCTGCCTGTAAAGAGAGGCACAACAAAAGGATTGCAAACCAAACAGGGCAGACCCCTTACCTCTGTCTAGTTGCCTGAGGTCTGGAGGCCCAGATTCCTCTCTACTTTTTATTCTGAGACAGTTATATTAAAACTCACGATTTTTTTGCTTTTCTCCCCAACATCTCCTGCTGTTCATCAGTGTCCAAGTGCGATACTCTACCAGGTGACAGACACATTTCAGGTGTGTTTACTTGATGTGTGTGCTGACCAGGCACTAGAAATTCATTGAGGTGCCCATGTCTCAGCCAGCGGATGCGAACACATAGCTCCTTAAATCCTCCTCCATAATGTGACTGCACCCTGCCACCCATTTGATCCCCAGGTTCTACCCCTGAGCTTCAGTTTTTAATCTAATAGTAAAACTCAAAGTACATTTTTGGCCTATAGGCCATACAGAGAAAAGGAGAATGTTCTGTCCCGTTTTTTGTTATATTTTGGCATTCGCACTCTTAAACATAAATTATTAATGTTCAAACAGATCATACTTTACACAAGCTTGTTCCATGCACTGCCTGATTTCCCACAGATTTCTCTCCTGCCTCTTTAACTTGCCCCTGCACAGACATCAGACATCCATCCCAGGTCTCCATGACCTCCAGTTTCTCTGGATATCTGCTCTTTCTTTTGTTCCTGTCTTTCTCCCCTCCAGTCTCCCGCTGGACTACTTGCAGCTCTTTTGCTAAGGTTTTTCAGGCTCTCCAATCTTTCCTTCTCATGTCTCCACCTCTTTGGCTGTGAGCATATGCCGTGCACAGGTTAATCAACTACCCATGCACTAACACGGAGAGCGATGAACAGCCGAAGCTTGGTTGTGTTTCCCCCAGCAAGAGCAGGATATGTATGGCTGAATACCCAGCTACTGACTGTCATGAGACTTTTCTGAAGCTAATGTCACTGAGATTTCACCTTCCATGTTTGGCTGAAACTGGCTAAAGTATGCCAAAACTAGAAGGCAAAGACGGACAGAAAATGACATTAAAAACAAATGCCTAAAATTCCTATGCCCATTAATTGTGGTATCTCATTTTAAAAGCCAGTTAGATAAAAATAATAACCACTCTCAAAAGGAGTGCACTGCCTATACTGAGGTCTAAGGTCTGAACTCTAGCATCCGTTTGTTTAAAAATGAGTCATTATAATTACTTTCATTTTCCATAAGACTTTCTCTCTCTTCTTCCTCTCCTCCCAACATCCCCTGTGAAACACCTTGGTAAAAATCTGCACGGGGACTCCACCACCTCCTCAGTACCACATTTCAGAAATAAAGGAATAGAGCATTAAATTAAATATGGTCTCCCACATAACCATGCTGTGTAGTCCTCCCTTCAGAGCACTCCCAGCTGAATCAGGCAGTGCCTGACGTGGCTGGCTGAGGTAGCAGAAAAAAGCCCACTTGAACAACAGCTCAGTCCCCTCCTTCTTCCCCACCTTCTTCAAACTACAGAAAATACAAGGTGCATTTGTCTTCCATGAATCTTTCTCCTATTTCACCATTAAAAAAAAAAAAAATTTCATCCCAATTAACCCATAACATGGCAAGTCTTGAGAGAAGATATCTGAAGCATATATGGGAACACATTTCCTCCAGATATAGATCAATTTAAAGATGCTGTACAAAAGTGTGTACAGAATGGTTTAAGAGAAATAAATGCGAAATACCATTCTGATGCTGTAAGTCATTTCAACAGACATTGAGGCTGGATAATCTTGGCCTGGCCCTGACACAATGATGCTGTGGTAGTGTCAGGATGCTCATAAAAATGTAAGGAAGCCCTTGGGGAAGCACGCGGGGCTCATCAACAAGCAACCAACCTGAGTGCGCCTTCCTGGAAGAGGAACGGCTGTGGGAGCACACTCTTGTGCCTCATTCCTTCCCAGGCTATGAGATTTTACTTCACCCACAGAAGCCTGCAATGATAATGAAAATGTTAATGCAATCCCAGCTACCTCAGTACTAGTGGGGCTAACTATTAAAAACTCATGAAGAACATAATGAAGCATTTTTTTTAATTTTTATGCACTAACCACAGAAGAAGGCAATTTATCAAAACCATTCACTACATCTAATAGTTTTGTACATTACAGGAATCCACAACTAACTGATGAATGCTGATAAGCTGTAAACCATTTCTCTTCTTGTAAATATTGCGAAGTGTCCAACAGTGCTGCTAATACTGCTGCAATAAAATCAATAAAAAAAAAAAAAAAAAAAAAAGAAAAGCTAAAAGCATTTCAGAAGTACAGAAAAAGTCTTTCCACTATTTTTCACATTTATGTTTCTTCCCTTCCTCTCTCTGGAAAAATGAGACTCATGCAGCTATGTTGTTATGGGCTGCAATCTGGTGGGATCGCAGCATTTAAACTGCATCCATCCTAGTTACAGCTTAAACGGCAGAGCCCTAAAGGAACAGCAAGGTACTGGGGAAGGTTATCAACTCAGCTCAGGGCATTTTGCCCCTTGAATCAGAGCTGAACCAACGTACCATTAAAATATTAGGCGACACAGAGCTTCTGTTTTAGATAAGCTACAGCTCAGAGAAAACTGATGGGCTATATTGCTTTGCCAGAGCAGTAGTGATGGGGCAGGGAAGAGAAAAAGCTAAGCAGCCTCTCCCCACCATGTAACAGGGAAAACAGCTTGCACTACACTGTGCCAGTGCCGATGCAAATATCTGCTCAATTATATTTTTTCTAAAGTAAAGATGTGAATTCTACTGTCCAATGAACTTGCATTTTGACTCTGTAAAAATAACTCCAATATGAAAACAATAAGCAATTTTAAACAGTGAATACCTAAAGTACAACAGAACACAAATAAACCTTTACCTGAGAACATACAACATTTTAAAAACAGTAATGGGTGAAATTCGACCTTGTAAGGGGGGCAGCACAGGCGGTATATCACTTAAGCCCTACTTAAGTCCTCAAAATAAGATTTAAGTGAAACTTAGCTGGTGCATGACATTTGTGCTGACACTGTGTAGAGCTGAGTGCCACCCATTAATGACTTAACCCTTGCAAGCAACCCTTCCTTTGAGGATCATTACTTCTATTGCATGGATAGCTTTTGAAAAAAAAAAAAAAAAAAAAGGACTATCTTTTGCACTGCTGTTTCACATTATGAGGAGGCTGGTGGCATGGTCATCTTCAGATATTTCCACTTCTCATTCTCATGCTTCTCTATGCTATGGCATGACACCTTGTCCTCTCAACTGTGCTCCCATCCTGTTACCTGGGTCAGCAGAAGTATTATCACTGGAGACCTTTTAACATGAAGCCGCAGCTCCAGTTAATTGATTCCATGAGCTGTATAATGCTCACCGGTATATCTTGCAGTTCTGGGTGCACAGGGCAGTTATTCAGTGGAGGTTTGCTGCTTCCCATTTTGACAACTGCTGCTCCTCTTTTCAAGAGAAATTCACAGGGGAGCAAGGAAGGTCCCAAGGAAAATAATTAAACAAAGCAACCAGGAACAACAACAACAAAATCTCTGATAAACCAGAACAGAACAGCATGTAAGTGCTACTCTCTAAAGCTTTATATCTATCTCACCCTTTCAGAGCAAGGTTTGGAAATCACAGGCTTAGAGAATGGGGGCCTCTGTGACGTCCGAGCCTCTGACTGCACCAGGATCCGGGTGTTTGGCCTCGGCTTCAAAGAGTCGCCCAACCTGCGCTGCGAGGTCACCAGGTTAATTGTAAGCAACTTCCCATGGACTCACAAAGTACTGGTGATACAGTCAAACTTTGACATGTTTATATTAAAGTCTTTTAGCCTGAACTGTGCTGAGTGCCATCATCTCTTACTGCCACAGCGGGGTGCAAATACCTTCAAAACCCATTGTTAATATTTTTGCTATGAGCGAGAGGAGCTGAAGAAGCTCAGCCCTTTCCAGGACTGGTTCCTTGGAAATGCATAGCTATGCAGTCTTGCTAATTTTCTCTGTGGGGTTTTGTTTAACTCTTGTTTGGTTCAGCTGCACTGTAGTCTGGTGAAGCCTGAAATCACAATATTATTTCTCATTTCGTGCATCTGGAATCAGTACGCTTGGTTGTTTTCCTAAACATATTTGAATGCCAAGTTTTGTGGTTAAATATAAGATTTCCTCAACATAATTACAGAGACTCTTATTTGAATTTTCTTAGTCATAGTCTGATACCAAATCAGAAGTTTTAATGAGTATTTAACCCACCTCTTCTGCTAACACTATAATTTTATTATAAACAACCATACACAGGCAATGCTAGGACTGAATTATTTGGTGTATCAGCATACTTAGACATGAAGTGTTTGATTCATCTCATAAATCCACCTCATAAAAGACATTCAGCCTGATTCCCATTCAGTGCTAACATGCTAATGAGGCACAGCTGAGATTTGCTTACCATGCCCGCTTAGGGCTCCGCAGGCTCTTAACAAGCAGTGATGCCTTGTGCAGCTGATCTAGATAAGTAGCTGACATCGCCATCAAGGAGCAATGAGTTGGCTGCTGAGCTCCAGGAGCAAACACAAAGTTGCTCCACCATGTTACCCTGTCTTATCCCAGCTGCTCATCCCAAGCACAGATAACAGCGCTTTCTAAATCAATAGACCACTTGCATGCATAGATGAGCATGGCTTGCTCTTTACTGTGGCTATAGTAACAGCCTCATTTCTTTTAAATAAACCATCTGGAAATGCCTTATATTATTAATTAGAAATATAAACATATGTTGACAACTGGAATTTCTTTATGTGAGCCTTCAGTTTCTGCATTCTCCTTCTGTTTTACTGTAGCATCTCAATGGTGAATGGATATCAAGAGAACAAGAAACCACAAAAGCAGATTTTCTCAGCTCTGAGGCTGTTGACTGCCAGATTCCTCTCCTGAACATTGCAGAGACGGAGGCTGTGCACTTTGTGGCCGGTGATGAGCCGTTCGCAAGATGGCAAGTGAAAGTAGGAATTTTTTATGTTTCTAAGAAATTATTTAGAAGGAGAAAAATCAGTTGTCATGGTAAATTAAAATGCAAAGCACAGTTTACTTCCCTTCAGAAACAAAAATGTCTGTAGAAATACTCACATTAATGTCATGTAGGAAAAAAACCCCACCAACCAAAACAATATGAATTAAAAACAGGTGTCTTTGTAGGCAATCCAAGAGTGCAAGTAACAGTCACTTCTCCAGGTAATCACCTGAGATTGATGCAGTTGTACTAATCATTTGTTAATCATTAGTATTTCATTTCTGGAAACCCCAGCTCAAAATCCTGATTAGGCATCAAGTATAAGACAGCTTTGACTCCCTGGTTGCAACGCTGATGCTTGCGCAGTGCAGGAGCAGAGCACTGGCTGGCTCCTGGGCAGCAGGTGAGGGCTGGCATGGCGTGAGCAATGATGTCATGGTCTTGGTCTTGAATGACCGCAGAAAGAAGTGTGTGCAATACCTGCTCATGCTGGGTTCTCTGCTGCAGTTTTACCCCCTTTTGTTCACAAAATGATACCTACTTTCTAAATATTTCCAGGAAATCAGTTCCTTACTGACCCTGTGCCTACTGCCCTTGGTCTTACTCTCAGCCTGAATGGTTATTTTCTGCAGATTGGTTGGTTTTTTAAGACTGAGATCATTTAAAGGCTCCAAAGCTGAGAAAAATATATTGCCATAGGAGAAAGAATACAGATGTGCTTTGAAAATTGCAGCATGTAAAATTGAAAAGCGTAAAACACTCACTTCACTGCGGTGTAACTGCCTGTCCTGTACCCCGCAGCTGTCTGTGCCCCAGACTGGGGACATGTGCTGCCATGTGGCTTAGGGGAAACAGAAAGATGTTTGGTGGTACACATTTTCTATCTGGTAATTTATTTTAAATAGATAAGGATTTATTTTTTAAGAGATTGGTGTAAGATCTCTGTGGGAGCAGAGCTTGACCGTCATTGCTGGGGTGGACCTTAAACCTTCCTTCTGGAGGAGGAGCCGTCAGAGTGGGCTGACACTAAAGCTGAACCAGGAGGGCAGTTCCTCTGCTTAGGGATCCAAAATTTCACTAGGGAGATACTGAACCCTGCCAACTGCAAGATGAAATGCTGCCTCATGATGGAAGGATCTGAGAGGGAGACACACTTCAGTTGCCTGGCCCAAGAGGAGAGCTAACATTTTTGCATGTGCACAGAGCCATTTCTCCAGTGTAACTAGGATAGCTTCCTTGCAGCTCAGGGGTATTACAATACAGTTTGCTTTCAAGTGCTGCCTTTCAGCCCTGAGGAGGTCTGTACCATTTTTCTTATTTTGTCTCAAAACACATGTAGAATATCTCTTTCCTTGCACTTGAGTTCAAGAAAACCTCTACACCTGTAAGCCTTCTGCCCCTTCCTACTCCTTCAAACCCTGCAAAAAAAAACCAGGTTCATGGCTACGCAGTGAATGGACCATTAAATCATCTCAGTCCAGCCCGACCAGCTGCATGTGAATCCTAGTTCTCCTGTGGTTCTTTTTGCTGAATGAATTGGGAAGGCAGAGCTCAGCACTCGGTTTCAAAGGCAGGTGGCCTTACACAGCAGCACAGAGAACAAAACGATGGAGCTTTTCAACATGAAAAGTGATTGGAAACAAATTCCACAGATGTTCAAAAATTTGTGCTCCAGAAAACCCCTGATAAGACTTACTGCAACATTGATCTTCTGGGTTATGTTCATAGATATTTTTTAAAATATAGATAAAATGTTTTTCAGAACCAAAAATCAAAAAAAATCTTTCTGGAAATATCACTGTTCAGTGTTTTCAGAATCTCTCCCGGCTCCCAAATCAAATTTCAGAGGAGTCAGCAAAGTTTCACACAAGCTTTCTTCAGTACCAATGCTGGGGGAACAGGGGCTTGACAAGCTCTTCTCAGTGCTCTTTCATTTTATCTGCTCCTGTATTCATGTTTCAGATTCTGCTCATTCTTTCCATGACATGCTGCGGAACGTAGATAAGAAAGTACATGGGGCTACACCAGAGTGTTTGGTATAATTAGTTTAGATATCAAAATAAAAACTCCTATTTGGGCAGCAGATGACTTGAGCTGTCCACACAGATGCCTGGGTGAAGAGGTGAAAGAGCTTGGCAGGCACTTACCTAATTTGGGAAGCAGGTCTCCTGCTTATCCTCAATTCATTATCGTTGCCTGTACTTGTCAAGAACAGAAAAAATATTTGTTAAAATGTCAGTGAGGCAGAAACCAAATTTGAATTCAGCAAGTTTTTACAGCTTTCTTTTTTCATTTACAAACATTTCTATGAGTCAAATTGCATGTAGTTTATCAGTGATACAAACAGCCAAGATTGTTTCATGATGAATGAAATACTTCAGACAGAAGTGACAGATTTCCTGACCAACCTGACTGCTTATGCAGAAGAAGTGGATCTTTCTTTCCAGGTGATATGTATGTTCAAGCAATCAAGGTATAACTCTAAGCATGTCCTTGGCTTTTGAGGGCCAACTGAATTTGAAGAGAGGTTTGCTCAGCTTAGGTCTCATTGAAGTATTTGTTCCACATCACTAAGGTGACTAATGGAAAAGCAATTAAAATAGCTATAAAACAAACCAATTCTAAAAGAACACCAAAATGGATGTTTATAATAGAATGTAGAAAAAAATACAGATTAAAAAAAAAATAAAATTGGCAAGAGTTACATTTAACTCATGATGCTCACTTCAGACAGAACAATTAGTGCAATTTTATAGCTTTTTATATTTTTCCCTGTCTACCCATTTCTTCACCCATTATTAGTGCACTGGTATTGAGACAACATTGGATGCTCTGGCAAAAGAATGAAATTAAATGTAAATTGCATTAGGAGTAATATACTCTTAATGGAAGTCTTGCTGCCAATAAGCAGTCTTTCAGTGAAGAGCAGGTCTTGAGGGGGGTTCCCTTTTTTATTTTTTTCTCCTCTCAAACTGCAGCATAATTTCTTTACTTCTTTTAAAATAGTTTTTGACGATAGTAAAACACACAATATCTAACATCTCGACTGAGTATGTTGCACAGGAATTTTGTTTTTCCTTATACCAATAAATTTTACTTCAAATTAAATTAGTACAAAGAAGTTGTCTGTCTTTCACAATTTCAGATTGTGAATACCCATGAATACTGCCTGTTTACCTCCTTGTGTTGGTTTCTGCAGAAACAAACACACTTAGTTCACAGTGCTTTTTGAGCTGAGAACCATCACATGTGAAACTGTGGGAGTATCTGCTGTATTATGTTCCATGAGCTTTCAGATCATTCTTAGTGAACTTATGATAATTGATGCATTTTATGAAACTTATTAAAGTTATTTTTCTTCTGTGTACTTCCAGTTATCTTTGTTCAATTTAACATGTGTTCTTTCTGTGAACTGAAATAGTTCATTAATTTCTCAAAAAACTTTATACTCTTGACCTTGTAAAGGTCCTTTTTAAAGGGACTGAGGATGTTTCAGCTTTGGGGTCACAGGAGAGACAGAGGAGGGCTTGGGGGTTGTTTTTAGAGCACGAGGACAGAAGGGGTACCTGACCGATCCAAAGCAAAGGCCTTGTTAGATCTGCTAAACAGCGGCTTTAGTTTGACTGTGAGAAGCCAAAACCTAAAAAATACCTGACAGAAAGGGCTTTGCTTTCCTGCTAGTGTTCATCAGCATTTACAGCATGGTTTTCAGCAGTATTTTGGGGTGCCCTTTAATGTTCACAGGTCTCAAGAGGTGACACAACGGTTCCTCAAAAGTTAACCTTTTCTACATTAGTCTGCTATCTTTTCATTTTTATTGTAGAAAAAATAAAATATAAACTCACTCAATCCTTTCCTATTGTATAAGCATTCATATATGAAAAATGCCATGCTTTCTAAATTACCTACATGTACAGAAAACTGTGAGCTGGGACAGGAGGTGACTGTTCTTCTAATGTACCTTCATATGGAAATGAGTCTGTTGCTGTCTGGTATTATCCATTCTAGTACTATTTTTAAGGTTAATTTAAAATCACCTAAATAATATGCATTCTCTTTTATTTTTTTACTCCAAGGTGTTTACTTACTGATTTGCCATTAGTGAGAATGTGGTCCTGAATTTCAGCCAAAAATCTTAATTTCATTTCACAACTTCTTGAAAGACACCCTTGTAGTACTTGAGTACCGATGCGGTGTCTATAAGGGTATTGAAAAAACCCTCAGAAGAAAACCTAACAGCAATCAGAAAAGTTGAATGCCAGCTGAGCCAAAAGATCCTTTGATTATTAATGAATAATTTCCAGTTTGGAGCATTAAGCAATTTGTTAACTTGCAGTAGAGCCACTCACAAGTGGTTTAATTTATCTTTCTGGCAAGCATCCAGTTCAAGGGGGCAATAGTATATGCTCCAAAATGAGCAGACACTCTCCATATGGAACATTATTGCTTATAAGGATGATTTTTGTATCATTTAGATCACTAACGATGGCTTCCAGTACAGTAATTCCAGAGTGCTGACCCTGTACGATGCAGTCTGCCAGGCCTGCCAATTCCATCCAAACGGACTTTGTAAATTAAAGGTAATTTAAAGAGCATAAAGGTTTAATATGGATCATTCATCTCTTCCTTAGCCCTCTCCCTCCCTTTGATGTAGTGTGTAATAACTGCTTTAGAAGAGGAAAATCTATTTCATAGGTCAGCTGCACAGCATAACACTTTTTTTTTTGTCTCTTTCATGATCTCCTGTCTGTGATTTTTTTTTCATACTTACGTGGGATATGAATACCTGATAGAGAACGCTTTATGATGGACCTTTCTCAGACAGACACTTCCAGAAAGACCACGGTTGATGATATTTATACTTTGCAGCTGTTAATGGAAGTAAATAAGACTGAAGAGTCTCCCCTGAAAGACAGCTTAACTTCACTTTTGAAGTGTCTCTGCTAGTAAGCTATTATACCTCTCCTAGCCTGTTTGGCGAGGGCACTGTAACTGTAAGGTATATCATTTCTACACCCATTTTCTGCCTTAGCAAGTTGTATAGTAAGATGCATGTTATACAGTTTTTGTCATGTGAAAACACCCTTGAGAGAACATAAAACATTCTTGCTTACATTAAACACTGCTAAGTACAAACATATAGTACTTTGACAGTTTCAAAACCGTAATCAAAAGTCTAGTGCTACATTTTAGACTGCCAACATGCTAGGAACTGCCGGGAGAGCACTATAACCCTCTGTTTTCCTGTGGACTTAGTGTAACACCCCCCATCCCTTAAAAAAGAGCTTCACTGCTCTTATTTTCTAGAGACCTGTGTTAGGCAACTTTTCTGTTTTACAGTGGGGCTTCAGAAGAAACTTTTGGAGGGCATTGGGTGGGATATTTGAATGTGCTGATCCAGCTTTCCTACCATGAGGCAAGCACGAATGAATAGAAGACCACCGGTCTGCATTTTTATAAAATGAAGATTAATCAGGCATATCTTAACTCATTTGCCTCATTGTTCTCATTAACATTAATAGGAAAATACAGTTTTCAAACTTGCACTGATTGCAAGAACATATCTGTTACTAAAGTAAAATGAAAGTTCACATTTTTTCAAATATATCAGTGAATAGAAATTACTTTATAGGTCCAAATGAGGACAAAACCACTTAAATTTCAGATTAAAATAATTGTGTCAGAACGATTTCAATTCAATCTAGGGTGGGCTTTTTTTTTTTCAAAGGCCTTCCGTATTCTTACATTTTTGAAACTCAGAAATATAAATGTTTTCTCAATTTGCTGGTGTTCCCTAGGGATTATAATAATTTCTATCTTAAGACGCTTCAAGGGACTATGTGAACTAGGCTTCCAGTTGCATCAGACCACGATTCTAATTACCCCTCTTATAACTTTACTTTGTAATACCTAAATTGCTTTTAGAAAAGGTGTTTCAATTAGGGGACATTTTATATCAGGCCATTTCACATTCTGTGTTCTTCTGTTATGGAGCCCATTCTGTACCACACTATCACATCAGAAAAAAGCATCTTTTCCATCAGAACATCAAGCCTTTGAAAGCAACAATGTAATAAAACCTAATTAACATCCAGATTTTAATGTTGAAGATCTGTCACATTCTATCATGTCGGGGTAATTATGAGAGTCCTTTTTGTTTCTCTACCCCACCCATTACTCTTAAAGTGGTATTATTTAAAATATTGACTAATATACTTTGCAAAAGAAGTTTCAGAAACTGATAAAGCAGTTCATAGAAACCACAAGGCCCGTAACAGGACACATATCAGTCTCAGAAAAGCAATGTGTATTCAAAGGAAGGAAAAGGAAAAATATCTTTGGTCCTGGGAGCTTCTCCCTCCTGCTGTCCCACTGTAGCAGTGACATCCCCCATGTTCCCAACAGCACCCCATGTTTTGCTGAGCATCTGCAATGTCAGATAAAGTCCCATATGCAGGTGTGCCCCAACACAGGCTACAACCTAAAGGCCTAACTCTGCCATAGGACCTTTCCGTGGTGTAGATGTTTAACTACATCTGTTAATTATGTCCCTGTGTTCGCTTCTCAGACAACTCAGGTGTCTTCAGCCCATGTAGAAGCCACAGAGCCTCCCTGGCCCTGGTGGCCACCCTAATTAGGAGAGGACCAGGTCGGCCTCAAAGGCTGCTGTGCTGACAGTGAACTTCTGCTGGGATGTTCTGCCTGACATAGGCACCTTCGATGAGTTTAGCTGTTGTTTACAACTATCTCATGGAAGCCTAAAATCTAATGCACGTCTTTATTCTGCTTTTATATCACTGCTTTTTCATATTTTTATGAAGAACATCCAGAAATAATTAAGTTACCAGAATATGATTCCAAACTTTCAAACGGAGCTTTTATCCGGTCTCAGTTTTTGTTTAGTCTCATGGAGCTCACTTTTGAGCATTACCTAATAATCATCATATGCGTAGTCACAGCTGGGAATAATGATCGCATACACTACAGAAGTATGGAAATGAAAAAAAAAAGAATCACATCCTGTTGCATTAACCTATGACAAACAATGTCACATGTTGCCTAAGCTAAAACATCCAAAGCTACAAGGGTATCAAACTGAAACTGGAAAACTTACATGTCTAGTTTCCTCCCTGTTGAGAAAAAGTACCAGCATTTAATTTGCTACTATTTTATTGTGTCAAGAGACAAGTGAGTTTCTGCTTATCTCCAGAAATTATTAACTGCTCATTTCTTATCTTTCTTATTTCTTTTTTCCTTACCTCCACCTCCCACCCATTTTTATTTCCTTTTTTGGCAGGAAAATACTTGTAATATAGATGGACTTTGCTATGGTGAAGGAGAGTCAAGCCCTACCAGTCCTTGTCTTCTCTGTGAACCTGACATTTCTAAGTTCACCTGGTCTATTAATGAAAGTAAGACAGTTTTTTTTAAGATTTAGAAGCACTTAGCTGGGAATTTGACTTGGTCTACGAAATACATGGTTCCTTCATTTGGCTACCATGAATCTATCCTGCACACTAGTGTGGACGGTTTGCAATGGGAATAATTGGGTGCACCAGAAATGCAGACTGACCAGAAGCAGACAGTACTCCACTGCGTGCACTATGCATCTGGGCATGTGTCTTGTTCTGGCTGAAACCTGACAAATCTTAAATTAATAAAGCAAAATAAAACCTGAAACTGAAGTTGTTGATATGCCAGTGTCCCAGGCAGTGCCCAAGCCTGTCAGATAAATGTGATGGACCCTAAATACATCTGTCATCATCTTGCAGGTATGAATCTTTAAGGGAACAATTTGGGGAAAACACTGCTTTTGAAACACTAATGTGTATTTTTGGTATCTGGAAGAATTGCTTTCTTTCCCTGAGCCAAATCCTATGAAATGCCACACAAAAGGACTTGGCTTGGCAGAAAGCCTAAGTTATAGGGACCAGCCACTCATTACCTTCACTGCCACAGAACCTAAAGGCTCATTCTGCAGCCTGTCATGGCAGGGGTCATGGAGAAGGCTGCTTTTTGAAGCACCTCCTGAATGCTAAGGACTTAATCGTAGGTTTTTCATGGCTACATCCCCCATGTAAGCAACAACCATTACTTACCACATGCTTTACAGATAATCCATGTTTCTAGCCACATAATCCTCACAGAGCATCTCCCCACTTACATGAGCACATTTGCATCTGGTCAATATAAAGATTATGTTACCACTTTTATGTAGATTCATGTGTTGGTTCTAGAAAGAGTTTCTCTGTACTTGTAGGTTCTGTAAACAGAATCAAATTACAGAGAGGTATTTGAGTGACAGGACCAGTTTGTTTGTTTGTTTGCAGTTTTATATTCCTTTAGGGTGACTAGGTCAGCAGGACCCTTCTGGAAGGAGAGGAAGATTGCTCTTGTCCTTGGGGAACAGCTGGGGATGCCCAGGGTCAGAGACTCCTAGACAGTGCAAAGTACGGCAGCAGAAACAGCGAGAGCTGTAACACAGTGGCTGGAATCCATAGCTCCAGAAGACACTGCCAAGGAGAGAAGTGAGCAGACACGCTCTTCTCAGAGGCAACAGAAATGCCTTTGAGAAGGACCAGAAAAGACCCAACAGTTTCCAGCAATACAAGAAGTCATAAGTTGTCTGAAATCAACTTTGGAAGCAAGAACACAACAGGAAGGGAGAGAGTTGTTTGTGAGTCATTTTAATTCCTGCTCCAGGCTATCCACTTTGAATTTTCTCTGTTTAAAAACATAGACCTCTAGTTTATGTCTTAAAAATCCAGCTTTTGGAATTTAAAACTCCCTGTCAGGAAAAGGTGTAGACAGATCCATCCCAAGTGTTGACCAACTAAAAATCCCATTGGATGTTACTTGCATGAGTAGTTAAAATGCCTACAGGTAAGCCAGACCTAAAGAAGAGCTTGTACACCTGAAAGCGTGTGTTTTTTTCCCCCAAGGATATAGTTTAGTCTAATGGGAGCTATTATCTGTGACTCACAAACCTTTCCTCCTTTCTGTCCTTCCACTGTATTGGCCACAGCAGTAGCATCTCTAGGGATGAGCTGATCCTGATTGTTATATGGACAGACTCATTACTAATACTGAGACAGTTTGATTTTAAAATTCAGAAAATGGTTTAAAAGAGAAAAATTACATTTGTTTTGGAATTTATAAAGCTAGAATTGATTTGGGAAATCTGAAACAGATCATGGTTCACTTTTCAATAATTTCAGAATTTAAAAATATTCAAAAAAAAGCGTTTGTCAGATTTGTTTTCAAAATTGTGAAAACCTTTTTTAAAAGTTCTGCAATAATTGGGACTGCATATATATATTCATTCAATGGTAAGGAGATCGCTGTGGAATTAGAAACACTTGTTCACAGACTACTTTCAGAACATCTGATTTTATGTTATTTTGTGCCTACAATTTCTCGTTACCCTCCATCTAGTTAACACCTTTGTGTTTATCTGTAAATGCATACCCAGCATCACTATTTCATTGATTACTTTGGATACAACTTTTATGGGCTCCATGGTTTAAGTGTTTGGGAAATAAAAGGTAAATTAATAGATGGAAGCTTTCAACAGTTATGCCAGGGCAATCTGCTGGACAAGCAGTTTAGAAAGCTCTGACAGCACAGCAGCAATGAGTGGAGAGATACATTTAAATAATTGCATAATATGAGGCATGCTATAGAAAGCAAACCTTGATAAAAGGATATGCACCATGAAAAAACCCTAATGATGGCTTCCTACAAGCATAATGCAAAGACACATTCAGTCCTTATGAGAACACATATATAATTCATAGTTTTAGAGTGTGTCTTGAAATTAACCCTCGGTATTAGAAATGTTCTTTAAGTTAAACATAGCTATGGTCAAATTACATTGTGAGAAGATTCCTTTAAATATCAATACATGTCAATTTGTACTACTGATTAAAGAGGAAAGATGGCTTGAGACTGAGGAGGCTTAGGACACGGACATGAAATTCCCAGCCCTGCACAGAGCTACTGCCACCTCAGGGTACTCATCCAGTCTTAATTTTCTGTGGTTTCTAATTATAAAACATAGTACTTTTCTCTACCTTGTCCTCCTTACCTGTTTGTATTGTAAGTGTCTTCAGCATTTCTCTTCCACTGTAAAATAGCCTTGTACAATTAGGCTTTTATCTTCACTAAGGAAATACTGAATGTAAACAACAACACTAGAAATAACAATGCCAATGGTTTCATGATATGCACTACCATCACTGGGGATAGAGAATCTCAGCATCACTGACGTACCTCTGCTGACACTGAGAAGACCTTTATTCCTGATGAAATGTCCAACTGAATGCAGTCAAACTGCTCAGGCTTAATTACTTCTCGTGTGTAAAGGCAGAAGAGTCTACTCAATGGAAGATTTACACAATCTCTTTTTCCCCATGATTTGCCCACCCAATTCACCTGTCATTCATCATTTTGAGATTTAGTTTACTTATAGTTCAGTGGATGGATGGATGGATAGATAGATAGATAGATAGATAGAGTGGTAGATAGAATGAATATATATCTGTAAGTATTAGAAATACAATTAATTAAAGTTTTAGTAAGAATTGGGGGATAAGTGAGTGGTTATAGAAGTCATGTCTGATCTCCTCCCATGTATCAGATAACACATCAAAAGTAATCAAAGTTCAGTATGGGAGAAAAGTTCAACATGGGGCATGAAACAAATAGGAGGAAAAAGGTATGCTTTTGGTAAAGCCATTCGCTACTTCTAACATCTAAATCGCTTCCTCTGGCAGTCTCAGGGAACGTTCTGTACCTTTTTCTTTGAAAGAACTCCTACAAAGACCTGTGCTGTGAATCTTTACATGGGAGAAACTGGAATTTATGTAATCATGGTTTCATTTTTGCTGTTTAGACAACCTGCCTCCTGTGTTCCAGGCCCCCTCCAGCCAGCTGCTGACATTTATTGGTGAGAATTTTGTTTACCAGTTAATAGCAGTGGATCCGGAAGGGTCAGCTGTGCTATTCATCTTAGAGGCTGGGCCACAGGATGCCAGGCTCTCTCCTGCTGGCCTTCTTATCTGGAAAGTTGATTCAGAAGAAATGCAGACCTTTGAATTCACCGTGTCGGATGAATGCAATGCACAGAGCAGATATTCTATTGAGGTAAGGAAATGAACACTTTAAAGGAAAAACAAAACAAACCTGTTTATCATGTCAGTGCTTTGGTGCAATTGTCATTATAGCTAATAATTTGTTACTGTCTTGAAAACCAAGACTTCAGCTATTTCCTCATAAGTGTATGTTATCCAGCACAGCAATAATGATCAATTAATGGAATAAATATCTCCAAGAACATAGAAACTATATATACAAGGAACAAGAGAGAGTGCTATTGATTGCTGTTTGAAAGAACACTCTTGCAGAGCCTTTTAATGGTTCATTAATCTGCTTTAAAATTCACATTCTGCATTTGGATTGCAGAAAAAAGCATATAACATAAAAGACCAAGTTTTAGCTATAAAAGGGAGATTATAACTCATTCTCAATGATATTTTTAGAGGGTGTCTTGCTCTTATGTCATTACTCCATGCTTTAAGTTTCTTGGCAGAGCTTGTGCATTGCTTTGTCTTTATTGTATAGCTCAACGTTAATCCTGTGATAGGGTGAGCTAATGAAGTGGGATGCAGACTCATGACATAAGAACAGTTTTGTAAAGAAAAAAAAAGATTTTTCTCCTAAAGATTCCAATTTTTACTCATTCAAACCACTATCATTAAAAATACCAATCTGCTGAACCCACACAGCAAACGGGAAACTGGAGTCTAGATATGATTTTGAATGGAAACATTTCAAACTAGACCTGTGTTTAACTAGGTGAGATAATGCAGAGGTTTGAACCTGTTGCAATGCTGTTCTTGTACATACATAAAATAAAACTATGAACCTCTCTTCCCTGAAGAGCCAGACCAGCTAAGGAATTCCACAATCATGTTCCTGCCTGGGAGCCATTTGTAATGTGAAACAGTAAGGAGGGCAGGCAGGCAAAGAGAAAAGATTTTTCATTTCTTCTTTGAAGAATAAGGAACAAATTCTGCCCTCAGATACTGTGTAAAAACTGCTGTTATAGCAAATAGGATTTTTTTTTCTTATAAGAAGTTAGAATATGCCCCTAAATGATGGAAAAACAAAAAAAAAAAAATCCCTTTAAAGTCAGATTTTCAGTCAAATGAATAGGTATGCTGAGTATGAGACCATCTAGTTAGACAAAGGAAATTGGTTAGAAATAAGTTTTCATAAAGCTAGATAACATGTTTGCACTGCAAATCTGTCCCTTCCTAATGGGTAACAACATACCTCACAGCTGTGATTATTTGGAGGAATTTTACAACTCCCTTTTTCCTTCCTCAGGTTGGAGTGAAGCCCTGCAGCTGCCTCAATGGTGGAACATGTGTTACCAATATTAAATTCCCTCCAGGCCTTGGTGAATACCTGTGCATATGTCCAAATGGATTGGATGGAGAATTTTGCCAGGAAGATATTAACGACTGCAAATCAAACCCTTGCGGCAGTGGAACATGTGTGGACAGCGTGGATAGCTACTTTTGTAAATGTCCCCCTGGTTTGGGAGGTAACACCTCACTGTTTCCATCTCTGATTTAACTAGAGATATATTGTGCTACAGGATTTTTTGAGTGCAACATGACCACAAGCATCTGTCAAATGGACTACATAAGCCTTCTCTTCTGCTCCCATGACTTAGCTTTAGACAGAAAATATGCAAAATCAGCTATCTAATTATCCATGCTCAAGGAAGGAAAAATGACCTAAAGCTCTGTGGTCCTGAAATGATCACTCAAGGAGGCTGTGAACCTCCCCGATCTCAGTTTCCACCTGCTTATTTCCCATGGGTTTGTCCATCCATGAGATGAGCTAGGAGAAGACTTAGTGGAAGAGAGAAAATGCAGAGATCCGGGACCCTTTTGCACTCCACAGGATTTCACTAAATTAAGCCAATGAAAGAACTGGGAATGAATGATTTTTCTAGGTCTAGGAAAGAGTAGATATGGAAAACATGCAAAAATAAATTGCCTTTTAGTCATACTTGAAACTTCATTAAATTTAAACATTAGAAAACCACAAACCCATTCAGTTGTCAGATGGAACAAATCTAACCTTTTAAACTGTTCAGGGCTGGCCACAATGTGATTTTAAGAGATGCAGGGAAGAGGGATGATCACTGCACCAAAAAATGTTCTTTTAGAAAAGGAGAATGAAAAGTGTGAAGAGGAGGAGTTGGGGAACGAAATACAGTGAGGCCAAAGAAGTGGATGCAAGACATACAGTGCAAACGGGAAAACCTGAAAAGTGAGGAGAAAGAGAAGCGTCTAATAGGTAATGTAGATGAGGAGAGAACGTGTTGGTACCTACCATGCAAGTTATAGTCAGCTTCACTGCATTCAGGACATCTGTGAATGATTCACATAGGTGAAAAAGCACTTGTGAGCATGTGGACAATGACTTGCGGTACTCTGCAGACTGGAACTGGCAGAGCCAGCCTTTAGACTCTCTGCTGCATTAAGCTTCTGTGGTTTGGCTGAGCTGAGTTGCTGTTGGGTCTCACAGAGTGCCTGCCACCTCCTCCAAGCTGGGACCCACGCTCCAGCTGTGCATAACACCACTTGCTTCCAACATAACAGAGTTTCCTGTTGGCCTACACACACCTTCTCCTGGAGTTTCATGAAAGTTGTGGTCTTTTCATTTGCAGTTCAGCTCTTCAGGAGGTACAAGGCAAATCTGAACATACAGGACTTCAACAGCATTTCTAAACCTGGCTCTTGCTTAGCTTTGCAGACAAGGGGCCAGTTAAAATAACAGTCATTGGAAAGTAAAGACATTGTGTTGCTATCCATTCTTGTCAAATGAGTCTCTGCAAGTGAAAGGTGCTAACGGAAACTGTGTTAGAACATCTCTTGGATCAGAACCATTTTAAAAGCAGAGTAAGAAAAAAACCACCTCAGATTTCAGTCCTTGAACCTGTCAAAAACCCTAGTCTGTTCACGTATGAAAGCATGAAAGAATTAATGAGACCCATAATAATGGCTGCTGTGCAGTGCCATAGGTTTGAAAAATCCAGTAGAAGTAACATCAAATGCACATAATTATTACTGCTTAGAGTGTGTATATATAGAAGAAAATTATAAGCAAAAGCAATGAAGAGATTTTACTCAACGGGTTCATACAGGCAGCAAGGCACTCTTTCTGCCCTTCAGCAGTTCATGAAAATTTCTTTGTTTTGGTCATGTGGGACTGCAAGTCCAGATTTCATTCACTACAAAATTCCAGCAGAAATGAAAAATAAAAAACATTCAGAAGTAGAAGTTCAGAAAAATGGTCTCAAAGATGTATGACACCTAGACGGTATTGACTTCAGGTAATGTTATCAAATAGCCAAAGCCTGCTGCTATCCAAAGTGTTTCTGCCACCAAAGACTACTGATGCAAGAATGCACAAGCCTAAGCATGGAGAATAAAGTTAGAAAATGAAAGTTTGATCAAAATATAAAAATCTCTAAACCAAACAAACATATGCAGAATGTCTTGAATCCCCCTGGAAAAACAGGAAAATTTGGGAACCTTTTTGGTGGTATTTGGTTAAACACTTGGAAATACGCAATGAGAACAATTCTTCATTGCCTGTAAGGAGGTGGATTAAATGAATAAAAAGCAATATAATTCCATGAATTAATAACTTCAGTGGATCTGCTCCTGTTGTTTGATCATCACCAGTTTCACACCGCTGCCCTTCTCAATTGATATGGTATTGCACATAGATGGAGTGAAATCAAGCTCTATTATTCCACATAAAATAGTATGCCATAATTACAATGCATTGTTTATAAATTCACATGGAGCATGTTCTGAAATGTGGTTCTCATTCTTACACAAACAGTAAAGAATGAAATATCCAGCACTTCAAAATAACACACTTGAAAGCAACATACAGCTGACTCTAGAGACAAGGGCACCTTGATGGCCGGAGAAACACTGGGCTTTCCTGAACCCTTTATACTTGCCAGGTTAAATAAATGCCCATTGTTTTTGCTGTACTTCCGTCACCAAAAATGCTAAAACACAAGCAGCAACAGAAAAAAAGATATGATTGAGTGAAACAGGAATATATCCCAAAGTTTTAATAGTAGGTGAAAAATTATAAGCAAGTGGAGCTGAAAGCCAGCTGGGAAGTAGATGATTTTACTTCAGGGCAGGTTCTGTGACAACAATAAAAGCTCATCCATGATGCTGTGTTTATGTCTCAATTCCCCAGAAAACCATCAATAATCTAATGAGAAGGCAATGCTATACTGCTCAAGTGACAGCACCACTTTACCATCAAATCTTTACAAATGATAGTGAACAGGTAGTAGAAACAAAAAGTTAACTCTTTTGAGAGCTTCCCAAACACCATTACAAGAGAAGCAGCAGCACAGCGAACACAGTGCGTTGTAAAGCAGTAGCAATTCAAGTGCATCCATGTATCTCGGGCAACGTAAACGTACAATATAGGAATGGGAACAAGGCAGGGAGAGAAACCACTGGAAAATCTGAGAGAAGGTTGACTCCAGGATTATTATCATCTTTAAATTTCTGCAGAGACTTATAGGTGTTTATCTCATCGAGTGTTCAAAGGTCGTTCATTTTTCTTCCGCGTTGTTAACAAGACAACAAAAATTCCTGTTGTTTCTTCTTTTGGCCACTGAAAGCAAGAACATCACCCACCTCAGAACAGAATTCATCCTTGAAAATTGTGTCTCAATCACAAAACCATTCCTTCTTTCCTCATGTACCACTGATTAATATTAAATTGGGGGGGCAGGGGGCAAGATGGAACTATATAATTTCATTTTACTTTTCAGGAAACTGAAGAAAACCTCAAGATTTATTCATGGTTTGTAATAACCATAGAGTCCCTAAATGAGATTGCCTGTTCCTTTAGAGTCAACTTAATGTGAACACAGTCAAAAAGTCTTTCTCTGCCTCTGTAGGTGGCCAGCTCCTCTTGAGGCATAAAAGGACTTTATCTTATTAGCCAATTTCCCATGCAGGGATGGAGAAAAAGAGATGGCACAGAAACAGATGTTTCAACCTTGCAACCTGAAGATCTTTTATTCCTATTATTTTTATTTGTACTGCAGCAGTGCCAAGACAATTGAGACTCCCTTGTGTTGCAGTGCACTGGAGGTCGTGCAAACAGAATAATTGGCACTTCTTGTTGCAGACAGTTTTCTGTCCATATCTGCTGTTTCTTCACCAACCTTCAGCCAAGTTTCAGACTTTGCAGACATTTGTCCTTGGACTCAGCTGGATTATCATTATGCCTAAATTGATCAGATACTGTGTAAAATCAAATCTCTCTGAATGAAAAGAAGTGCTTCCATCTTTACATGACAAAAATCAGTCAAGTGACTGAATTTTAAAATTTAGCTTACTTATGGTGTTCCTTTGCTTTTTGTAATTCTCTCATCTTTGAGATGTTAAAGCCAGCCCTTTGCAGCAAAAATTAAGAATGTAGGAGGGAGGAGAGGGAAATGGGGGAGAAGTAGCTGTTGTTACTGACACTGGGAACTTCATTCCTACTTTCATTGTCTATGGTATCGTGTTTAGTCTTTATATAATACTTAGAGAAAGAAAATAATTACTAATCTAATTAGAGGGTAGCTCATTCAATATTTTCCAGAAAGTGATGTCTAATAACTTCCCAACACGTCATCAGAAAGCAGTAATAGAAAAAAGCAGCCTGATGCTACGAATGTAATAATTAAATTATACAATAGAATAGTAATCCAAAATGTAACAAGGGAGGAAAAAAAGTAAGTTAAGCCCTGCAATACTATGTGATGTCCAACTTACATGAAAGAAGCAAGAAGCATGTAAAACCAGAACAACTTAGCTTGAGATGGCACCAGAAAAGGAACATGGCTTTTGTGCTACTGTTGGTTTGTTTTGGTTTTTTTTTCCCCACAAGACAAAGCAGACATGGGAAGGTGATGTCACTAACTTTTTTAGGCAGCTCAATCAAGAGAGACTTCAGTTTGAGTTTTTTACATGGAGATGCTATTTCAACTTGAAAGGAGTAGTGGAAGCTATCTAAAATGCTGAGGCAATGAGAGATGATGTTGTAGGAGATGAATAATAATGTTCTGGTTTTATCATCCTGTAATTCATTCCACTGTGACAAATTTCTTTTTCAAAGAAAAAAAAAATATTCTTTTATCCTTAAATCTTTTTTCATGATAAAGCTGGATATCTGATACAGAACAAGTCTTTCTGTACTTTGTAGTATGTGTTGAAGCAGGCACCTAGACTCTCAAGAAGGTGTCCCAGTCTCCCTGGGTGTTCCTACAAGGCACAAAAGGCATGCCTTAATAGAAGTGATATGGGCTAGTTTACAAGCTGCTATCAGGGCTGCATATTCTGGTAATCAGCAATAGCCAAGCAAGTATTCTCTAGTGCACAGAGACAGCAGCACACATACCTGAAGCCTGAGGGAGTTTTTAACAACATTGTATGTGATTACTCTGCATCCTTTGCTTTTCAGATAGCGATTTTAACTTTTGGGTCACCTTCCCCTATAGGTATCTGTTAAATCATCCTGGGCTGTGAATTTGAATATCAGTTGCTTTAAGGGATTTTTAAAACCTTATTTCCAAAATCAGCATCAACAACATATTGTTTTGAGTTCAAATCCTATAGCAGCTTATCTTCTGTACACCAGCACTGTGGCTCAGGGACATTTTCAGAATGTTTCTTCAAATTTTAATTTTAAATAGAAAAAAATTGTTTTTTAAGAAATCTGATCATTTTGTAAGGTTTACCTTCAGCCAGACTCTATCAGACTGGTTCAAAATAAGCTATTAATTCTGTGAGATTCACATAGGAATGAAAAGCACAATAGGTCAGTGCATGGCTCTCCATACCCTAAAGCAAAAATGGTGACATTCATTGGCTTCTTCAGTGTATGACAAAGATCTTACATAAACAAGACAACAAAAGCAGCAACAAAGAAGTAAAATGCAGGGGAAATAATTTATTTAACATGCACAGTTTTCTACAAGCAGTAGTCTCAAGTTCAGCACTTCTGGTGCCAGTAATGACAGTAATAAACAGTGTGATAAAAGCAGGTTTAAGTGAGCCAGTGGGGAATTTGGCTCTAACATGAGTGACATACCCTGTAATGAGTTTACAGCAGAGAAGTAAGCCTTAGTCTGCTCCAACATTTGAGATGAGGAATAAACAGGGAATCTTTCCTGATTATTAACATCCTCTTTGTTTTGCCACAGGGCTTACTTGTCAGGAAGACAGGAATGAATGTGAAGAGAGCCTTTGTTTTCCTGGAGTGTCTTGTATGAATACCTTTGGATCATATATATGTGGAATTTGCCCCAGTGGAATGGAGGGAAATGGTAAAATTTGCAAATGTAAGTGTTTTGCATGATTTATTTTAAAAATGGGGGAAAAAATAGGTTCAGGTCTACTACTATTTTCCTTAATTGAGTACTTTGCCACTCACTTCAGGTATGGACCTTTAAATACACAAGGCAGACTACTGTTACTTTATATTAGTATGGATAATTGCAAATTGGTCTCTGTTTGCTATTTTTCACTGCAGTTTAGTTTCATTTTGATTAGAATGAACACCATATCATACAATACAGTATTTTCCAGATGCAAGCTAGATAATTTGCCAAGGATGTTCCCCATTTCTCCACTATTTCACTCCTAAATACACCTTCCGATAACAAGTACTTGGGGAGCACCCCCAGAATTACTTTTGTTTTGGCTGAATGCTGTGTAAGCAGGATGTAGGGTAAGAGGAAGAAGGTCCATGTGCATATCCTTCACATCCTTTCACGTCTGTTTCCAAGGTGCACTTTCATTAGAGGATGCAGTCCACAGCTACGGAGCTTATGTTTGGCTTAAAGTCATGCCACAGGTCCCAGCTAGTGAAGAAAATGGCTAGGAACAATATTATGCCTGCTCAATATTTGCTTTTGGGGCAACAGACTCTTTAGCAGGGAGGCTACAGTGACTTTGTACTCTGCTGAGACCTTCCCAATGCACGAGACGCGACCTACTCACACGCTGCTTGTTTGAGTCATATGCACACAAATCTTCTCTAAAAATAACATTTGTTTGGCCAGAAGGAGAGAAGTCAACACTTGAAGTGTTTCACATTTGTTTGTTTGTTGGTGTTTCCAAAGAAATCTGAGAAGCAAAAGATACAGATGTTAAGATACAGATATCTGTGAAGATATTAACTTTTCATCATACTGACTACCACAAAAGAAAAAAAAAATCTGATGTAAGAAGACTCAGTTGTAACTGCAGGATCCTGGCACCAGCAGGACTGCCTTTGCCAGGTTTACCAAATATCCCTTCAATCATATTGTCAAATGTCTGTATAGAATGTTTTTTCTCCTGTATTATTTGGCTACATTGGTTATTTCAAAGCAATTTTGCATCTGTTTCACCAATGCATATACTTATAGCTAATTTGACCAATGAAGGAAGGATATACAAAATAATGCCCTTTTTTTGAAATATATCAGAAAAGTAATTTCTTCCTTTGCATTTTTTAATAACAGAAAGATTTCTCTATTTCAGAAATGTACCTTTATTAGGAGGAATAAACCTGAGGCTTTCCTTGTCCACCTAAAATTGGATAGAAATTGTTCTTTGTGGTTCTGATAAACAGACTTAACATGCCTACTCATAATTCCCTTGCTGAAGCAAGTGTAAAGGCTTCTGGGAGAAGGAGGAGAAAACTGAAGTAACTTTAGAGCTGTTAGAGTGGGGTATAGCTCATTGCATTGTTTAATTTATATAAAGAGTCATAGTCTCAGGATTTATTAAGAGTGCAGAATATCCAAGAGACCCAGAGCAGGGTTGTTTAGCTTGCAACATGTATCCACGTAGACTTTACAATCCCTAATTCATTCAAGAAATTATCTTAAAATTATGCAGAAATCAATATTTTTGAGATACTCCACCAATCAAGTTTCCTCTTTACATCCATGTATACTTTGTACAGGTATTTTGACACGTCCAAAGTTTGCAGCTGAACTAACCAAAGCCAACAAATATGCACCACATAGTTTCAGAAAGAAGCTTTCAAGGAGAGGCAGGAATCAGACAGAGCAAAGGTCCCAGTGTGTTGTGTAGAATCTTCATCTAAGTAACAATGCTGCCTAATGCATGGGGACCTGAGGCCTTCTTACTGCCCTTAGCTCAATAAAAGATCACTGTGCATACTAAGTACGTCTTCCAGATAAACAAAGTTCAGTGAGTTTGGGCATAGCAATTTTTTCTATATTTGTGCTGAAGCTTTGCTGCATGTCAGCAGCTGACTCACCTGATTTGCCTTTATTTGTTCCGTGGTTGGCTTCCAGAATAAACTTATGTCAGGTTATCTGATTTGCTGTTACTGTTGCTTTTTATCATCAATCACAGCTAAGTTCTAACACCCTGTTTCCTTGTCTCCATACTTTCTTTTCACAGCTGTGCTTGCTGCTGGCATTACAAAAGCTTTAAGCATTGAAAAAGGCAATGACACAGGCGATTTGAATAAGACTGAAGTTAAGCAGCTACTGCAACCCTTAGAGGCAAAGGATTCTCCTGTAATTAAGAACTTCAGCATAAGTGATAGACATGGTAGGTACACAAGGATATGAAATCTTTTTCAGTTGCTGCAGTTTACATATTTGGAAATCATACATTTTACCATCTTAACAGTAAACATAAACTAGCTGTTCGTAATATATCAAAGAAAGATAAAGTTAAAAATCAAAAACCCCCTCAATACATTAGACTGGATTGCTGCTAAATAATTTTATATGGGAAGAGAACCTTTACAGCAACAGCAATCAGAATGGTCAGGCTTAACTAGAAACGACATCGCTTCTGAGGTAGAACAAAATCACTGCAAATCTTAGTGATCAATGGAAAGCAAGATGATAAGAATGACAGCTTATGCCAACTTGCCATCGCCAAGTGACGCTGACATTTTATTTCAGCGTTTGACAGGCAGTCACTAAATTAAGACTGAGTTTTGAGCATAACTGAAGACCGACTCTTGAAGTATGAACTTGACTGTGGCAGCTGCTTTTCCCAGACACAGAGCACGACAGCACTCTAACAGGGGTGTGCACCTGCAAGATGCTTACCATGTCCCTGTTGTAGCAAGCATTGCATGTTTAGTTGTTTTTCTAGTGGAAGCAGGGAGAAGAAAAATTGAGATTGGGCATACCTGTTGTACAGGGGCATATGTAAAAGAAAAGATTATTTTTTTCTCACCTTCTCTTTTTATATCTGTACCAGGCCAGCCAACACCTAGCCAGAACTTGCCTCTTACAGGTATCCATCATAATGCTGTAGGCAAGGTGCAAGAATAATGCTGAAAATACTTGAGAATCATGATGGAGACCTCACTGGAGGCAATTAAAAAAGATCTACAACCATCATTAAGATTTTATTCATCATCTGTTCTCTGTCTTGACACTATTAAATACTTCACAGGCAGTTCATATACACTTGCTATTCAGTGACATCATAAGTGATAAAATATTATATACTATCAGAGTGTTAAATTTTGCACATAGTTCTAAGATCGTTAAAGCAGTCTCCTGTCATACAAGGTTTGACACATTAAGGATGATTTCTAGATCAGAAACATATATATTTGACAGTGTATTTTTAAAGGTAAGGTTTTTGTGCCGCAAGGTTTGATGATTACCTTCCAGTTACAAAAAAACAAATGGATGACTGAATAATACAGTTTCTCACTCAGTTAATCTTTCAGTTATGCTGAAAATTACAGTTTCTATATTATCCATGATAAATGCCAAACAACTTTGAGTAATAAACTTGAAAACATGTAATTAGCAGACTAATAAATCTTGCTTTAATGAGAAACAGCTGTTCTGTTACACTGCCTACAGGACATTCTCATGTTTGGCTCAAGGTTTGGGAACATTCTGCATTAATTAGACTTTAAAAGAATAAAGGCAGTTATAAAGCTTTAGCTGGGCTCAGGCAGTCACTGCTTAATTCTATATATGCATTTGGTTTGAGAAATGTTAAATAAACATGCCTGAACTTCCTTCTTTTTTAGGCCATGCAGCACCACTGTCACATATTACTACCTGTGCCAACAGGCCATGTTTTCCTGGAGTGTTATGTTTTGATCGGAAACCCCCCTACATTGGATATGTCTGTGGCCGATGTCCAGTAGGGTTTTTTGGAAATGGCCGAATCTGTACTAAAGTCCACAGACCAGGTACTTTCTAATTTTTAGAATTTTAAAAAGGTTCTTCATCCAAAGGCTGTAAGAAAATATGAACTAATATGGCATTACAATACAATGCACTTTATAATCAAACACTGAAGGCTTTTTTTCTTTCACTCTTGCCTGATGAGCAGCTAGCAGGTCTTATTTCAGGAATACCTGGCTCCATGAGTCAAAAATCAATAGATTAACCACCTCATTTGCCACTAGGGAGAATTCTTCACAACAGGACTTCTTACTAGGTGGTATGAATCACCACATCTGTGTCTCTGCCACAGCAGTGACATAGGATTTCAAAACATGTTTCCTCTCCAGTAAGATCAGAACATGACACATGCCAGTATTACTCCGCTTTCCTTCTTTCCTAATTCTTTTGCTGCAAGACATCTGTTCTCCAAGGTGACCTGTGAAGATGATGGTAAACAAAGTGTCATGTAAGAACAACTATACCAACAACTAATGGCAACACATAATTAAAGCATTTCAATAGTATCATTCATAGCCTGAGCAATAATCTTCCTTAGGGAGCTCTGAAACTCAGCTGGTCCCATTAATCTCTGAGGACTGATCATTAGAAGAGGTCTTCTGCTGTGATAAAAGAAAAGCTGGGTCCTGACCTCAGGCAGAAAGTGGCAATAGCATAGCAATGACTCATCCTTCATCTGATCCTGCTCTCTCTCAATGAAATTCTCATAATTCAATGTGTGGTTCCCTAGGGACAGTCTGGATAGTTGTCCCCTTTTTACTGCACAGGGTGATTTGCCAAGAGAACTCATGTTTATTCCCTAATAACAGTAGTTACTAGGTCAGATTCCTTGGTTTTCTTCTAAATCTTTTTCTTAAGTATTCAAGACAGACTGGCTTGAAACTTGTCAAATTGTTCCCCAGCCTCCTCCACTTGACAAACCCACCTTCACTCTCCATTCTGTATCCAAATCAATGACTGTTACCTTAGTGTTATATTTTAATGCACACTATCAAAGTGGAAGCAATTTTACTGCTTAGTGTAGGTATCATCCAATCTCTTTCAACTATAAATTGATTTTAGCCAGTTCTCTGAATCTAAAGGTCACAAAAATAAACCCAACATTTTTCTTTCTCTAGCAATGAGTATGTACAATGTATTACTTAGTTTGTCAGAGTCACTAAGTCAGCTATTGACTCTTCTATAACTTGGGGAAGCTGTAAAAGCAGTTGAGCAAAATAAATAAATCATTGTGCATATAAATAAACTAACAGTGCTGTTATTGCCCAAAGTTACACCTTGTTGTTAATGGGATAATGGGATATACATTGTACACCCCAAAGGTCATTTAAATGCTGTTGAGTAGAACAGATAGTCTACAGCTGTAGATAGTGGTACAGTAAATCAGACACACTTACATTGTGCTTATATAAACGTTAACAAATAAATTTGTGTATGTTCTAAAAAGGGAAGCATAGACAGTAGTTGCCATTTACTGTGATTCATACCTGTCATACACAGCTCCAGGCAAGATTTAAGAAATATCCCAAGTATCAGGATCTGAAACTAATACATGCTTCTTTCAAAAGCAAGTTGTTTATCAGAGGCTGTGGGTTCGTTTTTCTTTTTCCTCTCAAATACACAAACTGAGTCTGGGGCTTCACGCTGCAAACGTGGCCATGCAACCAGCTTGAGTACTTGGGGGAGGGAATGAAGAAGAATTATTTTTTGTTCCATCAGAACCTTATATTCACTCATGTGAATTATATCACAATATAAACGACGAGAATCTTGTGCCTCAAGGTTAAACAAGAGTAGTCATTTGTTTTAATATTTAGAAATGAAAGCAATTGCTGCAGCTGTATGAATGTCTTAATTTATGACCAAAATGATCGATTTAACTTTCTTTCTCATGTGCTTTGCTAGTTCAAACAGAAGTATTGTATAGCATTGAAGATTAAAAGATATCAGACAAAAAAAGAATGAACTTTCAATTAAATTTATGTACAGTTATGGATTCCAATTATTGTGAAATCCTCCCTGTTAGAATAATAGCTTCTCCCCCTTGTAACTTACGCTATCTCTGCAAATGAAACAGAACAAACCCTCTTCATCTTGCTACAGTGCTTGTGAAGGTACTGAGATTATGTGCCACTTCTTTCCAACTCTAGTAATTTTAATCTAAAAATACTCTTGATAATCCCTATTTTGTACTATTATTGGCTGCTTTTGACAGGAAGTAATATTCAATTGTTGTGATTTAAGGATTAAGGGATAAGTATTTTTTCATACAGAAACTGCAAAAGTTACCCAACTGCCTTTGTAGACTACTGAGGAGAAAAAATATGCCACAAGAAAATTGTTTTCTAAGTCAGTGTTTGATGAGCTGCACCCAAAAGTCCTTCAATTTTGATTTATAATAAACAAGGCACCATTTCCTCAGCATTGATACGTGATAGGTATTAATCTTTTTATGTACTTGACTTACTGCAAATTATGTAAGTCCACAAATAAGTTTCTGAGCTATGTTTACCTGCTCTGCCAACAATGCAGGGCCTCATTCTATTCTAACTTATGTGTTTTACCTGGTTTATATCAGTAGTTCGTACCAGTTTAAATCAACCAGACTTAGTTGCAACTGTTTTTGAAGTACATCAGATTAGTCTTAAGGAAAAACATCACCAATATCAAAGTCAGTATGGAGTTTCATACATAAAGGGAAATTATTATTTTTAAAAATACATTCTCATACTGGAAACTAAAAACTATTTCTCTCCCTTCAAAATCCATAAAGAAGGTACCCTACATTTATTAAAAAATTTACTAGTAGGATCAAAAGTCCCTTAATTTTGCTGGCATTGTAATAAAGAGGAAAGTCTAAGGCATTTAAATCTGTCCAGACTTCCCTGGGCACATTTCACATTTGTTTAAAATATCTGTTACCTTTTTGTTAGAAGAAGCAGATCCATTAAATCAAACCATGCAGCATCATTAGTCATATTCTTGGCACAAAGAAAATGAATATATCTTAATGGGGGGTGCTGGTGATGTTACAGCATGTTGCAATATTAGTTCTCGTCAGACGCTACTGGTATTTCTCTAGACTGGTTTCATCACTCACAGTCACAGAGATACCCATCTATTTGCACCTTCTTTAGCAGGTTAGAGAGGTTGGTGTCATCACAGAAGATTTGTTTTTTTCCTATTAGTAAATCAACAATTTTACTGGACAAAGCAGTGCCACATCCATCACTGATAAAAAATTGTTCAGAGCCTGCTCTTTCTGCCTCTCCTGGTTTAGGGAGCAAAAGATCAAGGGAGAGGATTATTTTATGATCTCTGTAATCGAGTTCTGTTTTTCCATTCTGAACACCACTGCTAGCTCTGCTGCCATAGCAGTTAATTTGCAGTATTGTAGACATTTGGCACTTGATATACTTTTGTATGTGCCAGCTATTCGTTATGTTTATGTACTCTATATTTTACACTATTCCAGTATCTGCATCATGCTTCTGAATTCACTTTGATTTTACATCAGAGAGACCTCTGTGACCTTCTCATTTGCACCACTGTCAGATCAACATCAAGCTGTGGTTTTAAAAGGATAATAAAATGTTTTGAATTAAAAGAATGTGTGTGTTTAAACACACAGTGCTCAGTCTAACACCAGAGGAACTTATTAGTCTTAAGTTTTACATTCTTAAGATTTAACTTTGAAATCGCTGCTGTTATTATTAGCATTCATCATTGATCACTGTCCTTGAAAAATAAATAACTCCAGTAAGAGCTTTGGTCACCAACCCAAGGTTTCATCTCTGAAGCTAACTGCAGGAGTAGGGACCTCTTACTGCCTGGAACCAATCAAATGATTTTGCTTCAAGAGATGACTGAAGAACATAATGGACTCCCTTCATCTCTTATCTAACAGAATTGATGAATTTGCATTAAGAAGATCAAGGCCCAGATTCCAGTCTCAGTTACACCAGTGTAAATCATAAGTGATTCCATTAAACGAATAGCATTACCCTAATGGAGTGAGCCAAGTGCTGTTCCTGGAAGACAGATCTTAAAACTTGTTAAGGTAGGCACATCACACATAGAACTTTTAAATAAGAAATCTGTATGTACCAATAGGTGTAGATAAAGCACACACAATTTTCAGCATTCAGAGGGTGCTTTGCAATGAGTAACCAACCAGTCTTGACTTGGTTTATGCAATGAGTTACAAGGCTCACTTGAAGGCAGGAATATTTTGATGCTGCAGTCCTTAGCTGTGAAGTTGTCTGAAATCCTTGCAAAGAAGGCATAACAGAAATACAAAATAAATAGTAAATAATACGCTGATTTGCCTCTGTGTGGTAATAGCTCTCAGCTATTCTTGTGGGCTCCAAAACTGGGAAGCGTTTGCATCTCAATGCCATGGCTTCCAGCCTCTAGCTCTGACTCAGGCCATTGAAACTCTGTCCACAATTCATCTTCGGAATTTATGGTGGAAGTTGCCTATCCCTTTTGTAAATTATGTTTCAGTGTTTCTAGTTTGTGTATTTCAGGACAAAACGTACATTTTTTTCGGTCTGACCAGTTGTGATATGATGATACCTCCTTCAAGGGGTACGTGATGAAATAGCAGCTGAAGTAGGGTTAGAAATGCCACAGAAAGACATTTCATATACATTTGGACTCATGAAAGACACAGTTTTGCAAGTGGTATTCCAGTAATCGTCACATGAGGTCAGGACCAGCCTGGCATTTTGGACATAAGCGGTGACCCTTTCCTGCCCCCTGAGTACGTAATTGCCACTGAAAATCCACTCCCATACTTGTCAAGATAAAAAGGGAATCCGAGAGTCTTTCTGATGGCTTTCTCCTCCTTAGGGATACCTAATAGAATATTAAGTATTTTCGGAAAGGTATCAACAGAGGCCTGTACAGTATATGCTATGACCCAAACATAACAACTAAAGTAGACACGGTTGGAACAATATGTTTAGATAATTTAAAAGATAAATAGCTTCCAGCTTCACTGATCCATATACTCTGTCAATCCAGAATTTGTTAAGTGCTTCCAATGCAGATAATATATTTAGGAAATGATGTAGCTCAGCAATAGAAGACCAATGAAGCCCAAGCCATAAAACTACTAGGGAAGAGGACTCAGCTATATGCCATGAATAATATTTACATTCAATCAGAACATCAAGTACAGATTACATTTCTCTCCTACCACGAATGTGCCACCTTTTGCTTAAGCAATCACTGTGCTATCACGACTTTTAAGTGACAATAACAACTCAGTTTCCAACAAGTAGTTTTTTACATTGACAGAACAGAGAGCAAGATTATCTCCTCTTAAAATTTCCAAGCTCATTTAATCATCTAGCTATAATGGCACACAGCTTTTAAAGCGAGCCAACCCTGTTTCCACAAATTTGAGAAGATTGCTGTTTTGTTAAAGGCACTTAGGAGCCTTTTAAAACTATAAGTAACTCATGCTGGACCACTATCCTGCCCCATTAAAGCAACACAAGAGTTTTGCCACTAACTGCAAAAGCAAAGCAGGAGTTGAAGAAAAAAGACTCATAAGCTATACAAAGCACAGTACAGCACAGGCGGGTAAAAATAGGTGTGCAATACCCAGACCCATCATTGCACAGGACAAATTTAGGACTAGTTCCTTAACATCTTGCTGTTGTTGATGAACAAGTACCTACAGAGGTAATGGCACTCACTTCACTGGACTTGCTTGCAGAATCGGGTGACTTTCACTGTCAAACCATGTGAATTTTTCCCCAAAAATTACATGCCATGTGTATGGAGCTGGTTCATTTCTGAAGGGACACAGCAACAGCCTACAGCTACCATAACAAAACTGATCCTCTGGGATGTAGGAGAAAATTATCTCTCATGCTGATAATTTATTAGATTAAGAATGTAATAGAAACATAGAATAGCCCAGGTTGGAAGGGACCTCAAAAGATCATCTGGTCCAAACTTTGATTTTTTCAAAGAGAACTTATCTCACGTATTATGATAAAAATACAAAAGACTTTGGTTTTGTTTTGTTTTGTTTTAATTTCTACAGGGCACAGTTGGGGCAGAACTGCACACTGGAGAGCATCACCAGAGCTCTCTGGTCTATAAGTGGTGGAACAGCTGATAAATCTTTTATATTACTAAAAAATAACAGTTCTTGCTAAGAGTTTCTCCGTGATAACACAGGTTGCTTACAGTAGTTATAGAATTTTGACTTAAAAATCTCAGATTTGAATAAAGCTATTGGTTTATGAAATTTTAATTTCCTCTTAAGTTAATGTAATACCTCACAGGTAAGCCTTCTTCCTTCCTTCTCCCCCAAATGCCTCTGGCCAGATCATAACTTCCCCTTTATCTTTGTTTGAATGCAAAAAAAAAGGGGACCTGTTATCTTCTTCACAGCTATTTATGTCACAGTGTTGAATCCCTAAGTGACCTCTGCTCGCTTCAAAATTCTTGCTCCATTAAAAACAATAATTTCCATAGTATGTCCTCAGAGTCTAAGAGAGGAAAAGATTAAACACAACACACTTGCTAGTTAAAGTGCCACTATCACTCATCTGAATACTCTTTCAAAGAGAAAACTACAAACATTATAAAGGCAAGTCTCATGATATGACTGTCACCAACATGCCACCAGATAATTCAAAGGGCAGAAGAAAGTTTTGTCAAGAGCTGATGACACCTATGTTATCAGTGAGCTATAGCTAAATAACCATACTTCAGGAACGGTTACATTAACAGCATATGCTGTTCAGACGGAAGATAAGCTTCGAATTCTGCACTAATGCTGCTTGCTTAGCTTGGATTTAGGGATGCTGATACCTCTTCTAAACTGCAATCGGAAGTCGATGCACATTGTTCATAGCCTTTATGCACTGCTAAATGGACACACCGTTTATCGTTGCTAACCTGCTGGCAATAGTGAAAAACCCACTTGGCTAAACCGGATACAAATTAGCAGAACTGACTAAGAACTTTTGTGACTTACCATCTGAAAACTTATTATTGAAATTCCTTGCTTTTTGTTTTCTATATTAGAAAGAAATATAGATAGTTGTCAACCTAATCAGTTGGAATTGTGGAGAATTCCATAAAAGCACGATTTCACTAAGGGTATTTATACATGCTTATATGGTATTAAAATAGATTCATTACTGGTCTCCAGCAAGGCATAGTTCAGATTGTTTCTTGGCTTTCATATGTAAAGTAACTCATTTTTATGGGCTTACAGCCCAAAACAACATAATTATAGTTTTAGACCATTTACTTCTTGAATCAAATAAAAGGAGAATTTCAGTAAAATATTCAAATTTAAGCTATTTTTTCTTTGAAGAAATATTATGGATTTTCTTTTGAAGAAATGTTATGAACTTTCTTTATAATCTATTATTATAGTTCTAAAGGATTCTACACAGATGTTTCATAGAATTAGATAGGAATGCTTCAGAGACGATCTGTCTTGATTTAGCCTATTTTGTATATATCTCTCAACCTGTTCAAGCCATGAGAGAGTCTGAAGGCCCATGAGGTATCATCAGATAAGAACACAGTTTTTATTAATTTTTCCATCTCTTGCAGAACTGAGAAGGAGTAAAATATACTGCCAATTCCTGAATAAAAAATATAATTTAGTTTTATGAACTCTATCTTAATGCTGTTTTTGTAGCTGCTGAAATAATATAGTTGCAGATTCAAATAATTGCAGAAGGTAGAACACAAAGAGGAGAGGTAAAAGTTCAGACCTGAAAGATGGAGAAGAGATAATGAAAGAAAGGACAATAAAACAGTTACAAGGGGCTTAAGTGGGTGATTCATGGTGTTTTGAAACACAACCATACTTGCCCTTTGCTTCCTGTTTTGTTAGCTGGATATTCAGGGAAAAGCGCAGAAGGAGCACTTCTAAAAACGGCAGCAGAGAATGGGTTAGATCCAAGGAACAGAAACACAGAAAGATCGAGTAACAAAGGAGCAAGAGGAGCAAGGCTCCTGCGCAGGGGGTGAGAGCACATCAAGTGTGTTGAGTTTTTCCAACCCCTAGGAGACAACTTTTCAATTAAATCTTGAAATAAACTGGAAGTTAGGAGAGGTGTTTGAGAAAACATTGTTTGTAAAAACATAGCTGGTTTATAAATCTCCATACACAATCCAAAAAAGATACTGATAAAGAAAAATATTGATAGAGGGGAAAAACTCCCTGTTTGGCGAGCATACTCATATCTTTCCAATCAGTAATTCTTACATCATTTTTAAAAACATTCTCTGGTGACCCTGACATTAAAATTTCTATTGAAAACTTACAGAAAACATCAGGAAAGTAAAAAAAAAAAAAACAACAAACAAACAAACAAAAAACCAAAACCCAACAAACAGAGTCTGCAAAGTTCAAAAAATACATCCTTTACCTCAAAGGCCCATTTTTCTGTACAGCTATCATTGTGTTTACCACCTTCTTGCACCGTTCTTGCACTTTGCCTGCATATGATGCCTGGTACCAAGAATCTTAATAACCAAAGCCGATGGATACCTCCTTGGAACACAGATACACATATATTATGTGAAAGTGTCATGTACTATGATAAGTTTAATATTTAAAACTGTTTCATTTCTTTCAGACTTGAGTGTCATTCTAGAAATCCAGCTTATAGCCTGATACTACTATTTTCTATTCAGGACACCTAAAAAGGAGCCGATCATTTAAAGTTTATGGAGAAATCTGGTTTACGTGAATACAAACTAAGGCAATATTAGTGCCCCAACTCTTTAAGTTTTTCGTTTCTCTTAATTTCTAAATTATAATGCTTTCTATTGAAAAAATTTTATTAATAGAAAAATATTTTGTATAAGGAAAGGGCTATACTTAAGCAAAATCTTTCTAAGGCATTGTTTTGGTATTTGTTGAGTGTGAAAGGGATTATCATCTTTATGTATTCCTTGACATATCTTAGATAAGACTGAAAATATTCTCTGACATGTAGTCAGTAATATCATTTATATGTTCATGAACCATTTGCTTCCTGACCAAGCATCTCAGAACCCCCATTTCCCATAAATACCTCAGTTAATGAATTGAGATGTCAATTATATTGTTCTGTTCAGTGATACAAACAAATACAAAAGACCTTTAATGTGACATAAGCAAACACACTATCTCTTCTTGAGGTAATATTTTCTTGTATACTCACATAGGATTTCAACATCTCAGAACTGGAAAAGGACATCCTTGATGGCAGAGTCTGGACCCCATTCCATTTGTGGGAATCATTTACTCCGAATACAGGGAGATTTGTAAACAAAGTTTAGTGGGTGAGCTGGCTGAAGATCCTAGGTTTTCTCCTCCACAGAAAGCATTGTGTTAGAGCAGAATGATTTTGTATTTCATACACACAAAACAAATTTGCGTTGCAAATTATGAATGGTATTACAGAATTGCATATGTGCAACTGCAGCTGCATTTGACAAACAAAGGAGCCTGAAGCAGAGGAATAGTTATAATGAGAAGTGGCTGAGTGATGCAGACTCCATAGAATATTCCCTATTGCTCATGATTTTGGTAGGTGAAGGGCAAGAAAACTGCTCACCAGGTAGCAACATCAGCAACACAATCTCATTTTCTATTAGGCTGAAACATAGCTCAGGGGCAGTGAACTAAATGTTCACCTTCTAATTTCGTCATTAAAGCAACAAGTGAGTAAATGTACTCATCACAGAAGTGGTGGTTTGAGAGCAAAGATTTTACTAAGACTGAACACACTTGTATAGATGGATAGAGAGTCGTGCGACTGCTTTGTTCATGTGCTGACCTGTCTGGATGTAAGGCATGCTAGGTCCACAAGCTGTCTCACTCTGTTAGCCCAGCACAAGCTAAATAGCCTGGCTGGTTCGTTTTGTCTGCCTATGCACAGCTAGTGTTTTATGTCTACAAAAACAATCCTGGAAGTACACCCATTGTAAAATTTGAGAAGTAGAAGCTGTACCTCACTTAAAGGAGCTGAGGAATTTATTTTGGGAGTTATTGCTTGTGACTATAAGAGAAAGGACATCGGTGACTGGGAAGTTCAACAAGCATCTGAATGCGGGGAGATTCTGGATGCCAAAGGGGAAGGAAGGAAGAATCAAAGCTATATTTCTGAATGTTTGGGAGAGGGAAGACATTAGGCTATGCATAGATGGCTAAACAGAAGATTTAGGAATTAAAAACACTCTGACTAGAGAAGAAAGCTATGCCAGAACTTAATCAAATAAAATGGCAGATTAAGAATTGATGGAAAACCAGAATTTCCCTAGAGCTTCCTATTGACAGCTGCTCTGTTTCCCCTTTCCCACCAAGTAAATAACAAAAAAAAAAAAAAATATGGAAAATTAGAGACAGAAAAGGGATGATCCTTAATACTCTGGTAACAAGACTTCTTAGACCAGTGTAATTTTTCTATTCTCTCTTGACATTTTAAATTAGATTTATGTGCTGGTAGATGTTTCAAATTTTAAATGATGACCCACATAGTGTAATATGTCAGAAGAGCATTTCTCTGTTGACATTCTTCTGAATGAGAAATGTGCTACACAGCATGTACTACTAAATGTTAATAGCTCTAAAACTACACAAATTGTAAATTTATTGAATTCTGTTAATAATGAGATGAATTCTTAAACTGTTCAAAGAATTCTGAAACATTTGTAACCTGACCAGAATTAAAGGTGACATGAATTAAATGACAAGAATTAAACTGACATGCAGAAGAGACCATAGCCAGATGGTCTTGCTAAGGAGAAGGAGACAGTCTCCACCTGAAGAGTAGACTGGTTTGGGGCATTTTATTAGATTAGAGAGAGCAGCACTTAAGATTACATGGCGATGTTTATAGTGTATCCCTCATGTCATTACCTAAAAAAGTTACACTTACTTTTGAAAAACAAAATTTAAATTTCTAACTCTAATAGCTGCAAAGAGAAGCATGGCAATGAAAAGGTAATAAATACTCATGTCTACAAGAAGCTTAAGCAAGTGTTTGAGGTGTTGGCTGCTAGTTGTTAGTCAGGATAGGTCTGTCTCCAAGGCATATGACTTGGGAAGAAAGGTGTTGAGGTGCATAAGTCTAAGACCAGCAAAGACTTGGGTGAACAACACATAGGAATATGGTAACCAACCTGGACCACCCTGTCCCAGGAAGAGTATGAAATGTGTGTGGCTTCTGTGGGAACAGAAATGGCTGTGGTCAGAAGGGGATATGATTTCTCTTAATTCAAGTCTGGATGGGCCTTTTTCTGAAAGCTTGTAAATGCAAAAAACAAAAAACAAACAAACAAAAAAAAAACCAACAAAAAAAAAAACCCAACCAAAACACCCAGAAACTCAGAAGAGAGAAAATATATTAGATTTCTTTTCTGTGTTTCAGAGTGTTGATATCTCACCCTGGGTTTAAGAGACTGTCAAGTGTCTTCTCTGTTTGTGAACTGCTTTCACTAGCTTATGTAGTCATTTTATTACCTTCAGAATGAACATGATCCTCTTCAACTACAGATATCCAGTAGTTCACTATAAAATGCAATTCAGGCAACAGAAGAAATCAGAATTTGCTGTGCCTTAACCACACCACGACAGCATTGGCAAGCATGAATCAGAGGCTGGTTATGACGATTCTGATTTATGAGCGTAGTGCGAGCAACACAAAATATCTGCAACACTGGGCAAACCAGAGGCTGGGGTGTTCTCATGTTGGGAACTCCTGCACCACATAGATGGAAAGTGTCCTGGTGTTGAGTTGGATGAGGGATGTTAAACTTCTGTCTTGGAAATCTGCCCTCTGTCACCCTTGTTCTAATCTTCACCAGACAGGGGGACAACAGAGGAATCTATCTTCTCAGGGCCTATCCATCCCAGCATTATGCTGTGCTTACAGTGGTGTAACTCCATCAATATGAATGGAGCTCCTGCCATGCACAGCTGGAGCAAAGCAGCAGGTCCTTGGTCTCTTATCTACCTCTGTGAAAAATAAACTCAATCGTTCCACTGCTGTACATTTCCCCGTTAGAATAAGCAGAAATACTGACAGGTAGTGAAAATGTATTTTGTACCATCATATAACCTTGAGCAGTTTGCCTTGTCATTTTTTTGTTATTTTCATCCAGTCCAATATGTAATCATACAGTGGCATCACAGAGAAAACCAGATTCATGCAATCCCACTTCTGCATTGATAATGGGTTATACATTTGAACATATTGATCGACTGCAAGGAAAATAAATTGAAGTAATACAGGATTTGAGAAAGCTGCTGACTACAGACAACTGAGTCTGCAATCTTTTGGTATACTTCTTTGTTTTAGCTTATTTAGATATCTGGAAGGCTGCAGAAAGAAATTTTCAGGTATTCCTTAAAAAAATCTATCGTATTCTAATCCTAACTAAATTGCACTATAAGTAAAAATCTGAAATAATGAAAGCTGAGAGGACACTCCAGTTGCCACATTTGAATGATGCCAACATCTTATGAAATTTAGTGGCCTCTACAGAGTGGTTGAGAGACCTTAATCAGTATATATCATAATGAACAACCAACCAAAATGTATCACTACTCTTCATTGGTAGTATTATTTGAGATGCAAAAATTGCATTATAGAATCAGAGAATCTGATTGGAAGGGTTGGAAGGGACCTTTAGAGGTCATCTAGTCCAACCCCCCTGCAGTGAGCAGGGACATCCCCAACTAGATCAGGTTGCTCAGAGCCCCGTCCAGCCTGACCTTGACTGTTTCCAGGGATGGGGCATCTATCACCTCTCTGGGCAACCTGTGCCAGTGTTTCACCACCCTCATTGTAAAGAATGTCTTCCTTCTATCCAGTCTAAATCTACCCTCCTTTCATTTAAAACCATTACCCCTTGTCTTGTCACAACAGGCCTTGCTAAAGAGACCGCCCCCATCTTTCCTATAGTCCCCCTTTGGGTACTGAACGGCCGCAATAAGGTCTCCCCGCAGCCTTCTCTTCTCCAGGCTGAACAACCCCAACTCTCTCAGCCTGTCCTCACAGGAGAGCTGCTCCAGCCCTCGGATCATCTTTGTGGCCCCCTCTGGACCTGCTCCAACAGGTCCATGTCCTTCCTGTGCTGAGGGCTCCAGAGCTGGACGCAGCACTGCAGGTGGGGTCTCACCAGAGCGGAGCAGAGGGGCAGAATCACCTCCCTTGACCTGCTGGCCACGCTTCTTGGGATGCAGCCCAGGACACGGTTGACCTTGTGGGCTGCAAGTGCACATTGTTGGCTCATGTCCAGCTTTTCATCCACCAGTACCCCCAAGTCCTTCTCCGCAGGGCTGTTCTCAATCCTTTCATCCCCCAGCCTGTATTGATACCAGGGGTTGCCCTGACCCAGGTGCAGGACCTTGCACTTGGCCTTGTTGAACCTCATGAGGTTCTCACAGGCCCACTTCTCCAGCTTCCTATATGATCATATTATATTAATATTATATATATTATATATTATATTGATATTATAAATGACAATATGATATTATATTATCATAATACACTCCAACAATATGCTTCCCCTTACAGGGAAAACTGAAGCTTATTTGCAAGATGGTTATATCACTTATATTATCTGATAAAAAAAGAAAAGATTTCCCTTTCTCGGGTAGTCAGTCTGATCCCCTTATAGTTACTAAAATTTAGTTAGGAGGAAAACCCATTTAATTATGACACAGCGGAAGGACCTCAAAGCTATAATCAGGGCTTATTTTGAAAATTTGTCAGAGAGGTCATTCAGACCTTCACTGTCATTCCTGTTGATTTCTGGTCCCTGAATCAAATTTTCTAAAGGCAGTAACAATCAACTATTGCTGATAATTTTCTATAGGGATATTTCTTTCATCTTTCTCTCATTCATTTTTAAAAATCCTTTGACTTCTCCTATCCTCTCATGCTCTTTCTGCTGATGTCTTCCCTGCTTTACCATCTCCCTTCTTCCATTCTGTGTACCTCATCATTCATCAGCCTTACTTTGGACAGCAAAATCCATGTATTTACCTACTGCTCTACTAAATACCATGTATCTACCTACTGATGTCCATAGCCAGATCCAGTACCATTGTAAAACTCCAAAACGCTATGCTTCAGGGCAATAAATACTCATCAGCAATGAGTAGAATGACACTGTTTATCAGCCAAATAAACACAACTTTAGATGCCAGGATTTGCTTTGAAGTAGTCAATGCTCTAACTTTCATTTTGACCTTTGCCAAGCATCTTAATTTCTCTCCTTGCTAACTATGGCTAATTTCTACATCAACAGGAGTTTTAAGAAAGTGATTAATATTTATATTTAAAAGGAAGAGGTACATGCCACATGGGGTTAACCCTAGAACCAAGTGAGGTTTTTTGTTCAGGATCCAATATATTCCATTTCCTATGGAGTGAGTATGCCAGAACTGGTTAAAAATAGCTTCTTCCATTCATTAGAGTCAGCAGATGGCCATTAATCTTCCTGAAAGTATTGATTCAAACTACTCGTCTCCACTTTCAAAGCCCTTCACAGACTACCCTCTCCCCATCTATCATCCCTCCTTACACAACTGAAAAGGTGGCTGGCTTTGTAACAAGTGGGTGACAGTTACAAACCAGCAGTCTCTCTTACATGCTGCCCCTCACGTCTGGAGGGAGCTGTACACAGCATTAACAAAACTTTTCCATTTGTTTCCTTTAAATGCTTTCCTAAAACTTTCCTTTGCCATAAGGACTACAAAAGCATTACATAGTTATACACTGGTGTGATGGGACTAGAGTCTCTATAGGACACGGTCTTGCCAAGGACCATTTTAACATTGTTTACTTCTCCATCTCCAATATCTATCTGTCCCAAACTGCAACATCTCATCTTACTCCTAGACTGCAAGAGCTTGAATGCAAAGTCTCTGCATTATGTAGTCTAGCAGAACATTTCCCAGCACACCATTGCAATACAGACAGTTAATAAGAAACAAATATTATCTCAGATGGTCAAGAACTGCAGGGTGCACCACAGAAAGGTGCACAGTGCCAAAATCCCATGGACTAGTGTAAGCCAAAATTAGTAAAGCAGAATGGAAAGTGGTTTTGCCTGGCTGCAATTTAACCTCTGTAAACCTAGTGCTGCACCTCAAAGAATAATGTCTGACCTTCACTGAGACTTACTACTTTAGGCTTAATGTTAAGCCAGCATAAATATATTTCATCTAGTTCATGAACTGTCACCCTGTAAGTTTCAGTATTGCAGTTCCCTGTGCATCCAGTGCTGGTGTTACCTGCAGCAGATAACACCATATCATTTCTATGCCAGCCAGCATAAACGTGCCCTTAGCATATACGATAGATTAAGTCTTTTACTTCTAGAATTGATGTTCTTTTGTTGGCTCATAAACTAAATGTTCACTGCGGTTCCTTTAAACACTAGACCAGCAAATCTGGCTAATATATATCTTCCTTCTGCCCTAGTTTCAAGATCTTCCCAAAGCCATGTGGATTTTGTTGGAAGAAATATTGAAGATGCTAGAGGCTCTCATTGGGAAGACGTTTCAAAGATATCAGGAAACATATATTCCTTTTCCAATTTCCAAACCCAAATTCCAAGACAAGAAACTACATATTTTTTTGAAAGAAACCCCACAGTCATTAACATTTCATCCCTTACAATGAAAAGGAAGACTTCCCAAGCTCAGATATCATCAGCAAAAAAAACTGATATGGAGTCCACAGCACCTGAGCAACAATCTTTTCTTGAAAAAAGAAGTGATACACACATTTTCCTTCTGCATGAGGAGCCAGACCCCAGAGCCACAGCTGTCAGTATGACAACCCATACCCCTCTCCATTTTAAACAATACAAACCAGGTATAACACAGACTGTTCCTTTTCATCGCAACACAAATGCAAGTTCATTCTTTGCAAGGCCACATGCTGTTCAGCAATCTCGTTCCAAGTACATCTATTTTACCAGGAAATGGCCTGGTCGAGTTGCAGTCTCAAAGAATAAACCATCCCAAAATTTCCCAGCAGAGCAGCAGAGACCACCTCCTGTGGCAACACGCCTCACCTCCCCTTTCCATTTAATAGGTTATTCCCTTGACACAGCTCCCCAGAGTGCTAGCGTCCCACCAGGGTCTGCTCCCCAAGCAAGGCTTCCAGCACAAATCACAGCAGCCAGAAATGTGTACAACAGAGAGATGGATCGTGTTGAACTGCCAAAAACCAGCAGTGGGATGCATCAGAAAGTCATTTGCGCTAATATGCCATGCTTTACTGGTGTGGAGTGCGAGCTGGCCGAAGATGGAGGATTTAAATGTGGGCCTTGTCCAACTGGATACAGAGGTGATGGAATTACGTGTGAAGGTAAGGGGGAAATCCTCTTTCAAATTATTTTATAGCTTCAAATCTAATAACTCTCCAAAGTAAAAATTAATTTTGCTTGTAAATTTGGAGATTTTTCTAGCTGGGATCATTCTGGTTTTCAAAGCCAATTATATTTCAAAATAATAGACAAAAATCCTATAACTTTGAAAAAGCTCTTTCCACTTACAAAAATGACTTTTATTTGATAATATCTAATCTATTGAAACCACAGACAGATTGCGATCTTGCTTACCCTTGCTTAAGGCCAGATTCATTCTGCTGAAGTCATTACATCTGAAAACATATAAAACTTCTGTGGGAAAGAGTAAAATTGACTCAATTTCTCCATACAACACATATTCTAGGAAAAAATAATTGTTCTACTACCTTAAAAATTACTTTTAAATATCTATCTAATCCCCTAAATACAAAATTGAAATTGTCATCTGAAATGTATAGCAACAGACAGGTTTTCAGAATATATTGACTTATTTATTAGACAGCTTAGAATACCTCCATAAAACAATAGCATTGTGCACATTGTTGAAACAATGAATTCCCTGTCTTAGCTATCATTAATTACACCTTTTGTTGAAATCCCTCTGATAAGTTGATATCTTAATTGGCTTTTCAATACACAAAGCAAAAATTTTTGCATCATTTATTTCACTCTCTTTCATGTATGGTTTCTCGTGCTCTGCACATGGAGCAGACAGGCACAGGGGGGCCTCGGCTGCGCTGCACTGCACTGCACAGCTTGGTGCTGGACCTCCCGGGGATAACCTGCTGTGAGCAAGGCTTCGCGGGGGTATAAAGCCCCCAGCAACACTGCAGCCCTCTAAGCTCAGAGCAGTCCTGGAGATATATTACAAAATACATAACAAAAGGTTACTATAATCTTGGGTGCTATAATTTTTGCCTGTTTGAACATTTCTGAAATGTCCCTTCTAAAAGACTTAAGGTTACTTGGCATGAAAGACCCTGTCTTTGACCCCTGTTTTATACCTGGAGCTGGACAAGTACCAAGGAGCTTCTAGTACTGGGAAGCCCAAAGCAAGTTCGATTGCAGAATGGCCTCCCGTCAAAGACCAGGCCTATGTATATATGAGTATTTACACATAGGGGCATACAGCTGCTTTGTATATAAGTATATTTAGTATGCCCATCAGTATAGTCCTTGAAACATAAATCTACCTCTGCCTTTTACTCTCTCACAAGATGAGATCTTTTCTTCAATTACTGGTATTACTGAAAATCTCTCCGGAGAGTCCTTAGGATGAAATACTTTATTACCGACATCATTCTCTGTCTCGGGTCTTGATGACACGATACACAAACATCCTTTATTTGTCTCTTGTCACTGACCATGTCACCCGACTCAAGAATAAGCCTGTCTGCTCCCTGCTTCTGCTTCATCCTGAGCCCCTCTGCACACCTGCGAGCACTCTCCTGGAGCGTGGCCAGAAGGGTGAAGAGCACCCATTGTACCTCCCGCCATTGATGTCTCTTCCCATGTCAGATGCAGCTGATTCATCATGACAGATGAAGTTGAAAGATGAGGATAATTCCTTGGATTAAAGCCTGTCATAACCTCTGCTATCAGCACCTTACAATGCTGCCACGATTGTACTGACTTCCCTCAAAATAGTAGTACCCTCTAAGAACAGGAGGCAGCAAAATTGAACAAGTGATCAAAGCTTAGATGAGACCAGCATTTCCGAAATCTTCAGGCTTTGATGCAACATCTGTGGCAAGTGAGCAAAAATTTCAACAGTCTCAGACACTACTGAGAGTTGTCACCATCCTATTTAATATCAAAATTCATTGAGATAAAAGAAACAGCCCATCAGTAGCAAGTTTTAATATCTGTGGAGCTTCAGGGAATGTGACCTTTGTTTAATAAGAATGTCTGAAAATACTCTAAGATAATAAATACTTTACTGAGTTATATTTATCTTATGACAGAATGTAAATTTTTTTCCAGTTGTGCAGTTCAAAATCAGGTTTTGAGGACTGGTAGGGAAAAAATAGGCAGCATCCTGAAAATTAATTTCTCTTCTAAAAGAAATCATACCAGATTTTATTCCTGTAATATTCTTATCCCTTTGGATAAGCCCTTCTGTCTCCCCATTATGATTTAGTTGAAAGTCCCCTCCCTCTACTCTGTCTTCCTGCTTTGGGAATCACAGACTCACAGGAGTCCAGGCTAGAAGAGACCTCTGGGGATCATCACATCCAACCTCCTATTTTCTTTTGGAAGAACGCAGCTATATGTCAGTGTGTTTGGCTTATATTCAGGCATCTGAACTGAGATATGTTCAGATGCTCTTAGCAATTGCCATTTAGATCACTCCCTTCACTACCAACAACTTTGTAATCTGTAAAAAGTAGGACCTTGCTTTTACCCATCTTGCTTTGGCATAATAAACATTACAGATTCTTAATCCTCTTAATTCTGGCTAATTAGTCTGCAGATGAGCTGAGATGAAATAGTTCCTCAAGGCTCTACTCATCATTCCCATGCCCTTTCCTACAGCTGGCCAGGTTCTCAGCTTGTAGAGTCTTTCACCTTCCTGCACAAAGGCAGTATTACCATTTATTAGTGGCCTAACATCAAGACTAGTTTGCTAAACAGGCAAGGCCTTGAAAAACATCGTTTCAGAGTAGCATTTTGGAGATAGCCAACATCACCTACACAATAATAAAAAATAAGCAGGAGAAATAAGGCCTGCTGCAGTCCACTGGATTCTCCCGCATATTCTCTGGCAGTTCCTCTGGTGATGAAGGAGGTTACCAAATGCATCATTTCCACTCTGAATGTCCTTTTCAAATATATATACCATAAAACCAATGCATTACTATGGTACACTCCTAGCAGTTTTAAGGGAGAGCACCTATCACCTGCCAAAGAGTGCTGCAGAAGTGCCATAACACTTACAGAGCTTTAAATATTTCAGCTCAGTATGCCAATAGAATAAAAAACTAGTACTTTGATAATGCATAACTAGTCCAAACAGGGTTGTTTTCAGAATGTTTCTGATATTTTGTCTGGTGTATTACAAGTGGCACATGTAACACAGCATTTTGTAACATTTGAGGCTAATGCTCTGAAATATTCGTTAGTGTTGTTAGTCACCTTAAAGCAATTGCTCGTCGTCCTGCCTCTGTTCCCCACTCTACAACAGGGACATAAGCCTGCACTTTCAAAGATGCTGTATCCACTGGACAAGGAAACAAATGCTGTCTTTTCCCTGGGCTCAGTTTGTTCACCAGGGTCTGTGCATATGGCACTGTCTGAGAGCAGCTGTTGTGTTTCTTGAGCTCCTTAGGGTGCCCTAAGGTGGAACATGTCCTTTCCATTCGATAACAGGGTTGAAGTTAACAAAAAAACCTGCTCTGGGCATCATTGTTGTGCTTCTTACTGAGCGACCTAAACCTGAAGCCTGAAGAAAAATAAGAATTTAAGCCAAATTCCCAGTCACCCTTGTTTTTCTCTAGCCCCAAGTTCATTCGATAAGGAGTGTGTGGTTACTAAAATTGTACAATTAAAAGGTCAGAGACTCAGTTCCACAGAATACAGAAAATTATTTAAAGCTATTTTGGATTAGGTGACAGTTAAGGACTATTATCTTTCTAGATTTTTAGTATTCATAAAAGTTCCTCAGAACTCCTATGGAAGATAAAGTCATACCACTTTAGAAATATTTTCTTTAAAATGTTAAGTCAGTAAAACTCTGGGATATTTTATAGATTTTGCATGGTATTTTCTGATGGAAGGGGAAGTCTAGAACAGTAATAGTCATGCTTTTTCCTCAAGAGTTAAAAACAGAGCATTGCCTTGACATTACAAAACCACTGTTCAAACCAAATAATTTTCAAAATAACAGGAAAGATGGAGTAGTTGGGTAAGTATTACGACCTCATGATGCTCAGCTGGATGAAACAAGGCAATAAAAATCAGGTAGCTGACATTCGTCTGTTCTGACATTTTTACACCCAAAAAGCTCTACCATATCAGACCAGAAGTCCTTCCCCTATTTCCAATAGCTACCAACAGCAGATGTCTGGCAGTACATGGGAAACATATACTGTCCAGAACAGTCTCTCAGCAAGTTATGGATCATGTGCTTCAAAAAGCAAAGGTGACGCATTTGAACAATACCGTGTTGAACCTTTCCCAGCCACATCTGATTTTGCAGTTTTCTATCCTATCCTTCCACGTCATGTCTTTCCCAAAGACCTAATCTATTTACTCATTCTTCGTGCAAAAGCTCTTCTATAACTTTGGTTATCCCTGTCACCATTTTCTGCATCTTTTCCACTTTTACTATGTCTTTTCTGAGCTGGGGGATCAGACCTGAACATGGTATTTAAGATGCAGCTCACAATGGATACAGACCATAATAAAGTCTGGCATTTTGTGCTCTGCTCATTTCTTAACAATTCCTAACACTTCATTTGCTTTTTTGACTGCAGTTGAGCACTCAGCTGACATTTCACAAAACAAAATCCATTAGTACAACCTAACCAGAACTGTTGTCTGCATTTTTATTCCCAATTTATTCAGTCAAGTTAATCTTGTTAATTTTCTATCTGCAATGATGGGTATTTATTTCATAACTGGGCGTTGGACTGCTGGACTATTTAAATATGCATATGAGTTATTTTAATTGCACTAATACTTGCTTTAACCCTATGCTTTATTTCCTTTATCTGTGTATTTTACAGGCAAAAGAAAGGCTTCAATCCATATCTGTTCAAAAGGAAAACCGATAACCTGCAACATAACTTTCTTTTCCTTTTTTTCCCTCCCTTGTGCTGCACTTATTCAAACTTCATCTGTACATTTAGGAAATTAGATTAATGCATCTTTGAAAGAAATAAATAATGTACAATGATTGCATGAAACAAGGCAGACTACACTCCTTCCAGTGAATTTCCAAATTTTTAAATGGAACTGCAGGTAATGCTCTCACACCTCCGAGCCTTGCTTTAATGGCACATGCCCAGGACCTCATGTGCTGGACGGCACAGGGAGTTTACTCGCTGTTGAGATGTTAAGCAATAATTCTGTCTTGGATGCCATTTGCTGATTAGGTTATCAAAAATGGAGGAAACAACACAGCATCTGGTATTCCTGAGTACCCCCAAAGTTATCGTAGAGAAACTTACAAAAAGTGCATGATCTCATTTTAATGGAAAAAAGTAATTTCAGGATATTTCCCAAAAAGCCCTTTCAGAGCAAACAGTAATGGACTTCTCCATTTTCACCTCCAGATTTTAAATTATAAACATAAACATACGTACTTTTGACAGCCAGATTGACCATTTGCAGCAATGTTTTCCTCCTTACTGTCATTTTATATCATCCAAAACCGCTTAGTATAAAACCACTGCAATACCTTTGTACAATTTAGCAAATGCTTATGGAAAAAAATATTCATTCCGGAAGATGAAAGATAGAAGTTTCGGAAAAGAATTTGACACAAACAGTATATTTCTATTATGGAGGGAAATGTCTTTTAGGTAAATATTACTTTCTCTCTCACATTGCAGCCAGTGTTCAGTTTTTATCTTTTGCTCTTCACCAGTAATAGAATAGTTTTAAACATTTTACTATTAAATGTCACCATAAGAGCTAAATGTTTTAATATCCAAAATACCATGTTCTTTTTTGACAGTTCAGATGCGTCTCAAAATGTGTAAAGGCCATACGGAAAGTACTCTATTGAAATGGACACATTCGCTTTAAGTGCTACATACAAAACACAGGGAAATAAAGCATAATATGTTTGAATGTCACTGTGCTTGGCATAGCACTTAGGCACCTGGAGGCTTTATGCAACCATCGTCCTACAGGAAAGGCAATTACATTTCACATACTTCAAAAAGAGTGGTACATTTTTCCCAGGTTTTGTGTTTCCCTGTCTCCATGCAGAGAATATTATCTAATTCTTCCTACTGATAATTTCTAATTGCAAAGAAACTCCTTTGTAAGCAAGTCCTGTGCTTCCCCAGAAGAATGGAGAGGTTTCAGACGGACATGTGTGCAGCCGACGGGTCGGCACCCTCCTTTCAACGCCCTGAAGTCATTGACTTCAGTGAGATACAGCGTAAGCCCCCAAACGCGAGTGGTGGCTTATAAATATAGCACTGCAATTTTAAAGGAATAACAAAAGTCTTTGAAAACAACTTCAATTTCTTTCCCTTTCTTCCACTTTCCATTTCACGGACTGTTACCTGCTGTTCACCCTAATAGCATGAGACCCCGAGGTGCCTGAGCCTCTGACCTGCTCCAACAGCTGCTAACAGTGACTGAATTAGAAGAACCTTGGGAAAGTTTAACACTAAGTACTTAAATGGGTCTAAATCAAATCTATTTAGTTGTCCAGACAATGTCAATTTTTTTTATTCTTTTTTTCTCCCAGATGCACACTTCAGATTTCAGCTAAATACATGCTGAATTGCAAATGTCTAAACCTTATAGCCCATCAAATCAAAGCTAAATTTAGCTTAATGACATTCTCAGCATGTATAGTATGGATCTAAACTATATCTAGCTAGTCTTCTGTTCTCAGGCATGTAAAATCCTGAAGTTATTTTAATGCAGTATTGAAAATTTCACACTTAAAAGTATATGGTAACAGGAAATGTAAATACTGAAGTACCTGAAGAGCAGTTCTAATACCAAATATATTCTTTAATGTTATTTTTGTCAAAATGATTTATTTAAAGGTACCTTCTCGGAGCATGTCTTTTTAACTGCAATTGGAAAATTTGTGGTGGCTTTCATAACTTTTTTGGATGGCAAAGTTCATATGCAAGGGCTTTATCTGAAGGCTTGGTGATATCATAAGAGGAGAGGAGGCCTTCAATGCATGAGCTTTGTTTAAATTGTGTAGTGCCACAAGTATTTGTCCTTCATTTAGCTTTCCAGTTGCACAGTCCATTTTACAGTTTTAAGAGCAAATTGTGGTGCATTCGGGGGTTTTTTCCTCCTTGTAACAACACTTAAAATGAAAGATGCTTTGTTTCAGGTCTCTTTAGCTTCATTTTGCATTTTCCTTGGAATAACCTTGCTTAGCTTCATATCCATTATAAAAGACAAAACTCTGCCAGTAAAATGTGCCAAAGTACAACATTTTTCTCTGTATTCACTTCCCAAGCATATGGAAAGATATTTTTCATTCTGTTATGTGAGGTGTTTTTTTTTTCTGAAGGCATAAGTGAGAGCCAGCTGACACACATGCTTTGCTCTGCTCCTGCACACTGCGCTTCTTACAGTAAGTGTCTGTGGTTGTCTTCTTCCTTCAGTGGTCTTCTCTCCTCCTCTCCTGCATTTGGCATATAAAACTACCTCTTATTAGAGGGCTACAGATAGAAGTGTTCATGACATCAGATGTCAGGTAGCTACCTTAGATGTTACGTTTAAGAGGCTAAACCTTCCAGGGTCCCTGCACAATAAAGCCACTAGGCTCATAATGACTGACATTTAAAAAGCAAACAAGTATCTTCCGCAAATAGCGTGTTTCAGGAGCTGCAGTACTTTCCAGCTTTATGCAATACACCTGCTCATCCTCTTTCTTCCACAGAATTACATTGTGTATTGCAATATGTCAAGAAATCACAATCTAACTTGCTCGTTTGTCTGAAGACCTCACACGACTCATTAAACAGTTAAACTCTTGCTTAAGTGTTTGTCATTTTGCTGACAAATTTCTTACCACTCTTTTCTAGACAAAAGAAACACTTAATCTCTGCTTTATGTAACTTCTGACACCTGTTGAGGCTTACTGAACATCCACAGGCAAATTTGTAGAGAGGGATGGGCAAGGTCTTCAGTATTAACTATATTTGTACTTGATCCGTCCTTAGACTTCAAAAATACATACTTAAGAATGTGCATGCTCAGAAGTTAAATATGATTTTGTTAAAATCATTCCCTTGCAAACATTATATAGCTACTCATTAGTTAGTGCTGTATTACTAATATGACACCTACTTTCATCTTGCCATGTTTTCAACAGTAGCCAAATTACTTGTTGGATTAATAAAATGGTATGGGAAAAGTAGTAACAACTGCTGTGCTCCTAACCACACAGAATGTAATCTTTGAACTGTATTTTTTTTGTGATATTTTCTTCTTGCAGTGCAGTGTGATCCGCCGTGTGAGCATGGGGGAACCTGTCTATCTCAAAATACTTGTTCTTGTGTTTACGGATTTGTTGGTCCTCGATGTGAAACAAGTATGTATGAACTCATTCAGGCTTTTCTCCTCATTACATGTTTGAATGTGCAGAAGATTAGAAGACAAAAAAAGCCTTTTTATTTTTCTGTATTTCCCCTTAAAATTATGATTGAATAGAGCAAGGAAATCAAAGTATAATATATTGAACTAATACAGTAGCTAAACTATTTCAGAACATATATTTACCAGCAGCATAAGTGTATTATGTAAAAATATGCACATCTATATCAACATTTTCTACATAAAAGGGCTTCTGGAAAAACAAACAAACAAGCAAAAATCTCCATGTTATAGTAGCATTTATGAAATTTAAGGTTGTGTGAGTGAATGTAGTAATGCTAATTTCGAGAACACAAAAAGACAACCATACCTTTTAGGAGTGATGTTATTGTACATTACAAGTTACAAAAGAGGTTCAATATATAGAACATCTGGGAAAAAAATCAGCCTTCAAACCCTTCTATATTAGCTGAATGGTGAAACATATGCAGCTTCATTATTACAGTCCTCACTGTTTATTTAAATATCAGGTTGCCCTTGACAGGAATATAATTTTATCTCTGAACCAGAGTAGCTGGAATACTTAAAAAGCAAAGAATTTTAGATGTAGGACTTCTAATAGAGAAAGAAAACCGAGGGACAGATTCACTCCTCAATTTACCTCTTGGACTAATAGCATTAGTTATTTGCTGTAATACAGCAACTTTAGGATCTGTTTTGGTGTTACCAATAGATTTTGATCCTTTGCGTATTTTCCAGTGGTGTGTAACAGGCACTGTCACAACGGCGGGGTCTGTGTGTCACCAGATGAGTGCAAATGCAGAAATGGATGGAGCAGCCCTTCTTGCGAAACAGGTAAGTGGTTAGAAATGACTGGTCTCTCATGTCTTTTGCTGCCTGAAATCATATGGTTCCCACAATTCAGTAGTCAGACTGGGAATTGCTTAAAGAATTAAAACATAAGAACAGGAGGCCTAGTAAAGGGCAAAACCTTGGACGGCTTTGAGTTTATGTAAGCATTCATAAGTTTAGATGTTCGTCTAAATCTCAGGGTCACATAGAAGAAACCCACAACCAAAACCTTTTTGCAGCTCTTTAAGCTTGTGCGATTCTGGAGTTTACTCTTAGCATGAACAAAAATGAAAATAAAGCTATTCACCATTTCAGAAGTTACAACCTTATTAGGTAGCTTCTGCAAATGAGAATAATTCTCACTGGAACTTTGGAAATATGTTGATTTACAGTCTCAGCTGCCATGGACATAACCTCACTCTTTGTTGGTCTTGTTCACGGAGAACTCAAAGAAGGAGTCCTGTCCCACACCTGCAGTGGCAGAGATGTGGGCCATGCAGCCACCTGCACTGCTCACGAGCTGTGCAACTTCCAGTTTTCATTGCTTTTAACCCTACGCATTTCTCTCAAGGTATGATGGTGGGGCAGAAATAAGAAGGGTTTGGCTTTTGGTGATTTTTAATGGTATGCAGTCAAATCCGAACTTGAAAGTACAGTTTATGGAGAAAGGAATCAAAGCAGGCCAGTTTAAGTTAGGACAAGAACAAAAGCAAGCAACCGTGAGTTCTGGTGCTAAGTTAGCAACTACATACACACTTGTAATACTGCATAGTCTAAGGAAGAAAAGCAAACATAGAAGGATAAACTATCAGAAACTGAGACTGGGTCCTCAGATTTTTGTGGTCCAGTTCTTGGATTCAGTTTCACCATTCCAGAAGATTGCTTGTGACTGTACGAGAAACAACAAAAGCCAGTTTGCAAGGAGAACGTAACCATTCACCCCCTCATGTTAAACACCCAGCTGCTGCCAGAATTCACACTGCTCCTCCCGCATTTCATACTTGCAGAGTAACTACAAAGGCATCCACAGAAGTGTGCATGCTCAGGGAAAAACCACCTCCACCCATCAGTACAAAATGACAAGGTGAGGATTGGAACTAGGTACCTATTGCTAGTCAGGACTCATAGTTTTGAACCCTGTTTTGAACTGATACAACTCAGACCTTCCTCTCAGGGCTTAAGCACTAAAAGCTGGAGTACATATTTTTCCTCCAAAGGCACAGAAACTACAGCACTCACCTGGGACAAGGTATGCAAAATAGTGAAATATTAAAAGGAGCAAGAACGAGGAGTTCCTTAATCAGTGCCAAACCTCAAGGCTACAGAGGCACTCTGCCTCTGCCATCGTGAATATTAAATGACTAAGACACCTTCAGCCTACATTACCTTTCCTGGAAGGTGAGAAATGTCATTTTAACCTCCATCTCCCAGAGATTGCTCTTCCTGTAAGTGTTGAAATGACAGACCTACTGAGGACACATAAATTAACCCAGTTAAGATCCACGGTAAATGACTGGGATTGCCACTAGCTATTCTGGTTCCCACTACCTCCTCTTTTTCCTGCCAGAGATTATTCTCCTTGAGATCTGCAAATTTATTTTGGGGTGGCTTTAAACAGGATTATTCCAAGAGAAGGGCAAGCAACAGCAGCAGAAGCAGTGATTTCCAACCCAGAATAACAGCAGCAGGATTTATTTGTCTCCCAATACTTTAGGTGAAAGACTATGAGGCTCACCTCTCTGGCACTGTTTTGTGTGTATTTTGTGGATACTGTTGGGGTTTCCTGCCTCAAGAGATATGATAGGAGTCTCTGGATGAACACAGATATAGAAATAGAAACAAACAAACAAAAAAAAAAAAAAAAAGGGACCTAGGGCACTTTACCAATGGAAATATAAACACTGACAGGGTGTGGACATCTGTGAACTAAGGAGGACAATGAGGTAACTAATCCAGGTTCACCATTAACAATGAATGAAGTCTATTTTGATTTCCTAAGTGATTGCTGCGTAGTCAGCAATGCTTCTCATCTAGACTACAATTTCACTTTTTTTCTCTTTTCAAATTGACATTTTATTTCTCCTTTAGTTCATCTGAAACATTTTAGTGACCCTTGATTTATTTAAGCTTAAATGTATTTAATTTATTTCATGGGCTATTCTGTAAGATGCTGAAAGACAAAGGGAACAGAAGGAAAAAGGCTGTTTTAAAGTGTCACTCTGTTTTACAATGAAAACTTTATCAGGTTCCTTATACTTCACTCAGTGACTTCCCAATTAAAGTAATTTGCAATTCTAATACCTTTTGTCCAACAGTCAGGTACTTGCCGCATAGAAATATGCAAGACAGCTTTTAATTCCTAATGCCTGTTATATCATCTACAGTAATAACAGATAAATGAAGAGGCAAAGGGAGCTCAGCCAGTGGCTTTGTTGGTGATGCATGAGCCAATATGTTGTGGGGACTGGCATTTAAATGAGGCAGAACAAATGGAGGTTTTGCGGTGCATACCTATTCAACTTCACAGAAATGCCACAATGCTCTGCTGAACTCAGACAAAGCAGCAAATGGTTAATATCTCATCTCCAGGTTATCCAGGCTGTACGCAATGTGACCACATTTTACTACCTTGGGATCGTGTTTGGTGAGGATACTAGAGTGGAAGAAAATGAACTATGCAAATCAAAGGAAAACATCAGAAATAAACTATTAAATTATATTTTATTTCATCCCCCAAGCTATGCTAAAACACCACTGAAACACTCCTACTGTGTCGACAATGAATAAGTGCCACAGCACAACTGACCAGCAAGGACTGTGTGAAATTTATCACAATATTACTAGAAATGTTTATTCTAATGACATGTGCAGCAGCAAAAGAGTACCTACTTGAAAAAGTTCAAAATTGTAAGAGATTCATATTGTTATCTTATATTCACATACAGCTGTGTGCAATCCTGTGTGCTTGAATGGAGGAATCTGTGTACGGCCAAATATGTGTACATGTCCTTATGGTTTCTACGGGCCACAGTGCCAGAGAGGTAAGTTCTATTTATCATCTTGATAAAGGATCCAGGCTTAAAATATCAACAGCAGTCTATATCATTACCTGCCCCCACATGAAGTATATCCAGAGACTTTCCTTGTCATAACTCCCTGTGTGCTCCTTTGATGTTATTGTCTGTTGTAAATCTGCATTATATTGTTCTTAATGGTATTGTGAAGGAGTAAGCACTTATTTATGATGGCATTAATGAAAACTCTATGATTAATCTAAATCTATCTGAAGTCAATGATATCACTAATTAGCAACTATTCAATTAAACATTAAAGCATGGCTCTACTTTTTTCATTTTGCCTACTCTGTAGTGTGTTCTATACTGTGTTTCAGAGCCAGATGATAATTTATCTTCAAATGGGGCTTACAGTATCACCTATTTGACCATTCTAGAGTGTAGCAGATGGGAGACTTGTGTAGGAATTCTTCAGATCCCTGCTCAAAGATCTGATCAAATATCACTCTGCATGACATAGAGCAGGACCTGATTTTCAGTCCCTGTCCTAAAGGGGGGAGCTCTAAACTGAAGCTAACAGTATCTTGGGCTTCTTGCTCACTTCACTTGTGCTGCAGAAGTCAAATTAATGAATACTTTACCCATTAGCCCAGGCAGAATAGACATGAGAGAAACTTATGTTTAGGACTCAAATAGCTGGAAGACCTCTGTGCTTATACCACTTGCTTTTCATTTTTTTTGAGCATGGCTGTAATAACCCTTCCTGAATCTGGGAATATAAATACACTCTTATTACCAAACCTGATCTATTTCAATGTTAAAAGTTCTTTTCTCTTTCTCTCTTTCTTTTGTTTCCCTGGAGTTTCTAGACGAATACAATCCCAATGTATATTTTTGCACAAAAGTCTAATTGCAAATGGAGCTTGCTGGAAACTCTTTGTTTTTGTGATGTCGGGGTAAAGGAGAGAGTGAAAATGATACAGACTCTGTAATATGATGATCTTTCTCTTGAGGTTCAACATTGAAGGTGATTTTCAACATCTAGGTGATTTGGAATTTTTACTATGGTTTAGATAGAACAAAAAACTTTAAAATAATTATCCATGTTTGTGGGATATTGAAGTGATATGGGGAGATAGCAGATGGATGCTGAAGAAAGCAAAGCCCTTCCTTCTGCTTCATTGAGAAGGGGGAAAGAAATAGCACCAAAACCAAATTAGCAAATATCAAACACTGATCTATATTTCAAGGGCAGAAGCCCCTGAAGAAGCCGTTTAGCTAGAGAGTTAAAAACCTAGGAGATTCTCAGGAATATTCCGACCACTTAACTGCAGGTATCTAAAAGAGACCCTTAGGTGCTAGGAGTCATGTCTGACATTCTTTCCACAAACAAGAGAATCAGAATCTCCACTAGGCATATGCCTGAATCACCCTTTGGAGAGACACCTTCTCTACCCCGACGAAAGAAAAAAGCCTCTGCAGACTGGTTTCCCAACACAGACACCTAAATAAGGAACCTATATTTCGGCATCATTGATCCCCTGTGTGATTTCAGTGCACAAAACTTTTGCTTTCCTTTCACTAGCTGTTTGCATTCCCCCTTGTAAGAATGGTGGTCACTGTGTCCGAACCAACGTGTGCTCCTGTACCGAGGGCTACACTGGAAGAAGGTGTCAGAAAAGTAAGTTACAAAATTCCCTTTGTTTTCCAATGTTCTCTGCCTCATAAACAATTTTTATCCCTTTTGTGCATGTTCAACCGAATATTTAGTCTGGATTTATGCTGTGATCTCCTATATTTCTATGAGAGCACATGTAGCACTACATTATGTCTAAAACCAACCTGTTAATTAGAATAGCATTAAGTCAAGTCAATGTTGGAAGTAGAACATTTTGCTAGAATCCTCTCTAAATATTTCTTGCATTCAGAATGAGTAACATTCGTATTTGGAGATGAATTAATTATTTTGCATTAAAGATTCTGGGGGGGGACACAAAATTAAAGCCAAAGGCAGACCAGCTGACTGAAAACCTTAAAAATATTAGAACATCATAATTCTAGCTTAATTAAGACAGTTGGTTAATAATACTTCAGCCTTGCCTTTGTTCTTTTCACTGAAAACTCCCTCTTCACCTTAGCATCGGTATTCATATTCGATTCTGCTATTCTTCTGGGGAAATAGGTTATTCTGGCACTTTTACAGACTGTATTGCTCAACAGTGTCTGTCACCCAGGGAGTTTAGGATATGTATGTGAAAACTTTTTTATTTTTAAATTTATTTATTTATTATTTCTTAACCAGTTTGAAATTGGCAAAAGAGGAGCTGTGAAAACAACCATTCTTGGCAAGAAGAATCTGTACATTTCTAAAGCACTTTATGTCTCTCACACACAGAGAAAAAAAGCTAGTAAAAAATTCCTTCCAGCAACAAAAGCCCTCTCAGTCCCCATACTACAGGTCTCCCCTCCTTCAGCAGGGAGAATCACAATGCACCGTTCTGCCTGGCTGCAAAGTACACAATTGAATAGTCTGTTCTGGCAGGAACAAGCTGGAGGGAAGAAAGGAGGAAACCTTATGTTTGGCGTCTTGTTTTTGAGGTTAGATGACATAGAGAAAAGTGCTGTTTCCAGCTTTAAACATACTACCACATCTCCAGACAGATCAAAGGAAAAAGGGGTGATGATGATTGCAGTCTAGCAAAGCACTCCCCTAAATGCTCCAACTGCTACTACCAACACAGAGCATGTTTCTTTCCACTTTTAGAAAGTTTATGAGGTTTTGTTGCCCATCTTGGTATAATCTTTTGTAAAAAAAGCTTTCTGATACGTTGAAAATATTTTTGTTCTGTCCAATCTCAGCCTCCATTCTACTTCAATAACCAGCATATAGTCTCTTTTATTTAGCCTAGTGTTATAAAAACTTAAAGAAAAGACCTGTGTCTGTGATGAATTAAGAGAAACATGATTAAGTAGAAGGCAAATGCTACTATTTTCTTACTCTTACTGGCTGCTGATTGTTAATAGGTAAAAATGTTGAGTAATGTTTCTTTTTTCTTGCGTACAATCAACAGCACGTGGGACAGATACCACAATCTAAAGAAAGTTTATTCACAAGCCCTTCATAGCAAGCAGTTGCTATTAGAGCTGTATGTCTTCTTTTTGTTGTCATATGGAATAGCTTCTCTCTCCTCTGCCAGAGGATCCAGACTTCTCCGCTCCTCCAGAGCAAAAGACTGCTGGGCACATGGCAGAAGTAAGTCTCAGCTGACCTCCACAAACCTGCCCCCACAAACAAAATGGAGAAAACTAGTGCTCCCATCAGTTGGAGGCTGCTCTCAGTTTAAAGACATCTCGGAATTCAAATGCCAAAGGCATTTCATACCTTTTTTATGTATGACTTTATATCATTTTCAGTCAGGCGTTGACCTGATCAGTGGATCAGCTGACATACTTGCCATACACTTAAAGGCTAGGAATATATATATGGACATGTGTTCCTAACTTATTTACATACAGACAAATGAAAAAGTGGAACCTAAATTCCTAGAATGAAAAAGTTCCACTACCCAACCCCTTTTTCTTAAATAAAACGTATAAAAAGTACCACAATATCCATTTTACATTCCAAAAAGGGTTAATATGTCATGTAGCTCAATCTCTCCCATTTGCTGTATCACTAGCAGTGTATATATACACTTACACAGTGATCAAAGAGATTTTGATAATCCTGCAGCTGCTTGGGCCTCTGACTCTGCAGAGGTGAGACCAGCCCCACGGGCTGTGTGCCTGAATGCTCAGAAACCTGGCTGGGAGACGATCCACGCAGTGCTTTTGCTAACCGTCCTGGGAAGGGCATGGCAAGGAAGGAATCAGAAGAAAACCCAGTAGATTTCTACTTTACAGAGAGGGTTTTGTCCGGATTTGAGAACTTTTTCTGTTTGCTTTTAAGGACCTCATGTAACCCAGCTGTGCCCTGGGTGAAACTTAGGATTTTATTCTGGATGTATTACTTGCCATGGTAATTGCACAGAGTCGTAATATCCTTACACAAAGAGTGAGGAAAAGAAATACGTGTATGACAATAACAAAACTGTAATTAGAAACAAAGTTCACTGGACATTTAATACTGCAGTGGCTCCCATTTGCACATCACCAGGCCCACGTACCACATTTTCAGAGGAACTGTCAGAGATGAACCTGTAGCTCAGTGGCATCTAACCCACTGCTGCCAGGTTACCCCATACTGACAAACACACAACTGGCTTAGCCAAAATGAGAAAAACACTTCCTTATGAGGGATTTTATTACTATTTTACTCGTTCTTTCCTCTCTGAATATGAGTTTGCAGTGCTCTTAAGTCCTTTTACACTTCTAGTACAGTTTCAAAAACTTCTGACAGCAAGTCAGCTTTACTATGTACTTACGCTGAGTTTCTAATCTTAGAAATTTTGTGTGGATTTATTACCTGCCCAATAAAACCTATCAGGATAGAGTGAGTAAACTTAAGACTAAGAAAGACAAGTCTGAAGAAGTTTCCCACTCATGTATTACATGCAGAGCAGCCTCACGTTCTTGATCTTTAGTTTGGGGAAATATCTGTGCATTTGGGAAATTTCCCACGAACCATAAAAACTGAGAAATAGTCTTTTCAGAAGCAGTGATCTGAACAAAAATATTACCTTTACTATACCTTTAATTACCTTTACTATTACCTGCAGTGAATGCTTGAAATTGGCAATCTTTTCAGTTTTGTCATTGTTTATACACAGCAATACACAGTTTTTGCACACTTAGTTCTGAAACCTACTAGTAATGACATGAATTGCATCAGTAAACCCTTAGATTTCAGCTTTAATATGCTCTGACAGAGTTAGAGCAAGGGGAAAATTCCCTGCTATGCACAGCCCTGATTATATTAGGGACGCTACAGTTTCCAGGCTCATGGCACCATAGCACACTTCTGGATGACCCCTTTGATGGAGCTACATCAGGGAAGCCAGAAGCACCTGGATGCCCGTCCTAGAGGTAATTCGCATGTTAGGGTTGCTCCTAATGTGTGAACCCAAGTGTTTTGCAACTCAGAAACTTTGTACCAGCAATAGTGTGGCCAGCAGGAGCAGGGCAGGGATGGTGCCCCTGTGCTTGGCACTGGTGAGGCCGCACCTCGAATGCTGTGTTCAGTTTTGGGCCCCTCAGGACAAGAAGGACATTGAGGTGCTGGAGCGTGTCCAGAGAAGGGCAACGAAGCTGGGGAAGGGTCTGGAGCATGAGTCTTATGAGGAGCGGCTGAGGGAGCTGGGGTTGTTTAGTCTGGAGAAGAGGCTGAGGGGAGACCTTATGGCTCTCTACAACTACCTGAAAGGAGGCTGTAGTGAGGTGGGTGTTGGTCTCTTCTCCCAAGTCACAAGCGATAGGACGAGAGGAAATGGCTTAAAGTTGCATCAGGGAAGGTTTGGATTGGATATTAGGAAAAATTTCTTCACTGAAAGGGTTGTCAAGCACTGGAAGAGGCTTCCCAGGGAAGTGGTGGAGTCACCATCCCTGGAGGTATTTAAAAGACATGTAGATGTGGTGCTTAGGGACATGGTTTAGTGGTGGACTTGGCAGTGCTAGATTAATGGTTGGACTCATGATCTTAAAGGTTTTTTCCTACCTAAATGATGCTATGCTTCTATGATTCAGATGTAAGTAGCAGCCAGTCAAGTGGGACAGACGTTTGTCCTTGCGGTGAGTCAACAAAATGAGTACAATAGTAGTTGTGGGTGTCTCTTTCTCCAGTAATTATCACTCATAAGTAGTTCTTTCATCTTAACAAATATCATAAAAAGGCACTTTAATACCCGTAATGGAAATAACAGAATAAAGAACTCACATACTATAAACGAATTGCATATCTCCCATAATACCTGTTTTATGAAGTTTGTTTTAGGGAGGAACACTGTTTAGAGGCAAAGATAACAATAAGTCCAATCAGTTTTTTGGTCACTTACTCCTTGGATATTTGGCATTGTTTCCACTGCTTTTAGACATTTCTCTTTCCTTCTTAACATCTCACCTGCATGGTCAGAGAAACAAAAGGTTCTGTTTGCTTTTGGCAGCTTCAGATTCTCAACTGAATGAGATAATTAAAACTAAAAGCCATGGCAGCCAATCAAAGACAGGTTATTTCTAAATTGAGCCCAAATACACTACTGATTTATTTTAAATACGTGGAATTTATTTTAAATATGTGGCCTTAGGATTTTCACTTCCATCCCTGTCTGTACAGTGTGGCATTTCTAATACTCTCTGCCTGACAGCTAAAAACGTGCAAGATGGAGTGGCAGCACCATGGCTTTGCCAGTCGGGCTTACTCTTCTTTGCTACTTTAGTGTAAGGAGAAAGGCATTCAGACTGAAAGTTTGTGTTTGTTTTGGACGTAAATAAACATCCTCTCAAAAAAACGTGTAAGCCAACCAGGTCTGATTGGCTGACAGCTGAAATATAAGTCTTTGCCTGGTGTGTTGGCCAATAAATAACTGCCTGGTGATTATGCAAACCAGACACCCACACCCAGGATGAGCAGGTGTCAGAGCTGACAGTGAAATGTATGGTTATGCCTCAGCAATTGTACAACCTTGTATCTTCCCTTGCTACGCATTGTTTTCAGTATAATCAGTCTTGTTGAGTGGAAGGAGGTAAATGCTGGCAGTACCTCAAAATAAAACATATTTCTGGATCAACTTTGCATCAAACAAACATAGTTGGCGTTAATACTAAAGAAAAGCTATTCACGCGTGGGTTTAAATTGCCTTTTGAAAAATTGCACAGCTGTAACAATCCTGGGATATCACTCCTGTTCATGAGGCTTTAAAGCCGTGTTCACACTGATTTCTACTACCTCCCTATAAAAATTATAAAAAAAGAAAATATATTAGATTTCATTTATTTACAAGCCATATTTTCACAGGACTGCTTTGGAAACAACTCTTAAAAACAGAAAGCTAATGAAAGCTGAGTTGTGAAGGGTTGGAGTGAAGAGAAGGGGAGAAAAAGAGGAACTCATGGGACCACACATTTATCCCTTTTCCATTGCTATCTGCTTCTAGTGAGTTCATCTCTGAGCAAAAAGGCAAGCCATAGCTCCCTCTGGAGCTCATCAGCAAGCAAAGGTCACAGGAGAACGGTGCTGAACATCTTCCTCCTCCCTGCTCCAGAATACCAAGCACATCTGCAGCCTGACCTCGGCCTCTCTTATGGCAGCGTACCTTCTTGCCACTCGTCTTGCAGACAGCTAGCTCAGTTTACATACAGTTTAAAATAGAAAGACCATGCTTCTGCATGCATCTATTTTATCGTGTCAAGCCGAATCCTGCCAACTTTGTATCACATAAATCATCGCACTGACTTTGGGACTTTGCAGATTGGATCTCACAGTTAGTAGATAACTATTTCTCCATTTCAGTAATTCCTGCAGGCAGGATTTATAGCCAATACACAGTGCACAATATAACTCACGCTCATTCTTCCAGCAATCCTTGCTCCTCTTCCCTCCCCCTCTCTTTTTGCTTCCCGGTACCATGAGGACTTTACTTGCATGAGAGCTAGAGGCAAACTAATTGGAAATGTGAACACTGGGTTTCAAAGGCAGCTTTTTGCTAAGCAATGTCATGTTGTGAAAGTCACTGATTTCCCACATTCCAGCCTTCCCATGTAATGTTTCTGTAGATTACTACCTTGCCAGCTGCATAAGCAGGAAGTTTTACTCCTCAACAAATTAGACTTCTGCCAAGTTATCATCCTGACAACAGGTGGTATATCCTCTGGAATATCTTCACCAAGCAGGCAGGTTGACTCAAGCCATCTAAAATCAGCCAGTTTGCAAACCAGAGGTACAGCATACCCTCCCGCACAACTGCGCAGGGAACAACCCATGTATCTCATCTAAATGGATGGAGTAATCATTTGCGTTAGACTTGCTTTTCACATGTCAAAGATGTCATCATAAGCAACAACTATTTGCCTAACATTTCTGGATGGCCACTATCTTTGGACAGTGGGTTTTGGAAATAAATAAACAGCTGCTTGTAGCAGAGACACTTGTAACTTACTGCTAAAAGCATTAGTTTTGCAACAGAATTAGAAAGATTGGTAGGTTGGCTTGTTGACTGGTTAGTGCACAGTCTGGAGACACAGGAAAAGGAAGCACTGGTCTCAGTTCTTACTTGATTTTCCAGCCCATGTAACAGAATAGATTCATATTAGATGTCATCTTCCTTCCTTGGCCAGGATATACAACAGAAGACAAAGAAAAAAAAAAAAAAATCAGGGCTACTACTGTCTTTCCCATTCAGCTGAACACAACATGATCCATGCATCTTGCCTGGGGGGAACAGGGAGAGCTCTGACTTCCCGGAGAAAGGGATAGAGCCAAACAGGAGACAGTGACTCAAGGTACAACCAGGTCTGTGGTCTGCTCTCAGAGCAGTGCCCCTCTCTGCTCACTCTTAGTAAGACTTTGTGACAAAACCATTAGTTGGCCTTTCTTAAAAGCTACATTTTGTTCATATATAGGTAGCTGATGCATTTGTTTTAATAGGGGGTTTGAGCACATGCAAAATTTATTTTGCAGGAAGAGAACAAGAATATATCTGTGTAGGAACTGAATATATATCATAAATAAGCCCAAAAGCCTTATTAAATTTTTATTCATTCCATAAGCAAAACATTCACAAACCTCAATATGAATTTTACTAGAGTAAAAAATCTAGGTTTTGAGCCAGTATTTCTTTACTTGTGTCTTAAACGCACTAAAGAAATGTGTCAGATCTGCTGCTGTACATAAACACATACTTAAAATAAGAGCAGGTATTCCTGAATTACTGCATTTCTCTTTGCAATGGGCTTCTGTGTGAGGGTTAAGTGCTTTTGTCCACTAATTTATTTAAGAAACAATACTTTTGGGGCTCTATTTTTAATTAAAATATTTTTAAAATATCTCTTAAAAAAGTGTCATGGGATCTACCACTTGAAAAGCCCAGAGGATGAACAATTTGGGCGATTAATGTTGTCTGTTTATCCACAAAAGACATTGGCAAGAGAATCCTCCCTGGCATTGATTCTCAAGTAAGCCTTAGCTTACTTTCTAAGACAGATAACAGCAGGATTACTAACAGATTAGTGCAGTGCCAACGCAGAGAGCAGTCCTCTTCTGAACCCCCTGACCGGGCTCCCATGTGAGGTCCTTGCTCTTCGGCTGGGTTATCAGCTGGACCACAGTGGCCTGCAGTGGGTCTTCTTCGTGGTTTGAGACTGCATCTCCCTTGCCACTGCGGTTCTCTTCATTCACTCTGCCTGAATCTCCCTTTTCCTTTGTACAGATGAAAATAAACTAAATTGCATCGAGCATAAGCACGGCTTAGCCCACTCAGTGCAATGAAAATGTGCCTAAATGACAGGTCATACTGCAAGTGCAGAAGCTTCAAAAACAATCAGCACAGGAAAACAATGTATATGAGAATCCTCTTTCACTTCTTATTCAGGCATGACAAGAAAGCAGCTCAACAGAACAATTTATACACATGCTGCAATGGTTCACTGACCTAATAAAACACAGAGCATTCTTCTATGAAGAGAAAATGTTACCAAATCCAAGACCCTAACAAGATGGGAATATAAGCTGTGCAGAGAGTATACTTTACAATTCCCCACATTAATTATATACTAACAGTTGCAAAGATGAGAATAAAGTATAGCTATAGTCTCTTTCAAATTAATAGTGTTGCAGACTAAATCCAATCAGTAAATAAGAAAAAGGTTTTGCTAATGATCTCAAAATGTGACAGTTCCTAGCAGAATATTCTTCAAATATATAAATGTGCACCTGCACGTGCTTGTTTTGTTTATAGTGGCTTTTATTCTGAAAGATGCTGAAATATTTTTCACCTATCCAAACATCATACCATTGTATCTCTTGAGTTTCACCCTAGAGACAATAGGCAAAATGAAGATCAGGAGACCCAGAAGGAGAAATATTTCAGTCCAAGGAGAGTTGAGAGTCCCCTATCGGTATTGGAGTGACAATCCCTCATTGGTTTCCACAGCTTCCTGAGGTTTAAGAATCTTGCCCACCACATACTACCAGGGAATCTTTTGAAGGTACAGATGGAGAGATCAGGATCCTCTTTAACTGATAGAAAATATTATTGTTTGATGAGAGTGACATGACAGAGCAAACAGGAATGCAGTACATCATGCACACACACTCAGAGTTTCGTCTAGCATCTCAGTAGTTTTGCCATCCAATATTCATTATTTTTCCCATTTTTTTCCTGAACTAATACCTAAATTAGATTTATTTCCTGCTTTAATAACTCTAAAAGGCCCCATAGCAATATCAGAGTACGCATCAAAGCAAAGACCAGACACAATTAGGCAAAGCATCGCACTGCTGTCTATATGGTCTACAATTTTTCAGACCATTTTTTCTTCTGAAATGTGTGCTAGGTCATGCAAACTAACTGATATTGCTAGAGCCGTGTGGTAAAGTGAATATATTATAAATGCAAACTGTCACCACACCCATCACAATTACATTTACAGCTCCCTCTGTGTCTCTTAGTAATTTGTTTTCCCGCACTGTATCCCTCAGAGGTTTCTACCAGATTATTTTTACTACTCAGAAAGGTAATTTATTGAAGAAGTGCTTTGCATCTCTGTCAGAGATACGTGCAGCAAGAAATAGGGATGAGCAAACCTCAAAATGATTGGTAGCTTGATATGGATAAGGATCCAAATTTTAGAATAGCCTTACACAAAAATTGCAAACATTTTTATTACATGACAAATATTCCTTCTTCTTAAAATTTAATCTGTGGCTATAATTACTGACATTCAGTGGATTGCACATCCGAGGTTACTCTGATAGAGCTCGGAGAGAAAGTTATTTATTTATTTAGAAATCCAAACCAACATAGATGAGGAATTTCAGAGAAAATCAAGCTCTGATACATGCCTAAAACTCAGCACAGGCAAAACTAGTTCCTTACTGCCCTTGGAAGTAGAAAAAAGGGGACTAGAAATTGCTAGTGTCCAGAATCCATAACATGTTTTTCAGAGCTATGTGCATTTGGGACCTTCACAGCAGCAGATATATTGGTACATCCGTCTCGCTAATGATCTGTTGAGCATCAGTTATACCCTCTAAAGGGGAGAATGACATTTTTACTTCTACTAGTTTCTGCTAGTGTCAGGGCAGTAGAATCCAAACAATGGTGTCCTTTGTTAGAAACACCCTTTTTCGCCAGAACACACCTATTTTGTGATTCATTTTTTCAAAGGATTAAAGATCATTCAGCAAGATCAAATGTTTATTTGGAGCCTAGAAGCATCCAACCAATTGTTTCCTTAATGCAGGCAAGAGAATGTTTCACTCGAGCAGTGCTGCTGGGATGCATAATGCATCCAGAGAGATGGGGAACCTTCTTTCCAGTCAATCAATTGAACCGTGCTATTTTGTGAAACCGCTGACCTGACCTTCCAGTTCGTGTCCTCTGAAAAAGATCAGCAACATCCCTACATTTTAAAGCTGCTGTCTCATGATGGTGCCATTCCTGTCACCGAGCTTCTCCTGGGTTTTGTGTTTTATCAATAGGTGATGTATATTACCTATAAACATTGGAAAAGGACTAGAAGTGCCAGTTTTAAAACAAAACCCACTGCTTTCACATCCACTGGTTTCATTTTTGTTCTCAGCTTGAGTTCTGTCATCTGTATTTTCCTGACAAGACCAGTTAGTTATTTTTAAATCTGTTCCATGCTCTGTGTCCTTACTGTGTGTCGTATCTCCCCAGCTACAGCTCTTTGTTTTTGAGAATGTCACACCAAATCAAGACGACCACTAAGCAGAAAGGAGAAAAAGATCGTTAAAACAACATGTACACATACAAAAGCCAAAACTGTAACTGATCAAACTTCCTGCTCCTCAAAAGGGCAATAGAGAGAGCAAGACAAAATATGCACTAGATCCACAGAGAAGTCAGTCCAAAACCAACGCCAGTCAGAAATAAAAGCAGTGCCTGTGAATCACTTATAAATAACAGCACGGGGATGGTGACTTAAAGGATACGTTGAAGTAGGTATCTACCAGTAGGTGTTCTTTTGGCCGCATTTCTGTTTTCTTTGTCAGTAAACTATAGCCTGATGCATTACCTTAGCTGGCCCACACAGATGTTACTGCTTGAGGCTATTTTCTCTCCTCCATCCAAAGGCAGAATGCATCCAGAAGCAGGTCAATTTTCTCAGCTTCTACAGGGCATATTAAAAAAAAAAAAGGAAAAGTTGTCTTGAAAACTGCATCTTCTAATCAGCACTGCAGCATGACGCACTGTCTCCTCATCAGCAGCATGGCTCAGGATACGTGATGACAGGTAATTTTTGATTTAGAAGGAAATAGTCTATGCAGTCTCATTGTCAGGAAAGGACTTGGATGCTCAGCTGTGACAAGGTGTATTCCTGAAATATTGCAGAGGATCCCTTTCTGCCAAGATTTTAGGAGCCTGATTTAATATTCCCTCTGTTTTGACTTTATGAGGGTGGTGATGAAGACTGTCTTATTTCAACAAAATTACAGGCTTTTCACTAATTATTATTATCTACTTCTAGCAAGAAAAAGTGTAATGGGGTACTTGCATCTAAAGGTGGCTTAGGTTCAACTTGAAAAGTTTTTGTCTGCTAGTCCACAGAGGCAGTGGGAGTCTGAAGGAAATGTCTGGCTTCTTTTAATCACTGTAAACTAATCAGCAGATGCTAATATTGTGACTGTTTGTTAGAACAAGAGATTACTCTTAGTTGCTTCTAGTATGCGCAGTCCAGCAAAGCATGCCCAGTCTTTAACTTTGCCCCCAGTCCCTTTTGGTGTTGCATAGCGGGGGTATTTTGCTTAATACTGTGTATGTTTTAGGAGAACTGTTACTGTAAATCAATGGCAAGAAGGGCAGGCAAAGGAAGACACTGGAATTGCAGGTGTCCATCGCTTGTGCTACTTGCACCAGGAGGACCTACTTGACTTTACATACAACATTTAAGGTGTTGGCTGTTTTTTTTCTTAGAATTTTAGTAATCTCTGGAAATATGTATTTGCAGGAAATTCGTCCCTTTCCCTGACAAAGCAGGAGGTCTGACTCCCTCAAAGATGTTAGGGTTGAACTATGGAGCTCCATGGAGGTTGATAAAAAGAGTTGCAAGAAGCACTTCACTGGGTCAAGTCAGCCTAGAGGGGATATGCTATGAAAAGGGTCACAGGAGATTTGAAGTGATTGTGAGGTCAAAATGCATTAAAGCCATCAAAGAGGAATAGCTGCTGCATAAAACAGAAAGCTTAGCAACTTGTGAATGTCTTTCAGTGCACGGAAGAATTGCGTACATTTTGTATGATGTTCTGTGCAACACCTATGTTTTATCTTAACACCTGCAGCTGCTTGTTACCTTATCAAAATCACCCCTCACCTGAAATACAACACATAATCATGCTTTTTCTTTAACCTGCATTATGACCTTCAACACAGGCTTACCTTATCTAACTTACCAGTTTCAGAAAACATAAGACATGAAAGTCCTTTCTAGTTAATGATGGCCTTATAGAATTGTGGTGCATTATAGAATTGAGTAACTCTATTGCATATGAAATTCCGTGCTTCTGTCCTTAGTGAAGAGCATGGAAATGTCAACACTGACAGAGGATTAAGGCTTTAGTGATACTTAATGACTGCCAACAATTTTGCACCCAGGATGTGTTGATAGTACAGGACTCTCCCTACCGCCAGTGATATACCCTACCAAACTACAACACAGGAAAGACATGAATGTGTTTATATCTGTGTCATTAGGGCTCGTTCCAGAGGCAGATGGAAAACCTATCAAACCACTGTTGTCTTTGGATCAAGATTCCAGGCCTTTTTTAAGGGGAGGGGTGTCATGGTTTAACCCCAGCCAGCAACTAAGCCCCACACAGCCACTCGCTCACTCCCCCCTGGTGAGACAGGGCAGAGAATCAGAAGAGTAAAAGTGAGAAAACTCATGGGTTGAGATAAAGACAATTTAAAAGGTAAAGCAAAAGCCATGCATTGAAGCAAAGCAAAACAAGGAATTCATTCACTCCTTCCCATGGGCAGGCAGGTGTTCAGCCATCTCCGGAAAAGCAGGGTCCATCACATGTGACAATGACTTGGGAAGACAAGTGCCATCTCTCCGAACATCCCCCCCCTTCCCTCCTTCTTCCCCCAGCTCTATATGCTGAGCATGATGTCATATGGTGTGAGATATCCCTTGGGTCAGTTGGGGTCAGCTGTCCCAGCCGTGTCCCCTCCCAATCCCTTGTGCACCCCCAGCCCACTCGCTGGTGGGGGGGTGAGAGGCAGAAAAGGCTTTGACTGTGTGTAAGCCCTGCTCAGCACGAACTGAAACATCCCTGGGTATCAACACTGTTTTCTGCACAAATCCAAACCACAGCCCCATACCAGCTACTATGAAGATGATTAACTCTACCCCAGCCAAAACCAGCACAAGGGAAAAAAAAGAAATGAGTCTTTTCAAAGTCATGCCAGTGCCTGGGAGGATTACAATAACTCAATTTGCTCTCCTAGTGTCTGATAATTTATTTAGTTTTCCTGTGAGAGGCTGTAACATTTTTGTTTGCTATTTTGAAATTGGAGCTCCTCCACAGAGGCCAAGGAGTGGGACTAGAAAGGATCCAAACTAGTTATCATCAACAAATGCTGAAGTCTGCTTGATGGGTATTGAGATGGAATTGTATTTAAGAAAGTTAAAGAAAGGGAGAACGAGTGGCGACGTCAGACAGGAAAAGGGGAGAGATAACACTGCATTCATTTACATAAAGTTGTTCACGAATTCCCTAACAAGAAGAGAAAGCATCTGCCCCGGAGGGCAGGCAGACAGAAGGGCCCCTCCAGTTCAGAACAGATTTGGTACTTCCCTTAGTTCACTTTGAATTAAACTCCTTTGGATTTATCACCGAAGTGAGAGATGCCATAAGCAAATAAATAACATAAAGGAAGTTCATGCTATATTTCCATAGTTACTTGTTCATTTGTAAGGCAGCTGAAAAAAGAGAGAAAGAGTTCCCAAGTTGAAAGTCAGTTTGAACAGATATATTTTACTCAGACCAAGGCTTGACCATACCTGTTGCTTAAAGTATTGCTGAATTACAATGCAAATTGAGCTGGAACAAGTTCAGTTATACACAAACCAAAAACTGAAAGTTAATGAAAAAGCACACTAGTTTGACTCCCTGTAATTGAAGGAAGAGTCTGTTGTTCTACAGTCTAAAAAATCTGCTATCAGTACAAAACTACCAGAGATATCTTAAAATGTAATTGGTTGCATAAGGTTAAAAATACACAGAAAATGTGAGGGACAAAAAAAAAAAGGAGAAATACCCATTTGAACAAGTGTTACTGTGTTTCTAGTTACTTTTTCTTGGCTTTACTTTTTCAGGGGCAGGGGGAAGACATTGTCCAAGTTTCATATGACCTCAAAATCAAATCTCTAAATTTTCAACTGATTTTGAGACAGCAGGTTAGTGTTGGGGACACTATGGTCCATGAATATCAAAAAGCATAAGGTCATTTGAAACCTAGAACCAAATTTTATGGTTTATGGTCAGCTTTTCTAAATTCTGAACATCTGAGCTGTTTTATAATTGAAACGGGAAGTCAAATACAACACAACCTAAGATTGTAGGTCAGAAGTCTGTTATTGGAGACATGAGATCAAAAGAGAGAGAAAAAGGAAGAGGGAAAATAAAAGATTAAATTATTTCAGAGTTATGGTTGTCATGACACTTTGAACTCATCTAGGTTTTAGCTAGTGGTTGCAGCACTTTTTGACAGTTCAGCAAGAACTGTAGATCCCTATTAGCCTTAGTAAGCAGAGGCCAAGATTATAGCATGGATCAGGAGAGGCAGAGAAAGAAGAAAAACAAGGATGACAATTTAAGGGCTTGGATCCAAGCAGCCCTTATAAGCGTGGGTAAATCTGACCTGCCTGAGGGCAGGTCAATATGCTGAGGGATCCAGGACGCTTGTCATAGAACAAAATGCAAATGTAGCAGCCAACCAGGAGCAGTAATGTAGCACTAAAAGCTGTTAGTGCAGCAGCGTCTGCACTGAAGGAATAGACCAGGACACAAAAAGCCACAAAAGCAGTATTTCAACACCTCAGAGGAATAATTGGGGTATCTAAATCTACCTTTCTAAAAATGCCTGATCATACCTAAAGAGAGAAACAGGTTATTCTCCCATCACATAACAGTTGACGTATTTTTGCATGCTATTTTTTAATAATCACTCCTATTTTGAGGTTCTCTGCAGGATTCCACCTTCTACTGTAAAGGTCTGAGGGGGTATTGTGGTAGTTTCAGAGCCCTGTACACAGTGGTGACTTGAAAATCAGAATTGCTACAGCATTAGTATTCAAGTTCTGTTCTTTCTGTCGATGTGCCAAGAGACGTCACAACCTTAAGGCTAATAAAGGCACTGTAATGCTACCTTTTAGCTGTCAGCCCCCTCAGTGCCTGCAGAAGCAAGTAACCTGCTCGCTGCTGAGGAAGAGCTGGGTGTTCAACAGCCACCCAGGTCTGCAAGCAGGGAGGACTGACGCTGGTTACCACTGTCGGTAACGAGTCACCAGGATATCCCATTTTGCCTGTAAAGCTTTAAACATGGCAAGAGCCATTAGACACAAATGTGTTCTCAAACCTTCATTGTCAGACTCCTCCTGACTTGACTCCCATACTCCAGTCCAGCCACTGGCTATGTCACGTGGCTTTGTTGTCATCCAGTTGTCAGATGCTTTCTTCCACATAAAAGGCAAATCATTCTCACTCCCATCATAGCAGCACTGCCATGTTTCTAAACTACACTGCCTCTGACGGGTCCCTCCTACACTTACAGGCAAGGAGAAACAGGAGATGAGGACTTTGGGTATCTGCCTATGGCATCTACCTATATCAAAGCAGATTGGGGTTGCAGATGTTTGACTTGCCAGAACAGTGAGATTTTACTGTTGGTTGTTGTAAAACAACAATATTGATAAATACGGGGCTTAATCTGAGACACAAAAATTAGCAATTAGATTTCTAATGAAATGTAGCAAAAAAATCACCTGGTTTCCTGTGGTTGAAAGAACAACTTAGCTTTCACATCTTATTTATATGTAAGAATAAAGTAAAAAGGTAAGTACTTTAACAAATAATGGTGCAAAAAGGCAATGGAGGAATAGAACTATTTGATCTTTAAGCCTGGCTGAATGCAAAAACATTCCCAAAATTGTGTCAAACCAATCTATCCTCGTCAAGTCTTTTCTTATCCAAATGAACATCTGAGAACATGTTTTCCAATCAGGAAGTGAAAGCTGCAACAAGTATTCGGTCTGTCCACAGCTGCCACAGAAAATTTCTTACTTGTTTTTCTGAGAATCATTGTAATTAATGTCTCTCTTGTTTTTCTGGTGAGGCAGCTCTTACTGCAGCTTCCCCAAAAGAGCTTCCACACAAGGCGCAGTGTTTTCCAGAAGGATTTATGGGAGCTATCAGGCCTCTGTGTTTCAGATTCACAAATCCAAATTACTTTTCTGGTTTTTAATCACAAGCAATCGAACCTGCTGAAAGGAAGCAAATAAGTCTCTAGTAAAGTCTTCCCTCATTTCCCAGCTAGCATGTTCTTCCTTTGATATGTATCTGCAGGTGTCTGCGATCCCATGTGCATGAACGGAGGGAAATGTGTACGCCCAAATGTCTGCGACTGCCCATCTGGTTGGAGGGGAAAGCACTGTAATAAACGTAAGCACCTCTACTGCCCATCAAACAGATCATTATTACTTAGGCCAATCAACATTAATTGTAATCTTCTTTTAATATTAAAAAACAATGTAGTGAATAGAATCTGTTTTGCTACTTCAGCAGTTTGAAGCAAAACAGTTTTAAGTACAGGTAATACAAAAAGCTATAAACATTTGATGCTTGCAAAGGAAAAAAGCTGTGTAGGGGAACCCTGGTTCTGCTTCATACAGCTCTCTGTTATATATCTTGTTAAGGAAATTCATTTTTATAGTATTAAACTTGAATCATTGATTTTATTTTTTAATAGCTTCACATAGTTTGTTATATTTTACAGAGAAATGCCATATATTTCAAAATACAGACCTATTTAAAGCCTTCCAAACTGATATACTCTCAAGGTCACCAGATACATTTTGGTGCATAATTTGGAGAATGATGTGTTCTTACTCTGTAACTCTATAAGATCTGACTACAGTTACATAAAAATGTAATTAAAAAAAATCTCTCACCCTAAAATATTCTCAAGGAATATTTTTCCTTACTTGACTATTCATTACCATGATGTTGACAGATAAACTAAATAAATTTATAATCAAGATGACATACTGTATGTAAACCACATTAAAATATTGGCTTTTTACCCTTCATTCCTGATAATAAATATGAATTCAGAACCAGTGCTTTGAAATTATAATATTAATAATGTATTCAGAAATTCTGAAGGAATTCTGTGTCTCTCACACATATACACCAAAACAAGCATTCACTTTTTCAGGATCTCTGAAGAAATAATAGATGCAATAAACTTATCGAAGTTTACTATGAGAATCTATTTATTTATAATATGGAACACATAATATGCATATAACAGATATGAATATATCATATTATATGAATATATCATATATTTAGCGGTTGACTTGGCAGTGTTACTTTATCAGTTGGACTCGATGATCTTAAAGGTCTTTTCCAACCTAAATGATTCTATGATTCCATACGGAGAGTATTCTTAGCTGATAGTGAGCCGAGCATTAGAAATAGCAAAGCTACCAGTCGTCAGTCATCAAAGATAAATTTCTTAAGAAGCTAGTATCAAAGAATCCTGAACACTGATTATCTGATGAATATAACAGATTCACTCATTTAGAAATTAGCCATATGGAATAAAACCTAGCAGGTCACTCTTTCAGATCTTGAACATCCAGATATATCGTGTACATCTTCTCACTTTCTTGTCAATCTGTTCAGCTGTTTGCCTGCAGAAATGTCTGAATGGTGGAGAATGTATAGGTCCAAACATCTGCGAGTGCTCTGGAGGATGGGTAGGAATGCTGTGCCAGACTCGTAAGTGCTGCTTTAATTACTACAGCTTTGTAGCCACGCACGTTGCACCAGAGATCTTTATGCGTTAAATTTTCTACTAAGTGTATATTACATGTTATAGTCAACCATGACATGATTAGCACCTACATTATGCCTCTTATTTGTCAAACTGTCTTATGCTGCCAGTAAAACTATTACTTTCAAAGGCATTTCTGGACTCAACATCAGCATGAGAATGAGACCTGACTCATCTTTTGCTTATGTGGATGCTGAGCTCAATCTGTCAGACAAAATTAGTAGTCTTTAAATTAAATAATTTTAAATACAAGGTAAAAAAAGAGGGGTCAGGGACAAAAGGAAATGGAGTAGCCTCTTCTGCATACCCAGATGGCATTAAGCACAGAAAGAAATTCTATATATCTCCTAACCTAAGAGCCCGATCTTCTAAATAGTATGTGTTTAGACTGACCACTGAGATAGCTGGAAGTATTTGCATGTGGAGGGACTGGAAGACCTGGAATAGGAAGAGATCCATTATTGCCTGTGACATACAGGGTCACTTCAGTTTGTGTATGCTATTAGCTTTACAGTAAAAGGGCATGAGGAAAATATCAAGGCATTATCCCCTTTAAAGGGCAATCTTCTTTCCTCTCACATTCACAGAGCATAATTACTTATGGAAATCTTTTGTCAGTTAAATCCCAATGGCTGTGTACTTGTTTCTTTGTGCCAGCTGTCTTCTAGTTCAAACATGGTAATGTTTAAAGTTATTTATTGGTTGATGACATATTCTTGACTCAGTTTATTAAATAAATAAACAAATCCTGCTTGTTCCTGTAAAAGGCAAGTAAGGCTTACTATAATTAACAATTTCTGCTGTCCTGTGCAGGCACACGCACCTAGGCAACTTTTCAAATATCTATCTAACCTTTGAAACTTTGCTCCAAATCCGTTCACTTGCTAGTCACTCTATTTTTATTATTTCTTTCTGTGTTTTCACTGCAGTGGGGAATTAAATCAGCTTTTTGTCCAAAAGGAGCTGGCTGAAACTCTTAGGTCCCAGAGCAAACCCAAATAATCACCAAGTGGTTGGTATTTCTGTTTTTTTAAATAGAAAGAGAGAAGACTATTGTCAGAGAGCAGATGGTGAGGTCTTATAATGTTGCTCCAGGGTATTCACAATGAGGCAGGGAGGAAGCAGGGGAACAAGAAAGTCTTCATCCTCACAGATGTTAAGTATAAAGTTTTGCATATAAGTATAACCCCTGAAAGCAGGTCTGGTTTTGACTTTTACTGGGAGTCTATTCACCCAAATCCAGAACTCAATGAAAAAAAATGCATTTATCTGCCTAAACATAAAAAGCCTTCTCAGCGCGTCCCTTGCTCAAAGAAGTGCTCACCTTCGCCTCAGCTCCAGCACTGATGAGCGGCTGCTAGCAGCAGCAAAGAGGACTGTAGCCAACATCTGGTAACATCTTTTTGTTGCTCTTGTATTACTTTGGCCTCTTTCCCATTTCCCAGCAGCACATGAATAGTGGGCCAAATCCACATACTCTGCCATAACCAGTGATTTTCTGGCAATGAGGCATTTGGTTCATCACATTACTCCCCTGAGCAAAACTGCTTTGTCAAATTTAAGCTCCCGAGGTTTCCCTGTGCCCGGCATCCCTTTTCCTGCTTGGATGTGTATGCCTGAATTCTGTGCTTTGCTATGTTATCAATAACAAGGCTGAATATGGCCTTGATTTGCACCACTTTAACTACAGACTTTGGCTGTTAAACTCAACAACAGAGCAAAGCATTCATGTTATAAGATAAGAAAGCAGTAGCAATATATTATTCATTATATTCAAATATTATTTCACATTCTATATTAATGTATTTTATTACATATCATAGAAAATATTATATCTCACTTATATGTGTATGAAATTATTAATTTATATTTTCTAATAATTATTATATTTTTCATATTATTCATCTAAATTGTTGTATTTTCATAACGTAAAAATTCCATCTCACTTTACAAGTAACAATCCAGATGATAACTTTTCTCAGCAATCACTGTACCTTCTCCACTATCCAAAAGAAATTAGGGCTGTATTGTTTCTCTGGGCCTTTTTCAAGGCAGAAGGAGGTTCAGTAACCCCAGCTTCATTCTTTTCAGCCTGTGAATTCATGCAGCTGCCCTTACTAAGATGGCAGAGATGGAAATGGAGATACAGGTTGCATCTATACACTGAGCCCTATTTTTAACTCATTAACTTTCTAACACACATCCAGTAGGGTGACCAAACCAAAGAATCTAGAGACTTCCACTATTTTCTGGACATTTCTTAGAAGGAGAAAAATTGTTTCAGTCCTCTATACTGAGATAGCTAGACAGAGTAGGCTATTAAGCCAACAAAAAAGACAACGGACAAATACTGACAATTCATCTTGGACATTGACTTTTGATTTATCTTTAGTAAGGAGTCACAGAACTCCTTCATCAGTGCAGTTTCTAACTCACAAAAGCCTAAGCCTCTGTGGACAGGTCAAGGAGATGTTCGGAGGCAGTGGTAGATATAGCTGCCACAATAAAATATTTTCTATATCTTCTGTTCTCAGTCTTCTATAAACCCAGGAAAAGCAAAACATTATGTTCTCTACTTTTAGGTCCCTAATAATTAATTTAATACTTAAAAGTGCAAGTACTGATGTCTCAGATTTACCTGCCAACTTTCACCAGGAAAGAAGGGCATAGATCTCTATCAGAAGTGATAATCCAAAACGCTTCAACCTTTCAGCAAACAACACTATTGACAGTAACCTAGAGCAGATTTTCTGTTCTGCTGCAATGAAAATTGGCACTGTCTAAGTCAGAATAATTTTATCTCTGAAGTATTTTGAAAATGCTTCAGAGAGCAAGACCAGTCTCTGGCTACGACTACATGGCAGAACTTTGCAAGAGTAAAAGTAGAGACTTTTAGGAGACATCGGTAATGGATAAAACAAAATAGTCCTTTTTTATCAGACTGTAAATAAAGAGGTCAGTCAAGAGAATAATTTTGTTCCCCATTCATCTGTAACTGAACAGAATAGCTTCTGAAAGAGAATCAATAAAATAGGTCATTTGTCCCAACAAATAAGGTGTACAGTAGAATACACACATTATCCTTGATAAAGACCTATGACTTTGATGGTCATAGTTTAAGGAATAATGGCCAAGTTTCAGACTGTATTGCAAATGTGGGGAAATTACCTTTTTGGAGGGCAGGTTAAAAAATATTGTTTGAAATATTCATCATGTCTCAACTATAGAAACCAGCAGCTTCATAGATTAGGCTCCCTCCATTAGAACATATTTTCTGTCTGACCCTGTTTTTAGCCTTCATGATAGCAGCACAAATATTTCAGAAATTCCCTCTTTGAAAACACATAAACTGTATCCCAGGACCACCATGTTTTCATCAGTGATTTCCTTCCCATTCCATATGAGATACCCAATCTAAAGCTCTGTGCTTGTGGCTTCCCCCTGCCTCCTGCAGTGTTAACTCACATCTCTCTTTTCTTGAGCTAGAAAAGGAACATTGGACCAAAGCAGTGAAGGCCTGGCAGTGCAATCTGATTACTCTGACAGATATAGCCAAAACACAACCCAGTAAAGTCAAAAGGCTTCTGGCTAGGGACATGAGTCTGTTGTTTAAGGCTCTGAATGCAGGATCAAGGTATAATTCTAATAATTAATTATAAAGTATAAGAAGGTTATAGTTGTGAAGGATCTTCATCATTAAAATTCATGCTGCTATCTTCTGTTCTAATATTATTGAACCCATACTGGCTCCTCATTGCCCTTCAGAATATCTTCTCTTTATTTGCATGTTATAAGTGTCAAGCTTATAGCCTTATAATTTCTTCAACATTCTTTCTTGTTCTCTCTCTCTGCCTTGAACAACATCTCAGACAGGCTTTCTTCTAGCTTTCCTATGTAACCCTTTCAAACCTTAAAAAAAGAAAAATCTTAGAATGTAGCTCGCATGCAAATTATAGCTCTGTTCTTTTAACGCCCAGGGATAAATCTCTTTCTGTAATGGGCATTTATTGATTATAATTTTAACATAAGCTTAGCTTATTAAATTACTTTCTTTGCTGAATCTGTGCAGGATAATGCCTACATAGCCTGTGTCATTTTTAGTGTTTAGTGGCTTAGCATCCCTTGTAAATACATTTATGAAATATTCATTTGAACTTCAGCTATGTTATTATCCTCTCTGATTTCAATTCCAATTTTCTTCCAAAATGTTTTTAACTTTTCTCCTAACTGAGCTGTTGTTTTTCTGAGCACTACAGCAGGAAGCAGTGGGTGGAGAGGGAGAGACAGGCAGGTAGCAAAGGATAAAAAAGGAGGAAATTTTTCCCTTTTTTGTCCTTGTTTGCATCAACTGAAATTCAAAGAAACCACAGACAGAAAAAAGCCTGGTACCTTGTCTAATGCCTGTTCTTCTGCCCGTGCATACCAGAACACACCCAGCCACTATAGGGGTCTCCAGAAGAGTCCACCTCTCTTTGCCTTACCTGTTCTTATTTTATCCACTACCAAGCTGAAAGGAGAATCAACTTCCATTTTTTCCCCAGCCTAAGTTCATATCAAATGAATAACAGTAATATCATACACAGTTCTCTCTCTTCTAGCTTACTATACAATGGAACAAAACTGGTGTGGGCACAAGAAGGCCCTTCTGCTGACAATGCTCTCCCTATTTGGAAATGTTTTTGTTCCAGTGAATGAAATTCTAAGATTTTTCCAGTTATAAATCTGAGATCTTTCACAGTTCATGGAGGAGCTGAAGTAGCAGTCGGCAGAAGATGAGCACAGTGGTCTAGCTTGAGCGTGATTTCATTCCTCCTCTGACCCATCCACACCTAGGATTCAAACTTGGGCCTCTCCCTCTCAGAAAAGAGAAAAATTCAGAAATTTGCAATTGCCTGCTCTGGGTCTTAAGGAGTGTTTTGCAAAGGATACCTAACAAAACCAAGTTTGCCTCTTAAAATCTTGTTTCAACAAAACAGCGCTTTTAACTTTTCAAAACAGCAGAAATAGATCAACTAGCTCATATACTAGGAAGGCAAGTGGCTAGCTCCAGGTGGGTGGAGTCCCACAGCAGATAACCACCCAACACAGCTGGCTTTTTAGAAAGGAGCACCTGAAGGTCACCAGCATGTCCAGGTCTCTGCGTGTTCTTGTTCGGGACACAGTATGGGTCAGTAGTTTTGACACACCATGAACTCTCACTATCCAACTGATTTTAAGAGCAGCAGACTGCCAAGCTGTTTACAGTCTCTCCTTTTTAAGATGTGTAAAGTGGCAGCAAGTCTGGTTCCTCGCTCCTCCGCCCCATAGCTGTCAGGCCTGAAGTTCAGTATACATATTTAGATTTTAATATTCCCTACTCTTGCAAAATCTCAACCTCCTCACTGAGCATTAGCTGCCATGATAACCTGATAAAACAAAACCAATACAAATTCCAAATGTTAAACATCTTGTCACTGGCCTTCCAAGGTCACTATAATAATTAGTATAACTCTGAGAATCACATTTGGGTAGCTTTGGATCCCACTATGTGTTTTCTAAAGAAATTTCACTTGGCCTGATCGATCTCTGAGACTTCAGATTGTAACACACAGAATTTGCACGAGCTTAAATTCGTGCCAAAATAAGAACCTAATTCTGGAATTTGTTCCTTCAGCCCCTAAATTTGTTGAAGTTGATTTTCCCTCACAGAGATACATTAAAGTCTTTCAAATCTGATGGAACACTTTGCTCCATGATGAAGGAGATGGTATTGGATCATAGACATGCATCTACTTTATTTTCAGATCTGTTTTCATGGTGCATGGTTTGCACCTTCCACACAAGAGAATATAAGAAGCCACTTGTTGATTCATATCTGACCAGTTTTGAAGGCATTTAGTTTGACTGCCTGTAACTAGGATACAATATTCTGGCAATATTTATAGAAGGTTTAACTCCTGAGATCTAATTAAAATACTATGACATGTGTGTTCTTGAATTGGTGCCCTACGAATTGGCTGTTCTCTTTACTCAATGCCAAAACAATGTCATAACAATATAAACTGCTAATGAGGATGAAGAACTGGCTGAAATTTGACTAATTCAATTGATTATCTTTTTTCTCTCTTAAAAAAAAGAAAAAGCACCACTGATTCTTTCATTAACAGAATATCTTCAAATGGATGGGCCTCTATATGTACACTGGTACTCTAGATAAGATAAAAAGGTTTTTCTGATTTCTTTTTACTTAGAATAAGTAGCTCATTACTGATTCTGTGGGATCATGAAATTACACGTTCTTATGCCGTGGTTTCCAGAGGTGTAAAATGTGCAATTCACCAAATTCTGCCTTTTATCTATTGGGATAGCATCACCTTTGGGAGTACATATTTAACATATCTTTTCATCTCAAGTCAAGAACGGATCTTTTAATAGCTGTTATTTTGTTTCAGTTGGAACAAAAGAAAATCAACTTTGGTACAAATCTGACCCGAACATTAATGTCCAGAATGTATCTTGGTGTTCAAAATTAGGCCTTGCACTGACCAATTTCTGACTGAGCTGAGGCAATTACTTTGGCACAGTCTTCTCTTTCTCCTCTTTCATCGGGGACAAAAGGAAAAAATAAAGAAAATTGTAAACATAACATACACATAGGCATGAAAAAGCCTATGGCAAACCATCTTTAATGCCTTCATATTTTTGTATTTATTTTCCTTTCCTCCGTCATATGAAACTACAGAACCATAATATATTTTGTCACATTTTCAAAAGCATCTAAATATTCCCTTTCTAATTCTGAGACTTAGAATAAGTGTATTTCTAAACAACTTTATCTTTCATTTGTAGCACTTTGTGAGCAAAAATGTCTATTTGGAAGCAGATGCATAAGACCAAATGTCTGTGCTTGTAGAAGTGGCTATACCGGTTCAGCATGTGAAAAGAAGGTAAGGTCCAAAAACACTGATTCTTACGGTAGGGACAAAAAATGTTTCAAATGTAACTGAAATAGTTTATAGGAAAATGGATTAAAGTCTTGTTAACCTTATGAAAGATGTAAATAAGGTTATAAAATAGTTTAAAGGAATTTTAATGACTGCTCAGCTGCCAAACTAACCGTGTATCCAAGTTCCATACAAAATTTTCCCTTAAGGAACAGTTTAATACTTCAAATGTAAAACCCACAAAAGCTGTGTCTATTCAGGTAGTTAGGGTCATCCTTAATACAGTGCTCCTGCCCAAACCCACTAATCATCTGCACAGCAAACCCTGGAGAAAAATACCTGGTTGCAGTCCAGACCAAGCCTGGGAGCTTTTCTGAATTGCAAGGGCAACCTGCTCCTCCCCCGCAGATGCCCCTCCGCTTGCTTTTCACCCCCTTGCCTCCCTAACTTTGCCTCTTGTTCACAACAACATGGAATTGCAAGCCTTGCACCCAGAAGGTCTGCAAGCAGCAATTACTCTTGTTCATTCCTTCTCCATTCCAGTTCCTGATGTCCACAGACAGTCTGCTTTGTCTTGCTAAGATGGACCTCAAACTATACATTAAATGTCACTATAGACCTATCCAAAAGTGGCAAAACACCAAAACAATCCTCCTGGTCAGAGGGGAATCCACTTCTCTCCTCCAAGTAACTTTGTTAGAGGGTCTTTTCCAAGACGAATTCTCCTAGCACCTGTTAACTCCTGCTACTCCACTACCAAACATGTGTTCCTCCTTGTGCTCAGACCGAGCTGATGGCACTAAATCTTCCGTGATCTTCCAAGGTGAATGACAGCCAAAATAGGTGGCACCTTTCCTGCTCTGTATCATCTTGCTGTGATAGCTATTCCCATCACATTATGAACAATGTTTTCCTTCTTCCTGGCACTGACCAAAGCAAACTGAAGTCCAGTTCATGCAAACCTTTTTTTGCATGAATTTGAGAAGCATTGAGTTGGGCAAATACTATCCTCACTCCCCAAAAAACCCAACAAGCCATGTCCAACTACCAGAATGGTTTGCAAGGTTATAGTACATCCAACAGCTGGGCTTGACCTGACCATCACATCAGTGTATGTCTTTGGGTCCAGTTTCTCCCCCAGTTCACCACAAAGACAAACCTTTTTTCTCCGTCTTGCCTGCTGTGCCTAAACACTGTATATATCAACTTGAATTTCCCCTTCTATTTTGAATACTGCTTTATTTCATATGCCACACCCCCTGTTTCTCAGAGTCTTCTCCCTTCCAGAGTCACAAGCACCCAAACCATTTTACAACTTTGCCATTGTTAAGGGCCACATTTCTAAGCCATGGTCATTTCCCATAACTCAAACACTATCAGATGTCTGGACTGGCTTGATCTCCAGCTTTCAAAAAGGCAGGTTGTCCTCTCATTTATCTATACTGAAAGGCTAGGGGCAAAAATCAACATATTTTCATTTCAATTACATAATGCATTAAGGGAAAGCATGAAAATCTATTCAGATAGTCACTTTATTCTGCTAATTATAATTAGATTTTAATACCAAAATTAAAGTTCTGTATGGATTTTCTTAACAAGTATATTGTCATACTAAAGTACAGCTCCTACATCAATATTGAAAGGCAGCTGATGTAGATAAGATGAGTAAGTGTTGTAATTCTCTCTATATAAAAAAATCTATTAAGCAGGTGGCTGTAGCCTAGGAAAATATGGTGCACATTTTCTCAAATAATTAACAGAAGTCATCCAAATGGAAGCAGGAATATGCCAAGATAAACTGGAATTATTGTCTACAGGTGTTTATATCCAGGAGACTTTATCTTGGTTGTTCAAGAGTTGCCCTTTTTTGATACAGCAGACCAAGATTACCAGGATTGCTTTAGAGCATTATTCTAGTTGTGAAAGTGGTATTTGTCATTTCACAAATGAAGCAGAACTTTGTTGCACTTAACAGAAAATATTAAATCAAAAAAACAGGCTTCCTTTTTCACATGAATAAACTATTACACAGTAAATCAGTCCTGAAAGAAAAAGAAAGTAGAAAAAGACTTTGCATATTATGTACGTCCAAAATGCCAAGTCATCAATGATATATGTAATGATACAATGATCCATGGGTCCCGATAGGATACACCCACGAGTGCTGAGGGAGCTGGCGGATGCTCTTGCTAAGCCACTCTCCATCATCTTTGAAAGGTCATGGAGGACAGGAGAGGTGCCTGAGGGCTGGAGGGTAGCCAGTGTCACTCCAGTCTTCAAAAAGGGCAAGAAAGAGGATGCGGGAAACTATAGGCCAGTCAGCCTCACATCCATCCCTGGAAAGGTGATGGAACAGTTCATTCTGGAGGTCATCTCCAGGCATGTAGAGGAAAATAAGGTTATCAGAAGTAGTCAACATTGATTCACCAAGGGGAGATCATGCTTGACCAACATGATAGCCTTCTATGATGGCACAACTGGCCGGGTAGATGAAGGGAGAGCAGTGGATGTTGTTTACCTCGACTTCAGCACGGCTTTTGACACTGTCTCCCATAACATCCTCTCTCATAGGTAAGCTTAGGAAGTGTGGGTTAGATGAGAGGACAGTGAGGTGGATTGAGAACTGGCTGAATGGCAGAGCTCAGAGGGTTGTGATCAACAGATCAGAGTCTGGTTGGAGGCCTGTAACTAGCGGTGTTCCCCAGGGGTCTGTGCTGGGTCCAGTCCTGTTCAACATATTCATCAATGACCTGGACGAAGGGACAGAGTGTCCCCTCAGCAAGTTTGCTGATGATACAGAACTGGGAGGAGTGGCTGGTACACCGGAAGGCTGTGCTGCCATTCACCGAGACTTGGACAGGCTGGAGAGCTGGGCCCAGGGGAACCTCATGGAATTCAACAAGAGCAAGTGTAAGGTCCTGCACCTGGGGAGGAACAACCCCATGCACCGGTACAGGTTGGGGGTTGACCTGCTGGAAAGCAGCTCTGCTGAGAAGGAGCTGGGAGTGCTGGTGGACAGCAAGGTGACCATGAGCCAGCACTGTGCCCTTGTGGCCAACAAGGCCAACGGTGTCCTGGGGTGCATTGAAAGGAGTGTGGCCAGCAGGTCGAGGGAGGTTATCCTCCCCCTCTACTCCGCCCTCGTGAGGCCACATCTGGAGGGCTGCGTCCAGTTCTGGGCTCCCCGGTTCAAGACAGACAGAGAACTACTGGAGAGAGTCCAGCGGAGAGCTACCAAGATGATCAGGGGACTGGAGCATCTCCCGTATGAGGAAAGGCTGGGAGACCTGGGTTTGTTAAGCCTCGAGAAGAGAAGACTGAGGGGGGATCTTACCAATGCTTATAAATATCTAAAGGGTGGGTGTCAAGAGGATGGGACCAGACTCTTTTCAGTGGTGCCCAACGACAGGACAGGGGGCAATGGGCACAAGTTGGCACACAGGAAGTTCCACCTAAACATGAGGAAAAACTTCTTTCCTGTGAGGGTGACAGAGCAGTGGAACAGGCTGCCCAGAGAGGTGTGGAGTCTCCTTCCCTGGAGACATTCAAACCCCACCTGGACGCGGTCCTGTGCCCCCTGCTCTGGGTGTGCCTGCTCAAGCAGGGGGTTGGACGGGGTGATCTCCAGAGGTCCCTTCCAACCCCTGCCACTCTGTGATTCTATAAACACATGGGTCTCTCTAGCAATGAATCATCTCACATTTTTTAAGACTGTTTGAAGCACTCTTCAGTTTCATGGCTTATTCCACAGAAATACTGATTGTCTGCACTGATACGAACATGCATTGCTTTGATGTGAAGAAGGAAACGTTCTGAAGAGAAGAGAATTAACATGTTTCCTTCAATCTGTGAGCCTTTCTGAAAGATAGAATCAAAGTAGGTAATAAAAATGATTGATATAATGGTGTCTAGCTTAAATTACATGGCTTATATTATATGAAAGCAAATGAGCTACCTTTCCAAAAAATCAAAATTATGAGATGTTAAAATACAAAGCTTGTTTACTAGCATGTATAATAGCAAATTGTAAAGATAGGAATTCATACCAGTATTACTGTAGAAAAGTTGGGATGATAGGTCTCCCAAGAGTTAATTTATCAGGCTGGGTCAGGTATAAGTGAATAATCTGAACAGGCTTTTATCAACTTCTCCAAACCTGTCAGTTGTGGAAAACTCACAATTTATCTAAGTAATTTGTTCAAGTATTTAACTACATTATTAGAGCACAGTTTTGTTTTTCCTAACACTGAACATAAACCCAATCTGTTGCAAATAAAACTGATACTTCTTGGGGTAACCTTGGTGGGCACAGAGAAAAGTTATCGCAGTTCTTTTAGTAACAACATTTACATGTTTGAAGACAATTAGAGTCTCCCCTGGCTGATTTTCTCCCATTTTGCTAAACTAAACCAACCAAGTTTCAAACCCTGTTCTCTGTTGCTCTTGTCTATATGCTCTCCAGTTTCTCCATATCCTTCCAGACGTGCTGTAGCTGAGTGCCAGCATGAGCTAGTGCTAAACAACTGCCACCCTGTGTGGCTCCTGAGTCTCTGGTTAAGATATTTACAGCAAGTGATTTACATTTTTCTGCAACAGTACGCAAATCTGCTCAGTCTTTTCCACAGCGCTGATACCTTATTTCCCATTTGGCATTTGTGCAGTTGACTTTTCCTGTGTAAGCACCATCTTTATTATCTTTACTTAATTTTGACTTACGGATTTCAAGCTGTTTCACCCTTTTATCAAAAAGATTTTTAATTCTAAGCCTGCTTGCACTGCCTCCAAGTGCAACATTGTTCAAAAATATGACATCTCATTGTCCAAGACATTAATGCAAGTAGTGAATAGTAGAAAAATCAGAGCCTATGAGCACCCATCTTGAAAACAGACTATTGATAAAAGTATTCTTTGATAATACTTTCTCAAACAGGCCTTGCTCCTTACTTATTTCATCTGAATCATACTTACTTGCATGACTGTCTAAGTCATGTCAGAAGCCTCCCTAGAATGGAAAACGTATCTGCTCCTGGTGGCTGCTTATCTTATCATGCTTGAGAGGCTTATAAATCGATTGTTTAATAATTTGTGTTAGTATCTTTCCATATACCAACTTAGTCTGAATCTTTGGGTGTTGTTCCCTTTTCCTTTTTTTTCTCATTTAAAGGTACGTACTATATTTATTGGGACTATTTATGTCCTTCGGGAATTCTCAAAGTAAATCACTGCTGGTCTAAAAACAGCATCTTTAAATGGGCTGGGGTAAACTCTGTGAGGCCCTGTTGACCTGGATAAGCTGCTTCGTGTAAAGCTTCTCTTACACACTAAGACTTTCCATATGGTGAGTTAATGCACAGTAGATAGCATACCATAAATTTAAATCCCAGTTTATTGCCTGATCATTTAACCTTGTAAACAGGCCTTAAATCTGACTTCTCTGAATCTAAATACTCAGTTCCTTCCCTACTGTCCTTTGCATTCCTGTTCCTTTGTTAATTCTGATCCTGTTAAACTTGTCACATTTAGCCTTTCTGTGAAGACTGAAGAAAAGGCACTGAACACGTTACCCTTGCCTGTATGATCTGCAATCTTCTCTCCCTCTTGTTACATTTACCACTGTGTTTTGCTATAGGAGTTAAAACTCATGCTGTGCTCTGTTTCTGTTATGAACCTTCAAACAATGGGAACAATATAGCAGCAGTGGCATGTAAAATTTGTCAAAAAACCTGGATTAAACTGGAATGGAGCAGCCTCTTCCCTTCCCTCAGCAGCAGCTGACAAGGGATGCTCTAGGTGACTGCACTTGCAGCTAACTGAATCTCACCAACCTCCCTTTCCTAGGGAAGGAGATGCAAGGTAATTGCCACTTACCCAGGTCAGGAGACTCATCTCTTCCATCGAACTTAATGTCTGGTCTTCAACTTAGTCTCACAAAATCAGAGTGAAAAATTCATTTTCAGCAGCTTTTTTTTAGAGTATAGACTGAAAAAATAAGGAGATAGATACAGGGAGCTGGGAAAAAAAGGCCTCACTGCAGAACTTTTTTTTCCACAAACTAAGTAGTGTCTGGAGTCTGGTTTTGCCAGTGTATTTGGAAAAGCAGGACAGCCCATATTTGCTTAATCAAGTTATTCCCCTTTCTGTGCTGTAATCGTCAGTATAGTTCCCCTTTGCACAGTTAAGATTCCTGGAGGAACAATATACATTTTTCCAAATTTTTCATCATCAGCGTCGTAGTCCTCACATTTATATTGCCAAGTGATTTGCAATTCATTTTCTGACATTTTTGGTTTACTTTGTTTTGGACTTCTGCTAAACAAAGCCTGCCAACAGCATTCCTCAGAAGGCTAATGAACTTGCTAGAATAGCAATCACTCTCTTAGAAACCTTTTGCGTATTTTTAATTTGTATTGACTCTTTGAGAGATCCAGATAATTTAGCAAGTTTCATGTCAGGCATGAAGACAAATGCTCCTGCTGACTTTTACATTCAAAACAGACCTTAGAGCACATTTGTTCAGGGCTGGAAGGAGTGACCCAAACAAAACAGACTAAATAGACCTCGTTTCCAGTGGAACCATGGTTAAAAACTTTGGCACAAGTCCCTAAAGAGACTAAAACAATCACTGCATCATTTGTACAACAGGGAGTTTTTCAGAAAGTTGAAATTCATATTGTATCTGTTGTCCTATCTGATACCATCATGCTTTCCTTGGTTATTTTTTCCTTTCTAAATGGATTAAAGTAATAACATTAATTAAGCCAACAGAATTAATTTGAGCTAAACAATGTTATCTAGTTAGATATAAATGGTACATAATATTACACAAGCTATCATGATGGTGTATTTTCCCAATAACAGTTCAAATATTAATGTGCTAAACTTGCCTGTCTGTTGAATATTTATTCTAAGGCATAAAGGTACCGAGAATTATAAAGCCTGTTACAGAAAATAATAATTAAGAAAAGGCAAACCTTAGAGCAGATATTTTTAACACTGGAATTTACCAGTAAATTGAACAGCAACAGGCCATTCATTCCCTATGAATGAACCCAGTGACTGCCTTCCAAAGCTTAAACATACTATTGATTTCAGTACAGCCTGAAAATACAAGATGTTTTTCATAAACAATTTCTCATATTAGGCAACCCTTTGCTGCAGTTAGTGACCTTAACATCACTATTATTTTGTTCATTTATACATCATGAGGCATTAAACCACAAATCATGGTGCTCAAGTTATACAAGCTGTATTCAGCATCCGTGAATACACAGGCTAGTCATCTGCGGAGTAGGAAAAATTGGCATGCCTATTCATAACTAATTTGACAAATGAATGGAATTAATATGAGATAAAAAAGGGGAAGTCAAATATAAGCAGTATCGAGCTACACATATATGTCAGTCAGACTATTTGCTTGCTTATTACAAAGGAATGTAAGAGTAGTTAATGAGATTTAAGCAAGAAAAATGACTGTGACTTCCTCATCATATCGCTGAATATCTTCAACACATACACTTGTTTGTGTATTCAGATTGTATTCAGAGGCATCCTGATACACTTTAGTTAGTTTACACCTGTAAGCACCCAAGACCTTGGGCTTCAAGGTGTGCCCGGATAAATCAACACAGAGATGTGCCCTACCAGGTGAACTTGCCAGCTCGGGTCCCTGCTAGCCTGGAGGTCTCCACGTATGCTTCATCCTACTGATGACAAGAGCGTGCAACTGATCCTTAAAGGATTTAAAGAACCACGATAGTGCACAGTACAATGAAAATCTGTAGTGTGTATGAATACTTGAACATACTTTTAAACTCAGAGAAGCTTATGGAGAAAGAAAACTGTGTTCAGTTCGGACTTCGGCTGATGAATTCCCTGCAATGAAACTATATCTTCTCTTTAATTCTAAATAGGACAAAAGAGCATTACTGATTTGGAAATTACAATGTTTTTCTTTAGCTCTCATTAGAGTTTCATGAACACAGAAGAAACCAGTCTACTGAAAGACTTCCCTGATATGTTTTGACTTCAGTTGACACAATCCTTCAGAATGGGGTTTTGAGGTGACTGCAGACAGGTCTCTGTAACATGAATACTTAGAAATTTCTGCCCTGTTTGGTCCTAAACATATGCTCTATCTTTCTTCACACATGTTTCTACCAAAAGAAAGCAGGGCAGGGCCTTTGCAGCATTTTAAGTTTCATAATACCTCCTATATTATATGTAAATGTACATATATATATCTGCATCTAAAGAAGAGCAATGAAGCTGGGGAAGGGTCTGGAGAACAAGTCTTATGAGGATCAGCTGAGGGAGCTGGGGGTGTTTAGTCTGGAGAAGAGGAGGCTGAGGGGAGACCTTATGGCTCTCTACAACTACCTGAAAGGAGGTTGCAGTGAGGTGGGGGTTGGTCTCTTCTCTCAAGTCACAAGTGATAGGATGAGAGGAAATGGCCTCAAGTTGCACCAGAGGAGGTTTGGATTGGACATTAGGAAAAATTTCTTCACTGAAAGGGTTGTCAAGCACTGGAAGAGGCTTCCCAGGGAAGTGGTGGAGACACTATCCCTGGAGGTATTTAAAAGCCATGTAGATGTGGTGCTTAGGGACATGGTTTAGTGGTGGACTTGGCAGTGCTAGATTAACGGTTGGACTCATGATCTTAAAGGTCTTTTCCAACCTAAATAATTCTATGATTCTATGATTATAGATATATATATTCAAACATACAAATACATACATATCTAAAATCCAGATATATATTTTAGTATAAATGTGTATATAGATATATGGAAATATGTAATACGACAAGACATGCACATACAGTTTTATTTGACTTCAATAAATATATATCACTCTTCCAGATATTACACATATTTTTTCCACATAAAATCAAATCTTTACTCTAACTAAACCTAACTCCCAGCAGGCATTTGTAGAAGTATGCTCTCTTTTCATATAAAATAAATGTGCCATGTACTATTCACAAATAAACAACTGCTACCTGGATGCATCACTATCAGAAACTAAGGTAAGATATTTCAGAGTCAAACAGGGAAGTAAAATTGGATACATGATGCTAATATCAAGGTTAACCTGTCATATCAAATACAGATATGTCAAGGTTAAGGAGCACCTTTCTTCTTGTCCTGAATAATAAATTAGTATCAACATCTTTATGTGCTTTGTAATATAGATTTCTATAAAACTGCCCTTCAAAATGGGTTCTTAAGTCTATGTGCTAGCATAAAATAAAGCTTTTCATATCATCTATTATCTTGTTTTGGGATAAAGAAAATTCACTCATGTATTTAAACCAAGTTGATATTCATGGGCAACTTCTGCTGTATCAAAATGGGATAAGTGCACTGAAACGCTTTCAGGCAAGAAGCCAACAATCTCCATGCGTTATACAGAAGTGGCAGAGTGATTTTTTTAAGGCACACCTGCTTTAGATGAAAGAAATTGAATTCCAACTCCATAACTGTCAAGTGCCACTGCAAATAATAGAGCCTAAGCCGAATCATTTCAGCAATATAGCTATTTTCCTGTTGAAGCGATGGAGCAGAAATCAGCCATAGCTAGATGATATCACTTTATGTGCATGCTTTGGAAACAGTTCCATTCATCATTTCACTGCTTAAGCCCTTCCAAAAACATGTTCTTCGTTCCCTGGTTAATAAAAACTTTGGTTACTTAAGTCAAAATTGTGAAAAAAATGTGGATTGTGATTTTGCCATAATTACATAAAAATTCCAAAGAAAATACAGTAACTACAATAAATCATTTGAACACTTGCACACAATATTTCTTACATGACACCACATGTGTGAGGCTGTTTCTTCCGTTGTCCCTTAAGCAGCTGAATCCTCATTTCTTTTTTGCAGCTCCCAATAGGATGAAGATAACAGCAGGACAATGAAGACAATCATTTGGGTATTGATAATTTGGCACCGAGCACGTTTTTCATTCAGGAAGATACAGTGTGACGAAATTGCTAGCTCTCTCTCTTTTACCCTCATATAATCACACAGAATCATTAAAAAAAAAAAAAAACAAAAAAACGAGCACCTTCTCATACATCAATGAACCTACATTTACTTTATAACCTGTCTATGGCAAGGCTCAAATTCATGATCCGTGGCTATAGTGACACCATCACAATGATTGCTCCTGACAACAAGAAGATTTTAAAATGGTACAGACCATTTAATAAAGATTTTTAGTGCCATTAAAATTTGAAGGCACAGATAAATTTCCTCATTTCTTCCCATTTTTTTTTAACAGGTATGTTTACCCACAGTCTAGAGAAAAGTGAGTAAATAAGATCCTGCTTTTACTGGGAAATTTCAGTGACTACCAAGGGAAAGATCTCAGTAATAGTTAACTAACACTAGCTCCAGTCTGTAGTGTCTTTCCGCTGAGTAACTGCTAAGGCCAAATGCTTTAGTTTTCTAAGTTGTTAACATGTCAGCATTTATTTGTGGAGGTATCAATACAGTACCTGGTGAAATGCTGGCTTTTAGTTGCCTCTACACCTGAGTTCTCCTTTGCCCTCTGTAATGGTTATACATTGCTCCCAGGTGAGTCAACATTTGACATGTTAAGGTCACACAAGACCCCATGTAGCCATACAGCCTTAATCCCTGCAAGTGTTTTAGAAAACTAGCTTTCTAATCATACAATAGGGGCTTAATGAAATACTGGAAAATCTAGGTGCTGTCAGAAATTTGAATCTTTATCTGAAAATTCAGATTTATAGAAATCTACCGTTGGCTCACCTACCAGTGGCCAAAAGACAAGCCACATGTTTCGCCACAGGCAGCAGTACTGATGCAGGATGGAACAGAGCAGTGGCAGGAAACCTAGGGGGAGGAGGAAGGAGTGCAAGGAAGGGAATAAGGAAACCAGTTATAAGTTGACTTGGAAAAAAAAGTTTTAAACTGTCACCTCAGACAACTCCGATTCAGTAAGGTAAATCCCAAACCACGCTCTGGGCATTCATGCTCTCCTTTCATTTGTCTCATTGGAAGATTCAGAGCAACTGCAGATCAAAATCTCAGTACCTTGACGAAGGAAGACAGAAGTTCTGACATTCCCTCACTCTTCTAGAAGCAACTTTGGGGAACAATGATACAAGTAAGGATTTTTTGAGTGAACCTTCAGGGCTGTAACAGTAACTAGATGTAAGATTTGATCTGACCCTTACTGTCAATTTATAAGAACAAAAAAGACTGACTGTGAAACCTTTGAATACTGCAAATTAAGTGTTCAAAAAAAGCTTTGAAAAACTGTCAGTACTACAACTCACAGAAACTCCTTTTCGCCCAGCTCCCAATAGTAGCATTTTTTCCCCACATCTAATATAGCAAAATGCTTTTAAATGTATCCATTCTGTTTTCCAATAAAAGATTCTCTATTCTTTATTTCTGTTTCGCCTTTCATTTTATGTTATGAACTGCTCCAATGCAAATAGTATCCCAAATGCAAAAGATTAAAAAAGCAAATTACACTTGCCACTCCTTGCAAGTTTCCTACAAACACTTAGACACAGGACCAGACTTCAAAAATACTTGCTATATATTACTAATACATACTGATCTAGATCACAGTTAGGAATGTTAATATGAAGTTAAGTTTTTAGCATTCGCTTTAACAGTTACAGGAAGACATTAATACTAAAACAGAACATTGGCACCAGATGAGTATCTACACGATTAAATTTAGGGTGGCAATTACGCCCTCCTTGAAGTACAGCCCCAATCAATAGAAAAGATTTCTATTACCTTGCCTCCATAATATCTACAAGAGACAGTGCTAATGAACAAAATCCCTTGCCAAGATTGGATTTGAAAAACTAGAACAGCTTTCAACACCTTCAGCTTCTCACTGCATTTCTAGAAGTGACTATTTGAAACAATATACATCCTCATCTATTTTTAGACAATAAGAAAGTTGTTTTGCATCCTTGAGGGTAATTCATGTGTGGTTATAGAACTGAAACAATTGCTAATAAACAGCAATGCTTAGGTTCCAGTATCTGATATCAACTATAGGTAACCTACAGTTACTGTAGTTTCACAGATCATGTCAGTGTAACACTTCTTTTCTGGAGGATGAATTCAACACTGCTCCTTTTCTCCCAGCCACTTCAGCACTTAACTGATTATCTTCCCTTGATTGTTCAATATACTTTGCTAAGAAGTCACTAGATGTGGTAATAACTATATGGTCAGCTTGTGTTTTAAACAAGATATAGAATAATATAAGAGAAAAATTATTCTCTAGCAATTCATAGGTGTTTTACACCTTGTTGAAAAATACCCAGTCGGGACCTTTTCTTGCAAATCCAAGGTCCTATTTTTCTAAATCTTCTCTTACACTTATAAGCCACTTCTACTTATTATTTGTCCAAAGAGACTGCAGGGAACTTAAGGCAGGAGTCAGTCTTACTAACTGCACTCTACCAAAAAATGGACCAGCTCTGCATAGTTACTTGAAGTTATAAGTTATTTAGTTCTAACTTCTAATTGTCATTATGACTTTCAAAACTCTTTGTTTGCTCAAGACTTATTTCAAAATCCTATTAAAACCCCAAATAAATTGGGCACAATATATCATGATCTCTTGTTATGGGAATAGCAAACAGAACCATTAGGCAGAAGGGGGAGTGTTTGGGTTTTTTGCTTAATGTAACCCTTTTTAAGAGCACAATCATTGCCAGATTTAATTCATCCATGGCTTATAATATTCATTCATGTGGATGTTTAAACATTAAGCTCCTGGCTGTATTCGTTTTGAATTGTCATTTGTTTTGTGTTGTTTTCAGGAGAAAAGATGACACTAACACTTTTTCTGTCTAGAAAGTAGGACACTGCAGTAAGTAGGAAGGAGTTAATTATTGTGCCTACTCTCTACCATTATTAACCTTTGCCAAAAAGATGGGGCAGGTTATATGCTTCATTGCACATATTTATGTATGCACGTATATGTATATCTCCATAGTACATTAGCTGAAAACCTCCTAGAAATTGCTATGAAGCAAAGAAAATGCTTTTAATAGAAAAACAGCCATGCTATTTGGTATTCCAGTAGGAAAAATACCATTTTCTTTTCTCTTAAAAAGGGCTTTTTTCTCTCATGTTAGAAAGTGCAATGTAAGTTGAAAGAAGTGCATGTACTCCCTGCAGAATAGGTAGTTAGATACAACATCTTAACTCTTTTTAGAATGAGCAGAGTTTTGCTCCAGCAATGTACTGTTTTCAGGGGCCTGCAGACATCATTCCTTAGTTTATCCATAAACAAGTCCAGAAGCAGCGCAACAGCAGAAGCCACTAATCCTGTCCTAGGGAGACCACCCATAGGGGAGAGAGCGTGATCGGGTCTCTATGTGTATTTAATGCTCAGCCTTCCTGCCAGAAAACCCTGTTCTGCACGGGTCCTGAAAAAACAGCAGATGATGGACTGAAACGAATACATTTTGGGGCTCAATTCAAGCTGATGACACACTGAGAGGGTCTGCCAACCCATATATCACATCCCAAATGAAAAAGACTTTGCAATACTCCATATACATAAATAAACACACATAGAATTATGTATAAAATTATTTTCACTTTATTTAACTACAGAAGCTGTAGAGCATGACATGCTCTGTGGCCTAATACTACATCTTTACGCTCAATTAATTTTTTAACTTTAATATCAGTTGGAGAAGGAGCAGGACATACCAGAATATATGTAGTATGCATAACAATATGCACCTCTAAGATTACCATTTATACCTCGGCAAACTAATTCATACTCAGGAGCTCTGGGCAGGAGTTGTCACATCCAAAATTAACATTCATCATTCAGAACAAGTTTTTTTTGTGCTTGAGAATGGGAGCTCTGGATCGATCCCCTGGGCACCCACAAGGCAGGTGTAGAAAGGAAGAAGGTCTCAGCCTTACAGGACGCAGGCAGACATTACTCTCTTCTATATTGCTTCCTATTTGTATCAGCTGAGATTTGGGATACTTGATATTAGCCACTTTCCCCTAGGAAGAGGAACATGTGGATGCACTGTGCGATTTATTTATACGTACTCCAAGCCCTGCGCTGTGAGCAGAGGTGGGTAAGCAGCCATGCAGGAGCTCCTCCTGCAGCGGTGAAGTCAGGCTCCTGCGGCAGAGCCCATGCCTGTCTTTTCTTGGTGCCTGCCTCTCTGATCCAAGAGGATGTGTTCTGCCTCTGTGCTCCTAAACTAAGACACAAATTGTCCAGATGTGCCTTTCTTTTCTGCCTCTGCCTGAGTCACAGGCAACTCAGTTCCAAATTAGATGTGTTAGTTGAGCTCTTCACAGTTCAAAGAATTACTTCCTTTTCTCTCTCTTTTCTGTGCCAGGGCCAGTTCTGTTATTACCTTCCCATTTGATAGAAAACTCAACACCTCCCCAAACTCTGCAGCTAATCTGGCTTGGAGAAGTCCCTCTATTAAAACTGATCAAAAAATGGAAAGTGCTTCCAGGGAAAAACCCTAACTAGACAAATTATCAGTCTGAACCAGAAGGAACTTTTATCCTACTGATCATAATTTTGTCAAAAATTTTTGTACTAACTTTACTTTCAAAATTTTACTCTTCTGCCATGATAGTGTTCCTGATGGGATCAGCCAATTTCTCAGCTGATTTCTTTGACACTTGGTTAAGACTTCTTTTTCCCCCTATTTAGAAGTAATTTCGATCTAAAGGTGTAACTTGCTGGCATTTGTACTGTAACAGGAAGATGGGACTAACTTGTGATAAGTTCACTTAGAGAATACAGAGGCTTTTAATCAGTTTGCCTTAGAGCCATGGGAAGAAAGAAACATACTCCTGGTCTGCTCTGAAGTCCCCCCTTTTTCCTTTCTTTTTTTCCCAAAGCGGCTTTCGGCATGCATTAGCCATGACTGATTTATTGGATTGTTAGTGCTGTCAGAGTCCATGTCAGGTATAAGACAGATTTTTCATAAGACTGCAGCAAAACTAGATTACCCTATTCAAAAGCTGCATGCCTTCCCTATATTCTACACCAAGCTTCTGACAGTCAACAAAGAGTTTGTTACTAACATGGATATCTCAGAGAAAAAAGATCCAAGCCTTTGTGATCATCAAGGTTGTTTACTTCACATTTTAACTAAGTCTGGGGTACTGAAAAAAAAATTTCAATGGGCACAAAATGAAGCAGTCTATCTGTTTAATACCACAAGCCACTATCAACCTAATACATTCATTTGCCCTTTAATACAAAGACAATTTCAAAATCTTTCTCCTGTTATGAAAACACTTTTAAAAGCTTATGCCCTTATAAACCAAGCAATCATTTTCCCCTTGACAGCTATGACCTGCCATCATTTTACAAGACCAAATTACTGAAGAAGACTGGAGGTTCATGAAGGCAAGTGACATGAAGAAGCGGCAGAGATTTCCTGCAGCAGACAGAAATGACCAAAGCACTGTTCACATACAAAATGAAGTTCAAACCTGGCTTTATTCTCTATTTCTTCATACAACAAGAACTATTTTCACAACTTCTACTTGGAAACATCTGAGAATAAAGATACAAGTCAAGACATAAGCAATGAGCTAAACAGAATTGTTTTAAAGACTTTAGCTAGGAAGATCAAGATAGAAAACCACCAGTTACTGAAACTATGTATGGTTCAGGCTATTGTAAAATAAAACACTGTAATAAATAGAGTGGTATCTGAACAAGGCAAAAGCACAGAGATTAATACTGACATGAGGTTATATAGATATTACAAAGTAAGCCCAGAACATTGATTTCCCTTTCCTTAAAAAAACAGAATAGGAGGAGAGGAATGAATCCAAAACAAACAAAAGAAAGCCAGGCTCTGTCTCAAGGCAGCAAAAGCTGGGAGTGAATTTTTGAGTCACAAGATCTGAAAAAAAATCAGAAATGAACCTGAGCAAGGTTACAGCAGCAGTAGAAGGGAGCTGGGGGAGGGAGGCGGATAGGATCTAAATTACTAGCTATTACGCTAGAGACTGCCTGGATTAAAAAAGATAATAGGAAATTGTTATGGACCTATAAAGTAGATTACAGTCTAAGACAGAAAATGTTTACACGTGAACAGAAATCTCTTTAAAAGGTTAAAACATTGATCGTGAAGGGGCTGTGTATATGCTGATCTTAAACTGAGGGAATCTATCAGTGGAAATGCTTATAAAATCTGTATACTCATGGTACCTGTTGTGTTTTTAAATAATTGAGAAAATTGAACTCAAAGCCAGGTTAACTTGAGATAATTGATCTGTAGATGCTAAACACATGGATTTGCAGGAAGTACACAACTCTACAGTTTATGCCTTTACCTTTGGAAATGCTACTGGTTAGGCAGAAGAGAACTACATTTGTATAAACCAAGGTTTCAACACAAAAATAAACTAGTACTGAAAAGGGTCTTGAGGGGACATTAAATTGTTCTTCCACCTCAAACATTCCTGGAACTATTCACAAAGCAGAATGTACTGGAATAAGGAAAATGGATTTTCTACTGAGCTGTGACAGGCCAGTCGTCACAACAGAAAGTGATGGGATTTGAACAGGGACCTGAACCCAAGTTTTCAAAGTCCAAGTCCTGAGCTGCATGTTATATGAATAAAAGATTTCTTATGATCTATATACAAGAATTGGACAAATTATACACACCTGTGAAATGAAGAAATCAGATGAAACAAGGCAAGGGACCTTCCACAGGTTCTACTAGATCCAGCTATATCTCCACCGCCAATGGCCATGAGCCAACTGAGATCCTCCAGGAGACCAAGCAGGAGGTAGATGGGAGGCCTCCATGGCCTGAGTGGCCAGATGGAAGAGAAGCAATTTCCAGTGAGGTCAAGAGGAGAGCAGAAGCAGCAGTGGCTATGCTTACACAGCTTTCTGGAGCCTGTGGTTTTCTAGCAGCCAGTTCTACCAAGTCAGACCAAGCCTATTCCAACACAACCTTAGGGCCAAGAGCTGAATACAAAATTCTGAAGTCCCAGACCAATGTTCTTACAACAAAGCCATCTTTCTTTTCTAAAGACATGGACTTTAATTTGGTCTTGCTATATTAAAAAAAAAAGAGCCTATCATATCAAATAAGTAATATTGAACTCTACCCAAAAGTCTTAACTCTTTCAAAGGCTGCATGACCATGTTAAGGTCACAGGGCACCACAAGGGCAAGATAAACTCAGACAAACCAAACTTCAAGGCAAGTGTTTCTAAGGCCATGCTGCCACCTTTGTTCAGCTGAAACAAACTTCAGGAAGCAAAGTTCAAGCTATTTTAAATCTATTCTAATACTTTAGTTATAGTATAAGAACCTAAACGCATTTGTCCACTCATACCAGTTAATAAGAAATCTGAAACTAATAAATACTCCATAGATGTGTGAGAAATTGACCCTGTGCTTAAAAGGAAAATTTTTGTGCCAGCAGCCTGGTGCTGCCAACCACTTCTAATGTTTGTGTGGTGTTCTGTGTCCATGAAAAGAAATCTTAATCTGCAATTTTAAAACTGAACTGACAACTACAGTACTGCAATCTGTTACTGCCCGAGAACACTGGAGAGTGTTTTGCCTAGATGCTGTAGGATAAGTCCTGTCCTTGGGTGCAGGGGTACAGCAAGATGCATCTATACACTTGAGGGCTAAATTTAGATGAAGGAGAAAAGGCCACATGAGATACAGAGTTCCACTTTGGATCATTTCATGCTTGGATTTGTAGTCAGTAGCTTTCAATTTTTCCTAGTTAAGAGAGGGCACCTGCAATACACTCAAATTTTATGCAAGTTAGGTGTGCTCACAGATCAGTAGTATGCTGCTGAAGTAGCTCGAATCTGAGCAAAGTTTGTACAAAATTACTAACAGAAATGGGGGAGGGGGGGAACTTAAAAAAACAGCAAAGCAAATTAAGCAGGAGTTCAGAAAGCTTTCTGGCTAATTTTGAGCTCAAGCTTTCTCACGATCAAATGGTCTCACAGCCCTTCTACACACAAAGGAAGATGCTTGAAGGAAAGCAGAATCCCCTCTGACTCCACAGCTGTATGGAGAAGCATATGCTTTGCCTGCCCTACTGAAGCCAGGCCAAAAGTAATTCCAGCTCCTCGCTTTCCTGCAGCTCCCTATAGCCCCTCCACAGACTTTTTGACACCACCTAGTCTATGCTGGAGTTTCAGCTACAGATGCTTTTGCCCATATATCCTGTAGCCAAGGTGTATCACGTCAAGCAAACGTTCAGTGCGCATCAGTTGACCTACCTAAAAACCATCTGCATTTCTTCCTTGGGTTCCCTAGAGAGCAAGTATGCAGGTAACAGAAACTATTCAGTATATCAACTCAAGAGCTTAAGTGAACTAATAAGCAAGTGAACCTTCACCAAAAATAGAATTTCTTTGATTTCAAAATATAGGTTTTTTATAAAACCACAGAATTGAAGTTTGGAGAAAAGAAGAGCTTGTAACTATGTTCTAGGCCATGGATTTATCAGTCCGTAATAGCAAAACAAAAACCCTGAAATTATTTGCAAATTAGAAAGATGCCTACTAGGCATTGGGATTTGAGGCCAGCACTTAGTGTATTTTCATTGAAAAGCATAGTGTCATTATTGAATAGCCATACAAACTAAGCAGAGCTTACTTTATGTTAACAAAATTACAGCAAGGTTTATTGAAGACAAAAGCTAAAACATTATTAAATCATACACTTCCATTAAAAATTATAAAATGATTGTTTACTTCTCTTTGAAAGAAGTAACTACTGGAGAACATAAATCCAACTGGACATTTATTGGGTACAATGCACTTACTTTTTAATAAGTAGTTTATAGGTAAAATAATGTATAACTCAGAGACACAATCAGATCAAGCTTGGCCTTTAGATTTTCCAAAAATTAATTTAATATTGTTGTATGTTTTACCATTATTTTATAAAATTACCACCAAGACAATGGAAATATTTACATTTTCTTTTTCTAATCATCTAAAGAATTTCTAGTGAAGAAAACATGCCAGCTCAGAGCACCAAAACTTGGAATGGACTTGGACCAAAATTTAAAAGGAAAAGGAAAAAGAAAATTTATTTTATTATACAATCCATCTTCAAAATGAGATCAAATAAATAATTTTTCCAGTCAATATGAGATTTCAAAATGTAAAGCCTTACACTGTATATGGGTAAAACGACTCATTTCTTATTTTTGTAATATTTTTATTATTACTAGTACACCTCAGTTCCTAGCACCTCCCTTTTATATACTGTTCATATCAGCAGAGAATAGGTCAAAGTCTGGTTTTGAGCTGAAGAAGGTAACCCTTCATAACCAACCCTTCACAACCAAGCGAGACATTATACAGAAAAGCCTGTCAGCTTGCACCAGCCTTTCTTGGTCATTTTAAGACCTACCATATCTTCTCTTCTTTAGTCTCTGTTTCTTGCAGCTTTTACTCCCCTGTCTTGTTTCCTCATTGCTGATCACTCTCGCTGCTCTGCTCTGCACTTCTGTAATGGTCAATACCTATCCTGACATCCACTACTTAAGCTGAGACCTTTTGGTGCCAGGCAACATTAGTACTAATGCAATATTTCTCTTTATATATCCCTGAATGCTTTTTTACTTCTTCACTGTAGCAGGACACTATTAACTCATATTTTCTCTGTGATCCACTATAATCCTCTATATGCTTTTTTACAGAAATGCCATCTACCCATCTGGTACACAGGCTGCTAATTATTCCTGCTGAGTGTGGTATGTTGTACTTTCCACGGTGCCCCAGCATCCTATTTTTTCAGACAACTGCTCCAATTTATTACAGCCATTTTGAATCCCAACCCTACCTTCCAGTTTACTTGCAGGCCACTGCAGCTGTGTGTTAGCTGCACATTTCGTAGGCAGGGTCTCTGTACAGCTATCCCAGTCTCTAGCAAAAATACTGTCACCAAATACTGGGCAGACCCAGTGGAGCCTCACTAGCAAAATGTGTCTGCACAGGTACTGTGAACCACCAGTAACTCCTCAGCTTTGCTCCCTCCTCTCCCCACAGCAAACACATCTGGACCAGGTTTCCTCAGCTTACTTATGAAAGAAGTTCTGAAACAATTGCAAAAGACAATGAAGTTAAGACACATACTGCTTTCCACAGAAAAGGACTGGTTTGACTTAATTTTTTCTTAATAAAGTCATGTTGACTATTATTCATTTCCTTGTTAGTAACCAGGCTACAGACACACAGAGACACAATCCTCTGTCATCCACCTCCTCCTTTCTCTCTTCCTTTCTTTAAGCAGATCCATTGCAAATCAAAGCCCTAGAGCCAGATGATATTCTTTGCTCCTTATCTTTGATTTCAAAATGGAAGTATGATGGATATTCTGATAGAAATGAGAATAGACACATTAGTCCATAATAATCCTGTGTTCTCAAATAACTTAAGGGACCGGTTCAGCTTCACTCATTCAGCAACACAAAACATTATTTATTGGCTGTTAAAGAAAAATATGGCAGTTCTCCATGGCAAATTCATCCTTTTTTTGAAACATATGTTATCAGTGCTCAGAAGAGAACTGTAAGTATAGATTTTAAAAATAGTCTTGCAAAAACATTATCTCTGAAAAACTGAAAGCAAAGCTGACGGAATGCAGTTTGATACTGTATTGCTGATAATGTCTGGAGATGTCACAGTAGCACATTTTCCATATTTCCAACATAATTTCTAAAACACAACTGAAAGCACAGAAAAGTGCCGGGCTCACAACATTGATGGCAGGTGCTGGAGGACAGGCAGTGCTCACTCGGGCTGCCCTCCTTCCAGGCATCCCCTGCCACAGGCTCAAACTGCAAACACACAGCACAGGCTTGGGGCATGTGGGACAGAAAGCTGCTTGAAATTGGAGCATTTTTAATCCTCGAGACACCATAATAGAGGTCAAATACCATTTACAGTGGTTAATATTTTATTTTTAGGAAGACTGATGATATTATAGCTCATTGGATATTTATGAAGAAACTGAGTAGTCTCATTTTCATGGGTAGCGGGCGCTGTGGACAGAAATGTTCACACAAAACTCAGCTGTTGATGAGCTGCATTGGGAATTTTTTGCTATCCTACCCAACATCGACATTTTTAAAACTGTCAAGCCTTATTCTGAGCAAAGCAGCCCGTTTTGTTGGTGTTTCCATACAGCAGAAGGCATACCAAGGGAACAGACACAGGCAGGGAGCATTCAGTAACACAGGTTCATTAAGTCATTGCAGCACAATTTATTCGGCTGTAGGACATTATTTTCCATGGAAACTCTGGTTTGTGCTAACATGACTCTATAGGAGATCTGATCGGAAACGTCTGATACACTCAGGCGGATCAGGCAGAGGAGCACCTCATTGTACCCCGCAGGCCATTGGCTGCTGGGATTGGGGCTTGCGGGAGCAGAAATGTCTATGGGTTTGTCTCCAGCTTCCTGAAATGCTGGAACCTCTCAAGCTCCCGGGACACAGTTGCAGGAGCTGGAAGGGCAAAATGTGCTTGTCAAGGGCTGGGACGCCAGACAGCCCATAGCACTGTGTAAGAGCATCACTCAGACCCCTCTTCATAGCAGGAATAACCCGATGAGTTATTTTGTCCCAGGCTTGCCCAGAATGGCCAAAGGCATGTCCTCAAAACTGCTCTGGATGCCAGGGAAGAGGCCTCCAGGCAGCAGGTCCCACGAGCCCTTTCTCCCCACTGTGGGCACCGACACCACGGGACCACCAGATAACATAACCGCTTCTGCAATGCCAACAGGAGAATCAGGATTGCAAGTGCAATAGCCTGTAACAACATCTACTGAGACGATGCTTACCGTTCATTTTTCTCCTAAAACCAGGCCATTTATCTTTTAAAATTTCTATGTCAGGCTGTCAGTGTCAGATAATGCCAGACTGATATTCATCCTTTAAACCTTAACAATATCCTCATAAATGGAGTGATAAGGGCTTTAATTACAAGAACACACTTTTCCATAGGGTCCCTGCTTCAGCTGGTGTGCTGTACGGACATGGGAAGGGCCCAGAGTCAGTTTGCACGCAGTCTGCCATAAATCGGGCATTTCCTACCTCTGAGCACAGAGCAGATTTCCTCTTCTTCACTCAGGCGACTTCCCTGATTAAATTCTGATAGCTAAAAAAAATGGTACTAACTCTGCCTGCAAGATGAGAAAAGATTGTGGAAATAACCTCTGCTGGAGATACTAGGGGATGAGAGGGAGATGTAGATAAAGAAGTAAATTAGGAAGAGGTGAGGAACATTACAAATTTCAGTGCCTGCAGGCTTCACTTAAAAATACATAAATAAAATGTAGAGTTATGATAATCAGAACAGGGTAATAAAGTATTATCTGCTAATCTTTTGAATTTTAAGTGCAGCTGTCGGCTCCACACAAGCAGGGCTTGTTACCTTTTAACGTCCCTTAGAGACCTTCCACTGTCTTGACTACTTTCTATCACATTATATCACAAGTACAGTTTTCCAATTAGTTGGGATACTTGATATAAGTTTTTCCCCTTAAAAAAAGCCAATTTTATAAGCAAGAAAAACTTTAAAAGTGAGGTGGCATTTTACCAGATTAGTACATCATTTTCATTAACTGAACTTCATCTCTTATGTCATGTGAAAGAAAACAGTTAAACATAGACAGATAGAAAAATCATTGAATTTAATTTCTAGACCTATGCTACTTAAAATCTGATTATTTTCTAGGAGTTGAACAACCTTATTATTTTAAAAGTAAAAGATGATTTTGAAGGTAAATACTATTGTCACTGTTAACACGGTAGAATAACATTCAGTATTCATCTTGCACGACATGCACGTCACAATAATGAATAATTGTCCAATTTACTGATTAGATTCACATTAAAATACTTCCTCTTATTTCTAAATTGTTTAATCTAAGTTGTACAATCTATTTTACAGTTTTTATCATTAATAAATGCAAAGTTGATCTGTAACAAACCATTGCTTTCAAGTTTAAAAGCAAGAATTTAAAGGTAAAGAAAGTGGTCTAAATACCTGATATTTCAGGTGGTGACCTACCAAAAAGTATTACTGCTTATTTTTTCTCATAATTTTACTTTGTTTCAAACGAATGAAAGACAGTTATGGCATTTTTAATTTTACTTCATGTGGCATTTACAAAGATAATGAGACAATACATCTTTTAACTTGTTACAGTGGTTAGTACACTTGCTTTCTATCTGAGCTGAAGGAAAGGGTTATCATTAAACCTTGAGTTCATTTTAGCTTAGTGTGGTTTTATGTCTAATACACCCTATTAACAGAAGAAGATACCACTGAGGTGTAAAATTCACTACTCCTTCAGAGCTTCTTCACCTGGAAGTTGGCATCTAGCATCAACGCTAAAATAAAACAGTATAATGCAGTAATAGTCTGAAATACTGCAAAGTCCTTGTAATAAAGCTTACTGTTAGCACAAAGTATTATAGAGTTTTAACCTCTAAGATAGCAAGAGGCAGAGGAAAAAATCTATAGGTTTATTTCTCTAAAATTTCCCATCTTTGTGAACATTGGTTTAGCTCCACTGGTTTGTAGCAAATTGAAGTCTGCAACTTCACAAAGCTCCTATAAAATGCATAATGTTCAATTTCTCCCGTTCTGAAACTTTCTGTCCATTGTCATATAGGACTTAAACATATATCACTCAGTTCTGAAACTATGTATTTAATATACAAAACAGACACGCGTCGATCACAAGTACAGGCTTGCAACAAACAATTCCAGCAAAAATGTGTTAAAAGCGTTACAAAATCTCTATTATTAATATACACCACAACTATAAGACACATGCCTATTTATCCCTGCCTCTCTGATTTTAATATAAATGTTCTGACCTCAGATAAATAAGTAAACAAATATAACTAAACTTTACGAAGGTTGTTTTATTTTATTATGAAATCTAAGGCTTTTTTTAAAGATAAACAGACTATGAAAATATACTATAGCAACTGCACTTTAAAAAAATATAGGTTATGACACATTCTCCAACCGTTCTGGGGAAAGTGGTAACAATTATGAAGAAGGCTCTTAAGGTTATAAATAAACTATCATATCTGACTATTATATTAATTTTCTTCTTACTGCCTCCACTAACTTTACGAATAACATCTTTTTAGCCTTCTTATGCAACCAGCTGAGTATTATTCCATGTAGCTGAATATGTATTTGTTTTTGAGAGATCAGGCTCAAGGCTCAGCTGAAGGAACCCACCTCTTTGGAAATACTCTTTTAAGTGTGATGCATTCTTCTACTTGGCCTTCTATAAAGAGATTTTTATACAGTAGTAATCTTCTGACAACATCTTGCTTGCACCAAGGGCCAGAAAGTGGTCAGTCTATTGACATATACGTTGTTCTCCTGACAGATTTTCCCCTATTTTTTTTTTTTTTAAATAATATTAGCAACCATTCTGACTTCCTCCATTTCCCAATATACATGGCTGGGTCTCATTTACCATAGGAGGGAGCAGAGAACATTGTAGAAATGAGTTAACAGTATATACCATCTTGGAAGACCCTGCCAGACTCCCATTTCCACAGAGCTGACTCAAAAAGACTGTGTTAGGACTGTGTGACACTGAGTTTAGGATTAGGGGAGAGAAAACATCAATTTTAATCCTAAATCTGCCACAAGTTTACCACAGACCATCAGCAAAGGCATTAAAATATTCTATACTTCAATAACCTCCATTATTAAGATGTATAAAAAGCTTTCCTTGTTTTGAAAATCTTTCCTTTAAAAGCATAACCTCATGAAAAGGATTAATGGAGAATAAATCCCTTATGGTCCACCAGTCCTCTAGGCATGTGTCCTGGTTTCAGCTGGGATAGAGTTAATTTTTTTCATAGTAGCTAGTGTGGGGCTATGTTTTGGATTTATCCTGAAAACAGCGTTGATAATGCGGAGATGTTTTAGTTGTTGTTAAGTAGTGCTAACACTAGTTAAGGGCTTTTTCAGCTTCCCATGCTCTGCTGGGTGCGCAAGAAGCTGGGAGGGGACACAGCCAGAACAGCTGACCCCAACTGACCCACGGGATATTCCATACCATATGACATCATGCTCAGTATATAAAGCTGGCAGAAACAGAAGGAAGGAAGGGACGTTTGGCATGATGGTGTTTGTCTTCCCAAGTCACCGTTACGCGTGATGGAGCCCTGCTTTCCTGGAGATGGCTGAACACCTGCCTGCCCATGGGGAGGAGTGAATGAATTCCTTGCTTTGCTTTGCTTGTGCACGCGGCTTTTTCTTTCCCTATTAAACTGTCTTTATCTCAACCCATGAGTTCTCTCACGTTTACTCTTCTGGCTCTCTCCCCCATCTCCCCATGGGGGAGTGAGCGAGCGGCTGTGTGGTGCTGGGTTGCTGACTGGGGCTAAACCACGACGGCATGTCTCACCATTACCTACTGCAACAGTGCCTCCAGCTGCCCCACACACATGTAAGGATTAGCAGCGAACCAGACCAGTTATAAGCACATCTGCCTCTCTGTATTTCTTACGCATTCTTCACCGTCACAGTGTTTGAATCATCCACGTCTCAGTGATGCATCATGCCTCATGAATTAAATACCTACGAACTCCTTTGCCTTCAGATCACATATGGAGCAGAATCCTGATTCTGATCTGAATTTGAGTTTTGCTATGAGTGAAAATTCATCCTTGGCACATGATAATCCAGTCTGGCAACAGTTCTCTTCCCTGCTATTTTTGATAGTCTTCCAGCAAAACAACTAACATCTGTAGCCTGGAATAAACTTTTTGAGATTGTCCAAATTATTGTTTACCAATATGTGAGCTGCCATGAGATAACCAGCAAACAAAAGCTCTGACATGAATATAATGTGTACAAGAGGAACCCAGGAAAGAAGAGGTCCTTCCTTATTGCTTCAGCCCATCTCCCTATCATTTGCAGAGATAAGGACAAAGGAGGTGGACATGCAAAATCAGAGGTGTGGGAAGGGAAGGGAAGGGAAGGGAAGGGAAGGGAAGGGAAGGGAAGGGAAGGGAAGGGAAGGGAAGGGAAGGGAAGTAGGTAAGGACAAGTTGATTCTGGTGATGTCAGGATGCGGAGGAAAGAAGGAAAAAACAAGGAAAAGCAGCAGTTGCAAAGATCACCCAAGAGGCATGCAATTATTTCTATGTAATAAGATAAGCAGAGTCCTTGGGTGAGCTTCCTCAAAAGCTCATATCCAGTTGGTACACATCAAATTAGCACATCATTACCCATGCTTTTTTAGGGAAATTAGCTGAATAGAACTAAAATCCAGGTCTGACTGAGACTCATTTCAAACAACTGGCACTCGTAGATGAGCCACGAGTTCCAGGAAGACTGGCTGCAATTTGGGCCTTGCTGCAATTTTCACTGAGGTGATGTGAATTTTGGTGAATATTTCCACAGCATGTGCCAACCCTCGGAGGAGCCTAAGCTTCAAGGGAGGAAGAAGAAAGCTTAATTAAAAGCAAACTAAAATCATTGCACTGAATCCTTTGAGAGATTTTCACCTAGTTCTCTGTTTTTAAATACTGCTGTAGCAGGACTCGCTCCATGCAAAGTAAGTATAAAAATTTTTGCAAAACAACTTCTGTATGGAACTACGACAGAATGTTCCACAGCCAATTATAGACAAAATGCATCACATAAGAAAGAGAATATCAGGCAGGAATCATGCCGCTTACCAAGATCAAGTTCAAAAAACAATAAATTCAATATGGCTAAATTGTCAGGGAGGATTCTGAGACTTAAGAATTTAACTGGACTTCATAAAGGTCCAAAGAAACATTGAGGGAAGTAACAAAAAGACAATTTTCTTCCTCCTCTTTTTATAGATTCTGTAAAAATATTGGATGAGACAGGCTGTCACCTTCCAAAAATAACTGGTCCATATTGTGCAAGCATTCTCCGGTTGCTATTTCACACTTTTGCCCACAATGGTACAAGAAATCTGACCTGAAAGCAGCAGCCTAAAGCCTGAAGCTAAAAACTGATTAATCGATCAAAGAGGCCTTTTTCTTCTCTGTCTAGACAATGCATCCAGTGCCCAGCCATATATTCCACTTTGCAGTGGAGTCTTATAAACTCATGCTCCTGGGAAGGCGAGTGGCGAGGGAAGAGGATTGACAATTGCCTGGCCCCAAGGAACCACAGACCCCACACTGCATGGTGCTGCCTCAGCTTGGTATTGATTTCTCTGCTTACTGATCAGTCAGAAAACCAGTTAAGTCATTATAAACATGTTTTTTGTACTATTAGGACAGATGGTCCTCCACTACAGTGTGCAGTTGTAAACTCTGTTTAATACATTAAACTTCCAAGCTAAATCGCATTGCTAATTTTATTTCCTTACTTTCCTGACCTTCATAGGTTTAAAAATCAGATCCTTAACCTTGCATTAATGGCAGTGGTTTTATTGTACAAGATTACACATTTAAAGCCATTATTATAACCTCTGTTCCTAGGTATAAACAGCTGAGAGGCATTCAAATACATGCCAGGAAAATGACTGGTAAGGAAGAAGAGGAAACCCTTCTGGCACCATCTTTTCTTTTCCTTTTTTTTTTTTTTTAAACTTTGTTATTAAACTTAGCTCTCCCAGTTACTACATTCAAAGCTCTCAACCCTAACAAAATTATACAAATATTCCTAATGTTCTTAAGTGTGACCGTTGCAATCTTAATTGTGGGATTGGAATTCAGGAGTTAGGCCTTGTCTTCAAAGGAAAAGGTTTGGCATTTGCCAATTACATGTAAAATTCTAGTAAAGGCAAAATTAGTGTCATCCTAACATGAGTTAACTGAGTTAAAGAAGAATCCAGTCATAAAACCTCATTTTCCAGGCATTATCTTCAACTGCCCACATGCTCACAAAAAATCCTCTCACTCAAGATTTGTACTATTTAAAATTCAAGTTGCTGGAGGTGTAGGGTATAGCTTGCAAACTCCTCCCGAGCTGCATTTGTTATGGGTGCAATGAAAACACACTCATGCTCAGCCTGCTCTCTCATGCCTGTTTTCAGTAGGATTTCATTTTGCATTAAACCTACTGAGATGCTCATGATGAACCACCATTGCCATGCTGCTGTGTAGGTATAGTTTGCAGGCCAGGCCTGACAGCCAGTCATGCATCTCAGGAATTGAATCTATTTTTGCATAAACAGTCCCTTAATTTTATTTTATTTTTTTTTTAATCTCAGATAAGCACTTTGGTTGCAGAATTTCAATTTCCAAGTCTTTGAAGCAAAGTAGACTGACTCTAACTGGAAAGGCCATATGCCCAGTAAAGTTATTCTTCTGTTGTATTAACTACCACTTGTGATTCAGCATTACCCACTATGTTTGTAATTTTGCATTCAGGTGGAGCAATCCAGTAGTTACCAGACCTTATCAATATGCAATAAAAGGTGGCAGCTCTTGTTCATGCTATCACTGGGAATGCCAGATGGCCTTTTCTGGCTCATGACCCAGATTGCTGGTCATGTTGTTAGTTTACTTCAAATGTCTATTTGCTTTAATTGTCACAGTGCTATGTTTCCTAATGATATATCTTGAAAAAAACCATGAAATTATTCTTTTTGCTAGCCATTTCTTTCTTAAAATATGATATTAAGTATAAACTAAGGTTATATTAGCAGGATGGAAGCTATATATTTTTAAAAGAAAAAACCAACAAAAACTTGGAAAAACAAAAACTTTAAATTTCATTGTATCCATAGGTCTTTATGGTTCCTCTTAGATTTACTGGTATCCTGTGGAGACCTTTTAAATGCAGTAAAATGTCTGCCCCAGGTAAAATTGCCAGCACTTTAGAACAAAGGTTTTCTAAGTGGTGGTTTATAATGCATGTGAGATTTGAAAAGTACATTTTTTCTTGTCGTGAAGATAAGTCTTATTAAGATGGCACACCACCTTGGCAGCAATAATGGGTTTGTTCCATACTTCAAGTTTGCAATAATTCTATTTCTTGTAAGAAAGGCAAAAAGGGTTTTTTTATCCTGGATTAGGCGGATGCTTTCTGACCCAATATTGTTACAGTAAGATACAGATTTAAAAGAATACTTCATCTTCTAAGCACAGAAATCACCACTGCCAATATAAATCACCAATATTCAATCTATAGCTAGACTTAAATCTTCCATTTTTCATCCTGTGTTTCCTTCACATCTTCACAAGTAAAGCTATTTGGGGCATATAGTGCAATTTTAAAATAAAATATATTCCAGAGATGACAAAAACCTATTATGTCAGCTAATCTAAATCAGTATTTTAAGTATACTTCTAAATATACTTCTGAGTAAGTATATTTTCTAAATGTTTTCAGAAATCAGTTTTTAGGACTCACCTTGCACCTCTGAACCTTGCTAGTGTCCCCAGGCCACAGTGGGCTATTACCCCACCACCCCACCAACGAACTGGGCTCCAGAACAGTGTTTTACGGGCATCAGGCTTTGAAAGCGCACGCACTGTCATTCTGTTAGCCCATACTTTGTTTAGTTGACTTGCCAAACTGAATTACAGCATTTTAAATATGCAGATTGTTCTGAAATGTTTGATTATATGACACTGGGTATTAAAGTAAATCTTGCTGAATGCATGCAAAGGCAGGTGAATCACTTTAAACAGCATAACAGGCATGCACACTTCAATTATTCTAGTGTTTCACCTGTAAAGTATTGTTTCAAGCAAACTAGATTTAACAGAACATTGGCTTTATAGTAGCATCAATTTGTCAACTAAATTAGAACAATAAATATAAAAAACTCTTGCAATAGACTTGCATTTTAAATCTGGCTTAAACAATTACCAACACAAAATCTCTCATAAATGGCCTCTGATCACAAGGCGGGATGGGATTATATGGGTCTCCCATGCCCAGAGAGCCCTGGGTTCCTCGTAGGGGCACCCTGCTAGCTGCAAGCTTTCCGTGAAGTCCCCAAAACCTCTGTTTGGCTACACTGGAGTTTGACTGCAATATGTGCAATCTTTGACCACAAGGTTCTTCTCAACTCCACTCAGAAATCCTCCTTATATACGATTAAGTCATCAGCTTGTTCCCTCCTCCCCTGCTCACCCCGCCTCTCTGAACACCCTCCTGTAGCAGAGGCCCAGCTGTAATCAGATACTCAGGCCACTGCATAAAATCACAGAAGAACACAGGCTGGAGGTCACCCAGTCCAGCCTAGAAGCAGGGCCAACTTCCCAGTGAGGTCAGGGTGCTCAGGGACGTATCCAGCTGAGTTTAGAAAATCTCCACAGCCTCTCTGGGCTCCTGCTCTGGCATTTAACCGTGTTCACAGTGCCAATTTTTTTCTGTATGTCCAGTTTGAATCTCCCTTGTTGTAACATATGATTTTTGCTTCTTGTCCTTCCTCTGTGCCTCTCTGAGAAGAGCTGGGGAAGATTGCTATTAGGTTCAGTCCACCCCATCCCACCCTTCTCTTCTCCAGGCTAGGCGAAGCCAGCACCCCAGCTTCTCCTCACAGATGAGGAGGCGCTCCTGTCCGTCTTAGCAGCCCTCCACACAAAACTCTCCTTTTTGTGTACATTTCCTGAAACAAGACATAGTACTGCGGATGCAGCCTCCCCAGTGTCATCCCCAGGAGGGAATAACCTCATCCCTTCTGCTGGCTGCAGTCCTGCTAACGCAACCCAGCCTGCAGTTAGCCTGCATTGCTATAAAGACACGCTGTTGACTCATGTCAACCTCAGGTACTTCTCAGCTGCTACCCGGGGAGCAAATCCCCAGCCTCAGCTGTGGCACGGGGTCACCCCATCCCAGGTGCTGGACTCCAGACTGGCCTCCACTGGGCTCTCTGAGGTTCCCGATGGCCAGTCTCTCCAGTCTGTTAAGATCCCTCTGAAGTCCTCCCTCCTCCTAAGCCACCCACCCAGCTCCTGCTGCCTCTGTTTGGCTATTGGGATTTGGTGGGCTTTGCCTTGATGGCTATGCTAATATTGAGCCGAACAGCACTCGTGGCTGTCACCCAGCTCAGAGGAAGTCCTCCCGTCGGGATGGCAGTCACATTAGCTAAGCACGACTTGCTCTTTGCAAACCAGTGCTGGCTTCCCGTGACTTCCTTGTCCTTTGTGTTTCTGGACACAGCATCACATCCATGGAGACTTGCTCCATGATTTCCTCAGGCACTGGGGTGAGGCTGACAGCCCTGTAACTCCCTAGGTCCCCTTCTCGCATTTTTTAATGATTTCAGATGCAGAAAGTGTCATTAAAATCTGATATTTTGACCAGGGCCTGGATTTGGGTTTTTTTTCAATCTTATCCTATTATCCTGACATTTCCTTCTCGTTTTTCTTTCCAGTATTGCCTATTGCGTTAGAGTTTAAGAGAAATTTTAATAAGCAAAAAGACAACAACTTTACTGCATATTATTTCATTAGTTCCAGAACCAACCTCACTAATTCCTCTGCCCCTTCTATATACATTCTGTATTTGCAGGCAACTACTGTGTCCTTTGCTTTAATAGTTGTTAAGCCATGCCATGCATATTTAACTATTAATCATTTCTCATTAGTTCATCTTTCCAATTCCTGGCTCACTTTTGTGAATATTAATTAGTTTGTTAAGAGCTTTGTGTGTCTATGGGCCTCGGTCCTGCCATTATAGAAACTGAGGGAAAATTCCAATTCAAGGGACCAGGCGGCTCCTAGTCCAACTGTGACATCTCCAGATCGGAAAGAGAATAATATCATCATTTCTCATCTTTGCTCAGGGCATTTCTGCACTTCTCTGAGCCCCAACTGCTATCGACCTCCCAAAGATTTTCAGTTGTGGGGACTGACTTTTATTACTGAAGAAATAAGTAACTTATTCTCTCAGTAAACAGGAGATGTAAAGGAGCAATTTATACAAAGAAGAAAGAAATATTTTAGTTAGGTATTGGAATAGACAGGCTGTTACACAGTGCTTGGTTAATAGCATAAATACTGATCAATAGCACAGAGTAATATTAAAATAAATGTTCTTTCTCATAGAGAGGTATGGCTAAGCAAAGAAATTTACACCGAACTTTTAAGGAAAATAAAAAAAAACTGGTGATAGCTAACATAGAATTAAGAAATAGAAAAAAACCACAAACAGGAGAAACAGGCAAGCTTTTTACCTTTTAAATAAAATCTCTTGATTCTGTTCTCATTTTAAATTATTTCTTTAATAGTTACTGTGCTTTTCTTTAACAGGATGGAAACATAAACATCTTTTTTGACATAACCAAATATTTCACCAGATTTTGATTTAGAAAAATATTTGCTTTCATTCTCAAATTTTAAAAGTCAAATGAGGAAATCAATTTTTATCCAAGTTCAATTTCAATTTCTTACCAAGTGAATCAGTAAACAATACTTGATAGATAAAAGAAAGTCCATTAAGATGCTCAATTATCTATTTACTGTTTAAATGCTGTATGCTTTAAATACTATGCAGTACCTAAATCGTGAGAGGAAATGTTAGCTAGAACAAATAAAACCTAGGGAGGAATGTTTTCAGCTTAAAAAAAGTTTGTATCAGTTATGAACCATAGGTCACCTTCAACTTCTGTATTACAGAAAGCACTTATTTTTATGCAGAGTCCTATCTGACAGAGGGGTTTGTATTTTCCTTTAGGATAAAAAACAAATGGTACTGAAACTCCTGCAAGTCCCTAAGCTCATTCATTATGTTGAGAGAACTAGAAAATTAGTGCAGGAAACAAAGCGTCTGAAGAAGAAAATGGAGGTCGTTACGGTAGAAAAATATTATTAGTGTGTTCCTCATCCTCCCAGTGCTCCATAGGCAGGAGGGGGACACAGATCCTTGAGCATAATTCTAGGCCTGCTGCTCTCTCTCGTGGATTAAATCTTTATTTAAAAAAAAAAAAAGAAGCAAATATGAGAAACACTGATCTACTGTTGCAAATAAATTAAACAGCATGCTCACATCTTTCACAGTGTTGTTACACGTTTAAAACAGTGGCATTAGCCTGAGGTCTATTTAAAATAATTTGCATAGTTCTATATGAATGGCTTTAAAAAAGAAACAGAGGGAGGGAGAAAACAGGGATGACTTGCAGGTGTTATTTTTCAAATCTAGCTGTAGGACATCTTCATTGCCATGCCTTAAAAATGCATTTTCTATTTGCAGTAAGAAAGATGTGGGCTCAAATCTTTGAGGCTGCCTTAGACTTCAAAAGGTGTGAACCCTTCAGAGGAGATTTACATCTGACCAGTTGTCCTTTGGAACCATCATCATTTTCGGAGAAGACGAGGGCTTCCCAAAGAGCTGAATACCTTCTGCAATCATTGAAAAACATGTTCTTTTCAGTTATTGTTTTAATGTGCTTTAGAATGTAAACATTTTTTATCTTGTGATATATACAAATACATACCCTTCTGATTATTTTGAGCTTAAGAAAAGCACAAGAAAAAATAACTGATGCAACTTGGAGAAACTCCACTGAAACTGGTGAAACTTTTCCAAATTTACCAGTATATCATCATTGTAAGGGCATGAAGAATTTAGTTCACCTTGTTTAATTGCTCAGAATCTCACACAGTCAATTGGTAACACAACAGGGAATAGTTGTTCGCAAGACTTCATGCATGGTCCAAGACCTGGAGAAAGCTGCTGCCAGTTGGTAAAAAAATTCCCCTGGTTCTGCTGGATTTGTGCATTCTTGAGTAATTGACTATCTAAGTAAATTAAAAGGCTCAATAGCATTGTTACCAAGGTTATTGTTAAGTGTTGGATGGGGTGTTTCAGATGCAAATAAGACTCAAACCCTACCAAAAATTCAAATCAGGCAATTCTGACATCCTGAGCAAACAACTGGTTTGTATACCTTTGTGTTTCTGCATTAATCTACGAGAGAAAGAAAAAGGCTAATAAATAGGAAATAGGTCTATCCAAGGATTTCAAAGAGCTTTTTAAAGTATCAAGTCACTTAGTTTCATAACAACCTGTAAGGCAAATAACCTATTATCCCAATTTGACACATGGCTGAACTGATCAGGGGTTTGGAGCAGCTCCCACATGAGAAGGGACTACATAGACAAGGACTCGTCAGACTGGGAAAGATGGCAACTATAAAAACATGAATAACATGAAGAAGAATAATTTTACATTATTTTCCAAAATACAAGGACTAGGAGGAACTCGAAAATATAAGCAGGGAACAAGTTTTAAAAGCAAGGGGAAATAGTACAGTTTGAGGCACATAACCTAAGTCATTTGCACCCTTTTAAAAGATCAGTAGTTTGGAAAATAAGTCTTTGTTTAACCTGCACCTTGGAAAATAGCAGAGGAAGCATGATGAGGATCAGAGGCAAGGAGAATGGCTATTAGGGGAGAAGAGGTTATGGGACAGCCTTCCTTATAGACACACATAATTTGATTATAGGGGAATAAGACAATTTCTTTAGAACAGAGAGGACCCACAGACTATACAGTGACGCATATGGTACTTTTTTACTTAATGCATTTTAATCATGGAGCTCATTGCCAAAGACTTTTGTGGAAACCAAAAGAATAAATTTATTTTAAAAGGTATTAGGCAGATTAATCAGGGCTGCCAGGCATGGTGCAAATGTAACCATTCCTCAGTAAGGCCCTAAACTGCTTCTTGCCTGGCTGAATGAATATGCCAAGAGTGTGTTTAACTTACACTCCTCCTATTTCTTTTACTAAGCATCTGCTACTGGAAATTGCTGGCGACAGTGGTCCAATTCAGTCCAGAAGTTTTTATGTTGTTAGCAAAGGAGGACAAATGCAATCCTGCTCCTCTGAAGTCAGCAGGTATTCTGCCCTTGCCATGACTGCATCCAGCACATCATCCCAAATGTTTACCACATATATTACAGTAACAGCCATGTGAGAGCCACGAAACTGTCTCAGTCTCCTGCAAAAGACAGCATTACCTAGACCTTCCAAAATCTGTATTTCAACACTCCTCACCTCCCAAGAAAACAATAAAAAATACCTTAGCATATTTCTGCTCATTTCCAAGATTTAAATGTTCCTGATATTTTGCATAAAAACCAGACATTATTATCCACAGCCCACTGTGATATCCATTGTGAAAAGGTTCTTTTTCATAGTAAACTAATATTCAAAGCCCACCAATAACTGTCCCTGGTTTAGGTGGTCTAAACAATTGTGCTGTTAGCAAAACAGTCATGAACAAATGAAGTCCACCTTGGGCTGTGTGAGTGAGCTGTAGACTGGCTGGAGCTGCACTGGGTAACAAAGCACCATCGTTCATAGAGGAATGACAAACTTGCCAAAACAATTAACAGGATGTAATCTCCATTCACCCTTCATGCCAGACCTGAACTGATTACTCCTTGCAACCGTATTTTTCAAAAATAGTCTCTAAATAGAATCAGTTATTGTTACATCCTCACTTGCTGAGGGATGTAATGTAGGTAATGTACAGGTAATAAAATGCTTGCTCTGCAAACAAGAAGACCCTGCATTCAGCAATGAATGACGTTTGCACATTGGATTTAATTATTTCTACTTTAAAATATTATCTCTCCTTGCGGAATAAAACTTCTATTTGTGTAAATCACCGTGTCAGGCAACATGCATCATAATCATTCAACTTTCAGTAGAATAATTGAACGTGGGGGTTTTCATCATGCTTATGTAAGAGATCTAGAAGATATTTCTCAACAGCAGTAAAGTAACTCCAGGGAGTGTAGTTATCATGATTATCATCAGGCAATTACTGTCTAGCTACTGAAGGATAAGAGACCTTGAGTTGCATTACTTGCATCATAACACTGACATTAAGAGTTCAGTTATCACATAATACCTGCTTGTTTATTCTGTCTTACTATTTAACTTTCTAGTATGTGTAAAGGGAGAAAAGCAACAATAAACACACACAAAGGGCAAAGAGCAACAATAAGAATGTGCATGGAAAGAATGCAAAATTGTTAGGATGTTTTAAAAATTAAAATAAGAAAAAAATAATAAATCTTTAGAGAAGACTATCCAAAGCTCTTTTTGGAGAGCTTCTGCAACATTTTCCCTGGATTCTAACTTAATAATCACTTAAAACACAAAAAGCTACTCGTAATCACACAACTAATCCCACCGTGAATCTGTAAGGCCTTGATCCAGCAAAGTGCTGTTCGTTCTGACTCACTCCAGTGAAGCACTTAACTCGTGCTTAGTTTTAAGCATTTGAGAATCCCTCTTTGACCTCAGAAAGATTTAAGCATGATTAAAACGAAACATATCTTTAACCTGTTGTGGGATTTGGGGTGAGAACAATGAGGAGTTTAATTTTATGTTTTGTCTATGAAGAAGGAAAAATAATATTTCTGTAATATACAATGGTAATAAAGACAATCTAAAATCTTAATTGGAAGCTAAAATCCTCTAGGAAACATATCACTCCATGCATATATTACCATGTGCTGTCAGTCTGGTGTATTTGATACACATAAAGTGTATTGTCTATGCCTATTGCCATACATCTATGAACTTCTGCTTTTCAGACTTTTTACCTGTAATTATGCTTTACCCTATTGTCAACAGGACGAATACTGACATGATTTGAAACTCCAGTACTTAGATAGCTGAGTCATCTAGATCATTTTTTCAATGCTGGGCCTCCAGTTTTTTCCCAGGAAGATCTCCAATTAATTTTAAGGCATTTCATTCAGTTTCAATGGAAGGTTTTCCTCTAGAAAAGAGGATATTTGTGGTTGGCACTGAAATAGATTTTGAGACAGTTCAGAGGAAGCACAGTTTCATACAAACATGAAAGTATGGGCAATTTATTACATGTATTGAATCTTTAAGAAATATTGTGAGGACTTGGTTGTCTTCGCCACTTTCTTCCATAAAGATGCAAAGAAATAACCAAAAATAACAGGGAAGGCATACATCTTAGGCAAAGATTCACTCAGCATGGGGTACATGTACCTATATTCAATCTCACAGATTTCAGTTTCTTAGCTTTTAATCAAGTCTTTTATTATCTTGCAATGCTATATGTCACCCAACACTTCAGATGTGTATATAACTATATATTAATAGCAATTGCTATTTATAACAATCGTAATTGAGTTTAGTACAATGTTCTGAAAGATCGTCATCTCCAGGAAATGCTTTTTGCACTGGTTAACCTCACCACAATAAAAGCAAGAAGAACTGCGGTTGAAAGGGAAGAAAAATATTGGTGAAGTAAATCTGGAAGCAAGAAAGGTAGGAAAGTAAACAGTCAGGACACTGAAAGCCCTGTTATTCCTCTACCCTCAGTCACTGCGGCAGCCATGTGGATTGTTTATATTGCAGTTTCCTGTTGGTAATGAAACTGGCACATTGGGTTCAAAGGATTCACAGAGGGTTTTTTTCAAAGTCAACTAATTTGTCATGGACTGGACTTCATTCCTAGCAGAAGTACAAAGCTGTTCCCTGGGCTGATCGGTAGCAGCAGGCTAGGGAGGTGTTTACATGGCTTTTAAAACTAAAAGGCAGCCTTGCCACATTCAGTGACCTCCAAAGTGAGTAGAATTGCAAATGGCAAAGACTGAATTTAATTCGGTACCCAGGATGCCACTAATGTTTTACATGCATGATCAATGAACAGAACTGGGATGTGAAAAGTGCTGAATATTCAGGGCAATGAAATTCTCTAACCCTAATTTCAAAGATAAAATACCATTTTCACTTTGACAAGACTGTTTTGGATGTTTTCCAAGAATAGTGATGTACAAAAAGCTCATTAGGAACTTTAAACCAAATGAACAACCACGGTCCTTTGTCAGGCCCAGAATTACTTAGGATGTAATTGGTTATGTTCATAGGATTTATTGGCTGTGGTGTATAAAACACAACGAGCTATCAGTGCCAAATCATCCTGGATAGCTTGCCACATTGTTATTGTAACCTTCATACTTCTTCTCCCACCCCTATAGTTCGTTGCTGCCGTTTGAGGTTCTCAGCTGCATTTAGACTTACCGGTTTTGTCTGATTAATTCTTATGGAAACAGACCTTGCAGTTTGAATACTAGAGACACAAAAAACCAGGCACAGACACGTCTTTAACAGAGCTGTAGGAACACTTCAAATATAGACTGGACACGCTCTCCAGAAGGGATCATTACAATCAGGCAATCAGATGGACCCTATATGATACCACCTGTCTGAGTTATGGCAGGGAAGATGAATTTCAGTCCTTCCTCTACCTATCCTTCACCAGTAATTCATCACATGTTCACTTCAGGTTGCTGGCCCTTAAGAAAAGAGCTGTAGACCAGGTGATAAAAAGGGGTGTCATTACCTGTGAAATTTATACCATTCTCTGTCTTAAAACCAGCATGAGGTCTCAGTGGCCTATACTCAGGTTCAGTGTAAGTATTGACCTATTAAATCTACTTGTAGTGTATCCATCCATTGCGAAAAAATCAAACCATATTTAACCTAAGATCAAAATTCTAAGCTTCTGCAGAGAAATCCAAAAACTTACCGGCCTCAAGAGCAGTTATGTCCAGACAGAAGATCTTTTCTCAATAATCAAGAAGAACAATTCACCCAGGACAGTCATTGACTCATTTGGGCAGATCAGGAGCAAAATGTTGCACCCCACCAGGGAAGAAATTACATCCCTGGTGGCACTGGGTCACATCTTGCATAATTTCTTCCACTAATTTTTACTTTGAGCCAAATCACTTTAAGAAATCTCACATTACTTTAATTTTCCATCTGTTTTTATGCAAATCTTTATTGTTCTAAATTTACAGTAGAGGTTTTTCTAGGGGATTATCTAGTTGCAGTCGGGGTTTTTTTCAAAACAATTTCAATTTTCCTTTAAAAGTCCATCTTTAAATTCCATTTTTATTACTGTAACTCCATTGAATGCTAACAAGCGCGTTGACAGTTGTAGGCACGTAGTTTTCTAATATTACCTTGCAAGCAAAATGACCTTTTTCTATTCAGATAAAAACCTCTTTCCTACTGACATTATCCTTTTTCTGCATCACAATATCCTGCAACATAGAAGAAGATGCAACACATGCTGTTTTCTTAGAGATCTGTTACCACGACTACATATTAATAAAAGCTTTCTGGGACAGTATTCCTTCCTTAGAAATCTCATACTCTGCAAATGTAGAAGGTAAAGCTCTTAACTGGAAAGATGGAAACACATATATCTGGAAGCACTGATGATGCAGAAAGGAGATTTGAGAAATTACAAAGCAAGAACACAGATTCTGGTGGCTCACATTTTGGAGAAGCGAATGGTGCTGTATTTTTAGGGCTTTTTTTCTGGTTTCATTATGCACTGTCTCTCATCTGCATGTTTTCCCTTTGGCTCAAATGAGGGAATTTAAAGTATTTGAACTCCAGACAGGAAAAATATGAAATAAATTTATTGGAATTCATGGTATTTTTGCACATGGCAGGCAGTGCAATAATTATCTCCTGAACTCCTGAATTGTTATGATAAAACTGGAAATGGAGACTACTTGTTTATTCTGAAAATTGCCTTCTACAAACAGAAACAGAAGTTTACACCACAAAGACAGGTGGTAAATTAATCCAAATCATAACCGGAGAATTAGGTGAGGCTCCTCAGCAAGAATAAGTCAAACCAGACCAAGAGCCATTCAGATGTCTGTAAGCGGTGAGAAAAGTTTGGTTGCCAAGTACTAGAACAACAGAAATGCCTGCAAGGTTGCATCATGCTGTGGCACGAAGTTTCATGAGATTTTCACCTATTAACTGAAGCTTCCCATGACTGAGAAGCAGCATCCTCAAAACCTGCTCTGATACACTATGATATTGTTGCAGGGAATCAGCTGTATTTGGGACATGTTGCAAGGATTACACTTGCATGTACTCAAAGATGTACTGCAAAGCTCAGATCCTGAATGAGATCCAATAGACACAAGTTTGAATTTATTCCTCAATACTCATTTGTTTTTAAGCACAAGTTGCTACGTATGTGGCAAGATCCATATCTTGCTCATTTTCATTTCTGTGGTGGAGTGCTGGTAATGGAGTTTGTAAACCCTATCCCCATACAAGCTGTCATATCTTATCTAAAATGTATCCATGCTGATTAAACACTCAGGCTTATTTTCTGTTGTTGTTCATAATACTAAAACTCAGTTGCTCAGATGTTTTCAGGATATAAAACTCTAACAAGGGGAAGTATTTTCAAAGTGAAAATTCATTTGCAAATTCAAGATGACATTCATGGCAAAAAAAAGATCAGTTACGTTCACCCAGCTATTCCTCTAATGAGTTTTACTGCCTTCTGAATTCCTAATTAGGAAGACATATCTGATAGTTAAATACTGCAGGACATTATATATGAATTATTGTCTCCTAGTACTTTGTCAAAAGTAAAATTGGAAGTACATTATATGGGAGAAAATCTAGTTTTTCAGATATTTATGCCTGTGGATATATTTACCTTATGTCCCTGATGAAATTTGTAAATGAAGGTGTGGTTCAATTAGCAAGAACATTTTACATAATTCATATTGACTTGCAGACTGGTAGAAAACTAATCTTTCTCTTTTTTCTTAGTCTATTTCTGCATCCCTTGAACAAGTGTGCTCCGTATTTCTTCTGTTTTTGGCATGGCTGAACGACATGAGGCATCAACACATCTGAACTGTCCTTTCCCTCCCCATATGCCAAGATCCTCAAGACAGTGAGTAATGGGAAGAGCGTTGTGGCTAAATTGCTCCAGGGATGGCTCTTCAGCAAAGAGGATTATCTAGAGGCAGGTAACCCAGGCAAGACAAAGTTCATTGCATCAATAAACTGTCTTTTTGTCTAATTAACACGTGCTGAACATGACCCTGGGCTGAGTTACCATTTCAGCCACGGGAGTTTAGGCTGGAGCCTAGATTATGCAGGGCCCAGCTCTACCATTTCAAGAAGGCCAGTGACTCTTTGCTGTAAGCCTCAGACCCCCCGTGCAGTGGAAACACTGCATTTCTGCTGTATTTAAGAGTGGCTATTCATAAATAACATGCAAGTTCATCATTAAAACATTTCTCACAGAGATGAGAGTCGAACAGAGACTTGTTTTTTACGGTGGCCTTTAAACAAGTTTATATTTTATATAAATATGTTAAGGCATGACCTTCTTTGATCTTAATGGTGTATGATGACAGCTGCAGGTCAGGTGTCTGTCCTGACTCCTCTGCAACATTTCAAGTCATATGGTGTTTCAAAATCATATATTTTTGCTGAGGCCTTTTTGGTATTTTAGTATTGGGTTGGAAATAAAACATGATGAGATTCAAACTCAGCTTCTTTGATATACATAAACCTGAGGGTTCACAGTAGCATGAGCTGGCTTTGCTCCAGCTGAGAAACAAGGAAAATGGAATAAAAAGTAGGTAAGATCCTTTTTTGCTACAGTTATATAAGTGGTTGAATAAATTTCAACTTCATGTCAGCCAATAGCAGTGAAAATGGAGAAAAGTCATGAAGATCATGTTATTATTACCACGTGGACCCTTAAGATTCAGAGGAGTAGTAGACATACCAAAAAGCTGAAGGTGTAGGAATTTCTGGAGGGACAGATTATATACAGCCCAAGTACATGCCACCTCACGCAATCGCATCTTAATCTTCACTGGAGCTTACAGGTACAGTTGTACATTCACACTTCACAACAACGTGACATGATTTTTCATAAATGATAGAGAGGAAAGTATAGGACAGAGTTTAAACTGTTTCTGATATGTGAAAAAGAGCTTTAAAGGGAGGAGCAAGGATTTCTTACCATGCCCTGTTGATCTATGCAAGGGAAAACTAAGAGCAAGAATCAAAGGGCAGATGTTGCCACTGGCCAGTGAACTTCAAGAGGGATGCAGTTTACTAAAAGGTGCTGTCGGAAGAATCCTGAAGTATATGGTTCATAAAGGGAACACAGTCACAGAAATTAGGAAAAAAATATATCATTTGAAGAAATATTTGGGTCTCTAAGAGGTTTGCAGTTTTACTAGAGTCCTGTTCTTAAACAATGATGCATAAATTCTAGGGCATGTGCAAAAGCAAATCTGAGGACAGCACTTAAAATAATTTTCACTTGGGCATTTATCTCCACAGGAAACATTCTAGGAAAAAACCTTTTGCTAGTAATCTATAGTTAAATAAGTTGGATGGACTTTAAAAAAAAACAAACCCAAAGCAACAATAACAACAAAAACAAAGAAGGAAAAAAGAAGCAAGGAGAAAAGGGAAAAGATGAAGGCTCTTGACTGTTGATCCTCTCTGACTCCAGAGCACCAGTTTTAGAGACCCCAGTTGAACAAATCCTTTCATGTCTGAAATAATGAATAAAGGCTTCTAGTTAAATATTTGCTTAAGGTTTTGAAAATAAGAAAAGGTCAGAATATATACATGGGGATGAAGGAGAGAGAAACCATACTACCCATACCACCACTGTGTGCAAATTAGTATCTCCTGTACAGCAGAAGAGAAAGTAACGAGCACAGAAACAGCCACAGTGACGTTTCTTTCAGTCGCGTACGTGCTATTTCAAAAAACTCTCACTGGAGGCAAAGCCCAACAGCGCCGTCCCCAGAAGCCTAGTACTGGACTCTTGGTACTCAAAAGCAGAGGGAAGGATGCAGGACTGGGCAGTAAACTGTTTTTGCCAAACACTTGCCACTGAATGAGCAAGGAACTGGAGAATAAATGCAGCACAAGAGGGGCTGGGGTCCTGCACACAGAGAACATGATGTCATTTCTTATGCCAAAGGCATGTGGGATTCAGGGTGTGATGATTTCTGTCACACTGAGCCAAGCTCATTCCTGCTGCAACTTCAGCAACGACACCAGGCTTCAATCACAGATTAGTTTGGACCACTGCCTTTCCAGAAATACAGTCCAGCAGGAATGCTGGGGGAAGGAAGCAATCTTCCTCTTGTTGCTGCAGGCAAGCTGAAGCTTGTTGCTCTCAGTTCAGTTAATATATGCACTTAACTTTAGAATCTTCACTCAGTAGGGCACACTGCTAAAAACAAATAAATTTCAAGAATCAAATAAAAATATGAACAGTTTTGTTACATAGTTTCCAACACCAAAATACTTTTGCAGGACAGTATTCAAAATGGGTCTGACTACACAAAAGTATTCCTGTGAAGAACCAGCACTCCATTCCTGGTGGATTTCTCCAGCAATATCTTTTCCACCTGGTGGGTTTCTTTTTTAATACAGAAACTATTCACACTAAGGGATTTAAAACTAATCGGTTTGCAAGCTGTTCTTAAACATCTGTGTATGATGCTAAAAATTATGCCCAACCATACATTCTCAATCGATATTGCATCATCCTCTAATTACATTTTACTATATGGGCACAAAAAAAAGCATGACATCCTACCTTTAACACTGCAAAGGTGGGCAAAACTCTGTCATCTCAGTATTCAGGATCACTTAGTGTTACATTTTATCCTGTTCTGATGGTTTTGACTTGCATGGGCCTCCATGCCAACATGTGCACGTTTCCTCCATGCTTCATCCCAAAACCTTTCTACCAATTACTTTATCTTCTGCCTCTCCCATGTGGCGAGTTAATATGAAAGTAATCCAAATAAAACTGAAACAGAACCCTGTCTTTGGATTTTTCCCATTAAAAAAAAAAAAAAAAAATACTATTTTGAAAAAAATACACTTACTAAAAAAAGAACCAAACAAATGAGGGATGAAAATTTTCATCTATTTGCAACTATTATAGCTGTGGATTGAGAAAAAAACAGCTTTTGTGGGGGAGTTGTAAAAAGAAGAAAAATTAAGATCTGCATTTGTCTGTTGTAAAGAAGAAAAACCACCAAACCAAAACAACTTATCTCTTATTAAAAGACAGCCATTCCCTCCTTTCTTAGGAAAACCGGGGTGCAAACAGAGCAATAATAAAATCAAATGTGTTTAACTGATTGCACTGCTTGCTTTGAGCTTGTGCCCCCGGTTTGCTGAATTTGTACAGAACCGGATGTGGATCCAGGACATAAATCAGTGTGCAGTCTTCTCCTGGTGCTATTCACCCAGAACAAACAGTCAGAGTTTGAGCAATAGGAACGTAAGGTTGATCTCATTCACACTTTTTGTCCTCTCCCAGCTAAGGGACCTGAATCTCCTCTTTGACATGGGTAGAGTGGACATCTTCCATAACCCATCGTTTTAATCAATGCCTTCAATGGCACTTGACCCAGTTTGCCCGGTGGTAAGCCACAGCTCCTTGGGCATGACAAGCCACCTGGAGAAGCAGGCTCCTGCCAAACCGTGATGGGAGCAGTCTGCCTGGGTGGGGATGTTGGATGCCCACAACAACTCCAAATCCAAGTGGCTCTGAGGGAAGAACAGCCCAGGATCACCTGTACTACATTCATTCAGTACCTCTGCAAAGACTTCAGCTGGCAAATAGCTGATAAAGGACATCACAAATAAAGCAGCTCAGGAGAGAGCTATCAGCAGGAAAATATAGTGATTTATCAATAAACATACAATCACATTGTCAATTTAAAATATTTGAGTAAAGTATCTAAACAGCATCTATTGATTATTTATAAACAATATGGTCTGAGTTTACAAATACACACACATACATACCTATATATATACACACACATATATATACATACATAGATGTACACAAATAGATACACCCCTCGGTCTATACACATATATACTATACATGCAAGTACATACAAAACAGACTCTCCGTTAAAGCTATGTGGAACTTCTTTGTGTGTCTGAAAAAGCACTTGTCCAAACAAAAAATGTGTGTGCTGAGTAAACAGGATAAAATCTAGTTTTGCAAAAACAGTTTGGGACAGGTGAATACAGGTGAATATATACATGTGTGTATATGTATATGTGCAACATTTCTGAGATAAGAAGCCTATTACATCTGAGATGGGTACTCACATAGTCGCAGCCACAGACTGTTCCCAAAGGACATGCAAGCAGTAATCATTAAAAAGGATTTCTTTTACGACTAGGTCATATATTTAAAAGTTGAAAGTGAACAACACAGGTACAATCTCAGTGCATGTGTTTGTACCAGGGAGTATTGTGGCTCACCCTTAAATATCCTAACTGTACAAGTCAAGACTAGGCTCCATTACAATGGTTCTTCTCACTAGGAAATAATTTTAATTCGCTAGTCAGAATACACATGATTAGATAGAGGCAATTAATTCACACTAAAGAGTTTATTCCAAGGGAGCCCAGCCCATTACTTCCCCTCTGTATATACCAATTGATAACACTGATAAAGAAAATGTTTCTGCGTACTTTAACAGAAAAATAGCACATTAATGCAGGAAGAAAGTAGTTTTCCTTTTCAGATACAAGACAATACCATAAAAGTTCCCAGAGAAGGTTCTGGCCTCTGAAGTCATGGAGGGGAAAATCCCCGCCACGTAGCTCTGATTTAAAGAATTGGCTCACATTCCTCCTGCTACTGCCTTTCCACGCCCCTGTCCTTCCAGTCATTTGGAGAGGTTAGATTTGGGATTAGAGGCACTTCTTTGCAATCAGTATAAATGCTCACATTTACAGTGACTCTTTAAAACAGCACATGGCCTTGAGGCTCAGAGTTTAAAAGCGAGGAGAAGTGTGCTAAAAGACTTCATAGCCCAGCACAAAAGAGATCCCATTGACACTATGTAAACCTACATTGACCTTGTTTATAAGTAGCTCAGGAATGATTTTCAACACAGGCTGTTACATTTACGAAAGCTTTTACAAGTTCCTTCATAATATTCCACTACCAATTTGAATTCCCTACATGAGCTGAGATTTTCAGAAATAAACAACAATATTTATGCTGCTATGATTAAAGTACACAAGAGTTCCCAAACAAAAACAATATTTTTACTTTTTTTCCTGAGTTTTAAATATGTATTTTTAGATCCCTATATTTCAAATTATGATTTCCTAGAAGATGGTTAGTATTTTTCCCCTGGCTAAGCACAAAACAATATTAGCATCTCTAGCAGAAAGCCCCGGTAATTGGTTTGACAATTAAAAACACAAATATCAAACCACTGAGGGAAGACTACCCAGGTCCAGTAATCTGCAGTTTTGTTTAGCAGGACAGGCTGCTTAAGGGCATTAAACAAACAGCATAAAATGTACTACATAATGGCAGTGACATTTTCAGCTATCATTATTGTAAAAGGCAACAAAATACATATTGTCAGCTAACATACCTGTAATGGCCTGTGTCCTCAAAGCATTTGTTCAAAGAAGCCATTTTTAGAATCATCCCAGATATTTGGGGCACAAGTTCATTTACCTGAGCAAATTCAAAACCATGCATGCATCCTGACTTTCTGACAGGCAGTTCTTTGTGCTGTTTTGATCACAACAGTACTCTTAAATAAGTAAAGGGCAACTCCAGGGGCTGAAGACCCATAGTCTGCACCACCCCCTCCAGCTTCTCCACCAGGAAACACCAGCATACCAAAATACACAGGTGCAAATGGTGCCTTTTTCTCCCTTGCCAGCACCCATACTGACACACCCATAAAAACCCGTTCAAAACTGGTGTTTCCTTCCTTGGGCATCTAGTTATTGAGGATTTCAGTACCTGCAATATCTTTGCAACTGTTCCATCAGTTCTCTAGGAGAAAGTAATTCAAATTAATAAAAGGAAAGAGGTGAGATGCAGTCAGCACCATCCAGAATCCTACCTGCGGATAGCTAATCTACAAAGACAGCCTAACCAACTGCTCCATCACATTTTCCTCATGAAGAAATAATTTGCAAATAGCAGTAGCAGAAGAGGAAAGATTACAATTCCACAGGGAAAAAATCCAAGGAATTCAGTTAAGAACACTGCACATAAATGAAGAGATACTTTCTTTGTTTTCTCCATTTAGACAGAACTGGACAGTGCCTGACAGAAAAAAAGCACTCGGTTCAGTCTCCAAAGAAAGTAAAGCAGGTTTAGCTTTCCAGTTTATATTTCTACCCAGTCCAAAAAGGAACAGAAATAAAATATTTTTTGTCCCTTATATGTGCTACAGGAATATAGCAATTTACTGTAACTAATGTCAGGGATCAAAAATGCTTTTACAATTACTCTTCAGGGTTCAGATGTTCATTTCTTGACTCAGTCCCTCTTTTTGTTGGTATATCATTGGCAATATTTCTGCAGCACTTTTGTTCTGCTACTCATTTTTCTTATACTGGCTTTACACACTTAATTTTCAGTGTGGCGGTAGGGGTTTTTTTTGTATTCTTTGCTAGTGTTCTCTCTTTAAGTAATAAAACACTGGCATTGCTCAGTGCCTGGAAAGGTAACAGCCACAGCTGAACATAGACCATAGCAGCCCAAATCTGCTGCAGCAAACCAGTGCATCTCCCTTCCTGTCATCAGAGCAGCATTTTGTTTGACTCCACCTGAGGATCTGGTCCTCAGTTCATATCTGATATAAAGTAAGTCTCACCGCTGAGGTCTTCCTGGGTTAATGAAAACAATAATCTCATTTGTTTTGTGCTGTGAGATTCAGTTTCTTAAATACCAACTCAGCCCGAGGACAGGGTGGGGGGGAATACGGAGCATCCTCTGCATGGTCTCTGGGTCTGTGCTACAGAACCCCAAGCCTCTGCAGCACAAGGCAGGACACAGCACAAGCCTAGTGCATCACGGCTGATTAAGGATCCTGGCTGCCAGCCTTCTGGGAAATAGTTAGGGAAGGAATTGGGGAAAAGATGTCAGAAGCTCCAGGGGAAAAAAAAAAGGAATGAAAGAATAGACAATGAAGTGTGAAAATAGCACAGACAAAGATATAAAGAGGCAAAGACAGTGATGAGTCAGGTGAGCTAGAAGAGAGAAAATTATCTTGAAAAGATTTAGAGGGCATTAGAGATTGGAAAAGGAGCACATTTTAAAGGTCACATTCTCACTTTTGGTTTGGGAGATTTTTGTTCTGAAGAGAGAGAAAGAGATTAAGAGTAAGAAGAGGTAAATAATAAATCCATGTCTAATTTATTAATAAACCAAAGCCAATCACCAACCCAACTAACCAGCTTATAGTTCAATTGAGGTCCTTTATAAGACTACTGTAAAATTAATAAGGGGCATTCAGGACTTATATTTCAGTTACCTAACTCTTAATTACCCGTACCTTAACTATCTGTCTATGCAGCAGACCACTTTGATGTGAGCATGTATACTGCCCTCCACTTTGGAGGCTCTACAGCAGCTGATGCTAAGGCCAGCAGGATACCCCTCTTTCTGCGGGGCACATGTGGTCTGTATGCTTTTCATCCACCATTAACAGTAGCCTATTTAGACATCAGCAATACGGTTAAAGATTTGAGGTCAGCTCGTCAAGATATAGATTCAAAGGCCCAGTTTGCAAAGATCATGACCTTTCTGAATGTAAGATACTGCACACACAGAAGTTGTATCAGAAATCTGAAGGCTGGCTAATAATAATTACAATAGCTTAATAAAAATTGTACAAGGCATATGTAAAATTGTGCCTTTCTAACCCATCCTTTATCTCCAGCTCCTACTCTCAGAATAAGAGTAGTCTGCTCCATGAGGGTACTAAAATTTTCATAGGATGAGAACCACAACATGCCAGCTGTACGGACCAGGATGCCAAAGGTGAGAAAAAAGGAAATGGTAATGGATTACAGACAGGGGATGACAAGAATTCTCCAAGGGACCTATTACTCCACTGCTGGCTGGCCTACAAGGAGGCTTGCTCTGCTGCTACATCCAAGAGCAGCCAAGACATGTCAAGTCCATCAGCTCCTGCCAGCTCACCTCCTTCCTCCAGTGATGCACGAGGCTGCCCAGGAGCCACGAAGCCATCAGTTTCCTGCAGGTATCATGCAACGTCTTTGCCAGACAGCTCCACTACTGCTCCCATGAAAATCACACATCAGTCTTCAGGGCACCTGTACCACCATGTGTACTTATGTACTTCATAAATATGCATCTGCTCAACTCACTTGTAAAACAGATGTTTATTTTTATTTTTAAGAAGAAACTCTGAGGCACAAGTTTAACAGGAAGGTTGCAGAGGCAGGGTTTGAACAGGGATTCCTCCAGCCCCTGATAGGATTTAAACCATAGTAACACTCTTGCTCAAAGCTAATAAACTCTCCAAAGCAGGCACTCTGTCTTCCTTCATTAAGAATAATACTCTGAACATCTCAGGGATTATCTAGTACTAAGAAAACACTTATTAACAACCTATATTAAATCATGCAGACATTAGATTTTTTCCATTTTATAAGGAAAATTGCATTTTTGAATGAAAATGAAAAGGATTTTAGCCTACCTAGACCCAGGTTTCAGTTGGGTATCTCCACCATAAATAACAATTAGAAATGAAAAGCCTTTGCTTTTCATTTAGGTCAAATGAGGTATCGACATAAAAAGCAATTATTAGGGTCTCCATCAAAATCCCAGACTTCGGTGCTGGGAACCCAAGGAAAGAGTAACTCTTGTGCATGTAAAATTTTTTGTTCATAATTTCTAAAGGAGAGAGGGTTTGGGTGATTTATACATTTTTCCCCTTTATTTACAAGAGGTACAACCTTCATTCAGCTTTTTAAAATTCAGAGAGAATGTGAATATTCTCCTGAGCCCTAGGTCCTTGCCGTTCATGATCAAGAGAAACAGAAGGAGGGCTGGAATTCTCGGAGTTCTTCCAAGACTGAAGATGTTCCCTGCTTATTACAAAGGGGGACAAGAAGCTGCCCTACCACTAAAACTCCCACACTGAAATGAGAGCTGCAGCACATCTGCAAAATGTTTATTTGTTATTACAATTCATCCTCATAAGCAAGCTTGTTTGTTTGATGTGTCACGTCAAAACACATGCAAATTTAACTAGGCAAAGCAGTACAAAATCTGCTATAAAGTACAACGAAAACAGGTAGCAGGCCCTGTTAAGCAGCATTCACCCACAGTGGTTTTTTCTGTCTTCACTCTCCTACTGAAGGGACAGAAAGGATTTGTAGAGAAAATTATCAGGACAGATAGGTGTTTCCCTCTGTTCCCTTCCCAAATCCCTGTAATTGTGTTTGGTGAAGTACAATTTCCAATAGGCCAAATCCCTATTGAAAGCGTCTTCTGCTGCCCTGTTGTCTTGTTTGTTTGTCCTTCACCTTGTTCCTTGCATATAATTTCTGTGTTTACTTTCTGCAGCCTGCAGAATGCTCGTTCTCTTTTCTAAACCCTGGAGCAATTTGACATTTTCAGCTGCGAAGGCAGCCTTCTGATTCTTCTGTTCTGCTTTTGAAACTGATACATTTTTAGTAGTCACATTTCCTTTTTTCCCCTCCCGATTTATTTTTCTGCTTGCTTTCATTCCTCCTCCCACTTCCATTGGACCTGCTTTTATATGGATGACATCTGTGGATCTAAGAAGTCCTCAATCACTTTGGTGTTTGGAAAGACAGTCACCTATTTGTCAGGATCACAAGCCATTAGAAGTACAAACTGACATTTCAGGCAAACAAAGTCTTCTCTCCCTTCAAGGCAGGCAACAGACACACCATATCATGTAGCAGCCACAATAACTGATCATTCCTTCTCCTTTCTTATCATTGACACAAAAATGTACTTACAGGAACTAATATTCCCAATAAGAATATCTCTATTAACTACTCTATATTTATTACTCAAATGTTTGCTGTTGCGGCATTTAAACCTGATCAGACTCTTCCTTCAGTAAGTCAGCAAACTCACTAAAGTAAAACTCAAATATTAGATCAAGACCTCATATCTCAAACAAAACTTTCACAGATCCAAGCTGAACTCCTAAATTTGGTCATAGGAGACCTGCTGTCTTACTGACACAAAATGAAACCCATCTCCAAAACAAAAGGTCAACAATTTAATCTGCAAAAGTCGTATCATTACCATCAAGAGTTGTGATTTTGGACTTGATGCATGTTCCTTTGAATAATTCGTAATTGATTTTATCATGAAAATTGCTTTTATTAACGCTAGAATATGCTCGAAGAACCATCTGCAATGACTCAGACCAGAAATTCAATGACTTTATGTAAAAGTTGGATGTAAGAATTAAAAAAACTGATATTACAGTTAAACTCCAAAGAGAATTCAGACAGGCAGAATGTAACTGTACCAGATGGAACTTGAGTTGAATTCATTTGAGCTGACACCTCCTCTCTTGCAAAAGTAATTTTTAAAAGTATTCTGTCCTCTTAGTTCAACACTGTTAACTTGCACAATGGTCATGTACCTTGCAAATCTCTATCAATTACAATCTACTTTAAATCACAGCAGTTTTGAGCCACTCAGTTATCATCTTACCTCCTCATTACTAAAATGTGCTATCTGTATCTTAATTTATTATTCACATACATACTCTGAAACCTTGCTTATTCCCTTTGAAAATCATTGCCTTCACTGGGATAAACTCATCCATGATAGATAACAGCTCTGTTAGCATTTAGTAATCCCGATCAGATTATTAGATTAGGACTGAACGTGCATTAGTATAATAAGACAGAAATCTATTCCAAATAGAGTGCGAACAAGCCCTACTTTAGAAAATAAATGAACGCAACTCATCTTTGAGTACACCATTCAGTAGAAAACAAAGATGTTCTGCTAGGAAAGCCTGGAGGAGAATGTGATTTGTGGAATGGGCAGAGGTCCAGAAAGCATTACATCTTGCTCTTCCTTTCCTCCTTTCGCTACAGTAAGATCATCCCTAAAAGCCAGCATTCACATATACGCTAATTATAAATGAAAACAAACCATATGAATTTTTGCTATCATGCTGTAAAGATATCCTACTCTGCTTTGGATATAAACAGTGGTCCAACTTTTTCAGTTTCCTGGAGTCTTTCTTTCATAAATTTATGGAACAAAAAGGCATGGATCTTACTCTAAACCTTCCCCCCATTACTGTTTCTAGGGTTTTTTGCTTTGAGATCTTTCTGTTCCATTCGATAATCTCTTCTGCCCCAAAGGGACTCTTCAACTCTTTATCCTTGCTCAAGTTAATAGGGCTCAGAGGATTTAACAGAATGATTCTTCATCTCCAGGAAAGGCTCAGTAGTTTCAAAATGTGATGACTTAACAATACACCCATATCCACTGACAAATTTCTTGCTCTGCTCCCTCTCTTATGCCAAAATGCAAAATTCAGCTCAATCCATTTTAACTCCTAGATCCATTTTTCAGTTTTCCAAACTATCAAGAAAGACTTCAAAGCCGTAGTGTCTTTGGCTGAGAAGTAAGACAGGGAATGCTTCCAGCTCCTCAACACACCTTTTCAGTTCAGCATTAGGGTTAGAACTCTCATCTTCCTGTTTCTTGATTTCTCTGGGCAGGACAGCCAGGTGCACATGCTGGAGGAGAGCCATGGCATGCTCTTGCAAGCCTTCAAACAAGAGAGCACAACTGTGAAATGTCTGCCCCGTGGTCTAAGCATACCCTCTGACCACATAAATCAGATATAGCATCAAATATTCCTTGAATTAATACCTTGATTTGATGATAGATGAAGACTGAACGTAGCAAGAGAAATTGAAGTTTTACTCTGAATTTTTACTATGTGTCACTTCTCCCAATTATAAGTTAGGGAACTGATCTCTAAGTACCAGTTTGAGCAGCTTCCCTTCAGGTAACCAGTTTGGCTGAAGAAATCAGAACCGCCTTCAGGAGCCAGAAAAAATAAACACTACAGAACTGGACATCAGCATTCAAACTGCAATGTTTTCCAATCATCCTGCACTTTCTCTCAGCGTGTCACTGTGCTGACCTGGGATATAGATCTGAAGGAAAGTGGAAAAGCTTGAACACTTCAGACTTTGATCAGGCAACTACATATGTTTGAACACCTAGCGACTGTTTATATAAACAGGAGCCGATAGCATGTCTACCTTGCAGCCAAGGCACTCAAGCTAGCTTTCGTCTAGCTGTCTTGTAAACCCTTGCTGGTTACTCCAGTAGCAAGAAGCTCAGTACAGACTGCAAAATCCACCAAAGAGCAAGATGAACTAGCCTGCATGGAACTGCATTTTCTCTTGAACCCATCAATAAGGCCTTGTTAGGGCCTCTAGGCTGCCTTTTCTGGTGAGCTTCCATAATTCAGACTCATTCATATATCTTACCCTGTCCTGAAAATAGGAGGCTTGCAAACCCAATGTGACTTCAGTGCAGACCTATTCTTAATTTTCTTTGAAGCCCTGCTAACCAACCAGACTGCTTTTCTAATTTTAATGTATTTTATAAAACTATTTGTGCTTTGCAGCTTTATTTGGATGAATCAGAATCTTCTACTGGTCTGCCTGCAGTTCTGCTGGAATCTTACAAGGAAATTGAAACCTGACTTGAAAAAATATTTCAACTGCCAGTTAAACATTGTGAAAAAATAGGTTAATCTCAACAGGCCTCAAAGTTGACAAAGTCATTGTTTACTGTGTTTAGATATAAAGCTAAAAGAAATTTGATGGCAGCAATAAGGCAGTTCCAGGAATATCGTTACCATGAAATAATTACATCCCAACAGGAATAGAGGTAATCAGCCACACTGTGTCTCAGTACACCTCGGGGGGTGATTATCTTACCATAACAACACCACCCATTGTGTTTCATTGCTTAAATGTGTTCTGATAAAATAACATAGTTTTAAAATTTGTGTAGCTGTTTGTGTCAGCAGAGGAGCAAGAAAATTATAGTCATAGTATATTTTCTTTTCCCAGTAACTTTGTGTTTTAAAAAATTTAAATCCCGTTGGAAATTTACAAACATATTCAATACAAAAATATGTTCAGCATTTACGCTGCAACATAAATAACCAAAATTAGGACATTCAAATTTATCTTGGCAGGCTATACTTTCTTCACACTGCTATGACTTTAATTTGTGTCACCATTTTAATGTTATTTAAATATGGAATTTTACTTAATGTATTTATGAATTGCTAGAACAAAAGAAAATAAAGTGTTTCATAAAAGATTACGAGCCACACAGAATATTATTTATTTACTTAAATGACCAAAAAAAAAAGTAATAAATCTTAGTCTCTCAAATAAATGAAACTATTATGCCTGATTGAATGTATTTATTTATACTAATAAAAAATAATATCTCCACAGGTATTACTTTGCTATTATTTGTTATGTGCTGTCAGTGTGTTAGGTAAATATAAACTAAAATAAAAATGTATGACATAAACAAGAGCTCCACGGCACTATCCTATACAGTATAGTAGTACAGCACCATATGGATTCTGCTGTTTTCTTAAACCTAGACATGGCAACTGACAGTATAGGTCAGCTTTGATAGTGGAACATTACAGGTGCCATGCTGGGCTGCTGATCTGTCAAGCCTGGTATCCCACATACAGTAATCATAGGTAAGTGATACTGTCTATCACCTATTTACAATTACAGACAGATCTAGTCACAACAGTTTACTTGTTCTGCAGATATTGATGTGATTCGCGTGATCAAACCAAATTGTCCCAATTCCTTTATTTCTACAACATAACATTGGCACTTGCGTTGGCAGTCTAAACTTAAGAAGAAGCCAACTTATTCTGAGCACATGAGAAGTCTTGGAATTGTAGAGGCACACTGAGTGCTAACAATAAATTACAAACGAAAAGAGATTTATCAAGAGCAGCTACCACTCAGAGAAAGATCATGTTTTGGTCGTCTTGACCTTTCTGGAGACTGGCTTTCTGGCTTATTACTAAGAACTTTAAAGACTATTATAAATGGTTGACTCAGCTATTCTAGCAATGAATTATGCAGACTATAAAGGGAACTTAACTGACCTCATACACTACCATGTTTTGAATTACTATTTTGCTTTGAATTAAAAGTCAAAGGGAAATTAAAATGGTTATCTTCATGACTGCTCTACGGAATTTTAAACCCATAACTGAAAAAAATATAAAATTTGCATTTTTATAGGACATTACATAAGAATCCCAAAAAACAGCTAATATATGGGAGCCCCATTTTACAGATAAGAAAACTGAGGCTTGGAGACAGTAAAGAACAAATCCGTCCAGAAAACTTACTGCCTTTTACAACAGAAATTTCTTCCATTAATGCATCCCAAGACTATGTTCCATTATACTTACTACACCATGTCATTTTTACAGTAATTTCCACTAGAAGAACTTGTCTTTCAAGAACACTAGCATTTCATTTTTCAGGAAGCCAAACTGAGAATAAATAATGGAACCATCCTTCTCCCATATGGCGCTATCTGCTTTCATAAGACCCCTCTAATTTCTGTTCATACTGAGAACATCTAAATGAAGGTGATAATGCTGCATGTTTGAAGAGAATCAAAGCTGAAATCAAAGAACAAAATATCTTACTGTGAAGGCATCTTTCAATTTGTTCTCTGCCATTTTGCAGACAAAGAAATAAAAGCCTCTGAGCTATCAATAGGGCTTTGTTTTAACTCTGCGTCACAGAGGCTTGTAAATCTACTGCCATAACTGCTCTGAAAATTCTTCTACAGTCAGCCAAAATCAATGATTATATTAGAGGTTTCCAAAGGATTATTTTTTTTTTTTTAATTCTGAAAACTTTTTCTTTTGAGGGACAATCACTGCTATCTAAACCTCACAGTGGAACTAGCATATACGCATGAAATTAAAAAAAAAACATTTTGCTCTACCTGTCTGATTTTTTCTAATACCTGTAACTGCAACAGCATCTGAAATCAAGAGCTATTTTGGGCATTGTATGCTTTTCATCAAATTGCAGTCGGTAGAAACTAGTGATCTTCCCTAGCGATCTTCAAAACTCTGATATAAGTGTCACAAAAATCTATTCAGAATTCAATATCCACATTAGTACTGGTGCCGTCTGGGAATACATCATTCCGACAAGGACTCAAAACACTTACGTAAAGGATAGCTCGATGAGAATGATTTCCTTTCTAGTTAGGCACAACAGGACAGATCTTAGTCTGCTTCATATCTCCTTGGAAGAGGCGCAATGAAAAAAAAAAACAAAAAACAAACAACAACAAAAAAAAAACCCAAAAAAACAAATCAAACAAACAAAAGGAAAAAAAAAGAAAGCCAATGTAATTAGCTCACAAGGACTGGAAATCCTGGGTTCTCAAAGACAAAATGGGTGGTTGGGAGGGCTCTGAGCCCCAGCCATTTCTGGGTTCCACAGCTTCTTTAAGAGCCACAACAGCAGCTCAGAAATTGAGGATGAACTAAAGAAAATATTAGAGGGTCAAAATCCTGCCCCCTGCTGTTGTAGGTAACCATGATGCATAAGCTTCTTCATGAACCAACCAACCTCTGTCTCACGCTGACTGTGGTCTGTTTGCTTACTGCTCCTCCTGGAGTATTCCACTATTGTTATTACTCTATATTCAGTGTATTACACTGATCCTTCTTCTCTGTTTTAACAATACTTCTCACCTTTGAGCCTCCCTATCAATTTCAACAACTTTAAAATGTCCCTTAGGAGACAGAATGAACTGGGAGAAGGAGGGATTCTTACAACTCTACTGGCACCATATTTCAACAAGGCTTAAGCCTCTCTTTCCATGCCAGAGGTGCATAAGCTTCTCTGTTACTCTTCTCTTCTAACTCCTCTGCTTGCCCATCCTAGTTTGTGATCTCCCTCACACTGTCTGCATTTCCTTCTTTATCCTTTTCTTCAAGCCATTACTATGCAGTAGTCTCCCCCAATACAAACCCATGAGAGTTTCATTTTTACTAGCCCCATTGCTTCTCAGTTGATCATTTTTCTAAGTTCTTTGAACTTCTTGTCTACAACAGCTGATCAGAGCTGTTCTTTTCCAGTCTCAAACTAGACCCAGCTCAATCTAGCTTTTAGCTACCATTAACTTAGTCTTAACGTAGTCTCTAAAACTTGAATGTTTCCACTCTTCTGTTGCTTCATTTGTGAATGACTCCCTCCTGCAACCAGCCTTTCACTTGAATTTTTTTCTTCCTTTGATTCTCCGGTGACCCAGTCACCTCCCAATTTTCTCCCCTTCTCCCTCACTTTTTAAATGACCCTTTCTATCCCTCTTCCAGCTTCCTATGTGGTTCCACAAAGTTGCATCCATTGTCACCATTTGTGCACCCAGCTCACTATCTGTTTGGATAATGCCATCAAAAATACAAACTCAGTAGTCACTTTCAGGCTAATGTTTCACAGAACTGCTTCTCCACTTAGATAGGTCTACCTAGGCACTCTCTCTCTGGCATCCTTTACATGCCAAGCTGTCAGCCAAAGGCCAAGAAGTTTTCAAATCAGTCCCATAGGATCCTTACTGCCAATGCTCATCACGTGCATCATCTTTGACTCAAACCTTACTCTGGCTTCTCACATCCAGGCTGATTCCAGGAGATATCTTCTCTTACCTGAAGGCTTTCTTGTGCATCCACATGATCAGGCTTTCATCTTGGATCCCAACTGCTGAATAAAATAAGATGGTGCTCTGGATCAGTATCACTCTTCACATTACCATTGTCTGAAGCCGAGAAGCATCAGCTTCAGACAGTACTCTTAGTGGAGGAGAGGTACACAGTTCTTTAAGGTATATATTTTGTTTGTATATAATACAATTTGTCAGATCAATAAACGCCCCAGACACCCCAGCATTTTCTCTGCTGAGATATTTGAGAGCTGCATCTTGTTACCAGAACTTTATTTTAGTGTTTTATCGCCTGCTAGATATTTCTTCATACGATGAGAAGAATTGAAGCTTTAAGAGTGAAAACATACTGACTCCCCAAACTCAAAAGCTTTCCAAGAGATTCCACAACTGTAAACAGTAGTAGTGGCTACTTTTTTTTCTCCTCATTTCATCCAGCATGAGTCTTTCTCCAGTGTTTGCTGCATATATTTTTCCTCTCAAAATAACAAAACTTGTTTTGGAGGAAAGAAGCACTTAGAACTGCTGTTAACATTTCTTCGGTATACAAATGAACATAATAAGCTCTCGTGATGCTTCTTACAATGTAGAGAAAACTTCAAAAATATTAAAGTGACTTTGTTTACTCCAGCATAAGGAGCATTCCAGATGACTGGTGCAATACATCAGTGTTACATGTGTTCTCTTAATGCTGGAAAGGAACGTACAAGAGGAAACAATTATTCACTTTGAAGATTTTTAATATTTTTGAACGTGACTCAATTACAATACTCTGCCTGCACATTTATTTTTTGTTTCACCTGAAATATCACTTGATTTATGATGAAACCATATTTTCTCACAAAGTCCTAATTTCATTTATACCACACGTACAGTTTCTCTATAATTTAGTGGAAGTTGCAGTTTGACACTGTTTCTCTGACACCTATACCAGCTCCAATAGCTAACAAAGTCCCCTGACTCTGCCAAGAGTTTTGAGATAAGGAACTCTTATAAGTATTTCTCGTACAAAGGATGTGTCTAGACCCTCAACAAAATAATTTTAAAAATTAAAAAAATTAAAAGCAAGTTATATAAATTATTAAAGTAAAATCATAAATATCCTCACATCCTATTTTCAAAAAATAGCTTTAATTATAATCCATGTGATATATACAATTTCATAACATATCCATGAGTAATTCCATCTTTTAAATACTCATTACGTATATACCATTACATACTATATATGTATTACATTCATTACATACAATTGTCTGGAGTATACCTAGCATTACATAAGTAATTATTTGCAGCCAGATTTCAGCTGAAGGTAGCTTGTTGTCACTATCAGAGCAACAGATGGGGCTTGGCAAGGCTCAGTCTATGCCCACTCCCAGTTCTGCCAGTGGCTCCCAGGTTGATTTAATCAGTAAATTACCTCAGTCCTGCAATCCTCTCTTTCCCATCTATAAAAAGGAAATATGTTACAGCCCTCTCTGTAAGGCATCTTGAAATCTAATGATTATGCAAGTGAATTTTTCACATATCAATCTTGTTATTAATTGAGTGTCTGAACTGTAAGGCTAACTGAATTTGCATAAATACCTGTTTATTGAATTTAACGGAATCAGAATCAAGCACTTATCTCAGTTACACTTTTTAATAACTTCTGGAGAGGGAAATTATTTTAAGGCTGAATTTTTCAGGTGAATAAGTAGATCATGTTGCAAATATGAATTATTATAAACTGCCTGATTCCCCTAAAATATGCAGAAATGATAAGAGAAATTAAAAATATTAAATAAGCACATTAACATTAACAAGAGACTTCAATTTACAAACTAATTGCAACAGAGGAAAAAAATAAAACGTTAAAAGGAAGAGCTTGTGGGCTGATTTCTTACTAACAAGGAATACTAAGTGAAGCTATAGCATGGAAAGGCTAAAAAAGGGCACCCATAACATGATCACACACACCACAATGCCACAAGGTAACCCATGGACCCCTACTACATTGGTTGTGAGCAAAGGGCCTGATCACGTGGAGTAGTTCACAGGTTGCTGTAGTTTTGCTCATGATTAGAAGATCTAACACAAGAAATGGTGTGCTTTGCTGGCTCAAGACTCAACAAGTCTTCTGGAAATCAGGGCAGACCACTTTATTCTCAGGGATCAGAGCTGTAACAGGAACAACCAAACAAGAGGCTATCAGCAAGGCTACCATTACTCTTGCTGATACCAACCACCAGCAAAGCCTGAGGAATCACCATTATTCTGTCCACATACACCATTTGCTCTTCTGCATTTTTTATGTTATAGCAATGCCAGCACCTCCTTTTCAGACACCCACACACAAACATAAAATAATAAACCTTCAGGAGCAATTTAGAAACTTACTAGGAAGTAACCCATGTTTCAAATGCTACAACTACAGGAATACATCATCTGTAGTGTAATCATGCCAGCTGGATCTTACTCTGGCTTTACACAAACAGGGACTGATGTTTCCCACTATGATCTTGTGTTTTGGAAATTAATAAAAATAATCTGGAAAAATAAATATAATTAATTAGTTAATAGCCTATTTGGTGATGAATTTCCTGATAGCTCAATTTTAAGGAAAATTCCTTACATTTGAACTAAAAAAGCATTGCTGCTGTCCTGGTTTCAGCTGGGATAGAGTTAATTTTCTTCCTAGTAGCTGGTATAGTGCTGTGGTTTGGATTTAGGGTGAGAATAATGTTGATAACACGCTGATGGTTTAGTTGTTGCTAAGTAGTGCTTACACAAAGTCAAGGACTTTTCAGCTTCTTGTGCTCTACCAACTGAGAAGGCTGGAGATGCACAAGAAGCTGGGAGGGGGCACAGCCAGGACAGCTGACCCAAACTGGCCAAAGGGATATTCCATACCATATGGCATCATGCTCAGTGTATAAACTAGGGGAGAGCTGGCTGGGGAGCCGCTGCCTGGGGACAGGCTGGGCATTGGTCAGTTGGTGGTGAGCAATTGTTTTTCATTTGCATCCCTTGTTTTTCTTAGGTTTAATTTCTCTCTCTTTTTGTTACCTTCCTTTTCATTACATCATCATCATCATCATCATCACCATCATCATCATCATTACTATCATTATTATTATTATTATATTTCAGTTATTAACCTGTTCTTATCTCAACCCATAAATGTTCTCACTTTTACTCTTCCAATTCTCTCCCCCATCCCACTGGGCAGTGGGGAGTGAGTGAGCGACTGCATGGTGCTTAGTTGCCAGCTGGGGTTAAACCGCAACAGTCCTTTCTGGCACCCAGTGTGGGGCTCAAAGGGTTGAGATAATGACAGATCTGACCAGAGCGTGTTAAAACAAATTTGCAGTAAGCATTCACTGTATTAGTTTAATAGTTGCTGGTCACAGTGTTGATTCATTTGCTCTCAGAGTTGTTGTGCTTGTTCCGAGTTGTGTCACGTAACACCTTACTTGCCGTACAAACTCCCTGTGGCGCTCTTTATCACCTCTGGGAGTTGGATTAAAGTTATCGCCTTGCTGTACTGTGTAACACTGGCTTATGGTATGATAAAATTATTGGTCGTGAGATTGAACTCAGCACTGCCATCATCCCCGTACTTTGGGAGCCATCTCTTGGAAACTATTCATAATTACACTTTTTACCTCTTCTCCTTGGAGAGCCAGCCTATGGGGGAGACACCTTCCTTCACCTCCCCCTTCTCCTCCAGGCTGATTACAAAAGCTCTTGAGAATTTTGAATATCCTTGGGATGTTCAAACCAGCATGTTCCTATTGCTGTGTCTCCTGAATGTGTTTCAGGCTTGTTTAAGGTTAAACAACGCTTTAAAAATACCACCCAGAGACCTTCCCTGAGGCTGGATAGTTATGAGTGGCATGGTGTAGGGGATAGTATGGGCAAGTACCTAGCACAGTGGGCACCTCCAATGTTTTGTAACTTCACCCCTGAACAAGTGCAGAATCCTGAAAAACTAGTAAAATATTTGGGAAAAGCATGTTGTCACCCGGGCAACTCCAAAGAAACACAAATCACTGCAACGTGCTGGGGCCCCTGCCTACCGAGCCCTGTTCAACACTATTCATAACTGTCATGGGGAAGAGAAGGTCTCTGGATCTGACAACAAAATGACAGGCACTGCTGCCATGCCGGACATGCTAGACCTCCAATACGAACTGGAGTGAAAGGCAGCCAAGTGGTATGCCACAATTTATATCACTAATGGGTTTTTCTCAATCCCTTTGGCAGTGGAGGACAGGCCACAGTTTGCTTTCACTTGGAGGGATGTCCAGTACCCCTGGAATCGACTGCCCCAGGGGTGGAAACACAGCCCTACCATTTGTCATGGACTGATCCAGACTGCACTGGAATGGGATGAAGCTTTGGAACACCTGCAATACATTGATGACATTGTCATATGGGGCAACACAGCAGAAGAAGTTTTTGAGAAAAGGAAGAAAATAGTCCAAATCCTTCTGAAAGCTGGTTTTGCTATAAAACAAAGTAAGGTCAAGGGACCTGCACAGGAGATCCAGTTTTTAGGAATAAAATGGCAAGATGGACGTTGTCAGATTCCAATGGATGTGATCAACAAGATAAGAGCCATGCCTCCACCAACTAGCAAAATGGAAACACAAGCTTTCTTAGGTGTTGTGGGTTTTTGGGGAATGCATATTCCAAATTACAGTCTGATCGTAGCCCTCTCTATCAAGTGACCCAGAAGAAGAATGATTTCAATTGGAGCCCTGAGCAATGACAAGCCTTTGAACAAATTAAACAGGAGATAGTTCATGCAGTAGCCCTTGGGCCAGTCTGGACAGGACAAGATGTAAAAAATGTGCTCTACACTGCAGCCAGGGAGAATGGCCCTACTGGAGCCTCTGGCAGAAAGCACCAGGGGAGACCCGAGGTCGGCCCCTAGGGTTTTGGAGTTGGGGATACAGAGGGTCCGAAGCGCGCTACACTCCAACTGAAAAAGAGATATTGGCAGCATATGAAGGGGTTTGAGCTGCTTCAGAAGTGGTTGGTACTGAAGCACAGCTCCTCCTGGCACCTCGACTGCCGGTGCTGGGCTGGATGTTCAAAGGGAGGGTCCGCTCTACACATCACGCAACTGATGCTACGTGGAGTAAGTGGATCACACTGATTACCCAACGGGCTCGAATAGGAAACCCCAGTTGCCCAGGAATCTTGGAAGTGATCACGGACTGGCCAGAAGGCAAAGATTTTGGAACATTGCCAGAGGAGGAGGTGACACGTGCTGAATAGGCCCCACTGTATAATAAACTACCAGAAAATGAGAACCAATATGTCCTGCTCACTGATAGGTCCTGTTGTCTTGTGAGAAAGCATTGGAGATGGAAGGCTGCTGTATGGAGTCCTATACGGCAAGTGGCAAACGCTCTGTGGGGGTGGCCACAGCAATAGAAGCAGAACAACTGGCAGCGCAGAAGCAAACCCATCTGGGCTGCTGCACAGTGGCAAGATATTGCTGCCTGGGTAGAGAACCTGGTTGTAAAAGTACGTCACATGGATGCTCACGTACCCAAGAGTCGGGCCACTGAAGAACATCAAAAAAACCAGCAGGTAGATCAGGCTGCTAAGATTGAAGTGGCTCATGTGGATCTGGACTGGCAACAGAAGGATGCATTATTTATAGCTCATTAGGCCCATGACACCTCAGGCCATCAAGGAAGAGATGCAACATACAGATGGGCTCATGATCGAGGGGTGGACTTGACCATGGACGCTATTGCACAGGTTATCCATGAATGTGAAACATGCGCTGCAATCAAGCAAGCGAAGAGGTTAAAGACTCTCTGATATGGAGGACGATGGCTGAAACAAAAATATGGGGGAGCCTGGCAGATTGGTTATGTCATACTCCCACAAACCCGCCAACGCAAACGCCATGTGCTTACAATGGTGGAAGCAACCACCTTATGGCTGGAAACTTATCCCACGCCCCATGCAACCGCCCGGAACACTATCTGGGCCTTGAAAAACAAGTCTATGGCAACACAGCACCCCAGAGAGAATTGAGTCAGACAATGGGACTCATTTCCGAAACAACCTCATAGACGCCTGGGCCAAAGAGCACGGCACTGAGTGGGTGCATCACATCCCCTGTCATGCACCAGCCTCTGGGAAAATCGAACGATACAACTGACTGTTAAAGACTACACTGAGAGCAATGGGGGGTGGGACATTCAAACATTGGTACACACATTTAGCAAAAGCCGTGTGGTTAGTCAACACTAGGGGATCTGCCAGTCGAGCTGGCCCTGCCCAGTCAGAACTCTTATGTACTGTGGAAGGGGATAAAGTCCCTGTAGTGCACGTAAAAAATATGCTGGGGAAGACAGTCTGGGTAAGACTCTGCCAAAAGCAAACATATTCAAGGGATTGTTTTTGCTCAAGGACCTGGATGCATTTGGTGGGTGATGCGGGAGGATGGGGAAGTCCAATGTGTACCTCAAGGGGATTTGATTTTGGGTGAGAATAGCCAATGATTTGAATTGTATGATAGTAATTGCTATATAATACTGTATGTCATCACTAGTACGGTTGTTACATGCCATATCAATGGTGTTACAATAAAAATCACCCAGATTAATATGAATGAATTTTGATGAAAACCAAGCAAAGTACAGCAATGACAGAACTGGACAAGTGCAGCAGTGATGGGACCACAACTGACTTCAGCATACAACAATCCAATACCACACACCATCCCTCCTACCCTAAAGGACTATTATGACAGATGGAACCCAAAGTCATGGACTAAATTAACTCAACGGACATTTTAGAGAGATGGCCCATAGACTAAGGGAATGATATCTGTGTGTATATATCAAAAGACAGGAAAGGTGGTGGCGAGTAATTGGGATGTATTGGAAAGTGTGGGATCTGGGCATGACATAGATGGTATAGAATAAGGGGTGGTTATCCTGGTTTCAGCTGGGATAGAGTTAATTTTCTTCCTAGTAGCTGGTATAGTGCTGTGGTTTGGATTTAGGATGAGAATAATGTTGATAACACGCTGATGGTTTAGTTGTTGCTAAGTAGTGCTTACACAAAGTCAAGGACTTTTCAGCTTCTTGTGCTCTACCAACTGAGAAGGCTGGAGATGCACAAGAAGCTGGGAGGGGGCACAGCCAGGACAGCTGACCCAAACTGGCCAAAGGGATATTCCATACCATATGGCATCATGTTCAGTGTATAAACTAGGGGAGAGCTGGCTGGGGAGCCGCTGCCTGGGGACAGGCTGGGCATTGGTCAGTTGGTGGTGAGCAATTGTTTTTCATTTGCATCCCTTGTTTTTCTTAGGTTTAATTTCTCTCTCTTCCTTTTCATTACGTCATCATCATCATCATCATCATCATCATCATTACTATCATTATTATTATTATTATTGTTATTATTATTATTATTATTATATTTCAGTTATTAACCTGTTCTTATCTCAACCCATAAGTGTTCTCACTTTTACACTTTTACTCTTCCAATTCTCTCCCCCATCCCACTGGGCAGGGGGGAGTGAGTGAGCGACTGTGTGGTGCTTAGTTGCCAGCTGGGGTTAAACCACAACAGCTACTCCTGTACAAGACATTCATTGCATCACTCAGCCAAATAACCTGTAATAGCAGGTTATAATCTGAAACTTTAAAATCCTACCTGACCACTCCTTTAATATATGCAAATAAATGAGGGTAAAAAAGAAGAAAACAGGTGAGGGTAGAGAGATTGAAAAGAAGACAGGCTGGAAGACCAAGGGCACTGACTCAGTCAAATTGTTATTCACACTGTCCATCAACATGGAAATGTTAGACCAGACAGGGCCCTGCTTTGCCGACCTCACAAGTATGATATGACAAGGAAAAAAGATAATGTGGGAAGTGGAAGTCCATTTTGGAAATATATACTCAGATATTCTTCTTTTGTTAAACTGGGTCTACCCCTATAAAGTATTTATTCTGAAATTAGCTAAAACTTCAGTCCTTTCTAACTTCAGAATTTGATATTCTTTTTTCTGTGCTTCAATCTTCTAAAACTCTTAAAGGAAGAGGTTATAGATCATCAGGAAATCAAAGCCAAAATGTTTTTATATTTCCATCTGCTCCTACCACACTCTCATTTTATGGAAAAACATTTTCATTGCATCTTCTTTCTTTAATTTTATTGTCTATTTACTTCTGCAAAACAAACTGGAGAGAAAAAAAGATTCCACAAAATTCTTATTTAGGAAAAGTGCCTGAAGCACCAAAGAACCACGCTTGAAAACTCACATGAAGGATGAGTGTGCATTTAGGTCACTGAAACTGCAGCTAGGGAGCCGAGGCAACAGCTTCAGTTTCCTTTCTGACCTTGGGCAAGTCACTCAATTGTCTGAATGCTTCAGTTCCTCTCATTCATAAAAAAAGGATGATAATATTCCATTAAATACAGCCTCTTCTACATCTGACTTTTTAATCTCAAAGAATTTGCAACCTAAAATGGCTAACTCTTGGTATAAGCTTATACAGCATCCAGCACAGTGCAGGCTCATCCTCAGCGTAGGTCTGTAGTTATTGCTGCACTACAAGAACAGTTCTTAAGAACTGAAGGAACAAAAGGTTTGTCATGTCTCAAAGTAAAGTAATAGAAAGACGTGCTCAGGAACACAAAGATCACCCTATGAAACACACATTATGCCCGTGTGGGTGAACACACAAAGGTGTAACACAATCTGCCCAGAAATTCAAGCAAAGCAGATAAGAAATTTTAACTGTCATTAACTATCAGTATACCTTTAGGCAGCTGAAACAAGTCAGGTATAATTTGATGAGCAACAACAGCTAATGTGGAACCTCGAAAAAAAGATTAGACAAAATTCTACATCTACATTAAAACCCCTTTGGCTCCAGGGAATATATGCTAGAAGCACAAACCCTAGCATAATTTCATTAAGAATATAGAGACAGATTTTCAAATGCAGAAGAGAATTGTCAAGATATGTCATACTATTTCCCTTTTTAAAGGAATTTTAGAAGAAGAATCCTTATTTTTTCATATTGACAAATCTGAACTGCCACATTTTTATACAAAGGATGTACAGAAACAGAGATGGCATAACACAGGGAAAAAAAGTTATTCACTGAATTGAGTAGCCTAGTGATTTAGTAGAGAAATAAGGCTGATATTCTTTAAGAAGAAATAAGGAAGAAAACTCTTTGAGGCATAAAGAAGTTCCAAAGGGAGTAGAGAAGGAAAATGTTACAAAGGATATGTGACCTCCTATGACATATATAACAAATGACCAAGAAACATGGACTAAGAAAGACCAAGGCAGTAAGGTATTTAAGACAGAATATCATTTTTTCCCAGCAAGACTATAAAAATGTATGATAAAAAAAAAATCAAATGGCCTGCAATGTGAACAAGCAGTAAACATTATGAATTTTTAAAATTTATTTGAAGGATGAAAATCCTGCATGAAAACAGAGAGAGGAGATTGGCTAATTAAAACTAGCAAGCAAATGCAGTCTCTCTCGGCTGTTTCCTCAGCTTCATTTCAGACCCCCTGTGTTCCTATATCTAGTACAGCAGGCAGGTTGGTTGGCATCATCAAGTCGAAGTGTTCTTTATACTGGTAACACAGAGTGCATTTATATCAGACTTCGGTGTTTCCACACTGCAGTCTTTCATTACAAATCAGCTGAAAAACACCATTCGGTTATGCTATACACATACCAGCATTCCCTCTAATCTCTGCAATGCATACAGTAGCTTTCCATGAGTTACTGAAGTTTAATTTTCTGTTTGTTGCCAAACACCAATCATCTAGTTTTAAAAAAATTTCCCACTGAATTTTTGTATGAACTAATTATTTTGTAGCTAGTGAGGGTGGAAACAACCGGTATGGGTAAGCTTGCAGAAATATTTTCCAACACAGTGGGAAATTTTTCATTCACACATAATTTTTCAAAAATCCACCAAAATTATAAAAATTTGAGACTCTTTCCTCTAAAAGGGAAATGTTTCCCAGTCACCAATTTCAGGGTGAAAAAAAAAAAATTAAAATCCTAGCTCTACTGCTTCTTTATTTTTCTAAATGAAGGAATTCAACTATATAGCACATCCCAGTATTCAGCTGGCATGAACATCCTTGTAATATAAATATAAATATCCTTGTAATATTTATATCCTTATAATATTTATATAAGTTCATCATTTTAATATCCCAAGTATCTGAATTTTGGAGACCGAGTACCTGAGCTTCTGAATTTGAACCTATCATCACAGTATTCAATTAGGAAAAAAGGAACTGTAATTGTCGCTTCTGGCAATCACTCTGGATTTAGTTCCCTGCATTCACCAGACCACAAATGACTATCTAAAACTGCTTAAGTTTAATCGTAATAAAAAAAAAAAAATCTTTCTTTTCTGGTTCCATTAAGCAATCTCAATTTTGCAGGATGTAACAGTGAAGTTTGCACATTAAGTTCCTAGAAGCTCAATTTTCTTTTAGAAGGTGGGGGGAAAAAAGAGGAGGAAAGTGGTTTTCCTTTGGAAAAGAAATAACCAAATGACAGCACCATGTACAAATGTATGCTACAAAATGTAATTTTTTTGTGGCTAGACTACAGGAAGAAGGGAGGTCAAAGATGCTATTAAAGAAAAAAAGGATCTATCTTAGGCCATTTAAATAATAACACAGGATTGCTTCATGTGGTGTATTTCCTATAGCCTCATTCAAGAGTTTGAAGTAATGAGATTTTTCACAGTTACCTTTTGCAGAATATTCAGTAATCTAATGGCTGAATCCAGACCTGAGTGAAGGTCCTGCAAAGTGTTATACACTCCCTGAAATAAAAGAGAACTGGGAAATCCAAGACTTTACAGAATTAGTCCTTTACACCACATTCCCAATTAAAAGGGAAGAAACCCCAAAAGAGTGACATGGGGGGAGAATGTAAAACTAATAAAATGAATTAATGTTAATTTATATTTTTCTCTGGAGATGCAGGTATGCCACAAAAGCGAACCACCTTAAGTACTACATACCAAGAAAACAGATTTTGGATGGCTGGGAAAGAGTTGTGCGAGATGAGAGGAAAAAGGCAAGGAAAAGGTCACGCTTCAACACATCCATGTTTAATAAACGTTTGGAGAAGCTAAGGTTGAAAACGGTGGCCTGACCAGTCTGAGGCCAGCAGAATTACGAACGCAGTGTGGGAAGTCCAGCACACCAGTAAGAACTCCAGGCTGTCTTCTAGCACGATTCATTGCTGTGCTGAGAAGCTTTAATCCAAGCTAAATTCAAGAGGAAATAGAATCTCTCAGAAGCTTACAGGATAGATAACTGGAAGCCTTTTATTTGCTGAAAAAAGTAGGAAGAAATGGGCAAATTTGCAATTTTTGCATCTTACTGGAGTATTCAAACATGACCTAAAAATTTGTATCTGACCCAGAGGAAGGTCTTTACATTGGCTTCATAATTACTGATGCCTGTAGTTAAGCATATTTAGCATTTTCTATTCAAGATCCAGTTTTCCCTTGCAAATAAATATCTCTGTGTCACAACTGAAATTTTCCAAATGGGACATTTTATTTTGGATGTTTATTGGGTTTGGGGTTTTCTTTTGTTTTTGTCTTGAGTAAAGCAGCTGAGCCATTTTTTTGGAATGAGGTCTGGTGAAAATATGCTTTGTGCATGTTAACATTTGGGACAGTGTTATCTAGTACTTTCATGCTCAGAAGCAGGGACCTGAATTTTTAGCAGAGGGACAAATCACACAGAAGGAAAATCCTGTTGCCATCACATTAAACTATTCAAATCTGGCCACATTTTCAGTCTCTGAAAATATTTGCTCAGTTAGAAACCCACTAGAATTTCATAGCTAATTTCTCAGCTCTGTGCCTTATATCCTCACAGCTCCTTCAGTCTGAATGGACTTTGCATATGTCTGATCCACAGAGTATCTTGACCACTCTAGAGCAAACTCGGAGCCATCTCGACGCAGTAAGAACTCTGTGTTCCTTTGAGAAGACAAATACTCAAGCAACGCACAGTTGGATGGAAAGCAGTCAGTTTGCTTCTTCTCTACAATTAGTGTTTCCACCCTGTCCAGCGGGAAAAAGGTCAAAGCCAATCTGGAACTGGGATGCAGAGGAGTGGAATAATGTATATATACATCTTATATGTATGCATATATATAACGTTTTACATATATATTTTATATATACTTTACACACACACACACACACATTCTTATATATAAATACCTTTGAGAATTCTATTGCAAAAAACTATGTCAAAAGAAATTGTTAAGGTTGTAAAAATCAAGTACTCCAAAAATAAAAATGCAAAGTGAGAACTACACATAGTAGCTTAGTTTGGCTGCCTTAGACATACAGCTTCTGATACAACTCCTATGTACATGATCGTATTACATTTTAAAGACAAGAGTTCCACCTCATTCAGAAGATAAGGTCATGAATTCAAGTGTAGACACCCGGGGTTTGATTTGCAGACAAGCTGAACACTCACATCTGTAACCGAGATCAACAGAAAATGCAGTTCCAACATGTAACATTCTACAGAAGACACACTACTTTGCAAAAGTAGATCCTAGTCATTTCAAACTGGATTTCTAATATTAGCAATCACTTTTAATCTATGCCCTAGTTCATATTCACACAGGGGCCAACACTGCCTCACCTTGCAGGGGTGCCATGCTAATTAATTCACAAACAATTGCAAATCAGCAAGACGCAACACTGAATGCACCACGCAAAAGCACTAGGAGACTATTTTTTTTCTTTGTTGATGCAAAGTTTCAGTAGCACTCGGTAAATAACAGAAGAACAGCGACTAGAAAAATACTGACCCGTTACTTATTCAGTAGGAACTCTGTACGCTGAACAAAGCAAAGGTCATCTGGAACTAGGAAAAGGGTGATTTAAAGTTTTATAGGTGACTTTGATCCTGGGACTTCTAAGTGCTTGACTTGCTTGACTTTGTACTCTGAACATTTGGTTTTTTGTGGTTTTTTTTTTTAATATTAGTATAGGTTCAGGCAAGGTCAGTTGTATGTAAATTAGACTAATTTAATGTTACTGGGTGGAATTCACACTAGAATGTAGAAAATCCCCTTCAATACAGATGAATTTAAAGGGTTCCTGGTTGTAATTAAAGCTATGCTAAATTGATATAGAAGCAAATATGTCCGGAGGGAGCATAATGACTGCCCTTATAATGAGTCAATCCAGGCAGAGAAATGCTCAAACCTGTAATGTTAAAGTCACCAGCTCACACAGGCAAAAAACATATGAAAGGCAACAACATATATGTATTTACCATCTCCATTTTCTTGGTTATCTCTGTTCTATCAGCAAATGGTGGCCTAAGTATCGTTATCACTCAGAAATAATCAGAACAGTTACCATTCCTTCTAGAAACGAAGAGTAAAAAATACAGACTCTATCTTTCAGGATGAAAAATCTATAGAAAAAGTTGTGATGTTCCCTTGGTAGGTAACGTTTGTCTGAGCATCTCCTACCATGCACAAAGAAAGTCTGCAGAGTATGCCAGCTGAAGAAGACACAGCAGCTGCCATCCAAAGCACAGAATCCAAATGGATTTAGACACCCCGCAGAGTTTGCAGATAGGTATCTGAGCATTGAATTTCTTGAAGACAGACTTCCAGCTCTCCCTACCTCCCATTTTAGGTGCCAAAATCATCTTTTGAGGGCTGCCTGGGCTAGGAGATTGTTCATGATAATAGAGAGTAATGAAAGCACGAATGAATCTTCCCTGTTCTGCTAGGTATCAACAGGAGGGAGGAAATTCCTGTATCTGTAGTAGCAGGCACTTGTCCCTTCTCAGATTCTCAGACCCTTGACAGCATCTCTCTGAGATTCCTGCCTGAAGCTGTTTCTGTTTGACATACGATCCCAGGACCCCTCTGATATAGGTCTCTAAATCATATCCCCTTGGCTGATAATTGCTGCTGCAGCCTGCCAGTCTTGACTCCAACAGAGTTTTTCTTGTGGAAGATGAGAGGCACTACTAAAAGGCTGTGATGCAGAAAACAAATTCTTCAAAACAAAGTATGATTTATTTTGTCAAAAGGTATACAGCTCTCAGACAAATGGACTTAAAGGAGCAGAGACCAAGGCATGTAGTGTTACTACTTGGCATCACCCTCAGCCTGAAGGTAGATGTCATTTAACCTTGATGTCCACTGCTCTCTCGGGTACCTCGTTACGGCTGCCCCAGCCCTTGGCTCTCAATCAACCTCTAGCAGCCTGTGGCAGCTGTCTATTCCTCTCTCCATTGGGTTACAACAGTCCAGTCTTCTACCAGATCAGTGTCTTCTGATCTCCTTCTGCTCCTTCTTAGCAAGACAGCTCTGCTGCTGCTGTTAGGACTCTGCAGCTGCAACTCATGGATATAAATACGACCATGCTGTTCAAGTATTTCTGGAGTGCCCTTTTTTAGCCCCTTATTTTACATTTCTTGACTGTTTTTTTCTTCTTCTCTGTTCCTCTATCTCCCTCGTACATATTTCACTTCACATGATAGAACTCACTCCAAAGAGACAGACACTATAATCATGCAAAATAATTCAGAAAAAGAGGAATGGATGTACTGGGCAAAGAGAGAGAAGACCTTGAAGGCATGCCTTCTCCCAGGCAAGGGACATAAGGAAATCCCAGTAACTGTACAGCCTCTGCATTCAGGCCAGGGCCATTTCCATCCCTCCCCCTCCCATAGCTGCAAGCTATGAACTTTATTACCCATCCTGAGCTCTCTTCTTCTCCCTCTCCCTCCAGGATACAGAATTCCTCTCAGAAACTAAATTAAAATGTATCTTTTAAGAGAAGACATCAATCTTATTCTTCCCCTGTGGTGCTCACCCTACCGTAACTTCCCATAGGAACCCTATAAAAGTGCCATTCTCCCTATCACAGAAACCTGTAACTGTATTGTAAATGTTCAACGGAGAGGTGAAAAAGGAAAGCAACAAAAAACGCAAGACACAGAGCAGTGTTCAAGAGCTACCAGTCATGAAGCAATCTGCCTAAATATCATCAGAGGGATGACTTTAGTAGTTTTGAACAGCGCCCCGTCTACACTTTGATTTTCAGATTCAGCATTTAGCGATGTTTTCTCCTCTGTTAGACAAGCCTTCTCTTACAAAGTAATTCTCACTTTCTCACAACCCAAGGGAGTGGAGTTTGCACAGACTAAATGAAATATCATGGCATTTTTCCATCTTTCTCAAACGTTGGGGGTGTGAAAGTCCAGAGAATGAGCTGTAAACAGCAGATCACATAGTAGGTGGGAAAAAGTGGGGAGGAGGGAGTGACGGGATGAACCCTCCATCACTGATTGAACAGGACAGTACGTTTAGATGAAATTAATTTTCAGTGTTGAAATTATGTTGCAGTAGTGATGATCCGAAGAAAATATTGATAGCAATAAAAAGAAATTCTAAAGAAACTGGCACTACATCAGAAGACAGCACATTGACACTATTTATGTTAATTTCTCCAGGTTTCATCCCCATCTGCATTACTGTTGACACCTCATGTAACCAAGCAAATAACTCTCACAGAGCCAGGGAGTGAAAGAAAACGATTGCGGCTACCATTAGACTCCTATATATTGTAGTAAGCAAACGTACCAACTCATTATGACCTTGATCTAACAACCCCAGCAGTTGGCTCAAAGGCTCATCGAGTACTACCTTTTTAAATGTTATTTCACGGAGAATGTTTATAGAAAGTTACATTTCTCCTACCAGTTTTCAATTACAACAAGAAAAAGACTACGGCAGAGGATAGTGGGAAAATAAAAAAGAGAACACAAAAGGAAATCAGAGGCAAGTGAATCAAAAGCAATAAGCAAACCTCTTTCAAGAGGCAGGTGGCTTTTCAAAACTATTTAACAGGTCACAGATAGGAGGGGACACTTACTTGGGTCACCTTAGCATTATGTTAGTAAGTGTCCTTTCCAATTTCATCACCGCAGAACCTGGCTCTCCAAGCATACTCTCACACATGTAAATAACTTCAAATAAATTACAGCAAAGTCCTGTCAGCTTGTAATTCGGTCACTCAGACAGACCTCCTCATGGGGGCTCTTCCCACTGGGAAATAGGATACACAGCATCGTAAGCTCTCATTTATTCAAAGCAATGAGGACCAGATTTGGGCAACTGAAGTCAGCAGAAAAATTCCCACCAACTTCAATGGACGTTGAATCCTACAGTAAGTCCTCAACAGGCACTTGCCTTGGCTTTAATTCAGTTGTTGCCCCCTCTCCTTCAGGTGCAGTTGCCATTTGGTCAAATTAACTGTTGTCATATTCAGGAGATAGATGGGATTTTGGATCTGGCTGTGTGGCTGCCCCTGTTACATTTTCATTTTATACAGCTGCTGCTCCTTTTTTAATTTGAAAATTACTTTGTTATACTTAAATTGCTTTCAAAGGCAGTCTGTCCAGGCCAGCAGATGCACTAATGAGGGTTCTTTATCTTTAAAATGTGCAAAGGGTAATTTTCTTGTTTCATTTAATTTTAGAAAGATTTTAGTCCGTTATTTTTCAGTTCACAGTTAATTCCAGAATGAAGGGACAGAAACATAAGATTCTTTGTTGCAACCTTTAATGGATTAGTGGTATTGATCAAAGAGCTTTGGGTGCTGATGTGAATTTGTCACTTAATCTTATAGGCATGTTTATCTATTTACCAAGAAATCAGAGTGTCAAGCTAGCACTGGTATGAGGCCACGGGCTGGTACATCTGCTTCCATAGTTGCATACACTTATTAAGGAAAGGAAATAAATGGTCAAATTATATATCAGTGTGTATTAGGGTGGGGATGGCTGTTTCTTTTTCTAACTCAGAATTTCCCTTAACTTCATCTGAACAGAGCCGTTTCATCAGGGATGGAGCAATGCAAGACAACATTCTGTATTAAATTAGGTAGTAACCTGTGCAGTGCATGTTAATGGGAAGAGAAGCTGCATCGCTGGGATTTCTTTCTTTTTTAATTAGATACAATCAGTTTGACAAAAGGACATTGAGTGGTCTTGATTTTCATTTCAGAGAGATGTGATCATATTTACAATATACTTGTTAGGCAATTTTAAAAAATGCCATATTAGATTATTAAATTAACTCTTTGCATATATCATATTGGTAAATTAAATCTGAAGTGACCTTGAAGAAATAAAAGTTTCAAATTTAAAAAAGGTTAGGTTTTTGAAGGGAAAATAAGATTTGCTTGAAATTCACAATGTGTTTACTGTGTGTTCAAAATTTCAGCTCTTCTCACTCGTTCCCAAATCCTTTACAGAGAGGGTATTCTAGGATCTTGACTTCATTCACAGGAGGAAAAGATAACTGGCAAAAAAGCATGTCATTTGAAATACCATGTAAAATCACTGTGACTACAACCTGGCAGTGGTTAAAGAAGAGCAGCAGGGAAAAAAGGAGCTAAGATAGGGTTACTGTACCAGCATTGTATGAGAAAGTAGAGAACAGGCGTTCTCAACATATTTGGTCCAGAGGTTCCGTTTAGATGAACACCGGTCCATTAAACATTTAATCTAGCCTTTTCCCTGCCACCAGGATCTGTCTCTTCTCTCAGTGACTTCTCCTCCACATGAAATGTCCTGTGAAGTAGGGTGATAGCCCTGCTCAGGCATGGGGAAAGGATGACTGGCTGGCAAAGGGGATCAGAAAGGCAAAGGGGATCACAAGACATGTTTGGACATTGTGTGAGGTGGAAGAGGACTTGTCCCAGCACTGGTGGGGCTGAGGAGGAGGTGGTGAGAGCCTGCCCAGGAGGCTGGGGCGGGGAAATGGGCAGCACAAAGGCAAAGGACAAAGAGGACTTACTTTGGTGCCAGAGAAAGAAGATCCATTATGAAAATGGAGACGGGAAAACAGAGAAACACTGTTTACGCAACGGGTGTTGAGAGGGTCCAACATTTCTAGTCGTGTGGCAGAGACGGTGCAGTGCAAGCATCACAGTACTGTGAAAAGCAGTGCTGTGAAGTAAACTGAATAGCCAAACGAGCCAGAAAGGATGCAAACCACCAGTGTAAAGCACAGAGTTCTTATAATCCAACAAGATGGACAGCTATCCTCCATGAAGTGTATTTTAGAAGGCTGCAAGCTGAATTCAGATGTAGCACTGGCTTTCCATTATCAAGACTTCCATATAATATTTGCTCCTGGAAATTAAAGTTCATAGCATTTTGGATAAGGTATTTGCATATAATAACGCCTGATCTCTTTGCTCTTTCTTGCTGCCTGGCTCCTAGTTCCTACCACCAAACTTCAGCCTCACCCTGTACTTTCTGTCAGTCCTGTTCCTTTACCTGAATCTGATGCCACTACTTATTCACAGCATCTTTCAGCTAAACTAATCTTTGCTCAAGAGATGGCACTTTTCCTGCAGACTCAGGAGGCTGTAATGTTTTTTAGCACTGACATGGCTTAAATGTGTCAGCTGGGACTGATTCTGTTTCCATACGCTTGAAACTTTTATACTGTGGGTATAATGGTTACTCAAGCATATCTGCTTTTTTTCTACCAAGAACAATTGCAGGTATTTTAAAAGCCGTGAATGATAACTACAAAAGCCTGGCAGGACTGACTGGAGAGTTTTTCTGAAGCATTGCTCCAAATCGATCTCAACAGTAACTTTGTAAGAAGCACATTAACCCTGATCTTCAGGAGCCACATTCACCTGTATCAAAAGTATCCCACTAAAACAGACCACCAGTTCCTTCAGGATATCCTGAACTCAGACGTACCCTCCTCTCACTTTGGGTTAGGAAAAATACGCTTAGACTGTAAACATCTTTTTACAGCTCTGTTTGGTAATATGAAGCAATGAGGCTTCCGCAACTTATGTTTCTGGCTGTCAGTGTAGTCTTCCATGTAGCAACACCTTTATTTTCTCTGTTTAAGATAAATTTCCATAAAACTCCTGCTAGTTGCAAGGAAACAGCTCAGCAAAGTTTCTTAATGACACGTAATTCACCATTTTTTCCTCCATCTGGCTCCAGGCTGGACATAGTATCAAGCACAGATAGAATCAGAAGACAAAGCAAGGAGGTCTATAAAGGACATTACCACTGGAAAGAGACTGTAGGATTTATAACCTATTCTCTCTGGGCCAATGCTTTAATGCAAGTAAAGGCCTATAGCTATAAACATTCTGCCAACAGTACAGTAAGAGTGACATCCACTAGAAGTTAAGCATTTGTGTTTGATAAAATTGTAATTTTTGCTCACATTTTTTAACAGAATAATTCCAAAGATCATAGAGAAAAAACAAACTCTTGTCATACGAGTTATTTTTCCCCTGGTTTGGACAGTGGAAGTAACAGGAGAAGGAGCAAGGGCGAAGTGAAGATCAGAAGAGTCACCAAAACAAAACCTACCCAATTTATTCTGACCTGAAACCACAAAAAGCATCAAATGTTCCTGCAGAACGGAAACCCACGCGTTTAGCTAGATGCTACATCTAGCATCAGATGCAAATGCCATTTGACTGGTGCTCCCACATACACTGCCCTTGATGCTTTACCATTTTTTTCCCCACGTGGAGGAGATTCAGGCCTGGTAACCTACAGAGCCATCCCACTTCTGCATAAGCAGCAGAGGTTGTTTATAAGAAATGTAAACCATTAAAAAAAGATGCTGAGGAAACTTTAGAAATGGAGCTGTTGTCAGCAGAGATTAAATTCTATACCAGCAGCACGACATTTATGCACTGCTACTTAAACTGTGACAAATGGTTGCAAACATGATAGTTTCAGGATCTTTAATCTAAATGAATGGTGCTTTTAGCCTACCTCTGACTAGAATTCATTCTGGAAATAAAGAAGCATTTCCAACTCGGTTGTGTGCAGAACTACACCACCAATGACTAAAAGGGCAGGAGTTGCAGCTTTCACAGCTCTCGACAGCACTATGGTGTACTGTAAGGACCGGATCAGGCTGTCATTATGTATTTATTCCCTTCTGAGTCCCAAGCAATGTCTGCGATAAGACATTTTCACCTAAGATTTTTACCTACCTGTCGACCTCATAGGAATTGTTTTCAAGGAGTTTTTTATCCTCTTTCATTTTTCTCATTATAACAACATGCATAATGTAAGCTCATGTAAGGCAGCAGAGATTACATTAAAATGTAATTTTTAAAATTACAAATATCTCAGATAGCAAGCTATTCAAAAATCATTTCCATCATTATCAGTTTAAATGTAATATTAACTACTGGAGAAAACTGATGGCATAGGTAGTTCATCCTATTTACGCTAAATTTATTCCTGTATTATCCTCAGAGACTCTCAGCCGAAGGAATTAAAAGCACAATTCTTACAAACAAGTATTTACAAAGTGATTTTTTTAGTGTTTATATTCGTGTAATACAATATTTATAAAATAATCTAATTGCAAACATTCCAAGGTGTTCTTCAGCAGATAGCACAAGAGAAAAATTCACTCTTTTATCCCATGCCACCCCCACCCCCCACCTCCACCTCCCTGTTCTCAGTCAGTGGCTTGACTGTACTCCTTGGAGATTTCAGAATTTAAAAAAAAAAAAAAAGAAAAAAGAAAAGCAACAGGAAAAGATGTTAGGTGAAAAAGAGTTCTTCAAAAAAGAAACAAGTCATTGCAATACAACAACGTGAGTTTGGTATATAATCAGGTGACCAGCTTCTGATGCTTGCATGAAATTTCTGCAGCAATCCGCTTGCACAACTGCAAGATTTGCAGCTGGGGGGAGACCTGAGGTGGTGAACAGGGTGATGCACTAAGGAAAAGATCCCTGAAAGTTGCCACTTTAAACCCTGAGTTTACTCCAGCTTTTTTAGAGCTCTCATGTTTTTAAAAAGACAATAAAAACAATCTTCCCTGTTCAGTTTTTTGAGGGAAAATACAATCTTTGTTCAGAAGAAATTCTTCTGATGAAATACTTAACTTAGAACAAGGTTAAAATAAAGTTAAAGCTGTTTTCAAGAGCAGGAACGCACTGCCATCTCGTGGAGTGTGTGCTGGGAGGCTGTACAGCCAGGCAGGCTGATGCTCCAGGATGAAACACACTCCAGCCTCGCCGCCCCCGACAGCCATCATCTTTCTGTGCACACAGCCACATGTTAAAAAGCAAGTCGCTGTATCTTTGGAAATGATAAAAATTTTCCTAAGGAAATATATCTGACCAAGCAAGACAAAAGATCTTTAAAAATACATCTAATGCAGAGATCAGGGTGAAATTCTGAGTTACGTTGCCTCCCAGGCTACCTCTATACTGGGAGATTTGCACCTCGGCAGCCCACTAAAGAAACCAGTCCCAGCACAGAGGCAGTTTTGACAGGGAAATCTGATCTGTCTACTGATGCAGCAGTAACACCTGCCACCAAAAAATGCATTATAACAGTGAAGCATGGGTTTTGCGGCAGATTCATAGACGCTGGGCTTCTGTAGGCACAAGGGTGCCCAACAAGTCACCCCTCTGTGCAACCCTGACCAAGACAGAAGCACTGACAGAAGTCTGCCGCACAGCCCGCAGTTATTCCGTCAACCCTGCTGGGGATTGCCTAGATATAACAGAGTATTGCCCTCTCTCTCTCTCTCTTTCTTTTTTTTTTTTTTTTTTTTTTTGTCAGTGTCTGTTATTTCAATATATTAGAGCTGAGATATTCAAAGCTGCCTGAGGGTTTGGAGAATTAGATTCAAAATGTTCTAGGCAGTTCTGAAAATTCCTAAGAGAGTGATTTTACAATGCTATGAGTCTGATCCTTCAATCCCTCCTTGTGTAAGGAGCGCTTACTTAGAGAAATAGTTTAAGTAGTATTGTCTTAGAGCCAAATTTTGACATTTAGCTGCTGGCCATGCCAATAGCACATTTTTTTCTCATGCTCTCCAATCTACAGGTAAATTCAGAGTGAGCAAAAGCTACCATCTTGCCTTTGGGCAAGGTACCCTCCCGGACGTGCACCAAGAGAAGAGAGCCTGTAATACAGAGATGCTGTAACAGTGAGATGCACTCAGTGCACGTAAGTGGAAAATAGGTTCCTTACATGCTATGTTAAAAATGGGGAAGACTTTAATTACTCTGCAGAAAAATATGTCTTGGTTTGTTTGCCTGCTATTGTGCTGTGGGTTTTTTGTGACCTGCCGGCTTAAAATCTAGCAAAAGCTAACAGGCACAGAGACAGGAAGAATAGACCCACGTGTCGTACCACAATGCATTCACTCTTAAAGAAAAGATGCAGCAGAGAGCAGGCTGCCACAAGTCCAAAATCAACTACATGCTGAAGATGCAGAAACCAGCTGGGAGCAGTTTCAAGGCCCCAGCACGGACAAAGGCTATGTGGATAAAAGACAGACTGATGGTTGATGTCAGTCAGACCAATGGAGAGAAGGCAAAGTAAGCTTACCTCTAGTTTTAAAGTGATGCCAGGGACAAACAGAGCCTACTGAAAGTGTACAGTTTGGGGGGGATCCGCTGTGTTAGGCTTTTTGCATGAATTTTCAGGGAAAAAAATGTATGCATCCTGCTTGTGTGCATGTGTCCAGCAGTCCACTCAGTAACTTTTTAATCTTTCAGCTAGTTTAACCAAGCCTGACAGAGAGGTAGCAGGCTCAAAGGCCCTGTATTCATAACAGTTTATCAATACAAACGCTTAGACAGCAAATATGCACTTCGCACCCCCATCAAGAAAAAAGCTGCAGCATGGATCAGAGCTCAGTTTTAACTGAGCTCCAAAGCAGGCACAAAAACATAGGTAAACCAGACTTCAGGCGTTCTGCATTTTGTAGGACTAATGCTTACTCTAATGCATTTCTCTCTATCACTATATTTAGTGGCTGGTTTTCCTTCCCAAGGCATTTAAATTATTATGTCTCAGGAGGTAAAAAGGAGATGGGGTGGAATGTTGATTTGATTTAAAAACAGGATGAGCAGTGGGTTTTCATTTGGACAGGAGCACAGAGATAGACCCATCTTTTGAAAGAAACAGCCAGGAGAAAATGAAAAACGGGTCATAGCTCACCCTGAAACCATAATGCTGTGAAAAAGTCTGGCCTGAGTAAAGGATGGAAGTAAATATTCTCCATTCATGTCTAAAATAGTGCTTCCAGGCAATTTACTCTATACCCAGTGCACCAGAATGGGTGTTCACACCCCACAAAGTAACCTTGAACAAGGTGTAAAAAACGCTGTGCATAAGAAGCTGGCATGAGTTTCTAAAATGCCCTAAGTGTCTGATTTGATCCAGTGAAGGTTTATGAAATGAGGAAAAGCTGAGGTTTTTCCACCTTGCTCCCAGCTGGTAATTGCACTCATCATTCTTATCGTATATAGAAGACCATGGCATACTGTGTGAGGATATATTTTGTTATGCAGGGTAGATATGAAGAACCTAGACAGTATTGGCAAAAGCTTGGCAGGGACTTCAGCATCACAACACTCAAACTAAAAACTATGTTGAGCTCAGATTTGTGTTACTCTTTATCAAATTCACTAAAGCTTGGAGGGTTCAGAGGTTTGGAGGGGTTTTGCCCATGTCTACTGCAGATTCAGTTCTCTAACATAGTCACAGGATTTCAGTAACTCTTTTCGTCTGTCCATATCCATTAAACCCTTCTTTTTAGTGCCTGCTGTTTCTCAAAATACATGTGGATGAGCATCAGAGGATTTTTCTGCAACACATTTGGTAAGCTCCACAATGCTGAGGTTAGAAAAGGACACTACACCAATAAAAACAAAATCCTTTGATGAAAACATGAGGTTAGTACATTTTCTTCAATATACTTTGGTTTTTAAAATGCACTACTCCAATCACTTCTCAAAAATCTTTTAAGCATATTTGGACTAATAACCTGCCACATATTACCAACTGATACATATGTAACTGCACATCATTTTATTAGCAACATTTCCAGGTCTTTCAGAAACTAAAACTTGGATTCAAATAAGCATGGTTTCAGTTCAGCAGATCAAAAGCTACCCCAGTTAGTGACACATAGCATCAAGCCATCTGGTGACTTGCAAAAATCTTGGTCTGGTTTATAACCAACAAATTAACCCTGATTAATAACATGCTTGGGAAGTGGTTGGACACAGCTATTTCCCATGAAGGCTGTATTTTCATAGATCTCCTACACCCAAATGTTATACATACTTTCACTACATTTTACCACTTGCAACTTTTTCTTCGTAACTGGGCATTTGCTCCCTATCAGCACCCAACTCCCCTGTCCTAAGCAGGTCGTGGGTTTTAGCTCCACACAGCTAATGTGCGCTGGAGAAATCTACTTTGTCATTTGTGCCCATTTGAAACTGTGAATGTTGTCAACGCTACATCTGACTGTTGCAGCAGTACGCAGAGGTCCAGCCCAGTCACCATCACACTTAGTCCTTGCCTCCAAGGAGCTAATTCACAATGAATAATGAATAATTTAGCTGACAAACTTAGTCTGCTTGGGAAATACCCATGAGCAGATTTCAGTTTCTTCAACCATACTCATTAGTCAAAATATGCTGGAATAAAGATGGGGTGAAAGAGGTTGAGGGGAAGAAACATGAGGAAAAAAATAAAGGGGATCATACCTGTATTTCTGGATAGCACAGCATGACTTCAGGCTCCTAATTTCTACTCCTTATACACAATGGATGAAATTAATTTGGGCAGAAGAGAGAGAAAAAGCCTTTTCTCTCTCTAGCTTAAATCAGAACTAAAGAACTAATATAAATGTCACCACTTTCCATTCCAAGTACAAGACTGTCTTCTTTAATTATGTTTTTTCTATCATACAGAGGCAGCAGAATGCCTGTAAGGAAAGGTGGAAAATCCTACTTGGTCCCTACCCCACATGCAGAATTCTGCAGCAAAAATCACGCAGTCCGTGCATCCAGGTGTGTGATGCAAGTGCAAACGCATACTGGGCCAGCCACAAGCTGGGAACAGCTCACCCTGGATGTCTGTCCTATGACAAAGTGCTCCTGCATTCTGGCGGAGGACGGCCGCCCCTTTGCTCAGATGAAGTGTACCACCCTTAAGTGTTCTTCATGCATAGTGCCCCAGCTAAGAGATTTACGGTGACTGAAAGAGGAAGAAATTATCTGTGACAGGAGATATTAGTCCACTACTGAACTGGTTCAGACTACAGGAAGAAACAGAGCAGGACCAATAGGTACTGCAATAGGTACTCCCGTTAACTGCTGCACTTCCTGAGTTAATATAATGTTTTCCAAACACATGGGATTTGTCATACTGTATGCAAGACTAACATACCTAAAGGAAGACTCTTGTTTCCTCTACAAAACACTAGCAGAGCTAAAAGAAAAGCCTAATTCTGGGTTTGTTCCCTGTCCGCCGGAGTGACTATACACAGGCAGCAACCAAGCTACTGCAGAATTACATCGATATACTTACACAACAATATTGCCCCAAACATAAAAATACTTAACATCTGATCTATCCCTTACCAGGTGACTTTACTGCTGCAGGTTTATGGCCTTAAGGATGTAGATGACACTTTTTTCTCAAGTCTAATGTCTGACCTGCAGTCTGAATTTCTCTAGGAAAGGAAAAGGAACTAAATTGTATTTTACCATTAACTAGTAATTGCTTTTTTTGTTCAAGTAAAATAAAGCATTTCTTTGATTAAAAATGAGCATGTAGCACTTACAATGTTGTATAAGTGACTGAGAACTGGTTCCCTGACGCAATTTTTAAGACTGAACACTGAAACATACAGTGTCCGCCTTCCCTTTAGTCCTTCAACAAAGAACAGCAATTTTGAATTTAAAAAAAAGTCTCCCCGCTCCCTTTCTTCCCCTCTCTTCAGCAAGTTTAGCAGCTAGATTACTGCCACAGAAGTGAGCACGTGTACGTGCGAGCTCTGTGCTACATTAGCAGAATTTTTTGATGGGCTTCTTTATTTTTGTAAACATGGGAGAGGGATGTTTGTTATATTTCTTATACATGTGAGGGTGACAGTGAATATCAGACACAGTCATCAGTCAGAACCAAAAACATGATTTACAAATTCACGTTCTTTATGTCCCTTTCGGAAAGATGATGCTTTGGGTAAATAATTGCTCGGGATCGTCTAGAAGGAAGCTTATCAACCCAAGTACCACCCAGGCAGGCAGCAGTTCAGCCTGCTAAGGACACAACTCTGTATGCAGCTGCTTCAAAGACAGAAAAGATAACTAGACAGATCTGCCTTGGAGGCAGGTCATCAACAAGGGGATGTCTTCTAGACAAGTACCTGTTCTTGTCTGCCTGGAAAGTGAGTTATGAGCCTTTGTACGGCACCTTTCAGGCAAGCAACTTATTCAGGTCTGCCTAGAAGGCAGGTCAGCATGTAGATATGCCTAACAGGCACAGAACTATGCAAATCTGCCTCTCAATACCTTCAAAGATCCCAAGACAAGTCAAGAATTTCATTTTAATGATTTCAGCAGAAAGCCATTACTTCCTGTAAGAAATCATTTTCAGTACAGTTGCTGAATATGTCAAACTGCAGTTTCTTTAGCGACACACACTTAATGCCAGATACCAGAACAGAATTCCTCTTTGCAAGGCTCTAGTAGTATTCTTAATACAAAAGGAAATGTTGTTTTATAAGATTTGGCAGCGGGTTACTACAGAGAGCAAAATGTCTAAAAGAACAAGCAAGTACAACCAGAAAAAAGAAAACTGACAGTAGACACACTAAGAAGTTATATGTACTCTACCCGTATAAACACAGGTGTTGGCCTACTGTTTTCTCTCCCGTCAATGTAAGTGACAGCAATGATTCCAGTGGAGGTTTAGATAGAATTGACAAAAGCAATAAAATGAATTTAAATATCATTCATTTCAAAAGGATTAAAAATTTTAAAAATCTCCAATCAGCAAGGGCTTTAGCAAAGCCATAACTTTAATCACTCGACTAGACAGCTTTTTAGTAAAGATTAAAAAGCTTTGCACGTAACACAGGTATGCTTTCGGTGCATTGTGAATTCAGACAGCTCTCCATCAGGTATGCTCAATTCGGGATTTCAAGTTTTCTTCATTAAGATATTATCTGCATTTTCACTTTTTCCGTGAAAGCTGAGACCACACACAAGCCAGTAGTTGTGGACCGGTGTTTGAAACACCGTGATAGTGTGTGCTGGCCCAAAGTGAAGCAGAAGTCTTGGACAGAGAGCAGTTAGCGACCAGCAGTCTAAAGTGAGACAGGGAAAACTGTGATGCTAAACAGCAGTTATTACGGAAAGGTTGTATATCTCTAAGAAAGGTTCAGCAGATTCCACCGTGAGGGGAGAGCACTGGTTTAGACAGTGGGCCAGCAGCGGGCCTTTCCAGCCTATTGGGACCCCATAAGGCAGCTTGGAAGCTCTAGCTATTTTAAAAGAAAGAGAAGCACAAAAGAAGAGATCTACAAGGCTCCAAAATGTGCTGTAAGATAGTAAATTGGGCACATTTCAGGGGGAAAGCAGGCCATATTCAGAGAACACAAGGCAAACAGCACTTGTTTAAATTAAAACAAAAAAGTTTGGTTTAATTCAGAGGACCAGTAAGCCACTCTTTACACCTGCACAATCTTTAAAGACTCAGGATATGAGACCCTGCACTTGTGTTATGCAGCACCACCTGGTCTGCCAACTGTCAGCAGGAATCTTAATGAGCGTGACTTATCTTTTCCAAGTGATATCCCCATAGGCACCCGAAGAAAGGTCAAATAATCTTTGTAGAGGGTTTTCTGTGTCTGAGCTTGATCTTTGGTGTGCAATCTATAATATATGTAAAAGACTTACCATACAACAAATAAGAAAAAAAATCTGTAGGTATAAAACCACAAAAAAAAAAAAATAATTCTTATACTGGCAGTATACATGAGATTGTTACAGTCTGCATAGCCCCCTAATCTAAATAGCTTAGTCAAACTTATTTCACATGATCCTGTCTACATTGATAGAGCTAAAAATTCATACCAAAAGCATAATACTGGCATCATTCCATGTTTGTTTGGCATCATAGAATACTCCTTTAAGCTTTCAGACTGTAAACTCTTTGTTTGCCGTAATTCACTTATTATTTATTAAACTGTATTATTCCAGGTCCAAAGAACCACTGAACAGACATATTCATGAACAGCTGTGGATTTAGGCTTCCAAAACACTCTTTTCAATTAAAGGACATATTTTTTAAAGAAAATTCTATTTTAAGTAGATCACTGTTGGGGTTTTGTTTTATTTTTTTCCAATTTGTGAAATTATCTGCCTTCCCTTTTAGGTTTAACTAGTAATTGACTAAAAGAACTTTTTAGAAAACTTTCCACATCCATGTCTAAAGAAAAATAAAAGTAGTATTTAACCCCATGCCTCAAACGTGAGTAAAAGGTCAGGGATGAAATGATTTTATTCTAAACTGCCTTTCCCATGCTCTGCTACTGGGACCAAAGGAGATCCTAAAACACCTCAGAGATATCTAAGGGCTGATTTAATTTGTTCAACCTGGAATAGCCCCACAGAGGTCCTCTCCAGCTGAAGATCAGATGAACACCGTGTCTTGCCAGATGCTACAGCCTATGCATCCACCTCTTCACTGGTATAGCCTGCTAATACCTATTTAAATCTCTTTTAAATGTTTCAGATTTTTTGCAAATGCTGAACTGGATTTAAGTAGGTCTCAAAATTTTAGTTCAGAATCTTATACAATGTTTTTGCATAAGGGTGTCCTTGTGTTGTCCAGAGGGTGGCTGGTAAACAGAAGTAATTTTACAAAACAGTTCCCGCATATCCACAGCCTTTTCTTACGCTGGAGCAGAGGAGATGGGTACCAGGCAATGCTGGCACTGCATGACACTGCTGGTCAGCTGTGGCCATGCCTGGGCACACAACTATGCATTAGCAGCTCACACCTCTGCCAGGCTCCGCTGACAAACGTGGCTCCAGTACACCTATTCCTCTGCACGGCACCGAAAAGTTGGCTGTCCTCTTTACAATACACATTTGAAACTGAAATAGCTTTATGGTTTTATACACAAACACACACACACATATTCCACTTCAACTTCTCTTACAAAAACTGAGAATATAAAGGAATTTACTTTCCACCCCACTCTGATATCAGTGTAATATTTCCAACAGCAGCTTAAAATTGGCTTCCCCCTGATTTCAGTTTGGAACCAAAGGGATTGCTAACCAGTGAGGACCAACTCTTGTATTCCGCTTTTGTTACACTGAGCAATTATGAAGTAACCTTAAAATTTCACCTACAGTTCAGCAATTGATTATCATTCTGATTATGCCACCAGCTACACTGGTGCAGAGACAGATTAACTCGTCTGGTGACAATGAAGTCAGTTCTGACTTGAACCTGAGTGACTGAAATTGAATCTGTCCTCTAATCTAATTTGATCTATGGAATCATGATCACAGATGTCTTCACTAACAGAAGCATAAGTGTTCCACTGAAGCGCAGGGGAGAATAAAGTGAAGTACCTAAAGAACGTCAAATTTTGAGTATCTTCACAGGGTGACACTCCAGAAGCTAAGAAGAGGGAGAGAAACCATACAAACAACTTCAGTTGTGGTTATATTGTAGAAGCTCCAGTAATTATACAGTCAATTATATTCCTTTCATGGGTTTTTGGACATCTTTGTATTTGTCAGCTCTAAGCACTTGAAAGAAACTGTTGAAAATACATCCTTTAAAGTATCTACAAAATCTTGTGCAGTATAGTGCTCTTCATAAAAGAATATTGTAAAACTACAAGTATGAAAAAAAAAGCTTTTTTTGCTATCATGGGGAGGGGAATATGGAACAAATCAAATGGCAGTAAGCATTTTGAAATGTTTGCAATAGTTGTTCCACACAAGTGGACGATTCTACATCTCGTGTTCATGTTCATTATTACAGCAGCCGAGTATTTTTTGTAACTAAATTCAGTTGTATTTCTACAGTAGCGTTCCACCTTTATTAGAAAAAATAAACAAACACTGGTCTATATGACAACTCTATGCCTATTTCATAATATATGTTCTACTGATATACTTCTCAGTGACCTAGAAAACTGCAGGGAAGCTAGAAAACCTAGGTTCTCCATCAGTGATCCAAGCTGGATCATAAGACATTGCAGAACAGATCTAGCAAACCATTAGTGTCTGAAAAGGCAAAAACATGGAATGTGGGGTGACTGGGGTCACAGATTGACCATCACGCTGACAGCATCTGGAAGTGGACAGAAAAAGCACAAGCTGTTGGTACTTTGTCATAAGAAAAGTTTGAAGAGTCCACGACGCTTTGCTGGATGGTGCTTCAAGTCCCTTTTCTCTATAAAACCAAACAGAGCACATTTCAGCAGTGTATGTTTGAGGCATGGATTCACATGGCAAAGTAGCGAACCCCTCCTAGCCAGCCAGCCAGCTACGTAAAGAGACATGAGCAATCACAGTTTTCATCAACGGTCTGGATTCTCACCAACACGTGGATTTCTAATCGGATTGGCAAAGGATCTCAGCCCCCAAACCACACACCACAGCTGAATGTTAGAGGCAACATCTTTCCAACCACCAATCAAGCTCAGTTAGGACAAATTTAATAAGCAATGAAATAAGGGAGCAGGCTGGCAGAGCTCCGGCTGCATTCAGCTTTAATGAACAAAAAAGTCCCTGCACAAATACTGCTTGCAAAACATTTTGTTTCCGAGGGCAGGTATACTGTCCTTATATTGTTTCAATTTGACAGAGAAAAGATTATGCCTTGTCATCATTCTGCTGAATGCAACCACGATCAAAAATTACTTCTGAGGCAGTTAATAACAACTTTGAGAGTATCAGCAGAATTGTGTAAAACACCACTTAGATTTGGCAAGTTTAAACAGTTTTGAAATAACAGGTGAATAATATGTTCGGATTTGCCTCCGTGGGCAGCCAGAGCAGAGCAAATTACTGTAAGACAAATTTTTTGACAAAAACTCAAGATAAACAACTCAGCTCCTTTTTGTCAAGAGTAACAGAGTGGGCGTATAAATAAAATGCAGCAGGCAGGATGTCTCTGGAGTTTAAGAAGGCCTCTAGCACTCCACCACACAGAAAACTCATCAACACACCGAGAATCATGGCACAGATCAATTCAGATGAAGAACAGAGGTTGCAAGTGAAGAGATTGCAAGTGAAGAGATAAGTGTCATGCTAAATCTGACTGGGTAGAATATCAAGAAGGGACTTGTTAGATCCCACATTAATCAACTACCAGCAGTCCACGGCAGAGCTGGTCCTGCTCCTCCCCTACCTGGGAAATTGCATTGCAGTAGCAGACTGCTAGTTCAAAATGTGTTGAGGCTATTTATTAAAATCTGGAAGGTTCACCATCCCACCTGACATGGCTTAAACACATGAAGCTTTAAATCCACGTCATGTTTAACCTTTCCTCATTTAATGTGCTCTGTGCAAGTCCTCCTCCTCCAAAAAATTCTCTTGTACCATTCCATATTTTCACTACTCCTCAATCTTCTCTCCTTAAAATCATTCTCTTACAAAATCTCTATAAGGTAAAATGCCAATTAAAAGATTATTCAATCAATGTGTATTGTATGGCAGCCATATTTATTAAGAGCGGCAATAAAAATGACAACTCCCTCATCCAGGTTTGTTGTGAAGGACAGAACTGGTTGTCACAGCCAGCCAAAGTCACAGACAGACACATAATGAATAACATTTTGTCAAATGTATTATTCTCAACTGTGTGGACATTTCCAGCCATCGACATCCTTTATTTGTTTCTCTTTGTCAGATCCCTCTGGACTCTCCCTTCAATCTGTCAAATGTGACTGAAATATCTCATGGACCTGCTTTATCAAGTAGCATTGCATAAGAAGTATCCTGGATATTAACCTGCAAACAGGAGCGTTGCAGATTACTCTACACAAGCTTGCACAGTGTGCACGCCTGGTGCCTCTTCATGAGGGAGAGCAGCTCAAAACAATACCAGAATTCAGGGTTGGTCAATATTCCTCCCCTATGAGGAAGGGAGCCCTGTAGCCACTTGAAGCAGCCACGCGAAAGGATGGCTGATCTGTATTTGGAATGCCCGCCATGGCTTGGAAATCTGTATTACAGATGTTTGCTACTTTTGCCTGCAACACATACATTCCTTAGAATCATAGAATCAGAAAATGCTTTGGGTTGGAAGGGACCTTTAGAGGTCATCTAGACCTACCCTCTTGTGCAATGAGCAGGGACACCTTCAGCTAGATCAGGTTGCTCAGAGCCCCGTCCAGCCTGACCTTGAATGTTTCCAGGGATTGTGCCTGCACTACCTCACTGGGCAACCTGTGCCAGTGTTTCACCACCCTCATTGTAAAAAAATTCTTCCTTAAATCTAGTCTAAATCTACCCTCTTTTAGTTTAAAACCATTACCACTTCTCCTCTCGCAACGGGCCCTGCTAAAGAGTTTGTCCCCATCTGTCCTATAGTCCCCCTTTAAATACTGAACGGCCGCAATAAGGTCTCCCCGCAGCCTTCTCTTCTCCAGGCTGAACAACCCCAACTCTCTCAGCCTGTCCTCACAGGAGAGCTGCTCCAGCCCTCGGATCATCTTTGTGGCCTCCTCTGGACCCGCTCCAACAGGTCCATGTCCTTCCTGTGCTGAGGGCTCCAGAGCTGGACGCAGCACTGCAGGTGGGGTCTCACCAGAGCGGAGCAGAGGGGCAGAATCACCTCCCTTGACCTGCTGGCCACGCTTCTTGTGATGCAGCCCAGGATACGGTTGGCCTTCTGGGCTGCAAGTGCACATTTTTTGCTCATGTCCAGCTTTTCATCCACCAGTACCCCCAAGTCCTTCTCCGCAGGGCTGTTCTCAATCCCTTCATCCCCCAGCCTGTATTGATACCAGGGGTTAGCCCAACCCAGGTGTAGGACCTTGCACTTGGCCTTGTTGAACCTCATGAGGTTTACATGGGCCCACCTCTCCAGCTTGTCCAGGTCTCTTTGGATGATATCCCGTCCTTCTGGCATGTCAACTGCACCGCTCAGCTTGGTGTTGTCTGCAAACTTGCTGAGGGTGGACACGATCCTGCTATGTCATTGATGCCATTGATGGTGATGATGATGACATTGGTGTCATATGCCTTCTCGTACATGTGAAATGAATTTATATGTATGTTTATGACTTTGATGGTGAACACAAACAATAAAGTCTATAGTCCTCCAAAAACATGGCATGCGGCCACAGGAGCATCATGGTGCTAGGCAGAACACTTACGCAAAAAAAATTTTTTGTCGGTAGAATTATGGTGTATTTCTGCTCTTGAATAAACAAGAGAATCGAACTGAAGTCAGCGCGACCTGCAGGCGCAGAATGATGCCGTAAACGTTCATGTACTGTTTTTTAAAGGCATTTAAAATCCCTAAATGTCTTTTTTTTTACAGATTAAACAATTTGGGGTTATACTTTCTATTTAATGGAAGTACATTTGGAAGGCTTCTTGGCTGTGACTACAGACATTCTGAGCCACTAATTTAGATTTGTTTCTTTCGTTATTCTCTAACTGACTTGTTCTCTTCATAGGTATAGCTTTTCCAAATTCTCTTCTTCCAAATTCTTCTTTATGTACTTCCTATTAACACTCTTATTCAAAAAATAAAGGCAAATCAAAGAAGAAGCAGCCACTAGACTGCAACTATATCAATCAGATATCTTTTATTTCCAGTCTTTTGAGTATTGTTGAATGCTTCCTTACAATGGCCATCAGAGATCTTTATCCACGTAGCATGAAGGCAAATTTCAGGCAAAACCTTATTGCTACACATAAAATACTGCCCACTCTTCTGCTTTACATTTGGGCAGCCCTATTCTCGCTTGTTATTAGCAATTCAGCAAATTGTAAAATAACAGCAATCCTGTGTTACTGCGCCTTCCTTGAGGAATATGCTCCCCCTAGCACTTGCATAAATGTTATCCCAATCAATAACCTAGTAATTAAAGTCACCAGCATTTTGGCCCTTTTACAAGTCTCCTTATCTGAAAAAACATTTCTTGCTCTACTTTTTCAAACTGCCTTGGAAACAGAACAAGAAGAATCATTTGGCCACCCCTTTGTCCTTAACCTCTGAATTAGTGATTGCTGTAATGTCAGTGAAAATAGTTTTGTTTTTCTCTGCAGACACAGCATCATTTTCTTCCTAAGTATTGCTTATTCCTTTTCTCATTCTTCTAGTTTATCAATAAGCCATAAATTCTGATTTTGTTAATGCCAGTAGTAGTAGTTTTGTCTCAGGGTTCTGAAACTGCTGGGTATTTTTTGTTGAGTAGCTTTGGTTTTGTTTTGGTTTACTTCCAGTAATAAAAAAAAAAAAAAAAAAACCAAACAAACAAACAAAACAAAGAAACTGAAATGGTAAGGACAGGAAAACACTGGTAAGCAAATGACTGAGTCTGACAAACAATCAATTATCTACGCTGCTCAGCTACTAGAACATATCAAGGGTGAAATCCTGCCTCCATTAAAGTCAACAGGAGTTTTGTCATCGGCTTCAACTGAGCTAGAATTTCACTCTAGAAATATTGTATGTGACTAAATGGGCGAAGCCCGCAGGGAAGACAGTGCGAGCTTACCTGGGAACTTCATTTCTCAGGAAACTAACGGCAGCACTTCTAAGTATTGAAATTCAACTTCAGAATTTTCTAGATCATTTACTTTTTAAAAGGTTAAGCAGACAGAAGATAGAGCTTTTAACACTATGGAAGTATGACACAGTTATATTCACATCCTCTAGGGGAAACTATCACCTGCATGATTTTGAACACGGCTTTCCCCAGCATCTGATGAAGAAGGGCCACATCCTGCTCCGCACCCCAAAGGAACTCCTTTGGATCAATGGCATGGCACGCATCTGCCCATCCATCCAGCCTCACAGTTCTGCAGCCTTTGCTATCAAAGTACCTCAACCTGGAGCTAAGTTTATTGCATCGTCATTACAGAAATCATAAAAATCTCAAAAACATTATCCGATGGGGAATCAAAAACCTTTTCCCCTCTCTCTCCCAAGTAATATAAATAAAAATCACGATAAAGAAGTTTTGCTGATTAATACGCCAAGCTACGGTACGGTTGCAATCGGCTGACAAATGGAGCTGCTTGTCCACTTTTGCCTAGGACCTCTGCCCAAAGGGAAGGTGCAACAAACATAAACCAGCCCTTTGCCATTCCAGCAGACGAACGTAGTGCATAGACGTGGCCCTGCCTGTCGGTCCTGGCTGTATTTTGAGAGGGCATGACTCCCAGCCAAGTATGTCAAAGCAGCTGTCTATCCTAAGTGTGTGCACCCATGATTAAAGAGACACGACTCTGCTAATCCAGCCCTGATTTGGGAAGAAGGATTAGTATTTAGACAACACCACCGCCCCAAATAAGCTTCTGGGACCGTAAAAGAACCAGTCAGTCAAGGCTGCTTAATCAGGTAGAAATGATTCATTTGAGGAAACCTGCACCATGACCTTTCATGGGTTTCTGAGCGCAGACAGGCTGTCAAATTTTTATGGAGAAAAGAGGTGTAATCAACTGGTGCTTATGATGACCTTTTAATAAGTAAATGGTTGAGGTGGGCACACATTCTGAACGGAATAAGAAATTGGATTTGGATGCGTGTCTAGTGTTTGCTGGGGGAGGTGATGAAATCCGCCCCCGCGCTTGTTCTGGCAGCCCACTCCGGCTAAGGCACGCACCCACGGATAGGACGCTGCTGCGATCCTATGATGGGCAGAGCTGGACCAGCGCCCGGGGACGCACATTTGGTAAAAACTGCAAAAGTTTGCGCACCCTGCGAAGAGCCGGGGGCCGTTCGCGCTGGCAGAGGCGGGAAAGCGCGGCCGGTGGGAGGTGGGAGCCGCCGGCCCGGCGGGGCTCCCGCTGCGGGGGAGGCCCCCGCGCCCCCCCCCCCCCCCCCCGGCATTGGGGAGGCGGCGGAGGGGACGGGACGGGACCGGGGGGGGGGGGGGGGGTGTCCGCGGGAGCCGGTGCGGGGCCGAGCCCACGGCCCCTCGCCGCCGCGGCGACAGGTGGCGGCGGCGGCCCCCGGCTAAAAGCAGCGCCCGCCCCAAGCACGACCCGCCGGGACACGGGGCCGCGGCGGGCGCCGCGGGCAGGGGCGATGCGGCACCTGCCGCCCATAAAAGTCATGGGGCGGCGGGGCGGCGGCGGGCGCCATGAGGGGCGGCGGGGCGGCGGCGGGGGAGGCCCAGCGGCGGGCCCCGGGCGCGGGCGGGCGGCGGCGGCGGCGGGCGCGGGCGGGCGGCGGCGGGGGGCGGCGGGCGGCGGCCAACGCCCGCGAGCGGCACCGGACGCACAGCGTCAACGCGGCCTTCGGCGCCCTCCGCCGGCTCATCCCCACGCGGCCGGCCGACCGCCGGCTCTCCAAGGTGGAGACGCTGCGCCTGGCCGCCAGCTACATCTCGCACCTGGCCAACGTGCTGCTGCTGCACCGGCGGCCGGCCGAGGGCCCGCCCGCCGCCCAGCCCTGCCCGCAGCCCTGCCCGCACTCCTGCCCGCACTCCTGCCCGCACTCCTGCCCGCAGCCCTGCCCGCACTCCTGCCCGCAGCCCTGCCCGCAGCCCTGCCCGCACTCCTGCCCGCAGCCCTGCCCGCAGCCCGCCGCCGCCGCCGCGCCCCGGCCCATCTGCACCTTCTGCCTCAGCGACCAGTGGAAGCCGGTAAGGGCCGGCTCCCCAACGTCCATTCGGGCTGGACGGGGCTCTGGGCAAGCTGATCCAGTTGGGGATGCCCCTGCTCGCTGCAGGGGGTTGGACTAGATGGCCCCTAAAGGTCCCTTCCGACCCAAACCGTTCTATGATCCCTCTTCGCCGAGGGTGGTTAGCGGTCTCCACCGCGGGTTTGGGATTGTCCCAACCCCAAATCCCAGCCGAGGGTTAAGGGGCATCCTTGCTATCTCCTGACCTGTGTTTTTTATCCCTCATACAGCACCAAGAAGGAGAGAAACCGCCGTCTGGTCCAGCTTTAAGTGGACGCTGAATCGGCTGAGCATCTCATGCAAACTTTGCCCCGGCTGTACGACTGCTCTGGGTAACGCCGCTGCACTCACGCTATATGTTTACGTTTAAATAACGCAGTGCTAAAAGAGTTATTTTTTTTTAAGCCTAGGCACTTTGTTTCACTTTGTGACAGGTTTATTCAGGGTATTTTGCAAATGAAATTGAACTCTGCTGAGACAGATGCACCTGGTGCAGCAGCTATTTTAGTGCGGGAAATGTTAAACCTAAGCAGCCAAGCCCTGACCCTGATGTCTCCTAAACCTGTGTCACATGATGAAACTTGAACTTCCAAACACACAGCGTCTCTCATCAGGGGAAGCTGTCACGAACGCGTCGTGCTGTACGCCTTCGGCCCGCCTGGGGCTGCACGCAGCGCTGCCGCCCACTCCTCCAGCTGCACCCTAATTCTTGGGGAGGGGGGCTGATACCGACAGCTGACACGCTCGAGTGGTTTGAATGATGCTGGAAGATTATTTTAAGGTGTTCACAGAAAGTCGGGAAACTTCCAGTGAAAGCGCCACCGTTCGCTGCGCACAGAGGCACAGCGGCACGTCGGCATGGGATGCAGCCAGGATGGGAGAGGAAAGCGGAGAAGTGCTGCGTAAGCGATGCTCTTTTCTCATTAATGGTGCAAGTCATGCCAGTCCTTTAAATAGCATGGGATATTCCTAAACCTGTCTGGCAAGCACGGAGTAGGGAGGGTTTCCCAAGGGCTCTCTACATTTACCTGTCACCCCGGTCATTCCCAAATTGTGCCTGTACATCACTGATGTTGTTTATCTCCCCTCAGTTTGTTAACTTGTATATTTTTTTTTTAGAAGGAAGTCTAAAATGCAAATATGCGTGTTACGTTTTCAGTTTTGGACATTAATGAAGCACCAGGCTAAAATCTTAAACCCCAGGAGTGGTGGGGTTTAAAAAAATATATAGCGAGTTTAATTTAGCGATTTTTTTATAGTTATTTATAATACATTTAATTAGGCCTTAATTAATCTTTAACTTGTTACTTTGGGAGGCACTCTATTCTTTAAAAGCTTGGTAAGTGTACCACTCTGAGAAGTGCTGCAAAGAATACTTGTCTCTTTTTTCCCTCCCCTGATGCCATCTGTTCCATTCTCCCGGCCAGCCTTGCTGCTTCAGCCAAATGTGAGGACTGAAGAAGCAGTGCTGCGTTGCTCACTTCACTTTCTGTATAGAGTTTTCTCTTCTTCCCCTAAATGAGCGCAAAGCAAATTCTGGCATTTATTGAGAAGAATTTGGCAAGAACAAAGTCTTGGTGTATTGCTTGTGCATCTTCACGTTTTTAGTTTTCCTTCTCCCCTCCCCAACACACACTGATCACCTTTGCTTTATCACGACAAGGAAAATCCGTTGTGCCTACAGAACCTGCCGGAAACTTCTCCTTTAAAATCCTAATCAAGAAAAATACCAAAGCAAGGTTCCAGCGATTCCACATCACGTCGGTCTGTTCACTTACTAAAAGCTACATGCTGTATTTTCCTGGATTGAGAAGGGTTTTTTTGTTTTTCAAAGGTTTCTATCCTTAATTTTTTTTTAATAGGGAACTTTAAATTGTTGCCAGATTATGATCTTTGTTCTGCTTTGGCATTGATTCGTGAAGCTGGAACTCCTTCATGTTTATACAGAGTGCTTTTTATTTTTTGTATTGTGTCGGCATGTGTGTGTGGGTATGGAGTTCTACAAACATGTCTTCCGGGCTTTTTTTTAAATGAATTTGAAAAAGTTTGTCTTTTAAAAAATTATTTACTTTATAATTAAAGCCGATCTTACAGTTAAGCTCTCCATTCTTACAAACACATGAAACCAAAGCATCTAACCTGCTTTACGGACAATTAATACTAATCTGTTCATTTAGCTGTACCACTCAGTATGATACCCTAAAAGAGCAAAAAATAATGCAATTTCCAACAATTTTAGGAAAATTTTGCATTGAGTCTGCTCTGAATTTTGCAATTCGTAAGAAAGACAATAAAATTAATTACTTCAGGTTTTCAAAATGTGATGCTATTGCAGTTTTAAGAGTTTTAAGAGTAGCTCTTGGCAAATATGGCATAGTTGGATTTAATAGGATATCTCTATACTTAGTTATTAAAGGAAATGAGTATAAAAAAGTGAGGTCCGCTTTTGCACTGTAGCATTAGCTGAAAGCTCATGACTGGAAACTCTCTTGAAGAGCTTGCACAGTTCTACAGGAATTTGATGTTCTCACTTTAAATGGGTCTTCAGCTCCCTGGTTTTGTATAACGTTTATACAAAATGCTTTTCAATGACACTAGCAGGAGCAGGCTGCTACAACTTGGCCGTATCTCCTGTTTAATGTGGCTCAGTGTAGCATTAAATTCTTCTCTCTTTACTCAGGATAAACTGTTGAATTCAACTGGGCTTGAAGATTTCAGTAAAATGCTCAGGGTTTCAATTACTAAATAATATTGGAATTCCAGTAACACTGATTGATTGTGGCAGAAATTAGGCCCTGGAGCACTGTGGCCCAAATATTCATGGTATAGACAGATAATATGTATCCAAAACAATTATGACAGTGATTTCTCTGAGAAACAGACCCCAAGACTGCATTTATACATATGTAGCACTATGTATTTAAATGGGGACAAATGGGAACAGATCCTTACCTTTGCTGAAGTTTATTTATAATGTAAAATTTCTCTACCCCCAGGAACAAAAAAAAGATGCAGGATTGAGCTGCTACTGTGTAATGGACTTTCTATAAACCTAGGGAAAAAGAATTTAATTTCTAGAGACATGGGTGAATTGAGTGCTCAGATTTCACATATAAAGAGCTCATCCATCATTTGGTATTTTACTGAATTTTTACTGTATGAGTTTGTGCCTTTTATCAGTTCTATTTTTTTAATCACCTGGTGGAGAGGCATTGTCCGTGACATGAACAAATGTGTATTTATAAGCCAAAATTTGAAACTCAGCTGTCTAAGAGTGAGTACCTTACTTGATGGTCAGGCATTGGAGTGATGCGAGTTTTTCCAGAGGTGCCAAACACCCTCTTGTTCTGCTGAAGATGTCTTTTCCACGTGTTTGAAGATGCATTCTGTTCTGTATGTATGAACAGAGGTATGCCTAACACCAATCCCATCTTTGTTTTCCTATAAACATTTGGCTATTCAATTTACATGATGCATGAATAAAGCAGAAATGGTGAGATATACACCAGCTGAACTTAGATCCTATTAAATGATTGTTAAAATACTCCAAGCATAGTACTTTCTATAAATCATTGTACTTAGCCTGGTACATCACAGTATAAAAACAGCATCAAGCAAAACAAATAAATCACGTTGTTTGATTTTACTGGTTAAGCTTAAAGAAGTGTTTGAACATAGTACTTGGTTATTTATGAATTAATCATAATGTAAGTCAAAGTACTTTCATATGTTAGCTACTGTTTTCAGTTCTGCTCTACAAAATTGAAGTTTCCTTTCTATTACCTTCTTGGAAAATCTGCTTCTTTACAAAAATCTGTATTTGTTTGCAAAATGTGCTTATATTTGCTAAAATAATCAGTATTTTTGTTACTAATTTAAACAATAAACTATGAACACTAAGGTGGTAGTTTTCTTCTATAGCCATCTCATTTAAGATACAAGTATTTAATCTTTTTCTTTTCCTTTTTCAAATCTATCTATGCAAGATTTCAGCAGCATATATATGTATGTATGTAGAAACATGGGCAGCAGGTCAAGGGAGGTGATTCTGCCCCTCTGCTCCGCTCTGGTGAGACCCCACCTGCAGTGCTGCGTCCAGCTCTGGAGCCCTCAGCACAGGAAGGACACGGACCTGTTGGAGCAGGTCCAGAGGAGGCCACAAAGATGATCCGAGGGCTGGAGCAGCTCTCCTGTGAGGACAGGCTGAGAGAGTTGGGGTTGTTCAGCCTGGAGAAGAGAAGGCTTCAGGGAAACCTTACTGCGGCCTTTCAGTACTTAAAGGGACCTTACAAGAAAGATGGGGACAAACTCTTTAGCAGGGCCTGTTGTGAGAGGAGAAGGGGTAATGGTTTTAAACTAAAAGAGGGTAGATTTAGACCAAATTTAAGGAAGACATTCTTTACAATGAGGGTGGTGAAACACTGGCACAAGTTGCCCAGAGAGGTGGTAGAAGCCCCATCCCTGGAAACATTCAAGGTCAGGTTGGACGGGGCTCTGAGCAACCTGATCTGGTCAGAGATGTCCCTGCTCACTGCACGGGGATTGGACTAGATGGCCTTTAAAGGTCCCTTCCAACCCAAAGCATTCTATGATTCTATGTATGTACATACATACATATAGTATAGGGCTGCCAGAATGGTTGCATAAGACCAGTAACTTTTAAACCCTTAACCGTGGACCTGTTATGTTTTGGACGCAGCATTCTGATCCTGTAAGACCTCCCTCTCTTTAGCACTGAGAAAGTCATACTAAGTGTCTACACTAATACTTAAGGCTGAGCTATCCAGCTAACACACAAGCCACTTATCCCCCCTGTATCTACTCTCACTACCAAAGCTTGACACATTGAGCTTCAGATTTCTAATATGGCACTAAAGATGCGTCCTAGGTGCTCTCATGAAATTGTAGGGCTTGATCTGCAAGGCACACATCTCTCCTAGGCTGCTTGGTGTGCATTGGCAGTAAAGAAGGAAAGCGGGTAGAAAGCTTGGAAAAATGAACAAGGGGGTTCATCTACTCAGTGCTTGCTCAACATTGTAAGTGCCAAATACAGAGGGAGTTGGAGGAAGGGAAAGGATGGAGGAAGGATAGAGGGAGAAGAAGGGGAGAGGTTCATTTACCAGTGGAAGTTCAGCAGTTTCCAGCATCAGGCTAAACAAGCCAGTACATGAGCTAAAGAGACCATAGTATGAGCAGTTTCCCCATAAGCAATTTTCTTTGGATGTTACATGTTTATGACCGGAAGGATTCATGGCTCCTAGGGCAGCAAATAAGACGTCACTGCAAGAGGAAAAGCTTCTCAGTCAAGTGACTATGTTAAAACTCTGCCAAATTTACCCTTTGAAAAAAACCTTCTAGTCATCAGAATGATTCTCTGTGGCCCTTTCTGAAAGGGAAACAGTAAATAATAAATCTTTAATCATTGTACTTAATCTTCTGTTGTCGCATACTCCCCCTTATATATAGCCATATGAGACTGTATGAGCCATTTCACAGAAGCCATAAAAAGTTAAGCATAAATTAGAGTCCCCTGAAAATTTGAGACACAAAAATCTTTGATGCCATTGGTTACTAGATTCTTTCAAAAACAGACCTTCAACTTCCTTCCGCAAATAAAAGCTCTTTTCTGTGGTTTGGCCTGCTGCAGTGTGAGACACTAGACCCTACGTTGAGAGAATCTCTCAAAAAAACATAAAACCTAAAACGGCTGTCTAAATACCACTGTTCAAGAGAGAGTAGTAACGTCTTGATTGATAGTAAGAACTAGTGGATAATACAAGGCTAAGAGAAAGAGTTTATATAAAATCAGCTAAAACAGACAGCATACTGCCAAGGCAAAAGATCTGGAGGATATATTATGCCAGGAATCCTTTGAAGGTTGAAGAAAAGTGTTTCTAAAGAATCAACATGGGGATTGTGGGGGAGGAAGAGAAAATTATTACTGGGATAAAAAATATCGTAGAGTTTTGTGAAATCTAAGGAAAAAAACCCACTACTTAATAATGAGAAGAATTGAACTGGCTGCTCTGAACCTATTTCTTCAAAAACTTTTTCAAAATTTGGATATACGTACATAGCCAGGCAGCCCCATGTCTTATTTCAAGTGAAATCCTTTAGCTATTACAACATAATACAGAGTTTCAGAAACCTTGAAGATTCTTACCACTTTTGAAGTTGTACAGTAATGAATACAGGCTTCCTCAGGAAAGGAAGGAGAAAGAGAGGGCACTGATAAAGAGTAACCCATAGCCCACCAAGGAGGATATTCTCTGCGTTGCCAAGAGAAATCCCAGTTCAAGTTCAGGTCAACACTTACCCTGACAAATGTTCTAATTATTGTATCCCTCCCTCATTCTCCTGCCAGGAGTGCATATGAGGCGTATTTGGTGTCTATTTTGAGACTCCCAAGCAGCCTCCGGTGAGAGGTAGGTACCTCAGATCTGCAAGAACTACGGTGCAATTGGGCATGAGCTGGGCAACCAAAGAGGTTTTTGTTGTTGTTTTAATGAATATTTAGATATTTATCATAATTTAGGCAACTAGGAAAGGTCCTCATCAAATGCTGTGCTACAATTAGGTACCTAAGTTAAGCCTAATTGAAAATTAGGATGTATGTATGCATGTATTTACCCCAGCAGAAGGCTGATTTAAGGCAGTCCATCCTCCAGCTTCTCTTTCCTAACCCCTCATTGTGTCACTGGGTCACTGGAACTTTTTGTGGACTGTCTCTGAAGCCGGACGAGGTAAATCAATTATGTTAAAAAACCAACAAAAAAAAAAAAAAAAAAAAAAAAAAAACAACAAAAAAACCCAACTCACAGACACCAAAAAAAAAAAAAAAAAAAAAAAAAGAAACCTACCCCTTGCAAGTATTTGACATCCTGATACAGGTGAACTACGACTCGCCAAAGAAAGTGTCCCCTGTTTTGGTGCTAGATAAAATGTTCTTGTATCAAAACACTTAAGATAGCCGTTGCTTTAGAAAGGCCTTATCTTCTCTTATTCATTTACTCCGTTCACATCACAGTAGTGTTGTGAGGTTTTAATTAAACATTTGGAAATTGCTTTGGGTTCTTCCAAAGGAGAAGCCAATATAAATAAGACAATTACACGGAAATGGGCAATGAAATAAGTAAGTGATAAAAGTAATTCTACTTGTTATGGCATCTCTCTCTAACATCTGATTGTCTTTCCTTGACATTATTAAAATAAACCCTACTTTCCAAGCATATGTATGCAGATCATTTTTAAATGCAAAGATTACAGAAAAAGGTAATTCTTTCAAGAAGAGCATTATGCTTGGCAGAAAGGGTAGGCATCTGTCAGGCCCAGATAAGATCAGACAGCTGTGCTCTATCCTGAAAGGGTGTTGTGAAGCTAAGTTTTCCTAGGGAAATAGCATCTTTGGTATGAAAAGCAGCAAAATGTAATGAAGTCTCCAAACAAATAATTAGAGAAAACAGAAGCTCTCAGAGCTCATTTTTATCTAAAATATTAACCCTATAGCAGGAGAAAAAATGCAGGATGAGAGGAGGATAACATCTTTACCGAACAGTAAAAAGTAAGGGGTGGGAGGATCATCTCACTTTATATCCTCAATCAAATGAATCCTTTAGATTAGAATCAAAGGTAAGAGGCGACTTCAGCAGCAATAATCACTGCAGAGAGCTGCTAGGGTAGTAGGAGGGCTGGGACACACGACACCTGGGACAGGCTGCGGGAAGAGCGGTGGTTAAAATGGAGACAAAAAAGAAAGCTAGGTGGAAATCTAACAGCAGTCTTGCAACAGCTAAAGGGGAAGGTGGAGCCAGGCTTTTCTGAGAGGTGCACAATGAAGGGACAAGCAGCAATTATCACAAGTTGCAATAAGGTAATTTTTTGGGTTTTTTTACTTGAGAAAAAATGTTCCTCGCCGCAAGTGTGGTTCAGCACTGGAATAGGTTGTCCGGGGAGGCTGTGGAACACTCCTCTTTGGAGAGTTTCAGAACTTGATGGGACAAGGCCCCAAGCAGTCTGGTCTAACTTTGAAGACAGCCTTGCTTTGAAAATAGAAGATGTATTGACTAACACAAGAGGTCCTTTTCAACCTAATTTTTCATATGATTCTGTGAAATGATGAGCTTATGGTTTTCTGGAAAGGAAGACTGTAGAACAGAATAATAAGAAAAATTTGAAAAATGTAATGACTTCATGGGAAAATCTATATTTCTGGGCAGCAACAGGATCTATTTATTATTCCAGGTCAAAATGCGGTGCATGCAGGTACACATATCAACAGGGAAGTGAAAAATGTTCCCGGAGAAAGGAGGAACTGAACATGCCTATAAAGCGGATTTCCAAAAATAGAAACAGTCAGAGGCAGGGCTCTATTTCTATCATAAGGACCTCTCAGGTCTATTCTGGCCTTGAATTAGTAAAAAGGCTTTAATGATTTGTTTAGATGATAGATTAAGATTTAAATTTACAGGTGGTAGCTTTGGCGGGTAGGATTAGAATTAGAGGTGAACTTAAAAAGAAAAATAAAGGGAGAAAGGTTCTTAAAAAGATGATTTCAGTATAGAAATATATATAGTACTATTCATGGAGAGGAATAATCTACTGCACAAATAAATGATGGAGAATGACAAGCAGAAAATTATTTTTGAGGTGTCACATATCACAAACATGACAAGCCCTTGCAAGAAAAGTAAACCTCACACAGGATGCATATTTCATCAAGACCCCTTCTGGCGCTATTTTCTACGAGTATTAGAACTTTCCCAGGTTCTGTCTGAAATGCCTGGCTGGGTGGAAAATCTGTTTAAAATTGTAACTTAAAAGAATACTATGTGTAGAGAAACACATAGTCTGTATTGGTGCATATACTGTATTGGTGCAAATGAAATGATGGAGGGGGACTTAAGATTGTGAATGCCAAACTAGGTAACAGTGACACAGGGTATCTGTATCTTATTAACTAATAAAGGTCTACTGAAGATACCGTCAGTAGTACAAAAAGAAGTTATGAGACCCTGAAATTTTCAAGGGCAACATTTAAAGAACATGTGGTGCTGCTAGTGATTGGAGCCTGAGTATATGCTAAATACATGATATACAGTAATTAGCATATGAGAAATGCACAAGAGAAATTTTAGCATCATGATAAGAGGTATAACAAACTGATCCAAGATACATACATGGGAATCAGGAGCCAGGTCCTACGGTGTGCTGTTTTGTAACCACTGCAACCGATTATTTTTATTTGCCACAGTGCTCAAAGAAAATCTGGGTGGAAAAGACAGGCTTTAATAACAGGTGCTGCAAAAGATAACAGCATGAGTGAGAGTTTCTGGCTGATGTAAGAGGCAGTCTCTGGAACGCTCAGTATCTATACCGGCAAGGTGCTAAGCACAAACCCTGGACTACCCGAGCGTAGGTGAGGACCACTGAAGCAGCAGCAGTGGCCAGCAAGACAGACCCAAAGAGAAACAGCCAACAAAAGCAATCCACAACATTCCTGCACTGCACAAAATATAGCTGAATCCAGCTAGAGTCAGGATAAAAATCAAAGACTACTTTTCTGCTACATAAAGCATGTTACTGCTTATTTTAGCATCTGTAATGAGAGGAAGCAGAAATAAAATGCATGTTATGGTGTGCCTTTACATTCCAGCAAACGCTGAAACACTGCGGTATAATTCATTACATGAGACAATCCATTGATTGGCACATTTCAGCTGTCATTAAAGTATTACAAATGAGCAGATCCTCTTCTGGGCAGAAACTATTTCTCACTGCTGTCTTGGTGTGTTCGCCTATACTCATGTGGCCCAGCTTTCCCGAGGATGGGAAATACATAGGAAAAATGACTTAACAAATCACTACAGTTAGGAAAACACCACTGCTCTTTAAATGTTTTAATTAAGCTGGTTAAAATGTTTAATTAAAACTACTTAAAAGGCCCATTCTCATTCCCATTATGGACTTTAAAGATCTTAGAGCCTCAAAGAGTATAAAGGGGTCCAAAAGTAGCCATAATGTAAGAATTACCAACCTTATTTTCACTGGCTTTATTTATAGTTGGTGATCTTCTCATGGTGGCTTAATTATCGTCTGATTCTAAAAGGCTAATAATTTCACTCCATTACCCTCCAGATACGGTTCTCTTTCATAAGTAGTTTAACAGATGCCAAAAATAAAAAAAAGAAATAAAAAAAATAAAAGAAAAAGAAAGCTTAAGGGTCTAAGTAATGCAGAAAATGAAGGCTGTTAAAGGACCAGCTTGGGCAATTGCTGCACCAGTGATTTGGAGTTTGTTGCCCATCTCTTGAAAGTTACTGTCTGTACCAGCAGAAACAGATAAATCTTGGAGGTACCACTGTTCCTGGACTGATATAATAGCTTAAACTAGATCAATAACAGTTTCAAAGGACACACTAGACTGCTAGTTGTGGTGGTTAAAGATCTGGTTACTTTTGTCAGCTCTGCTAGCCATTTACTAACCTCTGCCTGCCACAGGAAAGGTCATACAGTTGGGGCAATAGCTTCTAAAACTGTAAAGTCAGGAATTGCCGGAACTTACCTGTCAATACCCAAATCCATTTGAATTTCAACAAGACTTGGGTGTTTGAACATGAAATTGAGGTTTTATGGAAAAAAAATGCCAGTATTCAGATGCTGATTAAAAATGGCAATGCATACAAAGATATGACATCGACATACATCCTAACACACTTCTGTGTATGTACTTCTAGATGAACCGTTACCTGAACTGCACTAAAATTGACCAGCGTTGAAATGAGCAGGAACACAAGAGACCATCTTTGGGTACTGCAAATTGAGAAAATGATCATACTAATGCAGAATAATTTATAGGGGTGAACATCAGCTAAGAACTGATGACCAGCATGTATGACCTCTCCGTGGTTGCTACCAGGTTACTACCATAAAGATACTGACGGAGATATACTCTGTCCCTGCTGAACAGGATAAGCCATGCAGCCAGGTCGCAGAGAGGAGGAGTCGGGAAACAAGATGCTCTGCTCAGTGTGTTTGTTCCTTTTTACAGTCCAAAGACATATAATTGAAACACACATTTCAGTAACTTAGCTCAAACCAGCATATTCTGCAATGTCCCCTGAGAGGGTCCCTGAACACACAACTGCTGTTCCACAACCAAATGTCGGCAGAGCAGCTGAGCGACATACTGGCCTGGAAGAAAAACGGAGAGCTCAGTGCCGACCAGAGGAAAAATAACAGAAAACCCTTCTGTGTGGCTACTTGGTGACATATGGTACATGGTTTGAGCTTTCTTGTGAATCCCTGACAAGTCAATCTGCTATGCAGAATTGGAATATGACATCAGACAATGTCCAAGTCCCCATTTTATTCAGGATTGGTACTCCATTATGCTCCCATTTCAGGCAGAAATGAAGCCTACAGCTCAGTTTGCCTCAACGTTTAAGGATAGGTTTCAGTTTCTAATAACTCTGTGTCACCTTGGAAAATTAAAATAGTATCTCTTGTTCTGATTGTATATGAAAGTATAGCTAAAACAAATTTCATGGCACTGATTAAGTGTCATGTTCACTAAACTTTAGAATCCCATTATGGATCTTTCTGTACTGGTGTTTGCGTATGCTGCACGGTGAGTAAGAAAAATCAGATTTCAGGTGCTTACAAGCATGACAAATAGGCACTGAAGTGGCCTTGAGTACTGTGATGGAGTAACAGAGAAGAAATTGAAGCATTCAATATTCTGAGGTGCCTGAGCCGTCTGCAGATGGCTCTTGGGTACTTCTTAGTAATCTAGCAAAGAAAAAAATGCCTCCAGTTTTGTTGGGGTTTGTTTTGTTTTTTACACTGGCAAAATAAATAATTTTAATGCATGCAATATAATGCGAACAATAATAATATGGACACTAACTTGCAGCTGTTACTTTAGGTATTCATCTCTCAATGAAATTAATGCAAGATTTAGCAAGTCCCTTGTACAGTAACAAACCTCCAATTTCATGAGGTTACCGTACATTTCTGTGTTAATTAGGAGCTTTGTGGAATTTAATTCAAGGTTGCTGACAGAAAGGCTTGTGACCAGGCGTATTTTAAACTTGTGACTGACAGTAACAGCAGCGCTACAGTCTATTGCCTTAGCTGGACTGTGCGTTCTGCTCATCTTCATACCCCAACTTTTCATTAAATAAGTTGGTGCTTAATAACTCATTAAAAAATATACCTATATTTGTATATGTTCATCTTTGTATAAGTCTCAATTTTATAATAGGATATATAATTAAAATGCTAAAATCGCATTATATGTTTTTATTTTTGTACCTGTTTCCATCAAACAGGTAGACCTGTGGAGAGAAATGCATTCATAGATGAATAGATGACCTGAAAATATTTGTGTGTTATATAATCCATTTAGACATTCACTTTCAGTGAATGAAGACAATATCAGCAGGTATCGGATAATTAGGTGCCATTAGCACATGCATAAAGATAAATTTTAATCTGTTCTACTGCAGTGAAACTATGGAGGTTTAATAGTTTTCACTTAAGAGCTTCTCTGGATTAGCTTTTCATATAGATGGAGGTGTTACAATTCTGAAATAAAGTTTAATGTTAAAAAGTCCCAAAAGATTAGAATAGTGATACTTCCTCTAAAGATTGTCAGCCACATGAGAGTCATAGCAAAAATCTGTGATTTCTTAACACAAACCTCCCTAATCTTCCAGCAAGAATAATTCTGTAAATTTGAATAAAATTAACTTAAGTTGTTTGGGTTGTAGGTCTGATCAAATGTGTAGAGCACATAACAGATTAGAACAACAAATTGGCTATTACTCAGTAATATACACAGGTGTGACCCTGCAAACGTTAATAGCCAAACACTTTGTTCGAGTGTGGAAAGTCAAAAATAGATGGTGCAAGTGCAGTTCTATAAATTGGTGATGTACAGTAGCCTTCAAAGGCCAATAAGAGTGAAAAAGTGTATTTAATTACCTAAAATTGAATTGACCTGTACATGAGAAAAATATTAAATATGAACAACCCAGCAGTTTTATGAAAGAAATGAAGTGGTACTTTATAAGATTATTAGAATTTCTATTGATTTTGTGAATAATTGTGGCCTTGATTATTTTATCTGTCTTTCCACACATTCAGTCATCCCTTACAAATGAAATTTAATTATTGTTTAAACAGAACCTGAGCACATCTTCAAGCACAATTATATAACTAGCGATAGCACAACAATTCAGTAGCTCCCTGCAGCAGTACACAGAATCCATCCAAAATTAGATTGTGTCCCAGCATGCTGCAAAACTACACTTTGCTGGCTCTCCTTATGTTATCAGACAAAGCCAAGTCAGCCAAGGGATGAAATCAGGGAACTGTTGCTTGAATTCCTGTTTCTCCCTTACAGCCAACACTCACATGACTACAGTGCTTACGACCAAGCCTACAGACCGTACAAGGGCAGTGATTCCCCTGATGGCCAGCCTGATGGCCATCTCCTTCAGGAGCACAGAGGGAAGAAGGAAGATTGTGTTCCTCATCACCCAGGAAGAACTGAATTAAACTGAGAGAAGAAAAGTAACACGTAGAGGATCGTTGGGTTGGTAGCAACTAGGACACCCTGATACTGCAGGAGTTGTGTAATGGAGGTCACAGCACTGAGTAAATGTTTCAGACTGGCTGAAAACTCAGGCAGATATCACAGCACCAGTTCTGTCTGGATCTGGTCCAAAGTGGTAAAATGAACTTTATTTCGAGCTATTCTTCATGCCAAAGAAGGGTTCTTCGAAATTTGACATCAGCGTTAATACAACCAAACACCATATCCAACCATGACATTTCTGTAAAGGTTGCAGAATCACAAACAAGATCTGGACTCGGCAGCTGCCTGTCATCTATGCCAGTCACAGAGGCCAATGTAGAAGACTGATTTAAAATTGCATTATATTTCAAATGTACACCAAAAAAACTGAATTTATACAGACTGGATTCATCACTAATTTTATAAGTACATCTTGTCACATTTTCCATGAAAATACCAGCTATTACTGGGCCAAAAACATCTTTTAGGTTTAGAAGTTTTTTAAATTCAAAATATACTTAGTACTTGTGTTGCAATAAAGATTAAAAGCTAGTTAAAGAGAGTTTCACAATGAGCTAAAACCACTCCAGAAAGGTGTTATAAATATGCAGAGGCCACAGGGAATAAAACCAAAAAAAGACCATTCAGCAAAGAAAGCTGCTTCCTTTTCAGGACCAAATGTGATCTCAAGATCCGAGAGAAAAAGGTGAGAACTATCAAAAACCACACAGAATGAGAATCTGCAGCAAAATTTAGAACAGAAGTATTTGTCAGCAATATGTAAGAGAACAGGGAAATACGTATTAGGGATGCAATAAACTGTGGTCAGGCATAAATTAAAGCTAATCTACCTCTGAGTAAAAATTCTAAAAATTATATTTAGCTTGTCTATTACTTCCTGCCTCTAAATCATATAGGCAAGCTATATTCCCAGTTTAGGCTTCTAGACTGAGACCAAGTTAGTCTCTGTGAATACTCACAAAGATGACTGCTCACAAGCTTTCAGTAGAGTTGAGACAGCTGACTGCAATGAGGTTGAGGAACAGCTGTTACTGAATCCAAAGTAAAACTAAAGCTTGATGTTCTCAAACTGAATATGTCCAACAGTCACCATTAATAAAGAAAGTCTGATAGCATGATTTGTCTAATAAATCTAAGACATTCAGGCTTGAAAAGAGAAAATGCACTGTGTAGGTTTTAAAAAGTTGGATTAAATAACTTGGGAATTACAGATTCATTAGTCTGACCGCAATAGTATGTGAGTCTTTAGAACACACTTTGAAGGATTTTATTTAATGCAAATAAATGGAAACAAAAATAACGGTCCTGTACGCATGGCTCTTGCCATGGTTGTACACTTTCTCAAGAGAGAAAATAGAGAAGAAAAAAAAAGAAAACCAGAACAAGACTCTACACCTATTTGTAGGCAAATGAGCATATGCAAGGCAAACACGGAGCCATCATGTTTTCTGTAATACTCCATGTGCAGCTGTGAACACTTGCATTAATGCCAGTTAATCTGCAGAGCTATGAAGTGAGGGAAGGGAGCGTTGGCCACTGTACTGGAGTATACTACTCTTCAAACATTGTAACCGAATCCTTCACATCCTCCTGGACTCTACCAGAACTGAGCAGATGGAGCCTCACTAAGCTGCTCGTTCACACACAAATGCATAATAAAGCAATAAACATTACCGGTTTGATACGATACCAAAGCAGAGGAACAGGAATAGTTTTACTAAAAGTGCTTCTCACTTAAATCTTTCTGTGGTGCTTCTAGTAGAGTGAAGAGTTCATGGCTTAAACCAGGACTAGCAGCATACAATTAAATCTAAGTAAATCTGGTTTACATTTAAAAACAGTAAAATGAAAACCAAAGACAAGACCCTTTGCAACAGCACAGTCTGACTCTGCTTTTATGTGATGCATCAACTTCAAGCAGCTCTGCAGTTTTCTGAGTTTTTGCATCCTTGCAATTAAGGCAGAACTTATGCCTTACATCCTGCACTAAGAGGATGCCTTTCAGCTTGCTTTTGGGTTTTTTTTTTTGAAAGGCCTGACACTTTTCTCTTTCATTGCTACTCCAGCTGAAATTTGGATACATTTTTTTCCCCTTTCCAGCAGTCAAAGCTTTAGAGAACAAATAAAATGAGCATAAAAAGTTCTTCTGGCTCAGCTTTTTCATTTAAAAATCTTTGTGCTCTCATTTTCTTTTTTTTTTTTTAATTCCTTGAAATCTTAGGGTCAGTAGAAAATATGCCATTTAAGTATCTTTTTTTCCCGAAACCGTAGCAGAAGCCATTCAACCCTTTGGGATAAACAAGCTGAGAGAAGACTTTCTTTTGTTCTCTTTGCCATGATGCTATGACTGAAGGAAAATTGCTTGCAACACTGGATTATAACTTCATTTTAAAGGGGGTTTCTTCATAAACAGAAAGTAGGAGTCAGAAATACTATACAGTCATCTATAGAAAGATGGGGCAGAAAAGGAGAAGAGATCCATGAGAAGAACAAACTTCAAAAGAGTTTTCTCCTACTTTGTGGATATCATATTCTAATTCTGACATACACTTCCTCCTCCTAGAGTAATTCTGACTGCAAACATTTTCATATCAGCTCTTTTGAGTTTAAGAACATTTTCACATAATACATGATCTTGTGCATTCCAGCCCCTTACATGTGGCCCTACTGTTTTGTCAGGATGTATTCCTATTTTATTAAATACCCTGAGGACAATATTAGTTGCAACACAGTTAGGCAAGGAAGAGAATGTGAAATGGAGTCTTAATTCTGAATTCCCTGACCATTCTTGTTCAAATAGAAATAAAGAGTATGGAAGAAATCCAAACAGGAGAAGGAGAACACAGTTTTCTGTGCTTATTCAAAGGATAACGATGTCCTAAGGGAACCAATAAAAGAAAATGAAATTGTACAAAGGATGCCTCCAGTACATCTAGTAAATCTTGTAGGAAAACACAACAACAAAAATCAATAATAAAAAAACTATTTGCAAGGATGCTATATAAGGCAAGCTAGGAACAAGCCCTTTTGAAATGCTTGGATTGTAAACTGAGTTCCAAGACTTTGAAATCATTATTCATAATCCAGATTGAAATTCAATAGAGATATTTACCCAGTGTTTACCTGTCTTTTTATGCAACCTGAGTTTATATAAATTACCAGGAAAAAAGAAAACATGGCAAACCTCTTCAGCATAGTACACGCCATGTACAGTTTCTGCTCAAAACAATTTTTGTGTTTGCCCAAAAGACGTGTGCCTGTTTAAGGAAGGTAGTCTGTTTGCTATTTTGCTCCATTTGCATAGATGGTTACTCCTGTTAAATCTTCTTGATTTTTATGCAAGAGGAACAGCAAAACAAAAGCATGAATTGAAAACAACAAAGTACCATGCTGCACCGCTTCACAAATACACCAACTACGCAAACTGCAAGAGTATTCCAAAATCAGCCTGACTAGTCTATGTAGCAGGCATAACAGTGTATATTTTATATTCTACTCATTTAAAATGGATAATCAAATGTTCATCAAATTATTACCACAATTATCTGCTTCTATTGAAACTAAGCACAATAAAAATAGAATCTAAATGGGTTTTGCATAAGTTTGGAAAGAGCCACGGGGGGAAGTCACTGAGTGAACTGGAATGATGCTTGGCAGAATGGCAGGAATGAGTCTTCAGATGTGCTATAAAATACAAGTACTAAAAAAAAAAAAAAAAAACCAAAAAAACCAAACCAGAAAACACGTACCACTAGCCCAATACTTCTGCACATAAAACAACTTATATTCATTAATGATCCCACTACACCTCTCTCTAAGAGACAAGTTCCTATATACTGATGCAGTGCTTTGAACTCCGCAGTTTTTTTAATTTAATTGTTTTGAATAAGACCTGCACACTTCAGCAGTACTTACATTTTCAGGTAATCCAAAACTCATCTTAAAGTTCAAAGAGAATTCATTCCTAAAGTATTGGCATTTCAAGGGGCTGACTTTTAATCCGTCTAATGATACATCTTTAAAATTACAGCAAAAGCCTGTTTTTAGAATATTTAAGGTCTGGTCATGCATTCCAGTTTATCAATACCAATGAAGCTGGGCAAACATAGAGGCTGTGGTTGAAGTGAATATTACATAGCACAAGGTCCCAAGGAAGACTTTCTGTCTCACTAGAAGCTTTTTTAAAGATATAACTAGAAAAATGCTAATGATATTGTAGGATTTCTCTGCACTGGACCCACATTTACCCTGGAAGAGTTTCCCGCACATTGTCACAGTTATTAAAAACAAATGAAAATACAGACTATACAACGAAAAGTCCTTTTTCAGTACTATAATAAGCACAGCATTTACATTTCAGGAACCGCTGAATGATGACACTGATAAATCTGAAATGATTTACTGCAATCAAACTTTGTGCCACTGAAATAACTCTTACTCGAAAATATGCAACACTAAAGTAAAGTACAGGAAAGGTTCAAGGAAAAAGCCCTCAGTACTTATTCTTATTGCATCATATTTTATCACTTAAAGACTAGCTGTATCTTAGAACATTTAATACTTACATTTCCAACTTCTATTTTTCCCCTGAGGTGTGCTTTATCACATGGGTGCACAACTGAGTAGGGATGGTCGGACTGACCTCTCCCTTCTCTTAAAAGTCCAAGATGAATTCCCACTTACTATAAATGATCAAAGTTTTATGGACTAATGACAGTTTAAAATACTTTTTTTTCCACTTTTACTGCAATTCTGTCATTAAGACTAACAATCTAAAGTAGCTAAGAGAATGAGTAAGCAAGATGATTTACACAGATGATAGTGCAATGGTAAGAAGTGGGGAAAGATTCTTTGAAATTTTTTGTAGCTGAACCATTAAAAAGATTTACACCAAGGTCTTTAAGTGAAAAGAGAGCATTGCCAAAGAGGTCTGGCAAGCTCTTCTATCAATAAAATACTCTGCCCCATAAATTTAGCCAAACTCTCAGCTTAAATCCTGATTAAAAGCTAGAAGAAACTTGCTTTGTTACCAGAGATAGCCCACCAACCAGTATCTAAAGAAACTGACTAGAAAAATCAGACACGGTAACAACACTTATAAAATCTTCACCAGCATTGCATCTCCTATACTTTTCCATGAGGCCATGTACAAAAATTGAGGAAATATTTAGCATGAAAGAGCACAGTTTCTAATACAGGACAAAGTTGTGGTGGAACTTTTTAGAGATGGGCACACCATTAAAACCTTACATGTTTCTATACCTGGCTGATCTGCACCTTATGGCAAGACTTACAAAGATCTTGCCACACAGAAGACTCATACTATGTGTTTGTATCCTTGTAAGGTTTTGGTTTTAACTTCTTTCAGAACGTTCTTTAGTTAGAGGTTAATTTAGAACAAGCTTGTATCTTTTTCTTATCCACCTCCTACCATTTTTGTTCATTAGAGAGAGTCTCACGAGGCAGTAGTCAGATCTGGATTCAGCTGTAGGGAAGGTTCAGAGTCAAGGCTTGATTTTATGTCTGTACCCAAACATACATTTGGAATTTGAAAGCAGCAGTATTTGATATGTTTCGCAACAAAATTTCAAGATAAAACAACAGAAAGAAAACAGGTTTTCTGTTGCTCAGTATATCAGAACATTATTATTTGTTTGGTGCTAAAAATGGGCTTAAGGTAAAACATGAGTGTTTTGACAGTCCTTGCTTCAAGATCAGCTGTTCATGACATTTCCATCAACTTGGATTACAGCCCATCCAGATCTAGAAAACAGGTGTCATCCAATTTTGGACTTCACCCAAAATCAAAAGACTAGGGATAGATACTCACCCTCACCCTGAAAGTCTGAATGAGGTGACAAACTTTATACAGGGTACTCCAACAGTCACATTCTAGTAGGAAGAAAAGCCAGGAGCCAAAGTGGTGGACAAGGAAAAGAGCCTGTGGGTTGCTTGGTCTTTTTATGCTATAGTAGTTCACGCATCTCTGCTGTCTGAGGGCAGCAGGTTGCCACCATTTAGACACCCCTGAGCCAAATTCTTTAACCTCCAAACAGAAATGCATAGAAATAAATCCACAGGGATGGTAGCCAGGTTAGCTTGTTGACCACTGCATACATCCTGTGCAATTTTACTCCACAAGCTGATTCAGGACACGGCCTTGGATAACTGGTCCATCATAGCAGCCTTGAGCTTCTAGGGAAATGTATAATAAGCAGCTGAATATCATACAGGAATTGTTGTGCTCCTTCGGCCAAAAAAGGATGGGAGAGAATGACACCAAAAAGGGGGGGAACCCCTGCCACCGGCTCCATAACCAACAACACCTTTTTCAGATCATTGCTGCTATGTGGCAGTCTATAGGCAGGCAAAAATGTCAGGAAATTTCAGCCACTCTGATTACACAAATGTTACAAACACTGCTGGCAGCATTTACATACACGTCCTTGGAAAGAAGACGATCCCACTCCTCTTTCTGCGCAGCCTTTCCTCAGCTGAACTTTGAGCACTTGGAGGTCCAGCTTCCAATTCTCCAGCTTTTGCCGAGGTCTCAGATTACATACTGGACAGTATCAATACCCAGCCATAAATTAGTGTCACAAAATCCAGTTATCGGCATAGTGAAATAATACAAAAAATTCACAGGGAGCCAACACTGCATCAAAGGAAAGTCAGCCTACAAGTCTTATGGTCAATCTTTTACTTCCATCACGGAATAAATTCCTCTATCCAAACACAAATATTACGTCTCTCTAAAATACATTTAGTGTCTCTAGTGGTATCCTGGATGAGATAAGAAAAAAACCACTGGAGATTACTCATTAAAGTGCTTGCCAATTTTTTGCTTGGTTTTTGGTCAGAATTCTAAGTTTTAGCAAACAAACTCACTATTTCAAATCATAAGAGAACCTGTCCTAGCATTACATTGCGTTCATTCAAAAACACACATTCACATGCGCATAAGGAAGACTCTAAAGACAGATATGTCCTATAAACAAGAAACAGGACAGCATGTGAACTTCATGATGAAAAAGTTTTAAGTGAACACAGATATTTTAAACTGTTTTAGGAAAATACTTGTTTCACATTTATCAGAAAAGCCATTTATCAACCATCAACAAGGTGGACAAATCAGGCAAAGCTGGGAAATGGGAGAAGATGACTTGGGGCACAAGAGGATGCGATGTTTGGGAAGACATGATGGGAAACAAGTGGAGGCACCGTTTGTACACATTCAGATAGATAAGTTCCCAGCACTGGGGTCAAGGGTCCACGTGAGCTGCTTTGGACTGCTTATGCCATTCTGCTCCTTAAGAGTCAATACTTGTTTCAAAAAGCTAAGAGACTCGATGTTTCTGCAGTTTGGAAAGGGATACCTCTTCTGCAAATGTAAATACATCAACTCACTAAAGGCAGATGGTTAGCTTGGTCGTAAGCAAAATTATTTTACTCTCTGGTCAAGATCCAGACATATGATCAAGTTGTCAGGATTTTTTATATAGGTTCCTTCTTCATTGGAATGAAGGAAGAATTGCATATATTTCTTCATTTGTATACAAATTATTTAGGAAAATTTAGCAGGCAACTTTCATAGAAACACAGTATCTTCCCCCCACACACACCCCAGCATGTTGTATAGCAGTCTGGGAAACAAAAACAGATCATGGATTGAAAAACAGTTTTCAGAACAATTCATTAAAAGCACTGAAGAATGCTTGCTGCTTACATATTCTCCCCAGATGATGTCTTGACTGCACCTATACAAGCCCTCATTCCTTATAGACCCGGTCCCACAAGATTGAGTGAAAAAGTGGTAAGACACATGACTCATTCAAGTATGTGAAGTTAGGTAGGTTCAGAGGGGATTACTAATGCCATGTTTGCTACTGAATCTCTTTCATGCTAGGTACTGTTTACTGCACACATTCAAACAACATTCCCCTTTTGCCGCACAATCATTAGCTTTCAGATTTGTAGAACCGTTTCAATCTCAAGTATCTTACTTGAGGGAAATGCTGCACAATTCTCTTGTTTTCAGCATGTTGGGAAGGAGATGAAACTTATTTATAAAGAAATGGTTTATTTTCTCCCACATTTTCCCTCTAATGTGAAATACAATTTTTACATACTGCATGCTGATGACTTGCATACTGTTGTGACTTATAGCACTTGTTTCACTCATTTTCATTGCAATTTTTTTGATTTTGAATAAATTTTTTTTTGTTCGACTTTGTCTTTCAATTACTGAGTTGTCTTCTACAGCGTATCAATTTAAAGGAAAAGTTATGAAATAAATGTGATAGTATTTGCTAGTATTTGTCCCAGAGTACCTATGGTGCCTTTTGCCAGTAGATGGCAGCATGTGGCTGTTTAGCTCGCACGGCCTCTGTGCAAAACGTCTACAGGTGAAACAAAACTTTCAGACAGAAACAACTGGGTCTTTGCAAACCCACATCCTTATATATTCTCTCATGGCAAAATATTGTAGTCATGTATCTTAGAAGTCCTTCAGGGGCTGAGTCAAAGAGTGAAGTTTTCCTTGATTCTTGGTTTGGCTTTGGTCTTTGGTTGTGGGGTTTTTGATGGGATCTTTTTTTTTTTTCCAAACTAACGTTTCACAGAAATTAAAAGATTTCTGGAAAGCAGAGAGAAGCTGGATGAAGTCTCTTGGTACAGATACTCGGAAAGGTTTGTAAATTTGGAATTCCAGCCCTGTATCTGCAGTTCAGGACATAATTTCTAGCAACAAAATCAGCTCTTCTATCCCTGCCTCTTCAGAATTCTTGACCACACAAGATGTTTTCCTGCTATCAAACCATATACACACATACATAACAATTGCTCCCTTTCCTACCTGTATAAAAGGCAACAGCAGTATATCTACGAATATTACACCTAACAAATTTAAGATAATGAATTCCAAAATTTTACTACTCTCAAGTGGTTTCCATATGATAAATTTAATAGAAACAAAACCCAAGTAAGTAGCATGTACAGATTTCAGTCATTCTAAATTCCTAATTCTTTGCATTTTCCAAACTAAAATGGGCTTGAGGTAATGAGCACCACTATTTGCACTTGCAATCTACGGTTTGCTCCTATGAGTAAGCAATTATATAAATTGCTATGGGCAACATAACAAAAGTGCATTTTTCTCTCCCTTGTATGCAAGGTTTATTTCAATTCATGCGATGTGGTTCTTTCAGGTTGGAAAGTTCAGGATGTATTTATAACAGAGTTTTCATAGTGTATAGGCAGCCTTCTCTCTCCTACCACTATTGACAGAGCCTGGATATATCCTTTTCACTTTCTGACAATATAGCAGCTTAACAGTATATTTGACTGGTATTTTTATAAAAGTGCAAAGAATCAACAACCAGCTCACGCATCCCCTGTGTCATGTTGATGCTACAGCCAGAATGACTTGGCCATTTCAAAATACATGTTATCTGTTTTGGATTGTAGCGTTTTTTTCTTACCTGAAATGATCTTCTTCTCTCCCTCAGAAGCAGCTGAAATTCTACTTTTTCCGTGTTGCAGGTAGCAGCTGCTTCAGAACTGTAGTGAAAGAAAGCCCTTCTGTCAAACAATATAGTGCTTTTATATTACAACATATCACACACACAATTGATCTTAATAAAGCAAGGCCTCAGGAGGGCCTTCTAACGTGAAAGCATATAGATTTCTTTTTAAAGCAGCAAGTCCATTTGGTTTGAGCTTGTAAGGGTAGTTTGCATGGCTCCTAAACCAGAGGTATGATAGCCAGAGTGCACAGCACTGATGGAAACACTGGCTGTGAAGCCTATGCCCCTGGTGGGCTCATGTGCTAGAGCCACAGGGTCCTCCAAACCTCTGAGGTCTGAGCGCCCAGATGGGGGCCTCTCCCTACCCAGCTCCTGCTGCCCCAGGACTCTCAGCGCCTGTCAGGAGGAGTATGTGCTTCCCCCAGCTTCTCCTTGCAGCTCCTTGGATTATTTAGTCTCTGTCCATCTGTCAAGGACCAGAAGTTGAAACCAGCTGCTCATTCATGGAGAGCATCACCAGGCAATTATTGCCATAGACTATCTCAAAAAGTCCAAATTTCAATATGCATTTGAAATTCAGTGTGCTTTGTGTTGAAATAGATGACCTGCATAGAAAGATGTAAAAATCCTTTGTACTGCTAAGTAGTATTAATGGAGTAAAATGATGATGGGATTTAAAGACCCCCAAGGTAATAGCAATTTAAATGGTAACAATTACAGTGATGAACGGCAGTAAAAGGTCTGCATCAGCCTAATACGGTAAACACAGGCATACAGATTTTCCACTTCTCCAGCTTCTAACTCTGCCCTAATATATCCTACTTGCAACTATTGCTTCCCAGTTTCTGAGCACACCTTATATTCGGCATGGCAACTGATGACACAATTCTTTATCTCTTTGATAAATACTCTTCTCACCCTCTGATTTCTTTTTTATGTCCTCTTTTTCCTTATTACCTTACCATTAATCTCTATTTCCTCCCTGACTTCTCCTTCCCACTGTTTCCTCCCTATTTCTTCAGGTCTTAGAAAGTTTGATGTATCATAATATTGGGGGGAGGGAGGAATCTTCTCTGAAGTAGCATTTAACAAAGATAAGGTTAAAAGAGGGGCAACAGAATCTAATGTCATTATATATTTAAATACTGCTAATAGTGCATGAGCAGGCATGCCAGAATTCACCAGCTGTCCCTAAAGGTACAAGCCAGCTTTCTGTCTCCTCACATTATAGCCCAGTTTAACCTCTGTTGTAACACATCTCAGCACAAAAAGATTATAAAATCTGCTGCTAGAATTGGAGCTCTAATTTATCTGCTTTCAGAAATATGTTGTTCTGTAGAGTTAAAAATTTAAAGATTACATTCAGTGTTATAGGTAGCTAACATAGTAGAAGTTTAATAGTATTATAGTATTTGTTAAAGCAGAGTGGATGAGCTTGCATAACAGGAGAAGGTTCTTCACAGATCTATATATACGAGAGAGAGAGAGAGAGATATCTATATAGATATATATACCTATAGAGAGATATGTATATATAAATATATATGTATACATATAATATATAAATAATATTTTCTATATGGATGAACTATGATACCATCAAAAATAAGCAGAATTTGGCTTAAATTTGAGTCATGCATGGGAAATAGTTCTGGACATAGAAACATGCAAGAAATTAAGCCACAATTTAGCAGAGGCAAGAAGATAACTGTGCTGCCTCCAGCTAATAGAACAGCCGTTGAGTTGCAGCTAATAATATCTGCTCTGGACAGTTTCAAATGTTTAGGTTAATAGGCACCTAAATGCAGTTAGAAAACAACAGATCAGAATTTATGAAGAGCTACATTCTCACTCCCTGCCCCCACTATTAGGAAGCAAAAATAGGGTCTACAAATTAGAAAGAGAATTAATTTCTAGGTAAGTGTGTGGATACAAAGAATGGATACTTATTGACCATTATATGGATACTCATTTTTGGCTCCATTCATCTGGGTGTGCAACTTCTAGTGTTTGCCTTTGGCTTTTCCAGGCTACCACACGGACCATTTTTCTTGATTGATTCAGAGTCCAAAAAGAATTGTCTTGTATTGGATATCCATCTGGGACAAAATGCTCTCTGGCAGCCTGCTGTGCCCATATCTCCCAGTCTTCCTTCAGACCTTTAGCAAAAGCAGTTTTACATTCTCAGACAAGTGGATATTTTGTTAGGGCTTTTTTCACCCAAGAGAGATTATGTGACTGCTCACTTATAAGCATCCCTTAGCTCCCCTGTCCTTCTAATTTGTCTAGGTTAATAACATATACTGGGTACCACATCTTCAGCGAGCTTCCACGGCTGTACCAAACGGCATCAGTGGAAGATTACGGCAATGAAGTAGGCTTCAGTTCAGCAATCCAACCAGGCTCAGTAATGAGTTCTGTTCTGACAGAGTCTCCGTTACAAACACAGAAGCCCCTGGCAACAATTAACTTTGGCAAATTTTTGGAAATCTTGTTTATGTGGCTGGCTGCTGGAGGTAGAAACATATTTCATCCGTTATGCAATATATAACCAACATCACCACAGCTAGAAGTTTAGAACTGCTCCACATTAAGAAGAAAATGCTTCACTCTTCTGTTTAATCCTTCATAATTTTACTGTTAAATAAAATGTCTCAGATTTCATCGTCTTTCATAGTCTATTTTCTAATATTGCCTGCATTAGACAGCCCCTGTCCTTCTCTAAGTTCCTGTACCTACAAAACTATTTCACTTAACTGTTTATAAAACAACTTTGCAGTTCTGACACTGCCAGAAAAGTTTCCGATAAAGATTCTGTCCCTCTCATTCTTTCCTTGTATGCACCAATGTTTTGGAAACAAAGCCAAGTCACAAAAATCAGACCTAGACTGCGAAGAGGCAGTGCAGCTACAGAAGTCAGCTGTGATGCATGAGTGAAGCTCTGACTGGTGAAACTACAGTTGAACTTCAAAAGCCTAAGCACAAAAGGTCTGAAGATTCTTTTTTTTTAATAATGTGACCTTATTCTGAAGGAGAAGTAGAAACTAGAAAGAAGAAAGCAAGCTGTGGGCACATGATCAGCTGAGGATATAAGCCGTGCTCAGGCAAACTGGAGGCGTGATTTGATGTGGTTTCCCCTGCAGGCAAATTCTTGGGTATGTAATGCTCCCACTCTGGGTCACTTTAGGCAACTTCTACCATGCACAAAGAGATTCTGGAAGTGGGGTACACACCACGTAAGAGTACAAACCAATTCATTATTGTCCAATACATAAAAATGATTGATAGGATGAATGAGCTACCAATCCAACAGTTGAGAAGTTCACTGCTCCAGAGACGACATCCAACCAACATTTGCCAGCCAGGCAAATCATGTGAGGAGGCTTTTCTCTATTTGTCCTTGGCACAGCCTGATCCTCAGTGCTGCAGTTGCCTTCCTCAGTGTTCTTGTTTTCTCCTTAGGATTGTATATCTTTCCACATTTGCTTTTCCTTTTAAATCCTTGAGCTGCCAGCTATACTCTTCTCACCTACCTTATCTCTGCGGTTTCACCTTTCTTGTTTTGCATGGCTCTATTCTATGTAGGCTTTTACAGCTCTTGCTATCAGTTTAGTGGGTTTCTCAGAAGTCTAGATCTGGGTTGCACAAGCATGCTGTGTGCAAGCGGTCTTGGATCACAGGCAGCTGAACCCGCTGTGAGGAGGGTTACAGGTATTACAGGCTATTCTGGAAAAAACTATTGTCATTATCTTATGAAAAGCAGTCTCTTTTATTGTCAGATCATGTTGCTGCGAGGGAGCAGAGAGCAAGGACACACACTTAATAAAATAAAAGGACCTCTTTGCATCTCATTCGACTCTGACACAGCAGTGATAGCAGCAGAGGATTCATTGTTTAGGAGCACTGATGACACAAAAGCAGACAGAAGTACATAACAGACCTCTTCATTTGTACTAAGAAGTTAAGCAACAATGAGCGTACTTACGCCTGCAGATGGTTCAGTGCCTATAATGTTTGGCTTGGGTTTTAATGCAGAAATATCAGAAGCTGTTAGTGACAATGCTGAATGACCTCCTGCCTACAGTCAGTGATTTTCTTTTAATACTGAACACATACTACAGAGTGACTGATCATATTTTGAGTCTCATTAGGCAGCCACAAATGGAAGGAAAAGAGGCACCAGATAACTCTCTCTGCCCTGAGGAGCAATTGCAGGATAAACCATCGTCAGCCCTCATGGATAAGAACCTGCACACTCTGGGAATGCATCAGCATAGGAAAGGTTGCTGTGTATAACCAGCCTATGCAACATGTGCCAGATGTGACACTGCAGGAAAAACACAGAAAGAAACAAAATGGCATAATGGATATAACAGCCTTACATGTGGCACTCTGTCTCTCCTGTGAGATGAAGAAATTTCCATATCTTGCTGCGTAATCACATTTAACTGCATAAACCCACTGCTTTATTAAGTTGAATGGCTAAATCAGTGTTTTCCACCTTTTCTCAGTTGACAGGCCCTTAAAAATGTTCCAATATTCCAGTACAGTAAATGTAAACCAACTTATAATTAGCACGTTTTTCCCAGTTATTCTTCTTGATCCCTGAAAAGAAATACATTAACCTCAGGACAACAGGTCAGAAGCCACTGAACTAGACCATTTGGCATTAGCACTGGTCTGCGCTTGGACCATTCCCATTCACACGTACACAGGGCTGATAACAGAAGCTTGCAGTAAAAGCAGTCAAGCATTTTCAAACCCTTCCAACTGCTGTGAAGAGAAGGAAAAATGACAAATACAGCAGACAAAAGAATCATAGAATCATTAAGGTTGGAAAAGACCTCTAAGATCATCAAGTCCAACCATCAACCAAACACCCCCTTGCCTCCTAAACCATGCCCTGAAGTGCCACGTCTACACATTTTTTTGAACACCTCCAGGGACGGTGACTCCACCACCTCTCTGGGCAGCCTGTTCCAATGCCTGACCACTCTTGTAATAAAGAAATTTTTCCTAATATCCAGTCTAAACCTCCCCTGGCACAGCTTGAGGCCATTTCCTCTCGTCCTATTGCTTGTGACTTCAGAGGAGAGACCAACCCCCACCTCACTACAGCCTCCTTTTAGGTAGCTGTAGAGAGCCATAAGGTCTCCCCTCAGCCTCTTCTCCAGACTAAACACCCCCAGCTCCCTCAGCTGCTCCTCATAAGACTTGTTCTCCAGACCCTTCTCCAGCTTCGTTGCCCTTCTCTGGACACGCTCCAGCACCTCCATGTCCTTCATGTAATGAGGGGCCCAAAACTGAACACAGCATTCAAGGTGCGGCCTCACCAATGCTGAGCACAGGGGCACCATCCCTGCCCTGCTCCTGCTGGCCACACCATTGCTGAGACAAGCCAGGATGCTGTTGGCCTTCTTGGCCACCTGGGCACACTGCTGGCTCGTGTTCAGCCGGCTGTCAGCCAGCACCCCCAGGTCCTTCTCTGCCGGGCAGCTTTCCAGCCACTCTTCCCCAAGCCTGTAGCGTTGCCTGGGGTTGTTGTGGCCCAAGTGCAGGATCCAGCACTTGGCCTTCTTAAACCTCATAAAATTGGCCTTGGCCCATCGATCCAAAGCCACCTCACAATAACACTTTTTCTTTTTTTAATGTCCCAGCATCTTTCCACTCCTTACGGTAAGGTTTGTCTTGCCAAACACATTGTATTAAGCACCAGTATCAATAGATTTAATCTTGAAAATCAGTTGTCCTAGAAAATTAACTATGCTAAGTGTTTCTAGAAAACTGTTACAAATGCTGTAAGCTTGTGGAAATTGCAATTACTACACAAAATTTCCTGATAACTTAAAAGCTTTCTGAAGTGACTTTGAAGGAGTCGATATATGTCAGATTCCACCTGCTTAAACTCGTGTCCACTATTGCCTTGAAATCATTGAAGCATTGCCACTGCTGACAAAGCATGGAGCAGTATCTGTTTATACCAGTGATTTTGACTCCTAAAATTAATTTTGAGCAGTACACCTTTCAATAGTGAACACACTATTGAAGATTTCTATTTGCTACACTTAACTATTCACAATCTGACTACAATGTGCCTTACGTGATCTAAGAATAAGAAGGAAACTGCATGATTGAGCAAAATCCCAAGCTATCTTTTATTAATTATCTAATCCTACAAAGCATACTTCCCTTGATTCATTACTTTATTGATGATTTTTGCTGATTGAAAAGTTACAGTAGTACTTGCCTCCACTAATTGTCAGATCAAAGAAGGCTGTTAGGGTTTTAATTTTGGTAACACTTTTTAAGAATGTCTTCTGGTTTGAGAAACCTAACTTTTCTCAAGTTTCACCTGGGCATTTTCTTTTCTTCCTCCCTCCTGATTCCACTCTCGAAAGAAAAGAAAAATTAATCTGCCAAATCTTTCTTTCTCTAGTTCTGAGACTTTTAAAGATGGCAGAGGCTTTCGTGGGCCTTTTCAACTTAGTCTTACAACCATAAAGAATTGACAGAACTCTGCAAGCAAGAAAAATGATAGATTTGATAGATTTGTCAAAGACTTGGAAGATAAAAATGAATGTAACAGGACATATATATGCCTCTTTCTGCTCTAAGTGAAAGAAAACCTCTTCAGAGACACCAGCAGGAACACTCTGTTCCTCATCTTCCAGTCACACCAGGTTTACGGCTTTGTCTTCCTGTGAGGACACGGATGATGTCTCCTGTTCAGTCCAGCAGTATCAGACCTGATGACATTGATGATACCCGATGATGCAATTTTAGACTCCTGTGACCTCAAGGCCACTGTCGACTAATGGCCACCACACCTTCTAGAACAGGGGAATCTTAGTCTGTTCCAGATCTCTCAAAGGTAATGTAACATTCAGTGCCGTATTTCAATTTTCATACAGGTATCTGTCCCCTGAGTTGGATGGTAGAGTGAAAGCTGAGGTCAACACAGAACAAACTACAGTGTCACCCTATATAGGAAATGTTAATAGGTCACTCATAAACTATTGCTGTTCTCCTTAGATAAGCTAACCAGTCTCAATATACCATTTTTAGACAGCTTGCCCTTATTGAGACAGGTTTTTCAGAGCAACAGGCAAAGCTAAATAACATTGACTGGAATATCTGGCAAACTTAATTGCAAACCCCTGGGCTTCTGGTCCAACAAACTATTTCTCCCAGCCAGGCTTCTCTTTTCCCCACATTTGTTTGAATTTCAAGCACCTGGTCTCCAGAGGTCACAGATTTTTCAAACAAAATCCCAGCAAACGAAAAACAAAAAGCAACAAAATAAACTACCTTGTTTCAGGGAAGACTCCTTAGGCCCTCTGATTTATTCCAATGCTGAACAAACCGAGCACCTTTGCAGCAGGCTTTGCCACTTCTCCAAAATAACTGTGCTGGAAATCAGAGTCTGCCTTTCTTACTCTCTTCATCCATAGAGGGAAGCTGTTTCTCCAGAAGGTCAAAGCATAGCTTCATACAAAGTTCCTCAGTGGCTCTGGTCTGGATTCTAAGCAAAAATAAGAGGCTTGTGTAAGTTCTCCCACTCCTGAACTACCCTTCCCAAGGTACTTCCCTCCTCCCCCAGCAGCTGTGAACCCAGCTGGGCCACAATTTAAAAGTGAATGTAGCAGGCTGATGCTTGCTCCAGGGGCTACTGTGCCTGAAAAAGGAGTAGATATTTGAAACGACACGGGAAAGGAATTATGAAGAAAATTAAAAGAAAAAAAAAAAGAGGGGTGCTGTTTTCAGTGCTGAAAATAAGGTGCTGAAGTACACAATTACCTTTACAGTGAGAAATAATTTCCATTTTAGATGTTAAGGATGTTAAACAGGGGTTTTTGCCTTATCATTTAAATTGCAAAATTTTATATTGAATGTCAAAGGAAACTTTTTATTTATGAAGCAGAAAAAAAGTACATTTGGAAGTTAGAACTCAGGGATGAATGAGTAACTAACAACAGGCTGCAATGATCTACAACACCTACACCACATTTAGCAGCAGCAGGGTTTGCATTACAGGCCGTAATTCTTTGATCTCATAAGTGTGGCACCAATTATAGGAAATCAGTGGAAGGAACTGCGCTTACTCTCCCTCTCAGCTGCCTAATGACAAGGTTACAGGCAGGACCTGGGAAACACAAACTCTTTCATAGTGGCATAACATGAGGAAAGCATGAAAAATTCCTGGTTTCCCTGGGATGTAGAAACATCTTGTGAATAACTGCTTTGGCATTGTGGAAGATGATAAAGAAAAAGAATTTGTGCTAATTTTCAAAAACAACCAATTATGTACTTAGCCTAAGAGCTTGCATTATTTGTCAACCTGCTATAATTGTTCTGATAACATAACACATGTTCTGGACGTTTTATGAAGAATTTTATCTCATGAGGTAGCAAAGCCCACTGGGATACGTGCTGCAGTCTAGCCTGGGTAGATTTAGAATAATAACAAAAGAGAGTAATACAATCTGACAACTGCTGAGCAACAGTGTGAAAATAGATGTAGAACACACTTAGTCAGTGATTCATGTCACTGCTTATGTTGGAAATGATGTAAATAAAAAGATAATAATTCTGGTCAATTTGGCCGGAAAAATGATCTTTTTAAAAACCACATGCCACCTCTTTAAGGAAGAAAAAGATATGTTTTTCTCTTTGAAATCTTTGAAAAAGTTCACTTGGGCACGTTATCATCTCTTTAAGCTCTTTATATCCCTGACTTGCTAAAACTCTAAAAAACATTAAAAATATTGCATTTGTGTTGTCTTTTAGAACTAACCAGAGTTCACCTTGACACTTAGCAACCGTGCATGTTCTATACAGATTTTTTCTTATCACTCCTCATATGAAAGTTGACAGTAAAAAAATTGCATCTTTTTGTATAAGAGATTATGACTTAGAAGTGTAATAAAAATGAAAGTGAAGTGGATTTGGAAGCATTCACTGAACATTACTTTTGTCAATCCTAAATGAATGCAGTAGCAAATTCTAATCTCTCAAGTCACAGTCATCATTTTAGCACAGCTCTGTGACTTTTTTTTTTCATAATATTAAGTTGGAATTTTTTTAGCAGAATTACACAGCAAATATTTTTGTCATAATGCAGATTTGCTTATTTTGTCTCCTGGATCAAACAGAAGCCAGATGGTACAGGTGTGCTGATATGATTTATTCATATTCTGTGGAAAAAAATAGTTAAAAAATTAAAACTCTCAAAAAAAAATTTCAAAAATAAAATAATTTTAGAACTTAGAACCTTAGAGCTAAAGTAAACAGGGTAGCCCTAGCATAAATGAATCTCACACGAGGGTCCATTCTAAATGATAAAATATCCCTTTGCAAGAAATTAACTGATGAAATAATAGACCCATTTATGAGGAGGAAAACATATTAAAAAATCCGAAAGTGGAAAAAATACCTCTGAGAGTATTAAAGCAGGGACGCTGCCCTCAAACGCTATGATTGCTCTATGTGAATGTTTAGTATTGCAATATGTCTAGCTAGTATGACTTCTAAAACCAATTTTTTTTAATAGCTCTTTTTACCCAGTTACGGGTAACTCATTTTCCTTTAAAGCAGAGTTTTCATCATTACTTTTTCTCATTATTATATCTTCCAAAATCTTTTCCATGTTCCTGTTTTGACATGTTTAGCCGTAGTTTATAAACTTCAGAAATTAACTATTCTGGTAAATTATAATACATCGAGTATATTTTGAAATAAAAAATGTGGAGAATTTGAGCAATCTTAACTTTACACCAAGTGTAAAGCACTATCTTAAATCAGAATTAATCTATGCTTAGAGTATCCCCTGCACTTTGACATAGGAACATATACAAATATTGTGAGTAATACAGTAGATTAAACAGGTAACTTGTTTCACCTGACACAGTTACTCATATGGCTCCAGTTCAAGAAAGTTTCTCTCTTGAAGATGTTTAGAGGTGACTAAAGTCAATGAAGTTGGGCAGATGCTGAAATACTTTCTTGAAAAGGACTTCAATACAGGCTGCAGCACTTCCCTGAATGGGAACTACTCATCGTCAAAAAACATTTGCTTTACAATACCAAATACATAAATAAATACATAATTAAAAAAACAAAATGTAACAAAACCCACCACACAAATAACACACATTTCTTGTGACTGTTACAGCTGAAAAACCTGCTAATTCTTCCTCACATAGTAAAATATTATTATTAATGGAATAGATGTAATCAGGAAAAAAATACGCTGGAATGTTAAGTTTGGTCTAGTCTTTGTAAAAGCAGGAGGACCAGTCACCAAATTGTCTTCTAGGTCCTGTTGTATCAATTCCTTTAATATTTGCTCAGGTATTTTGCCTGGCATTAGACTTAGACTAATGATTACTGATTTCCAGATGTCCCTTTTTATTCATCCCTTCATGCTCATAAAAAGGTTTAAAATGTATTGATCATCACTAGTGCATACCTCTCGGTTTTATTTAGTGACTTGCTCTCACCAATCTTCTTCCAGTATCATCAGCATGTCTACTCAAATTTTTGCTTTATCTAAAGATTGTATTTGTCCATAGAATTAGACCTGGATGTGCCTTTGTCTTTACTCATAGATCTGTGCTCATTGGTAAACTGTGTTATACTTCACTTGCTTGGATTTTAAAACTTCTTTGAATATATGTAAACTCTAGGAACTCAAAAGGAGTTAGTAAGTACTGGTGACTCATCTCGCTTTCTTTCAAATGGCTTTCAAGATCAAAAATCAAGTTAAAGGGTACAGAAGAAAAACAGCTCAGTACAGTGGTCCCTCATAGCCTTCTAAAACCAAGCTTTAAATCTAAATGTGTAATGAACTCCTCTGAGGATCTGAACTAGAGTTTCTCAGTGCTAAAGCACAGATCCATTACCTGAGTTCAAGCAGGAGCAGTAAATAAATAGCAGTAGCAGACTATTATTCTCTATTTAGACTAGTCACTATGGAGAAACCCAGTACACTAGCTGCACTGAGAAAAAGACTTTGTGTGTAACCCAAATTAACCAATGTGATAGAAAATTCCAGTGGAGAGGCAATCTCTGTTTCAAGCTGAGGTTACAGGTCAACTTAAAGACAAGGGAGCACCTCAGATAGATGAGGGAACAATGAATAACAAATTGAGAAGGTAAGAGGATGGATAGCGAAGGGACAGAAAGTGCTGCTGTTGATGCAGCTGTAGAGAACAAAGTGATAGAATTAAGACTTAAAAACTATATGAAAGTCATCACATATAGCAAGAGAACAAACTAAAATATTCTGGCTGCAATGCACGGATTCTGGAGAATGGGAGGACTCAGGAGTACTGATGCAGAATATGTCAGCTTGCCAAATCTTGCTTGGGGAAGCAATGCAACTAATATCCCTGCATGGACTGGAGGAAAACAAGTAGGTATTGGAAGACAAAAAAACAGGAAGCTGAAACAGGCTTATTTGCTTAGTGTGTAGCTAGGCCATTTCGAGAAACCAGTTGTAGAAAATCAACTTGTAATGATTTTTAAAAAACTTCACATAGTTCAAATTAAATTAATGGATAAACAAAAATAGGCTTGCAGCTGAGGTTCCTAATGTCTCAGTGTCAAGTGTGCTAGGCCTAACTAGATAAAAATTAACTTAATATTTAAAGATAAGCACAGACCCAAAAAAATGGCAAAATATTGGTAATCAAAGCTAATGTGCTTATTAGAGGTCAGTAACTGTAATAAAGTGATGACCATAAAAACTCACGTGAAAAAGTAGCCAAGATTCTTCAGCCTCATACAGAAGAAAAAACCCAAGGCACTCTCTCTTTAGCATGAAGAAAGAACTAAAGATAGTCTAGATATGCCCTCAAATGAATCTCCTGCTTTAGTTTTTAATTTGAATGAAGATTCTGAATATTAGGGCAAATACAGCTAATAAAAAGGGCAGGAGAAAATGGAAGTGGAAGTTATAACACCCGTGCTAAAACCAAGGTCCAACAGTTGATATGTTCAGGCAAGAGTAGATGCAGAAGCGACGGCAGGCAATCTTCACTCCAGAATTCTGAAATAACCAACATGGGAAACTGCAAGTCAGGTAGAAGGGATTTGTAATGAACCTATAAAATCAGGAATGGTGTATATGTAGAGCAGCAAATGCAATTCTTATCCATAAGAATATGGAAAGAAAGAGAAACACAGTATCAGCAAAGACAAGCTTTAGAAATATGCGAAGCTGCTGAAAGCAATCTGAAGGAGGGAAAAAAAGGCTTGGAAACATGGGTAAATAGAAAATGGATAAACTTGTTTGGTTTTTGTTTTGGTTTGGGGTTTTGTTGGTTTTTTTGGTTTTTGGTTTTTTTTTTCATGAAAGGTAGATTATCCTAGGATGACGAATATTTCATTACCAGCCTTTGATTAGGTTACTAATTTTCTAGACAAATGAAATAGAGTCATCTGTCAGGACTTCAAATCAAAATGCAATTGCATGTCATGAGGGAAAAAATTAGGCTGGAGAAGGTCATTAGGAAGACATTGTGAAGAGGTTAAGGTATGGTTTAACAGGTTGTATTCAAGGTCTGGAAAGAATTAACTAATAGGGTTCATCTAAGATTGATCTTGGGACCACTACTATTCAAGAGATTAATTAGCAATTCTGGCATAAAATTTAGGACCTTGCTATTGAAATATGCTGCTGACACAGAACTGGTAGGCAGTCAGTAGGGTAAAGGATCTGGATAACATATTGGAACAACTGGAACAATAGAGAGAAAATATAATTGTGATGTATTCTTGAAAAGGAAAATACAATAACAGCATGTATCAGAGAATATACTTCCAACAGAGAGAGATTAGGCATTAATGATGTTCCACAAGACTACTAACATCTCAATTTGTATGTTCACCCACATTCAAAAAAGATTAATTCCAGTGGGAGTAGACAAAGGAAAAGTTTTACTAGACTAGCACAAGAAATGGAGTGCTACTGCCTGAGAGAGACTGCCTGGCTCACATAATTAATAAAATTTGAGAGGGAATTTGTACCTTATAAATTTTTTGGGTTACCCATTGTCAGAAGGAGGAAGAGGAGATCATGAAGATAAAGGAGTGACTGTAAAAGGACAAGTGTGTATAAAACCAGGTATCAAATACAGTATATCTGGAAACTAGAAGTTAGAAGAAGGTTCTGAAATACCAGAGGAGTGAATTTTTGGAACAGCTTCCTAATGCAGCACGGGACTCCCCCACCACTCCCAACTAGCTAATTTAAAGATGAATCTTGAAGAGTTTCCAAAAAGAACCTACACTTCACGGTCTGCAGTCAAGGGAGATGGACTGAATGACACAGGCAGTTCTTTCCAGTCCAGTGTTCCTAACAGTTGGAAACAGAGTGAGGAGTCTTAGGACTAAGAAGAGCAAAGGTCGATGTCAGTATTTCAAATTAACTCAGAGGAATGAGGTTTTAAGAATTTAACTGAGGTTGAATGACAGATGGGTTTGATGCTAACTACAGGTTTTACTTGTTTGCTCTTGTAAATTACTTGATAAAGGAAGAAAAATTACTATTGACTTTGTGCACAAGCATTAGAGATCATGCGTTAATCAGATATTTTTCACTGTCTTGTAGCAGCCAAGATGGTTTAGTAGGACCCTGAGCTCTTAGTTTAGTTTCTCCACAGCTGGATCACCAATCTGTTTCGAGTGAGATTAGGATTACTTCCTGCAGTGTACGACCATTATTTCCTGAGATGAACCAACTATTTGTTATTGTGTCTGAAAATTAGACCAGAAATTTTTCCCTTCCCCGTTTAAATGACATTTGAAGATCACGCTAACATGCCAAAGCAAGGGAATGCAAAGCTCAAGCCTTACATTCTGTTCTTAACCAACACCACCGTGACTTTTCTGGAAAGTAATACAAATAACAATAATACTTATCACTTACTGTGCACGGTGCTTTTCATCTTCAAAGCGCTTTACAAATATTTACTGCTAGTTAATCTGGAAAAAGTATGATGTAAGGCCAGCTTCTGATAGCTTGTCTGACAAAGTTAATGTCGTTTAAATCAAGTCTGTTTGTATTTAATAGGATAGAACTACAGTACTTTAGTTTAAACACTATCGTTCCATTAAAAGCCAATTATAGAAATTCAGCTTTCCTTGAATTTATAGAGCACAGCTTTTCATTTTAAGAAAGATCTGTCTAAATACTTCATCCGAATTTAGCCTTCGTAATTCTAACTAATTGCGTAACAGTCTTTCCACCCCGCTGCATAATGCCAATTCGTGGTGAGGAAATAAAATCCCGGCGCCGCACTTGCAGGCAGTACCGCCTGCGAGCAGTAGATCGCGCTCAAGATGTTTCCATTTATTTTACGGACCCGAGACCGGACCGGTACCGCCGTGAGAGCCCGGCTCAGAGTCAGCTCCCGCCTCCCCGGCTCATCCCCGCGCAGGGTGCTGGGGACAAGAGCCTTGGGCAGCTCCACAGGGCGCTTCCTCACGGTTAAACCAATAACGGCTTCATTTACATGTGCAAAAATATACTTTCAGTACCATAGAAAATACCATTTTTTGTTACGGAACATATGCATAGCAGCATTTAACTACTTTCCATCCAGGATGTGAAGAAAACTTTTGGATTTAAATTCTGATAGGTAAATCCTAACATATTTTACGCTGGTCATTCTACATTAGAAATAAAATCAAATGGTAGCACAGCAGGTTGAAGACCACTAAAATAAACACTTTAAAAAGAACTTTTAAATACTGCTACAGAAAGTAACCACATGAATTACATTATAATATATTGACTGGGTGACCCTCGCTGTTTCAGTTGTTCCTCCGAATCTTTGAATCTGCTGCAGATGAACCCGTTTCAGAGTTGTTCGGTTTATATGTAGTTTCCTTTGCAGGAAGGATCGAGCATCTTTCCTGAACCCAAATGAGCGAAGGTGATTTGTGGCTCGATCACATCCAGATGATACGTTTCACGAGACACCCAGCAGCAGAGCTAGGAAAGGAACCGGTGGGATTTAACAACTAAATAACCACAATCGTTACCTGGTAAAATCATGGCTGCTCCCAGGTGCAATGAAAGGGCTTGCAAAGCTGTTTCCACTGGCAAAGATTTTAGTGGTTGAAAATACAAAGGCAGTCAAAATGTAACCTGAACACAGACCTAGTAAGATGAGACAGGGCAACCGAGAATTAAGAGGAAACTAATCTGCAAACGACAAGCAGGGTTTGGAAACTGAAACGGCTACGTCCACTTCAGCCCAGCGGCAGAGCTTGCGTTATCGCATCTCACGTGAATAACCGATGAGCAAACGCCGGCGCTGCCAGACTTGGTGCAGGCATATCCGATACGGGTAACGGTGCTAGCGCGTCAGTCCCCGGCGGCGTGGGAGGCACGTGTGCCGAACGTGGCCGGGGTTTCCGTCCCACCCCGGCCTCGTGCACTCAAAACTTTATTTCCCTTTTCAAGGTTGCCAGTGTTATGAGGTTGTCACTCCTGCAGCTCGGAAGCGCAGGAACAAAAGTTTCAGGCTGCTCACGCTCGTCTCAAAAGCGCGTCCGGAGTGTATTCGTTCATTTAGTGGATATAAGCTCAGAGTGACTTCTTTGGAGACAGATTCTCCAGCGCCTGGGCTGCCAGCACGCCCGGGCGCCATTGCTTGCCCAGTGGCACCAGCAGCCCCGCTCTTCCCCGCTGCCCCGCGCCGGGCGAGCCCCACGCAGGGCCGGACCCTGTCCCCAGGCCCGCTCGAGGGGACGCCGTCGCCAGCCGCCGGGCACACGGTGTCCCCCAGGGCAGGCCGCAGGGCCCGGCCGTCCCGCCACGGCTCCTCGCAGCCGGGGAGAAGAAACGCGTCGCGTTTCCCCGCGAGGGCCGCGGCTGCCCCGCCGCGTGTGGGTGCGGGGGGTGGGGGCAGATCCGCCCGAGGGAAATGCCGCTGTGGCGGCGGGTTTCCTTATGAAAACGGGAGCGGGGGGTGGGGGGGACGTTAAGCCAAACCCTTCACCTGTCTCTCCTTTTACACCAGAGCGGGAGGCCATGGCGGGGCCGGGCGGCGGCTCCCTCAGGGACGGCAGCACCGCGGACGCTTCCCCCGCGGCGGGGCCGCCGTTCCCCTCCGGGCGGGGCGGCGGCGGGCGGAGGAGGGGCCGCCGCGGCTTTGAACTTTCCGGGGTCTCCTCAGCGCTCGGCGGGGCCGCGCCGCCCCGCCCGCCCTTCCTCCCTCCCTCCGTCCCCCGCGAACGGCGCTCCTCAGCTTCGGCCCGGCCGGGCGGCTCCCCGGCCCGGCAGCACCACGGCAGGCAGCGGGGCGGCAGGCTCCGGCCGCCGCTCCGCCGGCGGGCTGTGAGGGGACCGCGCTCTGCCCCGCGGGGGGGGGGGGCGGCGGCCGCCTTCCCGCCTCCTCCTCCTCCTCCTCCTCCTTCTCCTTCCTCCCCGCCTCCCCCCCCCCCGTCCCTCCCTCCCTCCCTCCCGCCATGGCCGCCCGCGGAGCCGAGCGGCGCGGCGCGGAGCGGCGCGGCAGTGCCGGGGTCTGGCCGCTGCCCGCCAGCGCCCGGTGAGCGGGGGGACGAGCGGGGCGGCGTGTCCCTGCGCTCGGTCCTGCCCCCCTTTCCCCCCCCCCCCCCCCCCAACTCCGCGGAGCGGAGATGTGCGAGACCCGTGCGAGGGGAGCCGCCTCCTAGACCGGCCGCCAGGATGGTGCACCTGCAGCCCCTGCCCCTCGTCGTGGTCCAGGGCGTCCTCCAGCTCGTAAGTCTCCGTGCGTCCCCCCCCGGCCCCCCGCCGCAAGACCTCGGGGGACCCGGCGCCCCTCCGGCCGTCCCCTCCGGAGGCACAGGCAGCGCTGGCTCCGAGCAGCCCGCACCGCACCGGCGGGCAGCCTCCCGCAGCTCTTTTTCCTTCTTTTTTTTTTTTTTTTTTTTTCTTCTTTTCCCTTCTTTTTAAGCGGGTCCGTGTGCTTTTTCCGCGCGGTTGCTGCTGGGCGGGCTCGCTGGGGATGGCGGGGCTCGGGGGTGCCGGAGCACGGGGCGGCCCCGGGAGCCGGCGGGCGGGAGCCCAGCAACACCCCAAACTCTCCCTTCCCGAAAAAAAAGTTTGTCGCCGTCCTCAAGTGCCTCTTTGCACGACAGCGCGGGTTGTGTCGGTGGAGTCACCTGCCCTTTGCAAGCCGCCTCGGTTTTTCGGCTTGCTGCAGCGCAGGCGGTGGGGGGTGGTTTTGTATTAATTTTCATTATAAACCGTCGCATGTTGCTATATGCTCCACATTCCCCTGCGCGCAGTGGGGGAATTTGGGGACCGACGGGGTGACACGGTGAAATGCTGCAGGTGCGCGGTTGGAGACGGGTAACGCGAAGAGCGCAACTTCTCCCTGGGCCAGCAAATGATCCCGTTTGTGGGGAATTCACGGCAGGAACCGAACGCTCTTGACGGTCGCGTTATGGTGGGAGAGGTTAGGAAGAGAAGAATCGTAACTGCAAAAGAGTTTGGCAGTCTTCACTTTGACAAGTGTTGCTACAATGCTGAAATTATTATTTTTTTTTTTTTTTTACCCGGAGGTTGTTAACTACTCCCGTAATTATTTCTAATTCGTGCAGCAAAAGTTATGCCTCTCTTCCCCAGCTGCCTTGTATCTGAAAGTTTGTCACCGTAGTCAATAGGGAGTGTGTAATAAACCTTGAAGGGATTAAACACCCTCCTTAAGAACTGGAGTCTAATATTACAGCGTGAGTTGATTGATTAGTTTTTGAGGAAGCTTATGTCAAATTCTAATCCGGTTTTGGATTGTGCTTGTCGTGTAATGTTTTTTGCTCCAGCACTTTATCATAGCAATGAAGTAGCGAGCTGCAGTCCTGCGATAAGGCACACATTTCTTTCACACTCCTATCCTTTTGGACAAGAAAAGGCTGTTTACATTCTTCACATTCTTGCAGACCCGCTTCCAGCTCAACAACGCGCAGGGGTGAGGGATGGGAAAGGAAAAAAGCAGTAAATGGATTGCAAAGTTGCTGAGCAGAAGGGAAGGAGCTAAATAAAAACGCTTCTTCCTCACAACCTACGACCTCTCTCGCTCACTCACACCCTCCTTTTTAGTTTTTTAAACAGGTATCAAAGGGATTGATCGAAACTTGTATCAACAAGGATTGCATTACACAATGTTTTATGGATGATGCTGGGAAGTTGCTTGCAGTGGTCTTACATGCCTTGAGTGAAGGTTGACTAAAGAAGCAAAGTCGCTGCCTTCACTCAAACAAAAATCATGCGTAGTCAGGGCAGGTGTTCAGGTGGATGTGGCGCTCAGCTCACCCGGGAGTATTCATTCTTTCTGCATTCTTTATACACAAACCAACAAAGTTTTGGAGTCAGTTAGTTTTATAGCTTACATAAATTAGATTAAATAATAAATTAAAGCAAACTGAGAATGTGTGAGATTTTTGAGGCATTTTAGGTGTACCTTTTAATGCTAATCTATTCCTAAAAAGTTGTGTAAATACATTTTGGCATACTATTACCAGAACTTCTGGTTAAAGTTACAGCTTATTATAAACTGAGTTTGGAAATATTTGATGCCGGTGGTAATGCATTGAATACAAGTCTCTGTACTATTCTTTGTTCTCTGGCCAGTATTTGGAGTGACCGGTGGCTTCCTGGAATCTAATTAGCAGTTTTAACATGCAGGCATTGATGGTACGAATTCTTGACTTTTTTTTTTTTTTTAACCAAAGATCAACGTTGTTAATATTAATACAACACTAAAGGCTCAGCATTTCAGCCAAGAAAGAAAAAATTGTGGGTTTCAGTGTTGCAATACAGCAGCATTCTAGTAACCCAGAAATGCTACCATCAAACCTTCCTGATGGTGCAGTCTTAATTTGTAATGCAAACAGAAATGTTAGAATGCAAAATATTTTGGCACTACATTTTAGTGAAGGTAAAAGTACTTTTTTTTTTTTTTTTTATTAGATATAACTTCAGATGCTTGCTTGGCTTTCAAATACAAAAGTGTGTTATCTACTTACCTACTTCTTAAAGATGCACAAATGTCAGATAAAACCCATGCAAAACTTTACAAATCTGAGGAGATGCTAAAGATTATGGCAGACAATCTCACTGGATTTCTGAGAGCAGTGTTAGCTAGCTGATTGTTTATATGCTGTACCTAATATTGTTCAATCAGAAGTTCATGTTTAGTACTTCCTTAATAGAGTATGGATGTATTTTTGTAGCATATTCTTGGATTATTGTTTTGATTAATAGGTGGTGTACCAGTATGCATGCAGTATGCATATATTTCTTAAACTACTTTGCATATTTGGGTATATTAAACAGTAAGGAAGCCTGCTGTCGAGTCAGGTTAAGGTGCTAACTTCCTTCTGTATAAATGCGTTCATTTTAAAAGACAGGTTTACCTTCTATTGTCAATATAGATCAAACCAATAATTTGCAATGCACAGTCTGGTGCATCTGGGCTGTTAATGAAAAGAAGACCAAAAATTGTTGGGTTGTGTTGTATTGTATTATCATTAGTAGGTACTCTTGCTTTACTATTAATTTTCAGTAAGCTTTTCCAATTGTCACATAATTGCTGAATGCCCTGCTAGTTATCTTTTTATAAATAACAGAGTTCTGCATGTTGGAAATTGAAAAGATTGAGGTATTAATATTATATGGTTTATAGTATGCCTGCTAGTGTTTTGTGAAGTTAGTTTTAAATGTCTTAAAGGAGGGGGACTTCTGCCACTTCCCTGGAAATATTATTTGTCTTTTTAAAGAAGTCTTGTTTGTTTAAAAAAAATGTTGTCAGTATTCAGTATTTTGTTTACATGTTATTAATTTGCACCTTTAAAATGTCATGTTTCATAACATTGGCTAAAATGGCTTGTATGAGGTCTTTAAAATGTATGAAATTTACCCCTTTAAGAAAGAAAGAGGACCAAAAGAAAAAGCTGGATATAGGCTTTAAATCAAGAAGCAGAGTTTGCTTTAGCTATAGATAGCTAGTATAGCCACTACTTTCCCTTCGTCTTGGCAAGGTATAGTTACAGACAAACGCTCACAGACAGGACAGGGTAATTGGGCACCTTAGCTATTTGTTTATTCCTACATCTTTGCAGTCTGAAGTTAAAGGATTACAGCAGCATTTTCTAGTGCCTGTAGTTAAAGTTGCATCAGCATTCCTACCAAGAAACTGTCTTCTAACATTGTCATTGGGCAGAGTTGCCACCATACTATAAACCTAGGAATGAATTATTTTACAAACCCTTAAAAAAGGTTAATTTTTTCCCAGTAGTGTTTGTACAGATGAGAAATAATTAGAAAAAAAAGACAAAGTATGTTATTTTATGATTTTTTTTCTCCACAGAGATTGAAGTATAGCATTTGATATGAGTGAAATTCAATAACAGATTATGTTTGTATGGGACTCGTCAAGGGCAGAAATTTTTACCTATAATGAAAAACAATGTGTCAGACAATTAAGCCTAAATTTTTACAGAGGTTTTTTTAAAACAGAGTTTAACAACTTGACCTGAAAAGAACATTTATAACTTGCTATAGTACAAGACATTGCTTCATACGCAGAAATAGCTTGAAAAGTGGGATAAAGCTGTATTTTTGTTTCAAATATGTGTACCGCGTGAGGCATAGAAACAGAGTTTCCTCCTGGCTACTTTAATTTTGTCTCGGTAGCCTTGCAAACGTGGTCTGCATAACATGCCATTGCAGTGAGAATCAGAAATAGGCACCATGCAAAAGTCTCAACACTGTTTCGGAAAGGTAAACACTTCCCTCTGGTCATCTTGAAGCACACAGATCAAATTCCATCCCCCTTAATTTCAGGGAGGTCTTTGTCATGAAATATACTGGGCCCAACATTTCATTTGGTTTATTTTGGTATTTTTCTCAATGCTGTAGGCGTTGTAAGCCTACATCTCATTCTTGTGTAATAAAGTAATAGAAGTAACCCAAGGAACGCAGGCAGTTTGAAGTTGAAGACAGCTCAACAAATGCTGGTTTCAGCTGTTTGAGAATTTATTATCCTGAATGAGGAGTTATGCATTAAGGTGGATGGGGCTGGGTTTACTTTACATAGGAGGAGGTTAACATGCAACGCTAAACTCAACTTGTCCTTACGTCACATCTTTTGACCTAGTTCTGTGGAATTGGTGGCTGGTATTTTTCAGTTTATTTGTAGGTTGACTGGGGCACAGAAAGGTTATAGATCCTATTTAAAATCTGTACAGCAAGTCTGTTTGACTGATGTCCACTAGACCACAAGATACCCCAGGCTTCCGTAGCACGGGGCATGTAAAATCCAAGGCTCAATCTTACCATCTGTAACATGGAAAGTATTTTTCTGCCATTGTAAAGCTCTTTGAGAGCTACCTGTCAGAGATGTGCTGTGAGTACTTCTCGTTACTGGCAGTGCAGTGTAACCGACAGGGAAGTGAAAAGGAGTGATCGGTGGAGCCCAAACGCTAAACTGGGATGCGCTGATCAGTCGCCTTTCTGTTTTGCTTCCTGAGCCTTGGTTTCTGCAAGAAGGGACCTCGGGCATGGGAGTCGAAAGGGTGCAACAGCAGAAACTGCTCACTGGTCTGGACTTTCAGGGCATCAAGACCCAGGGAGGTGCAACTCCGCCCTAGGTGCAGCAAATTCATCCTATACTCTTGAAAATTTTACCCTTAATCAACACTTCAGAAACAAAAATGTAGGAGGAGAAGCAAGAGCTACTCGGCATCGCACGGCATGGGAAACAAGCGCTGGGCAGTAACCGTCACTGGGGTGCCAGCGATTTGTAGCCTGTGATCTGTGGGTGACATGTTAACCTGTATTTGGCTCAAGTATTGAATAAGACATGGTAATTGTTTGGCATTTCTGGTAAATAGCTGTGATAAGGAAAGATCAGCACTAGTCTATGCTGCATGGTTTTAAGACAAAAGCTGTAAGAGATCGAGCTGTTCTGGTGGTCAGGGAAGACTGTCACTTTGGGTCTTTCACGTGTGTTTGTCAACATAACAAAACCAAATGCAGCAAGGAAAAAGGAAGGATTTTTTTGCTTTTACCACAAAATTGCTGTGATAAGTGACTATTTAAAAGCATGTGTACTTCACAGGACAGTGCATTTGCTCTGTTAATCTGTCTTCTAGTCCTGATTTTTGCCCACCTCTTTAACTGACCACTTCGCTATACCCATTATAAAGCAAAAATACTGGCCTTGAACTTTTTACTAGATCAAATCTTGCAGAACTGGAAAGAGGAAAGTGAAAATTGCCATTCACATGACTATTACAAATTCATCCTGAACTTGATTTCCAAACATTCTATTTCGGGGCAGCTTTGGCCATTCACTTCCAATCTTAAATATGCTTGCGTATACTTCCCCAAGCCCATTCATTGTTCCCATTCCATTTTCATTCTCTCAATTTCCCCCTGTGTTTGTAGCTGTAGTTTGTTTAGGTAGTTGAAGAATCAATCAGAGTTAAAGAAAATAACAGGTGGACCTGCTAGGTAGGTTCTGCTTCCAGCAGAGCATCACAACTCTTAAGTAAGACCACGGGAGTCACGTTTCACCCTCTCAGGCTCCCTTTCCTCCAATTTAGCACTTTTCACATTTGCAGGTTTCCTCTGATACTCTTATGCATATTCATCCCATTTATCAGTTGTTCCTTGTGGCTCATGCTTCAGGAACTATTACTGTACCGTTGTAGATCTGAAAATGTGCTAGCATCTGTGCAGAGTCATGCAACACAGTCATACCTGCGCGTCGAGTCACGCAGTTGGGATACACCCTGTATTAAATGAACCGATGGAAGAGCCTCAACATAAGGCTGCAGCCCAGGAGTCTGTACCTTGTGGCAGGGAACCTCGCAGCATGGAGCATGGGCTGGAGCCCTAATGTTCACTGGCTCCCAGATTCCACATACCAGGCACTTGGGATGCTGGAAAACCTGTGAGTCCTGTGCAGAAATGTGGGAGTTGTCGGTGCTCTGCCAGGTGAGCAAGAGATGGGACGGGGGTTGGATGAGTTTCTGGATGAATTTCACAAAAAACCTCTGAGGTCTGCAGGTCAGGACTTGGAAGACAACGTTAATTCCTTTCCTGTAGGGAATCTCCTGGTGGGCTGGTGTTCTGTGTCAGCTACAAGCTCAGTTGCAGTTAACAAAGAGGTTCAAGGAAACAAATTAAGAGTGGAAAGGGAATAAAGGGCTATGAAGATGGGTCCACAGTTAAAACTAAGTAGTTTTGCCCTTGCAGCAGAGATTTCAGTGCTGGTATGATGCTCTGCTCTCCCTGGAATGGCAGCACTTACTGTAAATACAGAATTCAAATGACTTGACCGTAATTTAAGGTAGAATTAAAGAGCTTTAAGAGCTGTAGTTCTTGAGATAGGTTTTCTCTTTGTTCCAAACGATTGGTAGTAATAGAAGCTATTATTAGCAAGGAAGTGAAAATGAAAGAATAGGGAGAAATAAAAAATAAAACTAAGAATCTAATGTCTTAAAACCAGTTTTTATGTGCATTGGGACCAATTATGGTTATTGTGTCATTACAGTGCAGAGTTGAGGCTACTTTGGATGCCCTAATTCTGCTTCTCCAGATCCAGCATGTTTGGTTTATGTTTATGATCAGTTGAGAATTTCCTGACCTTAGAGTACTTGTTTTTGATGATGACCAGGTATTTCTAATACCGTGAATCACCAGTATAAACACAACCTTAATTACCCATTTTCTAGGAAAATAAAACACTGTGCATAGAGGTGTTTCTATATTTGTTCTGTCATTATGTAGAAATAATGGCTTTTATGGTTTTGATGGAGAAGGAGCTGGCTGTGCTTAAGACTGGCCTGAAGTAAAAGAGCACAGGGACTTGGCTGAGGGAGTAAGAGGTGAATATGAGCAGGACGAAGAAGATGGAAATAGAACAGCTCCCTAGGCAGGTGGAGTGGGCCTGAGCAGTTACTGCAGGAGGAAAGGGACAGACAGACCGACAGTAACAAGGAATATTCCCACAGTAACACCAAGTTCTGCACATGAGAGGCCGTGGTGGGTCCTTTCCGCTGTTATTCTTCCCACTGGAGAAAACTTGGAAGTGGGATTTTTCTGACCAGCCCCTCAGTAGGGGAGAGCAAAGAAGGAAGATTTGAGCTCTCGGACGTAGTCCATCTCTTTGATTGTACATGTGCAAGAATCTGGTGACTGCCATGAGCAGTTCTGAGTACTGTTGCTGGCTTCATCCCATGAAGGCAGATGGGGAACCACAAAGCTTAGCACCCCAGGAGGGTAAAACATGGGACGTTGAAGTCTTTTTTCCTCTGAGGCTGCCTGGCTGTTTTCTCCTTTCAAACACCTGCTGATTGCTTCTGTTGTTCGTTGCATGTGTTTGGAAAGTTGGAACTGCTGTTCCCCATGGGGCTTAGAGGCTCTCATGGCCAGTGATATGTTCTCAAGCCTTTAGCTGTAGCTGTTACTAATGAGTGTGTTCCTCCACCATTGGCAGCCTGAACCATACAAAATATACCCAAGTTTAATCTTCTCCTTACTCTAAGCAGTTGGGTGGTTCTTAGAAGAAGAAGAAACCTTCAGAGATGGTAGTACAGGAATAAGTACATAACAGTAGCTTTATAGTACTCTGTAGCTGGACTTCATGGTACTTTATTGTCAAGATACGTTACATGTGTGCCATCATTTTTCTGGGAAACTGAGGGAACAAAGGCTGGCTCAGCATAACAATATAGAGGACCCAGAGTATGTTTCTCAACTTCACCTCCAGTGGACCAGAAGAACATTCTGCATAGCAGAATAGACCCTCTCCTTCGCTGGCCTGTCTCGTTACAAAGACAGAGGCAAGGGTGAACTTTGTCAAGAGGAGAAGCTGGCTTCTGGGATGTGTTTGCATCCACAGTGAATGACCATATGTTGGTTAACATGACTTATAGCTTAGGATTTTTAACCCATTACTATGAAGGTGACACTGCACATATTTTTCCAAGTTGGATTTTAGTGGTGTACCACATACTTTCCTCAGATACAATTCTAGTGTATCTACATTTTAATACAATAAAACTATAGTTCATTATTTTTTGTCTCCCAAAGACAAGAAAATGTATAATGAAGAGTATGTATTTAAAGTACAATGAACTGTATGTTGTATATAGTCATCTCAGAGCCATGTATTTGGAAACTGAGTAAATATAGGGTACTAAAGAGAATATGTGAAGGACATAAAGAAATAGCTGTATCCCTACCCTTAACTGACAATTTGAGGAGAAAAACCTAAAACACAGAAACACCTCCTGAATATCTTTACAATATATTTTAATATCATTTCAGGACAAAATATAATTATAATGTATTTATTTCATATATTATGGGGCAGAAGTTGCATTATGAGGCCATGGTCTACATAAGTACCTGGAAACTCCACTGTACTCCCTTGGTTCATGGGATTTGATCCACCTCCAGTCTGGAAGTCAAATATGGGAGCACAAATCAGTGCCACTAAATCTTCCTGAGAGACCAGAGCAGCAAGGTTTAAACCTAAGTATGTCTAAGCAACCCCCAGATATACATGCAAATTTAAATACAGGAGAAACAACGTACGACTGCTGGTTGTAGGCCATGTAGACCTGTGTTCCCATGTGTCAGGAAGGTTAGTATTGCATGTGAGAAACTAAACTCTTTATTTCACAGATTTTAATGTTTAATTTGGGGATGGTTACAAAATCCTTCTCTTCTACTTTATTTTGTTACGGATTTTAAAAATACACTTTTAGTTTGGAGCCTCCTTGGTTTAAAAGCAAATAAAAATCTCTCTAAGATAGTCAGAAACAATAAAAAAAAAAGTTGGGAGGCAATATCTTAAGTAAGTTAAAGATGAAACTTCAATCTTCAAACTTTTTTGTTGTTGTTTTAAGATTAAAGCACTGTAGCAGCTGAAGAGAGTTGCTGAATCTGATCTTAATTGGCCGGTGACAGGGACATTTTTGGAGTGACATAATGTGGAGCAAGGGCGGAGCGAAGCCCAGTATTTCAGTTTCTTGAGCAAAGAGTGTGCCAGGGAGAAGGCTAAAGCCTGTGTTGTTTTCCACTCATTAAACTAACAAAATGCTAATCAGCTTTGTGGAAAGATTCGTAGTAGATAATGTTTTCTCTGTCACTGTGACACTGCTGAAGAGTTACCCGGTGTGTTAGCCTGGGCCACTTTAAATTAGATGATTGAAACACTTATATGTGACAATCACTAACCAAATTGGACCTCACTTTCTTTTAAAACAGATTAAATTTTGTCCATTGGCTAATTTCAATTCTGTCACCATTCAAAGCAAGGAAAAGACTGATGTTAAACTCCTTATTGGGTTGGGACAAATCCTGTGATACAGCTGCAGTTGTATGCCAGATCCTGCTTCATCCCTCTGCTGAGCTGCTGTGTAGTTTACAGTCATCAAATTAGTCCTCCAGTACTGGAAACATCCATTTTTGAGTTAATTTTGAATCAAACTGCATGGTCTTCTATGCTGAATGACAAATCCATCAGTCTTCTCCACATTTCCCTGGCTTGGATCTGCTCTCTGCTGTACAGAAGTCTCTGGCCCTCCAGGGAGCTTTCGCAAGCTGTACTCTGCCATGAGCTGCCTGCTTGCCACCTCTTTTTCTCCGTCCCTCCCCGCTCTGTCCTCCTGAAGTTTTTTTTCAAGTAGAGAATACTCAATTCCTCTGGGAGTATCAGTGGCTTCCTCACTTCTCTCTTCCTCCTGGAGATGCCCGCCTCATCCAAAGTATGGTAACCAGGGCCAGGTAGAAAGACTATCTTCCTTTCTACTGCCCAGTAGAAAAAAATACTTCAAATTTGTTTTTTAAAGCAAAACATACTGTATTTGTGCAGTAAACAAATTAAATAATTAGAGACACCTTACCAGAATCTATTAGTGGTCATTGCTGTCAGCTGTCTGTCCAAACTCCCTGGTAGCAGATCAATCCAAAGGCTTTATCAGTTTTGAGTCCTAGATTGTATAATGTACTTCTAGAGTTTCCATTTAAAATAGTCCATTTTTTAACTCAGTTGTTAAAAGGCGAAATCTGAGTGGATATCCACTACTAAAGCGGAAGACCAGAACATGATGGGGGAGCTGTTATACTTTTTTTTTTAAGGAGCAAGGTTTACAGAGCTGCAGACGTTATAAGCGCTGCACTGTTTCTCTAAAAAGCCTATTTTTCCTTTCTGACACCCTCTCCCTGTCAAGGTCTTGCTGTGGCAGTGAGCTCTGGCGTGTAAAATTTAGATCAAGACCAAGAGATACAACAAACTGCATTGCCACCACAATAGCATTCTGGGGACACAGAAGGTTTTTTGTTTCTTTACACTTTCTCTCCTTCCTCCTAGAACCCAAAATCCCAGATTTTTTTTTTCTACAGAAGTTCTGGTGAAATCACGGCTGATGTTTTTCCTTAAAGTTCTTGAAAAGTGGGAAGGCCATTCTCATCCATCTCGGTCTTCAAGCCGCCTCTTATTTTTCTTCTCACTAAAAGTCAGTATCCAGTTCCTGGCACTAACTGAAGCTAGCTTAAAATAATACCAAGGTAGTTGAGTGTCTGACAGGAGAATAAATTCATTGTTGAGTTAGGACCTGTTTGACTTAGAATAAATGAAATGCCTCTAAATGTAAGAATGAAAAAACATGGCATACATCATACTCGGAACCATTTTATGGTATTTACCCCATAATCCTTTTATTCAGATATGCATGACCTATGTATTATCTATCAGCAACGGACAGCCTAACGCTGCTGTAACTAAGGAATTTAAACTCCACATTTTATTTAACAAAACCTTTTTGTGGATATTGGATGGGATCTGTTACTCTGCTTGCTTAGACTGAAGGTTCAGTGTTGCTGGTTTTAATAATGTTGAACAATGGGGGAAGGAATTAATTTAAAATAGCTAACTTTGTATTTATCATGAATAAGAACGCCATTCTGCAGAAATTTGCCTTCTGGTGAGTTTGCAATATTCTTTCAACGAACAGCACAGTTATGGTTTTGGTTGAATATCAAGATTAGTATGGTGAAAAAATACAAATATAATAGGTATTGTATCTTTCCTGGGTTTTGATGGATTGGATTGTCTTGTCCAGTTCAAATTAACTACTAGATTTATTTTAATTGATGTTAATAAAGCTGGTAACTGTGAAAAAGATTCAACTTTATGTTCTATTTAGATATTAAAACTGTAGTCCTGATAACACAAACCAGTAGTCACTTAACCGACTTGTCCCATACCAGTGATATTAATATCCTTCTGTGCATTCAGGAAATATTGAGCTAAACTTGTCTGTGAGCAGGTCTACTAAAGCCTGCTCTAATATGAATATGTGCCCTATGTCCTGATTTCTCTCTTACCCACTACACACAGAGAATCATATAGGTTGGAAAAGACCTTTAAGGTCATCAAGTCCAACCATCAACCCAACACTGCCAGTTCACCACTAAACCATGTCCCTAAGCACCACATCTACATGGCTTTTAAATACCTCCTTGGGTGGTGTTACCTCTGCTTCCCTGGGCAGCCTGTTCCAACCCCTGACAACCCTTTCAGTGAAGTAATATTTCCTAATATCCAGTCTAAACCTCCCCTGGCACAGCTTTAAGCCATTTCCTCTCGTCCTATCGCTTGTTACTTGGGAGAAGAGACCAACCCCCACCTCACTGCAACCTCCTTTCAGGCAGCTGTAGAGAGCCATAAGGTCTCCCCTCAGCCTCCTCTTCTCCAGACCAAACCCCCCCAGCTCCCTCAGCCGCTCCCCATCACACTTGTGCTCCAGACCCTTCCCCAGCTCCGTTGCCCTTCTCTGGACACGCTCCAGCACCTCAATGTCCTTCTTGTCCTGAGGGGCCCAAAACTGAACACAGCATTCGAGGTGCGTCCTCACCAATGCTGAGCACAGGGGCACCATCCCTGCCCTGCTCCTGCTGGCCACACTATTGCTGATACAAGCCAGGATGCTGTTGGCCTTCTTGGCCACCTGGGCACACTGCTGGCTCGTGTTCAGCCGGCTGTCAGCCAGCACCCCCAGGTCCTTCTCTGCCGGGCAGCTTTCCAGCCACTCTTCCCCAAGCCTGTAGCATTGCATGGGGTTGTTGTGATGCAGGTCCCGGCACTTGGCCTTCTTAAACCTCATAAAATTGGCCTTGGCCCATCGATCCAGCCTGTCCAGATCCCTCTGCAGAGCAGATTGACAATCCTGCCCAGCTTGGTGTCGTCTGCAAACTTACTGAGGGTGCACTCAATCACCTTGTCCAGGTCATTGATAAAGATATTAAACAGAACCGGCCCCAACACTGAGCCCTGGGGAACACCGCTTGTGACTGGCCGCCTGCTGGATGTAACTCCATTCACCACAACCCTTTGGGCCTGGCACTACAATTATTTAATAGAAATCTAATTATCCTTGAGATCACCAACTCTGTCAGATCCAATTGAAGTGCACCGAATGGTTGAACAGTTATTTGAGTGGGACGGACATACAGCTGATAGGCAACATCATCACAGGAAGCTTGACGTTTTTAGGAAACAGGCTAAAATAATATTTGAAACAGAAGTGAGTCTGAAAGCCCAAACACACCTGCATCTCAATCAGAAGTTCACCAGGACTTCCTGGGGTGGCCACATCTCAGGGTTTTGGTTGTTATTGTATAGACATGTAGAGGCTACAAAAGACATTTTAATCTTTCCTTGGCTGTAATGAAAACATGGGCTAGTGTATAATTCATTTGGTTCAGGCTCCTCTTCAAAATACTCAACTGGAGAAGGAGTAGTAATCAATTTTAGTGGGGCAAGAAAACCTACACAAATAAATATTTGGGTTTTTTTCTCATTTCTTCAGTTTGAGAATAACATCTTAACTAAATGTGGCCAGGAATTTTATTAGATTTCTGGAAAATTCAAAATCATTAAAAGATAGTACAGAAGTTATCCCTGTCACAGCTTTGAATTAAACACCTGCAGTTTGCGTATGGTGCCTGAGGATGGGATTCAGCAAGCTCCCCACACCGAAGGAAGGGAGATACTGAGCAAGGTCCCAAGAAGAAAGGAGCAGTAGCTTAAAATGTATCCCTTTTAGAAACTTCAGAGCCTTCCTCTGGGTTGCAAGGATGCCTTCTTTCACTTAGACTAGCAGGCTTTTTAAGGGAAGCTGGTTAGCCTAAGGTAAAACAGCTTTTAATGACTAATTAATAAATAGGTGATAATATCTCCATTCTCTCTGTGCAAATAAGTCAGCACTTATCCCCTAATTAGGGTTGCAGAAGGGAAAGTGAGCCTGCATCTCTCAAGACAGTGTCATATTTATCAAGGTAGACAATATTCTACAGGAGGGTGCTCAGTCCCTGCCCTCAAAGGTACTGAGAGCTGCTTGGATCTGCCTTTTGGAGGAAGAGAGAGAATAAGTACAAATTCTTTTTTTTTGGAGGTGGGATATGTATGTTCAAATTCAGTGAGAGCAGAAAAGTGGCTTTCCTCTCACACCTAGCAGATGTACTTGCTCCTGCAAGGAGACATTGGATTAAAAAATCTAAAAAATAAAATAAAATAAAAAGTGGTGTAAGCATCATTGCAAGAATTTTTTCCTCTTTCTTTGACCTTAGTCAAAGGTGTGTGAAAACCACATCCTGGATTGGATCCTTCAACAGAAATCAATGAAGGAATGCCTAGACTTGTATCCTGAGAGAGCCCACACATGGATTAGGAGCTCAGGTGCTCAGCAAAGCATGCTCCAAAACAAACTAAAGGAAATTTGCATTCTTAAAACATAAGGACTACTTGGGTCATGCATCTTACTGTATAGTTTTACAGGCTGTAGATTTAGGACTTAGGCATCCATTATGAACCTGTGGAAAAACCATATTTGCTCTCTTGCAAGCTCTCCCTGCTCTTCTGTTGTTTACTTTAGCAGATGGATACCAGGGCAAGCTACCCAATATCTTCCTGTGATGTAGGATTGCTCATACTGAACGCTTCCTAGTATTCTTCCTTAGTTTTTTTTTTTTTTTTTAGAAGGTCCCATGATAATCCCTAGGAAGTTTCACAGCTGACGGCATCATATTGTTTAGTAAGTTTTTCCTAACACTATACACAAAGTTTTCCTAATTCCTTCCTGTTATGCTTAGCTATCTTCTTTTCTATCACTCATGAGACACTGTGCTTTAGGCTGCATTATTTGCATGTTCCTGGGGACCTTTTCCTCAAAGAACTACAATGTTAGCATTGTGAGTCACAGCAAGTTTTGCCTCTTTAATGGTCTTTTCTACTGATCATGCATGTTTGGAGTGACTTCTGTCTCTTTTTCTTCCCTCTTTCCTGTTGGTTTTCAGAGAACGTCTTAATGGAAAGATATCCGCCGTGCTGACCCAACTTGTTAGGGTTAAAAAATACCATAGAAGCATATAGAACTCAGAGAATTGGGCAATTTTCCAGATGAAGAAAATGGGCTAGGTTCAGGAGGAAGGCACTGTATTCTGAATAATCTTCTTGGACATCACCAAAAGATAGGATGAGTACAGTTACGCGGTTTTGTTCAGCTCAGCGAAAACATTCTTGTATCTAGCCAGAAACATTACCAATCTCCCCAATGTATTACTTCTATTTCAAGCTCTTCAGGGGTGCCTTCTGCTTTGTGTACAGGGCTGAGCACACATCAGTGCTCTGAATAAATACAGTAGTGGCTGAAAAGAATAACAGCAGGAATTACACATAAACAGATTGTATACCTGAGTATTTTGCTCAGTCTCTAATTTCTGATTAAAGAAATATCCCATGAATTCCTGAGGGATATGTTTCTTTGCAAGCAGTGACAACCTTTGTAACTGTCAATGCATAAGAAAAACTTCTGTTGAAAGATGCTTTAAAAAAGCATCAGATGTTCTGTTGCAATAAACCTTATATTGCTTCAGATTTCCTGTTCCTGAAAGAAATATGTTTGGAGTAGTCTGTAAAATAGTCTTACCTGGAACCACCACCTGTTTCTCATACAAGTCATCATCTTTAATAGATAAACTTTCCATTAAGAGCTAGACACGGTGCCAGTTTTTCTTGCAGTAGTCAGAAATAAGAACAATAAGTGTGTTGGAGAAATTCATCAATTTGGTTAGGAACATCAAGGTGCGTGCCTATCTGAAATATAGACTGTATGGAAACAGATAGGTTCAGAGAAGGCTCCAAGTATAGAATTATTGACCCTGGAGGATAAGATACAAAATAACCCTCCTAGGCTGTACTTTGTCAATTTTAAGTAGTGTTTGCAAGATGAGTAGTTTAACAGTTTCATCCCCCCTCAGCAAAGATTTCATAGTAGATACATCAGAGCTTTTCCTAAATTTTTCCTTTTATAAATGACACTACTGTAAAAGTATATTAATGTTCTATGCATTTACTAATGTTCTGTAAGACAGTATAAATAAGTACAACTGACTGATGTAACTCATAAAAGTACATAAATATGTCTGGTTTTCTGATCTGGTTGCTTGTTTTCTGATTGCGATCTCAGTTCTGGGACCGACTGGTTGAGCTCTCTCTATGGCGTGTCACAATCCTGGAAGCAACGGGGTCTGCAATACTACATCCATGTATAGGATAAAAGATTAAATCAGTAGATCACAATGAATCTTTTTTTATCTTTGTGAAATACAAATACAATTATCAAAAGATAACTTTTAAGATCAGTTCTTCTTTCATGTGGTGCTAATCATATGTCTGCACTGGGGTATTTTTAAGACCATTAGGCAAAAAAAAATTCTTTTGTTTCAAGGACTGTGTACATTTGAAACAAGAAAAAAAATTGCTAAATTCATTTATATGCTGCCATTCAAAGCCTATAATTGAGATAATCAACTTTGAGTCATCACATTTAAAAAGTAAAACTGCTAGGAAGTTTTTTTTTAATGGATCAAATTCAGCATTTTGGCACAAGCATTTCTCTGATGAAGGAAGTCCACCCTCTCAGTGATCTTGCACTGCTGGCATGATACGGGCCTTGAGGGGTAAAAGCACACTACTAATACTGAGAGGAAGAAGCTAACTTAATAGACATAGATGGGTGCTGAGTATTTGAATCGAAAGTTAAATTTTCATTAACATGGAAATTCTGTGTGTTTAATAACACCCCTCCTCCAGATTCTTCAAACCCAACAGCAACAGCTTTCAACAATATATTTTGAAAATAACTTTATAATGAAATTTGAAGCAAACAAGATTGTTTAAATCATCTTCTTTGGGAATATTAGTTTTCAAGGGGTTTATTTTGTTTATACTGTGTTTTCCAGCAAACTACATCAAAACTTTTCAGTAATGATAGTGATTATGAAAATTTAAGCCTACAAAATCCCTCTGCGAATTCAGTGTATAGTCTTACAGAAGAATGGGACTCCATTTGTTACTGTCCTCCAGTTAGAGTATGACTCATTAACCACTACCTTCTGAGCCTGAATCCAGCCACTTTTTTACCCAAGGAGTAGTCCACTTGTCAAGGCAGTAGCATCCCAACTTGGCGACAAAGATGTTTAGGAGACTCTGTCAAAAACTTTGATAAAGTAAATGACATTCCTCTGCTCTCTCCTCATCCACAGATCTAGTCTTTTGATAAATATTTGGCAATCAGTTTAGTCAAGCATGGTAAATTTAGTAAATCCATGGTAAATCTATGCTGGCTATTCCCAGTCATCATCTTCCCCTTCATGTGCCCAGATATGACTTTAGAAAGGATTTGCTCCGTGATTTCCCCAGGGGCTGAAGTGAGTCTGAGCAGCTGGTAATCTCCTGGATTGTTTTTAGCCTTTTCTGAAAAAGGTCACTACATTTGGGTTTTTCCTGGTCATCAGGGACCTCCCCCAATCTCCAAAACCTTTCAAACTTGATAGTGAACAGCCTCACAATAACATCAGCCAGCTCTTTCAGCACTTGAATGATACCCATCCATCACTGTGGACTATGTATCGGTTCAGATTGCTCAGGGGATCCCTGTCTCAATTCTCTTCTGCGACTGATAGTAAGGATTATGTAGGGAATAGAATCAAAACTTCAGAGGACTTGAATTAGTTGCACTTAGTTGCGCAAGAGTCACATGCTTCCCTTGGAGTTCAATACTGTACGACTGAGATAGGCACCACTGTTTTTGTTTAGTGATGGATGCTAAATGATCATTAAGCCAAAATTTAAATTATCGTCTGCAAAGGAATAGTTGTTATTCACAGGTTTTTCTCTAAATTAACTAGAAGGACATGATGGTTCACTTCAAGTATCTTTAGGAGATCTAAGCTTTCCTTACAAGGATAGGTCTTGGGTTTGGTCTTCCAATATTACAGCAGAGAATGGTCTTGTAGAGGCAGAAGGAAATGTGCTCGTGGGGCATTGGAAATATTCCTTGCGGATGAGGATGCTCCAGGGGGGAGCAGCAATGTGCACTTTCTTGGTGACTCTGGAGCACCAGTCCTGTAAGAACTGCTTCGTTCTCCCATCTTTGTCTACCGTTATATAGTTTGAACATGGTACACTTTTCCCTAAAGCCTACATAAGCAGTGTACAATATTCAGCAAAAATTTCGAGAACAGCAGTAGTGTGGATTAGCCCCATTTTTGGAGTAAAAACTCAAGACCAGCTTGTTTAAAATACTGATTATTATATTCTTTGCTGTGTTACATTTTAGCAATACCAACAGATATAGAAATAATATATGCTTAAGGCAGACAGAGGAAGATGATTTGTATTTCTTTGTAAATCTCATCGTTCTGAATTCAACCAGTGTTTTATGGAGAGCAAGCGCAGAGCTAAAACTGCCAGCCTATGCTTCAAGTCAGACTAACAACTTTTGCTCCTGCAAAAATGATTTGCATTTTTAATCATCTGTTAGTTTGTGTCCTACATATTAAGGGCTTGTAGATAAATTATTAAATTGAGGAAATCAAGATAGGCAAATGAACCTCAAAGCAATTATAACACCTGAAAATTTATCAAGTGTAGTGATATTTTTCTGCTATGGGAAGAAATTATCATTAACCATTGTCAAGCACTTGCAGTGTTCTACCATACGGGAACTTCATTCTCCCCTCAGTTTGTTAGCTGATGTAGTGACAAGCTGCGGAGAGATGACAGATTTAGCTAAGGATTTGGAGTCTGAACACCTGTGCAGTGTCATGCATTTAAAAATAGAACGTGACAGCAAAACACATCAACCCTCTAATGTCCAAATGGAAACCACAGGGGTTTTTCCTTCAACTTTTATCCAGAGAAATAGCTTTCAGTCATCACTGTCCAAGTGAAAATACAAAGCAAAAGCTGTTTTGTTGAGGTCCAAAATAAAAGGGGAACAAATCGGAGTGGTAGGCACAGGTGTACCAAAAATATTCAGTAATCAACATTTCTTTCTTCTCAGTGATGTTCTGATGGCCTGCATCTTTGAGGGGTGCAGATTATAAATGTTCAGTAGCAATTTCTTCAGGAAGCAATTCCTGGCAGGTTAGAAGAGGACTGTCGACTAAAGCTACTTTGCATACCTTGACTTCTGTATGACTCATTCAACCCTCCAATGAAGCTAACAAAAAACAGCCAAAACATTTTTTGTTTTGTATAATCTTCCATATGGGAGAAAAAGCATAAACCAATGACAGAAAGATAAAAACAATCTTGCTTGATTACTGGGTTAGATTTGCACATTATGCTCTCCTCTGAAGGAGCCAACGTTATTGACAGTATTTGAAGGGAACATCTCTACTTCCCATCTCCTTTAATAGTATCCTTGAAATGTTAATCAAAACTAAAGAACATAATCTCTTTTTTTTTTTAGGTTTTTTTTTTATTTGTTTGTTTTTGTGGAGGGGACAAGGTTTCCCAGTCCATCTGAGATGCTAAGCCCACTGCAGTCCCTGCTGACTGCCAGCGTGCTCTGCTCTCTTCTAGGGCTCAGCACAATTACTGGGCAGCACCACAGGCTGGCAATGAACCCAGTCCACCCCCTATTTCCCATTACAGAGTACTAGCCTTCCAGCATGTGCTCTTTCTTCAGCAAAACCTTTGTTTTCGAAGGTTGTATGTTTTTTCTTCATATTGGGCGCAATAATTTTGAGAGGGAATTTTGGCCTCTTTTCTATTGCAATCCTATTAATTGTGTTAAAAAGGACATTTAGTAAGTGTTTTGAGACAACAGTTTTATGTGACTGTGTGATGAGGAGTTAAGGAAGGTCCATATTTAGCTATTCTGTGCTCTCATTTATGTATGAGAAAGGACAAATCTACTTTAAACTCAGATAAGAATTAGCATTTCGGATGATAAAAGCTATCACACATGAATGGGTTTCTTCTTAAAATCAATGAAATAAATTAGACTCCCTGTTTAGGAGCATCTGGCACCCTTAGAACCTAGTTCATATAATGATATCTCTCTTTATTAAAAAGAATTATGTAACAATATGGTTGATTTATTTCAAGATGATTGGCTTAGCAACTTAATTGGACTATGCAGTATAGCAGAGCAAAAAAAAAAAAAAGATTTAATTAGCTCATTCATTTCTGGGTGACTGGAAGCACTGCACGTCATGCTTGGCTTCTTTAAAGGTGTGCAGCCATTTGATCCTGCAAGGAACTGAACCTTTTCAGCTTCCACAGAAACCGTTTTTGCACCTACAGGACCATCAGCACCACGCTGATGTTCAGACACTGAGCCCCATTCAAAGCCCACAGAAACCAGCAGGAAGTTTCCTTTGAATCCAAAGAGCACTCAATGACTCCTTGCAGATGAAGGAACCTTCCTGGAGAAACAGCAAGACAAAAACGTGCCTTGAAGAATAAAGCTCATTTTCCCCCACTGTGGTTTCTCTTTTCCCTTGAGCTGAAACTCCCACCTTCCAACTCCCAAATACTATTAACATACCAGAAAATTAGCATGCTGTACCCAAGTTTTATATTCATCTTGGTGAAAAGTTTTACTTCCTCTATTTCCAGGATGACTACGTATACATGAAAAACATGGACTTGCGACACCATTTCACTGCTTTACGAGGTTACCACCTCTCAGCTGAGGCAGAACAGTAATTTTTTTTTTATATATAGAATCATAGAATATTTTGGGTTGGAAGGGACCTTTAAAGGTCATCCAATCCAACCCCCTGGAAATGAGCAGGGACATCTTCAACTAGATCAGGTTGCTCAGAGCCCCGTCGGATGGGGCATCTACCACCTCACTGGGCAACCTGTGCCAGTGTTTCACCACCCTCATTGTAAAAAAATCTTCCTTAAATCTAGTCTAAATCTACCCTCTTCTAGTTTAAAACCATTACTCCTTGTCTTATCACAACAGGCCCTGCTAAAAAGTTTGTCCCCATCTTTCTTATAAGCCCCCTTTAAGCACTGGAAGGCTGCAATAACGTCTCCCCGCAGCCTTCTCTTCTCCAAGCTGAACAACCCCAACTCTCTCGCCTTTCTTCATAGGAGAGGGGCTCCATCCCTCTAATAACTTTTGTGGCCTCCTCTGGACCCACTCCAGCAGGGCCATGTCCTTCCTGTGCTGAGGGCTCCAGAGCTGGACGCAGCACTGCAGGTGGGGTCTCACCAGAGCGGAGCAGAGGGGCAGAATCACCTCCCTTGAGCTCCTGGTCACGCTGCTTTGGATGCAGCCCAGGACACGGTTGGCTTTCTGGGCTGCAAGTGCACATTGTTGGTTCATGTCCAGCTTTTCATCCACCAGTACCCTCAAGTTCTTCTCCGCGGGGCTGCTCTCAATCCCTTCATCCCCAGCCTGTACTGATATTGGGGGTTGCCCTGACCCAAGTGCAGGGCATTGCAGTTGGTCTTGTTGAACCTGATGAGGTTCACATGCGCCCACTTCTCGAGCTTGTCCAGGTCCCTCTGGATGACATCCTGTCCCTCAGGTGTGTCAGCTGCACCACTCAGCTTGGTGTCATCTGCAAATTTGCTGAGGGTGCACTTGATCCCACTGTCTATGTCGTTGATGAAGATATTAAACAGTACTGCTCCTAATACGGGCATCTGAGGGACACCAGTTGTCACCGATCTCCATCAGGACATTGAGCTGTTGACCACTACTCTCTGGATGTGACCATCCCACCAATTCCTCATCCACCAAACAGTCCACCCATCAAATTCATACCTCTCCAATTTAGAGAGAAGGATGTTGTGGGGGACCATGTCAAAGGCCTTACAGAAGTCCAGATAGATGACATCCGTAGTTCTTCCCTTGTCCACTGATGTAGTCACTCCATCATAGAAGGCCACTAGGTTGGTCAGGCAGGACTTGCGCTTGGTGAAGCCATGCTGGCTGCCTCGAATCACCTCCCTGTCCTCCATGTGCCTTAGCAAGGCTTCTAGGAGATCTGTTCCATGGTCTTCCCAGGCACAGAGGTGAAGCAGCATCCCTCTACTCTTCCCAGGATACCTGTCCCTGCTCCCATTGCCTGGGCATTTCCTTCTTGCTCTCTAGTTTGACCAGCAGGTCTCAACTCATCCATCCTGGTATAATATCATCATCATCATCGTCACCATTATTATTATTATTATTATTATTGAAATGTGTTCAAATTACTTAATATCCAGATAGTATTTTCAGAATAGCATTTGACAGTGGTTCAAATAATGTTCAAGATCTTTCCACTTTATTTCAGTTCCAAAGGCAGCTTGTTGTGTCAGCCAAGAGACTGCTGTCTTGCGGGCAAATTCCACTTTAGTGGAGTTAATCACATCAGCATAAGTTGTTTCTATACTCTAGTTTTACACCAATTTAAGTAAAATTAGAGGTTTGGATGTTGATTTCTCTTGTGTTGTTAACTTAAGATACTCTGAGTCCCAGATGATTTCTTTTTCCATTTCTATAATTGAACGCCAAACTCCCCACTTCTCTTCCACCCTCGAAAGCACACAGAAAACAAGACAAAAACCTACATTAAAATCAGAGTACGGATTTGACTTAAAACATAAAAGAAGAAATTGGGCTGAAATTCCATACTTATCGCACCCTGTTGTACCTAGATACTGCTGCACATCTGGTATGCGAGATAATGCACTGTTTAGAGACCATGCTATGAACACAGAAAATTGGAAATGAGTTTCAAGTCTTAACGCTACATTTCTTTACTACTGGGAGCAAGTAAGGCCCTGTTTTTCACTCTTTTTGTAGGTTGTGTGATTTGATTCCCTCTGTTTGTTTGCTCTGTAAATAATATAGGCATGAAGGAAATCAGAAAAGGAATGGTTGTGTAAGAAGTATTTTGTGCAGCACAGCTGAGAAGGTTTTTTTATAAATTCCCAGATTGTATACCAAGGTTTAATTATAATATTAGCCACAGTAAAAAATAAGAGAATGCTCAGTTGAAGCAATTGGTGGAGCAATAAAAAACACATGTATCTTGTTCATTCGTTTTTCACATAATATAAATAATTAAAACCAAAGGCAGTGGTTAGCCATTCTCGACGTGCAACAGAGTATATTCTCGCAGGACCTCCTGGTGTTATAATTCACTTTTGACACGATCACACATATCAGTTATTTGCATGAGTCTAGCCTGTAGCTGTCAGACAGGAGAAGTTAAATCTGCAGCCAGTGTGCTTTCCAGTTACTTCTTACTGCAACTCGGGGAAGGCTGCATGGGTCTGACTTCAGGTAGGGAATGTTTTCCTATACATTCATGCAAAATGCAAGATTTTTATTGCAAAAAATGACCCAGGTGTAGTACGTTTAGCTTTGGAGTTAATGTACAGGAAATCAAGTACGTCTCTAAATGTAGGACATCAGACTTTATCTGACCTTTTAGTACTTACATTCTTCCAAATTAAATGCTTTCTCTCAGTTTTGTGAGTGCATGCCTGAATGTCCATTCACCAATAGTGCGGAACGAGAGGGTTTCCATGACAAGCCAGGACACGGAGGAGGAGACTGGCTGTATTTTCTGCAAAGCCTGGTATTAGTGACGTGCTCCCAACGTACAACACCAGGCAGGATGGCACTGGGGAGGAATACAACCAGCAGGTAATGTGTTGGCGCGTGGCTGACACTCCGTTCCTGAGTCCAGACCTGAGTGGGAGCAGCTCTTTTACTTTGAGAAAAGAGGAACAGTGGTAGGAACATCATGGTCTGGCTACAAGGCCAGGAAAGCAGCATCCTGAACCAGAAAGAGGAGCAAACCAGCAGCGTAGCCACCTTTCCTCCTCCCTCCAATCTGTGCTATGCTTATCCTGTATAGTGACCATGAAGACAAGGGGAGAAAAAGCAGCTAAGTGAAGCATGCTGTTGGCACCATGGAGGAAACATGTCCCTCTGAGCAGCAATGAAGTGCACATCAAAATTGTTTAGACATTTTGATCCATATTCAGCTATCAGAATTTTGGCTGAAATTGGGCTGAGCCCTAAGCAAAGTCAAACACGAGCCACACAAGTCTTATCTACACTAATGAGGTGTTGCTTTTTGCTCACTGGAGGAGATCTGCCAAGATTTTCTTTTCTGGAGCGTGATTTGGAAATACCAACTCTCTGTTCAGTGAAATAATGTATTCAAACTTCTTGTTCTCTGAATGCAGGTGATAATAATCCTTGTTTCTCACTGCGAGTCCAGCCGTCCTGCTCTCCTCTGTGCATGGCTTGCGGATAGCAAGAAGCTGCTATGCCTCCAACAGAAGCTGGAAGGTTCCTTGCTTCAACCCCAGCCAAGATGAACAGGGAAACCAGATTTATCTACAAATTTCTGCAGCAACATCAGTAGCACACTAGCACGCATATACTCTGGCTAATTTGGTGATCATGCCTGGTCCAGATTAAGTCTGTACCAGTGGGTGATCCAGGCACACAGGGAACTGGCACAGGGCTGTGCTGTGCTCCCTTCATCCTTCTCCCTGCAGCACTTCAGGCAGGTAGGACAGACAAACAAGCCCTTCCTGAAATGGTTCATCACAAGCAACTGGCACTTTCATAGATACCAGAAGTTGTAATGTTATTTGATGTAACACAGTGTATTGGCTGGATCATGGAGACTCAGAGATTTATAAAATCACATTTTTATTACTGATTCAGTCATGCACATACATATTTATAGACTTCAGACAATCTTTGTAATTCATCGCGTAGGGCAGCACATTCAATTTTAATACAAGGGATTACTTGCTGTCCCTGTAGAACCACCTTTTGTATCCACAGGAGGCAGTTTAAAACATTTAGAACAGAGTTGCTTTTTTGTCTATTGTATGCTTATTACCAACTTTGGTCTAGGCAGCAGTTACATTTAGATGTGTTTCCTTCTTTGATCTCCACTCTCTGTATGAAAACACGCATTAGAAACAAGAAGGAATGTGTGACTTTTTAAGCCTGACTTCACTTACGCATCACCAGTTCTTGTACCTTCTGCTTATCAGCTCGCATCTCATATCTCTTGCTTTACAAAACTGTTCTTCCTAACCCCAATTTGTTTGGGTTTTGAGATTACTCATGCCACTTGTTAGCATTCAGTCCCAAAGCCATTCATAAATTGCGGTTAGTTTTTTTATACAGACTCAGAATTTGGCTACTTAATTAGAAGGACCTTATTTCGTATTAAACTCTTTCAGACAGTGCATGGATTAAGCAGTGACCTCTAAGTCTTATTTGCAATTATGTATTCTTCAGAACTGGCCCATTCTGCTTTTTAAAAAGTAGTGAGAACTGATTGCTGAGGAGTGGTTATTTTCAGAGTAAATCTTAAATCAGCAAACTCCAGTTTGGAAATAAATTCATTACCTTCCAGAGAGCTCAAGACTATGGTCAACTGAAAAAGAAAAATCCCAAAAGAAATTTGAACACTGAGGTGCGAAAGAAACACTTTGGTTTTGTTATCATGCACGGTCAAGTCCAGGAGCAAGGAAGAGAGTCAAAAGGGTTGTTAACAGAGGAATGTGGATAATGCAGGCATTATCTAAACTTTTGGGGAAAAAAAGGTCTGCTGTGAGTCAAGTCAACAGAGCAGAGATTTCTCACTGAATGGTTGACCAGGCTGACTTCATATTTAGGCCTTTGGAGGTTTTGCAGTCAAAAGTTTGGGATACTGTTTGCTGTTACAGCACATGGATCCACTGAAATTTGCATTCTAGTTTTCATTATTCATGGTAACACAGGGAAGACTTTTTAAGGTTATGCTTCTATATAGCCTTTTCTCTAAAACACCTTTAGTACATATCCGAAGAGAACGCTTCCTGCTGTCTTGTTTCTAGGATTGTACATTTTCTAGGGTATACATTTCAGACTTGTGTGCCTTAAAAGCAATGTGCTAGAGTCCCATTTCCCCCGCCCCCAGTCTTCCAGCGGGTGATTTATTTGCCTTTAGTGCTTGTTTCACCAACAGCGAGCACCCTGCTAGTAGAGTTCTTTTGTACAACCTGAAAATGTTATTCTTTATATGCCAATTGAAATACATCAAATGCATCGTGGAATGAGACCAAATTAATACTTGGGGTTATGTGCACAGTAATTCATAATAAAAGAAAGATTGAAAGATGTAAAGATGTGTTGAATGTATTCCCTTTTTGTTTGATACAGATACAGCATATGTGGAGCAAATAGGTTTGAAATTATATTTTTATATGCAAATGACAGCAATTTTTATTAACTCCTATTGTGCTAGAACATAACATTTTCATCTGATGTAAGCCTTTCTTTCTTCAGGTCCTCTTTCTGTTCTTCCAGTACATGTACAAAGATCTTAGATATTAAATATCTCTGTAAATTACTGAAAGGGAACAAGCCAGCCACATGTTGTGACATTCTTCAACTTGAACTGGATATCAAACTCATCTCTTCTCCCTTTTTCAAACCCAAGTCATGGATTTATTATATCAGGACAGACGACTAACCAGCTTCTAATTAAACCCTGTTAAAACTTACATGGTGACTGGAGTTCAAATTTGGACCTCATCGTTTTTTAAGTGTTTCAAACCTATAATTTCATTTTGGAATTAACATTTCACATACTTAGTGCTGGTCTCGAATGGGGCTAATTGTGGTTGGTTTGTTTGTTCGCTTTAAAAAAGTACCCAAAACAGCCGAGTTTTTAAATTGGTAAGTAGCTAAAAAAATGTTAAGGAAAATGTTTCTATTTTAGGAAGCTTTTAATTTAGAAAAGATTTGCCCAACTAATTTCAAACTGTTCCCCAAATCTTCAAAGCATGAACAAATTCAGGCTGAAAGGAATTCTGTTTTTCCTCTTCCTGAGGACATAAAACATGGCTGAATAAATTAAAAGGGATTAAAACTGGGTTTCAATAGGACCTTACAGTATGAAGTCACTGTTACCATACCATTATGCAGTGCACAATGGCTGCAGGCGTGGCTGGCTGCTGCTAGGCAAAGGCTAATATTGTTTCACCTTAAAACTTAATAATAAGGCAGTTTCAGTCAATGATTTTCTCTTCTTTAAAAGAGTAATTCGTTTAGGAAAGCAGCATGCATGCATGTGTGTAGGCAGCAATAAAATATCTCAAAGTGCCCCGATGTGCTACCTCATGCTAAGTGGTTTGAAAAGGAAAAAGATTTTAATTTAATTTAGAAAACTGCCATGGTCTTTCATGCATACTGCGAAGAGGAGAGAAGCTGTGAGCCAGCATGCCACTGCTACCCCGGCAGGCGCGAGGACAGGCAGCTCCCAGCCCAACCCCAGCTTCCACACCCTGCTGCATGGCAGGGAGGAAGACAAACCTCAGCCCTGCCTTCATCCCGAGTCGGTGCGATGGAGTCGTCTCTGCTGGAGCAAGCAAGGAAAGGCAGCGAGAAGGGGCTGCTCAGTAACCCCCAGCAAGGTACCGTGTCCAGCACAGTCTGGGAAGGCTACACCCCAGTGCTAGCCAGGCTTTTCCCAAAGGGCCTCCACTGCAATGAAAAGACGTAAGTGCAAGACCTTCTCCCCGATGTGTGACGCTCATATCTGCCTACCATGCTTCTGAAGCAGCCTCGGCCCCAGCATTTGTACCCCTTCCCTCCCCAGGCAGCCTCACCCGCAACACATGGCATTTCTTCTTGAGGGGTAGGTCATCTTTTTCCTCTGTACTGATAGCAATCCAGCATACTCTTGTTAATTCCCGTGTGTTTCTATCACAAAGCTTTTAAGCAGAAATATTTTTCTTAGGGACATGCCAAGAATGTATGGAGCAGCTCCCACATTTAGCAGTGGCTTGGGTCTGGCTGCCCTGCTCCCGGTGCGTTAACAAAAGCGCGCAGGGGAAGCAGGATTTCCAGGAAGGAACATCATGCTGCAAGTAAACAACAAAATGTGTTTTCTGGACGAAAGCTTTGAACTTGAGATTACCAGTCATTCCGTCCCATCCCTGCCCAGCTGATGGACTCCTGGACACATCCACACAGACGTTCTTCAAAGAGCAGGGGGATTCATGAGGAATCACCAAGAGTCACTGAATAACCCCAGTTAACAGGTTCTTTAGCAGAGGGGTATTGCCCAGGACCTTGGGGTGACCATAGCTTTCCAAGATGTCAGCGCAGAAAGCTCTTTTCAACTGGGAGCTTTGTGTGCTGAGTGCTGTGGTGTCCCTAAGCTGTGCCTAAACCATGGTGTGGAAGCGATGTGAGTTGGGCTCAGGGACATGGCAGCTCTCCACGGGTACCACCTCGAGCCAGCTTGGCACCACACGGCACTGCAGCCACGCAGCGTGTCCTACCATCCCTCCCGCAGGACCTTCTCTGAGCCAGGAGAGGTGCCAGGAAAATATCTGCATTTTTTTTTATTTAAACTGAGCATTTCCTCCCTACCCTGACAGAGAGTTATGCACCCTCTGACAAGATGCATTTAACAGTGAAAACTGAGATAAAGTTCAGAAACTTGGAATTTGTTTTAGCTCACTCTCCCCTCGCTACAGTTGTCTCCCATTAAAGGCAACAGAGTTTGCCAGCACACGGTGTCTTCCAGGAACGGGCTCTTTATCTCTATCACGTCGCTGACAGGTTGTTAGGAAATGCAGCCTGCAGTGAAGCAACACAAAAATCTTATGCCTTATTTAAATAATGGTGTTCATTGCCTATTAAAATGTAACTCCTTGCTTTAAAATAGGATTAATTAAAATGTACAAGAATGCAATTCAGTTACATTTTATGCTTCAGCCCAGTGCGTACTTTTCATAACTCATTCCCACAAGTAATATTCAGGGCAGCACGGCATTCTCAGTTCTGCCATTAAAAGCACAAATCACTATAAAACCTGTTCTTTTCAAAAACTTGGCTCAAGTATTGCCATTGTTAGATTTTTTCATAACATATTACTTTGGTCATTAGTGTTTTGCAAGATAATTGTATCAGTGATCTAACTTTTGACAGTATCCAAAGTGGCTGAAAATAGTTTGCTGCAGCACCTTTGTCTTTTAAAGGCCATTTGGGGCTTGTTATTTTAATCCTTGTGCAGCCTGATTTATCACTCCAAACATCTGTCAGCTGTGCTTTGTCTTGAAATTGATAGTGATAGTGTTACTGATTTTTCAACAGCAGCTGTTAGAGGTTCATTAGTTAAACTCTCAAAGGGAGCAGATAACTGTAATATTTTTCTTTGTTAATCATCTCTTACGCGTTGTAATAATCCAGAGCTTGAAATCTGCTAGAAATGCACAGCTCCTCTCTGTTTCTAACTTGTCAAAAGTATCCTTTTATTCATTTAATCTGGCTCGATTATTAAAACTCTCTTCCTCATAATGCAGTAAAAAATTGAATAATGGCACACGAGTAGTGAGATAGAAAATCAGCCTTTGCTGTGTCGTGCTTAGCGTGGAGGGAGGTCACTCAGGGTCTCGTAGTTCACATCCAAATATGAATCAACTCCGAAGATGAGATTAAGGACTGTTCCGTAATTGATTTTTAATTTAAAATTTACAAGGCATACAAAACCTCGATGACAACCTCAGTAAAATTAGGTTCATTTCTAACAGATACAGCAGTTTTCTGTTAATGCATTTTCCCTACCACATAAAATAGCCTTAATGGCAAACTATGATTCTTAAAGCATTTCCCCCAAAAAAATCCTTGCAAGCCTGCCTCTAGCTGAGTGCCACAGTGACTACTCCTGCTAGGAGCTTTGAGAGACCCGAGCATCTGTGAACTTTCCTGCAGCTAAGAGCGTATCAGTGCTACTGCTGGTTCAACCGGCAATGCTCACCAACAGATAATTACAGTTTGAAATTAGTATTTTAATGAACTGATCTCAGCAAATGTAAAGAGAAATCTCCCAGGCATTAAATAAATAAGAAGGAGGGAAAATTATTAACTGTAAAGTTCAACAGACGGATGGTCAGCAGGTGCTGTCTTGGCAAAGGGGTTGAGTGTTCCCGTTTCAATTTGCGGTAAGAGGAGGCTCGTTCAGGTTTTGGTCCTGCAAGCTGCTGAGCAGCGTCTGCAAGCGGCATGGTGACTTCAGTGGAGACTGAAAACATCTGGGGCATCTCTCAAGCTTTCCAGGTGAATAGAAATGTCTTCTAAAAATAACTAAATGCCAGATCTTCACCCTAAAAGCACAAGCTTCAGTCCCCTAAGAAAATACATGTGTCCACAGCACCAGTGAAGCTCAGTGCAAAACAGATTGCAAGAGTGCAGCCTGAATTCCAAGGTACATGGTGACTCAAAAAGCACCTGAAAATCAGTTTTTATATGTTGTCAGAGCATGAATTGTGTTTTCCTCTTCAAGATGGACAAGTACCTTGATCCGGTTTGCATCAGGTACCATGGTCGTGCCAGGTCTAGGGAGAAGAGGGTTGTGTAGAGAGCAGAAACGAACAGCTAGAGGTACCTGTTTGAAGACCCCTGGCAAAAAAGATGTCCCCCACACCACAGCCTTGACATGGACTCAGACAGCCAGAAGACACAGGCCGTCGCCAAACAGGAACCCACACGCTCAGCTCAGGTTTCATCTTCTCCCTTCCAGTTACGAGGGTTAGGAACTACTCTTGAAATAAACACTCACTGATTTTTGAAGTCAGAGTTTCAGCTTTATCCATCTATCTTCAGAAGTCCTTCAGAGGTCCCACCTAGCTAGATTATTGTGTTAGTATTTCAGAGACTTGATGACCTTTTATTTTATTTGCTGAAGGACAGTCGATCTCTAACACAGTTGAAGACCTTGTGTAGGCAGTCAGGGGGAATCACTGACCCACTCCATGACAGCATTCCCTTCTCTGTCCTGTTATGAACCAAGCATCCTTCTTGAACGTTTAATGTATTTGTATATGTGTATCTCTCTGTATATAAAAACTAAGATTTCTGTATCCATCATAACCAAGTTAGGTATTTTTGTACAAGACTTTTTTCAGATGATTCACAGAATGGTTTACATTTATGTTACACCTCCACGCCTCAAAAAGAGCTGGATGCCTCATGTATAGCAAAGAGAAAAACTACTTCGTAATAACAGACCAAATTATAAGAGTTGTTCCTTTACAGACATACAAATAAGATACCTATTTTCTATCTCAGAGATCTCTGGTTTAGATTTAGGGGAAAAAAACCAAACAAGTAGAAAGAGGTGAAGGCTTCAAGAGTAGAATTTGTGCACATTTTTTGGCAAGAAGCATTTCTCAGAACAAATTTTCTGTTCTCCCAGCAAAAAGGTAGATCAATTCCATGCATGGATATAATTTAAAAGATATCTATGCTCTAAGCAATTTATCCAATTGAGGCTGGAGGGAACACTTCAGATAACCTAAAACTACTTGTCGGGTTGTGGGAAAGATGGCACATACTTTCCACAGATACATTTTCGAAAAAAGGAATCCTTTCAGGCTTTATTTTTCATTTTCACTCTTTTTTCTTCTGCTTCTTCCTCCTCCCAGTTTTGTTTCTTTACTGAAGTGCTGTTTTAGTAAAACACCATTTCACCTTCTCACAAAAATTGGAGAATTTTAAACAGATTTTTTTTTTCTGTAAAATGCTACTGAGTTTGAAGTATCTGTTTTGGTTAAAAATATGCAATGAATTCGTAGCCTGAATTGGAACTTCTCCCAACATACCCCTTCATTTTAGATTTGTATTTTTTGTCTGTGGGTTATTTGAATGTTATCATCTCATATTCTCATTAAAGTGAAGATTTCTACCTGTTACCTTGCCTCGCCTTTAGGTATATACAGATGTAGATAGAGATCTTTCTCTCTCAGATCTTTTGAGGAAAAATGGCAAAGCACCTTTCAGCAGTGCGCCGTGAACCACACTTCATTAGCTTCCCGTACGCCTGCCGTGAGAGCAGACGAGGAACTTGCCATATTATAGGATGGAAATATAGTGCTGAGTTGCGCGTTGGCTTTCATGTTTCCAATTTATGTTTTCTGACTTACCTTCTGTGACAGTTTGAAACTCCTGGAAGGCAAAAGGCTAAGAAGTGAGAGGAAGCTTCAGGCTTACCCTTATTGTCGTGTCTCTTTCAGGTGTTTAAATGTGTACTTGTGTTTAGCAGTATTAGTTGACTTTCAGACAATGATATGTCAGTATTAATACTCACAATTAATATATTGATATATAGTTTTATTCTGTCATTCCTTATTTTCTTTCTGTCACTCTCCTATATGCTGCTCTGACGCTTTCCCAGCGATGCTGAAGAGCGATGGCTTTGGAGGAAGCCCCATCACCACTCACTGGTAGCAGCACGTGGTACAGCAACGCTCGGCTTCCCTTCTGTCAGCGGGGATGCGAGTACAGCACCCCTCTGCAGGGGGGGAGTTTCTCTGTAGGTTTCATTTACAAGCAGAAAATTTAATGGGCTGCAAGGTTAGATCATGAAGGCTTTTCTTCTGCTGAAGCAGCTTGTCATTTTAGTTTTAACTACAGGAGACAGGACAAAATTGTTAAAGCAATCCAATTATATTAGCTATTGAACAGGGGATTTCTGTCTACCTTTTCCAAGTGAAAGAAAGTAGCAATAGCTGCATGTGTCTTTAAAATTTTCCAAACTGCAACCCCCCTAACATGACCGGGGACTTTGAGAAGTCTGGGTGTTCTGCCACCATCCAGCTACAGTTCAGCACTTCTGACAATCCACCCCCTGCTCTGCAGTTTCCCCCTGTAACGGCTATCTTTGCTGGAATTAGCACGGTGAACCCCATAGTCCCTCTTTCTGATCCATTTTAAAATGAGACAGAAATGAAGTAGGGGAACTCTGAATTTCCGACTTGATTTTATCTTTGCATCAGAGTATTTCAGAGAGTCTGTCATCACCCAAAGGAGAGAGAAAGCCAGTCACAACAACTAGCTGGTATTTATTTATTTACAGTTTAGCAAGGGAGAGGTTGTACAAGCGTATGAAAGCATTTCAGGTCCCTGGAGAGCAAGGGCATCCTCAGTTACAAGGTTCAACCTCTTCCGAATATTCACATCCTACCACCCCCATTAGCATGGGTAAATGGCGACAGCAATTTCTGTGGAGTCTCCTCATTTACATGGGGAAATAATTAATTCCCAGCTTTTGACAAATGTGTAACAAACTAGGGTTGCTCAACTGATCAAGCTAATGGGCAGGACCTTCAGTATTATTCAGGTCCCGCTTTTGCCAGCACGCTTCTCGCACCTCTCCTCTCTTCCAGGCTGCAAACGGCAAGCACTGCTTCCAGAGCCATGTAGGGCACAAAGATCCTGCTCTCAACCTCCAGCTGAGATGCCTTTTGTCATTTCTTTTGTTTTGACAAAAGTACCTCCCTGCCCACTCTGTTCCTTCCCTCCTGCCCAGTGCTCGGAGGATTATATGCCATACAGCCGACTCACGGGCTCCTCCTGGGTCAGCCCAGGCTGCCACGCAGGTAGTTAGCATTGCCAGGACCTGGGGAGCACCATCGGCAGCCTGCAGCCCCCCCCCGGCTGGCTGCCCGTCGGCCACCCACCGGGGAGGGGACGGTCACCCCGAGCCCCTCGGGGTCCCTCATCAACTGCGCCATAACCACGGCAGAAGTATTTGGCTCAGGAAGTAAAGCAAGCAGCCAAATATGTGGCCATGTTTCAGCAGTCCCTTCATCTCAAATATTTCAAGTAATTTTTGTACTTTATTCACAAGTGAAATAAAATACAGAAGTCAGTTGTATTTCTTTGGAGCTCTCTTGTTATTATCCCAGTATGAGAGCCACACACCCTGCTGTCAGACCGTCAGGTATTCACATACACTTTTTAACTTACAAAACCAATTTCTAACAAGTAGCTTATATCAACTCCTCTATACTTACCTAATTTAAAATACACCTTCCGAGAAAAAACAGAAACTCCAAACTGTGGCAGGATGTTACATGCTTCCTACAAAGCGGTGTGCACACTCCATTTTCACTTGCTGCAGCTACCATTGTCTAATTCCTGCTGGCACAGGGGCTAGTTGGCTGGGAGCTGCAGCTGATTGCAAAGTCAGGAGGAGGAGGAGGAGGAGGGGAGGAATCAGTGCAAATCTTAGGACCTGTCTGGAAATGAAAAATTTTTGATTCAGTGCAAAACAACTCCTTGTTTCTTGGGGCAGGCCGACCTGCACAATTTTGTTTTCTCAAGGGAAACCCAAAAGCCTCCCAGCAGAATTTTGGGGAGAAGGGATCAAAAATTTCCAAGCCAAAACCTGAGCATGCGTTTGAGAAGCTGAAGATCAAGGCATCCTTAAGAATTTTTCTGCATGGTAGCCCAACTTCTTAATTCTTGTAGCTTTCATTCCTAGCAAAAGCTGCAGTGGTAAATGAAAGATAACCCACCTTACAATTATGAAAGCACACAGGCTTATAACATCCTGAAAAATAAGGCTGTGACTAGATGAAGCAAACATGGCTCTTTGTACAGTTCCACTAAAAGAAGATGTTGCTTAATTCCTGAATTCCTTGAAGCATTCCTGACAGCAATCACATCTGCTGCCATAAAACCCATCACAGCCTCTGCCTTTGGGAAAAACGTATTTAATAATCAGTAAAGTTCAAGCTCAGCTTGTTGTGATGAATTATTAGAACCCGTCATCATTTTCTTGGGAAAAAAAAAAAAAAGGCTATAATGGAACACAATTTTATGTTTTTCCATTTAATTGATGACGGGCTGAGTTTTTATTAATCTTTCTGGGCTCCAGTGTAAGATGCTGAAAAAGCTAATATGAGATCATTGTATCTGGTTAATGTGTGTGCTTTGCAAAATTGATAAGGCCTGTCAAGACATAAATTATTTAAAATTTGATAAATGTGTTGAAATCATTGAATTTTCAAACAGACAAAGCAGAGCTATTTCTCTTCCCCCCGCACCCCTTTCAAACTGAGGGTTTTGTGCAGCCGCTCAATGATGCTGCATTATCCTTGCAGCACACGGCTTGTAAGGTACTGAAACGAGCATGAGGAAGCCAGAGAAGTATCCTGTGCTGCTGCAGCGGTGACACGAATATAAACCCATGAGCTACAGTGTCAGGGATGGAAGTAGCAGAGAGCGAGAAGGCCACTGGAAGCCTCCCCCAGGATGAGTTTTTCACTGGTGAAACTGGGGGCGGGAGGAGGTTTCTGAGCACCACCTCCGTCCTACCACCCCTGCCTCTCCATCCGTGGGATAAAAAGCTCACAGCAGCACCAGCGAGTGGCTGAATGGTGCTTCAGAGGTGTTTATCCCAACAGATCTATTTATTTCAGCTAATTGCCGAGAGTTTTTAAATTATTTCTGGCAGGGGTGAAGCTACAGAGATGATTGCTGGTGATTGATGAATAACCTGGATAAAATTCCCAAAGCATCAGAACGATTAACTCTTGCACAGGTACACCTGCTTGTATTTAGTGCCTTGCCCACAGAGAAAGGCATGGGAGCAAGTTCCAGATGAACCCAAATTTATTTGGGCAAATAGAGAAAATACAGCTCTTATTGATACCAACGTCTCATCAAGGCAGGCTCACGTCTCAAATACAGTTCACAGGGAATGTTATTTAACCCTGTGCTGTTCGACCATGGTCAGGATCATTCAGGAAGAGAAAGGTTTTGAAGAGCAATCACAATCTTTCAGCAAAGCGCACAGGAAGAACCCATGATTTGAAGTTTGAAACTACATAAATATAAACCCCATCATACTTTGTTTTGAGCTATCCTTGTGGTTAACGTAGCAAAAGAAAACAGCAAAGCACATTGTGGACTCTGTACATCTCAAGGGGTCCAAGATTATGTCACCTAGTGGAAAATACCTAGAGTCTGATGGAAATTTTTGGGTAACTGGGTGACATTTTACAGCCTCTGTAATATGGAAAAAGATTGGGTGATTTCTTCTGTTTGGAAATTGATGGTTTGGAGGGAATGGGAAAATACAGGTGCAGCAGAGAAGGACTACAGCAATAGCCATCTATTTGAATGTATACACTAACTTCCCTAAGCTAGTATTTTTCAAATACCCTCCTAGCAATATTTTCCACTATAGAGGAGCATTATACTGAGATGGGAAGATGCTGAGGAAGTAATTTTTTTCCAGCATGTGCTGCATTCTTTTAATACAGGTTCTTTTATTTCCCGGAAATTGCTAACCAACGTGAATAAACAACTGAACAAAGAGCATCGGCCCATCCTTGCTAATAGCAAAAAGCTGTCATCAAGTGAAGGGCCTTCGCAACGTATAGGGGAAAATGACGCGCTAGAGTTTGGTTCTCTTATATTGCAAAAAGCTTTATTCAAACTAGAAAAAAATCTGCACATGCACAAAGAAGGTTTTACATTAAAAAAGCACAATTATTATTCACATTTCTGAACAATGCGCCCTCATTCCCGCTCCTGCGCTGGGCACTGAGCAGAACCAGGTGGTTCTTTGTTAAGACACCTTTTTACTGAACGTATGCAGAACACAACAAATGTACTACCCAGAGCCTGCAAAGTCCCCTTCCCTGCAACCGACTGAGCTGACAACTCTGTCAGCCTCTGAATCTCATTCCTATAATGAAATCAGTGAAACAAGACAGCACTAGGATGAAGCAGAGTCAAGAATTAAGGCTGTGCAAGACTGGAGAATGCTACAGTCTGCAAACTATTTCACAGAGGAGAAGGAAAAAATTACTTGGGTTAAGTGTAATATACCACTTTCAACAGTGGCCAGTGATTGCTATCAAGGCCTTAAACAGGAATATTACATCCTTATAATTCAACGTATTAACAAATTCATGTTCCCATATTATGAAAGCTGTTTCTTTACCACATGAAATAGTCCACGTCACTGTGGCTCCAGGGACATGTTTCATTATCTTACGGGTACACCTCATTCGGTGTAACACATACATAATGAAAAGTAGTAGCAGCTTCGCACGATGCAACTCTGCAATTCCACCACCATGGTTTTGAAATAATTGTGCCCTAATATCTTATTGATGTGACAAACCCACTTGGCTTTAGCATGCATTAACGTTTCCCACCCTTCAGCCATCCCGAACCTTATACCTATATATTTCTTCTTTTTATATCAGAGCCTTCTGAAAAAAGCAGTTCAGAAAGCAATGCTCTGCGCTCTCATTTGGAGTGAGAGCCCCCTGAAGAGACATACATTGAGTATTACCAGTAACACATGACTCAATGCCTTCTAGATCTCTTCATAAAAGGAGAGGGGAGAAAAGCCAAAGAGCCATTGCATGGATTTCAATAAACATTGCAAAAGAAAAGTAGCCCAGAAGGACAATCGTGCGCGTTCCTGTGCCCTTGCCAGAGGACAGTCAGAGCTGGGTGCGGACACAGGCGAAGTTGGAACCTCCCGTGAAGCAGGCAGCTTTGTTTCTATGTATTTCTCCTTAAAATTTCCAACTGCAATTCCCTCCAGCTGAGTTGCTAACAGCAATACCAACCATAGGTGTCCATGGTTTTGAGTGGCCATTAGCATTTGAAGTAGCAGATCATTTAGCTGTGCAGACACAGAGGAAAGTTTCTGGTATTTCAGCACTGCCAGGCCCCTGGTCCCAGCTGGAATCTAGAAATGCAGCAGAAAAGCCTCTTTTTTGTGCTTCTAAAGGCCTCAGGTCAGTTTTAGGGTGAAGGATGGGTGAACGTGTGCATCAGTTCTTGTTTCATCTGAACAGAGTCACGTCTCTGCGGCAGGGGAGTTATTTCCCTAGCAGTAGGGCTGGCCAGCTGTTCTCAGCATCATCTGGCTGATTTTGAGCTTGCACGCAGGCTTAAGTGTGGCTGAAGAACCATGCATAAACATGACATTGCTTCACCAGGAGCTTTCCATCACAGTGGAAACGATGCTTCCCCCAGCATGGTTATGACAGCACTATTTGTGCTGGTACAGATAAGCATCTATCACTGTTTCCATTAGAATCTCCTATTTTCCTGGGTTCCTAGCTCAGCCATAAAAAAAATGTAGAGTAGAGGCAGAAAGTTGACATACAAGGTCTTGGGCTGAGAGCGATCATGGTTGTCATTTTTTCCCCCCTTTCCAATCTGAAGAAGAAAATAATGTATTTCTGTAGAGACGCACCTGACCCCTACATTTCGATCCAGCTGTAGATTTATTTAGCAATAGTGATGGCCACCTTTCAACATTCAAGTTGTGAACGTTGCCACAATGGCTGCCTTTCAACATTCAGTCTTAATTACTGTGTTAGGGATGATCAGGAAGAACACGCGGTAAGTTGGTAGGTGGGTTTGGGCTCTGGTTTAGAGCCTATTGCTAGAGAACAGGCCCCAGTGAAGATTAAGGGCTTTGGAGTTTCTGATCTTTGCCAGATGATGAAATGAAAAATTGAAGATTACAGAAATAACAATTGAATAATATAGAAATATTTCTTCTTTCCCTTTTAAGCACCTTTTCTTTCTGTTCACACATTTTGTAAGAATAATTGCAGCTGAAAGTTTTTCTTTGTACGTTATTATGACGGTATAAGAAAGTCCTGAAGAGAACAAACCCTAACAACACATTCTCCAAAACTTATATTCACGCTTTAAAGGACCTAAAGAGTTAGATAATAATTTCTAGCCTGTTGAAACACAGATTCTGCTTCTGACCTCTTGAGCATCTGTTTAAGGTCTGCATTTTCAACACGACTTCTCTTTCACGGTGTACAGGAAGAATGTACACGGGCAGTGAGTCTCTACATTAAATTGGAAATCAGCTCTTTACTGGGACCTGCGTGTTTGACTCTGAAATCTAACGCCATTCTGTCACTACCAGAAGTAGTTATTTGCTTTCTGATTGCAAACAATTTTGCAATTAGACTTGGCTTAGTCTAGTCACGTTTCTGAAAAACGACGAGGTGGGCTCTATAGCTGAGATAGCTCAGCTCAGGCCTTGCTAAATACAGGCATCTTAGCACCTAAAACCAACACACCAAAAATATGGTTACTTTCACCATCTGTCTCAAATTAAGAGCACAAATGGGCATGCTGAGTTTGGAAAAAAAGGAAGAAGCAACACCAGAAATGACAAAGGTATAATAAACATTTTAGTACACAATTACAACACTAGAAGCAGCTGAGTAAGAGAGGACTTTAAGCTTAGAGCAGTTGGGAGGTTAAGTGGGGAGAAAAGACAAAGAGGAATGGAAAATTCTGCTGTTCTGTTCTATTTCATTCCATTTTTTAGCAGAGGTGCCACTTTGCCGTTCAGGTTTTCCAGCATCCTTAGACATGTTCTTAGCTAACAAATCCACAAGCAAAGGGTATCTGTCCCAGTCATGGTTTAACCCCAGCCGGCAACTAAGCACTGCACAGCTGCTCGCTCACTCCCCTTCCCAGTGGGATGGGTGAGAGAATCGGGAGAGTAAAAGTGAGAAAACCCATGGGTTGAGATAAAGACAGTTTAATAGGGAAAGCAAAAGCTGCACAAGCAAAGCAAAGCAAGTAATTCATTCACTCCTTCCCCTGGGCAGGCAGGTGTTCAGCCATCTCCAGGAAAGCAGGGCTCCATCACATGTAACGGTGACTTGGGAAGACAAACATCATCACTCCAAACATCCCTCCCTTCCTCCTTCTTCCCCCAGCTCTATATGCTGAGCATGACACCATACGGTGTGGGACATCCCTTGGGTCAGTTGGGGTCACTGTCCCGGCCGTGTCCCCTCCGCCGCTCGCTGGTGGCGGGGTGAGAGGAAGAAAAGGTCTTGACTGTGTGTAAGCCCTGCTCATCAGGAACTGAAACATCCCTGTGTTATCAACAGTTTTCTGCACAAATCCAAACCACAGCCCCATACCAGCTACTATGAAGAAAATTAACTCTACCCCAGCCAAAACCAGCACAGGCTCCAGTCCTCAACCTGTCCAGAGATTTATCTGTTTGTCCCAGTGGATGGCTCCCATTGAGCTTTTTTAAGCTATTTTGAGTAAAATCCTTGAGCTTTCATGGAGTAGCAGAAATTACTCATTACAGTAGCCCACGACTTGCCTGGTTGAGACCATATTCATGTAAAAATAAATATTAATGGCTTCTTTTGTATCTTGACAGTTTTATTTTCACACTTTGTACAATTCTTTCTTTCTGTTTTGAAACAGGTATTTTGTGACGCTAATCAAGTCGTACAAGCCACAGACGTGCTGGACTGGGAAGACAAGGATGCTGCAGAGACATTGGTCAACAACGCGGTCCACTCCAGGATCATCAATCCTTTACGCCTGTTTGTTAAGCCATCTCCAGTACTGAAACACGGCCAGGTGTCCTACTCAGACAGCATAGAAAACTTTTGGGATTGGTTGTCCAACATCACGGAGGTTCAGGAATCTCTTGCACGAACTAAACGCAGACCTATAGTAAAAACTGGGAAATTCAAGAAAATGTTTGGATGGGGCGACTTCCACTCTAACATCAAAACTGTTAAGCTGAACCTCCTGATCACAGGGAAAATCGTGGATCACGGCAATGGGACCTTCAGTGTTTATTTCCGACATAACTCCACAGGTCTGGGAAATGTTTCTGTAAGCCTGGTGCCACCTTCCAAGGTGGTTGAGTTTGAATCATCTCCACAGTCAACACTGGAGACCAAGGAATCCAAGTCCTTCAATTGCCGAATTGAGTACGAAAAAACAGACCGCGCTAAAAAAACTGCCTTGTGCAACTTCGACCCTTCAAAGATCTGCTATCAAGAGCAGACTCAAAGCCATGTCTCCTGGTTGTGTTCCAAACCATTTAAAGTTATCTGCATTTACATTGCTTTTTACAGCGTAGATTACAAACTGGTGCAAAAGGTCTGTCCTGATTATAACTACCATAGTGAGACTCCATACTTGTCCTCTGGCTGATACAATCATGGGTAACTGTAGAGATACAGCATCAGTCATAAAAATAACCATTTCCATTAACCTTTTGGAAAAGAATATGTTTTCCTATCAGGTTAAAAAGTCTTTAAAAACTGTAGCTGTGTTTGTGCTGTATCGTAAATAATCAAACTATGTAACAATCATTTTCATTTGCGACCGTTGCATTTTAGCGCTCTCGCCATTAATAAGGGAACCACCAGGCAGACACATGACAAAAAAATCTAACAAAATTATGTCTGTAGTGAACATTGATTTTGAAAATCAGTTTTCTAAACTAGACTCGATGGCAAAGAGGTTGTCCTTTACTTAAATTGGACAGCACTTAGCAGGATCCCATTTCTCCTTGGGGAACTTTAGAAGATGGCAATATAAAGAACAAATGATGAAGCAGACTCCCAGCTGCTTATATACAAAATCCAAATAAAGAGCTCTCCCACTAATTTCATAAAGAATGTCACACATGCAGGGCTCAAGGAATCAAGTCCAAATACTAACAGAAAGTGCTATTTCCAGGACAAAAAAAAAAGGAAAGGAGTCTGCATTTCTATGAGTTGTAGTAGTTGTACATATTCATTGAAGTGAAGAGTGAGTCGCTCTTCCTTCAGACTTCTTACCAGTACATGGATATGCAATGATGTAATTAGACATTGATGAGCTTTAGTTTTAGACCCACCAGGTGTGCAGGTTTGGTGTACATTTCTTCCTTCCATGGTCACCACTGGTTTTGATTCTTCTCAAATGTTTACATACACACCGGTACTAGTTTTACAGTGATAGAGAATATACATACCTTGGAAAAAGATAATCTCTGTTTAAGTCTGATGGTAACGGGGCTCGCTTCCACTTAACAGAAGCGATTATCTTGCTATCTAGCCCTCTCAGCGCTGCACTGTAGCAAGGAAAATGCATCACAGCATAAGGATGATACCTGAACAACACAAGCTTTCTGCTTAATGGCACCCAGTTGTCTTCCTTAGTATTGATTGCATACCTTAAGTCAAAATATAAGCAATGACAAATAAAGAGGACAACAAAAATCTATGCATCTTTGCCTCATAAAACAGATTTCAAACAATTGCTATCAATATAAAAATACTCAGCCAGACTTTCCCCTAGTACAGAACAGCGTCACTCCACCAGAGGTAGGTGTAAAAGCCGAGGGTCCGGCTGTGGTGTTGCTTCCACAGGACAGGCGTTGCTCCAGCGGAGGCAGCTTCAAGCATCAATCCCCTGCGCTTTCGTTGGGTGTTGATTTTGCTGCTGCTGCTGCCAATTTGCTATCATAGTCCTTTGTGACAGTTCGACGTCACGGGTCCCGTGGAAGGATCTGGCTGAGCAAGTGCTCTTTATTGCCTACAATCAAACTTATATGCAGGGTCCAAGAAGTTACATATAACTTAAATAAAGTACTATTAAAACCCTCTGTTCAAGTGGTGTGCACCCAGACAAATTACTATGACAGCTCGGAAAGACTCACTCGTGAGATTAATTCTGATTTTCTTGGTAAAGTCTCATACAAAAAAAATTACTTTGTTAAAAATATACAAGTAACTGGCTAATTTTTTTTTCTCTTTAGGTGACAAATTTAAATGTGTGGTTTAGTTTTGATCAATTATCTAAATGTTTTCCTTCATCTTATTTCCTGCAGAGTCTCTCCTGGTCTAAATGATGGGTTTTTTTAGTTTGTCTATTACTGTTGATTCCTACAAGATGGTCTACTTTGTATTCTGTATAGCGTGCCCTCGTTCTGGCTGTATATAAGCTTGGATTTATTGCTATGAGTTCAGTGGTTGGTGCTTTTGTAACTTAGCTGTAAGCCATGATTTTATTGCCATGTTATTTTTACTCAGCACTGTAGGCAATTAAAAGAAAACCCTACATGCTATTTATTAGAGTATGTGGAAATCATGTATGTATATACACTTAAATATGTGTACATATACAGAATATATGTGTACATGTATTTGTATGTAAATAAAGAGAGTTTGCTAGATCTGGCACTTGCTTATGGCATCTTTGATTTTTTTTTTAAACATTACTTTGTGTCTTTATATATACACCAAACCAAGGCACTGCAACACATCACTGAACATTTTTTCCCAGCTGGAATTTGTTTTTCTAGGAGATATTTAAGTACGCACTGCAGTGAACTGCGCTACAAGCCTAGGCAGACTAGGTTCAATAGCATTTCATGGTATTTGAGAGATGAAGTGCATGTTTTGACGAAGACAATCATGAACTGTTTAATAATTGTGCAAGGTGAAATAAAAGCAGAGAGGTTAGTCTAAGTTAGAAAACATACGTCAGCTCCTCCCAAGCAGGAACGCGCTGGGAGACACGACAGCCCGGTGCTGATTCAGCCCTTGCTCAGAGTCTGTCATCGAAATGGGAGCTGGATTCTCCCCCCGCGCAGACATCCTCTCGCTGCGACACAGTCACGTCCCGGGCTGAGGTTTCCAGACCTCAGGAAGACAAACCAGGACCTTGGACAAACAAACATCGCTCTGGAAACACCTGCAGCCCCTGGGCCACGTGGGGATTCACACAGAAAGACTATTATGAATCAAGAGACAAGTATTTTAATAGGTTGGACACCCGAGCTTCTTGAACACTGAGAAGACACACACCCAACTGGCAGCTTTTGACTTGAAACAACTCTCAGGCTTTTCAAGCAAGGCCCAGGCTGGTGCCACGCCGTCGGAGCAGCACTGGGTACAGGGAGCGGCAGAGAAACGGAGCCCTTGACAGCAGGAGGAGATGGTTAACCCAGACCACGTCAGTCCTGCCACCCTGGGACCCAGCTGCGACCGCCTGCAGCCCGTCCTGCAGCAGAGCACTGGGAAGAGCTGTTATCTCGCACCTGTAAGTCCCCCCAAAGGAGCTTTCCTGCCCCCAAACCTCCTAATGATAGAGGAGCAACCATCACCAAACCCGCTCGACTTCCTCCGCATCCAGTGAACAAAACAGTTTGGCGAAAGCCAAAATTTGCCAAAAGTCAAAAGCAACGGCATGGAGGGCCCGCGCACCCAGGAGAGGCTGCCTTTGGAGACTTGGCGTGTGCTTTAACGGAGCCCAGACATTTTCCCAGGGAGAAGCGAACCCTCAGCAGCAGCATCTGCCCAGCGTTCTGGTGCTTTGATGCTGGGGCGATGGGAGAAGCTTGCACCGCTGTCCTCCCACCAAGCCCTGGCACAAGAAGGCAGCATGGCAGCTGGAGCAGGAGGAGAGGGAGGCAGCCTTGGTACCAAACCCCATCATGCCAGAGAACTCCCCACCACACTTTTTCCAATCACAATACTTTTAAAAAAATCAATTTAAAAGCATTAAATTTTTTTTTTTTTCAGATCAATCATAAGAAAGTCACTGCAAAAAAAGCACTTACAATCTTACTACAGTCAAAATCAGATTAAGAAGAAATTATTTACACCTAGCAAGGTAAGCAAAATACAATCCAATGAACCAAAGTGACAGACTTCATTAGGTCAAATTTCACACTGCCCATGTGAACAGAACTAAAACTGATTTAATTTCACACAGAACAGGCCATATTTTTTAAAAAAAAAGCATTTTCCTGTATAACAGGTGACTATTTTAGAAAAGTTTCAAATTTCAATGATTGGTCCTCTCATGACTTAAAGGATTTTAAAACAGAAATTTGGAAGGTTAAATACCGTTTTTAGAAAGTGTCCCAAGCGGGCAATAATGACTTATGACCGCAGCAACTTAATCTAAAAGTTTTTAATATACATACTTTAATCCAAATCTCAACAGCATAGTTTTGCATGCATTTATATCAGTGCAAATATATATTTAAACTCCTTACTAAACACACTGCCTATTGTTCTCCCCATCCTGTGGATATACATATAAAAATCCCAGTAAGAAGCTAATTCAAGATACAGACATAAGCATCAGCTTTTTGTCTTCAGACAGCCCACCTGACAGTGCCACAGGAGCCACGCGCATTCAGGATTTTCTTCTTTAATCATTTCAACTTGAACAAGGAAGTAACTTAGTTTGGTTTTTCTTTTCCCCTCAAGAATTTCATCCTTTGGATCCTCAGCCTTTTCATCTCTTTGTAACCCTAGCCGGTGGTCGGATCGTGCCCCGAGCTCCTCGGCCTCTCAATCATCGCTGCGCCGTCGATATTGCGCTGGGACCCGGAGCTCTCTGCCCGCCTTGCCGCCTGCGTGCCAATTCCCAAGCTCGAGCTTGTACTACAGTGGCGAGCAAGACAGAAAAAAGCAAAAAGCCGAGTGTTGTTTGCTGTGAGCTCCCTGGGGTTGCTACATTTTCTTTTTAGAGAGAATTTACCAGGCAGTGCTAAAAGAACAAACCCCCGAATAATCCTGATGCAGCTGGAAAAACTCTCATAGCAGCTAGGCAAAGGTGCTCAGTGCAAATCAGCATCCTGTGCTGCTTTTTTTAATTGTAATTCAGGGACATTAGAACTTGCTATTTGTTTTATGCTCTGTTGACCAGCATAATCTGGATAATGTTTTATTTATAGTATAATAATGATTCGTCATTACCACTGTCCCTATTCAAATATGCACAGTTAAAAAGACAATAACAATTCACATATACTAAGTAGCTCAATGAAATACACATCAATCAAGTAGATTTTTAGCTGTAGGGTGTCTCATTTGAAAAACTAGACTTTGCCATTCCCATCTGTCTCTCGTGAACACCTCTTACGTGCGTCTGCCAGAAGCAGCTTCCTTCTTTGTTTTAAAACTAGCAAATAAAACGACGTTTCTCACGTATTGGCAACTAGCACCATACTGTACTTAGAGGATATTGCCTGTACTGTATTCGACAAAAACCTAGGAGTTAGTGTAACCCCCTCAACAGGTTGATAAAAACAAAAATCACAAATTTATGTCACATTCCTGGTGGATTCAGGTCTCTGGAGCTAGTGAACAGAAGCTAAAGCATGTGTCAGCAGACAGGTCCCTATTGCCTACGTAGCCCAGCTTGCCGCACATGCAAGGAACACACCGGCTCCACAAAAGAGGGATCCAAGGGACTGGTTTTATAGAAGAAGAGTTGAATTGTCATGAAACATCCCACTTCACTCAAACCACACCTCACTTGGAGGGTTGTTAAGCACAGGTCTGCAAAAGTGTGTTCGGATCTGCATTCAGAAGTGATGGAAACTGAACAGTCTGCTGGACACTGCCGGCAGCACGGCACAGCATCATCTTCGTGCTGAGACTGTTGCGACCGACCACATCACACAGCTCTCCAGCCCAAAACACCTGTGGGTTTTCAGTCAGAAGCAAGCCTCCAGCTGTTGGTAATCTCAAGCAAGAACCCCGGTCATCTGGACTAAACTTTGAAGGAAAAACAAAAAAAACCACAAAAAGTGCTTTTCCGAAGACATAATTCAGTCTCCAACTCAGCATAAATCCAGCACCAGCTGCAGCCTAATTAAAAAGCAATTATGTTCATGGGAAAACAGTTTACTCAGGGATAGAAAAAAAATCTACCTACATGAACATTGGTAGGACTGTAAAGCAAGACTCCAAAAGAAATATCAGCACCTTTCTATTCACCAGTAATGAAACAGCCAAGCAGGTCAAATGGACCGTATCTCTTGCACTGCTCTCTGGTTTTGTCCTAAAGTCAAAACAGAAAAAAAAATCCACTAGTTCAGGGACTTGTTAATATATTTTCTTCATCTAATGAGAAACACACATCCGTAATTCCTCGCCCAGACATGGGAAGCTAAATTATACTGAGGGTTCAGAGATGATGAGCATTTCTCTGCTTAAGTCAAAAGGCTCAACTCCCTTTCTTAACTACAAGAAAAGCAGCGATGTGGGAAGCGCAGAGCTGGCGTGCGGTGAGATCGTCATCCCTTTTGGCGTGTCCGTAGGCAGCAGGCAGGACTCGGGGGTCTCGCCCAGAGCTGGGCCATCAGAGCAGGGCACAGGACACCGCGGGACACAGCCCGACTGCGGCAGTCGAGCACGGCCGCAACGGAGGAGCAACTGTGTGAAATCTGCTTCTGAAACACTTGTCTCAGACATCCCACCACTCACCCTTGCCCCTCTCACTTCAACTATTGTCGGGTGTGGGGGGGGAAAGACAGTTTTATTACCAGCCTGATCCAACTAGCATCTCACATTTCAATCATCATCCTGCACATCTGCCCTTGGCAGCTCTACATTTTAGGCATCTCAGATGCAAATCCTGTTTCTCTATTCTCTTGCCTCATTCCCAGACAGTATGTGGCTCTTTCATCATTATGCAGTCAATTAAGCTTTGGCTACCTTATCTTAACAGCTCCAAATAAGCTGGTGATCTTCTTGAAAGGTGGTACATTATAATTGGTTCCAAATTGGCAAGAAAGAGGATAGTGAAATATGAGACTTGGAGGTTATTTGAATTAGCCCTTAAGTTAAAAATGGCCAAAAAAAGGACCTAAAGTTATTGGGGTGTTTGCTTAGATCTTCTAGTATTGGTCAGGTCTGTATCATCTCTTACAGCCGGTGTTAATTCCCAGGAAACAAGACTTGGGATCTTTTGTTCTAGAGATCCTACAGATAAGCGATGCTGCCAGCTCCCAAATGCAGGCGATGAAATAGATCCACTGTGCTCACTAGCACAGAGCCACGTTGAGGGGAGAGGGTAATGGGTGCAGAAGCCTGGCACAGGGCACACTTTGGGTGCCCAGACTCTGTAGGTGTCCCTGTTGTACATACCTCGACAATTTTTCAGTCTACAGCTCAGACAGTCCCAGGCAAGCTCAAAGCAAACAGCTCTCTTCCTCCCAGCTGGGACTCCGGAACATCACAGTAGGTTTCTTGCATTGCTGCGATCCTCGTTTTCATCCCTGTGATGAATGTGATAAACACCTAAGCAGCCATGAGAGCCAGGTCTGGATAAATGTCCCAGCTATGAGGTTTTTAGGTGGGTGAGCAGTGATTACATCCCCTTCCATACACATTTCAAAAGCCCCTGAAGAAATGCAACTCACTCCAAACTTTCAGGGAATGACAAAGGTGTCTCCTCGCAGGAAAGGATTTGGGGCTTTGCACCCCAGACGAAGTGCCCCGGCTCAGATGCGGGGTGGATGCCAGGCTGCTGCTCCCCGCAGCACGCGCTGACTCCCACGGGCGCAGGGAGCGGGCGGCGGGGCAGACCAGGGGACCGCACTGCAGGAGCCAGCACAGCTCCCACCACTGGGCACCAGCACCCCGCGCCAGTGCCAGCTCTGCCGGGTCAAGCTCTGGGCGTTCCCCCAGGGATGTGGCAACAGCAGCATTACCTACGGCAGCTACGTGCCTAACAAGTCACGTTATTTCCTTCTAGTCTGGACTTAATTTAAAAATCAGTCCAGGTTTTCAAAATGTGTCAAGCTGGTATTCTTGAACATGAGCACGTGTGTTTCAGCCAAGTACGAGAACTGATCAGTGAAGAGCATTCAGTCTATTCTTAAGCCAACAGTACTTCCTTTTCCACCACCTTTTATTTTAATATCTGAAGGACATGCTGCAAAGGCAGGCGATGCTGAGCAGACTTGCACTGCTAACCTGGGATCCCAGTACGGAATATTCAACACAGATTTTTGAGCAGGTAAACCAAAGGATTAAAAATATCTCAAGTTGCCATACTGAAGATGATAAGCAAGCCTATTTATTATATAGTACTTAAGACTACTTAATTCCAATCCACTTCTCATGTCAGATATATTTAACCACAGCATTTCTGACTTCAGTCACTGAAGATCTGGATTAGCCCAAATACTCTGGGAAAACAAAATGCCTGCTCACCCGAGCTTCCTGGAGCCGATGCCATACAAGGCAACTGCTCTGTCCGGAGGGAACACCCTCTCTCTTCCAATTCCTTCTCCTGGCTTTAAAGTAAATATACCACAAACACTAGACTCACAGTGTTTTGCCAAAGCCAAGCACAACCTGGCTGCTCAAAGTAAAGACGGCACCACAGACCCAAGAGGTCAACCAAGCTCATCAGTGTGTCAAGGCATTAAGGGGTACTTATTTTATTTGGTAAAAGGAGTGGAGAGAGAAAAATAGTTTGATTCACCATACCAGCTACCTTTAAAACAAGCAGAGCCCCTTATTTAAAATACGAGTATCAGATTGTGTTGCCAAGAGCAGATTAATTGCAGCTTCCAGGAAAAACTCTGAGCTTATTTCACATTGACTTTTATTCCCACTTGAATTAAGTTCCTTATGTTACACTGACTCATTTGAATTTTTTGAATTGGTTTTGCATAGTATCATTTACTGATGTACTATCTTTAATTACATAACACACATACACTCTCAAACTGCATTATTAATGAAAGTGTTTTTAATTAAATGGCTCTCAGCATAATATTCAGTCATTAATTTCACATGCTCAGGATGTGGAGAGATTCTATTCTGATGGTCTGGGGAAACTTTGTACTTTATATGAGGGATACTTCCAAAGTGATAGTTTTAGAGTGAAGTTGAAAATCATTATGAGCACTGAATTACCCTCTCAGCAGCTGGTACTGCAGTTCTGCTCTACTGGGTATTATCTATTCTTCAGCTCAAGTGCTCCTTTTGCTCTGCCATGCTTCACCACTGGTAATTTTCAAATGCCTCTCGCTGGATTCACACATATTCCTCAGTGAATAATATCAGAGTTATCTTTTAGGAACAATTTGTACTTAGACAATGGCACTAAGGCTGCACTCTCTACAAGAAAAAGCTCTGCACCCTCCTTTCCAATGGCATCGCCCACCTGCCTCCACTCAAACTTCCAGTGCTCTCTGAAGTGACAAAGGGCATTCATGCTCCTGGGGATTGGGCTTTTTTTTTGCCCATCCACCAGACAGAGGCGTGGACACCCACTAGTACATCATGCAGGCTTTGCTATAAAGCATCCTTAACATTCACCTGCTGCAAAGATTGCCAATTATGGCCAAGAGACAAAAGAACAGCATTAAAACATTCCCCCCCGCCCCCCAATTCTAGCATAAATCTACCATTGCCTTATTCAAGGTAAGCAGACCTCTTCTCCAGCCCAGCTTGGGAAAGAAGCCCACCCAAGTAGTCCTGTACAAGCTTTTCCCTTCCACAGTCTCCAGAAAGGATTCATTCCCACCTCAGTTTATGCCTTTTATTTATTGATTAAAAATAAACCCCCACTTTTTTAAAAAAAAAAAACTTCTAGGACAGCATTTTCCAGGAAGACTTTGGAAGTCCTGGAAGTAATTTTTCTGTCTTTCTAGAAGAGCTTAAAGGAATTTAAGAGTAACAAGGTTGCACACTACTGTACATGCTTGAACTGTGAATTTTGTGGCAAGTTTGTCCATCTTCCCCAAAGAGAACTGGGACTCTTGTCATCAAATTAGTCTCTAGGCAATTAAGTCCTAGCAACACAAAGTCCTGGACTTTTGTTTTTGAGTAACAAAGTCCTTCCCAAAAAACTGTCCTCTAATTTCTTAGGCTTAAAAGCCCTCTCCCCAGTGCTAACACACACGAGGAGAGGAGCAGGTCTTGCCCATGCCATTCTCCTGAAGCATCCTGGCTTACATCTTACCTACCGGTCCCTCTCTCTTTCAGCTCAATTTCCTGCTGTAACGCTCACGCTTTTGGATTCCTCTCTGCTATGCTGCCCTACCGCTGCTGTCCTCTTTGAGCTCAAGGTTGGCTCTGCTCCTGTAGCCTAACTGCAGCGAGATACCTGCCACAAGCTCTCGCAGTCTCCACCTCACTCCAGCCGAGCAAAGGAAACCTTGTGAAGACAACAACAGATAGGGAGCGTATAAATTAAAATAAATGCTCAGAAACCTTCTGTCAGTAAGATAATAGATTGTTTACTTCCTTAGGAACTAAAAGGACTGAAAGGACCTTACCTAGTAAGTTCAAAGCCTGATTACAAATCACAGCAGGACTCATCTGAGTCACCACATTTCAGTGCGCTGACTGGAGAAAAGGCATGGGGGCAGACCACAGCTAGCTATGGGCTAGCAGCGGCAGAATCTGTATTTACAAAGCCTTGCCATTAAAGAGGATTGCTTCACAGCAGGGGAAAGGAAAAGAGTGAACACAATTTAATAAAACACTATGTCAAAAAGATACTACACCTGGACCTCCTGTGCATTTCAAAAGGATTTTAGAGAAGAGAAATAACTCGAGTACTTTTACATGACAAGACTAATAATAACATATGCCCCCATTCCCAGCATTTCATGTCTACATAAAACATTGCACCATAATGAAGACAATTGAAAGTATGAATTTCATCAATATTTAATTAGCATTTAGTACTAAGTCATTATTTTGGTACAATTAATTTGACAGCTTGCTGTATGGCCTGCACAGGTTTCCTTCTAGAGAGTTTTTTTCATTGGTAGGACATAAGTAACACTAGACATGTGCACCTTCCCTGAGGCTTCAGAGGACTATGAAATACGGAGACTATGACTGACATTTTAATCTACTGCAGGATACAAAAGCATAATTTTGAAGCTCAAAATATGCACACTTATTTGGCTATTGCATTTTTGCAATATGGGAAATATTCTACGAAACTTAACATTTTCAGAGAACAAGTTGTACCATCATCACACCTGCCTTTTCCTCACTGAATCACCTGGCTTATGCACCCAGTGATAATTCAATAAAACAAACCAGCAGTGCCTTACAATAGCAACTTGAAACCTCTGTAATAATTTTAAGATGATTCCCCATAAATGTGTGGAAACCTCTACAAAAAAGTAGATTTTCAGATGATCAGAGAACATGAGATGACCCCTGATGACTGGGATATACAAGAGCAGGTAGACAGAGGACAAAAAGATGCTTCACAGTCATTTTGTCACTCAGTCCAACTTAGAAAATTAGAGAGATGTTACTAGCAGAGATAATATGCGAAGTGCACAGTTTTCTTTCTACATCCTTAGAGCCGTGCTCCCCACCCAGAAGATACTACAGTTAGTAAATGGGGTATTGCCACCATGAACGAAGAGACACAAGGAAGGAAGTAGCAAAATGCACTGCTGCTATTCCCAGACATTAAATGAAGTGCTTGAACAGATCCCAAGCATGCTGCACCCAGGGATTTTTCTGAACTACCTTGAGCCAACATATTTCCAAAAATGGAAAGTAGCCATATGCATGTTTAGTTAACACCTAATCTAGCTTTTTCCAAAAGACAAGGGACTACAGTTGGTAAAACGTGTGATAGGACTTTCAAACCTGTTGCAACACATTCACAATTGTCATTCATTGGAAATTTGACCAATTTTAAGCATCTTAAAAGTTGGCTGCACCCCCAAAATTTGAGATTCCTCAAATCATTACTTTCCTACACTTCAGACATTTGAATGAAGTGTTTAACGAAGCTTTAATGAAAGCTACAAATTATGAACTGGTACTAACAGCTGTAAGTGGGAAGTTTTAAGATCTGCTTTAAGAGCTGCTTTCTTTCACTTTGCACATACTCACTTTTATTAAACATCATCCCCTCCAGCTGATTGAGTTTTGGAATTTTCCTCACTTCTACATTTTCAAAAGTGTACTATTTGCCATTTTTAAGGAAAAATGATTTTCAAGTAAAGGCAAATCTAATGAATAGATTCTCTAACTTTGTTACTTTTGAGAATAAGACAATAATATTCATGTCTGGCATGCTAACGTAGCAACACATTTAAAGACAAACAAGTAATCACTCTAACATTGAAAAACATTTCTCAGCCAGCTTGGCAAGTGTCATTTTTAATTTGCAGGCTCTTGCATGTGTTTTTGTTCAAATCCCATTACTGGCCTCCAGAAGGAAACACATCAGCATGCAGTTCCTGGGCAAGGACCAAAGAAAGATCCTGTTCCCCTCTGAATTCCTCCTGCAGACCTTCCCACGTGCAGTTACGGTAGCTCTGCCATACACCTACTCAGAAACAGGCTACTGACCACGGCACTCACAACAGAGCTATTTCTTAGCGTCATTTCTCTTCACCTCCTCCCTTAGCAGCTGTTACCCAAGAGAGTAGGAGGAAAAAAAAAAATTTGCAAGGTGCAAATGGGAAAGAAGAGTACTTGGCCTGCAATGTGAAGGAGGCATTGAGTCCTTCCAGCTCAAACTCACTGGAAATAAAAGCACTCATCACCTGTGCACGCTCTTGCTTCTCAATTATTTGATGAATCTTCTGTTTCAAGTATTTACTTAAGACGCAAAAGAAAAAAATCCACAACATAAGCAAGCTGCAATTGCCCCTTTCTTCTTCTGGTTTGCAGAAGACATTCCCACCTATGATGGCTCATACGCAAGAACGAAGTGCGAAGAACCTCCTAACAAATCCTAGTGGACATTTTTGCTGGATGTGCATGCGCATGCACTCGGGGTTAAGTGTACTTCAGGGAAATTAATCCTGAACACATGGAGCTTGTAATCAAGCCAATAGTACGTTCAGCTGCAAATTCCAATGATGAAACATGCTCAATTACATTTAGAGAACTGGTTAGAAAAAACCCAAGTGTTTCTACTGGTGGAAAAAAGTACTGATGTGAGAGCTGAAGACTAGATACAAGGTGTATACCCACCGTGAAAATAATCAGAGTGATCAGGGCTCCAATAAAGTTTTTACTGCTTAACTGCTAGCTCTTACTGCCCTGCTGGAGACCACTGCTATGGGGAACACAAATGCCCTCCTTCACCCTCAACTTGACTATTTAAGCTAAAATTGCTGAATAAATAGCTTTGACAACCACGTACAAGGATATTAACTGTTAACAGATGAGCAGTGATGCCTCAGCTCTACCCAGACAGTCACGCCCTTTGCTTTCCTTGTAGGCAGCACAGATCCTCTGGGGAAACTGGCATTTCACTTATAGATGTTTAATAGAATAGAAGAACAGGAATAGAAGCCAGTTCTGACACTGAAAGTTTAGCCTTATAAGAAACAAGTAAAGATTACACAACTATGCTAGCACTGTTGATGGTTCTGTGATAGGAATCTCCACATACAGCTAAATAAGCTTATTATTTTTATTACTGATGTGGTTGTAGCAGCACCGAACATTGCTGAGCCAGCCCTGGTTTTTGTGTTTGCTTTTAAAGAATGAAGTAAGAAAAAACATTCATGCCAGGAAAAACTTCCTTCCATCTTTGTAATTCATGCTAACACACAAACAAGGATTATCGTTAAAGACAGTCTCAGTGCAACAGCACCTTCCTCCACAGGTTTTTATCTGGAGGAATCAGGAATAAACATTTAGTTTGCTCTCTGCAAGCGAGCAGCAAGGGAAGATTATGGACTTGCTGATAGCACTGACTTAAAGTAAATACAACGACTGTTCAAAGAATGACTATGACTGAGAGTGCAGAGATTATTATTTACACAAAATGAGCCCAACTTAGAAATGCTCTTGGTTTTATATCACAGAGTACCCTCAACAGCTGATTATTTTATATACTTAAAAAAAAGGCAAAACAGACCTTTTAACATTCCTCAACATTAAACTGAAACATCCTCTTAATATAAACTAGTCATAAAATACCCACACTTTTTACCTCCTCCTTTTTCTAACTGCCCAGAATACCTTGTTGGAAAACTGCAGCCACCTGCTAAGTGCATACGTTAGTTGCTTAGCCCCCATCTCAACACTTCCTGAATATCCATACTAAAACTTTTTTTCAGGATAATTCTTACAGAAAGCCAGCTTAAATATTCTGCTTGTGTACTTTGATTAAAAATTGTACAGAACATTAACAGAGGTGAATATAACCGGGGCACACTGTCCCAGTAAACACCATATATTTCACTAAACAAGTGGCAAGACAACTAGAATGAAATATTTGTTGATTACAGGAAGTAGCTGCAATTGCCAGCACTCCAATTTCTTTGATAAAGTATTTCTAAACAAGTAGCCTTTTTGTAGCTATCCAAAGAGATGCTAATTTCAGACATACAGACCCTGCAACTCTTGCAAGCTCCCAGAGCTCGGACAGACTGATTTCTATGCTCCTGCCAATCCCTGTCACCTTAGAATCATAGAATCGTTAAGGTTGGATAGGACCTCTAGGATCATCAAGTCCAACTGTCAACCCAACACCCCCAGGCCTCTTAAACCATGCCCTGAAGTGCCATGTCTACACGTCTTTATGAACACCTCCAGGGATGGTGACTCCACCACCTCTCTGGGCAGCCTGTTCCAATGCCTGACCACTCTTGCAGTACAGACATTTTTCCTAATCTCCAATCTAAACCTCCCCTGGCACAGCTTGAGGCCATTTCCTCTCGTCCTATCACTTGTTACTTGAGAGAAGAGACCAACACCCACCTCACTATAGCCTCCTTTCAGGTAGCTGTAGAGAGCCATAAGGTCTCCCCTCAGCCTCCTCTGCTCCAGGCTAAACACCCCCAGCTCCCTCAGCCGCTCCCCATCACACTTGTGCTCCAGACCCTTCCCCAGCTCCGTTGCCCTTCTCTGGACACGCTCCAGCACCTCAATGTCCTTCTTGTCCTGAGGGGCCCAAAACTGAACACAGCGTTCGAGGTGCGGCCTCCCCAGTGCCGAGCACAGGGGCACCATCCCTGCCCTGCTCCTGCTGGCCACACTATTGCTGAGACAAGCAATCAGCACCTTAATCAGCACCCACAGAGACACCACCAGTTTAGAGTCCTGAACCAGTTATGAGCAGAACCCATCCTAGTATATATACACTCCAGAGTTTTTACAAGTTCTACCAGCCCAGAATTACTCTAATAAGCATCTGAAATATCTGTCCTCCAGACTGTGGGCAGGAGAGCTGCAGAGGTGGGGGAGTCCTTTCATGCGGAGGCAGGGCAGCTTTAGCCTTGGCTTCCGATAATGGGGCAGCACCACTCCCAGGAACATCACCTTGACAGTTGATATTGGAACTATCTCCTGTATTTTGATATCTTTAACACCAAGTCTAGCAGCCCAGTCCCTAAGCCACTTAAATGAGGTGGGCTGGGGGAGCCCTTTGTTTTAACCATCTTCTGGTGCTGTACACCTTACAGCTTGTGATTGTTTAAATCCATGTTTTCCTTCAACCCTGTGAAAGAGGACAAGCATTCTGCAGAAGACATCTTTATTTTTACCCCCTAAATCTTTGTGTTTTCTGTCACCATGTTCTCCCAGACGCAGAAGAATGCTGAAATGATCTAGAACCACGTGGTAGTTTGGGCACGATCAAAAGGTGAATATAAACATCGAAGGGGAAATTCTAATTGTAACTGCTCAGCAGTAACATTTCTCCTCAGACCTTAGATGATACCTTACTGTCTATAATTCAGTCATGCTGACTTGTTTGTTTCTGCAAGGTCCCATCTTGCACATTCGTTATAGCCTCAAGGTATTTTTCTGCATTAGTAGCTTTAAAGCACCTCCTTTGCACAAAAATCTGTTTCAGCTGATTATCCTGCCAAATATTAAGTTCTATTTCTTCAAGTTGAATCTTTATTTCTTACCAATCTATTATGAAGTTTCATCCTGCTGCCCTTTTATCTACTACTGAGATACTTTCATTTGATCTCAGTTCCTTCTTCTGGATGAGCATTTATTTGTATCAGAAGAGGCAAAACTAAGCAGAAGCCAAAATTGGTTTGGTTTTTTTGGTGGGGGTTTTTTTGGGTTTTTTGTTTTGTTTTGTTTTTTTGTTGGCTTTTTTTTTTTTTTTTACGAGTCAAAGGTTAGATACATTCAGAGCAGCATGGAATGCTTGAGTTCGTACACAGACAAAAAAACCACAATGGCTTTCCAAACCTCTGATTTTTAAGCACAAAATTTGTATGATGATATATTTGGATAAATCCTTCCACGTGTGCATGTTAGGAGTAGGACAAAACTGAATGACAACATAAAGGAGGCATATAGAGACTCAGAAAAAAAACCCACCCTCTGAAGAGCAGACGCCCTACATCAGGATTTACCCAGCTTTGATATCTTGCAGCTCTACATGTTTTCCAAAGCTGACGCAGACTCAAGAATTAGTTAAGGTTCCTGATGATAGCTTTGCATCCCTACATTCCCCACCTACCCACTAAAGAGTAGCCAGGAAGAAACTGCTTTACAGAGAAGATCCAAGACCTGGGTTATGCCCAAATCATTTCTTAAGGAAAAATCATGTCAAACTACCTAATGCATCTACCATAGTCTCCCTGTTCAAATGAAAATACAAAACTGAAAATCTGAAAAACCCCAACACCCCAAAGAACTAACAGACAAACCTGGCTCACCCACATACACAAATCTACATTTTTTAGAAACACTGGAGCCTGAATATGCAAATTTTAAGAATGTATTAATTATCATTAATCATTCCTTCACAAAGACTAGAACTAATTGGAGAAATAATTTGAGAAAATTGAAGTACATGACAGAAAGCATTAAGATTCATTAAGTTTCAATTCTCTGGTCTGTCAGCTTGTCAAAAGTAGATGCCTGCTATTCTAGCATTACTGGTAAAACACTTCATACTTTCCTAATCTAGTATAAAATTTAACCCTTCTTATAGTTTGTTCTGAGATGCACTACAACTTCAGATACATTTTCTATTAAAAGGCAGTGTTACAAAGAAATTTGTATCTCCATTTCTTTTAAATTGGGGAAACTGAACTTGCTGAAATTCCATATAAAGCATTTGCAGGTTCACTAGATATTTTGCATTTATTTATATTGAGAGGTGCCGGTGCACACAAGAAAAACACGACATCTGAAGAGAAAGGTACATTCAAAAAGATATGCACACTGTTCCACGTGTACCCTTCATAAATTCACCTTGACCGGAAAAGCCAATAAATATGCAACAAGTTCTGGGCATTATTTATCCTAATGGTAGCAGCCAAGAGCATTTGATGTTTATAAAGTAATAGTGAAGAGGTAGCTCAGAAGCATGCCTGTACATAGACAGAGCTGCCCCAGCAATCTAAATCAAACAACTCCAGTTAACTTCAGCCTCACTTTCGGCAACCAGCTAGGCAGCCAGCCTTAGTGAGCCCACCCTGCATGCGTTTCTTCTCATGACAGTCCTTACAACAGCCACAGAGAAAAAGGCAAACAAGTTTTATGTCCCTCTATTTGTTGCCCTGGGATAATCCTCCCCAGGTAAGTTGTACTAGTATAGATTCCTTTGATCCAGCATAATAAAACACAGTCCTGCTGTAAGGGAGACATGAAGTCTCGGTAGTTTAAGAACTCCCACGTGTGTGTCTGAAAGGAACAGCCCATCTGCAAGATCTGACAGTGACAAGATGCAAAATTTAATAGACTTTTTTTTTTCCTTTTAAAACATATGGTGTGGGCTTTATGGAGAACATCACGGCTCTTAATCTGGAGATGGCTCAACTACCCTAGCAAGATTTAGTCTTTCCTGACCACAATAAGTAAACATTCTAGCTGCATACTTCAGTAGCAAGTAGGTGGTTTGTTTTAAAATTTTAAGACTTTATAAATGTAACACAGATGGGTTAGAAAATTATGTGTACATAATACATAAAATTAAAGCTTACAGAAAGTTACCAACTTAAAAATGAAAAATTTAAATAGTTTACTTGGCAATTCAGGTTAAAATAGCAGGTTAGCCTGCAGTTAAAGCTTCTATGCTTTAAGAAGTCACCCTATTGGAATTTTTTGCATATACTTCAAAATTTACCTTTATTAACTGAAATGGCTCAGTCAACTATTCAGTGGGAAACGTGGAAAGTCAAAAACCATAACTGCTTAAAATGCAGCACAAATTGCCTCCATTCTGATCAGCAGCGCAACGTTTGACATAATGCAATTTATTTTCTACATGACTATCACTGCCAACACATGAAACATGCATAAGTTTGGCAAAGCACAGATTTTCACTCATTATATATGTATCCTTGATTGAAATACAGTACCGGCACAAAAATATTGTTATGCTCCAAACTCTAAGAACGCAAGACAAAACTGTTAGTGTCAGGTAATGTTTTCAAAGGAAGTCAAATCCACTCTCTGCTTTACACAGATGATCACCACATATTGCTACTGCTGTAAGTCTCCTTCAAAATACTTTAACCAAGAACTCAAAACACTCTTGGTAGTTTCTCTACAAGCCAAGGCCAAGCAAACTCTGCAAAATTATTTTTCTCCCCCCGAGTCTTGAATCACAAGCTCATTTTTGTTATTTATACTTGACTTACGAGAAACCCAATTTTACACTTCAAGCATCAACTTCACATACTGTTTAAAATATAACTTATTTGACAACCACTGGAATGCCATCTCTATTCCAAAGCACTCACGAATTGTCACAGCTGAGTCTGGGGGGATTTTTTGCCTAGGTGCTGCGCTTGTAGTGGAAAAAGCAAGTCCTTTGCATCGTACATCTGAAATGCTTTTCAACTTCTGCACTTGTATTTCTTCCAGCCTTCTCTGAGAGAACAAAGAAGGAATCTTCAAAACAGACAACAATAAAAACATGTTCCCCTAGTGGAAAATTACTAAGAAGTTTGCAGAAAGATAAACTGTTCAGAGCTACTCTAGTAATTTGATATTATATATAAATATTTTAAAATATAAATTTATAATATAAAAAATTTTATATATATAAATAAAAATCTAGAAGCAGTATTTCCTCTGTTATTGCACTTAACATTGTGATAGTACAAAGTTATATATAAATAACAGAAGTAGGTTGATCAATATAATTTACTTAATAAACATGGCAAGTAAAATTTGTAGTGGAATGGGTAATACTCTAACTTAAATAGTAATTATAACAGAATTCATCTAAAACACAGAAAAACATTAATATTAAAAGGTTATATTCTACCATATAGAATATAGCTAAGCTTACTGAATTCTTTATTAAATAGAACTGAGTTAGGTAAAATCCTAGAATAAATCAGAATTTCTCATGGTAAAGTTAAGATGCAAGCTGTCGTGATTAGTCAATAACAACTATGAAATTCAGAGAAGTGGCACAAAGACACACTTCAATTGGTATTTCTCACCTGTGACTGCTCAGGCCGCACTTTGAAATACTTTTCTTCTAGTGGCAGTAACGGGGACTGCTTAAGCTGGCACTACTCAGTAGGACACCGAACTATGCCTTCAGCATATGGCAGGGCTGGCAATTCTGTACAGTGAGAGATGCTTTTTACTCCAATAGCGTATCTTACCAATTGAGATTCATTACATGAGCTTTCCCCTTTCTTTAGAAGGAGGAGGATGTAGGCTGGACTTCAAATGAGAATTCTCAGAAAGCTGCTAAAGAAAAAGTTACTGGTAATATTATAGTTAAACCAAGATTCAGATAGATTGACACCATAAAATACTTTTCACAGAAGCAATTGAACTAGAAGTAGGAAAAGCTTTATTTATGTGCCCAGTTTCCACACAAAAGACTGTTAGAATTCATTTTAGAAGGAAAACAGGTGCTCTTTTCCATCAATGCCAATTGAATCCGTTTCGCTGAATGAAGTCAACTTTTATGATGACAAGGTAAACATCTCAGAAGAAAAATTACTTCAGACACCAAGGATAAAAATATAGCCTTCTAAAACAAAGAAAAAATTAAGTTTGATGTTCTTTACCTAAAAGTTGAAGCTCAGTTAAAAAATTTGGACGTGCACAAATAATTTTGAGTGCTATTCACAGCGGTAGGTAACCTGTCACATTTACCTTGGAGGTTACTGAAGCTGCCTGTGAAGGTTTAAGTTATGCCACTGTTGGTATAAGCCCCATGAGGAACTTCACGCTGAATCCTTGCTGAATAACTTAAAGGATGTATGTTTTAAGCAAACATGGAGAATTTTGCATGTACACGCACAAAACAGTGACGTGCTACGGTGAGCATAGCTGAGCTGAGCACAAGACAGCCCTGTGATGACAGTTCTGTATCCTTACGTGTTACCCAAGTCATATTAGGAAGAACTGCAATGGCCGACTGTGTCATATTCTTGCCATAGCCTAGATAACACAAGACAGGTAATTGTGTTCGCTCAAATGGCCTGTTGTCACTTTTTATAAAGTAACTTACCGTGACATCATGGTTTTCTGGAGTTCAGTGCGTCCAAAAGTCAAGTACATAGAGCAGCACATCAACAGTCCTACATATCTTTGCAAAATATCTATAAGCATATTAAACCCCATGAACTACCCATACAGTTTATTCTTACATACCACTTCCCCCGTAACAAATGTAAGCAATGTTCTTGTTGTATGTGGTCATTAGAAGCCTATACTTGACAGGAAAAGAAAAAAAAGACAGTTTTTGACGGTAGGTGGAAAAAGAAACCAAATCTCTTAGAAACCATGAAGCCCATCTTCATTACCAAGGATCAACTCTTTTTCCTACTGAGTATCGGTTCTGACAGAGTCTGTGTAAAGGCAGTCATTTCTCAGGTAGGCAAGTTATAAGCTATTCTGAGCTCTAAGTTATTTGATAGTGTCAAAATGGAAAAGTAACTAAGTTACTGGAGATCAGAGCAAGACCACAATATGATCCTCCCCAAAAAGGTTTCCAGTATATTTTACACTAGTCAGTGTAAAACACTGCCAGTGGTGGCAAAATACAGTTGGACAGTGCTGGTAAAATACCTTTCTCAAAGGAGAGAAGCAAAGGTAGTCATTGTGAACATATACAGGAAAAAACCCACAAATACAAGCCACAGACACATTCTGTATAAGTAACAACTTTATTGTAACTTGATGTGCTGAAACGCAAAAATATTTTCAGCAACAAGGTACAAAAAGTATTTCACCATTAACATCAGCTGATAAAAAAGGCTGGATGGTTTGATACAGCTGTTTACATATCTGAATTCTCTTAATCATTTCCACCCCAAAACAGGTCTAAGTCATTTCTCTGGTTTAATTTCTAAAATAGGACTCATTGATCTTAAAGCCTTCAAAAACCAGGTTACAAATACGGTGAAGTTCCTTGCCAAACACTTGAAATAGCGAATTCCCTTTACAAACGTAGTCCATTTACTGTAAGCAGAAGCCAAGTTACGAGACTAAGTGTCTTGCTAGCTAAGGAGCTAAGCTCTGCACTAAATACGCTATCAACATCAGACAGAGGACAGTTAACATTCCATTTGTCAATTACAAAAAAATAAATCAGTTAGGCTTAGGAATTTTAACCAACTCTAAAATTCAAATTCAACACTATCTCAGGTAGCAATATCTCACAATTGCAATTCACTGTCTTTTATGAAACACAGTTTCAAATACTGCATATCTTCTTATCCTCCCAAGGGAGGAACCTTTCCATGAGGATTTAAAAGGAACATAATCTCCATGTAGGTATTCTATTGACCTTCTGTGCAAAGGTGAATTTTATACTAAACACTCAATGTTTAGAAAAACATCAGAACTAGAGTAACTTGTAAAACTAACTTTGTGTCCATGATTATCAAATTTTGACATACACTTATCTTGTAACACCAAAACTTTTCACATTTTCACAAAAATATACCATTACTCAACTTGTATCTGTAATACTTACTCCACTTTTTTTGTGTTGTTTCTACCTCAGTAAAACTGAATTTAGGAAGCAAGAGTCAACATGCAACAGAGCTCAAATGGGTAATTTTTAACTTTTCCATCTCAATCATGTATCAAATAGCATTCTCCTTCACCTTTAAAAATACCTGTTAAAAAGATCTTGTATCCTGTTACATCTTCCCTTCATTCCAACAGTTTCCTAAAAAAGGCACAATGTGTTCATACTTCTGCATGCAGTAAATGGACTAGGAAATAAGGATTATTTATTGAAGCATCTTCCACCCAAAGCATCTCCTTAGGAGAGGTTCAAATGGAAAAAAATATACAATACATAATAGCATTTTAACAGCAAATTGAGTCCTTATTTTTAGAAAGTCATTCTTGACAAAAAACACCGCACAGTCATACACACACGCGCGCACACACACAGGACACATGCAGGGTTCTCCCCAGAGAAGTATGGAAGCAATGGTTCACATATATCTGAGGGAGTAGTGTTGGCAAGCCAAAACATGGCACCTTCATACATTATATTCCTAATCTGTATACAAAACTAAGAAAAAAACCCTTAAGATTTCAGCCTGAAAAAAACCTGTCCATTGTATTAGTTTTATACCTGCTGCACTCAGAACTGACAACCGAGGCTTTGAAGGGCAAGCTCTTGAGATGTGGGGAATAAAAACAAGCTACTGAATCCAAAGGAGAAGGTTGTAATTACCAGCTATCCTGTTCCAGTGAGAACACTGCATGTAGTTAAAGAATAGAAGAGGTGAATCATTAGTGCACTCACTTAAGAATACAGCAACTGTTTTACATTTTTCTTAAGAGCTGACAAAACTTGAAAACATACGTAATAAATAAAATCAAATCTAAACAGATCAATTATGGGCTTTCTTTTTTTCCTGTTAGTGTAATGTATGGTATACACTGCCTGACCTGAAAAGTGGACACTCTACGATGCAGATAATATTACAGCACAGTGTCTGACATTTTTGGTACAAAGTGTATTAAGCTTCTAAAAAAAAAAGGAGTCTTCATAAAAATCCTTTAACCTTTCCAATAGATTACTGTATGTTGTTACTTTAGAACAAGCTGAACTGGACAATCATTACAGCATTAAATATTCAAGTCACTTTGTATGTTAGAGCTGCAAGTTTTACCAGTGATGAGTACGAGGATATATAATCCTAACGCATTACACAGTGCAGCAAAAACATTGCTATTTTGGAGGGAACAAGCACTTTTACATCTTATTGTGAAGAACGCTTACGAGACCTTATTTTAGATAAATATTTAAAAATTGATAAAGGATAAATCTCTAAATATATAATTTGATGCCTTACGTGCTATTAAAGTTTCTGATTTTCACTTTATCCGTCAAAGATTTAGTTAGAAGGGAAGAAGAAAATGCATGTTTAGAGGTTATTTTACTCTTCAGAACTGGACTGGGCATTTTTTCCAATTTACCTTTGCTAATGGTTTACTAGATGATGAAGTATAAAACTATACTCTTTCCTTTAAAAATTTTGTTCAGAGCAATTCAGATGAATCTTAATGAAATAAGGATGGAGATAGATTTTGAGATAGTAAACAATATGAAATTCTTCCTCTCTCCTCCCTGCAGAAATTCTTTTAATAGGCAAACTAAACTCCTTATGCCAATATGTTTATAAATTAGGTGAGATCTCTTCCCATTCCCCACTGCTAAACCCAAGTCTTCCCAAAAAAAGAAATATAGCATATTATCACTATTACAGTAAACTCAATGCAATAACTCAGAAAACAATTAGAGTGTGCACTACTGCAGACTTTTCCTCCCAACTGTAAACAAAGCTATCAAACACCGCGGATGTTGGTATTAAAGCTAAGTTTCATATAATAAAGAACTGGCCCATGACAAGCAGTTTACAAATGTTTCATCCTTTTCACATTATGCAGAATTTCAATACCATCCACAATGCTAGTACAATTACTGAAATGCAAGACTGAGCAAGTCTCTGCTTGCAAATACCATCTGACATTTCAGGGAAATATTCCTCTTGTTGTGTACACAACCTCCTTAGGTGTTAACGGAAGCTGTGCACATCCGTCAAGATGGGAAGAATCCCTTCAACATTTTACCGTACACATGCCTTTTTCAAATAAGCGAAAATATTTGTTACTTAAATATGAAAGCTTGCAATAGCCACCTTCAATTGAGTCTTAAAAAGACATGCCTTTCTTTTCTAACAAAACTAAATCCCATGTGGCTGTGGGCATCTTAAAACGTATCTAAAAAGTTAAGCCACAATTACCTGTACCTCATTAATTCATCAAAAGCAAAATATATATGTACCACACAACATACAAAAAGTTACACATTAAAAGTGCATATTCAGAATCCATTTGGCCCATTTCTTCAATTTACATTTGGTCATTCTATGCATCCTTTACTTCTCTATGTAACCATACATGTGGGATGTACTTTTTCCATATACAATACTATTCTGTTTTCACATTGAACTCTTACCTCTTTCAGTTCTGCATTAAATGTAAACTAATGATGGACCGTAAAGAAACACTAGCAAGAGGTTTATTCTGTGTTTCCTTTTACCATTTGGACAGCTTTGACACACACACACAATAAGCATTACAAACTGTAATGAAAATACATTTTGGGCCAAACCATTGCATATTTGCCCCCACAATGAAAAATAAATTACGTTCAAAGCAGTATATTGCCATAAATAGCCTGTAGGCATTTGCTGAAGGTAAACAGGCTCTCCCTATATTTAGCACTTGTCTAGGGTACGTTATGTGCCTCTGGTTCAAGCGCTTTTAATGAGAGGCTAGTTAAAACCTTCCAGTTAGCACAGGACCGAACTATAATCATTTTTTTTTCTTCTGAAAATAATGGAAGATCCCTTTCAAAAATTAATCTTCAGTTATCAACTTTACTGCATTATGGAGCTAGTGCAATCCTGCAGAGCCTAGTCAAAAAGACAAGGCACATTAAAAAATAATAATAAAAAAAATCAAGATACATTAGACTATATGGACTAGAGAGTCATTGAAGATAATTTAAGGCCTTTCAGTGAATTAGAGTAATCAGTCTAATTTAAAGCTGAGGATTAAACCATAAATTATCCATCTGAAAAGCAAACAATAGGCTTTTTCAGCTTCTGTTCTGTGGACAAGGATAACAAAAACTCTTGTTATGGTTTGTGAAAACACCTCTGGACATGGAGGAGTAGAGTCAATTCAATTTCTCTAAAGTTCATGGAAGATTTCATGACTGTTTTAGCCGTTTGCGTGGAATGCCAAACTGTGGACACTGTGCAGATGCTAGTGCGCGAAAGGCCTCTGCTACTAAGTGAGGGTGGGAGTGGATCATGGACTTCCAGCCTGCTGTTTCCATTATGTCTGTTGCTTGGCTGAAAACAGAAGCATTAAGAATAGTCACACAATTTTACAAACGAAACGCACAAATGCACAGCAGAGAAGAGCAGGCAAGGCAGAACTACTGTGGGAGAGCAGCTGAGCATTATGAGACAAAGTTTATGAATGCCCGTAACAACACAATTGGAAAGCAGTAGCAAATTGTAATTCGGGTATATTGATATCATCACATGTGGGACATGGGTACTTATTCTGCTCTGCTCAGTACCAGCAAGACCTCACCTAGAGAGCCATGTCCAATACTGGGCACTGTGTAAGATAAATGCCTTGAAATTGCTCAGGAAAAACAATAAAAATAAGAGGAAAACTAGAAGAAAATGAGGTCTAGTGTAGAGAAGAAAGGCAAGGGAAGACATGATAATCTCATTACATAGAAGGGCATGCTCAATTTGGGGAGAGAGAAGGATGACAAGATGAATCAGCTGAAACTGCAGCAAAAATGATTAGTTCATATACTAGAAAAAGCCATGAAGACAGATTAGCTGGCTGACTACAGAACCCTTCACTGGGAGCTCACAGTTTGAGTACCAGTGGAGCATACTTGAGAATATTCACCGTTTCTTCAGTACAAGATCACAGACTTGGGCCATAGATCAATGGCCACTGTTGATTTTTAACTAGTACAGAAGCAACAGATTTCAGTATCACATTGACATCCAGGAGATTAAAAAACAATGTATTTGCTCAATGTGTATATTTACTTCTTTGTGAAATAATATAAACCAAAAGTATAAAATTCACTCTGCACATGAATATTACACCAGTTGGGATGCATGCCACATTGACACAGGATAAAATTTGTAATTTGGAATCAACAGCTTATGCATCAATCCCAAGTTTCCATTGCCTGCATTTTGCATTTTCAAAGCCTTTCATGAGCACCCTCATACTGTTTCAGGAACACTGCCAAGCAAAGTTAGCAGCTGACCTCTACATTATACTATCTCACAAAAACTCTTTTGTGGATTTCTAATGCAAACCTTTAGTCTTCTGCTGCAAGTCAGTAAAGGTAGGTGCCTTGAGAAAAAATACCAAACTTCAGACTCCCTGGTGCCCAGAGGCAGTAAATTAAGCCAGACCCTCACATTATTCTAGATAGATTTATTGTAGATGCTTTAGCTGAAGCAAAGATGACCAGCATCTTTACTAGCAATTATCCAAGACAGAAGTCAGCTCAGTAAGTTCCAAATCACTTGAGAAGGAACACATCAACTAGTTTACATTGTTATGTATTCTGACTTTATTAGTTTTTCTACTGATATTTTACTATTTCCCTTCCTTTTCCCCATCAGGCTCAATCATTAGGCCTGTGAAGACCTTTTTTTTTTTTTTTAAAAAAGGAGAAACACTGATTTTAACTTGTATAACACAGCTTTTAACTTCTCTGGAGATTCTGACAGTAAGAAGTGTTCTGCTGTCCTTTTACTGTTTCAGCCTACCACTGGCTATTCTGAAGTTGGCTGTTTTCTATCCCATGATTCACTTGAGCTGTTCTAAGTATATGCTGCAATCAGTCCTACAATCAGAGCCACATATTCTCAACCTATTTCCAGTGTAGGCATGAGCACTTAGAGTCAGCCAGATCAGAGAGACCTGACTGACTAGTTGTGTGGCCTCAAGAGTACTAGCGCTGGCATGTGGGAAGGTGCACAAACATGTCGCCGAAGGCAAAAAGAGCAACTGCCCTCCCTTCTTTGGAAATACTGCAGGCTCAGGCAACACTGCAAGCTCAGATTGACCTAAGCAAGTCTTGAAACCACCCTGGGGTTGCCACTCCTCCAGGCACAAACCTGGTTAGTCAAGAGAATGGTTTCCTTTCTCTTGTGGTGGCTGCTGCCACCATCTCACAGCACTGATATGTCCCTAGGAGAGGCCTGAAAACCAGCTATTGTTATGATCTCACACTGGAGGGCAGTTAACTCTATCGTTTAACGGGGAAGTCACAATCATAACTGGGGTAGCATCTGCTGAATCTACTTTACTTACAGTCAGTGACTGGCCTCAGTAGTGTGGAAATGAAGTAACAGTTCTTAAGATCTGTAGTCTATTTAGCAGTGTTTGTACAGAACATCGTGAGGCAGGGAAACTTACTTGCTATTCCAGTTTTTCCCATCTTTACACCCAAGTTGTCTAAGAACACTGCACCTGTAAGAAAGAACTATGCTAATATTGAAAAGGTACCCAAAGCATAAATACAAATATATTTAGAATCTCATAAATATTACTTGCCTGTTAATAAAGTCTATTGCTTGTGCTTTTAACTGTTCAGCGCTGTGCAAATCTGCGAGGATAAGAATGTCAGCAACATTTTCTACCGAGAGGTTACTACAGAGTGCTTCCTCACACATGACCTTCAGCCGTTCCAGTGCATACTGATAAAAGAAAAAACTACACTAATCATTCTTCAAACTTATTCTTTCTACCGTTACCTGTACAGTTTTTAAGACAGTTCCAGTCATGAAAATGCTTGGTGCCTCCCAAACTTAAAATCGAGCTGCTTCCAAACATGTAATTCAAAATTCAGTGTGCTGCATTGAAGAGTCCTCAAATGGCAAGACGTGTTAGGTTTGGCACAAACTGATCAAATGCTTTACTGGGAGAACTTTTATCAAAACAAAAATAACTCATTTAGAAGTTTTTGTTTTCCTTCAGTTTGGTAAGGGAGGAAGAGCAAGGAACAGACACAGGGGCTCTTTATCAAAATCATTATTAGACAGGTTTACGTCTCAAAGCAAGGGGCAAGAAATTATACAATGGAAAGTTTCGTGAAACTGTCCAAGGGAAAATACATTAGTCTGTTTGAAACTAGCTTGTTCCAAGTTTACCCCCATTCCCATCTCTGAATTTCTTAATTTCTTCCATACCATTGACAGTCTAGCAGAAAATTGATGCAAAATAATTACATTCCCATATTATGTTTTGCATGAATAAACTGTGCTTCTTTTTTGAAGGATGTCGGTCTGAACAGATTTCATTCAGCTGTATACATTTCTACAGAGATCTTGCCCATCCCATTTACTTTAGCACCCTTCAGATACAGTTTTCAAGTCTGAAGAGAATTTTAGACGTATAAGTGGCATATATTCAAGTTGCACTCATACATTTGTATTAGCCACTGCTCTATGCAACAAAGAAATGTAAGTGACCAAAAGTCAAATCATTGGCCTAACTTCTATGTTTCTAGACCTATGCATTTTTAGTTCCATTTTATTACTATACTATTCCTCAGGATACCTCTATTTAGAATAAATATCATTTTTAATAAATCTGTACCTACCAGGTAATACAGCAGTGTAATGCATTTGGTAATATGCAAAACACTGATTTTTAGATTATTTCACATTCAGAAGGAATAGCAGAAAGTTTCTAGCAGCTTTTAACTGTTACAAAAAAAGCTATAGGGACCACCTAGCTCACCATTTTTATTTCCTGCTATTGCAGACAATCATACAACTGTACCTTATAATATTCTCTACGTTTATCAATTATGCCCTAAATAAAAGTCAGCATTCATAAAATAAAATCATTTCACCTTCCCTCTTGGGTGTACTGAAACTTGACAAAACACAATCAGTTTTGGAAGATGAGATGCTGGCAATGAGAGGTGAAAAGAATAAGAGTGGCAGGTCACCAAAGCCAGGGCAGTACTACGTCAAGAGATCTTGAAAAAATAGAACACATTAAGTTGCCAGAAAAAAAATTATAATTGTTTCTTGAAATTAACTACTGGGATGATTTTTATTATCTTAAATGACTTATATTAGGATTGATTATAAGAACAGGCAGTTTTCACCACTAATGTTTTACAGATATGGTCGTACAACCAATTCAGAAATTGCAAAGGTAGTTTAAGAAATTGACATACTCTCAGCTGAGAGTGAAAAAGTTTCAGATTACACACACTGAAGTACTTGCTGGATTCTAAACTACATATGTCTCCTCAGGGAAAGACAGCTGTGTGTCTGAGGATACCTAACTAAAATTTCACCTCAAGCTGTAAAGCAGTGAAGAAAAAACAAGGTATTGAGTCAGGTTTTTAAAGAGTTAGAAAACTGTGAATTATGATATGAAAGGGAATAATCTCACCTTAATTGCTGTGGTGTTACAAGTACTATGATTTTTGAGATGAGGGTAGAAAAAGTATTTCACAGAGTAACAATTTAAAGAGAATGCAAGATCCCAATACAGAAGAGATGAATGATAACAACTATTGTGCTTGTAGGGAAGACAAAAAGACGAAAGCAGTATTTCAGGGAGCACAGTTAATTCAAACACTTGTATAAATGCTCTTCAAGAATACAAAGGTCTAGGATCATTTTACCCAAGACCGATTTTCCAAATCATATTAATGGTCACCAATTTTTTAAAAAAATTGGATAGTAAATATAACTAATATCTGAAACACTTCTGGTCAAGAAAGACTTATCAGCCTTGTACCGCTAAAAAAAGTCTGTTCTTTCCCATTTTTCTCCATTTCTGATGAGCTCTGTTTCTCATTTAAAAAAAAAAATCAAAATATGTATCAATCTGAAAAAAAGATTTTTTTTTTTTTTTAAGAAGCACTTTCCACGAGCAAACATGAGGTTTGAGAACTCAGGAGTCAATTACTTACTTTGTCTGCAGCTGCCAACAAGTTGTCAGCCATTTTTTCAAGGTTTGGTGCTTTTCCTGTGTAAATGAATCTCATCATTTCTTTAAAAACTTCAGGGTCTACATCATTTATTTCTACACGATTCTGGTAAAGAAGAAGAATCAATAAAAGCCTCTGGAATTTAGGTACAACTTTAAAGTGAACCTATCAAGTATTATCTGCATGCATGCTACAAGTTTCCATTGGACATCCATCATATAAAATCCTTACAAATTTCAGTTAACATTCAACAATACTAAGCAGAAAATATGCAAAATCAGTAGCTCTTAAAGTCAGGTTGAAATCAGTTGGAAAACCTTAGGCAATAAAAAGTAATGGCAACTTTTTTTTCTAGAAATGTCTAACTCTGGACTCTATTGCACAGGCTGCACATAAAAATCAAGGCACAGTTTCAGGAATATTTCAAAGTGCTGCTGAGTTTCCAACCCTACAATGATGTGCCTGGAATATTAGAAGTCAGAGCAGCAGACAGAACAAAGTGAGCCATTTTTGGCTTGACTTAAATTGAGTCAACACAGCCTACATTTTGTGCTCAGAATCCAAAAAACAAACAAAGCAAATCTAACTGACATCACTAGCTTAAAGGCCTTCCTAATAAATCTGTGGTATTGCATACTTGACCCCATCCTCTAATAGTATCCCCTATAAGCAACTAATGAAGTAGGAAATTAAGTCAAAGACGTAGAAGCAAGCACCAGACTTTTTTAATGGGGTACAAAAATCACAGGCTATCTGCACATGAGATGTACATGTTCTCGTTCTCTATTCACTGAACCACAAACAGTATTTAGAAGTAGGGCTGCACTGGAGATTTATTGCTAACATGAAGGCGAAGGCCGCCATCATGGCACATTACTGAAGCTGGGGCATGTCTGGGTTCCTTTCAGTCCAGAAAACCCAATAAAGTGCTTCCAATATTCCAATTCTACTCATGAAAGTTCCCAGATTGGAGAAGTGCAGGAAACAAAAATGCCATGTTTGTGAAACTCAATTGTACTAAAGCACCATATTCATCTGATGTATTTGTTCACACAAGTGGCATCATTGCAGCTTCCAAGACTAAGTGATGATCGCCTATTACAATCCTTCAGTGAGCTGATCAGTTCCTTGCCTCTTCATGGCAAGGTTTCATGCCTATAACCAATGCATTTTAGATATTCTCCTTCACAAAAGACACAAACAACTCCTTACTGTGGGAAATATCAAGTGCATAAAAGCAGAAGCAGCTCTCTGTGCTGATTAAGTAACCATCCAAAGTACTTATACAGGTCAAGTGCCTGCAGAAACTGTGAATGAAAAGGAGTGCTTCACTGCCTCAGGGCTTAATTTGAGTCATAATTCACCTGTTGTTTCTTTGTGTCCTAGCTACCATATAAAATGTTTTAATACGCTATAGCAAAACCTTAGTCAAGTCAATGGGCTTATGTGAAGGTATGAACTAAAGCTAAAAGTGGCAGAGATTACTAGGTCAATTAAATCAGTAGCTAACATTAAAAAAAAACTGATCTAGGGCAGATACAAGTACTTGAAAGAAAGAACAAGTCTTCCAGAACCTCTCCACAGTCAGCCCTATCTGTTCTTTCTACACACAGAAACTGCAGAATTCACTGGGAAAGCGTTCAGGAGCAGTACCTTCCCCATTCATGCAGCATTATGCAGTACTCATCTTCCCCAACTTGCAATACTTTGTCTTTGCAACTTCTCCCTTTTTCACAAGGTACAACTATTGAAAGTTTTCAGTAAGGCTTACCTTTTTGCTTTCCTCCATTTCATGTTCAAACATTGCATTAAAAACTGGAGATCGTGCTGTAGCAAGAAAAGTAAATATTGAATATAATCAAATTTTAAACTTTAGCGATTTTAATTACAAAATAATAACAATACAAAAGTAGAAAGTACCTGCAAGGACAGATTTATGAGCTTTGAATTCTTGTCCTCCTACATAAAAACTGCAATCTGTAAATCTTGTTGTTTCCCAGAGATTCCCTAAATCTTCTGCTAGTCGACATTCAGGTACCTTCAAAGTGTTTGTATTAGACTGTCCTGATATATTTACTGAGTCTTGGACCACGCTTACCTAACAGAAAATCACAGCAAGACAACTCCTTCATAACTGCCAATATATTATTGCAACAAATGCCAATAATAATTAAATTACAGTACCTATTGCTAGAATTTCAGCAATTCCAAAGCAAAGCAAAACACAGTGATGCTTCTGGCTTTAGGCCGGAACTATAAACCAATGCGTTACAGTTTAAGTAACATAAAACAAATAGGGCTTTACTTAGAGACTCTAATATCGTATATTTATCCAATCAAAGCAAAAAGAAAGAGCACAATACCACATGCCACCTGACAAATGCCAAAATAAGTAAGTCAAGGACAGATATGGTTCTTGGGATACCAGTGGGATCAAACATTAACAGTATTTCAGAGATAACTTAACAGTTCAACACTTCACACATTTAAATAAAATATATATACAATATAAAATTCTAAACAGATCAAGGTCACAGAAAAGTTTCATAAGAATAATCCATAGAATTTTTGACTAGTAGGAAATTCCTGATTTTAATTACAGTAAGTTCATACCTAACCTGCAATGTGATAATGCAAACTAAGCACAATTAACATAGCTCCTTCACTATTTCATTTTACTGTGTCCAGCTGAGGCAGGAATCACGAGTAATTGTCTTCCAAACAAGATTAAAAGCCATTATTTTAGAAATACAAGGCAATGAAATATAAGATATAGCAGGTAAGTAACTTCAGGAATGAAATGCATGCTCACAGGATGCAATTTTTTTACAGAACTAGTTAAGAAAACTGTGAAATACGTGCATCTGGAGTAAACAGATTGCCATTATTCCCCATGTTTAAGTCTTTCACATAAAAAGTAAACAGGACAAACAGGACAGTAGCATTCTTACTTGCTTTTTTCAGATATCTTTACATACTAAGACCTTTTAATCAGTATGTTGGGAAAACAGAAGAGCTCAGCAGGTTTTACTTCTGTTGTCTGGGAGCACATGCCTGAGAATAAAACCTTCATAAAGAAGAAAAGAGCCATACTACAAGATCTTGATCACTGCATCTCCCAAATATAGAAAATTAGGATTATATATAAAGAGAGAATGCTGATACTGTTAAGATCAGTGCTTTGTCTGATTTCCAGAGGCACAGCATCTGGAATAAATCTGGCATAAAGCAAAAATAGCACAGCTAAGCTGCACAGAACGTCAGAGCACTGCAAACCAAACTCCAGATCAGAAAAGGAGAATGATCAAATTAAGACAGCAGCTTGGGGATTTGAGTCATTGCCTAACTCCCTGTTTCGTCCCATACCCCCTCATGATTTCACGAAATTCCTTCATATTCTTCCACCTTTTAAAAGGAAAAAAAAATACCCCAAAGTACTGTGAAATTCCATTTTCACAGCAAGACTATACATTTGTAAAATTGAAAGATCTACAGAGCTATTGTGTACTCTATTTCACAGTTTTCATACACATGGAGTGGTTTCAGGAGATATACATACACACAAACTGAGTTTTAGCTTAGCAAAGCCAGTCTTCTGTTGCCAAAGGAGAGTTCTGCTTCTCCAGAGACTTGACTCAAAGATCACAATCCGAGTTGTCTGCAGAACATCCTCTTGTTAGCTACAGACAGTGCCTAGGAAGGTCACCTACACATTCTTTATGTGTACTTAAACTGATCTCTGACATTCGAAGCTTCTGCTGTTTTAGAATAGTTTCTAGTTTATATTGATAGCTGTGCAACAATTTGCTGTGACCCATCCTTTTAAGATATAACCTGAGCAAAATTTTAATTCAAGTCTCCTACCTCTGAATGGTCTGGCATGTATTGTCTATAGGTTGTAACAACTTTTAAAGACCCTAAATACAAACACTTACAGGGGTCTGATATTTCACATCTCACTTGTCCAGATGGTACTCTCAAAATCAAATGCATTCTCTTTTAATTTATTTAAATCAAGCCGAAATCCAAATCAAGTCAATCCCACATAACTACTGAAAAACTCACCGTAGGCTAAAAGTGACTGGTTTAGGATTGTCTCAACACCTGATACCAAATGCTTACTTCAGGCACCTTAGAGTTGTGTTTATAAAAATCACTCACAAGAAGGAAGGTATTTCCTCACTAAACTGCAAGATGAGGAGATGCTAGAACCAGTAGCAAACACCCCAGCTTAGAGAGCAGCAGCAATCTAGCCGGGATTTCCACGTACTCCACAAGGTCTGATTTACTTCACTTCTTAGGAAGCTATCCAACATGCAGCTTTTGCACAGCATGCATACTTTAGGGGCACAGGTCCTGTTTGCATTGCATACCCTCATGTGTAAGGGTATACAAAGCGTATAAACTAGGACTTGTTCAAGTTCGCTGTGTGATGACAGTTTACATGGATGATGTGTATCATTTTCTTTGTTTTGAACCTGTTGTGATCTAATAGTAAAGGTGATGTAAGTGATACCCTAGACGACTCTCAACCTAAGCTAAGCAAGAGATCTGTGAAAGCACTTACTAGGAAAAACGTCCCTGCAGAGAATTTACTATTCCATTAGCAAATGAAAATACTTGCAAGGCTTCAGTAATCTCAGATTACAGGGAAACTGAGAACTGGGTGAAACATAGATCAGTTTGCTTAAAAAATAAAATTATGAAGTTGTATTTAATCAATAGGTCACTTGTCGGTGGCAACACCAGACTTCGTGAGCTATTTAACTTAACAACCCTTCAGTTTCCAATCCAAGGACATATCCAACTGATCTTAAGAACATTCGGCAACACAGAATGAATATCTTTGCTGCCAAGGAAGACCAAATAATCCTTCTGCAACCCAGCAGAGAGAAAAGAAAAACCAACCAGCACACTTGGTACTCAGTGACCTTTACCAAATACCTGCTATATCTGGTAAGTTTTAACAAGCCAAGTGCAACATAGTCTTAAGTGGTAAGACAGTCTTCCAACTAGGATACAAGTAGGAAGGCAAACACAGAAAGAACTTACAGTTAAGTTTTAGAAGAACACAAACTTCAGACTTGTCTATAGAAACAGGTCCTTCAAACAACACCTGTTATTTCTAGTGACAGTTCAAGAGCTAGAAGAACACATCTGAATAAATAAATTTTTAGAATATTGGGATTTCCAATTTTTGCTTTAGCCTGAAACAAGCCAGAAGTTATTTTAAACATGCTTACTGTGCACAACTAAATGCTGTGCTTCCTTCAGCATTTATAATCAGGGTAGGTCAAACACTTCAACAAAAGCCACTCACATTAAAACATCAATAAGTTTTGTAGGGAAACACAGTTATATTCAAAGATTAGCATCAAAATTCAAATAACAATATTTCTCTCTGGAAAACTCAGTATTTGTTAATTTTTTTTTTTTTAAACAAACTTTATCTTTAAAAAAGTTAGATAGTGACCTATTTCCAAAACCAAACACTATTTTTAATAGCTGTTCATTTACATTAAAGTATTCATTACCAGGAGAACTTGATCTTAAAAAATATCTTTACAGAACCAGAAACCACTTGTTACTTCTGCTTTTATCACCCAAATAATTGTATTCATAACAAATTTATCATGCAGCTAATTTCACTTGTCTAAGTGAAAATAAGATGCACTATATTTGCTATATCTAGTCTCAGGGGCCACATTTCAATTATTCTTCCTACACAGCATAATGACATATAATTAAGTTGTAATCTTGCCAAGACAATTTTACACATTTCCTGTAAATACACAGATCAAAGCAAACTTATTAGCAGTTAGAGCATCTATCATCCTCCTAAGCCACTAATCACTTTATGGCAGCAAAGATAACTGGCCAATGTATATTCAACATACACTGTACTTATATTGCAACTTTCTCTAGTTTCCATTTTTAACATTGAGTAAGCATTTTACTGAATTTTAATATGACAGTTTAGGTTACCAACTTAACTGATATTATGAAAGTGACCCATAACACACCATGAAGTTAAATTTATACCTCAGCTCTCAATATTAATTCTCAGTATTAAGCGGTCCTTCTACAAGATACTTGCACTTGTTCAGAAAACAAAATGTAACAATTACTATAAAAACAAATTGTTTAATTTACTTGAAAGTCCTGTTAATTGGTTAAAGCCATCAATTATATTACAAGAATACAGATTCTGACAATTAGTTGATTTTTTAATAACGCGAACCAGCATGCAGACATTTCCTTTTGCTTATCCAGTGAAAAAACAATCCAATAATTCCAAGTACAACTTCCTTAAATAAAAGTGATCTCAGTAAAATACTACTTCTACAGACAGCACGTATCAGTCACCTTTTGCATAAATAATTCTATAGTCAATTCTAATGTAATCCTGGCAGATTCATGGAGAAGACCAACAGTTTACAAGTGATCAATTCAAATTTATTCTACGCTTCAGCATGTGTGTATCAAAACACAAAATACAACGCAGACAAAGCAAGTAAATGTGTATCTTACCATATTTATAGTTTGCAGGAGACAACTTTTATATCATATTATTGTTTAAATCAACATAAATCTCTGTTTATTAGAGCAGAAAATATTTTATTTAAAAGCTTACCACTTAAACCATACCCACCTCACAAAATAATGTAAGCTTGTCATCTGGTAGAAGACCATTAGCTTCATCTAGTAAAAAATCTCTTCGGATAAATTTCTTAAAACCCCAGTCCTTGCCTTGCACAAATCGATATGCTCTTTGGCTTTCTGATAAAAAAGTTATGAACAAATAAAGCAAGTTAAATAAAAATATTAACAAATAAAAACACCTAAAAATTCTATATTAAGGCTGAGTGTTAATCCAAAAATGAATCCATTTAACACATTTGGATCACGTGTCACGTTTTTAGGAAACCCACAACTGATTAAAATTTTTTAATGTTGTATGTAATAGGGTTATTCTATAAAACACCAGATAGAACTTAGTAGAGCACAATTTGCAATTCAAACCGTATCATCTCCTTAGATGTTATCTTAGGCACCATCCAGCAAGAGAGGAATTTTTCAGTTAATGTTTAAGAATACCAATGTGTCAAAACAGAAACTGTTCACAGGGAAGTACCATTACAATGAATTTGTCATCACAAATGCATTCTGACAACACTTCTGCAATTGCCATAACAATCTGTTTTGACTTCTTCCTGAAATGAAAAAATCTTGTTTCACAGGTTGAAATTATTTTGAAATACAATGAAAGCATTAAAAAGCAAAACAGAAATAAAAGTTTTCAAGTAACAAACTATTTCTTCGGTCATAAAAAGAGATTATATTTACCTTTTATCCATAGCTATGAGAGTTATTTTGAATACATCAGATTTGCTAATTACATATAGGTAGCATTCTTCTACAACATCCAAAGTAAAGCCATCAGGAAAGTGACTTCTCTACACTACAGTGAGCTTGGTAGCTTTTACTGTTATCAGCAAGAACCAGTGTTAACCCTCTGAAATTAAATGATCAGTAGCAATTTAAGTATACAAAACTAAAAAAATAAAGCAGCATAAAAGTGTAAATGTATTTTTCTTCTTTATTAGAAATTTAAAATGTTAGTTCGTTACCTATTTTATACACAGCATCATGAAGCAGCAGTCTGTGCATGAATTATTGATTTACAAAGGACATCTACAGTTGGGCATCATTACACTGTATAAATAAAAACAGAGCATCTCCAGAAGCAGATGGTAAATTGCTGGAAAGTCCAAGAAATAAGATTTCTGTTGGTAATTTTCCAAAATTAAAATATGTTTATAATTCCTGTAGTGCCAAATACAGAACAGCTACTATTGCAGAAACTGAAGACACATCTACTCATAGGATTTTTGGATTTCAGCACCTTGTGATTTTTAGCATTTAAAGTACCACTTGGCACATAATCTTCAAAATCCTTCCATCCTACATTCTGTGTCCCTCATTTAGGACAGCATTACAAAGAAAGCTCTCATATATTTTCTGGGAAATCAGCACAACTGAGTGCCTCTCTGAAGTGCCTGTAAACTCGTGTGCACAGCATGGGGAAGAAAGAGGAGGAATTAGAGGTCTGTGCGCAGTTGCAGGGCTATGATCTCCTAGGCCTCGCAGAGGTGGTGGGATAGCTCACACGACTGGAGGGCTGCAGTGGACAGGGACCAGCTCTTTAGGGAGGCCAGGCCAGGAAGGTGAGGCAAGGGAGCTGCCACTTCCGTGAGAACCGCAGGAATGCATGGAGCTCTGCCTTGCGATGGATGGTGAGCCAGCCAAGGGTTTATGGGTCAGAATTTAGGGGGCAGGCCAACGTGAGCAATGTTGTGTTCAGTGCCTGCTACAAACCCACAGATCAGGAAGAAATAGGTGACTGGCAATTGGCTCTTGTTCATTTGTTGCCCACCAGGACGCCAGCAAAGAACCCCTAAGGCAAAAAAGGACCAGCAGCACCTAGCTAAACACTAGAATGGGTTGCCCAGATAAGTTGTGGAGTCTCCATCCTTGGAGATATTCAAAGCATGACAGGTCCCAAGCAAACTGGTCTTGTTGACCCTGCTTTCAGCAGAGGGTGGGACTAGACAACCTCCAGAAGTCCCTTGCAGTCTCAACAATTCCGTGATTCTATGATTATCTCAAAATATTTTTGATGCACACACTGCAGTTTCATTTAGTTACATACACTAATCCGCTACTGGACCGGAAGACGGTCTCAAGCCAAAAGCCATGATCCACCAAATGTATAAAAGCGTAGCTTTGTTCATGTAAGCTCCAGAACCAAGGAAGCTTACAGGGATTGAAGTAACCAACTCCATCAGTGGAAGAGGATAAACAGAGTGAAACAAACATTTACTTTCCTTCCAGAAAGTCCAACCATTTAATTTTTAGATCTGAACTCAGTTTTGTGGATTTAATTTAAATATTACAAGGGGGCCTAGTTACACAAGGAGAAAGTAGCATGAACTTCGGGTACAAGTACTGGAGAACTATAGATTTTTCCAAGCAATTCAGAACTTGCATCAGAACAGACCCCACAAGATCTGTTAAGTCCTAGAGTAGGAGGAGGGAAGAAAGTAAACTGATTCTTCATATGCAGGACTAGCAACAGCACAAAATCAGTGCAGACCAGCATTAAATTACACATTTTCATAAGAATTCCAGCCTTCCAAAAAAGTGTTTCCAATGAAGGCTGTGCTTGTAAGTTTGAAACTAAGAGCCATATATTTTTCATATAAAGAAGGCAATTAAATCACATCACCAATTATTTCAAAGTCTTCTAACTCCTTGGGTACATGGCTCAGGTTTTTAAACTGATTGCAGTGTAAATCAGCAGAAATAGACCAACATATTGTAAAGGAGTGTCTAAAAAACCAACCACACATGTTTATCCTAATTAATGATGGAAATCAAACACACACTTCCACCGTAGCTAACAAGCAAATATACCCCTACTAACAGGAATCAAGAATAATCTGCTAGAAAAGCTAAGTGACAAGAATCCAGAGTCACAGCAGTTAGTAATGCGCTGTAATTTATACTGCTCAGCATAGAATTAACATAGTTCAGTGATCAGAAATGTGTGAAACATGAACAAGGTTTTTAGTTAAGTTTCTAAAAGGATACTAAAAAAGATATTTTAAAGTTTATCTCAATATTAAATTCCATTCTCAACTGAAAGAAATTACAGTGCTGATTTTCTTTAGGATGTTCTTACAAATCCACATGCAATACATTAAGATTTCCTTACCCATTGCTTTTGTTTCTTCTCTTTTAGCATTCAGCAGGGAAAATTTGAATTTTGCTCTGACTTCACTTTTTGGACAACTGACTAAAAGCAAATACAATGACAGGTAGTCTTTGCTTTCATCATCTAATCCCTTTGGATTCACTCTCAGGCACCTAAAAGAAATGCAGAAATTGTACATTTTTAAATCGTACGCACAATAAATTCAGAAATATTTTTGTAAGGTAAGACACATGCTACGAAAACAAATGTTTCCCTTATGACTGTTGAAACTTTGAAATAAGAACCAATCCGTACCTATAGTACAACTTCAAGAAATGTCCAAGTTTTAATATTTATTTGCAATTTAACTTTGCAACTTTTGTGAGTGAGGAAAAAAAAACAAAAAACCTCCTAAAAAACACAAGAAAAAAAAACAAAAAAAAAAAACAAAGCAGTTGCTAGAATAAAGACCTTACCACTTCATTTTGTCATTTGGCCCTGATGAAAAGGTAGAACTCTTTAAAACTTCACCCATTTCTTCTCGGCAAAAACTGAAGTTATTAATGGTCCACATGTAGGAAAATTTTACTACTTTAACCTGAACAAAAGATGTAGGAAACATCAATAAAATTTAACTTTCATATCAAGCATTAACTATGAAAACTAGTTAGGTTGTCAGCACAACTCAATATTTTTAGGGTTGGGGATTTTTTTTCAAATTATTATGAGTAGAAAATAAAGCCATTGGAATTTATGTAGATTACCTGTGTGTAACACCAGCTTTCAGCCACAGGTCCACTGGACATCTCCCCAGGAGGAGGTGGGGTGGGAACCCTTGACATTGCCACTTATTGCAGGTTTATAGTATCAAGATAGCAATCCAAACTTCAGTAATTCTCCTAAAAAAAATAATTCATATATATTGTTCACCCTTTTTAAGTGTGTGGGGGGGAGGAAATCCATATTTTGATATCTATATTACTGTGGTTACTAAACGATGCATCTGAAAATTAAACTTGAAAAGAGGACAATGGCTTTGGTACTTAGACAAGCTAGCTGTCACACATTAATGACCGCTCAAAATCTGCACGCTGACTCCTCATGCAATAGTTTATAAAAGTATTATCATACAATGTAGAGGCACTTGCTAAGGAGATTATTTCAATATCACCTTTGCAAATTACCACTTTGATCACTCCAGTCATGTTATAACTTTCTTCAGGATCTTCTCCTTTGATTTGGAGAGTAACTAGGGCCCTATGAACACTCAGTTATTAGTACCAACGCGTTAGTTGTCCACATAGGCATATAGTTCAGTCCTGAAAGAGCACCTAGCCACCTGGGAGTATGGAATAGGTTCAAACAATCCTGGGATTTCTCAAGGGAAGGTAAAAAACTAAACTTGCACTTAAAGTAGTATTTTCTTCACACATTTTTCATGGTTACCTTCTATCTTTAATACCAACAGATTTGATTGAAGAACTATAATCACCACAGCCAGGTGCTCACTCCCTATTGAAGCACAAAGCTGAAAAACAGTTTAAGTCAAGTCACCAACCCTGAAGAACTTTCTAGCAGCAAACAAAGCAATTTTGTTATGGATTATCACCTAACAGAGCACTGCAATTTCTCCTGCCCATCAGAAACTGAGTCATATCCCCCAGATTCATCACATCTAGCTACAGACACGTAATTAGTCAGCCTACTTGCACTAGCCTTTGTACACAGCTAATGAAACAAGGCGGGCCTGTCAGAGGGTAGCTCTCCGTTACTGGGCTGACTCTCATTTAGGTAGGGTTTGCTGTCATCTTTAGACAGGTTCCTGCCAGAAGCACAGCTTCTCACTTAAGCAGCTCCATTAAGTTGCTAAAAAGAAGTGAAATGAACCCCAATCAAACCAGATGAAAGTCACAATTGTTTCTGCCACACAACATTTTCTCTCTTAGTACAGAAGACTTATTTACACATTTCCTGCTATCGCTAAAGCAACATCAGAAGCCTACAATCTTCCTGCAAGGTTTGAGTCCTTCACCATATCGGTCTTTTTACTTGTGATAGAACAGCATTAATTGTCTTACTGAAAAGATATGATTGCACACCACTAGTTATATGTTGGAACTCTTCCTCTGGGGACGGGCAACACACTTAGAAACAAGTTTTATGCAAACATTGGTAAGAAGACACTGTAAGACCACATACAATTCAGTCATGATGTGAATGAGTTTATTATTCCTATGGGAAGAAGAATTCTCTATAAATCGCTATGATCCTCAGTGGATTCTTTCCCTTGCTGCCTTTCTGGTATCTCTTCTCACTCACTTGCATTATCAATTAGCCCTTCCACATTAAAGGCTCCTGACATGGGAAATCGCTCTGAATCTCCGATATATAAAACTTTGAAACAAAACTAATTCTCAGTTTTTATCAAATGAGGAAGCACATGCTATGTAATCAGATCCTTTAACAGATCTACTATGACAAGAAAAAAAAATCATTGGAGAGCTCTCCTGCAAGATATGGATCATTGAGACATTCAAGTGTAACCACAAATATAATTCAGCTGCCTCTCCTAAGTGACTTTTCATTCCAAATAAAACTTGTATTCATTTATGGCAATCTTCAGTTCTTAATTAGTACTTTCCATAAATAAAAACTAGTAAAAAACAGCCACCCTAAATGTAAGAAAATGGAACTTGTTTGCCCCCCCCCCTTTTTTTTTCTTTTAAGCAGGAATCACATGCATTGTGGAAGCTGTGTTTACATAGATTTTGTTTACAGGTGTACAACTTGTTTTGATTCTCTGTACAGAACCACCCAGAGTAAAATTCCTGGGAAGGGTACATGCAAACATCCATCTTTCATAAAGCAAATATTAGTATTTATATTACCATTATTTCTGGAAGCACACCCTAGTCAATGGTAACAACTGAAGCTGTTACCCAAATACACGATGGATTTTATACAGAACCATATCCTGAAAGTGTTAAAACAGCTTACCTCAGCCTTACTGAACCTGTCCTTCAATTCTCCAAAGCTAAAAACAAGCAGAAATACAGCCCATTCCTTTTTTTGTCATTTGCATGAGATGGACAGGACTGTCTCATCTCTGACCTGTTCCTCAATTCTTTCAGTCCATTAGATGAGTAAGCTCCTGGTAACCATGAAGGAGCAGCAGATCTGAGCCAAGTTTGCTCTGAAGGGATCTCTAAATTGAAAAAGGCTGAAAATAACTGCTGTATAGTATCCTCTTTAGAAAGTGTCCAGTGACCTTATGCCAGCTACCAGTAATCTGCCTCCTCCTGGCTCACAGCTAAGTCAGCTTGACTCACTGAGAATTTAACTCTAAGCAAAGGTGGTTATTTTCAATTATTTTCAGGCCGGTCTGCTGCCTTGTCTCCATGCCTGTTCCACCCAGGGCACTTGTCCTTCGGAGGCTGCTTCCACCTGCTGCGTGGCATGTATTATTTATTTCGGGTTCTGACAGAAGCCATGATTTTACATAAGTACAGTTTTCAGATCCTTCTGAATAGCTGCAGCTTTTTGTAAAGTTTCTCGTTAAAGCATTAGGACCTGACAACTGATTTTTCTGAGCTCCTGATAGGTCTTTGAGGAACACATTTGTATCTCGTTTTTTTTGGCATCAATTTACTAAGCCCATCAAATTTTTAGATTGAGAAAACTGTGAGAAAGCAAGAACTTTGAATAGTTTGATATCATATTGGGAGCCTGCACTCAGGAGCAGCCTTTCTTATTTTTTAAGATGCTTGGTTCCATAATTTTAAAAAAGTAAAACCAACCAACAGCAAACTGAACAATGGAGAACAAGTAAACAGAGCATGAGATGCTCTGTTAAGAAATACCAAAAGACTGCCAGAGAACAGCAGGGGAACAGTTTAGCAGTACTGCTGATCTGCTCCTCACTTTACTTAATCCATTAATCAGGATTTGACAGGGGGGACATGGGGATGTTTACCAAAACTACAAGGCGAAAGAGAACAGAGACTTCAGAGATGTTATCGTGAAGCGCAGAGGTGTTTGGGGAAGGAAGGATTTTTCAGTCCCCAGGCTGACACCCAGACCGGGTGGGCCACCATGTGCCTTACCCGCCTCACACGGCCACTGATGGTTACCAGGGCAAAGCGGACCTCGCGTGGGCAGGCTGGAGGTGAGAAGAAAGATGCACCTACACACTCACCCTTTGTTCTATGTGCTGTACTCCGCCTGGGGAGAAGACTAAATACTACTTTGAAGGAAGTGTTTATGAATCATCGATTAGCCACCGTCATCAGCTCCAACAAAAAGGTTTTTCAAGTACCAAACCCTCATCACAGCCTACTAGATCAAATGGTTGGGAACAGACAGAGCTGCAATTCACAAAACCAGTCGGAGAATGACAGGGCGGAATTAAATCAATGAAGTGCAGGAAGACAGGCCTGTTATCTGCAGGAGGAAACAACTTAGAGGGACAATCTTCACGTTAGAACCTGCATTTCTTCTTCTGCAGGCTATCATGAACAAAGCATCAGAGACAGGACATTATCAGGTAACACCCCTGAGAGTTTTCAGGCAATGCCATGCCTGCCTGGACATGGCTTTAACAAACCAGTCAGCATGGCTGTTTTGCCAGGCAGAAGTCTCTGACCATCAGAGGAAACACACACTGTGAACACTAAAACAAGTTTTAATGGATGAGAGCAAAAAAAACTTCTGGCTTCCAAAATGGAAATTAGAGATGTATCTTTAAAGTGTGTCAAGCAAGTACCTTTGTTGTTTGTTTGGTTTTTTTCATGAAGTGATAAACCCACACTGAATGCCGTGCAGTGTTCAGTGATGATTCTACACTGAGAGCTTGCTTTCTTTGTCTTGCTTCAAAAGAGGAAAGAAAAGCTCAAAGGTATTTTACTTAACCTGTACTCCTGGACCCCAAACATGACGGGCTTATCACTTCTCCTGGTCTTTTAAGGTAGGTATTGGTTTCACCTGCTAATCACTGCCAAATAGACCAGTCTGTTAAATCAGGATCTTCATGGAGCTGAGAACCACTTGCAGAGCAGTAGTGGGCAAGGAGGTAGAGATAACATGAAAAAATGTGATTTCTTAAAGCACATTTTGTTTAGGAATCAACTGAAGTACTTTCCTATTCAAACAAATGCTTGTGTGAAACTTCAAGCCATCTGAAGTTGATTATCTCTAATTATCTCCACTCAGAGTGTAAATAAAGCATAGGCTACCCTCCATAAAGCATATTTACACTGAATTTCATTAAAAGCTGTACCAGCTCTCTATTTTCCTAACTTTTAAGAGATCTTAAGATTCAAAGCTACTTCATATATCAATAAAACATGAATTTCAGACAAACATATTATCTTGCTTCCCTTCCCAGAAATTGAGTATTTGTCAACATTATTCTAAATAAAGTTATTTTTCAACCTCTTAGAGCTAGACAAGAACACATTCTCAGTCTCTTACATCTTGTGTTGGAATCAACTCAACAATGTTTTCACTGAAAAAAATGACTAGCTCATTAAGAAAGTACCACATGCATATAAACACACAAGGAGGAATTTTCTACTCTCCCAATAGTAAACCCACAAAACACTTCATAAACCTATTTGAAGAATTGCCCTAAATGTTAACGAGATCTTTTGCCAGCTCTCATGTCTAAGAGCAGAAGGTCAGTATAACAACTATATCCTAATAGCTCCTTCAGAGTAATAATAGTACAACAGGTGCATACAAGCAGGTGTGCATGTTAACCAGTGACCATAGCAATGTTTTATCTTTGCATTTCAGTAAGGTATTACAGGCAAACTACTGGCAGGAATGGCTAGACACACTGCCTTCTGCAGGGTACCCAACACACCCTGAAAGTCAAATCCAGCCTCCCAGAACCTAACCCAGAGATCAGTTCACCAAATAAATCAGTGACCCTGCCCCGCTCCCTCAAAAGGAAGAAGGAAAGGGCTTTGTGAAATGGATGAACAGTTCCTGCTGACCCTCTTCTCTCTGCTATCCCTTCTTTCCAGGGCTTGAGCCTCCAGGATCAAAGTGCTTCCCTCCCAGGCTGTCCATATCTTGGCACATCACAGGACTTCCAACATCTCATCACATGATATAACTGAACATGAGTGAGTCTGGAACAGTGAGGGTTTATTCTCAAGTCCTGTCCAGAAACTGAGTAACAAAGCAACATTTAACAGCAACGTCATGGTGCACTTCCAAACCATGATGGCACAGAGTCTCCACAATGCCCCAACAAAGAGGCAATGGAGCCTGTCCTGCCTGAAACATCAAGCATCTCTATCCAACAAACTACTTCAAGCATTTAACAGCTAATGTAAAAGTTAGGCTAACTTACTATCTAAGAGTGACCGATATTAATACCGTTTGGCAGTCTCTCAGGAAAGCCTAATAAATGACCATACCAACAAATCCCACATGCATGTATTGCATATTCCGTTGGAATGGTGACAGTCTTTTCCTGAACAGGGCTGAACATTTCAAGAAATGCAAAGCTGTTATGAATTAACTTTCCCCCACCCCGCTTTGGAAATACCCGTATTTCATCACTGGCTGAAATAAAAGATCATCTTCTGAAGGTTAACTGGCAAATAACACCCTGTTCCTCCAACTTTTTATTCCTAGTAAATCCATGATTTAGAAACCAAATATAGTTTATCTAATTGTAAAGCCAAAACTTTGGGTTTTTAAAGAAATCTAAAGTGAATACACCTTCCATTCAATAAAATCGGTTTCCAAAAACCCATTCAAAATAAATATGCTCTAGCTACAGAGATACTGATTTCATTTCCTCTCATTAAGTGACCACCAGTGAATAAAGTATTATAAAGTAATATATTAAGTATTATATATAATACTATGTATCAGTATTTGTTGGTCAGGAAGTCAGTTTTGTTTTTTAAATTACTGAGGAGGCAAATTCTTAGGAAAAATATTGAATTGCTTTAAGGTTCATTATCTTATCAGTTCTTGGGTGAGAAAGAATACATATATGAAGCTGAAGACACAAACGAACCAGACTGAAATGGTTAAGTCTGAAGTGAAAGACATTTTAAGGCCCAAGACTAAGTTACTTTTGCACACACACCCCCATCTGAAGCAATGCTCCAGCTGACTTGTGCAGTTCTAGGTAGCATCAACTTAAGGCCAAACTGTTTCAGAGCCAAGAAAGCCATGCCCCTTTCTCCCTGGTCACAGAAGGACTTGTGTAACAGCCACCCACCACCCGGGTCATGCTCATCCAGTAGCATGAAAATCCTGTGGCTGATTAAACTGGCTTGAATGCTGCTCAAATCCACACAAGAGACATTATCTTTCTCGCCAAGTCTCAGAGACTTAAAAAAATATCCAGTTAAAGGAAGAAGTTAACCATTTTTTCTTCTGTTTAAGAGTTTGTCTTGTAAGCTGATTATGCTTACAAAAATTCTTAAGGTATTACTAGTAGAAAAGATCTGAACTTTGTAAGAGAGGATTGTTTCTTAATTAGCAGGATTTGCATCTCTTCACAATTGATCTTTTTGAAAGAATTGCTGCACTTTTCCTATATAGCTAACTTTTAAACTAAATTTTCTGCTGGATGATACACAACACAGTGACAGACATTTGAAAGGTCTATTAAGCATAGGCAGCTTTCCAATTTGTTCTGTATCATCATTTGGTTTCTCTGAAAACAGACTCGAGATATACCTAAAAAATTTAAATACAGTGTTTAGTATTCATTGAATTTAATCCCTATCTATCACTGCAACATTTGAGTTAACAGTATCACTAATACTTAACCATTGCAGTCATACACATCTACCCCACTAAGTTAGAAAAACTGTAAGTTGAGGATATACTACATTTCACATTATTTGTAGTACTTCTAACATACAAAATGTTTCCTTTTCAGGGCAAGTGGAAGGGAATAGCAGTTGGGCTACACACAGGAAGACCCTATGACACTGAAGAAGTGAGAAGTCTATAATAGTTAAAAGGGAAGCTGGTTTGGTTTTTTTAACATAATATTAAAAATGCTTTTTTTAAATATACATTTGCTTTGGAACCACGCAACAGCAATCAAGTTTACACAAACCTAAACCAGCTTTGGGGCTTAAATAGTAAGCTCTGGCTGCTCCTATGTACCTCAAGGTTAAGACCTTACCCATGCCATCCACCAGCTCCACTGGAAGCTACCACCCAGCCAGGAGAAACACACACACACTTCGGCACCCACACCACGAGCCAATTCATAACCCTCTCCACAGTTCTCCGGTGAGAAAAAAATACTACCCGGGACTGGACCACAACAGTTGAAAAACTACGTATACATCCCCTGTCATCCCTGCTCCAGAGACAGTAAACTCCACCAGAGATAGGGCAGGCAGCTGGGGTCAGAGACATCTTAAAATAGCTGCAACGAAGACTCCAGAATGTAAAAGCATATCCTCAAGGTGGTTCCAGCAGAATCGCCCCAGCAAGGAAAAACCCAGCATGTGTGAAATGCCCAACTTTTCAGGACGATGGTGGTGTAGCTCTAACTGGTTCACTGAAGTCAACAGCTCAAAATTAGCAAGATTATACCATTAGTTGTAAAAACTGTAAAGCTGAGTACATGTAATTTTCGGGCTTTTCTCTGAATTTTCTTTCCTATTCTAAGCCTTTGAAAAATAAAGTTGAATTTTACCTCAGCTGAGACAAAACCTAGTGCCCAGCAGAGCTTGAACTGTAACTGTCTAGTTCACATCATCCAAGCTTCTTAATAAAAATCCCTCAGCATTAGCCTTGCATATTGTTCGGTAATATAAGAAAGCCATTGCACTCCTTTATTAGATAACCTAGACCATTCCGTACACGTGTCATCTATGCATTTCCCTGGAGAAGAAGTGCAAGATTATTTCTTACAGCATATTTCAATTTCATTGCCCAGTCTAGTTTTATGGGACCCAAAAGATGGGTATTTCCACCATGATTCCTCTTGGGAAGCTAATGCTACTCAAATAATCTATCACTATTGTTTTTTTTTTTTCCTGGTATACAGCCAAAGTGATCTTTTCCCCTCCTTAGTTTCACTCCATTACTCTTACTCAAACAAATCATTGGCATGTGAAAGTATATTAAATAGACATTTTTTCCCTAAATACTTCAGTTACACACAAGAGTCCAGCAAATTGAATATGCTAATCTTGGCTTTTGTTTTTGCACATGAAACAATTGTCTGTATTAGCCAACAGAAAGTTGACTTCAATTATAACAAAAAACATCTATCTCCAGCAAATTCACGTTAGTTCGGGGTGTTTTGTTTTGTTTTTCTTTTCTTTTTAAATTCTTAAGATTTGTGAAAAGCACTGGACTATAGTCTTTGAAGACAGGTGCTTTCATTTGCTGCAGAGAAGTTGTACAGAACAACAGCAGCCTAACGCTCTCCTCATTAACCTCTGCAGATTGTTATCACCTGGAAAGTTCACATTGAAATGGTACAACCACTTTCAGCAGCCAAAAGTTCATACTCACAGATATTATCAGGAGAGGTGTTTGATCATTCATTTGTTGCCTTATTACCTATCATAGCAAACTGCAGACAAATTTGTGCACACAGCTGCACCTTCATGGAAATGGAGAGGTACAGCTCATCTCAGGACTGTTCTATGCCTCTTACCAAACCAGTCACAGAGGGTATTACACTTTGTGCAAAAAACGATTAATACTTATATGCCAGGAAACAGAAAAAACTTACAGGTGATTTCCAAACCCCAAAACTCAATTCTGCCAGAAGACCAAACTGCACTTGATGCTAGTTCTCCCAGACTTGAAACTGAACTAATTTCAATGGACTGGGTATTAAGTTTCATCCACAACAGTCGATTAGGCAACATCCTAAGAAAGACAGGTAGGTCAAGAGGTAGAGCTGCACACTCACTTGCTTTGGTGAGAATATGAAGCAGGAATCTCTGAAAGCGTAGCTATATGAAGACCTGGTGAAACCCATCAAGACAAGCAAAACTTGACATCTCAGTCTCAGACTGCAACTAAACAGGTTCACACATACAGAGGTAAAAAAGAAAATCCTAAAAGTTTGGTCTAATAGAGACTGGTTTATAGAATCATAGAATTGTTTAGGTTGGAAAAGAGTTTTAAGATCATCAAGTCCAACTTCTAAAGTTCAAAGGCAAGTACACAATTTCTGCTGATCTATTGTTTCAAAAGCATCCAGATATTAGTAGTTTTGCTTATACCTTTGGATTTAAGAACAATTTCAAGATAATCTGCTTAAGCACCATTTTTCCACAACAAAAGTGATTCAGACCCTAGCGGTTTCCTGCAACTTCTCCCACTTACAGCAGCCTTACTTGCTCAGGACAGAGGAAAATTTTCAAATTATCTCTTAACTCTCTAGACAGACAAATTGAGCAAACTCAGCAGCCATAAGCTTTTAAAAGTATGGATTAGAATGAATTAGTCCAGAGACCAGAAGTAGTATTCACACTTTCTTCCTCACAAAGGTTATTTCTTTAAAATTGGTTTGAGCGTTAGAAGATTTCTATAGCTTTCAATTTCCATGGAACCATCTGATGCCTCACAAGAAAAGACTACTCAGCAACAACTACTTCTTGCTTTGCAACACCAAGCTCTGCTGCTGCGCCAACAGTTCAGACTGCAGAACTCACTGCTCCAATTTGCAGACTGCTTAACTGGGGCGAGAGGGAAAGGGAGCCGGGGATGGTGCAGTTTACTCCACATCAGGCTCCTCTGCTACAGGTCTTTCTCCAAAAGGCTCACATGTCACCTGCTCACTTGACAAAACCTGTGCAAACTCTGAGGATTAAATTGAGGCCTAAGACGATATTCAAAACCATAGGAAAAATGCTGTCTTGCAAAAAGCCCTAGCTACCAAGGTGTGAACGTGTAAAAATCTTACTCACACCCTGTTGAGCAGGATGTTTGCTCACTTCACCTGCCCCCCCAGCACAGTCTCCTTATGCCATCAGTTTGTTCCTCTACAGGTAGGTTGTTTTACTAAAGTTTAAAAACAACAGCAAGGTAAACACAACACAAACAGGCTGGTGTAGGGCTATTGGGGTGACCTGGCTAACCTGGGCACAGTTAAGCAGATTTCAGCTTGACAAAAGCAACGGGGTTGATAAAAGGCAGTAAGTTCTACCAGACCAAACTCTTCTCATAAGCTGCTTCATCTGCCTTCGAGGGGGTCTTGCTGGCAACATACTCCTCAAACAACCACACTGAACTGCGACTGCAACCAGCTGTTTCATTACCAACAGCGCACCTCCAGAAAGCGCGTTGCATGGGCTGCAGACCGCCCAGGCAATCGCCCGCTGACATCTACGCTTGAATAAGCCAAATATCCCTCCTTCCTTTACTGATGCCCTAGCACAGTTCGGCTTGCAAAGTCCTCCACTGGATATAGCAAGTAAATAGATTTGGTTTCATCCTCGGTGCCGTCAAATACGGCAGACCAAAAGCGGACGCAAGTCTGCTGCTTTTTGCCTCTGTCCCCATGAGACATAACCCCACCGTGAATCATCCTGATGAAGCCGCCTCATTAAACATAGCACAGTGCAATGCCCATGGTGCGGCGACAGAAAATTGCTTTCACAAAAAAACAAGCAGAAGGAAAAAATGCCATTTAATATCAGGAAATCAAGAAGTCAGCTAACACCAAGTGACAAGCCCATCTTTAAAAGTGATGCCAAAAACTTCTGTGAAGGCTTAGACACTATAATTTATTAGTAACCCAGACTAACACTGATTATGCTACTGCCATATATTTTTCCTCTCACCACTCAGTGAGCTGAGTCCCACAGCTGTTGGAGGGGACAGCACATTTCCAAACACAACTGGTATTTAAATTATTAAAAATGATGCCTAGCCTATAAAACAATACTCAAAACCACTGACTACAGAAAAAAGGTTGATTTTGCTTGATAGTCTTATCAACATAACTAATCATAGCATCTAACTCTGGATACAAAGTTTACCACATACAAATTTTGAGCAGACCACTACCTATGTAAGCTTTTTTCCCACCTCTACTTATATGATGCTTTCTTCCCCCCCCCCCCCCCTTTTTTTGTTGTTGGTTTTTTGTTTGGTTTTGGTTTTTTGGTGGGTTTTTTGTTTGTTTGGTTTTTTTTTGTTTGGTTGGTTGGTTTTTTTTGGTGGGGGGGAGTCCGGGTTGTTTGGTTTTGGTTTGGTTTTTTTCTTCCCCTTGGTTAAGGGAACAACCACACTTTAGGAGAACATCATTGATAAGGCACCTTTTGCCATAAGCAAGACAGGAACTCCCCTAATCAGAAGCCTCTCATGGGATATAATAGCATTAATTCAAGTCTTCCAGATGTACTTTTTACTGTTTTTTTTTCCTCAGATCAACCACCTGCCCAATATATTTTGCAAAACTTGCAAAAATGTGTTTATGAAAACTTCAGTATAGGAAGTTTCACTCTCTTACAAACTATATCACCCATTGCAACATGAATATTCTTCTGCTGCCATTTTTAAAAAGTTTGTTTGCTATATGCACGTAACAAGCAAAAGCTACCTTGACATATTCTGCAGGGAGATAAAAAAACCCCACAAACTAGATTTCATACATTCTATTCCTCTGAAACCACCATATGCCAAATGCAGTGCCAGACCTAAGAGTAAGATCGCACCAACTTTGACAGTCAGTACATCAATGTACTATATTAACCTACAATTACCCAAAGAAGCTAGAGATTTCAGACAAGCTGGCTTCTAGTATAACATTTCCAGAACTAAAATAGTATGACTCAAGTCTTTAAATGAGTTCATACAGACTGTAAGCAGTACTTTCCAAATGAGTGAAAAAACTCCTAAAAATAGGTACAAATCCAGATGTATGCAAATAACTGCTGCAATTATCTTCACACACATCACAGACAACGCATTAGTTGAAATGACTGTATTTTGTCCTCTGTTACAAGAACAGTTAGTCAATTTGATATGTAAATATCAGTGTGACCACCGGTACATACGATGTTCATAAAAAGGAGTTAAAGTTTATTATCATTACACATTGCTCTACCCCAGGAGCTGAAGCAAACTATATTAAGCACTTATCTAAATTCATTACAAAACACTTCTGATTTTATCTTCAAGAGTTTCGATTACAAACGAGTGACTCTGAAATTAAACTCAGTTAACAAGGAATCCATCTGTTTTAAAATTTAAGAAAAATTGCCACCAAAGAGTGCTGTTTTGTTGCCGAGGTAATGTCTACAGATTAAGTAATTCAGAACCCTACTACGTTAAATGCTGCAGACAGTAAAAAAAGTGCTTCCTCTAAAGAATTTTAAGAAATTATTAGCTAACTAATCTGAATCATTAGATTAATACATTAAGCACTCAAAGCAACCAATGACTTGTATTTAGATTTTATTTCAACTTAAACCAGTGATTTACTTGAACTCCGTATATTGAAAACGGCTGTCCTTCACAGGCTACAGGCCATGCTGATGGAGAAAACAGATCCATCAATTAGAAACTGAATATCAACAAAGAAAGCCAGGAAAATTAAAACTTTTGGAAAGAGTAGTTTTCCAAAGAAAAAGTCAACATGGAACAGAGAACTAGAAAGTATGACACCAGAGGAGAAAGTTATACCAGCTATTCCTCAGGCCAGAATGAGTTCTGCACCTACACGTAATTTCAGTTGTTCAGGAAGCAACAGCTGATGCAACTAACCACAAACCCTTTTAGAGACACCCAAGTCTAATTAATTTTCCAAACATTTAACACACAAGAAAACAAGCCATTTGAAAGAAATCAAGTGCAAGTCATTGCTTCCCTACCCCCCCATTCCCTTCATCTCCATTCGTAACCCTACTTACGAATTGCTTTTGCAAGTGACTTGACCAACTGGTAAGTGAGCTCTTGGGAGGGGATAAACATTAAAGGAACAATATCAGGAAGGAGGCAGAGAGAAAGCTTGGCTCCCAAGTTTCACCCGGTGATCCTCTCCACTGCACAACAGAGGCAGGTACCACAACAAGAGGTTCCCACCCCATGAACTTTGGAAGTTTCCCAACTGCTGGAGACATTTACTCCATGAACAGCAGCGCTGCCTCCGCCAAGAGCTACTCTGTTGCACTCTCCCTGACACACAATTGCTTTTTCTTTCTATAAAGCAGCCAATTAAAATACACATCAAATGATAATTCACTTTTGAACTACTTAAGTAGTCAAGTCACAATGTAGTGCAAAGAGCAAATGTCACACGAACGAAAGTGGATGGAACTGACAGACTGTTCACTACTCAGTTGATGAAGTACCACTAATTAAAGGCTAAGCAGCTGCCTATTCTAAAGCAATCCTACAGCAAGAGTACAATCAAACTAGAGTTTCAAATAATGCTTATCAGCTAAGTGAGCTGAGATCTGAAGTTTATTTAATTAAAAAAATTTGTCTCAAAAAAACCTCAGACACACAAGTAGTATATTACAGACTTGCAAGAGCTCACAAAACCCACCAGCTTCATTCCATGTATTTCACAATGAAATCAAGGGCAAGCACACTAGGCATTTGTAATGCTTAAAAAAAAAAGGTTACAACTAGATACGGCAGCCTCTTTCATAGAGGTGAGAACTCAACACAGAAACTCTTCCCCCATCCACGCAGCATTCAACTTTATGTGAAGTCCACTTTGAAATCATTTAGTCCATCTTTAATCTCTGAAGCAGCAGTATGGAAAAGAAACTAGCTTTTGTCACTAAAGCAACCGTCAAATTCTGGAAATGACATATTACATTTGTTTTATGTCACCTATGCGGAAAATTTCTCAAGAAATCAAAGCAAGGAAGACGTCTCTCACGAATACGCATGCATTTTGCAGAGGGAGGAAAGGGAACCAAGAGCTAAGGCACAAAAGCCTCTCGGAGAGCACATCTGTCTCAATAGAGCAGGCATTAGACAACCACTGAGGCAAGGGCCTTCTATATTGTCCTAAAAATGCAGGGCCCAGGACACACATGATGAAACACAGAGCCTGTTTGGCTTCCCAACTGCTCTTCCTCCTCCGCCTGATGACCTCTGCAGAGTCAGGAGAGGGCTGCGGGTCTCTCCAACTTCACCATGCTAACAGACTTCTGAAGCCATGCGATTCGCACTAGTTGATGTAGCATCAGTACATCGTTTTGCTGCCCTATCCTTACTTGACTGTGTGGCACGTTGGCTGATTTGATGGCGATGGTTAAGGAAGCACTAACTGGGACTCATAAGAAGGCTTCAAGATAAATAGCGAGGGAAAAGAAAACCTGAAAAAAAATGTGGGAAGGGAACGACACCGATGCTTTTCAAAGCATTAATGTTTTGATCCAGGGCACAGTATTTTGAAGATCACAGGGTTTTATGATTACAAGTATCAGGTTACTGCTTCGAATGAGTATAACAATCTCATTTAGATTTCCTTAGTCTTAGCCATTTTCTGCCAAGTACACAGGAAGCAAAAAGGGCAGCGTGTTGTAGATTGCTTTTTACAGAAACGCCTGTAAGGAGCATATGAGCTTGTCACAAAAATCTGTCAGAAAAACATACCACAAACATCCACTTGTCATCAACGGGGCGGGAGCGGGAAGGGATGGGGTAGTTTTGTAATGCAAGACAGGCAAAAGCCTACTTCTGAGCATACCCCGGAACCTGGAAACAAATTTAACGGGACAAATTTCTAACTACAGTCATTCCTACAAGGGCATAAGATGTAAAGAGAAAACAGTGAACAGATAAGGTGGAGATGTGAAGAGACTGTATATGAAAGAGTGGGAAATCCACAAAATGCAGACAGAAAAACAGGGAAGAATGAATAAAAAGAGAAATCAATGAGATCTACACGCAAGTCAACTACACTATGTATTACTGTCCTCAGCTGTTTCTCTTCCACTTTAACTTTTGCTGTTAATGACAACTTGTTTCATTACCTCTCCAGTACATTTATGTTTAGGTGCTTTCAAAGGCACAAAACTTAACACAAAAACACAACGTATAGACAAAAAAAAGAGAGGAAAAACGTAGTTTTATAATATGTGATTTCAACTGAGCATCCAAGAACTGTAAACATTATGCACTGGCAGTTGAAATCAGTGACTAGGCCAGAAAAAACCTGGTGGCTTTTCAAACTAATTTTTTATTTGTCCATAGCATATACAAATTTTTAATACCAACAAGAACCTCACAATGCCTATGCAAGTTCAGAATGTAATTCTTTATTTTCACTGACAGTTTAAAAGTAGACTGCAAAGTACTGAAGTTAAAAGTTTGGCAGAAAGCTGTTTCAAAGCAATATAACACCGAGGATATTTCTGGATATCTAAAATCTCAGGCTTCCAGAGGAGAGTTAAAAGTAGTTTCTGGTGATGTACCAAACCTTGCCATGTCTGCAGCTTTATATACAAAAGGCATATTGTTTAAAAATTATTTTCCCTTTCCCAAGCAAATATCCACTCACAAAGCGTGGGGGGAAATACTATGCAGTAGACATACACTGGAAATCCTTCACAAACATTTACATTTGTCCTAGTCACACATCCCAGAAGGCCCACACAGAGAAGCCAGGTAAAACACTTTCAGAGGTGACAGTGACTGCTAAGTGTCCCCCTAAGAAGGGATTTTTATTTCCAGAAATAATAAAATTTTTAGTAAAAACAGAAAAAGGAACAAAATCCTTTTTTTTTTTTTTTTCAAACAGTTAAACAAAATGCCTTGGCAGTCATACAAATGGCTCCACTTCAGCAGCACTGTGGTAGAAATTCCTCTAACCATATGGGATATCTATCAAAATAATGCATTCTGCTGAACTGATAAGAATAAGGAATGACCCAGCTTGACTCTCACAGATTGTTCTTCCTGGCAGGAGGGTAGAAACAATCCTTTTTGTTCAATTACTATTTTTATAACTCTTAACACCATTTTAGAAAACAAGTTAAGAACATCTTCGTAAGGCAAGGCTATATTTTGAAATGAACTGTTGATTTTAGTATACTGCAGTTAAAAAAATATCGCAAGCTCATCAATAGCGCCCACGTTGTTTTCTCTGCTTTGCTTTTTTCCCCATTCTTTATGCTCCTTCTCCACTAGTACTGCTCTCACACAGTTTCAATATGATGCAAATTTCACCGGACTCCAGTGAATTTCAGTAGATGACATCATCAGGTGAAAACCAGCCTTAGCCAACTCCACTTCCTGACCACGTATAAAATGGTGCACGCAGCGGAGAGGAATCAAGCATGAGCTTTCGAACACTATTCACTTGCTGCTACAGCGTCCCCGAAAGTTTGCCACGGCCCAAAGCAGGGGGCCAGAACCCCGGGTTTCCCCGCCACGAGGCGAGGGGTGTCCGGGCGAGCTGTCACATGGCGGCGTGGGGCGAGCACACAACGTTACGGAGCGCCCGCGCGGCCGGGAGCGCTCGTGCCAGGGCCTGCACCGGCCCACTGCGAAGCGCGTCCTGCCCAAGGTATGGATTACATAGGTGGAAACGCCACCAGCGCCTCTCCGCTGCCCGCGCCCCGGGCCAGCGCCGGCCCCCGCCGCCGGGGGCGGGGGGGGGGGCTTCAGAGTCACGGCGAGGCGCTGGGCGGGCGCGGCCCTCCCGCCGCCCCCGGGAAGGGCCCCGCCAGCCGCTGCCCCGGCCGGGAGGACCCGGGCCCGGCCCGCCCCGCCGGCACGGCGACGGGCAGCGGCGAGCACAAAGGCCTCCCCCCCACCCGCGCGCGCGCGCACAGGCCCCCCCGCCGCCCCCCGGCCCCGGCGGTACGTACCGGAGCGCGGCGCTGGCTGGGCGGCGCGGCGGGTCTCATACTGCCGGGGCGGGGCGGGGAAGGTGCGCGCGGTCACCGGTGCCCGGCGGGAGGCGGAAGCGGCGAGGCCGGGCGGTGGCGGACCCGCATCGCTGCCCGCGCCGAGACCCGCTGCCGCCGCCCGTCCCCGTCCCCAGCGCTCGGCACCTCGCGGCTCCCCCGCGGCCCCGCTGCCGCCGCTCCTCCTGCCGCCGCCTCCGCCGCACTTCCGGGCAGGGAGGGGTCACGCCGCCCCGCGCCGCGCCGCTTCCATCCGGGCCCTGGCGCCAGGCCCCGCCCCCTCGCCCGAGGCGCCCGGGGCGGGGCGGGGCGCGGCGCGAGGCCGGCCGTTGGGCGGGGCGGGGCTGAGGAAGGGAGAGGGGCGGCGGGTGGGCGCCAGCGGTACGGTGGGCAGGCGTGTAGTGCCGGGAGGAGGAGGAGGAGGAGGAGGAGGAGGAGGAGGAGGAAGAGGAGGAGGAGGAGGCGGAGGCGGCGGCGGGGCGCCCCTGGCAGGGCTCCGGGTGAGGGCGGGGCGGGGCGGGGCGGGGCGGGGCAGCCCAGGGGCTTGTCGTGTGGGGCCGGGCGGGAGGAGCTGCCCGGGAGCAAGTCCCTGGTCATCGCCGCCGCTGACCGCCTGGTTCTCGCTGCGGGACGGACCCGGGGCTTCTGAGGAAGTCTGAGGACCCCTTTTTTAATTTTTAATTTTTAATTTTTCTCCAGATGAAGTTTAACCTGCAAATGACACTCGTGAGCTCCATCCGCTCCCAGGTATTAGGACCTGACAAGAGCCAGCCCGCCGTACCTGCTCGCCCACGTGCAGTACCCGTGTTGGGTTCCTGGCATCTTACCTCATGCACAGATCTGCTCCTCGCTGGCACAGGCGTGGGCTTCAGGCCTTCGCTGAGCAGCTCCCTGGCTGGGGCGCTTCTGCTGCCTCCCACGTGTGCTCACCACCCAGGAGTTCTGAGAGTTGTCGTTCAGATCTGTTTCCTCCAGCCCAGGTGGAATGAATTTCTCTAAATCATTGACGTATCTTCCTAGCTGCTTCTAAAAATAAATGATGTTATAATTGTAACTCCCATATACAGCACTGCAAACTTTGTGGAGGGTTGGAAATAAAACTTGAGCAAAGTGTTTTGTTTTTCTAAGGGCCAGGGCTTTAAGGAAAATATCTATGGAGACAATTAAGACTCAGTGACACCTTAATTGCCTCCCTTGAGAATGAGTGCTAAGAATACATATACACAGCATTGTGCTGCGTAAGGATACCCAAGCTAGCAAGGTCTCAAAATCAATAGAACTGCATTAGGGAGGCACAGAGCCCTGGATAATTCATCCTGCAGAGAAGAGCTGCACTGACAGGGCCATACTGCTTTTTGTATTACTGGTTCACTCAGAACTATTTCAGGAACCTGTCCAACATCGCACTGTATTTTCAGATGGCTCAGCATTTTTTGTTTGTGTGGAGTCTTTTTCATACCAGTCCTTGTAGGAAATAGCTTTATGGTCACAGGCCGTAGCTGAACAGGATGCTTGGAGGAGGACCAGGCTGTGAGCTTTTATATGGCCCGTTACTTAGAAGAAAGCACAGTATACCTTTGTCAGTTGTATGAGACACAAGTAGAACGCAGACTATCAGGATTCTTGGTATTCCGAGCTGAGTAGTTCAGTGTTTGGAGACGCTGTTGCACATGGGAAGTGAAAAATACCCACTCTTTCACAAGACAGAATTCAGTCTCCTCTACTGGAAATCAGGGGTGCGTTCCTAGTTGTAACTGAAGAGTCTGTAATAGGAATCTTACGATTCACACAGAGTAACTTAGCACATAGGAAAAGCAGTGAGCCAAGTGAATCTTCGTATCTAGTAACTAACAACCCTCTCCCTTAAATCCCGCTCTAGAGAAAGTCTGCAAAGATGGATTATGAACAGAAGTTGTGAAAAACATGCATATTTGTCAGCAGACAAAAGGTGAGATTACAGCTCATGCATCCCTTGGGCTGAAAACCTCTTTTGCTCGCCCTCAGATATATAATATTCTTGTGTGTGTGGGCAAATGCCACAGAAGGGCATGGAAATGGTTGCCAAGCAAAGCAACTAGCACTTTCGAGATCTGGTGTCTCCAGTTGGTTTTAACAGAAGTTTATTTTCCAGTATTTTTCCTCCACTTCTCAGTTCTATTCACTGCTATTCCCTCTTAGATTCCCGTTTTCGTACCCTGAGTTTGTTTCTCCTCTCAGCACTAAATTAAAGGGCACCATATAGTACCAGCCTCTTGTGTCACATTAAGGTGAAATACTGTCATGTCAGGATGCATCAGTATTATTTGCGTTATGGCAGCACTTAGTGGGTCACTTGAGATAAGTGGCCCTCTATGCCAGACATTTTACAAAACATATGAGACAAACACAGAGTTTATAATCTAATTAGACAGGACAAAAAATGGTAGAGAAAAACAAGACAGAGTGAAATGACTGAGCACACTTACAGAACAAGGATTCTGGCAGAGACCAGAGGGAAGACCAAACTTTCCTGCGTCCAGAGGGAATGCCCTAGATCGAACTTTCTCAAACCAGGCAGGACGCCCCATGGGAATACGCACTTACAATATACACTACTTTCTGGCAGAAACTTGGGGGTATTTATACTTTTCAAAGCTTTTCAGGGAAAGGTGCTATGTTGCTTTATTGTCTAAAAAGAGATTAAAGCCAAAAGAAGAAAAACACTATTGTAGATGTTCTTTCCTCCCAGCTTCCACTGGGACAGAGCAGTGTTTCCACTGCACTGTGGTGGTGCCATCCTTCACTGGGAAACCCTCATATCAGAACAGAACAAGAACAAGAACAAGAACAGAATAGAACAGAATAGAATAGAACAGAATAGAATAGAATAGAATAGAATAGAATAGAATAGAATAGAATAGAATAGAATAGAATAATTTCAGTTGGAAGGGACCTACAATGATCATTTAGTCCAACTGATGATATTCCTCTACTATAGTCAATCTGGATCCCTTCTTGAGGGCTGACTTTTTCAAACACCTTACCTAACAATTCTTAGGGATTTCTTTATAGAATAATTTTACTTAAGAATGCTCCTAGAAAGAATAAGGAAGCGTATTAACATACAGCTATAAAAGGATTAGTATTTGGAGATTTTAAGTGTTCTAGTCTGGGCAGGCAACACACTCTTTCCAGGGTGATAGTTTCAGGCTGTTGGGACTTTCACCTTAGATAAACCCTTCAAAACACAAATTCTGTCTGCTCTATATTAAACATCAGATTTCTGTGCTTCTATTTGAGGTTATTGACCAGATTGCCTCACCCTTGTTTTGTGATATGAGGTGAACTGTCTGAATTCAGCTGCTGTACATGATGATGATAACTCTCAGAGCATGAAAGAGAGATTGTTTTCGGTATTAGGCATATGAGCAGTCCCGCAGATTTAAGGGAAGTAGTTGCACATGTAAACATGCATTTAAATGATTTGCAAGATGGCGTTAAAAGTGGCAGTCATTCTCTACCCAGTAGGTGACCACATTTCAGTGGTGAAATTATATATTCTAATTGCAGATTCATTATAAACCTCTCTGAGATCTTTTTGGTGAAGGAAAGCGTTATACACACATACACATGCACGTAAGCACACAGCTGCAATATGTTTTCAAGATTCACAACAGGATTATATCACTAAAATAAGCTTTTCGAAAGAAATTCAAGGACAAGAGTATTAATTTCATCTATTTTTTAATCAACTTAATTATTTTTATTAACTGACACTAGACAAATCAATGGCAAACAACCCAAGATAGTGTTAGTGTCACATCTTTCCATTTTCCTTTCCTGTCTGTTGTCCAAATGAGAGCACTTTCTGGAGGAATCATGATAAATCCGTAATATCTTATTTTATTCTACCCTATTTACTTTTAAAAGAGCAAGCAGACAACATTGCAAATGTACTGCCAAGACATATGAGTGATTTTGCATTAAGTAAATGCAAAGCCTGATCTAGCTGATATGAGTCACAATTTTATGGACAGTTTTAAAAGCGTATAAAATTTCAGCAGGGAAGTTTTTAGTCTTTTTATAATATAGTGTCTTTGGAACTTGAATTGCTTTTCTGAATTTGAAATTCCAGGGTATTAAAGCATTACCCAATTTAGATTGACTTTTCGCCTTAACTTCTTTTTATATTTTCCGTCTAGGTTTTCTTCCTGAAAAGGGAAATAATAAAACCTGCTAAGCTGCAACAAACAACTCATTTCTTACAAATTAGTGATACAGTTCTCTAATTATTCAGTAATGTTTCAACAGAATGGGTCTTCACTTGAAAAGGTCAATGTTTGGAAACCAGCACTCTTCACTGTAAAATATATGCTAGTTTTGGCAGAAAGGTTTTAGCAAAGATGCAATTTCTTCTGAGGGAGGAGGGTGAGATTGTATGAATAAAAAGTGTTCCCGTGTCTATAGCAAAGAGCCTACCAGTGTTGGGTGAGTCAGATTCAAGTCTCTGTTCTTCCTGATTCAGTGAGAGTTTTGACCTCCTGTCTTTCACATCACAGGTAAAACTGTAACCACCAAGCTACTGGCTGATATGCAATAGGAATCTTCCCTGTTCTTTCCTGTTTATACTTTGTACAAACAAACATTAATTTTAGTACAGACTTGAACTTGGGACTTCCAGTCTTTGCCTGAGCTCAGCAGCTGTTCTGTGTGAGCTTTCTTCTTTCATTAAAAACAAATAAACAAACACTTAAAGGATTTTCATGCAAAATGTGAAATGTGAAAACACTTGAGTTTTCTAACTTTCACAAGACAGGCAAATGTTTCCCACACAGTTTTAGTCAGCTTTGCAACACGCTTCCGTTCAAGGGAAGCTTATATGTTAATAGCCATAAAAATAATTACTAAATAGAACTTGCTTTGTAATATCATGTTCCTTCAGGTTCTCTTTCTGTGCTTGCTCTTTCACTGTTATGTCTTAAAATAGGTAGTAAGGACTTCAAAACATCTTCCTATGGATATTTCTTTAATCCATAATGGCAGAAAACTCACTGGAGACTGGTTACAGCACTACATGACATTAATTTTTCTGCAGAACGGCCTGCTGCAAAATGCTGTCCATCTTTGGTTAGTTCCTCCTCAGTGTTCTCTAACACGTTATCCCCAGTTTCTTGTCCAAAAAAATCCCAGATACCTTTCAGTCATCCGCCTCTCCAAATCTTCCCCTTTTTTTCCTTATTTTTCCTTCATGCATGTATAAGTTATTGAATTCATTCACATTTGCTAGAACTCCGCAACTATGACTGTATAACTATGTGCTGTGTCCCAGGTTCTCTCAATTTTACTCTCTTCCCTGCCATTGCAGTGTCACTGAAGATCACAAATAAGATGGCAAAACAGTGCTATTATTTGATATGCTCAATAAGAGACATACCTAACAGCTACTACTGCTTCCAAGTTCATGTTCCCTGCTGCAGCCATGGCATGTTTACAGGTCTTGCAAATTAAACAACCCTTTCCCCCCATGCACATGTGTACAATGAGATTTTTTTTCATAATGAGAAGTGATAGGCAGTCTAAATAGAGGAATGAGTACTGCTGGCTGTGTATACAATTAAAAACAAAAACTACAACAGCCATTGTGCTTTGTTCAGATTTCTTTAGAAATATGGATTCCCAGGCAATAACTCAGAAACTCAATGCATTCCTGGATGTGGTAAAATTTTTATAATAGACTCTAGTGGGAAAGATTATTTTTTTATGGTGAATTTCATAGATTCTTTTCAAATCTTGCTAAAGGATGAGAAAGCTTCTTTTAAGTTCTTTTCAAATCAGCATTCCTCTCCCAAAGAAAAGTAAAATCAAGCCCTATATTTTTAGATGTGATGCCAAATCTTTCGTCCTCTGCTCCCTTTTCTGCTCTCCAAAAAGCAATGAAACACAAAGGGACATACTCTTCTACACACATTTTGTTCCAGAGAGTGCGGAAACTTCTTTTTATACTAGAAAGCAACAATAAAGAGCAAATTTTGCTTTGTGGCTTACACTCATAAATTTGATAATGAAGCCAAATGCATAGTCTTTTTCCCATTTCAGTACCAAGTAATTTTTAAAATGCCTTTAAAAGTCACTTTCATAGAAGGAAGAACAAGCATCAAGTTCTGAATTTTATGTGGGCCCCAAGCATCATCATTTATAAATTCAGATAAAGCCAGCATCTGAACATAATTTGGTTGGCTCAGAGAGAATACAAATAGATTCACAGAAGAATCACAGAGTCTTCACCGAATGAAGATCATGCTGCTAAGGCACATTTAGAGGGGAAAAACCACACCTCAGTTCAGAATGTAAGGAAGACAAGTTGGTTTGAACTTTATTACCCTTTTTGTTTTTGAGAATACTGTGATGTTGCCTCTTGAAATGGCCTCCTGCTTCCTAGCTAGTAAAAAACATCCTTAATTATACTACTCAAAAGAGTAATTTTCAACATCGATATTCCCCAAATTCTCTTGAGTTTCATGACAGGACTTGGCTCAGTTGTCTCTACGCATAGTAAAAGCCCAATATTCCTTCTAACTTAGTGTTTTATAGGACTGAGCTCTTCTCTCATACTTTGCAATCCTAACATTTTTAGCATGGAGAACTAAACATAACTTTCATTAATGACTAAAATAAACCAGCACTGTTGTTTCGGTACATGACTATTTTTACACCTGCTAAATGTACAGTACAGGTAACGGGATATTTACTGATTTTTGCACAACTGATCTAATTTACACATGGATTTATGAAGTACATGTGCAATTGCCTATTTTGTTCAATTCTACATATTTTAGAGAAAAAATCTTGTAATTTTCTTATTCTCTTTTTTTTTCTTTTTGCAAATTTTTGTAGGAAATAATGCACACAGGAAAAAATGGGTTTGAGGAGAAATACGTAATTTTTAAATTGAAAGCTTGTGTTTTCACATTTTATACCTAAGTTGACTTCTATTCATTCAGAAGGTTAATTAACCCCTAAAAGAAGCATGCTTTTACTGTACATCAAACAGCATTTTTGTTTGACCATACATTTTTTTTCCTATAATTTTTCTGAGAAATGCAAACATTCTACTGGCTGGTTTTTCTAATTTTTCAACTTCACTATACCCCCAAAATCATAATTTACACAACTTTATTCACCACCATTAGGTATAATTGATCTGGTCTGTATAAAGTTTAAGTAGTTAAAATGTGAGGGTGCAGCTATCTTCCAAATAAAGTTAATTTATAAGTGTGCTGGAACACATACACTAGATAATAAGCAATACTTACACATATATGCATATAATAGTATGTGTGTGTAATAGTAATCAAAATAACATAACCTGTGCAATAAGTATGAGTTTATATTGGAAAATCTTCTAAGCAGAATGGTTCCTGAGTTGCTGGAAAGTTATGGGCTCGCTGAATTTCATCTCCAAGAAATGTGGGAGATTTGTATAAGTGATTCACTGCTCATTATGAATAGAAGTAAGGATATATAGCATATCCTGAATACCAGAAAAAAAAGAAAAAAATTAGACACCTTTCAGGACTGTTGGAAGGATACCAATGCAAATGCTAAATACCAAGCTGAGAAACAGTCCCATGATGAGTCATGCTTGATATTTGAAATTTTGACATAGCCAACTTTTTCATTTTAAGAAAATACAGGGGTTTGTTATCTATTTTTATTTATTTTGGCATCTATTTAGATTTAACACCTTTTTACATATCAGTGTGCACTTTAAGTACAGTAGTTCTCATTAGCACAAATTTTGCACTGTTGGTGTTTTCATCTAGTTCACTTCTCCTTGCTGGCAAGCATTTAGTGTCTCAAGACATATTATGATTCATAAGCTGAACAGCTTCCTTTTGCTCTGGGGTTTGAGAAACCAGCATGGAAGTATCCTATTCCGAGAGCAAAAGCTAAGATGAATAATGTAGTAGGACTAGAGTGTATCACTCAGTGGTGGAGATATGCTGTCTGTGTAGATAGCTTAAAACTGTTGGTCTGGAAAAGGTAGATTAAGGCAGATAATGGTCTTCTGAGTCAGATGTTCTCTGGCATAAGAAATATATAGTGATAGAACAGTGTTAGAATAATTTTGCAATACTGTAACTGGATGCAAACTTCATTTGAGATTTTAGCTTTCAACTGCTTTACTGAATTTGCATAACACAAATGCTAATTGGTGAAGAAAATTATACAGTAAACTGATGCACATTGCGCTTAGACAAGGTCAAAATCCCTCTTTTTATCAAAAGGTGAAAGTAGCTTCTTTTTTTAAAAACAGTCTATTGACACCATTGATTTGGAAAGATGTAAGATTTTCAGTAATTATATATCATGATGCAGCATATTTGCATGCGGGTTTCATTCTGTATCTATTCATTAAAAAAGAATTTTCCATAGTTTATCCATACATATATTAAAAGCCCAATTTTCTTGCAACTCAAAGTTGAGTTGCTTAATTTCTTTTGACTCTTTCTTGTTTTATACTGTGACTACTTTACATTAAATACGTAAAGTCTAGAATCTGATCTTTTCATGTGGCTGTTTTATGCCTGTGTACCTCTATTGATTTCAACAGAATCATCCATAGTGGTGTGGAAGCCTGTTCAGTAATGATCATATCCAAAAAGCAGGAATTCACCATGGAACAATGTTGTATTTAAATTCAGAAAATGTAAATAATAGTTCCCTAGTGAGTCCTGGTCATAAAGACCAGATAGGTACCAGACTGGGTGGATATCTTGCACTTCAGTTGTTGCATAATTAAGAACTGGAATGTTATATGTCCTTTGGATTTTAGTATTTCAAGGGGGTTTTACAAGTGTATAAGGTAATTAATCAAAAAGAAAGAAGTTAAATATGTTCATCCTGGATAACTACATTGAATTGCCTTTAAGTGCCAACAAAAACTTGAAGGTGAAGTGTGTTATCTCAAAGTCATTGGCAATCATGGCAGAAACTCTAAAAAATATCTTCTAAGAACACAGTCAAAGACCAGACTTGTCGTATAAAACATCAGTTCGGTCCTGCAAGTTTTACGATAACAGAAGATGACAGCAGTATCTCCTCAAAATGAAGAGATTCAAAGGAAGCTGTGATCTCATAAACATAGAATAGCTTGAGGCTATCTGAGGTTCTCTGAGTCATATCTCCTTAATGATAATTTTAAGGTCACTGCTGAATACGGTCAGTTTGCTTTGAGAGGCAAGAAACAATACCTGGCAAGAAAGAAGCAGAGATCAATTGGCACAATACATAACTCTAGTTCAGTTAATCAAAGTGCCTTTGAAATGCTTTTGATTTGTAGCTTTGGTATTCTGTTGTTCTAGAAACCTGTTCTAATATTTCATCCAGTGCTCTGTGAAGGAGTCTATGAATTCCATAACGTCTGGATAGAGAATGATTTAGTTTTAGTACTTTGATCAGTCTTTGTTGACAAAGCTTCCTCAACCATTACTGAGATTAATTTTTTCTACATACTATCATTGGTGTGGCTTCTCTGAAACCTCTTTTGAGCACCTGTATGCAAGTGGTTAGTTTGCATCAACAGGGGAAAAAAACAAAACAAAAAGTTCAAAACACACTGGGGGAAAACCTCCCATCTACAATTTAAAAAAGAATTTATCTGTCACCTGTGCTGAAAACAGTTTATGGTGACATGTTTTGATTAATATAAAGAAACTTATGAAAGTAGATGCTTTCCAAAGTGTTATTTCTCATCCTGAGAAAAGAACTTGTCTATCCAAGTTAAGAAAAGAAGAAATAAACAGGATTAACCTGCAGAATGCAGGCTACAGAATTTCATTAGATAATTCTCATGTCAAGCCTAGTAACACTTCACCAAAATCATGTATTGCTAATCAGTACATCAGTTTTTACTTCAAAGATTTTATGCAAGGGAAAGACCTTTCACATTTGTTAATACCTCGGAGTTACAGGCTAACTCAAAGCCTAGAAGAGTGGGGGAAGTTTTGTGTTGGTATGATATCTTTGTCGGAACAGCTGCATAGAAAGTGAGGGAAAATCAATCTTTGTCTATAGAAATAACTTCCGCAGATGTGTCTGAGAAAGCAGAAAGCCTAAAGAAAACCTAAAGCTAAGGCCAGGACTTTTTCACCAGGTGCACACACGTGCAGATAAAGAACAGTTTTAAGCAGCTAAGGCAAACAATTGATATAGGAGGAAGTTCAATATCGAGAAATTTGAGCTGATGCCAGAATGAACATTGTAATGCTTTTTAATATGTTTTAAATAAAGATTTGCCCACACCATTTTAAGAAATGTGTACATATCCATCTGCAAAAAGCCAGCTCTCTAGGAAGCACTTCTGTTGTAAAGAATCTACACCTGCCTCTAGTGGAAATATGTAAGTTCTCACCTTCTGATGTGGGACAGAAGGATCCACACTCTGAATACTTCCAACTGCTAGTTTTCTAGACATGTGGTCCTGTCTGAACTTACTGTATGGCATTCCTAGCTTCTACCCTTGTGAGCTCAGAACTGCCTTCCTTCAGCCCAAGGAAGGACTGTTAACACTGAGCCCTGAAGTTAACAGAGAATTAACTGTGTTTTTACTCCATCAGTACTATCTGCTTCAGGTAAATCGACTTTCGAAATATCTGACGTGAAAGCTCATTCTAGGCAAACTTTAAAAAATCATCCAAGATATGATGATGATAAACAATTTCGAAGACTTGTTTTTGTTAGTGAATCTCAGCGAACAGCATGATTTCTTTTCCAGTGAAGGGAAACACTTCCCTTGTACTTGCCAACTGTTTATCTCAGTTAATATTACCTTTCACTTGCTTCTAGTTCCTTGACTACTCATGTGCATAGAGGTGGATAGGTCTTACCTCATAACTGTGTGCGCCTTGTCTCAGATGCTTTTACCCGAGCTTGGGAATTTGGCTCTTTTCTACCTAAATGAACAATGACAGGAGGAATTTAAAAAACAACTAGTTCATGGGAGTTCCTCATCAGTGGCAAATATATTTACTTATGAAAAATGTGGACGGTGACATTGTGTTTCTGTTGGCTTATTTAAAAAGATAAGTCTATCAATATTTTTCTTTGAAATAATGAGAAAACAGTGTTTTACATTCAGTTAGCCTGTTTATCAGAGTATTTCAGTTATTGAAGGGTCAATATTACTTGTTCTTCTCTCTGTGCACTGAATAATAGAGTACAGATACGCACAGGACTTTCAGAAAAAGTATAAAAGAAGCATGGAGGTTTGTGCAGACACATTTGTACAGATAAGGGATGCCTCCGAGGACTTGTCTCCGGGACTTCAGAATACAGAACTGCCAGAACAGTTCCTGGGAGCAGTTAGGGACAAAATGCTGTAAGAGGAAAATCTGTGCTCCTGATAGTACAACATTTTAGTTCATAGCAAAGTTGCAGTTATATAGTATGACACGCTAGTTAATAACACCTTAATTAGCTCTTTTCAGACCCAGGCAACCTTGGAAGTGTAGGGTCTGTTCGTGCGCTCTTGCTGACTGTTGTGTCTTACTTGAAAGAAAGCCAATTAAGAGTAGTGTTAGTGCTAGCCATGAAGATAAGGCTTAAGTTGAGCAGCAATAATGGCTGCAAACCTGCAGCATCTGAAGCTTTTCCAATTCATATGCTATAAGGAGTCTTTCATGCAAGTAATGAATTGGATGGCACTTAGATGAGAAGTACAAGTTGCAAGAGAGAAGAGCAGAGATGAGACAGCACAAATCTCTATGCACATGATTCAGACACTTGCCACAGTTCTAGGATTTCTGTAAGTAGTAGATAAAGAACAATTTGATTGTAAAGCTTGAGCTGTTACTATTCAGCACTCCCTGGATGAAATTTGATGTCATTGAGCAGATTCATGACACCCACAACATGTCAGGAAATGCACTTAACAAGACAAAAATGCAACACCTACAGACAGGCCATCTGGTCAACTGGATATCCAACCCAAAAAGAACTTGCATGATATCAGAAACAAGAACTAAATCTTACCATAAACTGACTTGACCATGAAAACAATGATGAAAAAATGAAGATAAAATCAGTGGGGTTTATTTTCCTTCTTCTTTTTTCTTTTTTTTTCTTTTTTCTTTCTGTACTTTCCCATTGGGAAGCAAGGACATAAAATGATTAACACTGTTAGTAGGAAAAAATCCTGAAATACTGGAATGGGTAATAAGTGTCTGATGAGAATTGTGACCTGAGACAAAATGAGGCTGTAGAGCGAAAAGGATCAAAACATTAATAGCCAGAATAGTACAGAACAAATACAAAAGTTCAAGGTGAAAGAACTGGGAGGCAGAATAGGCAGACACTGTCTGAGAAAGCAGACACTGCAGTTCAATGTAGAGAAAACAGACAAAAGGCGGAAAGTAAAATGCTTAACCTAAAATATTACTGAGAGTTGTGCGGCAAAAGAAAGTATCCCAGTGTTTGTTCCCTAAAGGAAATGAAAGTTGAAGCACGTGCGAGCACATATAGAGACTACCAAGAAAGAAAACCAGTTGTGTGACAAGATTGTCTCCAAGGTTCTCCATATGCACACTTATTATCCAGAAAAAGCTGGCTGGTATTTTTGCCACGCTGCTATAAGACCAGTAGCAACTTGGGTTGTGGCTGACTGGCAGAGCTGCAATCTTATTCCAGCAACACTGATAAGCAACTGATACGAGACCGTGAGAAGAGAACCAGTGGACTGACTATCAGAGAAATGCCTCACAAGATGATATATTGTTGCTTGAAGTTTTTAACAACTGGCACAGAAAAACCCTACCTTCCAAGAAAACTGCCTCCCAAAACAGCCGAGTAAATCTCAGATGAGCCATCAGCTTGGCCCACCATAGGAATGTTTCACTTTTTTCTAAAATCAAGTTAGATGATTTAATCTGTTTTTCTATTTTTTTTAAGTGACTTCTAAAATGTTCCCTAATGAAAATCCAAAACTAAACAGTTGTATAACACAGACACAGAATGTTTTTACTATTCCAAAACATGTTGACTTCTCCCATTACCTGCCATTTTTTTAGACATACCAAGTCAAAATTCGACTTGAAATCACAAATAACTTTGATTCTGTTCAGTATTTTGGCAAATAAATAAGTATTTGTCCAAGGGAATCAAGGAATATGTGCCACAATAATTAAAAATGTGCCTTGATAGTGAGTAGCAGGCAGAATTCACTGCTGTGGAATAAGGAACTGATTCCACTTTCCACATGAGAGACAGGACAAAGCCTGAGTTTACAAAGCTGTCTAGGAGAACCAGAGAGTTTGCAAGTCCTCTGTTTTTGAATGTTTATGAAAACAAAGCTCTCTGTGAATTACTGTGTTACTTTCACACCTCACATTTTTACAAAGCCCAGTCTCTGTTCTAACAAAATCTCACAAGTGACACAATTACAAAAGTAGACTGACAAACATTAAAACTGACAGGATGTAAAATGTTCCCAGTTCAGTAGCTTGGATATAAACTAAAAGCTAAGAAGACAGCACATGTTTCTGCACTTGAAAAACTTCCCCCAAAATCTTCTTTCAGGGACAGCTTGAAAAGACAAATTGTACTGGAGTTTTTCAATCTGTCACAGTAGAGGACAGCTTCTGAGCTGTAGAGAGATGCCTTCAAATGAATCGTATATCATTTTATCTGAGAATTTATAAACCTTTCTAGTTTAGTTGGGTTTTTTCTCCCTCTCCAAATACCAGAAATACACAATCCCACTCTAATCCAAGTACATACTACCAAAACAACTATGTTAATCCAAACCAAGTGTTGGTGTACGTCATTATTATATTCTTTTATAGTAGTCCTCTCTTCAAAATTAAAATGTCAATGTAGAGCAAAGTGAGGAAGCATCAATGCTTTAATGGGAACTCCAGGCTGAAGATGATAGCCTGTACTGTATGAAGCTGGTATCCAGGCTCAGTGGATCTCATTAGAAAAAAAATACAGTACAGTTGAGAGGTTATTGTCTCTCTCACGAGAAGAGAGAATATAAGACCCTACACAACAGGTTAGTTTTAAGGCTAATGAAAAACTCTACCAACCTCTGACTTAAAATATGTGGATTTAACCTGGGAGTTTTTCTTGTTTATGAGAAATCTGCATCAGTGCACAAGATCTGATAGAACCTCCTAATGCTCTGACATGATGCACATAAAATTGAAAAAGAACACTGCATTTTCTGATCAAATGATTCAGTATAAATGTAACTTCCTTGGTGGCTGCCTATTCAGTACCCATCTATGATCATCTGTAGGGTTGTACTTTCATATGAACTCTTGTTCTAGCATGCTGTCATGGGTGATAGCCTTTACAGTTTGGTAAAGTTCTTAAAAATTACTATTTTACAATGCATTTTCTTCTTGTTGTGATTCCTTTTGTCAGGAACTATGCTAACTGCAGGTTTTATTTTCTTTTCCTTGAGGAAGGTTCATATATATTATTTTTCAGTTAAGCATTTTGATTAACTGAATCACTAAGACTTGTGGTGAAGTAAGTGAATAATGATATTAATGTTTTATAAATGGGGAAGCTGAAGAACAGAGAACTAAAGTGACTTTCCTGGTGAGTGGTACTGTCAGTAGCAAGGCTAGGAATAGTAACCAGAGATCTTTCCTGCCAGTTCCACTCTAATCGATGGAGACCACTGTTCCACGGGTGACATCCCCACACCCCCACACAGAGCTACATAAAAACAACTTCAGCAGAGCAAAATCAAGCATTCACGGGATATGAAATGACAAACTAAGGACGCTTAGGTAACTTCCAGTTCCAGTCTATAGGCACCTGTTCTAATCTATATCTTTCCTATCACCCTATTTTTCCCCCTACTCCAGGCAATGCTGAGCATCATCTTTTTCCACAGATACTGAGTACTTTTTCGTTGCCTGATTCCAGTTCAGCTGCATGAGCCTATCCTATCCCAGAGTGCTATGGCACATTCAGACTAGCTGTAATAAGAAAGTCTAAATAGATTTGTTGACCCTGGCTAATGCAGGGTCCCATCATAACCCTTCCCTACTATTCCTTATTTTTCAGTAACTTACTTTTATTTTTAAAGTCACTATCCTTGTGGTTTTGCACAGATAGTACGATAAGCAATGCATTAAGTCACCTTCAGCACTTTCATGCAATTTTATTGCAAAATAGTAGAAGGTGATATTTTGGCATTGTTTTGGAGAAAAAAATGCAGATATTAATTCTGTTTCTTTTGAATTTTCAAAAATTAGAAGAAACTTCAAGAAATGGACTCACATAGAATTCAGCAAATTATCAAAAATATTCAAAGAAATAGTTATTAAAGTGAGAGGGTAGGAACCCTGTGATACCTAAAGGGAAAGGCAATGTGTATTGGAGTTGTTGTGATGGTATGTAACACAACACCTTTCCTTTGGGATGATGATTTGATGGTGGCGTAAATCAGGATTTGAACTCCTAATGCCAGATCAGAAAAAAGTCTTGTGTTCCAGCTGCAAACCACCATCTTGCACAAACTGCATTTGCTAGTTAAGATGCTGTCTGTCTTCACGTCGTAGTAGAAAACCATCATAAACGTTACATTGGTTTAGATAATTCCACAGACATGCAGTTGCATCCATGGCTGATGTGGATCAGATTTATATGGCAAAGTGACCTGATACTGTACAGATCCAGTGTTAGTGTTTGCGGAGTCACGGCTTGAGTCAGAATGAACAGTAATGACCAATCTGGAAAGAATCCCAATGTCATCACTTCTTTTACCATGGTAAAAGTCTCATTGAGACATGGTTCTGCTTCCATTCCCTTTCTGGCACATATCTTTGACCTGTCCATGAACAGTTTTTTGAATATGGCCCTTGGTTATCTTTTAGGCCATCTAGGTGGCTGTCTGATCCCAGTTGTCGGTCTGTTCTTGCTCCTCTGTTCTCAGTCTCATTCTCAATGGACATGCTATGCTTGTTAGTTCTGCCTCCAGTATAAGACCATTCCCTCTCAAAAACCTGTATGCCAATTGGATCCTTATTCAAGGTGACAAGAAGATTCAAATTCCTTATATTGCTGATAGGCAAATAAGAAGTCAGTAAATTGCTAGCGACATTCTCTGATTGTGTTTAAAGTTTTGGTTAGAAGAGCTACTTCCTGAGCTCTTCCCCCATCTGCTCTTGAACAGACCTAGGTGTTTCTTTCAAAAATATACTCTTGCAAACTTTACACCAGACGGCAAGCAGAGCTTGCTGACCCCTTACTAGCATTTTAGGTTGAGGAACCCCACGTAGCAGCTTCTGTTACTGTTTGGGGGTGGGAGGTGAGCTGGGTTGTGCAGAAAAACTGCATGAAGTGAGCTAAGACATTAAATAGCAAGTTTCAGCCCAGAGTAAGATTTTTATGCCTGAATTATAAACTTCCTGTAATAGAAACTGTAAGGGAAATTCAAACAGGCTATTAATTGTAGCAGTGCCAATATATTAAGATGAATAAGATTTTCTAAAGGTATATAGTAAGCAATTTCAGTTCCTTTTACCTGCTTCATTAGAACTGAATTCTTCATAGATGCATTTTCAATAAACGTGTGTGCTGATTTAAGAGCTCCTGTATTGGAGTCAGTCACCTCTGCCAAGGCTCAGAAAGCACTACGTGCCTAATGCCGCCAGGGTTGTACTGCTGTTACATGCTCCACTATGCCTTTAGCTTTCTGTAATCTTCATCTGACCTGTGGTAAATCCATGCAGACTGTTCTCACCCTCAAGGAAATGAAGTAAGATTAAGGCTTCTAAGGGTATAAAGTTTTGAAAATGAATCTCATAGTCCTGAAGCCTCTTGGCTGTTTTAGAAAATGGTACAAGTCAGGTGGTCATGGTATTTTGTTCAGTTGATGAAACTGGTTTGAGGAAATGCTGAAACTTCTCCTTTGTTACAGGCAGTTTCAGTTGTTCTTGGTCAATGAAGGTTTCCCTGAAATCCTGGCCAAAGTTTCAAACACACAGAGAAAGAATCAGTCCAGTATTATCCATGGCATGGTGGCTTTGTCACAGAGCGAGAGAAGAACGCTGGCTTAGGTCCCTTCTCTGCCTGGTTCAGATCAAGGATTTGAGTCCCAGTTGAGACTCTGTCATAGCACTCACTGCACCTGCTCCAACCTTTTTTTTAATATTTATGTGAACTAGAACAGTTCTTAGGAAAGACACTGAAAAAAAGAAATGAGGATTGACTTTAAATTTAAAAAAAATCTTTGAATGGGAATGCTTTTACCCAGATCTCATTCTGCAGGAGTAGCCTGAGTGAAGTTCACCATACACACACATAAATTTTAGCCAGAAATCAAGGTAAAAACCAGAGAAGGCTTAACCTAAAGTGGTAGTCCTAAACACATTTACAAAGGTCACACAGCAGAATTCTAAACTGAGTTAAGAACTGTGTCTATGAAAGCGATTCTTGTCATTGGAAGAGAATGATTTTGTTTCCATGAAGAATCATCCTCATTGGGTTCTTTCTAGTTGTGTATGAGGTAATAAGGTTGTTTTGTTCCATTACTGGTTCTCCTGTGTTCTTACTATGCCAAGCCTCGCATATGCTACTGTAAACAGAAATTTTTGTTACATCGCTGTAGAAGTGCCTGCTTAGGTATATGTCGGGAACAGGCACCTCTGCCAGAAACAACTGAGTAAAAAAAATATGTATCAGCATAAACGGTTCCCTATTTTTCCTGAATATTCATATTCTCATGGGAAGTATTTCCACAGACTTCCTTTAAAGGAATGAAGTGCTCAGAAAGCCTAGAGGGACAAAAAACATTTCTTCTGACTAAGCATCCTTGAATCGTTAAACATCATTTTCAGAATACACAAAAATATCAGCTATTTCATTTGACTTGTTCCACAAAGTATTGTTTTTCTGCCATCCTTTTCTTCTCTTAGCTCTTCTCTCTGATCTTATCTCTGAAAAAGATATTTCCATTCTGAGGTCAGTTGCAGAAAAATTAAGGAAGGCCATCAATTGAATAAAAAGAAATATCAACTTTATAACAGATGAAATTAGACTATCACAATAGAAAGAAAACCATTTCTCATTCATGTTCATTAGTGTTTCATTGTATATTTTTATTAAGGTGAATCCAGAACAGTGCTTATTTCTGTCTGTCCAGGAGCATATGTGAGACAGTAACTTCTCACTATTTCCAGCTGCTGGGTACCTACCACACCGCGTTTAGCACTTTGAATTCCAGGTGGTTTTTCTCAAGAGATCCAAAGACTGAAAATAAAAACTGTGCTTTATAGCTACCAGGCTACCTGAATCAGTGAAGCTATTCCAATTTATACAAGCTGCGGATCTGGCCTGTAAGAGGCAGTGGTGCCCATCAGTACAAGAGCACTGTTAGGAGGCATTTATACTGGCACCAGATATGCTCCCTCTGCTTTGTTTCTTGCTCATTTTCTCTGCACTGAAATCATGGAGCTTTTTTCTTAACTGCTATTCATTACAGTTCTGTCCTGGAAAAATACCAGTAATTTAAAGGTTAATAGAATGCTGATGTCACTGTAATTAGAGCAGAGGAAAAACATTTCTGTAATTACTGTTAATGCTTTCTTGCTGTTCAACCAATAAGATATGGCCCCCAGTCTGAGATGGAAGGTGGGTGTAGAGATCTGTGTGAGTGAGAACTTGTGACAGGGTGATCAGACTGGTGCAGAGATGATGCCTGAGTCACTTTGGAACATGTTGGAAATTGGTCGTTAAGCAACCCACCTGGGAAAAATAGAAGCCAAAATGTCAAGGATGAGCACGTCATAAAAATGTAGTTTATGGAATTGGCTAGCCTGAAAAAATTCAAGACATGCCATAATCAAAATTCATTTTTTTGATTTTCACTACACTGCATTATGAATAAATCCATTATTTTAGGAGGTTTACATTTTCAAAAATAGTGATACTGCAGAGCTGTCCATACAAAGGAGCCTGTGATAGTGACCCCCGGGACAGGGCTGGAACCCAGTTGCCCCCAGATCATTATTTCTAAAGAGGTTGGTTGGTGCTGTGCCTGGTCACAGCAGCTTCCCATGGAGTGAGTTAGTGCCCTGAAGTGCACAGCGAGGTTTCTGTTCTGCCTCGCTAGGTAGGAAGTGGCGTTTCAGAGCTCAGTGGATTAGCTGTGAGCAAATGCAGTAGCTGAGCTTGGGAGGTTTTCTGTTCTGCCGATGGGAGACCTCTGCCTGAACGGCTGGAAAAGACCCCCAGCTGAGCTACCCTAGAGTACCCCAGGGTGGAAATAGAAATCTCTCCCACTGATTATTATGACATCCAGATAATGGGTCCAGCTATCTTTATGTGACCTGGCCAATAGCAGTTTATCAATAAGAATAATCCTTACTACCTAGCAGGGTGCCCTTATTGAATGAAGGGACATAAGGCCTTATCCTGGCTGCCCTGTGCTCTGCAGGTTGTTGGCCCACCTGGCAGTGCTGAGGGAACACAGCCTGCATCAGACTGACCTACGTTGCCTTGCTTTCAGTGCCTAGGTTCACTCTTGGTTTAAACAAAGATATCAAGCTATGTGTGAAGTCAGAGGTTTTGCTGTGAGAGGGAGAGTGCAGTTGTGTGATAAAATGTCCCAACCACAACTATATTTGATAAATGAACACATCTCAAATCCCTTATTACCCATAATGACTAGATCTTTCTCAGCTGCACTGTTAGTTCAGCATGTTTTCATTTCTTTCTTTGAAAGAAGGAAAGATTTACTTTCAAAATCTATTATTATAAATCTTGCCATTTTGACTTCAGATTCTTAGATTTCTGACCTCCCACGTTATGTTTCACTATCTGTAGTTTGTGCTGTATGGCTGACTTGATCATGATGGCAATTTCTATATTTTGAAGAACTCATATTTTTGTATAACTTTTAATACAGATCTTACTGGTCAGTCATACTGTTTTAGTCTAGTCCGCTTGTTTCCTTTCTAAATTATACATTCTTCTAATTAGTCAATTATAGTGTGATTAAGCAGTCTCTAAGCTGGGCCTAAACACTTTCATTCACGTACTTTTGCCTTTTGGAAACTTTTAATGGCTGCCTTCATCTTATAAGTTTATTTCTTCTATATTGCTAGTTTCTAACATGGCTTTTTTGAGGATCATCATCTTAACTATAGATTGTGATCATCAAGCCTCTGCTCCTTGAATAGCTTCCTTGGCTCTGTCTGTTATATTTGTACAAAGCCGTAGCGTGGATTTCCATTATTAGTGTATAGCAAAATTTTCACAGGGCAGTATATTCTTGCAATGTATAGAAATAATTTTTTGCTATTTTTTTAATGTGGGTGGAAATTAAATTTACAGTTATTCAAATTTCTGTAATGTTGAAAGAGCATAAAAAGAGAATTTCTGCATTGTAGAAGTTGTTTCAAGAAATGTCAAGAAATTGCTTTCCATGTCTTCCAAGTGGCTGGTTTATATGCATGCACCTGAAGTCTGGATGACTGATCCCCTTGTTTTCCTTCAGCATTGAATATATCTTTTCTTCACACACAAACAATTTATTTTTTGTATATGTATATGTATATGTATATGTATATGTATATGTATATGTATATGCATATGCATATGCATATGTATATGTATATGTATTTAATGGACAGATGTTCAAAACTGGTGTTTTTTTACTAGAAGTGTTTCTTTGCACACACCTAAGACCTTAAGAAAAAAGCTACCTACAAATCAGTCCTCATATGAGTTTTGCTAACTTTAATTAAGTTGCATTTGCTCAATTACTAATGAAATTCTACACTCTGATGGATCCAGAAATCATCAGGCGACCACTGAGCAAGCTTGTGCAGTGATAGGGCAGAATGCAGTATTGTGAAGACATACTAACTTCCTTCTTTAAAGCGATGTAACACTGCTAGCATGGTGCTGTGCTTAGGCTAATTAGCTCTGTCCCGCAGAGCTGGCTCATTCAGTAGTAGCTCAGGTATCTCTGTGTCCTGTAGTATTGTACAGTGCAGACATGCCCTAAGAAACTAATCAATGAAGAGTAAAAAAGAAGAATAAATTTTGCTATTGCTATTTTTTCTATCAAATATTTCCCAGATTCCCTTTGGTAGACCCATTGTTAGTCACCTCATAGCTTGCATGTCAGAGTAGATGGGATTTTTAAAAAAGAGTTTGCAAAAAAATAGCTATATGTTTCAGTTCAGAGCTGGCATCCCCTGGAGGAGCTTGGAATGAGAGAAGCAGCAAGTGCAGGTGAAGGTCAGAAACACTGGAGAGAAGTTGGATGATGTGATAATAGACAGGAGCAGGTAACAGTAAGTTTCATTGCAAAGGGAACAAGCATGCTAGATTAGGAGGAAGATAAATAGGCCTTTGAAACTTCAAATCTTCTCCTTTCCAATTTAACATATGAAAGTGAATTGTATCTGAATGCTTATGGGGATCTAAAACTGAAAAATGGCCAAGTTTCTTTTCTGACTTTCTTTCAATGTTCCACTAGCTCACTTTTCACTTTGAAACACAAATGGCAAAATTCTCATAATATGATCTGTACATTTTAGAAAGGCATGTCCTCCAGAGATGATTATTACAACTGCAAGTATTCATTTCTTGTATCATCACTGCAGTGATCAGGACTCTTGTACGGACTCAGAATGTTGTACCAAACTGCTCCTAAGTGGTTTTAATGATTTAGAATTGCAAATAAGTTATAGTTTAGCTCTACTAAAATGTACTACTGAAATCACGTCCTTGAGTATATATTTCTGTACTACTTTTAAGTAGACTAAGCTATTTGATTTTTCCTGGTGTTGTGTCTGTAGTCTGTACTAAATTGTGATCATGGTTAAAAATCTGAGAGACATGAGATCTTCATGGTCTCAGGCTTAGTACTGGCCTTTTTCATACAGGCCACACTGATTAAGATTGAGATGATTGACTCAATCATCTCATCTGACTGAGATGATTGTAACATCTGAGGACTTTGTGTAATTTTATTATCTTTAATTCTTTTTAATCTGTTTTGACTGAGCATGACATGGAGTATGGATCAGCTAGGTTAGACGTTTCAAAAAAAAAAATAAATTGGAGGAGTTGTACCTCTTTTATAGATCCAAGAGTTCTTGACAGTTCAGGCAATGAATGCATGGGAGAATGAAGGATATCCTTTTTACCTGAACAAAACTTGTATCTTCAGAAACCAGGAATCCTGCCCTTCAGTTAACTGTAATTGCTGTAATTCAATGCAAATATTAAATTAATCACTTTAATACAGTGGAAAGATCACTGTTCAAAGGTGGTTCATCCCCTCAGTTTTAGGTTCAGTTTCCAGCTCCAACTTTTTCTAGCTGTCACTTCTGTTTAGACTACGTCAGGCTAACTTGAAACTAATCATAGGCATGCAGTGTGGCAAATCTGCTTGACCAGAAATTACTCTTCACTCCCTCTTCTCATAGGACTAGGTCCTAACACTGCTCATTCAGCCAGACTTTTCCTCTGGTCAACAGGGTAACTGATGGTCCTGAGCCTGGCATTTTTCTCTCTCTCAAGGGCAAGGCATAACATGGGAGCCAGGTGAGTCAAATATGGCTATACCAGAAACTGGAACTGCCATGTTAGACAATCAGCAGTATTTGCATTGCTATAAAACTTAAGGAAGTGCTAGCCACACAGAGATCCTCCTGGTGGGGAGCATTTTCAGAGGACCTGTGCCTTGCTTGGACTCTTGGAAATGGGTTGGCTTCTTCAAGATCCAGGTGAGCAACCCTTAGACATGGAGAATGCTTATTTAAATTGTGGATGGACCTCCAGAGAAAGGTTATGATCTCTGTGAAGGCCATCTCTCTACAAATAAGAATGGTAGCAAGCTGCCTGACCAACAGTAGCAGTTACCAAGACAATAAATTCCCAGCCTTCTCCAGGACTGCCCATGCATACTTCTGAGGGATGGTTTGCCAGTGAGTTGGAAGCTATAGTATTGGTGTCTAAGAGCTCTTATGTCTTGTTGAATCTTTCTTTAACATGCATTTTTCCTCCTCTTATTTCTCTTGTCCTCTGCTTCTTGTTCCCCTTACTCCCTTAACCCCAGATTTGTGAAGACATGGTGACAGTATACAGCTAATGGTTCTCTGTCAAGTCCTTGAAAACAACACATGCATATCTTGTTCTCTTTATGAGATGCTTCATTTTAATTTGGTACAGTATGGAAAACAGTGGGTGATGTACAGAACCCATACTGACTAACATAAACTTCTCAAAGGAAAATCTGATATGGATTTAATGCACATGTTGGTGGAAAACAGCATTTAATTTTCTCAAATTCACAGCTAATGACATGGAACTCTCAAGGCCATTTAAAACAATGAGATAGTTTTCTAAAAGAAATTGCATGAGTTAAATCACCAAATGCCTTTAAAAACCAATAAGTGTTCATTATTGCTCCTCCTCTGGACCTGTGAATAACATTTTTACTTCATTTTTAAATGCCCCTACTGCAAGATTATTTCAGCAGCTTCATGTTCAGTATTTTATCTAGCAGCAAGAGGTATAATTTGCCCACACAAGCTTTGCAGTTTCATGGTGCATAAGAATAGTAATAAGATAATAGTTTTGCTACTGCAATTAAAGGTGAAAATGGTTTCTTTTAAATTTGCAAATATTTTCCATGGATACTGGGCATAAACTTACAGACAGCTATATAATCACTTCAAGAATCTACACTAATTTTCAAAGTTCGAAGAGCATAAAGAAGGAAAATAAGATGTAATGTACTTAGTTTCTGTGATACCTACTTTCATAAGACTGCTATGAACAGCTCTGGTATTGTAATGAGGAGAATTGTCAAAATAGGCAAAAGATTCTGTACCTTTTATTGTAATCTGAAATTTATCTTCATAAACATTTTTACATGCACGTGTTAAATGTAATAGTCACTCCAGCTGAAAGAATTTTCTCCTTTACCTTTTCCTGTATGTCTAAGCACCTAAGGAAAAATGTGTTTTCATTTGTTTCTGTCTTAGCACAATAGTTACACAATATTTTTCATGCCAGAAACTCCCAAAGCTCTTAGTAATTTATTAAAAAAAAAAAGAAAACAGGTACACGATACGAAGGAGAGGAAAATGTAACAAAAACCATGGGATAAAAACCTGTTAATAATGATTCTGCTCTGAAGTGATGCCTTCTGTGCCGTTAGACTGGCACTGTTTCCCTTGCCAAATGACTGCTCTGTTTGCATGTGCTGTCTTTTGCCTCTTTAGATAGAAAATACTGCTCTGGTAGTATTAATAGTGCAGCCAAATGGTTTAATCGCAGGAAGGGACAAGAAGTTTTCTTGTAATAGGATAAGAGTATCTTCCCCTGGCTGAAAGTTTAGCTTGTGGCCATTTATAACCTTTCTATTTTCAGCTGAAACCTGAATCCTTGTTCTTTACATGGATAATGCTGCTTTCTGTTAATATTCCCCTATAATTGAGAGGAGAGGTTGATTGTTGAGTGTGTAATTATGGATTAATATTAGACCTCTAAATTTCTCAGGGATACATTCACTTCTATCAAATTCTTTACTGAAAATACCAAGTATGTTCAGTAGCTCTATAGATCCCTTGCCATGACTTAGCTGAGTAACAGTGATCTGTAGACCACACTTTGTGAACCACTACCCGAAACCATAAAACTATATGAAATGCAAACATTAGTAGGAATTTCTATTACAGCTGTAATATGTTGTTCAGTACTGTATTATCACGCTGCTTCTGGATCCCAGGTTAAGAAAATTTTCTTATCCATAAAATAGTAGCAGAAATGGTAAGTACAACCACTGTACTTGGAATAAGTATTTTACTCCACAGCATGACTGTTATACTGACAAAAAAAGTAAGGAGCTATTTCATATTTTTCTGGGCACCAGTGGATGCTTGTTTCCACACTTTTCACTGCAGGGAAAGGGTTCTGTCCTACTATACATGAGCTTGTATCTGATTATAACAAAATATTTTTGAATTTATATTCCTAGTGTGCTTAATTATCATATAACCAGGGTTCAGCATATGTCATGAAATCGCATCCTTTTTCTCTCCTCACTTTAGTGCAGCTAAGGAGGGGCAGTTAAGCTGAGAAAGTAAATGTATATTTCACCAGAAATTGCAGCAGCCTGACATGCCCTCTGTTCACAATCTCATAACTGAAATACAGTCTTTTTCAGTGAGGTTGTATTAGGTGCACAGCATGAGCCTATATCATACTGAAGACTCCTTGTTGGTAGAGATAGCTGTTGTGTAAATATTCTCCAGTTTTAAGTCAGGGAGAAAAGTATAAACCCAGGATCAAATCCTGTTAAATGGCTTCATGTTGTTTTTTAAGGCATGCGGACTGTAGCTAGCTACAGATTTTGATGGATGCAGTGCATAATTTGTATTTTTTGCCTCAGGCACAGGATGAAGTAAGAGAGCTTATTGCAGGACATAAGCATTGTACACATGAAACTGGGTGGTCCTTTATTTTAGTAGCAATCTGTCATTACTTTTCCTATGCAAAATTGTACAGTTTCCCCAAAATGAGTTTTAATTTGAATTGGAACAGCTTCTTGGGTGCAGATTTGCTTTAACCATCAGTTTCATTTTCTTCTTGTGTATGTGGTGGGCTGCGGTTTTTTTTCAATTTCACTTGGCTACCTCTGTCACTAGGCATTTAACCTTTTTTTGAAAATAGATGTGTGAGAAGGCCTTCTGTGAGCTAGCAAAGCTTGCTTTCAAAACTCAATGAGTTCCCAGTCATACAAGCCCTCTGCAAGATTAATTCAAGTCAATAGGGGATTTAAAAGTGAAAGGGGAGAAAAATCAGGTCAGCAAGAAATATGAATAGAATGATTAAATCAGTGGGAAATGCTGTGGTAAAAGACAGAGGATTCCAATTCCAGTTATTATAGATTGGGAGGCTGAGATGCTTAATAGCAAGGAAGGAGAGTATTGCTTGAGAATTGGATTGAATTGGCAGAGTACATCCAATCAGTCTTCTTCTAATAGAATGGTTGACTATGTAATATAATGTGATAAAAGTGTTTGGTCTCTCTACTTTTTAAAAGGACTACTGCAAACGTAGCTCCAAAGGAAAAGATCACTTGTGTTTCCTCTCACCAAAGGGATGAAGCATCTAAGCATGCATTTGGTACTGCGTGTTTTTGTGGTTTCTGTTTTGAAATAATGCTGACAATATCCGGGTAGACCTAGTTCATCATCCTATTCGGGAAGGTCAAGATTAAGTCCTAATCTGACGATCAGTGCCAGGGTCCATATGACCGGTTATACATTGGTATCTTCCAGATGATGGTTTGCTGTCTTTTAAGTCCTAGATTTTACAGTAGTAAAAACATTCCCAGCTGCACTGAAAATGGATACAGACAGGAAGGAGTGCAATTTAGGTATTCTAGGAAGAGTTAAAGTTGAAATGAAAATCCTGGCTTCTCTTAAAACCTGTTTATAAGAGAAGTATCCAGTCTTGATAAAGTGTGCTGTCATGTGGGTTTTGGATCATGAGAGGTAGATGTTCCCTGTGGTTTTGTCATCTCCAGATGAGATAATATTCTAGACCTGCGATTGACTTGTTACAGACATGCACAAAATTACAAACACAATGGAACCCCAAACTTCATTGGGGAATCTGGTCACTACTTCAGCATAAATATTCAACAGTAGGAGATGAGACAGACCTTCTCACTATGGCATTATATATGCACCCAGCATGATGGCATTTTAATTCTGAGGTGGTGCAGGACTATCACCCCATAGAAACTAGAGATTAAAAAGTCCATGACAGCCTGTACATTCTCCACGTTACATGGTGGAAAAGCTATCTGAAGTAACTGAGGGCACAGAAGCAACAGAGAATGCCTGGATTAAAGTTTGATGACAAAGGTACACATACCCCGAAGATCTGACTTGTATCACTGTCATCTGACACTTCAGAGTGCTGTTCAACAGAATGTGAATCGATGACATGCTGTTTACTCCTCCTCATGCTAACTCCCTGTGTGGGCATGATTTGTGTGTATATATATGTGTGTGTGTGTGTGTGTGTGTGTCTGTATATATATATATATATATATATATATATAAAAGTGGACTCAGCTATCATCACTGTTTGGGGAGTGAGTGTAGAGCAGCCAGGGATCCAGAAATTTGTTGCCCAGCATAATGTATGCTAACTCCCTTATGTAGAGAGACACCTCCCCCGCCAATCAAATTAAAGCCACTGTAATTATAAGCGTCCATGGAGAAGTTGCATGCAGTTAAATAAAACAGAGTAAAACATGTTAACTTTCCCATTTGTCCCTCTGTAGGTTAGCCCTAAATATCTTTACCATTTTTTCTGACAGCCTTCACAAATCCTACATGAGTCCAGTTTCCTGATGTCAGAACAGCACTGGGATCCGCAACCCACATCAAAGTTAGCTTGTGGCATTTTTCTTTGCTTTGCTTTTCATCATTATGGATGCTAAGCTTCGATAATGTGCTTAGCGCTATAAGAGGCAGTAAAAATGACACTTGCTGTCCCAAGGAGTGTGCAATCTAACAACAGACAGACAGTGCAAACTGTGCCGGGAGACCTGGGGAAGGTACTTCTTACAGAAATGTTTCTTTTTTTAAATAATGTTTGGGTGCCTGACAACATTTACATTAACATTGGTTAGTATTCATGGCTTCAAGAAAGAGGAGAGTTTAGAGAAGGGATTTGGCTTCTGCAGATTTTATTCTACCACATGCAGAGGGCTCAGATCATTTGGCCATTGATGCTATAGTCATATAGGTTCCTTCCTTACTTTTTTTTTTTCATGTGGTATCTGAGTTTGCTTGTTAATCTGTGCTCCTTATATTTTACACACTGACTAACAGGCTAGTCACAAATGCAGAGGAGTTTGTGACCTGCCAAATGTGTTATTAGTACAGTACTCTGGGCACTTGCACTTCATTGCATACTAAGGAAGTTTTATTGGCCTTATGTTGATGACAGATATTGCTGTACCAAAAAATCATCTCCAAGAAAATAAGCTTCTTTAGTCTATGGTTTTTAGTAAGTCCTTCAAAGTAAAATTGATATATTTGGGCTCTTATTTCCTCTTTCTTAGTTATGTGGATATGCGTAGGATTAAAACTTCTTTCTCTGTTAGTGATCTTCTATCTTCTAGTTAAATAAGTATCTTTATTTTTTGAAGGAACAGTTCTATTAGTAGCAAAAGGTGCCTGAACTCAAAAGTGAAAAACTTTCAAGTGCAGTAAGTGCAAATTGGTAAGCTGTTTTGGGGCTGATTTTGGGACAGAATATATATGAGGAAATAATTTGGCATGTGCTTAACTTTTATTTGGAATGGATTTAAAAGCATGGTATCTCAAATCTGGGTCATGCGGTAAAAGTGAAGAAAATTGACACAAGGCCCAAGTGAAGTCAGTGAAATTCCCACATTAGGAGCTGGAATAGGCCTAAAGAGAAAACAAGAGGGTCTTTGGGGTAAAGCTGGTGATTACAACCTACTTTCATTTGCTCTAATTCTTTTGCCCTGTTTAAGCTTTTGTTTCAGCTACAGGTTTTGTGCTTGCCTGTATTTTAGGCTTGATTCTAGGAGCAGCTAAAAGCTCATAGTTTCCCATTGCACACATGAGAAATCAGTTCTTACACACAGTAACTTTTTTAATTTTGATTACTCTAAAGAAAATGGATCTCCCATTTAGAGTAGTGATGCAGTCTTTTACTAAACCTGATGGAAAACATCCAGTCCAGGCTCTAACAAAGGAACGTATTACTGTTGTTTAAATGGCAAATTAGTAGATCTATAGCTTTACTCAGATGGCAGCAATTACTGTACTTGTGATTTGCCATAATTAGTTTGAGAATATTAATTATCAATTTCTCTTCAGTCTGTTTACTCTGAAATAGGCACTAACCACCAATAATGACCAATTTCTCATGGACTGGTTTGTATTACCATTCTTTCCTATGTTACTGACATTGCCTTAGGCCTCACCTGCACTGGGTAGCTTCAACCAGTTACACCCTCGCTCTTTTGCAAGAGCTTCTGTAACTCATCTGCTCTGGGTTCAGGGAGTCCTCACAGGGACTGGTTTTACCTGCAGATGTTATGCAGCGTTGTAAATGAGTGTTTTGTTGTCTCCTCTACAATGGTTGAGTGGGAGTTCATTTACGGTGCACCGTGGGATGCCTCTCCGGGACTGTGAAATCCTTAGCATCAACTCTGGTGGTCCCCTGCACCCCATCAAACTTTGTTTCACAAACTTGGTGTTTTTTTTAAACTTGTGTATCAACTTCTTTTAAAAGAAGAAAGTAATGCCTGTACGGATACCTTTTTTCCTAGTACTCCCAACTACACTTTCTTGTGATTTCTGACTTGTTTTTCAGCAGAAACGGCAATTCCTGGGAGGCTATGTTTCTAGCTACTTAGCTCTAGAAGCAGACAATTGAATTTAATTAAAGATGAGTGCGTTCTGACGATGTGACATGCAGGCTTTGCCCTGCACCACTGGCAGCACACATGTTGCCACAGCTCCACACCTGCCTGGTCTGAAACAGGGCGGACTGCAGGTCAGAGCACCCTTTTTGACCAGATCATGGCTCTGACGACAAGTCTCAGCTTGATGCGTTTCATCTTGGTGTGCCTGTGAGTATCTCAGCAGAGGCTTGCAGGCTTTGACTTGTCAATTGCTAAAGCTATCCCTCCGTTGTCAGGCAGCACAGACTACTCGGCAGATCTGAGCTGGCTGCATTTGTTCCATGGGTTGCACACTGCTGTACACGTTCGAGCCAGACACCAGCAGCCTGTTCTCTTGAGTGGGTGGCAAAGCTTTGTCAACAGAGGCCAAAGAGAAAATACTAATATAATGTGGGAACAGAGCTGGTGGCTCAGCTGTACTGAAATGAATCACCAATTCAAGTTCAGTCCTTCATTTTCAAGCTGGCAGGGGCTATGAGTGCTGATAAGGCAACATACTCAGCTGGTGTAAACGTGCCTCATTTCGCTGTATCTCAGCTGCTCTCCAGTGTGAGGTACATCCAACTTCCTGTGACTGGGTTGATGATTCATTATGAGAGTTTTGTGGGTTATGATGAAAGGGGAAATCCAAGGCTGTGAGAAAAAGAGGAGGAATCTTCATTTTTGGAGAGGGGCAGGGAGGACAGATTTTGAGATGTGGTAATAGAAAATAGACGGAAAAAACATAGTTTGCTGTGACAAAATGTTGCTCTTCACTGCTCTTCATTTGTGAGCTTTCATTTGAGAAGAAATTCAGAGATGGGATTTGCAAAGGGGCTTAAGTAATAGACTGTGTTTTTACAAACTATACGCTGTTGTTGACAAAGCTTTTTATTTCACCTGGTAAAACTAAACAAATTTCAGGCTGCCATAAGCCAAATTCAGCAAAAGAACAGGTCACTGCAGCTGCTAAAACTTGGCCACATATATCGACAGAGTTCAGAGCTAGTGTTTTAAAAAAATGCATATTTTCTTTTATCTTAAAAATTGGCAGGATAATAAAAATATCAAGCATTTTTCTAAAGTAATTGTTAAAGTTTAAATCACACAGTGTCAGTTAGGTATTCCATAATTAGCTAGAGAAACATATATGTCTTTATGTACTGACCTTAAAAGTGTTTTGTTACAGTTCAACAATGGTTTTGGGATACTGGGTTTACACTTCAGCCTTCACCATCGCACCAAAGCAGAAACCAGCAGGAAGTTAGAGAGGTTACAGAGTTGCAAGTGCAGGCAAATAATTTACAGCTGAGAGTTGTTTCTTGAGGTGAACATTTTATTTCCCTTAATTCAGAGATCATACAATGGCATAACACATAAAACATTTGATGTGTATAAATGATTAAGTTAGAGGCTGTGGTGTGGGTCAGTCTGAAACATATGTACATAAAAGGCATGGTTGGTGGTAGCAGTAATCAGTTTTTCCTGTCTGATTCTGGTGATCCTTACAAGCTTGTCTGGACATTCTGTGGGAGAGAAAAGAGCTCTCTTGATGCGGAACTGCTAGAAGCATGTCTGAGAGCTTTCCAGATCACCTAGAGCTGTAGTTGCTAATGGGTTGTTATCTTCTCCTCTCTCTTGTCTTTGATTTGCATCCTCTGCCTGTCACTGCCAAAAACATCAACCTCACAATCTCAGTTTGTTTGCAAAGCTGAGAAGGTTTTGCTTGTTACTCCACCCCAGAATGGTTGCAGTGAAGCAAAGTGGTCAGTGCAAGTTGTTATCTGGTTGTGCTTTGTTTTAACCTGTTGACATTAGAGAAGATTCAAACAACCCAGTAAAGCTCCCACCAGATCACCACTCACAGTTTATGAAATCACATTTAAATGGTTCATAAGCTATTGCCGTGTTGTATGGTTTTCAGCAACAAGTAGGTAGAACCGTTAGCATGGCTGCATATTCTATTGGGCAGCTGGTCTCTGAAATTTTTGGAGGCCGACTGTGCAGATGGTCCCAGAGAAGATGGAACAGCTTCGGTGCCCAGAGGAGCAGCCAAACTTTTCATGTCCGAAACCTCTCCATCCCCACCATTAAATTTCTATAGAGATTTCCAGAAGTCAAAATTGAACACTCAGACTCTCTGCTGCATAACTGCCTCCATTGAAAATCCACTTGATACTGCGAAGTGTGTGTGCATGCACGTGTGCTATGCACCTGAAAAACACATGTTAACCTGAAACTTATAAGATTTGCCTTTTTAAAAGCAGTTGCCATTACCAGGGGAAATGAAGGGTGTTGATTTTACAGCATTAAGCTATCCTGCTGTATGGAGGGAAAGAAACATGGCATGAATCTGTGAAAAGCTGGAGAGTTTACAAAGAAATGATCCCACAGCTTCTAGCAACAGCAGCTGTGCTGTGACATACAGACTGATGTACCAGTTGTCTGATCAATAGGTTTTACTTCTAGGACTATTATTTCTTGGCAGCCAACCTAATGTAATTACCTATGTTTTCCTGCAACAAGCAAACACTTTATGTGGTTGAGGAAACAGCTGCAGTACATTGAAGAACTCATTTGCATAAATATGAAAGTATAGTCACAGAATTACAAAATTACATATTGTGTAGGGTTACATGTTAATGGCAAGGATTATAAATACCTGCAGGGATTATAAATACCGATAATGCCCTTTTATTTAGAATGAATTAGTATTTAGCCATTTTGAACATTGAAAGATAGTTTGTCATCTGACTATTTAAAGGTGTGACTGCTTAGTCTAAAAATAACTTTGAATAAGACACTGAACAGGAGATCTTTGCATCTTATTTTCTATTTTGAGCTGCTCTTCAGAGATGGAGAGGCATGGGAAAACCTTCAGAAAGGATTGCCAAGCCAGAAAAAATTTGCCTCATTTCTTTCAAACTTAAACTGGGCTCCTTGTTTTTAAATTCATAGAGAAGTTTCTGAAGCAACATAGTAAAACTTCTCATGTATGAACTGCATAACGCAGAAACTAAATCCCAGGTTGCAAGTAATCTGCAGGCTCTTAATACATGACTAGGGATATTTACTAAGTAGTTACATGAACTGCTTCCAGAAAAGGCCTAGTGACAGCACAAGCATTTGTGCAGATGCATGTCAAAAAGAACAGATTTGTGGAACAAAACTTAAAAGGTTTGTTTCAGTCCCTCATCTGCTTCACTTTGTGACCATACAAGTGCTTGTGCCATGCAAGAGAGATGGTAATGCAAACCAGAAAAGGAAGGATAAAAATGTGGAGGATATGGAGACAACATCAGCAGCCTATACTGCCCTAAATTATATGTGGAAATACAGCATCAAACTGGGACAGATGAGTTCCTGCCCCATGCAGGGGCAGCTTGGCAGGGACACCTCATGAAGAGGATGCAGCTTGAGTGGTCCTTAGCTCAATGTTTTAAAAGAAACTTGGCACCAATTCTGGGTTACCATAAGACATGGAGGCTGTAAAGTGCACATACATCTGCACTGGGGACAGAAGCCTTTCAGAACAGAGCACTGTAGGCTGCTGGGGCCGACAATCGTGAGATCAGCCCTCTCTGCTTATGCATCCAGAGCCCTGTGTGTTCACCATACAGTCAGCACAGTACAATGCTGACATAGTGAAATGGGTCCAACTGAAGCTTTTGGTGCTGTCCCCATAGAAATGTGTTGGTTTGATTCCTTGGGTGGTTTTATGCAGATTTGATTGGCATGGTTGGTTTCAGCTGACAAATTCAGTTGTGCAATTTGTTCAGCCCTCCATGAAGTAAAAACAAAAGAATGCTCTAAGTGTCATGACAGCATGATAAGATGAGCTCTACTCATGTACTCATCTACTCACGAGATTTCAAAATATGTTGCCACATTTTCCTCCAGTCGTTCATTCTGCCCATTTCTGCTACATTTCTTGTCGGCAGCAGAAAAATCGGCCACCATGCCCAGAGGGTGATGGGTTTTTTTCTGAGTTGGTTTTTGCTAACAGTTTTAACTTACATCTAGACTTTGCACTGAAGCAGCTTGGGAACATAAACATGATCTGTTGAATGATACCGCAGTTCTGAGAGCTTGCTTATCTCAAAGAGGAAGCCTTACTTCTGCCCCTGCCTCTTGGTTTCTTCCTTCTCCTTCCACCAGCCTTTGGGAACAGATCTAATGTTAACCAGAAAGAAAATCACCAGTGTTTTTGCCAAAGCAGTGTGGGTTCAGTGGCTGGAGAGCACAGTGAGAAGCAGAGGAAGAGAGGGAGGGTACCAGCCCTCCTGTGGGTGAGTTGTCAAACTAGCCTGTTCAGATTACTGATTCCGCAATATGACCCTACTGTCACCTCCATCAAGAGGATGGTAACCTAGATCTGGAGGGAGGAATTGTCTAAAGCTTTCTGTCACGATTTTAGCTGGGATAGTTAATTTTCTTCACTGTAGCTAGTATAGTGCTGTGTTTTAGACTTAGTATGAAAATAATGTTGATAACACCCTGGTGTTTTAGTTGTTGCTAGGTAGTGCTTACACTAGTCAAGGACTTCTCCAGCTTCCCATGCTCTGCCAGGTGCACAAGAAGCCGGGAGGGGAGGGGATACAACCAGGAGAGCTGATCCGAATTGGCCAAAGGGTATTCCATATCATGTGACGTCATGCCCAGTATATTAACTGGGGGCAGTTGGCCGGGGGAAGCGGCGATCGCGGCTCGGGGACCGGCAGCGTCGGTCGGCGGGTGATGAGCGGTTGCAGCACTTGTTGTTTAGTTTTGGTTTTTTTTCCTTCTTCCAAGGTTTCATCTCTCTCGCTCATTATTTTTCTTTTCATTGTATTATTATTATTATTATTATTATTATTATTATTGCTGTTTTATTTTAATTATTAAACTGTTCTCATCTCAACCCACGAGTTTTCTTACTTTGGCCCTTCCGATTCTCTCCCCCATCCCACAAGGGTGGGGGAGTGAGCGAGCGGCTGTGTGGTGCTTAGTTGCTGACCGGGGCTAAACCACAACACTTTCAGAGACATCTTTAGCTTTTCTGACAGCAGATTGCTGTAGCTATTGAATGATTAGTTTGCACTGGCACTTCGGGCCTTGAGGAGATAAACTCTTACCAGTCAGCTGATGCATTCTTGTTACCTTGGGAAGCAGGTGTTGGACCTCGTTGGAGCACATGCTCCATTTTGAGCAGGGCAAAAGGGATCACAGGAATTCTACATCTGCAGGGAGAAAACAGTAGAGAGAAAATGGCATGCTTTGGGGGCTGAGGCTGTTAGTCTGCGTTTCCACACTAGTTAGCACACTGGATGTGTGCCTGAGGATGCTGTGGTCAAGAGCAGGCAGACACAGAGGAGCTCTGCCTGCCATTTGAAGTGCTGGGATACAAGCTGTTTTGATTTGGAAGTTGTCTAGGTGTGTTAGGGTGGATGTGCAACACTCCGGGAAAACCAAGTCTAACTTCTTTGTGTGGAGGCCTGTAAAGTGGCTGCTGAGCCCATTCTGTGTGGTGCGTTTGAGAAGCTTGTCAGCGATCTCTATAAAGTGTTATACATAGTCACCATAAAAGGCGATGTGAAAACGTGGTGGTGAGACCTGACTGAAAGGAGAGACGGGAAGGAGCTCAGATCATGCTTCATGTGAGCTGCCAATTGCCCTGAAAAGGCAGGGTGCATGAGTATAGGTTTGGTGGCGAAGCACTCTTACGATGAAAGCTCCCGCTTTCTGTTTCAGAACAGCTGAAGAGACTCTTCTGGTTCTGTGCCTGAACCTGAACATATGCTGGTGAGAGGCTGATAAAAAACTGAATACTTTCTTGGGCCAGTTTGTTTGTTTTCATTTGAGAATTGTAACTCTTTGATCACACAACCTGCTTTTCTTATGACACTGCAAATAAAGGGATTACAATTGTACTTTATCCCACTGAAGTAAATGAGTTTTTAACAGTGACATTTAATGGGAGCAGAGTCAGGCTTCTAGAGAAACCCAAAGTAAGACTAAAAAAATTGCAGTGACTGAAAATATAGTTGGATGAGGCCAACCTTTCTGCTGAGGGAGACTATGAAAGGCTGAATGGTATAGGAAGTGGTGATAGGAAGACTAGTCATTAAGGCAATAAAGAAAACATTTGAATACAACACTTATTGACCATGAATCTTGAGCAGTGAAGATATTTCACACTTATGCTAATTTTTCCAAGTTTAGGTTGGACGTTAGAATTAGAAGTGAGTCGTGTAGTTATCAAAGTCTTGTGTGTATTAGCAAAATTATTTATTTGTATCTTAAAACCATTTAAAACACATACTTAGGGAAAATACTTTCTTTGGAGGCAAAACTGGCTTAGGACATCATAGCATGCATGTCCTTACTAATTTGCTTCTCTGAGCACAGAAACTACACAATTGCAAGAACATAACAAAAAGTGAAGGAATGCATGGGATGGGGTGGAATTAGGAACTTCTTAAACTGGCTTTACTGCTAAGAAAGGGTAAGGGTGCAGATCCACATCAGCTTAAGCTCATCAGTTCTGGGGCATGCCCTCCCACCCGTATATTCTTTACTGCTTTCTTTGTGCCAGCAGTAGTGAACAGGAAGCTGATTCATCTAAAATTTCCTGTGGAAAAAAAAAAAAAAAGAGCTTAAGGCCTGATGGAGATGCTCCCTTATTAGCATGCAAATATGTGATGAGCAAAGTTGTTTCCTCAAAGCACTGTTGATACCTCCAAAATTGCAGTCTGATGAGAGAATCAATGGAGCTTCTGCCTACTTCCTTGGATCCAAATTGTCTCTTTCTCATAATGTGAATTACTGATCCAGTGTGAATTTGCTCTGCTGTTACAAATTGCTTAAAGAAAATATTGACCAGTCAGCTCTCCACTGGCAGGCTTCAGGCTAGATCAGATGTCACCTCTCTTTACCCACACCGCGTGAAGCTGGTGCAAAAGCCTAAAACTTACAAACCCTCTCATGTATCAGTTTGGCAGGTGTAGACCCAGGGCAGACTCGTCCTGGTGGGTGGTGAGGGAGGGCACAGAGCTGGTGCTAATTTATCGGGGAAGAAAGGCACGAACCGCTGTTAGCGTGCCACTCGCTGTGCCAGCAGAGCCTCCTGGTGGGGATGCAGCATATACCAGCATCAGGAGTTTCTCAGCTGGCCGTGCCTGCACAGGCGCTGCTGCTTGCATTGCAGAGGGGCTTTTCCCGGCAGGCTGCAAGCGCCAGGAGCCTGACTCGGCTGCAGCCAGGTGCAAATGCACCATCAGGCCGTGGCTACACCATCACTGCAAAACCAGATGTTGCCATCGAGGGTTACAACCTCTCTGCTTTGAAAGTGCTGTCTGCATGGCTCAAACTGATAAAAGATGCCTGCTCTCAACTTACCTGTATTCACACTGCCCATAGAGCCGTGTTGGGGAGGGGAGAGTGTGTTGGAGGGTAACATTGGCAGGAAGCATGTACAAAGTTTCCTGATCCTTATATGCCTGCCTTGACCCTTAGGTGCCTTCAGGACTTGATATAATTTCAGTGTGAAAAGGTTTCCTTGAACTTTGCTGTCTTTTTCTTGGGTGTTGAACTGGGAGCAATGCTTCTGTGAATGACTTGCATCTCTCAGTGTGATTTTTGGGGTTGAGAAGGGTTAGTGGGTGCTGAAAATTTCTGGTTTAGAATGGCAAGTTACTGCAATGAGTTGGAAACCTGCAGAAGGGTCCATGTTTGGTTTTGGGCTGAAACAGATAGACTGGAACCAGTTGGTATTTGTAATAAGCTAAAAAGAACTATTCTAGGAAAGCAAGAGACCAATAAAAAGATGTGGAATTAAGGAACAGAGAACAAGTAGTAAATATGAGAAACGTGAGTTAAAATCATATGTATGGAGGCATATGAAATAGCTTTATTTAGCGTAATGCCAATAAGTTAGTGTAGACAAATCAAATGTACATATAACGAGGAAAGATGAGTGAAGTAGTAGCAATTCTCTTGTTGCTCAAAAAGGGGAGCAGAAATCTTTATATGTATTCAAAGAGCATTAATCTATTCAATATACCTCTTGGGTACTCTTACAGCTCCTTACAAGCTGCAGGAAAATGTATCTGGCCTCAGAAGAGGATGCTTGTACTTCTCAGATGATCTTGCTGAGACGAATAAACAAATAGGGCTGGGAGTATGGAAATGATAGGTTGGTAGGGTCTTTTTGGAATTTAAACAAGTGTATTACTCAGTATGGAAAGGCTGTCTGACAATTGATGGAACCCTGTGGACTTACTATAAAGATTGTATATATATGAAAGAATGATAATGCATGTGAGAACTGAAGCTGAAAAGGCATGCCAGTTAAAAGTGAGGCTGGAAATGCAACAGGATTGTGTCTTGTACTTCAAGTTGTTTGAAATTCTCAAGCATAAGCTTCTTAACTGTTGCTGGAAGAAGACATGCTAAAGATTACCAGCCTGAAGGTATTAGGGTATGCAAGGCATTAGGAATGGTAATTACTATGACCTCATACATAAATAATCATTTAATAACACAGCTGATTTCTGGACCCTTAACAGTGTGCTGTCAGTGTAGAACATACAAAAAGAAAATTTCTTGAAGCAGGAAATGCCTTCAGTCTAAGAACCTCTAAAGGAAGGAAGATTTGAAAAACAAAAAAGCAAACATTATCAGATTCCATAAAAAGGCAGTGAAGTTGAACAAGAGATGCTGAATAAGAACCTCTAGGCAGGTTTTCAGATTTTTCCAATGTGAAATGCTAATGGTAATCTCCTGAACAGAGCAGGCCAGGGTTTTGATGATACTGGAAAATATCAGCTCCCACTAGACCAGTACATTTTTGGTACCTTTTCAGGTCAGCTGATTTCTAATTAGGTTCTGAAATATGAATGTAAAATGCTAATTTTAGACATATTTGTGTTTGAAAAGTGGGATTTTATCCACACAATTACTTAAAATATCTGTTTTGTTATCTTGTCTTTTACTCTGTTGTCTGAAATCTCATCAATTTTTTTGTTAGCATCAATTCTGGCAGTGTTTCCAGAGCCAAATATAAACTGTACAACATCTCTGTGGTGTAAGATGTCTAATAACTGGTAATTCACTGTGCAGCTTGACAATAATTATTCATAGCTTTAGCAGTTGCAACTTGATAGCCTATTTTAACAATATTGTTAAATAGGTTCTCAAATAAACAATTCTGAAACTAAACAATCATAATGAATTTACATAATGTGTAATAAGTACATTTAATTTTTATTTTAAATGTAACTCCAGTTGGAATACCTCTGAAATCATTAATGGAAAGACAATGAAAAGTCATGAACGCTATCAGTTGTGAGTAAGAGACTATTTTTAGTCTCAGTTCCCCACTATCAAAGAATATTTGTATTTAAAAAAAATTGTTTCTGAAAACAGGTCCTAGATCCTTGGTGCAAATTTCTACAGGCAGAGATATTTTTAAAGGGGCAGTGCATATCCAGTTAAGACAAGAATGTAATGGAAAACTTTAAGAGTTGATTAAAAATATGTAGATTTTCCTTTTTAATATCTAAATTTTCTCAGTTATGTACGATGCAGTTGTCAGAAGAGTTAAACAATGGAGTATTGAGTAAAACAGAAGTTTACATGCCTGCACTAAGATTTTTCATCTTTTCTCACCCAACTATCCAATGGTGTGGGTTTGTTTGTGGGGAGAGTTGCTTTTGGTTTTTAAAGAAAAGACAAAGTATGCATAAATACATTCTCACACCAGCCTCTGAGCAGTTACAATTAAATGAATTAAATTAGTTAGATACAGATTTACATAATTTGGGCCAAATCTGGTAATAATAATTTCAGAATTTGTTTCCATAACTTTTTGCTGTCTTTTGGCTCTTACTTATTACTGAGAGGCCACCAGGAGGGTTGGTGACTATTCTGTTTGATTCATTTGCTTTCAGGGCTCAAACCATCAATGTCTGCTTAACATTGTACATGAATTCCCCCGAGTTTCCTTACAGGAGTGTAAGCTTTTCAAAGAGCTTACATTGTACTATTGTTCTATAGGAGTTGTTTTTTTTTCTGAGGACACTATTTTGTATGTTGAAATGTAACTTCTTTATAGTTTCCATTGTTCACTGAATTTTCCAATTAGCGTCCACATCAGCTGAAGCCTGTGAGAATTCTCTGTGAATTACAATGTCATGTTGAACCGCAGCAGTTATGAAGGTGCTGTGTCAGAAAATACAAAGCACTTCTCCCAAGTATACATCTGCAATTGCATTTATTTTAAAACTTGAAATAAAGCTTGAAATTGAGGTTTTCTTAGAGTTTTTTTTTCTAATCTCTGTTTTTCAATCTCCGCTCTCTTTTTATTTGAGGATCAATAATATATGTTGTGCCCAGAGGGTACATCTGTTTGTGTTACAGAACATCTCATGAGCCGTCATTTCCAAGCTGCTGGACTGCAAAGCCAAACTCAGTATATTATCTAGTTTTCTTTTTAAATGTCACTGACTTCGTTTCAGGTTTGGTTTTTTTTTTTTTCCTAGTATCTTGACAGCTAGCTTTCTTTTTGTAGGTGTCTCTTCATTCAGTTAATATTTCAGTATAGCTTATAATTTTCCACATAACCATTGAAGGGCTATACTCCTGTCACTCCTTCCAGGGAGAGAAATCCTGTAATATGATTTGGGGTATTAGAAGGTAGGCTGCTGAAATAAATGACTGAAGAGGATGGATGACTTTGCATGTAATCAGTGGCTTATGAGTGACTCCAAAAATGATTACATCTGATCATTGCTTCTACTCCCACTGGCTTGATGGACATCAGGTCAAAGTCTGCATAAAGGAGCAGGATGAAGTCTCTGCACTCTTTCAGGATGTGACAGGACCACCGTCTGGTAGAAAGTGGGCAGTTGGATAGTCCTCATAGTCCTCAGTACCCAAATGACAGCTGGAAGACCCTGAGGTGAGGAAGACTCAGCTCTGTCTGATCAAATGTGGGCTTTCTACTCCAGGATAACTGATACACCTAAAAGGAGGATGGAGGGTTCCCTAAGGGGAGCCATCAGCAGTAAGTCTCCAGTATTTCTGCAGTCCAGTTTAGAAGAGTCACACCAAATAGTTCCCAACACAGATACTGCATTCAGATGTCTCACCTTTCTCTTCAGATGCATATCATGGTCATGCAAGTGGTCTTTGTCTTCTATGGTCTTCTCAGGTTGAGGTTTCCATTTCATGTCCAGAGGCTGTTCCTCTGGGCTGGACATGACTTTTGTTAACCCATTAGCTTATTCTATGCTGATTCAGGGACTGTATGCTTCTTTTCATCCTGTTATGTTCATAGTTACACCGACATCATCCTGTGCTTCACTGGGGCAGCAATAGATCAGAAGCAAGCTACAAGTAGCAGATAGCAGCAGAGGGAGCTCCAGCTCCCTTTAGAAAAGCACAGGCAGCCTCCCCCTTCAACAGTGCTTCACCTGCGCTGGGTGTCAGACACAATACAAGAACTCTTTAAACGGTGTTTGAGGATGGTTACTACTAAATCAGTCACTGCTACCGTTTAATCAGTTTCTAAAGTCATGATTGAGACTACTGATGTCAATATTAGATCATTCATTCATTTCAGAAGTACTAAATCATTTTTGTTGGAATTTAGCTTGCGGAGGTGAAAAAGCTAAATCAGCCTTCAAATTCATAACTACAGAGTGTTAATTGGGATTCTAACTAGGATCCTTTGTTTTATCTTGTATTAGTAATTTATTACAGGGAAAAGTTAATAGCATTCTTGACTCCAGTCCAAATTCTTCTCAATTAGAGATGGCCATATGATTTAACACAATTGGGAGAGGAAGGGAAAAGGGCTAAGTGATAAAGGTGGGAAACTCTGACAGCTGACCTGCTTCTGCCAGGTTTCTGTTCTTTCAGATCTGTTTTAGAAGGTCCTATCCCCTGCTGTTTGCATGGGCCTGTTCTAACCATGGAGGCCAGAAATCTTCAACAATGGGTGAAGTGGGAATGAAAGGCTTGTGGCAGTGATAAGTTCTTGCAATACTAATAAAAAGCTAAACAGATTCTTGTACTGAAAATAGTAAAAGAGTCAATACACTAACCCTGACTTTTATCCTTTCCCTCCTGGATAATGGATCCTTTTTGAGAAATATCTTAACCTCGAATCCTCCTTAATTTAAACTGCAAGCCATATTAATCCTTTCTAAAATACCACTCAAGACAGCTGGATTTGTTGGGGGGTTGGGGAAGAGAGAGTTGCCTCATCTGAAGACATGTTCTTAGTACAAACTGCCATTTGAGTGAAGCAAGTGGAGCTGACGAGATCCCACTTTAAAGGCAAGTCTAGTTATCAATTTCCTGTAGACTACTTCCTTAGCCTGAGAGTACTCTTGTATTCTTTCCTTCCACCCTGAAATCATAATAACAGTTCTACACCTGGTATAGAACTCAGTTGTTAATTATCAGAGGCTGGAAAACCACTTCTCTTTATAAACAGAGTGACTGCTGAAATAGTTGATACACTCTTTTTCTTCTAGCATCTGAACTTGAGTATGTATCGTATTCAGTGATAGCAGACTTTGACTCTGGATTTCACTCCGGTGTTTGATTCACTCAGGTCTTAGTCTATAGTGTAAACAAAGTTCAATCTTTAATTTTTAAACTGAGTTTGTGTTTAAAAGGCTGAAAATCACAATTAAATTATTGCATTCAGGCTTATCCAGTAAAATGCTTTCTAATATCTAAGCATCATATTTGCTATATTTATAATATTTATGTATTTCTGAACTTGAAAGGCCAAATAGTTCTATTCCCTGTAAGTTCAGAGGATATTTGAAATACTGTAGTGGCATATTGCCTTTTTCTTAGCTTTAAATACCAGCAATTGATAAGAAAACATTGAAAATCAGAAAAGCAAAAATGTTTTTGCACCAGTCAGCAATATTTCAGTTTAAGGTGATGTTTGTGGCTTATAATATACTTCTACTATGACTTGCAGTTGATTTTGGTAGAAATAAGACAAGAAACTAAGAGATATCATAATTTTATCCAGTGATTTTTTAAAAAAAATTTGGAAAAATGTATTGAAGCAAACAGGATTAACTCTGAGCTGAAATAATTTCTGTGGAAAAGAGGTAAAAGTATTTTAGGATAGTTTAAAGAATTTAAAAGAATTCATAGTCTTGCAGCAATGATAAAAATATAACCAGTTTCATATTCCTGTTTGGCAAGTTTTTGACCTCAGCGTTTTAATCAGATGCAGAAACTTTTCTGTATCCTCACATTTGAAAGAGTTTTCTTTTAAATGAGTGTTGCAGTGTAACAACCCAAGAGTATGTGAGGAGTGAGCAAGGTAAGCAAGAAATTTAGTTCACGGAATAGCCATAGACTAACGTGAATAATTAGCTACATAGAAAATTTACTATTGATTTGAGAAGGTCTGGCTTTGGACACAGGTAAAGCAGACAGCTGCCTGGGGCGCAAAATCACAGCTTTAAGCTGGGGAAATGGATTTTGCTGTAGGTCTGACTTGGATTGGCTCAACAGTAGTAGAAGGACAGGTCCTCTGGGCACAATCCTCCCTGCTAGCACTGGATACCAAAAATGAATGACCTTTTTGGTCCCAAAATCAGGCAGTCCATGTGCTAAAGTGACTAAGATCTGCATCCCTCTGCAGTAGTCTCCTCTCCTGGAGGGAGGCTGGGGAGGGAAGGAGCCCTGGAACAGGAATTTTCACTCATTTTCTTCTGCTCTTCTAAGAATCCCTGGGAAAAAAAGGCTTCACAAAGACTAGCTTGTTGATTGGTTTTGAACCTACCCACAGCCCACTGGCTTAGAGAAGTTACGAACTGGGAAACAACCTTTTTCCGAAACAAACTGCATATGCTACCTCCTCTTGTCTCTCTCTTTTATAGTCAGTTTATGAGTTCTAGTAAGGACCTGAAAGGAATGCCCATTCTTTACAATTGTTCAGTCTCAAGGAAACCCTTCCTTGACACTATATAGAAAACTTACCAAAGATAAGTAACATAAGATTTGAGAATACAAAAATCTTGGTATCTATGAGGGAGAAGCCTATCTGCAATGATTTAGGGTAGCGATTTTAAGCCTGGTTCTGTTTTGTTGCAGATCTCAGTGTTTATAGCTAAGCTTGCACAGAAAACTTGTTGCAATAGATCACTCCCTCTGTTAATGTCTCTAGTCTTGTTCTGTTGTACAAGTCTTCGCAATTCAAAATTGCCTTTTTTTTTGGTAGGTGAGGAATGAAATAAGCTCATGTCAAAGCTGTTCTTTCGTCTATTTTGACTCTCAAAGATGAGTCAGAGGACACCCACACATATACTTAAATCAGATCCACTGTTGTGAATGCATTTGGACCATCCATTAGAGATAAAGACTCCATAAAGGAGGCTGACAAACTAGCCAGGCATCTGATTAGGAAGAGAATAATTTCAATGCCTAATCAAACGAATGAATCCTTACTTGATTACATTTCAGTTTTGTATCAGCTAATCATGAAACCAGAAAATACACTAATGGATGCTGGTTTCTTGTAGCACCTGTTCACAGGTACAATTGCTGTAATTTGGGAAGAAGAAGGGAGGGGGCAGCACTAATTTCCTAATCAAGAGCTGAGAAGTAGGAAGCTCTAATATTCTTAATGGAATAGGCCATTTTTCTCTGGAAGAAAACTAGAACTTTTCCAGGACTTGGAGATAAATCAGCAGTGGGATGCTGGGATCACTCTCCCACAACTCACAGTGTACGCTTTTTACACATATATGTTGTTCCTCAGGAAACCCTTTGTATCACATGGTGAAAAGAGACCTTCTCAGGACATTCTTAGGAAAGTGAGACAATATGACCTTTCTCCCACCCCTCAGGTCTCTTTCCATATTCACTGTCCAGCAGATATTAGCAGGGGCAAGAAAGGTCCCTGCAGAAAGACAGAAAATGTTTGTAGCATGGGTGTTTGCACATCTCCCTGTTCTTTTGGTACTCCTGGTGTCTCAGGAGCTTTGGTCTCGGATATAAAGATCACAAGTTATCATATGAGCGAGATACTTCTGAATGCCCTCCACCAAGGTGTCTGACTTAAGATATAATAAAAATCCTTAGGAACCACTGCAGAGCTTGGAGGAAGTCCCATTGTGCTATATGATAGTACAGAAAGCAGCAGTCCCTGTCGCAGAGAGCCTACTGTGTAAAACTGTGCATGTTTTCTTTTCGTATAAAAAGGTAACAAAGGGAAAATATTGGAGGAAGAAAGTGAGATGAAGAACATTGGGTTCTGCTTTTAATATAGCCTGGAACTGACAGTTCTTTTTTGTATGCAGATAAGAGTTTTGGTACTAAGTTATAAACAAGATCTGACATCTACTTTTACAAATGGATCCCACAAAGCAAAATAATTCTTGAGATTTTTATTTGCTACACTGCCTCTGGTAAAGTACCTCATGAGGAACAGACTGAAATAAAAGCTGGGCCCTAATTCCTGAAAAGTTCCTAACCTTACAGGAAGCTAGGCTTCTGCTGCTGAATAGCCTCACAATTTCACTAGTATCAGGAGAGCTACACTGAGTTTGGGCTAGAATGCATTAGGCTGAAACTATTGCTAACAGAGCACAGTACTTACAGGAATGGCTTTAAAATATCTGCCAATCAATATTGTCCAGTTCTTTGAAGAACTCTCCATTTAGTGCTGCTTACCTACACAGTATCTCCGAAGTCTAAGTAGAGAAAACAGAGACACCAAGGGCAGCTGGATTAGCAGTATTAAGCCACAGTCAATCTACTGCATGCATTTTAATAGCTTTTGCAAAAGTGTAGCACTAGATTCTCTGCTGTGTAAATCAGTATAGATCCACTGAAACTGCCAGAACTGTGTTGATTTATACAGGCTGAGGACTGTCCCCAAGACTTCCAGCAATGGCTGTTTTAAATGGTTGGGTTTGATCTGTCTTTTGAAATACTAAGCCACCAGATAGATTGCATTTAAATTATCAGTGCTGATCAATACATGAGATATATCATAAATCTTTCCTAAACACCACTCAGCTGAATTTCCCTTATTGGCTTAAAATACATTAATCCTGAATCTTCTTTAACATTTCATATAAGCTCATAAGTTGTAGGAAAATAAAGTCTTTGAAAAGGCAAACATAGTTAAACACTTCATTAAAAGGGTATGGTGTTACCATTTGTCATTTCGTTGCTCATATAAAATCTGTGGCTAAAAATAATTAAAAGAAAAAAAACCAAAATGCACCATCTAAAGGGCCTAAAGTTATTTGAAAGTAAAAACTGAGTTGCTAGAATCACATCTGGTGTCATGCTTAGGATTTTTTTCTACCTCCAGGCTTAAAAGAAGGGAATGAAGGGCCCATCCTGCAAAGAACTGAAGACTTTTTCAGAGGTGTTAGGTAAATGTCTGACCCCTTTCAGAGGCATTAAAGATTTTCTGGCACCTCAGAGCACATGTTTGGTGTTTCTCAGGATCTCTACATTGTATGAGCAGAACAATAGTTGTGTTCACCATCCTAAGCAGTTTTTTTATTTGTGACGTGAGTTGGAGGTTAAGAAAATATGGTAAATTTTTACTATAAAAACAGTAATGATGTTCTGGAGGAATTTCAGAGGTCTATGAAGGAAAATGTTTCTTTCCATGTTGTCATAACTCACAGTCTTCCCTTCATATTCCTGGCCTATTTGTACCTTCAGTTTGGTCTTTTGCCTCTTTTCTCGCCGGTGTACCTGAGGGCACTATCTTCTCTGCTGTGCAGATCACTGCTTCTCACAGTCATGCATCCTGAATGACATACTTCTTCACTGCTCTTCTCCCTGTCCCTTTTCTCTGGGTGTCTCTCGTCATGACGGTCTGACCATTGTGCTAGCACTAATCGTTCAATTTCTTCCAGAACTCCCTCATCCTTCATCAATACCAGGAATATTTTCCCAGATGTGATTTTTGAGGTCATTGCTGTCACTCTGTTTCAATTCATCTCTTCCATTTCTTTCATGAGGAACTGAAGAAATAATTTTTGAGCTTGTTTTCCTAGAGATTCTTGGAAAAGCAGAGGAAGAAGAAGAGTAAGACAACCGATAAATATTGGTAGACTTTGTTTACCTTCTCTGTACATTAACAGAGAAACAGGAAGCAACAGGAGAAGGGAATGATTGCTAGTTACAGATTCAAAAGGATGTGATGTCCATGAGCGCCCTCAGTTGCATACTTGCTCCATGCAGAGAAATTAGTCCACTGGCATGCTGACTGAATAATTTGTTTTACACAGTACCTACCAAATGGCGGTCATGGACCAGAACCCCCTGTGCTAGCTACTCTATTAACAAAAGAAAAAAAATTTAGAAGACGGTCACCACTACCACAGCTTACATCCCAAGTATAAGACAGGAGACAACAGATGGAGATGGACAGATGGTGAAGTGCAAAGAAACTACTAAACAGTTGAGAAGCATGAAAGCAAAAGGCATCAGCATACCAGCTGCCTAACATTTGTCCATTAGAGATGTCAAGCCAAAGAATGGTATAAGAATGGTTTTGAAGAATAATGGGATAGCTCTGTGGATGGTTGGGGAAAAACCATCCCAAGCGGGGATGGCAGCAGGGAATAGTTTATCTGGGAACCCTGCTAATAGACAGTGGAGGCAGAATGTGTCATTTCCAGTGAGAGGTAGGCTATGAAAGGCAGGAAAATGAGAACAAGTAACTTATATTTAACGTGACCAAGATGGACCTGTGAAGGGATGAAAAAGAGATGGGTAGCAGAATCAGAGCAAGAAGCACAAAGACTTATTGTATAGATACAAATGAGATAAGACTTATATTTGCAAGACAAAAAAAAAAAAAGAAATAATTGTTGAAAGCTGTAAGTCTGCATGATTTTTAGCATGTTATTAAGAAGAAAAGGCAGTTTCACAGTTCTTGTATAGAAAGAATCAGCAAGACTTTGACACATCTTAGGTTCCCCTTTCCAATGTTTGAGTGATAGGCAGAAAACATCAGAAGGGTCAAGCAAAAGAGTAGCAGGATCACATATAGTGGAGTAAGGAGGCTAACAGCAACATTTTAGTCATCCTTAGCATAACATAATACCTAAACATTTGTAAGGAGATGTCAGGGAGAAAAGCCAAGATACCATTATGGACTGGTAGAGACAAGTACAAACTAGAGAGGTGGATATCTGTGCTATGTGGATGGCAGTCCATATAAGGACATCATATGAATTTTGCTCATAGATATAATTACCGAGAGAGGGAAAAAGGGACTAAGGCTGGGTGTTAAGGAAACCCTTTGAAGAAGATGCAGTCCCAAGAAGAACAACCCTTTAAAGGGCACACAGAGTGAGCAGAAGGCAGTGGTAGATATTGGTGGAGGGCAAGATTTCATGAAATGTAGTAACTTACATTGTAGTTGGCTAAGAAGTCAGGAAACTCCCTTGATGGTTAAATGACTCCATCGGGAAAACTTGGCCTTACACAGATGATGTGGATTGTGTTTTGTTGGTTTTTTTATTCTCCATGATATTTTTCTTTTTTTATGAGAGACTGCATAGCGGTTAGCCCATTTAACTGCGGGTGCTCATCCTTCTCAGAGGTGTTTGAGAGCAGAATAGATTAAGGATTTAAACACAGGTGAAGGCAGCATTGCTTGGAATGAGCAGAAATGTAATATTTATAACATAAGTATATTGGCCTTTGGGTGGATAAGTGGTTCATAAAATTCAGTGCGGCATAATGTGAAGCAATGTAGCCAATTACTAAAAGAATAAGCATGAAGATTGCAGTCTAAATAGGAGCACAACATGGAATTCATATTAAGAAAAGACCCTAGAAGGGACTGCAGATAATAGAGTAAACCATTAGCACTATTTCCTGGTAACAATAACAAAAATGAAAAAGAGCAAACAAGTTTCTGAAATACAGCTCTGACAGTGTGGCACATAAAGCTGCAGAAATTATTCAGGCATGCTACTAGTCTCATTAGAAAAGAGTGCTCAGTTTTAGCCACTTCATTACAGGAAGACATTGAAAAGGTGCAGCAGGGGGTAATCCAAGATGATTTAGTAACCAAGACATGATTTATGAATAAAGTTTGGGCATATTTCTCCTCTGTAGCTAAGGAAAGGGAGATTACAGGAGGATTCTTATGCAGGTATGCAAGATCCTGAACAAATGGGAATGGATCAATGGATCAGTGGATCTTCTTAGGGAAGAAAATGCAAGCAGATTTTCAAACAGGAGGAGACAGAGCTTTATGCAAATAATGGAAATAACTTTATATCAGCTCACCTGAGAAGTATTTGAGGAACTGACTCTAAATGTGTAGAAGGGATTATTAAAATTCTTCATCTTATTTTTTAAAAGAATAAATCATGAATCAAGTATTAGTTCTTAAATTTGCTATGTATTGATGAAGAAACCCCCATACAATAGACAGATACAAACAGATCTCTGTCAGCTGAACACTTATGATTGCAACTTCCTGGAGGCAGAGTTTTGCTCTCAGCTACCTAAAAAAAAAGTTGGCCTGTCTCTCAAAGGAGACAATAATACATAAAATCTACAACAAAGTATCAGGTTCTAAATTCATTACAGCTGTAAGTGTTGCCAGTATAAGCACCTGGATTTCCTTGTGTGGATTGCTCTTTTAAAAATAAATCAGGTTAGAGCTTTTTTTTTGAGATCTAATAGGGAAAATTGTCCATAATACTGAACCTGAAGATCAGAATAAATTTAGATATACAAGGCACTTCTGATCACCTAGATGTCATTTCTTCAGTTTAGTCCCTCAGATAATACTGCACCAGTAGGCTTGTACAAATACCTTTAGCTGACTAGAGGTATTAAATTTTGTTTGTTCCCAGACCTGCACTTTGCTTGGATTACCTTCTCTATTGTTTTACAGTGAGCCTGAGCATCCTCCCGCAACAAGAAGGGGAGGGAGTCTGTATGCATGGACACCTTTTCCATAGAGAAGAATGACACAGCTCCATCCATCCTGCTGCTCTACCTCTTCCCCTGGTCCAGCTCTGAGCTTTTTTTCTAACTAAGTGAATTTGATGGTGGACAGAAGAAGGTGGTCTGAAAAGGTGTAGGAGAGTGGTAGAGGTAGTGATGTGTACCACCTCAGAATTTCTGATGGAACCAGTGCAGTCAGACTTCCCTATACTCCTTCAACAAATGGGATGGTTGAATCCATTTCCTTCTGGCCAAAGGTACCGCTAGATAAATACAGTGACACACTAGTGACATACAGAACCTACTATGACTGATGGCAGAAAAGCCAGTAGTATGAATAAATGTCAGGAGAAATGATAGAAAAATGCTTTGAGTGAAATGTGTAACAGAGATTGACTATTTTTTAAAGGACTGTTTTTGGTGGAAGAACATTAAGATATTCTAGATCTTAATTTAATGAGTTGGTATCAAAGGTCTACACAGTGATGGTTTGCATCCATTAAAGTAAATTTAGGGTGAATATAAGAAAATCAAAAGTATTACTCTATAGTGAATTCATGTGGGAGAAGCCCATGCTAATTCTGTTAACTCTTGCTGATGTGATATATCCCATTCACTTCAATGGGACAGATAAACCTCATTAATAAAGGTCTGCAGGAATTATCCCAACAGACTTCCTTAAATGCTTTCAAGGTTTTCTTCTCAAGTTGGTGAAATTTTTGTTTGAATTACTGACTGCATTATTTAGCCTGTGGGTTTAGATGCAGCTAAAGGAACAGATTTTAGCACTTGTATTAGAATTATGACAAAATGTGCCATTACTATCGAGCCCCTGGACATTAAAACATTGGACTGTGCTGTATGCACTCAGCACTTTGCCCAGATAGTTGCAGTGACAGTGAATTTGTATGTGAATGCTTGGAATGCTTGCACAGGAGTCTTCACGGCAGTCTCATAGACTTGAAACCTGTTGCCATTTACTTTATTGGTAACAGGGCAGACAATTTTGTCTGAAAACAGGCAGGTTGTTAAAGATTGAAAGTGATATTAAGATGCCCTATTAAAAAAAGCAAAGTGGTAAAATCTATTTATGGAATAAAAAAGTTGGGTAGGTGTTTGCAGCTTTATGTCTATTTTTTTGTCTGGTTGTCTGGATTTGGACTGTAATGCCTGCAAAGCAGGAACAGATCAACTACGAAGAGGGAATTCTCTAATCACATCCACAAAGGTGTGACTTTAAATGAAACTACAGGTGTTGAAGTGTTTTTGTAACATATATTCTAGTGCATGGAAGCACCACCGTAAGTATTTAATTTTTAAAAAGCCATAAGCTCCTTTTACTACTGTTGGTAGCTGTGGAGACTAAAGTCTTTTACAGATGCTTACTTGCAAGTGAAATACAGTATTTCAGCATTTGGCTTCCACTCAGCCCTGAAGGGCTGCCTTACTATCTTCTCTTCTTTTTCGACACTGCCAAGAATTGGACCATTTACACTGATGCTCTTGTTTACTTGAAGTGGTTGTATTTCCCGGCCAAGTGCTGTCAACAAGCAGAGAAGTCAGGCTCCTGCTATTTAGTGAAGCTCCCTTACCTCCTTACCAAGCATTTTGTCTGCAGCCAGCTTCAAGGAACAAGTCACACATCTTCTGTGTGTGTGATCCCAAAGATCTTCCAGTGAATCAGGTACTGCCTGTTGTGTCTGAGGCTTACGCAGACTAGGCTACTGCTGTTTGCTTTCCCCTTGGGACTGGGATCTTGACATAGAATTTCAGTTCTCAGCACTGATACAAATTCTTTGTGACGCTGGACAGGTGAACTTTTCAGTGTGATCATCAATCAAATGCATTTAGTGACAACTACATACATCACATGCTTTTTCTTAAGAACATTTTTTGTTCGCAGATTTATAAAAAAAATCTTTGATATTTTGGGAGTTTTTGTTACAAAATAACTGTGATGTGCTGTGTACTCTTAACATTACAACATTTTTATATTCTCCATGTCCTTTAGCAGAATATGGGCTGCTTAATGAAATGTGAAATATACACTAAAACTATTTTTTCCCATGCAGGAAGATAATAAGATGTTACATTACTCACAGGTCCAATTTTAGATTTAAATATAACTTCATTTAATTTTACTTTGCAATCAGGTAAATTAATGAGAAAGAATCAAAACAATATGCTGTAATTGCACTTGGAAATTATTCCTTCTGTCCTTCAAGAGTGTTCTTTCTGTTTAAGATATCGAAATTTGGTGTCTAAATACAAAATGCAGTAACACCTGGTGCTAATTGCTGGTTTAAATAATACAGACAGATCTTCAGGCATTTCATGCTTTTGAAAGGAGGCTTTTAGTAGGATGTTCTGAGTCAAAGGTCATAAAAAATTTCATGCCCCTAGAAATAACTAATATTCCCCTTGTGTTCTAGATCTAAATGATCTTTTACATAAAAGATTTTGCTTACTAAAGTATAGTTATTTTAACTGACTTTATTTGGAAAGAAGAATGTTAGAACAGTTTTGGAATAAACTGTGTAAAAAGAACTGAGAGTGCTTGACCCCTTCTGTGGATGGTTGCCTATGTGGAAAGCACATGTGAAGTGTTACTGGGTCACAACAGAGTTATATGTCTGGTGCAGGACTTGTGCAGGCATGCCATTCTCAACTGGCCGGCACTCCTCAAGGTCATAGGCAAGATGAAATGAAACTCCGACAGACACCCGTTTTGTGTGGATGGCTGTCAGGGCCCTGAGGGCACTTATAGGCCTTAATGGCCTGTCTCTCCTGGGGACTCACCCCTGGCCCTGCCCCTGGACCCAGCGGCTCCATTTAAGCTCAGTCCTTGCCTGAGCTGTGGTTCAAGTGTGTCTGTTTCGAGCCTTGCCTTCTGGATGGACCTTGGACCTCCACTGTAGGCAGCTTGTCTCATGGATGGATGCCTCAGATGTATATTACAGCTTGTCTCCAGCCTTGACTTTGGCCCTTTGCACTTTGGTCCTGTGTTGTAGCCTTGTCTCCAGTCCTGCCTCTGGCCCTGTCTCCTTTTATCCCTGACTGGGCTCCCTGGATGGACCCTGGACCTGGTTTATTGCTTGCCTTGGCTGGGGTTGTTGATAGACCCTATTCTGACACCAAGGTCTCTGTCCCTGTAGGACAGTTGTAGCAAGAAGTGTGTCACTGATAACCAAACCACTTATGACTATGAGAACAGCAATCTTCAACAGCAGGAAGGGTTCAGCCAGTACTGTGTCTTGTTAGCTGTCACTGATAGTTGATGCTAATGAAAGAACGTAGCACCTAGGTGACATTAAGGTGACACTACATTCTGCAGGTTTGTGATCAGTGCTAACTTCCTCTGTCAGCAGACACTCATTTTGTCCATCTATCCTCTCCCACTCCAGGAATCTATCTAATCCATTTTTTTTTTTAATATGGAGGTCTACAGCTTTATATTGTTGTGGGAGGTAGCATCTTTGGTTGTCTCAGTCTGACACCTGCTGCTTTCATCTCATGTTCCCTAGATCTTACACTGGAGACACATCCAACAACCATTCCCTTCTCAGCTCAAACTGCTCCGTTTGTCTCCTCACTCTTCTGGAGGAGAACCTAGTGGGTCTGACTCTTTTTACACATTGAATTTATGCTACCTAACCGTACTGACTGCAAAGGTGCTTCAGGTTTGGATTCTAATCTAGAAAAGAATTTAAACATATGCAAAACTCTAAATGTTAGGAACTCCCCCAAATTTGAGAATTCTCAAAATTGAATTAATCCCATATATATAACTACTTTTCCTCCTTTTATTATGGGGAGGCTTGGCTGAAAAAGTGGATTTATATTTTGTTGTGAAAGGACTGAGTTTCATGATCATCCTGACCTTTTCAAGGATTGAGCTAGCTTGCTTCTAATCTGTTCAGCCACCTGTATAAAAGAGCTACGAATTCAACCTCATAGAGTCCACACGACCTATAAATGATTCATTGTCTCAGTCAGTAATGTTTATTAGTATTCTTGAAAGAATCTCCTCCCTTCCCATCCCACTAACCCCAGGCCACCTTCATGCAAGTGTGCACTTCAGTTACTGTCAGAAATTCTGAGAAACAAATCTAAACAAAACAAGTTATGACCTGATCTCTCGCTGGACTGTTCCATACATTTTCCACTTAGGCACAGGAATGAATTTGAAAACTAGAAGGAATCATGAAATGCAGTAGTAGTGCCTCACACACCAAAAAGTCATAAACTGATCAAAGGCAGAAAATACTTCAGACCTGATAAGGAAATAAATGCTCTGATCCAGTTGCTAGATGCACTTTGGCTCATTGGCCTTAGACACTGTGAGATTTTCCAGTCTCTATTATGGAAAATTCTTCCAAGCCTGTCTGGCAGTAGCTCAGATCAAGCATAATTTTTCTTTTCATAGCCAAAATGTACCATCTGACATCTACACATTGGACATTCAAGAGAGAGGCTTGTACTATCCAGCATGAAATAGTGACATGAGGTATCAGTTGTGATAAAAAATAATAGACCAGCATCCCACACAGTGGAGGGGAATACCTTCAGCTTTCCAACAGCAAATCGCTCTCTTAGAAACTAGCCAACTGTCACTAATTAGTTCCTGTGCTGTACTGATAGCTACATGATCACTCTGAATCATGCAAGAGCAGCAGACATTAAATCATCAATACCTACAGTCAAACATCTGCAGTCAAGCAAACTAGACCTGCTGTCCAACAGTTTTAGAGAAGCCTTGCATCAGTAAGGAGCAGTCAGATCAATTACAGTGGACCCTCTTTCATGCCTTCTCTTTTAGTTTAGAAGTAGGGACAAGTCTTATCCACTTATCGGATTTTTTCTGTGTTTTACCACAGTTAAGTAGAAGCAGAGTAAGGGAGAATATAAATTTGGGATGAAAACTTAAGCTCTGAACTCGGGGGGAGCTTAAGAGATCAAAAACATTTTTAGCCCTGGCTCCACAGCATTGAAACACCAAGGGCACCAACATTTTGGACATTGGAGTTTTTAAAGAGATCTACCTGTGGCCAATCCATGAAAAATTTGACCAGTTTTTCCAGATCTTGGGTGATGGGATCTAATGCAGGATTGTCCTTTTGTTTTATTAGGTTTGATGAAACTTTCCTGAGACAGTCTATCGTGAATGAAGCTTGCAGTTTTTAAATGGCACAGCAAGTTTGTTCCCTTACAAAGGCCTAGGTAGATGTGACAGTTCTTGTTAGACAACTTCAGGTGTGCTGAATTTGAAATATATAAATATATAAATATAGCAGTTCTTAAAAAAAGCCTCTGTGTCAAGTTTGCCCGGAATGCCATTCAGGAAACATATAATCTTTTCCTATTGTCTGGAAAAAGGGCTTGGAGATGGTTATAGATTTGTGATCACATCTGCAGATCCACCAGTTGTAGTGGTGTTGGTGCTGATTATTAAGAAATCTCTGTTGGAATCTGTAATCGTGCTGAACTTTAATACAGCAGCAGCTAAACTATAATACACAAGGAAAGAGCTTGTGAGGGAATGAGAAGAATTGCTTATCTTATGTAGCCACTGTTACCAACAGCTGGTTTCTATCAAAAATTTCCAAAGGCTGTTACTTACCAGGTTAAGCACCTCAGAAGGACTGCAATTCTAGTGAGGAACCTTTTCACCTTCAGGCTTCAGAGTAAAACCTGGATCATCAGGGGAGTTAGAAAAACACCTCCTTCTTTTGCTTCCACTCATCGTTTAATAAGACACTAAAAGGTGTATGATAGTTTTACATCTCCCTTTAAAATGTAGAAGAATTCTACTCAGAAGCAGGACTGAGAGATACAAGGATAAATGCTCTGTTCCAGTAGCGTGGGTCATTTCTCTGCTGTGGCCATCTAAATTCAGAGAGATGTGATGGCTCCTTTTTAGGAGATATGAAATCATTATGCTTTCTACCTTGCTAAATTTCATGGGAAAGCTGGTAAATGATATATTTACCTTCTCCTGTTATCTCCAGTAAGATAAAAGATTACTTTGCAAAAGAAAAGAAGAAAAAAATAAATTACAAGTAACAATTAACTACTAAAAAAATCTCATCATTTCAGTTTTAGCTGCTCAGCCACCTGTTCCTGTGTTTGTTTTTAATACATTTTAGTTTGAAATCCAATTTTTTAGGCAGTAGTACTCCTGTGATTATTGTTAGTTATCTAACAATCACTCACACCCTCTTTTATTTTTAATGCTTGTTGTGTTGTGCTCTGCTGATACCATATTGTTTCAAATGTATTTTTTTCTACTTCTGCACAGGGAATATAGATTATTGTATTGTTTCACTGGATCCTAGAAAGGTCTGTCTTTTATGATTGCTGAAAATCGGTATACAGAGTAGAAAATGGCACTGCATATTTCAAAACAGTAATTTCAGTCACTGAGGTTATGGTAATGAATGTTGGTGGTTTGAATGCTCTGATAAAGATAACATCACTGCCACAGGATACACAAATCATCACATATTCCTATGCAGTGGCAGGAAGGAAGCAGCCACTGTTTTTCTCTTTTTTTTTCTTTTTTTTTGTTAAGAAAAGTAAGGAGAATCCTGTTCTAAAGGGCTATATTGGTTTAGATCACTAAAACCTTGACACCAGAAAAATTAAGTGCTTAAACCCCATTAAAGCCCCTGAAATCTAAGCTCATGCATAGCCTGAGTGCTTAAATGTTTTTCTTGGGTTGGTGACGTTGTGAATAACTGATTTTAGAAGCCAATTGGAGATGCTTAAATTTACACTCAGTTGTCCACTTTTTTCTTGCTGCCTTGCGCTTTCTGTGCTATGATTTTGAGTTCTTCATATGACCCACTCTAATTTTCTTGATACTCAGGCTTCTCTGAAGACCTACACATCATTCAGGGAGGTATTTCAGCACATTTTTAAGTTCATTCTTTCAACAGTCATTTAAGCCCTAGTGGACTTTTTAGCAAATGCTTCCATCTCATTGAACTCAGTGCAACTTCAAGCACACAGTTAAGTTAAGCAGTATTGGTTAATGTTTTCTTGAGCTGGGGATTTAGGTACATGTCTTCTGGGAGTAACTTTCTTTGTTTGCCATTTCTGGTGCCTGGTGGCACACCACTTCCTCTGCTGCTATTTACCACCACCCATCAGGTGAGCATTCATGCGCATTTTCTTGACCTAGTTTAAGTCCAAGGCACCTGACTTTGTTACGTAGTTTAAATACTGGCTAATTCACTTGATTTGATTGAAATTAAGGCAGTAAAGCTTTTTAAAGTGTTTAAAAGTACATATTTGGAATGAGAGATTGGCTTATGTTGCCCAAATTAGAAGCAGATGAGTAGTTTTCTTCAATTTTGTTAAACTATTTCTACAACAGAAAGAATGCTCATCGCTTGAACGTGTCGTGCGTGCTAAAGCAAGAAACTCAGAAGGTGAATACCTCTGACAGGGGGGTGATCGTAAGCAGCGTTGGCGAGGCTGGGATCAGTACAGCCTGCACAGCTGCACCTGGAAGGCAATGTAAGATCATAACTTCAGAGTGTTCTGCTTTGCAAAGAGTAATAAAATACCTTAATATTGACTAATCAAGACAGTCCTTGTTTTTGGAGCTGAGAGTGGATCTGTTGTGGGCATTTGCTGCAGGCCACCTGATCAGGAAGAGGAAGTCAATGAGGCCTTCTACAGACAGCTGGAAGTAGCGTCACAATCGCAGGCCCAGGTTCTTCTCATGGGGGACTTCAACCACCCTGATATTTGCTGGAAAAGCAACATGGTGAGGCACGCATGATCCAGGAGGTTCCTGCAGAGCATCGAGGATATCTTTTTGACACAGGTGGTGGAGGAGCCAACAAGGCAAGACGTGCTGCTGGACCTTATACTGACAAACAAAGAAGGTCTGGTTGAGGATGTGAGGGCTGGGGGTAGCCTTGGCTGCAGTGACCATGAGATGCTGAAGTTCAGGATCCTGCGTGGTAGAAGCAGGGCAACAAGTAGGATTACAGCTGTGGTCTTCAGGAGAGCTAACTTCGGCCTCGTCAAAGACCTGCTTGGAGGAATCCCATGGGTTAGGGCTCTAGAAGGTAGGGGGGTCCAGGAGAGCTGGTCAATGTTCAAGTACTGCTTGCTCCAAGCTCAAGATCAGTGCATCCCTATGATGAAGTCAAGCAAAGGAGACAGGAGTCCTGCATGGAGGAGCAAAGAGCTTCTAGAAAAACTCACATGGAAGAAGGAGGTTTACAGTATGTGGAAAAAAGGGACTGGCCACTTGGGAGGAATATAGGAACGTTGTCTGGGTACACAGAGATGCAACAAGGAAGGCCAAGGCCCACTTGGAACTAAATCTGGCAAGGGATGTCAAGGATACCAAGAAGGGCTTCTTCAAATACATCAGTAGTAAAAGAAAGACTGGGGAAACTGTGGGCCTGCTGCTGAACAAGGTGAGTGCCCTGGTGACGCAGGATGCAGAGAAGGTGGAGATACTGAATGCCTTCTTTGCTTTGGTCTTTACTGCTTAGGCTGGCCCTCAGGCATCCCAGCCCTCAGAGGTGATAGAGAAAATCTGGAGAAAGGAAGGCTTCCCCTTGGTTGAGGAGGATTGGGTTAGAGATCATTTAGGCAAACTGGATCCTCACACATCCATGGGCCCCGATGGGATGCACCCACAAGTGCTGAGGGAGATGGTGGATGCTCTTGCTAAGCCACTCTCCATCATCTTTGAAAAGTTATGGTGGACAGAAGAGGTGCCCGAGGGCTGGAGGGTAGCCAGTGTCACTCCAGTCTTCACAAAGGGCAAGAAAGAGGATGCGGGAAACTATAGGCCAGTCAGCCTCACAGCCATCCCTGGAAAGGTGATGGAACAGTTCATTCTGGAGGTCATCTCCAGGCATGTAGAGGAAAATAAGGTTATCAGAAGTAGTCAACATTGATTCACCAAGGGGAGATCATGCTTGACCAACATGATAGCCTTCTATGATGGCACAACTGGCCGGGTAGATGAAGGGAGAGCAGTGGATGTTGTTTACCTCGACTTCAGCACGGCTTTTGACACTGTCTCCCATATAACATCCTCTCTCATAGGTAAGCTTAGGAAGTGTGGGTTAGATGAGAGGACAGTGAGGTGGATTGAGAGCTGGCTGAATGGCAGAGCTCAGAGAATCATGATCAACAGATCAGAGTCTGGTTGGAGGCCTGTAACTAGTGGTGTTCCCCAGGGGTCTGTGCTGGGTCCAATCCTGTTCAACATATTCATCAATGACCTGGACGAAGGGACAGAGTGTCCCCTCAGCAAGTTTGCTGATGATACAGAACTGGGAGGAGTGGCTGGTCCACCGGAAGGCTGTGCTGCCATTCACTGAGACCTGGACAGGCTGGAGAGCTGGGCCCAGGGGAACCTCATGGAATTCAACAAGAGCAAGTGTAAGGTCCTGCACCTGGGGAGGAACAACCCCATGCACCGGTACAGGTTGGGGGTTGACCTGCTGGAAAGCAGCTCTGCTGAGAAGGAGCTGGGAGTGCTGGTGGACAGCAAGGTGACCATGAGCCAGCACTGTGCCCTTGTGGCCAACAAGGCCAACGGTGTCCTGGGGTGCATTGAAAGGAGTGTGGCCAGCAGGTCGAGGGAGGTTATCCTCCCCCTCTACTCCGCCCTTGTGAGGCCACATCTGGAGGGCTGCGTCCAGTTCTGGGCTCCCCAGTTCCAGACAGACAGAGAACTACTGGAGAGAGTCCAGCGGAGAGCTACCAAGATGATCAGGGGACTGGAGCATCTCCCTTATGAGGAAAGGCTGAGAGACCTGGGTTTGTTTAGCCTGGAGAAGAGAACGCTGAGGGGGGATCTTATCAATGCTTATAAATATCTAAAGGGTGGGTGTCAAGAGGATGGGACCAGACTCTTTTCAGTGGTGCCCAACGACAGGACAGGGGGCAATGGGCACAAGTTGGCACACAGGAAGTTCCACCTAAACATGAGGAAAAACTTCTTTCCTGTGAGGGTGACAGAGCAGTGGAACAGGCTGCCCAGAGAGGTGTGGAGTCTCCTTCCCTGGAGACATTCAAACCCCGCCTGGATGCGGTCCTGTGCCCCCTGCTCCAGGTGTACCTGCTCAAGCAGGGGGGTTGGACGGGGTGATCTCCAGAGATCCCTTCCAACCCCTGCCCAATCCAATTCTGTGATTCTGTGATTCTGTGTTTTGTATTTTCAAGAGGCTGAGAGAGTGCTGCTGGTTGCCAGATTTCTGTCTGGTTGATTTCTGGAGAGCTGTGCTAGATGCAGGCCCAAGATGTGGCCTTTGCAAGCTTCCCTGCAAACTGAAGACATGTTTGGATTTAGGGATTTCAATATACCTAAGATTTGAGCACCATGTGAGTTTCTTGCTGTAAGGAGGTTTATTCAACTCCTCTGATTAGTTCAAGATTTAAATACTGCTTGTCAAGTTATTTCATATATTTGACCTTCCACAACTTGTGTTCAAAGAAATATCTTTCAAAATACATCTTTCAAGTGTAGTAATGTTTGTATCAAATTCATGTGAAGCTTGTTGCCCTGGCAGCTGACAGAAATGTGGGTCAAGTCTGACATCAAGTGGTCAGACGCACTCTGTTCCCAATGGGACTATTAACATAGTACTGCTCCTGGTGTCTTAGAAGAAGAAGAACCTCCCCCTCCACTTTTTCTCTCCATGATTTCTCTTCTGTTAACATGATTTCTCAGTGCTCTTCCTACTTTGGTTTCCACCAAGGTCATGAGTATCATTGCTGACAGACACATGAGGAATCCTATTAGTCTTGCATTAGATATTGCAGCTGCTGAATCTATCAGCAGCATGATGAAATCGTGTAAATAAAGTCCTCTTGACATGGCAGTGTAGATAAGACCTTTACACACTCTGCTTTGTTTCCCCACTATATTCTAACAAGATCTATGTCTTTTTAAAAACACTCCTAGCTCTTGACTCACCAAGTCCGCCATCTGTGCAGATTTTGAGGCTTATCAATAACTGCAAGAGCACTTAGCGCTCACACATTGCTTCCTATTGTTAAAACACATTGAAAACACTCATTCCATTAACTCTCATCAATACGCACTGAAGAAACTTAATAAAATTATTAATTTTATGATATAGGAGAGGAAGTAGGGACAGAGACCAGAAACAATTTAAATCTTTGAGCCGAGACCTTAGGTTTTCCTAGGTGCCTGTCTCAGGTTCAGTCCTCTGGCATACTGAGATGCTACCTTCATGTTTTAATGGTATTTGTACCCATATTGACTCAGAAGCAGCTCAGGAAAACAAGGTTCATGTTCAGTTCCTACTGTTGCCTTCCTCCAGGGTGAGGAGTTATCCTTCAGCAGCCAGAGGGACATGGGATATTTTTCATCTCTCTTCTTAGTGATCAGTAGACTTAATTTGGCCTGTTCAAACAAAAACAAATCACAGATCATAAGTTGTACAATATAATATTTATATCTGCACAATTGGTTCATTTTTCACTGGAGCATGAGTGTGTTTCTATACCCTCTGCATAAAACCAACAGTACAAAGATCAGCATTTCTGCATACCTTGTAACTGAGTCAGCAATGCAAATATGAATTTTCAGTTTCTCCTGTAAGTGCCTCAGCTTGATAAGATAAGACATGGCATTTGTGCCTCTGAGCCCGTCAACTACTTATTAGCAGGTAGGCACCATTGTTTAAATTAATCTCGGAGGTGAAGTTGTTCACTTCAGTGTCTTTCCTTCTGGTACAAATTTGGCTTTTTGGTCCGGAGCAGTAGTTTCACAAAGACCTTAAGCTGGCATAGACCAGTACAGCTGCCAAAAAATACAGCCCTTCCACTAGTTCATCATGGCTGTTTTTGCAGCTCCACAGTGAACTGGATTGGGGAATTTTTATAAAAAAAGAAACAAACTCAAAAAACACAAACAAAAAAATCCCACCAATATTTCTGCACATCTAATTAATAATCTCATCCACTTTCCAGAGATCCATTGTAATTTAATTCAGTGCTTAACAATGGTTTTATCCTCTGTGAGCAGAGCTCCCTGCTTGAACTGCGTTTCTTATGATAAAAAATAGGTTTTGTGTAAGGTAAATGATCACGGTTCATGTTCCCAGTGTGTTATCTGTCTCGGCAGCCCAGATCATTGAGGAGAATGGGTATGTGATGTCTTTGGTTTAAAAGTCCTATAGATGGCTTATCTGGGAATAGTTCAGAAAGAAAGTGAGCTACATGATTGAGCTCTGTGTTTAGAAAACAGTACTGTAACTTTTTTTGTAAACAGGCTCTATCTTAATGTATTTGGATACGTTTCAGTTGCCATCAATCTAATTCTGAGTTCATTATATTTAGTTTTCTATAATTTCACTGCCTAGATAAAATTGTGGTGAATCTACTAAATGTTAAATGCATGCTTGTGCATATATTTTCATGGATGGCTCCTAGTAAAATATAATTACTACAATAATTATTATAATTTAGAATTGTTTCTGTTTAAATAGTTGGTGTGTGATTTGTACTAAATGATGCTATCACTGAAGTCCCAAATCACACTATGACCAGTCCCAACACTGGTCTGGGGATCCAGAGTGCAAGATCCATACAACACTAAGAAGACAGTGACCTTTGCCCCAAGGAGCTGGCATTTTAAAAGAGGTGGGAAGGACAGAGGATTCAAGTAAATGACCACAGAAGACAACTTCCAAATAACTCCTCAAACATATTTTCAGATCATTTTCCAAGTTATAAGCCATAGAGAGCATGAAATGTCATGGCTGCAAGTTCAGTTCTGGGTAAAAATAGATTCAGAGTAAACCTCCTTTCATTTACCTCTCTATTATAGCCATCTATTTCTAATAAAATATTTCTACTGAGTCATGCAATAGGCATTTTAACCAGATACAGATTTTTGCTACTGAGTAAAGCTTAGCCACTGCAGAAAATTTACTGAATGGTACTGTGGAGTATTTTAAATGGACATTTTTGCAAGGCACCTATTGATGCTAGACTGATGGGTGCACTGAGGTTCACACTAAAAAATAAATTTGGTGGCTAAATGGTAGAGCTATGGCAAGCTACATCTTGTGAGTTTTGAAAGGAATTTTGGCCAGAGTTCACAATTGTAGAGTTTATTGCAGCTCATACAAAATGTACAGTAATTTTAGACAAATCTGGGCATTTTTATACTGAACAGACTAGTCAGCATAAGTGTGTCTATTTTAGCAAAACAAATCATTCTCTTGTTTAAAAACAAAACCAAAACACTGCATATGTTGCAGAACTATACTTGCCATTCTTTATTTTAAAGTCATACACAAATGGCTTGTTCTGCTCTGATTAGCTTATTAGTTAATGTTGGATCTGAAAGGCAGTTTTGGGGCATTGTCTGTCAACTTAGTGGAAATTAGGACAGTAAGTGCCTTCAATAGTCTTTGTTCATTAAACCATATCTCTGCAGATGTTCAGTGTTTTAATATTTCTTTAGCTGTTTTGAAGCATTCTCATTTTTTCAGCTAATGAGAAATGTGTGACTTTGTATACTGTGCATGGAGTATTTTATTAAAGATGCAAAAGAGGTAGGCTTGTTACTCAAAGACTGACACCTTTCCTCTGAATGTATTATACCCATAAATGCTAATACACATTTACAAGCCCTCTAAGAGAAAAATGAGTGAGTTTAAATGTTCTATAGAAATTTTTGCTCTCAGGGGAGCTCTGTGAGCATGTTCTTGCAAACCAAGAAATCTTTAGTCCCACGAGGAATTCAGCTGTAGCCAGCTGTGCTTTTTGTGTGAAGGGTTCATACACAAGTTCCCACTGCCAGCTTTTGGTTTAAATTGCTATAGGTGTTTACCAAAGTTAATGTACCCTGTATCTGCAGACAACTACTGAAAGGGCAGACTATGTTTCTTGGTTTAAATTTTTGATATCTTTGAGTCAGAACTCCTAACTGACTGGCAAACTGAATGCTGTTGTAAATGAAAAGCTTTCTCTTAGTTGTGAAGTCATCAGATAGTTCTGACTGACACTGCGCTCTCGTCACTACCAGAAATGCTGTATTTTTTTAGAAATTAAAACAAAGACAGTTGTACATACTTGAAATGCAGTTTGGAGTAATGGGCCCAGCTGGGGATGACAAATGAGAGCTCTAATTGATTAGCTAGGGAAATGTACTTTATCTGCTTCTTTTTGGTGAGCTTTCTGTTGAATTGATCAACAAGGTGCTAGTCCTACTCCTTAAGACTAATTTCTTCTTCAAATCATGCACATCATTAGTCAACAGGATGGATGGAAAGGTGGTGAGGTAGTTGTTTGTGCTTCTAAACAGATATTCATTATGCATGATTCTTCATCTTCTAACTCCAGTTTGTGTTTTTTACTTTAGCAATTTGCAATTTGGTTAGAAATTTGCATATGCATAGGTACTGCTGTTCTTTCTGGATAATCTAATGTGCAAATGTGTATGAAATTTGGAAGTTCGTTTTCATCAGCCTTACCCATTGTGACCTGGTCTTATCTTGAAAGTACAGATAATAACCAACAAGAAAGAAAAAAAAAAACCTTTGAAATATGTAGAATTAGCTGTTTATAAAAAGAAAAGTCATGTTTTATCTTGCTGCATACTATCATGTATTGTCTATACTTACATATAACAATGTATTGCAGTGAAAATTAAGATAACACTACAATGTGTAAAAATATCAGTTGGTAGTAATATAACTGGCTACTGGTACAATATGCTCTTTATGGAAACATAAAATAGACATAGGTTGATAGTATAAAGAAAGGGGCAGTTGCAGTAGTTCAGTATATTAAAAATGATAGCATATCAGATATGGCAATTACACTAGCCATCAATCTTCAATAGTTTGTGAAGAATACTGCTAAAATGCAGTGAAGCTTTATAAGATTTGTGATCACAGAGTGTAAAATATAACAGATGCTACAATATTTAGATGCCTGCTGGCATTTACTTTTACCCTACACAGCTCATTTCAGTTATATGAAAATTTTATGTGCTCTGTAACCTCACTGAAATAGAAACATATTTGTAAAGAAACCACAATGGAACAGAACATTTTCAATATATACACTACTTGATCTGTTTAATAAGATAAAAAAGAGAGAAAATGGCCAGTTAGATTAAATTACTATTAGTTTGTTATTAAATTACTATTAATACAGAAGCTTTGATACATATGATGCCTTCTAATCTGTACTCTTTGCCAAATATGTATCACTCAGAACTGGTTGGAGAGTCCGTGCAGCCGTTGTTCAGCACATGTTGAAGTCTTATGGGGGTGATCACTGGAAGTCAAAACAAATGAAACGAGACAGGAAAAGAAAGTTCTTGTAGTTTGCTATTCCTCTGAGATGGGAAGCACGACGGACAGCTTGCTTTGTGAAACGTGAATCTTACGTAATAGCTGCCAAGGTTGCTGCAATCTCTTGCGAGTCTAAAGATTACTGGAGGACTGTGAAATCGGGGCGTAGATATACTTGCTAATTAATGCTGTCTTTTGGAAGGGTGCCCAGAAGCACCTTTACAAGCTCTGTAAGTCACCATGTTTCTGCTCTTGTAGATAACTGTGTTTCATTGCACCACATCTCTATGTTAGTTACTTTTTCCTAGCTTCCCCTGAGGCTACTGTATTACAAACATCTAATAGCTGGGTATGTCTGATGTAATTCTGGTAATCACTGAACTTGTTGTACTAAAAAATAAATTAATTAAGGTCAAAGACATCCTCTCTAACTTGAGAAATGCTCCCAACGCTTGACCTTGTAGATGTCTGCAATAGTATTTGATCAGGAGGAAGAATTCACTCAACCCAGACTTCCAAAGGGACACCAAGACTTGTAAAAGCATTTGAACTGGCAGTTTGTCCATATGGCATTTGGCTTGGTTCCTTTTCAGTTTTAGGTTTCATGAACTGGTTTCCCATGTGGTAACCTGGCATGTCTACAACTGTTGGGCCTGTAGGAAACCAAAAGGCTCTGGCTGTTTTTCAGGGAGTGATTATAACACAGCCCTGTTCAAAAAGCCACAGTAACTTGTGTAACTCTAAGTTGCTCCTTTTTATCAATAATATTTTGTTATTGTCAAGAGGAGTCTGGCTTTTACTGAGGTTAGTGTCCAAATTTTTCCTTAATCCAAGAATTTGACTTTTCATCAGCACCACTTACAACATTTAGACCATTTGTATTTTATCTTTTGCAGAAGCTTACTGTTTCTGGTTCCTGTTTATGAATCAGATCCCTTGACACATGTGGAACCAAAATATTTTTTCTTCCTCTACTAGCCCATAAATTGTGGTACAGCAGAAAGCATGTCACTTTGAGTGAGTCCCCTGGAAACAAGATATACTTGGGCCTTGGAGGATATTTCTCCTGTGAGCTGTAGTTCCTTGAGCTTTAAAGAGCCACATCAGAGATCTTCTTCCCTCCTGCATAAGTTTAAGGTGCTTCCCTGCAACTTAACAATACACATGGTAACCAAGCTACACTGTTGCTACTCATCCAAGCTGCGTGTTCTGTAAATCAAAGCAGTATCTTGAAGTTGCAGAGGCGGTTAAAAGCAATTTTGTGGTCAAACTTACTACCTATCTCACCTGCTGTATACATACAAACAGCACAAGCACTTAGCCACAGCTAAATCTTCCAAATCTAAGGTCTGGCTTTTCTGCTGCAAAGCAAACAGCCGTTTTCTAGTCTCAGAAACCATGTTAGGAAGTTAGCAGGCAGTATAATTCCATTTTGTGCTTCTGCAAAATCAAACAAATTGCATTGAGATCAAGATCATAAGGCATATCAATTTCCCTTTGAGATGACTTAAGTTGGTTCTATACCTGTCAGACAATATTGGACAGTATTCATTACAGTAATTTTGAAATGTAATCTAAGCTTATTTGAAAATACAGGTGTTTAACAGTTATTTGTGGTTAAATTATGTTTTTATCATAGAATTAGCACTGAAATTGGTGAAGTCTTTGATGTGAGTGAACAAGGAGTGTAGATAAGCAAACGAGTTCAGAGAACTTTCATCTGTAGTACTTCTTGTTGAATTAAACATATTCTCAAAATGCAGACAGTTATATGAAATACATGAAAATGTATTTTTTTTTGATAGCCAGAGAATCAAAGTCAATGCCTGCACTCATGCCATCTCACCTGGCATATGAAAAATACAATTATGCACAGAGATATAACATATGCCAGGGCTGTCAAATGTCACTCACTCATCTCTGGTGACTGCAGTGTATTTGATGGCTGCGGTACACCTGGTCAGAGTGGGAGCAATTCTGCCTGCAGTATCTAGAGGCCACTGTGGCTTCAGGCTGATGGGATGTCATCTCTGCCCTTCCTATGGTTGCTGTCCCTGCTGTTCCATCCAAGCGGTGATTTGCCCAGGTGGCACTGGCAGCAGCAGCAGATGGCATGGCAGGTGGTGGTCAGAGAAGTTGGAGAAGCATTTTGATATTCTTCCCAGGTGCCCCAGTTCCTTCAGCAGAGCCTTGTCCAGTAAAGGTGAAGGAGATCTTGATCCCTGCCCTCCAAACAATCCCAGCTCCAGGGGGCTGCTCTATCCCAGGAAGCAAGTGATGTCCCGATCACCTTGACTCACCTACCTCCTGCCTGCTCAAACTACAATCACGTGCAACTCTCTCAACCCATCAGCTTCCATCCTACAACTAGCTATGACTAGTTGTATGTACTAGTAGCTACTAGTAGTTGTATGGATAACTGCCTATGACTATAAGCCTCACTGCTACCTATTTTTAGGATCCCTCAGGCTGATGATCGAGATATCCATCTCTGTAGTCCTTGGGCTTCTTCCATTTCCGCAGTCCAGCCCCAAAGCCTCAGGACCTCTCTCAACTTAGCCATTTGCCTAACGTCTGCAAGCCTCTTGCTTGGTAGCTGTGCTCCAGGAAAGGTGCAGCTGTAGGGGAGCTAATGCAGTGTGTAGCACTCTAATTCTGGATCTGCGAGTCCGGTCCCCCGAGCACCATCCCATTGACTTCAGTGGGTTTCATATGAGGCCTTTATTCAGATAATATGCTGGAGTAAATCTGTCACTCAGAGATCACATCCCAAGAGGCACAGTTTTCCCTGCTTCACATTCCATGACAAATCCATTCTGAATCCTTTTATTATTAACAATAGACAGCAAATTTTGATCTCAGGGTTCCTGAGGTAGAGTCAGTGGTATCTCTGTAATTTAAATCAAACCCGCTCTTGCAGGTCTAAGTGAATTCTAAAGATTTTATCAGTGCAATTTCCCTGCAGCTGGGCAAGCTAGCGCATAATTAGAGATAAGAGCCAAGAACCTTAGAAGTGCAAGAGGTGTAACTAACCTTTGCTAATGAAGGATATAATGCAAAAAGCATTTGATATTTGTGTGTATCTGAAGCTACAACTGAACAAGGGATAGTTGCTCAGTGCTTCATGATGACTTCTGTGATGCCTTTCCTATTGAAAGTGAGATTGAGACAAATATTGCATAGATTCAAGGGAAAAAAGATTCTGCCTGTTGAATAACAACAAACCTGCCCTCTCTTTAAATTAGCTCAACCTTTCCCACTAAGAAAAGCACTAAAATAATAACTACTTCCTCTGCAAACAGAGTAGCAGCACCGAGATTTTTGCTCTTTGTCTGTATAAGTTCCTCTGAGGCTGCGCGTGCCCCAGAAATGCAAGACAGTGGAAGTGGTCAATGGAAAATAGCAATTGTTTCCTAAAGTCAATTTTATCCCAAAGTCCCTGAGAATAAGTATGATCCCCTGTGTTTGCCGTTGCTCAAAAACAGCTCTCTGCTGCTATGATACCAGTAACTTGAAAACTTCAAAATCTACCCAAATTTCTTGTACCAAATTTCTTTGTAAAGCTCTCCAAAGAAGGCACGAGGACTAATGCAAACCTGTCTTAGGAGCTTTTGCTACTAGGAGGCAAGGTAAGATGTCGGAAAGGTTGGGCTGTGTTAGTGCCAAGCATTTTGATAAGATTGTTAATAGTATCCCTGTGAGTCCAAAGGTCTTTGTAAAATCATCATTACTTTCATGATACTGTAGACGTGGATGTGATATGCATGAGTTAATGTGTACTTGAAAGTATAAGATACAGTAAGTGTATTGCACGTACAGTTAACGTGATGGTTTGAATTTTCAGCAGGCTCTGTAGCATTCCCCAAGATAGTATCTTCCAGCATTTATTGGTAGGATATATTGTGCCAGGCCAAGGAGACTGTATAAACAGATAACAACTTGCTGGCTAGATTTTTCTTTGTTTGAGTGTTTCATAGAAGTAATTCAGAGTAATTCAGGTTGGAAGGAGCCTCAGGAGGTCTCCAGTACAAATGCCTGCTCAAAGTGGGATCAGCTCTGGGGTCAGACCAGTCTGCTCAGGCCTTGATCCAACTGTTGACCAAGACCCCCATGTCCTTTTCTGCAGTGCTGGTCCCCAGCCTGTGTTGTTTCTGGGGATTATTTGCATTTGTCTTTCTTGAATTTCATAAAGTTGGAATATTCCTCCAGCTTGTCTAGGTCCTGAATGGGGGGTGGCTCTGCTGCGTATGCTTGGAATATTTCCTGTAGCTTTATAAGCATCTTTTAACTTATCTATTTCATTTTTATTTTGCTGACTAATTGTCCAGATGAAATCAATTCCTTATTGTCAGGATTTTTCTTTTTATCCCATAGTTATTAGTTTCCTTTCAGAGCTTTTTAGAAAGTTAGTGCATGTGAGCTGTAATTCTGGGTTACTGCTAAGTACTACCCATGATTTCCTGCCTTCTGAAGAGAGGAGTGAATTGCAGGACAACACCAATTGTAGTTACACTGGTGTGGTTTTTTACCCTTGTGATTTCCCTCCTGCGATCTAATTAACATTTTGCAAACTCAGAGCATTTCTTCCAGTTTGTAGTTTGTGCTCATGTAGGCATAAATATCCTGGGAGCAAAATACCTTATTCTTGGCCAAGATAATTATGTGGCCTCCCTATTACAAGTAGTTGATTGTCTCCTATCTTCAACATCTCAGAAACATTTGAATAAAACAGGAGAGTGCTATTATTTCCATTTTATAGATGGTTAAACTAAAATCATATGAGGCTTGAGAGATCTGATACCCCAGACTAATGCCTTAACCACTGGTATATCTCCATTCTTACCTTAGCCTGTTTGATACTGGAGTAAGTCTGGTACAAACTGTCAGCTGTATGAAGCCTGCTGCAGGGCAGGAAATACAATCAGTTGATTCAGGAGCTACAGCCACTATTTAACAGTGTGCATCAGGAAAATCTGCAAGAATTAAATTAGAGTAATGCAAGTATAGCTGCCTCGATCTCCTCCACAGACCTCCAGAGGGCTGGGATTGTATACATAGAGCTCAGTTCATAAATAGCAAATCTTAAACAAAAAAAAAAAAAAAAAAAGGCAAGAGAAAAACCCATCCTGTGACTATAACATCTTTTCTGAACAATGTTAGATTTATTTTCTGTGGAAAATAACTTCCTTTTTCTCAATATAAGCTCTTTTGGAGAACAGCCATCTCTATTAAAATTTGTTATACTGTCTAGCACAATGTGTCCTAGTCTGTATGGGCTACTCCACTATTAAGAATAAGGAATGATAACATAAGTTTAGGACAAGAAAGTAAATAAATAGCCTGTAAAGGGCAAATTTCCTTTGCTTTGAAAGATCTGCCAGAGCTGAACAGCTACGGAGGACTGAGGGTAATCTGCAAAAGATACTTTTTGTATTCTTCAGGGTAGGAATGACTGTGATAGACAGAGGAACGCATTCCCCTCGCTGTCAACTACAGCGTATCATTGCCTGCTGTCCTGTGCAACTGAGTCGAGTATCGTGATACACAGCACCAGTATGAGCAGTGAAGGCTGGCTGAGATTTTATTAGCTGTCAGTAGGAAATTGTTTTCTTTGTGCAATCAGAAAATAAAATACAATGAAGACTCTTAAGAAGTATTTGACAGTGATTTAAAACAGAATCCTGAAAAAGGACGGTATCAATACTGTATACAACAAACAGAACTAATAAATAGGGGAAATAGATTTATTATCTGCACTTGGCAGCCTCCAAACTGGAGGTTCTTGTTCAAATGCTGAGTCAAAACCAGGAAGAATTATTTCTTCATCTGAGATGTTTCTATTGTGGCCTGAAACGTGGGCAGCAGCCAGAGCTGGTCTTCAGATGAGGTTCTGGAGAAGCATTGGTTCTGTATGAGGAGCGGACCCAAGCAGACCCTCAAAACTGACCTCGTGTGGTTGGATGGCTTGGTCTACAGATGTGTTCCTTGCACATTTCTTAGCATTCCTGACTGCTGTCAAAAAGTAATCTTCAATTTAGGCCCATGAAAATAGAGAAGTGTATTAATGACAAAGTAGCTAATGAGAAATGCCAGAGTTTCTAATAAATGTTATTCAGAGAGGTTTAGTCTGATTCTTTTTCTGATTTTTATTGGAAAATTCATATAATTAAAGAAGACTGGTTAAATTTGCTCAGCTTTTTGTGTGTCATCAGTGGAACAGTTAGACACCTACTGAATCACTAACTAAGTGTGTGGAGATATATAATCCTCAATCACCCCAGACACCTGCCACCACAGCAGGGCAGTTTGTCACCACTAAGTGATGAAGAGCCAGAAGATCCCACTCTGACTTTCTGACTTTGTCATCCATGGGTGTACATGTAATATCAGCAGGCTGAAGAATCCAATCAGATTTCATTGCACTGATTGATTTCATTAACCCTTCCCAGTGGTCTTAAAACATGTGGACTTTTTTCCTCACTATTTGAATTGCAAAACATATTTGCTTGAAATCTGAGGATGTTTATGTACATATTCAGATGTCATATAAAGACCTAGATGTAGCCTCCACATTTAAATCTTAAGTCTTGGAAAATAACATAAAAATATTTCTTTTGGTTTTAATTTTAAAATCTATGTTCCTTCTCTAGCTATTTTTGAGGAATGTAGTGATGTTATGTTAACTGAGGTTTTTCATTAATAGTACAGTCTAAACAAATCTCAGAGAAAGAAGAAATTGTAAAATTGTTCTAATTGTAAAAATGTATGTTGGCATCCAGACACTGTGTTTTGTTGTGCAGGGCAGTGCCATCAGTAGGCAGAAGTATAAGGATTGCTAGGACCTGTATGCCAGCAGCCACATTACCTACAAACAATGCTACAGCCCCATCATGCCAAGCAGTCCAACGTAACCAGCAGTAAATTATTACATGAAAAGCTTTTCTCTGCTCCTCTTTTGGATTGGGGGTAGGTCGGTGCACTATGTCTCCTGGCCTTTTTGTGGTCAGAAAGCACAGTCTAACCAAGAGAAAAAGAGGCCAAATGAACTATGCATTTGTTATGAATGATTTAATCTTGCTTTATGAATCTTTTGGGTTTTTTTCTCAGCTCTGATAGACCTAAGTAGTTCTGGAAGCTCTACTCTCAGATGCTACAAAAGTACTATTTCAGTAGCAGACTTGTTTGCTGCTGAGAAAATAGTTGTTAAGAAATCATATAACAACCACTGCTGATCCCAAAGGGGATTGCTTCTCCCACTAGCTATTATCTAAATTGGATGTTTTCTGGAAAGACGAGCTGAATAAATAAAATAACGCTAGCAAGGCTGGAGTGCTAAGGATTCAAAGATTCCAAGTCCTCCATTTTAATGTTAGTGTAACTCCACTGAACTCAGTAGAGTTATTCTGGCTTTAAATGTAAGCCCTGGGGCTCAAAACACTGCGGGGAAGGAAGCTGTCTGCTCCCAATTGAACAAGGGAAAGGCCACAGCGTGACTTTATTTACATAAACTGTCTACCAGATGGAGAGAAACCCTGGGGAAAGGCAGGCACTCCCTGCCCCCATCCCTCCTGAAATGTAGGACGTGGGAGAAGGCTCCATTTGATAAAAGCATCTACCTAATTTCTTCCTGTGACACCCAAGGAGTCACTGTATGCATTTCAGAATTTTTTGTTTAGTGGGAATAAACTAAGAGGGGAATGACATATTAGACCAGATGGACTGAATCCCCTTGACATGGATTTAGCTCACTGAGGCCATGCACTGCTGGGCCTGTGCTGAGGACCCATTTTCATTAGAAGGACTTCTTGATTGGAAAGAGCAGCAGCAGAGTTAGGTCCTGCCCTTTAGCTACTCCATACATTGAAACCATTTGAGATCTCAGCTTCGTTGGAGCGCGGAGTATGAGAGCTGGCCTGGAACGGGGGAGGCCCCCTGGGGGTGCCCCAGCCCCTGCACTGGGAGTCAGCAGACAAGGGAGGGAGGAGGAAGGGACTCTCACCTGTCAGATATTGTAGTTTTAGAAGTTGGTATGGGGTTAACATGCTCCTTACAGTGCTGATTTTTATTCATATAGAGATAGTCTTACTATGTGTGCCAGAGCTGATTTTTCCTCATCTTCTAAATATTATTCCCCCTGTTTCATATATGGCCTTGGAGTTTGTGTGAGGTGACACTGCCTTTGGAGGACACTAAACATAGCCAGTCAGTGATCCTACTATTCGAAGGGGGTTTGAACCTGTTGCATTTGTTAGCTTTAAGACCTGATACCTTTGTGCTGTCTCTTGTTGCTGTAACACACCTGTTAAAGGAGTCCTAAAACTATGAAGAAGGTGGAAGGTGAGTGCGCTCTGCTGCCTGGCACAAGGCTGCTGAAAGGGTTCAGTTGCTGCTGCTGAAACCAAGGGAGATATGCTGGAGGAAAAGACAGAGTTTAAAAGGCTGTGTGGACTCAAGGCTACACAGCTATGGAAGCAAAACTGCATTTTGACTTCCTGAGAATGAGGCCAATATCATGGCCTCTTCAGAGCCCTTATTGCCTCCCCAGGACAAAGCGATGTGAAGGGCAGGGATTTCGTACTCTCCAGATGATGAGTTCAGCAGGAACCCTGCTCATTACTGCAGATAACAAGGAGGTGCTGGAAAAAACATCACCCTCCCCCTGCCTCCAGCTCCCAAGGCAGCAAGTTCAGCCAACTTGCCTCTTCCTCCTCCTCCTCGCAGCTGACAGAAGTTGCCACGGCGTGCCTTTCCCTCAGTGCCGGAGACCAGTCGTCAGGGGTGGTGGCTGGGGGGAATGCAGACCACAGCCTCCAGCCCTGGGTGTAAGTAAGACTCAGGGATCATCCTTCAGGAGAGCTGAGGAGGGGTGAAGGTACTCTGAAGTTTGCCGAGCTCCAGTTCTGATGTTTCATCCTCACAGCATAAAGGCTCTGAGTTTGGGACTCAGGGTAACACGTGGCTCTTGCAGCTGCCTGACCACATTTTCCTTGTTCTTGCTCCCACAACAGCTTCAGCAGAGGTCAGCAGAGATTCTGGTAACTGTTATGAATGTGGCTGTTTACCAAATTCTAATCTGAAAGTGTTAGGGTTTTTATTTCTATTTGGTTTTCATTTCATCAACTCATCTGTCTAGCATCTTGGTTTCTGGAAAGAGGCAGAGTGAAGAATTTAGTCTAATACACCATTTAAATTCCATAAACAAGACAGAAATCTAGTAGCAGGCAGAGAATATATATTGCAGCAATGAAACTTCTCTGAAAGAATTGCAGTAGCAGCTAGGGAATGCTAATAAGGGTTTCTTTGCCTGTGAGGTAACATTTACAGGCCTAGGCTGGCTTGATTTTCATTTAATAAAAATCCTACATTAATATTATCATGATTATATTGTGAAGAGGAAACACTTTGGAAACTTTTTGATTCTCTTCATTAATTACTTCTCTCTCCAGCAGTACCACTGCACTGAAGAGATAAAAGGGGGAGAGTGACTGATATTGAGTTTCATTTTTAAAGGACAATGTGCATCTTTAATTGGGTTTAATATGTAAACTTGCAGGTAAAAGATGGGCTAAAAATACATTCTGAATAAAAAAAATTAATTGCAAACCACTGCCTTCAGGTCAGGCCTGTCCCAAGCCATACACAGACCAGCTACAAGGTGCAAATTAATGGACTTGCTAATTGTACAGAACAGTCTGAGATGCTTAGAGAAGTGACTTGAGATGGACAGTGCTATCTAGTCTTCATATCCTGGCCAGGTTCAGAATCAATGAACATTCAGAAGCAATGTCAGCTCCTGCCTGGGACTCCAGAGACTCACAAAGTCTAGGATCTAGGGCCAAACTCAGCTGCGAAGGTAGGGATATCCAGAATTTTAGTCTTATTTTTCACCTACATGGTGAAATCAAGTCATAGCAAAGATCAGGTAGAAGCTGGAGAGCTAGCTCTGAAAGCAAAACATGGAGAAACAATGAAAGAAAAAAAGGAAAGCCCTTCTGTATGTGAAAAGTGCTTTTCCATATGCTTTTAGAGCATTTTGTAGCTGAGGAGATGTGGTGTACAGCATGGGAAATCCTCAACAGTACAGTTAAGGTGATCACAATCTAGGCATACAAGATTCACTGAGTTCGTTGGTGGAGGCAGACCATACAGACAGACACATCATTTACTTTTACTGTTTGAAACAACTGCTGGAATTGTCCTATCAGCCTTATGCAACTGCACACTGCAAGTGGAAACCGCAGCCCCATATGGGCAAGGAGGGCAAAGCCTGGCCCAGATGCTCTGCTGCCACGTCGCACACCTCTCTCTCTATACAAGGTCACAGCTTCACATTGGCATTAGTCTAAGCTATGCACTGGGTCACAGCAACATCATCCGCCTTCAGCCATAGGTGTCTACCAGAATTTCCCAATTGTTAGCGTCTTGAAAACAAGAAAACACAAAGAAGTTCCTCAGGAAACAGAACTAAGCATATGCTGTGAATTCTCAGTGATAATGTAAAAGAGCTGAGTCTTCTGTTCTAATGCTGCAACTTTATTCAGAAACAGAAGTTATGAAAAAAAGATATTAAAAGCATAATGAATATGAGGAACTTAACTTTTACATCAATTACAGTGTCTGAGCCTGGTATTGGTATTACATACCTTGCTCCAATTAAAGTCAGTAGCATACTGAAATGATTTGCCTTCTCTTTGTTTTATAGTTCAAGTTGTTGATGTATATAGTATTAATTGTGGTAAGTTAGCAGAGAGAAACAAGCTAATCCATGTGAAAAGACTGCTTCCCTTTGGTTCCCTGCCTGCCTGCCTGCCTACTGGCAGTTTCATGCTTAATCCACTGCTTCATTTTTTACTTCTCTCTTCCCAGCAATTATATTTCATTGGCGACTGTTGCAGTATAGAGTTGGAGGCGAGGGCTGCTGCTTTACCTGAGAAGCAATATTTCATACTGTGTATCACTTTTCAATGTATAGAATCTGGAAAAGTAGTAATTTCTCATTTCGTTTCCAGCATAATTTACTATGCTGAAGGAACAGTGCTGTTGACTCCTGTTGAAAGTTGTATGTGGTAGGTTTTGTATCTAAAGGCTCGCCTTGCTTCTGTGTCCTCTCTCAGGTAAGGCAAATACACATTACATTTCCAAAACAACTATGTAGTTCTCAGTCACCTCATTTTGTAACTTTGTCAAAGGAGCAATGACTTATTGTTTTCCAGGAAAAAAAAAAAGTAAACACAGAGCAGTGTAACTGGTATCTGTGCAAATCCAGTTATTTTTTTTTGTAAGACACTGCAACATAACACCTAAAATGAATGTCTGCACAAAATTTTCTCACTTTATCCCTTTGGCAGCAAACCTAAAACTATGGATTGCCATAGGTAATAGTAACTGGTATGATTCATGATATTGACACCATATAATACATATCTATGTCAAAGTAAGCTAAAGTGGCGTTGTTTAGGGTAGGGGCTGTGTTAAGCTGGAATGCTTCATAGCTGGTAGGAAGATCTTTACAATTAAAGAGTAAAATTTACAGTTAAACTCGTGAAATAAGTGGATAAAAAGATTAAGTGAGTTCCAAGACTGCTCTGGGTTTGTTATTGCAGCTGATAGATGCAATGATGCTGAAATCTTGCAAACTTACCACTTGCTGAGCTGAAGATCTGCTAAATAGAAGTTCTTTGTGAATTGGAAATGCCACCCAGCAAAAACTTTTCTACCTAAACAATAAATGGAAAAGTGTTTGTATGTACTGTGTGTATGAAGTATTGATCAGCACCTCTATTTAGCTCCTCTTAACCACTGTTTAGAGACAAGCAATGTCCATTGGCAACAGGTTTTCGTCATCCTTCTCTTTACCCCTCCAGCAACTGGAAGCTCACTTGGACATCTGTAATTGTTTTGGCCTAAACCAGGTTTTGTGTAAAGTGCCAGGCTTGGGATCCTGGTCAAAACCAAGTAAACTGCTGAATTATGTATGTATTCGTGATAATAAGATATTTGCCCATAAGTTCCCTTGCTGCAAACCAAACACCTCACAATCCAATCAACAGTTCTGCAAGGTGCGATGTTACGTGAAGCCTTGTGCACACAATACACAAGGCAGCAGGCGGTGGCTGTTAAACACTGTTTGCGTCTTTGAAACCTGACTTACTAGCTGCACTGGCACCCCACACACCCCTAAAGGGGAACATGTCCATGTTTCTTTGGTGCCTGGTAGCTGACACGTTTCAGTGTATTTTGTGATGTTTTCCAGTCCATGAAAGCCCATCCCTTGCTGTAGAATGTGTCCTTATCAGCTTGAATGATCCAAGCCTCCAGGATTTTGCTCACTGTCCATCCTGTTCAAGGAAGCATTTCAGGTAAGAACAGGACTGAGGTCTGGGAACTTGCCATCACAATCATTTTCCAGGAGAAAATTCACTTGCTATGAAATTAAAACATCCCACATGAAAATGTAACAGAGAGTGCTCCCAACCCATCCTCCCCGTTGCACTGGCAGCACACGCAGGCTTCCTGGCTTCTTGGCATCATTGGGGCCTGTCAGGCAAATTTCTGTTACTGGGGCACTGGGGACTGACCCAGGACTAACATGTTCCCTGACCCTGGAGTATTTTGGGAAGCCTCACATTTCTGGTTCACTGGTATGGATTCAGAGAATTTGAAGGCTCTTGAAAACATTTGGAAACACTAAAACGGAGTGAGGTTTTGATGATTGCAAAATGAAATTTTATATTTTTCGTTTCTTATATGATTTTTTCCCAAATTTATATAGCAAGAAATAATCAACATTTCCATTCTATGGCTATCTTTAGTCTATACCGTAATTGTTCCTCTATATGTTTTACATAGACAAGATAAACTCCTATCACTATATCTTTAACACCTAGAAGCAGTTGTTCAAGCCCAGATATGAGAAGTTGTACATATTAAAAAAAAAAAATCTGTCTTTCAGTGCTCTAGACACTTCTGAAACAGGACATAGCCAGTCAGCACATTGAGACTCTCAAAAACTGAGAGCGATTATCTTAAAAAAAATGTGTCTGAAGTCTCACCTTCATCAACAATTTTTCTCTTAATGCTACCTCTCTTCTGGGTCAATTATTGTGTGCAGATGGGTATGAACCTAATCTTCAGAATTTTTTATGAAAAGACAACAAATCTTTAAATTCATTTCTTGCCTAGTGATCTCAGCTCTAGGAGTACCATGGATCTCACTACAGAAATTGCCTGATGAACTGCTATTGATTTTATAATGTCTGCGGCAGGGTGGCTAATGTTTAGCTACTTGGAAATCACTTGACTCAATCTCCCAGGACTTCAGTAGCTCTTACAGTCTCCTTTGGTGGGATTTATGTGCCAGGATGTAGGGGACACCCACTAAGGCTTCCTCATAGCCTTGTATTATCCTTTTTTCAGTGAGGGCGAGCCAGATATCTGTGTGGAGGAAGATGCATGGTGCCTCCCACTCCTCTTCCTCAAACAAAGTGAGTTGTTGCTTCTTCCTCCTGAAACCAGGAAGTCTCTGGAGGCAGCGTGGTGGCAGAGACATTTCTCAGGCTTTGCCAAAGTTGTAGTACTATGTTTCCTCCAAATCACTTAGACATTAATTAAGGCTATAATTAATTAATTATATTGCCTTTCTGCTAGTGCTACCATTGTTTGTACAGAAAAGAATGCTGTATTCATATACGTGTTGTATTCATATGTACGTATATGCCCACCCAAGACTCTGTGATGACTGTCTCAATCTTACATAATAAACAAGCAAATTCCGAGATAGTGACCGCAAGAAGCACTGAAAACAGTGCTCAGCTTTCTTCTCCCAGCTGTGTATCAGTAACCACTCCTGTGAGCAAGGCGCATAACTCTGGTCTGCTTTGCTCTCAAAACACCGAGGCACACAACAGCAAAACTCACACCAGGTAGCCAGATTCTTACAGACGCCCTGATGTCCATGTCTGCCCAGTGGGATCACTGGTCCCTCTTCAGCCATTACAGAAGCATGATAAGACAATTTAAAGTAGACTTTCTTGTAGCGATGAACTAAGTTTATATTAAGCACAGCTTTGCTCTGTTTGGCGTGTCAGCAGTTTGTTGTGGTGATTATAAAATTGTCCCCTTCACTTCCTTATTAAGCTGGTGTAACATAGGCTTGATTATTGCAAGAAATGTCCTTTGGCTTGATGGTGCAATTAAGACCAAGATTCATTGCTGGGTAGATTTGGCCTTTTCTGTTGGTAGCTGTGATTTGTACTGGCCATGCTTTCCACTCTTTGTGATGTTCTGAACCCATGAAAAGATACAGCCTGTAACATTTAGAGAAACAAACTGGAACGTGTGTTTCCTATGTGAGGAAAAAAAAAACCAAAACCAAACCCAGCCATTGCTGCTTCTTTGCAGAAGGCAGGGAATGGCCATATAAACTGCATACCTTAACAGCCAGAAATCTCCTTTTCGCATGTGTGCGTTGTGGAGGCACAGACCCTAGTTGGGGGTGAAGGGGCATTTCCTGCCTCGTTTTACACTTCCAGATGTGTTTCTGCTGTGGTCAGTGTGGTTTATGTGAACCCCAAAATGGGATCTCAATTCATCCCCTGACAATGCAATACCACCCTGTTTCCCAGCTCTTATCCTGTGAATATTCAGATGCCATGGCAGTAGATGCATTGTGAGTAATTCAGTAGATGGATGGCAAGGCAGTGACCAAATTGCTGCAGTAATACGTATACTATTTTCAAAGCATTCTGAATGGTCTATTAGATGTAAAATTAGATTAGAGAGAGCAATTAAAAGGGTAAACCTGTAAGAGAGTTATATATTGTTGCTTTAAAACTAGAATTGGCCACTTGAACAGTATGTATGGGCCACATCTCTTGCCTTTTATTGAGCATAGAGGAATTTAAAAAATATTTCATTAGCATTAAACCTGATAGATTCTTTCCATTAAACAAAGTGAAGCAAGTATAATGCAACACAGCTAGTAGCATGGTAGTGGTGTGAATGCTAAAATACATAAGGTGCTTCAGCTGGGTTCCCGTTGTGCCCAGTATTCATGTTTTGAAAAGGTTTGGAAGCTTCTCATTAAAGATAATGAGAGTTGCCAGGTGTCCAGCAGCTCATGAAATGAAGGACTGAGTCCAAAATATTTCAGTTGTATCTTGTAAATGCGTTTCTGTTGTCTTTTATACAGATTTCCAGTAAATAAACTAATACTTGTTAACCAGACCTCTGATACTATGAGCCATTTGGCTGAATAAACTCAAAGATATTTTGAATAATGCATTAAATATGACTGTACTTACTATGAATATGCTATAATTTATATAGGGTAGAGTTAAGATCTTTTTAAGTTTACTGGATGAGAACTGCTTTTATCTCAGTATTAATGGCTCTTAAACATAATTTCATCTGAACATTTAATCTAAATTAGCTGCCTTCTGAGGTGATTACATTTCTTCATTTTTTTTTTCTTTCAACTGGACCATGCATTTCCCAGCAGCTTAGTTTGCTGATATTTGATTTGTGGTGATACAGATCATATACAAGCTGGCTTGTTGTTTTTAATGAACTGGATGTGTTGTATAATAGAATTGCTAGGTTTGTGTTAAATTACAGCTTTGGGACTCATTACTGTGAGATGTTATCTACTTTAAACTGGCTTATTTTATCACAAAGAAAGGAATTGAATTTGCTTAAGATGGCAAATGCAGCAATGGATGGGTTGGTTGGTGAGTGTTTTGGGGCACCCTGTTGACCTGATATATATTTTCTCTGATCTAATTCACATTCTGCCCAGAAGATGCATACACCCACACATATGTCAGAGTCCATACAAAAAAGCCTAAAGCAAACAACAAGCACAATACACTGTTGAATGGTTAAATGGTGCTCTTTAGCCACTGGTCTTTGACCATTTCAACTGTAAATTCATGAGATCCTTTCCCTAGGGCCTTTTGTTCCAATTTTCAGCAATGTACATGCAGAAGCTAATGGTATATTTCTTCCTGCACACATTTAGCTTCTGCATGCAAATATTTCAGCACATACACAGAAGCAGTTATCAGACATTGAAGTTTAAGTGTGTGCAGTAGGATAAATTGTGTAAAAGCCAAAAAATTATGTTTCCTTTGACAGTTGCAGGTTTGGAAGATGAAGCCTCTGTGTGTCATTCTTGGCATTTCTTTTGCTTTGAAAACCATGTTGAGCTTTCAGACTAATGTGGCAATGATATATGGGAAAATTAAATAATTTTGTTTACTGAAATAATTTTAGCTGCTCTGTGGAACAATATATAAGAACACTGCTGTGCCTTGACAGAAACTATAGACACATGACAAACACTTCTGCTCAAACAGTTAAAACAATGAAAAAGGGGTTAAAGTCAAAGATGATTTTAAGAAAATGCTGAAGGAATGTAAATTGGTTATAAACTGGTGTGGCATATGCTTTCATTTGCCTTCTACTTAGCTGCCTGTTACAACAGTGCCCACTTCTGTAAGTATGTAGGCCATATAATATATTCATATGTAATGAATATGTTAAATATGAACAAATTCTGCAGTGATATAAGTTAGTTAGACAGTTGCTGAGATGGCTCTTTCAGCCTCCAGCTGATTCTAAAGCAATGTAAGGAGTGGTACCTGAAAGGGGAGGAAAGTGTTCAGCAAAGCAGGGGGCAGCAGGCTTTCTCCAGGGATACAGCTTCCCACCTCCAGCTTGCACCAGCTTACATCAAGAATAGTTCAGACATGGAGTGTATTGCTCTAACGCTTCCCGTAGGCAATATAATCACGCTGTTAAGGGCAGGAACTTGGGGTCCTCTAGGAAGCCAGTGTAAAGGGAACCTGCCCAGAGAAAGCGCCAGGAGCCGAGAAGCCCAGAGCCAGAAGCTCCCACGAGCCAGGAGCAGAGTCTGCTTCTCACTCTGGCTTTGGCCTCTGAGACACAAGGCAGAAAAACGCCCCCAGGAAAGTCTTTGGGGCTTTTGCTGCAGTGCAGAGGCAGCTGTCCCCAGAGCTCACCTGTGGGTATGAATCCAGCCGAGTGACCTCAGCCCTCCCAGTGCAGGGGAGTCACTTTGGCACTTCCACATTCATTCCTGGCCATCAGAGCCGAGACATCCCCCTGGTCCTTCAGCACGCCATGTAGGACACCAGCATTTTGCAGTGATGCCGATAGTGTGTAGGAGCTGATAGTACTCCCTTGGCCCACTCAATGCTGCCATACACATCTATCCAGAGCACATGTCCTGGCTTCTGGGAGCGCTGCCATGGCAATTTCAGTTTTTGTGTAGAGATGTTTGAATCACTGCAGTTAAAGTCAGAGTTTTCTGATAAATGAAGGTTTATTGATAGCTATGTGAACTCAGATGTAAAATATCACATTAAAGGTTGTTCTTTGCAATGCAGCAGAACTATGCTCCCTCCAAAAGAAAACCAATAAGCAACAATAAATATTTTTCTTTCAGAGTGGGCTTAGTAACTCATTTTAAATGATTCTTCTAAACTCTCTGTGATCCAGCATCACATGCCATAAAGGGGGAAGAAATACTAGCTATTTGCTCTCTGCATTAATATTTAGGGTGGATTGTAATGCTGAAGCTGATATTGAACTCTGTGCAGTTAATTTGCTTTTGTTGAAATAACCTTTAAATTATCCTTCCCTTAAACAGACTTTTTTTTACATGCTGATGAGTGCTCTGTCCCATTCATATCCAGTATGCTGTTTTATATCCTTTCTCGCTTCATCTTTACCACCAGTCTTTAATAGATAGGATAGTATATACCATATAACATGAATTTTTTCCTCAGTTTGCTTTCTTGGCTTAAGAAAGTTCCATTTTTTTGGATGGCCTTGGTTCTGGAGGCCTTGATTTACATTACATTAACAGCTTTATGGATTTGCTTTATAGTTTGCTTTATTGCAGAAAAACAGAACAGTTTTACTGATAGAATTTACTGTTCATTTTTTCCCAATTGTTTTTGGCATATGTTCATGTTTTGGCTTTTACATCCCTGTTACTAGTAATTACCTTGCTTCCATTATTTTTCTTTAATAGAGGATAAATGAACATGTGGTATTTTTCTTTAGTAGAGCCTGAGTATATCTGAGATACCTCTTACAATGGGGAGAATACTGTAGGCATGATTAATAGCATCATCATTGTAACATAATTTAGTTAGAAGGACTTATACAACTGATAAAGTGTCATGCACTTCCACTAAACTGCAATTTAAGTGAACTGTATTTCAGGGTTTTATATCCTCATTTCTGTCTTCTGTAAAGATATTACTGTGAGATTCATACAAGTGTCTTTATAGTCTCACACTAGAAGCAGTGAAAGTTAAATCAGTTCTTGCATGAAACATAGTTTCTATAAAAATGAGTAATTATAATTCTGAAAAAGGAATAAATTAGTTCACTAAATACATTCAATGCAGACTGAAGTTGTGACTAGATGAGATCTTTTCTAGAATGAAATTTAGTTTAAAAGAAAGAAATCTGTCCTTGAAAGATCAGAGAGAAATTAAGTTTTACAGCAGAAAATGCCTACAAAAACTTGCATTATAAGTAGTCCATGGACCTCACATATATAAATTAATCAGAGAAAATCAATATATAAGTCAGAGACTAATAAAGGACCTTTTAATGGTAATTAAAAACATCCCCATCTTTGTCTACATGACCCCATTCCTTGGGCCAAATGAAATATTGCATTTTAATTTCACCTGTGCGTGTTTTTACATGAAATTATCAGTTTTGATGAAATCTTTTCAAAACTTACTCATATAAAAAGATTTTTCCTGGTTTTCACTGATTATTATTTTTTTCTGGTGGAGCGTTTTGTTTAGCTGAAATTTCCATTTGAGCCTTGCATTTTGCAGGGATTTTCTATACTTAATTTCATCCTTCTTTATGGTTAAACCTACATAGCTGTTGAGCTCAGGCTGTCAGACTAGCCTAAGCAGCTTGAGTATCTTCTAGCAATTGCTCTGCTGACCATAGCCCAGAAAGTGAGCATGCTGGCATGGGGCCTGCCATGTGCAGTGACATCCTCTCTTCCACCAGTAAAGGGAAGCAAACTTCCCACTTGAGTCCCTTTCCAACTCCCCTTCAGGGACTCAAGATGAGCCCAGGACCACTTTTCCCCATCTCCATCAGCTGGTACTTCTTATTTTCTTATCACCCCATTGTCTGTTACAAGTTTTGTCCAACTTATATATCCTTTCCCCTTTTATCAGTTATCAGACTGCTGCTTTGCCCTGCCTGGTATAGACTCTGCTTGTTAAGAGTAAAATCATACATCTTTTCAAACAACTCTGTAATCCTCAGATTGCAGAGCACATTTCCCAGTCAGAGCAGTGGATCACCTTTTAGGAGTCATAAGTATCATTTCTAATTCTTCACTCAGTTGGTCATCTGCATTATTTTCCCTTTCCTTTTCTGTTCATGCTCTGCTGTATGTGCAGACGCTCAACATTTCAGATGGAGTTGTTTTGCCCAGCATGTAGCGTGGTGGGGCCTCAGTCTTCATGACAGCCTTTATAGGCAACAAAAATAGAATAGTAAATAGGGTCTCCACTAAATTATTGATTCTCATTACAGATTCTCATCTTGGCACTCCAAGCAGGGTGCTTGTCCAGAAATATTTATTGTGCATATTAATTAGGGAAGGATGAACAAAAATGAGAAATAAAAGATCCATCACTTCAGAGTTCTTTTTATCTTACTTTTTATCTGGTTTGTTTCAGCTGGATAAACTGACAGCTCCCTTGTTTCCGTATTCTGACCTCTAAACAGGGGTGCGCACATCTGGCTCCACACTTCAGCAGGCAGAGCTGCAAAGGGAGAAATAGTGATGCTTCCTCTGTTCTTGCTGCTGTTTGTACACCTTTGGCAGTTTCCTTGGCTTTATGCCGAGTCCTTGTACTCTTTTATTTCCTGTATTACCAAGGTGGAGAACAGAGTAAGTAGCTAGTTGGTAAGTACCTAGTTTTGACTTAACACATTGATTCACAGAAGCAGCACTGTGTAGACCCAAATACTCATATAGGATATTATATAATCTTTTTTATACAGAGGAAGCTCTGTAAAAGCTGTGTGGTTCATACTATTTCATCAGCCTGCTATTGAAAAATGGAATGGGCTTAAAATTAAGATCCTCTTACATAATGGAAGTCATAATGAAGGGTATGGCTCATAAATTTCAATTGTTAAATTGTCTCAGTGGGAAAGGTGACTTGGCATTCCCATATTTTAAGGATTTAAAATCCACATTCAACAATAACGGTAGAGAGTTTAATTATCAGCTTATGTTAAGACTGGAATACGAGGGGCATTTCAACTCTTCTTTATGTGAGCCATAAGCCTTTGACTGAAGATTTCTCTTACCTCCCAAGACCCATATTCTAAATGTATTTTATTGGGTGCCTGTTTGTAAAAGATACACCTTATGGATGCACTTAGCCTAAAAAATCTGAACTGGGGCATGTAAAAAAGAAGACAAGAAACCCAGCTGAATAATTTTCTTAATGTTTGCAGTTATTCAAAATATTTTCCAGGAGCACATTACATGTAAAGCCTTTTGAGAGTATTTAAGGAGGCCACTTAATGGCCATCAGGCAAAGGAACCAGTAGAGCTCCCGTCAGAGCAGGGGAACCTGTGCCTTTCCACTCCAACATACAGCAACTCTTTGTGGTGTCTCAGAGCTCCGCGTATTAAAGATGGCAAGATCCATAAAGGAGCAAACGTTGCAATTGCCTGTTATTCAACAAAAACCGTTGTGTTTTATATTTATTTGTGCTGTCTAAGATTGAAAGTCCTACTATGGTAAAAAGTCCCTGTATGGCTTTTCCACTGGGGGATGGAGTCGGTGGTTTTCTCTAGGTTTGGAAAGCACTGATCACATCATGGGTGCTATTGTAATATAAATAAATAGTAATGACAATAATAATAGTGTAACATTGCAGAAAGTGATATTGTGTTTGTAACCACTGCTGAAACAGAGGTAGTGAATGATGGCCATGTTTAGCCAGACTGCTGATGCAGGAATACAGAAACTGGAAAGATATCAACCAGCCTGATTTAAGACTTGGAGAGAGTACAGAGCTGCGAGATTGATAGCACAGAAAGAAATCTTTTGGTTGAGGTCCATGGCCTGCATCAGAGCTTTTGGGATTGATAGCACACAGCACTATCAATCTCATAGCAGCAAATGGGACGACTATTCTCCATGAAGAATGGGCCATATTAAATACCCTGACATCCACTAGATTGAGAACTGCAAAATGGGTAAGGAAGAGTACATGTTTGTAGAGATAATACACTGCTGATTCTTCATGTAGTTTGTTTTGCAGCAAAAAAGCCTCAGTGGCTATTCCAAGCTCAGCTCCTGGAAGCTGCAAATCATGCTGGAAATAATAATAAATAAGCATAAAAATGCACAGAAGGTAGGGAATATGTAAGGGAGAGTGGCTACTTAAAAAAAGAAAAAGTGCCAAAAATAAGCAACACAGCTTATTGTGATCCGTCTACTATTTTCCATTTGTGTTTCATTGGACATTTTGAATATCACATCCTGGACATTTTCACGCTGCATCTTACGTTCAGAAACTGGTGGCAAAAACTCTGCTTCATTGCATCTTGTACTTTGATTCTCCTTGTGTTATGAAGCTTGTGAATCTGAAAGCTAAGTCCGATTTAGGTAGATAAGTCTTGCTTCAGGTCTATGGAAATAACTACATGGATTGGCTTGCATTTATTATTTAATATTTTTCTTTAGTACAGCCATATATTCTCCTTCAAGAATCCTATGCTATATAACATTATTGCACGAGCAAAGTATAATTTACTTACTCTAACATTTCAAGGGATGTGGAAATCTCTTTTTTCCCTGTGTGGACACAGTTGCCTTAGCAAACATTGCTGCTCACAACACTACCAGATGCATTGCTAAATGAACATAACTACCTCATGTGTGAAATGATTCAGATAGTAGCAATCCACAGACAAAGCCATTAAAGGACACAACCCAAGCAGTAAAAACCATTGTTGTTGTTGCCTTCCAACAGTAGAGAAATGCATGAGGATCACCCCTGAAATTTGAAGGTTATTTGCTCCCAAAATCCTTAGAATTTAATAATGTGTTTAGTTGCTTAGCATAAAATTAGAGAAGTATCAAACCTTTGTCAAACAAAATGTTTGTTGAGAAGTCTGTGAAAAACTGACTTTTACCTAAATTTGTCTTCTGTAGAGTCTGAAGGCAAATGGAAATGATTATACTAAGCAAGCAGTAGCCAATTGGTCTTGCTGGAGGGAACTCCCAACTTTGAATAAAGTCTTTCTAGATTTTAATGTTCATGTGTGACATTATTTCTTTTTCCTCTTTTTATAGTCAAGTTTTTTACCTTTTTTTTAGTAAGTAAAAGGTCTTATTTTAGAAGGCTACAGAATTACTTATATTATAGATGTGCTAGGCTTGACTTTGATGGCATGACTCTTTTGTTAAACCCTTTTGGAAGATAAGAGGGACTTAAAACATGGTGCATCTCAGTAAGGGGAAGTTCTCATTTCCAGTGATTTGGGGCAGGGCTAAAATGAAAGAATGATAAGCTGTAAAGACCATATCTTTAATTTGAGAAATCAGTATTTCCTGCATGAGTGATAAGCATTCTAGATAATGCTAAATAAATTGGTTTATTTTTCAGGCTTACTGTATTATATATTCTGAATTTTGGCAGGAAAAAATATTTTTAAAATTATTCCATTTTAAATGTGTGTTTTTGTGAACATTTGAATAAATGTTATGGGCTTGCTTACTGTAATGTACTGACAAAAACAAAGTATAGTTAGATTTAATTTTAATAATGCACATGTCCATGAAATACTCATGAGGGTCTCTCTCAGGGAAAAGTACATGGGAATGACTAATGCTCATCTAGCAGTTTAATAAGAAAAATAAACTGTTGCTTTCCTGGTCATTAAGGAAGAATCACAGAATCACAGAGTGGCAGGGTTGGAAGGGACCTCTGGAGATCATCCCGTCCAACCCCCCTGCTTGAGCAGGCACACCCAGAGCAGGGGGCACAGCACCGCGTCCAGGTGGGTTTTGAATATCTCCAGGGAAGGAGACTCCACACCTCTCTGGGCAGCCTGTTCCACTGCTCTGTCACCCTCACAGGAAAGGAGTTTTTCCTCATGTTTAGGTGGAACTTCCTGTGTGCCAACTTGTGCCCATTGCCCCCTGTCCTGTCGTTGGGCACCACTGAAAAGAGTCTGGTCCCATCCTCTTGACACCCACCCTTTAGATATTTATAAGCATTGATAAGATCCCCCCTCAGCGTTCTCTTCTCCAGGCTGAACGAACCCAGGTCTCTCAGCCTTTCCTCATAAGGGAGATGCTCCAGTCCTCTGATCATCTTGGTAGCTCTCTGCTGGACTCTCTCCAGTAGTTCTCTGTCTGTCTGGAACTGGGGAGCCCAGAACTGGACACAGTACTCCAGATGTGGCCTCATGAGGGCGGAGTAGAGGGGGAGGTAATCATGTTTAGATGCTTAGAAGACATTTCATAATAGCCCAAAAGGGATTTTTAAATCAAAAGTGAAAACTAAAGTTAGCTGAAGTAGTTCTAGTGCTTGTGTGTCACAAATTCAGAGTTCATAACCAAAGTTTGAGAGAGGCTTGTCTGAAACACAAATGTTACATTAGTGTCAGATTGTGACAGATTGAAATAATAGACCTGTGCAGCGGAAGGCTGCAGTTGGCATCAGCAGAATATGCCCCTTAATTATAAACTGAATCTCCAAGTAGTGATGCTAATATCAACTGAGTGCATAAAGAAAAAAATCCCATGTGTACAGTATAGCTCATTTGGGAAGACATCTACATTATGGGACCTACTAAAGACAAATGAAATTCACTCCAGGTAAATGAATAAACAATAAAACCAAAAGCTATTCATAAGCTGGAAAATGTGCTGGTATCTAGACAAATAAAGCAATCTGGGTATTTCTGCATTAAAATAATCCCTGAAGTATTCATCCCTATGTGTACTGGCAATGAAAAACAAATCAAGTAGTGGAGTGAATTGAATTACTAGTCCTATGAAGCACATATCTAAAGGAGATCCAAGCAGTTTTATCGCTCCATATGGTAGAGTTGGCCATTATCTAGACTACTGTTTATAATACTACTCACATCAAAGTAGGGAAGTTATAATTGCTAGAGAAGGTGGATCACAAAACAACCCAGAACAAGTGTTAATCTAATCATTAAGAGAGAAAAATGTAATGACCATTCAAGTAAAAACAGCAAAAGGGAAAAGAGCAAAGAATAATTGAATTAATTCTAGGCTATTCTGGTTAGTGAAGGAAATTTGAGACTGAAAATAGATGAGGAAAGTGGAAAACCAAGAGGATGTTTTGGCAAAATTCTGCATTCAAACAAAATGCACATTAAATGATATGTGTTATTGCAGTCTGTGGTAAGCTGATGGGATTGACATTACCTGGAGTTCTCATGCATGCTCAAAACATATCAAAGATGGGGATACTTACTGGATGAGGCTGTGAGCTGGATGCTAGGCAGCAATGTGTGAGTATCGTGTTGACTCCAACATGAGTGTTGTTAGACAGCTGATACTCTTCAGATCTCAAACACCAAGACGGATACTGCAAGAGTTATGAATGATGGGGTAATTTGTGAAATTAATGCCGATTATGTCTTTAATATAAAATTCTACTTCTGCCTCTTGGATTTCTTCATAGCATTACCCAACTTTACACCATATGTTTGCACAGTCCTAGACATTAGAGGTGATTGAACTTGGTTCTACCAAGAATAGTGATGGGTGATGAGCTGGATCTGCTCCCTGCTGCAGCTTTACTTGCTTGTAATTCTGGAGGTCACTGGGCTGCTAATAAAAAAGAAATCAACTTAGTAAATAGCTGAAAAGGCTAACACAGAAAGGGTTAAGGACAAAATAAGTCACCTGGCTAAATATCATCTGGTAGGGACAAACCTGGGTAGCTGCTGGAGAGGTTAATTGTGTCTGTCAAGCCAGTTAGAGATCTTAGAATGTGTACACAGAAGAAAGGTTTAAAATCAACTGGTGCTCCCTCGCGAGGTCAATTGGTCTCAAACACAGAGACCATGCCAGCACCACCATCGAGCCTTGCTATTCCACAGCAGTCTTGGTAGAAAGGTGCTCACGCAGCTGGCCTGTGAGAGAGGGTGAAGCTGAACAGGAGTGAGGGTAAGGCTATATACTGATTGAAAAGGCTTTCTGATATAATTGTTCTGCAGCGTGCTTTGGTAAGCCTGTCTCACAGGCATAGCCGTCATCTTCGCACTGGTGCTACTAGTTGCAAAGCAAACAGTGCAGAGTACTTTAAGACCCATTAACCTTTCTACTTTTAAACTGGCCGGTGGCCTCTTCCTTAAAAAAGTCTTCAGGCATCCACTGTTTTGGGTTTTTCTGTTTTAGCTTTGTGCCCAAGGGAGGGCTAGTTGATATAGTTTGCTGATTGTAACTTGCCTCAGTTTGCCATTTTGAAGTTATAACCTCAGATTTAGGAACCTATGGATTAAAGTAGCTCATCAAAATATGCAGATGGAAAAGACATTACCCTCCCTTTCCACTATATGGAATGAATCGAAATTTGTGGAGTCTCCATTTATTGTGTTTTCTTTTTTATGGAAGTAGTTGACTTATATATGTCTGTTAGAACTAAAATGAATTTTAAACATATATCCACTGAGCATAATTAAACATATTAGAGCCTCGATGAATTCTATTGCCCTGTGCCAAACTAAAGACTGCAAGGAATAAAAGGAACTAAAGTGGATGTCAGAGTGAAACAAAGTTAACATTGAACACTTCCATTAAAAATTTGTTGTTGTTCAGTGTATTTAACAATGTTTTGGAGATGTAAAATGAAATGTCTCATTGTTGGTTAAAATTAAAACATTAAAATGCTTCTAGGAGATCACAGGTAATACAGCTACGTGAGAATAGATCACAATTCTAGCAGCAACCTGATATTAAACCTTTGTCTCAAGTGCAAAATCTCTTGCATGTGATACGATACTGGAACTTGTGTAGGTGAAATGATAAATGGAAGCAGATATTTTAATTCCTTATTTTTAGACACTTTGGTAAAGAAACCAGCATTAAAGCTCAACTCAGTGTATTGCTTTTTATTCCCAAAACTAATATCTGTTGGTTTTTGCATCAATAAACACATTAATCAGGAGGAGGAAAATAGAAAACATTATTCAATGATCCAATAAAATTCTATAATATGAAGCTAGTAATGAATAAGAATTGATAGATGAATAAGAACAGTGATATCAGATAAAAAAACATAGCCTTCCAATACACTGCTTATGGTGTTTGAATGAGTTTTGGAATTTAAGTATGAAAAATTATTCTAACCTATCCTATTTTTAAGGGTCCTCTGAGCTCTTACCATATAAATTTATAGCATAGTACTTAAATATGAACGGTTCTATACTTTTTTCCTGACATGAGGGAGAGCCCCTAATTAAAACAACGCATCATACACATGGGAGACATATGTGAATTTTTCACCACCTTTCTTAAAGATTCTAGGGATCCTTTTGCAGCACAACATAACCCAAATTATAATATTAAATGCTACTTCTTATTGTAAAAGTGTTACTGTCCTGTACTAATACTTCTCATGTACCTTGCTCACTTGATTTTGATGCCTATTCTCCTTATGTATTTTCATTCCACATAAACACATAAGTTGTTAACAGAAGTGTTTGATTTTTGGGGGGCAGTTTGCCAAACTGCTTCAAGTTTGAATGAAAATGGAATTGCAACAGGAAACCAGAATGCTTCTGATTCAAAACAAATAAAGCTAGTATCTGATTTGCATTTCTTTTTCAGAAAAAACATTGATGCTAACTGCAGGTTGTCAAGCTGTGCAACAGGCTTGGATGTTACTGTGCTAGAAGTGTGCATTTCCTTAGACTTGTATCTAAGTGGTTTTCCATGTGTCCACCTGTCTGCTGTTAGACAATAAAATTTTAGTCTGCTCCTCTTCTGGGACAAAAAAGGCTGATGCAGTCATACAGTTTCAGTGTACCCCTGCTAACAACTTTTGAACATGTTGTCCAACCAAAGCTGACAAAGAAATCATGATAACTCCTAGATGTTTTGTGAAAATAGGCGGCTAAGTAAAGAAGAGAGACCCAATCATTCTGAAATGGTGTTTGTTTATAGGACATTGAAATGCTTACACAGGATCATATAACTGTCCCACTTACAAGAAGACTTTCTGAGTAAATCAAAATAAAAATCCACACATGGCCAGGCTTTCTTAGTTCTGATAACAGTGATGCATTTTATGTACATAGAGTATTATACTGGCTTTTTCTTTGCTTTTATCTGTATGGATATCTAACAATATGCAATCTTTGTATTTAAACAAACAAAAAAGACATCGTAGTGTCTTATAAGTTATATATAATTATCCTATATAGTTATAGGATAAAATCCATCCTATAAGACAGAGTCATAAACTAAAATTTATTCTCTATGTTCTGAGTTAAAATAACAACCCTTTTTAAATCAAACCATCTCACTTCGCTTTAAATTAACGATACTGATCCAGACACCCCCTCCCCTTTAAATAGATTATTTTAAATTATGACAACTATTTGGTAAGATGAATTTTTAGACTACTGGAGCATAGAAATCTTTTGGTAGATTTTGTCACCAACACATGTTCTCCCAAAATGATACTAATCCTGAAAAGCTGATGCAATGAATTTACACTTTCTAGAAAAACCAGATGGAAAGTTTCTGTTTTCAGTGTAACTCTATTGACTTCCATGGATTTTCTGTTGATTTATGTGAGTATGAATGAAATCAGAGAGGACCCAGTAGAATACCTTGTAGTTTACACAAAAAGGATTTATTGCAAGGACTCATCAAAAGAATTTTTCAACATAATTTATAGAACTGTTTACTGACTATAGCTGACCTTCAAAATTGCTGTTAAATATTCACTCTAAGGACTGCTCTGTATATTTAACTAAAACCTCAATTTAGAAAGGTTGCCAGTACATTTCTACTTAGTGTCTATGTTTTCCTCCCAGTTTCAATGGAAGACAAAAATTAATAGCAAGAAAATACGCATCTTTTCCACTTAGACTTGACACCAAGAAGTCCAATAATTTTTGATGAATAGTCTTATTTCATGACTCTAGAAGTCCACCAGAATCAATGCACTGGATTAGGCAATATTTTATTTTTTCCTGTTTCCATGATGTGTCCTCCTAATCATCAAGTCTCTGAGTTGTCCTGACTGCATTAGATACTGTTAGTTTGTGTACCAGTTGTGTGACTGAGGTCCACACCTTCTTGTGTGTGCTAGAGTAGAATATCTTCCCTGCAATTTTATTAGGAAAAAAGTTTCCTTTAACGGCATTCTAGTCAGAATATGATACTGCCGTGCTTTTGTAGGGTAGAAACACCCTTTGAAAAAATGCTCAAACGTGCTAGCTAATCCTTTTCAATGATGCATTTTTACAGCCTAATCAAGATAAACCCCAGGAGGGAAAGAGAGGTTTGCAAGATGGATCTGTGCCCCGTGTGGTTTTTCAAATGGATTTAAAGTCCATTTTATTAACAGAGTGCAGTGTAGTATGAAATAAACCTGAAAGCATATGGTTTTGCCCTGCCGGAGAGCTATAGGTTGAAGTTCTGCTGTGATTTTCCCAGTCCTAACTTCCCCCTGCCAGGAAGCTTCAGCAGCGTTGGACCAACAGCTGGACCTCACTGCTCCTGTTGTTTTGAGGCTATAGCGGTGGCAGTGAGTTGGATGGGACAGTGATGCCAAAATGACTGAGCCAAGCTGATTATCCAAGGCTGGAGAGGATGAAGGTGGGAGTGTTTCACCAGAGGTGGCACATGGTTTTGGGTGGACCTGAGGTTTTGCAGACTGGCAGGGGAACGGTTGTGCTGTGAGAGGGCAGGATGCAAGGTGGTACGTATGGTCTGCATGGCAGGAGCCCACCCCAGGCTGTGCATGGGCACCGTGCCGTGCTGCTGGAGTCACCTTGCTTCCCGGCAGGGACAAACTGATCCTGCATCTGCTGCCAAAAGCTTGGCCAGGCATGGCCTTACATGCCTGTGGGCAAACAGAAATGACATTCCGCATGTGCCACTTCCAGGCTATGGGCAGCATATAGCTGCAGCCGAGGAGCTTTTCTAGCTCGAGTGGCCATTTCCTGTCTGTGCTGGAAAAAAGCGAGCTCACTTGGTTACTCGGTACTCTTCAAGTCCACCTCTGTAATCACTGTGGATAGTCCTTGGGAGGGGTGTGCCAGTTGTTTGTAAATTAAATTTTATCAGGGAAAATTTTCATGAGCTTTCTTCCCCGTTAATAGAATGGCTTTCTCTCTTGAAGAAAAAAACAGAGTTTAATCTCAAGAGCTGCAAGTGCATCTGCATGCTAAAGGTAAGTTCTGTTTGATCTGCCAGGGTCTTGGGACTATTTCTGGCTCTCAGCCTTTTTCTTGAGCCTCTGCTCTTTTCCCCACAGCTGCCAGGTCCATGAGGGATTTGCTTTCTTTAAAGTGAAGTGCCGTAGCACGGCTTCCACAAAAGGCAGCCAACACCATCTTCTACCCAGACCAGGGGAATGCTGACGTGGATATCCGTTCAAGCTGTTCGAAACATTCTTACCCGTGTTGCAAACCGAGCCCAAGATTTCCTCACATGCACCATGTAACATATCCCATGTAGTTCCCTGGATTTCTGTTGTATTTCTTAATACTTCCTCCAAGAGCTTCAAAAACGTTTTAAATTAAGTCAGTTGCAGCTGCTCTGTCAGGAATTCACTAAGCACTGCAGCCACTGAAGCAATTAAAAAAATTGCACAGAAGGTAATTAAAAGCCTTACTGGTTCTTGCTATTAGACTGACATTTTAAATGCCTCTAGATGTTTTATTGTGCCAATAACCTATTTCCCTAGTCTCAAAGAGAAATACAACTGACATCAGTAATTTACTAAAGTATTCTACAGGTATCATAACGTTCCAACTAGAAATCTATATTAAATCACCGTGGTTTTCTGTTCTGCGCAGTCCTTGCCACACAGCTTAATGAAACAGTGGTTATTTGTTAATGAGTATTAGAGCTTAGTCTCTTATTCTCATTCCTTGTAGTGAGCTGTGTAATATTTGTATTACTTGTACACAAAGAGATGCCTTCTGGATATCATGAGCATGTGGGCTGGAGGGAGCCAGCCAGAGATTCTCCTTCTTCTGTACAACAGCAGAGAAAAGTCCTGGTTTATTGTACAGGGCAATACAAGTGGCCTTTCTCTGCCGCGATGGGCTTTACTAACGAGTAGGACTGTACACTATGTGACTGGCTGCTGCCCACAAGTTCTGCAAGGACATAGCTGGGTTTCTCAGTGCACCTCTGTCCTCAAGTCCTGTGTTTGCAGACAGGCTAATAGAAAGAGGTCCCTCCTGGAGACTTGAGTCAGTCCCCACAGCTAGAAAAGTTAGGCTGCCTTAGAATATCCCTTCCCAAACCCCATGTGTGCCAGAAAGGAAAGCTGGCAGAATATTAGGCAGTTTGCTCTCTTTCAATTTAAAGTCTTTAAAGGACTTTAAAAGGATGCAGGGGAAATATTTTATTATAACATTATATATTTTATATAGTATATAGAAATATATAACATTTTAATATATATTGAATATATTACATATTTTATTACAACATTTTCCCTGATAGCATCAAAATGTGAGCATGCTAATCCAATGACTTTTCAGTGTGCAAATGAACTATTATTATTCATCCCTGATAGGAAGTTATAGGAAAACCACATGACAGAGAGGAAGATAACTAGAGGTTGCTTAAAGTTTTTCCCCTTGATTTATTTTGTAGATCCCACTGGAACATAAAAATCAAACCAGATTTTGAGTATATTACACTTAGCTGTACAGCATGCAGAAGTAATACCAAACTGCTATGTGTTATAGATGGTATAATGTCTTGAAGTTTGACAGAAATTATCCTGATGCATAAGCACGAGGAGCAGCATTAATGCTGAACTTTCAACTTTTATTCCATTTTTTCTCTCCTGGGTCGCCGTAATGCTATGTAAACTGGCATCTTTTGGAAGGGATTTCAGCAATAAACAAACCCCCATTTATTTCTGTGACCTGTGAGAAAGCCTACACAGGCTAGCTTACACTGACCTCTGTGGTGTCTTTTGAATCATATTCTGCTGATCAATGCTACATGTCTCTACAGTTTGCATCAACAAGAATGTAAAATGGCAAAACTCCCTTGGCACTAATCTCTGAAGCCACGTCTAATTCTCTTTTTTAATGAGGCATTGAATTATTCCGTACAGTGAGATGCCTGTCAGTTTGCAGCATAGCTCCATGCATGCTGTTATGCCACCAGAGATAAACAATCAGTAGGATTGATCAGACAGGCAATCAGTTAAACAAATTTGAGCAGAAAAAAAATTTGCACATGCACTGCTCAGGGTGAAATAGATGTTTTGATGGAGTTGCATAATGAAGCTATGTGATGTGTGAATACAGTTATTGGCAGTAACTAATTAATAGAAAGTTAGCTTTTGCATAAAGGTTTTATTTTCTAGAGTTGCAGTGGGAGGAAGGTCTAGGGATCAGAAAATGGAGATCCATGGTCAGTTCCCCCATTTTGCCACAGACTTAGCCTTGAGTAATTTGGTTTCTCCTCTGTGTAGCAGCTCCGATCCATCCGTTACAGAAACAAAAACAATGGTGCAAGGTACACCTCCTTAGGGCAAGGGTGGCTCTTCTTTTCAAGGGGAAAAGGCAGGGAGTACGTTATGTACTTCTGTAAGAAACATAAGGCAGGCAGCTATGGTGCTGGCCATCCTCTTCAAGGCTGGACACCTGGGAGTGCAGCCAGGTGCAGATGTAAGCAAGAGGCAGATGTAAGCAAGAGTCAGCAGACAGGGCATTGCAGTTATGTGACACTCATTAACTGGTTATGTAGCATATAAAATTTTCAGGGAAAAATGGTGTCCACATAGTAAGCAGTCTGAAAAGAAGACACACCACAAACCACAACCAAACTATTTCCTCCCAACCCTGCCGCTAAGCCATCCTACCTATACTTGCCATCATACCCATGAGCACCACAATAAAATAGTTAGTAGATGTTTACTCATGCCCCTAGGAACTGGTTCAAGTACTCCCGGTGATATCTGGATTGCTGTTTAATAATCTTTGTCATGATCTCACACCATTAAGCCAGTAGTGATTCAAGCACTTTGGTCACTCAAACCTGCTCTGTTGTTCATTAAGTCAACGGGTTTCTATTGAGTTTGAAGGGCATCAAATAATCAAATCAGGCATTTTATCACCTGGTTTTGCTGCATCCTGGTTTTACTGTCACTATTTAAGGCCAAGTGATGGATATATTGATTTCTGCATTTACCTACATCCCAGCCAACACATCATTTCCTTTGGATTTATTTATGCTCAAAGGGGTTCTCAGCTGCTTCACAGAAGCTTTTTTTTTTCTTTAAACTCATCTGTCACAAAAAATCTCACAAAATATCACGATTTCATTCAAAAATTATCCTTGTCCCCTTCTTCGCTTAGAGTGTATTGAGTGCATTTTTAAAAAGACAGGGAGGATTCCTTTCTAGCAAAACCCTGTGAAACTGGACTCCCGTGCTCTGTCATCTTTGCCTATAGGAAAATTCACTCTGAGAAACCGTGATTCCTTTTGAGCTCCATACCATGAAAGAGTTGCACATCTGAAGAAGTCACTGACCAGCTGCTTGTAGCAGCTCTTGTTGCCAGAAGTTCTCTCCCCTTCAGCCTGCTGGCTGAGCTGCTTGTGGGATTTCTCCAAATGAATCATTTAGCACGGGCAGCTTCAATAATAAGAGGTTCTCATCGAGCAGGTGGGGCAGCACAGTTCGATCCAGCAGAGGACACGTGACCACAGCTTAAGGGAATATGGTTTTACAGGGAGCGGGATCCAAAGCTCTTGAAACAGGTTCCTCTCTCTAACATGAAACACTGGTGTAAAGTCTGATGTTCTAAAGCTTAAAAAATATTTTAATTAGGAAACACATAGATGGTTATGTTTAACTGAGTAACAGCCTAAGAGTGTTTGGGTTGGAAACTTGGCTGTTTAGGCAGAATTGTAAAGTTGTGAGCTAATTCACTGACATGCAGTGTAATTTGTGAATAAGGTTATCTGCAATATCTAACCTTTTAGTAAATGCCAGCTGCATAATGACTGTCGGTTTTCTCTCCTCAGATATTACACTGCAGAAGGTTCTATCTGACCATAAGAATCTATTTAATAAGACTCTAATGGGAAATGACCAGTATTTGAGTATTACAGATTAAAAGTGACAATGCTAATTGACTGCAGAGGTATCTACATGAAGAGGGACCAGAAAAATCATTTAAGTCTAAATGAAATTGGACTGATTTGATATTTGAAAAAGCATTACATTCCTCTTGTGTTTGGCAGTGTGAAGTAATTGCTCCCTGTGTCAGGCAGAACCGGTGTCTGTGTAGCAATAGGCCAAGATTGGTAGGGAGTGAAAAACATTAAATTAGGGGGTTTAGAAATACGTATTAGTTTACTAAAATTAGAAGTATATGGGAAGGTTTGTATTGTACGCACTTTTTAGGGTGAGGAATGAAATTATATTTTGCATATGCAGAAATAAAATTCTAAAAAACTTTTAATGATTTTATTGTGTGGGTTTGTGACTGCTGGTAAAACAAATGGGGAGCACAACCACATCTCTGCTCTGAAGATGCAAATTTAATTACCTTTTTTCTTAGCATTTGAAAAAGAATTTTGCAAATAAATAGAACAGGAAAATAGAAAATCACAGTCATATTTTATGAGGAGTAACTGGTAAGAACCATAACAATAGGAAAGTGATCATACATGGCATATGCTTATCTCAAAAACGACTTAAAATCGTTAGGTATCAAATAAATGTATGTGCTTAATTTCTATACCGTTTGCTGTGCATAAATCTTTACTTTCAGTCAAAGAGGTTGCAGTACAAATTAATTTCTCTACATAATTTTTTACAGGTCTTAGAAGGGAATCAGACACAGCATCGATTCCAACTAACACGCTATGTGCACAGAAAACGCAACGCTTTCATAACTAGAGGCATAAAAAGTTTTTTGGAAACTAAACACTGAACATCCTTTAAAAACCCCAAGATACTGAGAAAAATTCTCTTCTAGCGTGGCTCTATGTGCTTCAAAATACTGTGGGAAAATAGTTGTAAAGATACTGAAAAGGCTTAGGGGTTCCATACATGCTGCCACTGTGCCCCTCCTGCTCCAAAATCTAATCAAGTTCACTTCAGGAAAAGAGAAATATCTTGTATATTACAACAGCACATAAGCCACCTTGTCAGATTTTATTTTATTTTATTTATTTTATATAAAAATGAGTGTTTCAGTTCTCAGTGTTTTTTTTTTAAAACCTACATGAATGCAGGGAAAACTGCCAATGAATTCAATACAGAATTCAGTGAGTTAATACAGAAAACTGTTATGTATGTGCTTAAATTCAGTATGTGAGCAATTCTGTTGAAGTTGGAGGAACATGTGGCATGGTTCAAACTAAATGGATCCATAAGTCTTTGCAAAATCATCTGCTTAGCATCTCTGGAGAAGGATAAAGAAGGAAAGAAGCATGGTAATTTTACAGGAATATGCACTGAAATATGCCCTGCATTTCACTGACCCTGCTGGATCCCCAGCTCATACCTAGGAACTTATGCAATGTACTCTGTGGGGCTTTCTGGCAATGCTAGGAAGGAAATAAAGGTGGGAAACAAAAAAATAATAATTCTAAATTATTTTAAATCCTGTAATTGTGTTATTGTACAATTTTCAGATTAAGGTTCAGGTAATTTATTTTTAAGGTAATATTTTTTGTGTTCTGCTTATATAATGCATAGGATTAAGGCAAAATGAAGACTGTTCTTAGAGTTCAGAACACAGGTTACATTTACATTTATACGAGAATTGATAGACCATTCGTATAGCTGCTGCAATGTAAAATAATAAACCACAATTACTTACACAGCATGGAGTCGGGAAACATATCAAAATAATAAGCATGAAAGTGAACAATAGAATGTGTCAAACTTAAATATATGGCCTAATCCTCCCTTTGTGTCAGGTTTAGGCCAATATAGCTATTGCAATATAAATAAAAACATAAAAGTAATTTCACTGATTTCAGTACATCTGATCCTTAGATAAATGAAAATGTTTAGACTTCCATTCTGTGGTCTTTAGTTTGAAATAAAACGTACAGTGTTTTTCTTGCCCTTGATTTTTTATAATTAAAAATTAATCAGTACCATACTAAAGGAAAAAAAGTGTGTGAATATTTATATAAATACTGTAACTTTGGTTCAATTTTATCATAATGGCCTTTGATGGCGTTCTGTGCCACAAACTCAGACCTTTTTGAAGCTGGTCTGCATAATCCAGTCAAATATAGATATCATATAGCTGCATATTTATATTTGTTATTCAACATCCTTATTTGAACTCATATCTTTGCATTCAGCTCACTAGTAACTTGGCTTAGCACTCTTGAGGCTTAAATATCAAACCCCAGAGTTGGTCTTTTCCTAAGTAATCTATAAACTGCCACTTGCTCATTTTTGATATTGGGAGGAATATTTTTGAAACCTGGCTAGATTAACAAGTAATTGGATTGATTCATACATGTCCTGCAAAGGTCAAAATTGACCATGTTTTATTACAGAGTAACATACTGATTGACTAGTGGCTAACTTGGTGAATAAAGTCATTTGGTTTTCTCTCTACAAGTACTCTGTCGCTATCATACAGTTACTTTACCCATCCTTTAATCCTGGCTTGCCTGGGAATTAAACTGTAAATTGTGTTTCTTATGACATTTTATGGTGAGCAGTAGTATGCAGAGGTTCTGCAGAACAAAATTTGAGACCCTCATCTGTATGGTCTGGTTTATTGGGCCAACTTTAGGACCCTAACACCAGTTTATATAAAAACAAGCATTTCCCCTGCTGTACAAGCTTGCCTGCTCTGTGCTGGGCTAGGTGCTGTGCTTCTTGTACATCTGGACATCAGCTGGGAAAGTCTGCTCCCCACTGTGAAATTACAGCTGGATAATCCTGTAGCTGAATACCAGAGATGACCTCTTTCTCTTTCTGGGCTTAAAGCAGAGATAAGAGGTTGTTTCATGTCTTTTTATGCTTTTATGTTAGCACAAGATATAATTGTAGACAGAAACAAGAATACATTAGCACAAGAGGGAGGTCCATATGAAAGTGCAAGACATGGTTCCTAAAATTATATTTATTAAACACTGTAGAGATTTTAAAAAAATGACAGCAAAAGTCCTGAAATATTTTACTTTCAAGAGTTTTAGCCCATTTTAAAAGTCATCTCCTATATGTAAAGCAGAAATGATATTTTATATTTGTCCCTCATAACATAGTAGAGGGCCAAGGGGAGAATTAATATAAAGGTAAGAAAAGCTGCTTTTTCTGAAGATCACCACTATGGAGAGGAATGTGTGCCTGCACAGATTTGCACGAATAGCTCCAGCAGACAGCATACAGATAAATCATTTTTAATACCACAAGACACAACAAAAAATAGTTCTGCTATTTTTTTTCCTGCTTTTTCTTCCTCAATTTATATAGGAAAAATGCACATATCCATTAAAAAATACGGTTTACTTTTTATTTTTTTAAACATCGATACTGCGCCAGAATCATTTTTAACCTAACTGTAGAATCCATCATTGTCAATAGATATAAGAATGGCTTCAATTTTTTTTTTTCTTTCCAACAACTTACCATTTTGACATGTAAAGAAGAGTAATTTTGTAAAATTCTAAACTTTTACAAAGGTAAGAAATGGCAAAATAATAACAACATTTGTCTTCTGTCAAGAAATATTGACATGGTATTACTACAGCAAAATTGGTTTGTGTTGTGAAGTGTGTCTCATAGATAAATCAGATTTGAGACTTTTTGAAGCTAACTAAATTGTACTTTAGTACTGATATATGTAAGAATATCAAGACATGATACAGAATTTCTTTTTCTTTTTTTTTTTTTTTTTTACAAAAGTGGGATAAGAGCACTTCGGTTTGCAAAAAATATTTCCTGCTTTTTATCTGCCTTCACTTTTTTTACACTTCACTTTAATGTGATTAGATATGTCAATAAGCAGACAGTGCATGCCTCAGCCTCATATATAAACAAGCAAAGGTGAGGTAATTTATACACTGATTTACAGAAAGATGCCTTTTCCTTGTCAGATTAAATAGGTATCATTCCAGCATTTTATGATAAGTACACTTATATTTCCACATAATTAAAATGTGGGTGAGACAAAGCCAAAATGGCTTTGTAAAACCTTTATGGGCATATGATGTTTACCAGACTGTGCTGAATGCTTCTGCATTAGTTGTACAGCTTGGTGAAGGACTTGCAGAAGATTTGGAAAGTGCTACTCCTCCTGGTCATGCTTTACTGAGAGTTGTTAAGCTGACATCTGGCTGAGCATCTTCTTGCTTCAGGGCATCCTCCATGCCATCATAGGAGGTGCTAGGCCACTTTGCCAAATGCATGGCTTGAGCTGGTTTCTTCATGCCTTGCTCTGCAGAACACCGATGGCTTTCCCCCATGAACTTGAAAGGAATAGCAGCAAACCATTAGCAGTTCTTCAATACTAGAAAATATCCATCTGCTCTTGGCACAACTGTTTGTCAACATATAAATAGCTACACTACCAGCAAATGGAGCAATTTTCTGCATCTGGCTCATGCGTCCTTGCCTCCCTATGCAAGTGGCATTTGCAGTTCAGTAAAGGGAATTAATATATTCACAAAAATGTCAGCTGTTGACACATTATTTTAAAAGGAATAATTTCAGCACATAAATGAAAAAGCAGAGATTCCTTGAAAATTTTTTGTCTTGTTTTTTGGTGCTGGAGTACACTTTCATACCCAAAGAGGGGTAAAGAACATATCGGATGGGCTGTGTTTAATTTTGCATTGTGTAATTAGTTACCTGCTGGAGTTTCTCACAGCTTTTCCATTTGCTCATATAAGGGCTAATCCTAAGAAAGAAACGAGTCATTCTGTGACCAGTGGAACTTATGAAGCTTCGTTTCCTGCAGCTCCCTCCCATGTGGTTTCTCTAGTGTCTAATAGCTTGGTTGAGTTCACACTGCAGGTTCTCCCACAGTAAGATACCCAGATTAGTTCCCTTTCATTTGACTTTCAATTTTCACAGAACAAATGGAAACTTACTTTAGATTTAACATACTGTGGAAATATGTTTTGTTTCTTTAAAAAAAAAAAAAAAAACAAAACATTGGTGCTTCAGAGCAGCCACAAAACTGCATTTTACTTTTTCCCAGTTACCTGGTGATCATAAATGCTGTCAGCTGTGTAATAGACACAGTGGCAGTGCTTACATATCTGTACATGCCCTTGATCCCACTATTGGGCTTTCTGAAACACTGCAGTATTTTTTAGCATTTGGAAGAGACAAATAACTCATAGTTTCCTCAGATATCAACAGGTGTTGAATGGGAAAACTATTGCTTTTTCTAGGACAGCCTTTGCTGTTTAGAAGACAGAAGATGATCTATTTTCAATGTTTGCTCTAGAGGATTGCTCGGAATTCCAAGTCTCGAGATTTGGAAGCTGTAACACCTGTGACAGGTAAGGCAGGCATCAAAGCTAGATCCTCTGTGGAGGAAAATTTGGGTTGGCCCAAGTTCTGCCAATGAAGGCATGGGTTGACTGGTGTATTTCCATCTGGTATCTCCCCTTCCTTCCATAATTCTCTTTAATTACATGAACTTGCAAGTGACAACCACTCTGAGTGTTTGTTGAATGCTGAATCAGTGAACCCTGAGGCTTATAATCTAATCAATATACAACATAGTAAATTACTGGTATGTCTGGTTTAGTAAGTTCAGTGTTTGTTACATTTTTGGACTCTTAGAAAGTTTAATCTGTGCATTTTGATCCTCTGCAGCAGACTTGTGAGTCTGGTTTCAGTTAGCTTTGTTTAAATCCAGAGAAACTTCATGGCTTCCAGTTTTCCTGTGATCAGGATGCATTTGGGGGAATAGGCAGAGTGTGTAGCTTTGTTTTGACTTGTTTTTTAATGCACTTACTAAACATATCTGTACTAGTGATACATTGATGGAAAACTTTTACAGAAATAAAAGTGACAAGGCCCCAGGGGGTTCTCAGTCTCCAATCCAGGTTGAACTGGAATTATCTCTTGAACCATCAGGTGTTATTGCATAAAAGTTGATAGATCCCAGTTGGCCAAGCTCTGGTCTCATACCAATTTCATTCACTTTCAAACCCACTGGCTTCTGTGGTTTCTCCATTTTAAATTGGCATTGCTTAGGCATTCTCATCCTAAGAATTAAATGTTCCAGTAAAGCAGTTCGGGAACTGAATGTTTTGCAAGTTGCTTCCTCGTGTGAAGGTGGCAGAGATGTCTAGGATTCTGAGGAAAATGCCAGTATTGAACAGAACGGACATAGGCATCTTCTGTTACAAACGGACCTTCTTGTCATTGCTAGACCTTTGCAGATGCTTATGTTTATTGTCAAACTCCTTCCAAATATAGGAAAGTAAATGTAATCTCCACAGGCTGGATGCTTTGTTCTATAAATTGCAATCAAGGTAGGTTACTGTTATTTGTAGGCACTGTGTGCTGCTAACCTAGTCTCTTAAAATCAGCATTCCCCTTTGAAGAAATGAGAAGTGAAGAGAGTAAAAAAACCTGTTGATTGTTCCTGTTGAGCTTTCCAGACTGACTGGCTGAATACCAGCCATGGGTGCCAGTTACCAGAAATCCCTAGGCTAGGGCACAAAGGGATTCAGGATCATTTAAATGAATTAACTCTTCACTATTACCACTGAGGAGTGAAAACAATGACATGCTCTTTGCAACAGCCTGTCTGCATGCAAAGCCTTGTCTTGTTGCAAATCTGCTTCCAGGCCTGCTTGGTCCTCTTTAAATTTGGTTTTGTAGGAATTTGGTGCTTTTTTTTCCAAGCTAAAGGAGACCAGCCACTGTGCAGGCATGGTGCTGGTGAGCGGGATTTAAACTGCCTGCAGAGCTGTCCTTGACCTGCAGATGTCCTGCTGTTGCAGTGTTTCTGGGCCTCTGATGGAGAGGCTACTCGCTTCATGAGTTGCAAGCTAGCATTGAATTTGGGTGTACATCCACAAGTGACAAAACTGAGATTTCCAAACAAACTTCATTATATAGGTTGAGACCGAGAGTCTCCAGAGATAGAAGCCCAGGACTGCTATGCTTTGGCTTTCAAGGTGGGTAGTAGCCTCTGTTATCAGTATAAATTTGTCTGAATTCGGGACCCCTTAAACTAGGGAAGCATTCAGATCCAGTTTGGCTCATTATTAAAGAAGGAGCACTAAACATTTTGGATCCAGATCACATCTGCATAACAGAGTTTGAATATGTTAATTTTCTTCTAATCACAAATTTGTCACATGCCACACAGATTACGTCTGAGATTTATGGGAACCTACTGGAGAGGATAGTTGATGCTTGTAACATCATTTGGATAACTGTGTTTAGGAGCTTTTTAGCTGCTTGAACAGTATATTGAAGAAATACTTGTCTGTTTGTATTTACCTGCTAGACTAGATATTAACTGAGAAGTTTTTACCAGAAAATCTTGATTCTTCATCTAAGAACTTTAATGATAATCAATGGCATTAATGTCAATGTCTAACATATCTATTTACACAAACTCATATAGTAGCAAATTGCCAAACATTTCCTTCCTATCAGCAATTGCTGCTGTAAGGCTTGAGCAAGACAAGCTGAAGCCAAATCACTTTATATCAACCTTCTAGGAAAGCAGGTGATGGTATTTGTGTTGCTGGGTGCATGCTCCTCCTCTCTATAGTGTCATTTCATGGTGTTTGGAGAACTAGGAGATGTTTCATCTGCCCAGAGTTTGAACCCAGTTGTCTGGGACTGGTTCAAAAGGAAAAATTTCTCTTATGTGCAGAGGAGGAAAGATTTGATTGTTTGTTTGAGTAAATGTGATGTTAGAGTGTAAAACCAGGATGACAGTCTGCCTAGGTTCCTTGGAAAAAGCAAAGTGATTTTCAATATATTTCCCTGAAAGAAGTGTAGCTCTTCCACTAAGTTATTTACTAAGACTTTTCTCTGATAAAGGCCAAGCACAGCCTCACAGGACATGTGAGGACACTGTCTGGATTAACAAACATGCATTTGGTATATCCAGATGCAATAACAAAAAAGGAGAACTCAGGAATTTCAAGCTACATACTTGGAGAGTTTCTTCCCATCCTTGCAGCCCTTCCCGTTACTTTGTGGATGCCTCAGTGGATCTAGGAGACAGACACAGTTCTAGTGATACAAAGCTTCATCTTGGTATCCTCAGATTCAAGACTGCATCCTGAGGGTTCGGATTAAAGTGAGATTACTAGATCGTGGTCCATGGGGCACAGGACTGATGCGCTCCCGTTAGCATAGTAAAGGAAGCAATAAAAAAAAAAATAAAACAATGAGAAAAAGAAGCAGTTAGTGAGCAATAACGACATTTTGCATTCGTTGCTAAGAGCTTAGTGCCTTGAAATATTGTGCCCAGGCTTTGCTTCTAGGAGTTTAAGCACATGTAAATAGCACAGCAAATCATGATAGCACTGAGGGGTGTTCAGAGTTGCCATAAGATTTCTCAGGCATTTTCATTAGTTTCTTTTCAGGGGGTTTATAACATGAATTAAATAATAGATTTTTTGTAACTGTTGCCACTTTTTAGTTTTCCATACGACAACTCCCTTTTAATTTCTCATTTGGACCAGCAGAGCCCAGTGCAGAGTTACTGTGCATATGCTGCAAACAAGCTACACGCGCGCACACACACACACACACACACACACACACACACGCACACTTCTGTCTGCACAAACCAGAGTGGAAGCAGAATGCTACTTCACAGTCAACATAACTGGCGAACAATGGCATACAAAAAAATGATATTATTTTCAAAGGTAGTGTGGTTTTTAAGGGATTTTAGTTTGCTAAACTTTATTTAATTTTAGTGGACTTTCCTCGGGGATATTTAGGATTTCCAGAAAACAAATGATAATACTGTGTGCATTTTAAAACAAAAATCTCTTGTGCTCTGCTGAGAGAATAGACCTAGTTTGGCATGTGGGCACTTCCAGAATAAATAAAATCCCCATGGAGTTTAGTTACACACTAGGTATAAATTTGGGCTTGATGACAAGTTCGGGAGTTAGGAAATGCTCAGAACCAGGCAGATTCCAACGAGCTGCAGCCCTGACAGTTGGTGATTAAAGCAAGATGCCCCCAGCCCATCTGAGGGGCTGTCCTCTGTCCAGTCCCAGTGCAACCCCTGGCTGCTGGGGGCTGGTGCGACGATGTTGTGGCACTCGTGCCAGGAGCTTGCAGTTCCAGCATCTGGACACGCTGACAGCGTGGATCCTTTTTTACTAAATCCTGCACTAGGATCTAAACCTGGAGTAATTCAGCCATTGTAAACCTAAATATGCCATCTCATGTTTCATTCAGGCTTACTTCAGTGCGGTTGTTACTCACTGATTGCAGCTGAAATGAAGACAAATCAGGCTTATTATGTTTAAGGGTTGTGAATATTTTTATTTTTGGTTTTTCAGTGGGCCTGATTCTAAAGTGGTAGCCATTTCCACCAGAGTAAATTGGGAGCAATCACCTTGCTCCTCGTTGTCATTCACCCTGCAGTTAAACTAGACTGTCATTCATCGGAGTGAAAGGTGCCTGAGCCTTCAATAATCAGTACAACACAGTGGAGCATTTAGCGGAGCAGGGACTGAAACACAAGTCCATCGTTCCGTAAGTGCCCCAACAGGAGCCTGCAGAAAGTGGCTGCTGTCACTTCTTGCTTTCTCTCTCTTCTCCTGTTTATATAAAAGCTGAAGCAGGGGGAGACTATCACTTTACCCAGGAGGGAAACTTGGTGTCAAGTCACCATAATGGGAGATTTGGTGCTTAATCCCACAGGAGAGATCAGGTGTTGAATCAGATACCTGTGAGATGAATGAGTTAAGCTGCTGGACTTTCCTTTACAAAGGAGGCAAGGTGGGACTCTTCAGCTTGGAAAAAGCATGATCGGGGATGTGACAAAAATGTATAAAATCACGAATGGCAGGGAGAGAGTGAGCAGGGACTTTCCAGTCCCTCTTCCAAAACAAGAGCAGGTTTAAAACAAAAAAAAGGAGATTTTTCTCGCCCCCCCCCCCCCCCCCCCCCCCCGATTTAACTTTGGAGATCCTTGCCAGAAAAGGCTGTGGATGTTGAAGGTTTAAGTGGGTTTGGGGAGGAACGGACAAACCCATGGAAGAGAAATCTTTTAAGGATTAGGGAATATGGAGAAATCACCCTTTGCATAAGAAGTGCAGGAACTGCAGGCTGTTGGAGGCTGCAGTCATGTTCAAGGGGAGGGTATGGATACTCCTGCCAGCATAACGAGCTGCACAGAAAGAACTGCTCTGTTCCTGCTGTTTCCCAGGGCTGCTGCCAGAGACAGAGCAGTGAGCTATAACGCACCCTTTGCCTGAGCATTATGGCTGTTTTTGCACGGATAAGGGATTGGGGAGGATTTAATCTCCTGCCCGCCCCGCTGTGAATCCTGAGCTTGGGCTAAGTCTTCCTGCAAGACTGGGCCCCTGTGGGGCAATGCTGAGCCAGAAAATCCTTCAGGATACACATGGGAGAGAGCTGTTATGTGCTCAGGGAGTGCGAAGTCTCATGTGCTTCCCTGCTGTTCACAAGCAAAACTTCACACATTTGCACATCCCATGACACCTGTAGAAGTGATTATAGGCCTGGGATACCTTCAGCTATAGGCAACAAGTTTAGACTTGACTACCTACATCTTTTAATAGATCCATCCCTAGAAAACACTTCAAGCCCACCCAAAGATGCCATAGTAAAAGATGATGGCTGAAATCTGTCTTACCTACTAGGACCTTCCTACGCTTACAATTATTGGCATAGAAGTTTTAATTTTTACAAAGATTCAGTGGCATTTAGAAAAAGTATGTTTATCTTTGGTAATGCTTGCTTTGTATTTATGAAATTCCTAGCATGAATAAAGTCTGGTTACTGTAAACCTGAAAACATGAGGCTTTAAAGACATTTTTGTCAGATCATGGTAAGAACAACCTTGATGTGGTTTGCCAAGCTTTGAATTATAATGTATGTCATCAGTAATGTAAGTTGTTATAATTTACTTCTGACATTAAGATCTTGCTTTTGGGCATATAGTTGCAAATGTATCCTATTCACTTTCTTACTTTCTAAATGCCCTTCATGTTTCAGTAAGACAATCCAATCAAAACTAAAGACCAAATGCACTGTAAAACAAATCAAGCATACAAACAATTCTTAAGCGTTCCTCTTATACATTAGCTTGCTTGCCCAAGGCTTCTAAACTTCTTAAGCTATGTAATCGTGAAGCATACAAAAGTTTTCAAATGAAACATTTATACCATATATTTTATATGTTGCTCAGGTTGGAATTTATAAAAAGAGAATCACATAGATAAGAATTGTCATAAATCTAGCCAGCCTGGTCCAAGACTCACCACTACTAAACTTCCTCATTCAAAATGTCTTTTTTATTTTTCTGATTTTCTTAAGTTACAATTTAAAATAATAAGTTTTATGATGACAGCACTTTGGAGGTGACTAATTGTGCTAAAAGATATGCAACCCCTGATGAAACAAAAGTCCCCTACAAGGAGAGATGCTTTAATTTAATGATAGTCATGAAGCCAATTTTTAAAGCTATAAAAGTCACTGATCCTCTGTCTTTAGCCTTAGGCTGAATCCCCTATTCTGCAAGTACTTTCCATCAAAACCACTTCATGTTCTGCTCATAAGGGCAGAATATGTGTGGTTTTGCCTTTTCCCACCCTTTAGTACAAACCATACAATTTTTTTCACCAAGGATCCATGAAAAACACTTAGAAATCTATGGCAGGAGTTTGGTCTTTATTAAAACTTGATATTAACCCGTGCTCCAGAGGCAGTGGGGCCACAGCCCCTTTGCACCATCGTGGCAGCGTGAGCACATGGTTCCTGGTTTGGCAGTGGCTGCCTGAGTTTGCAGAGTATCCAAATTGCTCCATTCGTTTCATCTGGCAACTGAAACAACCACCGGAGATATTTGCAATCCCAGCGTCAACGACTTTGTTGCCGACTGAAGCATGGGAAGGAGCAGCGGCTTAGATATTTCCAGGACAGGGTCTGCATTCAGGGAGTCTGTCGACATGTGCTTGCAAAACCTCTCTAAATCTCTGGAAGAAATCGCTCCCCAAAAAGGCCACCACCAAAAGGAAAGGGTCATGTACTGACAGACAGGTTACCAGGGGACGGGACTCAGGTAAGTACAGGAATCCTAAATGACTTCTTTAGTTTGGGGTTTAAGCTGATAAAGAAGAGGATTAGATTTTCCCTGTGCGATAACCATCTTCCTGCCCTCCTCAGCTGCAAATAATTAAATGAGTTTCAGTAAGTGTGACATAAGATCAGATCCCAAGAGCTCCTGCCAACGAGCACTTATAAGGCATGAATTAAATAAAGGTTGAAGTACTTTTAACCAATCAGCCGGTTTCTCGCAGAGAGCCAGGAGCTTCTTCATTTAGGAACCTGACATTTTGTTCAAGTTCTGCTGAACAGAACAGATCACACCAGTTAACGTGGTAATGAAGAAGTGATGGTGGTATTTGCACTTGACTCGAACGTCAGCATAAATTCTGTTCCTCATCAAGATCAGTATGACTTCCCTGAAATAAAGCATATTTCAGCCTCATTAACCAACTTAAGATCTAAAATGAAATGAGATAAATTTAACTTAAATCCATCATAACCAGGCGGGCTTTAAGAATTAGTTTCTCTGGGTCCATAAGGATACTTCCAGTAGCCATTCCTGCAAGATAATCTATTCTGAGCTTTTTAATGGGCTCAGCTACTCGCAAAATTTTAATTGTAACTACTCAGATCAGATATATGGAATTCTGCTTTCATAATGTTCCTGCCACCCACGAAAACTTGCAGTATTCCTGCATTAGAGTTTCAGGCAATAAATTAATTTTAATGTATTAAAATGGTACATTTATCATTTGGTCGCCAACACAGAATTAGAACAATGAATTATTTTAAAAATAATTACTGCACTTTAGAATAGCCTTTATTTCAAACTATAGGTTTCAGTTGTGTTCATACTGCATGATTAAAACTATGTTTAAATAGTTTTTTACTTTTCAACAAGATGGCCACCCAAAGTGGACGTCTGAGAAATAAAAATTGTAATTAAAACCTTGAAAGGAGGTTGTTTGCTAAGTTACTTGTTGTGAGAAATGCATCATGGCTCTCAAGGCTCAGCCTGTTGGGATTAGCCAAAGAGGTGTAGCTTCTTCATAAATTAATTCATTTTCTCTCAGCACTAGTATAACCAAATGTAATACTCAGAATAACCTGTTTCTAAGGGGTCACCTCTATGTGACACCCCTGTATTGGTGTCATCAAAATTAATAGGAAAACTTGCCTTAAGCTTAATTGGTATTTTAATGCCTACATTTTTAAATTACTTGAACACTTCCTTAATTAAACTGGAACATTAAAAATGAAACTGCTCTTTATTTTTTGCTGTTTTCCTAATATTAAAATATTTCAAAGATAATTGCAATCCATATGGAAGACTGCTTTTCTAAAAAAATTAAAAAATCTTGTACTCGATACCACATGTTAATTATAAGAAAGAAACAACCAGGGAAAAAAATGTAATGGGTAGTCCAAAGGCCAGCAATGATTTCACCTGAATGATTGAACATGGCAATTGTTTCCCAGCTGTTTAGATTGTAATCTCATTGTGGATTTGCTTTCACTGACTATATCTTTAATATCTACATGGACAGATGCTGTTGTGGTTGTTAAGACATTCGAGGAAACTTGCATCTTCCATCACCATTGTCACAAGTTAAAGGTCCAGAGACCTTAAGCTGATGGTTCAAATTCATCTTGCCAAAGCAACAGAGTGAAAAAATATATATGCTTTACTTACTGCTCATTTTAAAGAAAATGAAGTGAATGATGAGATTTTTCAACGTCAATGAAGTCATTCTTTCCCTCAGGTTGCAATGTTTGTGGAGCTTTATTTAATGGATAACTTCTGACATCTTTCTAATCTATGGATCATTTATTGTGTAGATGTATTTTAACATCTACTCTGTTCTTGCATCCTCACTCACCATCCTGAAATTAACCATATTCATCAGATAAACCATACCCTTGTGTTCACTGAGCAGTATTACAGTTAGGGATGGAAATGTGTTATTGAGCTTAAATTAATGTACCAATTCATTAAACATTTTCAAGCTCTGTGTCCCTATTTGTTAAAGACAAAATGCTAGCTGATTGCAGTAAAAGCCTTTCATGCACCAATACAAGCAACCTAAGTCACCTCAGCCTCCAGCTTGGACAAACCTAACCCACGCTGAGCTGTGCTTGCTGGAAATTAAATGACTCTCTACTGGTTGTTTTAACCTGGTCTCATTTTCTTTCAGGTGCACCAGTGCCTGTTCACAGTGACTCCACCTTGGTCTGTGTTATTTTCAGTTTTATATGAGCATAAGCAAGACCAGAATCAGACCCTTGTTTCTCTCCAATGTGTTGAACCAGTTTTTGGCGTCGTGCAGCTCTTCACACAAAGAGCCAGCGGCTTATAGAGGAGGACCAGGCTGCAGGAGGTTTGCCCATCTTTTCTTCTGAATCTATTTAAGCTTGATATTTGCTTAAAGAAAAATACATTGCTAGTGCCAATTATATAACTGGATCATTTTTTTTTTCTTCCATCAGAAATTTCTTCTTCTTTTATTTTCAATTCTAAGTGCCCGGCTTCTAAACATAATGGTACACATCAAATTAAGTGGGCTGTTTGTGAGACTGAGCTCTGAAATTGTAAATACCTTCTGTGTTTGTAAGCAAGTAATATTCTTCAGAGAAATTTGTATTCCTCCATTTTTAAAATGAGGACAAAATGGAATTTCCATCATCTGCCAAGCTCAGAGCTGTTGCTGTTTTTTGTCTTCTAAACCTGCTTTTTGCTCAGTTGCTAGACCGTTCTCCCTTGTGAGCCTCTTCCCAGGAGAAGCAGGAAAAGAGGCAGAATTGAAGCAGAGGCGGAGCAAAGGTTGTTGTTTGCCTCTTGCCCGTGTCTTGTCTTCTGAGCAGAGCTGCCGTTTTCCCCCACAAGAAACCAGAGCAGTTAATTACATGCTCTGCAGCCCACGTCACCCCAGGAGCTGCAGCCGTGTGCCATCGTCCTGCTCACTGCAGCCTGATGCCCGTTCCTGCATCCCAGCCGGCGATGCAGCACGTGCCGCACCGGTCACCACAGGGAAAATCCTCTGGGGCAGCTTGTCCCAGCCTGCACACCCCGGAGCAGGGCCACTGGCCTGTCCCTGGGCAGGGGACACAAGCTGGAGCCACTTGCTCCTCTTATATTGACAGAAATGGGAGAAATTCTGCTGCCTTCATTACTTTGGTAGAGGCACTGATGTTTGACTTGCTGGTTCTTGCTGCTGGGCTTTTTTTCCCCTATTCTTTACACAGCAAAATAACTTGGACAGCTGGAGCGCTCAGAAAGGGCCTCTCTTTTCCTCCCGATTAATTATGCAGCTGAGTGCATGGTCTTTGATGTTGTTGCTGTGAACACTGATAAAACTTGAGGAGCTTTAGAGCATGAAAGTTGCTGCAACCAGTTTTTCTTGCTGTTTGTGTGTCAATACCCTATCCAGCCAGCAATTATCTTAAACCTTTATTGCAGGTTAATGCAAAATAAAGGAAAAATTTCTCCATAATCATTTTTATAAGACCCTTCTGCAAGATCCCACTCCACATGCAAATTCGCATGTTCTTGCTGGGTTTTATAGCATTCCTGGAATTACTACTCAAAATGTTTTTACTGTTATTTCAGGTGCTGGTGAGATACCCTGATAAGGTTAGCATTTAGGAAGGAAGGGCACATCCACCCAGAGACACTTCTGACCAAGCAGTGCCTACCATTGCTGTCAGAATTTACCCTTCTGCGTAATATTGCCTCTTTTTGCATTTGTAATAATATGGCTCTTTAACGCACTGGAAAAAAACGTTCTGCATTTAAAAATGCCACAGGAGTGAAGATTAAGAAAGCAAGCGCAGACGCCCAGCTGTTGAAAGCAAAAGCAGTATGAAATTGGGGGTGGGGGACAGAATTAGCATTCTCCTCACACGCTCACCGCCTGCTCTAATCACAATGCAGGCATTATCAGCCAGCATTGAATCTTTGTATTATTTCCAAGTTTCCCCTATTGTCAGTCATTGTGACAAAGTGCAGGACAATCTGACACAATGATGAATCACTCCAGACATTGAGTTTTCACATGGCTGTCAGATGATCTCAGTAGGCTGTGTCACCTGAAAATGCCACAAGACTAAAACCGTGTTGTACTTCAGAACAAAAACGGAGTTTGGTATAAACTCCACTGATTCAGGACATAAACATGGGAGTCTGGAGGGCTGCCTCAGAGTTCTCTTACCTGGGAAATCTCTGCGTTTTCATTCAGTGTGAATGAAATCAGAATCAGAGCTCAGGATTTATTAACACGTCTTGCCTGCAAACCTGGAAGATATGTTGTTTGGGTTTTTAAATTAAATTCTTGCATGGAAGGAATTGTACTATGCGCATTTTTTAAAATACTCTCTTCAAGATGTAATGCCTATCAAAGTATAGAGTATTTTATCCTAATCGTTGCAGTTGCCTATATAAAAATTAGTTTCTTGAAGTTTCTTTTTCCTGCATTTCAAAGTTATCTAGCAGGCTTTTTATTTTCTCTGTGGGTCAGGTAAGATGTAGCTGTACTGATAACTGATTGATATATAGTCAAATGCAAATACACTTGTTTAAGTACATGCCTTGCCTTCATGTATATTTGCTTGTTGGTGCTATTGTGAGTCCAGCCCAGAAGAACATCGCTCTCTCCCACATTATTATTCACAAAGGCAGCTTTCTGAGTTATTTCTGTTCCCGCACAATATTCATGATAGCAATTTGATACCTTAGCAGTTTCAAGGTTATCAAGTGATTGAAAATCCTACTGCTTACTTCAAGGTGTAACATATAAACTGTACTGCCATCCATTCTAGTAATATAATAGTTTTTCTTAATGCCTTTCATGAACTCCTGATTTAAAGTGTAAGCTAACTTCAGAAAGGGCTCATCAGCCCCAGACTTCGTCAATTCTGCTCGGCTGTTGAATACAGTCCCCTGAGTTTGTATCACGTCATGTAGCACTTAAGCAGGCAATATTTAATCTATTTCAGAGGTATTGATACATCAGCGCCCAAATGAGGACATTAAACCGCAGTCATAATGAGAAACAAAGAAGTGGTTATTTATCTCACGTGTCGAAGGGCTAGCACTCCTTTGATCTGAATCTCGTGAGCAAGAAGCGCAGATTGTAGATCATGGGGATTAACTTTGTACCAAAGAGCAGCTATAGAGCCATATGATACAGTAGCATTCGTTAACGATGAACAAATAAATGCCATTGAATGCTTAATGAGGACATTGAAGAAAAGCCCATCATTTCTCAACCTGTTTTGGAGGCTCCCAGACACCCACTGAATTTTGGCTGCAGATGTAGTTTGGGTGGTTTCTGATTGGTGGATAGCGTTGCTTGATGGAGTTTACATGGTGGCATCTGCTTAAGTAACAGATGTCTGTGCCACTAAGGTGCTATGTTCTCACTTTTTATATAGAGAGAAATTGCTTCTGAAAGAGTTTTTATTGTCTTTATGCAAATTAAAATACAAAATACCCCTCCTTAAAGGATCCTATTATAACAAGAACCTTAAATAATCATAAATACATATTCAGCTTCATAAAATCTTTTGCTCTTTGGATATCAAGGAAGTTCCTTCTGCACTGCCAATTGTGCATGAAATTAGTTCTTATTTCAACTACCAGTGTGAAGATACTAGCTTTTATTCAGTGAAGCCCCACTGGATTGCTAAACAAATAGTGCAGAATAGTTGTTTGTGCCAAAGTATTTCAAGGAGGAAATCTTGCATTCTGTTTCTTATGCAGTGCTGAAGAGGAAGACAAAGCTCTGTACTTATTCCCTTTCCCTAGTAGCCTGGTGACAGAAATATATATGGTTTTTATATTTCTTTTGCCAATTTTCTTTAGTAGGCAAATGCACAATGTCTTTATGGATTCTTTTTTTTTTTTTTAACCAGGGATTGAAATCTGTGAAGGAGTCATGTCTAGAAAAATGCCCACACATGCTAGCCTACTTTGGGCTGAGTGTTAAGGTATCTAAGTCCTTATGTTCCTGGTTCATCTCACATCATAACTTTGCATCAGGTATGACTTGGTGCCTTGCACAGCACTAGATACCCCGTCTGTTTTGTTTATTCCCAGTGACAGAGAGGGATGAAGGACCTTTATCCTGTGCATCACCTATGTATGGACCAAGCAAGATGGCAGGTGCTCCGTAGCACAGCACCTTCAGGCAGGATGAAAAGAAGGGCTGCTAAGGGAGGCCATGGCCCCAACCCAATTTGCACAGGAGTAAGACCAGTCCCTGAGGCAGGTAAGACTGTACTGTGACAGGATATTTTGGGATTTTCTCCTATAACCTACACAGTTCAGGACAACAGTTCCTGAGCTGGACAGAGTAAAAGATCCTTGAAGAGGAGGGGAAGAGAGGTGTGCTAATACCAGCCTAGAGCATCTGCTGGTCATGCATTTGCAGAAGAATGTATGGGGCTCGCTCAGCATTGAAAAGCACCTACCCATCACCTCACCACCCTTAGGCAGAACAAATTGCCTCATGAGGACCTCTGAGGTCAACTTCGTCTGCCAACCCCAGAGACGATTTGGCTGCCCCTACCCCTCCCTGCCGCCCACACAACTGGGGCAAGCTAGGCACAGGGCTGCTGCCCTGGGGGATGTGTGCATCCCTGCACGTTCTCTTCCTTCACGTGAACTCAACAATGAAAGCAATAGAAAACTTGAGAGAAATGGCTACTTTCTTGCAGAAAGGGGAGCCTGGATCATGTCTGGTCTCATCATTTAGTTCGTGCTTGGTTTTGTCCTTTTAGAATATGTTGTATTGAGGGAAAATAAATTGAAAAAGAAAGTGAAGGGAACAGAAATGGGATTCTTGATTTTTTCCGACCTGTGGGATGTGATGCTGTAGGAGTCAGAAGCCAAAATCTCTTCAGTGTTTCAATGGGTAAACCTTATTTTACAGATATTTCTGATATGACCTTTTCCTAACAATGCTTTTTTCACATATCTACGCAGTAGACTGAATAAGGAGGTGGTGGATGTACGGTGTATTATTAACCTGGTGGCAACAACATTAATAACATAGAAGGGTGCTTTATTCTACTGCTAGCACTCGCATCTGTTTCACAAACATTACCAAGATAATCACATTCTTCCTGCATCTGCTTTGCTTTAGCTCACACAGAAAATTCAAGGGTAATGCACCTTGTCTAAGCTAATTCTAAATACATGCCTCAAACACAACAAAAAGTGCTTGGTGGGTATTTTGACCCAATGCACTACATCAAAGTAACCAAGTAAGCTGTAAGTGCTTTGAATAAAATTGGACAAAAATTGGCATTTGTCCAGCCATGTTTCTGACTGGCAGTTGTTTGAGCTTTAAACTTTCTCTTTATGTGAATATATATCAAATTACAGTGCAACCTGTAAGTTATTCAGGTGTTCAAGTGATAGCTGTGCTAAGAGATAGAATATACGATGGACAGTGTGCTCTCAGGTCTAAGATGAGTCCTGGAACTGAGACCTGACCTTTTCAGATAACCTGCAGGTTATCAAAATTGCCTATGTGGGATGACACCTTTGAGGTGATGCTCCTAATGTGGAGCAGCTCGGAGCCCTCTGGGTCCAGCTTACTGGGACTTTGCCTGGTGGATCTAGATATAAACTCCTGAAAAATGGAATAATGCAGATGATTTTTGAAAATGAGGTTTAATGACATTAAGTGAAACTGATAAACATAGTAAATGATGTATTTGTTAAAAACAGAATGTTTGTTGTTCATCAAGAGGTCCCACCTCTGGAGGAAACCTTACATCCTTGCTGAAGCTATGCTTGTTCCACACTACACATATCCTGGTTTAATGGTTAAGAAATACCAGTGACGATTATTATCAGCAGCTTCTGCTGGTACTATGATCAAGCAATAATCTAAGGTGTCAGAAGCTTGAAATTACTCCATTAGCACCAGGAAAGAGAAGAATTTCTGAAGGCATCATTAGCATTTCCTTTTCAAACTTCATGCAAATTTCTTGGAGGAACATATGCTGAGAGTCCTCCGTTAGCACTTGGAGCCAAGAGGAGTCTCCTTCTCAACATTGGCTACCGCCTGTCATCTTCTAAAAAGTATGCCATATGGTTTCAGATAGATAATACTGCATTGAACATCATTCCATTCATAAGCTTTATTTCTTCTAAAAATAACCCATTTTTAAATGTTACTACTCCCAATAATAAGTATGATAAATCAATTTTAAAATTATTAGCACTATTCCCATTTGCAAATAGATTCACCTAAACAGACTTTATCAGTAAAGATTAACTTGTGTTTGACTGACTTCACATTAAATTGCCCATCAACATAAAAGAGCAAATAAAAATGAGGATTTTTTGAACCAGCTCCTGAAGCTGCACAGACAGCAGAGACAACTCGGAATTCCTCCTAAAACAAAACCAGCTTGTATGTAGCAGATCAACATTTGGAACCACAAGATGGCAAAGAGGGGTCTGGAATAGGCCTTTTATTCCTCATCTTTCAATGCTAAAATACAGGATTGGGCATTTGAAAGCAAAGGCAACAGAATAGGAACAGAGAAGACATGTAAGTTTGTCCCCAATAGGAAAATTATTTATTACTATATGAAGTGATCTATTAGTTGTCTTCTTATTGCACTAATAAATAGTGACAAACCTGCAGCACAAATTTGACTTGAAGAGAGTCCTTGCTTTATCTTGGTGAACTGCATCAAATGGAAGTGTTTGTCCCAAGGTTAAGAACTGCTTAAACAGTAAAAACACGCCCTGGATTTGATCGTTCATCTCACCAACATTGTAGCACTGAGTTTTGGGGACTAATTTCTAATTTAGCCCAGAATAAGTGTGCTTTAATTTAGGCCTACTTCATTTTTTTCTGCTCTCACTTGTTCATGTCATTGATATTTTCCTTTCCTGCCCTTCTGTCTCTGTTGTCCTTACTGTTTTTCTGTCTATGTATTTTTTAACTCAAGATTTTCATAATATTATAATTACTGCAATTCCTCACAAAAAGCCACTAGAATTCCATCAGTAATTAATCATTTAAATTAAAAGCAATATGTGATAGGGAAACTTAGGAGAACTTTGTGCATGCTTAGTGGTACTCAGATATTGGCCAAATGTCATCTTGCCTGCAACAGTTCGTGCCATATGTAAGAATTCCTCATGGCCAACAGGAACAAGGAGCAAACCAGGACGAAAGGCTAGATCCTTCTGCAGCTTGTAGGAAAGAGATTTTTAAATGTCTTGTTGAAACACGCACACAAAACACTGCCCTGTCATTGGGAATAATAGGCAACAAATTGATACAGTCATTAGGGAACTGAAAATGAGAAGTACAGGAAACAGCAATTAAGCAATTTCAAGCCTAAATCATAACAGCGCAAGAGAAACTCCCCAGATGCCTTCACAGCCTTTCAAATAATCACTGGAGAAGTTTTGCCAGAAAAAAAAAAAAAAAAAGAGAGAAAAGAAAGGAAAAAAAAAAGAAAAAAGAAAGCAAAATCAATGCATATACCCAGGAAAACACAGAACTGCAAAATCAAATTAACAAGGCGAAATTCCCAATGGATGGAAGAGGAAAGGACATGTGAGGACTGCACAGTCCCCCAGGGCAGTGCCGCAGGACACGGCTTTACAGGAGGAGCCGTGCAGGAGCTGCGCGGCCACCAGCCCCAGCCCCAAGCCCTGCTGCTGCCCCATCATTCCATGCCCTCCCAGGGACCTCCTAAATTTTGCCATGGGATTTCTGTTACTGTGTCCATGATGGAGGAGATTCACATTCAATGGGTGATTTGGGGGAGTGAAGGGATCTCCTCTGGGAAGATCCCACAAGAGCCCGCTGCCCTCCTGGTCCCTGCAGCTATTCCCCAGGCTTACACCCAGTTGATCTAATCCCCTCATCTCAAAACACAGCTGGGTAGCCAGAGCATCCTGAAATACCCACACCTTCAGAGTCCAAGCCCACTGATCTGGGCAGCCTGGCAGCTAAGGACATGTCCTAAGCAGAAATTTAACAGCACTGCTGCCCCTTGTCTGACTCTCTGCTTGTGAGTTCATGTTTCGGTCATTGGAAACAACACTCTTGGCTCTCCCAGTCCTCTAAATCTATGTGATTACTCAGATTTATCCTTCTAAGAAATCATGCAAGTGAAAACATTTGGTTGAACTTGATGAATTCTCCAGGAGAATTTAATATGAAAGCCTTGAGTCTTTTTGCCTGATGATGAAAAAAATACTGTGGTTTAACAGACTTGATATTTCTTGTGGTTTTCCTGGTGATGACCTGAGTTCAAGTCCTCACACTGCTGTGTGTGTAAGGTTTCCTGAGTCCAGCCTCATTTTCTGCCAAACAACATTGTCTATGTGTATATTGAGAATTTGGGAGTTTTGTCCTGAAATCTTAAATGTGTTTCCAAACTAACTCCGTGACTTTGCTAAGCAGGAATCTGACTGGAGGTCAGGAGTGGCAAATATCTCGTATCTGTTGGTGCAATGTCCAGCATAGCCACAAAATATTTATCCCTTTTGAACTGCAGGGTTACTTTGTGTATTCCCAGAAAGCATCGTCTTTCCAAAAAAAAATGGGATTTGCAGACGTGCTGACCACCTGGGCAGCATGCAATCAGGAGGGCGCATGCTTTCTGAAGGAACTCTGCACCTCAAATACAGTGTTCAGTTTTGGGCCCCTCAGGACAAGAAGGACATTGAGGTGCTGGAGCGTGTCCAGAGAAGGGCAACAAAGCTGGGGAAGGGTCTGGAGCACAAGTGTGATGGGGAGCGGCTGAGGGAGCTGGGGGGGTTTAGTCTGGAGCAGAGGAGGCTGAGGGGAGACCTTATGGCTCTCTACAACTACCTGAAAGGAGGTTGGAGTGAGGTGGGGGTAGGTCTCTTCTCCCAAGTCACAAGCAATAGGATGAGAGGAAATGGCCTCAAGCTGTGCCAGGGGAGGTTTAGATTGGAGATTAGGAAAAATGTCTTTACTGCAAGAGCGGTCAGGCATTGGAAGAGGCTGCCCAGAGAGGTGGTGGAGTCACCATCCCTGGAGGTGTTCAAAAACATGTAGACGTGGCACTTCAGGGCATGGTTTAGGAGGCCTGGGGGTGATGGATTGACAGTTGGACTTGATGATCCTAGAGGTCTTATCCAGCCTTAATGATTCTATGATTCTGTGATTCTATGAATGGGACCCATGGGCATATTTCTTTGCATCTACGGTGAAATGTCTTGCCAGAAATGTGTAATTTCAGGACCAGTAAGATGATGACACAGTGGAGGTCTTGAGCATCTGTTTATCTTTAATAGCATAAGCAGAAAGTCATGGAAATCATGAACAAACAAACAAAAAAAAAAAAACAAACCACAAAAAAAAAGCAAACCAAAAACCCCACAAATAAGAGACAGCTAACTATATGAAGTCCCAAATCTTAGTTCCAAGTAGTGCAATCATCTGAATATCTATTTCTTCCCATTTGCATGATTAATTGACATCTTGTTAACTGCTCATTAGGGACACTGCAAATCAGTGCAGAACAAAATAAACACAACAGAGAAGAGGGTCTCTAATTGTGAATTATACTGGAAATAAAATTGGGTTTTAAAAACATTTAAGGAGTCAACCTGTGTAGCATGCAAGGTAAACTGGAGATTGAAAACTTTCTGAACTGCTGCTGGAGAGCATATGCAGCAGCCTGCATGGTACTCGTGATGCTGCTCTGTCTCTGATGAATTCCAGTCTGAGTATTGTGACTGGCCACTGATCTGAATAGCAAGAAGTATTCACAAAAAAATGTTTTTTAAAAAGGTATTCAAGCTTATTGACATATTCGTTCGCTGGAGTGTATTTCTTGGTTAATTTATACACATCTCTGAACGCTCAGGTTTACATGTGAATAAGATTTCAAGTCAAGAAATATCCTGACCTAGTGATGAAGGCTCTGCTGCAGAGTTGTTGTCTGTAAGTATATGCGTTGCATATAGAGCAGGAATATCTAATCTATAAAGTACTTGCTTTACAGTGCGCTTTAGAGGTAGTGGTGCTGAGAGCTGAAGCCAGCAGTGGTCTGGCGTGCAGGAATCCAACACTTAAACCCCTTCTGAAAGGTCCCCAGGTCCCTTCTCTCCGAGTCTGCAGGCAGATGTCCATCACTTCGGTAGGACCACGTGCATGCCAGGAACAGTACCTGAGCAAATGCTTCTGCTGGACCACGGTTACCACACAAGCCATAACACTGATATTGGAGGTTTGGAAGCCAATTCATGTGTGCAAACCAGATTGAGACACTCAGACGGAAGGAACTGGCAAAGGACTAGGGTTACTTCTCTTTGTTATGCTACTGTGGCTCCTGGGTGCTATGGAAATAAAATAGAGTAGTAGTAAATAATAATAAGTAAGGAAGGTATATAGCCTTCTATTCATGTACTTCTGTTCATACAATAAGGCTAAAATTACATCCCCTTTATTGCCAAAGTAAAAATGTCAAAAGTGTTAGCCTAAACCCCACGTGGTGCTTTGAACCCGTAGGGGTGGTGTTGTGAGGGTGGCTGTGATTAAGGAGTTGATGGCTGCGGTTCTCCCTTACTGTGGGGAGGATGAGTTCAAGGGCCTGTGGGCACATGTTAAAAACACAGGCAGCCCACAGCTCCCTGCACAAACACATGGCAGGGTTATGGCCCGGAGGATGGCTCTGAATGGGTCTATGGAGAAGCCAGCTGTGCTGTGCTGGCAGGCTGCGGTGCTCCCCTCGGGCATGCATTGGGAAGCACTTTGTGCACTGCAGCCTACCTGGAGAGCCTCCACCACGGTATTGTGGCTCCCTGCACCTCTTGCAAAGGGAGTGGTACCAGGAGGAGCGGGGAATGTTGTGCCTCCCTGTGCACGGTGCTTGGCCAGGAGAGGTAACAACTGCTTAATGCTCTTGCATGTTGCAGCAGTGGTATTAGGAGACTTCTCCCTGGTGCAGCTTGGCAGTTCCAGTTCTTTCCATGCTCCAGAGAGTAATTTAATTTGTTTTCTCTCTTGCTTGTTTTCTATTGCTGCAGCAGAAAGGACAACGACTGATAAGGGGAGAAAGCAAGAGAGCTGCAGCAGTGATTCTCCATTTTATTTATGGTGACACTGTGTAGCAAAATGTAAAAATAGATCTCAGTGCTGACAGTTTTGTTGCTTCTTGATCTCAGGCTGGCACTTCGGAGCAGCCAGCTCCACCACCCGTGAGGTGCAGTGCCCGAGCAGAAGGATCAGGCAAAGGCCTGCAGCCGATGAACGGGACAACTCTCAAGAAAGCAAAGGTGAAAACAAACCAGCGAACAATTTATAGTTTATTTTTCTTGAAGAAGACACCTCAGGCTAAATCTTGCTTTCCTGAAACTGAAGTCAAAGAGATGAGTCCTGTGAATGATGAGAGAGAAGACTGGGAACTAGAGACATAGCAAAATCTTCCCGAAGGAGAATATGAGAAATATCCTTATAGCTGAAAACAGAAATATCTGGCTTCTGTTACAGCCTTTTCCAAATAGGACCCTATTTGCGTGACAGGTGAGCAGTGAATCAGAGACTTTTTGATCCAAAGAAAACTTGCTGAAGGAGACAATGAACATTTCAAAATCAATGGCCTGAACAAACAGCAAGGTTTCAGTGGTGGTGAACGCCCACTTGAAAAAAGCAAAGCAAAACTAGTGGGGTGCACCCAAGCAAGTAGAGAATCCGTGATATCATTGGCTTTTCTTTTGAAAAGCACTCTTACAGAAATGTACCTCTTATTCACTGTACTGCCTGGCCATGCATCTGATTTTATTAGAAGAAAAAAATATTTAAAAAGTATGTAAGCAAATATTGAGCAAGAACAGTTAAATGACAAAGGAGACAGAGAATAGTTGTTACTTCTTTATAACTCAAGGAGGTGTTCAAAAGCCACGGAGAGACGGAACATGTAAGTATCTTTTCAAATAGGGACAACAGTATTTAACGGCATGGATAGTTCAACCTTGTTTGTTTTTTTTTTAATTTTTTTTATTGCACACCACTAGAGGAAGCAGCTGCAACACCCATTTTCATTAATACTGCAGGTGCAATGTGAATATTGCCACACTCGGCTAAACTTTTGATGTCCTCGAGGGACTGCACAGGGGAATGACTTTGATGGATCGCAGTTGCACTTGAAACCGAGCTAGGAAAGATTAGTGTGTCTCAGGCAGAGAGATTCCACTCACCTGAATTTTTTTTTTTTTTTTTGTTGTTCTGATGAGATAATTTTTCTAATTAACCTTGATAACATTTCCAGGCACACAGGCCTATCCACATATAGATGGAAATACATTTTGAAATGGACATTTCACTTCTACCCTCGTTTTCTAGTAGTGAATACAGAATTTTAACGCCTCGGTTACCAACTGATTCATTTGGGAAAATAAAGCTGAACCTCTTTAGCAGAAGCAGAACTTGCCCGCAAGAGCCTTTGACAGAAATCCACACTTCCATAGGCACCAAAGTGTTTTGTATGAGCTGATTGAATAAAGAGAGCAGTATGAACTTAAGAGCAACCTTACAGTGACGGGTTCCAATTTCTGTTTATTCCTCTTTTGATGCTTATTAAGGAAGTCAGTGATGCTGTCCTTTTCTGAGCAGAGTCTGAGCGACTGCAAAAATATTTTGAAAGCCAAAGCATGTTGGTACCTGGTCCTTAGTACCTGGAAATGTTCAGTGTCGGGCCTTGGTCCTTCGCACCATCCCACTTAGGAACAAGAAGGACGATCTCATAATTCCGCTGAACTCACACAAAAATCATCCTGGAAGCAAACTGAACAATTCCCCCTGCTCTCCTCTACTTTGTTCAGTTGTAAAATTACTCAAGTGCCCAGCCAGCACTTCCAGAAGTTTTTCAAAGCTTTCCTGAGTCCTCTTGCTCTTGCCTGGTTTTACACCAACAGTGATTTTCTGCTACGTAGAGCTGGAAAAGCAGTTCTCTGCTTCCCAGAAGGAGCCGTGACACCTGTGAGAAAGAACAAGTAACTCCCTGGTTGTCCTTTCACCACGTCCTTTGAACCTGCTGCAGGTGAGTCGAGGTGAGCACTGCTCTGAAAAGCCTTCCCAGGGCACTAGCTGGAGGTAGTGTTTTTCTCTGATACCTGAATGATGCTAAATCTTGTTGAGAATGCAATATAAAAAATAATCTAACACATTATCTAGGCTCAAAGGCGATAAATGTGAATTTATTCCTAACCATTGATCATATTTTTGAGTCTCTGAATATAGCGTTTAAGAGGAGCTGCAACATCAATTCATAAACCTTCATACAAGCAGGGGAACCGAGAAACTGTAATATAGGTAACAAGCTGCGTTTTCCCCAGGAACTGGGAATTTGGATTTAGGATTTAGGAAGAAAGTTTAGCAGGATATTTGGCACCAGCTAAACAGAATTTAAGGGAAGTCCAGTGTATATGTGAGTTTTAAGAAGGCAGCAATTTTAGAGATATCACAATTCTTTTCTATCTCTTCAGAGAATAGTAGATGCTGGTATGTTATCACCAATCTGCCTTTCCCCTTCTCCAAGAGAAAAAGCCTACTCCAGTTTTTGCTGCAGCTGGGTTTATATGAAGCCAGCAGTTAGCTGTCCACTTTCATATGACTTTATAGGTCTTTTACTGCATCCGGTAAAAGATGTAATTACTCTGGTTGAACATTACTCTGTTCGGCAGAAGTCATCATTTTGTAGGATTGGCTTTCTCTACCTGTAGCAAGTTTTTTTGTGTTATTCTTCTCAAAGAAATCAATGACACTGTCCATTTCTGAGCCAATTTTACAGACACTGTAAAATAAACATGTTTTGAAAACTAAAACATGCCAATGCTCAGAAATTACTTATTTTAAAACCCAGTTGTGCCATTGGACTGAACATGCTGGTGAGGAGGTGCCATTCACCCAAGCCCCAGAGATATTCTTCATGATGGTTCACAAAATAATTTGCAAAAATTTCAGGCTTGATACTATGTATATATTTTTTTTGCTCAGTGGATAACACAGTTATGAGAATGTATTGTTTTCCAACCATATCTTGGTGAGAGGTTTTGTTTCACTTTGCTCATTTCTAAGGCATACAGTCTTTCTACCTCATCAGCCATTGCCATAACTTTTAAAGGACACAGGCAGAGAAAGAACAGATGGAAATAATGATAATTGCTTACTTTGAACATTGCAAGAAGTGCACAATGTCTATAAGGTCTCATCCAAAGTTAATGGAAAGACTATCAATCTATTGTACTTACATTGCCTCTGTTACCATAGGATCTGAGCACCTCAGCAGCTTTCAGGAATTTATCCTCAGGACTACATTAGGTGGGAAAGCATATTTTTGCCCATTTCATTGAGGCAGAGAAAGACTTTTTGTGCTTCCCAAGGTCATACATACTGATGGAGAAGGAATTTGAAGCTGGGTGTTTCAAGTCCTTTAGTTGCCTTGACGGTAACTAGATCCCGTGTGACCTGCTGAATGGGTGGGTTCTGGATCCAGCTCACCCTGACAGGCATCCATCATCATTAATCCCAAACACTTCAAGCCATATGTGGAGTACAGTACCAAGTGTGATGACCAAGTAGACTATAACAGCTATTTAACCATCTCACATGCCTCAGCATGTCACAGGTTGGCTCTAGAGAAGTGAATCTCAAGAAATTACAAAGGCAGTATGAATCATACCAAAATCCATGTGATTTTTCTACAGCTCACTAAAAAAAGTCCTGTCCCTCTCAGATGAAATGCATTTTAATTACTGAACAGGACGTGAAGAGAAAACCACTGACAAAGGAGCTTTACTACCCATAAACAACCTGACCTGTGTGATAATCAGGAGCAAAACCTGTGAGAACATCTCACTGATGTTTCCTGCCCATGTTTCAGTGCCCCAACCACCTGCTCCTACCTCGTCTGTCATCTCCTTTAATCCACCTGCTACACTGCCGTTCCGGCTCACTCCTTCTTTCTCATGGGACATTCCTGGGGACAGGTTTTCCCATTCTGCATCTTTTGGCATACATAAACTCTTGTGTCCTGACCTCCTGATACCTTTGTCCCACCAGTCCCATCCATGATGCTCTGCCACTGGCAGGTCACCGTGCTTGCAGCTTGCCCTCCCGGGCACATGCATCACAGCATCCCTGTAGCACTGAGCAGCCATGAAACTCCTCCTCTGTCCCCCAGCCCACACAGTGCTCTGCAACACCCTGGTATTGGTTATAAAATACCCTAGTAAAGGGGATGGTGCACAACAGTTTAGGATATGGAGGCCTGGGTTGTGATGAAAACCCTTCTGCTTTAGACAATGTGTTTGGGCTAATCACAGCTGAAGATTTTACTCTGCTAGAGGAATCAATACTTCATTCATAAGCGGTAGATCTCACCTGTTATGTTTTGCTTCTGGATGAAAGAAGTGTATAGTTTTTTGTGACAAGCAAGCCTGCAGCAAACGGAGTGTCACCAGCATCCACGAAAGTGGTTGTTTCCGGAACAGGAGGCAAGAACATTGGGCCTGAAAAGAAATGCTATATTTTAAACAACACATAGGATATATAATGAGATTTTGGGGTTAAAGGTTTGGGTGACTGTTTTGTTTTTGAAGAAATAAAACCAGGAATAATACACAAGCATTCATCAAACATCTATCTACACATCTACTACATGTGCAGTACATGAAGAGTGCAGTTTTGGGCATCATGTATGGTACATGTACAAGAACGACATAGATACTAATTTGAAGTAAATATGTACTACATAGAGTGCTCATGTCATTTCCAGGAGCTACATAAAGATAGCTTGAAGGGCTTAGCTATAAGGATTGAAATAGTAGGGAGAATTCAGAAACCATAGTTAAAGAACTTAAAAAGAACATCTGAAAAGATGAACCTTTTGATAGGATTTAAATGGCCTTTGGGATTCACTAGCTTTAATCAACAAAAGCAGCTTATTCCATCAATGTTGTGAGCAATAGCAGAAAAGGATTCATCAGTGAAGAACACTGTAGAAAACAATTTCTTTGGTTTAAAAAACTGTTTAGGGAAATCTGAGACTCCTCCCTTTGTCTGGTGACCATCTGGATGGACTTTGCCTTGGAAAGCTTGTCTTGAACTTGAAGCAAAAAAACATTTGTTCACATGGTGGGAAAGAAAAGATTGAAGCAATGTGCCAGAATTGGAAAAGCTGCCCATGCATATCAGTATATTTACCTAGAGCAAGTAAAATGTGCTCTTCATTTCTGGGACATTATCTTTAGTCCCCTTGCAAAGGTCTCCTTGACCATCCTGCATAGCATGAAGTCAGAGAAAAGATACTTATTTTTTCCCATATATGACATCTATTTCTATAACATATATTTGCATTAAAGATCCATTACCAGAAGACTCTCACACCATGTTAGAGGCTGTGAGGGTTATTTTTTATGTTCCTTAATGAGGTTTTAGTCACCCCAAAATGAGTTTATGGTAGGCAGTTCCCTGGGGGAAGAGGTGCCTCCCTGGCCTGGCAGCGCTGCCAGGAGCCCAACCCTGGAGCCCACTGCGGGGTTTCTGGTGAGTTTTGCAGGACTGGTACCCAGCAAGGCAATGGTGCCAGATGGCCTCCCATCCACCAGGCCAGGCTGCCAGAGCCAGACCCCGGCCATTTCGGGCGGCTGGCTGTCATGCTGATGGACCCAAAGCCATCAGCTGGCACCGGGGCCCTATCCAAGACCTATAAAGAGGGATATACAGTAAACTCCATAATGGGGAGGAAAAATGCAAAGAGGCAGAAATGTTTATTCTCCTTTTCCATTATGGTTAGCCGTTATGAATTTGGTGGCACTGTTTTGGATGGAACCTGGACAACTCTGTCTCTGTACTGCAATATATTCATGCAAACACTCCTTTAAATGAGCTGGCAGTTCAGGTGATGGTTGTTTCCCATTTCAAGCTATTTAGCATCCCTGGCTGTTTCTTTGCTAACTGAAATATCTGATAACCTTCACTAAAACACCAGTGACTGCTAACAATATACGCATCAGACCCAGACAGCAACTAAACTTTTATGCTCTTTAGCATTCCTAATTGTCAATATTTACTAGACCTCCAAACCTGCCTCACCCAATGGACAAAGGCAGGAGGAATGTTATGGTTCATATTTCTTCTTTTCACAGCTTTGAGTATGGTGTAAGTAACCTTTCCTATAAAGTCAGCTATATGATCCCTCTTCTCAGACATGTATGATTTACAAATGTAAAAGCATTGGGTCAAGACATTTATATGAATCCACATATAGGGTGAAAAGTTGGAATATTTTGGAAGGAGCTGATACATACTCCACAAAGGACACTGATAAATCGTACCTTGGCTCTTGCTTATTTGTGCAGCATCATTGCTCTGGCAGAAAGGCAAACACGTTGCCTGATTAACATCAAGTAGTTCAAGGCTACTTTTCTAGTGTGCATTTTGACAGTCTAATGTGATTTTTGCAGGTGCAAATATATATATAGCTAAAAGATATACCTGGAAGATTTTAAGTTCAAGATGAAATGTCTTTTCCTTAAGGACAATTTTGATTTTTTTATTTTAAAATTACCTTGAAGTGAACTACAAATTACTCAGCCTTAAAAAGAATGGCAAAGGTTTAAAAGAAACTATTTTTTAAAATGCTTTAAATTCCTGTAAAATCTTTCAGAAATTTTTAAAGAAAATTGAGGGCACCAATGTAAGCACATATTACCTTCCCGCCAGCATTGCAGAGTCTGAGGCCTGAATTATCAGGAAAGATTTTTCGCTGGATTTCAGACAAATCACTTTAATGTGCCAAAATTGATTTGGCATGAAATCATCAATAGACCCTCCAGAATACTAATAGCATTAAAGGCAGAGGCCAGGACTGTCAAACTTGTTTGGCTAAAGTTAGGCACATAAATCAGTAAAGTCTTCTGCTTCCAGATGTGGTGCATGTCTGTTGGTCCAGCTGAAGAGATTTCAGCAAGTGACACAGTTGCATGGGGGTACTGGGAATACTGGGGACAAGGGGAAGAGTTTATTTAATGCCTTTGCTTCTCAGCTCAAATCTTCATCTACAAGCCTCAGATGCTGTAGGTAAGCACCTCAGGTAGTCACTAAACCACTATAGTTTTGTGCATTTATTATCTTTTTTTAACAAATCCACAGATCTTGACTCTGAACGACACATCTTTCTTTTCACCCACTGAAAACTCTGAGCAGGGAGCAGAGAGCTGACAGGTGAAGATCACTAACCTCTTCTCCCAGCTTCACTTTCAACTCCCCTCATGGCCTTGGGTGAATCTTCTCTCAGCCTCTGCTTTCTTGTCCATAAGACAGCGATGACGATGCTTATTTTCCATGTATGCTGTGAACATCTCTCATTTTATTCAGCTACTTTCCCCAAAGCACAAATTTAGTGTTGGATCTGTCGTATGAAAGTATAGAGCAATTTTCTTCCCCCAAGCTACTAGCTTGTATGTATGGAATTTAAGGGTGTGAAACAGCATTTGGACTAGGTCTTTAGGCAATAAGATACATACATGCTATCTCTGTAACATTTAGGGACAGGAGCCTTGGGTGACATAAATCTGCTTTCTTAGTTTTAGTGAATTTGAAAGAATTTCCTTTGGTGGAGACACTGCTTCAGTTCAGCTGAGGTCCAGGCCTCTGCCTTTTCAATAGCAACGTTTCCTAAAATGATTGGGAAAAGTACAGTACAGGAGGAGATCTGCAGTCAAGCAACAACTCAAGGGAACTAAAACTGTCGTAGCTGATTAACAGAAATGAAAGCTGCTCAGAAACAAATCTGAGTATGAATTTGGAGCACAAGAATTAATTGAGAAGGGGATTCTCTTTGTACTTCTCTTAGTAGGTCAGACAGTTTATCCACTAAGATGCCTTTGAAGCTGCCAGCAAAAAAGGCGTCACTGGAAAGATGAAACAAGCCAGTGAGTGAAGTCATCTGTTTGTCCTAAACCCCACTATTATGAGCTAATTAGTTGCACAATATATAACAGAAGCCTAAGCCAAAGATGCTCCATTAGCCTTTCCAAAGAGAGGGTAAGAAAGGGATAGCTGTGGCAAGGGATGAGCCGATGGTAACATGTAGCCTTAGTGCAAGAACAGAGGAGTAATGCTGAAAGGTTGAATTTCTGCTTGGTTCACGCAGCTGTGCAATGCTTCTGCTTTTGCTACAGAAAACACCAATAGACTGTACACAAACTCGTAGCAATGTGCTCCCTTCCTGATGGCATTTATGTAATGGTGGTGCGGGGCACGTGAATGTTACGGTGATATCATGGTGACTTAGTAGACAGCTGTTCACATAGCCACAAATTCAGTGGGAGTTTTTACATTGATTTTAATAGAACGTGGCTCACAAGAAAAAAAAGCAGATGTAGGCACAGGAATTGATCAGTAGCATAAGAAAAAAGGCTGCAGCTCCTGCTGAAGTCAATGGGAGGAAGGGTGTTCATTAATAACATACAGAAAAGTATTTGAGAAAAAGAAATGTGCATTGCGAGCAAAGCAAATGAACTGTTTTTTTCCTAAGACTTGGCTGTTTGAAGATATTGACAGTAGAAAAATTCACTTTTTAAAGCTGCCTCTGTCTTTAATGCATACAGACAATGTGGGATGTTTGTCCCAAAGAAAGCAGGAATAAAAGAGTTATTAAGATCTCGCAGTCCTGCTCTTCCTCATCACAGAGAAGTCGTGGCAGATCATGCCATCCTCTGCTTCCAGCATCCAACCTTGTACCTAAGAAATCACTCATCCTTTGCTGAGGATCAATTAGGTGTAAGAAATGGAGGAAAAGAGGATGCAGTCACAGAATATGGCACATTTTAGGAAGTAAACTGTGAAAACAATACTTGCTTTGCTCATATTTTTCTGTACCTATAGCTCCAAAACCAATAAAAGAGGCTTTTTGTCACGATGCTGTATTATGTTGTATTTATTGTTTTTTCCAGCCTAAAGTGCTTTGTGTGTGAGATTAAAAAGCTGCAAGTCTCAGGCCATCTGGCCAACCAAATGGATTTAGTGCACAGGATCACTGCCAGATGTATGCCAGTTGTAAGTTTAATTTTTGAACATATAAAGTGCCTGGGGCTCTGTTTCTGTTATTCAGAGGAAATCATGCTCCAGTTTTCCAAAAGAATACAGATGCAGTTTGAATCTAGGTGTATGGACTTTTCCCTTTCACATGGTTTAAGGCATATTCTTTGTTTCTCATAAAGAAAAATGATGGCAAGAGAATTTTGCGTATATCTGACATGTTGCACATGTTTGTTCACATCTGTCTGACCTTATGGAACAGTAGGAAACACAGCAATAAGTTTTCTTAAGGACTGAAATTGTTTAATTGAAAGAAAAGATTTCACAGAGTACTTTAGATTAATTTGCACTCATATTTATTTATGATCAACTTGGAGAATAAATATATTTTCAAGTATATAATAGTTTATAATGGTTTAAAAGTGATATTTAATTGATATGATTTATTTTAAATGAGGAGCTAATGGAAGATGAGATCTATTTTTAGCTTTAAGACTGTAAGAAGGATAAAGTGCATTTAATTTTTTATTTTGTAAGTGTTCTCAAATAACAAGGTCTATAGCACATCTGAGGTAGATACTGTGAAAATGAGGAAAGGTGTAAGCACAGATAGCTCTGAGCTTAGCAAAAAGATCTAGAGGATTTTGTTCAAAACACACCAGTTGAAATCCGGGGTAGAACAAGATTTGGGTAATGGGAAAGAGTGATCTGTGGGTCTGGCTCTCCTGCCTAACGCACTGCCGCCCACATCAGTGTATTTCTTTGCAGCTGAAATACTGAGGTTGAATTACTCTCTCCTAAACAGACCTGAAGGCCCAATGAATCAGAGATAAATGTTTGAAAAGAAGAGAAAGACTTGTTTTTCAGGGCAGAGTTATTCTCCTCTGTCTGACGGAGCAGTGAGGGAGGAGCTGGTGAAAGCCAGACATCTCGCAGCAGCCAAGGTCTCCTGCAGTAGATCTTGATTCCCACGAGAGGCACAGCACGTGGGACAGCGAGCCTACTGCACTGACTGGATTTGGCAATTTCCGTCACAGCCAAGTTAAAGTATATATAGACAAAAAGAGGTTCAAATGTTTGAAAAAGGAGAGTGGTGGCAACGTTCCTATGCTCTCTCAAGAAGCAGTTCCTGTGGTAGGAATTCCTTTGCAAATGTCTCTAACACTAAAAACAAATCTCAGTCTTCCAAAACAAGGGCTGCATTAGCCTTGAAATCAGCGGGTCTAATTGCATTCTTGCTCCTGGAGATATACGAGAAGTTTTGGTTAGCAGCTCAAATCAGTATGTTAGCAGCTCAGATGATTCCCAGTGAAAAGGGCTCCATGTAGTTTTGGGTGTACTTTTCCAATGAAGAGCCACAAAAGAAAAGCTGGCGCTGTAATTTGTAGTTTATTTTATTCCTGAAAGTAATTTTCCCTGTGATATTAACCATTTTTTTTTTCCTCATTCAAGGGGTGGGAGTCAGAGAAACCAAACAAGTAGTAGATTTCATAAAGTAAGGAACAGCAAATTGAGCAAAAGGAGGATTATGAAGACTAAACCTTTTGTTCAAAGAGTGATTAAAGAGCATTAAGTTGGATGAAGTCAATCTAGAGCTTAACTGCATGAACCTTTTGCCCTGTTTTTCTTCTGTTTGGTTTTACATGTATTAAGAAATTAAAGGAGTGGGAGAGACCTCTGGAGGACTGCTGAGGCTGGGGCTTTTTAAAAATAATAGTTGAGTAAAATCAGTTGGATATAAGCTCTGTTTCCTGATTTCCAGGCAATGTGAATTGTCCTGGCCAGCTGTGTCCAAGAGCAGCAAGAATAATTGGAGTGCTCTTTTCCAGCAGAGGACTCAAACAATTCACACCCATATGTATGTGCTGTGGGGATTCCTCCAGGCAATGAAAATCTGGGATTGGTAGCCTCCTCTCCCCATGGCTTAAGTTAAAACAGTTCCCCTGCCCAAGAGCAAATACAGCTGCAGTTCATTGCTGAGGTAAGCATGTGTCAGGGTAATTGCTATTCGCTTTGCATTCGGAATACATTTTTTTCTGTGGTTTTAGATTAAATCTGCACAAGATGAGGGCGTCCAGCTCTCAGGGTGATGTTCACGTTAAAGAAAACTCTGTGCTTAGAGAAGCACAGCTCCTTTGCAGGAAAGAGCAATAGTATGAAGTAGGAGTTATCAGTGGGTGTTATATCATAGCCATGGACATATATCAAGAGAGACTAAAACCAACAAATAGTCAGGTTTCTGCACTCTGCTTGTGCAAGGCGCTTGGAAAGCTCTGAGCCTTTTTTCCACACAGTGTTTGTACAGAAAGATCAAGTGTGGGGGCACAGTGCAGTTGTAAACATAAATGAAGTTGGTATATTATTTTTTCCACAGCTTTTCTGTATTTACTGACTGAATTGTCGTCTTCTGTTTAGACTGTGGTCTTAAATGAATTGCTAGTTTGATTTAAAACTAATTGTTAATTTCAAAGTCATCTGTCTCCCGCCATTTCCCATTATGGGCTCTTTGGTCAATACATTTTATTATCCTCCCAGTTCGGCCTGATGACATTTCCTTTATCTGAAATATTTTTGTTTCTGGTCTTTGATGTCCTTATGAACAGGACTGAACATTTCAACCTTTACTTCTGGATAATACTGCCCTTGGACAGCAGCTGTGCCCCATAGCTCTGCTGCAAGGAGCAAAGGCTTGTAACAGAGCAATGCAAAAATCTCCCAGTTGCCAGCTACATTACACTGAGTTGTACTGAGCAAAAACTTTGCCCTGAAGCCTTTCACTCTCCTTGGATCTTATTTTCCCCCTCGATTCACACTTCTCTTTCTGATGAAGACCAGAAGGAAGAGTTTCCCCCTCCCCAATGCACTTGAATAGAGCTTGGAGGAAAGTTATTTTCCTTCCAAAAGTTGTTTTTGATATTTCATCATCTTTCTCATTCTGTGATTGGATGGAAACAGGGATTTTCGTAAAAAGGAAGTTTTCCTTCTCCGCCAGAGAGAGCTAGTAAGCAGCCCAGTGGCTAGGGCACATGTCCAGGGCAGAAGACACAGAATACCTCCTCAGCCTGGTCCTTACCAGATCCTGAGCTTAGCTCTTGTGCAGTGCAGGGCCAGGCGTGCCTGATTGTCTTCATCTCCCCTCTTCTTTTCCTCCAACCATTCTCACCTCTCCCCCAAAATCACTGTTATTCCCATGGAAATTTGCTTAATCAGCCATCTAACAAAAAACTCCATGTGGTTCTAGCCAAGAAAGTTGAAAAACTGAACCAGAACTTGAGTTGAAGAAGTTGTTTATCTCCAACCATAGGGGATACGCATATTTATATCGGCTTTTTTTTTTTCTTTTTCAAGTACAGTGGATTATCATAGAATCGTAATGTCCTCTCAGAATTGCTTTTCCAACGGGTGATGCTGTATAAATCATAAAAACTAGACATGGAAACTGTCAAGCAGGTCTCCTGGTCCAGCCATCTGCCAGGAGAAGATTGTTCCCTGCAGAATTTTCCCCGGTGCTCTGCTGTAGCAAAGTAGCAAAGAGATGCTTTATCTGCAAAACAGCTCCACGCCTATTTACAGTCCTGCAGAACTTATTATCTTTAGTTACAGAGAAATTACTTTACACCCCTGTTACAGAATAAGGTCCTTCTGTCCATCTGTCCCTAGTGTCACAGTTGAGTTTGTCCACGTGCACGTCCCCAAAGCCACAAGTGTGAAAGCTGATATACATTTGCAGCTTGATAATTAAATCAGAAATATATCTTATCCACTGCAATTACGTATCCTGCCCTTCCATAACACATTGATAACCAAATGGCAACTGCTTGATTACTCCCCCATGAATAATAGGCGGCACAGCAAAATGTTCCTGTGTGTTTAAAGCAGAGAAGGAACATTTCATTACCAGATCCTCTCCTTCTTTGCCAGAAGCTACCAAACAATAAAATGGAAAGGAGAGATATAGCTTTGGCATCTGTCAGTGCAAGTAGCCTTTGGTTCAACCTGAGCTGTTATAAATATTATATTAGAAGTATTAGCAAGAGCAGATTGGATTGCAGCAGGTCCAGAATGAGACAGCCCGAAGGCTGGCAATAAAGCTGGAAGAAATGAAACGGTTTGGCATAGGTAACTTCTGCTTTGCATTGTGCAAGGAGTGAAGAGGAAAGAGGGAAATCTTTCTGCCTTGATTCAGCTCATTTGAAGAGTCTATTTAGAAGAGCCACTTTTGCCGTCTTGGTGAAGATGGACCACGCCTGCATGGGTGAACACCATGACACATGACACCATCCTCTCAAAGTCTATTTAATTACCCTCATTACTGTTTTGTGCTTTTCTGGACATATTTTTCTATATTTAACCAAGTCTGCATCAACACTGGATGTGGGCTCAGTCAGCACTTTGGGCCAGAGCTGGGAGTGCAGGTTCAGCTTGCACAGGCTTCATGGGTGAATTCGGGCACATCGGTGAGGAACAGAGTTTGAAGACATTCAGGTATTGAAAGATGAAAAATAGTTACTAACTCCTTTTGGTTTCACACAGTGAGAGCTCCTGAAACTGCCATTTAGTTCGTACTCTCAGCTTTAGACACCACAATTATTTTTTAAATCTGATTCAAGTCTCTGCATCTTGGTCTCTCACCTGTATTATGGAGAAAAAATAATTTCTCTAGCCTGAACTTTTGTGAGAAGCCTAGAAACTTCTGGCGGAGGCCGTATGAGTGTCTCAGCTAAATAGGAAAATTTATTGCATACATTGAAATCCTGGCAACTTCAAGGGAGTAAAGAAAATCAAGGGGATGTGAATATATCTCATATTCCTTCCTGTTACTCCAGTTTTAGGTGTTACTTGTAAATAAAAATTTTTCAGCAAAAAGTTTGATTTTTTAGGTTCAAGATGTTACTTCCAAAAAAAGAAAGAGAACCAATGATCCTCTAACATTCTTCCTCTGGGAATAAGAAAACAAATCAGGCAAAAATCATTGAAGAGGTGGACATTCCCACACTACTAAATAAACCTTGGTGTGCACAGGGGATTAGGAAAGACAGATACCAGAAATTGGCCTAGACTATATTTCCCTAGAGGCACAGGGAGATATTGAGGCAAATCACAATCATTCTGTAACATGTGATTAAGAAATCAGGATTTTTTTTTTCCATTTTAAGAATGCAACAGACTGGAGGGGAACCATCTGAGAAAGCTGATGGCAAGAGGAGTGGGGAGAAATAATTCCAGTCAATACTTCTGAAGTGTGGGCTTGCATTGTTTGCTCTACAGCATTTTTATCATAGCAGAAATGCTCATACAGAAGAGAACAGCCTTGATCATCTTGGGCAGAAGGCTATTATATAAACAGGTATATATTTAATTGCCTTCTACGTGCTCTCTGGAAGGACTTTCCTCCCGTTTCAAGTTGGAGGTAGGTCTAAACTCAAGAGCACTCTGCACAAAAAGGCACTTGAATTTTTCTTGTTAAGGAAGCGCAGTTGCACAGCCTCTTCGAGCAACTTTAAATAGGTGCTGTGAATGGCAAGGCAAGAAGCTGTATTTTCATTAGCTTCCACCTGAGGGTAAAAAGAAATACACTGTCTGACCTTAGGTGGGTCAGAAACACTGGATATCAAGAAAATGGCAGTAAAATATCCCCAACTGTTCTGCTACTGTTAACCACTTCTGGTATTGTGCCTGCCTTATAAAATGCACTAAAGTTAAGCTCCACTTGCAGGACTGTCACTTCTGCAGGACAGGACAAGGCAGCCGCACACCCTACACTGCAGTTATTGATGCCCATCCAAGGACTGGACGATATTTTCCATCACCACTGCTGACCCTACTGGACTGTCAGTTTGCTGGTTTGAAACGTCTGGCTGTGGCTCTCTTAATCATGACCCGTCCTGGTGCCAGCAAATGACCCCCTTGCAGATGTGTCTTGTATGTCTGTAAGAGTGGGGTCATGCTCCCACCTTCCCAGGTGACACGAATTTATGGTGTGAGATGCTCTTGCCCTGCCTGCCACTGCATCCTGCTGAGCTGTTGCCCACCAGGCAGGGCCATGAACACCCTGACCAGTACTCGAGCACCATCCTACTGGGATGATGTCCCATGCCAAGCCAACAGGTCTGACCACACAGCCTCTTGCTGTCCCTTTGCTACAGACAACTGCTATTTGGGGCCATATCTCTGTCCCCCATGCAGCGTAGGGTACATACAGTCATTTCCCTTCTCTGACTTCTCCTTTCACACACAAGAGTGCAATTTGTTCTTTGGCTCTCTTCCTAATGACTGTATTATTAGCTCTATTTTCATCTCCTCTCAGCTGTTTATTTTGCATAAGAGTTATTTTGGCTGCTCTATGTTTCCCAAATTGAGTAGCTGAACCAAGTCCACAAATGCTAACAGAGAAAGCACACTGAGCAGCCCTTGTCCGACCAGCATCGTTTTCATCCTTGCATGTGCTCCCTGCCCATGCCGGCATCCCGACTGCCGTCCTGCTGCGTTTCCGAACGTACAGTGGCACAAAGAGGAGCAGAGTGACCATATGGCCTGAGGCAGCCGGGCCGTATGAGTCTCCATTTGCAACACCTAGTTTGCGCTTTCTAAGACACAGAAGGTGTTTAATATGTTATGTGTCACTTTATGGGCTTAATTCAGGCCTTAATTACAAAGTCTGAAATGGTGCACAAAAGCTGTCCTCTTGAATGTGTTCCCTGCAGGAACAAGAGGCTTTGTCCCTCAGTCAGAGTGTTTCTCCATTTGTATCCAGGACATCTGAGCAAAGCAGCTGACACTCTTCACCATTCAAGGTGGCTGGTCCTACCATTTGTCATCCAGCCATTATCCCCTCAGCAGCTCATCACTGCTCTAGTTTTTTGGTACAGCTAATGGACACGTGACTCGCAAAGGAGTGGGAGAGGTTTTGGGAGCCCTCAATAGGTTTATGGAGGGGAAAGGAACTGTGACTCCAGTTTTCTCCTGGTCTCCTGACAGCTTCAGACCACAGAGGTCTGTTATTTAAGTATGGCAGGGAGGGAGTCATCCTGAATTCACTTCTCACAGAATTCCCTGGCTTTTTGGAAAGGCCTCATTTACATATATGTATTCCCAAAAATAGGTCTCCAGAGAGCCCTCACTGTGATCAGCATCAGGTATGAGCCCTGCAGCCTGCAACTGCAGAGGAGCTCACTGCTTCCCCACTGCCTGTCAACAGCTAAAATGGGAATTTCCGTCTGCAGCAGGCAGACGGAAATTCCCTGGCTCCAGATTGTTCGTATGGAGGGAATGAACTGAGAAACAGGGAAGGAACCCTCACCTTCCACTTTCCTTGGAGCAAAGACTTCCCAAAGGTCCTGTTTTCTTCTGGCTCACTGGAAATCCTTGAGGGAGTGAGGAGAGGAAGGATATTAGGAGGCTCCCTAAGACCATACAAAGCAGGAGTACCTCATTACCTAGAGAAAAGCAGAGAGGCACTGAGTGGATAGAAGCAGAAATGAGTGATCTCCATTCAGCTCTTCTCTTCCCACTAAATAAAGCTGAAAGCTGAAAAATTAAGTAAAGCTGCCTATCTCCCAGGTTTTGGAAGAGGAAGGAGCACAGGTTATGTGTGTGTTGTTACAAAGAAGTCTTAGCTAGAAAAGAGTTGTCTAACAATTTTATCCCCCTCCCGGCCAATCCATGGTTTAGCAGCATCCTGGGTTCTCCGGTGGGTGATAGCTCACTTACCAGCAGAAACAACTCTACGGAAGCTGTGTGCGGTTTTTAATGTTTAATGACACAAAATCAATTGGAAGTGGTTGCTGGCTTCCACAATCAATTTTAGGAGATCTCTCAGAGAACAGGAGAAAGTGGGAGAGTTTTCATTAGCCCTGGAAATCTCATCAATGATAGGAAAATGGTTATAAACAACCCTGCACTCCAATAAACATATTAATAACCCTGTCCTCACTCATTTCTCATATGTCTGTAAAAGGATACAGTGTTGTCACCAGTAAGGTCATATCTTGGTCTCTATGCCACCCTTTCCTTGCACAGACACACAAACATCCATACGGTTGTGAGTGCCCTAACAATGCAAGCTCTGAACCACGGCTTAGAGCTGCTGCTCCATGAGTTGTCCCTGGGGTGGGAATATCAGAGGGGCAGGAATCACAGGGGAGTACTTCCCCTGCCTACGGGCTCTGTCCCATGGCAAAAGGCACCTTAGCCAAAATACAGGGTAAGAAGTCATCCTGCGCTATAGCTGGGTGGGAAGGGGCTCCCTGGAGAAACACGGGGCTCCTTGCCCTTGGTGCACGCAGGGACCATTGCAGCCGAATTCACCCAAATGCTCATGGGTGGCCACACTCAAGGGCTGTTTGGTCAATGAGAAGACGCCTGCTGATTTTGATGGGCTTTATGCCATTTGCCAAGCTTACCACTCCATGACATGAAATGCCCTTTTTCTGCCCTTGTTTTGCTCAGACTGGGGAAATGTGATGCCTTCTGGTAGATGGAACCTGGAAAAAAAAAAGTTTATTTTTTTAACCTTTAAAAATCCCAGGACTAAGCAAAGTTAGGAACAGCCCTGACTGCAGCTCAGTACAAATCAAGAGGCTGTTTTCAAATTTTGCAGGTTCGCTCCAGGACTCCAGCTAAGTGAAGTCAAGGCAGGGTTTATAATGTACAATTTAATCAGTGAATTTGTAGATCTCAAAAGGTGTGCTTAATTTAATATTGTTTCTAATGGCTATTGTCTTCATGCTTGCCTGTTTCCCTGGTGTTTTTCCCTTTTGTAATTACTTGAATGGGCATCTCCAGGTGCACTGCATATATTAGCAAGCACTTTCATTTTAGTAATGAGTGAGACACGTTCAGCGTTTATTTCTTCATTGTCCTAATACTTACTTTATTAAAGGTCCTGATTCCTCTAAAGGAGAAAAATGTACATTTACCACTCTTTTCTGCCTCATTTTCCTCTTCTACCTTATGATGCCCTTGAAAACAGAAGAGTTAAATTACTTACTGGCCCGGGTTAGACCAGATTTAATTTGTCAGAGAAAAGTAACACTAAAAGGGGATGCTTGGTCAATGCCTATCCTCACCCCTTATCATGATGATCAGTAAGCATTGACTGAACTTAAAGCCGTTCCCCTGGTCGTCAGGACCTCTGGGCTGATTTAAGCTCTGTTAGGGGTACCTGCAGTGCCCATTTCCTACACCCTGTTACCATCCCTTAGCTTTAATGTACATTTGTCCACTCCTCACCCCACAGCGTGCAGCCTGGGGACTCGTGGGGTGCAGGAGACCGAGCCCTGCCCGGCCACCCCAGGCTGCCGATTAATGCTGTGCCAGGATTTCAGCATCAGCTGACAACCTTCATCCTGTTGCTGAGCAGCATTTATTATACATGCACAACATCCTTTTGCCACATGCTAGTCTAATTTTCAGATTAGTTGTTTATTAGCATTATTACAAACATAGCTCTTCATCTTCTATTAAATGGTACTGCAGCCACTGTGCTCCCACATGAAGCCTGTAAGGAAACACTTGGTTCACTAAATTACCCTGCAAATGTCAGACTTACTCTGTATTACTAGCTGTACGTCTGACATCCTTTTTATTAGGATTTTGTGTCTTGAGGGTGCCCTGTGGCGTACAGATTTTTTAAAATACAAACCAGTGTCATTTTGCTGTTTAAAAGAACATTTAATTAAACTGAATTCATTGCTTGTATGGGGCAAGTTAAATGAAAACTAAATAGATGGCATATGATTACATGTTATTAAGAAGAGCGACTGCTCCAGAGACCAAACTCTTTTAACACAACATTAAGCTGAACTCATTTCATATGCACAGGTTAGCTCTGCCCTATGAGGAGAACATATTTTGAGAAGATCAGCAGAATGGTTATGGGCACTAAACAGCTTTTAACAAAATGTGTGTTTCAGGGAAGAAACCTTTCCTAAGCTAGACTTAAATATGCTAATGACAGAAATCAAAACTTCGCACTGATTCTAGGTAACCTTTTAAAAATTACCATTTTTATAGTATCAGATGTAAATGATAGGATTGGCTTTGTTGATTATATCACCAGCTATAAATTAACAAAGGACCACAATGAGTATAAAAGTAAAATTTGAAGTATTTTGTAGGCTTGAGTCATTTGGTCACATCATGAATTTTTTAATGGTTTTTAGGAAAGCAAAAAGGGTCATAATTAAAAACTCTGTTATGAAATTTCCTATTCCCTACTCCATTTATGTTAACACTGTTGGTACAATCAGATTTTTTTTTAAGAGTACTCACCAAGTTTCCTTTCCAGGCATCCTAAGCTGTCTTTTGAAAGTCCACTGAACCCATGTCCTTCTCCAGCTCCGTCCCCAAAATTCACCATGGCAGTGAGCCTACAAAGCCTTCAGCAGTGGTGTGGCACTTGGTGGGCAAAAGCTGCTATTTTTTACATGAATCACAGCTATCTCATCATACCCTTAGAGCTACCAACTGCTCTGAAGTTAGGATTGCCTTCGGTGGTTTTGCCCGTTGTTTGGAGCAGGGATAAGGGTTTGGGTGTGCATCACTACATGGCATTGGCCAGGTGTCGTAGCCCTCTCCCCCCTTCCTTCCTATGCACCCTCCTTGCCCATTGATTTACCTGTTACTAAGGTTAAAACCATAACAGTGATAACCTCCAGCTCAAGCCCTCTTCAAATCCTCACAAGGACACCACATCTATTTTCTCTGCTTGCAAGTGAACATGCACAGCTAGAGCTCCAGAGAGGCAGCTCTCAGCATGAGGCTCATGACTGAAAAGCATTAGACAGTTGAGATCTTGTATCTAAAACCAGAATTGCCTATTTCTTCCAATAAACTAACAAAAACAGGCTGTTTGGCACGTAGTTACTGGTGGGACTAGTGCTGCGTGTCCCTGGTACATGTTCCCTGAGCCACCACTGCATTTCATGCAAATAATCCATGTCAGTGGTGAGGATATCGCTGTGGGGGGATTTGGCTCACAGACCTCCTCCAAATCACACAGAGAGCTTAAGGAAGAGGTCTCTCACAGATGCACTCAGAGGTGAGGCTGCACCTCGGCTTCTCCTGCCCTCTCTGGAAGGAAGCACCAATCACCCCGCTCTGGCTGACTCCCCCAGTTCCAGAAGAAAGATTATAAACCCCTGGGGCATGAAGATGCCTAATGACCAGAATAAATACCTATGTCCTAAAAATGATGGGGCTTAACTCCTCTGCTCAGCATTCCCCCAAGCTGGTGCGGGAGGCTCTGCTTGCTGCCCTCCACGTTCCTGGCATGACCCCAGGGCACTTTCAGGCTGGGAGCTACAGCCTGAGATCTTGGGCTACTCCAAGGGCCTGGGCTGCCAAGTGCTGCCATGATATGTGTCCCTGATTAATAAACAGAATATCTTTCACCTGTGCATTAGGCTGGACATGTCCCTCTATCTTTATCTAGGTCAGTGAGAGCCTTGGGAGTGCAGAAGTGTGCTCTGAAAAAACAAGGAAGAGACCTTCCTATTTTAAGATTGTTTTAATTGATTTTCATGCTTTTCATAACATCTGAGAGGAAACTCTTCCTCCAGAGTGTCACTTCTCCCACTCATGCCTCTTCTGGAAAGACCTGGAGACCTCAGCCTCTCCTGCACTGCAGCCTACTGGCTTTGCTTCTCTTGGGGTCCCTCTCTAGCTGATCTCTCTTGGCTTTGCAGCATGTCTACTTTTTATCTTTCTTTTTTGACTGCAAAAGAAACAGAGCCCTAATGCATTGCTAATATACTCCATGCAGCCACATATATATGAGAAACTGAATTTTAGCAAAGAAATTGAAATAAATAAGGCAGTCTTGCAGCAACTCTGCCTTCCAAATGGAAGTCTGATTGTCCAGAGGTTGAGCTTACAAATTCTGGGCTTTGAAACAGGCTCTTAAATGGAGACCCTGTATCTTTTTTATTCATTAACACAATCCACCCTTGGGGGACATTGGTACAGCCTCAGCTTTGAGGCAAGTTGTAGTCGATATAGTAATGTGCAGGGACATAATTAGCAACATTAGAAGGGCTGCTATGGGCAGATGGGAGTCAAAAAATCTGTGCTTGTTGTAAGACTGGCTTTCGTATGTATTGGCCTGGGAGTCTAAAGCAATGTGTGATGAATGACCTTACACATCGATAAGCCATTTGAACAGTAAACCATGGCATCTGTGTCCCTTGCTTGGTTACAGGGCAGTCATACCCTCTCCATAAATCATACCAGAATGAAGTTTCTCTTAGTAATCTGGGTTAACCTCTCCTACTGTGTGGGCTAGCTACCCAAGGGTTTAAATCAACTGTTCAGCTGGCTGGCCTGAGGTTCACCTGCAAGGTAAGAAACCCAAATCTTTCTGCCTACGGTCCTTTGCTTTCCAGCAGACCCTGGTTTCTGTTTTAGAGCAAGGGCTGTCTTCAGGCACAGCCTCGAAACCTCTGCAAGGTGAGAGGAGGAGTAGGCAGGACCAGACCTGCAGGAATCAGAAATACTGCAAAATTTGTGCTGCAAAAACTTTGCCTTTGTCAGAGTACAAGCTTTTAGGGGTATTTTTTTTTTTTTGGAATCATGTTTTGTCATCCCCCATACCATTACCTGATGCCAGCCATGCAGCGTTAAAGCAGCCCATAGGTACTTGGGTATTTGTTTCATAGTTTGCCTTCTGCCCTGGCAGTACATCCATCTGAGCAGTTGCTCACCTGACTCATTTCAGGGAAGATCCCAATCCCAGTAATAGCTTCCGATGGAAATATTCTGTGACTGCTGACTCTCAAGCTTTCTTGAGTTTTGTTTGCCAGAAAGCTGTCATTTCAGGCAGTTTTAGCATCCACCCTCACACTGCAAAACCTGAAAGAACCTGTTTTATACACATGTACAGCAAAAAGCCTTTTACTCAGAATTTGCTTAGAAGTATTACGTTAATGCACCACTGCCTGTGTCTTCCCTGGGATTAAATGCAGGACATCAGGGTTCATGCTTCCGTGGGCTGTGCAAGCACTGCTTTCAATAGCCTCATGCTTGCTCTGGGCTTAGATGTAAATCATTATTAGGAAAAAAGAATGACATTGAGGAAGAGGTTTAGTGTGTAAAATGGGTAACAATACTTCTGTGCCACGATTTCTTGTATAGTATCTCCAGTGATGGTCATTTCAGATTAGGCTATAACAAGCTCAAAATGGTTGGACTGTCATGATTGTTTGTTTAGTGTTTCTCCAGCTGTGGTTACAGGTGAGGACCTAAGAAAGAGTATTCTATACATCTTATATGTATAGGGCAAGCATGTATAATAGCTTTCCTTAATATTTTTTGACCTATTTAAGCTCAGGGACCTCCTGCACTGGACACTGGATATTCCTCCTCAAAACACTTGTCGTCCACTACATCGTTGTCTTCTCTTGAACTCTTGTAAAGGTTTAACATCTGTTCCTCTTTCAGAAGGAGTCCCAGAGGTCACCCAGCTGCCATGGGAAGAGCCACCTCCTTCTTTGGGGTTTACAGATCTGAGCCACAACAGCCATGGGGGAGGCAATTGCTATCAGCAAACTTATCCACGTTCACTGATCCAAATTTGGATCAAATCCTTACATATCCATCACTTCCATAAATAATGCTCTGTACTTCACATAAAAAAAAAAAATCATTTGTTATTTATACAACAGATACACCTAAAAACCACCAACCAAGATGAGGACTCAATTGTGCTAGGCACTATAAAAACAAGCAGTATCCCCCAAAGAGCTTTTACAGTAAGGAATTGATAGTTTAGTTCTCCTAGGAAGACTAGTCACTGTGAATCTTTAAAATATATTTCTATGCAGAGCAGAGAAGGTTGTTGGGCTTTCATTCCTTTCAGTCCCTGATAGCACACATAAAGCACCAAACACAAAAGCTAAGTGTGACTTTGCAACTCAAATCCCAGATGGAATATGTGTGCAAATCCTGCCAGACACAACCATTGACTTCTAAGCAGAAATTTATTCCAGAATCAGGAAAATGACAAGTCAGGCATTGCTCCTCACTTAAAATATCTGCCCCACAGTGGCAGATTTGATTGCATCAGACTTCATAGAGAGGAGCAATCCCAAACCCTTTCCATAAAAGCATATTTCTGACTCCCTGCTATTGCACTGTGTTCATGGATGTGCCCCAAACAATCATTTTTAGAGCAGTTCAACTCCTGAGCTTGCTTTGGTGTGCTTTGAAGCAGTTTGTTCTAAGCAAGTCATGTTCACTATCCTAATCTGACATGAAGCCTGATGGAAAAATCTGTGATCGATTATAGCAGCAGGACAAAGAGATATGAGAGGAAAGTAATGCAAAAGAACAGATATCAATCACTGGTTGCAACGAGCTTAAAGAAGGTAGCTGGTGATATTACTGAATTTGAAGGCAGTGTAGCACATCTTTTTGCTGTGTGTAGGTAAACACTCTGAGCTGCAGACTGTTTGTCTTACAGACAGACCGATTTGGTATGAAAAGTGGATTTTGAAGTATGGATTTTGTTGGAAGGGGACAAAGTAAACTATTGGTTTGCTACCTTAAAAACAGCGTAGCATGTAATGAGTGTTTGCAGTGGTTTCACAGCTGCTTATTACTGTTATTTTTAAGCTTCTAAGTGGTTTTTTTATTTACAATTTTTAAATGGTTGAATATGAAATATATGCTGGAACAAATCTGTGTTGAATACAAAATAGCAGACACTATCAACAAACTCTTCAATGCTGAGTGAGCTTTTTTCTCATTGCTGGACAAGATCATACTTCAAAGCAAATTAAAAATGTGAAGCCAAATTCAGATTGCAATGCAGGCAACAGAAATCTTCCTGTCAGCCTCAGTAAAAGCAGGCGTAAGTTTTCAGTATTAGTCCAGTCCGCCCAATTCACGTCTTTCTGTCTTTATCTAATCTAATACGTGGTTGTGAGATAAATTACAGAAGCGCATGATAAATTGCATTGCTATTCATTTTTGGCAAGATCACCTAGACTCTGGCCACTAATTCATCTCCGCCAGGATCCATTGTAACATACCAGATCCTTGAAACAGCCTCCAAATAATGTCATTTCATTTTCTCTAAGAAAACAAAGAAATTATATCTGCTGGCAAATATCCTGTTTACCCTCACCAAAATAAAAGACACTACATTGCCACCTCTGAAAAATCATGGGTATAAAAATATCAAAATGTATTTATAGCATTAAGAGTCTCAAATATTTTAGGTCTTTATATTCTATTTGAGTGGAAAACTATGATATGATTTAGGTTTAGGGATTTCAAAGTGGGAAAGGATGATATGGTTTAGGTTTAGGGATTTCAAAGGGTCTTTAATTTGTTTTTGGTTTTTTTTTTGTTTTTTTTTTTTTTTGTTTTGTTTGGGTTTTTTTTTTTTTTTTTTTTTGGCTAGAGACTTGATGATACGGACAGCATACATAAAACTGGGTAAGAAATCTGAAATATGCTGTAATATTTTTTCCAGTGCTTATTTAGAGCAGTTCACAACTCTTGAATAAAAGCACCATCTTGAATCACACCAGTACCACCCTGGACCCACACATTCATGCATCTCTTTTAGGTACCATTCATATCCATCTTGGAGTGGAAAGAGAAATATCCCATTAAAGCAAAACCAGGAGATATCTTCTTTCCCCTTTACACACACTGGATCCATCTCTGCCTTCTGTAGGGACTCTGCTGGGTAGCAAAGTCTGGAGGTGAAGTGCCTCTTAATGTGCAAGGAAATTGGGAAGATCTGAATGTGAGGTGTTGGGAAATATGGGCTAATGAAGGCTGACTTTGTGAGCTTTAGGAGAGCTCCCCATTGATACTAGCATGAAGGAACACCAGGACAGTAGGTAGGACTGCAGCACAAAAGCTGTTGTCAAGTCCATGATGGCAGAGACCTTTGGTCCCACCACCAGCGTAAGCTGGTGGACGTGCTGGGGTGGTGGTGGGCACCGGGCTTCATCCTGAGCCAGCCCCATGTCCCACCACTCTGCTGCTGAGGAAGAGGGGAAACAGTGAGATGATGGTGATTTTGGCCTGAGGAGACATGTTAGCACCCGTGCCCTGGCTTAATGCCAGCCTGGGTAATTATTTTCTGCTCCTCGGCATTGCCACTTCAACTGTCGACAGCCACCTCCTCCTCCTCCTCTTGCTGCCGTGAATCGCTGTGAAACGGTGCTGTGAACCATCCAACAGCTGCTGAATTTCACCCAGGAGATTGCTGCACCTCAGCAGTAAGTGAAGTGGTTTTGCATATCAAGATTTTAAAGCAATTTGGGGCATTTTGAGATGGAAGACACTTTTGATGTGAAAAGACAATTATTATATTTACTGCAAAATCCATTATCCACCCCATGAAAACACAAGCAGTACTTCAAGACAGAGCATGTATTGCAGGATGATGTGAAAACCTGGCCTTGCTGGTGGGAGGGAAAGTTTTCCTGTTGATTTCAGGGAGGTGAAGGCTTCATCCTACACTATTTAGGAGCAGTTGAAGCGTAATGGTTACGTCCAGCTAATTGGATGCATTGCTATAGGCACTTGAGAAATATGATAGACAGATGCATTCAGCTAGATAGATATCCCCTGGTGTAGTGAGCTGAAGTCAATTATGGAGTTAAATTGTGAAAGATTTGACCTGATGTCATTTATATCTCAAGTCATAATTAACACTTAAAGTTCAACTCTATGGCAATTTTCTTTTAATAACACTTAAAACCTATATAGAGCTCAAAGAATTGCATAGACATGATGAAGGATGACTTGAGTGGATGCCAGAATTTCAGCATTTGTAATTAATCCTCAAAACACCTTTGCAAGGCATATGGGTAGCATCATCTCTCTTCAGTTTCTCCTTTGAAGAGAAGCGGGGTTTGCCTGATGCCTCCCCAAAGCCCATGGCACCTGGAGATAAGGACTGAGGCTTTTCAGCTGCTAAGCAAGCAAACACTCAGCTCAGCCTGGCGCCCATCTTTTCATCTTGATATATTTTTAAATTTTACCACAACCTTTAGCAAGATTATGGACAAATTGCTTGTCAAATGGCCTGGGTTTTCCAATTAGAAGCTATGCAAGTGCAGAAGAAAAAGTCTGCCATAAACACAGCTTCTGCTTCTAAGATTTTCATGTGGATGAAATATGAATCTCACTGGGGGAAGAAACGTGCTCTCGGACTGAGACCTTGTAAGCCGAGATTCAGCTCACTGCAGATTTTTATGGTCAAGTTATAACTGCCTGTAAAGCAGGGGTTTAAAATGGAAGTGCTGACAAAACTTTTAAACTACAACAGTGGAAATGGCGCCGCAATAATTTATAATCTACAGGCAGCTTTGGATTTATTATCACAATGACAAATGCACTGTCATTGTTAATAGGATATTTCCCAGCAAGGACTTCTTGTTATGCAAGCCAGGTTCACTATGTCATGCAGCATGATAGCAATAAAGTCTACAAGAATTTGTAATGAACTTCAATTACTAATAGATTATGGTTAATGGGAAATATGTGCAGTAAAGATATGGGTTTTTATATGCGCCTTCTGGTACTCTACAAGGCAATGATTTATGCTACAATTTATGTTAACATTCTCCAGTACGAAAAAAGCTTAAATTGGTGGAAAGCCACTCCATCCATAACAAATATTTAAGATAATTTTGCACATCATGTAAATGAAGATGTAAAATTAGATATTAATCCATTTCATTTCAGCATTTGTATTTTTATTAAAAATGAAGACTTTGCCCTACTGTGTAATGACATTAAAAAATCCTATCATTGGTTGCAAGCATGAATTACACCGATCTCGAAATGGCGACAGCAACTGTGCTGTAAGTGCATTTGTTCAATTTGCTGTTGTAATTAACAGAGCAGTGAGAATATTTTTATATGTATGATTTAAAGTAACAGCGCCGAAGCTGCTCAGGCAGATGTGTTTGATGCGGAGGGGATATAAACGTGAAGACCAGGCTCCTTTGGAGCGGGTCAGCCTTTTCCTCCCCCACTTTTGCTCTATCCCAGCCTTCCCGCATGGCATCGTTCCAAAGCCATGCCTCATCTGTGGACATCAGGCTATTCCCTTCCCTGCACAGCAAACCTCCCGTGGGATTTATTTTGGGAAATAATCACCTGATGCAGCATCAGAGCCACCAGCTCACGCTTACTTATCAGAGGAACACAGGCCCGGGTGTTTGCCTGCTATTTCAAAGGAGAGTTATTCCTCCTTCTTCCCTCCCTCCAGTTTTTTCTCCTGTACCTGTAATATAATCTGTATATTCCAGGTTTATGTTCTTGTGAAATGAAAAGAAAAAAGATGTCTCCCAATTTAAAAACAAACACTGTTCAGAACCATCTCTGATGAACTTATAGATGCAATGTTAAGGATTACATTTACCCAGAGTCACATTTCTCCAAAATGTTTACACTTCATATCTGAAACATATATTTAGCCAGAAAGGGGCACATATGCATGAAGAACCTGCAGGATCATTTCTGGTATATTTGTAATACAGGTAGCCTGATGCCCAGCTTGTTTCCATCAGCGTTATGTGGTTTAAGACCACTTTTCTCAGCAAACCTCTGTATAAAGCCTATAAATTCACATTCTAGGGTTGCAAGTGAGGAAGACTCATTCCATTGGCCCACACATCCAGCTGGGGGTTTGCAAAGTGCAAGGCTGGTCTGAAGAAGTGCTTTTGGACTAAAATTCTGCTGGTTGAGATAAGGCAGACTTACTAAGAGTAAAACAATTAATTCAGTGCAGAAAGCACATGGATAAATTCAAACTTTCCATATAAATCCCAGTCCATGGATGGGCTGGACTCCCCAAACATGCTCTGGAATAGCAGTATCTTGCTGTACAATTAAGGGTGAATCTCACATGAAAATGTGGCTCTTCAGGCTGTTAGGAAGTTGTCTGAAAGATTTACAAAGACTCCTTTGGTTTTTATGGTCACATAAGCATAAAATTTTTCTTTCCCACACTCATTTCCTACTAAACAGTACTTACATTACTTACTTCTTGGAAATGTGTGTGTTACAAATTTAAAATTAAAAATAATTTGTCCCTTAAGGGTGCTCTTCTGATTCAGGTTTCCCCCAGTCCCTTAACAGAAGCAGCTGCATATACAGAATGGAGTTTACTGTAATTCCCCACCCCCCTCCCCAGTTTTTAATGAAATTCATAGAATCATAGAACAGTTTGGGTTGGAAGGGACCTTTAAAGGTCATCTAGTCCAGCCCCACCTGCAATGAGCAGGGACATCTTTAACTAGACCACATTGCTCAGAGCCCCGTCCAACCTGACCTTGAATGTTTCCAGATATGGGGCATCAACCACCTCTCTGGGCAACCTGTGCCAGTGTTTCACCACCCTCATTGTAAAGAATGTCTTCCTTATATCTAGCCTAAATTGACCATCCTTTAGTTTAAAAGCATTACCCCTTGCCCTATTGCAACAGGCCCTGCTAAATAGCCAGTCCCCACCTTTCTTATAAGCCCCCTTTAAGGACTGGAAGGCTGCTATAAGGTCTCCCCAGAGACTTCTCTTCTCCAGGTTGAACAACCCCAAAAATTCTCCTCAGAAGCAAAAGCAGTGGCAGAGGACCACCCTGACGTGTCTGGTTTGAGATAAGGAGTTTTCTTCTCCAGCCTGGGGTGAAAGTGCCTTTTCCCCCAGTGAATTCTGCTTTTAAATAAGACCCTGTGCAACTCCATACACCCAGCAAGCATTCCCTCTCCCCAGCCTCTCTCTTTCTGATTAAAGAGGGGAAGGAGCTCACACATGCATTCACATTGGATCTCCTTTTCCTGTGTGTGTGTGGTCGTATCCTCCTCTCTTCTTTCCAGATCATCTCTGCTGCTCCTTGACTTTCCTGCTCTCTCCAACATTTTCAGAACAAACCTCCCCCAAAAACTCTAAAAAGATTTTTCTCTTGTATTTTTTTACCTCTGCTAAACCAGAAAACAACAGGACCTGCATGTGCATCTTGTTGCTGGGTTTTGTTGGATTTGGAGTTTTTTTTTTTTGTTGTTGTTCTGGCATTTCTGTGGCTCCCAAAGATATGTCACTCCTGACAGGGTTGATGTGGCAATATTCAGTGGTCACCTCATTCATGCACACTATTTAGAAGAGGTCACTGACAGCACAAAAGAGCTACAAAAATAATTGTAACTTTAATTTGTTTCCCATTAGAAATGTATGCAGCAATCTGTCCTAATGAGAGATTTTCTTTCTTTCCTGCCTCAGCATGTCACCGTAACAGCTTACAGATATACTGAGGTCTTCTAATGCAGGAATCTGTACATAGCACTGTGTAAAAGCAGTAATAGATTTTGTTCTGTTCAACAGCTGAGAAATATCGTGGAAACATTCTAAAATACACTGGAATTAATATTTGAACACTAGGAGAAGTGTGTTTCAAACAATTCACTCTAAAATGATTATAAACAGCTATTAATGCCCAATATGGTCTCTTGTAAATCACTTCAAATCTTTAACAATCTATATTGTATCAGAAATGTATATGCAAAAATAAACATAATTTCTTGCAGCTAAAGCATTACTTAAAGTAAATCATTTCAACACTGAATCAAATTATTTCAATGGCAGAAATCACACCTGTCTCACTGGATAAACTGAGTATTCAGACTATTAAATGCATTCAGGTGACTATATTGTATTCCACCATGCATTGTGCCTTGCAGAAAGCATAACACTTCTTAAAACTGTAAAATCATGAAATCATGTAGCAAAACAAATGCATCAACCACCAGAGTAATTACTCTCTCCATAGACAGCCCCACATAGAGAAGGGAGCAAAGAGGTGAAGCACCTTCTTGCTGAACATCCTATACTATATATTGGACAGATTTACCTGACATGACCCAATTGAAAATGAAACAAATCCCACTGAAACCTGTCAGTTTAGCATCAGGGTTCATTTTTACATCTTCTGTGTTACAAAGCTCACAAACCATATATGGCCCTTGCTGCCAGGCTAGTAAAAGGCTGCGAGCAGGAGGTTTGTGTGTTTAGCTAAAAATACCAAAAAGCCTATGTGATAGCAGTAGCTGACTCCTAACAAAGGCTTTGCATCGGTGTTCATTAGTGAAATCCACCTCTCCAGGACAGATGTTACCACTGCTGTGCCTCAACTATCTTCAGTTGCTTTGCTCTTGCAGTGCCAGTGTGGGCCTGCCCACAAATCACTCTGCAGATGCAACATCACAGAAATATAGTGAAAATACAGAGAGAGGGAAGCGGTGCCATTAAATGGAGTTGGCTGCAGAGGCAGGAACAGGCAGCCATCGCACGTGCAGAAGGTGTGAGGCCACTTTTATGGTAACTGGAGGTATGAGATGTTGAAGTCACATCAAGCCCAAGAGATCCCGCTGAGTAGCCACCCAAACGGTTGGTCGTTCTGAGCCTCCACTCCTGCCAGCTGCGCTGAGAAGTTGTAATTTGTTTATTTGGTCTGTAGAGAGTTTTTAAATGAAGATGATGAAACCACATATAGTTCTTGATTATTTTTCTGCAGTGCCTGAGTGAATGGTCCGAGTTACATCTGATTACACAACATTCATCTAATAAAGCACAATTAACTGCTTAGTGAGTTACACATTCATAAATTCGTACTGAATTACTTGGGTACTAAAGCTCACTTATAACAACAGATATTAATACTGCTTTCTTAACAAGCTCCAAAATTATATATCAGTACCAAAGTAAACTAAGCCATTTATAAAGTATGAAAAATGTATTTCAGCTGTTAACAGCTTGTATCTGACTGTTTTGGATGAAGAAGCAAGAAGAGGTTAAGTCATGGCTCAATCACTATTACACTCAGGTTGTTATTAAATAGCACCTTCCCATCTCTTTCTTCACTGCATCCAGGCTTTCTTAACTCTTCCATTACCTGACGCTTTAGTTCAGGAGGAGCAGTTTTAGAAAACTCACAAGTTTCTGTAAGGAAATCCAGCAACAGCTCCCCATCCTCATTCCCTTCAATAAAGCAGCTTGTTATGTCCATGTGGGATGAAAGCTCGTGGAGCTGGTACTTCAGCCCGTCTGAATCCAGTATGTTTTTGATGTTAGCAGAGGAAACATAAGAGCAGAGATCATCTAAAGGGAAGGAAGACCCGAACTTCTTCCACAGCGTTTCCCAGCCACTGCTTCCTGAGAGATAAACCACCAGAAAAATGCTCAGGACTAAGTAAAAACATTATTTGAACAAATTTTTGATCACCTGGGTTTTTTAGCAGTTTTCCTCATTGTGAACAGCGGGATCTCTCCAGAGTTGAGACATGTGTCCTGGGGCATGGTGGAGACGGCTGCCTCCCTGTTTGTGTGCCTCAGGGTTGGGGGCTGCAGGAGGGGGTGGACGTGTTACCTACCCCGGAGCTCCAGCACCTCCCATCGAACCTCCAGCTGAGGCCAGAGCAGCTCAGTGCACTCAATCCTCCCCCCTTCCGCTCCCAACATGCTGCACCCCTCTGCTTCATGCACATAAGAAATATCTCTCAGGGACATCCTTCTATAGTCCACATGCTGAACACTAGCTATTCCGTGCTATCTTCTTGATTTAAACTATTTCCTATATTTCAGCTGCCTGTTTGGAAGATGAAATCCTCTACTATTCATTCACCTAATTACCTTGTGGTAGAGCTACATGTGAGCCTTGTTGAAACAATTATTGCCAGTAAACTATCTCTCTGCTACTTGAAATATGTGGGGTGCAAAACCCTGATCATGTTGTCCATGCAGCTGGATGTGTGGTGGAGAAAAGGGTGGGATGGACAAAGCCCAGGATGAAGCTGCACCATCCTCCCAGGCTTCAGCCTTTGCTCCCATCATGCTCACATGCTTTTGGGCATAGGCAAAGAGAGGACTGCCCCTCACCCCAAGCAGACCTCCCCAGAGGTGCTGGAAGGACATTTTGGCTGTGCACTTTTTGTTTGTGCAAAGTTGAAGGGTGAGGAAGGAAAAGGCTCCTGTAGCACCACAATCGCCTCCAGAACTAAGCCCATGCCGAGCCCATGCTTGTGCACGCACCTCTTCTCAAGGGATGTTTTACAAAGAAAACCAGCTGGGTAAGCGGAAAACTCACCAGGTATGTCTTCGCATCTTTATTTTCCCTCACCCTGGATCTGTGATTCAGCATTTCTGCTATAAATCATTTCTAAAAGTATCACCCAGAATGACTGGATGGGATGAAAATAACTTGGAGCCTAATGAGCAGCTCTTGAGAGTTATGACTATAAATCTCCATAACTACTAAAACCAGTTGCTTGGCGTTTTTGCAAATGCTTTATCTGCAAACAGTTATTTATAGTCAAATAAACTGTTTGGTGTTTAGAAGATGGGCTACAATATTTTCTTTCACCTGCTGGAAATTGAATGCAGAGCACTAATTGCAGAAAATTTGCTGGTGTCAGTGTTGTGTGACTCAGTGCCATCTCTGAGCTGAGCAATTATACACTACCTGAACGAAGCATTATTATAATAGCTCTCAATAGGCTCAGCATATGGCACTACTTTTGTTTTCAAGGCGATGTAAACAGATTTTTTAAATGTGTTAAAAATAACGCTGCATAGCTCTTGCAACTTGCCTGCTCTCCTGGCAAGGACAGAGCAGGAAGGATTGAAACCTTCAACGACTGACCAAGCCCCCTCCTATCAATCTTATTCCCAGACTGGTTTTTAATTAACACCACCTAATGTGTTTGTGTTGGAGATGGCATTACCTTCATTTTTTGAAATGAGCTTTGTTCTGCTTATTTTCAGTACCTCTTTTTGCTTCAGTGCTCATTTTCATAACACTTCCTCCTTCCCCTCTCTATACTCTTCTTTCCCGCAAGGTTTCCCCCCTCCTTTCCTCTCTGATATTCTAAGCCCTACTCCTCTCTCCCATTTTCTTGCTGGCCCCAGCGATTTCTGCTCCACTCTGCCCCATCAGAAAACACTGAGTCACCTGGCCCAGAGAGGACTTCCAATACTTTTCATGAATTTAGGTTTTTAATCACATTAATTTTGAATAGACACATATTCCTCCCTGTATTCACATTTCATGAATATCCAAAGGGACAGGTTAAGCAACTGGAAAAGAGTTTCAATTAGCTATACACAGGTGATCAGCAATAGTCTGATGTTATGATCTATTCTCATCCAGCCGAAGAACAAGAACAGTAACTCAGATTGTTTAAAATACAGATTTCTTATAGTGAGCTGCTTGAAAACACTTTAAACTAAAAGCATTTTGGAGAAAAATAGTTTGAATAAATTCAGGTGAGAGAAGTGCCACTTCATTGTGGACTCTTCATGAACACAAAAAAGGAACTTCTTCAAACACATTACAGTTTGCAAACGTGGCCAAATTCAATAAAAAATTAAGCTTAAAACTCTGAACAAATAACACTCAACATCCCTGACAAAGCTATCGGACGTGACTGTTTACAGAACTAAAATTTTCATAGCTTGTGAGGCAAATTAAAGGCTTTCTAGAGTCAAATTATGCCCCACCATTGCAGTATCTCTAGCGTATCCTCCCCACAGTATTAAAAGGTCGTTGTTTACTCTGCTCCTACATTTTCCTGCTGGATTGACCACAGAGCAACACTTTGAGATCTGAAATAGCCTAAGAATACTGTTTTCCACTCAAAATGATGATATTAAGGAAATGGGCAGTTTGAGAAGAAAATGAACCATATGTGCTCTAACACCTGCTGTACGGCACAGTCGTAGCTGTTTGCTTAATGCCGCAAGTCTCCAGGAGCGAGATAATGCAGTGCCCAGTCTGAAAAGCCTTTTACAGAAAACAGCAGAGGCTGAAGGAGCTCTTGTGAGCGAGAGCTGTGGGACAGAGCCTCTCGCCCGCTTTGGGGCTCTTGGCTGCCATCCATCACTGGCCAGGTTGTAGGATGGGGAAGGGCAGAGGGCAAGAGAAAGGCGTTTTGTGCCCATGGCACAGGTTTGCTGGCTCACAAAGCCTTTGGCTTTACAACCTGCAGCACAGAGCTGCACAGATATAGATGGCATGAAATTTCAATGGATGTAGATGAGTGGACACCATTTATTATGCAGCCAGTTTACTCCTATAGGTGATAAAGGATGTTTTAAATAAAAATGACCGTTGGTTTCTAGTTGGCCTGTGTTGAACTTGCAGGAACCCCAAAGGTCCTAATGGCTCTTGCCTGACTGAGCAGTGCTGGTGGAGCAGCTCTCACCTGACACCAGGATAATGAGGAGCTTCGCCTGTGCTTCCAGGAGGCCATGGAAATACCGGATAGTCGCTGGGACATCTTTCACATAATACAGCATCTAGAAAGAACAGAGATGCTTACAGAGATATGGTGTAGTCCTGGTGAATGTTATAACTGGTACCACTAGGTAAAAGAAACAAAATGGGGGCAATCTTGAGAGAAGAGCAGCTGGATGACAAGACACATTAGCACAACTCCGGGCAGTGGGCTCAAGCTACAAGCTCAGCGCTGTTATTGCCTTGCCTGCTCTCTGGCTCTCCCAGGACCAAGATCATGTTCATTCATTAACCTGAGATAAAAAATTTGCTTTTCTTAGCAGTGAAGATGGCTTGTAATGGCTTCAGTAAACTTGGAAGTACAAAGGTAATTTCACAGAGGGGACAAGGAGCTTTGAAAACACTAGTTAAAATGTATTTTTAGTTAACTGCCACCCACAGCCTTGTTAATAGGACTACTGCGCTCAGAGTTGCTTTGCTGTAACTCATCTTTCATTTTTGTAATTCACTTATACTTAAGTACTTTAAATTACAGGGAAATAAACTCACCTTTCTTTCCCTTAGAGTGGATAATGAGGTCATGTACTTCATGCATACTTTTAACAGCCAAATCTTTGACAACATTTACTCTGCAGAGATTTTTACCTGGATCATGTGAATGAAGTCCCACTTTTCAGACTTCTTTTCTGCATTCATTCGACTTTCATATTCATAAGCTGTCTCCTCATGCCAGGTAAATTTTACGTTCTCGAGGTTTGTCGTCTCAGCCACGCGCTCTGAAATACGGGAGAAGGCAGGACAGACTTATCTCAATTGCAAATATGGGACCAATTTCCATTCAGAGCTTTAATACTTCCAAAAGTCATATTTAGGTAGAAAGTTTTGGTACCAGTTTAACACAGCAGTGGAATATTTAAAACCTTGAGCCTGTAGGTGAGAAGGGGGCTGTAAAGGTCTTTGTCAGATGAAGTCTTAAGAGGGTCTGATGCTTTACTCTTTGCACCCTCATTTGGGCTCATCCAGTCTTTACCTGATTAAAAAAAAAGAAAGAAACTCTTCCCCATGACTGGCTCAAGCTGCATTAAAAGATGTTGGCTGGGATAAACAGTTAAGAGTCCATGAGCAGCACATTTCCTGCTGAATTGGAGAAGAGCTGAATGCTCCTTTGTTTAGGTGCTGTGCAAGACCCACGTGGCTGAGCAGAAGGCAGGCCATGGCAAAGGGTTTTCCAGAGACTGAACAAATAAATACAGGGGCTTGAGGATGGATCAAGGGGTCTGTGTTTTGGAGAGAAAGCACAATTAAAAGCTCAGCTCAAGAAGGACAGAGAAAGCAAATGGCTCACTCTGGGAATGTCACAGAGATGGTGGGAGAAGGAAGGAGCTTTGCTCCGTGAGCAAGGACCCACGTCTTGACATCTGGCTTCTTCTGTGTTCAAATAATTTTTCAAAAGCCCACAGTTTCGGCCAACTGCTTCAAGTAAAAGGGATAATAATGTTTTAAAGCGAAGACTAGTATAAAGAGTGACACATGGCATGTTTTCAGGCCTTGATAAAATGCACATCCAGCAACTGAGGAAAGCAGAAAGCTGGAGAAGTGGATTCAACGAATAAGTTATACTGAGGGCCTGGCTCATCACTGCAATTTTTTGCTTTTTATGAGAGCAAAACTGAGAGATAATTTCATAATTTAGGGGATGCCAGAATACTAATGTCCGTCTGCTGGCATATGGAGCTCATCTCACTGCATTCCTGCCTGGTGCTCAGGATTGCTCCAGGACAAAGCTAGCCCTGATGCGATTCCTGTGCTTCGCTGGAGTTAACATAAATTTAAAACTTAAATGGCCCAAAGGCAGACTGAGCCTTAGCTACAGAACACATGTTCAAAACAACATGATTTGCTAAGACCAGTGCCTTTACCACAATGTTTCTCCTTTTGGGCTCTGATTAGGATGTATCCCCATCAGACAGATGAGAAATGCTCCGTCAGTGCTTATCTCCTCTCTTTTATGGCTGGAAATGGGCCACCCCTTTCGGATGCTTCTGCTGTTACTCTGTTTGCTTCCATTTATCAGTCACTGGCCCCGGCGCTTGCAGTTCAGATTCAATTTGCTGTTTTAAACTCAGGCTTCATTCAGCAGCAGTTAATATCACCATCACAAATAATCTAGTGCAATCAGGTTCGGTTCAATTGCTAGACAGTCTGCGAGGAGATACTTGGTAGAAAACAATTTCTTGCCAAGGTGGTCTTTTAAAGTCAAAATTTCAGAAAGGACAAACTCATTCTGATTATGGGAAGTTTCTGTCCAAAGATTCTTCTGAAAACAAAACCCATCACCCTAACTGTTTTAAAAAGTTTTATTTTCTCCTGGGTTCCACCCAGATTGTTGTCTGGGTCAGAAGCTGGTCGTGTGCCCCTGATGGGTGCAATCAAAACCAGGCTGCCTGCAGTTGTGTCGCACTGTGCAGGCACTGGCAGCGCAGCTTGGTCGTGCTGTGGCCGATACCCCAACCATGGTCACCAAGGGACTTCATCTGGGCATGGACCAGGAATGAAGGAAAGCCACAGCCTGGCCATGGGACTTTGAGGAGAGCCTCCATTGTACAATGCAACCTAAGATAAACCTCAGTTTGTCATCACTGCACGTCCCAGTATGAAGTTTCTCTTGTGAGCATAGCTTCTCCTTCCCAAGGAGAAAGTATCTGGTTAGGCAGAAAACATAACTACTGAATCCGCAGAGGCACAGATAATGTTTCCAATTCTCCCTGGAAAATCTTAGGGCTCAGAAACCTAATTAATGATACCTACTGGGGACATGATTAATTACCAAGTAGGAAAGTTTAAAGAAAGAAATTCAGATGAATATTTCATTTCTAGTTTAGCATAAAACTTAAAATAAGGACAACATCTTATATTTTCTTTAACTTTCTTCTGGAAAGAAACTCACTGAAGTAGGATAGGACTGCTAGTTAATTGGTGGTAGGTGGCAAGACCGCTGGGAAGATTCAGCACAAATCCAGTCCCACATAGCCTACGGTTAATGGCCCAGACCGGACAGAAATGCTGCGTGCAAGTGACTGTGAACTCCCCCACTGCAGGGAGAAAGGGATTGTTACTATTATTATTTTTTTTCTTAGCCTTCCAACATAGCTTCATACTGGGAATGCTTCATTTTTAAGGCCTTAAGCAAGAATAAGAGTTGGAGATTTACAGCCTGATTTTGCAGTCTGGTATTTACTATGGTTTGGAGCGTTTCCAACAACACAGACTGCTGACAGGTTCATTCATTACTGCCATGTCCATTCAGCAGCCACTTTCTGGCAAGGTGTGCTCTGCTTGAGGCTGCTCACAGCCTGTATGGTGTAGCTGGTGTCACCTCCATACAAGACCTTAATTACCTGCTAAGGTAAAGCCCGGTAGGTGTTAATCCAGTGATAATCAAACTGGATTGATACTTAAAGCTCACTTTGTAGGGCAATTTGACCAAAGCATCCCTGCTAACATTCAATCCTCCTTGGAAAATACTTGGCTTTCCTTCATGAATGTTGCTCAGAGCTTCGGGCTGGTAGAAGGAAACAAGCTCTAAGCCATGGACCACACAATAAAGGTCTTTCCTATCCACCTTGCTTTCCTTTCCATGTTTTCAGTTTTAAAGAATGGTATCTAATTTAGTGCAGTACTGTGAGGTTTAGCTAGTTGTTATTTGGAAGTGATTTTTAAGATATGTGAGAATTACCATAGACACTAAAATTTTCCCTTCAAAGTTGAGGAAGGATCCTGATTCAGTGCAAGTTGAAGGAGAAAAACTTTCTCTCTGACATGCGGGGATTTTACTCTATTCCCATACAATCAATCCCCAGTTCCCACCTTGCTTAGCTTGTAAAGTCTGTCTAGTCCCAAGCGTTTGCCACACAGAGTTCTTTGCAGTATGAGAGAGTAATATTTTAATGTGAGACTGAACATTGTTGAAAAGCAATGATGCCAAAAAAGCATAAAATAGTGACTTTTTTTAACTTTCAAGAAGCAGTTCTGACAAGAACACATTTGAATGTGGGGTCATCCAGCGTTCAACTCTTTTTAATATATTTAGCGTACTTAATGTAAATTTAAAATATAAAAATTAAATTAATGTATCAATTGAAAATACCTTTGTACTTGAAGATTTGCTCAGCACTTGGCTCTATTACATCATTGTTGATGGTGACCCCTGGATATCTGGCTTGTAATTTTGAGAGGATCAGCAGGTCAATCTCACCTAGTGAAGCAGGCGACATAGAAATACAAGATGAAAGCAAAGCTCAGGCAAATGTTATCTCCGCCACCTTCTCATCCCCAGTTTTAAAGACTGATGCCTGCCACTCCCGTACAGAAAATGTGCCACACAGGTACATGCAGCTGCTTTGTATTCTCAGCAGATTGCCACTGAGGGTTTAGGTCTAGGATTTGAGAAAAATTTAAATATCATTCCCAACTATCTTCACTCCTCCTCTCTGACTACCACCATCAGTGCCAAGAGGAAACCGGACAGACTCGTGCGTGTGGCATGACCTCATATTTTCTGGACATGGCTTAATCTCCTGCAGAAGATCCTAAATGACTCTGATAGTACCAGTTCTTGATGGTGCCAAGTCACCAGCGAACCTGGCAGGATTTCTTAGTAGTCAGAGCATTTTTAGCCAAGCGTCTCACTGGTTATCAGGCCATGTGGGTGAGGGAGAAGAGAATATGTGTTTACACTGGAATCAGAAACAACATTCATTTCTGTTTGTCTTTAGTGTCCTGCGGCTTTTTCCATAAGTACGACAAATAGTGCACATACCACTTATGTTTACCTAACCCCTGTTTATAGAATACCCCAGAGCTGACAGTACTTTCTTTGTGAGTAGTTCTCTCTGGATACTGTTCAGGCTAGATGCAATAATTTTACTGATGGAAGTACCAATAGATGCAATGTTTCAAAATTTAAAAAGAGCTGCCATTGCTCTTGACCACCTCTGCCCATCCACAATATAGGAAGCTCAGGGAGATGATGCTCCTGACTGAGGCATGGGTCCAGGGACAACATCTCGCTGGCTTGCTTACGTTTCTTAGGGCTCACTTCCACTTACTGTGCTTGAATAAATTTTAGGTGGAAAAATAATAGAAGAATAAATTCAGGTAGAAAGAGTGAAGCAGAGGGTAACCGTGGCAAATAATAGACCCAGGGGTCATGTTACAGACAAATATTGAGCTTTGTCCTGAAGGATATACTTGCATTTGCACACAACTCCATGTTATAAAATTAACCACAAATGAACAAAATTATGGACTGAGTGGAAGATCACCCAGCAAACCCTGATGGCCAGACAGACCCTTGCTGAGGGACCATGGAGGGAGGGCCCCCATTGTACTTGCACGGCCTCTGCCCATCCTCATGATTTTCAGTTGCCTTTGGGCTCCCACCAGCCCCTTCATCATTAGCTCAATTTTCCAGAAGATTTGAGGCAAAAAAGGAAAATACTGCAGATTAAATAGCCATAATGTGTACCCCAGAGCTCAATGCAGCACACCAGGTCCTCCCCCAGGAGGGTCCTTTTCACTACGAAGAGCGCTCTGACTGCTTCTGGCTCCACCACACATCACCATGGGTCAAAATCAGGCACCCCAGCCCAGCTCTCACCTGCTTGTTAGCGCCCTGAGAATTTAACCCAAAAAGTTCAATCTTTTCAGACTTATGTGTCTTTCTTAAAGCAACTAATAACACCAAAATTTACGTGGCATCTGGGCAAGCACATTCTTTGAGGGACTGAAATTGGATTTCTGAAGTAGCTGAAATAGCTGCAGCTTTGCTATCACTGCAAACATTGTATTCTGTTGAAAAATCAGAGCAAAGTCAGTCACCTGCAGGCTTCCATGGTGAAACTGGGAACACAGAATTTTTAATGAACTACTGCAATATTTTTTATTTTTGGTTGCTTTACCAACTTCCTGTAAAATGGATTAGCCCTTTGAAAAGGCTGCGCAGGTCCTGATAAAAAAAAGATTTGAATTTTCCATTTCCACATGTGGAGATGTTAATATATTCCCTTCCTCTCTTCTGTGGCCAAACCACCCTTGTATTGTTTTTAACCAAAAAAACCACCCCTTTGATTCATAATTTAATCCACAGCCTTAATTGACTTCAGTTAGGTCTTTTATATGCAAACAAGTGTCCTGAGGCATTTTACAGTCAAATCTGTGGCAGCTTGCATTATCAACAATTTGGCAATTAGGCTATCCGAATTATTTAAACTCTCCAACACAATTACCTTTTAAAGGCTACCACTATGTTCACCATTAAGTTTCTAATTAAACATTTTACGTAACGGGATAGTTTATAGCACAGTTGCTACTTTATAGCAGCGTTGATGACTTTTATGGTTTTTAAAGGTACAGAGTGCTGCACGCTGGAGTGTGAACTTAATAAGGCAGAGGCTATAGGCAAAGGCAGGCGCTGTAGATGGCGGGTGTAATGGGATATGATGCTACGTTAAATGGTTTGCTTGTCTCTCGAGGTGGAAAAGTGGAAAGGAAATGCTTTCCTTCCGCGCTCCCTCCCTGTGAAGCTCAGGGCTGGATGGGGCCAGGGCAGCTCCCTCGCCAGGGTTAGCTGGGAGGCATTTGGGAATTGGCTTCCTCCTGACCCCCTGTGGTGGGAACAAGCCAGCAAGGAGCAGGGTTTTGGTGCTGAGGGGGTTTTTTTTATCACAAAATGACATTTGCATGCACATTATTGATTGAATATCCATCATGCTAAGCTGGAGTGCCCCTGGTTAGGGAGATAAGTACCTCACTTAAAGTGAAGTGTTCCTGTTAAAAACAACATTTTTTTTTTTTTGGCAGAAGAATGGTTTCCCTTGTTTGGAGAGCAATGTTCCTATTCTGTCACACTGTGTTTTATACTAACGCCCACCATTTACACACAATTCTTTTTACTTATTAGAAGAGATTGACAAAGCTGAAATTAGTCTTTGGAGATGGTATGACTAAAGCATTTAAACTAAATTAACTGTTCTTATAAAATTTAAGTTTGATGACTTAATGGGCAGAGCAGAATTAGAAAACATAGGCTTTAATTATGGGGGAACTTAAGCAAGAATTTAATGAAAAGAAGCCACTTGATGTTATTGGTATTGTTTTTCCACCCAGTGAACTTCAGATAAGAGACTTATATCTTCTGATTTCTTCTGGAATTCTTCTGGAGCTTATGTTCAGCTCCAGTGTTTTGGGGGACAGTAACTCCAGGAGGTTCTTATGCATTGACTGTAGTCAGCAAGTACATACAGGCAAAACAGCGGTCAGCCAAGGCTGTGACATAGCAGGGCAGGAGGCAGCAATGATGGGGAGTTACTACATTAGTAAATAGTTACAGGAGAGAGTAATTGCAATGCAAGTGAAAATTTAATATTCTGAGGAATCTAAGATATTATGGCGCTTTTTTTGCATAGAAACATTATGGAGCAGTTCAAGCCTCTCTCTGCCCTTCAGGAGTGATGGTACAGAAGGAGGTTTCTCGTGGAGGACATACAAGAATCAGGGTGAGGAAGCACAAGCTGTTTTCAGATTATGCGGCCACACACCAGCTAATGCCATCTGCTCCTGGAGCTGACTTTTCAAGACCAGACTTATTTCCCACTCTGCTCCCTTCTGCAATTTGTAATCCTCTATTCTTTGAAAAAAAGGGGAAAAGCATATCAATATTGAAGTTCATAGCATACCTGCTCCACCACCAACACTTAGAATATTGATTGTAGACTTCCCGTTTCCAATACTGAAAAACATTATTTATAAATTTTTGGAAAGCTACCCAGTAGAGAGAGTTACATCCATTTTGTGAAGCACCAGAGATCCCATGAAGACTAAAATCTGGAGGACAAAATCAAACACAACTGCACTTGCACAGGCATGCCTGCGAGCTGGCAGGAGGGGTCAGATTCAGAACCTGCTCTTTGCAGATTCCTGATTTCCAGTTATTTCAGCAATTTGTAGAGGAGTTCTTCTTTTATTATGGGTGCATACAAGCGGCAGCAGGTACATACCTTCTCCGTGTCTGTGCTTCGAGGACCAGAGACCTCCCTGGGTCTGGACCAGCAGCTTAAAAATTATTTGTAGGGGGTTTATAGTTTACAAAATGGAGAGGAATAAAGGACAGTGCAATGCATTTAAAATCCCTTAGTGAGGCTTTGGCAGAGCCATAAACCCCTGGGCCCAGAGAAGGGCCTCCCCAGAACCAGGATTTGACCCCAGCTGCCTGCTGCCCAAGCGAGCCTGCAAAGCCAGGGGTCCAGCAACAAACATGCAAACAGGCAAAGCAGAAGTGTTATTTACACATACTAGAGAGAACCTAAATATTACCTGAGAAGATTACTTTTAGAAAGATGTTTTCAATCAAATTTAATGTTAGAACGTAATATCTCTTATTGTGTTTTAGAACTGATTCAGGGTAAGTTATATTTGCATGCAACAAAACAATTCAGCCTTATCTCCTCCCTGCTAGGCAGGCTCCCTCCCAAAGAACAGCCGTTCACTGGTGTGTGCAAATGAAAACTCCAGACAAGCCCTATCAGAGACCTACAGAAGGGGAGGCCAACAGGGAACAGCAATCTGCCTCTTGCAGGCTGCCGCCCGAGCCTAGCCAAGCGCAGCACCACTGCAGGACCACGCTCCGGGTTGTCCTTCAGCTCGATGTGGCCACTTCCAAGTTACCTCGCTATCACGGCCGGCAGCTGCCTCTCCATGAACTCCTGCATGCACTGGTGCTCGGTCGAATTCACAAGGAAGAGGCGGAAAGACTGGAGGTATCTGGCAGGGTTGGTGAACAAGCTCCTCATGGGTGATGCCATGCTGGGGGTTGGAAGGCTGCAGGAGGGAACAGGTTGCTCCCTGCAGCTCTTCTTTCAGACCTAGAGAAGGAATAACAAACACTGGAGACGTAAAAAACAGCACGCACCCAGACTTCACTCCCTGTCCTTGGCCCGGCTAGTTTGCCTTAGAGCAGTTAAAAAAGTATGATGTAATTTTGTGAAAGAAGCTGTAAATCAGGTTTAAGCAGCAAAAGGTACTAGATCATCTTTAATCTGTGCAGAGGAAATGCCAGCATTTTTTAACTGTGCTGACACAGGGCTCTGTTAAAACTCAGTAAAAGGGTCTTTAGACGGTTCTTAAATAAAAGAAAAATTCCCCTGTTTCTTAAACGCATGGAGAGGCTCCAAAGACTTGGTCTGGATTAGAAGAAAGTGCAACACACATCTCCAGAGATGCTGGCAGATGTCTCTATCTGTTTTTTTTAATCTTTTGATGTTCTTAAAGGGAATGCTGATGGTAGGGTGAAAACAATAAAAACCTTATAAATGCACTCTTTATTTTTCTAGTTCGTCTGAAGATAATGGTATGATTCCCATGGGCTAAGTAGTTAATTCACGAAAACCACGTGAGTTACTGGAATGGATGTTGTGCTAAACACAGCTTACACAGAGTCAGGAGCAGGGGAGGCAGAGCGTGTTACTGGGAAATGTCGGGCTGTACCTTGAAAAGCACACAAAGTCATGTTCAGCCCCCTTAAACTACAGTTTAAGTCCATCACGTCTCATCCTAACTGGCAAGAGAAAAAGGTCCTTTTCTTTCTTGCGGGTCCCGGGCTTAAGGACCACACTGCATCTCTTACCATCAGATCTGATTTTCCTGCAGAGGTAACATCCCAGCTATCCCTTGTTATTTTTAGTGCTCCCTTTGGACTGTCTCCAGCCAAGCCCTGTTGTTGAAGTGCAGCAGCCAAGAGCGAAAACCTCCCACCCGCTGAGGTCCTCCAGCTCTGAGAGCAGCCGGGACAGCTTCCCTCGCCCCACGGAGGCCCCACACCGCTTGCCTTCACTCACCAGCACGACCACTGAAATACAAACCATGGGCTTTTTCCAGACCACTTCTCTTGTCCCTTTAAATTATAATTCTGTCCTCTGTTGTGCTCAAGTCCCTCCCAGCTGCACATTGAATAACCACAGTCTCATCCCTCCTCCAAATCATGAACGGAAACATGAAAGAGTAGCAGGTTCAGGTTCATACTCGTAATTACCTCCCTTTCTGCAGGTGAACTGCTGATAACTTTTCTGACTAACTGTCCAACCAGTTTTCCACCCACCCAATAGCCGTCTCATCGAGGCCACGTCTTCCTCGCTTGCTTAAGAGAATGTCATACAAGATGGTGCCAACCCTAAAGTTCCTATATAGGGGTGCCTCCATCTTCCCTGTACACCAGGACAGTTACAGCACTGGCAGAAAGATGGGCTTGGCACAATTTCTCCCTGAGAATTGTCTCCACGTTGCCTAGCCATCCCCTTATTCTCTTTCTGGTGCTCACTCTTTTTCAAAGGACAATTTCTAGGGCCAGGCATTGTGCTGAGCAGATGCAATTCCCCAGCTCCTCTTGCTCCCTTTTCAACGATAACACGAGCTGCTTGGCTTTGTGCACCTTCCTTTGCTGCTCATGCCAAAGGTAACACCCAGCTCATGACGTGTTTTTGTTTTGCATTCCATGAGCCACATCTCTCCACATCTCAAAGGTTCCCGCAGAAGGACGCATGGTGAAGGTTGGTGCTGATGCACCTCCTCCAGCATGTGCTGCTACTGGAGCCTGCAGGTCAATTAGCAACGCCTGTTCATTCGTTGTCCTTGAGGCAGTCCCAAAGACCAGCAGCAACCTCCGAAGCAGGACCCAAGGTGTGATTTTGCACCCATACCACCCCTGAGGCAGACCTGGCTTTCAGCACTCTCCTCGTGCCTTAGCCCGTCAGTCAGCAAGGATGCTTTCAAGGGAAAAATCAGCAAAACCAAGTGTGTTAAACAAGAACAATGATGAAAAGGGCCTGGTAACAAGTAGATGGGAGAGATTTAAAAAGCTTGCTGGGTCCCAGATGCTCACAATGGCCCCCCCGCCACAAAGCTCACCCCCCCCCGCCACCACTTCAGTGAGCCTGGTGGTGTTAGATAAGAGAGGCAATCTGTCCTGGGCATTAGACAGACAGACCAAGAAACTGCAGCTGAACTGACTCTGTTCTGTCCTGTTATTATTAACTATATAACTAACGAACTAACATAGACAGTTACTATGTAACCATCTGTTAGGTGGAGGACAGTCACTCAGGCTCACAGGGCAGTATCTGCCGCTCACACTGCCCACAATACCCACCCGGCTCAGCCGCCGCACATGAGCCCTCTGACAGGCACACCAACACCCTCAGATCCTTTTCACATATGACAAGCACTCAAATTCCCAGCAAAATCTGAATTGACCTGAGGAAACCAAGTATAAATTTTGCCAGAGAGAGTAAGGAAGCAAACACCTGGATATACATCAGGGGAGAATTGCTGCTAACCCACCCTGAAAATAAAGTGGTGCATTCCTTGTTTACCCATTCCTCTGCTCTGCCCAACTCCTCGCTTTTTACTTTAAGTGCATAAAGAGGCTTTGCTGTTTGCCACTAACATATTTTACTACCTTCAATCTTGAAAAAATATTTTGCAGTTACTAAGAGGAGATTTAGATTATCGACCTTTTTTCTATGCCTCCCTCTACTTCCTGTGATTTAATTTGCCGACGTCCCCTGCTTGGCGGTCTCTAATGAGCAGCTGAGATTCATTTTCATGTTAGGTGCAGTTCAAGTAATTTGTCTCATTTATTTCATTACGCTTTTGGCTGTTTGAATTTGCTCCATTTATTTCATTATGTGTTTTGCTGTTAGAATTGCGGCCAGTTAACTTTAAAAATGAGTAAAGAGAAGGAAGAGAAGGACTTTTTTTCCAAATCAGGCTGACAGAAACTTGCATAGTAATGTTCACTTAGGCATGGCCCTTTCAGTGATAATCCAAATTTATACGTACCTCCCTAAAAAGATCGAGGAGTTTCAAAAACGGCCTCTGTGTTTACGCTGCAGTTGCTTGATCCACCCCTGGTTTGCACCAGCACTAGCAGAATTAAACCTGCTTTAAACTCACCCTAAAACTCTATAAACCTTCCCCGTGAAGCCAGAAAACAAAGTGAGCGTGCCCTCAGCTGTAAACTATTTGCAGCAGGAGCTTGGACTTATTAGCACAGGATTATGGCTTTTCACTGAACGCCAGCAAAACAGGGATCCCTCTTGGAGGAGTTTAATGCAATCTGTTAAGCTCATGCTTGCCTCGTAGGCAGCCGTACTTACGTGTGAGTGATCTGTGCCTCTCGGGGCCACGGGCTCCCACGGCGCGATGCCGCTGCGGTGCTCGGGACGTGCTCCTGGCCGGCCACCTTCCCGGCAGCTGCTGCCGTCCCACCCCCGGGGCCGCGACGTGGCAGCATGGAGGAGGTTTGGCTGCCTGAGAAAGGAGCAGGCAACATCATAACCTCATGCAGCGGCAGCTGCCTGCAAAGGCAGAGGGGGCAGTTTAAACCCTCCGCGTGGTCCATTCCGGCTGTCCCACCAGACACACCTGGCATGGCCACCAACACACTGGGAGCATTTAGACACAGGCATCTATCAACATGTTAATTAGAGTCCAGATGAAAAATAAAGCCCTGCCACTGGTATATAAGAAATGCGACTCTTGACAAATTGGAAATAGTTGTCTCAGTGTGCGGCACATGGCAATATACAGTATTATTTACAGTTTGCCTATAGAAGCCTACCATTATAGATTACTTTGCTTTTAGCTAGTTTTCTTGCCAGCAGCTGAGATTTTGCTTATCCCTTACTTTCTAGGGCTTAAGCAACGGGAAGCATTTTCCAGGTTGGGTGCACCCTCCACAGCCTTGTTATGTGCAGTTTTATCCCAGGGAACACACACGTGGAAAAAAGCACTGACCCACATCTGCTATCACACTGCATTCAGAGCATTAATAAAATATTTGCTCTGTGTGTGCCTCAAATTATTCATTGTTCCTTCATGTTTAGTGAGAAGGAATTTTTTTGAAGTTAAATGAAGAAGTTTTCCTTCTGGACTTAGAGAAATGAACTGTTCACATTGTGAAAGTCATATAAAGTAATACCAGTAATATTAATAATAATGCTTTCAAAGGCGCAGTTACAGGAAGAATGGCTATAATTTGACATTTAGCTGAAAGTTTACTGAAATAAAGATTTCATATCAAGACTTAAAACTGTTCAGCTAGAATGACTGTGTGGGAAGGCAACACCCACTGCATTTATACACAGCACCATTTCCAAGACACTTGGAGGGAAGGAGGTACAAAGGAGCAAACCAAGACCTGCAGGGCCATGGCGTTTTGGTACCTTCTGCTGGTCCCTTAACAAAGAGGGATGCCAAAGCTGCACAAGAGGGACAAGCAGCCCCACAACTGTTTTGTTGTTTCAAATCGATGATCATAACTTTATGTGCAAGGGGCATTTTAAGGCAAATGATACCCCAGCTACTCTGTCAGACAGCTGCGAACGGAGCCAGCTTCTCTTGGCTTGCAGAGTCCCAGCAAACGCTAATTCTGCAGCAACGGCTCCCACACAGGCTGTGGGTGCAAAGTCTGCTGCAGCGGCTGCCGTGCAAAGCCCTGTCCTGGCTCCACACCAGTGATAAGCACTGCTGTTCAAACATAGCTGAACAGCAAGGTCAGTGGTGGTTTTCTGGTTTTCTGTGCAGTTCTGGAAATCCGGATAAATCGTCATCACTAGAGCTGTGGAAGTTCGTCAAAAGAAAAAATACTCAGTGCATCTGGCCCATGTTTTCCTCCTTCTGCAATCCTCTAAAAATGAGTTTTCCAAGTGCCAGTTGCCATTTAATATGAAAGCCTAAGTTTAGAGAGCCAAAGATAAAAATTATATGCATCTGGTGCTTTTAAGTGCTTTATGAAAATAAAAGATGCTGCTGTTAATTTCCTTCTTTAATTTCCTCTGGAGACACATTCTGTGAGTTTTAAGCCAAATCTCACCCATTTCAGTTCGATGTGAGCTCAGTGTTCCCCTAGTCCAGGGTAAATGGGGAGGGGGGATGCTGCACCATTGCCTAGACCTTACTTTTATTGCCCCCAGCACCTTCTGTTCCCAACAGTGTCTATGATGTGCTGCAGAGGCACCTGCACCCAGGGCAGGGCTGTGCTGAGCCGGAGGCTACGAGCCAGCAGAGAAGGGCAGGAGCCAGGAGGGCGGCTGGCATCGCTCTGCAAAATGAAATCCTGCAGAGAAGCTTGTCACACCACCCTCAGGCAGTTCTACAGTTTTGTTCATTAATGTGGTTTTACACTGTTTAACGTCAATATTTAGAAAAGAAAAATCACCTCTCTGTGCCATTTTACCATGTGTCCTCCTATATACAGCACTGTCCTTGATGGCAGGAGGTTGAGTTATTGAAAGGAGATCCCACAAGCCTTGAGGGCGTCAATATTTGGGAAATAATAGCTATTGTGCATTAAACATCTCTGTGTCGTGACAGCTCAGGGGACAATTCACAACTCTGTAGATACTTGGCCAACACTGATGTGGTATTATATTAAAACACAAAGTTGTGAGTAAGACAAGTCCACCCAGAAACCTGGCAAAGACCCAAGTAGCTGTCGCTGGCCCCTTAGGCGAGGTGAGAGCTGGGAAAAGTCAACACCTGCAGATCATTTCCTTCTCTGGAGTACGTCTGCATGGGTTTTGGCTGAAAATTTGTGCTCTGGGAAGGAGGAGAAAGGAGTTAAATGTTATAGACTTGGTCCAAATCAATAATTATAATTTCTTCTCCTAGGGACGCTGTGAGAAATGCTGGGAGACAGCCCTCACTGAAGGAGGAGAGGTGCAGGGGAACGTGCCCTGCCACACGCTCCTGGGGTAGCCACCAGCCATGGCCAGCAGCAATGCGGGATTTCCTATAGGTTGTGCGGATCCACAAGTTCCAACAGCCTCATCGGTCCTATGGCAGAAGTGGGAACAGCAGCACAAAAGTATCCACTGAAGATTTAGAACTGTTGTGATGACTGGTTAATCAACTGATGCCTTCAGAGGTCAAAAGTGCTGTGTAAGTTAACAAAAAAGATGGGTACAGGCAGGGCATCGGGACTGGCTGCTGGCTACATGTGAAGACAGGCGATTACAGGTGTAAAGCCGTGTAACGCCAATTTTATCTTGGAAGGTACAGGAGCGCCAGAACAACCCATCAGTCATGCATATGGATGCAATGACTCTCGCCTGGGCGAAGATCCATCCCTTTGGAGCAGGGGTTAAAGCCTGCAGTCACAGCTGAGCAAAGCTGAGCTTGCGAACAGGCAGGGGATGGCTCCATATGTAATGTCCCCTCTGCTTTAATAAAACCTGAGAGTCCAAATTACGTGGGTCAGATCTAGGAAACTGGATTTTCAAAAGGCAGCAGGAGTGGGAAAGGCTGGGCAGGAAAGACCTAATTCCCGTCCTGTCACCAGACTTCAAAGCATCTGTAGATGGACCAAATATTTGAGCCCAGAGATCCGGGAGTTTATTGGGCTTATCTCTGGATCTGATTTAATCACCTCAGCAAGCCTGACAAAAGCAGAAGCTAGATGTTGCTTAATGCCTAAAGAATTATTTCTGCTGTCTTCTAATAAAGCACGCTGATGTAAGCTGGGGTTGATAACAAGATTGCTGCGCTGGGGTAGCAAAATCTCATTTTACAGGACAACCAAACTGTCAGTGCCAAAGAGCAGACAGGTTATTGCTCATGCTCCTCCAAGGTTGCTTTTATTAAAATGGAAATTTCCAAAGCTTTGCATGCACACACACGCAGCCACGGGTGCAGACATCCCTTCGAGGGGGAGAGGGACCAGCCACAAGGCCACAGTCGCACCCTTCCTCCAGCAGCTCATTCGGTAGAGCCCATACAACCCGGGGTGCCTCGGGGGAACTGCAGCACAGCTGTCTTTGCCCCGGGTGAAGGGGTCCATGTCTTCACAGCCCCCATCCTTACGACAGCTTTGGGGTGGGTTTGGCAGGTACAGCAGCCCCAGGTGAGTGCAATGCATTCCCCCATGGCTGCACCCTGTGAATTTCCCATCTGATTTGGGTGAGGATTTGCTTTCCCTCCTCAAACCCAACATTGTCACCTTAAAATTGGACCTTTCACATTTTGGGCTGCCACAGCTCTTCATGCAAGAGGGTGCAGTAACCCAGCCCCTCTCCAGCACGGCCAGACTCAAACCACTGCAAATGATGCATCACTGCAGGCCGTCCCGCCCTTAAAATAGCATAGCATAGCATAGCATAGCATAGCATAGCATAGCATAGAATAGAATAGAATAGAATAGAATAGAAGACTATTGGAAGGTACCTACAATAATCATCTAGTCCAACTGCCTGACCATTCAGGACTGACCATAAGTTAAAGCATGTTATTAAGGGCATTGTCCAAATGCCTCTTGAACACTGATGACAGCAGTAAAAATACAGGGGAAAAAAGAAGTAAAAATTAATGGCTGGTTGTCTTTTCAGTTTTTGTTCTCATAATACACTGAGCAACTGCAACAGGCCAAACCTGAACCTGGCTACAGCGAACAATTTATTCAACAAACATGTCCTTTTATCTTCCCAAGTAACTCTGAGAATGGATTAAATGTTTACAAACGTGTACCTTAGTTAAAATAATTTTGCTTTTTCCCCCTCCCTGAAGTTAATTGAATCAAAGATTGTTTGTGAAATATCTCATTATGCAGCACTCCATACTTCTGGTTTGCAATTAGTGAAACAAATCATTGCTCTATTCCCAGACTGAAAAAAATTTTTTTAGAGTATTTCAATTAGTAATTTGAAACTGAAATTCATAATTAAATTAATCTCAAAAGAAATTCAAGTTCCAAAAAATGTTGGTAAAGGATTTCATTATTGTGTCTGGGTTTGGAGATGGTAAAGGATGGTGCACAACTTCACCGACTGGTACTCCTTACCAGAAAGAGCTGGTAGAAAGTAATGCTGCTGGAAATCACCCAGAGCGTACAGCTCTTATCCTGCAAAGCCATGAGGCAGCGATGGACCAGACACGAGACCACCAGACTCTCACTGCCCAGAGCAGTATGCACCCCAGTTTTTCTTTGGGACTTCAATCTCTGCCAGAAAACTAGTTTCTGTGCTGGAGAAGCGTGAAGGACTCAGCAAAGACCTGGCTCAGATTATTGATGTCATGGGAAAGCAGAATTGTGCCAGGGAAGAGGAGCTGGGTTTTCCTCTTTGCCACTTTTGCTGCTTATTTAGGTTTTCTCCACAGTTATGGATTTTAGCAAGCAACAATCATTCGTTATAAAAAAGCAATTTTTAGGGCATTTTACCCATATGTGGGAATAATTATTTTCTCTTTTCAAGATGCAGTGATATGAGAACAGAACTGACAGAAATACCCAACTATCTATAAATTAAAAATACCATCTTGAACATTGTGTTTCAGAGATGGTCACATGAGGCTGCCCCTGCTACTTCAGCAGATCTTCAGACCCACTTTATTAGGCTGTACCTTGGTGATAAAGGCATGAAGCGATACAGAATTCATGCAGCTCTTAATACCTGTTCATGTATTAAAGAATTTTCACTTGTAACAGAAATAGCCTGTTGTTTATCTTGAAATAAATATTCCTGGCTCAGAAGATCACTGTCTTTCAAATACCTATGCAATATCTACTTGTGATCAGCACCTTCCACGCTATTAATTTCCCCTTACTTCCTTCTCTAGCTGTTCCCTAATGAGCTCGTGCAACGAAAGGGATCTGAACCAGATGCATTTTGAAAGCAATCAACTGAAATTAGAAGGGCTTTCTTCTAGCTCGTGTTTGGGAAGCCATCACCCCCTAGGCACATGACACTGACGTCTGCTGTCACTGGTTCTGACATGTTAATGCAGGAAGTGCAGCAGCTGCCATCGCAGCATTATTTTGACAACTGAATATTCCACTTGCAGCTCCTCGACGTAGTTCACATGCCTCCTAAATCTCTCTGCTTGAAGTGTAATACTTTCGTGCCATTCATATCTCTTCCTGTGGGAACTTATGATAAGCTTTGGAAATGGCTTAGACACACTCACTCCCCTCTGATGGCAGTAGCCTACGACTCTCATAGTCAAAATCTTTGCATTAAGATGACTGTAAAACCATGTATTAGGAGCACTTCAGATGCTTGTAAGCCATAATTTGTGCCAAACCCCAGTATTTAAATTCCCCTGACCTGGTAAAGAGTATCCTTTTGACAAAATCTGTTTTATTATCTTTAAGTCTATGGGATCCTGGTCTGGATGGCAGCTGTCAGTACCAGCACAGGGGTGGCATTCCCACCTGGTGTCTGTACAGCCCAGAGCCTGTGCACCACTTTGGGCGTAAAATTACTGTGGCAACCTATATATACCAAGCATCTAACATGGACCATATGTCTTTTTGAAGAGTTTCTGTCTCCTGGGAGATAGAAAGCTGTCCTGAACTTGGGGCTTTGCACCCAGCAAGCCCAGCCCCTCCATAGCAGCCACTTGCCTTTTTTTCTTTGCCTTTTATTCTTTGCCTTTTTTTGTTCATCCTTTTTGGTTCCAACCCCCAAGTCTTTGTCCCTTCTGTCAACTTCATTACAATGATGTGATGTTCTCAGAGGTTACTGATGAAAATGCATTTGATAACAGAGGGCCAGTGAGCATCCGGACCGCCTGCGTGGGAAGCCAGCTCAGCAACACTGAACTTTATCAGGGGAACTGCATGGCCCCAGACCTCCCCTGGCTTTTGGCACAGATGGGAGGAGAGCTCAGTCATGCTGTTGCTATTTCTGCCAGACCTAACAACAGGTCAAAGGCAGAGGAATAAGGAAAATAAAGATTAAAAACTGCTACAAGCAACATGGGATGGACATGGAACACTGCCCACCCTTGCCTCTCCAGCCCTCGATTTTCAGAAAGCAGACTCCAGTGGAGTAAGTGACACTGTGCAACTCCTACCACAAAACAAACTGCACCTAGGACCACAGAAACAGGCTGAAATCTTTGCAAAACTGAGATTAACATTGATCTCACTTTTTTTTTTTTTAAATACCAGATGTTATGACCAACTACTGTCACATGCAATTAGATCCTTGGATGCTGTGCTTCAGGGTGGAAAGTGAGGTGGTCTGTGGCCTGTCAGGGCCTTGTATTGCCATGCTGTAGCTTGGCTTTGAGTATAGCCACACTTTAATTTATACTACATTTTGTACTACAGTTCAAACGAATACATTAGTTTCAGAGTACCACCTACTGCCAAAAAGAGTTGCAAATGTTGAATTTCACAGTGAAATATCAGTACAAACCCACTACTTCCTTGCTAGCACTTATCAGTGTTAGGTACATGGATCATGCAAAAGCCCTTGACATAGTACTATAACATTGCTCAAGTGAAAATGTACAAGAGTTTTTCATGGGTAGTGCTGTCATTTTATTTTTTTTAAATACAACTTAATTTGGAGCCAAGAGGAGCCTTGACTGGAAAGCTCCTCCCTGCAGAGTACATTCATATTTTACAAGGGATGAGGAAAAGGCCATCTTAAAATTTTCTAGAAGTAAAAGTACTGTGGATTTTTCTCCCCTTCTGTGAAAAGTCATTCCCAAGAAATGACTGTTGTTTCCTCAAGCCTTAAACTGAAGGTATATTTACTTGCACTGAAGCCAGACGTGATGAATTTTTTCTGAAAAGGAATTTTTTGGAAGATTATGAGTGGGAGAAGGGGGCTGCAAGGGATGCCTGCAGGTAGCCTGACTGTCGGCTTGCAGTGGGGTGGACCTGGAAGGAGGTAGCTTGGTGCTACCCACAGCCACACGTGGTCCCCTATTGCATCCTTTGAGTTCCTTCCCCTATCACAGCCCAAGTAATTGCCATTCCTGCCATTCCTGCCATTCCCCGCCTGTGTCCTTGCCTTTTCACTCCCCCTCCTTATCCATTGCAATGCTTCCTACTCTCCCTTTCCTTTCTGCCCTGTAGGCTTACAACTGTTGCTTGTAGTAATTTTTTTTTTTTAATACTGTTTCTATCTCTTGCCTCAATCCAGCCAGTTCCATTCTAGGCAGTTTCCATGTGTCACTGCTTCTTTCAAGCATCATATCTTCCTGCAAGATACCAACACATCCGACTCAGCCTGCCCACTCTCTCCTTTGTTCAGGCTTTATATTGCAAGTTATTTAAACTCCCAGCTATTTTCCTGATTAAATAAACCCAGGACCAGTTACTGTAAAGGTATCAGGGTTTTATTAGAAACCTACATTGCCTTCTTGTTATTTTGATCCCTATTCACCTCTCATCTTCCCACAGACAAAAGCCTCTGAGTTTCTTTATATATCCGTGTATTCATGATTTTATTGAGCAGGAATCCTCTTTGCAATCTCTACTCTGAGATGAGCCTGCTCTGCAGATCATATTCAGTGTTTTACTTGGGTTTGATTTTGTCTCTGCCCTGACAAACCCCTGGTGAAGTTAATGGTGGCAAAAGAAGGTTTGGTCCTGATTTCAGTGATAGGAGTTCACCTCCTTGTCATGCTACGGATGTTTGTCTCCTTATTGCAGCCACATCCAGAATGTGGGGGGACTGGGAAGAGTAGGGGAGGGCAGCGGGGAATATCTTTTGGGTTAGGATATGCAAGTATAGGTATAGTATATGAAAATGCAGAGCAAACTGAAATTCATTAAAGTGTAGCAGTTATGTCAAAGATAGATATTTGAAAAAAAATATAGCATCTTGCCATAGTTAATGAATTTTACTAACTGTGCCATTCAGAGCCCAGAGGAGGAAGACCTGGGCTGTGGTTGCACCCCCTGGCTGTGGGATGCTTCCTGATAACACCGGGGTTAAAGCTTCAGCCTCTAGTCTCCAGGCCTGAAAATGAAAAAGTGGTCCAGCTCTGATTTTCCAGAGGCAAACATCTGCACAGCCACAGGTGAAATAAAAATGTGGAAACATGCAAAAATCATCAGGGCATCTGAGGACTATTTATTTATTTATTCCCCACTGCTTCAGCTCGCAAACAACACTCCCTGTTATGACATCTTGTTCCAGCCACTTTCTGTTACGCATGATGTCTCATCTGGACTAGAGTTGCATCAGCACCCGCAGGAGCTCCACAAAGGACACTGCTATTTTGGGGGTACTTACAAGTCCAAGCCCATCTGTCAATCAACAAATTAAAGCAGAGCGTGAAGTGTCAGTCAGACTGATCCAGCATGCACAGAAAACCTGGCATTTTCTCCACTGTGCTACAACTTTTCCCGCAAGGCATGTTCCACCCTTGGGAATGTTGCATAGGGGCAGTTCTCCTGGGTCTTTTCACTTCTGACTAGATGTAGGGTACTGGCTTTCACAGTAACCCTCTGATCCAGCTGGGCTCAGAATTTATCCCTCCCCTACTTAAATTTTCCTGAAAAGTGCACCAAGGAGACCGAGCACTGCCGACCACCGTCTGTGTCCATGGCTGGCATGGTAGAAGACAAGTTAGGGATGTATTTTATAAAAAGGAGCATGAGAACAGCTAGCATTGTCCCCTCCCAGCTGTGATGGGTTAAACAAAAAAAAAAAAAAAACCAAAAACCCAAACAAAACAACCCCCAAAAAACACCCAAACTCAAAAAACTGGCTAACAATGAGTCAAAACTCAAAATTGCCCAGAAGTGAAAACCAAAGCACACACCACAGAAAGGGTAATGTGGTGGGCAAGGGTTAAGGCAAACCCAGGGGATTTCCAGCCTCACCCCAGCATGGCCTGAGGCTACCTCCTTTGTCTGTGTTATGTGTGGTGGGGACAGTCCTCCTCTTGTCCCCTCACCTTGTTGCATAGATGGCAGAAGAGCTTTGTGGGGCTGCAGGAGTTGCTATGATTAAAACTGAAAGACATCTGCATAGCTTATAACGCCTACAGGTGATATTTTTCCAGCTCCTGTCTTCAGGTTATGTGTGTAAAATACTCCTATTGACTCTGATCTTAGAGCGGCCCCTCACTTCCAGGTTACATTGGCCAGCTCCAGGCAAAATGAGTTGTCCCTGTTGTATCATCGAGGGAACTGAAAAAAGCAAGTCTGAGAACAGCGATGAAAGTAGAAGAAAATAGGAGGCCAGTGTAATGGCAGGGCTGTTTCCATAAACACTTTGATAAGTTATTAGGTAAGTTTATAGGTCAAGGTCCATGAGGGCTAGACATCCACTAATGCCTGTAAGTGCAAACTGGGGCTTGGGGAAGCCCCTAAATGACTGACAGTTGGGTGGGTATATGAAATAAAACCCAAACACTTGTCCTGTTTTCACACACTTCAACTAGCGATAGCTTCTCACGGGCTTCTTGTTGCTGTTTCTTAGTAATTAGGAGAAAAGCTTCAGTTGCAGCACAAATAGTTCCTGTGGTGTAAAACACTAATTCAGGCAGAGAAGAGCAGTGATCAGTGGCTTGGACAGACTCTGCTTTCCCTGGGCTGTGGGGTGGCCGGGCAGGGGATGGACCCCTGCGATGTGCCCTGTTCGCACGGTGGCTTTGCATCGCCCACGGGCTGTCCTGCACAATGGGCAGCTGATGTTGCAGGGGGCAGGCAGCGTAAAGGGAAAAATGAAAGACAGCTTATATTTATCTCTCCTAATGGAGGGAATCCATCAAGTCAGGTAACAAGAGACAAGGTAAGATTGCTGGGTTTGGTCACCCACGAGACAAAAGCACCAGTTTTGATGAAGGAGCCCAGTTTCTACCTGAGCCAGTAACATGGTCCAGTCACGATTATCCCCTTTCACCATGTTTTTGTCAGTGGCTTAGAACAGAGGGATTTTTGGGGAGGAGGATAATCACAGACCACCCAGGATTTTGGGGATGGGGATAGTTATAGACCACTCTCAGCAGTGCTGCGGCACCAAAGCCCTCAGGTGCAGTGTTGCTGCAGACCAAAGTACCACAGCCTCCTCCCAAAGTAAATGACCTTAAGGCTGGCCAGAAAACAAGAATTCCATTTTGTGAAACAACTGGGTTTGTTCCATGGGGACTTAATTGCCTTTTGTTTTGCTTTTGTGCAAAAATGAAAGCATTCAGCAGAAAGAAATGCACTGCAGATAAGCGCATAAACCAGGGATTAAGACACTCACTGGGGAGATGAGAACCTCTACATCAAATCTTTGATTTATTCCAGGAATTGGGCTTCTGTTAATCACCTATTTTTTGGTTCATTGGCCTAGTTGTATTTTAGGATGAATGTACCATTTTGTCACATCAGAAATGGAACATTAATAGGGATGTACTGTTAATTTGGAGGATGCTTGTACCCCCTGAAAAGAAATAAATGATGCTATAATTAAGGTTGAAAAATAATTCACTCAAAAACCCTGGAACATTTACAGAATGCAGAAATGCAATGCAAATTTTCATGCTTGAAATATTCATAAATGATTTTGTGAGTCATTACAGTTACCCTGTAAAGAGTGTTTTAGGTCGCCAGTGCTTTGCTCTCAGTTTCGTGCTTGTCCTCCTATGGGTTATGGAGTTTTATAAACTTCCATCACACCCAGTGGGTCTGGTGTGTTGATGCTGGGCTGTCCTACTTTTCAGATGGAGGCACCTCAAGGGTTGGGCAGGAAGAGGGCATGACTTTGCCATTGCTGGGACCCCTGGGCTGAGCTGGGGAAGAGCCAGATCAGGCCATGTTTTGAGCAAGAAGAGGGGGCTGTGGCCACACCAGAAAGGTGGGAACAGGGGCTCAGCTGCTGGTGTCATGGGTGTTTAATGTATTTCTGCACTGTGGTCCCCAGCCCTCCCCATGGATCTGGGTTTCACACTGGGAAGCATCACCAAGACATTTGCAGCATCCTTCTTTGCTGCAGCCAAAGCCTTCTCTGCACCAAACCCCGCAGCAGCTGCCAGGCCAGTACCGTGAAGCACTGTCTCCTAGAAAGTGTTTTTCATCCCTCTCCCAGGCTGAAGCTGCTTCCCCGTCCAAATACAGTGCTGGTAGAGGAGCCTGAGGGCTGCCAGGGTCACTGACACCTCCGGCAGCATCAGAGGTGTGAGTGGGGCAGGTACCCTGCTATCGGCCAGGCACCCCAGGGGGGCAAAAAGGGAGAGAAAAGGGGTTTGGGCAGCTGGGGCTGCTGAGAGTTTAAGCAAAGGCTTTTCTGGTCTCTGCAGCTGAGATTGGGCTCCTTTGTTCAGCAGGACCCAACGCTTCCACAGCCCCTCCAGCTGCTCCTGCTTCTGACATTGAGGTCAGGATTTTGGGGGGACCGGGCATTCTGTGAAGAGCCAACCTGGCCATAGTTTGGACCCTCCAAAATGCAGACATCAAGAACTTCTCCAGCACTCTTAAAAGCTGCATCCACCATACACAGTGGCTTTAAAAGGAGCTTAATATAAAATTTGGAGCCACCTTTTTCCAGACAGAGGTTTTGCAGCATGGGAACAAGGCACAAAAGTTTGGAAGAAGGGATTTTTTTTTTTTTCCCTCGTTGTTATTTATTGCAACTTGCCTCAAGGATTTTCTTGCTCCAGAGCAAGGGCGGGTGAACTTCAGCAATCCTTCAAAAACAGGGGCACGTCTCTGTTTCGGGCCCCTGCAGCTAAGGTCAGTACCACAAAGAGAAGTGGACCTTCCTGCAGCTGGGGAGACATAGCTGTGCCATTCAAAACACATACTGAGTTTCTGGGTGTTGTAGTAACATGATAATGCATGAAAAACCTTGATCAAAATATGCATTATTCTTCCATTGATCAGCTCTGTTTAAGCTGGATGCACCAGGTTTACTGAGAGAAGTAGCCTGCCAGACACCTGAATAGCAACTGTTTAATTTTCCTAAAGTTAATGGAGAGAGTGCCCATAATTACACATGGCCTTCTGTAACTTCTCAGCTTTCATGATGAAGTAGGAGACAGCATTATGGCACTTACGGCTATTGATTATTTAAACTAATGGACTGAGACTGTTTGAATCTATTGCCACAGTCAGGGGATTCTGCATTGTGTTTCTTTTATGAACTCAATAGAAAACATCTCTGAAACTGCAGGGTGGAGAGGTGGGTGGACCAGTGAGCACCCAGGTCCAGGCTGCTCCAACCACAGTATTGGGGTGCAAGGAGTGGATTCTTCACCTCGATGTGACACTGCATCCAAATGTCTTGAGACCAAAGCTGCTGTGTTAATCCTTGTCCCACTGGTATACTTCTCGCTTGTGGTCTAATGTAGGTTTTTCACGGGACTGTCTTGCTAAATTGCCTTCAAGTGCAAGAGATGGAAAATATAAGAAAGCTCAGAAATATATGAGATACAGTAAATGTCTGACGGGTGCTGAGGGAATGGCAATAGGAGTTTGTTCATCTAACAGACTTCAGTGCTGGTCTCCCTAGACAGCTTCCCTAGATCAATCCAACAAAGTCTGTCATACCACACACATTTTTGAGGTAATTTCATGTTGAGCTTCAGTTGGATAGCTAGTGCTGAAGGCCAAGCTCACCAGGTTTACCACTACACCTAAATTTCCTTATCATTACTGGGATACACCAACTCCAGCCTTCAAATTATTTATTTTTGTTAGGTATTCAGCCCAAATTTAGCTCCTTTTGTACCTCCTGGAGGGCAATGGAAAAGACACAAAGCTGTTGACTTCTGCTATATCCCTCAACCCAGGCCAAAAACTGGCCAGCACCTCTGCCATCCATGCACCGCCCAGACATCTGGAGCCATAAAAGCCACTTTGTTTTGCACGGGTGACAATATAGTCCCCACAGGACATTCAGGCTTCCGGGAAGAACTTTGAGCCCTGCCATTTCCCTGCTTCAAGAGGAGATGTACAACGAGTGCCACACAGCATGTCTGACGGAAACTGCTCCTATCAAGGACCTCTGGGGTTTATTATGAGATTATGATTTTGGCTGATGAAGGCAACAATGCTGAGGCAACCGATTTGACTTTTACAGCCACTGGCTTGGTGATGTGTAATATTTTGATTATGCACCAAGAGTGATATAACATTAACATGATGCAGAACATATGGATTGAAAACTGCCTGGCTGAATCACTCAGAATGTAGGTGAAAAAAACAAAGATTTAAAAATAAAGATTACTCCAAATCAGAAAGATTAATTTCCTAGCTCAGAAAAAAAAATCAGGGACATAGGAGAGCAATTAGATAGTCTACCTGGTGGATGGGTTGCCTGATGCCAGGTTGATGGCTCTGAAAATAAGTGTTATGCATTTAATAATATTTCTGCAGTGCTACGTTTACAAAGGAAAATTCTGCCATGGGCTGGAACCACAGAGCAGGCAAAAGCAGGCAGCAGGAAAGGGACGGCTGGACAATCTGGTGTTCATGCACACAGAGCATTGTCCCTGTGCTAAAGGCACAGGTTATTGAGGAAAATGTTTCAGGACTTTCGAAGATATAATTTAATTGGAAAAAAAAAAAAGGAAAAAAAGGCTAAAGTCTAAGTAAGCAGTTACAATATGCAGTCTATATTGGTATCTTGCAAATGTTACGGGTCTTTGTGTATTCTTTACCAGATACAACTTTAATGACCGCCAAGCATAAACATGAAATTTCTGTGTTAAAAGCCCCAAAGGACTCATTTGTTTCAAAGTTCTTTTAGAAATCACACATTTGAACAACAAAATTTTTCATTACTTACCTGCCTAAAGTTGGCTCAATGCACAAAGATAATTTTTAGGATCAGAAATGTGAACAAATCATGTGGTGCAGGAGTGCACCACGTGACATATTTAAGGACATGAAGATTTGCCACCACCTCTCCCCCATGATTCAGGCCAAGGCTTGTCCACCCAACAGCTCAGCCCCAAACAGGAAGACTAGCACCCTTCTCCTCCAGCAAGGCCAGCTCCCCTCCATGGCTGACCGCCCATGTGGGCAGTGCTATGGAGAGTTTCAAGGCCTTAAAATGTTCCCCTGAGGGTCTGCTCACATCTCCCTTTCGTCTCCTGGTCCCACATTATGTCAAAAGTACATTTATAAAGAAAGAGCAATTATTTAATGGACTAACTAGACTGTCCAATAGGTTGTTTAGAAGTGTTATTGTTATCTATATGCAATGACAGTTGGGTAAGTCACATGATTATAATATCTCTTAGCCATTTAACAAGACATAAATCGTTAGACAAAATAAAGTCCTGATACGAACAGGACTGGGGGAATATCTCCAGCATCGCCAAGACCCACAGGGTCCATCACCCGCCTGTGTCTGGGGATGTTTGTTGTGCCAGCGGTACCAGTCTCTCTGCTGCTGCTACACTAGATCGACACAGGTGTCCCACAGGTCTCATGGCAGCACCCTGAGGACATCTCATCTGTCTCCAGGCACCTTGAACAGCCCATGACATGTGCAAGGCCACCTCGCAGCCTCCCTCACTGCCTCCCTTGGAGGCGCAGCTGGTGGCTCGGTCACTTGCCCCCAGAGAAGCTGCTGTAGCTCCAAGACACAATTCATGCCCGTTTCATCACAATAAAACAAAAAGGACTAACCAGAAATGATCTTTATGATGTTTTGCTGTTCTCTGCAGGTGGGAAGCATGGTTGCCCATCAGCAGGGCAATGCTGACCTCTGCTGCCTGAAACCAAAATTATGAAAAACTACCTGCAGCAGCACTGGCTTGGCCAGGTGGCTTTGTAGGAGCAGCTGTAACACTGCCCAGGTGTTATATCCATGTCACCTAACCTGTGTGAGCACAGGCTGTGTTTGTAACATCAGCCCCACAAGCCAGATCTTGAGGAGATGCTATAAAAGCCAGCCAGGTTACAAGTTGGGGCCAAACCCTTTTCCACTGGTGATGCTGGGGCCTGGGCTGCCTCCAGCAGCAGGGAGAGCCCGGGTCTGTGTCCCCTCAGCTGGCAGCCAGTGCTGGTGAGCCCAACCCAGTCAGCACGGTGCGTAAGTGGGTCTTACAAGAGCCCCAGTGAGGGGACACACAGCCAGACATCAGCTCAGCCGCTTCCACCAACTTCTTCAAAGTTTTGCTCCGCTGGTTGGGAAACTGGTGGAGAGGGTGCCATGGAGCCAGAAGTGGTATTTCAGGAGCTCATGCAGAAATTTGGATTTTCATATTTAGAAAAGATTAGCATGTCAAAACATAATTTTAAAAATACAGGTTAATCCTGTTAAGTATGCTTGGGGTCCAGTAATGAATAACGCTGAAGGGAGCTCCAGAGCTGGAGGTGTTTTCTAGGGTCTTCCTCAAGGGTCAGTCACACTGTTTAATATTTCCACTAATGACCTTGGCAGAAAATGAAGTGCATGGTGATAAAAATGTGCTGACAACACCAACCCAGGGGACACCTTCAGTATACAGGAAGACTGGGATATGACACTGATAGTAATGGACGTCTTTGAGAGCTGAAAATACAATTTGGAACGGTGCAAGGTGACAAGCAAGGAACTGATCCACTGCAGCATGAGATGGGTCTGTGGTGCCACAGTAATTCAACCAGGTGAAAAAGGCAAGTGCAATCCTAAGATATAACAGTAGATGTACTTTGCATGGAGATAGAGAAGCAATGTACTCATTTTGGAGTTATTTGGGGTCTGCAGTTTAACCCACGCGTGTTACAGAGAAGCTTTGCTGCAGATGCTGAGACACTGACATAACCCCCCCTCAAGGCAGACTGGGTTTGCTGCCCCAAGCACTGAGTGTGCAGGGCCACATCACCTCCAGAAACCATTCCTGAAGCATTTCCATTAGGTTTCCCCACTCAAATTATTCCTACTGAAGTCCTGCAAGTCTCCCCTGAGCCCATTATGATAGATGCAGTGTACAGGGTTGAGTCCACAGTATCTGTGCTGCTCCCTGTACTCTGCTGGTTTTACACAATTTGCTGAATGTGCAGTGCCCAGCCTGACTGCAAGCTCTTTTGTAAGGGCTCGAGAGCAAAAATTTAATGGAAGCAGCTCGCTCCTGCTTTCCTTGCTGGGAAAATGAGAGCAGCTCTGCAGCCTCCCAGGCACTCACCTTCCCTAGGGACCTGGAGATCCATCCTGCGTCCCTCAGCTACAGATACTTTTGCCAGTTAGAGGATAAGGCAGTAAGATGGGGTAGATGTTTCTGGGTTCAGATCCACCAAATTTGGCAACTTCCTCTTGGAAGAGGAAGAGAGAAGCAAAAGGTTCAGGGGAGGTAAAACTGGAGCGATTGCATTACAAACCAATTGCAGTCCTGCTGAGCTCTCTTCTGTGTCTGCCACACACCGATTACAGCTACAATGAGAACCATTGAGGGCTTTTGGCTAGAAAAACTCTTTGCATTCACATACAACACAGAAAACTTTCAACTTGCTACCAGCTGTTGTACAGCCGATACAGAAGAGGAGTAAGGCACATGTTGTTCCTGAGCAGGCAGCATGTAGAGGGAAAGTTCATGTGTTAATGCAATGCCCTGGGGAGGCTTTGCCATCATTTGTTGTCTTCTGGTATCTGCATGAGGTGTTTTATTACTGCTGCTAATCTGCAGCTGGGCAAACAGAGACACAGAGGAGTCAAGTGGCTGACTCATAGAGGGAAAAGGAAGAGTCAGGGGCTCAGCAAATGGTTGCCGACTCCTCGGCACACAGACAAACCCAACAGCGCTCCACCGCGAGCAGAGTTCTGGCTGAAGGATATGCTGTGTAACCCTCTTCCTCTCCTAATCAGAGGGAGAATTATGTGTGTTTGTGGTCAAGGTGGTCTATCCTGGGACATGTATTTCTTAGTCATTGTCACAAGGGCTAATTTATCTTTAGTAATTAGTTTCTGTGCCTTGGAGCAGTGAAGCGCAAATAAGCATTTAACATTGATCTATTGCAGCACTTCCCTGGGTAAATAGATGGCTCTGGCGTTGGCTGATGCTGATGCATCTGTGTCTTTTATGATCAGAGGAATCACTCAAGCATCAGCTCAGCCACAAGCCAAAAAGCATGTCTAAGCTTTTAGAACCAAGCTTGGGGAACATGTCTTCTCTGACCTGCTCGTGCTCTGGAAGACAACAGCATCATTTGCCTCCTCGTGCTCTGAGGCACAAGCCCAAAGTGCTCCTGAGGGTGAAATCATATCAAAGAGAAGCACAGAAGCTTGAAGACTAGGGCCAACAGAAATGTCCTTTTCTTTTTTGAACCCCACAGTTGCTTAGGTTCAAGTTTTACAGCCACTACACAACCTGCATGGCCAGCTCAGGACCATAGTCTGCCCTAATTAACCTGTTGCCAGTTTTCAAGCAATTACATTAGATTATATGTGTTTTCTTTTTAGATTCAATAATGTAATATCACAAGTCTAGGAGGAATGATCTGTAATAAATCTGTCAAGTCAGGAGTCCAGTGATTGGACCACAGAGTGAAAAATGTGATCCAGGAACCCAGAGCCCTGGTAGCCTGATCTCGGTTGTGGGGCTGGTTTTGGTGTAAAGGCTGAAGGAAACTTTAAGTGAAGAGGTTGAAATGGAAAATGGTGTAATGCACCACAGGGTCCTTGGGCATGGCACAAGTCATGCTGGATGAGCTCTTCTTTGGGAAGATTATTTACCTATTTACTTAGACTGAAAAAATGCCACCATTCTAATCTTTTCTGTCTTTAAATAAGGACTGGATAAGGTACCACATGGAGCATAATTATTTCAACAGGAGAGCCACCCAGAGATGATGAAATAGGTGATGAAATGGCTAAAAGGGAGACACTAAATGATGTTTTGAAAAGGCAGCTTTCAGAGTAAAGGAGATTTACTGTGGAATGTCTATGGACTAATCACAGGTAGTAACTTCATTAAAAGTCTTAGAAAAAATGACAGAAACATGAAATTTGTTGATGACAATAAGTTGGGGGCTGTCACCAGTACCAACAGGGATAGGGATGCTGTAAAAAAAAAAAAAAAACAACACCCAAACAGCTGATTTTGAAGACTTCGGTAACAAAATCCATCAGCAATTCATTGCAGCAGCAGCAGCAATGGCCCCTAACAGGAGCACCTGCTCTAACCCCAGCTCGTTGATGGGACCACCAGGGAAAGATGCAAGTATGCTGTTTTATACCCAGCATAAAGAACAGATGCAGACACAAAATGTCTGGCAAAAATGAGCAAAGGAAATATATTTACATGAGCAGGAAACTATATTAAGACATTCATTGAAAAGAATGAATGCGATAGTTGCTAACCTACATGGAACAGAAGCAGAAATAATAATTTAAAAAAGCATTATTATACACTAAGTAGGGTGGACTATAAAATACTCATTAATCTAGAAATAAATTATAGACCCTAAAATCTGTTAGAGCTAGTATAGTCTTTCACTTAATTAGATGTGTTGTTATTTTTATTTGGTAGGGAAGTGCTTTATTCTGTGATACTTAATTATGCCTTTGAAAAAGTTGCATGTTCATTTTTATAACTGTGAAATTAGAAACAGGCTGTAAAGCCTCACTTTGATTGAGAGACTCTTCCAGAATACAGAAAGAAATATTAATTCAGTGCCCATCACCTGGATACATTGGCCTTGATACACTCGCTCTTCCATAACCATATTTAACAAAGTACAATTTAAAAACTATTCCTTCCTTCCACAGGAGCTGAGAAGTATTAGCTGCTTGTGGTGCTCAAAAATTATCCAAATTCTTCATCTGAGGTATGAAACTGGGCTGCACAAATTCAAAGTGGCTAATTTTATCGTGACCCCAAAAATGTGTAGCAGTTGGAAAGCGATTTCTCCCCAGCTATTAGCACCATTGTCCTCATTAAATATCTTTTCTTTTGCTGGTTACATTGGAGAGGGAGAAGACTCATAGCTGTTATTCATGATCACATTATTGAATCACCTTATAGCAGTGAACAAGTTGCAGTGGCCAACATTTAAAATTTGGGTATTTCAGTTTATCAACTTCAGTCCTATTTCTCAGGCACATTTTCTTTTTCCAAGACCTCAGAAATATTCACCGGCATCTGTGAAAATCAGATCACTAGTACAAGTTCCTAAAATAGAAATAGGAACTAGGTAGCTAATTTCGGCTGCCCTCATTTGGAGATGCTCTCATACTTTTGGCTACCTAGGACCAGTTCTAACTGCAGTTCAACAGGAGCTCCCAGTTTTATAAAAGAACCAATACATCATAAATATATTATTTTAAAAAATCTTCTCATCAATCCTTCTGACTTTTTTCCTCCTCCTGGATTTGTTTTAGCCTGACACCCTCTGCTTTGTTTGAACTTTCACAGGGTTTTTTTTCCTCTCTCTGGCACTTTCTTTCTTGGTATCTCCAAAGCACATGGAAATGCAGGAAAAAACTGTCGTAGTTGGACTTCCAAGCCTGTGTGGTATAAAGACAGTCACAATTAGACAAAACCAATTGAGGGTCTGGTGAACTGATGAATAGAACATGCTTCAATAAAAGAATCTGTCTAAGTGCAAAGTATCACTATAACATAGCTTGGGTGGAAAAAGGCTTCTTTCTTCCATCAAAATTTCTCAGAACCAGAACATTTTCAGATTACTGTTACTGAAATAACCATCACGGTGTTCAGCAAAGTAGTTATCCACCTCAGAAATACAGGCTATCAAAAAAAACTCTGTTTCCAAGTATTTCAAACATGGAATTTTCTCAGCTGCAAATTCAAAGGGAAGCAGATGCCTAGGAGCCTTATTATCATTTGAGGAGCTATTAAAGAATAGAAATCATCAAGAGAGAGCATGACAGCAGATCAGGTTGAAAAGTACAAACCACTTTTTTTTCTGACAAGTCAAATATCAAAATAAATTCACTTCAGGCACATCCACATCAGTTTTCATCAGCTTTCTTGCAAGATTTTTATTGGCACAAATGATCACAGGAAGAAAACTTCACGCTGAAAGTGCTCTACCCATCTCTGAAGGGTAAGTTCATTAGGAAGGATTAATTGGGTGAAGGCATTATCTCCTCCGAGAGGTCTTTTTCATGTTAGCCCTTAATAATGTTCACTCTATTCAGGCTAATTTGGGAGTGCAACTTTCCACTGTCTTTCTGAATAGGCAAAACACCACTCTCTCGTGTCAACTATTTTTATTTCCATTGTAATGAAACAACTGCCCTTTGCTCAATGATCAAAGGAAGATAGATGTCACAGTGGAGAACAGAAAATGAGGTACCGGAGGTTCAAAGGACACATTAGATCTGCTGATGTGACCTGCTTTTGCTCAGTGAACATATCTAAAGAGCATCTCAACGCAGACATATAAGGTAGGCTTCAGCCTTGTGCGATGCTTTGTGCCGGAGCCCTGCAGTAGCCGAGACCAACTTCTGCCTTTAACAAAGAGTTTTAGTCACTTTTTGGGCATTGTGAAGGCCCTCTGCACATTCATCACTGAATAATAACCTGCAGGAGAGAATGCGTGAAATCACATTTTTTATAAACATCTAAAAGCATTGCCTCCTGTTGAAGTCAGCTGACACCATCTGTACTTAGGCCTGAGAAGATTTAGAGCATTTGCATTGGTCGTCAAAGGAAAAAGAAAATAAAGTTTCCAACTCTTTAGAAAAGGAAGGGTTTGATGCCAGTGCTGTGTTTCTGCTGGTTGTGCAACTGCTCCTATGAAATTCAGAATTTGCGGAGGGTTGGGTCTTACAATTTTTTACATGAATGACTCTGTAAAATGCTTGTTTTGTATTTGTCTAAGTATTTTAAGCAGGATGTTTCTCTTGTACCATGATGGCAGCATCAGCTAAGGTTTTGTAGATATTGTAATTTCCTTCTCTTTCAGGTAAGGTTTAACTGACATGCAAAATATTTTAGGAGGAAAATAAAGTTTTAAAGAACTCGGGATATTCTATTGCTATTTAGCAGGCTGCATTTTATACGTCTTCTAAGTTTTATGATTATAACAGAAGAAACCTGTCACCTTTAACGTTTTCTAATTGTTTCTATTATAAATCTTGGTTTTCTCTGTTTAAGAACTTGCCCCAGATTCTCATTTCTCAAGCTGAAATTTCTCAAGCTCGGTTTCACCCTGACAGTAAATTTCTCTGGAATGCATGAAAACAAAAGGCATAAAGAGAATGGCTTTACATTTAATCTTTTACTGGGGAAAAAAAACCCCACACTAATACTTTCAAAATTTTTAATCTAATGGTAAAAATCATGAGAAGTAATGGCTGTCACTGAGGGAAAGGACTTTTCCTTGTTCTGCAGGAGACTGATGTTGAGTGATTGGGTTACAGAAACCTTTGCAGATGAAGCAAAGGCAAAAATTGGTTTGGTTTTTTTTTTTCATCCCAGTTGAGGAAGACAGTCTCCTTCACAAGGTGCCACTGAAGGCCACCATGTGCTTGAAGGGCTGAAAGGAGCTGGAGGTCCGGCAAGTGGCTCTGCTGGCTTGGCTGGAGGGAATGGAAAGGTGTTGGAGCCCTTGGGAGAAAAAGTGATAGTAAGCTGGCATGTGGGACATTTGAGGACAAGTTGTGTCCCTTGCACAAAAAGGAGGATGTGTACCCTGCTCCCACAGGGTTTGCTTTTGTAATCTTCTTTTCACACAGCATTTAAATATTATCTGTTTATCCTTAGGTACATGTTAGTTAAAGGATGCATTTCCATCTTTATGGGATGAAAGCAGAAAGGGCTGAGGAAGGCAGAGGAGCCCCATGGTCAGAGGGATGACGCCTGCAGCATGTAGAGGTGGCGGGCAAGGGCAGATCAAAAGTGTTTTGAGTGGCCTTGGGGCTTTGATGCTGAAGTCCCTGGCTGCTGTTATGGGCAGGTATTTCAGAAGCGCCCCCAGGGGAATTGATACAGGAAGCCACCTTCACCTACGTACCCTGGTAGGGTGCTCTTGGGAAGCCTTTCACTTCGCTGACCCATACCCACAGATGAAAGGGGGCTGAAATGAATGTTGTGGGAAAATAGGAAGCAATTCTGAAAGCAAACAAATAGAAAAGCTTATGGGATAAAGCGAGACCTCCCCTGCTTCTTGGAGGGGTTCCCCTCCACATTTGCACCCCATCAGGGTCATGTGAGCCTCAATGGGAGTGATGGGGACTTGCACAGGTGAGAGGTTTCTTGCTGGGTCAATGCACTGAGGACATTTCAGCTGAAGAAAGGCTACTTCTTTCCAAAGTGCAAAAATGTGAGCAAGAGAAAAACCTTCTGTCTGTTCTGCATTCAACCCCAGTCCACACACACTGCAAGTGCTTGAAATGCAATTAATAATGTCAGACCCTTTTACACTTTTAGAGCAGTTATTTATTATTACTATTGTATTGGCATGACACTTATCACCTCAATAATAAAGCCTCCCACTTACAGTAATGGATCTAGCCTCATGACCTGCCTGCGAGGAAAGGAAGATTTTAAAGACAGAAAATTGGGGCCCAGCAAGATGAAGTGATTATGGCAGGCTGGGGAATCCCGTGACAGGGCCCCGTGCAGAATGCAGCTCTCCTGGGAACAGGGACAGCCCTTAATGACAAAAATGAACTTCCCTTTGCATGTTTAGGTTTAAATGTTCCTCTCTTGAATAGCTGATTGAGAAGTTTTTAACAGCAGGTACTCTCCAATATGATTTCTAGCCTGATTTTGGAAGCAGAAGATGACAGACCACTTTGCAGTTGGGGTGTACATGAATGTTAACAGCAGATTGACGAGCAGAGTGGCACAAGAGGAGTCACAGAGAGTCCTGACAAACCTGATGTATGGGCTTTTGAAGGAGGCAGGGATCACCTAGCACAGAGGCAAAGTCCTGCCCAAAACCAACACACCAAAAAGCAGCATCCTGTACCACAATGCTGGTGCTCTGCCTTCACAGAAACTTCAATCTGATAATGAAATTACGATACCTGCTGGAAAACCTCTGTAAGCCGCCACTGACAGCCGACAAACAGCCCACTGGTTCTGCTTTGCCAACTGTTAACTGTCAGCCAGAAACCAACTCGGTGTCACCATGACAGGCTCATGTTTCTCCCCAGAGGACTGAAACATGTGATGGAAAAACTTTTCCTCCATCTCTTCCCCTTGCAACATTAGGGAGCACCTCCTGGCCGGCTCCCGGTGTCACCTCTCGTCCCCTGGGCCATCAGAGCCGGGGCTGGTCCTTCCTCACCTTGCTCTTACCACCTCTTGACACCAAGGAGTTGATGACTCGATGGTGAAGCAGGTGCCATCCAGTCCATAGCAGCCCAGAATTGAAGAGCAGAGCTGAGCTGTCATCCTTGCAGAGGCCAGATGGTCCTCAAGTTAGAGGAAATTTTAAAAAATAAGAGATATCTTTCACCAAGATAAAAAGTGACTGTGGAGAGGCACTTGAAATGGGTTTATTTGTTGCCCATCTTTGCAAAACGTCTGGAAAGAAATTAGGCAAATTAATGAGGAAAGGCAAGGAGGAGGTATGATTACCTGGATGCAGCCTTTGATGCAGGAGGTCTCTGACCAACAGGTTGCCAAAAGGCAGGGGAGGATGGGGGAAGAAAAAGAAAGATGTCATAGAAGAAAGACTATTTGCTGTATTCCCTACTTCTTTCCTTCCCTCCCTAGCGATGACGTGATTCTGGTTAAGGTGGAGTTTTTGCCTGAGCTTGAGTGAAATTTCACGTAGTCTTATATTTTTCAGGGACTGTTGTGACACATAAATAAACAAGACTCCAGTACCAGTATAAATGCTGATCATGTTCAAAAGCAATTCGTTGCTGAGTGATGGAATTGGAAGATTTATTTAAATTCGCACCAGAACCAGAATGAATTTGGGGACCATATTTGCTGGGGGTGCTGTTCCTCTATATGTATGGGGACCTGAAATACAGCTCACCCATACAGAAGAGAAAGCAAGAATTTGACTCTCCCATTAATACCTTTACCTGGCTTTGTACTATATATATTAATGTTCTTAGTTTAAAATTTCAAAAGCATCAGAAATATTAGTAAACATTAAGCAGTGGCTCAGGAATAATTTATACAAAGTGCAGTGAAGGTACACTCTGGCAGTGCTTGTTGTTTTAAGGCATTTGTAATCAGGTGAGACACTCCTGGTAAAACACGCAGACAGCACACCAGCACACATCATTTGTTTTGTGTCACCTTAGGCTCTGAAGCAAAAAAAACTGCATTAACATTTGGCAGGAATTGCCAGTGAATCACAATGGTGGTTGACCATGACCCAACATTCCCTGAGCACAGGAGGAAAGTTTTCCTTAATTTGGGGGGGGGTGGTCCACTGGAGAAGGGAGCTTGGAAGGATGAGAGCTTGGAGGCAAGCTGTAAGAATTAAATAAGCTCAGGACAGACACCTAGGCTGAAATTTATATTTTTTGTCATTGTTATTTTTAAGCATGTATAAAAAGAAGCCCTGGCAAGAGGGAGTAAGTTTGGGTGAATAATTTTTAGACTGAAGACTATTCATGGTTGAGTTGTTTGATTCTCTGGTATTAGTTACTTCTGCTTTGAGTCACAGGGATTTCTTTGCATCCCAAAGTGGATAACCAATATGTGAAATTGGAGAATAACCTGTAATTGATAGTAAATAATGGAGAAGGTCTATACAATAAATGTACTAAATCTGTACAACTTTTATCTGCATTTCCTCAAATACCATGTCCTTTTCCCAAATAACAAAACACATGATCTGCACAAGCATGATAAACCAAAGTCAACATTTTTCTGTATGGAAACATCTGCAAATCAAGATCTCTTGGACTGTTTGTTCAGCACTGAAAGTATATTAGCCCTTCTTCCAGAAATAATAAAATCAAAACATTTACCCTCTGGATGATCATTTAGGTACCTTATAAAGTAAAACCACTCTGAGTCAGGAAAGCATTGCAAAGTGTTCATAAAAGCAAGGGGCTTGGTCTTGTCATAGTGAAGTCAATGGCAAAGTGCCCATAGAGTTAAAACCTAAAGAAAACAGCCATTGGAGCAATGAGCTGTAATCTTCCTTAATCCATAATATCAGCTGTTGACAGATACATACAGAGTGACTAATAGGATGTTAAAAAATGTTAACAAAGCAATAGGGACTTAGAGACTCCTCTGAAAATTTCTTTATCACGTTTCTAAATTCACCAGAGGTACCATCATTACAACGTATGACAAAACATATGTTTTCTCTACAAACTTGCTGGCAGGTCTAACTGAAAGTGTCATCAGACTATCAGGAAGAGACTAGTAGAAATGCAGCTCCTGTTCTGCTCTTCCCTGTTCCTTCTCAGAGATGAGAAGAAAAGGCCCGCTGGGATCCAGCCATCTCACATGTTCTATAAACCCTCTTCAGACCCAAGATCTTTGCAACTGTAGCTTGTACTCATCAAACATTTATCTTGGCGGATTTTTTTTTAACAAGAAATTAAAAGAGAATGGGGGAGGAACAACACATTTCCTGCATTTTGTAACAGCTTCTGCTTTAGCTAAAACCATTTGCATTAAATAACACGGTGCAGGAGGTCTGGCCCACTACCTCCTCCAGGTGTCCAGGCTGCAGCCCCAGCTCCCATGTCAGGCTGATCACAGGAATGTATTTGTATTAGAGGGATAAACTGTCAGTTTATTTCTTTTCCTGTTTTAGGACTGATTTTAAAGAACATTTGCATTAATAAGGGTGCTCTTAGAGACAGGAAGGGAGTTAATACTGGTGGCAGAAGGAGACCTTTGTTTGCTTTGTGATTTCTGAAGGGGTGTGTGTCTAAAGGCCAGCATTTCCCAGAATTGGGCTGGCTAACAAATGAATCAGAAGCAGGGGAAGCCAGTGTTCTCAGGGGTGTCTGTCCAGACCCCGAGGTGCTCGGCCCCAGCCAGGAGTTTGGATGACTGCCCCTGGGTGGGAAGGAGCCAGAAGTAGCCGCCCCAAGATGGCTGTGTCTCCCGAGCCAGCCTGGAGCTACTCTGCTGGGACAGGACTAGTGCATTCATGGCCCTGCCAGTGTGTTTGCTAGTACCACCCCACTGTGTCTGCACCAAAATAAGGAGATTTCCGGGATTTTGCTGTCTGGTGTCATGGCAGCTTGGCACGTGGCAGAGTGACCATGCACTGGCCCATAGATGTCTTTGGAGACCTAACCAGAAGTCTCACCATCTAACAAGATTTAAGTTTCTGTTGATACTTAAGTACTACAGTTGAGTGACTCCAAGGAGTGACGGTTAGTAATAAAGATATTTTAGACTTGTTTTAGATATTTGTTTTCAGTCTGGACGATCTGACCTTCCAAAAATATTTTACTTTAAAAGGTAGGGTGAAAAACAACTTCTTAGATGTATGGCCTGAGCCAGAAGGTTGATAGTCCTATGGAGGTCTTTGTAAGCTCCAGGAAGTTTAGTATAATCCTACCACCAGTACACGGAGGTACTACCAGCAGCTTCAGGGATATTTGTCTGACCTTTTCTGCCTTCTCTGCTGGATACAGAGCATGTGGAGATGGTTTGTGTTTTGGGTCATTAGGAGTAAATCCATCAAAAGACAAAAGACACTGCATGTCAAACTCACAGTTACTCCTGTCCTTCCCATCATGAAGGTCTTTGAGAAAGGCCAGTCCCTCAGGAACCCCAAATTCTGTGCCTAGCAAGGACTATCTGACAATATTTCTGATGAAGCAGGTCTGAACCACACATGGTTTCAGGGCAGCTGGAAGGCTATTTTCTGGGCATAAGCATGCCCTTAGTTTTCCCAGAATTTCCTAAGTACAACCTTATGGGAACTGCTCTGCCACATCTAGATCCTGCCTCAGGTTTCTTCACCCAAGGGATCTCTGCAACTAGCACACCAAATCTGAACACTGCAGGGCAAAGCCTGGTGTCTCAATGAACACTATTAATACAGATATTTTACAGCTCATGACCATTGGAAATCTCAGCTTACAGCCATGCATTTACTGGACCTATTTATTTATGAAGAATGCACAGTGTACCCAAAGATTTCCTACATCACTGATATAAGCCTCAACAGATTCCTGTGGGCAGATATTGAAGGGGAAAAAAAAAATGTTCAGCTTCTGTATTTTTATGTTTTGCTCCCTGATTGAGGTTAGTTTTAATCTTTTCAATACATGCTCCAGTATTTTACCGAGCTTGTAATTTCATGGGATTGTTCAGAAATAATCCAAATAATCAGAATAATCCAATTTTCCAGTTCCTATGCTACCTTCATTCCCCTGGTGATGTTCATGGGTAGAGAAGCCTTAACATTCCTTACAAAGGCAAACCATTCAGCCCCCAAGACTGAATACAGGCCCAGTAAAAAACAAATTACTCTTGCTTGGTATTATAAAGAGCTGCTTTCTGTAACTCCTTTCTAGGAGTTTACACAATCAGAGAAATGCCATGCCATTGAATACTGGCATGCTGATATTAGCATGCAATGACCCAGCAAAGAAAGTAGAGCTGAGCTGGTGCCTCATTTGCCTGCCTGGCTACTTGACTCTGTTTCTTCAGCTCAGCATCTCATGCATTTTGGGAGTCAGGTTTAATCCCCTGGCTGTTGCAGCCCTCTCGTGGCCACACAGACCCAACCGCGCTCCTGCATGCCAGCTGCTGGGAAAGCACAGACCGAAATTCTGTGTGGGAGGACAGCATACTTTAAAAAGCACAACCAATAGTTATTAAATAGCATATTCACCCAACAATAAATATATAAATAAATGAAGCAGACACTTAGGATAGTATTTGTTGCAGGTGTACAAGCAGAGTCATTGTTAAATGACTTGCTTTTCAAGAATCAAAAGAAAAATTACAGATAAAGCATTAAGCAGTCACGTTTTTAATGGGGTGCTCTGTTTCATCTCCCTAGGCTGTCACTAAAGAGTCTGCTTTGAAGTGCTCCTTTTCTTTTGAGCATTTGTGCATTGATTTACAATGGTGTGGGTAAATTTTGTGCTCACGAGTTTTGCTGAGTATCTGCTTACTGGAAACATGTCATTTTGTGCAGGAAACTCCAAGGAGGAGTGAAAACCTCTTGGGCTGCGGAATATCTGGGGGAATCTGGACTATTCCAGATTTCTGCGAAGACTAACAGGTAGATGGGTCTTTGGAGCTTGAAAAGCAAGCCTGGGTTTTGGTATATTCTGAGTTTCCTTTTAATGTGCCAGGGAAAGACAGAGACATCACTAACACCTGGAAATAAGCCGTGGGAATTAATAGTGGAAAGAAAATGTTGATGGGAGCAGTGCTGAGAGCCCATGCAACAGCCCAGCGGTACACTTCCTGCCCAGTGCTGTCAGCAAGCACAATCAAAGGAGATACTTACAGAATAAAAAATAAAATGGGTCAAAATGAAAAGTTTGTGCATAGGTATGGGATACTCTGGAGGAGGTTGTCCAGTTTTGATTGATGTTTCCTAGACTGAGAGCAATAGTACTTACAGACCAGAGTGCTGCTGTCCTGCCAGAGGGATGATGTTACACTATCGTTTTCCCACTGCTTTCCTCTTTTTTTCCTTACAGTAGTTTCAGAGGAAACATGTGCAGGAGAAATGGCTGTATTTCAAAAAGACAGGAAAAAAACCAAACCAAAACTTAAAAAAAAAAAAACAGAAAAAACCAAAGCACAACGTGGAATGTTGATGAGTGTGTGAGCGGACATCATTACCTTTTCAGATGGGAGCGCTGCTACCTCTGGCAGTAACAGCATTCAGGCAGATAGATGGGGTGGGGGTGGGGTGTAGGTTTAGCAGGATCAGCAGGACCCTGGGTGACAATGACATCTAATATTTTGCAAGCCAATATGCCAACCCATGTGTTTACAATGCTGAACAAGCCTTTCGATCAATACCAGGCATCAGTAAGGCAGCAGTATCTGAGCCCCTTCATATGCACATGGGCATGTGTTTTCCAGCTTGAGCACGGAAAAGTCAGTTCACAGAGGTGGGCTTTGCACCTGCAGGTATTTTCCATCTGAGCTGGTGCTTTCTGCCCTGACATCTATTTGCAATGGGGCCAGCAGGACTGCAGACTCCTTAGGCCCCATGTGCCCAGCCTAAGGTCTGCACAGCACCATGGCCCTAAATGCAGCACCAAATCCCACTGGTGTCCGGTGCAGGGTCTCCCTTTCCAGCTGGCTGCCCTGGCAGAACCTTCTTTAGCCCTCTGAATAACTCAGGACCCCGTGAAAATAGTGTTAACTTACCTGTATTAACACCTTAAGCACATACATTATACTTGAGTAACGTAGGTGCTGTTTTGCTGTGCTGCAGCAATGCTGCTTCCAGTGAGCCAAGCTGCCTCCCATGGCTGTGGCACAAGGAAGACCTGCAGCTCATGCCCAGTTCTTCCATGGCCTCAGCTTGTCCTTCTCAAAAGAAACTATCAAAGCTTCCATAAAACAATATTTTGCATATTTTTATTTTTAACTAAATAACTTCTTTACTCTTCATTTTCTGTAAGCCCACACATACAGAACAAGATGTGACTTTTTTGGTTTAAGATTGCTTTTATTTTATATGGAGAAAAACAGTAGTAAGAAAGTAATAAAATTAATATCTGCCTGAAAGAGCACAGAGCAAGTATCATCCTGGGATCCAAAACATTCTCCAAACAAAAAGGCTGATAAATTTTTAAGACATGTCTATATTGCGAGGTTCTGAGGTGTTTGGGGCAGTAAATACCTATGCTGATAAAACCATGTGAAATAGCCTAGTGCAGAGCAACTTACAGCTCAGGTCTGGGTGCAGTGAGGGACATTACTTGGGTGCAAAGCAATGGGGACACCTTGCTGTTTTTTTCCTGGTGCAGGTGGAAGCAGTGTGTCTGTATGGAGCCAGCACATGGGCTGCAGCCTCCTCCTGGCTGCAAAGCAGCACCTGGTCATATAGACATGTCTTTAGGCATGTAAACTTGCTGGCTATATAGAAAAATGGAAATCCCCGTGTCAAAAGCACAGAGAGCATGCATACCATTAAAAAAAAAGTGCATGTAGGCTTTTAGCGAGATGGAACCCTTTACTTTCTGGAAAATATTCTCCTAGGGCTGGACTAAATAGCCAGGGTGAAATCTTGGCTCCATTGACCTCAGTGGTACAAAGAGCTCATCCCCGGTGTTGCAGAGTCCACTGACCCTGGCTGGGAATGGGAGGCTGCAGTTGAGCCCCACTTTCTTGCCTTCTTGCCTGCAAGTTGCCTTCTTTCTATGCTACACCCTTCTGCAACTGCATCGCCCCTATTACCCACCCTAACTTGTCTTCTGCAGTTGGTCCGGACTCTAGGATTCAACCACAATCATACTCAAGTTGTTGTTGAAGATGATCCTCCCATCCTTTTTGCTGCTGCACTCTGGCTGGCAGAGAGCTTCCTGCAGCCGCTGCCGCAGCACCGGAGGGGCCGTGCCCAGGAAGTTTTTTGTCCCCGTCAGGAAATCTATCATGCAGGCTCCAACCGGGTCCCCCTCAATAAAGCACTCAGTGATATCCCAGCCCGATGGGAACTCATAAACGCAGTATTCAACACCCAGTCTCTTCAAAATATTTGTGATGCCATTGGAGGTGATGTAGTGGCCACTGTCGGTGGAAGGCAAGCAGTGTCTGTACTTCTTCCACAAGCTGGCCCATCCGCTACTGTCTGCCAGAGTAGGAGGGAAGATTACTTTTGCAAAGCCAAGGCAGTCAAACACCAGCTAATGCAACTACTGAATGAGTTTGAAATGATCCTTCGCTGCTGGCCCAGACTTTGCCAGGAGCAGCAGAAGAGCTTTCCTCTTACTTCAGTCAACTTATAAGTGCCCGTGCCTGGAGAGGAGTAAAACTGTGATCTCCAGCAGCCCTCCCTCCAAAACTCTCTTGTTTAAAGGAAACTCTGACAGGATGGTCTCCAGCACTGGATTTCTCCAGAAGGAGGAGCACACAGAGATATATCAGTGCACCGAGCCTGCACACACATGCTACCTATGAACTGCCCCTTTGATAGAATAGTGCAGGTGTTTTTATACATTGAACCTCAATTTTAAGTATACATCAAAGAATACATACCTGAAAAGCCAGTCCCAGCTAGCAAGGGAAACAGCCTACCAGCAAAGCTAAAGGGAGTTTTAATGGCAAACGTGGGGAAGAATACTTTATCCACGGCACCACAAGATGGGGATCTGTGAATGGCACACTGGAAAAAGCACTCTTCTTTTTTAATAAGTGCCATGGTGTTGTAACTGCCTCTTTTTCCTCTTGGCAGCTGCTGTTGTCCTGCTGAGGTCTCGATCATCGCTGTGTGGATGGAAGAGCCCCAAAGATCGGTCCTCCCAGTGCTCATTTCACCATGAAGAAGGATTGACCCTCATTCATTAATAGCCACATTTCTCCCTAGCCAGTAATTTCACAGTAGGAGGTCTCTGCGAGTTAGAAAGCAATTCATCTACTTCATAAGCAAGGAAGCAAGAGCATGAAGGCTATGCTTATGCAGTCCCATCAGACATTGGGGTCCAATATTTGTTTTATGTAATTAATAAGCACTGCTAAAATCCCAAAGATGAATATTTGTGGTTCTCATACTTCAAAGCTCTTCAAAACACCAGCAAAGAAACAAAAAATTAAAGACCCCTCTCACCTGATAAAATTATGATCAGGAGTTTACCATGATGGTCAAGGCAGCTGTGGAAAAACTTGATAGTGTTGAGAATATCCTCCACACGGTACAACATCTAGAAGTGACAGAGTTACACACAGCTCTTATTCCTCCTCCACAGTGCAATGGCCCTTCGAAGTCTTAAACCCTTTCTCTATAGAGTTGTTTTAAATTGCTCCCAGCCTGTCCTAACTCAGCATGCACATTTAGGGATGTCCCACAAGACTGAACATCACCAGCTCTCCACCGGCACCAACAGCCTGGGGTCAGACCCAGGGACCCTCTGCTCAGCCTCATCCACCAGCTGGACGCTGACCTGCCCATCGCTGCCCTTCAAGCCCAGTGCAATTTTGTGGTTGGAAAAGTTGTGCAGAGAAGAGTCCCCCGGTTTCTGTGGCTGGTCCTTATCACCGGGGGCACTTATCAGATGTGCCTGGGCCATGGGCAGGCTGGATCTCTTCCAGACACCAAGGAATTTGCACTGGGACAAAGCAGGGCTCATCTCAAAGGCTGCCCTCGGGGCTTGCAATTTAGCCCTTGACCCACCCACCAAAACTCTGCAACACTTTCCAGTTGTGAAATCAGCTCTTATGAAATGAAAGCAAGATGAAATTAAAGAAAAATGAAATAAAAGCCACTAAAGTGAGAGAACAGATTTTTTACAAAATATAATTGGTACATACAACAGCAGTGTCATCAGTATCAGAGACACAGCACCATAATTTCTGACCCAAAACCTGACACAGGTGTTCATTCACTAACCTTTCCCTTCAGTGCCATCCAAACTACTCTGATTAAGCAAAAAAAAAGTCTCACTTTTTGCAGCAGCAAAGCATAATTGTTGTCCTCCATGTGACGTGTGATGGTCTGAGACTCCACCCTGGTTTTTTACCCATCATACATAGTTAAACCAGTACAAACCAGAGACCAAAACCAGGGTGGATAGGGAGTGAGGTTTGGTGTTTGTAGAGCGGCTGCAGAAGCTGTTGCTCATGGGAGAACTGTGCTCAGCTCTGCTCCCCCTGACTTGACGCACACAGCAGAAATGAAGGGAGTAGTTAAAGCTAATTAAAGCAACACTTCATTACCTGGATCATATGGATGAAGTCAAATTTCTTATGTGCACCTTTCTCTTTCACCTGTTGTTCATACTCCGAGGAAGTGAGCTGGTGCCAAATAAAAGAGACATTCTGCATGTCTGGAGCTTGATTCACCAACTCTGTTTTAAAAAGGTAGAAGAAAATAATGAATTTCACAAAACAGCAGAAAAACTCATCATTCAAAGAGACAGTCCTCGCTATACCCCAGGCAGCAGATATAGCCGTACCTTTGTAAGCTGCCACGTGTTGTGGGTTGGGCTCTATGATTTCATTGTCGATAAAGACCCCTGGGTGCGCAGCCTGCAGTATCCTGATCATTTTCAAATCCTGCTCACCTATTCAATAAAGACAAATCCATTACTTTAAAACATACTTAAATGAGATGAAAGGATGCCGGTGCACCTGCCGCCTCTGCTGCCAGGAAATCCCCCAAGCAGAAGTGAGGCACTTTCTACCTTATGGTTTGCGGGGTGGCATGTAACCCAGTGATAGTCTTACCATGACATCTTACTGCTCGAGGTAACATAAAGTTACAGATAAGACTAAGAACAAGGAAGAGAGAAGCAACAGCACAGAAACCTGCTAATGACAATACTCTGGGTCACGGGACAGACAGGTCAAAATAGTCAAAGATCAATGTTTAGAAAAACAACCAGGAAGCATTAGTTTTCAACAAAAATGCAAAGTTTGAATGGGGGCATGGAGGGAATCAGCACAGCTGCGCAATTTCAACATGGCACAGGGCAGTCCATGTCTTTGGCACTGCCCTGGGGAAGAGATGGTTGTTTTGCTGCTGGTGTGACATGGCTTGGAGTCCTGGGGAATTGACATGCAGTATCCTGGGTCCTTGGGGCCCGACCACATGATCTCAGCTCTGGGCATCTACTAACTAGTCATTATCTTGGAGCTGCAAAGAGAGAGTCACATATTGACGTGTAGCTATTGGTTTTCCTCTGCTGTTGTCTGAGCTCTGGAGGAGCAAGCGGCAGTCTCTCCTTCTGTCCCAGGAAGTTCCCAGCCTCTTTCAAGGTGATGCAGGTCACCCTTGTTTCTTTCAAAAAAGCCACAATACACCAAGTGTATTGTCCACCTGGTTCCTCTGGGACTACGGAAATAAACAGCAGAGGTGACCACCTTAAGTGAACCTCTGTGAGAATCCTGCCTGTAGCTGATGGTGGGGCCTAAAAATAGTCCTGCCCTTGCAAATGTCACACACAGAGGGCTTGATATGAGATACTGCATCTTCCCTAGCCTTTCAGCTGATGTACCAGCTATAAGAAAAGTTGTCAGCTTTGGCAGGTGTTGCAGTAAATAGAACTCAAGGAGGGAAATATCATCCATGCCAGCACTACAGGGACATTCAAGGAAGGACGAGTCTTTTGAAGTGGGAGAAAAAAATACCCAAGACCCCTGAGGAATGCAGTGGCAGCGGTGCAGGGCTGGCCACAGGCCAGAAGGAAAGAGGCTGCAGCTCCACCCGTTGAAGGTGAGTGCATGGACCAATATTGTTGACACCGGTATTTCAAGGCAGATCCCTATAGCAAGCAGCTGAATCACTTTAGACAACCCTAAATGCCAATTAGTAGGTGCCTTGGGGTGGGAAGCACCCGCAATTAGAGGTGCTGATGTGGGCTCCCTGCAGGCTCAAGGGAGGCAGAGCATCACTGCCCCGTGCCCTGGAGCCACCAATACTGGCAAATGGGTATGTTAACAGCAAATGGGTATTTTAAAAGTTGCTTGGCTTTTTTTCACTCCATCTCTTTAAAATGCCCAAACCCAGTCTTTGGGAGAGCAGGTGATAACATCTTCAATGCAGACATCATCCAGGGGTGTGTGCAAAAACAAGTGGTAAAATCCAGTGTTTCAGGGCAGGAATTTCTCTTATCTTGCTCTGCCAGGGACAATCCTTCGGCACTAACCACAGTGAGGCTGAAACAGGAGTGAAACCCCTCCTAGAACAGCAGCCCACGCTGGCACTAACTGGGACGTTACAGCTGAGGTAGTTAAACCAGCCATGGGAAAACAAGAGGTGAATGAGAAAATGTGATCTGGACTGACCAGCAGTCTTTTAGGATATGGAGCAGGTCACTAATGCCCATTAATATTTTCATCAACTAAACTAGTTCTGGGGGCTTTGTGAAATCAGAGTCCAAAGGTCAGGGATCAGATACAACCTTTTGCTCAATGCCATCCTAGCTCACTCCTCTGCCCGGCCGCAGAAAGTTCAGCTCTTACAACCATAGGCAAGCTGAGTGGGTGCGAGTCTGTGAGGGGCAGCTACCCAGGAAAACCAGAAAATTTTAGAGGTTTTATTTTTTTATTAAAACATCTTCTGAAGAGGAAATAAGAAAAAATGAGGACGGTGCAAAAAGTCCATTTTTCCCTTGTGTTTTCTTGGAGTCAGAATTTCAGTTTTATATTACTTAATGAAACTGAAGTGTAATTGAGAGCTGGATAATTTCTTCCTGCTTGCTTTCTCATATGCTCCAACATATTCTCAACTGGGGAAAACAATTCAATGTTATTTTTCTTTTTCTCAGGAAAACAAGCAAAAAAATTGAGGAAAAATATTTTCAGTTTAAAATAATAACACTTGAAATACAGCTGAAAATACTTTATAAAGCAAAAGCAAACTCTGACAAATCAAACTGCCACTTCTTTTCTCTCCTTTTTATTTTATCCCAGTTTCCCTAGGAGCAAAGTTGGATGTTTCACCTTTTTTTTTTTTTTTAAACACAAATACATTTAGAACAGCTTTAAAGCTATTTTTCCAAAAGATGGGTTTCTCTCTGGGGGGGAAATATCATTTGCAGTTAAACCCTACTTATCACTGGATAAAAACACAGTAGTAACAAAGAAACATGTCTTGAAAAAGCTGACATGGCCCCATGCTAATGTTTGTGGCCAGCTGGTTTTGCATCACCTGGAGCAGAGCATTGCCCAGCTTTGGCCTCTGGGATCCCTAAAAGCAAAGCAAAATGAGAGATCCCTTCAGGTGGGATATTCTAAGACAGGACTTTGGGTGGCACGAACCTCTCGGATGTCTCTAATTCTCTCCATGAGGTTTGAAGATGCTCTCATACTCAAAGCAGGACTCCTTGCTTTGAGACATATAAAATCAGGTAAGAATCATCAAGAGGCAGAGACTAAGCTAAAATCATCACACTTCTCTCACTTCTTGGACGGATCTGAGCAGCAGCATTTCATAAGGGAGATGGGGAGGGAAGGGAGGGACCATTGCTCTTGTCCTGGCTCCACACCCTGTTTTGCCATTCTCTGCTTCAATGAGAAACACTGTTATTAACGCCTGAGTAGTTATCCCCATTGCTCAAAATTTCAGTATCACTTTCTGCTACCCATAGGGACCCCCTGTTCCCCAGAATCAGCAGTGCTGCTAAGCTCCTTACCTGTGCCACTTCCAACTCCCAGAACATTTATAGTCGATTTTCCATTGCCGAGGCTGAAATGATAAGTACACGTTATTTCACCACACTATGTCACATGACTTCACATTTTAATTCTAATATCTTTGATGCCACATTGGCCCAGAAATTTAGCTGAGCTTTGCCACATGAATTTGGATAGAAATTTGAACATCCCTCTGGAGCCCAGCTATAACTAACTGTGCAGTGGGAGCCAGACCCGTATTAGCAAGCTCATATTTCACAGTACAGTAGGCACCAGGGTATAGTGTTTCTCTTCCTCTGCCAGAGAGTTTTCTTCAGCTGTGGCTGGCACCGTGCAAAAAGGCCTCAGGGAACCCCAGGGTGAAGGGTTCTCTTTGGGAGTAGTGGGGCTGTGCCTGGCTGGGATGGGCACTGCTCCCCAGCCAGGGCTGCAGGGACAAGGTGAGCTGGGGCAAAACCTCTGCACCCTCAGGAGACAAGTTTGGTTTTCCAATATTGGATATAAATGTCCAGGAAAAAAAAAAATCAGGCTATCCAGATGACTGTGAACCCTCTTTTTTCAATATTTGTCTTGGTTTGAAATTGGGAGAAAAGGTCAAACAATAATTTTTACCTTAGAATAATTACTTCTGAAAAGATCCAAAAAAAATCACACCCAACCTTGTGGTTCCCAGCAGAATATTTAATAACAGCCCAGTTCAAGGATGAGGAGCCCGGGTTCAAGGTGCCTCGCTGTTGTGACGTGCTTTATGGCCTTATTCTGCTCTCGGGCATGGACTGTGCAGAGGGGTTGAATTTCCCATACACAGTCTCAGGAGGTACCACAGCAATGATTCAACAAGAAGGGAGAGAGTAGTAAATCCTGCAGGGTGTGAGCTAGTCAAGGAGCTTTAGCCCTAATGAGGGTCAAGACCCTTTGACAGACCTGCAATCAGCATCATAGGAAGCCACAACATTTTGTATCATTTAAAATTCACATAAGTAAATTTTTCAATTAAAATTTCTCAATACAAGTTATTTTTTAATTATTGTTTTATTGCTTATTTTTTATATATCTGATCCGAAGAAAAAAATTTGCCTGCCTAGACTTTTTTCTCGATGGAGAATACAGTTTCCATAACATCCAAGAATTACCCAAACTTGAAAGATGTTCCTTGTTGTTTGGATCTAGGCTTCTCTAAAACTTATCTGCAGTCATCCAGGCTTAATATATTACATCAATACTTCACAAAACTGATTATCATTTGGTACTTAAGCAATGCAAATCGACTTAGGATAGAAATAAGGAGGTCTTAGGGGATTGAGAAAACCAAGAATTAGTCACTAGAAGAGAATTAGAGATGTGTTTCTGTTTGGACTGATGTGTGATGAAGTCCCAAAAGCAGGGAGAGAGCACAAGAGGGAGCTTTCTTTTGAAAAAAACAAACAACAAAAAATACTTTAATCCTTGGAAAATCAGCTAATGAAAACAGATGGACATGAAAATGCAGTCTTGATTCTTTCCTTAACATAAGCTGAGAGGCAGCACAGTGTATTAATTGAAATAGCACATATTCTGGAGTCATTAAACAGAATATCCTAAAGACCACTATTAAGGGACTTAAAATTGAAACGCATTAAGAGTTCATTCATGCCCCAGAAAATCCTTAAATACTTTTGCTGACCCTTGTATGCAGGTTGCCCTCCCAGGATTACAGATGGCTTTCCCACTTTGGTGGAAGCACTCCTTACCCAGCCATGATGTTGGGCATTTCTTCCTTGTTGAACTCGTCCATGCACTGGTGCTCTGTTGAATGATCCAAAAATGACTTAAAGGCTTCTACATACTCCTCGGCCGTGAGGCTTCTCATGGAAGGGATCATATATAGCTCTTGAGAAATAAATACAAATTGTGTGTTAGTGGCTTCAAGGCAAGTGAAGGATCAAAGCACTTACCTCATGGAAGAAACCCAACCCAACCCAAGAGAAGCCAGAGATTCAGGGAGATGGTAGGGAGGACACATGGCCCAGGACCCATCCAAGCAGGTGGGTTCATGTGAACGCTTTCCAACCTGTTCACACTCAGGGTTTGAAAATTGGTCTTAGATGCCCTTTGACATGAGCATATTTCAGTGCCTCGTTACTACAGGTCTCCCTGAGGAAAATATCCCCATAATTTCCTGAAGATGCCTAGATCAATATGGGGGACTTGGTTTGCAGAAAGGGAAGTAATGGGAGAGTTTTTCTGGAAGACTCAAGGCAAGAAGGTGAAAGGAATCACACAGCAGGTCCAAACTTGGAGGGGCCGTCGCTCTTGCGCATGCTGGATGGTGTAACTGAAATTACCAGCTGTTGGCACATTTACTATTAAGGGTTGTGCAACACAAAAACTGCCACCTGAAGCTGAAGCAAAAATAGTCAACCCTGTGCACCTCATTTCCGACTCTTGCCAGCATGGGACTGCAATGTGCTGCTGGAGAGGTGAATTCCCCACTGGGAACTGCAGCTTGTGGCCAGGAAGGCAACTGATGGCAAAAGCATTTCATCTGAACAGGCTCATACTTGAATGTGGGTGGCTGAGACCAAGATTTCTGCCTCTGAACCAACACCCAGGGCTGCTCAAGGGGTTGCAAGCAATTATTGCAAAAACTCACTTTCCTGCAGTCTCATCCTAATGACAGCGCTACTGCCAGGGCACAAGCTCTGGCCAACTGCTTGGGTCTGAGGAGCAATGATAAGACTAAGACTTGAGGCTCGTGAGAAGATACCATGCAGTTGAGTTCTGGTTCTGGGGTCTATCTCAGGCAGAGGGCTGCAGTAGGAAGGCAGTCATAGTGCCAGCCTCAGCATGTGAGATCAGCACTGGAAAGGTAGCATTCAATAGGCAAAAAATCAGCTTTTGCTCATAAACAAAATTAGGATGAAGGACAGGACTCAGCAGAACATCTTAATCCTCATTTTTGCCTTTTAAGGACCTGTTTATCATCTGCTTTTAGCTGCCACTAGTAAGAAAACTGTGTATGTCTCATGCAGGACTGCACAATCTTAAATTGAATGCCTTTGCTGTTTCTAAAACCACACATCATTGGCAGCTGTGTATGGAGAGCCTATGTCCAGCCCTATTGGAGGTAAAGATATCAACATCTATCCTCAACACTTTGAACTATACCCTAACATAAACCTGAAATCACCTGAATTGCAGTCCAGTTAGCATCCTGTTTCTTTTTTTTTTTTTAAACAATCTCTAACTCCAAAAGAATTAAAATATGTTTGTAGTGATAGCAAGATGAGTGGGCATTTTACTTTAATCTCCTTTTTTTTTTTTTTGCTTTTTCTCCCAAATACCTGAATTATCGTGTGGAGCTGTCAGAATCTCTGCTTCAAAGTTCATGCTGGGGAACCTATTCCTGTAAGGAAAGTATAGCACTTCAGTTATTTGAAGAACCTGTACGCTTTTTTGAAGCTGCATTGAAAATGCAGAACAAAAGGAAGATGCTCCAGGACAAATTTTCCTCGCCTGATAATCAATGCTATTTGTTCTCTTTTGCTAGACTAAAGAAAGTCAAAACTTCTTGGTTAGCTGATCACCCGTAAATACCAGCAACGGACTGGCCACCTGCACCAGTGCTTGCCTGAGGTGCCTTGTGGAAGCTTTTCCTCTCTCTGAAGAATCATTAACCAGTCAATACAGTGGAAGGCATTAGACTAACTGATATTACACATTCTGTGAAACCTTTAATCATGAATGGAGTAGAAAATATAGCAGTGAAATTAGGAAAAAGCAATAGTGAGCTTCAGCATCTGAAGTGCTAAAAGATCTGTTTGGCCCAATGTTTCCAGGACTTTTTTGCTTTGCACTTCTTTTAACTTCAGTTTTTCCTGGTTAAAAATATTACAGTGGGTAGCTTGTAGAAAGCACAAGACTCAAAGAGCAAAAGTCGAAGAGGTTATTTGACCATAAATGTTTTCATTCAGTCATATGTTTTCATTCTTAGTTTAGGGGTTTTTGTGAAGATTTCCAGCAATGAAGTCATATCTTCATTTTCCTTTGATAATGTGCCTCATCTATAAAATATGGATGAGGTGCCACTAGCAAAAGGAAGGAAGGAAATTAAATTGGAGCAAGGACCTCACTTCTGCAAAGAAAATGTTGGGGTGAGGCTATCTGTGCAAGGGGAATAGTCATCTTCTGGGTAACTACATTTCAATATCGAGATGCACAAGAAGATTTAGGGGTGATATTCCTGTATTGGCTGAGTTTAGACATGTTGCTGCTCCCAAAGCTTTGCCATTAGAAAATGCTTCATGACAAGCAGTCTGCAATAGCAGTAAGCAGTCCCTGAGTCTCCTCTGCCAGGGAGAAAACTCCTACGTGAATAAGAAACAAGCCAGGAGGTGGAAAAGAAAAAAAGGGAGTCTTGTAGTAGGGCTTTGAGTTACAAATATGTAATGACTGTGCTAGCAGGTAGCAAGGAAGTGACTACACGTGCAAATAGCACACTGCTTTGGTTGATGAAGGCAAGAAAAGACTAAGGTGAATGAGAAGCCTCAGAGATGCTGGAGTGTTGCCAAGTCCTGCAGGAACAATTGATTTCATCTGAGTTCATTGCCAAAGTCACATACCTAGCTCCCAAGAGGTATATCAAAGATCTCAGTTCCACCACCTTGAACTCAAACCCACCCCCCCGGAAAAGACCTCGCGGAAGATCAGCAGTAACAAGCCTAAACTCAGCCTCCTCCATAAGCTCCAACTTGGCTGCAGGCCAGTCCCTCCAGTTTCCACTCAACCCTCTGACCTCCTCTATTTCCTCCTCTATCTCTGCCTGTTCAGCTGGCTGAACCAAGCAAGGTAGTTTTCAGAATAAATCTCCCACTAAAATGCTGAGGGGTAGCATGGCTTCCCCTGCACAGAGAGGAACGGCTCTTGGGGTCCAGGGACACAAACTCCATTTCTGACCGGTCAAATGTTTCCAGCCATCCCAGGAGACCTGCCAGGTGACCTGGACAGACTGCGGCACAAGTATTCACCAGGACAGATGATGCCAAGTTAACTCTTCCACTAACACTTTTGCCATTTCTCCCCAGGCAAGGTTTCTAAGACTGATTAACGCTTGTGGCTGGGAAGGTGAAACAGACTTAATTATTGCTGGGAACAAGTGGACTTCCTCTAAAATCTGACTTAAAATCTAGCCTAGATCTGAAAATTGACTGCAATACTTTGAGCTCGTGCTGTCCATCCCCGGAGTCCGAAACCCAACTGCAGGACCAAAGCAGTGACTGCCAGGGAGTGGGATGCTCGCGGGCACAGCTCATCCTGCCACGGCTCCTGGCTAAGTCAGAGCTTGCCATTAGCAATGTTAAACACCTTCCCCTCTGTGAACTGAGCAAGTTGCATTATGGACTGCAGGTGCAGGGCACAGAGGGAATTCACAGTGTCACTTCAAGTGACGCAGCACCTTTAAGTTGAAGAAGTCTTTAAATTCAAGACACATCTAGCAACACAAATTGCAAGAACACCTTCATAACTCATCATTTCATTCCACGTAAACTTACACTGTGAAGGGGCTAAAGGTCACCTCACAAAGGTTAGCTTAGCCCTCATCCCTCTCCGGACGTGGGCACATCTGCTGTTATCCCACCTTACACACATCCACCTGTGACACAGGGACAGCAGAGGCTGGCTCTGCCACCCAACCGGACAGCGGGGAAACACGCACCCTCGCTCCTTTCCAAAATCCACATACCTCTTCATCTCCGGGACTGGGTCCATGGTTGGGGTGGGTGCTGTGCCGGGGCACGGTGGCTGGGCACGGGGCTGGGGGTAAGCTGGGTGCTTGGCCCCTATGTTAGCGTGTCCACCTGCCGCCCCGCTCCGCGCCAGCCGCTCAACCCGCCGTGACGCTGGCGGTGACCCCGGCGTGCGGCCACAGCTCTGCCGGCACCTGTCGGGACAGGCAGCGTCACTGGAGCGGGAAGGGGAAACCCGAGCCCCACAGGGAAGGACCGAGGGGCTGGGGCGGGCGATGTGCAAGGCCTGACGTCTGCAGGGCTGTCCTCATCCCATGGGAGCTGCTCTGTTTTCAAGTGGAGAAAAAAACCAAAGGGACAGATTGAGACTTCAAAGTCTTTAGAACCTGAGTGCAAGTGGCTGAGGGGTGTCAGCTGGGGCTGGGAAGACACGGGTGCCATTTCCATCTGCTTTTTAATTTGCTTTGAACCCAGCCTCTCCTTCATGCTCCCTGCCCCAGGTGGGAGGAGATGTTTTCCCTCATCCTTGCTGAGCTGCTCCCTGATGGAAGGACATGTTGGGGATGTGCTGGGACATCCCTGCCTTCTCCAGAGAGAAGAGGGGATCACTGGCTGCCCAGAGACCTGAGCAAGTGATTTTTCCATCTCTGATTCAGAGGGAAATGGGGCTTAATGGCAGTACCTGCAAGCAGGCACTGCAGCCCCACTGTCCCTGCCCTGCAAAGGGGACAGGGTGGACGGGCAGCCGGGGTGGGGGGCAGTGAGCCCAGCCTGCTCCCACTCTGCTTGCTAAACCACAGGGATTAGACAGCAAGGATCCATCTTTGGAGGAGAGCTGTCTGAGCCAGAGGTGGCTGGAGGTCACCCAGGATGGGATGACATGGCTGGAGGTACAGTGGTTGCTATTACAAATACAGAAAATCCCAGGTGCCCCTGAATTCAGCCTTTTGTCCTACCAGCATCCACAAGACTGATGTTCCTTTTGACTAACATCTAATAACACAAATGCAAATAAGAAAGGATTTAGAGACTTTATATTTCCAGGTGAGCTCTGGTGGTGGAAAGCACAGCAGTAGGATCCTCTCCACTCCCTTTTCCTGAAGGCAACGGGCAGAACAGATTTAGCAGACAACAAATAAAACCTCTTCCCTTGCTGAGATACCTCCCCCAAAATACTGCCTGCCCTGCATGGCTCACTGAGCCCACGGATCGTGTTCTCATGTGGGGATGCTTCACCATCAAGTGACCTGTCTTGATTTACAATAGATTTGGTTTCCAAATGGATTTAAGTTATGTCCACCCCACGCAGGTCTGCAGCAGCAAGTTAAGCTAGAAATGGCCGCACTCCTGCTTTTAACCAAAATATTCAAATCAAAAATGAGGAAAGACCGGAACCTCTTTGCTAGGTCTAAAATGCAGATTTGGCTCCTGGTGCTGTTTGACCACCCAGGGAAGTGGTTTTACATCAGCCATTTCAATCCCTAAACATTTCCACCAGAGACGTCAGCCTGCAGACGCCAGCCGTGTACTGGTGGATGGCACCTAGTGTTTCTCAGCCAAGCCCCACACGCTGCAGCTGCAGCTCCCTCGTGTCCCCCAGCCACCTCCACCTCATCCCAGCTAAGCCACACTGCCCACTCTGGCCCAGGCGCCCCTCAGCCCCTCCATGCCACCAGCAGGGATGGACACCCCGCAGGTCCCAGCAGAAAGCCATACCTCCCCAGAGCAACAGAAGCTGTAGAGAAACTTCCAGCATCCAGGAGCTGCACAGTGCTTGGAAACCCCCTTGTACATCCACTGGGGGCTGATACCCCTCCCCGGCCCACCCCGTATCCCTCCCCCGGCTCCAACAGCCCACGTAGGTTCATGTCACAACTGAGCTGGCATTAGCCTACAACAACGGTCTTTGTTCCCCCGGCAAACAACAGCACATTGTGGGTAGCTCCCTGCGCCGGCAGGAATTGGCAGCAGGGTGGCTTTGGAGGATGTACCCTCTGCACGCTGTGCTCTCGGTTGCTCTGGCAAGCTCATGACTAAATCCGCGCTAAACTGTGTTTTTCGTACAAACTGGGGTTTTTTGATCTCCGAGGTGGGAGGATGGCTAAAGCTAGAGCCAGGCTGCAGTGCAAGAAAAACAAAGCAACAGTGTTTTCCCCCACATGCTGTGGCTGTCAGTTTTGGCCTGATCCTGCAGAAATAGGTCATTCGCTTTTCCCAGGGGCGAGCCTGCCCGGGGGCTGGTATCGCCCACTGCACCAAGCCCCCTGGGTGCACCAGCTCCATCAGCCCACCACAACAAGCCTTGGACCTGCACCTGTAGGCAGGAAAGTCTGAGTATTTGGAAATCAAATTTCAATGAATTTATCTTTTAAATAGTGATCAACTTTAGGGCTGATGAATGTCAGGAAGGTCCTAGGCATTTTTACAGGGTTCTTCATGCTATTACTACTTTATGTTTTGCAAACGTCCCAGCTTCACCTGGAACAACTGATTAAGGTCCATGTAATGTAACTTTGACTTTTTTTTGTCAGCAGAGCTCTTTTCTTCTGTAACAGTGTTTCTTTTTTTAATGGAAGTCTTTTCATCAGTTAGTTAGATACTTTCCATTTCCTAGACAAAAATTCTGAAGTATAGCCAGCAGTTTCTGTATTCTCCAAAGTGAAATATTTGGTGCAAACATGTCATTCTGCATTAAGCAAGTTCTGGTAGAGAGGAAGATAACCAGCAATTTTGTAGCACCCATTTTCCTGAGAGTGGAAGACAAGATTTCTCATTAAAGGAAGAAATTTTGTTTTGCATTAATCCTATTAAATATTTAACAGTTCCTAGGCAGCAGTAGATCTTGGAGTTTGAGCAACACTATTTGTTTTTATATGTGTATACAGTTTTTTTTTCCTATAGGAAAAAGAATATGACATCTGATAAATACTGAAAAAGATGACATCGGAGAAGCATGACCCATCCCTCCCCAGGGGCAACAGCACTCACTGCTGCTGGGCCCAGCCGCCCCAGCCATGTTTTGATTCAACCTCCCAAAAAATGAAGCATCTAGGTCCGGAGATCAATTATTTTTTTAACACAGCCCTTCCTGCCTTTTTATTAAAGGCTGGCTGCTTTTCATTAAAGCTTTGTGCAGTTCTTCCAGACCTTTTCAAACCATGCTTTTCAAACTATTTTACTTGAGGTCATATCTCATGTAGCTGTAATTACAGAGCTAAGGCAAGGGCAGAGGGAGAGGCCAATGTGATCGCCTTCAGAAAAGGCTCTTTGATTCAAGGTGAAGACCAGCTTTTGCTTTACAGACCGTAAAGCATTCAAAAAAATAGAATCTCTGAGAGCAAAGACAGGTACGGTAAAGCGTGCCTTTTACCCCTCAAGAGCTCACGGGTCTTCAGCTGGGAAAATATGCTCAGAATGTAACTTTCCCTGACTGTACCCATGCTGCTGGAAGCACAGCATTGGAAGGATTAAACACACCCAACAGGTACAGTGGTCAAAAACCAGTGCATTAGCAAACCCCGCTGTAAGGAAATGTGGAGGACTGCCAACGAAGGAGGTTTTTGTCCCTAGCTCAAAGTCAGCAGTGCAAATAGTGAGGCTGAGACTGGTCCTTGAGAAGTTTTTCTGGTTCAAGAGGATGGACTAAGGAGGACAGGAGATTATGGTAAGAAACAAGGCTGCGATAAGGGACCCTCACATGCAGCACCACAGCCCTCACAGGGCTGGGATGGCTGAGGAGTGGATTGTGTCCAGGGGAGCTCAGCGCCCTGGGAACTTTGCTTTGTGTTAAGGTTTCTCAGCAGTGCTGGTGTGCTAAATCGATGATTCTGTGCTTCAGTGGGGCTCACTAACCAGCTCTTAACTGGGAGCAAGTAAGTGTGCAGGTGCAGGAGTTACAGTTGGACAGTTTGGATTAACCGCAGCACATTGCAAGGTGATGCAAACTGCTGGCAGACCCAGACACCCACGGGTGCTGAGCTCCCATAAGGGCCACAGAGAAGTCAGAGAGCAGAAGACAGTAAGTTAGTACTAAAAAAGTAGTATTGAATTATTAATGTTACTGATTACATTTCAATTGCACCTGAAATAAAGGCTCAGAATTGAAATTCTGTTTCCTTACCTCCTCTTAAAGCAAGGCTGAGCCCAGCCATCATGGCACACATGACACTGCACCACCTCTGAATGGAAGAGGCCTGAATGCTCTGAGCACCCAAAGCACCCCAAGAGAAGTCACTCTGCCAGGCAAAAATCTCTTACAATACTGTAATACTTCTTTTTATGCCGTTGATGGAAATAAGATGACAAGTCACCCTTTTCTGGTTAAACAGAGAGAGCAAATGTTGGGAGAGCAGGTACAAGTCCAGTGGGGGATGCTTACCTTTCACAGAAGCTTTGGTTGATCTTCTGTGACTCTTTCTGGTTTGTCCTGCTCTTAAAAAGAATATCCTTAGCTAAATTATCATTTCTTTGGAAGTGGGGTTCATGTTTCCTTTCCATTCACTGTATGTTCTGCTATCTTTCAAACCCTGGTATTTATACCAGGCAGCAAACATGCCCGTTGGTCCCCCAGAGCATGAGAGCCAGCCCCTTTGGAGCACAGCAGCTCTCTGCTGCCACAGCAGCTCTGGCCACAAAGTGAGTAGAGAAAGAAAACCACTTTGAAAGTCTGAAAACTTACTGAGGCATATTTATAAAAAATGGAATCCAAAGAAATACACCCAATGGAACAGCTTTGACTCAGCCCAGCATTTCTGATGCAAGTTTAGCAACATGCTTGTCTAACATTTAGCACATCGCATTAACAGGTAGAGGAGAAAATGTTCAAATGAAAGGGATTACAGATTTATTTTACCAAAAGCCACTAGATGGTGATGCAAGGATACTTTTCTGCTCTTTCTCTTACACTTGGATCCTCATTTTGTTGTGTTTGAGCTGGCCTGTCCTGCTAACATTGGCTGTTGTTGTCTTTGCTTTTTATTTTTAGGAACTGACAGAGGTCATTTGGAAACTTATCACTCGCTGACTTTTCATCCTGTGTGAAACAGGCCTTAGGCAATGGTTACGCTGTGATTACTGCTTGCCGAATATTATTCTCTGCATCAAGACTCGGCACGGGGAAGGATGAAGGACTTAGCTTTCAGTTTGCGGATTAGTCTTCTTTTATAGGCTGTGGAAAGGAAAAATACTTTATATTGAACACAGTGGGGGAAAAAAGGTATTCAGCAAACTGGCAATTTCAGAAAACAGTCATACTTTGGAACAGTTATTGTGGAAAAAAGCCAGGAGATTTTCCTCGGGCTCAATAGTCAAATCTCTGGGCATTTTTTTTTCTCCTCCTTTGAAGTCTGTATTTCTCCTATGAATAAGAGAGGTAAAATCACAAAGATTGGCTTGGCAGAGGTGTAGGCACGATCAGCCCTGGTGTCTAGGGCAGAAGCACTCCATAGATGTATACCATGAGCACATATGGGCTGCAGGATTCCATGCAATGCATAAATAATTCTACAGCGGGTAAGGAGTGAGGAGGGCTCCTACTGCGCATTAATTTTCAGTTCTGACCTCCATTCACCCTGGGCTTCTGCAGCGAGCACCCACTCTTACTATTTTTATCTTAAGTGTCAGGGTATTAAGTGGTCTTACTAATTCCCAGCTCCTGGAGTCAGGTGAATGTGAAAAAACTGTCTTAGCATATTTTCAACAGTAAAATTCCAGCTTCTGTAGTATGGTGGGGTACACAAAATGCACTCCAGGGTGCAAAACACAGAAGATGCTTTGAAAGAAGTCCAAAAAATGGGTTAATTTAAAAGCAATTTCATAAAAATTTTCATTGGTTGGCGGGGAGGAGGGGAGGAGGAGTCTGGGTGTCTCAGGCAGAATAACCAGCTCAGATGGGGAGTTGGAGAAAAATGCTTTGGTAAATACCCTGAAAACAAAATAATCTTACATTATAATGATAAATTCAGAAAACTGGGAGAATCATTCAAGTATTTAAGTGATGACATAACTTTCCTACTCATGATTAAATACAATTAAAGCATAGAGCTAATGCCACCAGTTTATAGCAATCCATGTTTTAAGAATTGGGGGGTGGACTGTTTTTTGTTTTGAATTGCATCTCCAAGAATTGCTAAAAATTGATTTTTTAGATTTCATTAAGAATAAACAGAAGTGCAATTGCTTTTCCTGGACGAGAAGGTGGAAGGGCTGCAGGGGCGAGGGCCGAAGGGGCATTGAGATGGCAGCGGCGGCCGTTCCCCTGCGCTCTCTGCCTGTCGGACACTGCAGGCAGCTGCCTTGAGCCTGTCCTTTAGGTGCTGCCTGCAGTTCCTGCCCATGGTATTCCCAACAGCTCGAGCATGTACTGCAGCCTCCCTGTATTTTTCTTCTATTTTATTTTTCCCCCTCTGCTTAGTAGTCTCCTCATGGTGACAACAAAATGTCTGTTTTCCAGGAAACCATTTGAGCTTTATGGATTAGCCATGGTAGGCACTTGCAGACCTCCATAAAGCACGTTGACACACTCTCTGGTGTATTACTAACTCGACTGAAAAATTGATCAAAACTGATAGAGTTACAGTGCCCTTACAATCTGCTGTTGTGCTGCTCGGCTTTTACAGAGACAGCAGAGCCAAACGCAGAGAAAACTCTTGCCTGGAAAATACATCTTCATCCTGCCCTTGGCTTTGCACCATGGCAAGAGCTGTGCACCCAAAGTGGATGATGTGCAGGATGATGTGCCCCCCTCCCATTGCTGCTGGTCCTCCCGGGGCCAAGCTCCCCCTGGCATCTGCAGGTATCCCCGAAATGCAGCAGGGAGTGCCTGCCGGGTCCTGCCCTGCCACAGGACGGTGACACTGGCTGTGTTGTGCTCAGGCCTGGCACGTCCTCGCCCCAATGCGGGCACAGCCTCAGGTGCCTCCTGCAGTCTTGTGGCAGCCGTGCATCCCCCATCCCATCTGCTCCAGCAGCAGCTCTTAGGAGAGACTGCTTGTATTACAGGAATATTCAACAAGCTCATTAAATGTGGGCATAGGTTTGCTGGAGAAGCTGGGATGCCGTGCAGTAGAGGAGCTGCTGGTTTACTGCAAGACCTCAGCAAAGTCTTTTTCCTTTTCCTCTCTCCCTCCCAACAGCTCTTCCTTTTGCTCACTGAGATTATCAGTCCCTCAGAGCAGAGTCCATGCTTTGTGAGGTATTTGTGTTTTATTTCACCCCAAGATCTCCTAGTCTTTGGGAAGGCAGCAGGGTTTCGGGTGTGAAGTCTCTCCCCAGGCATCCCCTCGTATCTCAGTCCTACAGAAATGCCTTCTGCTTCTGTTTATTATTTACAGTTTGATTTTTGCTGGAATCCCAAATAAAGACTGAATAGCAAAGCCAATACCTGATTCAAAGAGTTTCCAAATGAGGGGTCCAGTGGGATGCAAAGGATATTAAGATAATCAACGAAGGATCAGAAGTAGATGGGATAATGGAGGAGATAAGGTACTCCCACTCCTAAACGTGCAACCTGAGCCAAAATGCTCTTCACCACATATTAAGCTGTGCCCACTCTTGTATAAGGCAGCAATGCTGTACTTGCTGTCAAATTCAGTTCAATAAAGCTGATCGATAAACACACGCAGATGGATGCAATGACATGATATGCATGCAGGGGAAGAAGCGCTGCCATGGAAAGGTATCACATACACAAGTCTCTTTGTGCTGCTCTCGAATCACGCACCACCAGGAAAAGGACAGCGAGGGAGATGCTCAGCCTTTCAGCTCTTTGGAGTCATGAGACAGCTTATAGCCTCCAACAATGGTATTTAAACATGGTTTTGAAATTACATCAAAATATTATTATCATATGGTTTTATTAGATTAAAAAATGTACAGTAATGACTAGTTTTAGCACAGGGAGCAAATATTAATTTAAAAATTTTATATGTGCATGTGGATAGATATACAGGATAGTCAAGAAAAAAAATGAGATGACTTTACCACAAATATCAAGCACAGGCAACCTTCTATCACCTCACAAAATGCTGGAAGTTTTCCAGTTTCTAAGCTGCATGCCACTGTAACACTTCAACGGTTTGCTTGTTTATTTTATCTGAATGTATAAAAAAATAAAAAGATATGCTAGGAGCCCTTTGCACCCCTGCCATTTCCCCCAGCTATGAACAATTTCAGCTGGACTCCTCACCGAGTCCCGCACCCCAGCCGGATCCAGCTGGGGTCAACACCCAGTAATGCAGCGCAGAGCAGAGCTGCCCCTGCAAACCCTGTGTCACCCTCGTGGGGTGACCCTGGCCAATAGAGGGGTGCAGGATCAGCCCCAGCAACCCTCAGAGGCAGCCCCATCTACCTGCATAGTTAAAAACATGCAGCATGAACTCTGGGCAACACTAAGGTACTTAATATCTTTCCAGACAACGATGCTATTTAAATCATCGTTACAGCAACTGTAACTATTATTGGTAGGTAAGTCCTGCATGGCCACCAAGGTGATGACAGGCCCTGATGGCCCTGGCTCCCTCCCTTGCTCTTGCTCTCCCATGTAGCCACAAAAATCTCATTTTCTTTTCCCCACCAGATTTTAACTACTTACCCCAGAAACTGTCCGACCGCTGAGCCGGGAGGTGACCCACAGCTCCAAGCAGGCATGAGGAGTCACGAAAGGACCAGCACCAAACATCTCAGTAAACTCAAGGCGACAAAACCATAACTGCTTCAAAAATCCCAGGAAAGAAGAGCAAATGAAGCAGCTCCAGTGTAACTTGGCCATCTCTTCTTGCTCCGTGGCTCGTGCCATTGGGCTCATCTTTGTACAGCCCACGCCCACACGGCAGATCTTGTGTTTGCCCCCATGTAGTGGCCATGTGCTTTAAAATGAGTGCCCCTGATCAATTCCACTCACGTATTGCCTAAATATGAATAACATTGCCGGGGCTGCCGAAGGTACCTCCTGCAGTTTAATGCTTTTCGAAGAGCGCACTGAAAGGAAGCAGCTCAGTCGGCTCTGGCACCTTCCTGTCTGTAGGATTTAATGGGATTCCCAATCTGTTAGCAGACCTAACCCATAGCTATGGTTTTCAACTTTTTTCCTTCCCCTCCTTAAATAATACATAAGTGAGCTTTCCTAAAGCAGTGAAGATGCTTTTGATCTCAATTACTGGTATCAGCTATAGCAAGAAAATTAAAATCCAGGATTTGTTACCAACACTTTAATTATTAAGTGTTATCAAGTTGTCAACAGGCCTTTAATTATTTTTCAGTTTATACCTAATTTCCCACACTATGATTGCTCTAGTGATGTTAAGGTAGATCTGTAACTGTAATAGAAAACGTCCAAGTCCTTTATGATGCTGGGGATTGGAAATGACAATGTTAATAAAATTCACTCATCTCCCATGCCACCAGCCATCATCAATATAGTGTTCATCTGCAGTTGACATGCTATTTAATTATGCTTTTTTGGTACCAATAAACACTTAATAATATATTCAAAAGGAGTAAACAGGATATAACACTTTCTATGATTCTGCATCTGCTTAAAGATTGGGCACAGGACCATGAAATCTCACTGCCAAAGCCTCTCAACAGTGGACATTGCTTTTCGGACAACAGCACGACACTGGGAAAGTTATTTATACACAGGGTATGTGCACCCAGGACATTGGTAGTTCTCTGGAGATGGGGCAGAGGTTTCATAGGGGATTAACACCAATTATGCAGCTAGTTACCATTGTTTACAGAGATCATTTGGTTTAACACCCCAGGCAATTTCTACTCAGCAAAACCTTATGCAAAGAAGGAAACCTTGGTTACAATGAGAAAGCTGGTGCAGAAACTCACAAACCTCACTAGACCCAGCAAAAAGGCAATTTGACAGATTTCTTGTCAAGTCCAGGGCAGGAAAAGGGTAGGATTATTTTACCTGCAGGGTGGGATTATTATACCTGCTGCTGATCCCCATCACTGGAGGAGTCCCTGAGCAGCTCTTCCTGCTGCTGTGCACTCAATAACCCCTCATCTCTGAGGGCAGATATGAAAGAGCTATATTTTGTTTTCTTTTCCCCTTGAAGGCCATTACCACTCAGGGCACATTTTGTTTCCAGTGCGCAGATGATTTTTCATGGACATTGGAGACAGCTCTACCCTAGACAGGCATCCCCAGGCTGTGCACACAGGTCCCACCCATGTTACGTGAGTTGAACGCTCTGGAGACCAGCTGGATTGAGGTTTTCATGCCTTTCCTTTTGATACTGCTCATGCTAACAACACACTGGGGAAAAAAGTCTAGCAGAAGACCTGCCAGACTGCCTGCAGTGTCACGAGCCAGGAGTGAGCACTGGATGGAGGCATCAGGGGTGAGAGGTGCTGGGAACAAAGCCGGGCTGGAAAGGCAGAGAAAGGGTCTGCAGAGAGCTGCTGGACCTGTGTGTAGGAGGGATCCCTGTGTCTGCCTTGGGAGAGGATGGGGCTGCCCCCGCTCACAAGGAGGGGAAATGGCCAGATTGAGCTAATCAACACGATGAGGTGGGCAAGTAAACAGGAACAGAAGAGGCCCACAAAGCATGCCCTGCTGCTATTCCAGGTATTGCCCTGTAGCAAAAGCAATAAGCAGCAGCTCACCAGGACACTGGGGTGGAGTCACCATTTCCTTTACCTTAAGCCTTAAGGTAAGGAGATCCTCTTTTTTTTAAGATCCTTAAGGATCTTAAAGCCCTTTGGTATATCTCATTACTTTCTGTCTTGGAAGATTGCTTGGAATTACTTAGAAAACCCTCCAAGCCCCAAAGCCCTTCCCAGCTGCTCTGTGGGCCCCTGGGACTCTCCCCTGCCACCACATCCTTGCTGTCCTCCTGGGCCACTTCCAGCTATTAGGACTTGGAAATTTCATCCTACTCATTCCTTTGTAAGAGGAAAACGGGCAAAGCCCACTCATTAATGTACATTAATACTAGTCCTGCTGCCAGTGAACAGCAAAATAAGGAACTTGTGTCTCACCCTGCTCTGTTTTACACTGCTTGAGCACCTTGACGCTAAAACACAGGGAGAAAAGCCTTGAGCAGGTCAGCATCTCTAGACTGGGACCTCCCAATCACTGCCATAATTCGCTTTTACAGCTGGCGGACAGGCTTACAGGTGCCTCCCTGCCTGCTGTGTGCCAGCTGCTGCTCCAATACACCATTTGGCATAATTTTCTTTCTTACTATCTAATGACACTTCTTGTCCAGAATTAATTAGCGGATATATGAAATAACCTTTCTAACCAGCACCTCCATTTTTAGCCTGCAGCACCTTTTGCAAACAAATTTTACATGTTTGAGATTTAAATTTGTGCATTAGTGCTGATCTTCCAGAGATGGGGAAGCAAAGGCTGCCAACACACTACCCAAGTGCTTGAGATTGTTGCATATTTTATACTGCTTCTTTCTCCACTAATTGACTTAATGCCATACACAGCTGGGAGCAAATTTGCATCCCCGAAAGGACCACAGCACTGCAAAGATGTGCTTTTTCACATGACAATCTGACAGCTTGACTCACAAGTGGTTCCCCCCCCAAAAATACCCATGCTGCACAGATGTGGATGATTAGTGCCTGAACCAGAACTAACTTCTCAGAAAATTGTATTTATTGCAGGACAAATTGAGTCTACTATGGCAGAAGCCAGAATAATTCCTCAGGGGAGCATAGGGCTTATCTAGCAGTTAATTCATTATTTGTACCTGCTCGGAGCCAGGATAGAAACAGCAGGCGAGGCGGCAGCAAACAAGGTACAAACTCCAGTGTCTCAGGATCAATTTGTTCAGATAAAGGCTTATTGCTATCACGGCAAGGTGGCAAAACACCTCTACAAGTGCTTACGGGGTGGGGGGAATAAGAGGAAGGAGCTGTTTTACTACTGTCCTTTAGTTTTGTGATGAGATATACAGACTTGAATGCAATTAATGCTATGTTTTGGGCTTTGCCATGCCTTCATATGCAACCCAAAGTCAGAGTGTAGAGGGGAAATGCGTCTTGGGTTGGGAGGGCAGATCCCATCTTCACAATGGTGCCAGGATAAGGCAACCAGCACCCGCCAGCAGCAACTGTGGCCGGTCTTGCCACGTGTCAAGCCTGATGATTTAGAAAGAAATAACGGTTTGAAAAAAGCGTTAACAACCAACAGCACCACTTACGATACCGAGGCTGACTTTTGCTGCACGCTCCTGAGGATACCCCTTTTTGCTGCTCTAAATACACCTCCTCAAGGGACAGGGTCTTCTCCACAGCTGCCTGGGGTGATCCCACGCTGGCCCCCATCTCCACCACCCGCTCTGCAATCGCATGTGTGCGTGTGAGCCCCAGGAGCAGCTCTCACCCACACCTCCCCGCAGCGATTTTCACCGAGAAGTAGTGTCCCATGGCCACACAATGAGACACACCGTGGAGCCAGGGCTCAACTTCTTCAAGGGTTTCTGGAAGATTTTGGAATCCATTTTTTTTTTTTTTTTAAAAATCAAGCCATTCATCAGGACACGCAAACAAGCTCAGGTGCACAGGCACTGTGTGAAGTCCAGCTGGCCTCGAGGCAAGACAAAGCTGCTCCTAACTTCAACATCACCTTTAACAGACGTGACAAATTGGAGTAGAATGTGTCTCTATTGAGTGTGGATATTTCCTGACCTTTTTTTTTTTGTGGTTCTGACTGGTGCAGGGAATCACCATGAATCTTCATTTGCTTTGCTGCATTCACACTGGGTTTACTGTAGTATTTTTTTTTAACACTAAATATACACTATTTTGGTTAATGTTCCTATAGATCTTAATACTCACATTAGCTGAATCTATTATTGCTTAATACTTTTATAGAGTTTAATTATTTACTAATGTGGCACAGTAAAAATACTGCCAATTCTTTCATTCCCATGAAAAGCAGAACTGCCAGGCAAGCAAGGCGGTGGACAGTGAAGCAGACCAAGACAATGTGGTTGGCACAGTCACATCAGCTGGGGAGCTTCCCTACCCGATACAGTCATGGGATAGTTTTTTATTTCAAATGAGAGAACGTTAGTTAAAATAATCTCAGGTAAATTTATGCTATTTGTTCTGTGCATTATACAGCCATTTTTACTAAAACAAGCGATAACTAATCTGGTTGTCCCCCTTGTATTTACAGGAAGTGCAAATATGGTCATTTTTCTATTCCCTAAAAAGAAATAATTCCCACGTGGAAAAGCAGTTATCGTAATGTGAGCATGTTTGACTCAGTAATGGCACTTGTATTGCACCCTATTAGCACAGCCACCTTTCCATCAGTTCCTGAATGGAACAGAAGAAAATGCAATAAGAATTCATGCAATACACTGGTTGGAGAAATATCTAGAGAGAAAAGAATAATAAATCCAGTCTGCACCACACTACTCAAACAAACAACCCTATTGCCTTCATTACCAGCTGCAGCACAGAAAGGCCACATCTGCTGCTCCCTTGAAATGACACCATCATCTTTAGTCATTTAATGACTCGTATCATCACTTGGACTGGACCTGCATTTGTCTTTGGAAAAAGCGTAACCCAGGGAAGGAAGAGCAACCAGAGCGAGTTAGCATGTCTGGGAGGTGAGCAGCAAAATCCATCCATGAGCTAAACAAGGGAGCAAACAGCTAAAAAACAAGTTGTGTTTCCCTTCTGATCCTGCAAACACTTAAAAATATGCTCACAGCTACAGATGTAAAATATCCATTCTGGAATTATTGACTAGTAATGTGTTGAAGAAAAAAAGGGAATTAAAGAAACCTGCCAGTGAAGAACCATATATGATCTCAGCCTGTGCACAGCAGGCCCTGCAGAGACGGAGGAGACACAGCCAGCCGTGAAATAGGCGTCAATAAGTAACGCTGATACCTGTGCTGTACTGGCACCAGCAATGCTGCACCATAGTTATGAATTAGCACCTTGTTTTCAGTCCATGCTGTGCTGCTGAGCCTCCAGATCAATTTATTTTGCTCCATTTTAGCCTTGAAGGCAAAACTGTTCATTTAAATGTTAAAAATGTCACATATTTGGGAGGGGGGAAAAAAAATGTAAGCTGTTGGTAGACCTTGTGAATGTGAATACCAGCACTCCAGCCAGCACTAATATGAAGTGCTGCCTTGTGTGCAAGGTGGGTTTCTGTCCTTCACCCCCCCGCACAGCGAGCAGCTGAACATATCCACGAGGAATGGGAAAGTCCACGTCTCAGTGACAGCTCTTAGCCAGAAGAGTGATTGAACACATTACGGTTTAGGGAAGGTAACACTTCCAGGACTGTCCTCCAGGTACAAGAATGAGAAAGGAATTGATTTCACCTCCCCCTAGTACTCCTTTATAGTAAGAGAGTGCTTGTTTGTTGTCTTGATAGTAGAAGAAAAAAATCCCAGCCAGTCCCTTTGCTTTCTGTAAGTGGTAATTCACAGGGGTTGCATGCAGCACTACAGCTGAGCTCTCCTGCAAAGGGGAGAGAGCCTGCTGGTGATGATCTCCAGCTCTGCCTGCAGCCATCCCGCCACCACTCACCTCCCAGCAGCACTCACAGCCCGCCCTTGCATGGATTGCCACAGAAACAGCTCTGCAAGCAACCCACCGATTCCTCCTCCGCTCATCTGCAGCTTCTTCCCCGCTTCCCCAGTAAGGGCCGGCGGGTGCCGGCATCGCCGTGCATCAGCCTCTGCATCTCCCCAGGGAATTTCGTGCTCCTGAGTTGTTCGCTCTGCTGATGCTCAGCCCTTGCCCCACTTGCATGGAGAATATGAGTGATCTGGGGAGCTGCAGGCACAGCAAGGGCCTCATCCCTGTTCCCGGGTGATATGAAAACAGCAAAACTATCAGTCTCACTAAGAGCAACATATCACCCTTATAAATTAACCCGGATTTTTCACCATACACCTGCTGGAAGAGCCACCCTGGGCCAGCACCGCTCCACTTAGGCAGCAGTGGAGGAGCAGAAACCAGCTCCATATTTTTGCAGCCAAGGTCTGCTTTCAGCTGGGCAGCAAATGAACTCCTTAGGAAAGCAGGACATACTCGCCACAGAAGAGATTTCACACCAGCATCTACATCTATTAATGAAATCGGTTATTTGATGAAGTAACTCGGGAGTGGGGCCCTGCACCCACGGCCGGACAATGCTGACATTTCGATGCTCTCCCGTCCGCGCTGCAATAAATGGAGCTGTCAGGTCAGAGTGTGCCATTTCATTTTCATTCAAGCACCTATTTAATATTCATCATGTTATAGGGGGACATTTTTATGTCGGGAAAAACACAAGTGCTCTCCCAAAATGACTCAATGGCAATAAAGAATAAATTGTCTTTAAACCTGTATAAGGAATACCGAAGTCACAAACAAGGCATAAAATAATATGGAGCTGAAAAGCGCTTTTTCCTTATTAGGTTTATCAAAGTAAAACTAGGCTGGCAAGCTTGTTCTATCAAGCAAACGGATATGTTAAAAAAGGAAATGAAAATTCTGATCCATATTCATTGTTACAGTGTCCGCAAGGGAGAAAAAGTACTCTAATTTTTTTTTTTTTTATTAGAAAGCTGATCTGAAGTTTTACAGAAAAAAAGTAAGCAAAGCTGATAAGGAAGCAAAAGAAAATCAAAGATAATTAATAGAAACAAAGCAAGCAGCAGAAGACGCCAAAGTGTCTAATATTAAACAAAATGTGAAACACAGAACATGCTTGACTGCACCAAGCACCAGCTCCAAGCACCAACAGCATTTTAATAGGGAGATTTCTTTTCCAAAGCTCCCAGCACTGGCCTGGCCAGCGCTGCTGCTGTCCCTGGCCCTTGGCCAGCAGCCACCAGCCCCCCTGCTCCCTGCATCGGCAGCAGGGTTTATCTCCAAACACATAACAGATCTTTATTTTCTGTTTAAATTAGGTTTTTACACAGTCCTGGCAGTAGTACTGAATAGTTGCACCTGGGAACAGGTGCACCCATAAAATAAAGCCAGACTATTTCCCAGGTTAAAAGGAGGCTCATGCCCGGAACAGCAGAAGTCTAAGGGAGAAGAGGACTAGTGACTAAATGGGGGTGGGTGTGTGGGTGTGTGTGTCTTAATCCCTGTGTGTGCACCTGTGTATTTTCCACTTCTACAGCGTTGATAAATGAACACATTTTCCTCTGTACGACAACAACAAGATAAACAAGTTTCAAGCAAGTTCCCAATCCCACGTCCGAGACCAGGTAGGGAGCTGGTCCTACAGCCAGTGCTGCATTCCTGGTGCTCTGGGCTGCAACACTCCCCATTTCATTTCAAATTTCACAGCATTTGGCTTTTTTTTTCCCCCCTAACATACACTTCCCAGGTTTGTGTGATTAGGTGAGACAGACAGTTTTCTGGGTTTTAGAGTTGTACCTTCTTGGCTGTCATGGTGATGGAAATAAGATGATGAGGAGTAAAAGCACTAACATTATATGGAAAAAATACTCAAAATTTTCATTACTGGGGAGAGTCATCCCTCATGATTTGTGAGCAGGGCTGCGAATTCAGCCAGTCATATGATTTCTGTAAAAGGGAAATCATAACTGTGTGCAATGGGAACTGCAGAGGGATCCAGCAGACTCATCTCAGATGGCAGCTCTTCATTTCTAAATCACGTCTGCCAGTACATCAAAAATACTGCACAACTTTGCAAAATTGAAGAGGGTCTTTTGTAGCTGATTTTTTTTTTGGTGGGTTTTTTTGGCCAAAGATGATCCATGTTGCATATGCAGGAGTGGCAAAGGAATGGGAGTTTCATCACTTCGGCCTTTCTACAGCCCGCTGAGTGCAATGAACAGATTTGCACTCCTTTCCCTTACAGCTGCCTTCAGTCCCACAGGCTCATCAGCACAGATTTTTGTGGACAAAGCTTGATGAGACTGGGAAATTATGTCAGCCCCTACTCCTATAGAAGAGAATTACAGAAGAGCAGTTTATGTAAATATATTCTCTTTCCTCAGAAGACGACAGCGATTTTAAGGACAAATTGAGTGAAATCTCACTCACCTTGAAGCAAATAAAATAGTAAATATTTCAAGTTACCGCTCTGCAGTAAGAGACTGCATTTAAAAATAATTGCTGTGGACCTGCCATATCAGACAAAGGAATAGAGTGACAATGCAACTGTGATGCGACACATCTGCATCACAGCCTTTCATCTGAATTCAGCCTTTAACAGGGTCCATCAGCTGACTGCATTCAGTATGTGAAGTGATATTTTTCTGCCAGTCTCTACTGGAGAAGAAGTAGCAATCTTGTGATGCTTCCCAGCAATGAGAAACCTGCCTGCATGTCTTTGCTGCCTCCACAGAGTGCAGCCGTCAGTCACAGGGTAGAGTTTATATAGATGTATGTCTCCAATGCTCTTCTGCTGAGCCCATCATGCACAGCCCATTGGAATAGAAACCAGAGCCAGGACTGGGACTGAGGTATTGTCATGGTTTTAGCTGGGATAGTTGATTTTTCTTCACTGTAGCTAGCATAGTGCTGTGTTTTAGACTTGGTATGTAAATAATGTTGATAACACCCTGGTGTTTTAGTTGTTGCTGGGTAGTGTTTACACTAGTCAAGGACTTTTCCAGCTTCCTATGCTCTGCCAGGTGCACAAGAAGCCGAGAGGGGAGGGGATACAACCAGGAGAGCTGATTCGAATTGGCCAAAGGGTATTCCATATCATGTGACGTCATGCCCAGTATATTAACTGGGGGAAATTGGCTGGGGGAGGGCAGCGATCGCGGCTCGGGGACCGGCAGCGTCGGTCGGCGGGTGGTGAGCGGTTGCAGCACTTGTTGTTCAGTTTTGGTTTTGTTTTTTTTTTCTTTCCCTCTCCTTCTAGTGTTTCCTCTCTCTCTCGCTCATTATTTTCCTTTTCATTATATTAGTATTATTGCTGTTTTATTCTAATTATTAAACTGTTCTCATCTCAACCCACGAGTTTTCTTACTTTGGCCCTTCCGATTCTCTCCCCCATCCCACAAGGGTGGGGGAGTGAGCGAGCGGCTGTGTGGTGCTTAGTTGCTGACCGGGGCTAAACCACAACAGGTATAAAACCCGATTTTCTCTACCTCAGGACTGTCAGACACTGGAAGATGAAGTGTTTTGCCCAGTTAAAAAAGTGGTGTGGGGCCATTAGAGAATACAACAGATTGCTACAAGTTGCTCTGGTATGACCTGTTGCCGCTGTGACTTTTCCTTACAGTCCCTCAGCATGTCTGTCACTGGGACAGATGGCTCAGACACACTGTCTAGGTTTCAGCAAATGTGTTTCTTACAGCTCTCAAGAACAAGCAGTCACTGGTGCTTCAGCTGGGCTACAACCTCCACAAGTTCTCTGTAGTGTATGTTGGAAGAAAAAAACCCTCTGTCATAGAGAAATCTCTTCTCCAAAGTCCTGCTTTGGATTGCTTATATGAGGACAAGGCTTTTGCTTCATCAGAGGAAAGACTTAAAACACCTTAAAACAAATAGGAAAACCACTGATGTCAGCTGTCACCGTGGACTTTCTGCATTGTTTCTTCTCAAAGCTGATAAGATTAAATCTCTGTTGCATCCTGTCATTGAAACCAACCTGTATTTCCATCCTCAGGTAGACCCCCAACTAGTCCACTTAAATTTGGATACACTTGGTCCACCCAATGCACACAAACCAAGAAGCTTAACCCTTCCACTGCAGAAGAGCTGCCACAGACCACGTTTCTCATGGTACATTTGGATCTTTCACTGGTGTGACCCATCAGCTGATGGGATGTTCTTGTCTAATCCAGTCACTGAACTAAATTGACTAGAAATGTAGAAGGCAAAACCAAATTGTGTAATTAAAACACTTAATTTGCCATGAGGTGTTTCAAGATCGATGAATTCATATTCGCAAATGGCACTGAAGGTGGAAAACTCAAAGGAAGCAACAGGTAATAACCTACAAATGATCTGATCATCTCTAAGTGAAGTCAATAGGCATCGTTTAATGACTCTGGATCAGACACATCCTTCCAAATATGGTTTTGCCTGATGCTACAGCAGTGTCAGAGGAGTGACACTACATGCACATTAATTCCTGCTAAACACGAGTTTCAGAATGCAGCTACCAAAGGAGAGTTGCAGTTGCAATGGAGAGAGGAAATGTTGCATGATTCCTTGGCAGTGTTGTGATTACTGGGGAATGGCAGCAGCCTGGAAACACCATTTCTGGGCTGCGTCCGTCCACTCAGTCACTTTTGCAGAAAAGCTACTCAAAGCCTGTTCACATGGGGTAGGAGCCAGATTGCACCCAAAAAGAAAAAAATTACAACTGCTGTCTTCCTCATCTGCAAGATTAATGCTCAGTGCTCCACTTCACCTGCATACTGTTGAAAGATTCTTCACTGTTATTATGTTTGAAGAGTTTTTTTTCCAAATGTCATGTTGGCATGTAACAACCACAATATTCATAACATGCAGCTGAACTTTCATAAAGCAGAGGAGAAAATTAACATTCTTCCTTATCAGAGGAAATTGAATCTGATTTTTCATTCCATCAAAACATCTCTTCACAGACAGGATAAATCCCACAAATTGCTTTAACCCATGCATCCATCTAGAGCCCATTCTATACGCTATTGTAACAAAGCATGTAATCAAAGTAAATGAGCATAATTACCAACGAGTGCAAATATGGGGTTTCTAGATTCTTTTCGCAGACAGTTCATATGTGACCATTTTACCATATGTTTACATTTAAAAATAAGAATAAACTGTATTAGATTGGAAGTTAAAAGGGTATACATTAAAAATTCATGCAGAAAGCAACCTGTAGCCATGATTACCATTTTAACTATTCTTCATATATAGTCTTTTCTCTCCAAATGTAAATGTAACCAAATCACAAAGCGTGGCCACATAATAGCCCATTTCAAGAGACAGTGGAGTCCCATGCTATCAGACTTCACAGCAAGAATCTCCTTTCATTTCTCTCTACCAGGCAGGACCAAGAAATGACTGCGTGCGATTCCATTCATTGAATGGCAGTTCAGGCAATTCCTCGTTTTTTTACACTCGTGTTTCAGTCCTAGTTATCCCAAGGGGTCAGACAGACTTCTTTAAGGCAACCTCACAGCTATACAACTTTCTCAACCGGTAACAACCCCCTAACACATCACATCCCCATCTGCGCAGCTGCACCGGGCAGGGGTGACTGCCGCGACCCAGGGAGATGTCCTCCCCTACAGATGCAGCAAGACCAGAAGGAATTACAGACGACTTTCTTTAGCTTCCATGTCTGACAGAAGCAGGAGGCATGACCTGTTGTAAGTGTTACGAGTCAGGTCATGTCACATCACAACCGCTTAACGGCACGGCCGGCAGCACAAGTCATGTCAGCAGTTAAATGACAGTAACAGAGTCACCTGTCAGGTCGTGGCTCCAGGAATCAAGTAACACATACATATTGATGGAAAGTAATAGTATGCGCACAGATACATCTTCATAAAGATAATATAAATCAAGCTCCTGTCCAGGACAGGCGCATGTCACAGCTGTAAGATGTGGAAGTTAATTCATTTAAATTACATTTTAAACCAGACAGAACCATAATCTGTCCCAAGGCACATTAATACATCAGGTATCCTGATCCATCTTTCAAAAGGTCCTGATTTAGATCATTTTTTTCCCGCACTACTACTTCCCAATTGAAAACAAGCCCCAAAATTATATTTAACCTACATCTCTCCTTCCACTCGCAAGTGCAAATTAAGTTAGATATTTAGAAAAAATAAGTCTTTCAAGAAACCAGCTATGCCACGTTAGCAGCAAATGACCTGATCTCTAATGATAACTTCATACTTATCAGGCATAATCCAAACTGGAAGTGTTCAACTGATTATTCCCAAGATAATATTTTCTTCATTTCCTGATGAAACTGGCCATGAATGTAAGTGCACTTAAGCAAAGAAAACTATGCAATTAGGCACTTCTTCAACACATATGAATACAAGCACAAGCTAATTTACAAGTCTTTAGCTATGCTGCCTTGTAGGAATTTTTTACACTATGCTTCCAGAGCAAAGAAAATGACAGTCTTTGCTCTTGACTGTAGCACCCAAAGTTCAAGTGTTCAGTGACCCTTCTGGTGTGGTTGCTGGAGGGGAGTTCAGCTGGGATCCAGCCCTGCTAACATGAAAGCTCCCCAAGACTTCAGGATATTTCTGCAGGAAAAATGTTGTTTGATTTTACATACCTCATACAAAAGCCCAGATGTTCAAAGTGTTTAGGCACAGTGATATGCACAGATGTAGTACCTGTGCGTGCAAATATCCCATTTCTGAGCATAACCAAAATGACTGCAGGAATGATACAGGTATGCAACACTTCAATACTTCATGGTAACTTGTTTTCTGTGGTGTCTTACTTCAGTTGCTGCTGGTTTGTTTTACTGTTTTGTCTTTGAATGGAGGAGAGAAAATGCCACAGAAGATAGATCTCAAAAAAAAAAATAAAAAAAAATTTGCATGTTTTACAGCTGGAATACCAAAGTAGGAGACACCTGGCAGCAGACATTGAAATCAATAGTGTTGAAACAAAAGATGACAAAACGCAGACTCTCTCATTTTCTGGTTATTAACTACCAAGACAGATTGCCAGGGCATTTGGCAAACTCTTCACCTTCAAATGCTTTTACTCACAATCACATACGTGTCTTAATGGGATGCCCTATCTGGGGGTATTGGAATTACCTTCCTGAACTGGACCAAGACCTCTCTCCTGTCTTTGCAGGGGTCAGCACCAACTACTTCAGCATAAAGTTTAGAAATCTCAAATAGGCAAGAGTTGGGAGTAACCCTCTCCACGTCATGACTCGTTGGACTCTGAAGGGTAGGAATTGTCTTTCAGCACTCCCATGGGAGGCTGGGCATCCCTCCCAGCACATTTACCTAGGGCTCCTACAAACAGCAATAATCTTGGTACCTGTCTAAACAACTGATTCCTTTTTTTGCATTGTGCTGCATTCTCAGCCTCACAGACCCTGCAGGGCCACCAGCTCCTCGGTTCCATTTCACATCTTAATTCAATCCCAAATTATCAAATACATGCAATTACATCGTGGCATTTGAATCAGCGCGCTGTCCAAGCTGGACCATGAGCGGACATGGGGTTCATGTGCATGCTGGCAGACACGGCGCAGAGCCAGCAGCAGCTGTCTCTAACAGCAGCCTCGTGAGCCTTCCCCTCTGTTTTATTTTATTTCACAAAGTCAAACAGATGCACTCATTCCCTGAAGGGCGTTACTGAACTGCAGCAGCTCTGCAGCAGCTGCGGTCCCTTGGCCACGCGTGCCAGTGCCCTGCACAGCCCGCAGCTCCGCAGACAGCGCCCAGCCCCAGCACAAACCTTGGCCAGTCCCTTTGGAGACACTCTGGGGCTTTGGCCAGAAGGTGCTATAGGACAAGTGGGGACACGGACTGCGTGAAGGCCACCAAACTGAAGCACAACTCCAGATCCATCTGCTCGGCATAAACACACACTTTGCAGCGTTGTACCTGGAGCTCCTTCTTTCCCCCAGGCAGTTCACCATACAGCCCACATCTCCTGCGCTGGACATCATGGTTCGGATTGTAATTTACCCTGATGTTGAGGGCGATGACCACATGTTGCAGCTGTCAATTTTTTGTTATTATTACACCAACTTTCCCACTCCAATGCCTTTTTGAACAGCATGCTTAATTGAGTTCATTCCTTCATTATTCAGAGAGTACAATTCTCCTCACATTGTATCCCACAGACAAAATATATTGAGGTCTGGCAGTATTCTTCCTAACAGCACTGGATCATTATTCCCTTTGTAACTCTGACTCTATATGTTACTTAATGGTTCAGTACAGGGCACTGTTAAAAAAAGATTTAGTCCCCCGATGTTACGGAGGAACACCAGATCCTGCTTTTTAGACCACAAACAGTTATAGCTCTCTAAGGTAGAAAGTAGGGCCAACTGAACATCTTCAGGGCCAGAAATAAGTGAGACAACTTCCCCTTGCAATTCTGTCAGCCTTTTTTTTTAATGCGGGAAGAGGAAAGCGCATTCCTGACCTTGCTTTGATGGCACAATATAATCTCAATTCGATCTTGCGGGAGAAACGCTGAAGGAGAGGGATCCTGACCTGGGGAAGGAAACCTAGCTACAACACCATCATTTTTTCAATGAAATCATAATATTCACATCACTTTACAAAGCTGTGAATAGCAACATAACAAGACAAGCATTGCCTTCTGCCCTAGTTATACCCTTCTCTTGTAATGATCTGCTCTGAAGTAAATGTGGATTGAGAGGGAACACAGAGGTGCTAGACTGGTAACAGTTCTTTTTTTCTCTCTGATTATTGGAATAAGCAGCAGCATTGAGCTAAAAATAAGACCAAGCATTCTCCGGATCTGCAATTATTCTTTCAACTTGTACTTGTTTACAGTATTTGTTTCACTAACCACTACAGCACAAAATATGCCAGAATTGTTTGAAATCCCGGTCCAATCTCAGACACAGTAAAAGACTAATAATGAACGTTGTTTACACACATTTAATTCCACATACCAGAAGCAATTTTCTCACTCTCTTTAGCATTTTATTTGCTTATAAATACAAGTCAATACCACAAGATGGCACTTTCTTACTTGCGACACACACTATTATAAACACTTACCCTCTTCAAATGTTCCCAGATGTTTACGACATGTAACTTCTCAGTGGTTTTGAAACATTTAAAAAAGCAAGACCTTCTACAAACTGCATTTGTGTTTGATGTATATTAAATGAGGTCAGGTAATTAAATTCAAAAAAACAATTTATAAATATTTCAGATAAGAAAATTTAAATACAAAAGCAGAGTTTGTATTAATTAAACTGAATAACAATTTAAACTGGCCATAATGTATCTACATGGTTTAATTTAATTTAAAATACTTTTTAAACAATCAAATCCTCTAGCCATTCATCAAAACACCTATCTACTCAACTCTTTAAAAAATATTCTTGGTTAAGAAACCACCTATGCTTTTTCATAACAATCCTTATTCCGTCCTGTAGGTGGAAATGAAGCAAAATCATATTCCAGACTAGAAAACAGGATAAGAAGGAAGAAACTTTAAAAAACCTGGTAACTTCAGACACTTCAACTCATTCTTCCTCGTGTTTCTCAAAATACATGATCTGGTTTTAAAGTCTTTGAACGAAATGTAAACACTAGAAAACTCATTGTTGAAATATGTGAAGAATAAAGAACCCTGCACTAATATAGTGCATAATGATGCTGTGTCAAACTTGTCATTTACAGTAAATGTCACATTTTCCTCAGGATTGTCATGCCTTTTTTTTCACTAATCCCTTTTGACGTCTGTAGATTCTCTTATTTTTTTTTATTCCCATTGCTCAACAGGAAGAGATGTATTTTCTGGTCTCTTCAGAAAAGTTTCTCAAGATCCAAGTCTTTGACTCCAGTTTTTTTAATAAAGAGGTGGCAAAATTTTAAGCTTGCAATACTTCTGTTCTGCTCAGTATATTACACATCAAGAGATTCCTCAAAAAACTGAGAAGTCGGAGAGTTCCAAAAAAGAAAGCAGTTAAGGCAGTTGATGTCTACATTTGGATTTCTTTTTTATGTTACATATCAACGTCTCCATCATAGGCTAAGGTTAGAGGCTTCTGCTGTGGAGGAGTGCTTTGATGCTGCTTTGTTTTTTTGCTGCAAGAAAAATATTTCAGGAGACAAAATTATAAACTGTAATAAGCTCAGAAACATCATCAAAACGCAAACTTCAACAAAAAATCAACTTCCCACACCAACTATTTCATTTTGCAACTAGGTGACACTGCAGCACAGTGACTACTTCCAAGAAAGACCACATGGATCTCCTTGAGTGCTATTACGTGTGTGGTGTGGCCATACAGCCTGCCGAAAACGGGCAGTCAACTGTGCTCTTCATCTGGAGAGGAAGCAAAGCATATCTGTCTCCCATGTCTTCTCACAGCTGACAAAACAAGGAACACCTTGCAGAAAAATTGAAACATGAACTGTCTAGGAGTGGGATATTCTCATTTTTTCTTTGGCACAGTATTGAAGCAACGATAATTATTATTGAGAAATACACTTCCTCACCAGCCTTCGAGTGATGGAGAACTATATAGTGTTATTTAAAACATCCTCTGTATTCTCCAAAGTGAAGCCACAGAGAAATGGTAGCTACGTGGCTTGGAAAATAAGGAAGCTGCAACTCCTAAGCAGCATCCGAACGTTGTTATTTAAGCTTTAATTGAAGAGAGGGACTGAGAGAAAGAATGAGACAGTGAGAGAGAATAAAGTGATTGTGGATGAAAGCAGGCCACAATGCTGTCAGGTCACAGTTGTGACTCTCCGGTTGCCTGCCCTGATCTGACAGGGTTTGGGCCAACTTGCACCATTAATGTTCGTAAAGCCTGGGCCAGCTCCATGGTCCTCAGGTGGGCATTGCAGGACACATGGCTGCTGGCCACTGCTCCCTTCGTATCCTCCAAGACACATCAATGGCAGCACCTTTCCAAATATCTCTCCAAATATCTCTCCAAACCAGAGAACGCAACACTAGCTTTGTCAAACCAGCCCTACCACCCCAGCCCAAGGTGACGGCTGCTTTGGAGGAGGGCAGACATCTCCCCCACCAGTAAAGCCCACCACTAGCGATGCACAGAGCTTCAGTACCCTATTTCTAGCAGTGGCTGGTAACAGCAGCTTTAGACACAGGACATATTTCCACCTGATGTATTCACTGCAAAAATCTATTTAGGGATTTCCTGAGCTGGAGCATGCATCCAGAAAACCACAATTAACACCAAGAGACCCAATCTCCCGTGAACTGTTATGCCATCTTTGAATCCATTTATCTTCCTGGCATGCACAGTCCCCGGCAGCGGTAAACTCACAAGGTAATAATGCACTGTGTGAAAAATAAAATCTTTTGTTTATTTTAAATGATCATTTCATCAGATGCCTCCTACTTCTTATATTGTGGGAAATAAAAATTCCCTAGCGCCCTTTTCTACTCCATTCATGATTTCATAGATCTCTATTGTATTCCCACGTCAAACATCATTTTCCAACTGAATGCCCCTGTTCTATTTAGTCCTTCCTTGAGCGGAAGCCAGCTCCTCAATCCACTCAGCCTCCTTGCCTTTTTTTCAGTTTTACTTTATCTTTTTTTTAAAGAATACAATAAAAAGCCCTTTCTAATCCCAGCAGAAGTCTGAATAAATATAAGGGCCTATTGATAACCAGAAATAATTCTTTTCCTGCATGGCCACCATACTTCTTCACGATTACGTCCGTTAACATTCACAATTTGGAGAGTTTTAAATTACTCTGAGGTAGAGGCCAAATGAAGGCAGTAAAGTAATCTAAGCTCCATTCCTCCCTAAAGCCTTGTGGATTAAATCTCTGCAACACAGAGCATTGTGATATATTTTGGATTGTTTAAATAAAAGCAAATTAGCTTTTATTTAAGGACAAAATACATGCCATACTCACCACATCAGGTAGGATGTAAAAATCAGGAAAACTATAATGAGGAACCCACCAGCTGATACTCCATATACCCACATCTTCAGTTTGCCATCTGTTGCAAGATGAGGAAAAAGGGCAGAGGGAGAAAACAGGAGAACAAAAAATTTTGTTCTAAAACAGACAAATTCTTAAGAGATTAAGTAAAGAGAAAGCACACAAGCAAAATTAGTAGCATCACTGATGGGAAACACAGCAAGGACTGGCTGAGAATAATCCATAAACCCCACATTTTTGACAGAAAAAAAGATTTCTCTAAAATTCAGTCATTTTAAAGACAAAATCTTAACTTTGGTAAGGAGAGTAGATTTTCCTCAATGAAAACTGAAAAGGAACTCTCCGTCTCAGTTTTCCAAAGCAGCATTATTTCATAACCTCCCCTCTGGCTGAGCTCCTGCAGTTCATTACGGGCAGCCCAGGCTTATGGTGCAGCACAAGACATACAACCTGGCCAGGCTCCTGCCTGTGGAAAGGAGCAGGGACATGAGATAATTGCAGTACATTTGCTCAGGAGCCCCAGTGGCTGCTCTGGCAAAGGCAGTTCAATGTTGAGCTGACCCAGACAGAAACGCAGGTAACACCTGATATGTTTAGCCTAAAGAAAAGAGGACTGAGAAGGGATGGGATTGTTCTCTGTAAATACTTGGGGGTCAGTTGGGGTAAACACCAGCGAGCACAAATGAACAAGCTACTTAGAGCTGAAAAGCACTTGGGCAACAAACGGGAATAGATTCAGCTTAGAATAAAAACAAGAATATGCTTTGTAATAATAAGAGGGATAAAGTTGTGTAAGAGCTTTCTAGTTGGGCCACAGGAACAGGAGAGATAACTGGCTTTAAGATAAGCTAATGCTCTTGATAGGGCTGTTTGGGTTGCAACAACAGCGGGCCCACTCTGCGACCCTTGCAGGAACCCCTCCACGCACATGTAAGCTTGAGTGTGTTGAAACATTTCCTTCTGACAGAGTCTCAAAACACATTATTTGGACAGGTCCTTAACTACAAGCTTTGCGTTAATAATAATAATTTTTAAAAGATCAATATTTCTGTTTCCTGCACCGTTCTGGCTGTACAGCTTTCCTTGTGGAGAGAAGCAATGGTATTTTTTCCATGCAGCAGTAGTCTGAGCTGATTCACATCAACAGAGCTGTTAATACATACTGGAGGCAGGAATACGAACCTGTGCCATGCCCACAGACATGGTTTGACAGAGGCCATTTCAAACTCAGTCATGCAAGCAGGAGCTGCTTCACGGGACAATCACTGAGCCTCTTTTACATTTTATGTTTGAATGATGAATTTTTTCAAAGGGAAACATATTTAATCAGATCCCATTCTTTCTTTTTTCTTCCAGGCTTTGTGGAAAGGCTGAGTACCTCTCACAGATTTTCTCTTCTCGAAACACTTACAGCCTATCTCCCATGTGAGAAGAGCTCCGTTCGTCAGGTCTGGGTTGGTTTGGGATTCTTTTTGCTGAAGTCTGGGTATGAAATTTGTCACCTGCTCAACTGGAGATGGCCAAAAAACACTTAGCAGTCCTGTAAAGGGACTGTCACAGCCACAGAAAGGCATTCCACCATGTCTGCTATGAAGGCAGTTGTGCTTTCCATCCAACATAAACGAATTGGACCATGTCATCCTACAATTTAAACAATGCTATTTAAATTGCCTCTCAACTTGAAAAAAGTTTCTGTACCTGAACTCTGGCCTCCCAGAGTGTGGTAAAGAAAGGAAAAACACAGCCTGATTCGAAATCAGTTCTGTGCACTCCTGCAGAGCATTTAAAAGAACAAAAACATCAGCCTCATTAAATCATAATAAAATTTGTGTTCCAAACTGTAAATGGGAAAGGTAATCACAAATTAACTGGAGAAAGGCATGTATACTTTTCCTGACAGATATAAGTCCTTAGACGTACACAAATGTCAAGGACTACGGTACTGAAGGGTGGTAAATGCCATCTGTACAAGGAGCATTCACCATAGACCTGCTATCAAGAGCGTAACTGGTAGGTAACAGCAGTTTCCTGGCTCAGCTAACAGTAATTATTGCAAACCCCTAGACTAGTAAGCCTAAGAGACTGTTTAAGGGGAGTAATTACATATTTTGTTAAGAAGTTAGACAAAGGGGAGTGATTTGAAGAGCACCAGCCTTGAGCTGGGGTCTGAAGGGCACATACAGACTGAAGAGTTACCTGCAGGATGCCATGGGGTTGGTGATACACTTAGAGCACACAGAGCATGTCTATTCCTTTCCCATATATTGTTTCTATAACATTTCTGCCCTAAAATTAAATAACACCATGTTCTGTAAAAGCTCCTTAGTCCCTGTTTCTGTCATGTAGTCCCTGAGGGAGAACTGGCTCACAGATGCTGCACTGAGGTCAAGCCCACCAGAAGCTTTCAGGGCTGCAGCCTTGAATGCTGATTTTAAAAGAGAGGATTGCAGCATCCACCTACACCTCTCTCCCTTTTTCTAACCCTGTAAAGGTACCAGCTGAACAGATGACACCTAAGTAAGACATCCTACAGAGGGCCACAGATGCTGACAAAAAGGCAATTAACCCCAAACCTGTGACTCAAACTGCTGGTGAACTGCGTGGGCTTCTGGATGATGGGTTTGATCGAAAACCAGCCAACTTTAAAAGGCTTTGGACCGAGCTGTATGAGCTCAGAGACTGTCAACGCAAAGGTTAACTACTGTATGCAAATCAACTATGTAAATGTAACATTCAAAGTGTGATCACATATATCAGACAGAATTATAGGTCCCTGAAGGCCATAACAGAACCTTTCATTACATGTTTTCTAAAGTCTCGTGTTCATTACAAACTAATAGGAAACAAATGGAATGTCAGGTAACAGAAGAGGGGGAAGACTGCACTGCCAGTATTTTAGAATATGGGGAGAACTAACATGTTTCAGTAAAATTTGATGCGCCTAACACCTTTGTGTCTGATTTTAAAGTCCTATTTGCATTTTAGAAATTTATTTTGAATGAATTAATCTTGCAAAATAACAGTCAAAATGGTAACCAGCTATTACAGCTACAGCACCGGTCCTGTGGACCAGTCTGGGCACATCCAGTATGCAGTTCCAACTGGGAAGCATTTTATGATGTGGAAGTCAAAGATCCACTTGGGATGCACTGCTTGGGTGCAGCAGCTTGCCTGCTTTTTGTGGGTCATTATGTAACGTCTTAACTTCAACACTTTAAACTCTACACTTTCTACCCTGTTTTTTTTCGTATACTTTTGAAATATGGCAAGAAACAACCAATTTTTCTTTAATGACATCTTAAGTACTTTCTGCTTGGAATCTTCTGAAGCGCTAGTGATCAATATCTTTCCTGGTCCAAACATATTACTTCTAGAAACACCATCAGATAATCGTTCTAAGCATTCCCCCAAATCACATATGAGTATACTTTTGCAAAATATTATTGCTTCATTCTGTCTTTGCTATCTCTCAACATAAGAGATTATGATTAGTCTGTATAGGCACAAAGGAATGAAAGATGGCATGTGAGTTAGAAACTGGGAGGCTGCTCTGCAGCTCCCAGACACAGTCTCTGATGTTATGATCTACAAAGCTTGTACCTTTCTTCAGAAATGTTGTAAAGACAATTATTCCATTCATATTTAAGTTTTTCACCTGGATTAAAAGGTTGAATAGACCATCCTTTGAAAATGTCATGCATTTTTGAGTTGACAGGTTTATTTTTTCCAGCAATGGTCTTAACATCAGCTTTCTTATCTTCTAAACCTGGTACCTTCATGCAGTAATCCAGGAAACCATTTGATCTCATTATTTCTGTATATCCTCGCTCACAACCGCAGACTCCTCTCTAGGTGATAAAAGGGAATTCAGTATTAAACCAAATAGTATCCTTCGCAGAACAGGGCAAACTGTAGGCAAACTATGAAGAAACTGCAGGGTATATCCTGTACATGCAACTTCACCACCACCAAACCAAACAAGCCAGGAACCGGTGCCCGCAAACCCATTTCAGTTCAAAACCCCAAAATATATTTGGAGAATTGGCTGAAAAAGAGTCTGTAATTACAGAGAAGCCCAACATATACAAATATTTTCATCCTAACAGGCTTTATAACTGGCATCTGCGGCTTGATCCAAACTCCTCTTGTCAGTAACAGTTTTCCCACTGACCCTGCTGGGCGTTAGAAGAGACAAACAAGAAACAACCCCACTTCAGACCCAAACCCTCCCTATGTATTTCCACTCTGGTATTTCACAGGGCTATCTGAAATGAAGCTTGCTTTCTTACAGCCAAATATCCGCTGCCCTTGATCAGTCTAAGCAGTTTCTTCAAGAGGTTTCTTAGAGGTCTGTGGTTTGCTAAATAGTTCCTCAGTTTTCTGGATTTCTACTTTAAAAGAGCTTTTTTAGATTGTTTTTCTTTGCTAATTATCTTATAATTACAGTGCCTCTCTGAGAGTCTGATACCCCGAGTTACAATCTGAACAGGCGATTGATTTACAATCTCTGTGATAAGAATCTAACTCTTGACATCAGTTTTGTTGTCACAATATCCCCCACTTGTTGACAGACATGATCCTGAGCTTTTCTGGACAAAAGGTGAAGTCTCAAGAGTTTTTATAGCTAATAAATTCATGCTTACCCATCATTTTTGTGTTCCTGTAAGCTCTGAGCACTCCCATGACCACCCTCTCACCGCATTCAACTGCCTATGAGCTAGTTTCCAATGGTAATTCCTCCCACCAGATAGCCATCTGAAGCCGAGAGCTCTGGAGGCTATTTTGAAAAATAGAAATGTCTAAACCCCAACTGCCCCTGGCTACTTTAAAGGTCCTTGGTTTTATAGTCCATCACAGTACTGACACAGATAAGGCATTTTGGGAAGCTCTTGCTCTGGAGTTTGGTACTGCAGGAAGGGACATTTGTAACTTCTGGGCTCATAGCTTTGCTCAGAGGCAAAGAAGATGGATGCTTTCTGCATCCATGGAGGAGCAGGAGAGGACATACTCTTTCATCTCCACTCTTAAAGAAGTTTACAACCCATTTTCTATGGGACAGTACAATAGCATTCCATGAAAATTAAACCAAAGGTTCCAAAACTCCTCCACAAAACAAAACCAAAATTGTAACACCACATAAATACTCCATCACTTGTTTGTGCAGGATTATGATTTCCTTTCAGACTGAAATTCCCACAACTTCCTCGAGGTGGTACCATGGACACACTAAACAATTTTCTAGGTCCTGGAATGCATTTAAGATACGGAAGCTAATTGAATAGATTTTGTGGTGTTAATTCGTCAACCATATTCTGCAGTGAGCAATTACCTGTGTGCAGTAGGAGAACGGCTTTCTGCACGCTGGGCTGCAGTGCCGAACTTCTGCAGGTTTCAACCGAAGAGCACACCCACCTGTAAAAGAAAATACTGAGTGCCTTCAAGGGTATGTTTTAAAATGTTTTTGACTTGGAACACCAGAGCGTAAGAAGTGCTTCCTTGCTTATTTTATATAGCTAAATACTAGTCTATTGAGCACATTAGCATAATATCTGTAGGCACTGCATTAATTAATTTGCCTTAACAAGGCAGGGAATTATTATCATACCCATCTTGTTAATGGAGAACAGAGATACACAAATTTAAGCAATTTGCCACAGGCCACATAGGAAGTTGGGGACAGAACCAGGAATTAGATGCAGATCTTCTGTGTCCTCGTTAATGTCTTATCTACATAAGAAGACATAATCCACATAATGCCTTTGCCCATCCTCACTTGGGGAAGTGTGTGCTTCTATAGGAATAAAAACATGTTAATGAGTTCTTAACTACTCAGCAACCTTTGTACATGAAACTTTTGTTATTATCTTAACTAGTCATTATAAATAGAACTAGGTAAGAACATCTGCATTTTCTTTTCTACTCTCCTCAGTCACCCTGTGCACATTGAGAAAGATCCTATGGATGTGCAAGCCCTACTGCCTTTGCCAGTCTCTCATGGAGCTTCAAAGTGCTGACCATGAATTTCCCTTCTCAGTCTGTGCAGGCAGAATTTGTAGGTCACGGCAACAGCAGGAATCTCACAGCTTGAGCAGTTTGAGATTCCTGTGTGTTGAACAGAAGAAGAGGTACAGAAGCTGGGCTCTCTATCACGCGTGTAATGTTCGCTTCTGTTCTCCACGGTTACAGGAAGGTTGCACTAACAATCAGCTATGCAATCCAGCCCAGGAAGCCTTTTTAGTACATGTACGCTCATTTCTTCTCGTGACCAATCCAACAGCAGGGGTAACTCACCCAAATAGTCTCCTGTAATGATACATGTGATGTTGACCTGACAGCAAGGCTGGTGAGCTCCCATCTGCCTTTCCTACACACAAATCTGAACAGAAATTCTGGAGGAATTAGGAAGGCTGTCCAACTGCCCTCTGAGCAACTGACGCAGAAGAAGAAAAACCTGGATGGAGACTTCCATTCATAGTATGACTGGCATACATACCATACATAACATGGTATGGTTATGGACATACATAGCACAGCAATTTTTGGATATACCTGTGACATTTATTCCATCTGAGCGCTGACACCACACTGTGCGTACGTTGTCTTGCCAAAGGCTGGTTTTCCACAGGTAGTCATAACATTTCCCTCCTGCAATATCAACATCAGTTAGCCTTCACCTTGCAACAAAACCAGAATAAACTCTTGAACGGGAGGAAGCAGTGCTGTGGCCACACTACCTGAGCAAGGCCGTGTTTCCATCGCTTGTCCAGAGCAGCTCTCCTGGTTCTCAGGAGACTGAACGATAAAAGCCCTGGATCGGGACTGGCGCCCTGCTGTCTCGAAGCTCCTGCCATTGATGCAGGTGAGCTCACAGGAGCTCCACTCTGACCACTCTGTCAGGTGACAGTCACCTGCATGTTGAAAGAATAAATCACAGGTTTTCAGAAGGAATCAGCCTTGAATGATAAGGACAGCCTAAGAATACAACAGGTGTAATAGTGAAATACCCCCAGTTTATCACCCAGCAGTATGCATTATTCAGATTTTCTGCTTCATGGGGAATCTCATTTTCTCAAAAAAAAAAAAAAATCATTTTCAGGTGATCTAGAAACAGCAGACTGAGCATTTACATGATCTGCTGAAATACAAATCAAATTCTTACTACGGCAACTGACAGTACTCAGAACTATGGGAGCATGTCCATCTCAGACAGCTATCACAGGCAGACATGCACCGTGACTTTCCAAAGACTTTACCTGGGCAAGGCACTGAGCATGGTAACTGCAGTACACTCTCTTTTGATGGGAGCTCACCACACAACACATTTTCTACTGGTTTGGATGTAACAGAAGCAGATGCATCGTGCACTACACACGTGAGGTTGCGGACTTGCAATCCATCTCCACACTGTCCACCCTACAAAATGACAGAAGGGAACAGAGACACACATCGCTGATGTTAGCATATGACAGAAGAAATACGGTTGATTCCACCTAAAAAGACTTCAAAGATACAAATTTGGTCTTTGAATTGCAATAGCATTCCCAGTTATAGGAAGACAGATGGAGATCTCCTCTGTACACATCTCTGCAGAAGCTCAGAAGTAGGGGCAGAGCCATACAGAAAAGTGTGTCATAACCAAAGCAGGAGAAGAGGTGGGTACCATAAAAGATGAATACTGTCTTTGGGGTCAGCCTGTCATGCCTTTAACTAGAGCTAGTGAATTTACTGACTCTTAAGAAATGCCCAGTTACATGAACACAGAAATTTTTGGCTTCTCTAGTGGCCAAGAGCAGAGCCTGCCCATAAGGAATGGGTATTTCCACACACCTCCTTTGATGATAGAGCCCAACAGAAGCACTTACATGGTTTAAACCCTCCAACAGCAAAAATCCTCCGCACACTTAATTAGACCGCAAGGATTACTGTGCACTTGGCTGTTTGTGTAATTTCTCAAAGGGAGCTATTGGTTCTGCAGTGGACAGAGATCATCAGCTTATGTCACATACTCTATCAAAACATCATCCAAAGTCAGGCACCGCCTGTTAGCACTGAACCCCATTTGAACAAGCAATAGGAGGCTCCTTGCTGAAGAAGACTTCCTTTACCAGAAAATCAACATTATTTGGCTGAAGTGACGACCAAGGGCTGAGGATGCTGTAACAGCTGAAGCACTGAGGGTATTTCTAGAGGCTGGAATTGTTTCATTCTCATCTGAAAAACAGAGTTGCAATGATGTTTGAGGTGCACACCTTAAAACTGCATGATGCTTTACGAACGTGCGCCTGAAGCCCCGTGGAAATGTCACTTCACAAAATTCAGTAAATGAAACCCAAGAAGAAGGATGAAACATTGCTTTTATATAACCAAGGGAAGTGCTTCTTTGGATCACTTGGCAGTGGATTCTTTTAAAATAATGGACTTCATCTGCAGAACAGAATGGCTCCTACCAAGTGCGTTCATTCCGCAGTGGGTTTGCTAGCAGGAATGGCTCTCCTGCATACACCTGGTAGCTTTTGCATTCTCTCCATCCCTTCTGTTGCAGACACACAATAAAATGGAAATAAGAGCATAACTAGCTGGATTTAGAGCAGTTGCTAATCAAAAGCATCTTAGACAAGCATTAGATTTACTGTATGCAGCCAGATTTCAAGTTTTTAACACCATGTTTCACTTCAGTCAGTATGTAACTTACTGTTCTAAATTACTGTTTCACCACTGAAACCTCTGTTGCGGTCTGAGATTAATGGTGTGTGAATAACTTATGCAGCTGCCAATTGGGTTAGAGCTCTTAGAAATGGCTGGTGGAAACAGAAGACGATGTGGAGAAAATTCTCAGGGGAAATGGGCACTAATCAAACTGCAATGTATTTCCAGCTCAAAGTGGCTCAGAGAATGCCTAAAATCACTGGAAAGGACAAAAAAAGTTTTTAAAATTATACTTATTCTTGTATAAACAATATATAGGTATTTATATACATATAAATATATAAATAGTTATATGAATACCGAGATATAAATATAAAAACCAGGTAAAAAGAATGCATTTTTTTGGTACAGCAGTCTCCACTATAAAAGTCCACATGCAACATTCTTCATTCCTCTATCATGCAATATTGGAAATACATTCATATTTTCCAAAGTTTAGAATGAAAAATAAATAGAAACCATGGACTCTCAAACAATTCCAAAGATAAAGGTTCACTTTTTAACAGTGGCTTCCATTTGCTTGCTTTCTTTCAAGACCAGCAATGTGTTTTTACAATCAATGGAACACACTTAAAAGGTATAATGTCATTCTGTCATTTATAGAGGGAGATCGTTTTTGGTATATTTGGCAAGGCCATAAGCAATGCAGGAGCACTGCATTAACTTTCTTATCATCTGAAAAAATATCCACATCCCCAAAATTATAAATTTGAAGATCTAATTAATAGGTGTGGAATCAGTGGAAGTTTGCTGCAGTAATGGCACACTGAGGATGCTGGGAACAGCTGCTAATCAGAGGAGACCTGCCAAGGAGATGATCACATATTCAAAACTCGGGGTATCAAATTTGTATTGTAAATGCTCTTCCTTGGAAAATGTGATCATCTGAGGTTTGCCTAGAACCAGGATTTGCCTCTTGAGTCACAAGCTCCTGGCAGGAAATATGCGGGGATTTGACTTACAGAGGGGATTCCCCCAACTTGGCTGCAAAAATTTCTATGCTGACCCTATGGAGGATGCAGAACCCACCCTGGGTCCCCTAAATACAGCCTGGAGGTACGGGTCCCTCCAGGAACACCTGCACGGAGCCTCCGCCTCTCACCCTCCTTGCCCCAACCAACCACCAGTAAAATAAAGAGGTTTAAACTAGGACTGTGTTTTGACAGCCAGGTATCTTCTGAATGGACCAACACGCTAACACCATCTGCACAAACCTTCTCTCACATCATCCTCCAATACTTTCCACGTATAACACACTAATAAGACAAGAGATAACAGCCCTAATGAGATGCTTTGCCCAGATGTGTCTTTAAGAAAAGTTTTCCCTTTCCAGGTTTTACTGGGGTTCATGTGTGTTCAAAATTATTTTAGGTAAGGAGTTGATTGGGCAATGCTTTCACAGGTTGATGAGCATTTAATCAGGTAAAAGTTTTCTAATGAGGAAGCGTTGTGTGATCACATTTAAGGGAGTGCTTTTAAAACACGTTAGAAAGGAAGGGTTCTTAGTCTTCTTATGAATGTTAGGCAGCTAGTGCTTGATAATGTCTAGCTACTTCACTTACATTCCTTTAACGGAAAAATTATGACGAATGTCAGCCACTGCTACTTTATTTTTTTTTAGCTAATCACGGAAAACCACTTCAACTCCAGTAGGAAAATGATTAGTGTAATGTAACCCTTTAAGATTAGGTGTATTAACCGTTTCTCAAGTTCTGCATCCCTCTGAATGCAGCAGAAATGCCCCACGCCTGCCAGAGGTGTGCCTATGACGTGTAATTACCTGGAGAGCAATGCACTGATTTCCATACTGTGAAAACCAGCAATACAGAACACTTAGCGGGGTCTATTCCTAAACATGCAGGCACCTCTAATTATTCACATGAAGTCAATTTAGCATCAAATAGTCCTTCTACAATTAAGAAATGCGGTCTTGGTTATCTCATAATACAAGGAAAAAATATTTTAGCTTTATAATTAATTGTCATGTTTACATTATTACAGGAGGACACCTTCACAATATGCACTTTGGTCTTACCATAGGATGCATTTACCTTATTTCACAAAGCATCCTTGAAAACAGGACTTCTGAAAGCTTTCCTTAGAAAGTAAGCTTAAGCTTTTTTTCTAGTAAAGCACAGGAATAAATAACCCTGTATTTATGAACTAAATTTAATTCCTAAGCACCTTGTTAAAGAGAAGTGAACACAAATTAAATGGTTCCTCTCCAAAACAAAGCAAAGGGTAGAGAAACTACATTGCAGTATTTTAAGGAGAGAAGCAGGCTCTATCTCACTGAAAGCACAGGATGATATCTGGGTTAGGGAAGGCTGTGATTACTTGCTCTGAGCTGAAATTTAGCTGGGTTCTGAATGCACACACTTTTAACCTGCACAATGGGTTATTTATGGAGAGTATGCCAGGGCGTTAATTCAGCTTCCCTACTAATTCTTTTATCAGCTCTGTAAGCTCCTATGGTTGAAGGTCTCTTCCCTAATATTTAACAGAAGTTGCTTACGTTAGCTGGACAAAATATCAGCTGATGTTATAATATTGTTATATTTATCTTATACACAAATGAATACTGAGTGCAGTACATACAAGGACCATATTCACATCCCTAGTTGCAATGAGTTGTTGTTCATTATAGAAAATATGAATATATTTCTGTTTCTCTGGTCTTGGACTGTCCAAAGACTGTCACACTCCAGATTTCATTTGTGAAAACTTGGGAAAATTCTGGGTATCTATTCTGCCACCCACAGTATTCACTACACGTCCATCTACCGCATCTAGAAACCGAGCAGGTGTTCAAGGCATTCGCAGCGTGGTAGAGGGCAGAGCAGAAAACACAAGGGATGTGTCTTTATGCACATTATTGGCTTCAATCTCCTACATGGTATAATGTGGAGAAGCAGCCACAGATCCATGCAGAGGTCCTGTCCCCTGGGACCAGACAGGGCACTTTTCCACCCCAACCACAATTCTCCCACCTGCATCTCCACAAAGCTGGCTTTAAGCAGCACGAGTGGACTTCACTCTCTCCGAAAAACCTCAATGTGAAAGATTCATCTCTGCTCAAACTGGATTACCAACTAATACGTTTTAATATTGGAAACGTTATCTAACAGATAAGGAGGGAAGAAAAAGCATAGGGGGGGCATAAAAAAATCAGTTGAAGCCTGATGCAAGTCACTGGCAGTGAGAAAATAACAGCTCCAGTGCCAGCAATGCAGAGGTGCTGAGCGTAGGTACAGCACATTGCAACTGAATCCAGTCATTTTTAGATCATTAAAAAGATAGCCAGGCTAAGGAGAAAGCAGAAACCTGCACTTCATACAATAACTCACATTATTGTACTGGAGACCTTGTGGGGAAAGACCTGCTATACAGTACTTAGAAAAAAAAAAAAAAATAGGAAAAAACAAGATAAAAAGGACAGGACTAAGCTCTCTTGAAATCCAGTGTATCTATTTTCTTGTTAGAGGTATTTTATATAATTAAATTATAGGTCACCATGACTATGCTCACTCAAGCACATTTACTCTGTAAATCTTCTTTAATACCTCTATAAGCTTGCGGTACTTGAACCTGTATTGTTATAAATCACTGCTGATGGCTGGAAGATAAGGTGCAGAGGTTTACTACTCCTGAACTTCCCCTGCTTTTCTGCAGATCTTACCAGCGCCTTCAATGGCCACAGAGACACCTCCGACCCGCGAATGGCGGCCTCAATCAATTCTGCCATGTAACGATGATTTTTGTCGTTGACCCCGGCCATGGGGAACCCAAGGAGCCCTTGGGGAGCGCTGGAGAAAGCCGTACCTGGACTCTGCAGGGAGACCATGGGCCCAGCAGCCAGCTGTAGCAGGGCTTCACCGGGCAGCTCCTGTGCTGGGTGAGCTGCTCCGGGCAGGGTCTGCCCTCGCCCACTGCACGCAGGACCACCGAGCGCCCACGCACCATCTGGCCTAGGCGAGGGGAGAAGATAGGACACGGTGAAGGAGACACGGAGGAAGAAAGAAAAGCAGATTTTGTGATTTATCAGTATTCCTGTTTCATTTTCCACCGCTAAAATCTGTTAAAAAAGCAATTAATTGGGAAGACTATTTGGATAATATCGGTGCAATTGCTAAGTCTAAGTGATGCAGTTGCTGATATTTTCAAATACAGTTTTTAAACACAGTTTTGTATGTTTTCCAAATATATTATTTGTTTATGCAACACATTTAAATACTTGACTAAATCCTGATTATTAAATACGACAAGAAAATAATTCCTGTGGCAGCATCATTTCTAATGTTACACATTCAATATGTTTCCAGAGATTTTTAACAAATGAAATTTTCTTTTTATGACCAATTATGTGCATCTAATTTGAAAACTGTGAACACTCTAGTGGCTATTACCGTCCATAACCATTTCTGCCATTTCCATTAAAATCCTATTTATTATTGGTGAAAACTTCTTCAGCCACTAAATGGAAAAAGCAATTATGTTACTACTTTTGAAATAATAAAACAGAATATATTCATTAAAGTTACAGCAATTCCATTTCCGTCTCCTTTGCTGTCCATTTACTTCCAGGAATGTTTCCTCTCAAAATGTTTCAATTAGAATCCTGGCTCCAATTAAAAGAAAAGTGGGGGAAAAAAAAAAGCCCTTATGCAACAGGATGCAGAAGATTGTTCTGGGGATAAAATTTCTGCCTTGACTTTCAATCGGCATGGATTTGAGAGGCAGTTAAAAAAATAAAAGATCTGGGTAATAAGGGGACATGCATACAACAAGACAGATGTGAGCCATAATTGCTAACTCACTGAAAAGGAAAGAGATAATGTGTTGTGGTGGAGCACTCCCATTTGTATTGCAGTCGTTCAGCTGCAATCGTGAGCAGAGGGGAGTCCAGGGGGAAGCAAACACCCCTGAGAAGTGGGGAGGCTGCAGTACTCTGCTAGATCCTTCTCCCAGCTTCTTATGCATGCACTTTGTAATTAATGCTACTGCAGCTGGGTTTAAGGTACATCTCTAATAACTATCATCATGACTGTCTGTGGAGCAGGGTTTCCAAAAACATTTTAGCAAATAAAAATAAAAAGCAGACACACCTGAAAAAGCTACCGATGGGTACCTTAGCAAGTTCTCCTACCTTTACAACGGTATTCCCTTGCTCTGACCCGTTGAATTCCATTTTTAAACCCATTTAAACCAATTTTAAGACTTCTTTTCCAATTCTAATCCCCTGGACCTGGGGAGTTTGTAACAGAAGTGATGATAAAAGCTCTTATCCACATGACTGTGCATTCAGACATCACAGAATCAGATACATTAGGAGGTGGAAAAAAATCCTGCCAGCTAAGAGGAAAGGCAAGGTAAGAAACTCCTGTGGTTTACTGGGAGTCAGAGCAAGGGAAGAGAAACCCCGCAGCCCGCTGCCAGCAAAGCCCACGGCAGCCCTCCCCTGCCCAACAGGCCGAAATTAGCAGTTTCTTCCTCTCCAGCAAGGGACCAAATTTGCTGAGTTCTTCTTAATTCTGAATGCTGAGGACTGGTAAGCAATGGAAAAGGTTCTCTGGGAAACCGTGGGAAGCCCACGGCTGTGGGGTTTTCCGGATGCCCTGGGGCAGGCGGCACACTCAGGCCAGGGAGCTCTGCAGCCCCACCAGGCACGAGCTCCCGAAACGGCAGCTATGGAAAAGAAAATCTCCTAAACTTAAAAGATTTGATTTTATTAGGAGGGACTTGAAAGCCTGAAGCATTCATCAAGCTATTTTAATCAAAGAAATAATGTCCTTTCGTACACTTTGTTTAACATCTTTCTAGCAAAATGTAAATGGGAAGATCATTGAATAGAAAACACAATTTTCCTTTTAAGAGGAATTAACAACCATTCTGTATTTATTTACATTTTATTTTCCTACAGTTGGTTATCCAAACATTTAAACTCACTACATTCACAATGGTTAGCTGGTGCTTGACTCATTTAGTCTATCACTTTCTTTTTATACTGTGAACAAATCATCAAAGAAAGAAATTTTGTTGAAATCTTCCTTTGCAGAATCACTGCAGTGAGTTTCTTAAAGCTCTGATTTTTTTTCCTCACTCCATAAACAGGACAAAAACTAGGTGCCCAGTTACCACACAAGTAGCAGAAAAACTCCCCATCTTTACTTTTTAAATACCTTATCTTTTGCTGCCTATGAAGAACAGAGTCTCACTGCATCTGAAATTATTTTTCTTCCAGTACAAACTCTGGAAAAGTTTGTGCAATCCTAGTTGTTTCTTTAAACCCCCAATGAATCTTTCTTTTATTTCCCCATGAATTGGCAACATCTCTGTTTCTTCTGCTCTGCAGTGTTAAATGATACAAAAATTAAGACAGAAAGTGTGCTGAAAATTGAAAGTAAGTATTTCTTCATATCCTCGAATTTTTCATTATTTTTGAAAGGAGGAAAAAAGAGGCTAGTCTTGTTAATGCTGGTCACTTAAAATCCTGTTTTGCATCAGCAGCTAAAATTTCATTTCAGAAACATAGGATCATATTTTCAAATCAGAAGAATAGGATTTTTTTACCTCCCCAAAATCTTGCCATTCCTTGCATTTTATCCCTACAAAGTGATGCGTCACAGCTGAAACCAAGGTGACTAAAATTCCTGCTAGTGTTCATCCCAGTCAAAATTACTGACACGTTGCTATCTGTTTGAGGAGCATGGGCAAAGCGTATAAAACACAACCCTATCAAGCAACTGCAAGACCAGAGCAGGGATCAAGTTACTTAAATACAGCCCTGGAGGTCAGGTTAGGTCAAGTCACAAGCAAAGGGGACCGGCGATAAATGGGGCTTTTCATCTACTTCCCACTGCCAGTCCCACCAGCGGGCACTGGGTCATCCACAGCTCTGGGAGAGGTTTTGGTGGCCCCTCTTCCAGCAATGGCTCCCAGCACCATCAAACCGGGGCTTAATGAGTTTGAGTAGCAAGCGAGAAAAAGTCACAAAGGTTTCTTCTTCAGAAGACAAAACCAAAAACGTTTTCCCAAATTGGTGATGAATCAGTGAAAAATGTAACCATCAAGTTTTTCAGTCGTGTAGATCCTTGTCCCCCTCATTACTGTCCCACAGGTCAGTCTGGTGTTGGGGTGCACGTCTCTGCAACCTGCTATGGTCTCTTCTGGGCTCTGAGGACTGAGCAAGACACAGCAGCATGTTCAACCCTGGGTAGCTCAGGTAAGTCCCATAATCTATCTCATGAAGTCAAGCTTTATAAATGGCAAAGCATGGGTTTAGGTGTTCTTATACTATTTAGCACTCCTCTTAGACAACTTGGGAGAAATCATACAGGATTGGAAAACGTTTACATAGAAAAATTCAGCATCCTCGTGTATCCATTTGCCTTAACAAAGGAAATACAATTTGCTGGAGATTATCCGTACCAAACACCTTTCCAGTAACTTTGATTCAGGCCGTGGGAGCATCATCCATTAAACCAGTACTATACATCTCTTCATAGCAGTACAGCAACTGATACAAGGAACCCTAATATATAACCCAATGTCAGCCTAAAGCCCTAGCCAGCGTCCTGAACAGATGCTGCCCAGAACTACAGCTGCAACAGGCAAATATCAGTTACACATCTCCGTAGGCTCAGCGCAGGCAGGAAAGAGAGATCTACTTTACTTATCATCATTTATAAAAATCAATATATTCGCCTTTGGCTGCTGTGTACCAGAACCATATTAGCTGTCAGTGCCACATACACAGCAGCACCACTTCATGTTTAAATGCATTGTTCCATAAAATAAAACAAAAGAAAGGTACCATCCACTAAAATATATCACAGAAAACCATTACTGGAAAAGATGGACAGAATAAAAATGTTAGCAACAATGCTTGAGTTAAGAAACACATGAAAACATAAATCCAGCAACACTAAATTTTGATCTGAATGATATTTAAATTATGTTTCTCTTTGAAGTCCTTTATGGTACTTCAGCGGGCCCTTCACACACTCTCCAAGAAAAGCCAGAAAAGCAGAATATTATTTTGAGTGCAGTCAGTAACGGTGCGTACAACTGACTTGCTGTGAATTATTCCTGAGAACCATGCATCTAGAGTCCTACATTTTAGCTTTATCAAATAGTGGGCAATTACTTATTTGGCAAAGGGAAGCCGAATCAGTGTTTACTACAGCCAATTCCCACAGCTTGTTTATCATCGTCCTTTGGTTTTCCCTGTCTAATTTGAGGCTTCATCCTATTCTCACAAATGCCTGTGAGAAACTCATGATGATTTCAAAGGTATTGCGGTCTATGAACTTTTGGGTAGGAAACCTTCACTCTATTCATCTGTGAAGTATCACCTGTAGATGAATACATAATTAATGTCTTCTCTGTTAATACCATCATCAAGTAGTATTTATAACTGACTGGAACTCAGTGAAGAAGCTGAAATGACGGTGTTTCTGCTGTTGGAACCACACAAAGGCCACAGCTGCAGCACTGGTGCCAAGGTCCCTCCATCACAGATGTTCAATATCAGAGTAGCTCCACGCTTGATGGTTGCTGCAGCAAAACTCAGATCAGGACTGGGGCTGCAGTAAAATAAACTATGCACTTGGAGTAACTTGGATGCAAAGTACTTTTGTTTCATTGACGCTCCTGCTTTGGGATGAGATTCAGAAGACTCTTGGGTCCCTGCAAAGCTATTCAGATGATAGAGAAGGACTGAGCAAAATTTGGCTTCCTTATGATACAATTTTTAAGACTTTCCCAGCTGCTTAGCTGCTGTAGGTTCACAAAACATTATCTCCAGCTTTTAAATAGTACACATCTATGTCCTGAACTGTACGAGCCAGCTCTGTAGCTAGCTGTGTAACAGAGTTATGATCTTTGAGGACCAGAAGAAGACCCATAGACTGAGCTGCGTTTGGGCTTGACTGTGTGGTTCAAATAGCCTTAATGATATTTGGCGCCTACAGCCAGGACACTCCCAGGAAGAGCTGAGGGTTGCTTCAGCAGGGCACGGATGTTTCCAGTTTCCTCTGCAGAAGCCCAGATCTGATTTAGGACATGAAGTAACTGGTTGTTCTTTACAGGCATTGGGAACCATCAGCTCTTTAACCAGTCTTTAGGATTTACATAAGCATTTCAGGATCAGGTGCAAAATACGAGACATACCTTTACTCGAGTACGTCTCTTTGCAGACTATGCAACGTAAGAGCTCAGGACAAAAAAACCTTCAGGCATTACATAGGATGCACTGTTCCTTTAGCATGCTAAAAGCCATAAAGAAGTTACAACTTGCTTTTGCACATGTAGCTCTGTTTATTTTAGTAAGTGATTGAACACTCAAAAAAATAATTTAAGTCCATTCAGCAACATGAGCATTAACACTTCAAAATGGATTTTGAAGAAAAAATAAAATTTGGAATTAATTGTATTCCTAGTGTGTTGTTGTTAAAATGCTGTCTATGAATTATTCATTTCTGTTAAGAAAGCACTACTTTACAAAAGGGCTAAAAGCTCAGCAAAGAAAGAACACCACTAATCCAAATATTAAGCTTTTTCTGTAACATGCTTTGATCTCCAAAATCCATCTTAAGAAATCACTTTATGGAAGTTAAGAGCTTTTTTCTTTTTGACCTTAAGTGAATTTGATTCAAATATACATTATGGCTCTCAAATCTTAAAGACCATTAGCTGTACGTCTAATGCACATCAGAAGCTTGGGAAGTAGTGTCACGAGCTTATTTTGAATAAAAGCTTCAACACATTTCTTCATGTCAATACTCAAAGGGCTTTTTAAATCATACAAAGTTACTAAAAAGGTCCTAATCCTTTCACTTCTTGTATGCTGGTGAGCATTACTGGCTATAGAAAACCTCGCTGAAGTTACTGGAGTCATACAAATATTAAGGGACCTCTGGATACAAGATGGTAACAGAGTCATATACTAAATGATGAAAAATAGTCTTAGTGTTTTTTCTTCAATGAGATGTAATACATAAGTAAAAGTAACTTCACCAGAGGGTTTGCATTTAGTTATTTATCTGTTTCCTAAGAATCCTGTAACTCTCCCAGCTCTTTGCTAGCTCTACGTACTCCTCCTGTCTCTGGGTTAATGTTTCCTATGACTGAATTCTGAGATTTTGAATTAATTAATAAAACAATCCTCCAGGCATCTAGCCACTTGGTTTTCTAAATTGCATTTTTCACTTTTGAGTACTTTGAAAATAGCCTGCTTTGTTCAAAAAATCCAACATCTCAGGACCTCAACAGCATCCAAAAATCACCTCCGAAGGATTCAGTGCGGCTCAGGGCTCTCCCTGTGGTCTGTACCCCTGCTCGGGGGCTGCGTAAGCCCTTCTGGGACTGGGGGTCCTGTCTGTGCTGCATTGCTGAGGTGTTGGGGGGCAAAGGGGGCAGGAGGGCAGGTGGGGACTCACCGCCGGCGCCACACGTGTGGGAGCACTGCGACCAGGCTGACCATGCCGAGAGCCGGCAGTCCACTGCACACCCCACCACGCACCGACTGCTCGTCTGCACGGGCTTCTCCAGGCGAAGCTGTGAGATGACAAGGAAACACAGGCGTCAGCCTCCCCAGGCCCCCTGCCCACCTCCTGGCCACGAATGGGCACCAAGTCAGGAAGCTGAAAATCGGCAGCGACTCCAGTGGGATGCCAACGTTGTTACTTACAGGGAGTCTTCCTGAGGGTGCAAGTGGGGGAAGCGGGTTCAGTGCTGAAGCATTTCATGTCTACGAGTCCTTCAGTGTTTGGGTCTTACTCTGAAAGGACAATCCCAAACTTCTAGTAGGGTACAATCTCCCTGGTGGCCAGCTTTGTTGGAGCCACGGTGCAGGGTCTATAGCTGTGCCCAATGTGTGTTACTCCAACCCCAAAACCTCCTGTTTGAGTCAAGGAGTGATACCACCCACTAACACCCCGGGGGATGCTTTTGTTCCCCAAAGCACCCAAACGCTGCGCTCCAAGCACCAAACACAACTTCTCCACCACCTATGGACAGAGTCCTGGTGTGGATCAGAAGGCACCAGCTTTCTAGAAACAAAATGAACCTCCGGGTGTTTCCCTGCCCCACACACACGCGTGTGCCATCCTCACCCGCTGGCAGAGCTGCATGCTGACGGTGGCCCCGTCGCTGCGCTGGCAGCTCAGGAGACGACGACGCTCTCCGTGCCCACAGGTGGCGTTGGCACCCAGCTGGCACCCGCTCCAGCCTGCAGACGCAAAGCAAAGGATGCAGTGCAGCACGTCATGGCCATCGTTCTGTTTTCACATCTTTTTACTTAACACGCGGGTTACCTCCCTCCCGCTAATGCAGCCCTTCCCCACATCAGGGCATCCCAAGCCCAGGAAAAATCCACACAAAAGAAAGCTGCTCTTAAAACCAAGCAAGTCTCAGAGGAGAAACTCCTTACTTTGCTCTCAGATATCCCCTTATGAAACCAGTACCTCAGAGCGCACAGAAAACTGTTAAACGCTAATAAAGTGTATCAGTTCAACCCAGCTGGCGCATTTACAAGACTGTATTGTCTGAAGTAAAATTTCACTTTGATAAAGTAGCTGGGGAAGTTTCTAAAGGGAAACGCTGGTTTAACCTATTTCTTGTCTCAAGGCAAAGCTTTCCATTATTTAAAACTAAGCCCTAATACTTGTGAAATAAAAACAGTATTTCTAGTAGAAAATTCATATCTTATTACTTGTCCGAAATTATGATGGTCAGAATACAACTAAACTAATATAAGCCTTAAAACACCATTTAAAATAAGAAAAAAAGCATAACACAAACTGCAAAAATTTCCACACACCATCAACAAACAGGAAGCATACGAGAAGAAAACCTATTACTTTGTGTCTTCCACCTCTGATAAACATGAACGCGTAAATGTTCTGCATTTCTGAAACATGATGATAAAAAAGGCAACCTACTGCTGTCTGTGTGTTTCTAGGGCTTTTATTTCAAACAGGGTGAGTTTACATTCAGATATAACATTTTTTCCTGCTTTGTTCTGCCTTCCCACCAGCCCCCAAACTCCTCTTAGATCTCCTCTCCTCTCTCTGCCTGTCTTATTTATCTGAGCTGGTCAAAACAAAAGGGATTTTTCCTTTTTTTTTTTTTTTTGTTAGTTTGTTTGCAACAGATGTAATTGCTTCTAAGGTCCTAAATAATGCATTTTGCTCTGAATATCCTATGCCCACCCATATAAACCATATTTGCCTCCAAACCAGACTTCTGTTGGTATTAGTTGCTTCACCAGAATCACAGATGATGCTCTTTCAACTGGAATTTTGTAATTAATTCTGTTGATAACCCACCAAAAAGAAGAGATCCTATTTAACCTGTTTTATTTCCAGTGTACCTGCAATGACAAATTAAAAATTGTGCATTTGTCCACTAACCTGTGGACAAAAAAAAAAAATGTAGTCATTTAATTAACTTTAGTGAAATCAGTGATGTCTACATATAACTCTTTTAATGTTAAGGCTTTAACCAACACCACAAGCAAACATAACTAAAAATGCAACTGGAGAAAGCCTTTAAGGAGCTGAATCTTTTATGCAAAGATATTTGGAAAAGCAGAACATCAATTTAATATATGTTGTAATTGGTGTCACTTCCTGCTAAGAGTATATTGGAAAGTTATACCTACCTGTTAGATTGTACTGATACTGGAAGCAATTTTGGTTAAGAATGCATGGCTTCATTTGTGAATCTTCAGGGCAGGGCTTTGTATTGACAGAAGACCTTAGCACTTGTCGAGTTCGGGTTTGCATGACATTCGGATCACACACCTATATACAAAAGTGATTGACAGTGCAAGAGACCCTAGTAAATCATACAGACACCGACCGCCTGGGGCTGTTTCATGCACATCCATGGCCATACTGAACTACGATATAATCACGCTCCTGTTCTAAAGATACTTAAAAGCATATGAAGGAAAAGAAATGTGGTTCAAAGGTAAGAATCCAATATTACTAAAAGTCATCTTTTGTCCACCCTGATTTGGCTATTTTAGGCACTCCTATACTATTTATTTCCATAACTTTTTGTAAGGATCCTTGGGGACAACAGGATAAAGACCATGCCATTTTGCTGTGCTCTACTCTCTGCCCCTTCCCAAGACTTCCAGTAAAATGCCATAGTACTGAAAAATAGGGACAGGATTTCTGGCACAATTAATCCATTTTTAAGTAGTAACTGATGTTACAGCAAAGCTTTCATTTCTAGGAAGGACATTGGTAATTGTGTATCAGTTATGATGCAGACAAGAAGATGGGGTGACTTTTCAAAGTATGTGATACAAACATTGATGTCCGACTGCCTATAAACCAGGATTTGCTTGTTTGCATTTTCATGTGAATATGAACCAAACGAGGCTGGTTTTCATTTGTGTTTGCACATCACAGGCACGAAAATTGTATGTTTTTAGCAGTCCCCCATCCTTGCTCTTAGCATGGTGGGCTGGTTTGCTCTCCATTTCAGCTGCAGACTTAGCAATAGTGTCTAAATGTTTTCTGCCTTCCAGGAAACATCCCCTTTACACAGAGGAAAGCATCTGTTCATCTCCACAAATCCCCTCCTGCAGCCTCCTGCTTACCCATCCTCTGCAGAGAGCTCTTCTCTTTGCATGTCACACAGAGGTGTCACCCGGCTCTGCCAAGCATTTCTTAAGTTTTCCCTTGGTTTACTTAATTCGGGGATATAGCATAAACACTGGCTGGGCCATGGGGAACACAGTGCCGCTGCCGGTGTCCCCACCCCAGCTGTCCCATCCATGTCTCCTGCCAAGGGGAACTATTTCAGGAGGAAGGAGTCGCAGCGCCGAAGATTAAACGCCTGTGACACCGGGCAAGGCTAATCGGTGGTGAAGAGCACTACGGATTGCTGCTTTGTCTCACTAAATGAAATGACAAAAAATGTCTAAATAAGCTTATTCTGAAGCCAGGGTGATTACAGGAATATGTGATAGCCATTTCAGCTGCAAGGCTGGGTAGCAAAGCAGCCCCAAGGGTAGGGGCTCTGACCCACTGAAACTCAGCAGAGTTTTCCTGCAATGCAGTACAGCAGGAATGGGTGTGTGGAAGTGGTCGCAGAAACCTAATGGAAATAAATCCCTATTAGAGGTATTCACAGCCATTTGTTGAACAAGATGACCTATTTAATTCCTAACAGTCTCGCATTAGGACTAAATATTGCTCAGGAACAGCAAAGAAAACAAAAAAAAGCAATGCATGTAGAAATAAATTCTCATAAATGTTTGGGAATTTAAAACACAATTTTTCTATAGAGTAATTACAAAAAATAACTAACAGTTTAAAACCACAGGCTTATTATCATGCAACGAACTGCCTGCAAACACTGAACCCGGCATGGGTGAAAGTATGGATAATTCCTGTATTGTGAATATTAAAAAGAAATGTCATGGCACTGCAGCATAAATCTAGATCTCAGACTGCTGTAAACTGGATTAGTTGCACAGATGATAGCATAACTAAACAGAATGACTATCAGGACAAATAGGAAAAAAAGTCTGGTCCAGTCTTAAAATACATTGTCAGGACCTATTTTCCTTCTGCTTTCACTATGTGAAGGAAATTCTATTACGTTCTTATTGCTGACACACACCTTGTCAAATCATTTTAAATGGCAATCTTATTTGAATATCCATGGTCATCTAAAATAACCAATTGCTCTTAATTATCTGAAAATTAAACCTATGCTAAGTGTTTACCAATACTTTGCTGCCTTTTCCACAACTAATCTGATTGTTCATCCTCACAACTAACACTAATAACTTAAATGATTTGCCAGTAAAACAAAATAAATAAAACAAAAAAAAATCAAAGAAAGTATTTCAGTCGCTAGTCCTAATTAATGTTTCTCTGCATTATGTTACCAAAGGGAGGAAAAAAAAATCAATGAATGCTGTGAAAGAAGTCTCTGTCATCTCAGAAATACCTGCTTTTGCTCCCTTCAAAATAAGAACCTGCAGACAGAAAATGTGCATCATTTTTAGATAAGTAACTTCTAATAAAATAGTATTTCTCCCCCCCATGTAGCATGCATCCCATTGTGCTCGATTACAGGGCACTGACGCAGCTCCGTGCCGCACATGCTGTCATATAGCCACCGAGATTTCCTGGCTAGCAGGACCATTCTCCCTCTCAGATGTCCTCCTGGTGGGTAGCAGACCAGTTTCACAGCCATGACTCAAACAGGTCAAAGTCTATCTTGTGTTTGCCAGGATCCAAATAAACGACCGGTTTTCTGCAGCTCTGAGGTTGGCGTTCTCACTGCGCTGATGAGCCATGTTGTTCAGAAGCCAGAGCTGATACGATAAGCTCCCCACTTTTACTAGTTTTGAATAATAAAGAATCTCTATAGGAAAAAATGTTCATTTAATCAAGCTGAGTGCATGGGAAACATGCAAAAATTCAAAGTCGGCAAACTGTAACTAATATCCTGTAATATTATTTGTTGAATTTCTCTTTACGTCAATTGAGAAGTCAATTTAGTTTTATAATTGATTTTCTGGCCTTACTCTTTCAAGTTAACTATGTAAAAAATTGAGCCAAATATACATGGAACTGAGTAAGCGGCAGGAGGGAATGACTTGCAAAGAAAAAAGATGAAAGCTGGGATTTTCAAAGGAGCAAGACTGAGCTGAGTATCCAGCTACCCTGGAATCTCAATGGCCTTGGGTGCACAATTCCTGCAGGACCTGTCCAAAATCCCAGGCTGGAAAAATTAAAAATTTATGATGTGGCAAAGGTTGAGGAATGGCTTGGCAGACTCAAAGTCATTAGGGGATGAGAATGGTGAAAGTTAAAGAAGAGGGATTGTTTCCAGTGGGGAGATGCTGAGGGTATTAACAAGCAATAACAGAGAGAAGTGTGTGAGCTGCATAGCAGGAGGAAGATATTATGTCACCATTGTCACCATTGGCATCACTACCAATGGTATGTATCTAGTTCTGAATTTGGATCTTAAAAAAAACAGAGAGAAAAACCAATCACCATCAATCACAAATTACATTTTTAGGTTGTAGGACAGACACAGCAGTCAGTAATATTATAAAAAAGGCAGCAAAAGAAAGAAATATTACTTGAGTAATTAAGATAAGAAATCATCACAGAATTAATTAAGATTTGGGCAAGATTACAGAAGGGGTTGATTCTGAATATTCTCACAAATGAAGAAAATGACAAAAACAACTTGACTGTTCAAATAATATTCCACACAAAATAGTGAAGGTGCCATTCAGATACATGGATCAAGACTGGATCTGCTCTACCCCACTAGGAATCCACAATTTGCGGGGTTTTAAATAAATAAAACCCACTGTGATTTAGCAATTCTTTACTGAGTACCTTCATTTAAACTCCTTTCTTCCCACTAAGTGGATGCTATCCTTTCAAAGACATTATTTTACTTCCTACTGTTCTATTAACAACTACTACTTTCACTGATCATAGATTAAGCTTTTTTTAATTATTTTTACATTAAGTCAGCCATTGCCTCCTGTAAGGTAACCGCAGCTGGCTTGTGCTCAGCATTAGCCAATGCTTCTTTTACAGTGGAAGCTCAATGAAAGAGGAAAAAGTGCAGCCAACAACACTGTTAAGAGAAAGGCTGGTACATACAACAGAAGCTTTCAGTAGTGGGAGTTTAACTTTGACTTGTACTTTTGAGATCATCTATTTATGGTCATGCTACTTATTTTTATGCCTGTGGTTATAAATTCTGTAACTAGTTTCCATAGTTGGAGAGTTTGGCCTGTAACAATGGTGTAGAATTGGGCATAACAGCAAATCTCCTTATGCAGAAATTGCAAGCCAAGGTGATAGACTTAGATTGCAATGATTTATTAAAATAGATTTAGGCATCACCAAAGCCAGGTGATGGTTGAACTAAGCACACTGCAGGACCCCATGCAGGTGCTGAAGCTCTCCACATTCACAGAGCTCACTGATCCATGCTGGGTTCCAAATAGAGCAACTCTTGCATAGACCTCATGTAGAGGAAAGCAAGAATAAGGTGGGGTGAAATTCAGCCTCTTGCTTGGGTCTCTGCTCCAAGGACATCTCCAGCGAACTGCAATGAGAGCAGCTCTGGAGACTTGGCACCTTCACCTGATCTTTCCAGGAAACAAAGGCTCTGCTCTGCCAGAGGGCTGGTGCTACCAGGAAGGACAAGTAATTCTTGCTGCAATCTGGAGACCAATAGAGTTTAGTACCTGCTTAGCAAGTGGAAAACCTTTGTCCAATTTCTGCTTCTATTCTGTTCAACTGAAACCCACATCTGACACCACCCAGGCTAGAAATAGATTAAAGATTCATGGATCAAAGAAGGATGTTGAATACGGGTGCCGACTGGCCAAAAATACAAGAGAGGAAACAAATCCTAAGAAATGGAGGTAGCTGTGATGCATGGAGGTAGAAGGTCGGAGGCCTGGAGAACTCTATGTACCTTCAAGGTCAGGTGCCAACTCAGTTTGACAGTTAAGTTTTACGGACTATGTTGTTTGTTGGATTTAGTCCGAATTCCTTCCTGGTGCCTGTAGGCGACAGGGTGTGTAATTCAGGCATGTGCTTCCTTTAGTATCGGTGATAGGAATGGAATTAATTTCTGGATGGAAATAATAACAGGGACCTAACTCGGGTCACACATTAATAGCCTACAGCAATAGGACCTCATACACAGACACAGTAAGTTTCTTTACGTGTACAACTATACTGTCTCAGCTTACTTTATTGTATTAAATCTCACCATTTCCATTATCCTTTTCTATGAAGTGTGAAAAAGCTGAGCTAGAGCCAGGGATCTATAGGCCAGATTATATAAACCACTACAGAAACAAAATATTCTGAAGCAATGAGAGGTACATAAAATATTAAGGTAGGAATGAATTGGAGTTTTTCCCAAAATACCATTTAGAAATTATAAAAGCCATCAACTTGATTTTATGGAGGAATTCTTGGCACTATTAACTACTGTATTTTTTAATATTTCTTTTAGCCAATCACACTTTTCCACCATGACCACTTGTCACTATTTTAAGCTAACATAAAAAGTGAGGGACACAAACATACACAAAAGATGTACCCAGCCTTTGCTCCAGACAATAACAGAACAGACAAAGCACAGAAAGTTTGTTCTGGAAGAGAAGGATTTTAAATAAAATAAAACTGCCAAATTATGAATGCTATGTTCCAGAGTAAGGGCTGTTAACATATCGCACATTAATATACACTATTAAACCTTCTTTGTGATGGATTTTAAAAGCTGTCCATTGATCTAGGCTTTCGTATGCATCATAATTGTACAGCACAGAGTTTGTAACCCATTAGAGAGCCCGTTAAACTGTTTAATTTATCAAACAGCTTGTATAATGCATACTGCACTATAAATAGCTGGCCACATAATATTTAACTGGCTATTCATAAGGAAACATACAACCTCAAACTAAGGTAAAATGTGTTGGCAGCAACAGGATTTGACTATTTTTAACAATGCAATGAACCGTTATACTGTTTATGCCGACGTGGATGTTTTATAACAATTTAACAAGCCATTTACAATAACATGAGCAGTCTTTTGAAATGAAAATGCATTTACATAAGTTTTCTTTCTGAGATACATCTAGGTTCTGAAACCTTATCTGCCTCCATATATAAACATTACTTTTTAAAAAATGGTTGTTAATAAAGATGAGTAAAAATAAAACAATGAATCTAAAAAAATACAGCAGTTACCAACTTTTTGATAAAGCCATACAAAAAAAAAAACAAGTCCCAGCTATGCAAAAGGAGCAGTGTATGTTCTTCCAGAAAAGCCTTGGACCAGCATAATTCTCATGCTTGACCTGAATAAATTATCTCTTGGGCTAGAAATACAACTCTGTGCAAGCTTCGTTCTTCAATCCAGCCTCCATATTGCAGGTCCTCTGCCAAACCTACATATAAAGGTACTAGTTGTGATGAAGACTTCAGTGAGTCCCAACATCTACACGCGTCCACAATTTCTCTTCCAGTTGGCTCGGGAGGGAAAGCATTTCCAAACCATAACAACTCCTACTCGCATCTAGGATGAAAGTCACTGCAAAACCTGAGTCGGCCGTATTGCCTGGTGTCACTTTCAATACAACCAGTTATTGCAATATTACACCCTGCTCCCCGCAGATTCAAGAGAATAATAACTCAATTATCACAAATCCTGAGCGTTGTACATCGCTATCGATCCACGAGGAAAATGCTCACTGAAACAGAGACAGCTGTTCTCACTCACTAGACATGTAACCTCCTGTAATTAACTAATTTCAGACCTCTTAGAATTAGCTGCTAGAAATGCCAACAGCTGAGGCAAACAAGGAGGCCACTCTGATCAGCTATGGGGGCTGCAACAGCTATCCACACAGCAGCAGAGAGCTAACAAAATAAATTTGAGGTAATTATTTCAGGGACTTGTAGCACAACTCACATATTAACTCTTTTTAAGAATGCTTTGATGAATTCAACTGAAGTCAATTAATTACATTTCCAAGTTATATGAATACAAAGTCAAGACACCACAGGTAGTGCATGTTATTCGATCACTGAATATGTAACAGAAATTATAGGATTTTGGTTTCCAGATTGTTTAGCTGGGTCTTTGAGCAATCAACTGATGATGTCTCACTGAACATGCTATTGTAGCTGGAATGAATACGAAATCTCTGAAGCAAAATGCAAGTCAATCTAATTTGCTCATGATTTTTTTTTCTAACTATCAAGCTTCAAACTGTTATTTTAAATGGCTTTAGAGCCTTCATATTTAAGTTACATGGATGTTACTTAGTGACAAAGAAGAAAACTTTATGAGCCAAAAAATAGTCTTCAATCAGAGAGAAAACCATTTTGAATTTACTTCTCACAATACAGAATGTGAGAATAATAGGGAAGCTTTAAATCAGTAGTTATGAGCTTCTTGAATCCAGTAAAGAGAAAAAAAACTCAAAAGTAACCTCGAAGTATTACATTTCAGATGGCTGCATTCCTGGGTCATGGCAAAGTGCCATTAGAGGAAATATTAAAATTTAGCTTTGTGTAGCAGTGTTAAATAGCACTATAATCAAGATGCAAAAATTGCAATTTAGTTTGAAAATACACATAAAAGAATTGTGGGAGCATCTGAAATTACAAAAGACCACCCTAGAAACACAAATATTTAAAAGCAAAAGGGAAACGCAGCCAAAAAAGATATAACAAATACAATGTTTTAGCAGAAAGAAGCATTGATGAAAATACTTCCTATTGACAAAGCAGTCGCCACCTTTATGACTCATTGATTTCAACATGATTCAAGATCATTTACTATCCTGAAAGTGGAAAATTCACATGGGAAGAGTATTACTACAAGATAAAACCAAGTAATACCCTAGAAAGTATCCAGAGTTCAATGATATATTGACAAAAGGTAAACTGGATAACCTAAAAAGCCTTTTTATATTCAGCTGATAAGAGTTAGTTATTCCGCTATCAGGATAAATTTATTATCAACACTATAAAATATGAGCAGAACACCAAAGCGACGGGAAAAGAATTCTCACCTGACCAAAATCTTAGGTAAATATCTCAAATCAAAGAGCTACACGTGCAAAGATGAGGCTGAAATTGTGGTTGCTCATTTCTTACAAACTAGAATTTGTCAAGTTTCATAAATCCTCTTTACCTCCAGCAAGCCAAATATAACCAGAGATACAGGAAGACTTCCTAGAATGCCCTTTGGCACCTGTCTCACAAGAGTGCCACAACTAAAAGAGCGCCAACTATTTTGATATGAAATGTAAATGTGCTTGAAGAAGAGCACCAGGATGTATGGTTTTGCTTTTTCATTTTAATATGATGTGATCCTTCAAATTTTTAGGATGACTGGCAGAAAAGAAAGGAGCCATACTTAGAAAATGGATTTTCAGTGAATATTCAAAAAGCATTTTATACATCCTCAGAAGACAGGCATTTACTTCCAGTTTGGTATGAATCAGAAACCATGAATGAGTACACCAGCCTTTGAGCAAAATTCCCTCAAACACAATTAAATAGACAGTCCTAATAAACAAGAGGTTCTATGCATGCAAACTTACTGGTATGTTTTTCGGGCTCCATGGGAAGACACTTCAAGCAGGCTGGAGGCACAACAGGTCTGACCAAAAGACTTAACGAGGGATTCAGCTCCAGATGCAGACTCCTATATTTGGGCATCTATATGTAGGGTCTCCATGCAAGATCCAGACCCAAGCTCTCACTTGCAACCAGTGCAGCAGTCAACTGACCACATGTAGCTCTTCCCTTAAAGACGAAATGGGATCCTCCATAGACTCCATTGCCTTTGTAACTCCACTGACCATGTCCACCAGCTTGTGGCCATTCTCAGTGACCACCTTTCCCAGTGGCAACTCAGGAGATGAAGGGTTGCATTAATTACCCTGGCAATGTGAGGCTGGCAATGCCTCACTCCTGGCCACCACGTTTCCCTCAATCCCTGCCCCATCACACCGGTACGCCCACACATACTGAAGATACACCACCGTCATGGTACAGCTAACCAAAGGAACACAAACAGCCTGAGTAGCTATAAAAGGGAGACAGCACTACTATAAACTCTTCAAAGGGAGGATTTTACCTGTCCATAAAACTTCAGGCTGTTTATTGTCTCGTATCTGGACAGAACTATTTAAACACATGCTCCATCCGCACACAGCCATCTCAGTTTCACAACAAAGCACTGCAGAACAGCTTGTGAAAACATATTGTTCAGTTAACTGCATTGGCATGCAGATGCCCTCACATTTATGAATTAACATCCATCGTGGCAATAGGATGTACAAGGAGACACAGGGACTGTGGCACTTGGCCCTGCGACTGCCAAGAGCTATGCTGCCTGATAGAGCGCAGCCCCCAGGCTCTGGGCATCCCCTTCCTGCTTCTGTGGGCTACAGAGACTTTGCCGTTGCCAAAAAGGAGTCTTCAGGCAAAAACTCAGGGTGCCTTAAGGATACTAGGGTGCTTAAAGCTTCAACCAGTCCTTCACGACCAGCTGACTGCCACCAAGGCACCTGAAAAATACCCAATGGCCTTGAGGATCTCTGCATTAGTTTACTGCACGCTAAAATGAGGAAAATCTCTCTCTTAAAAAAAAGTCAATGGCAAAGAAACAGCCCGACCACAGTGGGACTTTGAAAGGTATCCAAGCATCTGTATCAGTTGCAAGAGTGTTACACTTCATCAAAGCTATTCTGCTCAGGAGGAGGTGAATGCAGGAAATGAAACGCAAGATTTTATTTGACATGTTCTTACCGAGTATATTGATACGCTACACAAAATATTATGGAAGGAAATTACCTGTGTCAGCAGTAGTATAAATACCTGCCCAATAACCACTAAGACTTTTGATAATGGCCCTATTAACACAGGGGCAATGAATATATGTTTGTCTCTTAAATACATCAAGCAAGTGTATTACAAAACCCCTGAGATTAAACCTGGCACCTGTTTCAACACCGATCAGAGCGAAACAATGGTTTTGAAATTACATGCTTTGAGGCCAGAGAGTTTTCACAGGACAGAATTTGCAGCTTCTTTCCATCTTGCACACTTAGGAAAACACAGAGCACTCGGCAGTGGCTTCAATCCCTGCATAATTCACAAAGTTTTGAGTATTTTGTGACATGACAAATTTTTCAGGCATCTTGCTGCCATGCCCTTCTGTTGCTGTTGCCTCAAATCTTCCCTCAAGGTTTTGAGGAGGAGGAGATGGTGGACGGAAATAGCGTCTGTTGGGAAGGGAGAGCTGTCATTCCCTCAGGCCTGAGACCTCTCTGGAGGAGTGCCACCACCAGGGTTTATCAGCAGGTTTTTATGGCAGTTGTGCATCACTCACAGAGCTCTCTCCCCTGTGAATATTTCCTAACACAGACAGCCCTTACTGCAGCTAGAATGCCAGACCCTTTACCCACTGTACTTGTGGGGGGTCTTCTCCCATAGATCAAGTGGAAGGATGAACGGAATCAACTGTCACAGTAATAACTATGTGTTTTACTAGCTAATTTTCTATAGTTCAGGCTCTGTAGAAACATAAAAATCCCAGATTCAACCATGCTGGCAGGATCCATTAAGACTGACTTCCCTCAGAAAATAATTTACTTTGTTAGAAGATAACCCTCTTATGAAATGGTTGAAGGACAGGTAAGAGTGACACGTGAGGACCGTTGTCACAGAGAAACAAGCAGGAGAGCCTACCTGTGGACACTTGCTCCACTGTCCCCAGTCAGACACTGCACACTCACCAGGACAGTACAAGCTACACTTCTGAATTATATCTGGGATTTCAGCCTTATTACACAGTGCGTCGGGCACAGTCTCCCCTCCGTGGTCCTCTGCAGTACTCACACACCTACACAGAAAACGGACATTTTCATTAGAGGATCGTCAGCGTACTACAGAAGTGATGGATAGCAACAGTTCTGCTCAACCCCGTATAGGACATGATACTTAACACAATAGCTATATGCAGCACGGCTGGTCAAAATGTAGAATTAATCATGTTAATGCAAATCAAAACCAGCTACCCGCATGACATGCGTTTATTACTCACAGATTTCAATAACTACTTTAAATAAACATTTCAAACTTCATACAGAGGGTTTTTAACTTTGATCAGCTGACAGATGAGCAAACAGAAAATGACAACCAGCAAGAACAAACCTTTGTGCTCCTGCTAGTAACATCTGAACATTTGGAAAAAACTCAGCAATTCCCCATGCCTGGGGAATGAATACTCACTAATAATGAACGCCACTCCGGTGCATGCAATGCCATAACTCAGGGAAAATATTAGCAAATCAGAATATGGAGGCTTTGCACCTCAGGGGGCTTTATGTATATATGGCATTTAGGTTGAAGAATTCTAATTTAAACATCATGCCTTCTTCCTGAAAGACATCTTGATCGTAACACAAGGCTGCATGTCAGAGATGCTTTTCCTGTAAACCACTGCACAAAAATGCATGGTTTTTTTCATTTTAAATACACGGGACTCAGCAACATACTCACTGTCAGATGGCCAGATATTTCAGTTTTATGCAAGTACGTATCAGCTCTTTTTAATCTGGAGTACCCGTGCTTTTGTCTTCACGCACCTGACTTTCCTCGTTTGTATTCCTTCTCCACAGTGGAGGGAATTTTGTTCGCTGTTGATTTTGCACGGAGACCACGGTTCTACTACCCAAGAATACTGATTGCACTTGCTGTAGCATGGGACTGCCTCATACACCTGCCAGAAGAAAGAATCAAAACTGTTCATTTGAACTATCCAGGTTAGCATCTCTGCAGAAACGCCTCAGCCAAAGCCAGGAAAGAGTACACTGAAAAATAACCTGGCTCACGCTCCTTATGCTAAGGGTGTTGTAACAGCTTTAAGTTCATTTATTCATTATTGACTTGCCAAGGGATTTTTAAGTATATAATAAACAGCAGCATGCATGCAGGATCTTAGGAAACAGGATAAATAACAGCTATTTCCTGCAGCCAGAAGAGGAACTCCATTACAAATTCATTTGCTCAGACTGCTCTCGCTATAATCACACGTCATTCACCAGGACCATATGTACTGCATCTTTTTGTGTTTCAGAAGGTACAAACTTAAAATCAGCACTCATTTACCTTTGCTTCTGACATATCCTTGTAAGTTATTTACCATAAAAGAATGAAATTTCATGCGTCTTATACATTTCATTTCTACACACAAAAACTATAAATGCTTTTTTCCCTTCAAGTGACTTATCTATAACACATCTCCTAATCAAACATGACCATGTATTCACCTGAACTATGGTATCTATGTAGAGAGAAGAATACAGCCAAAAGCTTGATAAACATTTTTAAAAGGTGCTGGATATTCAGGTTGTTAGAAGCAGCACCCTGAGATATAGTACTTTACCAGATTTTTAGGTTTAAACAAATGAATGCATCGACAGTTCCATTACAGTAATGAATAAAAGTTATATATTTTGAATCCAGTTTGTCTGCAGAAACTGATTTGAAGATACAGTGTTTTCTGTTGCTTTGTATGAAGCACAACGCACTGCCCTGAAAAAATACAGTGCACCTAAAATTTCTTCTTCCACACGCTGGAATCTCCTTGGCCTTGCTGCTGTGGAGCTGTTTGGTTCTCACCATTAAAATAACTACATCAATAGCCTTCTTCCCAACTCTCCCCCCCAAAAAAAAAAAAATTCAGCCACAGGTTTCATAACTTATAGCTTCATTTTAAAATAGCAGATTACAACCTATGCATGTTGTAACTGTATTTGCAACATTTTGGAGGTGGGGGACAGGGAGAATGAGATAACAGTCAGAAGACAAAACAAGTGTCCCATCAGAAAATTACCTTCACATCAAATGAAAAGAAGATAACTTGCTAAAGAAAACCTCTCAGGAACAGCAAATGTCAGAAACTAATTCTAACTGTGGGTCTTTATAAACATTGTGCATAGGTTTAGCAGAGAGGAGAGAGTAAGCTAGGCTAAAAAGTTTAGAATACATGAAGGAGAAAAGAGCAGAGAGAGGGCAATAGAAGTCAGGACTGGTGGGGGTAAGCACGGCGTGAACTAGTAAGAGCATCACGATTCATGCAGGGGAAGGGGAAAGGGAGGGGAACGAAGGGGGCAAAGGCAGTAGTACAATTAGGATTTTTCTTCCATACTATTAAGAGCAAATCCTTTTTCACAGTCTGTGCACAAATAACACGAGAGAACATGCAAAGTGTATTAGGACTACTACGGCAGGGCTGGAACATGCAGAGCGATAACGGTTGGTACAACAACCTTTTTGCACAAGCGAGTGGCCCACAGCCTTTTGGGGGAACGCAGGTGGCACAAAGTTCTTTGAAAGATCACAGTGCACTGCAGTCGCTGCATATGGGCTAATGATTTCTGCATGCCAAGGCAGTGGTATTTGGCCTAACTGTATGACATACAGGTGCCTATGTATTGTATAAAGTGCATACAGAGGCTAAGTTTCCTAGGCTGAGCAAGGGGCATCAGAATTGCCCCTAATTAGCTGTACAGCCATGCTCACTAACATTAACTAGTGTACATAAGGCAAAGAAAGTACCCGTTGAGCAGGACCTGTGCTCAGCACCAGCAAGCGGGGAGCCGGCAGGCACGGCGGGATGCGGCAGCACACCGAGCCCGGCACGAAGCCACCGTCCTGCCCCGGCCAGCCTGTCACCTTGAGAGAGTTACTGACTCCTGCAGGCACTTCCCTGCGCATGCCAGGAAGAATAACAATCCCTCTTTAGGCACTGTGAAGTCTTCACATTCCCCAAAGACAGCAGGAGATGGATGTAGAGACAGGGAGTATTTATTAGTTTCCCTGCTCCACAGGGGGGAAGGAAAAACAAAATCCATGCTCTGGCTATGTTGGCTGACAAAACGTACTGCCGTCTGCAGGAGAGGATTAGTTGAAGAGGGAAATGTGTGCTTTAGGCGTGATCAGTTTCCCTTGTCGCAGAGGGGAGGCAAAACCATAGAGCGAAGCACCAAACTTCACAAGAACTGGCTGCCGGCAGGCAGGGAACCTGCAGCTCGGGGAGGAGGCGTCTCTCTGGGCAGTGTTAAAGGAGGTAAAACTTATTTATTAATAAGTTTATTAAGAGCTGGGTGGGTGCCTGTTCCTGCTCTTTAGACTTTTGGAGAGAAAGACGCGGTTGGGAAAGGCTGGGAGCTGACGGCGTGGGTGCTGCCTGTGCCCCTCCACAAGCATGGTAGGGCAGCTGGGGCAGGCGCAGCACAAACCGCGGCTTTAGGGATTTAAGATTCTTTTCCTTTCTCTAATTAATAACCCTTCCTCAGGGTTAGAGGATATCGCTGTGAATCCCACAGGTCGCGATGCGAGCACTGCCAGCCTTTCAGCACTCACCCCGCCGCCTGCAGTGAGCAGCCTCTGCTCCTCGCTTGGGCCAGACCAAGAGCTTGGAAATCCTGGCTCGTTGTCTCAGTGACCTCTCATTGCTCTGCATTAGAATCTGTTAAACCTCAGACCTCTCCAAACCAGCAAAGCCCACCTGCGGATAGCAGGAGAGGCCTAACACCAGGAGTTTACCACAACTGTGTTTTGGTGGCCAAAACCTCCTGCGACATTTACCTGATGTGATTTCTGTGTAAGAAAACCAGCAGGGTTTGGGCTGGACTGGGGTGCCACGTGAACAAAAATCTATTAGAGGAAAATTGTGAGGACAAAACAGAGATCCCATATGCAGTGACACAAATACACGTGATGTGAAGTGATACTCCAGATGTGCTCTTTCAAGAGCAGGCAGGATCAGAGTAATACAGCCATTAAAACAGCATTTGTATTCTGCTGCCTAATCGTTTCAAGCCAGTACGATTACACGATCCCTGCAGTACCTGAATACCCAGTTCAGACCCTGCAGCTCCTGCGGGCTGTGCCTTCCACGGAGCATCTGCTGCTGACCTGCTGGGTACTTCCAATTTGGTCAAGATTCCAGGTTACACTCACCACCAAAACCCCAAAATATAATTGTTACAAACAATGAAGTTATTGTGCTGACATCACTGTGTTCACCATCTGTGAACAACCTCTCTCCTCTGCCCTGCATCAACGCTGAGCAATGCCATCTCCGGTAGTACCTCTGAGGCAGTGGGAAGGTGTAAATAACCACCATGCGTCATTGGGAGGGACAGATTTCTTCAGAGCAAGTTACAACATGTATCGGTAGACTCCGTTACACTTTTTAAATGGGAGTCACACAGAGATGCAAGATTTCCACCAGTGCAACACTGGGTATGCATTTCAGAAGCTATGAATATAATTTGTGACTCTCAGTTTGCATTTAAAAAACCGCGGTGACATGGCATGCGTTCCTTTCCTCCACAGGACAACCTTTTCCTCCTGTTTTACTCTCCTGGCTTGCCATAATTTGTTTTCAATCATGTCCAATTCCTCTTTTCTTGTAATTAAAAAAAAAAAACAAACCCAAAAAAAAACCTTAAAGCCTTTCACTCCTATCTTTCACTAACAGCTGTGGTCCTTAACAAGGTCACACAGATGATGCTCTTGATCTTGCACTTTCAAAGGATTTTGGCTAAGCCTTGCTGTTTTTTGGGTCCCACTAACCAGGGGACCTGGGAGCACTTCTCAACTCCTGGCTCCGTGGGAGCACCCTGTCCTGAGCCTGAACAGAGGCTGGGACAGGACGTGGCGTCCTCACTCCTCACTGAGCCCAGGGACCCAAAGTGCCTCAGCGGGGAGAGGGTTGGGATGTGCTCCCACAGATCCCTGGCTGCAATGTAGAGCGTGTCCAAGCTTCAAATTAGACACAGTCTCAGTATCCTGGCCCACATCACATTTACCATCTGCTTCCTCGCTAAAGATACAGAATTCTCTTGTCCAGCCAGGCCACTTCTTTTCCCAAGCACAAAGACAACAGTTCCTTTGAAAACAATCTGCTTAATGCTCACTCTTCCCCAACCTTAGGCAAACCCACTACAACAACGCATTTACAAAAACCTTCAGATCAAGCCATCCAACACACATTATGGAGCTCTACTACCACAATCCAGCTCCTGAAGGACACAAACTAAATGAAGACCACGCGATGGGCACAGGGGCCTATTATTCTGCACTGCTCAGGGGGAAGAAAGATGCTGGAAGCTGCAGCTACCTGACCTGTGTGGAGCTGCAGAGCTCAGCACCCAGGGGACCAGCCTGGCTCTGTCCCTTAGCCTTTAACCCTTTCAAGAAATAAACACAATCAAAATACTTTTAGCATTTTAGGAAATTAACCACTTTCCTCAATTTTTAGTCATATTCACATGCCGGGTTTTGGGCTTAATGAACCAAGGGATGAAATGATGCCTGACTGAAGTCAACAGGAGTTTTGCTACTGACTTTCATGGCACCGCTGTATCACTCGTTGTAGCCACAATTAACCTGGAATACATTAACATCTGAATCCTAAAATCAAGGTGATGGGCACAGTTCTAAATAAATTAAAGGGAAGAAGGACAAAAGCTACTTCTTAAGAGACAAACTGCTATAGGCTTGCCCTAATAAAAGAAGCCTGTTCCCATTCACTCCAGTGCAAACCCTGAGTCCTTGCTAAAGTATCTTGACATTGGCAGTTACTTCAATAAGATGTACAAACATTAATCTATTTATTTTCTCTTTTAATAGCTGATACTTGCATTTTAATGAAAAGTCCAAATATCTAACCACCAGAGAGCTTTGGTGTGATTTATAATGTTTCGTAACTTACTTATTTAAATGTAGGTCAGGAATAATACTGACCTTGCAAAGGCCATAGAGAAACAAGCGTACTTGCTCAACTGATGTGATTCATTAAAAGAAATTCATGCCTATACTTCAGGTAGATTTTCTGATGAGCACCTGCAGAGTAAACTAGAATGAGGTTCAACGCTTCTGAAAATCATAGGGACTTCATATTTCCGTGAACATCAAGATTTATTGTCCCTCAAGGTAAATATTGACTCTGGTTTTCCCTCAGTCGATATTTTAGCTTTCAAGACAGTAAATCTTGGTGTTCACCTCAGCTAAAGTCAATATCTGCTTATTATATTAGAACAACCAAACTGATCACTGTAGCAGTTGCCTGAGACCCTGAGGACAACCTCTGTGCTATTCATTTCTAATAAAAATGGGCTAAAATCCTTGCTAACATAAGTTCATTTCACATCGCTGCCCTTATACCAAGGTTAAATTAGACCTAATATATTGAAACAGCCAGAACCAAAGAAATAACAACCTAGTCTTGAACTATGGAGACCACCATGACTAATACTAAAGCTAGAAAAGATCTTATACAGGAAAGAGAGCCGATTTGCTCTGGTTCGCAAAGACACTTGCTGGTAAGGAAATTCAAGCGCAGATATTAAAACCACTTCTACTGAGACTGGCCAGCAATTTGTTCACTTTTAATACTTTTTGCATATCCACTTTTCTGCTCCCTGCATATCCAGGCTGCAAGAGGAGGCAGCAGTGGGATGTCACTGTGCAAAAGTGGCCCACTCCTCCTCTTACCACTTATGGCCACCACTTTGTGAAATGTGGACCACAGCCAGCACTTCTCTTGCAACCAGCCTAACATGGATGGATCCGGAGCACAGTAGGAAATACAGCTCCAAAGATGTCCCTCCATTGCAATTACCTGCAAATTTGACTTCTGTGTTGACTCCATCTTGTTCAGCCAAATCTCTTTTTTGGTTGCAAGGTACCCATATATTAACTGAATAATTTTTATAATGCTCTAATACTGCCTTCACATTCCATTTAATCCAAACCAGATAATTTCCAATAATTAGTTTCTTTTATTTAATTCTTTAAAACTGAATTCAAAATGGAGTACTTACTTTGCTAATTACTTAAGTGCATGTTTGATTTGGCAGTTCTAAGCACGCATTTAAAAGCTTTACCAAATTAACTGTATATCTGAAGGACAAGTATTTGCACATTAACAAACACTACATCACAGAAATGACCTCATTAAAATTTCAACATTAAATAGTTCTCTTTAAAATAAAATTGATTTTATATCATGCTAGTTTATATATTGATCACAATCACCAGAAATATGCTAACCACTCACCAGTATTAAAACTGATTGAACAATTAATTTCCAAGCAATTTGGATTTTGCAAAGCAGCTGTTTCACTGATGAATACTTGTGTTTAGGTATCTGGATGCTGCAAATAGCCACCAGAATTAAAAAAATATTGCTCAAAATGACTTACAGCACAAAATTTTGAATAGATCAGCATGCGGTAAGACTTCTGAAATTATCGGAATTCCTGAAATTTTTATGCCTCTAGCAGATACCTGCACAAATATTTGTGAAGAAAATTCAGCACTTTTAGATTTCATTTACACCCAAATCAAAGGAGTTAGTGTTTTCTACCTCCTTTGCAGTATGGAAAAAAGAAAATCAACTAGAGCTTTGCTAAGGTTATGAAAAGCATTCTCTGGTGTTGAACCACGTTTCTAGAAAACCCAGACCTGCCTAAAACTTTGTAGCTGGCAAAAGGATGGGATCAATTTTATTCTAAGTACAAAATATGAATTAAGAGTCAGGGTAATAATTACTGTAGCATAGACAGAATGATGTATCAATTCCCAGTCTCTGCCCTGCAGACAGTATGGAAGCCCCTACAGAAACAGACCCTTCACCATTACTCTAAGGGACTAGCCATGGTGACGGCCTTCACAACACTGCCTTCACCGAGTAGGAAGGGTAAAAACAATTATCAATCCTCTGAAGTCTTCCCAGCTCTTGATTATCTGTTTATAGCCTGACCCTCAAAACCGCTCAACTTTAATCCTAATTTACACATGAGAAAACTGAGGATGAAGAACTGAGTGATTTATTAGAGGCTGGTGAGGGAGCCCTCAGGCAGCTGGGGACTGAATCTGGAAATGCCCTATTCCTTGCATTAACTGGAATGTCATCTCAGCTTAAAATCAGATACTGAAAACTTCAGATAAAGACATTTCAGGATGAAGCCATCCAAAAACGCAGCACTGTAAAATTCTGGCTGTAAAATAAGGAAAAGAAAAAGAGGAGAAATTAGGAAAGCAGCAGAGTATTCTTGCTGTAAAGACACCTGGATGGTCCTCTTTCCCTCATCATGGCCTTTAGATGCTCTACTGTATCTAGTCTTTGCTGGACTTTACAAAATGCTCCCAGTATATCCATTATTTTCTTCTAATGGATGATTAAATATGCAAAGACAGACACTGCTGTATTTCAAATTCTTAAGTGCAATGAGTGGAAAATGCCTTGTTTAAAAAGTTAATTGAAGTGAGCTCTGTCGAGCCCCAGTCATTACAGCTCACACTTAGAGAACTAACATGGTGCTCAGCAAGGTTTATTAATTCATATTTACTAGCGGTAAATGGTTTTATTTTCTGTAAGACTGGTGCAGGCATTAAAAACACCAAGTTGTAATATGGTAAAGCATAAGCATTCCTTCCTGGAGATTAAAATAAGAAGCTGGCATCATTCAACGTGAGAAAACAAGGGAGAACATGCAGCTCCCAGACCCAAACCTGCCTCCCTGGTTTTACTCAAGGTTTTAGTGTCACTACAGCCTTTGAGGAGCAGAACACAGCACGGAGTATAACCTTGCAGATATCGTGCAGATATTGGGTATTTATTTCTACCTGAAATACTCAGGCAAGACAGTTTAGTCTCAGAGTTACACCAAAAAATGGAGATGTTGAAGTGCGAATGGGGAATATGTGAATACAGTCACAAATGGCCAGTTCCTGTGGCTCTACTTTTTATTTTATTTTTTAATTATGTTTCTTCACTATCAAGAAAATATTGAATCTAGATGAGATATTAACAAATGCCATTTTACTATGTTGTCAAGTATGGGGGGGTCTAAAGCAAGGCAGAAACTCGTTAGTGAGAGTTTCAGTGCATTTTTGCTGATGCCAGAAGCTGTAGGTGTTGTAGCTTCTGCTGTCTCCCTGTCACAAAGCTAGGCAAGCATAGCAAATTTAAGCAGATATAAATAAATGTCCCGTGTTTTTGAAACAGCACATTTTGCTGCAGCTGAAGGATAGTTTCAGGGGTAACAAACAAATGTGGCATCTCTCTGGATGAATCTGTTATGCAGTAATAATGTTGGATCCAGTTTTAAAGAGAGGAAGGAAAAAGGGCTGATTGATGAAGAACAACATCGAAGCCCCTTTTTACTAAATGAGAACGATAAGATAAGATGAAGACAGATTGCAACACCAACCTGAGCCTTTGTAGATGTCCATGTTAGCAGGGCATGACAAGCAGAAAGGAAAGAAAATTATATATTCATTAGTTTAGCTGCTGTATGATAATATTGCAAAGAAAAAAAAAGCAGAAAATCTGCTTAAAATAAAATTGCCACAATGTAAGGTTGCATTCAATTCTTCAATTTCCCCGTCTTTTCAAAAAAAAAAAATTCTTCAAGCAGAAATCAGGCATTTATTTGTGAGTGAATGAAAAGCATGACTATGCTGAAGAATAAAGCAGAGTTCATTCAGCATCATCCAGCAATCCTCTGGATTTTGTAAGTGTGTCTCACAATCAAAGGCTTAGGATAATAAAAAAATAAAACCTATGAAGCTTAACCTGAAATCTGGTAAGGAACCCCACAATTACGGAATATCAATCACAACAGATATGAAAAGCTTTCAGACATTTAAATCTTAATTGGGTGGCACTGTCTTTAGTGAAGCCTGCAGATGACACGCAGAAGGCATGCCAGGCGGCACACAGCCAGCTGGCCTTTATCAGCTGGGACCCAATCTCCATGAACACCATCAATAACTCAAAGTAGATTTCATTACGGAAAAAATAATTAAATGACAAAAATTCAATAACATGGCCATACAGCGCATGCACATCCTACAGACAAGGAGGGCTGTGCGGGGGCGGTTGACACCGACATCTCCAGGGATCCACTGGCAGTGCAGGAGCTGCACTATTTAAGTCCGGATTAAATTGTCCTGCAGCCCGTAGGCAGCCTCACTGAAACAGCACGGACAACATAAACATCAGCTTTTGCTAACAGAGCCCAGGCAACCTGGTGATCCCACTCCTCTCATCTGATTGAAATACCAAACGAAGCCCACACAGATGTGCACCAGGAGCCATCCGGGCTTGGGGGACACCGGGCTCCTGAGCAAGCCTGTGACTGCCGTGGTCCTCTGCCCAGCCAGCCTGTGCTCCCAAACCAAATCACGGCATTTCAGTAGGTCAAAAACCTGCCCCGGTGGAATATGAGTAAGTGATTACTAGATCCACAAGCCAACTCATCTGTCAGGCAAAATGAAATAAATGCCGGTACTAAACACAAACAGTCCCAAAGAAGATCTTTCTTTGTAGGCATCTGTACAATAGGCAATTTAAAGAAAAGACCATCAGAGCTTACTGCTAAGTTAAAAATGATGCCTTGGAGACAAAGTTTCAGCCCTAGTCTTTCTTTTAAGAGATTTTAAATCATTTCAAGGTCTAAAAACTTCAAATAGATATTCTATCAGTTTATTTTCATGTCTTAAGCAAGAATAAATTAGCACGGCAGGGCAGTCACACATTTGTCCTTACATAGTATGATCTTGGACTGACAATTTTTCCACACGAGATTTAAAACCGGTTAGCTGACAAGAACAATTTGATTGATAGCACTGTAGACAAGAAATAGAAGAGATTGGGAAGCATCAGGCAGTTGAAAGCTATATTTTCTGAAACACCCTTCCATAAGACTACACCAAAGGCTGGAAGCAGAGGGAACTGCAAACTGCTCCTGGGGCTTCCTGCAGTCACAGCAAGAAACAGTCCAGCTTTAGGTTCCTGCAAAAGCAGGAACAGAAATGCAAACCAGCCTATAACCTGATTGTTTTGTTAGGATGAAACTGTCACTCTCCCCCCAAGTCCACTCAGCAGTGGGTCTGATTCCTCCTCAGCAGCATCCGGACAGAAACGGATGCTTGCAGGGAGAGCAGGACAGAGGCTGATGGATGAGTGATAGATCCCATAGCTTCAGAGCTTGGAAAGATCACCCATAGTCTGATTAATAACTGGAGCTGGAAAATTTTCCTTAGAAGAGCAAGTTACTGCACAAGCCAGGATATTTGACAGCCTGTTGCAGCACATATTTATGGTAGCTGTCTTACTGCCAAGACAGGCAGATGTTAGTACTGCGTTTAGACGCGGCATTAACTTGAGCAATTTTCTCTGTATAATTACAGGTAACGCAGACCTCCTAGCAATGCTGCTGAAAGGCCAGCCTCGTGACAAGCCAGCTGAATTCACAGATTTTAAGGCAGTTACAATCACACTGCTGCACACTTAGAAATCCTGCAATTGTTATGATCTGACAGTTCTTGTTGATATTTCTTAGAGGCGGATCCAGACAGAAAAGATTTAGGCAGAGAAGAGCCGAGTTTTCTTTCCCAAATGCATACATTCAAGAAAAGTGATGTGCTGCAGACAGAAACTGTGCTTCTACCTGCAACCGTTCCCCAGCAAGAACATCCATATTTAATAAACTAAAGGCTCCCTTGAGCCAAAAGTTAAATTCTACCCAACCTAATTCAAACATCAGAGTGCACGTACATATCCCCCAAGCCAAAAGATAAGAGGGAAGCGCTTGCGAGCCACTACCTTGTGGTGTAGCTGATGTCTCTGTAGTTCTGGGTATGTTTCTTCTGCATTTCCATTCCTTTCTTTCAGAGCAGGGAATACATAAATTTTCAGATTATTACATTTCTATCATTGGCCTGTATTTTGAGGTTAAATGCTTTACGTGGACCTGTACAAATACACATGAATCAGTGGGAAGTCTTCTCCTGACTTCCACTGTTCTGGGTCATGCTGTAGCAAGCAAGGAACATCTGAACATTTATAGGTACATCAGTAAAATTTAGGAAAAAAAGAAGTATTGATCATGGTGAATTTTTGCTGCAGTACCTGTTTATTTAAAATGTACATCACTGGTGCCTATATGTATTGTTGGTTAATGAGAACCTGTATAAAAAACAAGTAGATGTTTTTGGAATAAATCTGACCAGGAATGACTGCATAACTACATACACATATGCCCATGCTCCACAAACATCAGCATCTAGCACATATTTATGTTTAGTTTGTGCATTGTTTTTAAGGAGTTTGTAAGTGTCTGACTATTGGAACCCTACCAGAAAGCAGAACTCCTTATTTGTTCATGTTCCAGTGGGTACCGTACCCCATAATAATCACCACCAGAGCATCAAGTCCTGCTCTGTACCACTGCGGTGTTCAGGAAGGCTATGTCAGGGCACAGGTGATTCAGCAGTTCTCGCACCTCTGCCATTCCCTGGAACACCACCTTCACGCATCCATGATTCTGGAAATAATAGAGTGAAAAAGGCTGTTTCCCAAAACAGTAAGTAAAAGGAAAAAGTAGAAGGTAAGTGCATATGGAGACTACACAACACAGCAGTGCTTTGCAGAGTGCCGTACACACAAACCACTCCACCCAAAACCTTTTAGAGAATTCAATAATGCAACAGAGCAAATAGTATAAATTAGAGGACATAGTAATTTAAAGATCATGTGAATGGTCTAAAAGAAAGTATTCACTCAGACAGCCCACAGCAGATTAGAAAGAGAGGAAAATTAAAAGGCAGAGACAAGAAACTGAATTTGAATGGCAGATCTGAAAGGAACTGAAGAGTCAAAGAAATAAAGAAAAGGGAAACACCGCTACCCATCTCAGGAACTGCACAGAGAAAGCCCAACACTAAAAATAGTCACTTTACAATAGAGGGAACGCTAGGAAATGAAAGATCACCAATGGGGTGAAGGGAAAGAAAGGTGAGGCAAACTTTTTATGATGGGCACTGGCTCAGAAAGTTTGGCCGACAAGGAGGGCAAACTTGAAGAGACACTTGAAATAACTTCTGGGACAATGGGGCTATTTAGGAATGATGGAGACAAGATTGTCCAGCATCCTTCAGAAGACAAAATGCGAGAGAGCTGAAGGAGGAAAGGGGGTAAAAAACAGTGAACTGCACAGCAGTCAGATAAACTTTTATTCTTGGAAAAATATTTTCCTACAGACATTATCTATAAGCAGCAGAAAATAACAAGGAGATGAGTAGCAGGCAGCATGGGTTTGTCAAGAATAAACTGTGTGAAATCATTCTGATGTTCTTCAGTAACAGGACAACAGATACTGTGGATAGAGATGAAATGGCAGGTATTATGTTGATTTTAGTAAGCCTTTCACGCTACCTCTCAGGCTAAAGAAATATGGTGTGGATGAATCTAATATTTGGTGAGTACAATGTTGGAAAATCATACTCTGAATTGTTAATAGTGTAAAACAGGCAAGAAACCTCACACATGGCTCTGCAGAGCTTCATGTTCTGTATCCAGTCATATTCCTTGTTTTCATTAATTTGGGGCAGATGGATTGAAAATGATTCTTACCGACTGCGGATGCTGCCAAGGTGAGAGGGACAGCGAGGCCATCAGAGGACAGGAAGGGAATTCAAAACAGGCTTTATGAATTGGAGAAATGGACTGAAAAAAGAGGTTGAAAGAGAAGTACAGACTACAGCGATGAGAGACTGACCAGTCAACAGCATGACCACAGGATAAGAAACAACTGGCCCCTTACTGGTACCACTGCCCTGGATCCAGAAATCATAGAGAACCATACAGAGAATGATTCAATAATATTGTAAAAAGACAAGACAAATGTAGAGTTTGTAAAACACTGAAGTACCACTTCAGCTATGGCACAGATTCAGCTCCAGATGCACGTCCAGACATGTGCACCCAACTTCATGAGAAATTTGAAGGATTTGAACCAACTGAGAGCCAACTGATGACAGTAAGATTAATAAGACCAGAATCAAACTGCCAAGATGAGCGGTAGCACTTCCACTGTTGCTTTATGGGCAAACATTTAAAACACCAGTATAATTAGTGACAATCTATACGACGGCAGGTCTGTCAATGAAGCATGTCAGATAAAATAGCAATACTGAGTCATAAAAAGAAATAACTCTGCTGTATCATACCAGATGCAGAGTAGCAGAAATACACCTGAGAGAGCTTTAAAGAGATCTTCCAGCAGCTTGAAACTATCTATCTGTAGCATCACTGAGTTCCACTGCCTTGAATAAATCACAGACTGCCAGACTGCATTTTGGAAACCAGGTATCCTCTTCTACCTCATACAGGAATAGGGCAGTAGAATGACCATTATATTAAATATTAACAGCACTGTTACAACACTACCTACAGTCCTAGCTCCTCATTGTAAAAGTAACACTGATAATGACAGAGTGGTTAATGGAAACCCAGAAAAATAATTCAGGGTCTGAAAACCTGGCCTTACAGTAACAAAATACAGAAACCTACCTCTTTAGTTCAGGTGAGAGGTGGGGAAGAGGAGACTCAATCATTTTGGGGAATATACAGAGAGGATTTCTTTTAGAAGAGCTCTTTTTAAGTTAGGAGGTAAAGATATATGTTCCCCACACTGAGAGCTGTAGTTAGACAAATTCATATTCAAGTTATGAAAAACTTGAAAAACTTGAAAAAAGCATGAAGGAAATTAATTACTGGATCAGCTTATCCAGGGTAAATCCTCCTTCAGCCAAAGTGTGTGCCAAGGCGGGGTGCCTTTCTACAAACCTGCTCCAACTCCAGAGGTATGCAGGGATTTGACTGCAGTTAAGTAGCTTATGCTATACAAGAGGTCAAAACAGACCATCATCATCATCATGGTCTACATCCGGTCTTAGGATCTCTGAATGAGGAACTCCACAGATTTCTAAATCACATACTAATCATTAAGCGAGCACCACATTTATTAACCCATACTACATACTTAAAATATAAATTGTATGTTAAAGTCAAAGGGATTTTACATGCATTTTGAGAGGCTGTCAGAAAACATAGTTCTACATCATGGATCAGAAACGCATTGGAGTTCAGCCAGTCCATGTGTCATCTCATAAATGTTGATCCCACAAAGATGACAATATTTTATTTACTGCATCGGCTCTAGCTACTAAATTGTAACCAAGAGAGGAGCTGGAATTGAGCAGAGAGAGTACAACTTTTGGCTAGGTCTTGATGTTTCCAGTAGCATGCAGGATGGAGGAGGAAAACAAAAAAAGCAATTATTTAAATAAAGCAAACACTCTCTTGGCTGCATCTGTTCATCAGTGACTTCTGCCATTTCTCAACTGTAACTCTGGTGTGGGTGAAATGGATGGCATACTTGGAAACGCATGTTGGACTCTCCTGCCTCTGGATAGAGGCTTCCAGGTCTTTGGTTTGCTTCTCAGCCATCTGCTCCTGCTGGTTTTTGTCACTAACACTCCTCACTTAGCAATGCACCCCTGTCCCTCCTGCAGGTCAGTGTGTGTCATGTGGCACATGGACAAGTCTATGCATGCATGCATGGACATCACTAATAAATATGAGTTGATTGACAGGAAAGTGAAAAGAAAGAAAACAGAGAGAACAACTGTAATTGCATGTGAGCAAAGAAGGGAAAATATTTACCGAAATAAATGCATTTCAGTGAAAACAAGAAAAGGAGAAATGTGGTAACAATGAATACTGGCAGTGACACAGAAAGGGGTAAAGGCAAGGAAAAGACAAGAGAAAATACTAGAGGAAGAGGCTTACTGTGTTTTACAAACACTTGACAAAGTACAACACAAAGCAAAATACAGCTGAGGCAGGACAGAGGCGTGCAGAGATGCAATGGCAAAGTTACTTTGCAATAGGAAATACATGGAACCCTGCTGGGCTCTACTTCGGTTGTTTCTTTGTGGTTTGGTGAGTCCTGTAACAGCTCATTACATGAGAGGTGTAATAGATCAGCGTGCTTGGAAAAGAAGCAATGTTTAAAGGCTAATGCTTTTATACCTATCAACTGACAGTTTAATACTGACATTAGTGCCATCATTTGCTCTACATACGAACAATAGGCAACGTTCCTGTGGTTATTTTCAGCTTATTTTACAAAGTCACTTTTGGAAATCTTTACTTTCAGCAAGCGATGCAGGCGTTAGAGTCAAGCTCCATCCGGTTTGTATCAAAGCCTCTCCCACAGTGCAGCTGCACACCAGCATGTAGGGTCCAGACATACATTGCTACGGTTGCTTTTGGCCTGCTGAGCCAACAAACTGTACGCGCACAAATCCTCCTTGCCCGTGTATGCTGAATTGGGAAACAATCCACATTTCATTGCCTTTTCATTTAGACTGATAAATAACTTAGAGACAAACATTAGACAGCAAGGAAAGTAATTGCTCATTCAAAGTTGCATTTAAAAATACTTAGGCATGGCATTAAATTCCTCTCAGTGTTTATCATATAGACATCACACAGTTTGCAAATAACATTTCTAATCGCCAAATGTTGACAGGGTGTTGTGGTTTAGCCCCGTTCAGCAACTAAGCACCACACAGCCGCTCGCTCACTCCCCCACCCTTGTGGGATGGGGGAGAGAATCGGAAGGGCCAAAGTAAGAAAACTCGTGGGTTGAGATAAGAACAGTTTAATAATTAGGATAAAACAGCAATAATACTAATATAATGAAAAGGAAAATAATGAGTGAGAGAGAGATGAAACACTAGAAGGAGAGGGAAAGAAAAAAAAAACAAAACAAAACCAAAACTGAACAACAAGTGCTGCAACCGCTCACCACCCGCCGACCGACGCTGCCGGTCCCCGAGCCGCGATCGCTGCCTCCCCCAGCCAATTCCCCCCAGTTAATATACTGGGCATGATGTCACATGATATGGAATACCCTCTGGCCAATTCGAATCAGCTCTCCTGGTTGTATCCCCTCCCCTCCCGGCTTCTTGTGCACCTGGCAGAGCATGGGAAGCTAGAAAGTCCTTGACTAGTGTAAACACTACCCAGCAACAACTAAAACACCAGGGTGTTATCAACATTATTTACATACCAAGTCTAAAACACAGCACTATGCTAGCTACAGTGAAGAAAATCAACTATTCCAGCTAAAACCATGACACAGGGCTAGACTGTGAAGGACTGACATACAGCACATTGGTTTAGATGGGTATAGAGAAATACACCCTGGATAGAGATCACAGAAAAATCCACTGCATTTGCTATAAATAATAGTTTGGGTTGGGTTTTTGGTTTGGGTTTTTTTTTTTTTTCAGATAGTATAATGGAATTCTCCAGCTGCCTTCTGTTGCCTTCTCTTATATCAACAAAAATTATCAGACAGGCAAAGTGCCAAACAAATTCCCTCTTGTGCACCATGGAGACAAAAAAAAAAAACCCAATCAATGGAGTGACACGTATTTGTGCTTGTGTATATTTAGACATGGAAACATTTTTCTTAATAAAGCCAAAAGACATTACAATTTGGAGGAAAACAGAAGCCTGAGGTAACTTGTTTCCCTTTTAAATACTGTGAATGATGCTTCTCAAGGACAACGCCTGACTTTCTAACTCAGGCAAATGCTGGACACCAATGAAACCAAACCAGGTTTATTGCCATGATGGTCAGCAAAACTCAGGATATTTAAAATAAACAACCCAAACCACTAAATTTTCCTCTATGTTCCTGCCTGGCTTCCTTGTGTGTTGGACAGAGGGCTCTGGAGCAAGACGTGCTCTTGTTAACCACGAGGAACACAAGCAGGCAGCTGCAGTGCGCTGCCAGCTGGCTGGCCGGCCCTTCCTGAACATCTCTGAGTAGAGGTTTCCCACAAAAAAGGAAAGAGAAAGGAAAGGAAGAGAAATATATTCCTCGCTCATCCAGAGAAAATGATTACAGCTGCACCTGAACACTTCAGAGTGAAAACAAAGCAGCTAAGAAAAAAGCCTTATCGCACACTGGGCAGGAGCTGCATGGTTTTTACACAACATGCAGAAGACATCAGAGATGTCCCCACTGCTAGCACTTGAGATTTCCACCCAAAAATGGGAATGGGTACTCACAAATGCCATCTCTTCAGTGCAGAAAGCCATCGGAGCTGCCCGGCACTGTCATTGCAGCCCCCTAGATCGGATGCAAAAGCAGCAGCAACTTGAAGCTGTTGGCGTGTACGGAAGAGCACGAGGAACCACGGCATTCACATGGTCAATGTGAGAGAAAGGAGCCTCAATTCTCCTACCTACCTACTGTAAAAGACATTTTGATTCTTTCCAAAAATCACAGTCTTCAAGTTTTTTGCACTCCCGGTGCCAACAAGACACATCACCAGTGGGGAGGACCAGGGCAGAGAAAATGCTAATAACTGACACTATTTTAATGGCTGTGCTTTTAAGACCTCCTGAGGATGAGGTTAGATACCACAGCAGGTAAAATACCCCTTTCCTTGAGGAAGAATTACAGAAGGCTTAAAGAAAATTAGGTTAGTTACTGAAGGAAGATGCCGGTGGTCTCCGGCACAGGTGTGTGTAATGGCAGATCTAAAATACAGAGGACAAACCAGGATACAGTAAGATAAGATTATCTTTGCTGCATGCAGTAATACATGCCGTCAGACTTCTTTATAGCATATCTACTTATAACAAATGACATTTTTAACAATTCTAATGATAAGAATGCATGCTTTTGTTGGGAATTCAGCCCCCTTGGACTGAATGCTTACAGAAGTCTATCTTCCTTGCTTTTCCCAAAGCAATGTGGTACTAAGCATTCAGACTTTTCTCTGCCGTGTTGTCTCTTTTGGATTGTTTTCTTTGTGAAATTCCATTTACATCTGCTCTGGGTGCAGCAGGAACAAATGTACCTCGGGATAAGTTACGGGCAGTTAAACTGTACTCAGCACAGCTCAGCAAGTGAATGCGGTGTAGCTCTACCCATGCAGCATGGCATGGCACCTAGCCACCGCTGCTGAGAAGCAGAGGACTTCACCTATTTCACCCCTACAGATGACATCATATTGCACCGCAAACACGCCAACGTGTGCAGGCATCCCTGCAGGATGCCATGCTGCAAAGTGCAGACATAGCAATAGCAGACAGGGGGAGTAAGCACATCTCCAGTGAGGTCACGTTCTCCATTGGGCTGGCACGGCAGCAGAGGCGTGCGCTTGTTCGACATGGTAGAAATAACGGGGCCATTCCCACACGCGCTTGACAGCATGCACATGGTTATTCTTCTTCTTCATAGCTCCACCCCATCAGTAGAATTACACACAGCAGTAATCCACACCCGGGTCTCTGGTAGCACCTAACAAACTTGAGAAACTCTTGAAGGAAAAATTAGTTTGCTCCTGTTTCAATAGCTCTTTCCATCTGAAAAGGGCATTGTTGTATAGGTTGATTAGCTAGGAAGATTTTTCCTTATAGTCAGCCTTTATCTACACTCTTTTAGTTCCACCCTATTACCTTTGCTACACCCCCGGGCCCCACGCTGTATAACCACCGTCTTTCTTTGATATATACACCCTTTATGTGTTCAGGAACTGTTATGAACCCTAGCAGACACCACTCAGCCCCAGACGCCTTTTGACACCAGTATCTGGCTCTTCCCACTCCCCTAGCAGCTGGATGATACAGCTGGTATTAAATACAGCACAAACTCCCGTTCTGAAACAGCCCGGGCAGCACAGAGGGGCTGTATGGCCCCACACCACGCAAGCCCTTGGAAGTCTTTAACGTAAGCACACACACGTTTATCCAGACTTTGACGGAAAACAGAAACATACCATTCACACATCATATTGCTTGCTCTCCCCTGGCTTCTTGGCCCATTTACTGTGCTCTTCCTGTGCATTAAAGGGGAAGGCAAGATCTCTATCTATGTTTATTACACAATTCAGTTTTATATCAACATATTTAACTTGTTTACACTGAACTCTGCTGCCTTAGCAAAGAACCATTGAGTTGAGTCTTATGGGATTAAGTTCAGTATCTTCTCTTAATTGGGCCGCTCTCGCTCCTAGGATGCTCCGTGTTGCTTTTATCTGCATCCTCCCACAAACTGGAATTGTGTATCTCAATATTGCATAACTGTTTTTACTCTTCTCTAAGATAAACCTAAGAAGATTAGACTGGTCAGCTTCTCTCAGGTTCCTGCAGATTATCACTGACAATGTAACTGCCCCCGTGTACATGTCCCTTATCTCCCTTCAACACTTTCCAGTTTTGAATGTTTCTGATTATACGATAAAGCCTCAAAAATAGCCAGGATCTCCCTCTGTGATTTGCTCTTTCTAAAAACACACTCATTTTCTCATTATTTCCTTCACCTTTCCTTCTTCAATACATCATTTGGGACAATAATCTGAAAGCATTTATTGCAATCGTGTGATATATACGGGCTGGTTTTCCAGAATCCCTTTGTCTGCTGACCATCGAGATTCATCACAGCATTGGATTTCAGAAACGTGGAGGCAAAGAAATGTCCAAGGTTTCCTGGATGTCAGAAGAAATCCAAGGACTAGCCTGTACTGCCTAACTTAGCTCTCCTTAGGCTGCAGTACCTTTCTGTGTAGAGATTATGATTATTTAATATGTACATTAAGAACAACATGAGGCTAAAATGCAAGTACCCCAAGGCACGTCAGAAACTTTAATCATACTTTCAGATGCGACCAAGCAGTGGGAATCTGTCACTGGGACTTCACCCTGTGGACACCTTTGTGCCCAAAACACCATCACCCTGCCTGGGCTCCCACATTCCTGTCCACATCAGGAAGGTCAGCTGGCTAATGGGTATTTTATTCATGTTAAATCTTTATTTGAAATGTACAGCCTTGTATATATAGGGCATGGAAGTTCCTGCAGAAGAAGTAGGTCAATGAATTGGCCTTCAGTTCAGTGGGAGGTAATTTCTGAGATCAGACACCATATTATGAGGCAGGGAAATTATGGCTGTCTCAGCACAACGCAAGCCAATGATGGAGACTGAGAAGATTAGCCAGGGGAGATCCCAGCCTCTGGCACAGTGGCATTGGAGCTGTCAGGTATTGATTCACATCAGCAGGCAAGGACTGGGAGAGCTCAGTCATCAATTCAGCCCAGGATCCCTGGGGACCAAGGGTCTTCCTGAATTATTTATTTGGTTCAACAGGTGATCTTTAGATTATCTGATTCCACTCAGCCACCTCCATAATGTATTTTTTTTTGCTTTTTCATCTTTTGCCCCACTTCCCCAGTGAAACTTAATTCTCTCTTTTCTTTTTTTGTTCAGCCATGTGCGGAATCCCAGATGACTGTCCTTTCTTAGAGGAATATATAATAGGTGTCCATTTTCCCAATAGCAACATCTAATAAATGCACAGCTTAGAATCACAAATACTAGAGATAAAACATTCTTGAAAAATGTCAATATAACTTTCCAACTAGTTCAATACAGTATTAGTTTCAGTATGACAAAGTCTTGTTTTCAAACAGTTATTTATAGGGCTTTCATCAGGTTACCTGAGATATTATTTCACTGTCCGTAGCTCTTAATATTCAGCCTAAACCATCTCTGAAATCAGAGCTGAAAAACCTCTTGGTTAATTTGATGTTCTAAGTGTCAGTACAATTTCCAGAAAGTACAAGAATTATGGAGTTTGAAAGAATCACTCCAACTCACACCTCAGTGTTCATTCATAATGAGTTTTAAGATATCCTTTGAGGACAAAAATTTTTAGTGCCAAGTTTCAATACATGTAGCTTTGAATTTGAGTGGCCACTCATGATTACTTGAGCTCCTGTTTGAACAGCTTAAGAAGTGACCATCACCAAGCTACTGGATGCTGCTCTCTTGGAGGCAATAGTTTGCTCCAAGTCATGGTGCTGCGGGTGCTTTATGAAAACCCTGTCTTATTCTGCACTGCAACCAGTGGTGTGCACACCATCAGTGATGCATCCCCCAGGAGAACAGAGCTAACAGCTAAAGGGTGGTGGGTCCATAAATCCTCTCTAGATAGTTAATATGTTCTGAGTGCTGTGACTTCAGAGCCAGAAGAAAAGGGAACGATTTCAAAACTGGCACGGGGGCTAAAAAGCACTTTCATCTCAATTTTCACTGTGGGAACATGGAGTTATGGAGGAGCCAGTAATCACCAACTTGTGTGAGACATCATTTGTTTTGTAACTGCTAACTTATCATCTTGAGTGGACTTCTGTCTGTGCAGCCTTCCAAGAGACACCTACCGTAAGCTCCGCTAATTGGTTGGGTGCACCAACTGCTGCCAACAATGTACTCAGTGGGCATTTTCTTATAAAATCTATCAGAATGTCAGCTAGAAGTTTAGCCCTCAGAGATAAAAAAAAAAATGGGAAAGGCATTTATGAGTTTGACAGGATTTTACTGTAAAAGTTAAGGGAAGTGAGGATGTTGTGGGAGAGACACACAAGAGGACAACGTATTGCTGCAGGTCCAGTACAATTATATTGCGGTCAGTCACCGGTGAGGCACCTGTCTGAGGTTTAGCATTGCACTAATGGAAGACACTGACTTCCCAGACATCGCTCTGACATATTTTAACACAGGAGAAAGTGGTTGAGCTATAGTTGGATGCCTCTGTGAGGATTTTTCTATTTCCTACAGACTTTCTATGAAAAATGAATTCAGACATATTCAAACACTTACTACATTTGCAAAGTTTTGTAAGTTGCCAACAACTGAGAGCTGTGTTTGGGCATGCAAATTTTTCTGCCACGCATATCTCCCTGTCAAAAATACAAGAGGTTCAGTAATACAAGAAAATACAGCTGCTCTTATTAAAGTTAAGACATCTGGCCTGTAAAGACAGCACTATAGAAAACATAGTTAAATGGCTCAAAAAAAAGTTTTTGGCCACAAACACGGCCAAACCATTTAATCTAGTAATACACACTTGAGGACACCTCTTTATGAAAGAGCTCGCTGCACTGCAAACAAGTAATAAACATACATAAAAAGACTCATGCATTAATGCAAGAAATTGCATTACAGAGATCAAGCCACCTCTGCAACAGAAGGAGCATGTACTCAAATTTCTTTCCAAAATCAGTTTAATCCTAAGGTGCAATCTCATTTACCTAAAAATAATGAAACAGGAAGGGAAAAACCACCCAGAATTGTGACTAAAATGAACAGAAAAGTATATTTACCAGACGTTCAGGCTCTCCACCTACACTTTATCCTTCTTGATGTCTGACACTTTCTTTCATTTTAAAAACGCATTAATAAAATCATGGATCATAACAATAAAACAGGTGGTATTAAAACCCTCTAATTTAGGCTTCTAGTTAAGGCGTGCTATAGGCATTCACCTCCTCCTATTGACTATGGAAGGATGTCAGCCTCCCAGCTTTAAAGATTAATGGGAATATCTCCACAGTGTCTTTTTTTTTTTTTCAATTTTCCTTTAACCTCCAACTTTTCCTACTCTAGAAGCTAAGCCATTCCTATTTTTTCTTCCCTTGTCATGCTTAGCGCTCTAGTCCCATACTTTACCTAGCCCTATGCATTACTGCTTTCAACGATGAGTTCAGCCTTTGCCAAGCAGGACACAGGCAGATGCAAGGAGGGAACATATGGAAAAAAAATATAATGAAAAGAGCTCACCAAAACCAGGATTCTCATGAATTGTCAGACTAACGTCAGCAGGGATATCATCTTAAATGGTATTTGAGAGAAGGTAAGGTAATGCCTTAAGGAACTACAGTGGGAAGTTTTGTCCATGAATGTAGGCAGTGTGGGACATGACCCAAGGTGCACAGGGAAGAAGGGAGCAAGCAGGTGGCTGAGGCTGACGTGGGAGGTAGCACAACCCCATAGCACATCCAGAGCAACAACAGGCGTTCACACTGGAAGGAGGTAGAGGCAAGGGCAACTTCAGTGGGCTGATGTAGCCGATGAGAGGCAGAGCTTGCGGGGCTGCATGGGAGAGCTGTAATTCTTGCAAGAGGCAATCGTACATAAAAAATTCCCTTAGACAAATTGCCAAACCCCTTGCAGCATGTTCTGCGACTCCAAATGCAGAGATGCTTTTCTGTGCCTTACAGTGGTCCTGCACAGGCACTGGGGGGATTCTTCTTTTCAAGGGTAGGTTTGAGTTCACACTCATTTGACTCCTAACACAGTTTACAAAACCACAATGGAATATTTTTTCCATGATACAGAGAACAGAAAGCAACAGAATTAAAAGCTGGTAAGATGAAAACTTACTACTGTATGCAAGATACCACCTCCTAGGCAGGAGAAGGGAAATACATGCAAACATTTCTTGCTTCTGCCAAGGATCAGCCAAATTTGGAGAGCTGCAGCCTGCTCTCATTTTTATTGGTGGTTGGTTTTTTTTTTGGTTTTTTTTTTTGTAATTCTATTAGAAAATCACTACCAGCTTCCAATAGTGTGAGATATTGCAGAATCAGATCTAAAATATGTTAATGTCATGAGAATAACGATTACAAATCTTGGAGATACTTTGTATGCTGCACAGGCACATCTTGGATTACAGGTTTCCTGAATCTGAATTTGTTTTCTGATTCTGCTGCTTTTACTTGTGTTTTCTGGTACATATTCCACTGTACTTTTTACTGCAATTATTGCCGTAGCTCCTTTGACAATTTTTAGTCTTTTAGCTTTGATTTATATTTATGGAAGACTTCTTTTTTAATTAAAGTTCTTAAAACTTGCTGCCAAGGACTCTGAAATTTAAGGATTTGATTTAAGCTACCAGAAAAAGGCATGCATGATCATGTTGGGATCCCAGTTTCTTCTTTTCAACACGAAAGTGCAGTTATATCTCTGTAATAGTTATACTGAATACTAAAGGAGCAATTATTACAGGGCATTTTAACTATCTGAACAATAAAAACCTAAAAGCACTAATCATAATTCCTTTGCCATATTAAAACATCACATGAGTAGAGCAGGAGCTGCACTAAAGCAATAGTCATTAATCAGTATTTAAAATAAGGCTGTTGCCAAATTATCTCTTAGGCTTAATTTCCTTGAGCAGTATCATCCCACAGAGAGAAGCCTGGAGTATAACCTGACATATTACTGTTCTTCAAGAGATTAGTCCACCATTGGCAATTGCTCACCTGCATTAGCTGGCCCCCGGAACACTGCTAGAACCTCTCCTCCAGCTTACAGAGGCGCAAATGTCAAATTAAATACCCATCTGCCTTCCGAGCCAGCCCAAGGCTGCTCAGTAATGTAGGCAAAATTGAATGAGTTATTTTGTCCTAATTCTACAGGCTGCAAAATTGAATTTGTTCGCAGCAGCAGAGCTGCATCCAAGAGAGGGTGAGGAGGACTGACAGCAGCCAGCAAGAGTTCCGGGAGGCAAGGGTTGAAGGAGGGGAATGACTGTATTTTAGAGGTCATGATTTGGAGCAGCTGGAGGGAGTATCTATTCCTCCATGCACCTCTCCTAGCCCAGGGAATGCCAGTTCTGGCTCCTTGAGAAGCCTCTCCTGCCTGACCCTCACGCAACACGGTCTTAGTCCCCCATGCCCCAGCAGCTGGTCCCGACTCCCTCAGGCACAGGGAAAGCCCCTGCTGACTGCCACCGTCCAGAACAGACCCCTCACCTACGTCTGCAGCTTGCCCATCAGTCTCATGTTTTCACTTCTCTCCATACTCCATACCAATGAATAACCTGGCAAGAAAACACTTAATAAAAAATTGGTAATGTAACCGTTCTAATAAGAAAAGCTTAATTGAGACTTAGAGGGTGCAACGCTTAAGAGACAGCATATGGTCATGCCACAGGTCTCTGCCAGGTTGGGTCAAACTTTCTGAAGTTGTGAGCTAAGTGCCAGTAGCAAATTTTCCCACCTGCTGGTGATGATGAACTTCATCCCTCCCTCCTCCTCCTACCTGGAAATGTTCCCTGCAGAGGTACTTCCATCTGCAAAGGCAGAAGCCATGTGTCCCTGCCTGCTGGAGCACATTCCAGAGTGGGAACATGAGCAGCAGACACAAGCTGCCATCCAAAATTGCTCTCCCAGGCTGGCCCAGACAGGCAAGAGCATGTGTACTATGTACCATCTAGATGTAGTGCTCCTGCCAGAGCGCATCACCGGTAATTTGTGTTTGTACAGTGTTAAAAGCCTGAGGTTCAAACAAGGAACAAAAAACCTGGTCTCTAATCCAGAGATGTTACATACTATTTTATGTATATATTACACCAAGGAATAACTATATAGAGAACAGGAGTTAGCTGTCTCTTTGCTGTGCCTTTCATAAGTTTGCTCCCTCCACTTATCCTCCTTTTTATGGGGCACAGGAGAGCTATCCCTCAGCTCGCCTGCTTTTCTTTCTTCCTCTCTTGTCCGTGGCTAATTTTATCTCCCCCATGGCTTCAACTTCCATTTTCAACTAGCACTTACACTGTCGTAGCTGAAGTGTTCCTCTCCAGCCAACGCATTATTTTAGCCCATCTCACTCTCACTTTGGTTGTCCCCACTTTGCTCCGTCAATGACACCAGTGAGGAGCTCTCATGTCTGAACTTCTGTTATACCTTTCTTTAAGCCGCCCCCCTGGAATACTTAACAGGAATTAATATGAAATATCATTCCCTTTCCCAGCTTTCAGTACTTTCTCAAGATCCGCTCCTGCTGTAAGCCTCATCGCTCCTTCCTAAAATCAGCCAGACATGACATCTAGGTTGCATGACTCCCAGTAATACTGGCTGCTATTTATTGTACTTGTTCTTTATAAAAAAAAACATTGCAAAAATAGCATCACCATCCCATTATGTCTACTGTTAACCTGCATGACCAAACAATCTCAGCACTACCACCTTTTTCATTGCTCTGTGATCCTTTCCCATTGTTTTGTGATTTATTTTTTTTTTTACATTTGGTTCAATACCGATAGGCAACTGATTTTGAAGAAACCGGTCTTCTATGCATATACAGCAACTACATGAGTGAAGGCATTACCATAAAACTGAGAAGAAACAGTGCTAAGAGCTAGTTCCCCTACTTAAATCCATTTATCCTACTGTGCCTTCCAATAGTCAAAATGAAGATATGTCCATGGGACTCAGCAAAGAATCAAATTTACATACCACAATAAGACATGAAATAGCTACAACTGCAATTGCTTAAGGATAATTTAGCCTATTATCCCCTTCTGCGTTACGTTGATGTGTCTGGACTATTGGTAAGAGTTGATGCACAGGAAAAAAAGTGTATTTTATGTGACAAACATAAGAATGCTTCACTAATTTAGAAGAATAAAGGGAATTGCAAATTAAAAAGAAAAAGAGAATGCAGTTGTTCAGGGGATTTGGATACTTCTGATATTTGTACTGGGACCAAAACAATGCTTCTTTCAATAAAGCTGTCATCGTCACATATCATATAAATGGCCACTTTTCAGCCCAAAGCACCATAAAAACAATGAACCCAATCTGGCAGTCATTAGTCTTCACGCTCATTAGTTTTTTTATCTAAAGCAGTGTGATCTGATCAGATTTTCTCATCTGTTGTTTAGGTAAGGATCTGAATGCATTTTATCAGAGCCTGTTAGCTTTGCAAAATAGTTTCATGTCTCTGTAACACTGAGTATAAGCAGCATTACAATACATCAGTTCTCTCTTGTAAAAGATGCACATATTCCTCTGAAATTGGCTTTTACCTGCTGCTTAAAGGAGAAATAAGTCCTATGAAACATCTTTAAGGTGAGGAATAAAACAGGTGTAACTCTTAGGTAGCACATCTGTAGTTTAGAAAGCACCTTCATAACCATAGTCTCTCCTATTTCAAACTTGTTATCATATCTGGAGTGCTCACTTCAGGAACGTCACTGCTATTTAGCAGTGAAGTCCTGCCAGGGTATAGCTAAAATTTAGTGTATGAGTGTCCTTATTGAAACCCATCACCATACCAAATGACCAGGCTGTCTAACGAGAATCACAGGTGGAAGACCAGAGGTGAAATGAATATGCAGACAGGACCACTGTTCTAGCTGCAGTTAATTTGCCATTTAAATGTATTTGAGACAGACAGATAGGTGAGATAGAACAGAGACCCTTCCAATGACGTTGTCCATTTTGTACTACTCTGTGGCCACATATTCCCAAAAGAGTGTGTCAAGCCTGACCTTTCAACATTCAGCAGCTTGGGGGCAAACTGGGAAAAAAATGACAATGGTATTTTACAACAGGAAAAAAGAGGGTTTTTTCCTAGATTTGCACTATTTATAAATGAAGACCTTTTTGAAAACTGTTTGTGTGTGCCTTCGTCTTTATTACCTTTGAACTCACAGCTAGCATCCCCAAAGGTGAACATTTTCAGAGAACAAAAAGGACAAAACAACGGCTGAAAGTTCTTCTATGCTATCTGTTATATATTTGTGTATTTTTATATTTGTTTGCTATAAACTGTATTCAGTAATAGCATCCAGGCCATGAAGTTGTAAAGTTCATTTTTCCATATTACCTCTAAGAAAATTTTTCTCTTAATTAATTTTCGTAATGACCTCCTGGCCACCATCATGCATTCTTATTTTTTATGTGAACAAACATTCATGGATTTTATTTAATTGCAAGGTGAAAAACGTTACTCATCAGACACCAATTGCTAACATCTCTCCGCATTTCCTGTGATGATACTTGGAGCTGAATTCTTAAATGTATGTTTAATTTAAAGCTAAAGAGTGACGAGGTTGAACACTGTGTATAAGTGAATGCGTGGCCAAAGGGCAACACCAAACAGCCAGAGGAGGAAGGCACCTTCAGTTTCTACAAAGCTGCTCATTCAGTGAAACCAAACTGAACTGTTCTACTGGTTTCTGCACATTTCAACAGGATTTAAGTCATCTCAGTATCTTATATGTGGGTTTCCTTCCAACTGACTTCTGGAACTTCTTTCTGACCTTATGTCTTTTTTGTTTTTAATGAGAGTATTTAGGACAATCAAAAAAGGAAGTACACAGTGTACTTTCAACATAGCTCATCCTTTAATTTTTTTTCCTCTGATATTTTTTCTGTGTATATCCACATACATCCAAATAACCACACACATCTTAAGACAAAATTTGTATTAAGACACTGCTTTAGTTGTGTTACTGGAAAGTCAAAACTCTTCCCAGCAAATTACAATTCATGCATCAGGAAATAAATACAACATTTGCATTACCTGCTGAAAAGCAGCACAGCACAGCTCTGCAAGGCTTTAAATAAAGACAATACTCAGCTAGCTTAAGTTTCTTCTTACAGACATATAAATCAGGAGGGACTTACCTGAAGTCATGGAGATTCACCAGAGTGAGAGGTAAACGAGAGCCGGTGAATTAAATTATTAAAGAAGTTTATCAAAACCAGGCTGATTCTATCTGGGGACCAGAGAGTAACACTGTGATGGTTCCGTTGTAATGATGCTGGAGGGCAACATGCCACAGACCTCCAGAGATGGATTTTAATATAAAAGCAGCGTTACTAGAGAGCCATTTTTTAATAAGACTTCTCATTTATTGGAGAACAAATGCTGCTAATAATTAGAACCAGATATTCCCAAAAGCAGTCACTGACAGGTTAATTCAGCCATTGAAACAAGAAGGTGATGCTATTCTAGATTTCTTTTTGATATGTAAGAGGAATAAAAGAACTGGTTATAAAAATAAAATTGGAGTATGCAATTATATGCCAGTTCTAAATTAAAGTATTCACCAACGTTTGCGAACCATTAGAAAAGGCAGGCTGGCATTTTCAGTCACAGCTCTTGGCTTCAAAAGGGCAACTTCTGCACAGCAAGGGAAGTCGCTAATCACAAGGTTGAAAGATCTGCCCAGGGAAGGAGATCGGAGTTTTTCAGTCAGAGATACCAATACTTACAGGGATCCATACCTCAAGTAAGAAGAAAATATTCAAAGGCAGTGTGCCTGGTCCTCACTTGTCAAGCAGACTAATAGACAGAACAAGTCCTGTGGGGATAATGGAGTTCACGTGGAGATGAAGAATGCAGCAAAGAGAAGCCCCAACTTAGAGCTCGGGAAGGGCCAAGGAGGAGAGCGGAGGAAGCAGCGAGGGGCAGCTACCAAAGCCCAGCCAAGGGAGATTGCTTCAGAAGGTATTAAAACAAGCAGTGAAGTATTTGTTGGCTACATGAAGAGATCACCTGCAAAGAAGCGGAGCTACTACACAGTGAGGCTGGAGTACAGATTAAAGACAGTGTGTAACTCCAAATTACATTAATATATGCTTTAGTTTTCATTGAAGTCAATGATGATAACCACACAAACTATCACGGTTGGGATGAACACATATCTCAAGAAACCAAATGTCCAAAAATGAGGAACTAATTAATTTCCATCCAGAATAGTGAAAGAACTGGCAGACGAAATTTCACATGGGGTAGCAAGTTTAAATAAATCAAGCAAGACACGAACGATATCATGCAATCTGAAATAATAAATGTCATATCTACATTTAAAGGGAAAAAAATTATCAGAGCAACTAAAAGCCCTTTCTTCTAAGCACAGCAGCAGCAAAACTTGAGATCAATTTTTAAGGAATGAATAATCAAAGCCAGTGAAGCTAAGAAAATTTTTGGGAAAATACCACATGGGTTTAATACAGGTAAGGCACACTAATCTGTCATCTTTCTCAGAGAAGAAAACTCACTTTCTGGAGAAAGGAAATTAAATTGATCTCAGCTGCCTGATTTTGGTAAAGCTTTAACAGTGTGTCACCTGGGAGGTTATTAGTTAAATTGAAGAAGATGGGGGATTAGTACAAAAATATTAAATTGGCCCGAAATTGCTAGAGGTAGGACAGTAACAGCAACATTAAATGGGGAATATCAGGCTGGAGGGAAGTTATTCGTGTCTCTTCTGAAGGACTGGTCTTAAAGCCAGTCTTGGTTAATATCTCACCAATTATATTGGCACAGAAATAGCTACAGTCCTGTTAAAAAGTTGAAGACAAGAAGCTAAATGACACCTTTATACAGAGAGAACTGGGATGGCGTGGCGTGAGAATCACATGGCTCCTGGACTGGAGTACCAGAGAGAGGCTGCAGTTCAGTAGTGCAGAGCGTGGATCACGTATTTGGAGACTAAAACAAAAATCAGCCTTGGGAAACTACAGGGGGGGCATCAAAAGATGAAACACTACGTGATGTGGCTGAGAAATAAAACAGAAGAAAACACAGTCTGGGAAGGTATTATGTTAGAATTTCCCTACAAGACAGGATGCAATTACCAGTGTTTTACAAAGCCCTGCTAAGACCCTTTCTAGTGTAGTGTGTACGAATCCAGACACTTAGTTTCCCAAATTCAAACAGAAAGAAATGCAGAAGAGAAACATCAGGGTGATTGTGAGAATGAAGCTCCTGTCTTGCAAGGAGAGGTTAAAAGGGTTTGATATGTCTGGAAACTGAAAGCTGTGAGGGATGGCTCTCTTATCATTAGAGAATAGATATGTTTTCTCCCTATAAAATCTGCAGGGCAACAAAATACCAGAGAGCAGAGCTTTTAGTACTAATGGAAACTTCAGCAAAGATGAGACAGAAAAAATACCCATCCACTCAGCCTGGGAATGATAAGATTTTTAAACAGGAGAGGACGGGCCAGCCATTTCACTGGAGTAATACAGATCACCTCCCTAATGCCAAGGCAGAGTTTAATAATGTTTTCAACTGGCCAATACAGTTGCATGCAATTTCTGTGACTATAACAGAGAAATGAGTCCTGTGCCCCCTGAAAACACTACGAGCGTTTCATGTGTGAACCTGGAAGAAGGTGGTGTAATACCTGCTGCACCTCCCCTCTCCCACGGGTGATCGTACATTAATATTCTTGCAAACCTTCAATTAGAGGAGTGAACCAAACAGACAATTATCTTGATGAAACCTCAAATTAAATGCAAATTAAATTCAAGTCCACTGAAAATGTGATCTTTGACTAGAAGTAGGTAATGAATTGGCTTTTGTCTTTAGCAGTTTTAACTGGGTTTAGGTAGTTCTGGAATATCAAAGAAAAGATAAATTGACTTAAGCAGTGACTAATGTAAAGCTATTAAGACAAACTCTTGGTTTTTACAGCTTGTAACAAAATGTAATTTAAAAAAAGGCCAACAACAACCTTGTTCTTAGTAACTGCCTCTAGTTGAAAAATGCTTCTTTTTTCCAGTCACTGCTCTTTGCAACGCTGAGTGTAGACAGATTCAGATTAGGAACCAAGCAAGGCCAGCATGGGAAGCCAGGTGGAAGCATCATAAAAGTGGCCCATTTTGGTTTCCATACAAGCCATTAGGAGTTTTAATCAATTGAATTTAGTGGAAATAGGTAAAAGCTTATTATTTAATGGAAGAATTTACCTCCTACCAGATTAGGAAAGGTAGGTTACTTTTCATTATTTAGTTATCCTTATGCACATCAAATATAACAATAAAAGCCAGCAACAGTTTTACACAGTAAAACTGAAAAGTGGAGGTCTTCCCTAAGCGAAGTCTATTTACACACTGCAAGTTATACAACATAATTAAAATGAACTAAAAATAAATGTTTTTTTCCACAAAACTTAATGGAGGGACAGTACTGTAACTGAAGCTACAATTTAATCTGAGGAAACACAAAGCACAGACCTCTGACAATACTTTTACTTTACTTTAAATAGAATTACGTTATCTCAGGTTATTCTGGCTTCACCTGGTTCTGCTGTAATTCATTCCTGGGAAGCGTACTCCTTTCCCTTAGATGCTTGCAATACAATCCAGAGAGCATTTTATATTTGTGTAACTTTGAGACAGGCTCCAAACTTTTGTATTTTTCCCATTTGCAACACACAAAACCTTTTTTAAGAAACAAATGTTCCCTATTTCACCATTTAAAAGATGCTCCAACAGTGTTGCAAATGCTATTGGACACATTTCAGGGAAGCATGTGGAGACTGATTGTTCCTTTCATTATTAACTCCATTGATAAACATCTATTCGAGCCAAAAAATTATCTTTTTGTTTTTAGAGTCAAACTTCATCTGTTACACAGTCTGCAAATTAGATCACAATTCAGCAAAGATATGCAAACTTCTGGTATATGAAACAATTGACTATTCTATAGGGAGGCCACTAGGTAGGGCTTTACATATGACTTGGATCAAAGGTCTCACCTTCACTGAATAGACAGAAAAATGGGAAATATTGTGTAAATGAATACTACTTTCTAAAAAAGCAGAGCTAATTCCAGGTCTCTTAAAAGTTAATTGGAATTTGCCTTTATTTAATTAAATGATGAGAGTTAGGCCAGAGACTATAGGGATAACATTTGGTTAGAATAACACAGTAGTTAGAAAAACAGTAGCTGGAAGACACGACATAAAACTGGTGTTTGCATCTGCTATCACACAATATGCCACAGATTTATGGGCAAGCTACAGAAGCAAAGAGCTGCCATAAACTCCACCCTGTTGGGCAGCGCGGCCGCCAGGCAGTGCAGAGCGGCCTGGACGCAGGTCCTAGCACCTACAAAGTACCAATCACCAGTTCAGGCACAGACGATTTACTGTGAATTACAGGGGGAAAGGAAGAAGTAAGCCATGTAGAGCATGGATCTGTACCCAAACTTCTCACAATTGAGCTGTAGGCGCAGGCTTTTGGTACGGGGTGCTGTGAGAATAATTACTGTCCGATGCTGTTCGGCACAGCCAGACATGAAGATGAAGTAACTCCTTTAACATCATTAGGAACTGAAAGAGAGTCCCATCCTCAGTTTTAAACATAGTGCCATCTCAAAAATCAATACCTGTCAGGCACTGATTATTCTTTTGATTTGATTACAAATGAATTTTCATCCAGGTGTATAGAATCACTGTGGCAAGGACTCTGCAGTCTGACAGGTGGTGTGACCTGTTAGAAAGGATTATTTTATTTTTTTAAAAAACAAGCTATAGCGTACAGACTAAAAGAAATCTGTCTCAAATGAACATTTTACTCCAAAACAAGTAAACATTTTAGTGTTACCTGAAGGACTTAAATTATTTATGTTGCTTTCCCTTGTGGTATGCTACATTATGACAGGGTGAAAACAAGGAAATTAAGTTAAAAAAATGTTTCTTCTTCTTCTTCTAGCTGGGATTAATTTCTGAGGTTAGCATGCAGATATGACCCAAATACAACTTGTACTCAGAATTTCCTATGTGATAAGTAACTACGCTGAAAATGCTGCTGTTTGCATACAACTCCTGAGAGGATACTTATTACGCAAAAATGAAGACATGAGAATGCTGATGAAAATCTGCGAGTCATTTATCAAACACTGACCTGAAATGAATATTAAGAAAAACCTCTTTTATATGCAAATGTTGAATCCTATCAAGTTTAATCATTACTTTTCTTTCTCAGGACTGATGAGTTGTGTATGTACTGTGCACTGTAAGATACAATCTTCCATATCTCAGTCTCAAAAAACTCAGTTGTTTTGTCAATGGTTGCTCTGGGAACATGTGGAATAGAAAATTAATCTTTTCTTATTATTTTACTCACCTGTGAAACTATCCATAAAGCCTATTTTGTCTGCCCACCTGCTGATCACTCAAGTTAAATCTGGTTTACATGGACCAAGTACTTCCATTCTCTCAACAAGACAAATTCAAAGTATAATTGATTTCTCCAATGGATTTTCTAATTAATATCTATTGCCACTCCAGTTGCTAAAGTACTCACTGATGTTTGTGTTCCAACAAATATAAATCTGTTTATTTACTACCCAACTTTACAACGAGCTACTAGCTAGGGAAAAGCAACATGAAAGAAAAACATCAATGCCCATGCATTTAGAAATGTTAGGCTGCAAACTGGCAGCCTGGTGGGAGTGCCATCTCTCAGCCCCTCTCTGTGACTAGCCAGAGGAGCAAAATCCTCCATCCTGTAGCAAGCATTAAAAAGCAACATGATTATATTCTGTAAATCAAACTTTAACTAAACCACATGCTGAACCAAAACAGAATTTAAAGCACTGGTTTTGCTGTACTGTAGTATTATCAAAAATATGCATTAATTTAACAAAAATTAATCTCCCCGGGCCTGATGTAGGATACAGATTTACATCAAAACTTGGATTTAAAGTTTACATTTAAAGCTAGGATTTAACTTCTCAAAGACGACATCATGTACGAGATGGACAAAAATCTGGCATACATGTTTCAATCCAGGTCTGGATCCCTAGTTACACAGGAGTAATTCCTTAATAACTGGATTAATAGCAGCAAAGATAGTATCACTTAGCTGTCAAAAGAATGATTTACATTTACAAATACATGTTTTAGATGGCCACTTGAGAGTACACTGAATTTAAATTAAGGGAACAGATTGGATTTATTTTAAGAAATTTTGAAAATTTGCACACTCAGAAAGGGCCACATTGTCAGACTTGGTGACCACTAAGCATTCCCACCAAACCCAAAACCAGCTAAAGTGCCTCAGGAAAGTTCAGCCACTTCAGCTGCATTATCTGAAAGCATGGACTGAGGAGCTCAGGTATTCTTAAACACTGAAGACTGAATGGAAAACTTAACTCCATGTATTAAATAGAACACTATAATGGCATTAAAAATGTATATTAATTATTTTCACCAGTTAAATACATATATAATAACACATTAAAAAAGTAGCATATGACTAAGTCTTCATTGCTTTTCAAACTCTTGCTTAGAAGGGACTTTAAACCTTACTATTTTTCAACATTAATCTTTTTACTTAGACTCTTCAGGACAAGAATGAAAATATCTTTATGCCTTGTAGTTAATTAGAAAGTTCGTGAACCACATAATGTCTCTTACTCAAAAAAGGAAAAATTCTCATCTTTATTTAATAAAGTCATAATTTGAAACTAACTTATAAGAGCATAAAGGACACCTAAACTTAACAGATGTTGGAATAAATTGTTGAATGTAGACCAACCAGCAGAGCTGACAAATATTCCTTGGTTTAGCACTTCTAATTGCCAAAGTTCATACTAATTAACAGTAATTGTCCAATTCTCAAATTCCTGCAAAATAGCCTGGATAAAAAACTTTCTGACTATCTGAAAGACATCTACAGTTTTTATCTAATGTGGCATGGGACATTTTCTACATGATTTTATAGCAAACCATTTTCATCAAGTAAAAATGAATGTCATGATTTTTATTAATGATTCTAAAATATTGTTTTAAAGAAAAGGGTTTAAAAACTCCAGGAACATATTTTTGTTTCAGAAACAATTAAGACTGTTCAGTGACAACACTGTAATTACATACAAAGTTATTTAGGAAATCCAAAACTTAAAAGTAAGGTTAAGAGAAGTTGAGCATTCTGCAGCAGTTACACCTCACGTCGAGCAGAGGTGGATTACTGGAAGGACACCACTGATTTCAAACACATGACTGGCAGGTGGGACTCAGGGAAGGCTCTTCCCATCCATCCCACCAGAAGTCACAAGAAACACAAATGAAATCACAGCAAAGCTGAACTAACCAACAGAGGGCAGCTGACTCACAGCTATATGAAATTCTTAGTCCTGCCGAAACCCACGGCAAAAAACCCTTGCCATCAATGAAATCCAAACTGACAACAAACCTTTTCACCTGAAAGCTATCACGCCAGGATTGGACACCAAAACCTCCTCAGAAATTTCAAAGCTTTGCTAGTGGAACTAGCATATGTTTTCAAATAATAAAGATAATATTTGAGAAAGGAGGAGATAAACCCATCAAAGTTCAAATCAGACAAGTGCTCCAAAACATGCACCTCAAAACTGTTCACTTCAAATTTTTCAAATTTTGCAGAAATTCTAAAGCTAGCCATCTCTGCTATCACTACAAAAACTGAAGTGTACATACTATATTTATTCTTCAATAGTAACTCATATGGAGAAAAATCTGTTTTTCTAATGCATACTGGTTATAAACTTTAATTAAGGAAAAAACCAGAACAGTAACCTACCAACTAAAAAAAAAAGAATCACCTAATCACCCAATGACCAAACTAAAACAAACTACTAAAACTGGTTGTTCTGTTGTTTTGACAACAGCATGTGGTTCAATACTAGAGCCAAATTAGTTCTCCATTAAAATGTAAATAACCATTTTAAGCCTGCTTTTTAAATTATTAAAGTGTAGCTCATATCTGTTTACTATGAAACCACAAATGAGTCTCAGCCCTTTTAAAATTAATCTGTAACTCTAACAAACTCATAGCCTGTATTTGCCATCAAACTATGATCAATGCCGGGTACACTTTATTAAGTTTATATTTAACGATCTTTGGTTCTGAGTTTGAACTCTGAAGTTGATCTGGAACATCTGGAACACCGTTGTGTGCTACATCTGTCAGTGAATACGAGGGTTCACAAAATGCTCCCTTCATAAAATGATGCAAGTTTCCTGGTTAAGTTACAATATGGGAAACAGCTGACTCAAAAATAATATAAATTATAGATGAATTAAAAGCCCTCATAACTTTTAATTAAGCAATAAATCACAAAAGACTACACAGAACTGCTGATTTATGCACTCCTCAAGTGAGAAGCAGTAAATAAAATTAGCCAGAACAGAAAATACATCTTATTGGAGAAGAAGAATCTACTCTTTGGCCTTTCATTCATACATAAAAATTCACCCATCCTTAGTTTTTCCTACTGGTGGCTATAGCCAGCAACACACTTATTTATAACACAAAGACATGTCAAAATGTATAGGTAACGAAGAAGGATTAGCCGAATTTGTGCAAAGTCATATTTGCAACTTTTTTCTTAGTGTCCCTGCTAAAACAGGGACTTCAGGAGGCAGGGAGGGCCCCAGACAGCTGTACAGTGGAGACAGCTTTAATTTCTCCTTTCCCCAAACCCACCTGCATGTGACTAGAATTGATTTCAACTTTCGGAAAACAGCCCTTGCAAAATACAGACCTCCCTGACACAGAGGGTTGTATTTGCCAACCGCTCAGAAAGCTGTAATTGGGCCTTGAAATCCAAAAATCTCAAAGTGGTTTATACTCCAGCCAGCAATACAGTAATGCTGAGGATCCTGATGCTGTCACCGAAAAAGATGCAAAATTCACGTATCCAACTTGCAGTTCAAATGCACACATTTAGCTGATAGCAAGCCCAGCACAATCCTTCCAGTCATGTGAGGAGAGATCAAGAGGAATACAGAAGGTCATTTGCACTTTTATTCTGCTGTCTTGGAGGAGGAAACCAATTAAACAACATAAAAAGAAAATAAAATCCATTCCTGAATCTATCAATCAGCTACAGCGCATAAAACAAAGCAAATCGAACAAATAAGATGGGTATAATTTCTGGAAAATGGCCACAAGAAACGTCTGCACGAGAAAAAAAATTAATACTTGTTAAGTATTAATCAATGATAACTGCCGTACGCGGAACAATACAGCAATATTATATACTTAAAAAAGGCAAGACCAGGGTTATTTTAAGGACCATAATGCAAGAGTTGCCTGAGCGTTCCTGGGCTTCTCAGTAGCTCTGACAGATGAATTCACATAGCATACATCTTCGTGTCTATTCTCCCTGTTTGAGCAGCAACTTCATTTCCAATTATTCTCTCTTATTCATGAAGGAGAGTCAGAAAGTAGGAGTCTTCTGCTCTGAATGCTCAAGATATGTTCACAGCATGCGAGTCAGACCACCTTTAAAAAACTCCATTCCTCTAAGAATAAAGCCAACCAACTGAATTTGGTCAACTTTAAACTGAGGACACACAGAATCTGCTATATATTTATGAGAAAATTCAGTACTTCTAAAAGGCACTGCTGTCCACTGGAAAAATGAAAAAAGTGACCAAAATCTTAATTAATAACCGACCTAGAGCCATATACCTAGCAGAGCGAACACAGAAGACCTCTATATAGAGGCCTGTGTGAGACACATCCAGACTTAGATATTTGGCTGACCAAAAGCTATATGAGATACTCTGCCCTGCAGAGAGCAAGCTTATTTCTTTACTGCAGTATTCCCAGCATCGGAGCTGGGGGTAAACTGCTGTGACATCCTTTCTTAAAGCTTCTTCCTAGAATAGCCTCACACTGGTTTCTGATGGTAGTAGATGCTAAATCAGGCCAATGCCAGTACCTAATTTACCAACTCAACCCAACCCAACTCAACCCAACCCAACCTTTGTTCAGGCTGGACATTCTGCACTGTGATTCAGAATGCACACACAAGCTCCCTAGATTGGACAGAGCTGGGCTGCCTTCTGCTTAATGCACTCCTGTTCAACATCTTGCCAATCTCTTGTTGCATTCACACTTCAAAAAGTTTTGAAATCATGTGACGGGTTCTACAGAACTATAAATTATTTTAATTAATTTCATTACTTGACTTACAATCCATTTAAAAGGATTTTCCACATTCATGTCTTCTGCTACAGCAAACATTATTTTGTAATCAGCAAGATAACATTTTAGAAACTAATTTTGTACACTAAGTAATTATAAAAGACAGTAAAGAGAAGGAAAATGTGTCAAAATCGTCATTTAACTTGCCAAAAGCAAGAAAAGGAATACTTCTGTGTAATTCACTGTTTCCGAAGTCACGTGTGATAAAACGCATGATGCCAAATAGCTGTTTTTCACACCTTCTACCATATGAAAAGGTGAAGACATACCAACATGTTTTATTCTGAATATTCTCGTGTTTGTTCCAATTAGAACAGAAGCTACATCTCTATTCTAACAATTATGCAGTATTTCTCCTTCTTTAATGACTGTGAACCTAAAATTGAGAACAAATTACACTGCAAAACTTTGCAGAGAAGAAACAGAAAACTTTCTGAAAGGTGGAATGTGGGGAAAAAAAAACCCAAGATTAAATCTGCTGCCAAGGAATAACCAAGGCATCAATCCATTGTGTTCTCCTGCTCCTAAGACAAAGACAAGCAAGAGTAAGTTCAGTCTCAGTGTTAGATGCTGTCACACTGATTTATGACGCCCAGGTCCTCCAACATGACACATTGTCCACGAGAGATTCAGCAAAAACCAAACTTCTTTCCTTAAAAAATATTGCCCACTGGGCCACCCAACCTTCTATGGCTGATTTTTCCACTTAATTCCATCTCTTCTGCAGAGAAATAAACAGGACAAAGCACTTTTGGTGTAACTCCTGTCTTTCACTATATTTTGCAGTATGCTATCATACTAAACAATAAGTATTTTTTCAATTAAAAATGTAGGAACTGTATTCGAATCAGAAGTAATTATGGGTAATTTTTCAATTCCAGAGATGCAAACATATCACTTTCTTTTACATCAAAAAATTCCTGCTTTGATACATATTTCATAAAGAACTTGATAGGGGCTCTAGTAGGCAGAAAAACGTAGTTTAATTAATTAGCACAAGGCTGCTAATTTTTGTGGATTCAGAGTAATTCTAGGAAGGACTGGCATTGTAGGATATTTAATTTCACAAAGTGCAAATGTACTGTCACAATTACAGAAAATAGCATTACACCATATATCAAGATGCATTATTATTAAAGAGGAGGTTAAAGGAGCTACACAGAAAAGAAAGCCAAGTGAAAAATACTTTTGAGGAAGTTGTTAAAATGCTCCATTTTTGCAAGGCTAAAGCTTTTCATAAGTGGTGTATTGGGTTTGTGTGGCAAGGTTTTGGTAGCGGAGGGGCTACAGGGGCGGCTTCTGTGAGAAGCTGCCAGAAGCTTCCCCCATGTCCAACAGAGCCAATGCCAGCAGGCTCCAAGATGGACACACCACTGGCCAAGGCTGAGCCCATCAGCGACAGTGGTGGTAGCACCTCTGGGATAACGTATATAAGAAAGGGGAAAAAAACGCCTGTGCAACAGCAGCAGAAGCCAGAAGAGAGGAGTGAGAATATGTGAGAGGAACAACCCTGCAGACACCAAGGTCAGTGAAGAAGGAGGGGGAGGAGGTGCTCCAGGTGTCGGAGCAGAGATGCCCCTGCAGCCTGTGATGAAGACTATGGTGAGGCAGGCTGTCCCCCTGCAGCCCAGGGAGGTTAACGGGGGAGCAGATCTCCACCTGCAGCTCATGGAGGACCCCACACCAGAGCAGGTGCATGCCCAAAGGAGGCTGTGACCCCATGGGAAGCCCATGCTGGAGCAGGCTCCTGGCAGGACCTGTGGCCCCGCAGGGGACCCACGCTGGAGCAGTCTGTTCCTGAAGGACTGCACCCCATGGAAGGGACCCACGCTGGAGCAGTTTGTGAAGAACTGCAGCCCATGGGCAGGACGCACACTGGAGAAGTTCATGGAGGACTGTCTCGTCTGGGAGGGACCCCACGCTGGAGCAGAGGAAGAGTGTGAGGAGTCCTCCCCCTGAGGAGGAAGGAGCGGCAGAGACAATGTGTGATGGACTGAGCGCAACCCCCATTCCCCGTCCACCTGCGCTGCTCAGGGGGAGGAGGGAGAGAAATTGGGAGTGAGGTTAAGCCCAGGAGGAAACGGAGGGGTGGGGGAAAGGTGTTTTAAGATTTAGTTTTATTTCTTATTATCCTACTCTGATTTGATTGGTAATAAATTAAATTATTTTTTTTTTCCCCAAGTTGCATCTGTTTTGCCCATGACGGTAATTGGTGAGTGATTTCTCCCTGTCCTTATCTCAACCCACGAGCCTTTCATCATATCTTCTCTCCCCTGCCCGGCTGAGTAGGGGAGTGATGGATTGGCTTTGGTGGGCACCTGGAGTCCAGCCAGGATCAGCCCACCACAAGTGGCAATTGTGAAAATGTGTTTATAGCATCACTAAGGTTGGAAAGGACCTCTAGGATCATCAAGTCCAACCGTCAACCCAATACCGCCATGCCTCCTAAACCATGTCCTGAAGTGCCACGTCTACATGTTTTTTGAACACCTCCAGGGATGGTGACTCCACCACCTCTCTGGGCAAATATGACTCTCTATTCAACAGAAAACCTGCAGGAGAAATGAAAAATCAAGTGTGGATAGCTATTGAAGCTAAATACAAAATTAATATATGCTCAGAATTAGAGTAGATGCTACAGGGTTATTATCCTGAAGGACAACATGGGAAATGGCTGTATTTTCCTTAGGAAGCAAAGCAGTAACCACCCACATGGTAGACTCTCCAGACACTTGCTTTGGGAAGATGAGGTAGCGCTAAGGCTATACAGATTCAGCCTGCTACTTTTGCTCATTTAATGAACTAAATTATTGTTTAGTATCAAAACTTTCAGTCACATCAAGGAAAGCGTAAGGAAACCAGGAGGTTCTCGCTATTTTTTGACACTGAAAATTCTCCCACATTAGTGTAGCAGGCAAAAAAACTTGTCATTTTTATGATACTGTAAAACCACACTAGAATCTGAGGACAAATGTTTTCTATGCTGTAATTCCTTCCTTTAAGGCTGAGTGGGAGGAAATCAGACCTTCTGAAGGTAAAACCAAGATTAAGGATAGGAATTTTGTTTCCAGAAATTAAGTTGCACATGAAGCAAATGAGTATTCATGGCAGAACCAGAGAAAAATATAGGTCAGCCATGTCCTTGCGTGCCACAGAAAGGGATCTTACACAGTCAATGCTACTGATACAGCAGCATAGGACTGGGCTCAGAAATAAACTCCTGGCAGCTGAAATCCATGAGAGGAAGAGATTTTATGAGTGCCTCAAAAAAGTTCAGCAGCTTTTCTGACAATTAGAAATCTGTATTATAAAATAAGTTATTTAAGCAGGAGATATTTATAGATAATACATTACTAATTATATTCTTGGACACCAGTTTCTGATACTGAAAGTTAAGTGCAACTCACCATCCACGGACTGGATGTGAGCTAATACAGTGATAGCAATAAAAGATGCTGGGTTCAAACTTAACTTCCAACACAGGAGCCTAATAGCTTTGAAAATGCTTCATACAATGTACATATACATACATATGTATGTATAAAAGATACATTTATGCAAAGGAAGAGTACAGCCTAGTTTTACACCAAAACAAAGCAGGAAAATAAACTCTCATAGTCAGACACTTGCAAGATTAAAAGAATAAATACTATTTTAATAATTCACAGTCAGATAGGAGAAAAAGATAAATGAAAGAGGTTGTAAATATTTTGTGTCAGCAAGTAAGGAGAGGAATAACTTGAAGGAAGAAAAAGGAGAAATACAGTAGTGTTATACATTGCTTATTCAGAAACTTTATTGTATACAAAATTATTGCTCTGAGAGCAGTTACCTACCTAAGTAAGAATGGACTTTGTTTCATTACAGTGTCCATTGCTCTTCCCTAGGCAGAGTTCCTCTGACACAGTCTAAGGGCATTTTTGGATCATGGAAACTTAGCTTGCTAAATGTGAGACAAAAATTGCCTAGAGAAACGGCTACTGAATGTGAGCAAGTCAAACTTTAGTCTGCATGCTACTGTGTTGGTTTTCTTTGAGAGTTTTTTGAGGAATTAAAGTGTGAAAAGCCCTGGAACATCTTAGCAAAAGGCCTTTCCTGAACAGACCTTTCCTAACATGACAGATTAGAAAAGGGGAAAGATCACACATACACACACACACAATTCCCTCTCTACCTCTAGCTCAAAGCCCAGCTTTGCCTTCACAAGAGATAGTGACTTCTATAGTTAACAGCAGTTTCTGAGCCCATTCAATCTTGTACATTCTAATGGTGAGCTTTCAAAGCCTATAATTTTGTAAGATTTTCACTTTAGACAAGAAATTTGACACATTTTTCGTTGATCAAAAAAATTTGTTTTCTCTGAAGTGCAAGTAGGACTGAATCAGTCATTTTCTATGAAAAGGTTAGCAGAAATTCATACATCTTCACACCTGCTTCTGAGAGATCTGATCTGTAAATGCACCACTGCCCTCCTTTTCCCTTTCGTTAAACTTTTGTGTGCAATTTCAGGAAAAGTACTTACAATTGTAATGTGCAAGGTGTCCGTATTTCTCATATTCTAGAGTGAACACCAGAAAATATCATTAAGAATAAATATTCATCTTAAAGAAAGCAGTAAGTTTAAATTTCAAATACATTACATGTTTTCCTGCTATGCCTGCCTTTACAAATGCTCCCAATCCTTTACAAATGTTTGCTTAAATATATACAGTATAAATAAAGGGAATAAACTACTTGCTATGATATTTGTCCTTTAGCAGGACTAGGTAAGAGAGAGAGGGGGAGGAAGGAGAAGGAGGGAATACCTTGACAAGAATATATATATTAGAGCAATCAATAAAAAGATAATCCTTGGAATTCATGAGTCTTTAAAATAAGATGCATTTTCTTGTAGTAATCCTAAAAACCTATAAAAGAATATTCAGGCAATAAACACCCCATAACTCATATTTAACCTTTCATCATGTAGAACTACATATTAAATAGCTTAGCAACTGCATGCTGTGTAAGTGCATTCAAATAAGAGCAGAAATAGAAAAATGTAAATGCTACACCTCTTTCAACATTCATTGCACAGCCAAGAACATCTGCCAGCTGACCCCATAATCCAATCAGCTGTTCAGAAGCAATCATATCCTTAGATAAGAGTTGCACAGCTTCTACATGCAATGCCCATTTTCTTTAAGAGATGGAGCAAAATGTAGTTAGCCAACTCTTCAACAATTTTCAAACACTTAGAGGTACAAGACGAAAGTAATTCAACATATAACATGGACCTGCACTAAAATACCGTCATCTCTTCCCCCCAATATTGTAATTCATCTTTTAATTTCACAGGGCAATAACACAAAGGAAGTTTAAGGCTGAAGTGACTGTATCAAATTGAGTGATTATATCAGAATACCAAGTGCATACAGTCCACACAAAGTGTTCATCACTTCTATTAGAAAATAACAAAACCTGGAATAAAATCTGGAAGGGCTCAACCTAGTCCATCGACTATAATGAGAAGAAGAAATACATAAAAGCTGAATTAATTCTCCTAACTCTGAGTTTACTTCTCACATCTACTGCAAAAGAAGTGGACCGCTTGAGAGGCTCTACAGGCAGAGGGGGATGAAGACACCCAAAAGAATGGCTTCAAGATACTCCAGAAGAGCCAAAACCTCTGTGGAATTGAGAGCATAAAACTGATGTAACATCATGCAGTAATAGGACATGTCATTATCTCTGTATAAAATTAAACTTCTGCTAAAAAGTTCTGTCCTAAATACACAAGCAAGCTGCACTACACTGATTGAACCAATTCTAGAAGGACAGTCTTTTACAAAACAGTTTATGTGATTCAAATAATTATTTATATTCATCAAATAAATTGTTTTGATCGTGCAAAATGCGCCTCTCACCACAGCTCTGCTAAAGTATCTGTATTGCCAGAGCCCCGGACATCGTGGGAAATGGTAGGAGAAAATTGCTGGAACAGTGTTTTAAGTAACGCTCTCTGTAGTTAAACTTATATAAAATATCTGAAAGGCATTGATAGAAAAAGGGGTCTGCAAAGAAGCCTAGAAAACACCCTTCACAAGAAGAGGGTGAAAAGATTATTTGGCTTAATGAGAAAGACACAAACTGACTGAGGGCTTTAATTATAAGACACTGGAATATGAAGGGTACTCCAATGTAACTGATTAAGCAATAACAAGACCCAAGGTCAGAAGCAATAATTAAAAAAAAAAACAAAAAAAAAAAACAAAAAAAAAACAAACAACTAAAAATACTGGAAGAAATAAGGAAATAATAAGGGAAAACTACTGGCACCTAGAGGAGTTTATTATTGGTTCTAAGTTATCTAATGTCTTCATCAACTGCATGAAACAATATAACACAGTAGCCTTTGAGAGAAAGCAAGGTGATTTAGCTTTATCATGTCTGATATCAAAAAAAGCAAGTATTTTACTGCATGTATTTAACCCATATTATATAAAAATAATTAAGATGTCACATATTTATATAGAAAGAATCTAGAGAGCTTTGCCCTAGGATTTAAACATCACCCAGGCCAGAGGAAAGAGAACACAATCTGCCTTGCAGTGGATTAATGATATGTGTTCAGCTTAGCTAAACAGCAGTGCAATCAGCTAATTTAGTTTACCATCTGGGTAGGCAACTTGTGCATGCTGCAATGTGCCTAAGGATCTCAGTGTGTCTAAATCCGTGCTGGAAGTCAAAGTCCAGCGGGCGCAGAGCAAAACTGCTTCTGAACCGCACAAAGGGTTGAGAAGCATTCGGAGAGGCAATGAACTGAAACACACGCACAATATGTGTATATGTGTGCATATATAAGTGTACATGTATAAACATATATACACATACTTTCCTTATTAGCACAATTTCTTCTTATCCTAAAAGCTCTGAAATATATAGGATCTGATCCCATCCTATAAATCTAAATTGGAAAAAGGGAATCCATTGGTGTGCTAAACCAGCTAGAAATAGCTTCTGCCTCTATCAAAAAAAACCCCCAACCCTAAAACAAACAAAAAACCAAAACAAAACCCAAAGCAAACAAACAAACAAAAACCCCACCATACCTAGAAAAACCCAGACCTTAATGCAATTCTAAGGTGTCACTACTAGAGCCCTCAATAGGGAGCCCTCTAATGACTTCAATGGGTTTTAGATGCAGACGTGTGCTCCCAGTAAAGAGGCAAAAAGCACCAACCACATTTATATTAATACCAGCCGTGGCACTTCACACGCACCGTGCACCGATAAACCTTACAAAGATGTAATTTCCAAGTTTAAACAATTTCTTTCCTTTAATATCTTCTAAAAGGCTTTTGAAATTAGCAAATCTAATGTGTGTGGGAATAGGCAATGCTTTATAGCAGTACGTTTACTTTTAATGGAAGTAGTCTGCTGTGTCTATGGGTAACAAACCCCAGTATCTTTTCATTACAAAGGAGCTTATTGTTACCATACGACTTACTGTGGGATTTCATTTTGCCTCTTTGGTGATCTGTCTGATCTATTAAGAAAAGCACTGAGGTATGGACAACATACACTTTATTGCAGTTTTATATTTTTGTAGTCCCTGCTGCTTCAGTTTGGCTACTGCCTATGAATTTCAAATAGTAATAAGGAAAAAGAAAAAAAAAAATTTATTTACTAAAGTTTCTCACAGGATAAAAAATAAACTGTGAAGAAAATGAGGCAAGCTCAGAATCAGGTGTTAGAAGTGATGCCGGGGCACAACTGCTGCAGCAACGGTTGCACAGAAAAACAATTGGATCCACCAGCTCTAGCACCTACAAGCCACTACACAAATAAATCTTTGTATGAATAGAGTCCTTCTACACACACTGTGCAGCATATTTTTATATATATATTCATAGCACATATATGAAGCCCTTCAGCATGACTGTTTCTGTCCTATTAATTTTCACAGTTGAATCTAAGGCAAAACTTAATAGTACTTCATCAGTGCTAATTAGTGCTGAGAATTAACCAGTAAAAATAGGAAATCACTATTAGTTTTGCAGAAATGCATACAGCATTAAATAGAACTTAAATAAATGCTGATCTTTTTTAAAGATTAGCAATTTAGAGATTACTTTCCTCTTATGGGATACTTCAATGTTGAATATATGGAGATTAATGTTCAAGGGAACTTGTGTTGTGTTGAAGGGAAATGTTGCTAAAAATAGCAGTATATATTTAATGAATGTTTTTGCAGTAACCACAGTCTCAGAGAGAATTAAAGAGTTTTAAAGTACCCATGACATCTGAGCTCTGCGGTGCTTGTACCCTGTCCAGCTTGGATTATTTGTCCAGGGCTTCCTGTGCTCTGGGAGATAAAAATTTCTTTACAGAAGGAATATGGAGTTTCAGGTCAAACTCTGCTGTTACATGAGCATCTCCCTCTCGATCCTCAAGAAGTTCAAGGTTTGCCTACAAAATCTGACACAAGGTGTGGTCCTAGCGATAACTCCTATTTTTAATTTCTTCACCAGCACAGTACTTTTTGATCACAATTAAAAATACAGTAAGCACAGAGAGGTTTCTGTTGGCTATTTAATGTTGCTCACCTGGTTCTTGAGATCCAGCTTTGGGCAGGGACGACCTCCATTGTAAGGCTTCTCCTTAAGCCACTTGGATCGGACTTTCACCCCCGGTCCACAAGAAGAGCTGCAAGGGGACCAACTGGACCAATCGCTTAATTTGCAATCAAACGGGCAAGGGACCGTGCAAGGTTCTTCAATGTAACCTAAACCAAAAATTTAAGAAAGGTTTTAATCACTGCAACTAATGAACTCTGATCCTCTGATGTCTCACTGCAATCTGTGTAATCAACACAAAATGAGAACTTCTTAAAGAGAAGACATTTGGCAGACTGACAACACCTTCCCAACGCGAGATTATGGTATTATTTGTAAAGGACAGCAGTGACTAAAACTGATTTCTACTTGGTTTAGTCCAATGATCACTAGGAAGGCTGCAATAAAACTGATGTGAGGGACACACACTGGCAAAAGTATCTGTTGTGAAGCTGGTGGCCACCAAGGGGTGGTGATTATCTTCTCTATGAGACTGTGGCCAAAATAAATTCTGGAGAACTAAGCGTACAGCCCAATTATGCACTCCTTTAGTATAATGCTAGCCATCTCCAGAGCTGGCACAGGCAGGGAGCTGGAGGCTCTCTTCCCAGCAGACAGGACCAGAGGATGGTGAAGGCACCAGAGCTGTGCTCCTGGCAGCTCCCACAAGATGCGCGAGGGACCTGCCTGCAGCCTGCCAGCTGGGGCGGTGAGGGATTTGCTCTTGGGAGAAGCAGGCGAAACCTGCTTCCCACTTCTTTCTAGTAGTTCTCTTTATACATCTTTCCAACTGTTTTGCCTATTCTGGGTTTCATAAATGGCATTATAAATCTTTGCTGTTGCCTTAACCTGGCTTGACATAAAAGTCCACCCAAGATCATAACCTCTTAAAATCAGAATACCAAACATCTGCAGGACCAACATCTTGCTGAATTAAAACCCAACAGGGTTTCTCAGGGAAAAAACCAAGGTTCCTCCATGCAGGCACAACCCCACAGCTGATTTAGGAGCTGGCATATGGGAAGAGAGATTTTGCAGAGCCCAGCGCTGGCCGTGGAGCTCCTGGTGTGCAGAAAGGCAGTGGAGGGCTGCTGAACCCTCGGGGTCTCCGGGGGATTACTGGCATCAGTCTCAGGTCGGCAGTGTGCAATAGCTCCTGCATCTTCCCACTTAACAGGCTGCATTCGTTCTCCTCGAGTTTCTATTATCTGTTTGTCATGTCTGTATGTACTATTTTAATTTAAACAAAAAAGAGATTTCATGTTAGACCACGAAAGCCAGTGGCTGCTAAGATCAGCCTTTATTACAGGTGGCTTCGACCCTCTGACAACTCTGGCAATGATGGTCATGGAAATAACTGAATTTCATCCCTACTGTATTTCTGATGTTTCTCATTTTTATGCCCTTTCTTTCTGTTTGGTTTTCATTGCACTAACACTCCATCTATATTCCTTACCTACAGAATACCAAATTAGCTCATTCAATTACTCTTTTAAGAAAGGATTCCCCACTCTCTATTAAGGTGACAGTCACTGCAGCAGAGGGGAAAAAAAACCTCCAAAAACCCAGAAGCAGCTTCCCTCCAAAACACCCAGACAACTGGAAAACACCAAGGCTGAGGCACGGAGATTATTCTGGCCTGGAGCTGCATTTACTGGCTCTGCCATGTCTGAAACTGCTGCCAAATCCAAACCAGGACTGTGTTACATCCTAAGCATCAACCCACAGCAGCAACATGCTGCCTCCCTCCCGGTCTTCACACTGAAGTCAATATCAAGAAAGGTTTCAGACTTATTTAGGTATCCCCCACTGGAAAATATCCTCCTTCTAGAAGTACAAGAAATACCGATGTTGTTTTTGTAAACAGTGCCTTAAAAATACTAGAAACAACAGTAGTTCCCTCCTTCAGTTCAATGATGCTCTATTTCTTCTCCCTTTTTCCTCTGTGATGGTACTGTTCCCTCTTCCTTTACGGCGGCCACCCTGTAGCCTGACAGCTGCAATCATTTCTCCCCTGTAAGTCATGCTGTAACTCTTTCCTAAAGCTGCAGAACTGTCCCCATACGGTATGCTCCGGTCTACTCTGCTACCTCTTATCTTGTGTTGTGCTGCCTTTTCATTTGCGGTTCCAAAGCCACTGGAATTGGATATCTTAATTATTTCCAACCCAATCCATTACAGTGGTGTTCGCATTTTTGAGATATTTCAACTTCGCATGTTTTGTATTCCCACCTGAGATTACACCTACACACACACATATACAAATATTTCCAAAATAGACTCGCTTTTTTCCCCAAATGAAACTCCCAAATGTCCCACTAATATTCTATTCCACCTGTTTAGGTTGCCACTCAAAGTAATTTATAATACATTATGATAAGTAAAAGAAATTTTCTCATGATAGATTTATGAGAAGCATTTCTTAGGCAGTTCTCCAAAGAGTTCTGTTCCACCACCGTATGAAATATCATTTTTCCTTAGGCTGTGTGACAGCCTGGGTAATTAACTCTCAACAGAAACAAAGAAAGTGCCTTGCTTCAAAGTAGGATTAGACAGAGGGGTTATCAACTTATCAGTGAAGGCAAAATGGGCTAAGCCTTTTGGCAGTTCAAGAACTACCTCTATAATAAAAAGAAATAAGACACAAAAAGAAATATAATACAAAAAAAGAAATCTAAAGAAGAGGAAGGAAAAGTTTTAATAAACAAAACTAAAGAAACCTATTCTGTTTCATCCCAGAGAAGTGGTGTGGGGATCCCTTAGTGAACCACAGGATTTCTAAAGAAATCCTGTTGCTAAGAGGCCAGCTCATTACTTCTTGAGTTTCCTCACCCATATTTCTAAATTACATTAAGTATAAACAAATAATGGCCAGCTAATGGAGCATTAAATTACCATACTGCCCAGAGGAAGCCAATTCTCCATAGTGAACAATGCTACACAATCAAAATGGGAACATAACCTTCTTTCAAGCTCTTCCCACAGGCTGTCATCAATCTTCTATCAATCACGTGAGGTTAATCCCATGTCGAGATACCCATGGATTAAAGATTTCATTCAACAAAAATTTTTCTCCAAAAATCTTTATGTGGTATGTCCTCTCTGCTATGACAGAGAATGCCTTCATGGTTATCTTTGTGTAAGAAATCAGTAAATAATGTTGTACTCAGCTCATTCATTGCCTATGAGAACAGGATATTTGTTTTTCTCTGTAGGAGCCAAGCAATGGCTTGCCATTGTCAGGGGGTTGAAAAGACTTCAGTCTGGATACCCACAATAATCCTAGTACTGGCATTCCTAGCAAACTTGTAGCATTGGCATGGTGCATAATATAAAACAAACAAACAAAAAAACCCAACAACAACAACAAAAAAAAAAACCAACCAAGGGAGATATGCTGCTGAAACAATCTATTAATAAAGAATTCCCCATCCAGGCTATTATCCAGAGAAATACTTCTTACCATAACAGAATATGAATAAAGGAAACGGCATAAACATGTCTGAGTTATTTTTGCTCAGCTTGGGGAGACTAACTCAAGGTTGAGTTTACGCAGCTGGTTTTGTCAGTGTCATCCTTAAACATCTCACTCATCCATCACATTCCCTGTTTTTCTCTTCTCTGCAGAACCTAGTACCAAAAATTCGTTGAGTTTCCAAGACTTTCTATGGAAAAAGACATCCTATTCTCCCCAGCCCTGCTCAGCCTGCTTTCCATGTGTTCTTATATTATATCTTGAAGCTTCCTTTAATCTCCCTTTTTTTTATTCCTCGAAATCTTAAATACCATTAAAATAAAGCTCATTTAATTTAGAAACAACAGATGAGGGCCTCTGTCCTGTTGAACCAACAGCAGGCTCCTGAAGGCCACAGAGCTGGAGCTGCACACACAGATGTCGCAGGAGGTAGCAACAGAAACACCAGTGCACGGGATATTTAAGTAGGCACTTTGAAACATACTACTGGGAATGGTCTTGAATTGGCAGGAAAAATTGAGCTGGATGATCAAATTCGCCTTTTCTATGTTTAGGTGCTATTGTCTTACTACTGAGACACTGCCAACCTAATGGGATGAACAAATGCATTTACCTAGGCTGCACAGCTCATTTTACTATTATTTATTCATTAAGAACAATATGCTTGTTGCTGTACAAGCCACAAGTGGAGTCTCTTCCCTATAGTGTCTGTAATAAACAAAGCACCCATAGATTACACAGGATGTACTGGGAAGGCTCAAACACACAATGTAGCAACCACTACTCTCATCTCATTTCTTTTGTGCAGCCCAAGAGACAAAGCAATAGCAGGTAGATTAATAAAGTGAGGATGATGGTCTGGTGGGTGTTGGAGGTTAAAGCTCAAATACACAGTGTAAAAAATGTTATTGTCTCATTTTGCTGTGCAAACCAAAAGAGCCAAGGCAATAGGAGGCAGCTGGATGATGGGCCGGTGGGTGTCAGTGGCACAGAAGCACGAAGAGGCTGTGGATTGCACTGCAGCGCCAAGGGGGAGTTTTGCAGTAGCACAGTTTCTTTCCCGCCTACACAAGACATACCACACCAGGCACGGCCAGCGAGGGGCTGCAGTGCTCTTCCGTGTCCCCCTCTATATTTGCAAATGGATCATGGTGGGAGAAGCAGGCAATTAGTAGGTTTACAAGCTAATGTAAGACACTGGCATCCACCTGATTGTTGGACTTCCAAATGATAAATTTGCTGCGGGTGTGAGGTCTGCACAGAGTGTTAAAAACAGTGCCAACAGAATTCCAAGAAGCCGACTTAAAAGTGATTCGAAAATAAACAATATTTCTCCAGCACCTTGGAAACAGATGCACTTCTAATTGAATTGGCTTTAAACTCATTTGTATCCTCTCTAACATATTTCATCATTTCAATTAACAAACTTCTAGCTGTTCTACCCTTGTTAGTAAACCTTGAGGTGCTTCATAAAACTCAAGGTCATTACTATGAGAGGGACAATTCTGTGCATTACCACAACTGCCACTGGTAATAACACCAGTAATTTCCCTTGGAGTCTACAGGATAAAAGTGATCAGCCTTTAACAAACAATGCAGTAGCGTTGTGGACAGTGACACAGAAGAAATGTTTCTAATTACACAAACCAAAGGTAGAGAAAAAAAATTGATTCATTTTGCAATTAATATTTACATTCATTTGGTTACTGACTGTGAAATATATAGAATAACACCAGTAAATCCATGTGGTGCTAAAAGTCTAATAGCTGAAGACTTTATAAGGGAGACCTGGTGGACCATGGCACTCAGTGGGCCAGATTCTGCTCAGCTGAAGCTTTGGGATCTCCTACAAAGCAAACCTCATGTTCTAACTCAGGTTAAAACTCACTATCAAGCCTAGACTGCAGTTAAGAGACTAATTCTACCAGCTGGTCACAGCCCTACAGTTGGGGCTTTCCCAACGTGCTGCGGATAAGGCAGCCACCAGCCATGGACCACATGGCAAGCTCCAGAAGCTTGTGAGCTACAAGGGGAGCACCTCGTCCTAAGCAATCCAGGTCCAAACATTTAAATCCTGCTTCAGGGGAGAACATTATTAACTGAAGGAAACTAAGCAGAATAAGTATGGGAGTCTTAACGTTGCTAACAACTTCAGCTGCATCTGAAAAGGATGTAATATTGCCATGGAACAAATGTTTTGGTTTGGTTTTTTTTTTTAATATGCAAGGATTTGAGAGATTTTATGTATTATTAGTTTGCTAGCTGGGAAATTTAAGAGATAATCTAATGAATACATTCAGTAAATGCACAACCAAAAAACCCAGCAAAAATAACTTTTACATCAAATATTTTGCAAAGCTCAAATAACAGACCCCCTTAGTTAATTTATTGCCACTTGCTCTTCTCAACAGAGGCACATGCTCTCATTATCTCCTAGCAGACTGATTATAGATTCTAAACAGACCAGAGAAGACTTGTAAAAAACACTGGTAAATTTAACTCAACATTATTGTTATTGAAATTCATCCAAAGTTTGGATTTATTGCTCAATTTTACAGTCTCTATAAATCCTGACGAGGCAGTTGGGTTGATGCTGACTTTGCATTATGATTCCTAATTTCTTTTGATTTTGCATTACAGTTTTCTTCCTTAAAGAACTTGCAAGCTTCCACTTCGAGTTATAAACAAACTGTAATAGTGGACATATTTAAAATTTTAACTAAATAAGGAAATCTCCATTAATTAGCACATTCCTTGTAACAGATTGCAGAACAAGCTGAGAACTCTTCCGGAGAAGAGAGACTCATCTGCTGCCTTCTGTGCATTTGCTGTGCAAATAAATAGTGCAAATAAACAGGACTTCACAGTGTACATTCATCTCACAGGGAACTTTCCATACAAACAGGCAGACATCCACTGCACAGATCTGTCTGGGCTTCAAAACCAGCTGTGGAAATGAGCCCCCCTCCTCCTGGGGCTGCTCCCCCGCAGTGAAGGGCTCGCCGGCTGCTTGGGAGCCCTGACGTCTTAAGAAACTCCTTACTCATAAAAAAATCATCCACTGGGATCAATAGCAGTTAGCGTAGTAGCTCAGCTGTGTTTTTCTATATACTTTACTCATCACCCTGCCACTAGGATAATCATCTGCTTTGTCCAAACAAAAGTGAGTAGCTTTTTTTTTTCTTTATCTATGTCCTCATCCTCTGTATATCAGGAAAGAAACTCATCCCACTGTACTTCATTATGAATTGTTTCGCATATATGTTCTTCAGGCTACCCAATTCATAGTAAAAGCAGATTTTTAAAACAAACCTGAGATTGTGTTTATTTGTTATTATTATTATGAGATTTATATAAAAGAAGGCTTTTTCTAAAGGACGAACACTCTTCCACAATACATCACAAAGACAAAATTAAATTGTCCACAGACCGTCAAATGCCCCTCTTTCTCCTACATCTGACTTCTCTCAGAGGCCCAATTGCACAGTAGCTCTGAAAACAGATGTACATTGCAGAGTGCTCTGAAGATCAATATAGACTTGGGAAATTTGGATGAGGCGGGAAGCATCTTCCAGAGCCAAGGGTCCATCACTGGGAGAAAGCCTGCACCAAATGTCACCAAAAATATCTGCCTCCATCAGTAAATCATATATGGCCTGAAGGTCAGTGGTTTCAGGATCTTGTGGAGCACACTAAGAAACTAATTTTCGGAGTTTGGGGCCCTCCGCAGAGAGCATCTTTCTGCCAGTTTCTAAAGATACGACGTTAGGCACTGTCAACACAATATGCCACCTCATTTCAGCTGCCAAGCTGCAACCCCAAGACGCAGACGAGCCTCATTTAGACAACTTCCCTTGGACAACAATGCGACGGTTTCCATTTTACAGAATGGGAAACACTGATGCATTTCCTTGTGTCCTGATAATTAGCAAGGATTGTGCATTATACCACTGCTTTTATTTCAGACAAAATAAACCACCAGATGATTCTGCAGAAGAAAGGAACACAAAGCAATGAGATCCGTGCGCAATTAATATTATCAAGAAGGCTTATAACAACGTGGAAAAAAACCTTTTTTTTTCTTTAAATGTACCTTCCTTGTACTTCAGTTTACAAACTCAAGAGGTATTACCAAGTGTAAGGGCCTCTGTTCAAGAGCAGGTCACACAGGCACTGAAAAGGCAGGGAGAAGCTTCTGAGCCCGCAGCACCCTCCACAGCCTCCCTCCCCGCGATCACAGGAGGCAAGTGACACATTGACCCCTCAGATCAATACATTTAAATCAATACACTGCCTCAATTCCTTCTCGTCTCATCGACACTAAATGAGAAACCTAACTACATGCTTTAATTATACTGGCGCTGTTTTAAAGATGTCACTAACCATTACTGCCATTAGGAAGATCTGTGAGTGCTCTTCCAAATGCCAGGTAGCTGCTGCGAGGTCCAGCCTGCTGGGATAAGGAGTTTCACTCCTGCTATTAGAGGTTACCTCGATACAGAGGCAGGGATACAAAGGCATCTGACCTTCTTAAATAAAGCTGTACTATAAAAAACATCTGATGGAAACACGTTTTTAAGAAAGGGAACAGTCCTGCTTTTCCACAGTTTAGGCACGGGGAGAGCAGCACAACTCATTTAGATGATGGAAAACTCTGAGATGGAAATAGGACATTTTTGAGACATTAGCAGGCCCCAGCACAGAGCACTGATGTACTGAATTCCTGATAGACCTTTGTTTCAATTTTGCAGCGTGACTTTGAGCACTCTGGTTGTGTCGTTCAATCTCTTCTGCTGGGGGACTTCAATGAATTCAGACAGAAGCAGAACGCGATGCAATCTTGTTGAATAATACGATTTTTAATGGTCACTCCTCCATGTTACCAAATACAAATGAGATCCAAGATTTCACAGAGGGAATCTCTGTCTCTAGTGAGGGATATTAGAAGTTTTGCAAACCAAGCTTTCAGTGATTCAATTTACACCATCCTCATTTGCAAAACTTGGAGGACAGAGAAACTTCAAAGTATATCTCAGATGCAGGAATAGACTAAGGTAGGATAAATTCTCCATTGCTCATCAATATCATTATGATAATCCTTAGAGCAGACGGAGTGGAAGCTTAATTTTATCCACGTTTCCTAAATCAGGTTCATTTCCTCAAATCTTCTCAATTCAGCTGTTGCTATGTTTCTGACTTGGTCTCCCAAAGTCTTTGATCAAGCAGACTACATCAGGCACCTCAAAAGGCATCCACTATGTGTCCATTTCCCCATGCCATGCTAACTTTATCGCTGCATGCAGTGCTCCAGCAAACTCATTGCTGCTCAGGCAGTCAGCTCATTTTATTCAGACACTGGCCTACGTGCAAAAACTGTAATTCTTATTTTTGTAGGACTCCTGTTCCATAAAAGCAGAAACACATGATGTTGCTTCTGAAGATCTTCAGAATATGTCAAATGTAAAACCCTTCAACTCTCACTGAACACCTACTATGTCCATGATACTCCCACTCATGAACTCCTACTAAAACGCCTACTATGTCCAGCTGCTACAGGGCTCCCCACCAGCAGTAAATATATGAAACTGTGACTTTCCACTTAAAAACAATTTGTCATCCATTTATTTGCCTGAAAGTCCTACTCATCAGAGCTGTATAAAAGCCAATCAGGTTAAAAAACATTGAAAAAAACCCCATGTAAAGCATGAGAGGAATCCTGTGAACTACCACCAGTACATGTCACTTCCCAGTACAGCTACACATGTCTCAAAGGGATCATGAAGTTCTCCATAAGCAGGAAAAGTGTAGAGGTCTTACCACCACAGTACATAATTCATGAAAATGCTTAGGCTAAAACAGTATTTCTTCATACTTTCAATATAATGTATTAAATGGAATGACACATAGGGAGAGAAAAATGTTAATTTTAAATCTATCTTTGTATTGTAACATTTTATTAGAGCCTTGCTTCATAACAGGCTGCACTTGTGACAAATGTGTTATTAAGGCCGAAGAGATGGGTCACATTTCAAAGAGATCCTCTTACTGTAGTCTACTGCAGAAATCAGGGCAGTAGATCTCCCAGTGAATTAACTTGCTATCAAAGCTCTCCTAAACCTCCGATAGACTATTTCTACACCAAGTTACTATTTCTACGCTAAAAATGTTCCCAACTCTCATGGAAGAGCTTTAATCAACCTGTTGAAAACAGAGAAAAAGTGACTGAGCCTAATAATAGGCATGAACATGAACAAGGGTGGGCAGAGGTGGTCTGGCAAATGGAGGCTGACGGTGATCGTCAAACACAAGAAAGCCTGTTTGAGGTTAGTAAAAAGTCATTCCTTTGCATAGTCTAGTACTGCTGCCTCTTCAAAAGGGTCATTTTACAGAATGCAGCAAAAAGCATAAAAGAAATTTGGGCAAAAAGACATGCTCTAAAGATTTATATTTAAAGCCAAGGAGTAACAACAGACATCACTATGACTAAATGCAGCACCTACAGAGGATGCTGCTCAAACAGCTAATCCTCTAAATATTTCCTCATAAGATGCATGCTTGCTTTCTGTAAGAAGATAAAGATCTAGAAGAATGTGCATTTCTACATACTAATGCCTCAGGGGAAGTCTTATTTTGCTTTAAATAAGCTTCTGTGATAGCAGTTTGACCCATTCAGAAATAACTTTTTTAATGGCTGTTTACCTTTGATTCTGTTGCCAGAAAAACATAGAGAACAGCAATGTCTGAACAGTTGTCTTGTGATCCAATTTCATTTGATAAGTCTTTTAACATCCAGAAAGGAAGAACTGTGGCCAAATTTTCTTATGATGAATAGATTTTGGAAAAAAGGAAAGGAAAAGATAGGGAATAAATCAGTGTTCTTTGAGCACTGTTATGACAGCAAAATGTAAAAATCCTGCAGTCAAACAAGAAATGGAGGGCAGGTCCTTTATGGGTTCTGCTTCTGTGCTTACAGCTCCCCTGGCAGCCACAGCTGTAATTAAGAGTGTCACTGCACACCCAAGGAGATGTGCAGAAATGTTGGAGAGAGGTCCAAAGGAGAACCCAGACAGGATTTCAGGGCTAAATTTAGAAGCTATTTAGCTTTGAGATAGTAGAAAAGTGAGAGTGGCTTTGAAGAGCCCTGAAGCGGGGACACAAAGGTAGGACAGCCCCATCTGCAGCTGGCAACACCTTTCAGCCGCCCATGATCCAAACCCAGCCTTAATTCCCATGCCAGGGGATGGGATAGGCAGAAAATAAAATGACCTTTTAGCTGAAACTTCTTCCACAAGCAGTCTTTGAAAAGCTTTGTCCTGGTAAGTAATACCGTCATTTTCTGTAATAAAAAAGCCACAGAGATATACTACAGAGACACACAAGAGAAACCACAGAGAGAAAGAGGAGTGTTGTAATATTTAATTAAACCCAAATGCCAAAAGAAGGGTAGGGTGGTCTGAACACGGGGTCTACATGTTATCGTTAACTGATGGTGCCAAGACCACCTACTACTCCCACACTTTTAGGGGAGGAGGAGGCATCCCGAGGCTGTCATGTGGGATCTGGAGCTGGGAAGAGGACAGCCTAGGCAGAGTTGCCCATTTTCCTTGTAAAAGAAATGAGGTTGTCAAGAATGAGGCCTCCACAAATGAGGCCTCATTCGTAAGATGCTTGTGGGATGCTGCTTTATGGAAGTACAGAAACCACCTAAAACTAAAACTGGTTGGATTCTGGAACTAATGGTTTGAGCTAAAAAATGAATGTTCAATATACAATGACATTTAGACTAAGAATGAAATTAAATGCTTAAGAATATTTTCAAAAGCATAAGTGAAAGTTTCTATTTCTGAAGATTTTCAAAACAAATCAGGGATTTTTGCAACAATTCTGTTCTTCAAAATAAAATTTACCAGAAATGGAAAAATGCATACTGCAGCAAATGCCAGAACAGATACACTTTCAAAAATAAATAAGCATGTATTCAATATAGTTTGGTTTTTTTTTTTTCCAAAATTGCTACCTTGTAGAAAAGGTAAGTTTTGCTATTAGTCCACCATAAACTTGGGTCACATTTCTTCAGTGTATTAAGCTCTGCTTAGAGGTTTTTTTGACATACACAAATATAATTTTGCAGAAAGATTATTAAAATCTAGTGATGAAAAGCTACCTGAAAATGGGTCATTTTCTCCTAAAATGACAGTGCAGGGATTCACACACTGCAGGTTTCAGAGCAGGTCCTTGTATTAACTCACAGGTAGGTCATGCAATGTTTATCAGGCTGGTGGCCAGGATTTTCACATAAGGGAGCATAAACCCCAGAGGAATGCCCTGGGTAGAAATACAGCACTACTCTGGGCTGACCTTTCAGAAGATCAAACTTCATGAGACTTGATACTACCTGGTTTTCAGCAGTAGGAGTTGAAATTCCTGATCCATGACCTTTGCATACTGTCCTAAATCTCTCAACACTGGGGACACGGCTCATCAGGGCAGAAGGAGCACTGTCACTGCTGGCACATGCTGTCCTGATGTGCCTCGTAGGAGGGAACATCCCTCCAGCAACAAAATCTATGAGTTTTTCACATCACCAAAATTTTTAACTCCTCCTGGTGCATCTGTTTGCTAATCCCACCTGTTTGGGATTAAAACTGACATCTTCAAGGAGTGACCTTGCCTTCCCAGTAGCAGTGTTACATCAACCTGACTGGGAGGAACCAAATGACACCCCTGCATCAGCAGGTGCCGGGGAACCCTCTGAGCAACCCCAGTCCTCTTTGATTTGTCCACCCACGACCAAACACATACAACAAAACACTGCACTGTTGAGAATAAGGAGGTGTATATGAGCATCCCTGCCATGCCCTTCATAAATTTAAAGATAATTAAAGCTTTTTAAGGTGACTGTATGTTGAAGGTAACTGCTCTGTGATTTAAAGCCAGGATCTATTTGTCTGTTGTGTCTTTCTTCCAGGTTCCTGTTGTTACAAGCACAGCAGAATTTTAATAGTATAAGCGCTCTTCATAAATTCCTGCTTTTTATAAATTGCCCGTTGGATCAAAAGCAGAACCTCTGTGCAAGAGCACAGAAATCTCCAGCCTTTGATTTGGAACAGATGAGGCACCCCATGTTCCTCTAAGATTAAAAAAAACCCTGTTGGCACAGCACACAAAAAAGAGAGGCAAAGGAACTACATGAAATAATTCAAAACAAAGGAGGTGGAAATTCAAAAATAGTACGAGGAACTCAGATGACAGATTGAGAAGCAGATGAACTGCAATTAAGAGGACAAATTCACATCCAAAGAGGATGCTCCAAACACCAGCCAGAGAATGGAGACCATCTAGAGTAGCGGTGAGCTGATCGCAATATTATCTAGCCTTCTGACAGGAAAACAAATTGAGGAAAATTATCAATTACATTTTTGTAATGTAGTTAGAGATAGTTACCTCTATCCATAATTTCATAAGTACGTTTTCAAATTAAAGGAAGGAAAAGAAGAGTGAACCAAATCCAGGAAAAAAGAATTAGCTCAATTTGGAAACTGCAGGTCACTCATTTCTTGAGCTTATTGAATGGGCCATCAAGGAAAATGACGACACCACTAAAATAAAGCAGTATACTAATCACAAAAGCCAGTCATGAAAAAAAAGCTACAGTGCATTTTTATGGACATCAGAGAAAATGTTTGGTGCAGAAAGGAATAAAATTCAGAAAGTCTGGGATTTGTATTTTTAAGCTTGTCTTATCTAACAATCATGAGCTAACCCAAGATTAAATTGCAGTGAGGGTAGGTAAATTAGTCAAGGTGTGACCTGTGTACCAGCTACAGTTGACCCAAAGTGTTCACACAAGCTGTGCTCTGCTGTGCTGGGTCAGGGCAGAGGTCCCTCCAGCCCAGGACTCAGGTCCTGACAGAGGCCCACAGCAGAAACCTTAGAAGACCAGGCAAGCTAGTAGTGCATTTCCATTAAGTCAAAGCTAAAATGCTTTTGTCTTCACTGGTTGTGGACCTTGGGATACTCTATATGTGATAACTACATCAACAGCGAAAAATCAATTTCCTTTTGAGAACGTATGCTTAAAGGGTTAATATATTTGCAGATAATAGGCTTAGGAGAGTTGGAGTCTAGACTGCTGACAAACAGAGATGAACAGACTTTAATACTTTCTTGGTTTGGTGTCCCCTCCCTCCCCCCAAGTTGCAAATGCAGAATTTCTCACAAAACTCAGTGTAAGATCAGGGCCTCAGACCCTGTGGCAGTATGTTCCCCCTCACCTGATCTTTTGCCCCTGGCTCTGCTCAAGTAATAAGTACCAGTGACAGTCATGATGAGATACACCTGGTCATGATGGCTGCATCCAGCTCAAAGTGGAGTCCCGGGAAACAAATAACCACAAAATAGCTGAGAGCTAATTTATGGATGTGTGTCCTTGTCCACCTAACTGGAGTGCTAATTAATATCCAACTCAGGCCACACTTGGCAAAAACTAATATCTGCAGCTACTGTGTAGGTATGACTATGAGCCAATCATCTTACCCCCATAAATAGTGAGTCACCCAAGAGCCCTTTGAGACCTCCTACATGGCAGCAGGCTGCATGATAGGATCTTCCCTTGAGTAGAGATGCCTCTCAAGGTTACTCTTGAGGTTGAGAGATTCCTTGCCGCAACAGATGCTCGATAAATGGCTAATAGCATGCTGAACTTTGAAACCTTAGCTAAGTGATATAAAGAATTGGTTGTGTACACAAAATCTTTTATATATAAACTGCTGAACAAATCTGGGACTAGGATTGGATCCAGCTGCCCCTAGACTCCTCTCTGAGAAGGAGTTTAGAAAGCAAGGGGATCCTTTCTGAACCTTGTGACTCAATGAGAGGGTGGCCCTGTCAGCTTGTCTGACCATGTCCTCTGTGCAGTAAATAATCAAGTGAACCTTGCCATCAAATCTTGTTGAGCCACTGTCGCATTTACTGACAAATTTTGTTAACTCATTGTAATATATTAATAAAATGTATACTTTTGCTTCTCTCTCTTATGAGTGAAGCGTGCTCTCACTCTCTCTTCCGCGACAAATTGACGTAGTCGGCAGGATCCACAAATCTTTATTTGCGACAGACCCTGAACCCCTCTGATCATTGACTAATTTCTACATTAGACTCAAATTCACAGTAGATTCACTTGATAACTATGATACATTCACATAATAAGTCACAATGACACGGGTGAACTAAATCCTACTGAAGTGGTGAGTTCAACAGCCAGGTTTCAGTCAGGGAAAGTGAAAATCATTGCTGCAAGAAGGCAAGAGCCCAAAGTTTGCTCTCTAGAAAAGCTACAAACTGACCTATTCTATGCTATACCATTTTTATTGTCCTATACCTTGTATTCATGGTGTTATCAAGTCTAGGACAAACTTAAATCTACTTCTAAGGCAAAGTTTGCATCCTTACATCTGTCCTTTACACTTTGTAAAAGTTCTTCAAAAGGACCCAGCAAAGAACTGAGGTCTGTCTTACAAATTCTCACTTTTGTCCTGGTTCAAGAGAAAGGAAGAGCACTGTCTTGCAAAAGGAAAAGAGCAGGAAACAAAGAGAAGTCAGAAGACCCGAAAGAAAGAGAAGAGAAACACACTTACCCCCACAGCTCATACAGCAAGAACAATGCCTAAATATCACAGTGACTGGCATTCAATATATAAGACAATGGCTTAATTAACCACAAATATGGTCAACTAGCAAATGTTAAAAGGTCACCTGATACTAATTGTGAACAAGACAAACTGAGCTGCTTAAAAAAAAACCTGTCATGAATAATTTCTCAGGGCTTAGCAATTCTGCATGCTTCTGTAATTTGCTCTTCTCTATTATGGTTGAATAACATTCTGCTAATTATTAATTGGGTAATGATTTGTTTCTATCACTAATTCAATAATGTGTGCATTTTGAAAGCTCCCAGCTCTAGAGATCATAAATATTGGGCTTATCTTCATTTAGCTGCTCTGGTTGGAAGGCAGGTCCCAAGTGATAGAAGTGGAGCCTATGGAGCTTTCTGCCCACTTTTGGGCACTCTACACCCAAAGCCACTGAAATATTCATGTCCTCTGGAGACCGAGGCAACGCTGATTCCCCCCTCACCTTGCAGGGAACAGAAGGTGTCCAACACTGGGTAGCAATTAGGAGCTTATACATCATGGATATTAAACAGGGGTCTGGTTGGAGATGAATAGTTCGCCCTCAGGGGAACCTCTTAGGGGTATCCAGAAGTGGAAATATCTCACTCCTCTTCTACATCCCACTTCCACACCTAAGGGTCTTCGGAGCACTCTGTAAATAGACTGTAGGAGGAAGGGTGTATCACAGGGCGCTGCTGTACAATACTGACCATCCCTCTGGCCTCTGACATGGGTCCTGTGCCAGGGCCGTGTTGCAATCAGCTCTGCTCAGACAAAAAGCTGAAGACAAGAAAGCCAAAAATAATCCCCTTGAGCTACCACTCCCTATGAGAAGCTGGACCATTAAAAATGCCACATAAATATCACTGACAGAAAACAGGCTTCAAGGTTATTCAGAAAAGCCCCACGCACAGACAACCTCCTCTTTTTAATAGTGATAAAAACCCTGAGTTTTTCGAAAGAGCAAGTCACAGCACAGGCAAACCAACCTTTCAAAACCCAACAGCTCCCTTTTTGCAGAAGAAGAGGTAATGTTGTGGGGGAAAGGTATAGCATTCCTCCTTCATGGGCCACAGAGGCATAATCAATTGGTACAACAGCACATTGTTGAAACACAAACCACGGAAAGCTGCTTTATGAATCCGTGCAGCCAGCTGGAACAGCCATCAACAGCTGCGAGAGGAATTCACTCCAGGACTGAATCACTTCATTAGGATGGTTTTTTTTCCTTTTATTACATGTGGCTTAGGCTGCTGATCCTCATCCTGAAGACCCTCCACAGAGCAGCCCCACTTCTTTCTCTGCTTCTTTATATACTCAGGAATATTAATGGTTCTTGTTGTATTACTAAATCTCCCCCGACACATCATTTCTCCCCCTCCCATCATACAGCTCCCCAGCAGTCCTCCAACCTACTACATCACCTTGTGTGGTGTCCTAGCCTTTTTGACTGTAAGTCAGACAGCATTTGTGGTTTGGGGGCAGCATGGGTACAGAATTTGCCTCTAAGGTAAAGGCTTTTGTCTGTAAATTGCTTTATGTAATAATTGCAATGAACTGCAAATCATGGAAATTGGGAGAAAATATCCAGATGGAACGACATTTCCTGCTACTTCTAATTCTGCCCTATTTCTGTTTGATATAGGCTACTTGATTATATGTGAAATGTAAGTGGACAGAACCACAGCCCAGAGCCCCAGCAAGCAGCGACACTGGAATACACGTATAACTATTTGAGCCTGAGACTGGCACAAAATTGCAAGGATGAGACCACTGGCTGTTGAAGTCAGGTGTACTTGGCATGAGCGACAGCAGGTGACATCACAGGGTTTTTGTAATTAAATATGATTATCTCAAGAAAATTCCTGATTCCTTCATTGAAAACAACCGTACAACCCTCCAAATTTGGTGAAAAGGAATAAAACTTTATAAACAAGTAAAAGCTGAAGCAGGAAATATATTCAAACAAAATGCTGATAGAAATATAGCTGCTTCTTCTCCTAAGCTTATACTTTTATGGGATTTTAATACAAATAGAAGAAATCCATCTGATATTCTGACAGCATAGCCAACTTTAGCCCCCTTCTACTTCACTTCCATTGTAGAAATGCCAGCAAATCCTTATACTGAGGAAAATCTCAGTATTAAGAGCGATAAGAAGATATCAGAAGAATGGTGTTCAACACTCACAGCAACCTTGTGAAAGCTGTTCAATCCAGCAAGTAAACAGGTACACACCTATGACAGGCTCCACAATGAACTGTTGAGTGGATAACTGTGCTCAGCATCATGGCTATTTACATGTGTTGTACACTTTTTTAGACCTCCTTACCCGAACTGCTACAGCGCGATGGTTCCACAAGTCTGCCGGTCTTATCATAACAGGCAATAGCTCGCAGTCGTACACCCTCGCCACACTCCTTGGCGTCTCTGTGGGATCGCGCTCCCAACTGCGGCTCGGATGTACCTCCTCCAATAATGCAGTCGGACCAATTTCCATGGGGCTGGGAGGTAAACACCTCGCAGGGGCACAGCTCTGTTTCAACTTGAGGATAAACTTCTGTATTCTGGCATTTGTCTCGCTTTCTGCTTCGTCCTGTTCCAACCACAGAAATCTGTTCGTTAGCTTAACATCTGCTACTTTTGATAACAACACGTCATATTATTTATACTTGCATGAATTCAACACATTAGAACCAAGACAATCTGAATGTTAATATCCAGGAATGTTTCCGAAGCATCTATTACCTGCTGCTAGTGCTCTGGAGTGCAAGGACAATGTATGTATCTCCAGGGGCAACTGGAGAACTTGGAAATACTGTTTTGATGGGTAGGGCAAGGAGCAAAATGCGAAGTCTTACTCTAGGAACGGTCTGCCCAGAAAATGCTTTGTAATTTTATATAATATCATTTTTCTCTAATTATCTGATGAAAATAAATTGATTGTTTTGTCTCTATTTGCTCGCAATCAATGGTTACCAGGACAACTTCCAGAGGACTCTACATTAGCCACAACTTCTTCCTTGAGGCTACTTTACAAATTAGGTAAAGATGCACTCTGCACACAAACCGTGCTTTGAAGAAAACAGAAGGGATAATCCTCAGTAAATTATTAGGGCTGGAAAGCATTTCAATGGTTATATCTGGTTTAATGTTTTCTTTTGTTCCATTCCTTCAACAGGCTTTAAAAGAAGGCTCTTTCAGTAGCTTCATGAAGCAGCAGCATTCAAATAAACCTGTGGTACAGCTCTCTGCAACTGCACTCTCCTTGTCCTGTTCCTGGAGGACTTCTAGGCATGTGAAGAGGTCCCTGGTACAAGAATTCACGCTCCCCGCATCCCTACAAATGCTCAATGGAACAAAGGTCTGTATACAGCCTCTAAAGATAAAAGCAGTGCTTTTCCTGGCATGGGTTAGCCAACATGACGTGGAGCAATCTTTATGCTGGCTGAGCTCAGGAACGTCTTTGCATTTGGCATCTGCACAGAAGGGGTGAATTCATCTTCACTAACAAACCGCATCTGTATCCCGTCCTCAAAATGTTCCTTGGGGATCCTGGATACGCTAAAAACACTTCTGCAAGAAGTTTTTAAGCTTTGATCCCAAAAGAAATGTTTTCTCTTTGGTATTGCACACAAATAAGATACTAAAAACAAAAAATAAGTTATATAACCCAACAACCCTCTTTCTAGTCTGGTACCAAGAGTCATTTCACCACACGTCTGTAGGAAGACAAGCTGGCTGTCATCAATACCTGTTTGCATACAAACATGTAGCTCCAAAGAGAAGGGCAGACCCTTAATATCACTGTCCTTCAAGCCCCAGCTCTTTCAAAATTGTATTTCCAGAATTCTGGGGAATGTAAAACTTGCCAGCACAAAGGGAAAATAAACACAAAGAAATCAAATAGTGCTGGCATCTTCATATTTTTGTGTGTGTACACATATATATTTTTATATATATATTTATTTATGAGCAAATTCAGGCAAGGTATAAGAGGTACAACTCCACATACCTCAAGGAAAGTCTTTTAAAAGGCTTTAAATAGATCAGGAGCTCTCTAGTGGCACTTCCAGCATTTTATGTTTGACAAGCTGACAGAAGCCACAAGCTCAGTCTATACATACAGCTGTATGTTCTGCATTATATTAGTAAACATGGGAATTTGGGACTTGACCATGTTTTGCCATTATTACATGAAGCACATCAGACACAGACAAGGATGCTAATACTCTTACACTTATACAACACTTTTTTTCCAATTTGCCCTGCCATCTGTTTCGTAGGAATCTTCCCTCTAATGAAGTTGCTATGAAAGCCCTATTTTGAGGGCAAAAGTGACATTCATCCCATACTCTTCACAAAGAAGTAGTTTTAGAATTAGTGATGGTGATATTTTTATCATCTTCACAGACTGCTTTAGAAATTACTATTAAAAATACCACTGCAAAAATTTTCAAGGACATATATCCTTCAGTTAAATAGTATTTTCTTTTTTAAATTAAAAGTTTCTGAACACTAATAAATATTATATACATTAAATATTATCAGGTAGTTTATGCTATACATAAAAATAATATGAAACATTAAAAATATACTTTACAGAAAATGTATTGTATCCATAGTACAGTGAATTAACTGACTGTATTAATTAACTGAAGACTTACCTAAAAACTGTGTTTTGATTATAATGACTTTGAATTTTGATATGTTCTGTAATAAGTCTTTTGGTTCTTAAGTAATGACTAATTTTATATGTAGAGTCTATGATTACTTACAAAGTAAAATGAATAATACTATTAAAAACTGAGTGGGAGGCAAGCAAATACTTAGCAAACAATTAGCAGATTCTCACTAAATGACACTGTTAATGAACTCTTATAATGAAGCCGAAGCACTCACTTGAGCATAGACATACGCTGTGTCGAACAAGAAGGTACAATTCAGGCACGCTTACAGAAAGGTGAAATGAAAATGGATAAAGGAGCCTTAACAGCATGAAGTACTTCTGAAACAGCACTTTCCTTAAATCTTTGGACTGGGTTCACATGGATGAGATTTCTTCAAGACTCCAGCTCCAATTTTCATGAAGTTTTATGCAAAGACAGGTCAGCATTAATCTCATCAACTTTTCCTTTTGAACCGTGGTAAAACCAAAACTGATGTTTGGTCCTCCTTCGCTGCTCTGTGGTGTTGTGCTGTCTCCACACCAGCATCACCCAGGACACCCACTGCACGTTCACCACGTGCTCTTCAGGACGTCTTTGCTGGGAGCGGGCTGAGACCAGGAGCTCCTTCCCAGCAGGAGGAAGGGAACCCAGCAAGGTCTCATGGGAGAGCCAGATGGTGTTTGGTCACAAACGCAGTGCGGGTGAGGAGACAAGCCATCAAAACCTGAATATCAGAAACCATTTTTGGTCCACTTACTTGAATGGATCTGTGTCTAATGTAGAATGGAATAAGAAAGGGGATAGGTAGGACCATACTGTTTTGTAACTGTCACAGATGTTCATAAAGAAAATTCAGATTTAAAACTACCTGGAAGTAAGTATTCACTTCAGTCTTACATATTTTCTGTAAGATCAGGCACCTATTATTCTGACAGGGATAGAGGATTTCTACTACTAAAAACATACAGGCATTGATATAGAGAACATTTTAGAATACGCTCCTTGGCAGAAACAATAAAGCATTATATAATAATTATTTTTATGTAAAAGAGAAATCTTTATCCTTTAATGAGCCATACTGACGAATGGCAGCTTGAAGCCATTATGTCTGTACACTGTAATTGTTAGTTACTAAAAACTTGGATCATTCCAACAGTAACAAACTGAATAACAAGACAGCCATGCAGCCACGTACAAGTAAGTCTAGAATGGAGCAGTGATAGCCACCTTACTTTGCTGCTATTCAGTTCCCAGGCGTTATCACAGCAGATATTTTTACAGCAATGTTAGTATTTTACTCCATAGCAGAGGTTTTTGATGTTTCAACTCTATTTATGGAGCAAACTCAAGCCAGCTACACCATAGCTCTCAAACACAACACAGAAATATGAAAAGATGCGAGTGTTCAGGATAACAATAACAGTAAATTTCTTGTAAACCTCCTGAAAACAGTATAATTCATTTTGATTTGATTTAGCTATGTGCGTGGGGAGAGGAAGACAACTCCTAACAAAAAAGCAGCTCCAAACTATTGGTGTTATAGGGTTTTAAAGCTTTTCACTTTGGTCAGCATTCAAATAACATAATAACAAACCACAATAGCAAGTATTGGAGACGGTTCCATGAAATGGTTTGAACTAGAGCGTTTAATGAATTTATAGAAAGGATCAAACAAAAGTGTTTTAACAATATTGTTTTTTTCTTTATTCATGGTATTAATTTGCCCTGTTGAACTACTGGATTCTGCTGAGCACAAAACTCGCAGCTTTAAACTTCATGCAGATTTCAACAGTCTTAAACAGAATATCACACTGATTTTTATTCTTGTATACATATTTCCTGCAAGCTTCCCAGATTAATAGGTCAGATAAACTTGCACAATGCATGGTCACTGTTTTATATGGTTTATGTCTAAAAACGGCTTTCCACCACCGAGTTTTTCTGCACTATTCTTATACTGAAATGCACGTGCATAAAGGAGGCAATGATCAGTATCAGATCAGAAATCAGTTAGGGATGATGACTATTCTGTCTGGATTTTCCCAAAACCCCAACATGTGTCCACCAACATCTGAGGAGCATCGTTCACAAGTATCACCATCAGAAAAATATTATAAAAGATTATACCTGTGAGTGACCGTCTCCTACTTCTAGTTGATTCACAGTCAAACGAGCATGCTGTAAATTTAGACCAAGGGGTAAATGTGCAGTCATCTTTGCAGGGAATGAGACACTCCTGTACAAGAGATGGCATAGCTCCTGCCCATTGCATGCAGTCACCAACATCAGCAGAGTCGTTGTGCTCTGACAAGCACGTAACAGCTGAAAAGTAAAGGCACAGAAATCTTTATATTCTTATATATATTGTATTATACTCTATGCAGTCAGTACTTGTGTTCTATGCAAGATTCACTTTCCTGAGTTAATAGGATAAAGCTGATTTATTTTTAGGTTGTTATTCATGCATCACTCAAAGATGTGGTAGAAACTTCACAAAACCATAAAGACACATTCTTATTTGAGCAGTGTGTTATCTAAATGATGATATAAATTCAATATTCTCAAGGAGGCAGTCATTTTAAGGGTTGGGGAAACAGTTTAACCAATGATACGTTGTACGCCCAAATGTGAAAAGATAATACTGTGGCTATGTGCCATAAAGCATATTTGGTTGAGGCCAGGATTCCCAAGCTGTGATGCACGCACTACCCATGGAACTGAAACAGCTTCAAAGTGGAAAAAAATTTAAAAAATATAAATAGAAAGCTTCTTTCTCCAAAACTGCCATCTTTTCTATTTCAGATGAAGGGAACAACTGTCTGAGCAGCTTTCCCATAGACAGTGATGACCTCTGCTCTGAGCAGCAGGTGCTACAGCTAAATGCTTCTTGCCGCAGGGTATAAACACCAGGTCTGCCCCCTCCAAACTGAGTTCCCTAAACATTGTGCTACTCCTTGTGCTCTCCTGCTCTCTGGCCATCTGAACCCTTGAATCTCTTGCATAAATGGAGATGTTTAGGAGGAAGGGCACAAGCGTTCAGCCTGCAGCCATGACAGACAAGGGCTGCAACTACTGCACTTTACTAGAAGCCTGCTTTTACGTTGCACGATAGCTTGCTGTAAGAGCACTACTGAATGGGTCCATTAACAGAAAAAACACAAAACAGAACTACTCTGTAGGCCTCAGCTGAGGACAGCATCACTGCCGAGCTCCATCCAACCTGAAGTGCCTTCGCACACAGGCAGAAGCAGAGCCCCAGCGCATGTACCGAGCTTTACCCTCACACACAGCACTATCAAGGCTGCAGCCCACATTCAAATGCAGTGCATTTCTCTGGTCCCCTGCCCAAAGCCTTACCAGGTCTCTAAGAGTGGGCCATGGCAATAGGAAACAACAGGGACAGGGCCGGGCTGGGGCTGAGGTCTCTGGATTTGGACATAGATGCCTTTGGGGCCAGGCAAGAGTCAAACAGGGTTTGCAAGAGCACAGCCCAGGACTTAGATGCACTGATTTCCCTCCAGTTTTATTTTAAGTCAATGTCCTTTTCCTTCAACATCCCTGTCTGTTTTTGGACAGTATTGATTAATTTTTCAGGGTGGATAATGGCCCTGTGTAGCCATGATGGAAGACAAAAGTATTAATGTATAAATCTGAGTCACAGGAAGCCTCTAATAAAACTAGCTAAAGTTTCAGTGAATTAATAAGAAGTAATTATAATAAATAAAAATAGCCTGCACATCATGGAGCCTTCCATTTCATTAATAATAATTAATTCTCACAGAATCTCCAAGATTATAGGCTATTTATATTCTACATTGTAGGTTAACCAAAGCAAAGATAGGCCGTGACTTGATTAAAGTAGTAAAGTCAGGGACAGAGTTAGGAATTGAATTTGGCCCCAAGAGTTTAGTCATGTCAGGCTCTCTGATTTCAGGCAAGTCCACACATTGTATCATAAAGCTAGAGAAGATGAAATGATTTAATCCAGATTTTATTATTTAACTTTAACAACCTGTGATATTATTTTATGGAGATTCCTAAATAATTCAGGTTTTTGAGGCTGCAAATATTTTTCCCTGTTGTCAGCAGATAATGTAACTAGGAATGTGTGAAGAAAAAGGGAAAAATAACTCTCTGTTTTCTTATAGTTAAAGGGTTTACTGGGGTGTAACTTTGCAATGAATACACATGATTTTTGTTTTTTAACTACAGTACTGTATGGGAGCAAGGGATAAGTTGGCAGTCACCTGGAAATAAAAAAAAATCTTATTAAAATGTAATTAGATTTCTAAGGAAAAAATCAGCATTTTGAAGAGCATGCAAAAGGCAAGCAATTGCTAAAAGTCTCTTTAGACTCAAGTGACAGTAAATCAGCATATTAATAACTACCTCCAAATTGCTGATCCTTGCCTTTCACTTTCAATCCTTGTGACCCTTCCTATCTCTCAACTCTGGCAGTCAGAAACTCAGAGACATTCCCCTTCTCAATTACGAGAGCGCAAGGACAGAGGTCACCACTCGGTACGGGAAAGCGGGGTAATTGCCCTTTTCAGGAAGGTTAAACAAGTAATAGACTCTGATGCCCAAGGTCTGTGTAGCCTCATTACCTTCAGCAAGGACACCAAAGATTTGGCAGCACAAACGTGTCCACGTGAAGTATGGTCAAGTGTATGCAAACCACCTTCTCAGCATCGCTACAACTGCTGGTGTCTGCAGGCAAGTGAACAATATCCTACGCTGCCAACCCCATGAAGCAATATTTGCAATTGCATAATAAACCATCATGTTGCAATGTTTACTAATATCTGACAGAAGACCACAATTCATTTCTGACATTTATTAATGGCAACACAAGTGATGGAACTTCTAAATATCGATGTTAAACCAGACGCTCCATGCTGCGATGAGTTATTATTTAATGGTCTGATCTTCTACACAAATGTCCTTAATTTTAAGCATACAAATAACTCACTGAGTTCACTGAGCCCATTTACATGCTAAAAATGATGGATATATAAGGACATATGAAATCGAGGCAAATATTTGACAGAGAACATGGAGCTTAAAGAAATGAGTAGCAATAGTAAACATGGGTAGAGGAAAGTTAAATTAAAACAACAAATAATATAGTAGATTATACATGTATAGGCATGGAGACAAGAAGGAGCTGAAAAGCCAAAAATATAATGGATAGTCTAGTAAGAGACATAAGACCTAATGGAGGAGAGGAGGAGGATCTCCTGTGAGGTGATGAGGGACAGGCAGGTTGTTGAAAATACAGAATTGCTTCTCTTCTCTACTTTAGGAATTTTTATAAGTGCAGATCCTGGTAACTCAATCTGGTCATTCCTGATAGAGCAACAAAGCCTCAGTGTCAGCAAGGAGAGAAGGCAGAGGCCAAAGAGCAAGGAATCCAAAAAGCTTTTTCTGATGCCTAAAATACTACCTAAAGAGCAAACATTCCGCTTGCTTCCCACTCTCATGGACTTTTGCACTTATCAATGCCAATGGTGTTATTACTAAGCTGGTGGGCCCAGATGAGCACTTCTCTGGTGACCCAACTGCCAGCTGCATCCCTTTGCTGACAGAGCAGGCACTCCTTGTTTTACATGCACAAAATAAAATGCCAGCCATGAACATCTGGTACCCTTACACACCAAAAACCCACACCTCCTCGATTGGCCTAAGCAGTATGGTGCAGTTCAGTCATATTAGGAGGCAATTAATTTGCACTCAAGAGTCTGCAAATATCTTCAAAGACAATACCAATGCATGATGTCTTCAGTTTGAACTGAATTATCTTCAAAAGCCTGAGCTTAATGGGCCTGATCTTTACAGCATGTCAGTCATAAGAAATGGCAGGATTTCTGCTACATGCTCACAACTATGCTTGAAGTGAGCAGCATGAACTGCTAAAATAAATTAAATAATAAAACAAAAGCCCATTAGGGCATTTTAATGGATTGAGAAGGGCCAGACAGGAAGCAGCAGAGCTGCCAGATCCACTCCAGTGGGTCGTGCAGGAACTAGTCCCCTCATTTGTGCCTGCTGCAAACTTATTTCCCACTTAAGTTAGGTTTAACTTTTAAGAGAAAAATATTTTAAAATACAGGCACTTATGGAAATAGAATGAGACAAATTTGTTTTCAGTGGACCTTCAGGAAAGTTAGTAAATTTATCCTCGGTGGTTTCAAACTACTGATTGGTTTGGTTCATGTCTGGTTTATGTTGCATAAAAAATACTTCCCTGTAATCCTCAGTTCTGTCACAAGGTTTTAAATAAACTCATACCACAAAGCCATTTCTGCTATGTCAAAAAAAAAAAAAAAAAAAAAAAAAAAGAGATGTTAAGTGGGATACCACCGGATAGCAAATGCAGTCCATTTGCAGTCCTACGCACTGAGGAAAAAAAAAAAAAGTCACGTAGTAACAATAAATCCCTCCTAGACATAATGTGTGATTTCTACCATCTCTGCAGCATTTAAAATAGACACAAACATATGAATAGAAATAGCTAATAACAGGACACTGCCAGATAAAGGGTTTCAAATTATAATATTGATTCCCATGAAGAGGGGAAATGCAGGATTTCCTTTTGATCTCCCGCTATTCTTTCTTATTACCACCAGTCAATGCCACCAAACTGGAATTAAACACTTGGGGCCAAGCTGCAGGATGACAATTTAATGCAGTTCTGTTGATATAAAACAATGGCTGGCACAAAAAAAAAGTACACTTTCTCTCATAATGATAAAATTAAAATGATGAACTAAACAGAAATGTAACCAGGTTTAAAATGCTAAAAGAAAATATCTTTTTTTCAGGGCAGGGCTGGAGTTGTTTAACAGACAGCATGGATACACCCATTAAGGTGCCAACAAAAGTTAGCGATTAACATGAGCACTGAAAATAGCTGCAGATGCAACTGCTTTGCTTCAAGACGTGTTAAATGTACGGTTTGGGGAGGAAATTTCCCTTCCTGCTGGCACGAGGTCCTGTCAGGATACTGAAGGAGGACTGCTAACAGGATAATCAGTACAACTGTCTCTGTCTTCTTGTTTTATACTTACACCCACAAGAGTATGTTTGTACGCAATCATCTTAGCATATGGCACGTGGAAGCATATGGAAGCTATATTCTTTAACTACATTTATCTTAAATTAAAAGTAAATAGCAGACACTTCTATAAACTTTCACATGGTGAAATCAATTGTTTGTATGCTGTCAAATTGCAGAGACACTGAATGCATCCTTAGATGGTGTTACATCACCACCAAAGCAGCATGTCAGCATCAAACTGGGCGAACTCAAGTGCTCTCAGTAGGCACAGGCCTGACTTAACAGTACTACAGACAGTCCTAACAAAAGGAGTGTATTGAGAAAGAAATATTATAGGCATAGCATTGCATCCAATATGGAAAGATAACATAAATATAGTTCCTCTTAAGTAAAAATCCAATTACAGACAGTCTTGGTAATCATATTCATTTACCAAAGTTATAATCAATTCTCCTTTAAAGATGCATTTCAACAGTTTCCAAAGGGTAAAAAGCTGAAGAGTGAGAACACCAACTACGAACCAATAAAATTATATTGCACCATAGCACTTCAATTTGGGAAACCTAAATTAGTGGTTTCAAAACTCTGGAATTAAATGTCATTAGAACATTTGAACAAAATGACTGATAATTCCAGGAAGGTACACTCAGCTAAAACACTAAAACTAAAGCTATGCGGTAGTGTAAATCAAATGGCTGGACTTTGTACAGGAACAATGAGATGACCTATGAGGCTAGACAAGAGGTGTATACATGATGATGTAATAATCTTCTCTGGCTTCAAATTCTAAGAATGTGTGAAAAATCAAAGTCAGCATGTAAAGTCAGTGGAATTATTTTAAGGTAGCTGTTTACCTTCTTGTTGTTCAGAAAAAAATCTCATTTTGTGTTGCATAATTATTCTCATCACACCTCAATGTAACAAGATAACATATAATTTCTTACATGTACCACTAATGATAAGTGAAAAAGGAGTTCAGAGATAATACGTTAGAAAAAAAAGAAGAAAATAACTTTAAGGGTCCAGACTTGCTGACTATAAGCACAGTCCATAACTCATGATGACCTCATTTATTTTCTATATTGATACTCCTTCATACTTACAAGAAGATTCTCCAAAATCCCAGGTGGAACATTATGTTATTCTCAGTATGTTAACCCAACCCCTAACTACAGAAGGAGACCAGAGGCAGACATAATAGAAGACATAAGATAAGGCTTTGCGAAGACTCAGGTTTAAGTCTAAGTCTAAGGCCCTGATTCTGTAAGGACAGAAGTAGATGCTTAAGCTCACCACTGTGACCCCCTCCTTGGACGCAGCAGCACTTCCTTTAATGAAGTGAAGTGCGATCAAAGTTTGGACTTACAGGAGCAAACCAGAAGAATATCATTAAAAATAAGACCGAGGAAAAGAACAAATGATGCCAGGAAGGACATCACAGTCACAAATCTAGTAAAAATAACTGAGGAAGAGCTGGAACAACTAGTTATGCAGCAGGGAAACTGGCTCTGAGATCACCAGTTTCCCATTTTGTAATTATTAATGATATTGACAGTAGTGCTAAAGGGCTAACAAATGCCACAGAGCAAACAAGAACACTGAATAAACACAGCCCCCAACCAACATGCACCATAAACAAACAAGAGGAGCCTGAGATGAGGTTGGGAAGCAATAAAGATGGTAAACACCAACTGAAAAGATAAAGAAAAGCAACTGAAATGATTTGCATTAAAAGGGGTCAGGGAAGAATTGGGTGGAAAAGTTGGGTACAGAGCATTAGCATGGAGAAGAGGCTAACAGGGGAAAAGGGAGAAGGTTGGGATAGAATTAGAAGGGAAGAAAAAAAAGCATGCAAAACTGTGAAGATCCTTCTCAACTTAAAGTCCATGATTTAGTTGTTCTTTGCGTTGGTTTCTCTCTGCAGCCTTCCCACAATGAGATATGTACATGGAGAGAAACACAGGTTAATCTAGGTACAGGAGCCTCAGAAGAGGAGCCCCAGCTGCAGCCTTCTGGGGGCCAGGGTGGTGGGAGGTCACCTCCAGTGGAGCCACAGCCATGCCTCTGCCTGGGCGGCTGTCCCCATGTGCATGTGTCAGACCCAACCATAGAGTTCCCCTGCGGCTACATGTCATCGGCATTCACCAGACGGAAAGGGATAAAGAGGTCTGTACACAAGGTCTGCATACCAGAGGCGCATGACCCTCCCACACCTTTCACTCTTCATGGCTCAGATCTTCTCAGCTAACACCACAGTGCAAGCACGAGAACGGATCAGTTTGTCTGAAAGGGATTAAATATGTCCAGGGCTGCATATTAAACCAGTAAAATCAGTGCAGGCTGACTTCTGTCATTTAATGCCTTAAACTGGACTCACCTCTGTTCCATTTTCTTAGAGTACAATTTTTCTTTGATACTTACAGATGAGGTTATTGATTATTTGGTGGGGAATATATGATTTGAATCACTGAAAGAATTGAGCTGTACATGTCAATTTTGCCAAGCTATGTGACTTGGTGTTTTAATTCTTCCTCATCTGTGAGCCAACACTGCCCACTATTTAAAGAGAAGTAGGAGAGAAATACATTGCTATAAATCCCATTCCTCCTCCCACCCACACACTAAATGCAGAACACGGGATTGATACATTAATGTCTAGCACCATTTTCCTTTTAATACAAGTGTTTTCTTATTGCAAGTGTTTCACATTCTGCCTGGCTAGAAAGACAAAACAATATGATTTTTTAATGTTTCAAATTTACTTTGGCCAGTGAATAACTGCACTCTGAGTGCTTCTACATTATGCAATCAGTCTAAGGACTCTCTCACAATTTTTACCTTTTTTTTCCCCTAACTTTATTATAGGTTTTGAATTGCTTTTACTTTCATTTTCTATTAAAAAGAAAAATCAATGGAAGTGCATTAGATGATTAATGACAGAAATTATGCTTCTGCTCCTTTCAGAGAATATAACAAAATACAAAATATGCTTCCTTTTTTTCCTCTTTCTGTGGCCTACAATTACTAAAATTGAGTTCAATTTATTTGTAGCACCTATCATCCAGTTATATTTAAAATGAATTATTTATAGCACAACTTGAAAGTAAAACTAAGACATCCTGTTATATATAAAGACATTGAGAACACAGTAAAGAAAGAGAATCAAACATGCCAAATAACAAAAGAGAGAGAAAATGGAAAACAAATACAACGTTTACAGTGTTACTAGAAACTCAAGTTGGAAAAATCGCTTAGCTGTCGAAGAAAGCACTGACTTTCTTTTGAAAGCTCTGCCTCAGTTATATATTCACAGGCCAGTGTTTTTAGTGATAGCTGGATAAACTTAAAATCTCATGCAGCCTGTTTTATTCCAGCCAGGTCCAGTTTTTGGTCGCACCCCATGGTCATCTTTCACAACGGCAGTAGAGAGCTCAACACTACAGCCAACCCACATGGCAAACCCAACCTTAGCAAGGTCTCAGAAGACAGCCCTGTAAACTTGTTGAGCCAAACGTACATGTCAATCTGAACTTTTTTGGTATTGGGTTTGACTAAATTACCCACTTGTATCATCTTCCATATAACTGGGCACTAGAAAACATTGCATTGTGTTGGTTTAGGAAAATATATTTTAAAATCTTGCTCTGGAAGGCAGGCACTCTGCCGTTTCACTCCATCAATACCTTTACAGTGAAGAGCAGATACTAAATCCAGAACATAACACCAATGCATTCACATATTTACAACTCCCCAACATTATATTTAAAACTTTATGGTCCAAAATAACACCTAAAGATTTTAATCTACCCTTCCTCCTCAGGTCCTCACTCCCTAGCTCTGGCTCTTCTTATTTTGGCATTCAAAACTCCTTGCTGCTCTTGGCTGGTCAGGGACCAGCAACTAAGCCGCTGTGGACACAGGACATATGGGCCCTTCAACAACATTTTAACTCATCCTGATGCCTCCTGCTCCCACCTGCTGGTTCTCCCCCTCCCCCAGTTAATTCTGTTGTAAATGCCCAAATCCCATCCCACCAGGTGTGCTCTAAGCCCCAAGTAAGATAGCACAAGTTAACCTTCCACTGCATAGGTCTCTTCGTGATAGAAAAGGTTGGCATGTAGTTGCATTGGGGTGACTTCATTCCATTTTCTCCAAAATTTGTATTTGCTCACTGCCTGGCCACATGGCTAACATTTAAGGGAGGATAAACAAGTTTCTCTGAAATTATCAATTCCTCCCTGAGAGTACTGCCCGCACAATGCTGCCTATACCATTGCCCTTCAGTAAAGAGAGGCAGATTTGGACTGGTCTAAAAGAAGACTAGAATGTGGCCTCTTCTATGTATTTTTATTTTTAATGAACCATGCTTTTCCAGAATTCAGACAATCCTAGTGTTTTACAGCATACAGACTTGTCATCTTTATCAAAGATCAAAACTGCAATTCAGAAAGTATTAACATGGAAATTTGGAGACCCCCTCATCACATTCTACATTCCACTCATAGAAACTGCTGTTAAATTTTTCTCAAGTACCAATGGATTTTGCAGATATGGTCCTGCATAAAACTTTCCACTTCCACTATCACTGAAGAGGAGATAAGAATGCTAAACACTTTGAGGTCTGAAGTCTGGCTACTCATCTCCAGCCTAAAACTGATAAAACAACTAAAGCTACTTTGACCAAAGCTAATAAAAATGCACTCAGATAATTTATGTTATCTAAATTAAGTATCTTTCAGCCGTCATACAATATTGTCTACCTCGTGAGACAAAATAAAGATACTGTACTTGAGATTGAAGGGTCAGCACAGTCTAAGTACAGTAAAGATGCTGTACTTCGATTGAAGGTGAGAGAGCCAGAGATTGTGAAAAATTTACCGCACACAACCAAGAGAAATCAAATGTTTGGGGCTTTTCAGGAGATTGTCCAGTAGGAAATGAAAGTATGCAGATTTGAATCCCAGTAAGAGCAAAGACACTCTGATGTGTGGGGATGTCATACATGTATACATCATGTATAAATGATACATACAGAAAGGCTTTTTATACTTCTTCCTCAACATTCCTAGTGTGCAGGGGAAAAAGTGTTTTACAGAAACCCTACCTCAGGGCACCCTTTAGCAGGAAAAAAAAAAAAGAGAAACAAAACCAAAAAACCCCAACCTCCCCAGAAGAGACTAAAAGTCCAAGATAGCAAAGTATATATTTCTATATAGTGTGTATAAAATACTCTGATTCCTGTAAGTATAAGAATTGGTATTTCCCCTGGGTCATGTTAAATGAACTTGTTTGTGTGAGCGAAGGAGTTCCAAAAGGTTTGCCTCTTAAGAATAATAAAAATAATTACAGTCATCTTTCCTTATGTTTGTTGTTCAGACCATTCTCACTGCTAGTACATTCCTTTTTACTCTTCTTTTGAAGCTAACAGATCTAAAGGGACTATATGCTTTCCCCTTCTAGTCTCTTAAAAACAAGGGAGAAGATCAGAGAAGATGCAAAGGGAAATATCTTACAGTATGTGATGTTTTTCTTATGATGATCTTCTCTCCCTTTCTTACAGGCAAAAAAAAAAAAGGAACCAGTTCTTATTTGGCTGCTGCTGCTCTCCCTGAATTTGTACCAAATTGTTATAACTGAGTGGGGATTATAAAGCAGATTGTATTCCTGCTGAAACAATGGGAAAAACTCACATTTATTTCAATAGGAAAAGAACAGATCTTATTACACTTTCTTACGTGTAATAGCTTAATGTAATAACTTAATATCTATGAGTGAAGCATTTGTTTGCAAGCATTCGTTTCTAAAGTAATTACACAATCCAAACACTGATTGATTACTATAGGATCGTTGATGTATAAGAGATACAATACTTGGACACAAAAAATTCTCTATTGTGATTTCTTTACCACTGGTTCAGATCATACAATTTATGGTTTGTTTAATCAAAAAAACAATCAAATGCCATAAAAATAAATTAATACAACAGAAAGTAAATTGCATAAGAACTAGCAATACTTTCCATCCCGCTGGAACATTATTAGTATTTTTAGCTATTCTTCACATGCTTCATTCTTGCTAACCTCAAGGTAGAGCTGACTGGGATACTACACTACATTTTCTTACATTACAGTCTTTCCAGTACAAACCATTTTAATCTCAGCTATAACAAATCACTAGTTTGATTCTCATCTTATTCCCTCTTTTCACCTATGAAGTTTTGTTCGTCTTTGCTGGAGCTCAGAGCAGTTTCTCCCATGAAATTGCTCTGTGTGTGACTCTTTCTTGATGCAGAAGGTTTCTGCCAACTGTCATTACAAGATCAGAGAAAATCACACTTAAAATGAGTAGCACTTAAAGTAGAGGCAGGTCATCTTTGGAAAGTAACTTGGAGTAAAATTTTGCAGAAGCAGTTTATATTTATTTATCCTGACTTTGTAAAAAATATGCTTAAAAAAAATCAGGAAAACAAGAGCCCATGAAAACATAGCGAAGAGACAGTAACCTAAGGGCACTTCTAGGGGAGGTGGCTGTTCATATTCCACCAGTGCCATAACAGTGGACCCACCACTTACATCTATACATCCTTAGCATGCCTCTCCTGGCTCATTTGAAAGTGGTTGAGCCACAAGCAGGTATCTTCAGTTTCCTCCTCCTGTAAGAGCAGGAATATCCTCCACACCTCTGAGAAGTCCTTAGTGTCCCGACACACCATCAGGACCTATGCTCACCTCTGGAGAGACAGGTCCATGCCAGCCATGGAGGACATCATTAAGGAGCATGTCAGTGAGTCAGACCTGAGGCTGCCTCAGTGACATGAAGCTCAGAGGAACATCTGACCCTTTGTTCCCTGGAGAAGGAAGAAAGACTATGGCCAATATACCCAGCACTACTATTTCCCTTAAAACCAAGGGAAACGTAATCAGAGGGACTTCCAAAATTTCCCAAAGTGGTAATTAATTCTTCCATTTTAGAATAAGTTATTTAGGAAATAAAATTCAATGCAAAACCAACTGAATACTTTGAAAATCCATCAAGATTCACATCACATTTCCTTTTCAGAAGAAAGAACTGATATTTGGAATTTTAAGTGTGTATTTCAAAGCAACAGTAAATAGCAGCTTTTTAATTCATCAGAAGCCCAAATGAAAGGCAACTTTCCATAGAAATGTGCTGTACTTGGGAAACTAACTCTTGCTGTTGCTATAATGAAAGTATAAATACAGCACACCACAAATTCATAGTAATTTTTTTCTATGAGCAAGTTTGACATGGCACGGCCAAATAAATTAAGATTGTATTGCTACGCAGAACTGCAAGAATCTCTAAAATATTGCACTGTATTTTGCCTTTTCTAGATCATTCATCGCATCAGACCTTTGTCTCAATTTCTCTTTAAACCTTTGCCTTGTCCTATTTGAAGACCCATGCTCCAGGGTTATATCTTATCAGTTAATTAACTTCTAGAATGGATACATAGTAAAAATGACTATATAAACTTTTGCTCACATATATCAAAACCAATGTCAACCAATGTGGTTCCTGTGTACCTAATCCAGGAGACTTATAATAAAATCTCATCTTCCATTTACAGCCTGAGGCAAAGTAGGTCTTGCAGAGAGATGTGTGAAATGACGAGGTTTAGCAGAGCAATAACATTGCTCAACAGTTTAAATATTGGTCTAGCTACTAAACTTTATGCCATGAGGTTCTGGCAATACATTAATAAATACCAAGATTTCATCCACGGTTTCTCTTACTCAGAATAATACAAAATTCATTTCAGAAAAAAAAAAAAAATATGCAATTTAAAGTTCTCCCCCCCCCAAAAAAAAAAAAAAACACAAACAAAACAAAACAAAAACCCCAACAAACCTTGAAGGTAACGCCACTCTTCAGTAGATCAAGGCAACGCTAACAGGGAATTGGGTGTGAGTGTGTGTAATATATCAGTCCTTCACTGTAAATTAATGAACAATTTAGCAACAAAATACTAGAAGCAATGAAAACCATCGCTTTCATTCAGGCTCTATAAGGTCACAGCCAACGACGAAAAGAGGAGAAACCAATTAAGCTGGAAAATTTGATTGAACAAATAAGGAAGAGGAGGATCCCTGGACGCAACTTTGCCCACGGTTCAAAATGAAAATAAAAGACCCAGCAGTGAAAAGGATGTAACACAGAAAAAGAATAAAGAATTTGAATGGGAATCGGAGCCTGAGAGGATGCAGCGAGGGCTGGGAGAGCCCAGCAGCCCCTCATTCAACTCCAAGCACACCTCTGCCCCCTGGTGAGGATCAGGCCTTCGGGCTCCTAACTCCTGTCATTTCAGGAAAGCTGCGTGATCTGGTGTTGAGATCAGTACAGCCAAACTGAGAGGAACCCATGACTGGACCCAAAGCACAGGCTATGTCCCAGGGGTGCATCACCAGCGGGGGAAGGCAAGGACAGAAATGGGAAAGAAGCTGGGAAGTTTGTGCTGCTATAGCCTGGAGAGCTGAGCTCAGCTCTGCACAACAGACTGGGAAAACTCCTTGGGAAAAGCAGTCCTTGGAAGGAATCACCCTAAAGGAATGAAGGTCAAGTATAAGCTTTATTTTGTATTTTATCTCTGAAAAATAGGATAGCAGTGGTTTTTCATAATAGAAGGAGAAAAATCTATACATAGCAGCCAAGATTATCTATTAAAGATCTATTAAAGAGTTCAATAAAAAATAACGTGTCCTGTTGTTGAAATACTCCACAAAGGATTTCAGTTGCTGAATGTACCAATTTTATCAGACAATAAGTGAGCAGAAGTTTAAGCCATGTCAGGAATTAAGGCAGAAAAACTAGGAACCGGACCAAAGTTCCTGCAGACAACAGTGTGAGCAGCTCACCATTCCCACAACTGCATGAAGGCAGCCAGAGGTCCCTCTGGCAGCAGGGCAGCAGCCTGCTCCCATCCCTCTTACCCCAGGATCTGTGCACAATGTGTCCTGGTTTCAGCTGGGATAGAGTTAATTTTCTTCCTAGTAGCCGGTATAGTGCTGTGGTTTGGATTTAGGTTGAGGATAACGTTGGTAACACGCTCATGTTTTAGTTGTCACTAAGTAGTGCTTACACCAGCCTCCCATGCTCTGCCAGGTGCACAAGAAGCTGGGAGGGGGCACATCCAAGAGAGCTGATCCAAACTGGCCAAAGGGATATTCCATACCAAATGACGTCATGCTCAGTATATGAACTGTGGGGAGTTGGCTGGGGGGCAGTGACCGCAGCTCGGGGACTGGCTGGGCATCGGTCGGTGGGTGGTGAGCAGCTGCACCACTTGTTTTTCCTGGGTTTTGTTTCCCTCTCTCTCCTTTTTCCTTTTCATTACAATTTTTAATAATAATTATTATTTTATTTCAATTATTAAACTGATCTTTTCTCAACCCACAAGTTTTCTTACTTTCACTCTTCAGATTCTCCCCCCCATCTCACCGAGGCACGGGATGAGCAAGCAGCTGTGTGGTGCTTGGTTGCTGACTGGGGCTAAACCACGACACAATGCCAAAGGATGTAAAGAAGGATGTAAACTTAAGAAAATTCCCCTGAAGGTGATGCCAGCCCCATAGGACTCTGTGATTCTCTTAGCAACAGAGAAGTACTAAGAAAGCCCTATATAATCTGTGTTAGAAATAACCTTCAAAGTTTGGAATATAAACTTTAGGAAGCATTGAATGATTTCTCGCAACAGGTCAAAAGTCAAATAAAGACTTTTGTTCAAAAGTATGAAAAAATGAACTATATTCTTCAACTGCATAATTTCAAATTAGAAGCAGAATCTGAAGTTACTGGAAACATTAAGAGGTTACAAAGACTAACTTTTAGCAACAATTAATAAAACAATTAAACATTTATATATTCTAAAGATCTTTTTGATAAATTAGTAACACAACATAAAAGAATATCAAACCAAAATTAGTTCACAAATTGAAATGTATTTCCCAGAAAATTTCTCTCATTACATTGTACATTAGCTATAGTTTGTATAATCAAAAGCAAAGATGTTTTCCAGCCTCCTATAATCAAGTGAAACCAAATGGCATCAGTCTTCCGCACGAAGACAGTCTCTTTTCTGACATTTGTTCTATGAGAAAATTATAAATCAGGGGGAAGAGGGGGAAGGTGGATTTCCGACTAAAATACTCCCTTCTTCCCCAGCCCTCTCTGAGGAATGGACCTCACAGAAAACACAAGGCATTTGTGCTGTCTTTCAGAAAACTTGAAGATAATTTACTTGGTCAATTTATGTAGACATCACACTTCTACCTAATTACATACATAAAATCCATTCCTTGTAGGTTTATACACATATATATGTCTGTTATAAATTACTGCTTTTCCTGAATTTTATTTTTTTTTTTTTTGTTAAGTGCAGGATTAAATCTATATAGATTTACTAAGAAACTTTCTCAAGGAAGTTTCACTAAGAACAGTTTTAAAAAGTCAATAAAACTTCTTACCCTTTAGTTTCAATAAAATGCAAGAGAACATACTGTAGATTTAGATTACTATATCAGTACTTTTGATTTACTCACTTTTTCAACGAGAAGACAGGCAATTCCCATATATAAGTTTATTCCAAAGCTGTGACCTTGACTTTTACCAAAAGTTCAATTGCAGGGATATTGTTTTTGAGGTGAGATGAAGGAATAAAGGAGTTCTCACAGATAAGATAATGAACTGTCAAATGCAGCTTATGAAATACTACTGTTTCAAATAGATGCTCTGATTTAATACGCGTTGACAGTCGATTCAAAAATTATGACTAGGTCATTATGTAGCACACAGACTACAAAGCTTGAATTACTTATTTTTTTATCTCATGAAGCATTAGGCGTGTGAACCAAAGACATCCCCACAGCCTTCCACGTAGGGATCAAAAGTAACAGTCAGAATAATACTAAATTAAATATCACATATTGAAGATGTATGATTAACAAAATTGGATTTGTCAAAAGGTAAAGAAAAAAAGTACTGAAAAGTACTACTGGTAAAATTACTGACTATACCAAGATTAAAAAACATAAGTTGTTCTCTAGTTGTTGAAAATAATAAAGAAATGCACAAAATAGCTATTTTAACTATTAACCCACGGTCCTAAGTACTCATACAACTGTAAAAATACAGTGAAGCTTAAAAAACCCACCCCAAACCACAATATTATCTCCTGAGTGTATTGAGAGTTGTGTACCCATATGAACTATAAACACAGAAAATAATCTTCTTTTCTCCTCTACTCAATAAATGCAGCAATTTTTTTCTAATGAAAAGAAAACCAAGATGAGCTGCCAATACTGATGTGTTTGCTATCAATAAATGAGAAGTCTTGATGAGACTACAAGATCTTCCAGTACAGTAAACACACAAAAAAAGCTGAGATTCATACGACACTTAGCACTTGTATTCTATGTTCTCCAAGATAACAGAAGCCCGTTTCATACTGCTATATAAAATTATCCTAGAAAAAAATAAGTGTACGCTGGAGGTAGGGACACAGATTACATTTAAGTTAAAAGACATGAGATTGACAGTCCTCTCCCAGCAAAAGAATGAGCAAAGATTGTGAAGAAGTGAGGAAATATTTAACTCTTTACTGTTTCAAATTATTATCTCCCTTTTTATCATATACGTTTAAAATGAAGTTTAGATACCTTCCATTACAATTATGGTGGGAGTCTTCAGTAGCAACCCCAAACACAGTATACGTAATCACCTCCCAGAATCAAATTATCTTTTATCAACACAAAATCTACTACACCTACAAAAACTTTGAAGAAATAGCAAACAGTCACCTGCTATCAATATTAAACTATTCTTTTCAGAGTAACTTACATAAGGAAATAAAGAAATGGGACCTGATTTTTCTCCCCCACAAGAAGGCTGCCTAACGTACCTTGTCCCAGCACTGCTGGAGGCAGTCCCCGATGATGCACCCACATCCTTCTCCTGAGCCATGACAGCTGCTTCATCATCTTTACATTATACTTCAGCTAAGATAACTGAGGTTTCACAATAAGGCTATATTTACTCAACAAAGCCTTAAAAAACAGACTGAAAATGTTTACACAGTTATCACATTAGCATATATTTTTGAGTGAAACCCTTCTGTAGCCAGTATTTAACAGGTGAATTCACATGACTGGAACAGTAACATAAAGGTGTACAGCTCTTCTGGAAGGACATGCAAATACAGGCAACATGTTTTATTTCATCTACAAATTATAGACCTTTTCACTCTCTGGGCTAGTCTATAGAAAATGACTGACCTACTGAATGCCCAGCTGATGGTTAAAATGAAAAGGAAGTGTGCTGTGCTGGGAAAAGGACCTCAAATAAGGTGAGCTTGTGAAGAAGTAGGAGGACACCATCCACACCACGCCATCTGGTGCTACAGGAACGCAGAACGGCTCAGAAACTATAGCAAATTCATCGGTTGTTCTGGTGAATTTGGTAATATTTGCTCTGTTGGGTTGGGGACAGAGTAAACTCTACTCAGCTAAACCATAAGCCATTGGGAGGAACCAGTGGAGAACATCAGGGTGGAGGGCAGGCTGAAAGAGAATGACCATTAAATCACACAGCTGGGATGGGCAGGTGGGCTAATACATTCATATAAATGCATTTGCATTAAAGCCAAGTAAGGTGTCTTGGAAGGCTGGGCTGATAGGGAAAATTGAAGAAAGTTGCAGTTCAGAAAAAAGACATATGCCAAAGTGAAAGCTCTCCTGTTAGGGAACGGGCACAACCATGGTAGGGATAAACCGGAGTATGAGAGACCAGCCAAGCTCAGACCAAAGCTATTCACTGCCCTTGAACAAAAAAAAAGGTGGAAACTAGGTCAAGTTCCTGAGGATTAGTGGAAGATTGCAGCACAAGCATGCAAAAACCAGAATTAGCAACAGGCGTTAAAGGTAACAAGGAATCCTTCTGCAAGTGTGGTAAAAACCAGACAATCTCCACTCTCCCACTACACCTCCCCAAAAACTGCCCCAAGTTTGCGCCACCCGGTCACTGAGCGAATCAGTTGCAATCCCAGGAATTTTACAATTAGCAGTTAAGAAAAGGCAAGATCTCAGGCCTTGCGTTCCTGTTGGAACAACTATCCAGCAGATAACAACAACCACCACAGATAACAAAACAAAAAAATGAAAAAAGGTAAATGCATTAACTTTCTTTCTTTCTGTAATAGATAGACAGACTCTGGGAAAGAACGTGAAGAACAGTAGCCACATTTTAGAATAGCTTGTTTCCTTGAGGACAAAAATCCTAAAAATGCTCAGCACCGTGAATCCTAAATGACAACCAAATGACTTTCTTAATAATGAAATTATATTGCATCAAAAAGCACATGCCTTTAGCAGTTTGATTCGTATGTGTGCACTCTAACCATGAGTAACTGGGTAAGCAAAGATTGGGTGGAGTTGCCATAAAAATATCTAGTACGCTTAGCACTAAAGAAAGCCTCTGAAATGGAATAGAGCCTCTTGCTTTATGATTCTCTCCAGACCTGATTCACCACTAGTTTTCTTATTGTATCTGCATACAATTAGATTTTATGAGATTTTAAATATTACCTTTATAAACATTTCATAGGATGTTGACTCTTTATCTGCAAATTGCCTGTTTGCTCATTGTATCTGTTCATTGATGCTATTGCAATAGCTTATTTTTACATTAACTTCTTTGTTGAGTCTAGTTTATCTTCTGAGAAAATCCTGGAATGGGATTTTTAATAGGAAACCTTTCAAAAAAAAATATATAACTGTAACTGGTAAAGTCATTTTCCCTACAGTGTTCTGTTTGCAGTAAAATTCAGTCAAGGAGTTTATGCCAGTCACCATGAGATTTCAAGAAAGTACTTTGTTTATCATTTAATCAATACGATTTGAGCAACCCAGAAAGATTTTTAAATAGGCTAAAATCTGTACACACCTCCTGCAACTTTACCTGAGTTTCAGACTTTTGTTCAATAAATGCTCTCCACACATCATTTCTTTTGCTTCCACCATTCTTACTGTGCAAATTCAACACCAATAAAAACCTGTGGCTGACCTCCATCTATGCAACACATATTAACTTGTTTTCAAGTAATGGAAGAACACGACTGCACTGGGAGAAAATACAACAGGATCATTGCGCTCCCCAATCAACCTACTTGACAGGTTAGCACTAATTGACAGCTGTACTTGTCTATCCACTTCTACTGCAAACCTGAAAGCTTACATTCCACAAAGCACATACCCAAATTTTCCTGAACTAAAGCCCAAGAATTAAGTGGATTTAACTTCTGGAAACACGTCAGATGATTATTTGACTCATAGTAAATATTTAATACTTGCAAAACCACAGGACCAACTGCAAATTGCTAATACGTCTCATTATTATTAGGTTTGCCCCTTGGAAACACCAGCTCTCAGGGTCAAACGAAATTCCATAATCCTTCTAAATTTCTTTCATGGTTACTTTCAAAATTTACATTTACCTGTGAAATTCATCTCACTAGGAAAGGCAGGCATCTTTCAAAGTCTTCAGATAAGACAATTTAAGCAGAGACACATTTTGCCCTGTTTCTCATCAAAGCACTAAAAATTGGAAAGTTTATGCTTTCATACCAGATTTGCAGAGTATTTACATTTAAATAAGCTTAAAAAAAGGCAAGATATATGATCTAAAAACAAAAATGAATAAAAAGCAGCCATCTTCCTATAAATGCTACAATTAATCATTATGATGAACAGATAGAAAGCAATCCATCTCGTCATACCGTAGAGCTGATGTAGCTTTTCCTTTCATACACCACAGAAGTTAATTATTATGAGCAGATGTGCTTAGATTACATGAAAATTTATACGCCATGAAACTAGGCACTGAAGATATCCATTTATTTTAAAACATAAATGTATTCCCTGTTTATTTGGTGATTTGTTCACATGCAACTTCACCAGCAACGTAGCCCACACAAAAAACATCCGTCTTGCAGGCAGTGATTTTTATGTGCTCCACAAACTGATCCTTGCAAAGTGGTACTGAAAAAGCACCTGCTGGTCAAAGCAACTTCTCACAAACATGGTACGTCTGATTTGCCCCACAAATTCCCCAGTGTGCCCCAAACGATGTCTGCCATGACCAGATCACGTGCTCCAGGGGGTTAAAATGCAACTGAAGAGCTAAATCCCTCACACTCTCTCAAGAGTTCATGTCTGCACATAGCTGCTCAGTTCTGCAGACCAATTTTGGTTTGATTTATTCAAATATTACTAAGATGCCCTCCCAGAGCATAAGGAATAAGCCAGCAGCAAAGGCTCGTGGTCAGCAAGGGCAGAGGTTGTAGAAGCCCATATATTCCTACCACACAGCAGTGGTTGAGAGTGGTGCCCTCTCATGTCATACATCCCCTGAGGATGTGTTGATCTACTCCACTCTGAATTAAACAAATGCTGAAGTAGATGGCCTTCGACAAGCCTATTACATTTTAATAGGTCAGTTAGATTCCCCCATATCGCGTACCTCAAGTTTAGGCATTTCCTTTGCCAACACAAAGACCAAGGTAAAAACAAAGATGCAGAAAGTTCATATCCAAGAGACAACAGAAAAGAGATAACTCAAAGAAATTTCAATTGCCTTGGGGCACATATCAAAGAGAACAAATATATGATTGCAGGACTGAAACTTCAGTGAACTGTCAAGAAGGAACAATAGTACTGATGTTAGAATTGACCAGAAAGTGGTAAAAAGTCACATTTGCTACAAGGCTTCACATGCAAGATCCAAATCTGACATTACAAAATACCCCACTTTGGGAAAACTCTGTCAAATATCAGAATATATTATTCCAAAGTTTCCTTATTTCACAAAGCCAATATCAGCAAACCTTTAATAAATTATGCACGCACCAGGCAAAACCAGCGGATGTTAGGAAAAAAATTGACTTTAGAAAAATCTTTGTTAGAAGGTGACAGTTTTTTCATTACTATCTATTGCCATCAAAGAATAGAGATGGCTTTTTCTTGTGTAGTAATTTTATTCCAGTGGAATTCCAATTTTTTGGATGAAGTTTCTCTTGATTTATTGTAATATAAAATAGATGGAATCTGCTCCTGAGTTTTTTGAGAAGCAAATCAATGACAATACTGTTAACAAAAATGGAGAAGGGGTGTTTCCAACAGGAAAAATGCTTGGAAGTATTACTGCTACAATCTTCAGGCTGGTTTAGAAAGTGCTAAACACACTGCTCAGTATTTTTAATATTTCTGAACATATTTAGAAATTATGCCAACAGAAAAGAGCACCACTGGACACATAAAGCAAATGTAATATTGACCATTTCACAGTTACCTGATGCATTCTTGCAAGTGCAAGCACTTCATAAGTACCCCTGTCACTTCCAGTTACTCTACTGTCACTTTAGCACACCCATTTGAAAGTAAGATGTTGGGAATTTTATAAGATAGTTTTAGCCAAGGTTATTCATTTATTCTGAAATTGAAAACTCATGTCTAAAACCTCTATTGCAGACATAAAGCTATTGGGGTAACATAAATATACAAATTCAGATTCAACAAACATGACATCAGGATTCCTTTTGCACCTTTGTGGCATGTCACATCTAACAAATCTTGTGCCTGAAGATTTATAGTAAGCCACACTGATGAGCTTTGCCATTTTGGATGCTAATATTCATGTTGAGTATTAATGCTTAATTATTCAAAGAAACCTGACTCAATAGTTTCCAATAAGAAGTGCTTTCTAACTAATGCAGAATAAGGGAAAATACAAACTACAAGTTTTACCAAGCTCCTCTGAAGGAAATTCCCCAGGCAGTCCAAACTTTAGCAGTCTGACAACGAACAATATCTGCTATAAATCAAATTCTGCATTCTTTTTAACATCTCCCTTTTTCCTTTCAGCAACAGTTCTTGGTCTTGGTTCTGTCTTGGAGGGTTTTTTTGGGGGGACGGTGTTGCAAAGAACCGACAGAGTCCTTTAATATTTCATTGACTTAAGCAGGATTAGCATTTCAACCCAGAACTGTCCATTTCTTCAGCTAGGTAATATAAATATCAAACTAAGTTCCTTTGGTACTACCATACTGTAAGAATAAATGACTGGTCTTTATCCTTCCAGTTTATGTCTCTGGAGTATCTCAGAATTTGGTATTCCACTTGACTGAGATCATTATGGACACGGAAGAAGTTACTCTGGCAAAGATTTGGAGAATAACATCTCTAATGTTTTCCCAACAACTAATAGTATAAAAGCTTTTCATAAACTTGCTTATTTTTGGATATGCTTCAAGGCTTCCCATTTAAAGTGTTTATTTGAAGAAAGGTTCTCCTTAAGGCCATTTTCCAGAGAACCTGGATTTTATCCTGCTCTGCTCAGATAAATTTTTAACAATTTCCCTAGGAACCACAGCAGCTTTGGCATGAATTATCTTTGGATTTGTAAACAGCCCAACTGTGACAAGGAGGAAATTAAAATTTTATAAAAGCAAAAGTAGATCTAAATCAGTACTGAATGGGACTGCCTGCAACACGGAGAGGTGAACAAGAGGGACAAGAAAGTGTTATATAAAATGGCAAATAGAAAAGGAGACTAAACAGGACTCAAATGTCTTAAGAACAAAGGATGTTTCAATTAAATTGAAAATCATCAAGAAATTAAAAATAGTTTACTCACTGCAGGGTTAACCCATGGAACTGAGGTATGCCAGAGGCAGAGGCCAAAAGGTTAGGAAGAACATGAAAAAAATCAGATATTTTTATAGCTAGTTACAGTGACAGTTATGTGAGAGCATATAAAATATTAAGGATTATAAACCCTCATGTTTCAGGTTCTAAGTTAACAAAACACTGTTTTAGGATGAAATGGCTCCTGTATTTCTGATAAGGAGCACATGAGGCTGTGTGATCGGGTCTAATTACAACCCACCCGTGGCCACAGAAAAGATTTCTGTAACAGTTTATAACATCCTCTCTGCAAACCATGAAGCATGACCACCCAGGCCCACTGTTCACGTAACAAAAATTTCTCAGATTTCTACGAAAAGTCTGAATCAATTGTTCATTACTCAGATTTTAAATTGCTGGAAGCTGGTGCTAAAAACAAGTCATAATTGTAAGGGCCTGTCTCCAGTTTTAGGGAGAGATTGCTCTTCATTATGTCTCTCATTAAGTCTTTCATCCTCCTGAGTAAGTCTCAGCACAGTTTGGTTCTCCTTGGCCGTCTTTCATCTACTATACTCTGTTTAATGACAATCCATCATTTAAAAAAGGACCCCGAAAACGACTTTGACCAATGATAGTTGCTTAGATCATACTGACTACACACTAGATGAAAGAAATCTTAGGAGGACCAAAGAGAGCTGAACTTAATCAGAGGGATGAAAGACAAAATAAAAATCTGTCTACCCTTACATTTAAAAAGGAGTTTCCTTCAGATAAGATGATCTCAACTCTCTCTGTGTACCTGTTAAATATGGTATGAGTACTCTCAGATCATTTGGGACTTTTATGATTGAGATGCTCTAGCAACTCCTGTAAATTGTACACATTTGGATGGTGCTGCCTTTGACTTTGAGGTGATCAGGCCATTTGCTATTGATCTAAAACCTTCTTTCCCCTCTTCTTCCCTCCTTCCTCCTAATCAAGGCGGGAATACATAGCCTGGAAAGCTTTGATGTTCCTCTGCTTTACTTCTCGTTATTTTGATCTTTTAACAATCCCTCTATTGGTACATGCTTGTAGTAAATGTAGTAAACATTTTCAGTGTTTATGCCTTCTGGCTTCAAAAGACTTGATCAAGACTTCCCCCCCACGGAAAACAAATGCTGCATGTGGTACTAAGACCCTGATATTTGTTTTATTTATCAAACAGGAACAGTATATAGTTAAGCTAGGATACCTGCTTATTTCCTTCTACAGAATGGAATATACTGTCCTGTTTTTGAAGGAAATCAAATACATGTAATTTATCTGACGCAGTCTTCATCATCGTTATTTTACTGAAAGTCTACAGATTACTGAGTTGCCTTTGGATAAAACGTTGCACTGTAGATTGCTGTCAGGACAAATTCTCTAGGAGTCTCTTCAATTTTTATGTTGTTGGCATAAGGCTACAGTGACAGAAATGAGTTGAAGTCTCTCTTGCTATTAGTTAGCGTCTATAAAGTAGTGTCATGCCAATTCTCCTACTGCCTATGAAATACTCTTACAGCAGCTATACCTGAGGTGGAAGCCAGGCCAGACCCAGACTGAAATATAGTAGCACTGTTTTAAGCATCTTGTGATGCCTGCTGACATCTCCAATGAAAAAAAGGAGGGTAGTCCACCATCACTCTTTTGTGAACAAACTGTCACCAGAAAATCAGTATCAATCTTTCTTCCCCTTGTCCTATCAACTAAGACCCAAGGGAAGAAAAATTGGTCTACAGGAACACATTACCTGGAGATCAGTGGGATGTAATACAATACAAGGACGAATTTCCATTCCCCAGGCCAGCACCTAGCTGCAGACTCCAGTACAGCCATGCACATATTTACATAGACAACTCTGCTACGCTGCCAGGTTTTAAGAAATTGGCTCAGGATGATTTCTATACAAGCAGGTGATTTTATTTCTCATAAATTAAACTGCAGGAATCTCAAAGGCAGCCATGAAATGCTCAGAGAGATTGAACCATCACATCTCACATAGCCTCATCTGTCCCTTCCCTTCTCTTCCTGCTCCCAGTCAATTCTAATGTTCCAAAACTGAAATAAATTCCACATAAAACCTCTCTGGGAGAGGATACCTTCCTCATTCCCCTGGTGCAGGAAAGGCTAAGAATGCATACATGCATACATGACATTAGTATTGTACTTCTGTCTCCTCCTCAATTTTTCCTTGTTTTCCCCTTTGTGGAACATTGTCACATATTTTTGCATGAAGCTAATCTACTATCAAATCCCCAACTAAACCCAGGCTTTGGGAAATAATTTAAAGATCAAAGCCTATAGGTAAACTGATAGAAATTAGATACAAACAATTCAGACTCATGTAATAAAACATCCATACTGCAGTGATAAATCTTTCAAATTACAAACTCCTGTGCACAGATATACATAGTTCACCAAGACTGAAGATAAGTTTTAAATGTAAAAATCAAGGGTAAACTTCCATAAAGTTCAAGAGATTTTAATTTGTTCACTGATATTTGCCAGAGCTTAGACTCCTAAATACCTTATTTGTTTCTCTTAATGAAATCTGGGTATTTTCAAAAAAGATTCTTAATCTATTCTGAATTTGTTGGCAAACCAGGAATTGGAATTACTCATGAGAAAGTTTTGACGTTTTTATTTGATCTTAATTGTTTGTGATTATTTACAGTGGCAGAAAGTGTTACAGAACAAAAATAAAAGGGAGGATTACCTATTAAAAATATTCTATTTTAGGAAGCAGAAGAATAAATTTCAGGAACCTGGAGATCAGAAGAAAAATGTAAAATACAGTTCTTTATGATGTACTTTTTTTACAACAGTATAATGCTGCTAACACATAGTTCATAACTCTTAATTCCAGACTTACCTCTTCAATACCGCTGCCCATCTTTATACATAGCGTGAGTGCTGCACAGTTTTTTCTTTAATGAAAGCTTTGCTCTTCTGATTTCAGAGCATGCTCAAATCTATCCAAATTGTAGTTTTGGCCCACCCTTCAAAGTACGCACAATTTGCAAATACCCAGATGTGTTATAGATGTACTCTGTATTTCATTATATACACTGTCAGTGAAAATACTGAAGACAGCCAAGAGTATGTGTGGCCCATTGGAAGCCATCTGAAATGGCCTTCCTGGTTGACAGCAAACAACTGGTAAGAGAGCTTTGACTGTGTTTTTTCAACAAGTTGCACAACCACCTCTCATCCTGCATTTCTCTAGGTCATACTTTCCTGTTGCACATGGGAGACTGTCACGTTGGACTGGACTCAATGTCTTCCTAAAGTCAAGAGAATATTATCTGTGCCTCTTTCCACTTACTTTATTGCCTAACCTCCAGCCCACTGCCTCATCAAGGAAAGAAATCAAATTATCAAGAACAAATAATAGTAAATCAATTCTGGTTTGGTTGCTTCTTATTACCTAATTACTCTGCATGTGTTTATAAGCTAAAAATTGCATTATCAGTGACAAGAAAATAACAATACAGATAACATGTACTTTATGAATTTGCAATACGATTTAGAGCGGCTACATTGATAAAGTGTTGGCGAAGCCCCAGGCAGACATGGCTGACAACAGACCGAGGCTCTCCATCCTGGAAAGGCCACCCTGCGAACCTCAATCCCCATCCTGGACAGACTTTGCTTCACAAACTTTCCTTTCAAATGTATCACAAGCAAAACTCAGCGCCTGTCCTTACCCTGGTAATTTTTTTTTCCTCAACTATTTGCTACAAATGCTACCATCTTCCTGACAGTGATGCTGGCTGGGACCACTCAAGTTCAGCTCGCTGTGCTCCTACTTGTGTCCCCACAACTACCCATTACCAGTGGGTTCCTAGACCAGCATCATCAGAAAAAACACTGACAAACCTAATGAACCCCCAGAATCACCCAGAATAAGGCTCAAGGTGCCAGTGTCCTACCAGGCAAAGCTAATAATGAAGGAAACTACTGATGACAGGTAAGCTGTTATCAGCTGGACAGATTTATACACAGGACTGCACCGCAAAGCGCTGCTCATAAAATATCACCATCTAACTGAAGCAGTCCGTGTCTTCGCCACGTTTACTATCATAAATGTATTCATTGTAAACTTTAGGTTATCACATTGCCTCTAGCCTGTAAATTATAACAGGATTCTAATATGTACCTCCTGAAATTGGTAATTCTGTGCAAAAGCATTCTGCAACTCAAATCACAACAAATGCATCTGTTAATTTAGCTAATTGGCAGTTATATTAACTACCTTGAAAACAGGGAATAAGAACTGTTGGGTGACTATCTTATGAGCAAAAAACTTGGTAACACTGATGCTTTTTTGATGGCACGTCTCATTATAAATAGGTTACCATAAAATAATTTCAGCAGAAACAACAGTAATGTATATGGCCATTACTGTGTTACAGATTGATAATACACTAGATAATACAGCTAAAAGGATGCCTGTTTGAAATATTTTGTAGATGCAATGTTAACAGGCAATACCAAAATTCATCCTTTCATCTTGCTTAGTATGGAACACATGTTAACTTAGTCACTAATTTATTACAAATTATGTTTGTAATCACAGTTCTGCCTATATTTCATAGAAGATTTTACTGGAACGATCACTGCATTTAGACACACTCAGAAAACTTAGATAGCAGATTGCTACAATTTTTGTTCTCATAATGATAAGTTTTTGATCTGCATCACAGTCTAAAACCAGTCTTGTCTGCAATATCACTATAGCTATCAGGAAGCCAGAAGCCTGCAATGAAGGAGACAGGAAGCTTAAATTGCTTGCATCCAGTGCTGCCTGCATTCTACTTTTTCACTGTCAATTCATACATCAACTTTTCAACTGAAATGGATTATATTTAACACCAACCATCTTAGCAAAGTCCACGTGGTGTGAATTTACAACCCGGTTAAAGAAGGAAAGAAATACATCATACGTGGTCTGATAGAAGAGCATACCAAAAGAAATATTCTACTGAAATGCACAATGAGGCTACCCAGTATCAATCCATCCCGTGACCTCAGGCAAGCCAGGGAGACTGAACTTCTCCAAAGCAGAGGAGTAGTTTCTCATTACTGCATTGGTGGGTTTGTTGTTGTTTTCCTGTAGATAAACCAATAAATTATTCTCTAAGAATGTTTGCTGCTCTGCGTCACAACATTTCTCTATTCTTGTGTTGTGGAGCTACAGCTCTGAGATGGACTTACTGTCTTGTTAATAGGGGGAGATATGGTCAAATCCCTCAAATGAATCACAGTTAAGAAGTGGCAGAAGCAGGATAAATAAGACATGACATGTTCCATTGCTGCAGCTTCTCCTTGCTTTTGGAAAGTAACTACTTCTTTCATAACCATGTTGTCAGTTTATTTCCAAGACTGGTTTTTAAAGCGGAGTCTCATTACATCAGTCTGGTCTTTAATGCGTGTTTATTTACTTTATCAATGGCTTTTGAAGCAGCCTTCAAAGACACTTGCTTAGAACAGGCTTTCCATCCACTAATTAAACCTTAAGAATCCCTTGTAATGAGCAACATATTTTTTCCCCCAAAATGTAAATGTCTAAGGTGGCTGCTCATGTCAGCACTGAAGGGAGAGGTCATTTCTGAAGGATCCTCCATCACAAACATCAGAGAACAGTAAAGTCACTGAAGGGCATCCGAAGCAGAAGCAATTTTCTCACAGTCTTGACACCTTCTAGTAAATTAGTCACTTGTCGAGGAAAATGACAGCTATATAGCAACAGAAAAGCTTGTAAAGCTCTTCATTTACTGTTAGAAATGTTGTCTATGTCACTGTCAAACACCAGTAACATCCCCTCCCCCCACTCCCCGTTTTACTCTCAAGTACCTTATCTCAGGGGCATTTTGCAAATCATGCCTTAATGAAGTTTAAATAAAAACTATATTTCTTCGCTCTAAACACTACCTTTCTCCTACCTGCATGATTGTTTTCTGAATGAGTTAGTCCACTGAAGCTGATATACAAAATGAAAGGCCGTTGTAATTAGTGTAATATTATTCCAAGATAAAGCCGTGAAAACTGCACCTTCAGACAGCTGTCACCTCTTTGGCTATTCTGCTTATTATTCAGAGACAAATTCTGATATCTTCTGCACGTTACATAGTACGTTTACATGCAATTTCAGGGAAAACACTCATGGAACAAGATCTGTAAGTATCTAGCTCAGAATCCAGCCTAAAGAAAGGATGGAGCTTGAAAGTAATTTCAGACTTAATTTTCCTTTAGTCGTCGTTCTAAATAGGTACACATAAACATATGCTTTCTTTCCTTAGAAATAATTTATATGAATTCAATGCTCTTATAATTGACCAGATACAACAGTCACCGAAAACTGAAATCCTCTTATTTACATGACAGTCAGAATATGGACAGCAAAAGAAAAGAAATCATAAAAATGGATGCTCAGAGGAACAGCAAGACTGATTATCTTCAGTGGTAAAAGGGTAATTGCTGTTACATGGTAAGAAATAAACTGGGCAAATTCATATAAATACTCTTTGGAGAATAAGCACTTACTGGCTAAAGACGCTGACACGTTATGCAAGCCAATTACTGTGTGGAGTGGTGGTGATACCTTGAATGCAAACTTGTTTGTAGGATGCTTGAATATTGCAGGAAAGCATCTACTTATAACACCTGGCATTCTTCCACTGATGGCACAGACACTCCAGAAAAGACCCACAGACTCACAGAATCGTACAATATAATTTAGAACAGAAGGGACCTCTGAAGATCCAATGCCTGCTCTAAGCATGACTGACCTCAAAGTTAGAAAAGGCTGCTCAAGACCTTATTCAGTTAAGTTTTCAGTATCTCCAAGGAATCCAAGTCTCTCCGGGCAATCTGGGAATTTCCCTCACTACAGCCTATGTCTGTCACCTTCTGTTATTTCACTGTGCACCTCTGGGAAGAGCGTAGCTCCATCTTCTCTGTGAACCCCACTCCCATTAGACACTTCTCCAGGCTGAACAAACCAAAATCCCCAGTCTCACCTCACATGTTATTTCAAAAATATCTCCAAAGCCCCTCTTCATGGTGAAGAATGAGAGGATCAGAAGTCCTCCAGTGTCAAGGTCTACAAGCTGAAGAGACCCAGCAAGACATGTAAGCAAATGCCACCCTTGGCTAAATGGCTACTCCCTGACAATATGGTGACACAGCACCTCCTCACACATGCTAGCTGCTCTTGAAGAGTTTATGTAGCAGCAAGGTGAGGTATTAACAGCAGCTTTCTGAAAGTTTCCCTTACTAAACACTTCTATAGATAAGATACAGGATCACTGAAAATCTAGCAGCTTGTTTTTCAGAAGCAGTAAGGTCAGAGTTAGCAGCTTGGTTTCAGCTGCCTTCTCCATGGAGATCACTCCCCTTGTTTGTAGGAAACATCTTGAAAATCTTCTTCCATGAGTTTCATCTGAGAACTCATTTTCCTGAAACCCCACTCATCCTCAGTCATACCTAGCAGATTGGTTCTATCACTACATGTAATTATGAAAACCAAAGCCATTACAAAAACCACAGTTAATTACAGAAACTGAATGTGGCATTGAAATAAATTTTGCTTAAACCAACCAGGCTATGGGATTCCTTTCCCATGATTACCCCAGAACAGCCTATGTAATTGCTGGAGTAGTCTCCACAGAGCAAAAATAAACGTGATACTCTTCCATTATACTTCAAATTCTGTCAGAGTAAGATTAATACAAAGTTCATGCACCTACTGGAGCATAAAGATTACCTTCCCCTCACATGAGATTGAGGAATACATTTTAGGACACCTCAATTTACAGAGCTCTCTTTGAAAACCTTGTGGAAAGGCTTGTGGTCAAAACCTAGTTAAAGATATTTCCTCCTTTGAGCTTTAGTTTAAAACGCATTTCTTCTTTCAGATACAGCCCACATACTGTCAGGCCTTTTCTTTCTTTCCCTTTGTTTCCAGATTATGTAAGAAATTCACTTGATCTTTAAAGAATAGTTTCCACCCTTGTGAAGGAGTAAATTATTATGTCAAGTTTCTTCAGTTAGCATACATGTATAGTATTTTTTTCAATAAAAATAACCTTTTTTTAAAGGTTTCATTAGATTTCCCAGGAGACTGATAACAGTTAAATCTCCAGCCATCTGCAGGAACCACTACAGACTCTGATCACATACTCTGAACAGTGAAAATTCTTCTCAACACCTTTTTTCAGACAAGGGGATCACTGTATTTTCCAAGTGCTTAATCATGCCAAGGGCAGGAGCCCAAAGCCTTTACCCACGTTGAACTTCTCTAATAGTCTTCATGGAAATCAGGCCTCAGGGAAATTATTACTAAAATTTGAAATCACGAGGAAAATATCCTTTCTGTTTTTAGTACCAAGAATGGATTACTTCATAGATGTCTATAGACAGATAGTTCTTTTAAAGCCCACATGCTTCATCTTTAGGCAGAGGAGCAGGTTACTGTAAAGATACCTCAATGCTGAGCATACACCCCCTCCTATACTCCAAGCATACTATCACATTACTGGTACTTTAATGTCCAGCATAGCAGCAAAACGGTACAATGGCTCCAATTCCCAAAACACTTTAAGTTTCCGAATTAGCTACTGTAAAAGAGTAAAGACCCTACTGGAAAGTCATCCTCCAACACCTTAAATATTTGGAGGCTAGATGAAGAAAGCTTACCCCTTGACCGCAAACCGTGTCCACACACCTCACTATGTCCCGGCACACCCTGTGTCACCGAATGCGGCACCAGCACACAGTGACTCCATTGATGTGTCTTCCACCTGCAAGAGGAAATGGTTAACAATTCAGTGGTTAAAACTGGAAAACAGTTAACACGTCCAGACAAAAAATTCAGTTGCAAATGATGATGTATTGTGGAGACATAAGGAAAAATAGAGTCAAAAAGCTGTAATTACTCCTGAAATAAGCACTGTGAACTGAAATTCAGATGCAAAGTTCACCTTCTAGAAAGCCGTATCACCCTCCAACCATGTTTCCCTTTCTCATTTATGTAGGGCACAGTTCAAAATCACATGAAATACACAGGAAACATCTTCAGTGGCTTTTGAAATCAGGCTCCCCTCCTGCAAGCCCATTCTCATACAACTGATGCTGTACCCAATCTGCTTTCTATGCCAAGATGTGTGCCAGTCAAGAACACGAGAAAGCAGCTATGTGGTATGGAGCCAGGCAGAGCTCAGTGGCGTGACTCCTGCTGCGGCACCACCTTCAGCTCCCCACTCTGCCCTGAGACCCTGTCCTACAGGATGTGCGGGCTGAAGATTTATATACAAAGACACAATGCTTTTCTATTTATTAATATTGTATAACAGATGGGTCACAGAATTTTAATGAAGAATGGTGAGTAATTGCCCTATTGTACTATTTGTCTAATCAGAATTTTTTAAAGAGCATATTATTCACTGGAGGGAGAGCATCAGGGGAAAAGACAAGATTTTCTGCAATAAGCATACAATTAGGACTAAGGCAGTTGAATGCCTGTGGTCCCAAAATAGCTTACACTGATTTTTAGATACATTGAGGGGGGAGTTCCTAGTAATAGCTTCCTTAAACACATCAAACCCTGAGGTTACCACTTCTAGGAGCTATGACTATTGGTTCTTGTTCTGATGATGCCAGATCTACTGAAATCTCCAATTTGAACTCTACTTCTACACATTTTGCAAGGTTTGTTGTTCACACATTGTTATTTGTTTATAGCTCTGCATTTTCCAGTTTTATGTCATTTTTCTGGTGAAAACTGTGCAGGACAATCGAGTCATTTCTAGAGAAGTGGAAACCCACTAGCAAGAGACTGATTCCAGGCTAACACTTTTTACCTATACACTGGACAGATGGGAATATCTTCACATTCTCTTTCCTCATACAAGGTGTCCGGGCATGCCTGTCCCCCATTGGCAGCATTCTGAACAATAATCCTATACCGGGACTGCTTAACTGCAGTGGCATTGCCTGTAAAATAAAGATAAAAATTGCCTTCCAGACACAGTTGGCACCCTGAGTTAGTGATCTAGCCACCTTGGTTAAAAACATGCTTTGCATTTCATTTATATTTTGAAACCATGAGCACTCTGGCACTACCCAAAGAAGGGAGGGAATGGTACGTTGGATCAAAAGCTACGATTACTTGCTTTAAAATTACAGTACAGCAGAACAGCACCTGGAAGGTTGATAAATCAACAGCCTAAGAGATGCATCAAAAAAGGTCTATTTAACAGAACAACAAATCAGACTAGAAAATAACTGTGAGCAAATACTTAAACACCTGAACAGGAGAAAAGAATAAAAAAACCCACTAAACTGTCATAATGGAAGATTTTGTTTCTGAAAACACATTCTGGTGGTCTCTGGTTGCTACCAGTAACCCATCTTTATGGGCCTAGAAATTATAGATGATAACTTCCTGATAGGAAAACCATTGGAACCAACAGAGGCTAACTCTCTACTTAACCAGAGTCAATGCAAGATCAATCCACCTGGAAACACAGTTCACAAAATCTACAGCACAGAATGCAGCACGAAAGACAAGGATAAGATTTATCTATAGATCTCTATAGGTAAAACAAACACAGTCCTTGGCTGCAAAAGTGCTAAGTACAAACTGAGACCTGGTTTAACTGCTGTGTATGGCATTAGTACTTCTTCAGGTACTGTATTCACACTTCAGAAACAGTTGCTAGAAAACTGAGAAGGCATCTCAGTAGAACTCCATAAAGGATTCCAGACCAGGGAAAAATCTTTTAATAGTGGACTTCATCAGATTTGTCCAAGAGAGGAAAGCGGTGTGTAAATTAGCCCATTTATACAAGTATAATTTTTCCAGCTCAAGATAAGGCCACAGCTGCAGTAGCAAGGTTGCAGTGCATTAGAGTAGAAGGAAAACTTGGGAAAAGTCACCCCATGAACAAAAAGTACAAGTACAGATCCGATAAAAATGGTTGGCTCTAAAAATATCAAGTTATAAAAGCCTTCACTCGCACAGGTGCTATCACTGTGAAATCACTGCAAAGGGACTTTGGACCTGACAGGAGGTTGCTCACCCCAGCTACTACCTTGAGGCAGGATCCCCCTCCGCTTCTTTAACAGCCATTATCTGAGGCAGCTCTACCGCTTCCTACAGTCTCCTTTCAGTTGCCTGATTCAGCACTTGTAAAGCCTGACAAGTCTTTTCTTAAAATCTAACCCAAATCATTGCTCCTGTAAATTAAGCTAAACCTTCTTTCTCTCCGTCCACTAAACATAAAAAATATTTTATTCCTATTGTCTGATGCATTGCCTTTATGAAATTTTAAGGACTTGTGCCCCTCTAAGTCTTGCCCTCTCTAAATTAAGAAAACCCAGTTCTTCATAGGTTCTATTTAATCATCTCTCATTACTCAATTTCTTACAATACGGTACACAAGGAATCCCACCTGCAGCCTCACCAGTGCACAGTACAGTAACATCTTTGGTGTTTTACATACAACACGCCCATGAGTTTGACAACCCAATATGAGCTTTAGCATTTCAAATTGTTGACTTCAATTCATTTTGTAGTCCATTGTATCTCCAGAAGTGTCTGAGACGGTACTGAGGTCTTTACTTCCCATTCTGTCTTTGTACAATTGATTTTTCCTTCCCAAGTCATATTTTGAGAAATTTCTCAGTGATTTCAATATGATTTAATATGTTGTCTATTGTGTTTGCTACCTCTTTCAGCTCTGCACTGTCCACTAATGTAATTATTCAAGCACACAAGCTGTTCAGACAAATATCACATAGAATTGGGACAAGAGTTTTCTGTAGGACTCTCCTTGGCTCATGTTCCAGTTTGATGGTCAATAGTGGACATCTATCAGCTGAAGCAGCTTTGCAGAGAAGGACATGGGAGTCCTGATGGACAAGTTGACCATGAGGCAGCAGTGTGCCCTTGCAGCAAAGAAGGGCCACAGCATCCTGGGCTGCATTAGGAAGAGCATCACCAGCAGGTCGAGGGAGGTGAGCCTTTCCCTCTCATCAGCACTGGTGAGACATCTCGGTGCTGTGTCTAGTTCTGGGCTCCCCAGAACAAGGAGAACATAGGCATACTGGAGTGAGTCCAGTGAACAGCCACAACGACTATTTAGGGACTGGAGCATTTGACACATGAGACCAGGACAGCTGGGACTCTTCAGCCTGGAGAGGGGAAGGCTCACGAAGGCTTATCAATGTGTATCAACACCTGATGACGGGCAGTAAAGGAGACAGAGACACACTCTTTTCACACTGATATCCACTGTGAGATTTTTCAAGCAGCTGAATACCCATTTAACAGTGATTTTATTCAAGTCACTGTTACTCAGCTTCCTGAAAAAAGTTTAATGTGCCAAAAATCTACCACTTCCCTTAATTATAGTAGCTATGCTGTCAAAAAAAGGAGATTAAATTTATTGGGCATTACTTGTTCTCAACAAATCCATACTGGCCAGCTTATCAGAATCTGATTCTTGAAATGTTTATATCTTGAGTAATAACTTGTTCTTGTGTTTTTCTACATAACAAAGTTAGGATGAGTAATCCACAATTTGCTTGACCTTTCTTTAGGGTGGGTGGCGAGGGGGAGGGTGTTGATTGGAAGGTTGGTTTAGTTTGTGTTGGTATCACTGAGTTTTAGTTAGTTCCTTAGGACTTAGCAATTTCTCACCCAGAAGACAGTCACTAGATGCTCCAGTGTTACTTTATCACTTCCTTCTCTATTCACACAGCCCCACTAATATGATGTTTTCTCTTCATGGTTTGAAGCTTGAACATGCAAGTTGTATAGAGACCTACACACACCTTGTTCCCCTGTGCTACTGGCTTGCTCTTATAATAGTTTCAGGATAGAAAGTAGAGTCCAGTTGGGCTTCAGTCCTTTGTACAGCTTTCTTGGTAGCTTCCAGATCTTCTATGCTCCCATCTGCATGAACATGTCCCCAAGAGGTATAGTTACCAATTCCCCTGAGTCTGTTGAAGTCTGGCTTTTTTTAAAGTGTCTTGCCGATGATATTGCCAGCCTTCCCTTCTAAGAATCGTAAACTCTATCACTTTGTGATGATTTTCATTCAAATTATCTACCACCATTAGAATCTTAGCCATTTCCTTCCTATTAATCAGCACCAAATCTAAATGAGCTTCCCGCAGTAATTTTCTTCACCTCAAGAAACTAAATTATCCTCAACATTTATTGCACATTACTCAAACCCCATTTTCAAAATTGAATTTCCTCATTGGTTTTTCTACAGCATTCCTTACAAATGTTAATGAACATAACTTTATCTCATTTAAAATTGCTATAGTCTGATTTTCCAGAGTATTAGCATTAGCTAGGACTGTCCTTTCAAAGCCGAACTTCAGCTGATTTCAAGCATGGCTATGACTGCTTGCCCTCCTGAAAAAATCAAGCCTCAGGATCTCAAGAGAAACCTAACTTCTGTGTCCTTGACTTTGTAACTCAGATAATGCTGTTTGAGAATTTTAGGGGTGCCTTACCTCTGCTTCCACTCTCACCTCCCTGTCCCACCAGTCTCCTCTCCTTACAGACACACACAACTCCTTCTATCAGTCCACTCTTCTCATTCCTCCCTTGCTCTTGTATCTTTGCTTCCTCTGCATTTGTTCCCCATGGCTTCCCTGGTACCCTGCCCAGGGCTCGGAAAGGTGGATCAGCATTGCTGGATGAGGGACAAAGTCCTTGCTCACTACTATAAAGTCTGCTGTATCTTGATAAAATAGCTGGTCCATCTTTTATAGAATAGGATACCTCAGTTGGAAGGGACCTACAACAATCATCTAGTCCAACTGCCTTACCAATTCAGGGCTGATCAAAAGTTAAAGTATTTTATTAAGGGCATTGTCCAAATGCCTCTTAAACACAGGCAGGCATTTATCGGAAACATTCAGCTTCATCCTCTTTGCTCCTGACCAGATGGAAAGGCAGAGTCTGGTCAACACAAGACTCTGAGCACACAGTAAGGACAGATCGTCCAAGATTTTAATCACCAAAATCAGAGCTGTTGTCAGTATTTTTGTGCAGATAAGAGCTTTTGAAGGAATAAGTCTTTAACTTTGACCAACTCTGGCTGAGTGTTTATGAGAACTGGAAATGGCAGATCCTTCACAGAAACTGTCTGACACAGGTAGAGGTCACTGGAATTTCTAATCGTGGCATGCCATGTATTTTATCCACTTTTACCCCATCTCATTTCAAATCTGATTTATGGCATGGGGAAATAAATTGGACAGTAACAACCTAACATCTCACATAAACCTGTTTAGACAATTAAACAACAATGAAATTTCTAACCTTCCCCCTGGACAACCATTGCCCAGAAGAGGAGAGGTACTTATAAGTACCATCTCTTTTCAGGAAGGAAATGAAAAATGGTATTTATTGTTAGGTGATTGCTTTTTTTCATCTCCCCATTTTAAATTTGTGCTGACAGACCAGAGAGCATGTCACCCATGCTGAAAGCAGTTACCTCCCCAGGACACCTTCACCACCAGGTATGGAGGAGGAAAATCTAGATGTTGCTCATTCAAACTGTTTCATAGTCTGAAAACTCCATACTGATTCTTTGATTCTTGTTTCGATTCATCCTCAAAGACCCATTAAAACAGATATATTATAGAAGACTGTGGTAGACAGTTGTCACCTTTAAGTATCTGAAATGGCAGAGAATCAATAACTTGCCACAACCTCCCCATTCCTGCCTCACCAACAGGTGTTTGGATTCAATTGCACTTCTTTTGTGAATTATGTTGTCTGTCCATCTGTTACTGCCCTAAGTTCACCGCTGTCTACACTTCTGAGGTATGAGATAATCCTTTGCCAGAAGACAGCCTGTTGTCTGATGACATTTAAATGTAGGGAAAATGTCAGCTCTTTTATTGTTAGATAGTAAAATTGGATGCATTTTCTCAGATAAACTACAAACAGCTTAACTGGTAAAGTTCTGTGTAAACCTGATTTAGTGATTGCATGTTTGTCTAAGCTCTGATCTTATGCCGGTACACATTTAATTTTAAATCTGCCAGGCAGTACCTGTTCCTGCTTGATCTGCTTGGTAATTCACCATCTGTATATTGTTTTCATTAAATACAACTTTTCTATTAAAAAAAAACAAAACCCCTAAAAACTCACATATGTATAGTGGTTTTGGAATTTCATTATCGTGCTGAGGTTTTAATTGCACAATGCAAATTAAAAAAAATAAACTTGCAATGCAGCCATATCAATAACAGATCTAGGAAAAAGCAAACTCCCCCATCTAAGAAGTTTTAATTTAGAATTATATTAAAATGATAACACTGCCAAGGAGGTTAAATAATTAATTTCTTCTCATTTTAATTGTAGACTATTATTTAATAAACAAAGTAATTTACCAGGTAATTTATTCTACTCCTTCATAGGCAGCTCATTTAAAGTCTAAAAATAAATTCCTAATTAAAACAGGATTCACTGTTTTAGAAAGCAACTCATTTTCCTGTAAAATCTAACAAGGACTATGCTAGAGCATCTATTGAAAATCTTTGAAGGGCAAGGAAGCCACCAACAAAAATGAAAAATTGTGATAACTGAGAAGGCTTTTATCTGAACAATTAATGAAACTCACAAATTTGTCACAAAAACCAACACTAGATCCTTATAAAGAAACTTTGCTAAACGCCTAGTGCCCAAAAACTAGCCAACTAGATCAAAGAAATGTACAGTCCTTGAAAAACCACGAAGCACAGGGGTTATCTGCACAACCCTGTACATACATCTAGGCTGGTCAAGACAAATAAATTTCATATAATGTAGCAATTCCATGTATAGCCATACAACGTCGGGGCCTTGGACTTCTGACATTGAAGGCAGAAGCCCAGAAGGAATTTATCCCAGGTCAAGAGAACTTACATCTCCAAATGTGCTCATAAGGATCCCACAGCCCCCCAACAACATCAGTGTCAACAACACCCCAAGTCCAAAACTCATTCAGATGAATGCCCTAAAAATTATTAGACTGACATGAACTACAACTACCACACATTTCCAGGCCAATTCTCTGATTTTTCCACAAATTTTGACCTCTTCTTAAAGGCTTACCAGGCTGACACGCTGTTGGGCAGCGAGTCCACTCACTGAAAGGTGTAACAATGCAGTCTTTCTTGCAGAGGAGGAGACACGGCCGCACAGTCTCAGGTCTGATGGACTCGGGACATCTATCGATCCAAATGCAAAGATAAAATATAATAAAAAAATTAAAACTACAGGGAAATTATTTACTCCTAAGACTCTCACAGGGCTGTGAGCATACTGTCATACCAAAGATAACACTTCTGCTCATACCAAGTCTCATTTTCTGATTTTTTGAAATTAATTTTTAATTCCTAAATGAAAAATATGTCATGCATACTCTAATAAAAGTTTCAGACACAGACAGTTGATATTAAAAAATTCAAAGTGTGGAAAAGGGATAATTTTCTGGGATCAAGCAGATCTTGCATTTCAAATGGGGGACAAGAAAGGGAATTACTCTTTTTAAATTTTTATTATTTCGAAAGATTGCTCAAAAATACTTAGAAATGCATGCAACCCAAAATGACCCCATTTGAAAAAGGAATATGCCACTAAGCCCTAATAGAAAAGAAAATAACTCTTAAAGTCATGACTCTGTTACTGGGATAGTAATAGGATACTTAGAGGTATAGTTTAAAAGAAAATAAATACAAAGAGACATGTCTTCTCATTAAGCATGATTATCCTCCAAGGCAGATTTCTGTTATCTAACAGAAGACATTGAAATATTTTTCTGCAAAAATTTTAGTTTTATTTGGCTTTCTGTGCCTTGCACCTTTTTCAGATACGGTCTAATTTTTATTTCGTGAAATCAGGAAAAATGCAGATTATAAAAAAATTCAGTACACCAACACACAAATGTTATTTATTTACATAACGTATCCCATTTCTGAAGCCATACTAACAGCAGACTTTCACCACGGCAGTTCCAAACCCAACATTACTTGGGTCAGTTTTCATGAACTCAAACATAAAACATAAAAGCCACAGCCGGTGCCTGCAGCGAGGAGGGCTGCCATTCCCTCCAGCAGCAGACCAGTCCAGACCCTCCCGGGCAGTAACGAGGTAATTCTGAAACACAGAGGTTTTATTCCTTCACTTAGAACCACCTTTCTAAAGACATCTAGATGTCAAAGTTTTTTATTTTTAAGACAATTATTACCATAAGAACAATACGCAGTGCAGCAGCAACAGAAACAATTTCAATAAGAAACTCTCTTTAGGCTCAACAGTCCTTTCTGCTCTGGCCATTTCCATTACATGAGGAACACTGCAGCACTGAAGCTGTGACACCAAAGCCAAGGAGAGCCCCTTTCTGAAGTCCTCGGTACACAAACCTCTTCTTTTCACAGGGTTTATCGACCAGTGAAACTGGTCAAAATTGGTTTTCCCTTCACATACTTCACATGAGAATTTACTTACCCCCTTCAGTTCCATTTCTCCTTACACCATGTCAAAAGTGGGGGGAACAACTATTTTTGACATTATATAGCTCTATAAACAATATGTTTAATTAGTTAAATTTACAGCATATCAATGGATTCTAGATAAAAATAAATACTAGATTTCTTTCCTTTTATTTAATTAATCTCATTAACCTCAAGAATTTTAATTAACTTTACTGAAATCAACACAGTCTGCTTATACAAACAGGATTGTTTTGAGAGCTACAATAAGAAATGAAACTCAGTTGCAAGTCTCTAGACTCATTAACAGTGCAAAAAATAATTAGCAATGTCTTGATTTTTTGATATTAGGGAAAACATCTGTGCTACTTATTTTCCTCATTTAGTAAAGCAAAGCAAAATTCAGAATATTGGTACTGCAGAATACGTAATTTCGTCGTGTCGGTATCACATTATAGAAGCTACATAAATCAACTGAATGCTATAGATCACACGTATGGTTCTGCCTTATTGTGGTGTAAATATAATGCAAACTCTATTTACTTTTTCTATTTTATTAGAGCATTGTTAATAATGTATTGATGAATGTTACATTCAGATGTACTTTATACTTTCCTTATGCCTGTCCTTCAGGAAAAATATCTGCAGAAAACTGTAAGTCAGAAAAACAGAGGAGCTACGGCAAAAAAATCTACACCACTAAAAACATGCATTTTGCTTGGATTTACACAGAAAATTAAAAATGGGCCAGCTATTCATTTTTGTTACCCACTAGTATACCTTTTATAGTAGTGCTGGAGTAGTAGCTGGAGAATTAGTCCTGAAACGAAATTATTTTCAAAGCTGCAGATTCCCTGTGCTAGCTGAAAACACCTTCATATGTCACGTGTTGTAACCACAAATAATCACTAATAACATTTCTTTAAATACCTTTTAGGTGTGACCTGGCCAGAACTGCTCTTCATGCAGAAGACTTTCCTGGTCTGTACGCCCACTCCACAAGTGGCTTCCCCACTCCAATTAATGGTTGCATTGAGCGCAGTTACCAGCATGTCTTCAGAGCAGGAACTCCAGGGAGAAGTTTCCCAGAAGAAATGCACACATGGGTGATCATTACAGGCACGGTGCTCCTGCAGGGCTCGGTCAGGAGGACAGGCTTTTCCACCTAGAAAGAATCAAGAGAACACCATATTTTAGCTTATGGCATGTGGCAAAAGGAAGACATGGAAAAATAAATAAAAATGTTAGGTCTGCTTAGTATCTTTTTTCCCCCCATTAAAAAAAATAAATAAATAAAGCTTAAATAAAGCTGTTGACCTTTATGGCTGCAATAACAACCTTCAAAAATATTGTTTCCCCATTAAACTAGCCTTGCATAAAATTGTATTCCAACGCATAATGGAAACAGAAATAGGCAAAGCATATTTCTGAGTTACCTTATTGATACTCCTACACACAGCCAAGTTGATTCCATTTAAATGCCAGTATCGCTCAGCAAACATGCAATTAGGTTTAAAGACAAATTAAGCATTATTTTTATGTTCATTCTCCTTGCTAATTTCCCAAGGAGGAACATCTCTTTCTAATATTTGGACTCTATTCACGCGTTGCCTTAAAGAGCTGAGCTGTAGATGGTGCTGAACCATACTGATGGAGGAATGTATCAAATGATACCCATAGCTGCAAATCAAGGGGGGAAAACTTGAAAGGCAAGTTTTGAATATGAAGCCTTTACTTTTCTGAAGCAGCATCCTTCAAACTGGTGTTCAAAGATTTTGCTAAGCTACTGCACTTTGTCAACAACTTGTAATAAATCGACAAAGTACAGGATTTTGAACAGCCTCCCCAGAAGCTTTAACACTCTAGCCAGCAGCCTGAATTTATCCAATAAAAGCAGCAGATGTTCGTTGCTCAAAAGCTAAGGAGTAATGCAGTGAAATTGTAACAGTAAGCACTGTCATTTTAGAAAGAAAGAGGTAAAAATGACCAAAATCAAAACCATTCTCTTCCAGGAGGGAGAATCTGGCAATGCGTGACATGGCAAAAGCGCTACAGGTTTTGAAAGAACTGAAGTGTTGTGGCCAGATACCACAAGGTTCAGAGCATTTTTATGCCCTACTAAAATCAACAGGAGATGAAGGCATATTGCTCCTCGAAGGGATGCCTATCGCCTTGCAGGACTGAGCCTTCTCAGATAAGATATGACCCCAAACAGCCACAATCAACAGCACTGAGAAAAGAGAGAGGGATAGAAGTTTCTTAGCACACTGGTTGGGAAAATCATGTCACATTACCATTCACCTTTTCATGAAAATGGACTGTTCCACATAGTGTTCAGTCTCAGACATGTTCAGTATGATGATGGAGTAGAAAGTGACCCAGGTGACTTACTTTCCTTAAGATTTCAACTTGGCAGGAAAAATGCAGACCAGTTATTGCTCTTGTGCATTTGAGCACATGTAAAAAAAGATGTAGCAAGCAAATGACAAAAAGCCTGGTCCATTAGGAAAAAGAAAAATCAAAAGAAAAGATCTAACTCAAATTTTGAGTTTCCCAGGGAAAAATTAAGGTGTTTTTTTCAAGAGTATCCATGGTAAGGAAGCTCTCCTGAACAAGGGAGAGTAGTAACAAGGCAGTTTTAACTTAGGGACATAAGAAATGCCACTCAGTCCATCCAACCTAGCAGTCTGCCTGCAAAACTGAAAGCAGGAGATGTTGTTTAGCAAAAGCACAAGAGCCTAGCCACTTTCTGCAGTTCATTGACAACTTTTGTACATGGAAAGCAGGACAGCATGCCACTGCCTAGCCCTTTTAGTAGGCATTTACAGACCTTTTATAGACCTGTTTTTCATCGGTTCCTCTAACCTGTTTTAAACCTGCTGAGACTGCCTGCCTCCACAATCTCCTATTGTACCAAGTTTCAGAAGTTTGCTGTGTAAAGAAATATTTTTTAAAACCTGATTGAAACCAAGCCCGTCTAGTTTCATCAAAAGCCTGCTGGTTATCATATTCTGGGATCTGGTGAACAGCTTGAAGAAAAGGACCCAAGGGTTTGAACTGAAGTCAGCCTGTGGGACATCCAGAAGACCTCAGACAGCAGAGCTACAGCTAACATTGCCTCAGTCGATGGAGGACAAATGAAATGTCACTTGAGCTACCAGAGCCCTGTAGAAGTTGGTGGCTCAGCTGTGAGCTGAGTATGAAATCGTCAGAGAAAGCAGGTAACATAACATTGCCTTAGTATTGCAGTGATAATGGTATTAAATCCACTTCCACTCTCCACAAATTCAGATTAATAACTATTTATTTGTATGCAGACGTGTGACTCTGCATAGCAAACCATTATACTCATCATTAAAGATGTACACAAAAAGTTGGGGCATTTGATTTTAATAGTTAATTATTCCTTCCTGAGAAACAAAGTATTCAGTTCAAAGCATGTCATTTTTAGATTAGTGTGTTTCAGGTTGCGATGACTGAGCTTATGTACTTCCAGAATTCACTTCAACACTTCACTTTCATAATTCCTTGTGTATTCCATCTGTTATTTGCATTTCACTACTTCCATGGAAAATATGAAGCCAACTGTATTTTTCATTTTAATTATTCTCTAGCGCATGGGCTTTTTTAGTAGTAGTTACTATCATTCAATCAACAATTATATAACAGTTTTCATCCTGAAGGCTCCCAATTTTCTTTGTAAATGTTTATAAGGATGTTTATGTGAATACAGACCATTCACATGAGCAAGGGTTTGCAAGATCAAATGCTTACATTGCCCCAGAAACAGTGGGTAGCTTTAATGATAATTTGCAAAATAGCACTTAACAGAGCTTGTCCTAGACTATATTTGCATCTGAAAGTGTTTTGCTGCTGCATTAGCTGCATATAGTGCTGACAATAGTAGATATTTTTTGTTGTGTCAACAAGGCTTTAGTCTGTTAGACCTGTTCACATTTTATGAATTTTTATGCACTTGATGCGGTATCATTCAAATCCTGTGTGATAAACCAACACATAAATTTATTACTGTATTTGTAACTGTAGTTAGAAGACTATACTTCTAATACGAATTGTTTGTGTAAATAATTGTATCACTGATGTTGATATGTAAAAATCCAGATACATGATGAGTCCATGAAGATCCAGAGAAAAGTATATATATTCATCAAGAGCAATTTACTTACTCCAACAGAAAAACAAGAAGGTCAATACATTCTAGGTCTGCATTAATAAAACAAACAGGTCCTTTTCTATTTCCTTATTTTTCACAGCTCACTGTTCTTTTCTAAATCGCTACTAATATGTTCCTATATAAAGACACTCACATGATGAGTTTGTGTCATGCAGCAATTTCATTAGTATGGGACGTAGCTCTCCTGAAGTAAATTCACACCCAGACTGGCCCTCAATAGACAATAATTCATAGGCTGAAGTAAATAATTTTGAACTGTGACAGAATTTCTCTAAGTGACATGTGCATTAACTGAAGCCATAAACATATTTTAGTCGCTAGACATGAAGTACAGGCAAGTATTAAGTATTATTCCTCACTGCTATAGTATTGGGATTAGCTCTGATCTAAATACAGTTTGGCTGAGGAATGCAAGTCAACTCATTAAACGAACAAACAGCAATTAATCCAAAATGTTTACCACTCACCCTCAGCTGGAAGGGCCAAAATGGACCTACTCCTGCTTTGACTGCCCTCAGCATTTTTACTGGAGCAAGAGTGGGAACACGGGGACCACGGGGACCATGCGCTGATGACACAGTCCGTTGCACAAGGGATTTCACAAGCCACAACCTCAGGACGGGGAAGCTCTGAGCAGAGGTGATGTGGTACTTCTTCATCTGGAGCAAACAAAACAAGACAGACATGGAGGAAGGTTCAACTTGGTTCAATATCCACGGTCTGCATCAAACAGACTAACTTTATGTCAAACATCCGCCTGCCCATGGAGGAATATACTACAAAAGAGCATGTGGTAAGGCTTCAGGCTTGAAAGTTAATACTTGAGCAACTGACTTAAGTATTTCTTCAGAAAGCAAAAGAGAAAAAAATGCTTTTCAAGTTTCCTGTGTGACATCTTGGCTGCAGGCCACTTTATAAAGCAGGCAAGCACAAGAAATGAGATAATTCAATCAATGAAAAGCTGTAATATCAATTATCAGAGTTGATGATAATTGCCCCATATTTTTCAGCAATCTCCACCTACAGAACCTATTTTCTACAAAACGAATTGTTCAGGTCACCACAGAAGCCAATATTATTCTTCCTGTAGGCCAGAGAAGTGTCCAATAGGTGTTTTGGTCATTGTCCTGCAACCTCACCAGAACTAACCATGCACTATTTCTGACTCAGCTTCTCACCCAAAAACTAGGAGATCCAAACTAATGGATCTGTTGGACCACCCCCATCCAAGGAAGAAATCCTTCCTGTTGGGGACAAACCAAGGGACTTGGGCAAAAGTATACCCCCTGAGGAGAAGCATCTTTCCAAAACCCCCTTCAACAAGATGGTAAGGCATTGGTGGGGAAAAACCTACCAACCAAAAGAAAACCTGGCAGAATTAGCGGCAAAACAAAGCACGCAAGAGGGATATTATGTGGAGTCCAATACATGGAACTATTGGTTTTAAAAAGCAAAATAACATATAATTTTATTTTTGGAACAAAAAATGAAATGTCCAGTGACTTTATTAACTGCATACAATTTATAAGGTCATCATAATTCATAAAAATTCATATAACATAACTATTTTGGTACTGAATTCCACATAAACTCTTACAAATATAAAAAGTGATGAACAGACATGACTGACTTTGTTGGACTGTTCTCTAGCTTAGTGTTTCTAGACCCTCATGAATTTTCAGCTACAAATCCGAAATTTCTGGAAGCTCAAATCTACCTGTTTATAAACAACAAGCTCAAGCTGAACGTTACCTCCTCTCTTGCCCTTCTAATAGTTACAAAGCTCTCCTTTGAGGTTTCTTTAATTATGAATCTAGGAAAAAGCATAATGAGTATCCAGGCTCAATTATACCTACGAAAAAAAAAGTTAAAATTTATAATGGCAACAACTGGCTTTTTCACCTCACACTACAGGAACAAGTTCTGTAACAAGGCGGCCCAGGATGCAATTATAACTAGGAGGGCAGAAAACTCTACTGCTTTTGCAAGGCAACACATGTACAAGTGAGTAAATAAGAGAGGCAGGCTGCTAGTGAGTGCATAAAGCTGTCAATAGCATGGTGGTATTATCCGCAGTTGCATCCCTAAATGAAGACAGGCTCATCGCCCTCAAGGCACAAATAAAACTTTTCAAGCATATTATGAGAAGTAACGGAGAATCTAGCAGGCAATCAGACTGCAAGATATGTATAAAAATACTTTATTTTTATACTCCCTTTCCCTTGCACTCGTCTATGCTCATCAGGCAAGGCTCTATATGCCCAGCCTTTGTACTATTATTTTAAGTCTGCTGAACAAGAAAATGGAGACCAACACCCTCCCTACAGACAGCCCCCATCCTTCAGTACTGAGTTTGGCACCCCTGCAAACCAAGCTTAATCCATCATTCGCTTTGAGTAGCCCATTATCACCACTGCTGCTTTGGATGCTCACTAATGCTGAGAACTATCTTTAGAGAAAAACAATGTAAAAACTCCAAATAAACCTGTAAGCCTTATTCCAGCTGTCTTCCTGAGTCATTTTAGCATCAAAATCCCTGCTAACATTTTGACAGCTTGTCTGTACAGCAGCAGATAACATGAGGGCATCCTGGGCAGGCATGATTTTAGGAGTCAATGGTACAGTAGCATCAAGAGATTATATGCTTTGGTGAAGTAGGGTAAAACATCTGTCCTCCTCTCTCATCACTGACACTCACAGAGAAGCAAACGAACAGTCAGTGACAGGCTTCTGAATGAGAAGGGATGAGATGGGACACTGGCCCTGCAAGCGTGCCTCCCTGCCCCGCCCTCCATCCACGCAAGTTATCTTCATTACATACGGACTTCATGGCAAGGGAGAGCCGTGAAGATCACCAAATTCTGGATTTAGCCCAATTTTTCCACCAATCAGATCCTGCCAGAGATGTAAGCATTCAAGAAAGCCCTATTTGCTGAAAGCCATGGGAAACAGCCTTTCCATTGATTTAATTTGACTTTACAAACTCTAAGCCAGTCCACCCAGAATATGGCTCAAAACACTTGGGTCTCCTTTGGGGTGGCTTCCTCCACCTGTGAGCCCCAAGTGTCACAGATTTACAAGCAACCACCCTGTGGGGAAGGGAGGCAAAGGAGCAAAATGTGCTTTCCACTTCTTCCCTCCGTGATTTCTTTTCACGCTGGATTTACAGCAGGGGACAGCAACAGTAATGCTGCAAACAGAGGCTGCAATTCATGGCTGAATTCATGCAATTCAAAGAGAGGAAGATTTGAGTTTTGTTGTAAAGAGTTTACCACCCAGTGCATGAAGGTACAATTCAACACTCACTTTGATTTACTTTATAGCTCTATTCACTGTGTTCAGGTTTAATTACTGGCTTGTATTACTGTGGAAGGGAAATGTTCTTCTGTACCAGCCGCCTGGCAGAGAATTCTCAGAAAACTACCATATACTACAAAGAGAGGCAATAATCTTTCATTTTCCATGAAAAATACTAGTACAGGACACATCTGAAGTGTGCTTTATGCATTGTCACAGATTTACAGGGAATATGAAGTTCTCCAGAGCTTCCAAATTGTCCACCCAGTACCGTGAAGATGTAATTCTTCTCTCAGATATTCTGAATAATCATTCTAGAGAAGGCCTTCTCCCTCTCTAAATAGGACTAATGCCTTTAAGCACCAAAATTATGCATGTGAACATCATATGAATTCTCATCCAAGTATGTGTTTAGATCTCAAGATACAGCATCTGAAATCAGCCCTGGAGAGCAGCAGGGTGAAGGATCACAGCAGAAGGATGCCAAATCTTGGTGAAAGCCAACTTTCCTTCAGGGAAAACAGGGAAAGGGACAGCGCTGACCATGACAGCTACAACCTTGGTCCCTGTTAGAATTTTTTAGATGAGAACCCATGACGCTGCTCTGAATTTCACCCCGTGATAATCAGGAATTAAACCCAGAAGGCAATTCAGGGACCCAGTCTCTCCTAGTCAGAGCCCGGAGCAGCCCCCTCTTGATGGGAAACTGGTTCCTGTCTGCAACTTGCACTGACATTGGAATAAACTGAGAGCATCGTTCATCCATTCATCAGTAAACTGAGCTGTCCAAGGCAAAAGGACAGAAGGCATTTTCAAAGAAAGAAAAAAAAAATTTGCGAGTCCTAGGTTTGGTGGGGTCCTCTAGTTAGCTTGGACCAGATCCAGCCCACCCAATCCAACCCACCCCAGAGGCTGCCACCACTATCTTTGTTGGCTCTCTTCAGATACAACTTGCTCATTTCATTTTTTTTCTCCCCCTTGATACTGTCCAAGTGCCCAGAATTAGTCTCAAAGAATTATGTTTACTCTGGAGAGTATTTTTCTGCTGTAATACTAAACAGTACAAATCCACAGCTGTTACTGAGATGCAACTGGAGACCTGGTAAGGATGGTGACTGAGCAACTGAACAATTTCATCCTAATTCTGAGAACACAACTAAGTGGGGTGAACAGATTGGGGTGAATCTTGGGAAGTGCTTTCTATCCTTAGAGTAACCACAAACTACTGCTAAGACAACTGCACATGGAAAGCAGTAGCTGTAAAACAGAACTTATACCTACAAAGAGTTACAGCTATTAATTGATTTGTGCTAGTCATGATCAACACAGCACTTTGAAAATATTCCTTTTTCACTTTTTCCATACTAAAAAATATAACAGGGCTGTGAGTCAAGGAGAAATTATCTTTTCCATATTATGAAATGTTTTAAGGTTTCAAAGCTTTCAAATTTTTATACTCCATATTAGGACAAAATCCAGATCTTTCAAAAAACATATTTTAAAACGGGGTGGGGGAGAGAGAGCAGAAGCGTAACTACGTGTGTGTGGTTTTTAGCCATCACCCGTGAGGCACAACACACAAGATCCAACCTCTGATCTACAGCAGGTATAAGAATTGGACCAGCATCTCTGGAGCCACAGTGCTCCCTCTCACATGCTCTTTATTTCATGTTTTAAGTACAGTTTTTGTCTCAGCCTTACTGAATGCATGCTTTCCTAAAAAAAGTTTTAGTTAAGAAAAATGTTACAGCTTTCTTCAAAAAAATGTTTTATTGCAAGCATCCTGACCAAGTCTAATGACATTTTTTAATTGATTGCCTTATACTTGAACAGTACAGTGATTAAAGCTAAACACCCAAGATACACTCACCAGATAATACAACCAAGACTGAATCCATTTTCTTCCGAAGTCAGGGTGTAATAATTATGAAAGAGAAGACAAGCATGGCATTTTTGTAAATATATTTGCTAACAAAGTTGATCATTACCTAATGGGGCGGTCCAAATTTGAATTCTTTAACAAGGTAACAGAGGAGCTACATGGAGAAGTACAATTCTGAGTGGAATTTTTGATTCACCTAAAAGCAAGTCAAATTCTTCCCAACAAGGGAAACAAAATAAGGAATCACATAAAATCCTCCTTGAACTAAAGAGCTTGTTTTTTCCAGCAACTCAATTTTCTTCTTCTTGTCTCTTCCATCCTACAAGGAGAAGCCACTCCCACAATCCTGAATAACACAACTCCACAGCAAGGCACTGAATCAACAGGAATGTTTCATTCTGAATCAGTTCAATATTAAATGGTATCTGCCTACTTTACATAACGCCTTGCAGGAATCACAGCTCTGGCACATTAGTCTCAGTCTTCCCAGCACTCTATGTACTCATCCCCTATGACAAAGTTTAATTACACCTGCCACAGATGTCCCTTCTGGCTCAGGAAAAAGGTATTACAGCACAGCTAATGTCCACTGGACAGGATACAACTAAAGCAGCAAAAATACAAATCCCATCAGTCAGCAGGAATCAAAACATCAACTCAAAAACGAACGAAATATCCTCCTTTTGACATTCACCACTATACCATTTTTTAAAAGGAAAATTTGAAAAATTACTTTGAAGATTTCAAGTTTGCACACGTGTGGAGCCTTGACCAACCTCCATGGTGGGGAAAGGCTCAAGACAAAGGAATTGCATTTCAGACGATTATGCATTGCCACCTACAAGTTCAGAAAATTTATTTTTTGCACAAATGACTGCTGCAAAAATGCTGCATATTTAATGACAATTACTGGTTTGACATCAATATTTCTTCTTGTAGCATTTCAAATTATTCAGTGGAAATAATGAAGCTGTCATCTAAAATACTATACGTATCATAAAATTTTATGTCCCACTTAAATCTCAGAAAAGAATGACAATAAACTTTGATTAAATACTTGCCTGTAACAGAATAAGATGTCAACAGAGAGTAGTAAATTCAGAAGAATTCCTATTGACTGTATGCCAGTTTGCTAATGGCAATAGCGTTCAGAGAAAGCTATCTGCTGACAATATCTTGGCCTAGGCATCTCATCAGCTAACGACAATGTTACATTTAAAAGCAATAACAATCAAAGTAGAACAAAAGGAGAAATTTCTTATAACCATTTTGAATGTGTGCATCTCATCACAGCATCAGATGGTTTTTTTCCATGTTGCACAACCACCTTTAGAGATACCTTAAAGCATCCAGGGCTTGCCGTGTTCGGTCATCACTCAGAGACCACTGACACACTTCACTGAAATCCCTGGCTCCTGGTTGACTTTTCTTAATGCCAGTCAACAGGTAAGAACATCAGAGAAGAGTGGTGTCAGTTTGTCAGGGAAAGCAGTGGCGTATGGAATAAATTTAATTGCAGTGGTCCATCACTATTATCAGAGCCCCATAGCAGAGAAGAGGAATGCAACAGCAATGAAGATGAATGGAGGTGAAGATCTATCATGAAAAAAGATGAAGCAGTGAAGTAGAACAAGCCATTCACAAAGGAAAAGAGGAAATAAACACAAATATAACCAGGATCATTCTCAGGCAAAAAAAAAAAAAGACCAGATGAGACAATCATTAAGGGTTTGAGTCAAAAGGCTTAATTCAAATGCAACAATGAAAAACAATGCACTAGATGATGGAAAAAACATTTTTAACCACACAATGCACAATGAAGAAAAAGGGAATAATAACTCAGGAGAATAAGGAAAAAGGAAAGTAAAATGAAAAAGTGTGAAAAATGGACAGAGGGAATGAAAATAAATGTGCAAAAGAAACGGTATGTCTGGAAATATGTTACAAAATCACTGTAAAATCAGAAGTCTTGCCCAAATCCCTGCATCACTGGCCATGATCCTCTCCCTTACCTGTGTCCAAGTGATCACTACAGATGTTATGAGAAAAAGATGATGACGAGTATGGAAAAATAGCAGTATTTGTTTTTCTTTCCTATACGTCCTCTACTGTAATTTGGACTGCTTACCCACAACTGGTTTTCCCTCCTTATGGAAACGCACATAAGAAAACTGATTTCTGACTCTAAGGAAGCTCCAAGAAGGTGAGCACGGGGGCAGGCACATCAGCAAGCAGCTGCCAAGCCTGCAGAGAACATCCCAGTATCCCTCTGCAGAGTACTACACAGCAGCTACGAGTCTCAAGGTTAATAAAAATAATACAGCTGCATACGGTTATCTACTGTATTTCCTATCCCACACAGAAAGACAAGGAGTCATTTAAAGGATGCTGCACATTCACCTGCTGGGCTTGGGCGTAAAAGCAGAATTAATTCCACCTTGTGGCTGTTTGGACAACCACTCCTGAATTAAGGGAAATTGCTCACGTGGCACCTGAAAGTAAACATGGGTTCACTGTATTCCTGGAGAAGCGCACAGAAATTCAGGCAGCTGTATGTAATAATTAACATAGCATAGCAATCTGAAAACATAAAGAACTAAACACAATCCATATTAGTGTTCTGGGCTTTTTTCCACTCATTCTCTTTGCACTTTTTTCTTTTTTCTCCATTATCCCTCCCCATTGTAAATGAGGGAATCTACACAGGTGGGTTGATCAAGACTGATTGCAATTAAGATTTATTGTTAAAATTGGTGCTATGGTATAATTGAAACAGGTGTCCCTCTATTTTCTTCTCTGTACTGCTTTGTTCCAAATACTCATCAACACAAAATATTGTAGAAATCAATTATACAAATAAGTTAAATGTATTAAAATATTATATAATATACATATCTTTCCAAAACTTTAAGGAAAAAAACAATTATGAGTAGATTTGTTTATTCCAATAGCATATAGAGTCCACTTCAAATTATATATCTGTGCAGTGGGACAGAACAATTTTAGTGGAGGAATTCAGGCATTTTAATTCAGAATAAAGAAGGTGGCATTTTATTCCCAGTGCATCACAGCCGTAAATTGCTAAACATTCAATTTTTGCAGACTTAAGGTGCCATCTTCACTCTCAAAACTCCACAAAAAATTATAAGGGACATATTACAAAGGGCAAACTACAGTAATCATGCTCTCACACAGTAAGTGACCCCAAAAAGAAAAGTTGTGTGGGCATGCATGGGAAGGTGCAATGCTTTTATACCTACTGGTTTGATTATTATGACTTTTGTTCTGATTATGCTACTCTTAAGAATGATGTACCTTGTTGCCTTGCTCATAGCCAACAAGGCTATGACTGACTGTTATCCAAGTGATATTCCCAAACTAAGTTAGCAATTTGCCATATACTGGAAATAACAGACTCTTTCTCTTCTAGCCCCAAAAATCGCCCCAAGAGTGAGTTTGTATTAACATATGACACTGAAAAACTGTAAACAATAGTGCAGCAGATGAGGTTTATCTAAGTTGGCAAAAGTCTTGTTTTCAGATACAGGGAATGCTAATGATAATAAATAATTGCAAATACCATCTGGACTCTGAAAAACATCTTTCTCCAAGTCTGCAACTGAATCTCTAAAAAAAGAGGATCAATGCAAAAGAAAATGAAAACAGTAAATTAAAATTAGATTTATGACAAATACTTAAAACTAAGTGCTCGTTTAGAAGCAGTTAACACAAAAATGTGTTCTAGTTCAGATGTGGAGTCTGGCCCAAGCCCATAAAGCAACTCTGAGAGCTTCCATAGTCTATCAGGAAACGTTCAAAATTTGCAGGATTGAATACTAGGCTATTTTTATTTTTATTATTACTACTAACAGTAGTGGTTTCTTTTCCAATTTTGTCTCTAATTGATCCAGAAAACTTAGAACAGAGTGGTATTAAGATGTCCTATTTGATAGCTTTTAAAAGATTGCAATAAAGAAAAATCACCCAGTAACACAGATGATCATCAGTCAAGGGTCTAAATGAATGACTGTTCTTGACAAAAACAGTGCAAATTACAAACACTGATCTTTGGTTATTGAGTAAAACCTGTTAGTGTACGCACCAGTTTTGCCAAGTATCAACTATGCACCTAAACTACATACGACATTTTTCAGATGGGTTAAGTTACTTCTGGCTAATATACCCTGACCCATGCCTGAACCATTTTTACATAATGAAGTTGTGAATTTTAGAAAGAGTGTTTAATTTCCAGTGTATTTTGCATAGATCATTTAGTACTTAAAATGGGGATAAATCAAATGTAGGAAACACAATATTAATAATATTTTCTGTGTGCTTCCACTTTGCCCATGAGGTGGAACTTTAATTACATCATTAATAACAATGCCTACATTTTCAGTCGGTAGTGCATCATTCCTCTAGTGCCATTTAAAGTGCATTTGGTCTCTAAACTGCTCCACCCTCTGGAACTGGTTCACTGATTATATTGTAACAGCAGCCTCATCCTGCTTACAACTCAACTACGACGGCATCAGCAGAGGAGTTTAAAGGCAGGAATTGCCTATTATGACCTAGAATGCAGAAGGTTTATTTAGAAAAGCTTTCTGTTATTTTCTGGCTCCAGAAAGTTTACATAGATTTAAAGTAGACAGTTGTTCGGGGGGGCAGAGGGGGGTGGAAATCTATCATTGTTTTCCCCTATTATTCTGAGTCAAAGTGCCTCAAAACAAAAAAATACCTAAAAGCTGGCATCTGTGACTATACTTTTTACTGGGAAAAAAACAAAAAAAACATTGTTTCCAATGAGGGTTTCCAAGAGGAAATCTCTCCCAGTAAGCAGCGCAGGACCTTGTATTTGGGTAGTGTAACTAAAAGGTGATGAATAACAGATCTGCTAATGCATCAGAACAAAATGATGTGTATCATTTTCTGTGTATCAGAAGCTTTGAGACACAACTTTGCCTGAAGCTTGCTCTTGATGTTACTGGGCCAGATAAGGCAGCACGCTCCACTTCCTTTTTTCTTGGCTGATGAAACTATTTCCCGTGAAAATGTTCACTCTTTCTCTAGGGTTCGGATGGAGAGGGATCCTGCTGCTTGAAGGTTTACACAGCAAGATGACGTATCCTCACAGTGTTGGCTGGCATTATCATCGCAACGTGGGAAATGGGGTGTTGCCAGCAGGGCAGCATCCACCAGAATAGGAACGCCATGTCCCCACAAGATCTCTGCTCGGTGGGTTATGCTGACCCTCCACCACCGCATCCTTTCAGAGTTTGAACATGCAGATGGGTTTGGCCATGGCAGCCGAGTTCAGACTCTGGCACAACCTGAGCTGGACCGTTGGTATTAAACAAAACTCTGACCCCCTTGCTTAAAAGCAAAATAAGGTGCACACTCACCTACTGCTTCCAATTTTTTCTAAATTGAGTGGTGAAGCTAAAACCTGAAGACTGTATTAAAAAAACTAAGAAAGGCCATTGCCCATGCTTTGGTAGTGTCCTCAGGGTACACCCTCTGCTCACAGAAAGACAAGAGAGGAAGATGACAGAGGACAAAGTAAAGGGATGCCAAGTGGAGAAAATACAGGAGGAGAAGGAGTTATCTTTAATATCAAAATTTCATCAAGCTGGGGCTTTCTCAGAGATGCTGAAGCCGGGACCATGTGCTGAGCTGGCAGTTCAGACAAATGTTGTTTGCAGAGTTCAGAGTCACCCACGCCAGCAGCTGCCCTCCCACGCTGTCCTACTCCTTATTTGCTCCAAAGCAGAAGGAGAAGAAAAAAAAAAATAAAAAAAAAATGTATGAACCTTAAAGGGCCCAGATAGATACTAACTAGTCATTCCCTAACAGATTTTCCAGCTCCTGTTGGAGAACTACTATTTTAACTTTTCTACTAGATTAAAGGAAAACATAGAATCAGTAAATTAAATCAAATGAATGCTCCCCCCACCCCCTTTTAAACACCCTGAAGCATCAAGACTGTCAGGAGGCATTTAGACATGCTTTTCAAATATAAGAACTGAAACAGAAAAACTGGAGAATATCTAGATAAAATTTGGTTTTCTACCACTTTGTGTGAAAAAAGCAATAACCTCTCTGGAACTTAGAAAATATTTCTGTTCTGATTATTCAGCTATTAAAATGGGAAAGTGTCATTTTATGACAATTGCTTTCGGCAGGAGATATTTTACACTTATATTCTCAAGGAATATGCACATAAGGAAGAACAATATTAAAATCTTCAGCGTTAATCTGTATTTTCAAAGCTAAGCACATTTTGACAAACTTTCTAATAGACACTGTTCAAAATTCATAACATATATGAGCATGATTACATTACTCTTATTTTTTCTCCTCTCATGCGCAGCAATAAAATTTTACCTTTGAACTTATATTTATTACAACTTTTACTCTACGGAGGGCATGCAGGCACAGAAATATAATAAAGCTCTGCTAATTCGATACATTATTGAAATCCTAACACTGCAAATGGTATCTTACTGTCTTCATGCATACTTAAAATTTCAATTCAAAACCCATTTCATTAAAAGGGCTGGTTAAGCAACAGCGTATGCTTATTTTAAGTTTGTGGATTAATGTAGCAGAATTATATTTTATATATTTGAAAAAATGTAGGTAATACTAGTGTTTGTTTAGGTGTTGTAAGCAAAAGCTTGATAGATGCTAAATAATTGAGTGCTCCATCCATCAGACTACTAAGCACTCTAAAATTGTAGAGAAGGAAAGTGCTGGAGAATAACCTTTGCTTACCCACAGGCTGTAAACCAGGCCTAATTCCAGCAGTAAAAATCCCACTGACTTCACCAAACTGGGAAGCGTATAGCTTCGCAGGAATAGCTTCAAACTAAATGAAGCACAAACAGGTGACAGCACAAAAGGAATTTAAACCATGAAGATCAGGGGTCATCACGTAACACTAATGATATCTGGTCAATGAAAACATCACAACTGACATACAAGGCAAATTTGGGGCATATCTTAACTTGTTTGATACAATACTAAATGATATGGCAATACAAGTCAGTAAGGGAGCAGCTCACAAGCCAAATATATGACAAAGTGCAAAAGTTGACTCAAACTGCAAGTATAATATTGGCACAACCTCTTTCCTCTTTACAAAGGTCACTTCGCACATTAGCTCCAGCTTCATTGATTAGCAGCTGAGATAACAGCCGCTCACATGAACCTCAGTCATTGGGAAAAAAGACAAGGGGATGACTTTCTGCACGCAATGTCCTCATCACATTTCTGGTAATTGTTCAATCATAGACAAAGTGCAAATAGGGAAAAAGCAGCAGAACAGACTACTCTGAAAATGTAACAGAAACAACTTAACAACCTTTACATTCAGCACTGAGGCATCAAAAATGATAGCTATTATTACTGCTCTAATTACATGGCTGGGACTCAGAAGAATTGCATTTTGCTTCCCTGGAAACGCGGCTACGTGATATTTGATGGCTCCTAAACCCATAGGAACAGATCTCCTCGCCATGGCCAGCTTGCAGAATGCCCGCAGAACCAAACATCTGAACACTTGACGACACACTGCCAGAAATGGTCCAAACAGGGCTCCCAAACCCATAGGGTCAACCTGCCCCATCCTCCTGGAGGCAGACTCTGCCAGCTTGACTTCTACAGGCATTGATACGATTGCACTAGGGGAGTTTTGAAAACTCAACAGCCAGGACTGCTCTCAGCCCCCAGCTTGGGCTTGTCGACGAGGAGCACAGCGGTGGCAACGGTAAGTTCTGCGGCTGAGCATGTGTTGACAAGGAAAGGAGGGATTCCTGGAGCCAAGGAAACCCACAGGTGTGTAGAAAGACCCAACAGGGACAGGAGATAGCAGATCTCATGAGCAGGGCTGACGTGGCAGGGGCATTGCCAGGATCAACTGCGGGAAATCTAAACGGCCCCGAAGGAGCGTGAGCAGCAGGACGGGCAAACAGGGCATGGCGCAGCAGTTTGCACAGGCAGTTGGCACAGGCAGGACATGCAGGGAGGGCCCTATCACTTCAAATGGAAGCTGCAACCCACTTGCAAGGAGCTGAGAACAGCAGGAGCCATAGTATCCACCTGGCAAAAAGCTGTGCCCTCAGCATCCCTCGTGGCCCCTCCAGCTGCAAGAACTGATGCAGTCACCCAAACAGAGCTTTCAAGGGAACATGCAGCCGTCCAGGTCCCGGACTGCAGGGCATGCCTGAGTTTCAGGTCAGTATCTGACGGCAGCAGTGAGCTCACCTGTGGGAGCTGTGCCTGAGTAAAGGAGCTGCTCAACCTGGTAGCAGAGCTCTGGGAGGAGATGTCCAGACTGAGGAGGGTCAGGGAGTCAGAAGAGGAGACTTACTGGTGGAATAGTACTCTACCATCCCTGAGACAGATACACCAGCCAACCACGGCACAAGAGACAAAGGACCCCCTACCCCCTCACCACCAGGCAGAAGGAGGAGACCCAGGAGATGGGGGAGAATGGGAGCAGGTTACTGCTCGGGGCGGCAGGCGATTCCACTCTCAGCCTGCCTCACCTTCCCAGGTGCCTGTACAGAACAGGTATGAGGCCCTGGAATTGGACAGGCAGACAACTGATGATGTGAACAAAGGCCCTTCTGGGATAGAGGGGTCATCTAAGCAGCCCACCCCCTACATCACAACCACTCATGTTAAGAAAAAAAAGAAGGGTAGTTGTCATAGGTGACTCCCTCCTGAGGGGAACGGAGGGTCCAATATGCCAACCGGACCCAACCCACAGGGAAGTCTGCTGCCTCCCTGGGACCAGGGTAGGAGATGTCACTAGAAAACTCCCTAGTCTGGTAGGGTCCTCAGACTACTACCCACTATTGGTTCTTCACGTTGGCAGAGAAGAGATAGCAAAGAGAAGTCCAAAGGCAGTCAAAAGGGATTTCAGAGCCTTGGGGCAGTTGGTTGTCACGTGGTCAGGTAGTGTTTTCTTCAGTCCTTTCAGTAGCAGGGAAGAATATTGAATGGAACAGGCAGACCCAGCTGATCAACATGTGGCTCCAAGGCTGGTGCCATCAGAGGAACTTTGGGTTTTTCAATCATGGGATGGTCTATTCATCACCAGGTCTACTGACATCCAATGGGACGCACCCTTCTCAGAAGGGGAAAAGGGTTTTTGCTCAGGAGCTAGCAAGGGTGATTGATAGAGCTTTAAACTAGAATGGAAGGGGGAAAGGGACAATACCAGGCTAGTCAGTGATGAGCAACGGGATGGCACGCCAAAGTTCAAGGAGCTGCATACTAGCAAGATTCTTCAGACTGCTCCACATGGTGATGGGCACAATGAATCGCACTTGAAGTGTTTCTACACAAACATGCATAGCATGAGGAGCAAGCAACAGGAGTTAGAAGCCTTGACCTAGGCCCAGAGGTAGGACATCATTGGCATAAGTGTAACCTGGTGGGATGAGTCCTGTGACTGGTATGCCATGATGGATGGTTACAGGCTTTTCAGGAGGGATAGGCAGTGCAGGTGAGGTGGGGAGTGGCACCGTATGTAGTGGAGGAGCTGGAATGCATGGAGCTTGCTGTTGGCGATGGCCCAGCTGGATAAACACGTAATGCAATGGGTGAGCAATCGGCTGATGGGTCGGGCTCAAAGGGTTCTATTAAATGGGGTTACATCAGGCTGGCAGCCAGTCACTAGCAGGGTTCTGCAGGGATTCATCTTAGGGCCGGTACTCTTTAATGTCTTCATCAATGACTTGGAAGCAGGACTCAAAGGAATACTAATTAAGTTTGCTGATGACACAAAATTGGGAGAAGCTGTTGACACTCTTGAGGGCAGAGAGGCCCTGCAGAGAGATCTAGACAAATTAGAGAGCTGGGCAATCACCAATCAACAAGGGCATGTGCCAGATATTGCACCTGGGGCACGGCAACGCTGGATGTACATATAGACTGGGGAATGAGAGGCTGGAGAGCAGCCCCACGGAGAGGGATTTGTGGGTTCCGGTTGACAGCAAGTTGAACATGAGCCAACAGCATGCCCTGGCAGCCAAGAAGGCCAACTGAGTCCTGGGGTGCATCAAGCACTGCATTGCAGCCAGCTGAGGGAGGGAATTGTCCTGCTCTGCTCTGCGCTGGTGTGGCCTCACCTCGAGTACTGAGTGCAGTTTGGGGCACCACAGTACATTAAGGATACAAAGCTACTAGAGAGTGTCCGGAGGAGGGCCATGACGTTGGTGAAGGGTTTAGAGCGGAAACCATATGAGGAGTGGCTAAAGTCACTTGGTTTGTTCAGCCTGGAGAAGAGGAGGCTGAGGGCAGACCTCATGGCGGTCTGCAGCTTCCTCACAAGGGGAATAGGAGGAGGAGGGGCAGGCGCTGATCTCTTATCTCTGGTGACCAATGATAGGACCCAATGAAATGGCAGGAAGATGTGTCAGGGGAGGTTTAAGTTGGATATTAGGAAAAGGTTCTTCACCCAGAGGGCGGTGGAGCACTGGAACAGGCTCCCTAGGGAGGCAGTCACGGTGCCAAGCCTGACAATATTCAAGAAGCACTTGGACAACACCCTCAGACACATGGTGTGAATTTTGGGGTTGTCCTGTGCAGGGACAGGAGTTGGACTCGATGATCCTTGTGGGTCCCTTCCAACTCAGGACATTCTATGATTCTCTAATCACAAACCTCTGAGGTGCACCAACATCATGATCATTCCAGAGCGTTACTCTGTTCCCACCACATCTATATCCCTACACAGGCTTACAGGCCACCACTGAGGACTAAGCCTGAGACTTTCATATCTAACCCCTTGTCATATGAACTACAATAAAAATCCTCTGCCTGCAAGTCAGCAGTGGTCAGATACATCCTCCTGAGCCAGCTGCAAGAGAGACATGCAAGGGAATATATACATTGAGCCAATTAAGCTTCTCGACCACGGAATACCAGACCAGGCTGGGAAACGCGTGAGGGCCATATTTTAACTCCAGCACACAGACGTAATGAAGTTGCTGTGCTGGAGGTTTTCCCAGAGTTCCGTAGGACTCAGTGCACGATACCAAGCTCTCACAGACTCAACTGATCCAATTCAGGCTACTGAGCAATTTTGTGCCACAGCAAGCCCAGACGGGACAAGGCAAACCTCATCTTCATATAGCTTCCCAGCAACAAGGAGCAAGGCAGGGAGCAGTTTACCATGGCAAACTATGATGTTGTCTCCTACATCAAGGTGAACTTTGAAGATCAGCTAACTCAGCTGCAGAGACAGAATTTAACAAAATCCCTCAGAAATCTGTTTTCAACCATGTTTGGTTTAGAGAGGAATACTCACTTGTTAAAAAGGGGAAAGGTTTTACTTTGAAACTAGGTAAGCAGAGCAAGATTTTTACCTGCTGTCAAGCAGTTAGTTGAAATGTATTCCACTACAGACTTTAAAGTCACCTAACTGGCAACATAACCTCCCAAAATATTGAAAACCAGCAGAAGTATTGAATTAATACATATTTGCTAACAAGCACTCCTACAACCGTGAATGTTTAATCTGGTTTTTCACTAGCTGACACTGTACCCCATGGCTGCTACGTGGTTTTGAAGCCTTGAGACAGGGGAAGAACTACAAGGAAACCGCTGTAAAGCAGGGCACCACAGAAAAGCAGTCAGAGGGAAAGTCTCTGGAGAAAGCCTGGAGCAGAACACTATCACAGCAAAGAGGCAAGGCAGGTAATGTTAATGTCTGGACTGGGATGGAGGAGGGAGAGGAGGGAGTTAACGTGAGCACTGGGGAAGTCTGTCTCTATATTCAGTAATCGTGGGGCTACATTTCGATGATGTGTACAATACTTCCCAGCGATATATGATGTTACCGCTTATGTGCTGTGTATACAAAGAGATGCAAACAAAATGAGTTTTCAGAGAGCATGTAATACTGGCTGACTGCAGAGGATAAGTTATTACATACCAACCGACTGCTGGAAAAAGGAACTTTTACACACCTTTGGGGTCTTAGCCATATATCTTAATGTTCTGGACCATGACAAATGATTGGATAACAACTCTTACTCCCCTTGTCATCATCCATCTTCTTAGGAGGCTTATTTCTTAAAATCCTGATGATGAACCTCTGTAGTCACTTATCTGAGCAGCAAAAATTTATTGCCTTTACTAGAAAATGAAATTCTCCTCCAGGAGAACTGCAATGGACACAAAAGGGCAAATTTCCACCCTGGAGCATGTGGATGCATTTTCTTTCTCTTTAGTGGGAACTATATACATTTATCCCATGTCAGAATTTGGACCAAAGGGTATCTCCTGTGTTAATAAGAATGGCTAATTTCCAACTAAATAAGCTTCCAGATCGTAGAGATGCCCTAATGAGAAAAAAAGATGAGGCCCCATACTAATCCTGCTTTCACTGCACAGATTTAACTGGGCTGCCAAAGCAGAGTCTCCAAATACTTACTAATTACATTGGACTGCCTCCAACCACTGTCGCTGGCAGAGAACAGGCAAAGTTTGCAACATACCAACCCACCAAGAGTTCAAACATGATATTATTTTTTTGGGAAAGCCCTGAAGGAGTCAAGAGAACTGTGGAACAAAGTACTGCAGGGCTCATTTGGACCGAAAATACTGCCATAGTCTGTGGACCTCATGAGCAGCTGTGCAAAAATATTCTGGCACAGCTGGGAGCAGCCCCCAAACTGGTAAGATGCAAAAGTGCAGACTAGCACCCACTCCACGGCATGTATGGTGGACTTAAATACATGCTATCTCCAGCAGTTACTGGAACCAGTAGTAGAGACTGGAGCATAAAAAGAAGAAAAAGCTGTAAGGCAGAAGTCTATAAACTCAGCTGAAAGAATTCAAAAGTGCCTTCTTTTTTTGTGTGTTCAGTGGCAAAAGAGGTTGTTCCCAATACAGGGAGAGCCCGTATTAACACCAAAGGATGACTGAGGTATCCAAAAGTACATCCCTTAAGAAAACCGAGTTCCTACTTTTTGTCCAAGAACTAGCAAATTGTGCAAGTCACATGTGACCTTCAGAAGAAGCAGTACTAAGAACAGTCTTTCCAGACTTCATTTCAAGTTGCACAGTTAGCCATTAATTAGCTTGGAGTTAAAAACCTCCATTCCAGCTCCACAGTACAAGAAGGGTTGAAAGAACTGCAGATGCCCAGAGTGACACCATAAATATTGATCACAGTGCTCGTTCCACTTTGTTAGCCACGAAACGAGCAATGGTCCTCAAGGGAGGAGAAAAGGCAGATCCAATTTTCATCAAACCGCTGTACTAAAATGCAAACCTCATGGAATATTATTTTAATTATTGCTCTTTACTCATGCCAGTTGCAGCCTATTAAAAAAAAAGAGATGTTTCTGGACAGAGAGCCAAAACCTTCAGCTGCCAGGAAGGTGCATCTACGGTACACGAAGCAGCCCTACGTAACGATACCCAAGTGAGCTCTGCAACCAGCAAAAGCAGTTTTCCAGCCCAGCACCTCACCCTGGGCTCGTTAGAACCACAGCTCATTAACCAGACGAAACTTTGTGCTACCACAGCTATAGTGTTTCTGAGATACAAACTGGTCTCTGGCAATGAAGGGGCCGTACAGACGTATTAGCTTATTCAGACCAACCTACACAGTACAGTACATAAATCCTAAACCATTTAACCTTCAAAATATATGTCTGGGAATACTGCCAGTGAATATTTGAAAGGGATTACAGGAAATTTATTAGTTGTCACTGAAAATGAAAATATGGATTTCAGCTGAAACTCTGTATAAGGGGGAGTTTTTCCCCCAAAATCCGTTAGTCTAACAGTCATGCTGAAAGAAGGAAAAATTGTACAGCTAGCTCAGACTACGCAGGACAAGCTGATATATTTTAAAAGCTACATCTACCGAAATAAAACATTTTACTTTTTTATTTTTCTACTTTAATCAGAATATAACCTCATTAAATGACAGTGTGTGAAAAGAACATATAAACTGAAAAGAAAATATAAAAACTTTCTGAACAAATTAATGTTTATTGCTTTTAGACTTTGATATTCTGGTCTTTACTACTTAAATGCAGTTTAAATGTATTACTTGCCACGGCCTTTACGTTAAACCCAGTAAGTCTGCAATTTGCGATAAAATTCCTTATCTCTCTGAGCCTACGCAAAGATCCAAGGTTAATTTGCAGATAATATTACTTCATGAAATAATTATCTTAGTCTATAGTACTTAAAATAGCTAAATTCAAGAAAGATATTTTTAAAAATGACATGGCTGCAAGATGGAGGCTGCTCCCCCCGCAGCACGCATCCCCATAGCGGTAGGATCTTCAGTGGGGTGCAGAGCCTGGGCTCCCCAAGCCTGGAGCAGCCGCCCACGTGTCCTGCTCGCCTGGGGAGTCAGGACAGGGATGCTCAGTGCAGGTGCACATGCCCAGGGCACAGACCTCCCTGCAGCTGGGAGGGAAGGGGCCCCATGCAACCTCACCCTCCAAGCCCCCAGACGCCAACAGCAAGACGGACTACCTTCCTCTTTACAACCTCAGCACTTGCTGAAAAATGACTCTCTTGAGCCATTCTTTCTCATCCTGATAATTTTTCCAAACATCCTCCTATTAAACTACACAAATATATTCATTTAGTAAACATCCCATTAACCAGGTCAGCATACAGTATTCACAACTTATTACAGAGCAGCACCAAATCAGTCACAGAAGCAATTATGCAATTGTAGAGCAGACAACTCACTTTAATCTTAATATGGGGCCGGGGATGTACATGCCAGTGTTCATTCACATGACTCATTCATTTCCAAGTATTGTATACCATTTGTTTCACCCTCACTTGCACAACACTCTCATGTATTTTGATTGGAAGCTTTGTGGACTGTCAGAAAATATGAGCTCAGTGCTTCACCCTTCAGGTAAGAGGTTTCGTTATTATAAGAGGTTTTGAATTTAAGGGTGTTTCTAAGCTTCTATCACCCAGGTAGGGGAAGAAGCTGGGCTAGATATTCAGATTCAAGGCCTAAATATGTGGATCTCTCTCACACACACAAAGAAAAAAAATATATCCTTCCAGAACTATTTAAAATAGGTGGTTGTAGAGAAGAGAAATCAGAGCTAAGATTATGGAAGGCTATAGTTACAAGGTGGGGGAAGTGGCTTTTAAAATTACGGCTTTATTTGAAGGCATTCATTTATTTAAGCACCTTGGGTTGCCATATAATATTAACAAACAAGAATATGCTCTGTCAACCACATGCAGTACCACAGACATTTGAAGACCTAAATAATGTATTAGAAAACCTAGCCTAGTCTGAATTAATGCAGACTCCTATGATATAAATGAACAACAGTAGTGGAATTATTTTCCTGGGATTTAAGGCGTATATAGCATTAAATGTAAAGGCCTTAAGATACGTATTGATAGGCAAGAAACTGCTATCTTTAGATCTATGGGTGGCCAGGGAGCACTCTGCTAAATTTACATTCTCAGAGAGTTTCTAAGAGAGTTACCAAATCAGTCAGCTTTATTTGTAAACACCATGAAAAAGAACAAAACACTCTCTCGGCTCTAGTCTCCTTTGACACAGCACTAAGTGTACAACAGAACAGTGCTGACTTTGTATTAAACTTGGGAAATCTGCTGAAACCGTGGGGGAAAATTCTTGCTACGTTAAATTTAATGGGAATTTTGCATCTGGTAACAAAAAATTGAATTCAGAAACCAAGATGATCCCGTAAGTTCAAAATGTACTATGGGCAGCCAAGACCCATCTCCCCCCTGCTTCAAGCACGGATGGAGCCATTTCTACAGAACTGCCCAACAGTCTATCATTAGGTTCACAAGGACTTACCAGTCCCACTGGGTCATTGCATTTTCACTACAGAAAAGACTTGGTATCTTACATCACATGCACATTTTCCAGCAGAAACAACGCCCAAATCACGGACAGAGTTAGGTGCAGTTCCACAGGAGGTGTGGAAAGGGAGCACAGGTGGACCTCACACCACCTGGAAGTGACTTTGTCCCCCCAGCAAAGCGCCCTGGGTTCACCCAGTCTCAGTGAACTCCCTGCTCGTTTGCTGGGGGGAGATAAATACTCTCACTTCTTCCAGAAAAGTCACTTTTCAAACTACACCTGTCTCCCACTGCACATACTGCCTGAATCCCCACGGACACCACTAGCCACAGGACCAAGCCAGGAACTAACTTTGTGTGATTGTTTTTCCCTCCTCGCTGATATGAAAGGAGAAAGCACTGTCTTCTGCTTGCATAGCTGCTGACCCAGTCCACATGGATGTGTTGACTCATTCATCTCTCTTTTCCTTTTTTCTCTTTCTGGGCTTGGTAACTACTGGGTCAATGTGAGAGTTCATTGGTAGCAACACCATCAGGCTACCGATGGCAAAATATAGTCCACGGGTCCCAAAAAGGCACTAAACAAATTCATATTTACAGTCCAACTCCCACATCTCCACAGGAATTTTTAAATAATGCATCTGTTTTAAGAACCATGGTAAAAGGATACACTAAAATCATATAGTATGGGAAGATCAGGCTTCAAAATTGGAAAATGCATCCCAACAATACAGGACGATTCAGTTTCTAAAGAAACTCCATCTCATATATACGTTCTCTTTGAAAGCTTTGCTCCAACATTTGCTAACTGCCTGAAGATAAAAACTGAACAGGCTGTTCATTTAAAAAGGAACTATGAAATGTCTTATCCTGTTATTTGTTTAACTCTTCTAAACAAAGGCAGTACCTAATTTGAGACAATTACAGATGTGCCTCATACAGACAGAAAGAATAACACCAAACAATGGAATTTTAAATTGTTCTCAACCTTCTTGAAGTGCTAATCTTTCTCAATTCACTAATTTACATTCACTCCAGCGCTTCACAAAAGCTGCCTTTTATTAAATATTAGATTCAATTCACAGATAAACAAATGTGATAATGTAATCTACACTTAATAGCTTGGCTTCAAAGTTTTGGGGGAATTAGGAGTTTTCCATTTTTACGGCGGTTCTTAGCATTATTTCTTGTCACAACTTCAGAGCTCAAGTCCAAGTAATCGAGGTCCACTGAACTCGCCTTTCCATACAAGCCAGGATCCGTGTGAGGATCAAATCCCATCCCACAGAGAGCAGTGAATTCAGTGGGAAATCTGCCAGCAGGAGGCTGTTAAAGAGCATTTAGGAGCCGCATCCCATGGCCATTTTCCCTGCTCCGCAATTTCTCTGCTGTTTCATCACATGTTCTTCTCTTTCCATTACGACCACCTGACTAATCACAAATTGCTGCCTAATGAAGAGTACTGGCATTACAATACTTAATTAGAATTAAGAAGAAGATTTACTTTAAAACCCTGACAGACCAATATGCTTCAGAGCCAATCTCAGTAGTGCAGAACTAGCCCAAAATTTCCATGTCTTGAATTCTTAATTAAAGTTTGTAAAAACTTCTTATTTTAAGGAGGGGGAGCCTTCCCCTCCAGCATCCATTAACCTCAGAAAAAGTGACTAAATTGTTTTCAATCAGCTCTACATCATAAACAGCTTGATAAAAGGAAACTCAAAGAAAGTGCAACACTTATCTTTAATTTCCACTCAACAACCTCCAGAACTACTGTAACAAGGTGGCTCTCACAATCATTCCTGTCCAGCACGCAACGTGCAGCACTGAAGGAATTTCAGCTACAGAAAAAGCCTTCCGTAGGGCCACCCAGCAGGAAAGGATTACATTACACAAAAAAAGCCCTTCTTTTTTCCTCCATTAAAAGGGCTGTGGTCAGAGATCAATGTAAGAAGCTGTCTATTGAAGTTAGACTTGAATTATTCCCTTATATAAACCTCAGGAGAAACTTAGTGCTGACCCCCACAGCACGGCACACAAACAGACCTCAGCACAGCTCCTTTACCTTGTCTGAGGAATAGCGATCACAGACCTCACGGCTGTGGGCTGCTCCCAGCCTTGTCTTCTACCCTGCCTTCTCCGCAACTCTCCTCTCCTCTCCCCACACCCCAAACCCTCCTGCAGACTGAGACGGAGGGAAGCCTCCAGCCCCACACGCCACCAGTTGTTACAGATATTGACTACCAGGTCTCAGTCACCTGTCTGCAGAATCAGGTTTAATTTCTTTCTTTTAATATTATGTGATGACAATAAATTCCCAGAATTTAATTGACACTACCTCATGCAGGACTTAATTGGCTTATTTTGAAACATTTTTTTTTTTATTTCATGAGTTACATTGCACGAGTTGGATTCCAGCCCACTAAACCTCACATACAGAATGCAATAAAATACAGCCAGTCATTTCTTCACCCTAATGATCTTCTATGTAATTTAAAGCCTTTATGCTGTTTTGACTATTTTTCTTGGAAAAACAGTCTTGGCTAAAATAATCTTGAACTGAGAATTGGACAATTTTCTGTCTATTATGAATTTGAGAAATATCAAATGCTTTAAAAACTGTTTTCTGGCTTGTTTTAGCCCAGCATCCTAAGGAAATCAGAATATGCCATCATGCTGTTTATCCATCTGCTGAACACCAGAAAATTTTGAAACCATTTATTAATGTAAACAAAATTTGACATAGGGGTTGGTCCCTTAAAGATTCAAATGCCTGCCTGAACTACCAGCTGAGTGTTATATAAAGCCACAAACCATTGCCACCACTGAGGGAAAGCATCTTTCAGCTGTGTTTGCAGGCTGGACTCTGGTCAAACACCAGTGCCCAGAAGTGTACAAATGCTACAAGTATGTAGAACAAGAAACTTTCCTCATTCACTCTTTTTTTTTAAGTATTTTGTGAACATCTCTGCAAACCGTCAGCTGTCTCTTCAACATATGAAGAGTTCAGAAGGGCTGCTTAAATGAAAGGCTCACGCCTGCACAACCCATGCTGGGCTCTCTTGCAATTTAGCTACAGGATCCTTCAGAAAAGTTGTGTGAATGCTGTCAAATACATATGCTGGAATATGTGGTTAAGGACAGTATTGGCTTCAGGACAGTATTAATGCAAAAAGCTTTGAATTCTTGTATCTCATGGCGATATTATGGGTAGGAAGTCCAAGGAAGTTTTGAGGTCGTAACTGTGTAAAGAGGTTCTAAAAGCACCATGTCAAAACCAGGTTAAAATACCACTGATGTGAACACTATGAATAGCCACTAGTTATTTTCAGAGAGCCCCTTTATATGTATCAAAACCAACAAGGGTGGAACTAAAGCATAAAATGCCTTAGAGACTCTGCTTGGGATGAGGAGAATAAAAAGACATTGTAAAGCATTCCCACTTCTTACATTCCTCAAGAGCATGCACCCGGTGCTGTGTGTTTGAGAGACTCAATACAAACATTACCAAATCGTATACAAGGAGTGAGGAAAATATCTAGGTATGTTAAACACTTCCTTCACTAGTAGAAAAGCAGTGAAATCCTTAACCACTTTTGGAACCCATTTAATCCCAAAAAGCAGAACCCTTATGGATGAGATTCACCCTCACTGTCACATCTTCCATCTGCTCCTCCTGGTAATTTCAGCCACCTTTGAATCGCAGATCCAGAATCCTGTCCTTAATAACACTTTTCAAATTGATCCTTCTAGCCTCCTTCCTCTTCTATCCACAGAAGTTAATTTTAGAACTTGTCATCTACCTACTACCTACCTTGCCAATACTGCTCAGGAAGGATCCTATTTTGCTCACATCTCCTGTTTGTTGAGCCAGTGTTCCCTAAGAAACACAATAAATCTCTAAAAAGAATATGAATTCAACATGTATGTGAAATTATGCTTAGTTTAAAGAAAACGGCCAAACAGGTATTTTATGCCGCATGCTCCATTTCACTGAGAAAACAGGAATTGCTATTGGCACTTATAGATATTTTTCACATTTCTTCCTGAAACAATCTGGGGGTTTTGTCTATAATATATTGAGAGGGGCAAAACCAAATAAATCTTTTTTAAGGTTTCTTTTCCAGACTTAAAAAATTAGCTATAAATATTTTCACAGTTATAAAATATAATACAGGAACCTTATTTCAGTCTCTCTGGAAAGATTAGAAAGCACCAAATTCAGTAAAGATTCCCTAGACATTAAAAAATGGTTTATAAATAAATAATTAAAAATATACATTTGCACTAGCCTAGTATACAAATATTAATCCTTCTATACAGTTTCTTCAAACCTCTTGCACCAACATAGCAGACCTACAGGTCACTCACATACGCCATGCTCTTCAGGTAACATTTATCACAAACTCAGACCAACTTATGTCAAACTTATTCCAAAACATTTAAAACATAAAAGGGCAATACAGAACCTGCCATAATAAATGATGTTTATATTTTTCTTAATGTTATAATTCCCACTTCAAAAGGGCTACCTTGAACCTTTGTTCCAAATCTACAGGTGGTTGAAGCTCAGGTTCATTTAAAAAAAAAAAAAAAAATAAGCACCTGCTGCTCCCTTTCACTAATGCAAGTGGGAGCTGGATCTTTGAAAATCCATCCCTTCTCTGCTGAAACAGCCACAGGGAAGAAATGGCCTTTGCCCTCACCATTTTAACACTGCTCTGAAGTCTTCAAAAACATCTTTTGGAGACATTAGGTACCATAAAGGAGCACTAGACACTGCGTCAAATCGCGGTTTTGCATAGAAATTCATGTGAGGGCATTCTGCACCAACCACAAGCTCACACTTAGCTCAGCTGGCACAGAAAAAAATATTTTCACAGTAGCTGTAATACCTTATATTGACAAGTACAGGGAGGATGAAAGCTGGCTATATCCCTAATCAACTCCACTGGTATCTCTGGCTGCCAACTACACAGAGCTAACATCACCACTGGATACCGATTGTAGCTGCCTTCTGGATGACTGACACAAATCACATCACCAGCATTTGAAAAAGCAGAGCCACAGTTCAGCTGGAAATCACGCAACATATTTGCATGCAAAGATAAAGAAAATTAATCAAAGTACATTTGAGTTTATCCTCTAGATTCAAGCCCACAGCCTTCCAGCTTTCCAGCATTAGATATTTCACCCTATATTTTAGCACAATATGCCTGACTCTAAGACACAGATATGTACGCAAATGTAGCTACTACAAGAATTATTTATAGACTTTTGAGTCTCTATCTTCCTTGGCTTGTGGGCCATATGTTTGCTATGATATTGAACAAATTACAACCGTTAAAAGTGCGACTAAGCAAAGAAAGCTCTCACTTTTCAGCAACTTACCCTAAAATTAACCTAAAGTTGATCTTCTGTTCCTTTTGCAGACATCAATTTCAGTAGAGGAAAGACAGTAAATTCACTTGAATTCATGATGGTGTCTGTCCTCAAATTGTCAGTGCACCAGTCCTAGAACAGGTCACAATCTGCATTTTGTCTTTTTACATGTTGCCAGTAGAAGACATCAAATATTTGGCATGGTACCAGCTGTACGAGGTAAGGCTTGATGGAGATAACTACATCCACTCCACCTGGCTCGTAAACAGCCAGTCTGCTCAAAGAGCACATCAATCTTCATGACTACAAAAAAAAAAATGGGTCTCAAATCTACTGAACAAACCACACACCATTCTTCAAGATTCCTGAAACACTCATAATATTCATCAGCCTTGCTACAACACTGCAATACGCGCCTTCCACCAGGGCTGCCAAATGAGAAGTATGGATCCTATCTAATTGCTAGAAGGCTCTTTAAGGATTTGTGTTTCTAACAGTCAGGAAAACATACTGGTTTGGGATCAACAGCTCCAGTGATGGGGTATGGTGAGGTACACTAACAAACTAAGAGGAGGAATGAGCAATGTGGTGCAGAAGGCTGAGCCCCATGACAGTAATTGAACCTGCAGGCTTCGAAGAGCTGGTACCTGTTTAATTTTATTGATTGTATGTGCAAGTGGGTGGAGCAACTGGATAATTTTACTGTTCCCTATAATATAATTCCAAATCTTACAGCTGTAAAGTTCTCATCTCCATTTTGCATTTACATGAATGGTCCATAACGTACATGTATTAATCACACCCTCCTCAGGTAAAACTCCCATTGCGAGTTCCGTCCTGCTAACACTGGCAGCACACAAATTTGATCATAGCAGTACATAATTCTGTCTTTTTGAACCTGAATGATTTAAGAAGCCAAGACAAAACAGTTCCTAATCCATCGACCAAGCTATTTAACTTTCAGCTATACATTATTCTCTCATTTCCTGTGTATCACTGGAAGCGCACTCTCCACCCGCCCCCCTCAGCAAGTCAAAGCCCTCACAGGTACAGGCAGATGTGGGAAAAAGCATCACTGAAGAAAAAATGATTGTTACTCCATGTAGTAAGGTCAGATCAAAGACAGATGCATTTCCACATTACCTTGAAAACAAGAATTTTAATTTTACAAACAAAACTGCTTCTTTTAGTTTCTAAAAGTTTCAGTTTTTAAAATAAAGAATGATCACAATCTAAGCTTATGCTACACTTATAGGAGAAACAAAATCTAGATGTACCATTAGACATGGTGCTGTGTCACTGGACACAATGCATCAATAGAGATTTAAGATCTTATTCTGATATGTCAGAAAGAACTTCTTTAAAACTTACTTTCAATAAATTGAACACAGTAAATCTTTTCTCCGAGAAATTAACCAGAATCTGCAAATTCATTCTATTTCATTAATCCATTACAAGATGAAAAATCAAAAATTGTTCCCAGATAAGAACTTGGCTTTGCTGAGATTTATGTTAAAACAGAACTTCTCAGAAAGCTGCTAGCTTCATGCCCTCAACCAGGAATAAAACCAGACATCATCTCTCCTTGCAGCCCCTTCCTTCTGGAGGGTTCAAGCAGAGCCATTGGGGATGCTCCTGCCCCTTGTGATGCTGTGCACCGAACAGAGCACACATCGCAAGCTGCCTCGGCAGACAACCATTCTTGGGGACCACAGGCCACGTTGTGATTGAACTGGAAGTACAGAAAGGTAACTGAGCACACCATCATTAATATTCTACCCCCAAAGAGTCTTCAGCTTCCGTAAGTGCAGAGCTTCACTGTCAAGCTCTGGCAGAACATAATATTGGATCTTAAAATAACACTGCTTTGATTACCTTACTTCCCTTTACTCTTTGCTTGAATTCCAACAGGATTTCAGTGTCTGCTCTGTCAATAGAGCTGTGTGAATAATGGATTTCTGTTTGGGCACTGAACCAAAAAAAAAAAAAAAAAAGGAAAAGGAAGAAAAAACTCTGTTATTCTGTTTTAATTAGAGAGATTGGGGGAGGATTTAGGAAAAAAGCAATTTCAGGGTAAGACAAAATCTTTGTTTAATTTAAAAGGAATATTTTGCTTTTACACTAACACCCTCTTTTAAAATTATGTTGATTTTTTAATTTTGTTTCAGACGTGGTCTAGTTCATTTACCAAAAATGCAGACATTAATCATTTAATCTAAAAAAAAAAAAAAAGCTGAAAGAAAACATTTTGACTTTCTGAAATATTGTTCTCCAAAATGTTCTACAAATAAAACTGTCAAATGCAACAAAAATTTGGAAATAGATGTATAACACCCCAAACATGTACTTTTTCAGTGAACTTATTAACACTTAAAACCAAAATCCCTCTTGTCTTCTTGGCAAGTGCCATGTTCTAGATACCGACTGCCTAGAACCAAAGAGATTGCCAGAAAAATAAAACAAAACTGTCGTGCTGAAATGACTTACCAGTACTGCCAGAACAGCAGCAGAAATAGCGTAAAGGTTTTCTGCTAGAAAGCAAAAGGAGCAACAGGACTAAAAGTTTGGTGAACACCCTTATTTTGTGGGTTTCTTCTATTCAGCACCCCCTGCAAATATGCTCTGTTTGGGGTTTTTTTTGTTGGTGTTGTTTTCTTTTCTTTTGGTTTTTTTTTTTTTTTTTTTTGGGGGGGTGGGGCTGGGAGGACTTTAATGTTAGTACCAAGAAAAAAAAAGGAAATAGGAAAAAGAAAAACATAGGTTTCATCATCCAGCACAACATTGCTGGAATGAGGACAACTGATTTTTTTACTCCCCAACAATTTATGTCCCTAACTGCTCTTTGCTGCCACTCGTGCAGCCCCCTGTCCAGCAGTGCTGAGGCTCAACGAGCCCGGGCTCAGGTGATAGGTGCTGCCCCCCAGCTTGGATAATAAATCTTGCAGCTTGAAGCCAGCAGCTTATTCCACTGAGAATACTTAAAGAAAACATCTTCCCACCATAACAGCTATGACAGTAGGATTGCAGCATGTTTTATTTCTAAGCTTGCATCTTGGCAGATTGCCTGTAGCAGGGTGGTTTGCCCCTTGCAGCTGGGAGTCCCAGGACCTGCCAGATATTATTCATTTGTCAGAAACGGCTGGGAAGGGTGCACAGAAACCTCCGAAGTGCCCAGGAGCACCGACGTGAGGCAGAAGCTGCTGAAGAAGGTGCCTTTGTGACAGGTCCCAGGAACAGTCATTGGGGTGCTACAGAAGAGCAACAGCTATGTTCTGGGCACCTCTGGACTTTGTTCCTTGGGGTTCGGCACCTGCATCTCCCTATCACTGCACGAACAGTGCATGAATAAGGAACCAACAGATTATTTGGCACTGTTATAAATACTGTCCTCAAAAAGGAAGAACACTCCACAATTTTAACTCCCACAAAACAAAGAAACCCTGATACCCAAGCTGACAGTATACAAAGGCAAATACTCAGCAGCTTTTGAGCTGTGATTAGATTTGTTAACTAGGAGTAGAGTGAAATCACTGGAATCCAGCAAAATCGCATTACCTTTGCATTAAACCTTGTTGCCAACCTGATAATATCTGATTAAAACAATGAAGCCTTTGGGTATAAATTATTTCATATTTTTTATTATTGAGACACTATCGTGTTCACTATCACAGAGGAATCATCTTTGTTACTAATACTTCTTCTGGTAGGAATCAGAACAAGCAGAAGCAAATTAATAAATGATGACATGGGAATTACAACAAAATAGACTGACGACTTGCGGGTATGATTCTGAATAATAACATTTTACAATCTATTCTAGAGCATTGCTAATACATGAGATTTAGTTTACAGTATTGTCAGAAACATTTATAAAATGCTTGAAAAATGAGTCGTTACTTTTATGAGTCATACTTGTTATTTCATTAATTTATTGTTGTAGTTCCTTTTACATATGTTCTCAGGTTGTACTCCTCAACATAATAACTGCTCTGTTCGCAAGCCACATGGCTATAATGTGCATTTCTAAAAACCGCAGTTTGGTTCAACATTTGTCTTGTTTCAATCTATTTTTCTATTATTAATACAGCCTAAAATAGATATGGAAAATAACAATAAAAAGGGTTCCCAAATTCCTCCATCAGACTGAACCCAACAACATTTATATGTTAAATCCAGTTGTATTTCTTAGCATCTAAATCAAAAGACTGGGAAACTACCTATGAAGGCACACCAACTCTTGTTTGGACTGAACTTTTACCTGCTGACCCTGAGCCAAGCCCTGCTGTCTAACGTTATCTGCAGTTTTCTGCACTGCTACTACAACACTGAATTCCCTACGTCTCACCATACTCGAAGGGCTTGTACCTATCACAAAGACATAAGAAGCAGAGCACACAAAAGATTATTTTGGTCATTGTCTTCAAAAAATGAAATACAACACATTTTGCCTACTGTCCAATTGCATTTTAAAATGAGAAAGTTTTGACTGTGTTCATGGTTTTGTATCTACTGAGTGGCAACATCCAAGGAGAGCAAGTGAACTGGAAAGTTTTCAGAGAGTTATTTTCATCTGGTCAATGCACAGTAATGTTTGTCAGTTCTAATCAAGACTGCTCAAATTCAAACGTCAAATACTTGCAACACTATCTGATCAAGAATACATTACAAACAGGAGATTATTCAATTCCTTGTTGAACAACCTAAAACAACAACTCTGGGAAAAATCACAAATAATTCATGGGTTGTCTGTGAATATAAAAAAAGAGTTTTTAAATAAATTCTTTGATCCAAATTATAGATCCATGTACCTGATGATACAGTTACATAATCCAATTTTTAGTATCATCACCCATTTTCCTGTACTAGTCTTTTGGCTTCACAGAATTCCCCAAAAGCATCCTTTGTCCTTCACCAGGTAAATAAAAACCACTTTGCTGAAAAATTTTATTTGGAAGAAGCACGCAATATAAGTCTTTTCCCATCCTATGCATTACTTCATTGCATTTCTACACATCATTTAATTTCATTTGATTTATTATACTACTGGCTTCTGATGCTACAGAAGAGGCGCACTCCAGGGATACGGACCAAGCACTAAGAGCTTCTCGCAAGCATCATATGCATGCTCAAATAACTTATTAACAGAGATTAGAGACTCTACTAGGTGGGAGCAGACAGACACCTAACAACGAAATAATGAGTTCCTTACAGTCTTCTCATTCCTCCTCATCTATGCCAACTCCTGCAAATCACAAATTACAGACTCCAGCTACTCCACGAAAAATGCTGTACATAGTATGTGCCCCATGGAGGCCCCTTCATTATGGGCCCCCTACATTAACCTGTTTAAGAAACAAAAAGTCATTTCTGTACCTCTAGACCGAGTGGAAGTAAAAGTGCTACGTCACTGAAATTCATACAAGCCCTTACAAAGAGATATTACGTTGACAGGGAAGCCTTCAGAGAAACCCTGCAAACCAGAGTAAGACCCATGTGTGACTCTCTCCCAAGTTGATCAAGCTCCAGCTCACACCAGCAGCACTTTGTTACCTGGGTCAGTACCACAAAATCTTCTCACCAGAAAGGATGGCTTTTTAAAATGGAAAGAAAGGACACTTACAAGGGGCCCTGAAGGTGAGGTTTCAGTTGGAGACAGAGGTCAGTTAGCCACTGCTCCCTGCTCACCTCCCAGACAGGTTCCTCCTAACTCTCTCTCACAGCACAGGCTGGCACCACGAGCGTGCAAGAGACATGGCATGGGAGAAAGACATTGGGGTGACCAGAAGTGGGACAGAGAAGTGTCAATGCCTTGTTAACTTCACCCACTGTCTATCAACACATATCAGAGCCAAAGACGCACCTCCAAGCTTGCACCACCTTGCTGGAGGGAAGTTCAGGCCAACAGGATCCCACAGGCTCTGCCAGCAGCAGCAAAATCCTCTGCCATGGGAGAGAGGACTGAAAAACACGGCCACTTCCCTTCCACTGCAGTCAATGTAATTAAAGCTCATTTTTGGCAGGGATAAAAACAGTCTCCTCATGAAAAAGGCCTCAGGTCTCTGAGCCGTGCAGAGCAGTATGCAACAGCTCAGCATTACACAGCGGAGTATGGGCTAGCAAGGGACATAGGTTCATCCATGCTGTGGATGGAGGGAGGGGAGAAGGTGGGCAAGGGCGAGAAGCTGTGATGCCAAGCTCTTCTGCAGTATGGCTGACCCAAACAGGACTGACAGATCAGCTACTTCTAACTTCTAAAGAGAAGTGAGCTAACACACTGCAGCAAGAGGAGGAGAGCATCATGCCATAAAGTTTGGCATTTATATGAAAATGAAGACGTCTTGCAGGCAGGGATACACAGAAGACCCAAAGCACCCTAATCAACATACCCCAGGCCCAAATGAACTTTTGTAAAGATGATGATACATTGGATTTTGTCATTTAACAAATGTGGTTTTTTATCCCTTTAGGCATTCAGTGGGAATACTGAGCAACAATGCCAGGCACGGATGACAGAATGACTGGATAAAAGACTGGATCTTAGGATATGGAGCTGAATTCTACAGAAGATGCTTAAGTAAATGAAAATACCGGCACATTATGCAGCTACCCTAAATGCTTTCAGCAGAGCAGTTACTTGCACAGAATGTTGAACTGTGTAATGCTATGCATTAGTATAGGCCTTATGCTATTTTATCTGCAACTGATATGTCTCACAACTTCACATGACTCCCTACTGGCTTCCCACTACCAACTGACCAACTATTCCAGGCAAAACACTTCATGGAACTCTGCCGCTTACTCCAGCTTTTATCCAAGAAAATACACCACTTACTGCAATGGGAATCTAGTTAAGAGAACATTACAGAAGGAAAAAAGGTTATAAACAAAGCAACTAATATTAGTGGACTGATAGAAGAAGAAACAAATTGACTTTTTTCTTCAACTTTGAGTTTAAGGACTCCACCAGTCCTATCCTACTGGATCAGAAACTCAGAAAAGTTTAAAACCAGTATAAACCAGTGCTTCTCATCTGCCTAGGGATCTGGATATTTCCTTGTGAAACCTTCTCAGTTAGAACTGGACAACGATCACGTCTAGTGACAATGTTTGCCTCGGGGTGGCAGGGCAGGAAGAATGTCCCAACTTTTTTTTTTTTTTTTTTTTTTAAACTGGAACATGCACTGAGTAATTGAAGTGGAAAAGGGTACTGAGAGACTTCCAAGATCTTGTTGAACATTAAGTGAAGAAGAGACACTTCAAAGGCATGGCTTCTTAAGGATCACAGCTGCAGAGAACAGTTTGATCAGAGATCAATGAGCATCTGCCATGTTATATGCTTTGCTTCCAAGTCGCAAGTTGGATCATAAAAGTGGATGTTGGCACAGTTTTAACAGTGTGAAGTACATGGTGCTCCTTAGCAATACAAGGCTCCATCTGCACACATCACTGCTAGGCCAGACCTACAGTTATGACCGCGCATCGGAAGAGATCACTCAGACCAAATTCAGAGAAAGCTCTCTGCTCTCCAGTATATTCTGTCTATATTGCTTTATAACAGTTGAAGATTTTTTTCCCCCATTTTCACAAACTTAAAAGAAAATCACATATTTTTAATGTATTTCAGGAGGATCTGCGCTCTTCAGACAAAGCAACCATCTTTTTATTCTGTCAGATTCTAAGGCCTCGTAAACGACACGCTATTTTTAACCACTTGCCAATTAACCCCTCTTGTTATCAATTTGAAATTGTTTCCTGAGATTGGTCTGAGCATCACACAGAAGAAGAATTCTCCATTTCAGATATCACATCAGGCTCTAAAGTTCCACAATTTTGCCACTTTTGAGAAGATAGCCCAGTCTCACTGTGACTAAGGACTGCAAAATTGTGCTCCATGTAATTGAATCTAAAGGTCTGACAACACTGACCTTATCAAGAAATGAAACTTTTGGCTGAGATTCAAACCATGCACGAGAAATAAGCTCTTGCTGGTTGTTTGTATACGTCATATAAAAGTGTACTTATTCATTATTAACAACTTGTAAACTGAACACACTGCAGGTCTCAAACTGCTGCCAAGTAAAGTATTGCTTAGTATGATCATTTCATTTACATCTAATTCTTATATTAATTTTGGCAGCACAACTGAGCACCCCTTCTCACAATTGTAAGAGGGTTACCACAACGAGATAAACATTCAGACTGCACGCTAAAAAGTGAGGATAGAATAAATGCTAAGGGCCAGATTAATTTTGTGAATGCCCATAGTGCTGCTGGCCTCAGCGGCAGCCCTAATTTAGTACAAGATGTGCAAAAAGAAGGGTTCCAGGGAGAATCAGGCCATTGGTATTCCACTTTTGTCATGATAAGGCCAGCAGTGACAACACAATGACCTGTACCGACAAGCCATCTCCCTTAGGATAAAATAGAGTAGAAGGCTCCAAGCAAAATCCTGAGTAATATCAGCATTAGGCTTCCATGAGCATCACAGTCAACTCAAAAATCTGAAAGTTTCATAAAAATTGAATAAGGAGCTATCGTAAATAATTGCAATTGCTCTGCAGCAGAATGCCATTTTAGAAGAGGGCACGAACAACCATGGGGCTTTTAAGACAATACCATTACACACCTTGCTTGTTCTTGCATACAGCTTTCAGCATGCGTTTTCCAGGTCCACATTTTCCATGGTCAGTCACACATACTCCTTCTGAAACGATCCACTCGTAACACACCGGGTCTTCACATAGAATAGATTCAATTAAATGTGGACAATCTGCCAGGGTGCCTACCGGATCCACGATCACCTGCCTTTGTCTCATTCTAAAGCCTGGATAGAGAGAAACTGAATTAACTGGACAACAGCAAAAAAAAATTTTTACCAGTAATCTAGTAGCAAGAGGACTATATAGGGCATCTGGAACTGGGAGATATAAAGACAAATAGGAGCACAACACTTACAGGCTGAGTTGATTGGGACAGCACTTGGCTGTATGTGCCCACAGTCCAGGCATGCAAAATCTAATAGTGGGTGAAGAATTCCAACAACCCACATTTTTCACATTTCTTTTTCCCTTTCATCAACATTAGATAGAAATACACATGTCCAAATATAGGAATTTGCCACTGATGCATATATTAATGTAATAACAACATTAAGATAAAAAGAGAGAAACAGTTAAGGAATTGAAGATATAAAGGACATCTATATTCTGCCCGGGAATCCACTAACGAAAAGACTTGTTTTGAGATACAGCAGGGCATTTTACTAAGAAATTAGTATTCTGCTTTATGAAGGTATAAGGATTTCTGATACATAATGCATATCAGACCTCTTTGAAATGACATCCTATTAAATTGAAAGATTCAAATGTAAAGTGGAGGAAAAAGGTTACAGAAATAATGAAAGAATTGATTACATAATCTACCTCCTTCTGAATAAAACCAAAAATCATGTTGCTATATAAAATGCAGAACTAATATGCAAGTGTCTTTCAGCATGTTTTGTTATGTAAATGACACAGAATTCTAAGAAAGGCAGAAAAAAATACATGGTGATCTTTCCTACAACAGTCTCAGACAAGGGGCATTAGTATACAGCATTAGTGGAGGCCACATGGAAATGCTTTGGCCAGGAAACAGAAAAGAAAATTAAAAATAAAACATTCCAGAGAATATAACAGACTGAACTTCCACCATTCTCAAACAGGCAAAAAGAAATCATTCAAAACAATTTAAAAATGAAATGGTTTTGCAAATCTTTATATTTAACCGTATTTTTTTTTATTATTTCATTTTTAACTTGAAAAATTCTGACCAACTCCAATCACTTCAAAAACTTATGCTTTTTTCAGAAAAGTATAATTTCCAAACAATAATATTCATTCCCTGACATGAACTCCAACAGCCATCTTTTCAATTCGGAGCCTTAGGAAAGGCTCTGCAATGAATCTCAAAGTGTTGCAGCAACAAACATGTAGTCAATTAAAAACCAGGGGGGTTAAATTCTATCTGCATACTCTTCTTCCAGGAATTTAAACCAAACCCAGAACAATGAGAGAAATCTCTTGGGTCAGCCTAACTCCAAGATGGCAGGGCTATGGGATACACCTCAGTCCTGACGCCTTCCAACCTCACCCAAGCATTGCCCTCAAATCCAGGCATGCAGCAGGACTTTGGAGCGGGATCAGAGAGGGACAGCCTGGCACTATGGAGGTCAGCAGCTGCTATCCCAAGAAATCCTCCTTTTCTACAAGTCCAGTGCAGGATAAAAGGATCTCAATCAGGCTGAAAATCTTTTTTTTTTTTTCATCTCCCAAGAATAACTGCAAAAAGCTTTTAAAGGTCATATTCCACTCCTGTACGTACATCTAAGAGCTTCATCCTATGTTAGATTAATTTTAAAAAAATACATTAAGCTCCCAATGTAGAATTTGACACCACTGCTTTTGCAATCTTATCATAATATTCCATTACCCGCTGTAGATCCTCCAACGCTGCAAGCAATATATAAAAGCAGCCATTACCTCTTCTTCCCTGGCGGTCCTGGCAGTTCTCGTGAAGGCAGGGGCCCCACACCGACCAGGCAGACACCACGCACTCAGATGGGCAGGGCAGGTTACACAGCTGGGAGGCGGAAGGAGCAGGACCCAGGCATAGCTTCCCATTGACTGGTCTAGTAACTAAAAGAAAAAAAAAAGAAAGGAAAAAAGACAAGAAAGGCTGTAAGTTTGCCCTGACCAACACACAGCTCCGAAGTTTACTGTTGGCCTCAGCTTTCCTGAATGCACCAAAACCCAGTACTTTTTTATGGTCTTATCTCCCAGAGCAAAAAGTTAATCCTCTGTTCAGTAAGGCATGTGAAGTTTTATCTAAACCATCTATATTCAGCAGGCCAATTAAGACTATGCATAATGGTAAACAGGTGCTTTAATAATAAATTCAGTGCTGATTTTCTACAATGCTAGAGCAACAAACTGGAATCTAATCCCCCGCATTTATGGCCAAGGAGACCTCTTTACACCATACTGAAGAGAAGGACGTATAAGTAGGAAATCCAAAAAGCTCATGCTGCAATTTGGAGCCAGGCAGAGGCAGGTGACAGAAGCCTGAGCACAGGGGAATCTCCCCATACCCATCCCCTTCAGGGGCGCTGCCACCTCTAGATTACAGGTGCAGGAGCCAGACCTTTGAATTTTCTTCATCTACTTTCAATAAAATTTAGCAGAGCTCTTGGTTTCTTCTTCCACACCCACATATTCAGAAAGTGTCTTTCCTGCCTGGGAGGTGAGATGTTTACTTGAATTGCCCGTACTCAAGGCAAGCATGGACCTCCAAACCTTTTTATCTATGAGATGAGCTGACCCCAAACTCTGCCAAAGTACCAGTTTTGTTGATACTGACAATAAATTTGGAAAGCTGATTCCCTTTGTATTTTCATTTATCATAAGAGATTTCTAGTTTCAGTTAACTTCTCTTGCCTTTCTATTTGGGGCAGAGGGAGAAAGGAAAAGAAATGGAAAGACTCTTAAATCTATCTTCTGAGTCATTATATGATATTGCATTTTAATTACATTATGGGCTGAATTTGGCTGTCTCTTTAGATAAATCAATATCAAAGCAGTCTTTCAAAAGGCAAAGGCTTGTTTGAGTTTACTCTGCCATGGTGTTACCAAGACTTCATTAATTTTTATAGCTACTGAGTTTGCTTTATCCTCATTTTTATTTTTAATGGCTATTTTTCTTTGCTTCCACGCATGGAATTGACTTGAAAAGAGTTTATAAAAGTATGCCCAATATATGAGTAATCTTTTCTTTTTCTGATATTCTACCATTTTCTTTAAAATGAATCATTTGAAGAAAAACACAACTTCTTCTTTGTAAACACAAGACTTCAGTGCTCATTATGCCGAAAAATTTTGATTTGTACATCCTGAAGTTGAGACTTAAGACCAATATCAGTGTTTATGGTGCCAGCTCATCAGAGTAACAGGATTAAACTGATGTGATTTAAGTCTAAGCTGAAAGATAATATATTAGTAAAAAAGATCATTTTCTGAATGATTTCTGAGACACTGTAAGGCCTTTGAAATGTTCATTTAGAGATTACAAAATGGTGGCATAAATCCAATTCAGCTGAATGCTAATGTAAACAGAACTTTTCTAGAGACCTTGCAAGTGACAGACAGAATGAGATAAATAGAGTTTTAAGGATAAGAGCATTTTTTTCACCAAGAAGTCTCATGCATGGCTTAACCTGCCTTTCAGCATCAAGCGTTGCAAAACTCTATCATTTTTTGAGAGTTCACTTGAAGAAATGAAAGGAAATAAATTTGAGTGCATATGGTCAACCCAAGGAACACAATCCAGTCCTACTCTGCTCTAACTCAAGACATCATTGTTAGCAATGGCTCTTCTCCCCTCACTGATTTTTAGATTATTTCTATATTGCCATTTAACTATCTAAATGTGGAAGTCACTAGACAAAGCAGGCTGGTTATCCTGCCTTGAAAACTAACCAGCTACAACCAGTGGTGCCAAGGATATTTTAAATTGAGTTTGGATAAAAGAAAAATAAGAAAAATTGATTACAAAAACTTAAAGGGGCAGGTTTTTGTTGGTAGGCAGAGCCTATCAGCCATCCCAGACTCATGGAAGACTCCTTCTTATTTTGGAGGAAACCCCTGCCTTCCTCTCCCTGCCAACCACTTTCCTGTTCCTCTTCCTCCCTCGGGCTGATGCCCTATCTAATTCTAGCACTGGGATCTCTTTTCCAACCTCCTACTTGTCACTAGAATAAGACTGTTTGTTTACCCACTTCCTTAAGTAATTCTATATATTCTGTAAAATGTAAATCAGAAAATACACAGACTATTCTAATCAAATATCCAAATATATTCTACGTCTGTGCCAATTCATACTCACTCTACACTGACTACAATCCTCCAGTGAAAGTCTTCAGGAATAAGACAAGAACAATAAGAAACAAGCTGCATTAATAAATGCATGTACAATGGCATCCTTTTCCAAAACCAGGTGGTATAGAGAGCCACATTTTCCAGCACGATAGCCTGAGTGACTGGATGGACCAGCGGGTCCATCCATAAGACAATTTCATTCCTTCTTCAGACATTTGATTTACAACCCTGATTTTCATCAGTTGACTTACAACAGTTTTATCTGAAAGCGTGATGTGATTTTCCATTGCTATTCTTTCATACTCTAATAAATACCTTGGCAGTTTTTTGTTTAGGTTTTTTTTATTTTTTTAATGAAATATAAGATGGGTTTTTTCTATGAATCTTCTAAACACCAAAATTCTCACGCATGCCAGCCTCCAAAAAGGCACAGATAGCCTGGCTGGGGACACCCTGTTCAGGAAAAAAACCTGATATTATGCCTATGATAAATGGACACAGCTGCTGGGACTGTCTTTACGTACCAGACAGCCTTCTGATCTTGCTCAATAATTGATTTTGTAATGGCATTTTCCTACATTCATATAGAAAAAGTGCTTTTTGTGTAATTATTTTCCTTGGAAAAATATTAGCCACTTTTGGGGGGGAAGGGGAAAAGCAGAAGCCAGGGAAGAGAAAAGAGAGAGGGGGGGAAGTATCTCTGATTCAAGTAGCAGCTTATTTATTACGCTTGTTCGTACCTTTTAAAATCCTGTGTTCTTCCCAATCTATAGAACAAACTTGAAAAAGCAATCAAGTACTAATCTGGGAGCCTCTGAAACATTGCACATTTCTATAGCTGTTATATTGGATCTATCCCTTATAAATGCAACTACAGCTGCTCCCAGCACCACTGTCTGCCTCAAGTTTAAATTTTACTATTTGCTGTTATTTCCAGGTTATTGCTACCAGCAGGAGATAATAAATTGGGTTCTAAAGTATCTTGTTTCCCTATATATTTTTACTGAGGTAGTGATTTGGAGGAAGAGTGGAAGAGGAAATCAACTCTGATACGATTATTTCCATAATGTAATTTTAAGCCAATAAATAAATTATCTGTGAATATAGTCACATGGACACATACTTGGAGGCATACATACCAACACTATGTTAAAAAGCATTCATGGCCAGACAGAGAAATGTATAGGCTGGCATTTTGGTTGCAGTGATTCCTTTCAAATTTAGTTTTTCAGCTCCTCCAGAGGTAAATAACACTTTTTTCCTGGACCTTAAATTCATTTCCCATTTACAATGAAAAAACAAGTATTTCTGATATGAACACCTAAATGACACATTTCTAAATATCATTAACATATCTGGAATACAAGTAAAGAATATCAGGACTGTCGCTTATATACTGGTGCAGTTATATTTTAGCTAATATTCAATTCTCAAGGTAATAAATCCAGATGTTTACCATATCTTTTGGCAAAACTAAGCCAAATTAATGATTGCCAGGGTACATGAAAGTGATGGCCTATCTTTTTAAAAGTTCTTACTGCCTTTGCCAAGACTTACAAACCAAAAGACACTTGGATCAATACGAAGGGAAATTGCTTGAGAAAATCACAAAGGCATGAGTTGTGTTATAAAAACACCTACATGTGTATAACACAATAGGGATAAACCAGCACAACATTTGTAAGTAATTTCTCTAACCTGAAAGACTTGCTTTTATAGCAAAAACAAAAGATTAGACAAAGGAGAAGTGGTGAATGTAATTTAACTAGCCTGGAAACAGTGCTAACCCTAGTCCAGTACATCCCTCCATTAAAAAGCCTAATGCACCCCGTGCCTGATGGAAGGGGTGCCTTTATGCTTTTAAGAAGAATCAATTAGTTTTGAAGCCACAAGGCACAAAGTTCAAGTCCTATTTTCAATTAAAATCTACTTAATAGACAAGAAACAAAGTATGAATAGAAGGCTAATCACAGCATGAAAGAGGGTTAATAACGGATTGCCAAGAGCAACAACGGTTTTAATGTATTTCAGAACAATAAAGATCCTCGCAATTTTATTAAAGTGACACAGACTATTGACACTCCATGGAATAAAAAGTTTCCCTGTGTCCACATCCTCTGCTGTACAACAGGATCCTGATCCCAACTGGGATATTGTTTTGCTTCACTACAGCAGAATTTGTAGAGATTATCAACAGAAACCACAGATCTGGCAAAACTTCAGAGTGAACATGGGGCTTCCCACCAGCAGTCACACAACTGAGCAGACCAGAGGTGACAAGTCAGTAAGATTGTCCAGGAAAAACAGTGGAGGCAACAGGGATGCTGGGATGCCAATGAAGGCAACGACAGGAAGGAAAAAGGGATTCTCCAGGATGTTTGAGCCTTGTTGGCTGTTATCTGGAAAAGGCCACCAGATGCTTGAAATCACTGGGACAGACCACCAGAGAGGGTGAGAGAAGCCAAAAGGGAAACAGGGTGGAAAACCCAAAGGTGGGGATATACTTCATGAAAGCCTCATAAGAGTGTGAACTTTGCCCATCGCTAGTTTTAGCGTGCATTCAACAGGTAGTTTTAGCATGCATTCAACAGGAAGGAGCACCAAGGAGCAGAAATCTCTTCTGTGAATGCCACATCACTGCAGGAGTCATGGTACCACAAGAAAAGCACCGCTATGGATGTGTTTATGATACTGGGATATGGTACAGGTGGCCCAAAGCTAAGCTAGTGACACACTAAACTAGCTCATGGTATGGCCATGCCAGCTCGGATCCTGAAAGCAGCAGAGCCGCTCCATGCAGAGCTGGCCCAAGTTCACAAGATTGATTTATCTCCAGTGTCTCCTGTTCCAGAACCAGCCCAGCCACATTGGCTTCATTATCTCCCCCCAGTGTCCCAGTTCGTGGTATAGCCTCATACATACATATCCTTTTATTTTTTCATCTGACTCAACATTATTGTTTGAACACAGTGCAGCTCCTTGTCCTCATAAAAACAACGTGACAAAATTACTCAGAACAAACCGTCACTGTTTTGAATAAAATTAATCCAGTTCCAGTGGTAGGAAATAATGACAAAAATACAAATGCAATTAAAATCTTAGCTTTCAGAGATAAAACCCTGAACTAAAACCTGGTATTTCATGTGAACTGACCAGGCAGCATATTATGTGCTACATACCAAAGCCAGCTATATAAATAGAAGTATTTATAAAGGGATAGATATTTCATGGCCATATCAAATATCTTGTTGACAAAAAAAGGCATATTCTTCATAAGGCACCTTTTAGAAGGCGCACTTCTTTCACTGTCAAAGACTTTTTATACATTATTCTCTTCATTTTACTTTAATTAGTTTCTAGACATGAAAGAATGGAAAAGATTACACCTCTAAAAGACATTAGGGAAATGTTTTTTTCCCTAATGGATTGAAACTAAAATTTTTGAAATACACATTTAAACACTACTGTCAAGCACTGCAACAATCTGAATAAAATAATTTCCTCTCTTGCTTCTGAAGGGTTTCCCCCGAAGAAGCCAGCTGTTACATATTTATTTTTCCATTATGTGAGTTGTGACTCGTAAATTCTGCTCAGCATTTGGTGAGCTTACAGATCAATAACTCGGCATCCCAGCAATATAAATCTGATGCATACTTGCCTGAATATATTTTACACTTCAGAGGTGTATTTCTCATCTTTTCAAGCCAGTTCAGTCATCCCAATGATAAATAACTAGTCTGGGCTAGAGGGAACCTTAGGGGTGTTTCTTCCATCCGAGAGCACGGTTTCTGTGATTCAGGTCAGCTAAGCTCCAGGCTGGATGCTCCTGTTGCTGTACCACGAGCCAGCTGAACAAAGCTTTTTTCACACTGCTGCTGACCATCAGTTCTCTCCCCACTATGGTCCTAGTCAACTTTTCTCATTACTAATATATTCTAGCCTATTCCTTTTCAATTTCATAAATCAGACAAGGACAACAGGATTTAAACATCAAAGTCCCTGAGTTTGAATTTCCATAGAGTAAATCAATCTTCTCATTCCTGCAGCTTCACCAGAATAAATTTAAAAAAAAAAACAGTGTGCATTTAATATAGGGCTTGTACTCCATACAGGGTTCATATTCATTCTAACAGTGCATATCCTGCACTAACTCCTACAGACAGCTTATCTCCATCAACACAGTCTTTTCCCAATAAATATGCAGGATGATAACAGCCATAAATGATAACAACCTGCAGAACCAACTTACTGTTTCTAAAGAGTTGGACCTGCTGGTTCACAAGACAGCTAGCAGCCCAGGGGATGGTGGCACATTTGAATAGGACTCTTCATTGGTATTTTTCTCTTCCTGAAACTTCTTCCATAGTTTATTGAACAGATGCCACATGTACCAATTTGAAACACTAATCCCTCAGAAGACGTGCATTAGAAGATCATGATTCAGGGCAGAACAAAGAACTTGCAGGGAAAAAAATGTGGCACCCTCGTTAGGAAACAATGTACAGAGCAAAGGTGGCAAAACCACGTATTTTAGAGCTAAAAAAGACAAAAGGACAGAAAGAAAGGGATGCAAATAAATATAGAATAACACAAGATATGAATGAAAGGAGTCCTCAAATTCATGTCTGTGCAACTCCAAAGAGGCACTAATTTCTGGAAATAAAATACAGTGCCGAAACATCTCCCATATGGGAATTAAGAACAGTCTGAAAAGTTCACTCATCAGATTAGAAAGGATTAGACATTTTTGTCTATCAGAAATAGGGAGAAAGCTCAATATTTTGTGGCAAACAAGAAAGGATAAAGGCCATAAACTTATCATTTCGAGACTTGTATAAGTAGGACTTAGATGAAAGTGCAGGGCAACACTTTCACTTTCAGACCAGTTGGAGATTCTGACAGTAAAGTGTCTTGTAAGACAAAATACATAAGGGAGTACAAAGAGGGATGGATCAGAAAGTAACCGTTAGACCTGCAAAGGTACTTGAGTATTTACTAGAGTCTTGAATTGTAAACAGACTAAAGGAGTTTTTGCTGCTACTGCTGGTGACACACAAGTTTATAAAAAAAAAATTCTGTTGTAAGATGAACCAGGGGGAATTGCATCCTAAAAATAAAGCAAAAAAGGGTATAGGCTGCCGAACTACAGTGGAATAAGTAAGTCAAGAAATTATGTCTACTAACAGGTGAGGGTTGAATATCTCTCAAAGGAAAGAGGGGTATAAAAGTAATAAAGAGTTCTGTAAGAAATAGTTTTGCAGGGTAACAGTAAAAGGTATCTAATAACAACAAAGGCACAACTACCTCACATACCTGCTACTGAAATGCAATATCAAATAAAAATAAATATATGGAGACAAATATGGAGACATTCATTAAGCAAAAAAATTATAAACAAAACATTAGAACCTTGTACAAGTATGAGAATTTAATGTGGATTTTCAGATTGAGAACAAGAAAGGTCAAGAAGATAGGAAACTGCAATGATTTGCTGGTAAGATGGTAATAAGAGATAAATTTTATTAGCCAAGTTTACTATGCTGGGTAAACAATAAAGAAGATTCAAGGAAGAACAGCATTTCACAAAGGTCTTTTCACTCCTATAATTAAAACTTAAGCAGACAGGCTCCAAAAAACATTATAAGAAAATTCTGAAAATGAGAGGTAAACTGGATCTCATTCAAACAAGTGAAAAAGAAAAAACATCAAGATATAAAAGGCACAAATTTTAGAGAAGAATGACAGGGCAAGCAGATCCCTAGTTAGAAAGCTACAGAAAATATGGAGAGAACAGCAATCGCAGTCACTAGGGAGAGTAGGTACTAGTTCAGAGAAGAGAGGAGATGCTTCTGGAGGATTTTATAAAGGATGTCATCCCCCAGACTACTGATAAACAGTTAGCATCTCTAGATATATCCAAAAAGCAAAATTTAATTAGAAAACAAAAGGATACTCCCTGGCCTTCGGGAGACAAGGTAAAAAAATCCTGAGGAAGAAGATTAAATGTAGGAACCTCATATGTTTATTAACTGTTTGAACATAAACACAGACACCATTTCCAGACTCTAAGAGGAATTTTAATTCCCACATTATTGGACTTATTTATTGTGATTGAGAGGAGAGTTGTACTTCCAAACAAGGAGACAGATTTCATAAACTGATCATTGCATAATATTCTCCATACTTTTACCAAATGTCTTTTTCGTTGGTACACAAGGGATTGTTAGTTAGTGATGTTCACCCAGATTAATTAAAATTTATTGTGGGAACACACACTTCAGATAACTTTCTATAAAATCAACAGTCACAAAAATCTTATCTCAATTCAGAAAAGCCCACTTACAAAAGAGAAGAAAATATACACATCCCATATTAGCAGTGTCTGGCTTTGAAAAATAAGTTGAGGATCTGCATTTCTACTTTATTTAAAAGAGCTTCCATACGAGTGAACAGATTTACATTAAAAAAGAGGTATCAAGAAGGGTAACCACCACCATGTCTACAGTTTGTTCCAGACACGGGATGTCCAGGCACAGGGATCAGGGAGTATCCAGAGATGAAGGACAGAAAGGGCACATCGGAGCCATACCATAGGTAGCTCACTTGCATATTCTATGCTACTTTTTGTGCAAAATTTGTCTCCTCCCTAAAAGCAACATAATTTCAAACATGTAGATTTGCTGCTTCCATCTCCGGATATCAAAAGAATAATGATAAACTTGAAGCATTAGATGACCACCTCTCTGTGAAAATTAAGCCTTATAAATTTAAATGTGTTAAAATTCAATAAGATACTTAAAGAAAAAACACAAGGATATGTTTAAAGCTAATTACGTTAAAGTTCAGTCTAAATTAACAAAGGCCTAACAACTGAACAGAGATGTGGATTCCTTGGACAGAATAGCTAACACTAAGAATAGCGCAGTCTCTTAGCTTATGTGCCTATACATTGGTTTACCTACATACACAGAAATACAGATATCTGAATGATACAACAATTTACACATTTACCAAGTGTTCCCTGCCAGCTTCATCTAGACGTAAGAGTCTCAGCATGCAAGAATATTACAAATATTACTTCAGAGATTGGAAGACCTTCTGCTTCCAAATACTCATCACCCATGCTAAAAGTATGGACTTCCTCCTTAAGGCCTAAAAAATATATAACTTCACTTGGATCAAGACAAGAATTTCTCAGTTAGGTCACCTCTTGGGGGAGAAAGATATGAAATCTTATCAATGCATTTCTGAAAGTAACACCTGAGTGAAAGTTCTCCATTTCCAGTATCTTCAAGTTGGAATTTTATAATCAAAATATAGAAAGATTTCAGCAGACTTAACCTTCTCAATAACTGATACATAGGGACTCAAGAAAACAGGGGCTCCCCTTCTAAATATACACATTTTAATAAAGGAAGAAATAGATGGGAAGACTAAGCAAATGAAAAATGGGAGAGATATCCTTGGGGGATAAAAGAGGTTTGAGCAATATGTATAAATACATCACAGATGGTACCTGTCTCCAACTAGGATTCAACATATTTTATCCAAGAATGGTGCTGGAGAGACCATGGGACAAAATCTTCTTTCACATATGTCATTGGGCCTAGGTCCAAATTCTTATTGGAAGTAACCAGAAGAATAACAACTGTGATGGATTGTAATATCCTATTAGACTCGCTTGTTTGATTCCTGAATGATCCCTTTAAGGACACTCAAGAGGTGAAGAAAGAAAAATTACTGTACTTTTGATGGTAGCAATTAGACTTTATATTTGCTTATACATAGAAAGATTAACTTCCTCATCTTCTCCCCATCACTGAAAAAATGTTACAATAAAATATGAGACACCCTAGTGATGAATAAAAATATTCTATCAGTTCAGATCACCAGAAAAGAGGCCAGAAAAGATGTCATTCCTTATTTATTCAGATAACAAAAATTGATCAGCTAGTAAATGAGACACACTGAATATTACTGGATAGGGAAAGATAACAGAGAAGGCTTTCCCTCTTTCTGTTTGCATGTGACTATGTTTACAGTAGATGGGGTTCTCACTTTCTAAGGACTCCTGCAAATCTGCACTACTGCCTTGGAATGGCAGTAGTAATTTATACCTTGTACAATTGCTCTGCATGTTTGGTATTGTTAGTTGCCTATATGAAAATTTTTTTATTTTAAAAATGAAAGGGTTAGAACTGTAAAAGCAAGGAAGAGGTATCCCAGTGTTTTCTTTTTCTTGAGGGGAGAGCTTGCGATTTTTAAGTCAAACTGAACTTTGAACAAGGGGAAAACCTGCAGGTGATCACACACTAGATATATAGCACCAATGCTGCTACGAATTATGTTGGTGTAACTGTTTCAGATGCTCTCCTCTAATCTTCTTGAGTAATTCACAAAACTGAAAAAGAATAAAGAAGCATGAATGAAGTCACTTAAAGCTTGCTGCCCACCAACTTGCCATATGGTGGCTGCATGGACCACAGAAGTGGTCAGAAGGATGAAGACAGCCAAGAAACGCTACACACCTCTCATCAAGAGCACTTTTCTTACTTTGAAAGTCACGTGCATCGCATACTCGTGCAGAACAACAGAGTGGGGTTTGTGTTGGGAGAGCAAGGTAGTGCCAGATGTTTGGGAGAGGTGAAGCAGCAACTATGCATGGACCTAGCAGAGATTAAAACGGGTCTTGTTTTCTGTAATTTCAGAGTCTGTGAGGGATGCTAGGACACACTGGGCATCCAGAAAACATTTGCTTTGCCTTTGTAAGGAAATAAATCTAAGATATGATATTGTGATCATCTTATCTTACATCTCTGCTCAAAAACATATTCTGCAAGAGTACTACATAGAGTAAATAAGACAGCCTAACATGAATTATACATCGCGCATCTGTAGCTACTCGTTATTCTTCTAAAAGAAAAATAACTCACTTCCAGGGTCCAAAAACCATCTGTCTGCTCAGAAGTTGTGACAATATTATTTTTGTTTTCCCCTTCAAACCACAAGAAAGATTGTGTATCAATCTGAAGCAAAGGCTAAAGCTGTATCTGGAATGGAGTGTGACATCTTTTTTTATATTTTAAACCAGGACTAAAACAACAGATAAATGGAATCAGCTACCAAGGGGCTGGGCTACCTAACATACGAGAGAGAAAGAAAACTCAACTCCAAGCAAAATTGAGCTCCTTCATCCTTTGAAGTCCCCCATACAAGTACCCCTACAGAACTGGCATCAGTTCACCCCAGAAGGCTGTAGCTCCTGGCACTCCTCAGGACCCTGAGGACCATGCCCTCCCGCTCCCTCCGATGCTGAGTAACACCTCCCTGTGTAAGCATGGATACAACAAGGGCATTAGCGAGCCAAAGTCTACTGACAACTGCATGTTATCTTTTTCTTTTCCTCCCTCGTTTCGCTTACTCAGATCTCCTTGGGCCAGACAATTCAGAATGACCCTACGCACGTACCTTCCTTCAGTCGGTGCATCCCAAGCCCTATGGTGATTTGGACGCAATAGACGTCCCGGGATTGTATGCCACCTCCACAAAGGCCTGTGTGCTTGTGACGGCGAGGGTCCTGCTGGTCAAGGAGCAGAGACACTTGGCAAGCTTTCCATTCAGAAGTCCTCCAGGCAAACCTTGGGACATAAAAGAGACCAGGTAAAACAAGTTTTTGAAAAGACTATATGGATGAGGGAGTGGTACTTTATTAGATGACAAAATACAATTGGTTTAATCTTTATAACAGCACTTCCCAGTTCAAAACAGGGAATGTTCTGAAACATTTTGAATGTTAAATTTACAAAGGTTAAGTATTTGTTATTTGTCTGGAGTCCTTGCGTAAAATTTTTCACACAGCACTAATCTCCAACGCATTCCGAAACACTAAATCATCCTGACAAACCCTTTGAGCAGGGTGCAAAGAAGGAATGAAGATTAAGAGGTTCGATTAAGTGCAAAAACTAGTTTTCAAACATGTGGCTCAAACCACTAAACCACCTCTCTCTGCCAAGAGTTGAACACCTCACTCTGAAACGCACTTAATAGCTAAAACCCTACATACGTCAACGGAGCTCCAAGCACTGGACAGCTTTTCTACAGGTGACAGCTTTATAAACGCCTAGGGCACTACCAATTTCTTCAAGGGATTGGCTAAAGTAACTCAGTTCTCTCATTTCAGTTTCCAGAAGTTGTGATACACAGCAAGCTCTAGATAAAAAATATTTTCTTTCTATATTCACTTCACACCTACAGAGCATTAATGATTTTCAGGGAAGGGTAACATTCTTGGGCACAGATATGTGAATGCTGTACAGACAATCACCACTGGTATGTACCAGCTTAAATGCCAGGAAGAACTTCTTAAAACTATAGGGAAAACAGTACTGTGCATCAGCAGAAAGCAAAAATTATTTCCCCATCATGTCTGAAAATGCAGAGCATATTTCTTACACAACAGTTTTCACAGTCATAATTCATTTTGATTCACAGGTCACAGTATCAGTGGAGTAAATAAGAGCCTGAAGTCTCTCTTCAGCTTCCCGAACACAAATCTTAGGCAATATTGTTTTTATAACCAATCTGTTCACACTTCTGCTGCTTTATTCCTTTGCTCCTCTAAATTTCATAGTTTACTTTTTCCATACAATCTTTATTGGTTTTGTGTAATGTAAACGATGCAAAATAATTTCCTTCTTTTATCCTCAAGATAAATGCTCTCTTCTCTTACAGCAGATCCACGGTTGTTAAAACTACGTATGTTGTTAAGCTGCTGACTGATCACTGTAAGCTGAAGCGCAATGGGGCGCCTCTGCAGAAAAAGCCTTCCACAATGTAATTCTCTGTATTCTCCATAGCGAGTATCTGTTCCTGACTACAGCGATGGCAAGGAAACACACATCTCAAAATTATATGAAAAATAAATACATTAGCTTGCCTGAGCACACATCAATGTTCTCTTAACTTCTTATGTTGTAAATATGGGCATAAGAATGATTTCTAGCCACAAAGCACTTATGAATTTTGTAACACGATCATGGAAAACATTTGTGAATACTGCCAATTATTTTTAATTTACAGGTACTTTTCAGATGAGCTGTCATGCTCTCTTAAATAATGTACAGTATCATGTGCAAATTTGGATACACTCACAGGTTTTATTACCAACAGAGAAAACAATAAAGAATACACTTTTCACATGACAAGCATGAAATACTTGAACTCCCACAACATATAAAGCACAGCCATGAATTTTTTCTTCTAGTAGTTCCATCTGGGAACTCCTAATCACATTTCTTGGGCCTGCAGTGTTAAATGCAACCTACCTCTTATAATAAAGGCAATGAAAAGTGCTCTTCATCAAACACCAGGTGAAGAGGATTCCTCCTCCGCACCACTTCAGCACATCGTGCTCTTCAGGTCTACACTTCCAAAACTAAAAGCTTAAATATAGAACGCACATATCTTTCCACAGCCATGGAAATAGTTGTTTTAGGGAAGTATTTCTTAAAACAGTAATTGACTAAAGAAAAACTGATTATCAATAACTGGCTAAGGTAGTCAGCTGTGAACTCTGGATCCTAAAGACTCATTTCCAGAGGTGTGAGCACCTGCTGCTCCTATTCAGCATGAGCTGTGGGAGTTAACAACTACCAAAATTAGGCCATCAGTGATTAAAATTATGCAAAATAACTAAATCTGAGCTCAGAGTTAATTAAACTTCATCAGACCCTGAATGTAAAAAAAAATCCCTTTAGATATTTTCACAGAGTAACTGGATCCTGTGCTATTCTGCAGAGCTGTCTTTAAGAAACAGCTATCGGGTGCTCCAGCCAGTTCCTGCGCTCCTGTGAGTAGCTTAAAGACTCAGCCCCATCAGCCCATCTTGCTTTTTTCCCAGCTGGATGTGCCCTCAGCTGTCCGGAGTTTTCCAGTAACAAATCCTGAACCCAAGCATTAGTCACTTAAAAGGTATACATTTTCACGGCCATTAACAAGCCCACTACACCAGAAACAGATCCAAGGGATTGCTATGCCACTGAGTGGGAAACACAATGCAAGACCTTTCCAGACAGACGCAGTGACCTCGGACAGCTTTGTGCCAGACTCTTTGCAGGGTTTTAAGCAGGATGGCTGATACTTGGTATTTGTTTGCTCATCTATGGACTACACTAAAGACAATGAGAATTAATGTTACTTAACAAAGAGAAACTGACTGCATAATCTCTACTTAAATTTAATCAGAAACTTGTTAATAGTCATTACTAAAGAACAGAGTCTACTGGCTGGCAAACACCTAAGGTGTTTTTGTAACTTTGGCAACCTCAGGCCAGTACTTGCAAATTAATAGCAATATCCACAGTGGTTTTACCACATGACTGTAATTTCTCCAACTGAACACAGATGACCAAAGCCACCAATGCCACTTGGTAGAGCAGACCGTACCAGAGATGCACTGTACTTAGCATTAAGCTAAGGGATCCATACCATCCAGCCACCTTGTGCTCCGTCCCCAGAGGGTGAAGAGTGTGATTACTCAGGAAGTGGAAGGGACATTATACATTTGGATCATCAAAGTCGGTCAGCTCCAGTGTACTCTTGTGATCCCTAGGCCAAAACCTGTCAGTGATGACAATTTCAAATGTCAATAGATTTAACATCTCATTTTAACTCCTACTAATATCTAGGTAGATTGACGCAAACTCAGTCAAACTAGTGACAGTCCTAGCTGTGACCCATGTTTATCTACAGACCTCTTACTATAGCTAAAAAACAATCTCAGCCTTTCCATCTGGATTCCCAATAGGTTTGTTCCAGTTTTTGACAATACTGACTGAGTTATAGGAGGTCTAGCTACTTCCAAAGATTGAGAGACCCCATTGCCAATGGTTAGAGGGCTAGCCACATAATGTCCCAATGGGGACCTCCAGAGTCCACAGACAGTTATATCAGTCTGCTTAAGAAAACAAGCAAGCAAAAACTGCTAGTTTAGAAACAATAAAGTGCTGGGGTATGTAGGAGGGAACTTGGCTGGTAAAGCTGAGCAGCTTTCCACATCATAAGCAGTGCTCTGAATTTCCCTGCTAAACAGAGTCTGTTGAGGAAGCCCAAGACAGGTCCCGCAGGTTTCTGTCACTATCAAGGCAAAACATGCTCTTGTACTGCAACACCCAACCGCGGCCACAGAAGTGTCCAACGCGAAGCTGGAAAACCAAAGCTTCACCATGGATGGTTCCTGATCTGAGGGGAAGCAACCAGGCTGCCCAGGTGATTCAAGGCCATTCTTGTGTGCCCAAGACCAGTGAACATCAAAGGGCTCAAGAATAGTGTTGCTGCTGCTCCCAAAGTGTACCTCCAGCCATCTACCAGCATGGTTCACTGCATCTCCTTTCAAGTCTTTCCTACTTCACACTAATGCCTTATCTTTAATTGGGGCACATAATGGGCCTCATTTACAAAGTGATACCATCACACCCATATCTCAGCAGTAACCTCAAGCCTTTTGAAAAAATCAGGTCTTAAAACTTTCCCATTTTCCATCACTTAACTTCTGAAAAGCTCTGAATTTCCAACAAAGCAAAGAGGTTTTTTTTCTAAATCACTGTCTTGTAACATAGCAACCACAAGCAAAATGTAAGATTTAAAGACATAACCATAACTCTGGAAAATCTATCTATTCCCAGTGAACATGAAAGCCACACATCAAGGATAAAAATGATATAATACATAGTTTTAAAACTGATGACTCAGTGACAGCTATGCAACAAACAAGTGCTCAATATCTTTCCGATTTACAGTAACCTCTTGGTCTCTTTAGTCTATAGGACTTATGCTCTTAGTGCTTACAGAAGTTTTATGCCTGTATATACCCACTCGCTTTAATTGAACTACCCCAAATTTATATCACAGTAAAAGAAAGTAGAATCATCTCCCATGTATTTAAGCTTTTTAAGTGCTTGATCTAATCCCTTCAGAAAAAATAACCAAAAGTAAAACAAAGCACAAAGCCCTGGAGTCCTACCTGTAGTTCAAGTGTTTTATTTTCTTCCATTTAAACTATTGATTAAAGAAGTTATTGTAAACTTCAGCTATAAAATTAAAAGGCCTTCCCATTTAACAGCAAATTTACACTAATTGCCATGTACCTGTGATGGGACCTTTAACTTGTAGCCTTGCCATGGACATAAAGGTAATACTTAACAGAGCAGTTCTGAAGCTGAAGGTATTTTTTCCCCCCTCTGGATCCTTGTAGGAGGCTAGAATATAACTTCATCCATCTCCCCCTGCTGAGTACAACTCTGCAAGTGCTACCTCTTGAGCTCCTGCTTTTCTACGTTGGTGGATGTAGTCCACAATATGTACCTTCATTCAGTCATGGGATGCTCCCTGTCCCTGCACTAAAAAAAGCCTCTAGAGAATCCCCTTTCCTTCTCCTGCTCAGAGTCTTGCTCTCCTTCTTGTCTATGTCCTCAGCCATTTTCTTTGCCATGCCTGGAACATGCTTTGGAAAATTCTTGCCCAAAGAATAAAGCTAAAGGAAAGGCTACTTATCTTAAAATCAGCCAAAAAACAGCGAAGAGCAGATTTCCAGGATTTTAAGACTAATCTGATTAGGCAAACACAAGCCAGAAAGAAAGAATGAACAGTTTGTGTTGAGACCTGACAAATGAAGGAGAGAGCCTCTTATTGCTGATACTGAATGTCCTGAAATTCATCATCTTCTTGTAAGGGAAAGAAAGAAAGAAAAGAAAACTGTTTGGAAAGCCTCAGCAAAGCCACAGATGAGGTAGCATACATTTAAGGGGGAAAAAGCATAATCTTTCTAGGTATTACACTGCAAAGAGAATCTGCTCCATGAAGGAGAACAGGAGCATCAAAGACTTCTTATATTATTTCATAGAGATTAACACTACATCCCTTTATGGCTGAAAGCTTCTGCTTTCCAGTCTGAAGTACTTCCAGTATCTTGGTCATCAATTCCCAAACACCATCACCAAATCGCCAGGCTGTAAACTATAACATGGACCAATAACATCCTTTACCAGCTGCTGACACTTAAATAATATACTCAAAAATGTTTGAATTCTGTTCATTAATACAAAGTTCTGGCCCCCACATCCCTACGTCCAGCAGACCCACAGCACATGCTGCAACATTACAGCTTTTCATTCCTGCTCGTTTCTGCAGTATTGAATGGCCAAATCAAAGTCTAATAACCAGACGCTACTTTAAAATTCTCCTCAGTACTGCATATTGTAAGAAGGTCATAGCCTACCCCCTGCATTTTGAGATATTACATCCCCAGAAGTAACAACTAACTAAATACCAGAGTTAGTGTTTTGTTTTGGGCTTGGTTTTTTGGAGGTTGGGTTTCATTGGTTTGGTTTGTGGTTTTGTTTTGGGGTTTTTTTTTTTCAATATTTTTAGTTAAGTGGCTCTATTAACCTGTAAGTCTAATGTTATTTTTCTGGGCTAGCTCATTAGGCAGTACATCCTAGCTCACACAGATACTTCACCAGAGATGTTGCCTGAAGGATTGAAGGTGTGCAGGTATGGCAGGATGGGAAAGGTTTAAGAGTTCATAGGCTCATGAAAACTGGGGCACAGCAGTGATACACCAAAAGAACGATGTGTTTCCTTCTATACCAAGACTGGCACCATGAGAAAATTATCAGTGTTATCCAGGTCCTCACCATTTGGGCTCTCCTGGCTCTACACCAAGCAAGCTACAATCGTTTGCACTTTAATATGGTGCAACGTCAAAAAGTAGAACTGAGAAACTGGGGACAGATGTGTCTGTTCACTCCCTGATTAACTACCAGCCAATCAGGTGTCACCTGCACCCACGCTCCTATACAAAATCAGCCAGACAATGTGTTAATCTATTGTCTTTAAAATTGATGTGCTTTTGGGCAGGAGCAGAAATCACTCCGTAAGAGCCTTGTCGTAGGATGTAATCAAGAAACAGAATATTTTTTTTTTTTAATACTTCCTCTCTTCTGCTAGCAGGGTGCATAAAAACAATCAGCATTTGATTTTGAATGAACCCAACGATATAGAGACATTTTTATAGGTTACACCTTCCTAAGGAATGTATCTTGCAAAGGCTTTATCAAAGGTTTTGGCAGTGTCTGGCAAAGCCCCAGAAACTCATGACTCGATCACTGAATAGACCTGCTATTAAACCTACTCATTCACAGACAGGGAGATTTGTCTGCATGCATATAAAATTTTATCAATCCTGAAGCACTTTACAGTCAATCTCAGAACATGTCACATGAAAAATTAAGCAATATTTTATTTTCTTTGCAAAGCAAACTAGCGACCCCCTATGCTAGCCTGGCCAAGTGTAACAGCATGGCTTTGCAGACCAGAAAGGCAAGATCCTCACCTTCTGCCAGAACAAAGATTGCCATAAGCCAAGCAAGCACTCAGGGACTGCAAAGTTTCCCATTTCAAGAAGTACCTGGAGGGAAGCCGAGTAAAGTCCAAGCTATTACATCTGATCAGTTCCCATTTTCCTCAAGGAGAACTGGGATTTTTTTTTTTTATGGGGAGATGAAGGGGAATCGTTAAATCTTATGTAAAAAATTACAATTTCAAAGCCAATAAAAGCACAGCCATGGAGACCTGCCCAGTCTCTGTGCAGCTGAGGAAATTCTCCGAAACAGCAATCAGTATGAAAGCCCCTTCAGAGAACAAGAGTACCTGCTCTCAATTTTTAAAATATGAAAATATAAACTGTAGTGGGTGTAATTTAAATTTATTTCTATACGTAAGTGTAATTATTGTAATAGCAATGATAATAGCAACAATTACAAGAACATTACTAAAAATAAATAATACCACTAATCAGAGTTAACAATGATTAAATCAATGATCTTTCAGACACAGAGAGAAAGCATGACATGCGACCCTCTCCATGCATAAACACTGAGCAAGAAAGATTTGCTTTGCACAAGGGAGTCATCAAACAGAGGCTTCTTTACCTCCAAAAACTGAGCTAAAAGCACTCGCTATACCTGGGACAAGGCTGCAGCAGCTCTTTCCCTCCCACGCCGCACGCTTCCCTCTCTTCCAGCTCCGGGCATTGCTTCCCGGCACCCACCGCCACGCTCCACACACTGCGGTGCCGGCTCCGAAAGCCCGGGGCGAGATCTCCCCAGCTGCAGGTCCGTGAGCAGGCGCTCCATGCAGACCACTCGGACGTTTCACAGTCTTTAGCGATGACACAGGACTTGAAGGTCAAAGGGACAGGATCTTGCACACAGAGGCTGCGATAAGAACACAGTAAAACAACTGAGGAGGCCTTGCTTAATAAATTTCTTTTTTTTTTTTCAGAAGCCAAAGCTCCACAGAAGAAATCCATGGTCATTCGGGGTAAATCAGAAGACCTGCATTAACGCCAATACAATGAAAGTAAGAGGAGCTGTAATGAAGTGCACATAAAGCATTTGCAGGGAGTTGTGGGTGCAATCTTGCATGCCAAGTTGTTTGCAAATAATATACCTCATTTATTTCAAGTTAAAACAGATGCGAAAGGCATTATATTTGCTCCTGTGTAGTTAGAATTTCACAGTTTATCCAGGACAGAAAAGAAAAGCCAAGCCCAAGAGAAATACTTCCACTGGTAACCATTCCCATCACCCCGCACACAGGACTAGCACTCTGCCATCCATCCGTCTGTCCAGGTGTCAGCACATCCTGCTGAGCGACTCTGCTCTCTTAAAAAATAATTAATCACACACTAATAAGAAAGATGTTGGTTCTGTGAGGCTGTTATCAAAGTTCAGAGGGTTTCCAAACCTGACAAACCACCAGAGACCCAGGAATGCTGCAACTGTGGGTGTATTTTGGGACTCGGTTACTGCTGCTGACATTAGGACATGATCCTCATTCATTCTGTAACACATCAAGACACCACAAAGCCCAATACAATGGAAAACTAAATTTTAAGAGCTGCCAACTGTTGAGGTTGGGTATCAAGATATAAAGTCCCAGAATAAAATTTTTAAGAGTTCCAAAGTTACAACAGCTTTTCACAATATAGAAAAGTATGGCAAATGTAGCAAATACTTCTGGGAGAAGACAAACCTCCAGACTAAGGCCACCATCCTTCCTTGCTCCTCCGCTTCTGTCTCAGCCAGCTGATGGCTCTCCTCCCCAGCACATGCTGGGAGGGACCCCACAGAGCACGGCTGCTGCTGCTCTACCTCACCCCAGCCAGAGATCAACCAAAGCATCACCACTCATCTCCCAGAACAGCAGAAAAACCTTTCTTGTCTCTCAAAAACCTTAGATAGCTGAGGTAACAGAGCGGGAAAGGATATACTGAAAGAGGACTGAGGTATGTACAGAGACATCACTGAAGCACCACAAAAGGATGGGATGGGGCAAAAAAAGATGAAATCCAGAAAAAAGGAGTTACCGGGAGAAAAGGAACCAAGATTTTCTGACTTCTGACTAGTGTTACACAGATGATGCAAATTGGCCTCCGAAATTAAAACCATACATGAACTCAGTGTGAACTCTCTCTAAATTTGCCTCCTCCAGCCTCCAGTTGCTCACGGTCAGGATTTTGCCAACTGTGAGGAGCAAATATATGTACACTTAAAAGGTGTGAAATCCAGAGCTGCTGCCAGGGAACCAGCCATTACCTCACTTGCTATTCCTTATAGCACAGTTTGACTAACCTAACTTTCTCTAAAGAAAACTGACTGTGGCAATCATTTCAGGATTGTAGGGCAGTCTCATAGGGGGAGCAGAGAAGATAAAGGACATTCACTTGCTTCGCCTCCAGTCTAGAAATTGGTCCCATTTTCACAAAAGTCGATAGGAATATTCCCACTGATACCTGATCAAGTTTGACTAGACCCTCAACTGCCAGCAAAATACAGCATTTAGTAGCTTAAATTTATACTTCAAGCTAAAAAAAAAAAAAAAAAAAAAAAACAAAACCACCAAACAAAACACCAGTGCAACAACTTTTTGTCTCAGTTTCTTCACCCAGAATAAAATTCATTAGTCTCACAGGTGCCATGAGGCTGAATTTACTGAGGTTTATTTTAACAACTTCATAAAGTAGAAACAGCCTGTGATATAGCCCCCTCAAAATAAAGTTATTCTTGCTTACAACTCAAAAAGATGTCTCATTCCTCTATTACATGTCAAATGCAACTAATTGCAAAACTGTCTCTGGTACAAAATATCAATACTATGGAAACAAAGACTGAGAAGTAATAATCATTACATCTCTGCTTACTAACCCAGGGATTTTGAGTCCTGTCTGGAACATTATGTTAGGTGAAGTCACATGAATGGTAACATCATTTCCCTTTTAATACTTTTTCAACAGTTCTCAGGTGAGCCACGTGTGCCACAACATTAACAAGAAACAAGAATTCCTGATTATGCGTAGATAAAATAGTAGCAGATACAAATCACTGTCCTAACTGATTGTACCAGAAAACTAGAGTTTATCTAAGAACACAACCTGGAGGGTAACTGATCTCACATTTTAAAGAGTGACCAAAACTTTGCATTCAGATACCAGTATGAAAACCCAAATCCATTTCTGGGGTTGCACCACTGCAAAGGAGATTTAAGTCTGGCCTGATCTTTACTGAAATACCAAACAAAACGAAGCCTTTAAAAATCTGCTTTGGGGTCTTCTTTAAAATTAATATTGCTAGCCCCATTTCTTAGCAAGACAATACCTACAATACTCCTCCTAATGGATTCAAACCTATACTGACACTCTGGCCGCAAAAGACATCTCTGCCCAGCAATCGTCCTTGCTATTTGCAAAAGCCTTTGAAGTATGCAAAGACTGAACAGATTTTTCCTCCCCTGAAAATCCCTCCACTACTCCTACTACAAAAGGCTAAAGAGATAACTTTGCTGACCTTATGGTGAACAAGACGTAGAACTGGCAATTTCCATCCTTCTGCTCGAGCAGATGTTTTTCAGTGAGAATTACATGCAACTGCCTAACAGAAAGTGAATCTACCTTGTACCTACTCATTCAGAGCCTCAAAGTCAAATTAACTGTGACACCAAGTAACAAAAAGCCAAATGTAAACACATGCTTTCGCACGAAATTCAGACACAGTCTTTCATGTTGCAGATGTATTTAGGACAATCAAATACAGATAAAGCCCAGACATGCAAGACTTGCTGATCTGAGGCTGCAAACCAGACATGTATTTGCACTGCTGTGGCTGTATCCGAACCAGCAGGGAGAGGAAGGGGGTCTTGAGGACAAGACATATGACATAACCCTTGTTTTTAAACTAACTTTCCACATATTTATTTATCAGGTTAGCTCTCCCTCTTGGGAGTCAATCTAGTAGCTGTGATATAGTAGGGTACTTATGTGATTGATGCTTTTTTCTATGTTACACGCTTGGATTGATACTGTAAAACTACAGGAATTGTTTCACAACATACCTTACATTGCCTGCGGTGTAAGATGGATCCGTTAGTTAGCGAAGAACAGCAGCACGAAGCCTAACTCACTCAAGTGGCAGAGAGCCCTCTTACTCTCTTGTGTACTGAAGGGGAACAAACCACATATTAAAAAACCCACTAAACCAAAGGAAACCTACTCATGCCTCTTTTACACTCGCATCGTCCTGGAGCTAAAAGCCAAAAAGTAAGAGGAGGAGGAGGAAAAGCTGTCCCACATAGCACTCCTACTGTGCAGCTCCACGTCCCCCATGACTGGGGGGCTGCTGCCAACAGAGGAGCGTCGCTCTTCTCCTCCATCTCCAGCCGTGCTCTCCTCCACAAGGCACAGTAATTGTGCAGCCCTGGGCTGAACCACACCACCTTTCTGTTCTGGATAAAAAGTAACTCACCAAAAAATAGTAAATTTTCCAACAGCTCAGTGCATCTGTGCTACATGCCTTACAGTCACACAGTCATCACATCCACCGCAAGGAAATGAGTGGAAACACATCTATCAGCAGGAAAAAGGAGTGAGACCATCCAGGACTGTTGCCTCAAACACATACATTTTTCTTGGATGAAATGGAATAATGCAGGAATTATTAGTAGTTAAGGGAGGATCACAGTTCAAGGCAGTAAGTAACGCTTAGGCCAGATAGGAGGGTATTAGCAATGAATACCTCATTAACAAGAACCTCCTAAAAGAATACAAATCAGTAGAACTTCAAGGACTGACAATGGAAACATCCTGCTACAAAGAAGGGTGTGAAGATAAGGGAAGGCCACAGATGTGAAGTCACTAGTGAGAAAAGGGAACATCTTGCCCCAGAAGGCGCCGAAGCACGGTAACTGCGGAATAGGTAATTCCGGCAGGGGGAGATTGAGACCACTGACTCATTGAGCGACAAAAGGACTGACCCCCCAACACTCTTTTTGAGCATGCGCAGTGAATTAAAAAATCACAGTGTAGTTTTAAAACTAAGCGGAAAAAGATACAGACCGATGGAAGAAGAGGATGCTCAGTCAAGTCAACGATTATGTATTAGATAGGCATGGTGTGTTAACTGTCATGTATGAATGTCAAAATGAACTCCAGTAGGTGTGCTTGATTTGTGGAAATATTCCACCTTGAACCCTGCGCAGAATAAAACAATGTCTCCTCTCTAAACATACTTTGTGTGTTTTGGGAGTTATTTTAAATTACATGTAACTGGACCAGTGCATCATTAAATCAGGTTGGGCGCAGCACAGAAGTTATCCCTGGTTTCCTTTCCCAGCCATATCAATGCATTCAGAATGAAAAGTGAATGCATTTCCTTACCTTAGACAGGTGGTTACTGTTGAACCTTTTATGCTGAAACGATCATCTCCGAAATAATTTGCCACATTAAGAAGCTATCACCATGCCCATGCTGCTGGTACGGAAGGCAGCACCAGGAGGGGAGGGTACCGCTTCCGCAGCCAGGCTCTTCCCCTTGGAAGAGGAAGAGGAAGTGGAAGCTGCCTCTTCCTCAGGCAGCTCAGGAAGGCATGGTTGAGGGAAGGCATGCTCAAATCCACATGCTGCAGAGCAAGAAAATCCTGAAGTGAGCTAAGTTACTCTGATAACAACACATTTTCATTTTTTCCCTTTTTCTAACAACTCCTATTCTGTAATCAATGACCCAACCTCACAGGCTGCTGGAATAAACACTACCTGCTCTTTGCACTTGGCTAATAATATTAGGGTCTAATAATGCATACAGTCCTGCTGTGTTTCTAACAGCATCCAAACACTTTACTCCCCTAAGGAAACTGGCAGTCAGTGTTAAGAGGCATACTTTCAAGGATTCATAATGTATTTTAGGGTCCTCAAGGGCTGCCAGGGCTATTTTGGATACTGGCAATATCATATATTCAAACTGTGCAGCAGAGGCTTCTTTGGCAGAAGAAACACCAGCCCCCTCTGCACCAGGGTGGTAAGGAAGACAGGGAGTACTTGCCTGCCATACAATGGACCAAAGGGAAAGAGAGCTGGGAGACCTATAATCCAAACAAACACAGGGCTTTGGTGTCTAAGATGTCTAAGTTTTGGTGTCTCCAAAACTCAATGCACCAGATCCTCTGTTTCAATTAAAAATAAATTCTGACTTACAGTTGCGCTACCTAGGCAGACATTGAAATGTTAGAGCTACAGAAGCAGCTGGCTTTCAGCACAATTTGAAAACAGAAGAAAAAAGCCCAATTATTACTGGACACTATTTCTAAAATGTTATGGAATGGAAAAAAGTGGTCACTGTTCCCTTCTTTCATCTGCTTTTAATAAAAGCAAAGGAAATGAGAGACAAAACTTTTAAAGAACGCTAGAAAATAAAATCTCCTTCTTATCCAATAGCTCAGGGATTTGCTTTCAAGCCGTAGCACCGAGCTTGGATTCCTACATCTGCTGGGAAAAATGTGAACACACATGTCCTCTCCCACATCAGAATCACAACCATCAAATAGCGTATTACAGCACAGCGTTTCTACCTCCGGACTACAAAATTCTGTATTCATCCAGAGAAGAGAAGAATGTCAACACAAGAAACTGCAAATAATTTTTTCCTAAAAACATTCAACAGCACAGTGGTTAAGCACAATCCACTAGGAAATGGATAATGGAAATTCAAATTACAGAGGCAAACAAAAGAGCTGAATGCTGCTCTACCTCACCCTTGATGGATGGGTTATCCCTTGACTGAGTTTGACCTGAATCTTCACTTACAAAGGCAAAGTAAACAGAAACCCAAATCCAACTCTATTATATCACTGTTGTCATCTTACACGTAGAATGAAGAGCTTAAGAAATATATGCCTATAACAAGTCCTAAATCCAAATAATAACAATAAAAACCCCTAAAACTGTTTGCTCCTGACTTTAACTTCTAAGTATGCTTAGTGAGCACACCCATCAGCTTAGAAAACCAGGTTAAATTTATTTAGAATTTCAAAGTCTAGCTATGCACACTCATTTCACTAAATTAAAATTTAGTGTTTAATGTAAATAACTTAAAAAAAAAAAAAGAACACAAGTGCCTTTGTCTCACTGTTCAGTAGATTTTTACAACGGTGACAAGACAAAAAACCAAAAAGAACAGAAGTTACATTAATTTCTTGCAACTTCTTCAGAGTTTTTTTTTTAATGCATGGAAGTGCTTATGTTCGAATTTGTTACTGGATATGAGATTTAGCACAAAACCAAAACTTTTTTCTGAAATATCTGAAATAGAATGAAATCTGAATTCTATCTGAAATAGCATGAAAAAAAATTCCAGCTTTTTAAAATAAAGACAGTCTTTCAAAGCTTCAAATCAGATCCATAAAATCATTCTACTTTCATGTTATTCCTTTTATTTTCACAAATATAAAGTTTTGACACCAAAATTGTTTCTGAGCAGAAAGAACCTGTCTCAAGGTCTATTGATATTCTGCTGTTCAACTGTCTTCATTTCAAGTGTTTTCAAAAAGGTCTCTCCCTCCTTTTCCTCTTCCTTTCTCCCTTTTCCTTCCATTCTGACAAATGTAGAACCTCCAAACTGAAAAAATATTTCATCAAAAACATTCCCCAGCTCTGTTTCCCCGATACGGCAAATCCAATCTTCCATGCGCTTGTGCTCCTCTCCAAGTAATTCCCATTTACAGTTTTTACCTTTAAAATTGCTTGGATTTTTGCTTGCACCTTTAGAGTCATAGAATCACTGAATCATTACGGTTGGAAAAGACCTCTAGGATCATCAAGTCGAACCATCAACCCAAGACCCCCAGGCCTCTTAAACCATGCCCTGAAGTGTCACGTCTACACATCTTTTTGAACACCTCCAGGGATGGTGACTCCACCACCTCTCTGGGCAGCCTCTTCCAATGCCTGACCACTCTTGCAGTACAGACATTTTTCCTAACATCCAATCTAAACCTTCCCTGGTGCAGCTTTAAGCCATTTCCTCTCATCCTATCACTAGTAACTTGGGAGAAGATACCAACCCCCACCTCACTACTAGTAACTTGGGAGAACAGACCAACCCCCACCTCACTGCAACCTCCTTTCAGGTAGTTGTAGAGAGCCGTAAGGTCTCTCCTCAGCCTCCTCTTCTCCAGGCTAAACACCCCCAGCTCCCTCAGCCGCTCCCCATCACACTTGTGCTCCAGACCCTTCCCCAGCTTCGTTGCCCTTCTCTGGACACACTCCAGCACCTCAATGTCCTTCTTGTCCTGAGGGGCCCAAAACTGAACACAGCATTCGAGGTGCAGCCTCCCCAGTGCCGAGCACAGGGGCACCATCCCTGCCCTGCTCCTGCTGGCCACACTATTGCTGAGACAAGCCAGGATGCTGTTGGCCTCCTTGGCCACCTGGGCACACTGCTGGCTCGTGTCCAGCCGGCTGTCAGCCAGCACCCCCAGGTCCTTCTCTGCCGGGCAGCTTTCCAGCCACTCTTCCCCAAGCCTGTAGCGTTGCATGAGGTTGTTGTGACCCAAGTGCAGGACCCGGCACTTGGCCTTATTAAACCTCATCCAATTGACCTTGGCCCATTGATCCAGCCTGTCCAGATCCCTCTGCATTAAGGCTGGTACAGACACACAGATCTTTGTAGGAACAATTATTTAAATGAAAAAGATATTTTCCTTATAACACAAAGTTTTCTTCAGCTCCTACCTGAGGGTTCACTGTAAAACCAAAGGATCCTTTTTGCAGTGCTCATTGGTGTAACTCAAGCATCAGCGAAAAACTGAAAACAAATATCAGGCACATTTCCCGCCATTATATCTGTTTCACAAGAGAAAGGACATCCCATGTGCCATTCCCGTCAATTGCAAACTTGTTAGCCAACAGGCCAAAATGAATGTCCTGCCAGTAATCCAGAAACTGTAAGAAGTGAATGCGTTTAGTCTTTTAGTCTTTAAAAACCAGCTTGCGCCCAAGCCCACCAAAATCCAATTTTTGGCCAAAGACTGTTCTTTCGCGCCAAGGAACATACCCAGTACCCTCTCCCATCACTGAGCACAGCTGCTACTGCTACTCACTGGACTCGCTGGCTGCTCCACAGGCCCAGTATTAGACACCGGTAAATTAAACAACCTTGATAATACATTAGACATCTTTGCCATTGCATTATAAATTAGGAGGTAAGATGAGCATATGGTTCCTCTCCTCACATGGCCTTCGACCAGTCAGGGGTGGTTAGCTGACTGCTCCTGTTATCTGCCACTTTCCTGCAAGAATCAGGCAGCGGCGGGAAGCAGAGTGGTGGCAAAGCCCTGGCAGATCAGCAGCTCAGAGCCCGTCGTTAAAGCACACCTTGGGATATTCCTCTCTCTTGCCTCAGTTTTCCAGAAATTTAATTTGTACCTCTCATTGGTACTTACTCAATGGTGTTAGTCGAAATAGGGAACCTCGGCCAGGAAAATGAAAAAGCACAAATAAGGCACTTCTTTCCAGTTTTACAGCACGCTCTTGGCTGCCTGCCAAACCCCACTACAGGGTTATGCAAATGCGTTTACTCTTCTTTATCACTAGCCAAAATATCACTGCTCTTGTAAAGCGACATCTGCAAGATCAGGTCCATTCTTCAGGAGAATGGCAGCAAATATGCTGCACAACAAAAAGAGGAGGACATTACTGGGGGATGCTTAAAGGCAGTCATTGGCAGTTGTATTTGATATCAGTGACACTCCAGCCCTGGAATTAAACACAGATTGGATTCTAGGTTGGATTTTTAGGTTTGAATTTTAGGTCCAAAGGGAGAAAGGAAAAGTATGTGACTATCTGGACACTGTAACATGACATGACCTTTTATCCTCTATTCAATCAATGGGCTTTCCTCCTGTATTTGGAGTAAGAGTAAGGGATGGGTCAGGCTCAGCTCTCTGCAGCAAATCTGAGACACGGCCTCAGCACAAAAAGTCTGCCAGGAGGTGGCTAATGGAGTTATAGACTCCCAAAAAGGGGGCTAGATCAGCAAAAAAACAACCCAGAAAGGAGCAAGGAAGAATACAGCTCAATCAGATGTAGAGTCACTAAAACTAAAGCTCCCAGGACCGTCTGCACTGTCACCCAGAAATTCAATGTTTAACTCACACAGCAGCACAACAGAGAGAAAACGTTTACAGAAACATTGTCTTCCATTCCCCATTCTTACAGCAAATATAGCAGTGAGCGTGTAGGGGCAGAGCGAGTGAAATTCCAACGAAGTCAGGATCCCCTTCCCAGAACTTCTGATAAGGAATGAGTTGCAAGAGGCAGAAGAACAGCTAACAAGTGTTAGCAGACATAAACCTGCTGCTGGTTACACGGCAGCATAAATCACAAGTGACTCCACTGAAGTCAAGCACCTACATGAGCATAAAATCTGTATATTTAGAATCAGCATATATTTAGAGACAAGTAATAAAGTCAAGATGTTAGAAACTGCTGGAACAGTTCATAAAGCTCGACTTTTTTTAACCAATGAAAAAAAGCCGTACTTTGCTGCAGATGTAATAGGAGGGGGTAAGAAAAACCCTAGAATGTATATTTTCACCTCAGTATGTGTGCAAAACCACTGCAGACATTAACAGGGGTAGAGAATTGGACATAAAATAACCCCTTCTCTCTGCAATTTGAGTTTGCGCAGGTGCCAGGAGCTATAGATTACTGAGAAACAGATTGATTTCCACAAAATTCAGAGCAGGATTTTTCAAGAACTTTTAATATCCCTGAAAAACAGAACATAAGTTCTCCAGAAATCTTTACTTTCTCAGAACTTGATCAATTTCTCAGTCATTCATAGCTCCTGGCACCTCCCCAAATCCAACCTGAAGTTAAATGGTAGAGCTTAGATAGCTTAAATTTAAAAGTGAGAAATTGAGAGAATAAATCTTTCCATTATTTGCTGCACATTACTGTAACCTTCACATCTGAATTACAGCAAAGCAATCTACATAGACTAAGGAAATTATTAGATAAAACACATGAGGACAAGAAAGAAAAGCAAGTCACGTTATCTAGTACCAGCATCCAGGAGTTACACCCAGATGGGAAGGTTCCTCAGTAAGCAGTGAGGCAATCACAGGTTTGCTTACTGATCTATCCTTCTAAGAAATACCTTTTAGTAAATTCATAAGGCCAAACTTTCCAGATTTATTTCATCCACTGTTGATATGTAAGAATGAAGGAGTTTAAGCTGGTGCAATTTTAGCCTCTTCCGCCAAATATATGCAGGCAATGACTGAGAATGAAACCTCCCTCTCCCACAGCCAGGGCCCAGCAATAGTACAAAGTGATATATAATTCCATTTCCTCGATGTTTCCTCAAAACAACAACAACAACAAAAGAATTAGAAGAGAATTATTAAAAACATAAAATGAATTCAACAGTCACAAATCGTGGAAGTATGCAAAGTATTCAGCATCTGTTAGCTTTACAAGAAGAGAATTAAATCAAAAAAAGACCATAAAGAAAACACATAAAAATTTGCATTTAAAACTCAAGAACGCGAGCACGTTTGCTGTGGCGCTGCCATGCCGAGCAAGCGCTCCGTCAAACAAATCCATTGGGGATGAAATATAAGACGAAGCACCCTTACCTCAGCACTGTGTTTTTTCCATCGCTCCTTACACACCTGACCTGCCTGGTTTGGTAACCGATCTCCACCTCCCTGGGACGGTGGTGGGGTTTATAGCCTTGAAATCCGGAGGTGCTTCGCTCTCCAGAGTCCAAACCGAAATCCAGCATAGTCCTCCCTGCCAGGCTGACATCTTTAGGATGGGGCAGCTGGCATTCACCCCAAGACCCCACTCGGAGGCTGTAGGTGTGCTCCTCCTCCCCGAGAGGACAGGCGAGAGCACCGCAGGCTCTGGATTCGGTCAGATTCGGGCACGGGGCACCCCCGTAGAGAGGAGGAGCGATGACCGCCCGCACCCGGTGCTGCAAGCTCTTGGCGCAGCCCGTGCCGCACTCGGACCAGCTGGAGAACTCTGACACAATGCAGTCTCGTGGGCAGGGCACCAGGCAGGCTTGCTCAGTGGGTGGCTGTGCTGTGAAATACTCACATATTTCGTTGGCGACAACGGTTCTGTTCAGCTTCTGGAGGCAGCGGACGCTCCGGCGCTGCAGCCCATGCTGCGCGGTGATGCAAACCTCACTGCCAGCAAAAGGGGCAAGCCCACACCTGTCCCATCCCGAAACCTCCCACTCGAACAGGTCCAGGTGCCAGTCGCAGACTTTAAAGCACCTCCTCTGGCTTTCGGGTTTGTCCTTGTGGTCGCAGTTCGCGTGGTACGTCGTCCAGCCCTCCACGTGGGTGCACCAGACAGCCCGACTCCGAACACCCCCCGAGCCACAGTCACCTACGCACCGGCCCCAGTGACCTGCAAAAGAGAGATTGTTGAGAAATCCCATGCAATAATCCTGCCACGGATCTGTCCTGATGCCCAGAAGCATCCAAACCATAACCTGCCATGTATTAAAAAATAAATAACAACCAGCTAGTCCCTAAAATTGTTCAAAGGCTTCCTGAAGGCTGCAAGTCATTTCTCCTCCCAGTGTACTCCCATCACTATGCCACTCAGAGTGACTTGTGGGGAAAAAAATGCCCCAAAACATCTCAAATTAAAGGCAGGCCAGGCACATTTCTGTAGGAGTAAAATGCATCCCAAAGCCCGAGGAAATAGGAATATTTAATGTCACTTGTACAAATGAATATAAAAATTATCATAAAGGAACAATAATCTAATAGGAAAAGAAGGTCAAGTTAGATAAGAGGAAAACAGTCTTAATAGAGCAATTAGTCAATGGAATAAACTGCACTGGGAAGCAGACGAATCATCATCCGTGGTGATAAAATGGTGAGGATAAATACTACGAAAACAAGAACATACTCTTAATCGGAGTTTGAAATGGAGGGACTGACTGCATGTGATAGTGTATGTACTGCAGGACAGGTCCCACAGGGTGCTGCTCTGAGAGCAGAGCCCCCGTAGCAGAGAAGGCACCTCACGTGCATCGACTTCTGAACTACCCTGGGATGTACATCAAGCAAGTCATTTCCATTTGCAGAACTTGGCACTATAAGATGTGGTAAAGCTAGTTATTTGGGAAGAGAAATGAAACCAAAATTAAACCCAGCAATGTCACTTTTAGTTCTGGAGCACATATATATGTAATCGTATGAATCTTATCCGAGGATTTGCAAGTGAACTTAATCAGACAAGGCTAAACAGAAAGATTTTTCTGTGACAGTATTATTCAACAAAAATCCACCAAGCCAAAAAAATAATCTGAGGGCTATAAAGTACAAAATTGCTTGCAAACTGAAGAGAAAAGGTAGTGAAAAAGCACTTGGGTCATATCTGAACATATTAAAGGGATTTTGATAATCATGTCTCAAGAGGGTCTCATCTCATTTCTAAGTTTAAAAACTTTCCAATGCCTCATAACAGAGCCATTTCACTCGGTAAGAATATTGCAAATGTAATTCTCACTTGAAAATACCCTGCAAGTACCCTATCTTTTGTAATTTTTCAAGGCAGAAAATGAACTTACAATAAATAGGTCGATTTATATTAAGAAATGCTACTCCAGCCAAGTTTTTTAAAATTGATTTTAACACTACCGGAATCAGTTACATGCTTACACTACAAAACCAAACACACACATAAAAAACAAAAACAGCCCCATAATGGCTGCAATTATAATACCAGGTATTTCATTCAGCTGATGGCGGTTTTGTTGGTAATCCTGTTGTTCTTTCTTCATGAATAAAGGAGTTAATCCTCCAGAGCCAGGGGATTGACATTGTGTAATAAAAAATAAAAATAAAGAAATAAATATTCCTGTTCTTTTTTCATTGTTAATAAAGAAGGAAAAGCAAATAGGAATTGGATATAGCCAAGCTTCTCCAACACATCCCGCGTTCCCGCCACGTCCCTTCTGCGGGCTCTCCTCCTCCCTCAGCCTCCAGGCCAGGGCTGCAACTCTGCCCTCGGTCTGGCACCTTCTCCAGTAGTGGACAGGCAGGGGCAAGAGGCGTTTTCAGATTCGCCAGGGTTTAGACAGCTCCAGCTTTTGCTGAATCCTTCAGGCTATGTGAAAAATCTTTGTCCCTTTTATGCCTCTATTTCATACCAAAAGATATCAGTGCAAGGTAAGGACTCAGCTGTGACACATATCTTGAACGGGAAAAGGCAGCATCAAACTATACTGTGCCCTACAAGCTGTACTACACTAAACAGGCTTTCAACAGAATTCAATGTGCTTAAAAACTGAATATTAGAAAAAAATATGCTTTTGACGTTCAGTTCCATGAAGAGGTCGGTCCACTGACAACTGAAATGTTAATCCTTGACACTTGACCCTGATTTAAAAGAATATTCTTATACAAATGCGAAGATTCAAAACCAGACATTGGATTATGTATATACTGTCATCTCACTAAAAATAATAGTCAAAATTCAGACCTCAAGTATTAGGTGGGTTTTTATTAACAGAGGAAAGTAACGAGCACAAAGACTAAGCACGGCAATGCAATTGTATCATGAGCTTATTTCAGCATCTATTTCTCTGAAGCAGTTCAGCAAAGGCAGTTTAATTTTTTGAGATGTGGAAGTTTCAGTACAGGAAAAGTTTGTTTTCACCAGTTTGTTTTTAAAGCAAAAATTCAAGAGTAAAATTATTTCAGTTCAGCACAGTGCATAACAGTATTTTACTCATCAAAGGGAGCTTGAAACACATCACAGCAATTAAGGATTTACTACCTATTTCTTAGGACAGCAAATAGCATTAAAAATAGCATTAACCCCCCCCGCCATGGAGTAATACAAAGGAGTTGTAGCAGAGGACTGGCCAAATCACACTCATCAAACCTACCGCTGCTCTTTCACTACTGCACAGAACTTGTCTTGTTAGTACTTTTTATACATTTCTGGCTGTTGCTCGTAAACTACTCTACGCAACAGCTGCAGATCTACCAATCCCTACATTAACAGGAGAGAGAGAGAGATGCAGCAGAAGACTTAGCAAGAAGCGGCCATTATTTAATGTCAGATGTGAATTTAGAGTGAAAAATTACTAAAAAAAAAAAAAAAAGTAAGCAAGGATTCATAAGTAATTACACTATCGTTAGACACCTCACAATTTGCAATTATTCTCTGGCAAACATGCTAAAAACGTAGCCTGCTCTTGGCATACCAAAAAAGAAGCATGAAAAATAAGGTTAAAAATTAGATGCAAAACCCATTACTATAGATTTTTTTCACTTCCTGATGATCTCTTCAGGATGCAGCAGTAAACTTATCCACAATGTTTCATTGCTTAGTTAAATATCCTGTTCAGTAGCTTAAATGAGAAGGATGTAAATACTTCCTAGTCAATAGTCTGCTTTGTAATTAGAATTTAATCATTTTTAGAAAAGTCATGTTAAATTTATGCTTTCCTTGAAATAAACCTGAGTCAATTAAAAGAAACATCTCAGCACAATGGAATAATAATATTAACTACATTTTATTAAAAACCCACTGCAATTTAGGCATCAAAAGCCAGAACTTCAGAAAGATGCTTTACAACTCCCAGTCTGGAATGGGAGGTCACTGGTAATTAAAGCAGAAAACTAAACAAAATGAAATATATTTCCCAGTGATCTGTCTACAGAAAGTACAAAAAGATGAAGATAAAGGATAGATACCATCCATCTCCTAACCACTGTAACCTAATCAGATACTGGATGGATGTTTGATCTCATCACAGCAGGACACAGGTGGGAGAATGAGAAACTGTGGACGTAAGTTGAAACAGGGGAGCTCCCAGCTGTATATAAGGAAAAAACTCATCACTATGAGGATAATCCTTGGAACAGGCTGCCCCGAGGCACAGCAGAATCTCATCCTTGGAGGTTTTCAAGAGCTGACTGAACAAAGCCCTGAGCCACCTGGTATGAATTCAGTGTTGACTCTGCTCTGAACAGGAAGTTCAACCAGATGACCTCCCACGGTCCTTTCTGACCTGGATTACTCAATGAAGGAGCATCTAACTGAAAGTAAGGCTTTATCCACTAGGACTTACTATCATGCCAAAAAAAGTTTTTCACCCAAAAAATACCACTGAGATCTACAAAGTACCCAGGAACCTGCAATAGCGCAAATAAATTTATTAGTCAACAAAACCAAAGAGAAATTCAATCAAAACACTACTTCCAAAAATAAGAAGTTAAGCAAAATTTGCTTTACTTGTATAAAAATTGTAAGAGACAGTGGGATGTCTTTGTTTATGGAAAACTGTAAACAAAGACATCCTACTGTCTCTTACAAGGTATCTATAACACTGCAAGTAATAATGACATGAAAGGGATTAAGAAATCAAGTCAACCTAATAAAGAAAAACTACACATTCTTCTGTTTACCATCTTTTATCAGACAAAAAGAATACCGTACTATCATCCCATACAGCTTCTCTAATCCCGTTAAAAGCATGGAAATAACACTGCAAATGTAGTTTATTTGATGTAGCGTGTACTGATTTGCTTTTCCTGCCTGCAAGACCTACCTAAAATTATGCAATAATTATGTCTGAACGGATACAGTGACATCTGCTTTTTGACACACAGGTCACACAAGCATAAGGCAAGCAGGCTATTCAGACAATAATTACATATTACAGACAAAATGAAACACCACTAAACATCAAATGTAAAATAGGAACCCCAATAAAAGCTGCTTAATAAGTATATTATTGCTTAATAAGGATTGCTACAATAATTATGCTCTGTTTAATGTGACATTTACCTTAATTGCAACCATTTCACCAGCTGAGAATTCATTCAACAATAAGCATCTTCCACAATTATTCTGTCCCTGTAGCTATGTACTAATCTGCAAACTTAGGACAAGAGCAGCAATCAGTTAAATAGAGTATTGTGTTAGTAATTTATTTCAAACAGGTAACAGATATTCTCCAAGTCACATCTGATATATAAAACAGCGAAGGAATACTGAAAAAATGGGTAATCACTGGAACAGTCCTATTTTCTACACTTTTTTACTTTGTCTTTCAGTTTAAGTATCAAGTTTAGGAGCAACTGTTCTAGATCTTAATGATTTGTTTTTAAACAGAATGTACTAATTCTTAGACAAAGATCCCCAAATATCATAACAGGGACATACGACTTCATTAACGCCTGGCTGAGGAATAACTCCACCAGACGTGATCATAACTCCAGAAGACCACTGCAGTGTCCACTTTAATTGAATACTTCTACTTGAAATGTCATGTAACCACTTTGGATGTCATTCTAGCATCCTTCCACCAGAGCATGTTTATACAAAATGGAAAGCTCCAACTCATTCTGTGATATCTGAGAACAGGTAACAACTGACACAGACAACACGTGAGCTTTATTCCTAACGGCTTTACAACCAATTAATCTTAACTATTAGTAACAGTGGCAAAAAATAAGTGCCACTGAATTGTTTTCTTCAGAATTGGTTATTTTATGAGAAGTTTTTATGAGATTTATGTAATTTTCATGTAACTTTATGAGAATTATGTATTTTTATGAGACTTGGATGTATATTTATTTATTATGAACCAAACTGTAAAAGATCATGTGAACTACCACATATTCTCTCACCACTATTTTTTTTCTTTTGGCACGATGCAAAGACATTCAATATTATGCCAAGAAAGATATTTCTAATGATCCAGACAAAGATCTTACTACGCTGATGAAAGTCCTATCATTTGCATATCATGCTCTTTCCAGTGTACTCAGTCCAGTCACATCTTTTCTTGCAGACTAAGCAGACTAAAATCTTTGGGACCAGCTCCATACAGACTCCAGGATACCAGACCTGATACACTGAGGTATTTTGTATTATAAAGTAATATTAGTATAGCTGTTGTTCGCATAACTGCCCACTCCCCTGCTTTCTGGAAGAGCCCTCCTGCATGCCTCCCCTGCACCTATTGCCACATCTCAGTCAAAATACAGCTTTTCTTCCTAGCCTGTACTTAACGGTCTCAATTATTTTGCTATTTATTATTAACAGCAATTCAGTAAAACGCTACTGTAATTCGTATGACAGATGCTATACAAAATAAAAGACGATTGTACTATTTGCAATGTGTCACATGGCATATAAAATTCCTCTGATTCCTGGGATTAATCTTAAATACCTGCAGCACTTTTTTAAACTTGGATGGCCTACACAAATGAGTAATTCAGCAGCTTAGTTATTTGTCTTATTTTAGATCTGAATGAACGTGAACTTTAGTGACTTACAGCCATGCAGCGGTTTGTTCCAATTCTACATCTCAGGTTTTTGCCTTATTATCCACATGCGGTAACACTCAAGACATAATCCAGCAAGAAAGACATTCTGCAGCAAAATGTAATGAACACCGTTGTTTATGAAAATTCGATGATTTACTAACCCCTTGGCACTTGAAGGCAGGATTTCTCAATATTAAGCACTAATGTAAACTGCATTAGCCAAGCTACTCAATCATGTGCCCACACCCTGGAGACAGCCCAGAGAAAAATATTCTTTTCTTTCAACTCTTAGTTAAAAAAAAAAAAAAAAAAAAAAACCACCAAAAACAACCCCCACATTCCAAAACATTTCTGTAATACTCATCTGACACATTTTGAGAGTTTGTGAGAACAGATTTCTTGCCTTGATAGCAACTGACAGTAGGAGATGAGGCCATGATGTATATAAATTTGTGTATACTATAAAAACAAGAAGTATAAATAGATGTTATGAGCAGCTTACAACTATGAGTAGTATACTGCATGTGAGATTAAAGACATCTCCGCACTGGATTATAGATAGATATAATCAAACTCTGACCTTTTTAAAATTCTAAACATCTATGAAAACCGATTCATTTTAAAACATAATAGCCTTTATAAAGTGTTTGCAAATGTAACCTTAATAGAAAATGCAGCTGAAAAATGTTTCTTCAGTCACTCCACCTTGACTTTGGGGCTTATATTCCCCAACAGGAACTGTTATTTCCCCATGAAAAACACCCAGAATCAATACAGCATCAGTTACGCATGATCTCCTGCAACCCAAACTGTCCGGCTTACAAGTGAGGAACCAGAGGAAATACACAGGCATTGCCAGACACTCATCTCCATGACACCTTCTGATCCCCAGCCTCCTCTCTAGTTCTATTTAAATCTCTCCAACCCATAGGAAAGCTCAGATCTCTTCAAGCACAACCAAGTAAGAGGTTGAGGAGATCTATTCTGATATTTGCAGGGAAGCAGAAGGGAGCTTGATATATTTATGAATGGGATTATTTCATCCCATTCATTTCATTTCAGGTGTCCATATTTTGCCTGTAGGAACTGGGTGATTCAGAAGCCCCACTCCAGTTTTATACAGGTCCTTACATTGCTGGTTTAACACCAGCAAGCTTTGCACAAGGCTTTTTCTACTTTTCCATATGCTGGCTTCCCCTCACCACCCTTCACATAAGCAGTTACTCCGAGTCATTTTTCTGGCATGCAAAGTCCAGGTTTCATTCCAGGTCTGCCTTCCTGCTAATAGCCCAGGAACGGGTAGGATCACTGCAGAGGCAATACACGCAGCTCTGGGAGAGACTGCCTCATCCACATCTCTGCAACGAACCTTACCAACCAAGGTCAAGATCAGCACTAATGGACTCCTAAAGGAACCACACCAGGAAACTCGCTGTCAAAGGTTCACTGCTCTGAGATAGGGCCCAGGTAAGACAGCTCCGGGGGAAGCACTGGCAGCGGTTCAACATCTGCTTGGTATTTGAGCTCCAAGACACAAAGAGAATTCTTATACTAGTTCTGCAATAATTCATTACCTGGCAAACACAAAAATATTGCCATCCCTTCTTCGTAATCGTGACAACAGCGGTTTCTAATTTTCTTACTCTTTCATGAAGCAATCGTGACAACAGCGGTTTCTAATTTTCTTACTCTTTCATGAAGCTTAAATTATATTTGTTCACTGAAATAATAGCAACGTTCTGGTTTTCAAGACTTAAAAAATTGAAATAATTTTTTTCACAAAAAAAATTGTTTCACAGAAAAACTTGTGAAATAATACAGCAATCTGCACACCTGCAAAACTTTTCTGAAGTATCAGAATTTAGTTCACATGCACATAATCACAGAAAGGTGTGCATCCCTCTCCAGACATCATTTTAAGGGAGAACTACATTTTTTCTGCACAGCTTCATGCTATTCCCAACTTACATATTTTACAACCCACTGTAGCACAGAAGCCAGCATACTTTTTCAGATACTACAGCAGTCAGTACGCCATGGTAAAGGAATTGAAGTCCAGAATTGCACACCGAGGTGCTACCAAGTGTGGCTGGGGTTAAATGATGGAATTGCGTTACCTCTCCCTCAGCCCCTGCAGAGCTGATGTGTACACAGGTACAGATGCCTTACTGGGGGATGTTCTCCAGGTGGGACCTCTGATGAGCCGCAGCTGGGGCAGCCCCTCTGCCCATGGGTACTCCCCTGGCTCTGCAGCAGAAGTGGGGCTGCCCGAAGCTCTTGGAACAGAAAAGGCAGAGGGCAGAATATAGACACCATGTACTTATACAGAAATACCTTCTCAACCATATGGGCCAGACAGTCATTATTCCTAATAAGCATTATAGAAGAGCTATACAATGGGCAGGATTTCCCACGGTGCCCGAACTGCTGCTAATTAGTATTTCTGCATAGATGGAGAACACCAATGATAATAATTCCCTGGCAACAGATAGCGTAATTAATTCATGTGAAAAGTAGTATTTTTAAATATGTGCACAATCAATTTTATAAATACTAGACAGATTATTGTAGAACTATACAAACTGCTTTTACTGGGCATTTTCTCTTTTTTTTATTTACAGTCCATATTTAATTATCCACTTTTAATTACTTATAATTAAATTTGCATTTACTCTAGACACTCTTCTTAAATGCTCCAAATTCTAGAGGAAAAGTATTTTGGAAAAGCACAATTCTCTGCAATACTTGGAAATAGCTGTGCAGGAGTAAACAATATAAGCAGCTATGCCAAAGTTTGGAATGATAAGTGTTCTCCAGCAGTAAATCAATCTGCTCATCTCACAGACGCTGTGAGCACAGGCTGCTGGCAGTAGGAATGGCTGAGAGTTGAGCAGCATCTAATCAATCTAAGAGGGCCAAAGATCTTAAGTTTCCAGACAGTGTAAATCAGGATGAAGGCTTTTAAGACGCAAGTGGTTTTCACTTCAGGGAAGAATGACAAGCATATAGCAAATATTTAAAAAAAAAAAAAAAAAAACCCCACACAGCCAAAACCAACCTGAACAAAACAAAAAAAAACAAAACAAAAAAAAAAAACCAAACCACACACACAAAACAAAAAAACCACAACACCAACACCCAAAAAACTAAAAAACTACATCCAATTCACGAAAATTCAATCGGGGGGAGGGGGGAGGATTAATGTAAAAGAAAGGCAATGACTAAGACATGAATTTCCAAATTGAAATAATCTCTCGTCACATCATAAATTCAGCTTCTTGATTGCAAGGTCCAGAGGAACAGAATTACCAAAATACTTGAGTTTGCACTCAGAGAACATGATCACATTACCTCATTCAGACTTGCAGGTGTTAAGATTAGAAAAATCTTGGGAATCTTGTGACAAGAATTACAAAATATAAGTAAGCATAGCATAGCTAGATAGGTATGTAAAGAAAGAAAAATCTCCATCCCATCTGGAGGCAGATTTTGCCAGGCATCATTCCAAATGACTACACATGCAGGTGTAGAAAGCAAAATATTGTGAGATTAAGATCTGTGCATCAGGCCAGACTGAGATCCAGGGATCTTATGAAGAGGCTGTATTATCCCCTGATGCTTTTGAACCAGTTGTTTGGGTTTTTTTAAAACTAGCACTTTATACATATTTAGTTGCTGGAGAGCAGGACATGGCAATCAACTCCATCCCACGCATAGAAACAGCCCCTCTTGCTGCAGTGCTTCTCTGCAAACCTACCTCCCAAATGAGAGCAACAAAACCTAGAATGGGGGCAAAAAAGCACTACCATCTAAAGAGCAATTTGTGTTTTTTAATTTTGTTTTTTTCTTTTTCCAGTCAAGTTCAATTCCCCAGGGCAAAAACCAGTAATGCTCTAAGGATAAAAAGAGAAGAGAATACCATAGTCTTGGCCATAAATCTGTGTCAGTCCATTAACACAAGCTCAAGCGTTGCAAGTCCTGCAGCGGGCAGAGTGCTAACCCACGGTCCCAGGGTGGGAACAAGCTTGCTTAGGGGAAGGGGCAGGGTTTGGCCTTTTTTTTCTTTTCAATAGCTACACTGCTGAAATAAAGAAAACTGAAAATAGAACATCAGTTCCAACAATTTAAAGATGGAAGTGTTCAAACATCAAACCGCGCCCTAAAATTTTTCAGAGGTCAGCCTTACAATACTGGTAGATATCCACTACCTTTTTCGCAGATGTTTTGCTCACGTTATTCTAAATTTATAGCGGTTACATATTTCTGAATAGTTTTCAGTTACCACTGAAATCCTAACAGACGTGCACCTTTACATACATTTTCACAAGCTTCAGCACAAGGGATAAAACCATGTCATTTGAGATGTTTAAACAGCTGAGAATATATATCCTGAGGATGACTTTGCTAGCATAGATCTATGTTTCTCTTGAAAACCACTAAGAGATGTGGCAGGGTGCAAGGAGCATTCAGGTATTCTGCTGGGGCTGTTTGCTGAGCAGAGGTGAACAGTTTTGAACTTGGAAATCTGGTCACTGTTGCCATAAAAGATATCACACTTTGATTTTTTGAAGTAAAAGAATGGTAACATGGAAAAATATCAGTTACAGATGCACATATGCTGTAGGCATATTTTACATCCAAACGTAAGCATCTGCTTTTACAATATTAGCCCACACTTTGCAACTGAAGATTTTTAGAAACAAACGTTCTTATACATAAGTAATCATTTAACAAGGCCTCAGAAAATGCAGCCCTTAATGGATTTAATTAACAGGTTAATGATGTGCATAGCATGCATGCTCTCAAAAGCAAAGATTTTCACATTAAGCTTGTTTCTGTTTCACAGAAGCAGCTTTCTGTAGAATATCTGTGCTAATGTAATTACACATCTGGTACTTCTGCTGCTTTCAATTGCAGAGATATTTATAAACAGTGCTACTAATTTACACAAGAGTACCTAGCTGTTCTAATGTTTTACACTACAAATAAAGATATTTGCATGAAAATTCAACTGGAAAGAGTTCTCTTTTGTAGCCCTGAGTGGTTCTAGCGAATACATAAAATGATCATTTAGCCTGCAAAATAAATCTAACACTTACACTACTGTTATGACTGCCTGGGAAACCTGCATAAACTCAAGCTCACCTTGATATAAAGGGGTCAAGTACAAATTTTTAGACGGTTTTAAATCAAACATCAGCACTGGTAATCATCTTTGTTCCAGCGTGTCACCAAAATGGCAAAACTAATGTTTTAAAATATCATTTCTTGGCAATGTTCATTCATCATCCTCACTGTAACTGGTAAATGATTGAAAACCAGGCCAGAATAATGGAAATCCCACATTATCTCTACCAGTATTGTCAAGAAAATGCAGTGGTTATTAATTTAAATATGCTGCAAAGAACGATCACAACTTGCAACACGATTCAAGAAGATAAAAAGCCATTCCTGCCTCAAGCTGCTTTCAGTTTAATTTATGTTACATTTAGGTTCATCATGATAGCACCTGAAATCCCACAACTTACTAAATATTGACAGAAGATGCTGCTGCCCTAAGTGTTTCATCAAAGAAGAAGATGAGTCCCAAGTCCTGATGGGGCATTACTGAAAGGAGATGCTATCAAAGTAACCTTCAACACCTGCATGCTCAAGTTCAGGAATGCCTGCATGGGAGAAAAGATAATCAAGACAAATACCCTTTTTTCCTTCATATTTTAAGGCACATCCTATTAAGAAAAATCACACATTATTTAATAAAAGGAAAACAATATATGTGTGTAAATGTGCATAACTTTGCTGTCAAATATATATATATACACACACACACATATATATATACATGCTGTGAGATATTTATATCTGAGTTATCCCATTTTGCTCACATTTTGGAATCAATCAGTGTTTTTTCACTCAGTCTGTACCCGATGCAACTGAAGCATATGTAAATTGTCATGATGATCATGGGTTTCGAAATGCTGGAGTCAACTCCTAATCCTTCTCCAAGGAGACGCTTCCAGTGTCCTGGAGGTCACAATGGAGGCTGCAGATACTTTTTAAGATGACACAATGACAAGCAATGGACAAAACACTGAAATCTGTTCATCTACTTACTCCAAACTCCCTGACAGTAATCCGGACAGGCAGAATGAGGACTGATTTGGGGGGACAAGGGAATAAAAACACTTAGTTAATAGTCCTGAATCACAGATTTCAAAGGGCTTTTAGTTTTGCTGCTTTTATATGAGTAAGCTGTTTCCACACGAACCAGCTCATTAGCATGTCCCAGCTGGTTCATTAACTAGTACATGGGAGATTCAATATTACCATAAGGAAACAATAAACTGCTACAAAAAGAGCTTTCTTGAGAAATGGAGTGGGCTACCTGGCCTCTTCCATAAGGAAATCCAGCTCTTAGTCTTCTCCCCAGGCAGGTTTAAAGAATTACAAAGTTCACAGCAAAGTTGGCGTATCCATCCACGAACTGCAGCACTGATAAATCTGTCTAAACCCTCAACTGACAGACAACACTCAGCTGCAGATAAATCAGTCTGGTAGTTCTGTGAAATAAGAAAAATCGGTTCTTCCACTAAGGATACTGAAATAAATGCTCTTAATTGAGTTCATTCCAGTGGGCATTCTTTAATTCAATCAAGCCACTTGGAAGCAGTCTTCTATTAGAAATGTCTATTCCTTTCTTATGATTCCCATAATAAATGTTATTCAGAATATTCTGAAGTAAATAAAGCCAATTTGATGTGAGATCCTTTTAACAGTAAGCCATATATTTTATATATACAAAGAGAAATGACTGGTTGAACAGCAAAAATCAATGAAGAGAAGGCAACTAAGAAAATGTAATCCATATTAATTAAATGTTGAAAACATTTACAGTCTGTCCTATTTGAAGTTTAGAAATTCAAGATATTGCTCATCTTTGAAAACTGACCTTAAATTACTTGAGTTCTTTCTCACATAATGAAGAAAGATTTTTAGTTTACATCAAATCTTGATTGTATTGCAGATACAGAAAGTGGGTTCCAAAAATTATAAATAGAATGCATGTATATGGCTAATATTGTGCACAGTCTTCAGGTGTTTTTAAAACAACCAAAAAAAATTAGATTGAAGAATATTTACTGTTCTCAGGACGTGTGTTTTAAAAATTCACATTAAATTCTTTCTTACACTAAAACTGATATGCTAAATTTAAGATGTTGCTACTTTACTGCCTTAAGAATAGAGGAAAATATCTCCTGGACCTCTGAGCTCAGTCACTAAGAATGCAATGTCGGCAGGTTTGTCATAGATTCTTCTACTTAAAGGTCTCAAACAGCTCCATCAATTAGACCAGTTAGGCTTATTGTCCCATCAGTCTTCCCAAACCGTTTCACTGCATCATCTTCCCATTCTCCCAAGTATTCCAAACTAAACCAATAAAACAATCTTGACAGGCAAACTAAGCAACTAAATACTTTCCTACATTAATTTTTACACATACAAATACATATTATTAATGATTACTCAGCCAACATTTCCATTCATCTAAATTTGTCTGGTTACAATAGTTGCTGCCCAAAGAATTTTCCCCTGATAATGACAGATGTACGGTCACACACCATATCCACGTGATAGCCTTACTTATTTCCACATGCAATCAGTTTCCATGAGACTAAGAAAGCAGAAGCTTCCCACCGTCCAGACAGCCTCACATCAAACTCTGCAATAAAGCGAGAGATTATAATAGTGTATGTTCTCCTAAACTAGGTTTCTCCAGCAGCATGGTTTGGGAGACTTTTTTCGGGATCACATTTTCCTGTATCATCTTTGCCCGTCAGGACTTCTCCCCACAGAATCCCAGTTCCCTAAACAAGCTAAAAGTCCATGCTCCAGAGGAGTCCATGCTCAAGGAAGGACCTTTAATCTACTATTTGCCTTCCTCAGGACCTTAATCTGCACCATCTCATGGTCACTGTGGCCAAGGCTATTGATCACCACATTCCTGATCAGTTCCTATGTACCTGTGAATAGCCCATCTAGTAGATCACCACCTTAGTTGGCCTGTCCAGCACCTGCATACAAACAATGTAGTGTAGAGAAGTGGAGGCAGGGAAGGACACATGATGGCATGCAGCCTGGCACGGGAGACCCCACGGCTACTGCTAACTCACTAGTGGTCAGTTAGAGAAATGTACACCTGGAGCTGGACAACATTGGTGTGGGGAGTATAACAAAAAAAAAAAAATCTAAGATACAAAAAAGGCACCATATACAGTAAATAGGGGTGTAACATGGACCAACGAAGAAAGAGAAAGTTCTAAGTGTGTGTCCCATGTGAGGATCTTATTCTTCACTGTAAGAAAAAGAAACCATTATCATGAACTCCATACTCCTCCTAGGAAAAGACTACAGATGCTGAGAACCCACCACCAGCAGGATGAAACCATCGCACTTAGGACACAGAGCAGCAGGGCAAGCGGAACACCAGGACAGATGTAGAAGCTGGGAATTGTGTGTATAACAACTTTAACTGCATTAATCTTCTTTCTTTTTCTGTTACAATTAGATCTGGACTAATGATAATTAGACTCTTAGGATTTCAGTTATACTAATAATTAATTGGCTATACTTATATCTCAGGTGTGCCTCTCCTTGCCCAAGAACAAAGACAGAAAAATTTACCTTAAGACAGACACACTTCGACTTTTATGGGAGATGGATTCTCTCTTCTCAGTCCTACAGATCTGTGGATTTTCATTCCTGCAACTGCAGTCCCAAACATCATCACTGCCACAATTAAACAAGACGGAGAATCAAGTTCTCCAAAACCAGATCGAGCAGAGCACTCTGCCAGAACGCTGGTAAAAACACAAGTGCCTGCTACAATGCAACATAATCAAATAGCTCAGTCTTGGGAAAAAGTCAGCTTCAGATATTTGTGTAAGTACAACTAAAAATGTTTTGCATCAGCCCTCTTAGAAAGATTCTTTCCATTTATTAGATGCTGCAATGCCTTAGAAAAACAAGTTCACTACAGCTCTCCGACTGCAAAGTTCAAAATCTCTGGTATTGCAACAGACCTTAATCTTTTCAAATAATTAATTTCATTTCACTTGTAATAACTGAAGAACACTATGCATGACAAAGATACTTATGATAACAGCTGCTTTTAATTTTTTTTAAATACCAACTAATCAGAGCATTTTATAAACCCTTCCTTAGATTAAGGCTGCACTAAAACCTTTCTCAAGTTTCATATGTGAATAAACCCATCCATAACAACAAGTCTGTAGGGTTTTTTACATTCATAATTTATGGGCAAACAGATTTTCACCATCGAAACTTCAGTGAGGCCCAGAAATACCTTTTTATGGCCACCTTAAACTCCTAAATCATGCAATTATAATGAAACTGCTTATACAAGCCACATTAAAGTATTAATTCAGCATCAAGTACATACATAAATGGCGCACCGCAGTAACAACAGCATATGTCATCTGACCCACAAGAATTACAGCATTCAACAGCTGGACTGTTAGAATAAGTCACTGGGTGCCAATCACACTGATAAAAGATAGCGGGGTTTTACTGATCATGATGTACATCCTTTGCTCCAGGGAGGAAGAAGAACAGCTGCTATTCCCTGTAAAATCCTTCATATGTCCTTTCTGTAGGGAATTCAAACCCCAGACAAATGAATTGGTTGGGCAGGCAGGAGAATTCATTGATTTCTTCCAGTCTACTTTTACGTATGCATCAGCTAGCTCAAGGAGAAAAATGTTTTTACAGGACCATCAAACATCTTCCACTACTACATCCATGTTCTCTGTTTGGGGGGTTATGACTGTCAGAATCTGTAGTCACTTGACAGAAACACCCATAGCTTCATTTTCCAAAGGAGAAGACAGAGGGCGAAATGCAGGTCTCTGTTATGCCAGCATCAATTCAAGGTGAGCAGACTGAGTCCACATTCCTACTCTGTTCCTCATTTACCTCTGCCCTACATTTTGGATGTCCAACCAATTGCTAAGTTTCACTGACAAACCTCAGTTCACCAAGAAACATTTTAAGCAATGCCTTTGAATTTCCAGATGGGTATCAGACTGTTAGATAAGTTCTTTTAAGATGTCACAGGAAGGAAGCCAGTATCGACTCACACTCACTTCCAACTGACACCTAATCCATATTACAATAATAATGTAAATTATCACTGAGGAGTGGTTAGCTGTTGTGGTCAGATCACATGGCAAGCAGGCAAGCTCAACCAATAAGTAAACTGTGAGGGAGAATGGTAAATGTTCTGATTATGTAAATGTAACTGTTTGAAGTCAAAGATGCGGGCCTGTATTTCACTGATAAAATGCGTAAAATAGAAAGAGACACTGCATAAGCAATTAAATTTAACTTTTTAATCAATAGAAGGGAAACTGGGACCTAAATCCACTTCATAGGACCTAGGAATCAAAGTCTTTGTGCAACTCAAAGACAGCTGTGATGCCCATTTAACTAGAGGGGAACTTACTGTAAGACAAAAATGTCACATTCTATCTTGATGCCACACACAAGAGAGTCATCTATCATTAGATCGAGATAATTTGGTGGTAATGATGCTCCTGGTCTTTAGTTCTGGTTGGCATTCTTTGTAAATAAAGTTGTGCTTGCAACAGTTTTGATGGCAGCATCTCACAAAGGTTTGATGGACGGGCCCACCTGTCCCTATTAACACTTTGGATTTGCTTTTTGCAGGTCCACTATTTCTCCAAGGATTCCAGAAATAGGAAGCATATTGTGCCTTTAAACTTGCACTTCATTGCAAAACCCCACGGCTGGCAGAACTTGGGTTGGTACCAAGCTGTCCACAGCTGCAAAGCATCGATTCTTCCACCTTGTCCTAAGAGGAGGCAACCCAAGCTATCAAACACAGCAGCCCAACACTGAGTCGGAGAGTCGTTTTGATTTCACTACTGTCTGCCAAATACAGAGTCCACTTTATTTTTCTTCCTCTCCTCATTGATTCATTTCCCTATGTTGTCACACAGACATGGCACAGTCTGCCACCAACATCGAATCCTCCCCTTCACAACGCTCCAAAAATTCAGCAGTTTCTACAGATGCTGCTTATGCCAAACTTCTTCCACTGCCCTTACACACAACTGCATGTGAACTGCTGTTCTGTATTTTATCTTTCAAGAACTGCAGCCATATCCATTTATCTGTTTTGTAAAGTACAGTACGGTGTTACAGTCTTATTAAAACAAATATCCTTACTGATTATATTTCCACATATGAAAAGCAACTAAGAATATATATAGCAGATAGGATATGTGTATAAATACACATTCAGAGGTATTTACCAATGCAAGAATAACTGAAAAATAAATTTACCACACATAGTCTAGGCTGCGACAGTCAGGCTTCATTCTAAAAAGCACAAAAAGACTACCATCTGCAATGCCTTTGATAGTTCACTAATTAATGATCAAGAATGCATTTGCTTCAGCATAATTTTATGCTTTTATATGGATATCTTATTTGATTATAATTATCACAGACTGTAGAAGTTTATTAGGGCCAATCATTTCTTAATGCAATTAAAATCCCAAGGGAACAGTATGAAGTAATTTTTATTGGTGAAAATTGTAAGAGCTTACAACCGAAAGGAAGCCTACTAGTCTACCACAATTATTCCAAAATATAAAATTAAAACAAACAGCATTAATTTTTCAATATATTTTTGTGAATACCTGAGTTAAAACAATCAGTAGATCTTAGAAGTTGCAGAATGAGCTGATCTTCAGGCTCCTTCTAGCTCCTCTAGTAGTCACCTCTTTGGGGAAAGGATTATGCAGCCTTTTTCTCCCCCTGGATGAAATCACCCACTCTTAAAATAGCTGTCTGGGCTATTGCCTCTGCTTCCCAACCCCATTAACACAACACCTCTAATTCTTTCTCTTTCACAATACTGTGACATCTCCTGTTAAAATGAGTCTAAAAACCATTTCTTCACAACACAAATAATTATTTGTTCTTTCACCCAAAGGTATTAACATGAAGATTGGAGGGTAAAAACAATAAGAAGTCTCTATGAGTGGATTCTATATAAATACATCTTATCCTGCTCTTCTATACATTTTTAGAATACCTGCACCTCAGAGCTGGTAAAACAAATTATTCTCTTTCCCATTCTGTCATTCTCTCTCTATTGCCATCCTAAAGGTGTTTCTTTTCTTTCTCTGCCCAGACAAGAGCCTTTCAGGTTTTAGTATGCTTTTTACCCCACAACCTGCCTAAGAAAAGTAATACATAGCACACTGATGGGTGCCAGAATGTGATTTATTTCCCATTTCCCACTTCCCCCCCGTCTCCCCTGAGAACCCAAGTAATCACTGCAAGAACATCTCATCACTGCCACTGTGCCTTTTGATTTAACATCTTGCATTTAACCAAGATAATATCATAGTGTTTTAAAAACTGTTGAATTTTGAGAAATAAATCTTTAGTGAGTCAATCTACATTGGATGGCTGTTTACACAGCTGTTTCCAAACAATATAGACAAAGTTCCACTATTCCTTACACCATTTTCTCACCTATTTAAGCATTTTGTAGTTCCATTGAATGAGACCCAGTATCTGATATGCCAAACAAAATCTGGAGAGAAACTAACTACAAAAAACCGTAGTTATAAAGAAGATATCTTACATTTTCTTATACACAGACCTAAGAAAATTGCTATAAATGAAGAAAAAGCAGATCAGGAAAACGCCAGCCAGCATTATCTGAAGTGAGTAGCCTCCTTCTCCAGGCATCTACACCAAGCATAGAAAGCAGCACACTTCTGCTCGGGATATTTACACCAGGGAAGACTTTATGCCAGCGGTTCAGGACAGCAGGTACGGGCAGTGGGCACTTGGAGCCAGGACACCTTCACTGCCATCAGCTCCCAAATGGGAAATAAGGAGGAGAATCACCAGAGAGGCACAGTGGAGAAAGGTTGACTTCAATATACATCGTCTCTGATTGTTCCTATGAATTACATAAGAGAAATATCATAACAGTAAACTGTGACTGGCAGTGAACTATTTTCCTGAGTATGCTTAATAGCACAGAATATACGCATTTCTTCTTGTGTCAATATTCCACTGCGACAGCTTTTCTCCCGAGGCTTAGAGAAATCCTTCCTCCTCTAATCCTGTTTTCCAGTGACAACTTAAGAACTGAAATGGCAACAATTTCCCATTGCCAGTGCTAATTCACAAATCACCAGGTTTTTTTTCCCCTCACTGTTCTACCCGCTCAGCAGCGCTCAGTCTTCTCCCCAAATACGAGTTCGAACTGTTCAGCCCGGTGGCTCCTCGAGGGGTAGCATAGATGGGTAGAGAAGGATGGGGAACCACTTCTTTTTAAGTTATGCCTTTGCTGATTTTTATTTCTCTTCTTTGAAAAGAATATGAGAGTCATCTTAGATCAAGGCTGCTTCGTTCAAGGCAGTGATGCTTAATCTCTCCAGCCCCACTGGACACCACAACCAAGACCTGGCACCTCACTTTTACAGAATAGCAGTTTACTGTAGTATGCAATATACAGAATACCTATTAATTTCAAATACTTCTGCTAGTCTGAAAAAAAAATAAACATTAAGCAAAGATTTCCACTAATAAATAAGCATTGCCTGTGTTTGTCAATTTATTTGCGACAGCTAGTAAGCCCAATGAGCCCGTGCATTGGCAACAGCATCTGGAACAACCATCGTTGTGTTGTTAGTTACAACACTTGCCAATTATAAACTGCAACAAATTATGATGCTATTTAACAATTAAATATTTCAGCAGTAATAAATTAGCAAAATATACATATGAAGAGATCTAGGAACAGGATACACACTCGCTTCAGACTTCATGCATCAGGTAATTCTGTACGGCAGACATTTTAATGGCAAGTAAGGTACTTTTTTTTTTTTTTTTTTTTTAAATGACTGGTGCCAGTTCCAAACCAGAATACTATTTCATCCCAAAATAGAACACATACAGCCTGAGTCAATGCCTGTGAAAGTCACTGGAATGCTTAGCTATATTTGTTCTGTATTTTTAGGATAAACAATGAAAAGAAAATTCTACGCCAGTAGTACGAGTCAATGCCAATTAAACATTAACACCTCAGGCATTTTCCTTCTGGTTTGATACTCAATTCCACAAATGTAAGTTCAAAGGGAAGAGATTTTTCAAGCCCACATTTGGGCACATAACGTGTTCCCTATGAAATGGAAATCACTTGATCACCTTGTATTATTGGCTAGTGTAGAAACAAAAATGAACTAGTGTTTTCAAAAGGCAAAATATTATGTTTAAATGTCCCACGTAGATATTCAGGAATTTGCATCCTATTATTGCCCTGCAATTTCACAGTATTTATTTTACATATTTTTTGTGAACTGGCTTATGTGAGAGTGCAGATACATATGGAGGAGGAATGACACAACTAATTTTTATTGGCTAGGTGTCAGGACCTAATGACAAATGTATAATAGATACTCGTGATGTTTCTGTAAGAGCAAAACACTGCTGCTAAGAGGATGGTGTGAGTACTCACACGCACTGACTGGCCACGAAGGGCCCTAAAGGGACAAGCCCTCTCCCGTTAATGAAGAGCAATAGGTTTCTCCAGCAGCAAACTGGAAGCACCCAGGTCATGCCCACACACAGACCCTCTCCCCAGAGACGCTCCTTTCACCGATACAGACATAGGCGAGGTTAAAGCTATTCTTTCTGAATACTCCTGAATTTTCCAGCTGTTTCAGTAGGAATCTGCACCTTTAAGTCACTCCTAATTTAGGGCAGAATTTTAAAAAAATCTTTTGTAGGCATTGAGCATATAATCCTTGCTTTTAAGGAGGCATATTCCATTAATTACCTGAAATGTTTTTAAGCCTCTAGCTATCCCTGAGAAGTAGATGCTGAAATAGTCTATCGAGCCACAGAATGCCGAAAACTAGGCAGGTTCATGGGGATAGAGAGGAAAAGACTTAATTCAGTACAAGATGATAAATCAGGTTGAAAAGGAAAAGGAAAAGCATGCACATGCCTTCCACTGTGAATACTTTTCTCAGCAGAAACCCAACTATCAGATCACCTTGAAACTGAGTTTCAAATGTAATTTTCACCTCTGCAATCTCTCCACTATCCATCCACATCAAATATTAAGCTTCTAATTAAATAGCACAGATTTCATCCATAGTCCTACCCTGGCAATGCTATTCTCAGTCTCTCTTCACCCCTCAAAAAAAAGTACACTAAAATTCAAGTGTTTCTAAATATTACTGTCCCAATCTTGCAAGAAATAGTACAACAAGAGAAATCAACTGGGTCCACCAGAATAGCAAAATCCTTGACTCACAGGCCTCAGTTGATTCTTTTCTCCTTCATAGGTATAATCTCTTAAGCCCTATATAAAGTGTTTTTTCACACCCTATAATGTGTTCACCATAAGACACACACAGCAACTCCTAACTCATTCCTGCTCTTTGCCATGAAGTACGCTTCAGTGTAGAGTTAACAAGTATCTCATTTTAACCAAAGACCCAGGGAAAAGGATCCTGCATGGCTATGACTGCAGCTGACCGCCTGAAACTGAAGACCTCCCTGTCTGCCTCAACAAAAACGTCAGCCATCCACACCTTCCATTTTTTTCTGTGCCCACTTCCCTTAGCTGAAGAAAACTATATCTCATGCCTTCCAGCCTGAATATGTTTCCCCTTTCCTGTTACCACCGCTGTGCATACTCCTGCTTCCTCCAAGTAAGTGATTGCTCTACACACGTCCTGGTTGTGGCTGGCACAGAGTTAATTTTCTTCCTAGTAGCTGGTATAGTGCCGTGGTTTGGATTTACGATGAGAATAATGTTGATAACACATTGAGGTTTGAGTTGTTGCTAAGTAGTGCTCACACTAAATCAAGAAATTTTCAGCTTCTCGTGCTCTGCTAACTGAGAAGCCTGGAAATGCACAAGAAGCTGGGAGGGGGCACAGCCAGGACAGCTGACCCAAACTGGCCAAAGGGATATTCCATACCATATGGCATCATGTTCAGTATGTAAATTGGGGGGAGTTGGATGGGGGGCAGCAATTGCTGCTGAGGGACAGGCTGGGCTCAGTTGGTGGGTAGTGAGAGGTTGCATCACTTGTTTTTCCTGGGTTTTGTTCCTCTCTCTCATTTTTTGTTGTTTTCCTTTTCATTACAATTTATTATTATTGTTGTTGTTTTTATTATCATTCTACTATACTACGCAACATCAACTTATGATACAATAATATTAGTAGTCAAAAAACTCATTTATTATTTGTATTTGGTATGACTGTCATCTCCGTACCTCAGAGTATAACACTCAAGTTTCTCACTGGCTTTGGTGGAAGTCAACATAAGCAAAGGTCCTCTCCCCTCCCACTCAGGTAAAGAACAGAGGTATGAGGGGTTCTCCTTTCCCTACCAAGGGACTAAATTCCTAAGGGGAAAAAAATTTGCTCTTGGCTATGAGGGATGCAATTCCTAAAAGAATAAACTCACATTGAATTTACAACGTACACCAGTCATCTAACTTGGGAAAGAAATTCTTCAAAAATATTTATGGCAATGTAATAGTTGTGTTCTTCAACTAAATTTATAGTTATAATTAAATCAAGAGATTGGAAAATATTTAGTGACTATGTTATTTTGATCGCTGTTTAAACTTTTCTGAATTCAAGAAATGACCACCAAAGCCCCTTTCAACAAAAAAAAAAAAAAAAAAAGTTGTAAAACTAACACCATGCAGCAGGAAGTACTCCATCCCCAGAAAGGGCTGATAAGCTTTTTTGTGTTCATCTTCCTCCTATTTCACTCGATTGTAAATTCTCTTGCAATGACAGGTGTCGCAAGAGGAAATAGGAACTTTTCTTTTTCTAATTGGTTCTCTCATCCTAGAAGCAATTTTCAAAGTGTGGAGAGTTTTGTCAGACAGCATTTTTATGTATTATACTTTCATCATTTAAGAAGGTCTTGAATGCTGTGAGGATCATTATTACACGACAAAGAGTGTTAGGCAAAGCTTTTTATTTTGGTTGCTATTAAATGTCCTTTTATTGCTATATCAATCAACTAAATGACTTCCAAAGTCGGGTGTAAAATAGCATGTTGGTAGAGTGGGCAAAGCTGACAGTGGGTAAAACTGTAATCTGTTTACATCTATGGACTTGATGGCTTATCTTGCTGGTGAGGCATTTTCTAAAGCTCTCATTATTGTAGTGACTGGAAGACAAAATGAAAATGAGTAAGAGATTGTCTGATGTGCATACGACTCCTTGAATATTTTGAAAATCAAACTGCTACAGTGCAAAAAGGGGGCCCATAAAAACAGTGCTAAAGAACTTTTAGATATTTTAACTGTAGATATAGAGAAGAGAGATAGACCAGAATAATTACAGAACTAAACAGAGCAAAACTATGATGATGCTGATGGGAGGGAACCAAAGAGAAGACTGTAGGAGGATAGAAGAGTAAGATTCTCCATATGGTTTTAGTAAATTAGGTGACAAAACCTGGATTTTGAGTTAAAGACTTCAGATTTCAAATTCAACAAACATAATTATGGCTTTTTCTGCTAAAACCATGGCCCAACATTGCTTCCCTTTAAGCAGTTAGGCACTTCTATCACTGACTTCAAGCTGAAGCACAATCAGTTTCTTCTATTAGACATGGTTGCTTTCTTTCCCAAAATCTGAATGTTCAGCAAAAAGTAAGCAAATGCCATTTATTAACACACTCCATGAAACATTACAGTGCTGAGAAAAAAAAAGTCAGGTGCATTTCTTTAACAAACTGCACTGTGCAAAACACTGAATTTATAAATGCGCAAGCAAAGCAGCAGTTTGAAACAGATGGGTCACTGTTTATAAAAGTTTGCTACAGATGGAAAATTATTACAAATACTTTGCCACATCACACTTTGATCAAAACTCTGCATAAAATACAAATAATTTTCTCTCGCTATATTGCTCCGTTCTTAAAAAAAGACATTTTTGCAGTTATTTTGCAATATCAGGAGAACTTTAATTCTCTAAAGAAATGCCCTGCATATACTAAAAATACACACCTCTGCTCAAAGCTTCCCTTTCCATAAGGGAAGAACCTCCAGGATCTTCCGTACTTCCCATTGTGCCCAGATATATAAGCTCACATATCTGCCACCATACTTGTATGAGAACAAGCCCTCCCATAAAGCAAGAGTTTGTGGTAGCTTAAACCAGCTGCTGTATCACAAATAATAATAATCTCCTGCTGTTGCAGGACTGCCCTGGTCCTACAACCAGTACTTCACAGGCAGCTACTCACTCCACAGCAGTGGCATGGAGACCTGGTGGTGTCTGCGAAGGGTGCACCATCAGTCCCATGGCTAGAACAAGGTCTTCGTTGTGGGATAAGTGCATCTCAGAATGGGGGACTGGCCCTAGGACATCTATGTTAGCTGGATCTCTCCAAAAACTATTCCCTTGATCTAAAGCTCTGACTAAGGTAATTAGGAGCCCTGAAGCATGCAAAGCCCAGTTGTTCTTCACAACGCAGAAAAAGCTGCCTTTAGAGTATTTTACAAGCTATTATTTTTTTATCTCTTTCCCTCATATATACCACAGACTACACATTGTTTTCCATCAAGTGCTTTTTATTAAGCCTACCACCACTTTTATTAGTAAATTCTACTGTATATAAAAGTTTCCTGTACTTCACTGTACAGTCATTCTGTATTTGATTTTATCTTTGACTAGACAGGTTGTCAAGAAAGTTTCAGCTCAGGCACCTGCTTTATAAATTAATTAAGAAATAGCAATAGCTTTGAAAGATCATAGGTAAAACTGTAAAATACAAGACTCAGAGGTCCACAGTTTTTTTACTGCTTCTAAAGGCAACTCATACTCTTCAGGCATATAGACTAGTGGTTCAACAGACTGTTCATACATCTCTGAAGTATGGAGGACTAAATGCCTGCCTTTATGTCCAGGGTTTAAATGTCATGGGAACAGAGACAGAAATGATAGTGTGTGCTCTCATTACAAAATTCTTGCAAAATTTCTGAACTGCAGGTTATATCAAAAGAAACCACACTCCAGCAGGCAACATCCTGCTATAGCCATTTCCATCACTTTCTCACACTCGTGATAAAACAATTTTATGAGAGCTTGTAACACAATAATATTTGTATTAAAACACCTCACTGCTACAAAGAAGCACACATTACTCTCCTGAAAGTCAAAAATTCAAGGCCAAATTTTACTATCCATTAACTCCACATTATTCCGCCAACTGAAAGAGCACAGCATGAGTAGAATCAGATTTACTGAGATTCAGTATAAGTATTAAAGATGTGAAAAAAGTGAGCAATATTTCCGCATCAGTATCACTTGGGAGGTATCAGTCAAGTTTCACAGGCTGCTTCACAGGGCAAGTATGACAATACAGTGAGACAGGGTGATTTTATTGAGTTCCTCCAGGAAGAGAGGCTCCTCTCCTACAGTGTGTGCAAAGGCACATGAGAGATGGACATCTCCACCCAACCCCTCTACCACAAGCCCCTGAGAACAGAGAGGTGTGCTGGTATCAGAGGTGGGTAGATACACGGAAAGCCTCTCTCCCTCACTCCTTGCAACTAAAGAAAAAAAAAAAACAAACCACCCAAACAAAAGCCCAAAAACACCTCCCAGATGCTGGGAAGACCATTAACCTCCCAAAGGACGTACCACCGCAGTGGGAGCAAGCAGACCCCAAAACACCCTGGCACCCGCCCCCAGCAAAGCAGGAGAGGTGATACGCTCCCACACTTAGAAGAAAGGCTCACAAAAAATGCATAAGAAAATTTTTTTTTCACTGTAATATACGAACATATAACACTAATGGCAGTAATTCAGTAAACGTTATTTAAATTGGCAAGCTCTACCAACCTTCATCCCCTAAAAATGTACTTCCAAGCCATGTTTGCACAAATTAACAAGGGCAAGGGTACGATGATGCATCGGTGAACCGGCACTGGGGTGAGTAAACATGGTAAGAGAGTCTAAATTTGAAAACACTTTCCATAATGCTGTTTGAATTACAGGGTAATTAGGATTGTGGGTGGGTTTTAATACATCTTATCAAACTTTTGGCTCAGGTTAACATAAAGCTGTGGCCTTGGTAAAAATATTACATTTACCACAGACTTTATTTTCAAATTTTTAAAGTTTCAGCCTAATAATTGACTTGCAGTTTTTGTATACTGCATATACATGTATTAGAACTTCAACTATTGGGAAACTGAAAACATGATTAATTTGAAGTTACAAAAAGAATGATACAAGGGAGACTATGGCTGGCACGTCGGGGCTACCCTTAGGAACCATTTCATTTGTAGATAGGGCTATCGAGACCCATTGGAGTGAAATGCTTATAGACTGGATTTTGCAGCCTGTCTTCTACTCACATAGCTGCATGAAACAACTGGTGAGCCTCTTTTAAAAATACATTTGTGAGACTGGGCTACTACAAAACTAGGATTTTAATAAAATACTCTCAATGTCGCAATGCCTTAAGCATAAATGTTCTTTATGGAATAAAGGTAGCACAAATTCTGAAATACATAACTGCAAAGCTTTCAGTTCCTAGGTAGTGAAATGCTTTGGGTCATAAAAGCCATGTTTGGGAAACGCTAGTGAAGGTTTCCCCAAGACAACAGTTTTAGCACACACTGGGCATCTCGATCTGCCTGACCAAGGAAGCTTTGAGTATAAAACTGCTAACAGATGACAATGTTTTACTTTATAAGATTGATTCCAGTAATAAAGAATGTAAATTTTGCCTCTTCATTTCTGCTGATGCAAATCCATTAGAAACCCCAATATAAAAAAGAAGCACACTTCTTGTAACAATTTAAGTGTGATTGCTTAAAATTTGCCACAGAGATAACACTTGTTATCTGGGCTTCTTCTAACCTCAATCAAGATTTGCTCAAAGAATTAGCAATATTTAACTCACATTGCTACTCTCCTTTAAATAAAAACATACGAGATTCAGGAAAAGAGAAAGTGTATATTACACCACTATATATTATTCTCCATGAAGACTATATGAACTGCTCTAAGGGTTTAACATGCATAGTTAACCAGCACATACGTGTGTGAGCATAGCATCATATTTTTTAAAATATGTGCTTTAAATGGTAACTTTACATTTATGTGTGTATTCTATGACATACGATACACAGAAAAGACATTTTCTTTATAACAATAGTGCTACACATCAGTCAAAATTTATTAACTAGTATTTTCTGACAATTCAGTCAGTCAGTTTCAATTATTTATTATTCAGCGTAAAACAGATGCTTTTCACTTTTTTTCTGAGATTGTATTTTTCCTGTCTTGTCAATAGGAAGTCATATTTGCTCTTCAATTTACATAATGTGTAGGCTCTCCTGAATCATCAAAATAAGCTGAAGTAGGAGGGAAGCGACTTACATGAATATCAACGACTCCTATTTTTCACTCTGGGTGACATCCATACAGAAGCCAAGGTACACCCAAAGAGTTGAAAAATAATACCAAAAGGAACAGGGAAAGAAAGGCAAAAGGGCAGACAGTGCGATAGGAGAAATCTGGCAGCCAGCAAAACAGGGCGAGAAAACGGTAACTAATACAAGGAGGGATTTTCCCTGGAGCACACGCACGGGTACGCACTCACCAGTACCACATCCAGCCAGGAAACCACATTGTTTCCTAAAGACAATTTAATTTGGACCACAGCGCACCTCTGCTGATCAGCAAAGGAGTGATAACCCAGGTCAGAACAGGTCTAGTTTAAAAAGCAGCATGCCAAAGCGTTGGGTGTGCCGTAGTTGGAAGAGATGACTCAGCCCAAAGAGGTGTCCCTTCAAATGTCACTACCACCCTGCTAAAATTATGCCACTGATCACCATAGCCAAGGAAGTAGGAGTGACATTTTCCACCACTCCTCTGAATTATATGCTGAACCTCACAAATCTTGCCCAAAATTTTTGTTATAAGAAATATATTTGGGCACAGAAAAGGCAAGTTAAATCTTTCTGGGAGTAAAAAAAAAATTTTTCTGTTTCTCCAAATTTATCAGTAAATAATTTCTTTACGTAATGATAAAAAAAAAAGCACAGTTATCCGTGCTTAGGTATAAAACAATAGCAGACATAAACACATCTTCACCAGCAATGACAGTGTGTTCCACTTTTCTGCACAACTCATTACTGACAATACCCAGAGAAAATCTTTATAATGTCCTGTTTCTCATTTCATGAATTTTTACAGCTAATATGTTCTCAGTCAAGAATAATGTAGTGATTAGAACAGAGCTCGGTAAGAATATCTGGCAATGTAAGACCTATAGAATTTAATGAATTTCTCTCTGACTAGAAGAAAATTATTGATCACCAATTTTTTTTCAAGCTTTAGATCAATTTTTACATCATTTAGCATAAAGTTTCTAGAATTAATTCATGAGAAGGAACAGATAACAAGCTTTGAAGGTAACAAGATATTGATTTGTGCAACTTTCTATTCTAATTTTAGGATTTGATCACAGCTAATTTAATTTGACTAGTGCTTTTTTTACTTTTAGATACTTACAAAATAACTTGAAGATGAAGATTCCCTTTGACAATAACTTCAGGAGACTTCAACAAAAAGTAAAATTGAGAAAACTTGTGGTATTTTGTACTCACTTGTGTACAAACACTTATGCATGAATACACACACCAGCTTGTTTAGCAAAAATATTGCCTGGAACAATTGGACAAGAAAGGAAGCAAGAAAGGGCTCACTGGGTACCTACCTTTCAATTAAGAGTCTCCACTTGACATATAATTTGAAAAAACTCAACAGTAAAAGATGCAATTTTACTTCGGTAGTGTTTAACATTATCTCACGTCGAATCGTTTTGTGCATTAAGCATTTGGTGCCAAATTAATGCAATTCCCACATTTAAATAGGCTGAGCCATGATTTTGCACATTTGAGCTTTCACATGCCTTGGCACTACTGCTCCGTTTCCTGGGACACCCCATCACTGGACGAGGCTCTCGGACAGGGATTTGTTAAAAGCACAATTCCTGATCTAGGGTAATAAGTGTTTGGCAGCCAAATTAAATAAAATCTAGAAACCATCTGTTTTAGAAACTTAAATGATTAATTTTAGGAAGATGTTCTAAAAATGAGGTTATTTTTGGCATAGCATTTATTTATAAGACGTATCACTAGCAATCCAGCATTTTTCATACCAGGCTTATAACTACATTTTCCAGTTATCCATCTGGGCCCTTTTCAATTCAGTGGTTTAATTAAAACTCAATGGTATTATCAATCTGTTGCATTTTTCATTTTGATGGTTATTACATTTACAGTACAGCAGGAGTACAAATTAAAGTAAGAAGATAAATCTCATCTGAAAATTTCATTTCTGTATCTTTAGTAACTTTCATTGTCATAATATTTTCTAGCTCATTCACATTTATAAAACAGTTTTAATGATCTATTTTTTATGATTACAATAAAGGGAAACAGGAAAAAAATTATTTTTCAATAGCTTTACACATCTCACAGGGTATCTCTCATCATTCACTCCATCAGTCTGGTCAACAAATGAGCACTACACAACAAGGTTGGGAAAAGGTCCATGATGGAGTTGGTATTAAGAGTTTTCTTTTCACCTCTTAAACATGTCATTTAGCAGTAAGTAGCCAAGTATGTATCTAAGAGAGGAGACATAGGAATAAACTAACAGATTCCCCAAAGAAGAGAACTGTGAAATGAAAATTGCAATGTTGCAAGTTACAAGTAGTTTCAGTTAATATTAAGGAAGAGCATAGCTGTGCCTTCAAACTACCTGAACAGTCCTAGAGGACTCTAGCTTTAGGTTGCAGTATCCAAACGAGTCTTAAATTTCAGGTCACTATCTTGGCTTAGGTTTTTACTAGTGGAGATTATTCCAGAGATTTTTTTTTTTTTTTTAGTGGCACTTAGCAACAAAACTTGTACATACTCAATTTGCTTACAATTAGAAAGTTAATTAGAGCAAGCTTACAGCCACCTCAGCTACTCCCTAAACTCTCCTTATCACTACTACAGAAACAGAGACACGTATAATTGACCTGGACTACACTGCTGTCCATGCATGCTACTACCAAGGTCTTCAAAGCTTTACCTGGCTTACAGGACTTCAAGAAACAAAAAAGCCAGTTTGACATTGGTGTTGTCTGTCTAGCAGTTTCTTCTTTCCATAGCAGTAAACTCCCTAAAATTCTAATTATAATCAAGAGAAGACATCCCTGTAGATGTCAGAAATTAAAGACACATCAGGTCCCCTGACCTGTGACCAAGACATCAAGGAGTCTGTTTATCATCACCTTTCCCTGGTCTTTGTGCAGCATTCCCAGCACGCTCACCATTTCCCCAGGGAGACAATTCCCCTTTTCACTTCCCAGCTCCAAGTAGTGCTGCAGAGCTTCTACCACACCAGAGCTGCTTGCCTGGCTCTGAAAATGGCAGAGCATTTGGAGCAACACCATTAAAGATTTATTAAACAAAGTTTTAGAGCTGGTTTTGCTGCTTTTGTTTGTAACCCCAGCTAAAAAAAGGGGGGGGGGGGGAACAAAAAAAAAAAAAAAAAAAAAAAAAAAACTCTCTAGGTCATACATTCAGCGCCACTAAATGCTTCAGGTTTTCAGTAAGAAACTTTTTAAATACTCCCTACAGAAATGGCAAAACAAGGTTAACTCCAGCAGACATTAACAAAAGTACAGGAAAAACCTTAGTTATTTTTATTAGACAGTAAGCAGAACTGGTTGCAAACAATGTTATTCTTTCAAAATCAGAAAAAAAGATATTTAATAGCAGTGGGCATAGCGGAAGTGAATGGACGTGCAATGCCAGCTCCCTGTAAAAGGTTTGTTCGGGTGAGCTGTATGGGAATAAAGAGGGTTGCAGGCTTGTGCTGTCCAAAAGCAGACAGACACACACTTGCCTACCTGCTCCTCTCCCTTTTCTTTCTCTCTCCTTGTCTCTTGATTTGAGGAAATAAGGTTTGAGGAAATCCATTACCTAATTGATGTACAACCTTCCACTTTCATCTTTAGTTCATTACAAAGCCAGGAGAACCATAACAATCAAATATTTAAACTAGTAGAAGCTATAAAAATCAATGGACTAGACACACATAACTATAATGGGGAATAATCAACACAAGTTTTACACCAAAAAAGGAAAAGCCACACTTCAAAAATACAGTCTTTTGAAGGAATAAAAAAAGCCTATAGATAAAAATGTAGCTATTGACTACATGAAGCAGGACATCACCAAATTCCCTGGCTCGGGTTTGTACCCAGCAGCAGTCCAGTTCTTTTAACTAAAGAAGACACAACCTTAACTATACGTAAATAGTTACACGCTCCTAAAATAGCTATTAGCATTTCAGAAAGAGATCTTGGAGTCATTTGAAGAGTGGTAAGAAACCACAGAACAATCAGTCCTGATGAAGGAGATACCAGAACATCAGGAAATACTTGAGTCCAAAGCATCCCTGGGCAGGGTATGGCACACAGGACAGTGCACTCCCATTCGGGAGACTACACATAGTCTTATTCCCCATTGCAGAAAAGGATAGTAAAATTAGGGAAAGTCCAGAGAAGGGCAACAAGGATTATTAAGGCTTTCTTTCAAAAGGGGGATTACATAGACTGACTAAAACCGGGGCGGGGGGGAACCCAATTAACGTGCATATGCGAAATGTATGCAATATGAAAATCAGCAAGAGGAAAGGAAAAAAGGGAAAGAATATTCACCACTCTTTATACCATTACATGACAGGCAGCAATCTTAAAACCTTACAAAAATATAAGGCATAATTCGGTTAGAAAGCAAGAACTGTAAGGAAAAGGAATATAATTTATTAGACCAAAGGAGGTAGTTAGCAAAAACAAACACACTTTCAGCATACACCATAGGAGGTTTATGAAAAATTAGACCTTGGACCTTGTTGCTCTAGGATGCTTGGATGCCAGAAGTACAAATTGTTTCAAAACATAATTTAGACATTCATGGCAAAAAAATCCATCAGGGCTATTAAGGTTATTATCCCCAACGTGCAGGCACCACCTCCAGCTCAGGACTTCTAAAGCTTCAGGCAGCAAGAAAGTCTCTATATTTGCCCTTTTCTTACACAATTTCCCCAAGCAGCCAGCATAACCAGTGTTGGGGATGAGGACAGCCTCAGCAGGACTGTGGGGTTGCTCACTACAGCTGCTCTCCTGGTCTTATTTGAAGAAAGGGGAAATCAAGGTTTGCAGAAGGTCAGTAAGAAACATACATTTATTCTCACACACATCATCTTCTGGCCTTACTTCAAAGAAGAAACTACTAAGAAGCATTTATCTGATTGTTTTCCAGCAATCAGCCTGTCCACTGGGACATCATTCATTAGAAGTTGTGTCTGGATTTGCGGTGTTCATCATTTTTTTTCCGCAGACCTCACACAAAGTCAGTGGAAATTCCTGCTGACTCAAATGTTGGATCAGAGCCAGCATTTCCACAAAAAGAAGTGGTTATACAACTTAAAGAAAGGAAAAATTATTTAACTGCTTGGTCAAATGAGATTCCAGCCTGGGTGCTAATCTTCATTACTGAAGGAGAACAAAGAACAATACAGTATACCCTGATAGGCATCAGGAAGAAAATCATGAAGTCAAAAAAAACAGTCTGTAGCATAACAAGCAATGTCTTCTATAATAGTTTTATGACTAAGGCTTGATATCTGGCTTTTCTTTTTACTACCAGCAGAGAGTTCCTTTGGCTAAATAATTTTAACTTTTTTTAAAAAAAAAAGTTTAGATAACGCTTTTTTCAAAAAAAACATATGCAAATACTAATTTTGGGGCTGATCAGTTTTGAAACACCTGGCTATCAAAATATTAAGCCTTCTATGAAAAGACTGTAGTTAGCTGAGAAGAGCCTACCTAGAGTATCTGTTCAAGCTGACATTCTCAATAACGATTTTAAAAGTACCTAGGCAGCACTTACTGTACCCATCACACCCAGGCAATGCCCACGAGGGACACATCTTAGTCCACACACATAAAAGTGTCACTCACTTCAGCCAACTCATGTACACTTAATGTTGAAAAAATGCTAGAAAAAAAAACAAAATAGAAATTAATATTAAATGTATACATAACTGTTATTGGGTCTTATAGTGGGAGCATTAGTTATCTTTGTGAACAGGATATTTGGGGGCACGAAAAGGGCTTGGCACTCAACTTGCATTAACTTTTGATACGAGTCAGACACCCAATTATCCTTTGTGCTGTTGAAAAATCTACACTCATCTCTAATTCTTATATTTCCATAAGAGTTGACATCTGTTAAAGCATCATTAGGTATGCAGTCAAAACAACGTAACACTTCAAAAAATTACTGGTAGCCATAGTTAATTGTCTGTAAAATATTTCTTTAAAAACTCAATAATTGGAGTCAATATTTCAGATATCTCTTCCATATGTTTTGGGGTTGAATATTTACTGGAAGAGCATCGGCTACTGGTATGTACATCGGAAAGAATAAAAGGAAACTACAACCCAGTAGTAGCCTATGCTTTACGAGTAGTTCTGACTTAATTGCAAAATTATAATTAAAAGGACTGAAGTATCTACCAGTTCAAAATATATTTACATTGTTCTTTAAAAGGGTGACATCTATACTCTTGAAACAACCCAAATCAAAGTTTTTTACAAGAAATGTAAATGATCACTGCAAAGTACTTAAAGAAAAAGCTAGAAAGAAGCACAGGCTTGTTAAAAAAGATCACAGAAATCAAAAAAATGCAAAATATAAAACAATTTAAAAAATGAATACAGATTAGCCTCTATAATTTATCACAAAATGTAAAATAAAAAAAAGATATGAACAATGGTTAGCATGAATGCTAAGAATAATACAAGGTTTCAAAAATATTAGGAGCTAAAGGAATCACGCCAACAATACGATTAACTGCCACAGAAGTCCTACTAAAGTCTTCATGAGACAACCTTATCCCAGCCCCTCTTGGGCATTGAGTGATACATTGCTTGACCTGAATTGAATGCTTTAGTTTTACTGTGCACCTGAAGGACATCCCTGCAGCCAGCACAGAAATAAAGCACTTCTCACAAGTACCAGGTTTGCTGCCCATGCTCCAGACATGCATACCCCTGCTTCTCGCTGGGAAACCCCAGACAGCCCTACACCAAATGCTTTTTAAATATATTTTTTCTCTACCCTCATTTCTGATGTGGTCACGTTACACACAGTCTTGTCAATGCATAACATGCAGCATTGGTAAAATACTCTGAGAATTCAGGTACCATGTTTCCTTCCCTTCAGCGACGACTCCAAACACAGACATCTGCTGCATCTTGAACGTGGAGAATAAAAGGAAAAAAATGGTAAACTGGCAACAGATCCATAACCTGCAAAGAAAAGATCTGCTTCTTTAATATGCCAGAAATATAAACTGATATCCAGAATAATATTTCGGCTTGAAAATGAATGAGATGTGGCCTGTCAGATTATGCCAACTGAACTGAACAAAATACCAAAAATTTATCTGTGTGATCCATCACTCTGAAATTACTGCCGACAAAATGCCTACTTACCCAGAGGAAACCAGCTACAGACATGAATTAATATTTCTTCTTTGTTAAAATGAAAATAGTATAACCTCTCTTAAAGCGAGGTATAATAAAGCAAAAACTGCAAGTGTTTTCTCATCTATTCCTGTATCCCTTTTCAAACAGAAAGGCCACTTAGCAAATAACAGAAATGGATGCAGCTGCAAAGCGAATGGAGGTAAGTGGGGAGATGTGCAGCCATAGCTGCATCGTGCTGCTTGGTACATTAACTTATGAGTAAAAAAGTCTGTTATCCCAAGGTAATCCCAGTTCCAAGAACCACTCCTAGATGTAGCTTATCAGAGTTTTGTGGTAGTAGGGGCACCCACAACTGCCCAAAATGGCACCTGCCCAAAACTGGTCCACGCTAAAGAGGATGACCACGAGCCATCAGCCGGATTAAACAGCAACCAGGGAACTACATAAAAAGACTTTTGAAACACAGAAAGAAATCAGCTTGAAAAGTATATATAAAAAAGCAGCATGATTTTTTTTCTTATAGCAAAGGGGAGAGAACAGTGGGAAGAGGGCAACGGTGCGGATCTCACCCCAGCGAGGCAGATCTCACGGGGTAGATGGGTGCACACAGGCTCAGCACCTACACCTCCCCTGGGAGGGGACCCTGCACAACTGGGGATGGAGGGTACAACTTCATGCGCAAGTGGCGGGGGTGCTTTTGGGGGAGGGGGATGATGATTAGAAACTTTCGGGGATTAGATCTAGAAAACTGTTTATAAATTTATACTAAGTGCCTTGTACTGTAGCTCATCTGGTGCATTGCTGATATTGGTCTTGAATGTACAGTTCACTGATTGCTGGTTAATTATGTCCCATTAATAAATCAATGAAGCACTTTGATCCTGGTTTGATTTATACTAGATTATTTGAGCAGCTTCTCACTGCAGCAAGCTGGTGTCATAGCTTTCCCTGCCTGTCTCTCTGAAAAATTTAGAAACTTTATATGGTCCACAAAATTTTACTCTCAAACATTTTATCACTAATTCAGCCACTTGAAGGAAATTACTGATGGGGTCAAGAAATGACCAGGGAGAAAAGGACCTCCCATGATTTTAGAGGAAGTAAAACACTTTTGCTTGAGAAAAATAATGCCAAGTTGACTTTAAGCAAGCCTGACCACTCTAGAAATGCATAAAAGGCCACTGTGGTTTTGGGCAGTTAATGAGTTTTAATAAAAAGTTTATTACTTCTTCGGTTAAAAAACTTATGTTAGAATAAACAGGGGCCTGACAAAGCTATGAAACCACACATATTGTCTACTGTCTCGGTCTGTTCATTCAATTATTTTTCCCCCAAAGTAGACAAGCACTCACAACAGCACAGAAAATGACTGGCAGGCCACGGAGCAGGAGGATGCTTGCTACAACACCAGCAGTTAGCATCTCACAATTTGTTATATTGGATTTTATTGTTATTTTTCTGCTGCAAATTGTTTTTCTGCAACTTCACTAAGCTTAGGTAAACTATATACCATGCACCAAAATTTAACTCTCCACTGATTTCTCTCCATAAACAGCATTTCTTGCCAAAGCTATGAATTTAGAGAAATGGGGAAAAAAAAACAATCTAAGGAAATTACTGTAAAAGAAGAGTGACAATTACCTTCCTTTTTATTGATGACCGTGTGCATGGTAATGTGCTGACAAACATCCTTCCCGCGCTATCACAGCCCTTGGCGCAGTATGTCCTACACATCCACCAACCTTCATCTGGCAGTTTTTCCTCTTTTCCTGACTGATGCAAAGCTTCACAGGGACAGGGGGAGATCCAGGCAAGAGCAGGTAGGAAACGGGGGCAAAAGAGAGAGAAGAGACCGCAGCTCTTAGAAGCCCCCGCTCTTTTACTTTCATTAAAAGTATCACAAGATGAGGTGATTTCTTTAAAATTAGGAAAAATTAGGACGCCCACCTGCGCTCACCAGTTAGCAGTACCCTTTGAAGGAGCCCCTAAAGCCTTTTGGGAGCGGTCTCCTTCTGGAAACAAGATTTGCAGAGGAGTTTGTATCTTGAGATGGTGGAGCCCGATCTGAACGGAGGGAAGTCGACTGGCAAAAGGTATTCCCTGGAAGGTAAATGTATTTATTCATTCTATGGCCTTTCTGCCTTATGTTAAATTTATGAGCTTTTATGTTCTATTTTCAGCGTTCAGCTCGGAAAACCACAGTCGCGGCACAGAACAAAAAAAATCCCATAAAGTCAAAAAGCATAAAAACAGATTTAACTGTCTCCTCTTAATTTCTTTCTTCTCTCTGGGATAAATCTTTGATTCGGGCTGAATGGCTCAGCTGCTCTTCCATGGGGGCAGGGGAAATGCACACCTCCTAAAACTGCTGCACAACTCCTTGGCTGTCACCACAGCCCAAATCAAACACATCCCAAGCCCACAGCTCAGAGACAGGGTGGTGTCTACTCCCTGCCAACCCCACCAGTAACTGCAGGCAACAGAGAAATAGGGTTTCTCTGGAGCCTCTACACTGCCTGTGCTGCTGCCATCTATAAATGCCCACATGAGTTCGCTACGAAAACCACATCAGCTCTGTCCAATCCATCTTTGATAGCTGCAAAGTGCTGAGCCCTAATATACAGCAGTATGGTGGTCAAAATTACCCCATTTTCAAGCTATCACACACACACAAAAAAAAGTTTTTGACGAGGCTGGGAGGATCTGCCAAACAAAATCTCTGTCTAAAAAACTTCCCAAATTACAAAAAAAACCCTACTTTATTTAGTTTTGGTTTTTCTCTTTCTCTCCAAAAGCTGTGAGCTATAATGTGCTCTGTTCTGGAGAGGTTTAACACAATCTCTAACAACCTGTAGCACCGGCAGTACCAACCAGCTGTCACCACCACACCTATTCAGGCTCTATATATTGTTCTTGGGAAAAAATCAGGAACAGAGTACCTGGGTTTTTTTTTTTCTATCAGAAGAATGCAAGGCTAGAACATAATTATTATGTTTAGAAAAATTATATAAGAGCTACACAGTAGATATTTTATCTATCATCCTGCCTGGTTTCTAACTGAAGGGACATCAGCCAGCCTCAAGAAAAAGATTCCAAGATGGGTTACAATAAACTGAACAGCAGAAAATGAAGCTGTGAAAATTAAGCTTTAGAAGTTTGTAAACTTCATTGACAAGACCCAACTTCATCCTTCCCTACACTCACAATTTTATTCTAAGCAGCTGCAATATTTGGAGCAACTGCTTAAGCCTACACCTGAAGCCATGCAGCTTTTAAGAAAATGCATTTCTCTGTTTCATTCATATATGTAGAATATAGTACGTAGAGAATATGTGTTTTACTTGTGTTTGAGGAGAAACCAGAAAACAGTGTTAATATTTAATTTTAACGTCACAAAGCAAAATTCTCTTTCACAAAGCTTTTCAGAAACTTGACTCCTGCTCTTCGAGAGGAGGAGGTTGGCAGCACCAAAACTTGGAAAAAAGTTTTAAGTTCCAAAAGTCCATTCTTATCCTCTTCATCACCTGCACATGAAATAATTTCATTTGGTTTTGTTCTACAAAAAAATGGTGCTGCCCTCATTTCTGAATAGAATCACTGAAATGCTAATTAGCTGTAACATTTTAAATCAAAAATGTGATTTAAACAAGACAGAGTATGTACAACAGGAATTCGACTGGATTTGTTTTTTTCCTATCTAATTTTTTTGTCTTCTTCTCCTATTGCACAAGAACCTCTCAGATCATGTATGCTTTCTCTTGCTGCTGTATCCAGTGCAGTCCAGCTTTTCTCAGAGGATGCTAAACCCGGTGCTGAAGGTGCACTTGGCAGCACGGACTGACTGTGAATGAAGTTGGGCCAAGAGCATCCCAGGCATAGGGTGCTAATGCAGTGAGGTCTTCACTGCTGTGAAGCAAATGTGAAGCAACAGCTTGGGGCACATTTGAATGTTCCTGACTCTCATGATGTCATCCAGCAACACAGACGATGCCGTGAAATGCGCAGTCCTCGAGGTTGGCAGAACAGATGGAGCCTTAACCTTTACTGGAGACTCCATTTACACAGCTTCTGCATCTTAAACAATTTATACCATCTGATCATATGGGAGCTTCAGCTGCGGAAACAGATGATGCTGAAACAAGATCTGATCCAATCTGTTCACTCGCCACTGTTCAAAAAACTGGGAAAGGTGAACAGGTCATCTGGCAGCCCAGGGCCCTTAGAGGTACAAGACTTTCAGCCCCAAACGCTTGTTTATTACTGTTTATTGCATTTAACACGACCCAGCGTAGGTTTGTGGTGTGCCACATTTGCTTCAACTAACAAACTTTAACCCAGTTTTGCTCTAAAACCAAGCAAAAGATTTCCCCAAATTACAGTTCAGATGCTCTGCAGATGAAGATATAAGTTAGGCAATCACTGTATATATTATCAAACAAATACCTAAATAACAAACAGTAACTTGTTCTTAAGATAAAATATTTAAAAATGGGTAACAGTGCTTTTGCAGGACTGGAGTGGTAAAAAGGACCCTAATTTTAAATACACTGAGAAGAAACTTTGGGCGGAGAGCAGCACTTGTGCTAACTCTCAGGACGGGCGATGCTGTGCAGAGAGGTGTGGTACAGGGACAGTCAGGGCTGTGGATGCTGTCAGCCCCAACGCCAGAGCAGAGCAGCCCCGTAGCGGGGCACACCTGCATGCTCAGGGCAGCGGGGTAAGGAGATGCGAGCGAGGAAGCAGCACAAGTACGTTACCTAAGTCAGCCTCAGGACTACAAATAACATTGCATTTTTAGCATGCCTTTTTAGACAGCTGGGGCAGTCTGAAAGCTCCCCCAAAACCATTTTGGAGAAGCATATTAAAGTAAACCAGCCCTGGTTCATCTTACTTTAATATTCCAGACTAAAAACTGTTTTATAAAAGCTGATTCACGAACAGACCAAATATTGCTGTTCTGGGATGCACAAGAAAGAGCGGGGCAGATGGTCAGGGGTGGCAGCAGCTTTGCTCATCTGATTTTAATCACACCACTCTGTCAGAGCCCTCAGTCACGTGCATTTCACTTACTCACTTGTTCAGTTCATGCAAGGCATCCAAAAAAAGCCTGCCGAACAAGATGTACAGTTCATATTTACTATTCAACCCTGCCAGCATTCCTGTTTTTTTAAACAAGCTTGGAGAAATAAATTTGCTCTTGGCTGAACCTCTGCCAGGTTTTCCATCCTAAGTGCATTTCAAGCGGATCGCCACTAAAACTTTTCAAAAAACAGTATTTAATGAAAACAAACAGATGTATAACTGCCGAATGTCACTGTAAGATTGTTAACATGTGTCATCACCAAGTTTTAATAGCAAAACTAAAAAAAAATAATTGAGAGTTATGACAGGGAAATACGGTTGCTATAGAAGTCCCGCTTCCACAAACACAGTCTTCCCAGCAGAGAGGAGCTCCTACGCACAGACCCAGCGGGTGCCCGTGTCAGCATCTGCGTGCACGCTCACCCACGCAGCTCCCAGGCGTGGGCTGGTCTCATCCCCCTTCCCCCACCCACCCCACAGCACCCTCCTGCCTTCCCATTGCTCATCCTCACCACATCTGCTGCAGGGCAGATCACTTCTCAGGCAGCTGATTCAACAGAAAACCCTTAAAAATATATAAGAAAAAGTTTCCATCACGTTGGCTATCTGAATCTACTCAGCCAGCACGGTCACCCAACCTGACCCGCTCAGGAGTGGAGCTATGGGTGGAAACCTCTACCCAGGGGAGGACATAGCGCCCTTTGGCAGCAGTTCTGCAAGTCCACTCTGTAACCCTCTGCATAAATACACCTGCTTAAACAAGTTTCACGTTATCAACAGAGGCAGCTTCTCTGGAGGATAACTCCACTTACAGTAGGTGCTGCTCATACAAATGAAAAGGAAGAGCCAAAGTAGGAGAATTTGGAAAGATGCACTGGGGATACAGTCAAAGAGATCACAGACACCAGGTTCTTTCACCCAGCCACATTCATGCTTCAAAATACCTGCATCAACATTATGACTCCTACTTCTAAGAATAAAGCTGAATAGAATGATCAATGGTTTCTCCCTCTACTTTCCATAGAAAAGCAAAGCAAAGAGCCTGTCTAAACTTTCTTTCCTTCCTTAATGAAACTCTTATTGATTTTTCATCCTTGTGAATCATTGCCTCGGAGCAATTTCTTTTAGCCTCCGGTTCTCACATTTAATTTGTATGTATGCTTAAGGGAAAGTTTATCAATAGAGTCTCCAGAGAGATACTAGGAGGCTTTTATGAGAAAGTTATGAAATTTTACATATGGCATTCACCAACCTAGTTAAAAAAGAAGCAAGCCTAGAATAATGCATGACATTAACAATCAGCAGTTTCATGTAGCATCCTATGCCACCTCCTTGCAGCTGTCAGTGCATAAAGACAACAGAAGTCAGGCTGAATAGATTTATGTTGATAAAGAGTAAAAATAAAAAACGCCACAACAGAAATTCATTCAGATGTATGGATCTTCCACATGTTAATAGCTACCTGAAGACAAGCTGCCTAGAACACATGTGTGTCCATACAACAGCAGGACAGTTATGGGCACTAAAATGTATATTCAGGCCAGGCATGATAAAACTGTTAGGATTAAAAAAAAATTTAAAAAAAAAATCCATCAGCAATACATTAACAGTGCTGCCAATACCATCAAAGACATGAAAAAACAAATATCTCATAATTTATCCTTAAGCTAAAATTTCCCAGCTGCTTCAATTGCTATTTACCTGGGAAAAAAAATAAAATTCTATGGACCTTTTGGTTCTCATTCATGCAAAATATGCTAATTTTACCAGTCAACTGAGGAAGTAAATTTATGGGCCAAGAGGCACCATCCAGGATACAGTAATTCAACTACCTGTTAGCCAGGTTGCTCGTGACAATTAGGTCTTCTACTCCAAAAATGTTTAAGAACTGTAAAAAGTTATATCGGGATGAGAAAAGGTTAGGGAAAATCTTAAACTCTCACAAAATAGCCAATACGAAAATAATGAGATTAAAAGAAAGAACATTTATAAAACCCTACATGCAGCAAACATGAAAAGGTTGCTCAGCTGCAAGATAACTGAGTAATGTAACCTTTCAAAGCAGCAACAAAAAGCGATTAGACCATCCCTCGGATTGAAATGATTGATTATTACTGCTAATATTGGAATTGAAGTTGACTGTAATGCTTTTTATGTAATTGCTTTATTGAACGCTGCATAGCTTTATTTGGTGATATATTCAGAACATTGCGAGTTTACCATTTCTTTAGCTCCTGATACACTAAGACACACAGACATATAGTTACAATATATTTATTCCAACGTTACTATATTAAACTGCATATACTAAGGTTAGCTCCTGACCTTTCAAGGTAAGGTCTATGGGGAATCTTCTGCCTGCAGAATCATCTACTAGATTTGAGTACGAGCAACTTTCCATCTCCAGCATCTGTTCACTAGTTATATTCCATAATCTCTATCAAAATACCTTAAATCTGATTTGGGGCCCTGTGCGCTGTAATAATTAAATCATTTTGAAGACTTTGAAAGCTGGCTCATCTATTTAAAAACAATCAATCAAGGACAAGTAAATCACAGTGAAGAAGATGAATAAGTAAAACTTTTTTTTTTTATATCAGAATACATTAAAATTCTAAAATACCTATAGGCAAAGCAAGGATTTTTTGTTTGTTTTTCACCTTTGTTTTCATTCAGAAAAGCAGCCTTCAATATTTAAATGTAACTGCACAGAATTATATTTTCTCACCTGTTTTTCAATTTATTTGATTTGTTATCCCCTGGTGTCACTCCCTGCTTTTTTGGAGAGAGTCCTAGCAAAGGTCAGTCATCACTCAGCCATCAATAAACACCTAGCATGAGAGTGAAAATTTCAAGCTGCCTGAGCTCCCATTACTAAACCAAGCAACATGTTTGAAAGCTCGTAACAAAAAGCATAAAGTACTTCAGAGTGTTCCAAACGTAAACACAATGTTACCTTTAGAGCAGTAAGTATGAAAAATATCAAAGAAGGTGTGTAATACCAAGCTTTATCATCTATTGCACACGTATATTGACTTAACTGAGACACGCTCACTTATCTACAAAGCAAAAATTGGGTTTTAAGTACTGTACTTTGGAAGACCCTTAGGGCACAATAACATTACTGTCATCATTTACTCTGACTTCCCTCTCATTCGATCCTTCTTCAGTTTTCAAAACATTGCAGCTATGTTTCTATTTCTGCCACTACGCCAGTGTCCTTGGCTAGATGGTAGCACAATTATACACGGTTGACATACAAATACACGCAAAAACTAATGCATAAACATACACACACATAGACACTAACACGTAAGCAACATATTTAACGCTCAGACACACGGTATAACTTCCATCTCAGTGCTACACATACAGGGATATACTTGCTTTTTTTTTTTAAACACACTTTTTCATGTTCAGAGCCAATTCTAAAAGTGAGGTTTTCTTAGCACTTTGCAGAGGAATGCAGAAGATCGAGGATTGATATTTTTTTAAGAGAAAAGTGTGATCAATAATAGTTAAAGTTTGGATGAACCCTCATTATCGGATTTCTACAACTTCAAAACGAATACATGTCGGCTGCCTGTTAAGCACAGACACAACTTCACCCTTTACAAGCTCACTGCTGACAGTTAATAAAGCTACATTCGGGAATACACATCTGCAGAATCACAAATTTTCACATTAACAATGGTTTAAATTGAGATACAACTATACTTGGGTTATGAAATATTTAATGCCAGTTGAAAAACAGATGTACTGAATCAGTTTAACTGAAAATATCAAAAGCTTAGGTAAGTTACTTATTCTAGTCATACAGTGTACATATTTAACACACACAGCTGCAAACAATTTATTGAAATTCATTTTTACTTCCACTTGAATTCAGCATTACTTTATTAATACAACCAAGAATATTAAAGGAATGACAATAAAAACTTTATGCAAGCACTACCTTATGTGTACCTTATTTAATAAAAGAACTTCTGAAAAGTTCCTGGTATTTTATCATTACAGCCTTTTAATCCTTGCCTGTAAAGACTCCAACTCTGTACTCCATCCAGGCAGCTGCTTCAAAACTATGCAGCTAATACACATCAGAATTTAATAAATGTACAGAAATAACTTTTCAAGATTTTCAAAAGCTAAACGAAAAGTGCTTATTTTGCTTAAAAGCAACTGGGTGATACAAATCAATTTAATTGATGGGTCAAAAGATCTTAAAGATGTCACAAGTACTGAAATTATTTTTGTCTTCAGCAGCTTCAAACTTGTGAAATTTATGGTTATAAATGTCACACTGTAGAGAAGTAAAACACGCCTCACACATAGGTGGATATTTTTAAACTATTGGTATTTTAAGGTCTTTGGATCTCAGAGTTGATAGAATAAACCCCAGAGGGCACCAATCAGTGAAAAAGTACAGATGATAACACCACATATCCCTTCGCCCTGTATTTAATCACATGGCTGGCACCACCAGCCATGTTTCATACTTCTGTTGACCTATTCAATAGGTCAATAAAGTCCTAATAAAGACTTATTAAAGTACCTACCTTACATATTTGATTTTTTAAGTATATGGAAAATGTAATACTTTAAATGTCAGGATTTTTCAGCAAGTCATATGGTGTGAACTATTATTGCAAATAAAGCGTAGGAACATTTTTAAAGTTGCTGTTGACTATGCTGGGGAATATGAATCCTTTCGTTACCACTCCATTCTGTACAGGCTATGAACATAACTCTGAACTTGTTTGCAGTTACTTGGGCTGCGCTGGTGGTATCAGCCCCTTCTCAAAGTGTTCTGCTGAAAGTTTGACAGCACTGCTTTATAAAGAGACAGAAAAAGCTTTCAAAACCAGATACTATGGAATACGGGGGGGTGAGGGGGGGGAGTGGGGAGTGGAATACATCAATGAGTGGGCAAAACCAAGCAGCAAATATATTGGCTTAAGATAAATAACGTGGGTTTACTGGTACTTTCCCCAGGAACAGTTGGGTGCCAAGTCATGCAAGCTGCGGCACGGTAGCGATGTGGGCTCAGCATTCGAGGCATTAGGCAGGCTCTTCTTTGAACATATGCCCTTTCAAGTGAAATTAATCACTCTCTTTATCACTCCTGCAGCATCTGGAGCCATAATCATTACCCAACTGCTGAGAAAGAAATGAAACCACTAATCGCACGGGGAGTAGGGCTTAGTGTTCAGAGCAGGAAAGTTTTTATTAAGTTCTCATTTGAAAAGTGATTTTTCATGGCTAGCCTTCCAGGACATGCCACACAAAAGCTGCATATACTTCAGCAACTGTCTACAACTCATCCCCCAGCATATAGAAGCAATATATTTAGAACCACTATAATGATTTTTTAACATGATTTTCCAAATTTAGCTCTATAATCCTAAATAGCTGCTATACGCAAGTATGACACAGAGATACATTTAACCATAAAGTTTAAAAAGTGTCTAGAAGAAGGAACTGCAGAAGTCTACAAAGTGGTAGACACCAGGCAACAGTAAGGTCCAGATACTGCCTCTGGATTCACACACGACACTCCTATTGATCTCAGCAGGAATTCTTTAAGCAAACTGAAACTCATACACTTGAAACTACTAGATATAATGAAATGCCCATTTAATATATCATCTGGCTGAGGGTGATTAAAATAAGCCATATGAACACTATGTCAATAATCTGGATTACCAGGGAATATCCCCCATCCCTTCTAATGTCTCGATTTCATGTTCCTGGCTTTTACCATTCAAAGTTTTTTTTTTAAAAAAAAAAAGAAAAAAAATGAAAAAAGATTAAGTGAATTACAGCAGGACTATTCCCATATATACCAGGGGAAAAAAATTCTAGGGAAATACAGTTATCAGTGGTCAGACTAACTAAAACTTGTGTCTCTAGAAAGAGTAAGTTTATTATCTACATATTGAGAACAACAATATGCATCTTAGGGATTTCTAATACAATTTTGGATATTTTCATCCACAACTCTGCTGTACACAAGAGCTGAATGAGGAAGCAATTACCCCAATATACTGAAATTGTTCAATTAAGTGGCTAAGTGAAACTCTTATTCTAACTAATTTAAGATAGAATTATTAAAAAAAACCTGCAGGGTTCTGAACAAGGGCAGCAGAATAATTAAATCTAGTATGCCACTGAAACAGGCTGAAAATGTGATCATCCATTTTTAATGCTCCGCCTATATGTAACAACAGAAATCTTTCCAACAGCTGCATTCAATTAAAAAAATATTAACCCCAAGGAAAAAGTACAAAAACATCCCCATCTGTTTTTCTTGCCACTCACTGTGCTTCTTTTGTGAGTGAAATATGTACAACAATACAATCCAACAAAGTTGAAAGAAAAGTACCACAATTCCAATAATAAGCTATCTTTTTTTTTTTTAAAATGAACAATTTAAAAGAAACCACTTTTGCAGATTTTCCCCATGACCTGCAGCTCTGTTCCCATAGTAACTACTGAGGAAAGAAAAGGATAAGACGCCTAACTTATACTTTTCCCAATACCAACAAAAAACAGAAAAAAGCACCTTATTCTCAAAAACTATTATTTTCAGGAAGGGAAGAGGGACATTAAAAGATTAGTGTGAATCTCCTGCGTAATCTAGTTTAAACCACCACCTACTGAACATTTTATGTCGGTTAGACAAAGATATTTGTTAAAGCATGTAGTCTTTGTGTAAAAGAACTATTGAAGTAGTTTTGCAAGCCCAACAACAACAAAATTACCAGCCACATGCTGTAAAAGCTTACACGTGAACTCAGTAAGCATCACCATCAGTCTACAGCCCTGCTGCTGCACAGTACTCATCTCTGCTGATGAACTAGTAACCTGCCAATTATCTTCAAGCATATGAAGTGTTAATTTTAACATATATTTCAGTGTCATTTTGATTCCACTTTTGTTTGCCTTTTTAGTTTGACTGATACTCTATGCTTCCCGTATTGCTTGCTGTAGTGCATTTTTCCAGGAAAAAATAAAAAAGCCAGCGATTCTTTCTTTAAGCAGTGCCACCAAGGACGTTTCACTGGTGTCTTCAAGTCCCTACAGGAAACCAGAGCTAATAAGAACATACCAGGTTTTACAGACACAGAAAAAGGGCATCAGTTTAAGCATTTCTGCATCTCTCAGCATTCCGAAACCATAACTCCTCCAGGAACAATTCTGATGTCTCTGATACTGGATGGCATTCTCTGGGCCAACAGGACAGGTTCTTCAGCCATGTCACATATACTGAGCTTTTTAGCCCTGTGGATTAAGGATAAATCCAGAAGCTATGGTGGACAGGACCCAGGTGGGTATGCAATGTGCTGCTGTGGCACATTTATGCAACACAGCAACAGACCTCAAGCACCTGGAGGACACGCCAGGCTGGAAGATGAGCTTCCGGCATAGGAAAGGTTCTGCAGGAGAGAGATAGAGCTCTTCTCACGTACGTTTGTCCGGTTCTCTGACAAACTCAGCAGCATTCACTGCCTGAGGACACAAGGTCTTCACCAACTTTGAAATGTCTCACCCACCTAAATAGTATTTTTACCACCACTGCAAAGGGTTATAAAGTAAGGCAACAGATGCATCTCCACAAGTCCAAGACAAGTTTGGATTCAACTGTTGAGGAGACAATACCAGATAAGGATACCAAAACAGAACTGGAATGATAAGGGTGAAGTAGCAGAACCATATGTAATAAAATTTAGAGGTGTGCGGAACAGAACGGTGAAAATGTGGACAGAAAAGGTAAGGAATAATGAGGAGAGAAAACCAAATACTTAGCAATCTAAAACAACTGTACTCCTGTCTAAGGAAATATGAGGTTAGCTTGGAGGCCACCCTTAAATTTTCTCAAATATCAGTGACTGATATCAGAGACCATATTAAGTTTTGCTGCTAATGAAATTTTGCAGAACAACTGTCTTTACAAAGTTTCAAGTATTATTGGGTTTTTTAAAAAGTTTTGCAGAAATAAAAGTATAATTTATATTGTCCCATAACATATTCTTTGTAGAGAATTACTTTAGACCAATTTAGAACTAATTTTGAAGTACTACTTTTTATATTTAAAATCACTTTTTTTAATGGCTACTTAATGAAGCTATAACAACAGATTAAAAACAACTGAACTGCTTCGAATTGAACTGTTTATTACAAAATATTCAAAAAGAGCACCTTGTGATTCTGAGATATTTTAAGCCAGGCATTTCTAATTAAAATTGTAAAATACCAGTGGGTGAAATCTCATCTGAGTTTTGATACAATTCTGAGGAGCAATATTTAGAAAATATTTAGTTTGACAAACCAGTTCAAAGAGGATATGTTTACTAACAGGGGGCCAACATAACTTGGCATCCTTAATTCACAAATACATTAGAAGCAACAACCAAAAGAATTACTTAAAGAATAGTCTGGCTTAAATACAAAGGTATAAACAAGAAGGCTTTTCATTCTAGAACAACTTTTCAATCATCAAGTTTATGGCAACAATCTGACTAGTTTTAGAATGGAACTTAATAGTTATTTAAAAATTATTAATTGTTGCTGCTGTCAATATGACAAGATTGCAATCTATAACCCAAGAGAACCACTGTAGTCCTAAACTTCCAGTATAGTGAAGACCCTTAGAATCATTCAAAATTTCATTAAATCAAGGCTAAATTTCCACTTCAGATTTTAAATATTTAAAATTCCATCCACCAAGATAGTGTAAGAATAATCTACAAGTAGAACATCTGCCACAAAATAAGAAGTTTGGAAGTGTCAGACAGTCCGAGAAATATCATAAAACTTCCAGATACCACATGAAGATCACTAAAAAGACACTTGCACTTCATTCATGAATTGTTGTTCTTTCAACTAAAAAAAACCCTTAATCTAGGATAGACTATCATTCTTCATCTTGCAGAGTTTTTGGAAAAATACCACTTGTTGCAGAGCTGTCTTTCAATTTCTCTTCAGTAGGTTTGAGCTCTACTGTCCTTTGAAGATCTGCACTCCCTTTAACGGTGTACATAGGTAAAAGTTCGTCTTTTAAGGCGTTAAGGTCAAAGGCACTTCCAAACCAGTACTTGGTCTTCCTGAAATTATGATCTTGAGAAAGGGCATTTTATGGCAGTATTATCTGAGAGCAGAGAACAGAAGATCATCTTCATCCTAGCCGTAACTGGCTCGCCCACATTCACTAGTAGTTCAAAGGTTCCTCCACGTTAGAAGTTGTTCTCTGAAAAGTTCATTTTGTACCCTTTCCATTACGGATTGTTTCTGAAGAAAGACTAATGATCAAAACCCATTTGCTAACCCTATTTTAAGGACTTTCAAATATGGGTAATAGCTCTGAACTAAAGGGTTTTTTGTGTTCACCTGGGGCAAGAGAACTTACGGCTCCCCACGCCTAGCTCCCAGAAGCCCACAAACACCAGAAGATTAATGGTTTCTTCCTCAGGTAAAAATATCTCTACTGTGATCAGCTGTATTACAAATCCATTTCCCAGTCTGATATCTCATTTTCAGTGCTCTTTCATTAGTAACAGGGAGTATGTCCCTGCTGGGCTAAATAGCCATCCCGATTCGTTTTTTTGGAGAGAATTACGGATGGAGAACTCACTGAGCCACCACATCTGAGTTTCTAATAGTCCACTTCCTCCCTTCCATAGTAGACAGAGTATTATTTCCATGTTAAATAGCATTTTACCACAATTAGAGAACTAATTTCCAAAAATCAGAACATTTTCATCCTACAAAAACATTTTTACAATATTCCCCTTACTAAAAAAAAAAAAAAGGCCATATCAATGCTTTAGCTCTGAGAGCCACTTTTAAGGGGTATGTCCCTTATCCCTTTCATTCTGTTAGTATTTTGGGGGAAATAGCACATACATGCTTACTGAGATGTAGTTTATGGAGGAGCTGAAGACACCAGCAGTGATGGTAAGACTGCAACTGCAAGTGTCTCTGGGAAGGGCTAATTCTCAGCATTCTGTAATTCTAATTATCAGCCCCTCTCCTGTAAATCACCCAAAATACTTCCTGTGTTGCACATATTTTAGATGTAATTTAGACTTTAGAACTAAATTTTAGAGTTTCACCAAAAAAATAAACCAACTAGAATCAGGCTGTGGATTCATGTGTGTATCAATATGCTACACACAGTTTTAAAAACTTGAATGGCCGTCACTAAAACAGACACACTTGCATTACAGAAATTCCAGGCACTTTTAGTACCATTCAGGAGTTGAAGAAAACCAACATGGTGAAATATGCAAATTGCTAATTGGCTATTGCATTAGACAATATTCATTTACAAGGATTTAGATCCAATTAAATTTTCTCAAGATTTTATCATTAAAACCGCTTTGTTAGTTGGCAAGTGTCAGGAAATTATTCCGCTATTTGAGGTTGCTGAGTAATTTAATTGATATAATTATTGCTTTCATGTTTAGGCTGGTGGTCACAAAATAAGTATCTGACAAGAAATGTCTTGAAACCAAAAGATAGAGTGTACAGATATTTAGACATTAATATATCATCTCTCGAAACCAAAAGCTAAAAATAAATGGGTTTACGACAGGCCACAAATAAGCAAAATGCAAGTGAAAGCCCTTTGAACAGCTGATGGAAGAGTATGTATAATCTACCACACACTGCCGAGTTCTTACATTTTAGAAATATAGAGCCTGAGTTTTTTGTAGATGCAGTGATTTCAATACAATTGCTTTCACCTATACCAAGACCACCAAGCCCAGCATGAAAATGTATGAGTCTTCATTAGATAAAGCCAAGGATTTAGCTGAAAAAAGCCTGCTTTATAAACATCAATGACGATACGATGCTCCCCCCCGCCCCCGCCCAACCATATTAAGGATGCATCTTTGGACTTCTATGTGCTAGGAAAATTTACTTTAAGAAAATGAATTTATATGTACTAAAGTCAGAGCTTTCAGTAGCATAATCTTATTTAATTATAAAGCATGACATTTCAATAAGAAGTTGAATTTCTCTACAGTAGGTAGTAACTTGCCATGCTTGCAACAGAGAATTCAAGGTTTTAAATCAAAACAGATCATCTCCTTTCCAATTGCTCATTTCTCATTAGATTGTTTCATTACAAAAAAGACAACAGTTGCAGGTTTTCTTTCTATGAGAATGGATCTGCTCGGTTCTGACATTAAAAGCTACTTCATTTTAGGTTCGCTGTGCTGTGCCTTTATTTAATTTTTATTATTTTTTGTATTGGGCACAGAAGTCCTCAAATGATGGGATGATTTATTTTTTTTAATTGTATAAACCACAGATGTCATTAGGTCAAGATCTCCATGATCTACATCCCAAAGATAGTTTATTATTAATATTCTGCCACAACAGGTTATGTTAACCCTTCTACCTCTCCAGATCCACCTGCTCCATTCAAGTTACCATCCCTCTTGTCCCAAAACATTTCCCCTTAATCTTGGGAAAGATAAACCTTGTGATTAACTGTACCTTAAAATCGTTTCAAGCAAAGTAAAAAAAAATGCATACAAAAGCAAGCCACATATGCCACCCTGACAGCAGACTGCCATTTACACTAATTTCAAGGTCACTGCAATTTTACTTTGACATACACGCTTCCAAATGCCTCAGAAATGAAATCCACAACACACACAGCAGAACTATCGAAAGAAAGCCATTAGTTTATTGCATATGCCTGGACACTGCAAAATACACCTAGCTCCTTTGAACCAAGATTATTCCCAAAGTATCCATTCAGCCTACTGAGAGAAATCTCAGCCGTTGTGTTATTTCTTAGGATGACTGCAAGAGACGAAGATTCAGGATTTAGAAATGCTGCTGCTTCACTACTACAGCAGAGAAAGTAGAGGCTTCACAAATAATACTTTGCTTCTTAGCAAAACAAAGTGGTTTGGGTGAACATACTATTCATTTCAACGTATAACTAAACATTTTGGGTTTAGATATAACTTTTATCCACTTTTCAACAAAATACTCCAATGAAAAAATTAAAATTTTGTTTATAAATATAAAAATATTTAACTGGAGGAAAAAAAATAAATCTTTATTTTTGCCAAACAGGACAATTAATTTGGCTCAAGCTTACAGTAATTTTCATTTGCAAAACATTTCAAAGTTGTTTTCTACCTCTTGTCACTATATAAAGAGAAAGTTAACTGAAAGAAAATACTGTTAGGATTTAAGGTTTTTAAAATTACTCTTGAGAGATCAGATATTTCTAATTCACTGTGGGAGTCACAAGAACTGACAATTTTCTTCTGCATCGGGAAGACAGACCTTTACCACGAGCTCCTCACGGGGCTTTCAGAGCATGGTACCCCACGTCCACGCAAACTTGTGCGCCACCTTTTCTTAGTTCTAAATACATCTGCCTCAGATGTCTTTGAAGCATTGATAACTCTTTATTGTCATCTGGAATCATCAAGTCAAATTAAATTTTTATGACTTCCCATGCACACCCCTAAAGACCAACAGTACAATACACTTCAGAACTGAAGAGAAGACAGACAGCATTGAAGGGTCTAATTTGTCTTAAGAAAACAACTCTACCTTTCAAAGCTTGTTCAAAAAGCACATAAGTAACAGTGAATTGGAGAAAGACAGTTTATGTTGTTGTTTATTTCCTCTTCATTTTACACGCAAAGCATTGTAAAAAAAGTCTTTAGAAATACATTACCAGATTGTACTTAAGCAGTACTTCACCAGCACTCAGCCTCCCATCCCAGTGACCAGGGTGAGAAGTTTGCATTGATCCTACCAGAAGGACAGGAGCCTCCCAGAATAATTGTTTCATTATTCAGCTAGTTCAATCTCTTACCTTCTATAGAACTACAACTATAAAACAAATAACCAAAACAGCAAGGAACCTCTCCAAAAAAAGGGGAGAAAATTATTTTTCCATCAAATTTAATTGCTCTGTTGCTCAGTCATAAAGGGCCAAACCTCAAAGGGATCCTGGGCAATGAAACCTGTGGTTCAGTTGCGTATTTTTGATGAAGTACTTTGAGTAAACATTTCCCGAATTTGCCAATCTTTCCACTTCACTGAACAGTCTTTGGTTTTGTGTTTTTGCTACAAAATAAGCATCCAATGCATCATGCCTAGTTTTATGCATCTATATCATACCATTTCTTATCTACCTCCTTCCCCGCACTAAGAATCGCAGTGTTATCAATGTGTCTTCACAAACGTTTCCACACATTGTGCATGCCCAATTTTGAACATTCAAACAGTGCATGTATCCAATCTGACTGATGGACAAAAATAATTCACTAAAGGTACCAACGAAATTATAAAATAGATCAACCAAGTGTATGGAATACTGGCTCAGTTCATCCTGAAAGACGCTGGTGTGCCCTTTTCATTCAAACATGAAAAGAAAGTGATTAAACATTTCAAAGGAAGCAACATTCAGGTGATGATATCAGGATCCTGTAAAAATTTTACTCTTGGATTAAAAGCATTAAGGAGTCCAGAATTATGCACCAGAGTGACTCTAGAGTACAACTGCAATAGACATGAAGATTACTAATTTAAAATAGGGGTTAAACCCCCCTATTTTTCAGTTACAAAATAATTTAGAATAGAAGACATTATCAGGCTTTTTTAATTTATTATTGAACTAAAACAGAATGGAGAAAGGGCAGCACTCCATCCTCGAATGCAGGAATTATCTAGTAGATAAAGCCAATATATCTTTTTCCTACCTGTTTTCCAGACAAACTGACGACCTCTCCTGGCTTCCAGATCAGCTGTTTGTAACATTAAGAAAACAAACAAAAGGAAGGACTTCCCCAGGCTCTGCCATGCCCAGTGAGGAGAAACCCAGTTCTGTTGTAGAAGCATAATTCAGATAATTCAGTCTCTTGTCTTCTTTGGTCCTAGAATTAACAAAAAAAGAAAAAGCTTGCTAAAAGACTGAAAACACCAAGGTAACAGGCTCAGCCTAAGGGTAACCGGGTGGCCACTGTGCATTTCATACTCCCTCTGTGCCAGATTCATTGAGGACAAGTCTGTTAATAGATGCTTCACTTGGAGAGAAAGAGAGGGGAAAAAGTCGGGGGGGGGGGGGGCAGACAGAGGAGAAGGCCAGATCCCAGAGTACCTGCAGTCCCATCGTACAAATATAGCCATCATAAATGCTTTTAGCAGGTACTTAAGAAGAAATCTGCCAGTGCAAATAAATGGCAAAGGATCTGATAACAGTCTGTGAGGTGTCTCTTCTTTTCTCTATTTAATTTATCTTTAGCATGAATATTATCATGCTATAGGCAGACTAAACCAAAGCTGAGAATAGATTCCAGGTGCAAAATTCAGCTCTGAATACAGACTCCACGTCCTACACTTAAGATCCCTGACAACTGAAATACCAGACCTGGAATTGTTTCAGCTCCATGCTATGTGTGAACATGGGATACATAAAAGCAACATGACAAATGCAGCAGGAAAAGCAAGGGTTGCTTATCAGTCCATGATGAACAGCCTGAAACGGAAAACTAGACATTACTCAAGCATTTCTCTGGAATCTGGGACTCACATTCAAGTCCCTGATCTTTGAGCTCCAGATCAGCAACCAGTTAATCCAGAGAGGTCTCTCTGACAAAGGGATTTTAATTAAGCTCTCCAACGCTTCAGACAAATACCAGAGCCACATTGTGATTGACACAGGAATGGATCAAGTCCTGTGGCTGGAGCAGTTTTACACTGTACAACTCATTGAAATAATCACTGTGCGGCATTGGAAGCAAGGAGGAATGTCCCTCTTTGTCTCCCATAAAACACAAGAGCTCAACTTCTAAATGTCTCCTTCAGGGAACGTCCACCCTGTTTACATACCTTGGAAAAGCTCCAAAACAAGAGAGATTAGGAAAGGCATACAACAAAACAAAATTTAAAACTTCTGATTCAGCCTGGTAATTCAAATCTCCATTTCTCTCATCCCAAAAGTAGACCAACAAGCCACTTATTTAGGCAGATTTTACATGAGTTTCAAGACATTTGGATTTGTCCACATTCAAGTGGGAACAGTTTCGAAGTCTCAAAAAATGTTCACTGTATGTGCCACATCAAGCAAGAGCTAGTTTCTGATATAAATTTACATATTAATTTTTTCTTCTGCAATATCTTTTGTATTTATACCATGTTTAAATTCTCAACATATTTCTACTTATTAGTGATTAATCCTACTTTTATAGGTAAAAATGTCACATCCACATTAGCGTAAGGAGAGCGATAACACCTGTCTTCAATATTTGTCTTCATTGGCATAATCTTGGTGATTTTCATTAAAATTATCAGTTATTAGAAGTTTGGTCCAGAAAATTCTATTACATTCCCAACCTTATGAAAAGCAACATTGTCATAATACATAATGCACAGCATCAGTCTTGATAAGAACCTGGAGATAAACCTGAAAATAGTACATATTGAATATACAGTAAAACTTTTAATTTCAAGTTGTATTTAAATTACTTTGAAACAGTTTCTATCATGATAAATTCATGCAATTATATTTAATCAGATATTGACTAACTATGGGGGAAAATACAATATACTATCTGTTATCTGGTTTAGTTCATTCTTGCGTTTCAGATGAACAGCATTTCAGGTAAGACCTGAAAACCCAACATGTTGACCGAATACATTAATGCGGGCAAGGGACCAGATTTATTGCTTTGCTCATGTCTTCTGGGTTAATTTAATTCAGAATTCACATTTAATTCAGAATGCAACCCGCTGAGTCCCAACACCTGGACAATGTAACGCAGACCACGAGTGGTCTTATATGAAGCACAAGTGAAGCTCAGAAATCTTGAGCATCCTTCAGAAATGAGATGAAGAGGACCTCATTCCTCCCCAATGCAAATACAGTAGGGAAGTCCTGGGGGCAAAAGGGAGGCCCTCAGACATCCTGCAATTAATTTTTTTTTTGCCCATCTAGATGGCTGCTCACCTCACACAGAAGAGCTGAGGAGGAGCAACTCAACCAGTGTCTTCAGCATTGCAGTTACCATCTATGGCAGTCAGAAAATGGAGTCACCGACCTTCTGTGAGGGGAAAGAGAAGGAATTAGTGACATAGACTCCAACACTGTTCACACCCAAAAATGCAAAACAAGGAAAGAAATTATTCAGATGCCCAGATTTAAGTACTGGAGGGGAGCAAGCATGCCCAGCCCTGCACAGACAACACTCATCTGAATTGCAGGGCAGCTCTCCAGGTCCAGAAGAATGCCGTAAAAACAACACGTCTTAAACAGGTGGGGGCATGAAATGGGCAAATCCAAGGAAACCTCGGATAACAGCTGATAAAGATGCCGAGATTTTTAATGAAGCACCAGTAGCGCTCATCAGCTGCTTTCTCAACACACTGCCTTCATCTCAGCGTACAAAGGGTCAGTAAACAGCAATAAATTCCTGGGAGTAGCAGCCTCCTCCCCAAAACAAGGGGTTTCGCATATGTTCATTCTTTGGGCAAGACTACAAAGATAACTGACTGTTGCTCCCCACAGAGCAAGAACAGAGATTACATTAAGTCAGGAAAAACAGAAATAAATTAGACACCATGAGACTGATTCTAATCTCACCCACCCCAGCCGAGCTCAGTAGAGTCCACTGATTTACACCACAGCAAAGCACAATAAAAATTTGTCTGTATATCTAGGTTTGTATAACACAATTTGGAACAGTAGCCACCCTGTCCTGATACGATAAAAAATTATTGCACAGGCAACATATGCTATCTACAGAAACATGAATAAATTACATTATGAAGGCCACCAACACTTCACATCAAATTTAGTTACAGTATCTCTCAGCTCCCAAATGTGTCAGCATGGCTAGCTGTAAACTGGCAAACAGAAAGGGAAAATGGAGAAAAAAATTTACATTTTAAAAATTGACTTCAGCAAGACTAGTCATGATTAAATTCATAGAATTGCTTAATATGTTCAAGCTATGTGTTTTACTCTGAATATCTCGCTTTTCCAAAACTGATTATCTGGATTTATTCAATATCCTTCATAATACAGGCCTGGACAATTAATAGTCTGCACTGATAGATTCTCATGAAATTAAATAATGAGGTGTTGTTTTCATATATTTGAAGGTCTAGATACAAGCACCCTTTTAGTTTTGTTTGGTTTGTATGGAATCTTGTTCAGAAAAACAAGGATATCGTGCATTAGCTGTAATGGCTGGGAATATACAGGTAGTCTTGAAAAGGCCACATGCAAGTGTTCTAATGATCATAACAATGTATTTACGTTATCTAATCCACTGCTAATTCACTTAATGACAGGATTGAATAAAACTAGTTTTGAGTAACAGACAATTTAGAACCTACATTTCTGCTGAAAACACAGTATTCAAGTATAGTGTCAAAATGTTATAAATAAATAAATATGCATACAGCTAACAAATAAATATCTTATTTCTGAAGTGTTCAAAATTTAATTTCATTTTCAACATCAATGATATATCCAGCAGCCACATCCCAGTCTAATCCATGCTTAGCTAGGGAGGGGAAAAAGCCTCTGGGAAGCTTTTCCCATTTTCTAGCCACTGCTCGGACAACCACAAGCTACAGATGTGCACTCAGAGGCAGATGTTTCCAAGTGACAGGCACTGTGCTAGTCCAAGACACATTAGAGTCCTCAAAAGCATCCAACACTGAAAGACAAAAGATTGATGGTCCAATTTTGACTCCCCACTCTTCAATCACGTATTGCACTGGTAGAGAAGGGACCAGTTGGTCTTTCTGCAAGTTTCCACAGGACAAGAAGTTTCTGTAGTCACTCTGCACTGTTTCTGTGGTTTAGGAAAGCTCAGTCTGGCTCTGCTCCAATGTGGATTTATACAGTACTTATTACTGAACTTAGAAAAAGATCAACTTAAACTGATCTAAACCTGAGACATGATTTCAGCCATGTCACACATAAATTAAATTCCTTCTGAGTTCACCAGGAGTTGTGACCTTCCCTGTCACAGGTAAATCTGACCTACTTTTTTTGTATGAGAAGGGAAGGAAATGGTCACAAGGACACCTGGATAGCACTCTCCATTTAAAATACATGATGCAATTAGAATAATCCCAAACACTTTAAACAGCAACAAAAAAAAAAAAGGCAAAACACAGATCGTATGTGTGGCTATGAATCGTTTGGCAGGTGTCTAGCACAAAGATAAGCATCATTAATCATGAATAAATTTCCTTAACATAAACGTAAGCAGTAATTATGCAACTGTTTGCCTACTACACACAGCACAAACCCATTGCTCGTGGTATTCCAAGATAATCTGGATGTTTATAGCATACTCTTTATCCTCAGATACCAGTGAGATCTGCCTTGCCTTCTCAGAAAGCTGTTATCCAAAAAGCTAATTCTATTCTGTCCTAAGCGAGTAGAATGCCTGGCCTGTAGCAGCAAAGGCTGATCACCACGGACATGCACTGCAGACCATCCCTGGGGGAGATATTTCCAAAAAACCACTAATGCTAGTGCTACAGGTACTGAGTTTAATAAAATGGAAGTGTTTGCACAGTCACATACATCAGACTAGGAACAGACCTTCAGATGTAAGTGCATATGTGCCCATGGCATGGGTGTACATACATACAGCCCAATTTTTTATTTAATAAACATAGTTACACTTAATTACTTTTACTTCCAGGTGGAAAACAAACTACACATTTTTCCACTTACACATTTGGAGAAAGACAGTATTCTGGTTAAAGTAGGGGCACCCTAAATTCATTCCACTTCCAGCTGTGTCAGAGACCTCCTCTGTAAAAAGTCACTTAAGGTCATGCTATGACACCAATACTTGATTCTGGAAGTGCACCCCTTGATTTTAGTGGAGTGACTTTGCATATATGAGAACAGTAGCTTGCTTTTCTATACCTCTACTTCTTCATCTCCAAACCTCAGTTAAGAATATTTACTCTTCTTCCAGGAGCATTTTACAAAGTCCTAGATAAAAAACACACAGCACAAATGAGCTAAATTTATACACCAGGTTGACAATATTTTCGTCTTAAGCGGTCACTCATCAGGAATCAAAACATTAAGCTCCACAATTCTTTGGTAATTTGCTACAATAACTGTAAGGGTAAATAATGCCTGAAAGAACATCTGGTGTTAACATATCTGCATACAGAAGATAACTCCAAACAACCAGCAGATGGACTAAACCAGCCTGCTTTGGGCTGGGAGTAAGCCTGCACGACCTCCAGATCGACAAAGCTGAACATAAATTCACCCTGGTCCATTTTTATGTATAAATCTTAACAACCTTCCTCAACACTCAGTTGCTGGAAAGCTTAGTAGGTAGTCACCATCTTCCACAGTTATATTTGAAAGTTCTGGTATATTAGTGATCTTTATAGTCAAATTGTAAGAATCTATTAATTATTTAATTTTTTTCTTCTATTAGATCATATTTGCTTCTTGTCCCAAAGCTGTGGAAGATCCTAGGGATTAAAAGCAAGAATATGAGAAAACTGTACTGCCAATAAATTGCTTCTTAACTTACATCGATTTGTTTGGGGTAAAAACCAGGAATGCTAAGTTTTCCTGCTTCAGTTTTTGTACATCCTAAAAACCTAACAAAAACAGGTTTGAATTTAGAAGTTTAATTATAAACTTAGCTAAGTGGATTATAATGAAAGATGTTCCAGCAAGGGAGCTCAAACTGATGCATTATGACTACATTAAAGAAAACACCAGAGAATAGACTTCCCATCAGCAGAACAACTTTAATTAAAACAGTGATAGAGCAGAACTGTTCTGTGAAACAATACTGCTGTTACATCTCCTTCACTCTAAGTACTTCCAATGGACTCTGTGGGAACACACCTGACTTTCAGTAATAAAAAGTCTATATGATTTCAGACTTTTCTGAGGAACCCAGTTCAGAACAACAGTTAAATGTAGTTGAAGCAAAACTTGCTTCATTTGTACACAAACATGTATAGCTTACACTCTGCCAGAAGAGCTGGGAGATTTCAAAGTCAAGGATTCAAAAGTTTGTGAAGGGCACTGTGCCTTTGAGGAGTACCAGGATGACGACATTTTTTCCCCCCCTACAGCCCCCATGCCCATTCAGTGGAGGATGAACAATGCTCAACAACCAAGGAGCACTCCAACATTTCCTTCTACAAAAATCATTCAGTGTGTGACCTGATACGTGAGTGCCCAAATGTTATCAAAATCTTGGACTTCTCAATGGTATTTAACCGCCATGGACCTTTTGGTGCTCTCGGTATCATGTCTTAGCGCTCCAAGTAGGCTAATTTACCTTCACAAATGTTCTTCAAGCTGCTATCATACTCCTCGCAGCAGGAACAAGTACAGAGCAATTAAGATCAAAATGCTCAAGACTGTCAATAGGCTTCTGTTGTGAACTCGGGCATTGATTTTTTTTCTGAGCAGCAGAACATGGAAAGTGTCCAATAACTTTTAAGTAACCTTTTCACACTGCTTGTGCACTTTCATATATTTAATTAAATACAAGAAAGGCTGTAGCAGCTCAAACCGAACATCGGCAAAGTCCCAGATCCTGCCTCTGACAGGAGAATGATGCCAAGTGCCCAGGGTGCAGTATAAGAAGAAAGCACTCATAAATTATACTTCTCATTATACCTTCCCAGACTCCAACAAGTTGTGGCTTCCACACCTCCTGAGTCAGAAGGTCTTTCTGACAGCCCTCTTATAAACTTACAGAGTCACACCCTGAACCTACAGAGATTTGGGGGTTTTATATAGGTTATGTATATAACCTATATACACCTACACCTGGATGCCTTCTCATGGCAGGCTTGTCAGTCAGCACAGCAGAACACAGCCCAGAATAAGCTCAGTGATGTTTTCACACTATAGCACATCCTTTCTGTAACAGCAAAACTTCATATCTTTGAGGGAAAAGTTTCTTTTTGTTTATTTTTCAATGGTTAGAGAAAAGTTTGAGTCCATTATCAATACACTATTCTACTGTAGCTTTTATCATTGGCACTGGATGAACTAAAGGTCCTTTCAAACTCCGCTATATCTAAGAATTGCTGTCACAGTTGCATATATCTTGGATTACTGTTAAATCGCAATTAAGCAGACAAAGGGAAAGGGAGCTGGCACTGTTTCCAACACCATTTCAGTAAATGCTATTGCAAGTTGTTGTTCAAAGAGGATTACTCGCACACTGGTAAAACATTGCATATAATGCACATTCAGCAGCATAATACCATCTGAAAACCAGTATTTGAAATTATTTTCCTTTAAGAGGCAAACCTGGAAATCAAGCTCAGTAGAGAGCAAGCTCCCTACTTTAGCAGCATGACCATTCACACTGAAAACAAGAGAAAGCTTCAAAGTCACCAATTACAAGGCAGCAGAGTTTCAAAAAAAAGAAAAAATATCACCTCATAACCTCTGCTGCGGGAACAATGGCAGATTTTCCTAGCATTCCCATTAAAGTGCTTTCAGTTCACAGAAATTAAATTGTTTTACTGCAGTGATTTTCTTATGCATTATGATATTACTTTGTATTATTTGACATTAATACATCACAGGCTGTAGGTCAGGGCTTTTTTTCTCCTCGCTGGAACACGGCCACCACGGAGTTTATCAATCTTAAACACAAGGTCAAAATAATACGATTGAGTACCACCTAGCATATGAGCTCAGCAAAGACTTAGGCTCTGCTTAGCAGGGGAAGGACCATCTGCTTCCTTACCACTGGTGTCTCTGAAGCTTATCTCCAATTTAAATTGTTATATTCTACACTTCTAAAACCAGAGCAACCGAGTACATGCACGCACCCAAGCATCTGACCAAACAAATTAACTACAGATAGGCAGGAAAATGTTACAGTTTTAACTTGTTACTTAGTTCTGGGGAGGGTATGTGGGGTTCAGTTTTGAACCTCTAAATATTGGTGCCTATGGCTAAAATAACCCTGCTCTTGTACACACAAATAGGCAGAGGCCAAAGTCAATGCTTCTTGAATGTGTGAAGTTTTCTTTCTGCTGTAACACTTACATTAAGAATCATTTCTTCTCCACAATATTCATACCTCTATTTGTATGTAGTCATTACTATTTTGCCATTTGCACTACCTAGCTCTAGTCTATACCCAAATGAGCTAATATGAAGAGACACACACACATATCCAGGAGATAAATTCCACTTCAAAAAACTCATTTCCAAAGTGCTGAAATAAACATCGCATCCTCTGTCAGCAGCTGTTTACCTCAATGCACCAAAGTATAAACTCATAGGAAAGGAGAAAACATGGAGCACAATGCAATGCAAACACTATACCACTCCAAAAACACGCAGGCTCTACAAAGGAGCACTCTTAATCAAACACCGACACCGTTGTTCTTAATCTCCTATCAAACATCACCACTGAAGTGTTGTGATAAAGTCTCCTACAACCAAGGCTTCATCATTTCTACAGGCAAATACCCTGTATATGTCAGGTCCCATGTAAGAACATGTACTTTAAATAATTATAGTTATCAAAATAAATATATTTTGTGATGCCTTACTATTGATTCATTCTTTTTCCTACCATCCACTTTGCAACAGATGCCCCAGTCATTGATGTCAATTGGTCCAGGCAGACAGTGTAGTAAATGGGTTCAGAAAAAATTATATTACTAAAAAAAAAAAAACAAAAATGAAATTAGGATAAAGAACTCTGCTTCTGCTTCCAAATACTGCTTCTGAGCACACGCACAGATGCCAACGGTCACACGCTGCGCTCTGAATCCAGCTTTTGCTAATTGCCATACACACTTACTCCAACATACCAAGAATAACACAGTGCAATAATACATGGCTCGTAATGAAAAGCATCATTTGGTTTTTAGGTGGAATTTATTTTCAAAAATGTGCAAGCTACTGCTTATACCAAACTTCTTCATGCTACTGCGCAAGGGTCTTCAGGGAAAGGCTTCACAGACATAATTCCACCTCTGCAGTGACAATACCCAGGAAAGACGTGCCTCCACAGAAGAAGCACACAGCAGCTGAGCGCTCACATCATCACATCACATCGCTTCCTCCGGAGTGGAAGAAGCATGAGGCACGTGTTCTGGCTCAGAACCTGACATTAGGATGCATGCCTGAAACTCAGGCATTCCCAAGCACTTTGCAAGAGCCACAGAACCAGGTGTAGGAATATGTTTTTCTTATCAAAAACCATTAATAACAACTGTACATTTATTTAAAAGTGGGCTTGCTTTCAACTCAAGTTTAACTATGCATGACAACAAAAATACCAAGTTGCCATAAGGGCGGTTAGAAAGAATGATACTACCCTTTAAAGCAGTTGGAGCAACCAGCTGAGTAAAGCTATATTATCTACTTAAAAATTTTGTCATTGTTACCTTTTTCATTCCCATTTCTTTTCCCCTGTAGCTGGTTATAGTCACTCACTGTATTTTATCACATTGGAAAGTCTAATCTCTTTAGGGTGAGAAATATATTTGCCCTGAACACAGTATAATATGATTCACTCAGGGGTCCCTGACACTACTGCAGTATTGATACGAAAAAATAATCATAATGATATCAACCGATAAAAGCCCTCAGTATAATATTATTTAAGCAAGGTCAATTGCCCGTGCAGGTTGTTCTTACCAGAGTTCACGTTACATCACTGGTCCCATCATCCTGACCTTCCCTGCTGTCATCCCCATTACAGTTCAATTAACAGAGGAGTCCTGCCGTGGCTTGATGAGCATCTGCTGCCTCTACCTGGCAGTAATTCAATAAGGATACACCATAGGAAGAGATAATGAGAAGTCAGGCCAGTTGTTCTGTCTCTCCCCAGGACAGCAGATGAGTTTGGTTTATGGGAAAGAGCATGACCTATGAAAATTATCAGTTAACTTTGTATTTCAGAGATTGGGTGCACTACTGGTAACTTAAAGTGTTCTCTGGTTTCTTTGACGGTGCAGCCCACAAGGATCCAGAATCGTTTGTCCTGGTGGGTCCCTGATTAACAACCCTTCCCATGCTGAAAGGATACATCTTCCTGAAAGAATTTTCTCTTTGCCAGTTCTACCAAAGGAACAGTTTCTACCTGTGCATTCAGCAGTGGTAGGTCTGAATTAAAAAAATTAAACACCTGAGCATAGAAAATGAGCCCCAACTACTACCAAACTGGATCAGACAGAATAAAATTCACACCTATGTCAAACCTGGGTGAAAAACTTTCACAAAGCCAAAATCTCCCAGGTTCTCCTAGCATCAGCCTGGTTTTTCTCTCCCTGACCCACAGAACACAGTTATCAGTTATCAATGTGCAATGAAGTGACTACTTCCTCCTCATAAATTCCAGTTCTCCATTTCCTTCTACACCTTTCTTACAGGTGTTACTTAACTCCCACCTATCCTCTCTTACTACCACGTCGCTTTAGGAACACCTACTCCATTCACTAAAAACCCAGAGCCACCTACAGTCCCATCTCCTCTTACTCCGCCACCGGTTGTCACAGTGACTATTTGAGGGATGTGGCCCTATTGTCTTCTGTAGAGCTCTCTCCTCTCACACTCACTGCTATGGATCAAACAGCATTGGAAATGTTGAACTTCTCTGCTTCCACTCTTTAGACTTCCAATTTCTTCCACTGCTTCCCTTGTTTCTCCTCTTCAAAGTACTGACGCCAACAACATTCTTTTTTCTACACAGCTTTCACTGATGCTTAAACCTTGACCAACTCCTCTGTCACCCAGTTTCCTCCAGCTCACTGCTAACCCCCACATTTATTGTCACCAACTTCAGCTTACAGGGTGAGGACCTGTTTTGCCTTGTGATTGTAGTGTCCTCATCAGTTTTGCAGACCTGTTTCAACAATCTTAGTCACTGAAACAGGCATTTTCAACTTGATTTCAGAAACAATTTTCTATTTATGTCTCCGTATTATGTCTCCTTAATATCACTAAGGTGCAGATTTACTGAACAAGAGGATGGGCATGAGAGGAGAAAAAAAGAAGATACGTTTGCTCCCTAAGCTCTGGTTCTTTAACGTGGTCAGTGAACCATAGTGAATTCACATGGCTGCACAGTCCCGTACCCCCACACTCATAGCTTAGTTTCTCTCAAGATCAAATTCATTTGAGATACATCCTTTCCCATCACACAATTACTTGCATTGCACTGAGGACTGCTTACCCGCTCTGATCACTCTTTTCTATGCTTCTGCTTCGCACCAGAAAGCTTAGTCTACCAAGCTCACGCCAACTGACATCAGATCTCAAGTTATGGTTCACCTCTTGCAAGTCCTACAACCAGGCAAGCTTCCCCTCCATTTCAAAATAATTATCTCTTCTTTGTTCAGTTCTGCCATCTCTTTCTGCTGTTCATTTTAATCACCTGCTGCACGTCTGCTCCTGGCTACCTTTTCCTCAGTGTTCAAACCCTTTCCATCCTCTGCCTCTAATTCTTTCCCATACTAAATTACCTGTTATCTTTTGGGAGAAATCAACTATCATTTTATGAAACTTGCCACCTTTTCTCAGCTTGGTTGCTCTCACCCTACAATATTTTCTTCCTTCTCCCAGCTAGCCCTCTGTTCACTTGCATCTCCTCTCTCCTATTTTCTGATTCCCCGGGGTCATTTTCATGCCTCCCACATTTTCTCCTATATTGTTTTCTGCCTTTTTTTTTTTTCCTGGAAAAGCTTGTAGAGGAAACACTACAGACACACTACATTAGATTCAAAAGAGTACACTGTAACCATTTTAGAGTTGCAAATAATCAGCTTTTAAGAAATGCTAGAGCTAAGACCGCCTTGCAGGAATGTATTAAGATAGTCAGGTTTCATGATTACATCTATTTTTACCATATTACTAAAGTCTATATTAAAAAGCAATTTAAATCTATCTTTGACTTTTTGCTTTTATATATTCATCACCCTTGCTTCCAACCCTCTCCTAAAGCCTTACTCATATTCCTCCCTGAAACAAGCAGAAAGTATGTGCAAATATCAAAAAAAATGCAATTAAAAAATGCTACTTACTTCATTCTTAATAGTTATATGTACCATTAAAAAAAAACAGATTTTTATTTAATTATATTAGGTTAAATAACTTAAAATTTGATAAGCACACTATGGACTAACTTCCATTTGGTTAAAGAAAGCATATAGAGTCTATACAACAAATGCTACCAAATCAGTTAGTGATGTTCACTGGCTAGTTTTGTTTTAAAGCTGCATCTCATTATTAATAGCAAAGGAAAACATATATATTTAGTCATACTGGGCACAACTGTAAGCTGCAAGCAAGGAGTATAAAACACCATTTCAGGGGAAGGGCCAAGAACAACTCACAGGGTGCCAAGACGGGGCTAACAGGAGTATTTTAAAAACACAATAGTCAACAGGAAGCTGTCCAAAGTTTTCAATTCCAGTTGCCCATACTGGACTTGCATTTTGTCCACTGGAGTTTGTGGTGGTTAGAGTATGCTAAAACTTTACTTTTTAAAAAACACATAGAAAAACACGTTTTTCATACTAGTCAAAACAAACTTGTCAGACTTTGGCAGGTTAATATATTTTACTACCTATTTTTTTCCCCCCATATATTTCACTTTTCCCCAAATACTTCCAAATTAGGTCAATTAATGAATGAGTCAACTAATGTATAAAGGCTTTTGTAAAAGGATACACATAGACGATGTTTACCAGACTTCAGCCTTCATGTTCTGTGTGTTTCGAGATTCATATAAAAATGGAGTCAACCTTCAGCAGAAATTGGTGCTGGAAGAAGTTCTCTTTGTGGAGTTACTCTTAGAGAGATAACCAGCTTCTGCAGTGAAATGCCTGTACTTTGAACTAAATAAAATCTCCATTGTTGATAGCTGCCCAAGTCCGATACATTCTTACTCGCTGAAAGTATTTGGGACTGCTACTATAAACACTTTCAATATTAAAATCTGCATCCATTCTAAGGCTTGTATTCCACATTAGTTGAACTCTTTTACCCTCCTCTAGCATTTTCTTCCTTCAGAAAGATGGGAATCTGAACTAAGTACAGGACTTGACAGTAGCAGTAATCCAATATATCTGATTACACAAGCAAATCTAAAACAAAAATATAATTTAAATGGCAGAAGTAAATATATTGCAAGCCCTGGGCATTTCTTTAAAAATTGGTCTACCAGATGATATTTGGCAGAGGCAGCACAAGAGCTAGGTCATAATTTTGCCTATATTATATTTTTTTCCTTATGTGGTAAAACTAGCAGGGAATTGGGTTACTACTAGAGTTAGAACTCCATTTACTATGTAATTTTTTTTTCAGTACATGAGTCTTTTTTTAAAGGACTGCAATTGCTTTGAGTTATACAAAAAGATTGATCTGTAGAAAGTGGAAAATGTCTCCTGTCCTACTTTGAAGACTGGGATTTCATCACACCAGTAATTGTTTCATAGGCTCATTCCTTGCCTAAGATAAAGGGAAAAAACAGAAAATTCCTTGTCCTGTGGAAAGAATTTCCTGACTTACAGGAAAATGCACATTTGCAAATATAGATATGTTTAAAATCACAGGCTCTACTCTTCTCTATTTGTTACTTTTCCTGCTAGACAAAATTAGCACTGATTTGGACTCAGTGTTAATGAATGTCAAAAGCAACTTGGCATTCTCTTGCCAAGGACCTCCATAAACTGCAGCTCGGCAAAATAAGACAATCTTCTTATCATGTGTAAGAGCTTGATTAAATAAACATTTTAATGTAATCCTATTTAGTAGCTCTGACGTTTTCTGTTCTGATGCTAGTGATGTTAATGTCTTAAAAAAACAAAGAAGCAAAAATACAGAGGTAGAAGGGAAGGATAGGAGACAGGAAAATGCAGCTTCTGTTTCATTGAAGCTCATTGCAGGGGGCGGGGACCAAAACAAACCCAAAGAACTCAAAATCCAGAAGCATGGAAACAGCTTACAGCAGAACATAAAACCCAGACAGTTTTTCTGGACCCCAATCCATTCTGACAAACACAATATGAACTGTGAATTGAGAAAGACTGCTCTAACCAAGACTTTCAAGCAACTTCAAAAGTTTCCTGCCTGCTTCCAACTGCAATACTTACTTAGAGTACTTACCTTGCTAAAGAAATCAATTATTATTATTATTATTATGACAAACGTTAAAAAAACACACAACAGGGCTATAGGAACACCCTGAAATGCACATAGTTCTTTACACATGAGCGACTAATCTCACAAAGTACTATGTAAATTGGCTAAGCTTAAAAGTTGCATTTTAAATTATCCTCGATATCCATTACAAAGAAAAGGCACCTACCCACTGATGAAACTACCCACTGATAAATTAGCAATTGTAATAAGGGACTGTGAAAGCTAAGGGCAAATTGATTGTTGTTCCTAATTTTCTCTTTATTTTAATCCAAAACTCTCCAAATTGCAAGAAATAAAAGTACAGGCAAGAGGGTGAGCAAAAAGCTTGACTGCCATATAAAACATCTAAAAATAGTGTTTCAGTATATTTCCATACACTGGAAGTAGCAGTGAATATCATCTATATAAATCTATTTCTAGCAGAGGTTTTCAGCAGCATCCAAGACTTGAGAATCAGTTGTAAATTTGTATTTTAGAATAATCAAGAAAAAGCACAAGTCACACTTATACAATATGCAGCATTTAGCAGGAAGATACAGCCATGCATCATCTCATACAAAATATACAGAGACATTATTATAAGCCATATATTTTTGATCTTATGGAATTTATTTGGGAAGAACTTAAGAAAACTGCTTTTAGAACATCACTTTGTTTTAACAGTGGTGTTAGTGATTTAAGACATTGCCAAGCCTGTGGGTCCAGAATACATGCGACTGATCTGGCTGGTCCTGATGCCTCCATGGGCATCTATATGGCACCTATACACACAAAAGCAAGGGTTTACCACCCAGATCACTGTGATGTGCAAACACTGTCAGCAGATGAAAAGCAGTATTGAAATATCAATGTATAACCTATCTTCAGATGAAGAAGCTGTCAGTACAAGTGAAAAAGGTAGGTTCACAACTACACCAGACCATACAAGAAAAGTTGTAGACTCATTTGCCAAGACCACTTTGGTAGAACATCATCTCAAAGCCATGAGGACTCTCCAAACTCAGATCTATTTTGTCAGTACTCACTGAAGCGGCTGCCACTTTCAACACTCGATAGTGCCTGGACCCCATGTCAATAAGTGACAGATGTCATATCTTCCAAGAGTGAAGAGATGATAACATATTCTTAGGAAGGGAGGAACTGATGGCCAACTCGGAACTGTTTCTCTTGCTTGCTATCAAGAGCGATACCTGATACATCGACTGGGAAAAAGCATGTAAACCATGGGGGAGCATTATACAGACACTGATTGACTAACTGATACCAAGAAAAGAAAGAAAGAAAGAAAAAAAGGGAGTTTTTCTCCTTCTCTATTTCTGGATTAGGCAAAATACTATCAGATATTTCAACGATGATCCCGAGAAATGACTGCATCTCTAACAAAACTTGCACCTGCATCAGAACTAGGCTGAGCAAAATAGTCTTATTTTAATGCCAGTTTGTCCTCCAGGTAATCAAAGCAGCACTGCATTCAGTCAGCAACTCTTCTAAACAGTTCCCCCTGCAAACTATTGCCACAAGACCTAAATTACTGCACTGCCACAGAGAAGGTGAATATCAGATGAAATACGAGCAGGGATGTGCCACAAGAAGACGCAGTCTATTTAAAGGAAGTGCCTAACCATGAAGCTCATCACAGAGAGTCCATGTAATGTGGAATCACCCAATTAAGCACAGAACAGACCTGCTTACGCAAGGGAAAGAATAAACAGAAATTGTCAAAGGCGTACCTCAGGCTACAAAAAAAAAAAAAAAAAAAAAAAAAAACCACAACTTTTTTTCAGTAACAGAAGAGCCATCATGCCTTACGAAAGCCCCTTGCTGGAGCGGGGGACGCCTGGCGGGTGCAGTGGCAGAGCCCACCCTTGCACGCTGGGAAAGGGGGGAGCAGGGAACCTCCAAGACCCCAAAACACAACAGCAGCAGCACTCCAGGCAAGGGAAGATCTTTGGATTAGAGGCAGCAGGACTCTGACCCCCTGTAAGTATAAGGTGCATAACTTGAGAAGAAACCTCACAAAGCCTCTCAGGTGTACAAGCACCAGGTAAATAGACGTGTACCTGCTCCCGTGAACCTAGTCAACATTTACCTGCACAGTTTTTTCATTTCTTAGCACCCCAACATGTGCTAGACACATTATGCACGCTTCACTGCAAAGCAGCGAACGTTAATTATTATCAGTGATTTCGTATAGAACAAAGGCTTCAATTTTAGTGATATTTCAATGGATGCTTTACACACTCAGAATGATATATAGATACTGAAACACAGGAAGAACACTGTTCATTTTCCACACTTTACATATTTGTTGTATTAAATATCATTGCCATTTATGCGAAACAACCTGTAGAGGGAAATAAGTCTAAAGTACTGACTTTTCCCTTTTTCTCCTCCTGTGAGCTGCCAGCTTTCTGCTCTCACATACCATTTCTCAACAGAGAAGAATCATGAGTTGCTCCCAGAGCTAAAAATAAACATATTATTCTACGAACACAGGTTCATTAGGAATGAAGTTACAGTACAGCGGTATAATTCTTTCTGCTTTTGTACATATACACTTTCCTAAGTGTACTTCATCCAAGTCTATACCTTAACATCTCTTCAAACAAACCCACCAGAAGCTACCTTACGTTTCCATTTCAAAAAAGTGTCTGTGATTTCATAATCTATTCAAAGTTATTTACAACTGGTTTATTAATTTCTGAACAAATTAAGATACCAGTTTTCCTGCAAACTTTTTAAATTTTATTTGCTTTATAAAGACTGACAGCATTTAAGTAGGTCACTATGTACACCCAGTCTAATTTCCTGCATTAAACAGGCCAAAGACTCCTCCTGAAAGTATCTGTATCCAGGCTGTAATTTCTACTTAAGCTACGATACATACTTTAAATATGGATATGACCTTGGTTTGAAAGTGTCAAGAGTTGAAAAAGAAAGTTTTATGTTTAAACAAGTTTGTCTTGTAGTTAACCATCATTTAAAGCTATAAATCTGAATGTTAAACTACAAAGCAAACAAACAGAAAGGTATGCAAGCAGTGAACCCTGTCCCTTCTCTATCTTTCCCTTCCAATATAGCAGAATGAGTCTGACTGCCAAAAAAAAAAAAAAAAAAAAAAAAAAATCACTGTAACCTTTTAAGCAATACTCTCAAATGTGAACAGTGATTTCAGGTGCCCCTTACAGGACACAATAAATAGGCTGGGATTGCAGAAAGCAGGTGATGAGACTCTGCAGAAGCCAGCCTCTTGTACAGGCATCTCAAAGAAATGAAAAAGAAATGTATCCAAAATTATTCACATTACCTATACTATTGCAAGTTCTCTTCTGATTGCCTTAGGGGGGTTAAAACAGCAGCCTGTGAAAAATAAGTATCCATCAGGCTCGTTGTGATTTCCAGACACACTCAAAAAAAAAAAAAAAAGAAAGGTTATGCTTATATATAATCCTGACATGTCAAGTATTATCTGGGGAATTAAAAAGACATTGTAAGTATTTTAATAAAAGCTATTATGTACTGGTATAGGATATGAAAAATACTATGATAGATTTAAAATGGTGAAAAAAAAAAACCAGGTTGTACAAGGGCCTGAGCTTCTGTAAAGAAGTGACTCCATTCAGAAAGGATCCAGTTCAAAAAGACTGTACTAGAGGGAAAAAGAGGAGGTAGTGTTAACAGAGAGAAACCATATAAAAAATTATGTCTAGATAAATCTGACGCATACATTTTTTCATTAGTGCGGTATACATGAATTTTTCATGACAAAAATTTCAACTTCTTTCAAAAAAGAAAATCAGTATGAATTAAAAGCTCTCCCTAAATCTTTCTTTGAAAGACTACAAGAAGGACTAGATAAACACTGTATAAAAGGGGGTTTTTATGATGTATAAATTATATATTTATTATAATATAAAAAATACTATTTTATACTGTATAAATATATATAAATTATATATAACATGTAATTTTATATAATATATATAAATATACAATACCTAAAATACCCATTTGATATGAAGGATTACAATACTGGACCTGATTCTGCTGTCACTTGAACTCTTATGAAATTTGTTAGCAATTTAATCCACTTCAGAAACAAACTCCTTGGTTAACAATCTTTTTACTTTATTTCCAGAAGGAAAACTGCATTTCTGGATAAAGCCCCAGAACATATAATGTATGCAGATGAGCAGTCCTATACATAAAATACACTCATTAATATACTAAGTAAACATGTTCATTAATAACATTCCATCTACCGCAGCCTCTTAGAAATACCATAGCAAAGAAAACATGTATATCATGAACCAAAGTGAAAAGAAGGAAAAACAAACAAAACAAAAATCCAGCAGAAAACCTCCAAATCCATAACTGCCATTTTCTTCTGATTCTGAAATAATTTAAGAATCTCAGGGAAACTAAAGGTTCTTCCAAGAACTGTAGCTGCAAAGAGCAACGAGCAGACACACACAAACCAACAGAGATAATAAATTTAGGTCTATCCTAAAACTGCATGCCGTCACCTTACACGAAACGAACTATAGCCCCTACCATAAAAATGTGTTTACATTTTTAGAGTCTACTCTGAATCACAGCAGATACCCATGCTCACACATGAATCAAGCCTCATCTACAAGAGAAAATGGCAACACATGAAGCGCCTTGTCTTCACATACGTTCTCTTCTTAAATCAAGCCACCCAGTTGCTTAGCCCGACTCCTCATTGTTTCAGTGTCTTGAACTGAAGAGTGGCCTTTTATATGTCTGAAGTTGGGTTTCTACTGTAAAATATGGTATTATGAAAATTATCAAAATGAAATCTAAACAGTAGCTACCCATTCTCCTTGCTAAAAGTTAAGGCCTTATTTTAAAAGCAATTAATTCAAATAAAATTCAGTCAGGAAAAAAAAAAATTGCTAATTTCCTTTACTGTTCTACCTAGTTAAGAAGATGTCCCATGGACATGCTGAAGCTTGGATTTGTAGGGATGCTTCCTAGAATCCCAGTCCTCTTCCCTCCAGTTTATTCCACAGTCTCAGCTGCCTCATCATCTCACCAACACCTCCAATTCCTTCTCACACCCTCTAACCTCCTTGTCCTTCCACAGGTTCTGCAGCACCTCTAGCTTCAACCCAAGAACCAGCTGAGCAAGAGGCAGCATTTCCTGCAGCTGGCTCCACACTGTACACACGGATATCCCGTACAGAAACGATGCTCACCGCACATGCTGCAGCCTTCCCATCAGTAGGAGGACTAACTTCACCTGTCTACTTTAGGCAGCCACCAGCTTTCATTACACGTACAGAAATACAATTGCCTTTGAGACATCTACCCCTCTATGAAATTTGCTTTAGACTGTGCAGCAGACTGAACAGGGGCACTCACAATCAAGGATAAAAATAAAATTTAATAATACATTATACACAAGCTCATAATCAATTAGCATGTATAATTTGACAACACATTCTATATTATTTGATATGAAATTGATTGTCTGCAACTGGCGTGGTACAAGATCTCCAACTAAAAAAAAGCACCCTTGCTATAACAGTGAAAGAAAATGCCTCCACAAATATTCTTCTTACAGTCCACCAATACTTTGTTTCTTTTCGTTAAGGAACAGATCAATACATCATGCTATTATATGAGAACCTCCTTCACCTCAGAAAAGGAAGTTTTCTTCCACAGGTGCAACATAAAATCTGCAAACATCATCCTGACCAAATCTTAAGGGATGTTCAGAAACCCAACAGAAAATTAAAAGCACCTCAACACATCTTACTGCTTTAAACAGTATAACTGGGGGGAAAATCGCCAGATGTTTTTACATTAAAATAGCCAGTACCAAATCAAAACACAGGACTATCGCAATGGGAACCCTTGAGCATCAAGGCCCCTCGCAAGGGCCTGTGGTGCCCCACAGAGCCATACGAGCACAGATGGTTTGAAGTAACATCCACTTCTTTACCTCTCGGCTCCAGGCAAAGTACAACAGAGAAACAGTCAAACAAACTGGGGTAGCACAGGGCAGCAGCAGCAAGCGCCCCATCCTCAGTGGACCACAGAGGTCCCCAAGTCATCACCTGGCTGCTTGGAAGCCACCTCACCAACTGGACCGCACCAATCCTGCTGCCAACCCAGACCAGGAGAGCCATGTCCAAGTGAACCCCAGGTTTTCTCGCTGCCAGCCCCAGACCGGCACTCCTGGAGCACCCATGCATACGACCTGCTCTGCAGCAGCTCTCCTGGGCGGCCTTGCAAAATCGCTTTTCCTTTCTCCTCACAGCAGTTAAGCAGCACACAGAAAACTGAATCATAAGGGTAGACAAATAATACATCACAGATCGTAGTGCTAGGAAATCTTCCTGTCTTTTGAAAGAAACTTACTGCTGAAGCCTTAATTTGTGGGAATTGAAAGCCTCATAACAATTTATGTTGGATTAAGGTTCCTGCCCAGTTAAATGCCAGTACTGACAGTCCTAGATGAGTTCCCATCTTATGAACAACCATCAGCCATATGCTTACAGGCAACATGCCAGAGCACACTGCGCTTTATCTGCCTTCCCTCACTGCAGATTATGGTCCTCTGGGGACGCAAAAATCTCACAATTCAACTACAACAGCCGAGAACAGCACTCAATCTTCCAAGTACCTCCAGCAGCTGATGGGCATCTCCACACCTCTCAAAGCCTATGAGAACTCCGGTTTGTTCAACTTGTGCATGACATGCACAGAAAAAGTTCAGAAGCTCTTTCAAAGTTAGTCTTGACAAGGATGGCTAAGTTATTGGCCATCTTCTCACCAGCCTCCCAACTGGTTGTTGGAAGGGCGAAGGCTTATGTCAGCTGGAGCAGGCATCCTTCAGTCTCATCTATCCCGTCAAGTTGGTAGAAAAGATGTGCCAACTCATGAGAGCCCATAACTATGGTGTGGATTCAATTCTCTGAAGAAATGTCCCCCTCACTCCCCAAGCAATGAGTCATCCCCTGCTGCAGGATCAGCACATCGCCACTCCTACTGCAGCCTCAGGCAGGTAAAGAAGTGTCAGGTTGACACTAGCAAAGGTTATGTGTTTAATGGCAAAACTGGAAACAAGCCACAAAGGAAAAATACCAAAGTGTACCTGAAATTTTAGTTCATCTTTAGCTGCTGATTCCTTTCAGAGCATCTCTGAGTTACCAGCTGTGAAGATGAATTCAGCAGTGCTTCTGCTCTGCGGTGTTACATTACCAAACCGACCCCTTTCCGCCACCATCTCGTCACAAACCACGCCTGTGCTGGAGACCAGGACACCAGGTAGAGTCAGCGGATGGGCAGCTAACGCTCTGTCCTGGGGATGTGACTGCTCAGAACAGTTTTGGCTTTTTTCTCTCGACTGCCTCTCTCCTCTCAAAGAAAGGCTCTCTTAGTCCTCACCTGAGCCTGCTGCCAAGACAGCTGCACCGATTAGTAATTCCTCCTCTCCCCAGTTCTCAGAGCTGGATTACACGAATACAAATGTAATACGAGGAACATCCTCTCCTCATGTACTCTTACAAATATAGGTATCTCTCCTTTCCCTTATAGCCTTCTCAATTTCCATTTTATTTTTAATTTGCATACTCCTTCCAGCCTAGCTGGTTTTAGCCCATTTACCACACTATAAAAGATTTATAAAGTTTAGCAGCAATCATGTATCATCTTCGACATACATATGTTTTACTAGACTCACAGCATATAGCTTGTTTTAGCTACTAAAAAACATTATTTGCTATATAACAACATAGATGATTCGCTTGATATCAGCATTTCTGGCAATGTATTTTCTGCGCTGAGATCACAAAACCACAAGACACATCTGAAGCAAGATTCAGAAGCTTTCAGTGATTATTCAGTGCTTCACATTTTTGCAGAAGTCCTGATTTATTCCGTGTCCAATCTCTGTGACACCTCTCAGATGTTCTGTCTGAGAGAGCCCTGATGGGCAGAGTGTCCTTAACCTGTCCTCGAGAGTCCTCACCATGTCCTCCTTTCCATAACTAAACAATACAGACCGTCCAAATGGACACAGCCGAACCATGCATTAAATTTGTCAACAATAATCAGTTAGTCCTTGAGGTGACTCAGGCTGCTCCTGGGATGGACGCAAGTCCACTCCGAATATCAGAATTGCTGGGAAACAAATTAATTTGTCTAGGTTGTGCCACGTCCTGAAACCTTAACATCTTTCATTTCAAGCTATCGGAGTCGTGGAGAGTTTACGAAACATCAAGAGCCATCACCGGTGCTATTGCAATCCACGTGTGTTATCACCTATTACTCCACAGCATGGAGCAGCAATCTCCTGTGACCTTGAAGTCACCTCTTTCTTGTGAGAGACATACCGCATCATTTTCATAAAGTGGAGGCAACTTCTGGAACCCCAAATCATATTGATATTCTCATTGTTTTGCCCTGTCCGTCACTTTATACATCTGTAAGCCCCAATGACTGCAACATCATTATCAGACAGCATAAGCATTCTTCTTCCAGTCTTCTGTTGAGCAAAACGCCAGCAGCTGACAACTCCTGCTTCACTGGCATCTCTCTGCAGTTTAACATTACTAAACAGAATCTGATTCTGAAGCTTTCTCAGTTGGCATTTTTTTATTTTGACACCTTTTTCATTAGTTTATTGGATTAAAAATAATGGTGACTACCAACGACATGTCCAGACTTACACTCTCTGCAAAGTCCTTAAGCTCATCTCTAAACGTGTGGCTTACTTCTAGATGTTACTGTGTTGGCAACACAACCTAGAGACCAGATGCATTTTTTTCCCAGACAATCCCCTGTTTAGCTACAGTATAACCAAACAAAGCTGTCTCAGGGAAATGAGTGGAGTAGTACAAAACAAATCTTCCCCAGCCTTTTCATGACTAGTTTGCTTAAGGGTACTGATATCTCCAGTATCATTAATAGGGCTCTTGGCATTACCTGACCTGTGTTTCTCACATCTGCAAAAGCACTGACAGCCTCTGCAGTGTCACTGAGCATCTGAAGCAACATAAAGTATTTAAGCCTTTTCCTTTTGCCATTCTGGGCCCTTTAATGACAATCCTGACACATACTATATATACACCGCTAACAAGAACTTGGTACCTCTATGTTCTCCTATTTTTGGCAGAGTCTCTTTCTGAGCTACGATTCTACCAGTCACTATTCCCTCCCCTGTCATGGCTCATACATACTTTCTCCAAACTTTCTGAACTAAAAAAAAGAAAAAAAAACCACTAAAAACTATACTTAATATAGACTCAAGAACCAGCTGCTTGCACAGTCACGGACAGAAGCAGTTTGCATACCAGAGCTTGGGAAGCACCTTTCGAGGAGACTCCATCTGCAGCAACTTACTCATTTAGAGATCTAAGGCAGCATTTGCTTTTGCAGGAATGCAAGGAAGTATTTGTAACAGCCAGTGTGAAGTTCAGCCCAGTGGCCTTACTGCCAGTTTTTGCAAGAGGTGGGCATAACGCACCATTGGTGGCCATGGTACGATTTTAGATGTATATCATCTCTGACTTAATTGGTGGTATGTGCCTCTCTAGTCCTCAGCAACACCCGTTCCTCAGCCCAATCACACATGGCACCTCCACTCCAGGATGGAGAAGGACAAAAGCCTGGAGGAAGGCCATACTTGTCTCCCCTCTTACCGACCCCACAGCCCAGCACTTTCCCTTCAGCAAAGTCAATTATTTTCACATGGGTTTGACAGCAGCAGCCTGCAGGCAAGGAATCCAGAATCCACCATGCTCAGAGATGTTTTTCATTGCAGAGACAACACACAGATCTACCCATCTTCTGGCCTTCCCATACTTGCCACTGCTGCTGAGACATTGCTCAACGATTTGAAAGAGCTCACATAAAAACTGATTAATCAGAAGCTGTGTTTGTGCTGTCTGTAAAAGATGAGCTGAATGATTTTTGATGACCATCTGCGTAGCAATGGCTATTTAACATTCACCTTTTGACTGTTACTTCCATCCATTACTTACCAGACCCTGAACACTATTTGCCAATTGTTAGAAAAGAGGAACCACATTATTTAAATTACAATACAGCATCATCACAGCGATGCTGCAAAGTGGTATTGTGTAATATGCAGGTTTGGTAGGAGAAAAATAATTCAAGCTTAGAAATTATTTTGTACTAAGAGAGCATCAAAAATCTGACTCGAGGGGCAGACTGCTAAGTACGCAGGTGAACAATCATTTCCAACAGGAGAATAAACCTACCAGCGTACAACTAGAAGCATACTAAGAGCAAATAAAAAAGACAAATAACTTTTCTCTTTTTGTTCTCATTTGATGGTTCTCATTTACTATTCCTCAAAATCCCATTCGTAAAGGCTTAAATTCTGCTGCACAGCTTCTTTTTTGTCTCAGTACATGTATTATAGCTTATTCGGTATCTCCTACTCTCTTTCTTCCCAATTTCTTTGTAAAAATATTAGCGAATTTTCTGGGAAGAGGAATAACTGTCAGAACTGGAGTGTAAGCCAACACATTCCCACCTATTAGAATTAAACTATGTTTGACCCTCATATGATGGGGTTGATGTGGCTAAGATTAATGAGTCAATTATTTCTAGATGAGGTACAAGGCACCCAATTGTTTCATTATTTCAATACTAACCACCATACTCCTTCTGCAGCATTTGATACCCATAAAATAACTGTGAGCAATTTTTCAGTAAGACATCATAAGTATTAGGCTTATTCTAAAAAATACGAAAAATCTCCGAGATGAAAAGGAAATGGGATAAGTGTACAGTTAGAGCAATCCTCCAAAGCCATTGGCCTTAAAGCTTTGAACTTGACAAATTTAAGTTCCCACAAGATATTGTGCAATACAGCACAATTAATTGCTTGCCATTCAGCTGACCTCCCACAGGACCTGGGCTTACAGCTCCTAACACCATCACGTAAGGCACTGACAGCCCCCACACACCCTGACAGGGAAGAGAAAACCTACACACATACTCAAATTTTTACATGATGAACTCTTCCAAGTTTTGTAGTTCTCTATTTCAACAGATTTCTCATAGCACAGTACAATATTTAAACAGAAGTCACTATTTTAGAGCAGGTGCAGCCTCACAGAAGCGTACAGTGAGAAATAGCAATGGTGATGCTCTGCTCTGCCTAACAACTGGTTAACAAGGCATGTATGTTCTGTAACAGCTATACTCAGCAGAACGAGGAATGCAAAAGTAGTGATAAAGCCCAGCTACACAAATTCACTCGTTCCCTTTGAGTTAAACCACATTTTAAAAAAACATTTCAAAGCAGAGACAGTGTCAAGTTTCTCTGAGTAATGAGTGTCTAGGAAACTTTGTGTGAAAACTCCTCATGTCTTGGGATGGACAGAGGGTCTATACCATGTAGTAACATTGCACTGATTTACTCCTTGGGACAGGAGTTCTGGCCTACAAAGACACCTGCAAAAATGAGAGGATATGGAAGGACACATTTTTGATACCTCTACCTCCTAGAGACCCACAGTATAATCTCACTTTTAGAGCTGGCCCAAATCCATATTGAAAAAAATCTTTTAAGTTCTCAGTATGTAAGCTTATATAAGCTGGGCTTTAAATCAGCAGCTTTTAAAATATGCACTTGAATACATCAGAGGAAATCAGGAGACATTTCCAGCAAAGTTCATTATAAACCCTTTCAAATATGACCTACATTTGAACTTCCATATCTTATATGGCAAGCATTCACTTCAATTATCTTCTTAATCCAAATAAAGGAAATGGATAAGTCATAAAGACCTCCAAAACAGGTAATCGGAGCAAGTGCCTTAAAAACAAGTAGACCTGCAGAAGTTAAACTTAAGGCTTTGGTCTGATTTGAGGAAGCCAGTTTTACTGTTATTTTCTATTTTCATTGAAAATGTAAAATGTAAAAGCAGGGCTTGCTCTAGTTCTGGTCACCAGCACTGGAGCTGGATGTCCTAGCTTCACCAGAACACCACCGGCCCCGGAGCAGGACTCCCCCATCATGGGAGCATGTGCCTCCAGAGGAATGGGTCATTCAACCTCCCCAACCATGCCTACTCTCACTTTCTGCTCAGCTCACTAATAAAAGCACTCGTGGGAGATGCTACGCACATTATCACGAGACTCATAGCAGAGGCGAACGATCGGTTCCCCCAAGCTGAGCGAGGAGATGAAGGTACGGCATCACCAGCTGCTGCTCAGGGACTCCCCCAGCACACTTTCATTTTTATGATAAGTGAAAAGCAGCTCGGTGCCCTACGAACCTCTGCCACGTTTGCCGGAGCAGAAGTGTAATAAAAATGACAGAGCTTCTCTTGGGGAAAAGGATTCAGAGAGCTACGTGCTGCTATGGACTTTTGGGCATTACTGTGCGGGAGAGGGAATAAAACTCAAATTCAATTGACTAAACCGCCACTCACACAAATCCCCTCCCTGGCTTTTGGGAGAGGAGTCCTTGGTTCCCAATAAACCAGCAATCAAAGCAAATGTTGCCTGCCCCAACTGAAAAAACTGCTGCATTCTGGAAAGGTTTTGCTGCTGTCTTCAACAACAGTAGGATCAATCCCATCAGGTGTTAACTGCCTGTTACGTTGGTAACCACAAGGTGACATCCCTTAATCGACGCTGCCCATAGCACTTTCCCTTTCCAGTAATCAAATTGTGAAAGTGAATAAAAATACTTTTGAAAGTTCACAACTTCTTCTTTTTACATCAACAGTCTTCAAAAACACTTTGATTTTTTTAACATTAAAAGCCAATCAGATAGATATTTTGAGAAGAAAATATTTGGGTTTTAGTTATAATCAAATTTCCTTGATGGAAAGAGTTGGAGCTTTTAATATGAATTTATCTCTTGCTTTTAGCAATGAATTCAGGATTCAGTCAAACAGAAAATAAAATGCAAGTTCCCTATTACTTCCATGGAGCTTTCAGTTAAAAGAAACAACCTTTAATATTTAACAGAATATAAAACTAGCCAAGCTAGATACACACACGTCTTGCCAGTGCTTTAGCAAGTGGTAGTCTCCTTTGTTAAGTGCAGTAATGACATATTTGCCAGGTCTGTATGCCCACCACTAAGTATGTGGGCAAATTAATGAGATGCTTTGCCAAGAGTTTAGCCCACATCTGCAGCACTGCCTCTGCGCATGAAACGTGGCTGATGCTGATCTCGTCACCTTATCCATTTTTGCAGAAATACCTATCAGGGAAACAGAAGGGACAATGCATTAAAACTTTTCACAGCCACTTTTAGCTATCAGGAACAAGACAGGAGACAATACATTGGAGTTTGCAAATTTAATTAAATATCTTACCCACAGAATAGGTTATCAGTCAGAAAGTGATTGCATTTGGTGCAACTGGGAGACTAAAGCCTGTCTGTATAATGTTTTGTCAACAACCGGGAAGAGTCTTTAGGAAAATTTTCTTAAATCCTACCCCCTCACTTAGAGTAACCAGAAATGTGCATTTATATATACCTTTGCATTAAAGGCAGAGGGGGAAATGGAATCAACCAGCAACACACAAAACACAGCTAGCAAAGGCCGGACAGCACCGAGCGCGCAGGGGCAGCAGCACGGCTTCAGGAGATGCTGCACGACACCCATGGGAACGCAGACGCCGCGCACCGAGCAGGCTCGTGGTCCTGGGCTCTAAGCGGTCACCCAGGTAGGTAGAAACAAATGCAATTAAACTTTCTATATGAACGAAAATTTAAGCATATTTGCATCCATTCATACCTGTTATCTGCAAAATCTACCGGAGGCTTTTAACTTGCTCCACTATTTATATCACTGCTTAATTAGGCCCCAAGGGTGACTTTTAATCTAATTTACACCAAATAAATCCTAAGTCACCAGTGCTTGCTCCGATTTACTCAAGTGTGAACAAGGTGAGAAGCTGCACAAAATGCCTAACACATTTTTATTCCTGTGTTTGTAGCTGCCAGAATATTCCATGAATTTCTTTCAAAAAAGTTTTAAATCCCTTTTTCCTCTACAGACTCTTGATTCACCACTTTGCAGTGCAGTCTATAACCTGCTGGTTTAACCTAGAAAAACTACAGGTACAGGGCACTGCTGCTCTACAATCACAGAACTCCTGAAAAAGAGGGAAAAATTAATCCATGCTGAGTGCCATACTGCTGCTGCCAGACTGCTAAGGGTTTAAAGTTGGGTTAGGTTTAAGTCTGTGTAGTTGTTTCTGTGACTGAGCGCAGGCAAACCAATGCTGCCCCCAGGGCACCTCTGGCACTACCATCACTCTTGATGTGCAGGGCAGGAGCTTCCTCCTGCTAAGGGTTCATTCAAGAAATCAGTTCTTGCCTCATCTGAGCTCACTTCAGGAACGATTGGCAGCTGCAAGAGAGATCAGAGCCCTGGCTTCTCTCTGTTTGCATTTTGCTTGGGGCAGATAAACACTGCCGCAAGGAACGCAAAGGGATCCACCACCTCACTTCATCCTTGATGCACTTCCCTGTAACCCGCTAGCCAAGCTACGGGTCTTCTCCGGTCCTGCTGCCAGCGACGCTATCTATCATCTGGAAAGACAAGAGAAGGTGTTTGACATGTTCTTTTTCTGCACCCGAGAGAAATGTATTATCTGCCCAATAAACCTGGTTATCTATTGAACAGACAAGCCGGAGTCCTGCGAGCCTCCTCAAAATCAGGTTGGTTACATACCGGCAATCATATTACACAACACTCCCCGATTTATCTTTTTATTCAAAACCACTCTTTACAGAAGACAAATGAAAAGCTGGAACTACAGAATCCCTCATTGCTTCCAGCATCCTTCAACACTAGCAAAACTTGTTCCAGTAACAGTGGAAGACAAATGAGATTATTTCAAGACTGCAGGCATAAATTATGAATATAAATGCTACAGAATACGTTACTTCACACTCGTTACTTCACACTGCCCCTTCCCACACATGGTCAGGGAAGCAAAATATGTGCATACAGGGAGACAAACAGGATAAAGCCAAACAACATTTTAAGTCTTACCCTCCGCAAGTAACACTTGGCATATGTGTATATGTTTTTTCTTTCTTTTTTCTTTTTTTTCTTTTTTTTTTTTTTTTTTAAGACTATGCCCAGCAAAATCCCTGCTTTCTGGCCAAATTTTTCCTCATTTCTCAACACCTGGACAGTTAAAATTAAAGCAGCAGTTCACTTTACAGCACTGTAGCCCTGGAGTCCCCCATTTTTCAAAAAGTTTGCTCTGTAAAGCCCAAAGCTCTCTGAAGCTTTTCCCATTATCATTTTTCAAAACTTGCCTCTGGGTTTGGTTTGGAGGGTTTATTCGTCCCTAATCCCTATGCTAAAGTGCCGAGAGGTACAATAAGAATAGGTGCACGCTGTTAACATTGCAACTTCTCTGTGGACTTACTTGAAGAACAGCAGAAAGGCTAAAATGAGTAGACACTGTCGTTTTCCTCTTCATTAAACTTCTCCTCATCCATGCAGAAATACCTAATTCTCCACTGAACTTCCCAGAGTATTAAAGTCATTTGAGAAAGAAACCCAGACAGCATCTTACATTTTGTTTTATAAAAACAGTGTTTTGTTTCTGCAGCAGGACAGCATCAGCGATAGGATCTTGGAAAGGAAGGTTATTAGGCTGAAAACTAGGGTGGAGGTGTTCCAGCAGAGAAGCAAGACGACAGACAACCTTCTCCCAAGCAATCTGACCATCATCCTTGTACCCACGCCAGGAAAAAACAGCAGGGCAAGGAAGTAAGTTAATGAACCCTCATTAGGATGGCCCACACAACCCTTTAGTAGGGCAGCTTCCAAACACTGACTGTCACAGAAGCTGGAGGAGGCACAAAAACACTGCAGTGAGCACAAGGACACACCACCAAGCCAAAGCACAGGGGTAGAAAAGTACACAGCACTGAGGCTCTCTGGTTTTAATGCATGAACTCATCCTATGAGGCATCCTACTGCAAAAGGACATGGGTGGAGCTGGCTCCAAACTTAACAGAAATTGTTTTGTGAATGTCAGTGCTTAAGTATAAGCTTCAATTTTTTTTTTTTTTTTTTTTTTTTACTTCTTAATTGGTAATTTTGTTCCCCACAGACTTGCTGTAAAGTTTTACAGACGAACAGCAAAATCACAGAAGTTAAACCTAGTTGTAGCTAACTTTGGAACCCACACACTATTTCATTTCTCACAACCGGGTTAAGTGTAACTTTCTTTAATGAAGATGTATCCTTGGATTTAACATTATATTTAGCAAAATATCACAATAGCTTAGCATTAGATCTAATTCATTGACCCTTTAATCCAAGGTTGGCTGCACAAAGTAATGAACACATGGTTATGAAAAAATAGTTCACTGAATGATCATGCATTGAACAATACCTGAAAAAAGCAGTACTTTCAATAAGATATTATTTCTTAAAATCCTTCTATCAGTTGCATTGACTATACAGTCACATAGCATTTTTTCCTATTTCAATATAAAAAATTGCATTAAAAAGTTAAAGCATTAGGTGTGGATTTTGATTGCTTTGTTCTAATGTCAGCAACAATTGCCCTGTTAAGCACCTTCACCCTATGGAAACATTCACCCATTTGCCTTTTACCATGCCATTTGCACAGAAAATAAAAAGTAGCATAGAAACAACTCTACAAAAATATATTCTAAAAAAATACTACATTTGAGAATTTTGTCTTTTATGTGACAGTTGGAGCACAGTAATGTTTTGATGGAAACAACAGTGCATTTACCCAGATACTCGGCTCACGGATCCCAGCCTCGTGGCTACTCAGATTAAAGGATTCCTATGATTATGTGAAGCATGGGCCATCATTTAAGATAAACCAATAAAAGCCAATTAAGGCCAGAACATATCACACATGGTTTATATACGATATTTCTGTGATAACTACACACAAATGTAAGCTGTTAGTTTTAGCAATTAGCAGTTTTTATGCTTTGTTAAGATAATAGCACTAATCCATAGAGAAAGGCAATTCAGGGAGAGAGATCCCACCATGGCCATTAGCAACACAGCTAATAAACTGCAGCTCTCCTACAAAACCCATCGCAGCAGTGCACAATCCAGGGACACTGTTTTATGTAAAATTTAAGTATCAACCAGCATATTTGAAACGATGAGGCCATCTCTACTACCACACACCATCTCCAGCTTCTGGTAACTACATCAGCTACTCAAGGTTTGCTGTTAAGTTTATGGTATTACCCCAGTATCTTGCTAAAATTATACCTCTGTAACTCTGAGTTGCCCGTTTATCTAAATTTAATAATTTCAGTGCAGGTTCTGTCACCTAAGTTTTGCTGTAGTTTTAGGCCAGAAGTTGAAAGCAACGAAATTCCAACAGTCTCAGACTCACACTCGGATCTATATTTAAATCATGGGAGATCAATTTCTCCCCTCTCCTGAGGATCGGTCATTAACCTTCTCCCCAACAGTTCAGCATTCACTCAGCATGGCTACCATCTATGATGTTAACAGTCATGGTAGCTTTGCGCTAAAGGTTAATCACTTCAACTCCTTTTTTTTTTTTATAGGAGAGAGAAAGATCTGTTGGACTGTTCGTTGCACCTCTCTCAAAACAAGAGGTGAGATTGCTGAGAAAAATCTTCAGTTAATCACCCAGAGGAATGAAAAAGCAGGGAATTTTGCATTATTAATGAAAATCTAGGCAATTAGATAAGTAACAGCCTCCTTCCATTGCATAATACAGTTAAAGTTGCTTATAAGGCTTCCTGACAGACCACATTTCAAGCCAAATTAAAGCAGCTTTCCCAGTTATGAATAGTCTTGTCTTATGCACTTGGGAGTTGCAGGGTTCATCCGTGACTGTCATTAAAACTGAACTGGTTTATTTCATCCTGCAACTTTTTAACATTCTGCCTGATTATGAAGGTTATCTTTCTCACATATATTTTACATCAAAAACATGAGAGAGATACATCTCACCGCAGCTCCATGTTCAAAATACTCAGCTGAATGCCAGAATATTAATACAAGGCCCAGACCTGAATGAAGCCAAGACGAGTTGATCTGAATACAGGCATCCCTCACCCTAAGTAAATCTCCACTCCCATCCTATCAACTACAGACACTGGTGAATTACCAGAAATTCCACTGGGAACATGAAAAAATTATTGAAGAACTTCAGTCAAGCCCAGAATACTTCATTAAGCCATCTCTGTTGCAATAGGAGTTTTCTGATAAAAAAAATATTTCACATAAGGAGAAAGTTTTAGACATTCAAATGATGGAATCTGTCCCTATGGATGTATACATGCAATTCAGAAAACTGCAGGAAAGATACACAGGACATCTGTTGTAAATTCAGAGGAAGAACTACAACTCACTCTGCAATTATCTTCACAAAGAGAGAGACCTCTCAACACAGTATTATGAAAATAAATATGAATCTTGGGTAACCTTTCCCACTTGGTGGGCTTCAGTTTTCGCTATCAAGACTGAGCACAACAAGTTTAAATTCAGTGTCTTAACTGAAGCATTTCCCTTTCTATCCTGCATACAACAGCCTTCACTGATTACTCTTGGGTCTGTGCTACACGCCCCATACAGCCTTGTTCATTATATGCACCATAAATTAGATCCTTTCAAATATAAAAATAATTATGACATGCACACACACACTGATAATATTCAGAGAAAGGAAATATCTGATGATTGGTTAAAAAAAAAAAAACAAACGTGCAAATCCAGCACATGAAGTACACGCAAACTCACTGGTCTTTAAGAAACAGCATTTTATGTAGTTCTCATCGACACTCTTTGCTCAGAAATGACTAACAAACGCAGTAATAAAACTATTAAATGTCAGGATGTGGTGCACTGGCTGAATTTATAGTATGCTAGCACACTTGCACAGCATAATGTCCATTTTTAGTAAGTCTTTCTACTTTTTACACTAGTTCACACCTTCTAAACGGTGCAGCTTTATGACATCCCAATTAAATCAGGAATTCTTCTTACATTTCATTAGTTCAATCACAAAATTTATTACAACAGTAATAAACAACAGTTCCACTTAGAAAAAACATGGCTAATATATTTGAGGAACATAACAAAGGAAGAACTACCCGCATCACTGACCTCAGCCCTCCACAGCCACAGAAGAGTGCGGTAGAAGTTTAATCTGCTAATCCATACAACATCTACTCTGCACATCCCCTCATATACTACAATCAGCTTCAAACATGCAGTAACAAACCAAGTCCAGAGTAAAAGACAGTAGTCAGGACCGTAGCGTGGAACAGAAATACAGAAGAACAGATCACGGGCATCACCATCTGTTAGATCAAACACCCAGATCATCCAGGAACATGCACGATCCCATGTGCTATAGAAGACAGTGAAAAATCTCAACTTTCTTTGATCAGGATGAACATGCTTTCCATTCCTTAAACCTCATAATCTGATTAACCCAAGCACATGGACACCAGCACATGTTTAGTGTGACCTAGCTTTAATACACTGTTGACAACAAAACAAAAACCCATAGACTCAAGTTATATACCAGACAGCGAAACTCCCTCAGATATAACAGCAGAGACAGAGACTCCAGATACATAATCCCTCTGACTGAAGTGTTGTTCCAAGACTTCTCTCATTTGCTGTTTAAACCCTCTCTCAATTTTCAAGCTAAAATTGTTTTGGACAAATGTGTGCCCAGGTCAACTGATACCAAATTATCAGTCATCTTCAGATCTGAGGCTGATCTTCCCTTCTCCTTGTCATTTATTTACAGAGGGGTGGGAGACAGAGGGTGGAAAATAGAAGGTGAAGTGAATGGAGCAGAGCCATCACGTCACCTCTCAGTGACGGCTGGAATAACACACTGCATACAAAGTTCCCAATGCAAACGTTCCTCAAAGCATCTGAGGAACAACTACTGGAGTTCGTAATAAAATTTTTGTCACCATGTTAGGGACAGGTGTCCATTACTGAGACACAGAGTTTAAGCTTGAGAATACAACCCCAAACACCCTTGTGTTGGACCAACAGCAACACTGCCCCATGCTGCACGTACATTTTTCTTTTTCTGAGGCCTTATGAACCTATGATGAAATCACAGGGTACTCCAATATTTCCATGTCTAAAGCTCTGCCTTCACATCCTTTATATTTCAGTTACCTGCTTCTAAACTGAATAATGTTTAGTGTTCAAAATGGACAACTAGAAAGGCCAGATCTGAGCTCTTTCCAAACCAACAATCCTGTGAACATGAGCCTAAGTTTTGTGTGCTACTAGTTTTTTGTCTTTACATTTTCTCCTCAAGGTACAAGGACTCTTTCATGAATTGCAAAAGAACATCTTTGCTGTTTCTTAGTAACTATCCGCTTTAAAGAAATCTGAAAAGTTGATGAACTGTATCAACCTGAACCACTTCAATTTGCATTGCTTTAATGCCAATTTTGATCCAGACTTCTCACGTAAAGGAAGAGTCCAAATAGCACCTTTCCTGCTTTCCCCCAAGAGCCTTACAGCCTTCCCAAACATCCTGGACTCCTCCTTCAGAAAGCCAAAAGTCAGAAATAGGTCCTCAGTGCACTTACACATAAACCAGCTCTGAAGAGCCCTGGTGTAGCCACATGATTGACAAGGGCCACGCCTCAGGACCAGCAGTGGTGGGAACACACCAAAGGTTTTTTATTTCAGCTACTTCCTTCCTTCCAATTCATTTTGCAACAGGTCACTTAACTGCCCCAGAAATGGTCTTTAAGTGCAAATCCAGGGTTTTATCATTTCTCCACTACTCGACTGCAGTACAGCTGGCCAATTAAATATTTAATACAAAAGTCCTCAATATTTAATTAGGGACAAATAGCATTCTTTGGCACTTTTCTTGAATTTGAAAACAACCTTTCCCATTGTACCTATACATGAGCATTTAATATGACAAAGGTGTATCTAAAGTTATTAGAAGTTTGTTGATAACAATATTACAAGGAATTAATGTCCTGCCAGTAACTGCTGCACATTACAGTCTTATTATTATATCCAAGAAATGGATTCAAATAATAATGTTGCTGGCCTTAATCAAGTAATAAGGCAAATACACTTGACTATTCAGGAAAATACGGAAGAATTTTGAAACAAAATGTTAGAGATGTCTGTCATAGCATGCTTATAGTCAAAGGTATAATTTAAAATACTTTAAATACTTATTTAATAACCAAAACTTCATATAAACTTGGTTGTGTCATGGCTAGTAATAACTCTTTTGAGATTCCTACTGATTTTGATAACAGTGTCCACCAATGACAGAATTCTAGAAAACTGGACTCTACCATTCTACAAGCTAAGGTGAGAATAGTCAAATCTTCAGATTAAAGATGTCCCACCAAAGGAAAAAAAAAAAAAAAAAAAAAAAAAAAAAACACACCACTGAAACACAGAAGTACAATTTATTCATCATGCCCCTAATACATCACTGTGCCTACACAGACCAAGCAAATTCTAATCAAGTTCTACTTTCCTTTCAGATGCAGAAAAATAAAAGCAATGGTCCAGAGCCTGAGACCTTGGACCAGACAAATTCCACCACAATGATGGTAGTCTCCACCATACAAAGCTTTCACATCACAGATGGAAGCTGTTAGTGTCAGAATTCTTTGCTAATGGGCAAACAACCTCCAAAGATGTTGCTTATGCAACTAACACAAGCAGTCATGAATCCATGATACTTGCACCCAGAATTACAGGATGCAGGAGCCATTTCAGCCATTTCACCACCCTGAAACACTTTTCCAAGGATGAATACCTGAACCTTCACTATCTTCTGTGAAATAAAATTAAAAAAATATTTCTGGAGGCAACATTTTTTAATTCTAAAACAATAATCCTACACACTGGGGATTATCTAGTACTAACTGCAAATAAGTTATCTGTTTTTCCCACATATATTTTAATAATTTACATAGGCCTAAATGAAAAAAGATGATACAGACACATTTGCAACTTTAAGGAATCCTTGATCTTTTAGCTTAAAGGCTAAAAACTCCCAAAACACTCAGGTTTTGCTGTTTCCACATGTTCATGTGACATTTCCAGTTTTGGTACTTTACCCACCAGGCCGAGAGGCTGGTCTGCAACTAGAATGACAGCCAGGACACAACTGCAACCTGAACTACCAAGTAACTGCCAAGAACTTTGAAGACATCTTTTCAGCTCAAGAATCAATTATCTTCTCTGAATTCAACCTTCACAACATCAAAGATGACATTAATTTTAACATGAAAGATATGTCAAATAACATTAGTGAATCCATCATCATCGTCATCGAGCAATGTATTACCCTCATTCAATGTCAGGTTGTTTTGAGGTAAGGATCCTCGTTGGAGGTTATTGGGATGGAGCTGTGACAGAGTAATAAGGGATTTGATTAAGGAACACTTGAAGGTAGCCCTTGGTCCTCGCCAGCAGCTCGTGGTTGGTACTTCTCAGCATGAACCCTTGGGGAGCCAAGGAAGAGCAGGTATGACAGCAGCAACTTGTGGCCAGAAGAGACTGCGGCAGTAGCAGTCCAAGGCCCCAGGAGAGGGACGTGCCCCCATCTGCATCTCCTTCAAGTCTGCAGCACGGTGGTCACCTAAGACACTGCCGCTGGTATTGAGCCCCAACTCTTTTACACTCAACTGCTGTTCTTGGCTATGCTATTTGTGTTTTTCTTTTTTTCTTTTTTTCTTTTTTTTTTTTTTTTTTTTTTTACTACTTACTACATTATTTCAGACAAGAACAATCTTGAAATAATTGCCTGCAAAAAATCTGATCAAGTGACACGACGCATGCTAGAGTAAATGCAAACACATCAACCGTATTGCCCTCAGCAGGCATGGGGTGATGGGACATGGGACAAGACTTCCTGAGCAAAGCAGTCAGTTCATCTGACCTCTGTCACTGTTTCATAAACAAAGCAGTGTTTGGTTTGTTTGTTTTCAGGTTGGTTTTTTTTTGGTTTGGGGGGGTTTTTTGGTTTGGTTTGGTTTACACACATAAACTAGAAAACTTACTTATAATTATAGCTTAATGACTTTGAATAGAAATAAAAAATGATTGCTTTATAAGCCAAGATATTGTTTATACTTGTATTTGATTAGCCTTTTCTCCCCCTTTCTCCCTTAACATGCTGAAGCTACAGAAAGAAAAACATGACTTTAATAAGAGTTAACCTTTACACAGGGATTTCTGGCTTCTACCTGTGACCACCTGCCTTACTGGATTTGAAGACCAATCTTCCACTGCTGAGTAGCTCTTATCTTCTTTGATATAATCAAAGAACATTACTTAATCTCCAAAGTCCTATCGTACAACCATTACTTCTTCTGTTAAAGAAGGCAAGGCCAAACAAATATTCCCAACACTTGGCAGAGAGGTTTCCAATAATCCCAAGCTCCCCATGTGAACTATTCTAGGGGCACTAAAACATTGTGTCTCCCACACTGACTAATCTCTCACAGAACATGCTCCAACTCTCAAAATCAAGGTCACATGGATTTTTTAATTCTGTTTACTACCTCAAAATGTTCCTCTAAACAATTTTACAAGCCGTATCAAAAACTGTTAAGAATCCAGATGACATTTAGCCCATTCTGGACATTTACAGCAATTTTCCACCTGGTTTTAAACAGACTAACATCTCTACCTACAACATAGCGTACGATCCTTGCTGCCAAGTCCCTGTACATGCAATTGCTTCTGCAGAGCTGAAATTTCTTTCCTGTAAATACATTATACATTATTTAATAGTATATATTGATATCAAAGTACCTATATATAGTATCCTTATAAATATATTATTAACTCGCTGCTTTACAAGTCCTGGCTTCAGTTCATTCTCATCTCTACAGCTGCTGCTGCTCCAGCACAGCAGTGGTCAAACTTGTACCAAGAAACAACCAGAAAGAAGAAGGTAGAGTGGAAACATCAGCAGACACATGCTTGAGTCAGTCAACCAACTCCTGTACAGATGTCAGTAAGTCTCTGTGGAAGAGTAAGAATTTACAAGATCAGACTTTAATTTTTGCATCCAAAACAATAGTAAAGCAGGGCAAATGATGACAAATTAAACTAAACACAGTAGCAATTTGTATCTATTAAACAGAATTTGCAAATTCAGTCATATATAATGTTATCACAACTCATTTGTTTTAGCTTCTTCAAATATTAAAGTTTTAATGGAATAATTACTCAGAAATTTTGACATATATACAGGCATATATTTAGAGAAGCTAAAGATGCACAGAAGCAACCTTTTTGGACTAATCTGCAGCTTGCCACACTTGCCGCTTATGCCCATCTACGAGAGCTGAGGATGTGGCTGTATGTGCTACATTAGCTCAGCTCAAAGAGCAAAGCTCCTTCAGGGAGCACTGATTCATCAAGTCAGTCACTTGTGACACTGGCAGCAAACCCAACACGGAACACTAACAATTACTTTTCAGCAAATACAGAATATTTAGACATAAAAGAGCTAAATAAGTTAGAGGCACTCTGTTGAACACTATGCACCAAGAGCAGCCTCCCTTGCAGGATCCTGATCTGCTCTCTACCCAGAGCGTCCCTCACTGCGCTGGAATTGCTCCAAGTATATTTCACAGATCAGACAGAACATTTCACTTTTTTTGCCTAATCAGAAAAACAGGACTATTTCCTTGTTGTTGTTTCAAGAAAACAGAATTTCAGAGTTATTCTGATAAGCAAAAAAACAGAGCATACTGTCAGAAAATGTATTTCTTTGATTTCCTTACTTGCCCACACTATGATGCTGGCTGTATTTTTGAAAATGGAACTACTGCTGAAAAAAAGAAAAACCTTTCAAGGCTAGTCAGATGAAACACCTTCTAATGTAAAAACATTTCCCACATAGCAACCATAACTTCAGACCAACCTAACTGGGGCAATTTCAAAGTAAGCAGGAGAATACCACAGCTGAAGACCCACAGACAGCAGGATGGAACAAAGAGGTTGAAAGTCCATTCCTGCTTTCCTTTGATTTGCTATCAGTTATCCCTGTAGTTTCATCTGCCTCAGAAAGAGAGATTTAATTTGTTGTAACCTATAAAGCATACTTAATTTTGAAACAATTATAAAAGTTTTAACTTTGTTCCATTTTAAAAAGTGGATTTTTTAAAGGATTTTTCTTTTCTTTACTAATAAGCTGATATATTTTGCACCTTCATGCTAATAGTGCTTTCTCATTCACCGAGATTATTGAAAGGTTACACAACATATACATGAGCTAACTTAGAGATCCACCCACACAGGTCTTCTCTTCACAGGAATACCAATACGTGAGACAGCAATTCCTCTAGAGTACGAGGCACAAAAATCAAAACTGCACATCAGAGGACTTGGTCACTCCCGAGTGCTTTTTAATACTAACATACAGCGTTCAGTCCCATCATGATGCACTTGTTATCCACTATTCAGTACCACAAAGGATTTGAGTGTTTCCAATCTATGGGCTGTGGCGCAGACAGGAGATGGCATGGGATGAAGGCTTTCCATACCTTCAAAAGAAAATCAATATTCTATTAAACTTTTGAAGACATCTTAAAGGTCCATTTGGTCTTATTTTCAATTATTCTGCAGAGGTGTCAAAGACCTTTGCAAACATACCTTTTTTTTTTTTTAAACCTCCATTAGCACGTATGCCTCCACCTCAGACACACACTAGGGCGCATGATTTTCCATCTCTAAGCACTTCTAGATACTAGGGAAGCTAAACAACTCTGGACACAGTGTCGGATACCAAGTCCTTAAAGAACTCAAGTTTAACACAGGAAAAAAAAAAAAAAAAAAGGAAAGAGACAGAGAGAAAGACTCAAGCACAAGTATTTCTACATTGTAAATGTAAAATTATTTTGCCAAACCCACACTGCAAAACAATAACACCAGTCTTGGCTCCAGAACTCACAAGCTCCCAGCTATGTGCTCAGTCCTTTTAGGCCACATTAACTCAGTTTTAAACTATAAAAGACTGCCTTCAAGTGCTGCAAAATTGAATCAATCAGTGATTGACTAGTAAGAAGGTACTGATTTATGGTGTGCCTGAACTGACCTGAAGTAAGTGGCAGCTCTGACTGAAAGAGAGGATCAGTGAAGCCAAAGATTAAGCTATGTTTCAATAGAAACAGCCTACCAGATACTTTCCACAAGCAAGCAGATATTTTAAAGCTCAGGCTGTGATTCTGTGACTTACTCAAGAAAAAAAAAATATCAAAATCTGGAGCATTAAAATAATAATTTTAAAAGCTAGAAGCAGACTCTATTCAAGCTTTTCAGTTTTTGCTTAAATTCTTTCAAGGTATGTCGATTTTCAGACTTTATATTGTTATGTTACTAGAGAGCAGGAAGGTATCTGAAATATTTTATTTCCAGGCAGTGCTTCTATATAGTGGGAAATTTGTTTGAAGCTAAATACAAGATCACTAGCTTTTGTATTCTCATTTAAATCAACAAGAAACCTCACACTGACTTTGGTGGGTTTCAACATTTTCCGATTTTCCATTTCTTCTTTTGGTTGCATTCGTGAAAAGAGGCGACAAGGGCAGAAAGGGCACAGAGACTGAGAACATACTGGAGAAGCTGTTAGCTCAGTGAAAGGTTTTCACTTGTGGTTGTATTTCATGCTCATTTGTCTTACAGAAACTAAACTTTATTACCATAATTTTTCATTGGAATAAGGATAGCTATGCATTACAATATTCTTAGAGGTTATATGGACAGGGTCAGTCACACCAAGTCAAGGTAACTGTCATTATGACATGGTCTCTATCAAGGACCAGTAATGAGCAACACATATTTTAAGTATTTATATCTAGTATCCTAGTTACTAGATAGCATGATACAAGATTCAGCAGAGGAGACACCTTACACAGAGTTAGTCAACAAGTCACCAAAGAGCTGGAAGAGAAGGTTTTTACGCTTCATTGAGGCAAGGAGTAATTAATTAGTCAATTAAATATAGGAAATTATATACATTTGGATCTCCAAAGAAATAAAGCATTGTCTGTTTTAATTAAGATGACTGGTCACACTAACCCCTGGATAAGAAAAATAAACTAGATTATGGTTAAAAGGTTAAATTTGTCTGCATCTTTTGTCAGACTTCAGAAGACAGACTGGCCCTAAACACCAGCATACTTATGAAAATTCTCCAGCTAGCACTATGGGAAGCATCAAGAACACAAGAAGAGGGAACACTTGACCACCACTACATCAAGAAAGGCTCCAGCACATCATGTAGACAACCCTTTCCAGTTTAACCTTTGTAAATGTACAAGTAAGTGAAGGTTTTCTCTCATTTCTCCGTGATTTTACTATTTTGAATTTTGTAGATAAATTACTCTTTGCATTTTGCCTTAACTGTTTTGAATTAAACATGATCTCAAGTTATCTGGACAGAAACATGCATTTCTCTTTCTGTGTGGCAAATCTACTACACAAGGGCAGCCATGACCTGGCAGCAAGTGCCCTAACTCAGCCGCAAGTTTTCCAGGGCATGCAAAGGCTAAACGTACTCCCCCCAACTGGAGCTGCCAAGGTGAGGAGATTGCTCCCAACCTAAGGATCAGGATGGTCAGAAAAGTGTTGGCACCATGGAGGTTCTCTATTATGCAAAACAAAATACTGGAGAGGACATTTGACTCCTGAGCATCCCCAGGGAATTTGTTACATGTACCCAGCATCTTACTGAAATAAAGTATCAACAGTGGTTTCCTGAAAAACAAACATGACTTTTTTTCCCCCTAACCATTTTAGAATCTTTTTGTATTTCTCTCACACTATTTTCCTACTGGAAACCCACTTAATTAAGTGAACCAAAGCCATCATCATCCCTTATTCAAGTATCTTCACAAACTGTGCTTGCCCTCACAGGATCCATCAAGTGTAATGTTAATGATTACGGGGAGACCAAATTTATCTTTTGGTCTTCAAGTAGGTAGTTCATCATCAAACTTTGTACTACTGGACTATAGTTAAATGTTATCAGAACTCCATAGTTGTCTAATTTACTTCCTTTTCTCTCTCTTCTTTCTCTGTGCATTGTTTTCTCTTAGAAAAATGCAAGCTGTTACAGATTAGGCTTCGCTTTTTAAAACTAATACAATATCTTATGCTCTGGGTACTGCTCAAAGGCATAGCAAATAGTCAAAATTTTGTCTTCCAGAAAAAAAAAAAAAAAGGAAAAAAAAAGTTAAAAATCACTTGTATTTTATATTTTTGGTCCTGGATCATTCCAGAGGTCAAATATTTCACTTCTTCCACAAAGTGGTTGCAGTAAGCTAGAAACTAGCAATGGTGAAATTTTTACGTTTTCCCCCTGCCACAGTCCAGCAGTCTATCTTAAGTCAAGGTTTCCTAACAATAGCTTTTCGTGAGAATTAAGACATTTTGGAATATGTACTACTTCTGCTGGTTAGGACTGGTCTTCCATAGGAGGAAACAATGGAAATTATTAAACTCCATATATCTTAAACTCCCTCACACAAGCTAATTTTTTGCAGTCACAACTTTCAGCATTTTTTAAGTCCCCCCTCCCACTCCAAACCCTATGGAAAAGTGTAACATATATCCCATTCATACATGTCAAGAAATCACAGTCTATGCTTTTCAAAAATACTAAAGGACTCAACACACCACTCATGTTATAACAACAAACACTTTCTGCTCTTCTCTTCATTTTTCTTTTCCAGACTTCCCAACATCATCACTGCATTTACCCCAGACTCTCAGCTGAAGTAAGCCACACACAAAGCTCCCCAGAGCTAAACTTCTTCAAGCCCACACAGACTCTGAGCAAGGAGTTCAAACTCAGCTCCCAACCTTTCAAGCACTTGACACCAACCTGCTCTGTTGTTCAGCAATCCATCCTTCCCTCAAGGCTGCATGTAGAAAAAAAGCTAAATTCATAATCCTTTCTTGCAGAAGCAGGTGCCATGCCACCTCAAAGCACAAAGGATTACATCAAGTGTATGACTCTCCACTGAAGAGCATGTGTACAGACAACTCAAAATATTCTGATAGAGGTTTTAAGGAGATCAAGAGCAACTGTGAGGATGGGAAGGAACTAAAAATCCCGAATACCTCCTTTTCCATTCTGGTAACAGGATTTTTTTTCTTGAACTTACTTTCTTAGTACTGCTCTATGACTAATAAATGAGAATCGATCAAAATCTTCCATAAAACCATGCAAAGCATGCAAAACATTGTATAAAAAATGCAAAAACAGACTAACAAATAAAAACAGTAACTTCCTCACAGTTACAGCACAGTCACTCTACATTCAACTACATTAACCTTTATTTCATGCAAGAAAATTCCACCTGGAGAAGTCTGAACACTCCCTTCTATGCTGATGGCACCTGGGCTACTGTGAGATATACATAGAATCACAGAATCATTTAGGTTGGAAAAGACCTTTAAGATTGAGTCCAGCCATTAACCTAACATTGCCAAGTCCACCACTAAACCATGTCCTGAAGCACCACATCTACACGTCTTTTTGAAGACCCCCAGGAACAGTGACTCAACCACTTCCCTGGGCAGCCTCTTCCAATGCCTGACCACTCTTGCAGTACAGACATTTTTCCTAATCTCCAATCTAAACCTCCCCTGGCACAGCTTGAGGCCATTTCCTCTCATCCTATCACTTGTTACTTGGGAGAAGAGACCAACCCCCACCTCACTACAGCCTCCTTTCAGGTAGTTGTAGAGAGCCATAAGGTCTCCCCTCAGCCTCCTCTGCTCCAGGCTAAACACCCCCAGCTCCCTCAGTCAATCCTCATAAGACTTGTGCTCCAGACCCTTCCCCAGCTTCGTTGCCCTTCTCTGGACACGCTCCAGCACCTCAATGTCCTTCTTGTCCCGAGGGGACCAAAACTGAACACAGCATTCGAGGTGCGGCCTCACCAGTGCCGAGCACAGGGGCACCATCCCTGCCCTGCTCCTGCTGGCCACACTATTGCTGATACAAGCCAGGATGCTGTTGGCCTTCTTGGCCACCTGGGCACACTGCTGGCTCATGTTCAGCCGGCTGTCGACCAGCACCCCCAGGTCCTTCTCTGCCGGGCAGCTTTCCAGCCACTCTTCCCCAAACCTGTAGCGTTGCCTGGGGTTGTTGTGGCCCAAGTGCAGGACCCGGCACTTGGCCCTGTTGAACCCCATACAGCTGGTCTCAGCCCATCGATCCAGCCTGTCCAGATCCCTCTGCAGAGCCTTCCTACCCTCGAGCAGATCGACACTCCCACCCAACTTGCTGTCATCTGCAAACTTACTGAGGGTACGCTCAATCCCCTCATCCAGATCATTGATAAAGATATTAAACAGAACTGGCCCCAACACTGAGCCCTGGGGAACACCGCTTGTGACCGGCTGCCAACTGGATTTAGCTCCGTTCACCACAACTCTTTGGCCTCGGCCACCCAGCCAGCTTTTTTACCCAGTGAAAAGTACACCTGTCTAAGCCATGAGCTGCCAGTTTCTCCAGGAGAATGCTGTGGGAGACAGTGTCAAAGGCTTTACTAAAGTCCAGGTAAACAACATCCACAGCCTTTCCCTCATCCACTAAGCAGGTCACCTTGTCATAGACGGAGATCAGATTAGTCAAGCAGGGCCTGCCTTTCATGAAGCCGTGCTGACTGGGCCTGATCCCCTGGTTGTCCTGTATGTGCTGCATGATGTCACTCAAAATGAACCACTCCATAACCTTCCCCAGCATGGAGGTCAGACTGACTGGCCTGTAATTCCCCGGATCCTGCTTCTGGCCATTCTTGTAGATGGGCATCACATTTGCTAACCTCCAGTTAACTGGGACCTCCCCAGTTAACCAGGACTGCTGAAAAAGGATGGAAAGTGGCTTGCTGAGCACATCTGCCATCTCTCTCAGTACCCTTGGGTGGACCCTATCCAACCTCATAGACTTGTGTGTGTCTAAGTGGTGTAGCATGTCACTAACCATTTCCCCTTGGATTACGGGGCTTCGTTCTGCTCCCTGTCCCTGTCTTCCAGCTCCAGGGGTACTTCAGGAACAACTGGTCTTACTATTAAAGGCTGAGGCAAAGAAGGCATTAAGTACCTCAGCCTTTTCTTCATCCTTTGTCACTATGTTTCCCCCCGCATCCAGTAAAGGATGGAGATTCTAAATGTACTGATATAATGCACTACATGATATAATGTATTACAGTAACGCATCTCTCTGGGAACAGAGGTCAGCTTTAATAAGCTACCTGAAGTCCAAGTGACTTCAAAACATGTGCTCAAGTGCTAGTGAGTGCTTTGCTGAACTATGATCTAAAGCAAATCCAGATCCAAAAAAAAGCAATGAAAATCAAGATCAAGAATTTACAAAGTAATCAGAATATGGACACCAGAAATTAGTATTTTTCATCTCAGTAGGATAAACAGGTACATTTTTTATAAACATTCGCAAGCCTACTGTCTAATGACTGGAGACTGTGTAGTTTCTACTTCCCCAGAAAGTTTCAAGTATTTTAAGAATACAAGTAAGGTTTCACTCATTACTCTAAATTATCTGTCAGAAAGGAAACTGAAGCATGTTTTCTAAAGTTCTTTTTCTCAATCTCAGAATGGCTCATAAACATGGCTTTACTAGAAGAATTTGGGGTTTAACCTCACATTAGATAAAACCTTTCTCTGTTGCTCTCCATACAGAAATATTTGTACAATTTTGACAAATAAAGACAAAAAGAGCATGGTCAAATCAAAAATAATGCTGTCACAGCAAAAATAAAAAATTCATAATGAACTGCAAAGACCTATTGCGGCACTCAGTGCTTAAATCCAGAAGGATTTTTTCATTTATTAACACCCTGTCCTTGTTCAACAGCATACTAATGAAGTTAATCTAAAGGCTAAATTTCAATTATGAATCACAGAACCACATCTCTGCTCCCTGATTGCTGAAATAATCTGAATCAAGCCTCTTCCTATACAAAGCACAATGGCTGACTGCAGATAAAAGTTCCCAAAACATCAGAAATATTCAGTCCAGAAGGTAAAATCTGACAAACACCTGTTTTCACATCCATTCAATAACTCTGTAGCAAAGTAATGATTTCTAATAACTTGACACTGCTCGCTCACTTAAAGTATGCTGCACAGGTTTGAACAATAAAAGGAACAGCAAATGTTTAAATCTCTCAGGCTTGCAGCCAAGACAAAGTCTTCAGCCAGAGTAAAAAAGGGTTTTCCATTTGCTAAAATAATTCAGGAGAAAATGTTTTCCTCTCGAGTACCTACAAGGCATTTGTCCTGGAACAAAACCTGAGAGAACTGCCAAAGGAAAACCAAGATCAGCGAGAGGCAGTACCTCACTTAGCAATTAATATGCCCGACTACAGACCAAGATGTGTTGTTTCATGACGTGTCAACGCAGCTCACATAAGGAGCTGAAGCGCAGAACTGGAAAAAACACAAAATATGAGTAATGACAATGACCTGGGTCATTTGCTTCCAATTGCTTCTGCAAACAGAAGAGTGATGAACAGTCCCATGAACACCAAACCACGTTGCTATCACATCCGAATGGCAGATATGAAGGAAACATTGCATCTGCTTTTTAAGAAGACAATAAAGAGAAGTTGAACAGCCAGCCTTTAGTTTTTAGCTGAGAGGACGAGGCATGGAAGGACTGCTTCTGATGGGAGCCAAAGAAGCAAACAGGAACCAGAACACGAGAAAGCCACGAGTTTCAACTGACCATAAACCTGGGTCAAAGAAACCAGAACCTTTCAAATGGTCTCTCAGAAATGTTTTCACCATACAGTGCATGCAATTTCCAGATAATATAACAACTCTAGGGTTAATTCCTCCATTTCTCGTGGGGAAGGAAACCCAGAAAGAGTAAATGAACCATAACAAACCATTATCTGACCATCTCTAGCAGTAAAAACTTAGAGGAGATTTTCTTCCAAACCTAGGACAAGACAATGATAAATTCCTGCTTTACACATGCCTATCAGCTCCTGTTCATTCTTCAAGAGAGTCAAGCTCACAGATAAGAGAGAAGACTCCCAAGACTTGCTGCCATTCCACAGCACTCAAACACAGGTCAGGTATAGTCGACTACTTTTTCACTGAGCAGTAAAACTTCCCCCCCCCCGCCTCTTTCAAATTAGACAAACCTACACACTCACACCTTCACATCAGCCACTGCACAACTGAAGGTTTCTACTGTCCTAAACACAAATACTAATCCCTACAATTCTTCAGTTCTTGTTCTTCAGGTTATAAACAGAAATAGAGCCAATTTTCTACCTCCAGCCTCAGTCTTTACCCTTCAAGCTACATGTCACCCCATGGGAAGTTATCAGCACCCAGACAATCCTCAGACTTATTAATAAATTTTTTTTAAAACACCATGAAAATAAATGCTTATCATTAAAAAAACAAATCAGATTTTTTTTCCAGACTGCCAAGATATTCAGAATGTTATCTGATTTGGCAATATCGACTACTACAACATTGACACGTATATGCAAAAGGATTTGGCAATTACATCCTTCCAAAGTGCAAAATCCTGTCATTGTCAAATACCAAAATGGCACTTTGCTTTTGTGTTTGACTGGATGCTGTGCAAGTTTTCCTCCATGCTTTAGTCCTTAAATAAGCTGTTTCTCAGCAACGTGCTCATATTTGTCAAACTGAGCAATAGGCGCACACGTATATGCTTAGCAATATGCTTAGTGGAAGTGGGGCAGTGGTCGTTCATTGTTTTTACCGAAATACGTCTTAATTGAGTAGCAGCGTTATGCCACAAATGAGCCAGAAAAAAGGCCAACAATAATGACAGACCACTAGAAATAATCTGTTGTCTTCTAGGTAAACTGTTCAATGCTGAAACTTATTATCTGTAAAAGCACCTTTTGAATCACTTTTGTTTTGCCCTGTGGAATACCTTAATGTTTCTATTGGTAATAAAATTTCTGGCTTGCAATACTGCCCTCGTCTGTAAGAGTGCAAGAGAAGGGAAGGAAAAATGATGAAAACAGGGAAACACAGAACTGCTATTATTAAACCTTTAAGTTACAGAGTTAATTCCAGCTAAACATTTTTATCTGTTGCACTGTTTATATGAAGTGGATTTTTTTTCTAGAAAGGAAATCTAATTTTTGCACCTGAGTGTCAAACAACTCCATGGTCACCTATATCTGCACCGACTGTACTTCTGCTACAAGTAATCTGTTAAGCAGCACATCCCCAGCTGGGGACTGTAATTAGGGTGCAAACTGCCATACAATCCCCTTGCCAGATTGATGAAGGAGACCTCTTACAAGGTGATCCAGAAGGCAGTGTTGAGACCATTAATCATTTATCCGTCGAGGAGAATACAAAAAGCTCTGCCACCAAGAGCATTACACTGCAAAAGTATCTTGACAAAACTAACACCTAAAAAACTAGTGAAGTTTTAATTATAAGGTCAAACATTAGTAACTGTATTATTTTTAAAAGTTTTGGGTAAGTTCACATCCAAAAAGAGGTATTCAGATCTCAGACAGAATTTGACACTCATACTTTGCTACTCCTTTTAAAAGCTTGATAATGATCAGCTCAGAGGATTTTAGCTCTGCAAGCAGCATACCCAGATAGCAAACAAATGTAATAGTAATCTACAGAGCAAGCTTAAATACACTCCCAGGCTGCCAGTATTTCAACCTGCAACTATTCATTTTTGGGGATTTGAATCCATGGAAAATGCAAATATTTTCTATAATGTGTAACTGCAGATACTATTAGTATAAAAATTCAGTCTACAGTGAGAACACCAGATCTTGAACACCTGCCTAATGGGGTCTTCACTGTCCATGCTGAGCACATAAGTCTTGACTCTGCCAAACATTAGCTAAAATTTTATAAATATGCTTACTATAATGAAATACCTCAAGTATTTAAAGTTGAGTTCAAGCTTAAGTGCTTCCCTTCATTCTTATTTGATCCAATAAGCATGCCCACACCATCCTTACAGAACTCATGACACTACTAAGACATAAAAATGCAAAAATCAAGATCAATTATGTAGTCTAAGGGTATATTGCTAGAGTTGGAAGTAATTTTCTTTGGAAACAGGTTTTTAACCTTCTTTTGCATGCAACCTCATGTTTTGTTTACCACGCACCCTCCAAGATTATCAGCATCAAAAGTTTCTTAGCGATATCGATCAGCTTCACATACATTTCACCGGAGCCCAGCCTAAGGAGGAGCCGGTTGGGCAGGGAAAGGGGAGGAGGTGCACTCCCTTCCCTCCTTCGAATTATCTGGAATTTAATAGAATTGCCTAGGTGACTTCTGGTGTTTCAAAAGCAAGCGATCTCTCCTATACAGCTATCTACCAGAGTAACAGAAAATATGTTTTCCTGTAGAATGTGTAATAGGGAGGAAACTTAATCCAAACACATCATTACATAGTCATTATAAACAGGATTTGCTTACAAACTCTAAAAACTATCCCAGTGAAGGCAAGCTCCCAGTAACTTAGCCTAAAAAGCAGTCAGCAGGCAAGTAATTTTTTTTTTAACTGAAAAAGCCAAATCTAAATCATTTTCCACAGATCATCAGCAAGCATATCTGAAATCAAGAGGAGAAAAAAATATCTGCCACCTGTAGCTATGAGGTTAAACCAATTTAAATATTTAAAAAACATTCTTGTTTGGACATTAGGATACTTCCCCCACAACTCCCCTCATTCCCTAGAGACGAGGATTTTTTTCTAAAGGACTCAGCAAGGGAGGCAAAGAGTAGCGAATGCATCTCAGGAGTAAGGAAAGCCCAACGAAGTTTTTAGCATCACATGCCTTTGCAATGAGGATTCTTTTGCAAACATAACTGTAGACACAACTAAGCTTTTAATTTGTTTCTGCAACATCGGGAAACTTCTGATTTCCAAAACCCCTTGCTTGCATGAATAAGCATGCAAGCAATCTTCTGAATATGTTAGTGAGAGAAGGATGCAGAAATAGCTTCGTTATCATTATACAGCATCTTACAGGCAGCTGTGGAACCCAAGTTTCTTAAAAATTACTGCCACAATGAAACACCATAATCCATTTCAACTGCAAGTTCTATCATATATCACTGATGCCCTCAATATTTACATTTTTCCAATATAGCCTGAACTAATGATAAGAGCTCAGCAACGCAGTAGGAGCATGCATAGGATAATTCACATAGTCTAAGCCTCCGTATCGTTTTAATAGGAGTCAGTAACATTAAAACATCACCTAAGAGAACAGAGCATAACTTGCAAATACAAAGAGGCAAACCTGAAGATGACAAGGATGGAAAATCAAGTGTGGCATCATTTCCTGAAAGGCTGCGGTAACAATCTAGCAGAGACTTAGCAAAATTTTTAAAAATTAGAAAAAAAAGATCTCTACACTGGACAACCCAAGGCAATCCAGTGACGCACTGCAACATCTAATACTGCTGGTAATATTTCATGAAGTTTGGTCCTGCACACCCGTGGCAATGGTATATAAAGTATAAAACACAGCACACAACTGAAGCAATGCTGCAATACTTCAAACAGTTAACAGCCAAGTCACCAGTACGTTGATCTTATTTTGGAGTAACAAGGAAAAAACCTGCCCCCCCCCGCCCCGGCTTTTTGAGTCTTGCTGTATCATCACTTACTGGCTTTAATATTGCTCGCATCTTTAGGCAAGCCCTTAAAGACTCTGATCCTTTATATCCTTTAAAGGGAGCAGTTAATGCTGCTATCCAAAGTTCTGACCTTTAGCTCTCAGTCCCAGTAGTGTTATTCAGATTTTTCTTTTCAGATTTAGCAGAAAATAGTAACTATTTGTGTCTTCCTAAAGGCAGGCATGCATTAATCCTAACCTCAAATTGGGGTCAATTTTGGAAAAGTAATTCCCCAAGTTTTCACCTCCAAATGTGCTCCCTCTGCAGGATCAGATGCTTCCCAAATTCCGCCTGCCCTTCCAAATCACTTCAGTCTAGATGTTCTGCCTTCCAGAGGTATTTTGGCAAATCGCTTTGAAAATGCTTTCATATTTTTGCATCCCACACTGTATTCCCCCTCATCATCCTCTGCAGGAGGATGACTACTGCTATGATTATTTCTGGTGAAGCCACAGTGCTAAGTTCCATTTGCTTTATTCCTGCTAACACCACTCCCCACTCAGCCTTCCTGCCCTCCCTTCTTCTCCAAAAAATTATTTACTCAGCTTCCCTGTTGCCTCTTTTGGGAATATTCATAAGGAGCATCCCAGAATCAAAATAATACATTATTTGCTGTCTTAATCTAATTTGTATTTTTAAACTGCCAAACACAGAGGCTGATACCTAGAAAACTAAGAAAGCATGTCATTTTCAGAACGGACTCACAAAGGCATCGTGCACTTCATTTTCAAAGTATAATTAACATATGCCACCTTTTACAAGGTGCCAAATATCTTGCACCCCCCAAAAAAAACCCTCCCCATCTCTCTCTCAAGAAAAAAAGAAAACAAAAATTAAATCTTGCCATTCTAGCCCATCAATATCTTTCTGCATTAAACCTTTCCTGATATGAAAGTCATTACAGCTCATCTGGAAGACTGACAAGCCAATACTTCTCTAGACCCAGAGAAAGGATATTCCACAGCTGAGACTCTTCCAAATAGCCAGGGAAAAAGTTATACCTATCTAAATAGAAAGTGAGCCAGGCTCAGCTAGTGCTGCGCAGGGAAGAGGCAATCAACTTGACAGTAAATGTAATTAGTGTTATACTTCCTGCCAAAATTAGACATGATATAAGCAGATATATCAAAGGAATCTGACATGATATATGTAGCTAAATGTATGAAATGAAGGAAGGGGGTAGCCTGGCTTTTGGAACGGTGGGAGTGGGGGGATTATTTTAAGGGAAAAAAAACAAATCTTGACATGCCTCCATCATTTCTGTCTCAATCTTGTTTGTTCATTAAAGTTTCTCTTCTCCTTTCTAGTTCCTATTTCCATCATGGTCAGAGTGACACAAAACATTCTCTTTTCATTGCAGCTCACTAAAATCGAAGCTGCATCATGCCTCTTTTTCATGTCTTTTCTTTCCTCCTTGTCATTCAGAGGCTTCAGCCCATTTGCTTTCTGAACACATTTGCAGTCCAAATCCGTTTCTCAACACCAGCTCACTTGTTTGCCTCTCCTCTTTCTTGTTTGCACTCACCAAAATTCCTTCCCATCATATCACATCTCCGTTCCAAACTGCCACCATCTCCTGATTGTCACTCACACGTCTCCTTTTCCCTGGTCTCAATACCGAATTTCCGTCATCTTTGCAAACTTCCTCAATGAGCAATTTTCTATTATTTTAAATACTTTCTACTGTTTTTCTTTCTATGAATGTCACATCTTTTTCACAGCTCCCTGTCAACTTGTAAAGCTTCTCTATATTTGCTTATTCTTCCACCAGGTTAGCTTCAGTGCAGTGCATTCTCACAGTCCACATTTTCTTTAATCACTTCAGTACACTGACCAAACACCTCAGACTCATTTCACATCTCTCTGTGTTTAGCAAAACAAGACAAATTAATAAGGTACTGCAGCAGCCTCTGCAAAGAAATCCTTCCTTACCAAATTCCAACCCTAAGCTCCAGAGACACAAAAACTGAACCAGAGCCTCATCGAGAACTAAGAAGCGTTAACAAAAGCCTCAGAAGATAACTTATCTGAGAGCCACTCTATCAAATATACGTTTTTAGTACCTAACTTAGACATGATAGTGGAGAAGAAGAAAGAATCATTCCCAGCTTAACACCAAAGCAGAAGTAACAGAAAGACAGCAATCCTCAACCCTCCCAGACCTGGACCTGGAGATTAATGGGCTTTTCTGTTCAATGGATGAACTGAGGGGAAAAAAGAAAAGGAAGAAAAAAAAAAAACACAAAACCACCTCCCTTCCCAAAATAAGAACTGAACTAGAACTAAATGCTTATTTTCTTTCTTGCTTCTGCTAGAAAGCAACACTAAAGATTTCATTTAGAGGCACCCAAGTTTTCTTCCAGAAAAATGACCTCTTCATTTCAGGTAAATTTAACAAATCATTTTACTACTTCCAAAACAGTGACCTTTCACTAGCAATATGCTCTCCATGGACCAAGTTGTGTCCTCCCCAACTGAAAGCTCTGTCTGTTTTATGCAGCACCTAAACTTGCCACTAAAGTACTTGAGATGGAAAAAATCTAGGCCAAGCACAGGTATTTGACTTTTTTTTTGATGGAGAGTTTAAAAATTACTTTAGCCCAAAAAATAAGTCCTTAACTGGACTTGTCTTTGCTGTTTGTTCCAGCAAACACAGAGCACATTGCTGTTCATCTCCTGACAAATTACTCTCCAGGAGAATACAAATCATACATGCTGAGCTTCAGAAAAGCTCTGGAAGAGATCTCTGTTTCAACCCACTGGAGACAAAAAGCCAGCCACACAACAGACTCCATCCCAGTGGAAAGCCTCCCTTGCTCATAAGCATGAGTTTTAATCCCATTCATTAACAGCTGAATTGCACTCACCTTTATCGTGCTACATCTTCAGGGCACTCTTCCATCCATTACATTTTTTGCTGTGGGCATATTCTCTGTTTTATTAACAACTGCAATGTAATTCAATACACATTCCTACACAGGACAGGTTATTTTCCTGACCGTTTTAAAACATTCCACAGGATGGAGCACAGCTGAATTTTTAAGTACCAAAACAAGACACACACACACACACACCCCACCCACCACAAGAAGCAATCCTACTGTGTTTCTGTTGGGATGGTTTTGTAAAATAAAGTTTGCCGTATCTATCAAGCCTCCCACCACCCAAGTTTTCTCTTTCATGAATGAACACCACACACTAAAAACTGATGCTACATAAACTGGACGTCATTGCTAGACATGGTTGCAATCACAGACTTGGCTGCTCTCGCCACTACAAAAGTAGTATATTGCGTTTACTACAGATACATGAAATTAATTACAGAATCTTAAATACTTGCAGCCTCCAGTTTTCTAAGTATCACAGAAGGCATAAATTAATGCCCAGGAGTCACTACCCCCATGTTGCAGTGCCCTCATCCTCACTGCTCTGCTCTCTACTGTCTGCTGACATCAATTTTGCAATGAAAACCCAGCAATTCAGTGAGAATAGGTGCCTAAGCAAAGAAAAAATCTTCTATCTAGAGACATAATATCACTCTCCTGTTATACATGCATTAAAAAAACCACAACATTTTTAAGATATATATAGAGAGATATATAGAGAGATATATATATTTAAATATCCTATAAACTCTGCTCTGGTGAGTTCCGCTCTCCAATATCACCTGTTCAAAACACAGCAGACAGAAACCCACACTGCCCTCACCATGTGCTGAAACAATGTCAGTAGGAATTGTAAGCTATTGGGGGTGATGGATCAGAAACGGCCACAATTACACATAACAACTAAAGAGATTGTTTCATTTGATCTTTCCTTTGGAAGGCTACGTCTGTCTGAAAGAGCCAAGAGGCACGTAGCGTCTTCTTGTCCATTCTTGGCAACCTGAAGACAGACAAGGAGTCCCCCCTCACTCTGAGCAAGGCTGGAACCAGAAGCTTGCCACATTAATTTAGACTATCTCTAACCTTTCAAAAATATACACTATTCACTATGAGAATATTGCTTTTCTGCAGAAACACATTTTCTATTTCAGCAGCTGAGTCAGGAGGGTAACGATTTCTCCACTTTCTAACACTTTTTAAGTAGTTTTAAATGTTCGTTTCTTTTATAAAACCATTTATTTTCCCTCTCTCCCTGTTCACACTGCCCTTTCAGGTCACGTCACCTCAGCTGAAATACTTTTCATACTTTACTGCACTGCAACTGCGTTTGCACGCTCTGCCTTTATCAACGGGCAGTCTGCATCACCAAGTGACATCAGAGCCATCGTGGGTAATGGACAATGGATTATCTCGCATGTTATTCCACGTCCGCTAGCACCTGCCCAGCACACGCATGGATACCATACATCGCACACGCATCAGCTCAGCAGCCCCTCGGAGGGCCAGTTTCCAACCCTAAGCAAAGGGGACAGTGCTGTAACAGGCAGGCAAGTACAGGGAGGCACAATCCACTCCATAAAATGAAGAGAGCTTAGGCAGGTAGAATTTATTACATCATTAACAGAATTTTTTCTTTGCTTTCTTGGTGGTTCTTGAATCTCTCTTTCCTCACCCATTTCATATGCTTTCTCAAAATAGCTGCCTGCTATGTGAGTGCAGGTGGGAAAAAACCCCACCAACCTCCTTTTAAAGTAGCTAGCTTATTTTCAGACCCCAAATATAAGCATTAGCTAGATGAGACTCAACAGAAAAGAGAGAGAAGCAACCAAAAAGCTCTTCCAAAAAAATTAGCAGAAGATTCAGTCAGAATAAAAGCTTGACAAATAAAAATCATAATAGAAAGGAAGCGCAACTAAAAGCATTCCCAACAAAAATGATGCAGCATGTCCTTAATTCTCAAGTGTTTAAGCTAAATACAGCAGAAGTACAAAGGAATGCATAACGATAACTCAGTAAGGAGCTATTCAAACAGAAATAGCATTACCGGCATGTTTACAGTAAGCTTGCTAGTCCAAAGCACAGTATTTTTTCATTCTCATGTTCAAAACCAGACTGCAGACAATGAGCACTTGTGCTCAGATGCAGAAGTAAGGCAGGACAGTTCCTCAATGACTCAGAGGCTGGACCTCTGCAGACTCACAGAGTGAGCAGAGAAACCTGCCTTCCTTGCAGAGTTTCTGGTTTTTAAATGACCCACACAACTTTTTTTATCCTCTGGCACAAATCCCTAGGATTTTTTTTCTTTTTTTTCAAATAAACACTATTTTGCCTGTGGTGCTTTCTGTTTCCCCCACCACAGCACCCACTTCATCACCACACTGGAAGCAGCTTTGGATGCAGTGGGATGCACGGCTTCCAACAGGAGCACAGCAAGGTTCAGCATCTGTCGGCACCGTCCTGGCCTCGCCTGGCAATCACAGCTCCATTTCACAGCACACACACCCTGCCCCGTGTACTTTACTTTACATGATCTTGGGGCAAAAAGCAGAAAAGGTAGCTTTACCAATATCTGGAATGCTATCTCAGTAATAAATTAAGATTTTCAAAGCACAAAGAGCTGAATTGACATGTGGGCAAAGCCTCACAGTATGGGAGGTCCCAGAACACAGCGAGCGACACGCCACGACGACACAGACATTTGTGGCCAGGAAGTTTGATTCCGTCGTATCACGGAACTCAGTTATAATGAGGCAAGACAGCCCATCCGTAGCTTCTAAACATCTCTGGTTTACAGGCAGACCACATAAGCTCTCGCCCCTAGGCAGTCCCAGCAGCACTCCCTTTCCTCAGCCGCACTGGTAACACAGGAGCCTGTGAACTGTGGCCAGGACAAGACAAATTTGCATTGTCTATTCTGTTAATAAACAACAAAGCAGCTATGTTCTGTGAAAACAATGCTTTTGTCTCACCATACTGAAACAAAAAACCCCAAGATTCAAGAAAGTTCCTAACAACTGACAACTTAGACACGTACTTTTTGAATACACTTGAGGCAGTCCAGCAGGACAGTTTCCCTCACCTACAAAGTGTTCCGGGAAGTTCCCAGAACCGCCTTTGCATCAGGCAGCTCGATCAGACAGATTTTTGCATTCCCCCCATCGAACCCATCGATAGCATCAAGCCCCAGCACAGCACACACCATTAAAGCGCAGCATATACTTCTAAAGGAGAATGGAGAACTTACCTCCCTGAACAACAGCCTGGAGGCATTTCCATCACCTCTTTAATCTGAAACAGCATCCCTGTTGCTCAGCTCTCATAATCCCTTTCAGTTAAGGTATGTGGGTGCAAGCAGCATTGCAGGGCAGGGAAGCAGAACAGACACAGGTATTCATGTTGTTGGCGCAGCACTGACAACTCAAGGCATTTTTTTATGATTATTATTTTCTTATCCCACTCTTCGCTTGCAGTCTGCGCAGCCAGACGAGCTTAGTTGCCTTGGACACCTCGATAGGACCATTCACATCACAGCACATCTTCCACCAGACCCTCCTGCCCACCTACTAACAGGAACAGGGAATCAAAAGCTGCCGAAGTGCAACCACCACCTGGTTTTTCCACTCCCCAAAACCACTCTCGTGTCGCTATCTTCGTGCTGTTAATCAGCAGCGAGCTCGGCACAGGGTACCTGCAGCACCTGGCATGTTTCACCCGCTCCAGCTCAGGCTCCTCACGTGCTCCCCTCTGTTACCAGCCACTGGGAGAGTTGCTGCTATGTCCAAATACAAAAGGAGCAAGCATCTAAAACAAGCATGAGAGCTCTGCTCATCTATCTGAGGGCAAGACATGAGACTGAAAACTGATTACGGAAAAAAGGAAAATTGTACCGAAGTGCAAGGAGGCCTGTGGGAATCCCCATAAACCCACACTTCTTACTTACAAACCCCAGAACTTCTCTGCCATCAAAGGCAGCTAGAAGCAGCAACCTGCGTGCCTCCTACCAGAGCAGCGTGTCAGCAAACACGCATCAGTGCGATCCTTATCAGTAAGGCTTTCTAGTGAAAAGACATCCCTAGAAAGCAGTCACTACAAATACCGTTTTCCTGAATATCACTACTGATCCAGAAGTAATGAAATGGCAGATAATATGGCCCCGGGGTACAAATCAGCTACCTACCCTAACGCATACAGACGGAGCTCCACAGCAGTTGTGGTCTTCCATTACCAGAGTGAAATAGGATCTCTGAAAGACCACCATGGCAAAGCAGAAGAGAAGCTTACTAATGAGTGATGTTTATTTCTGATTCTTCAGAAAATTCTTTAAAAGGTTACAGTCAGAAAAAAATTCTCTGCTTTCATGCATGAAGATGAGTAGACACAGCTTCCTCTCAAAGAGCCAAGATAAAAAAAGCAAGAATGTACAGCCTCCTGCTCTTCCCTGATATTGCAGAAAAGGCTCTGCTGAGAAGTGTCTAAATACTTTTTGTAATGATCAACAATCATACTATTTTAGCCAGTCCCACCAAAGAAAGTAGCAAAACTCTCATGACTTACAGCAGGATCACGCTCCTCTTGTTGACGTTTGCATCAGTTAAAGCAGTAAAACTTCTACAATGCTCTAAAACCGACTCGGTGAATGTATAAGGTACAGGCAGGCACAGCATCTCTCCGCTTCCACCCTTAGGAAAATTTAGCACTTAACGCCAAGAGCCTACTCCCGCAAAGACGTGACGTTACGTGTTTTGAGCCGGTCACACCCCCACGAACCAGCCAAGCCAACGGGTAGCGCCGCACACACGTCACACACCCTGACGTAGCCATACCTCCTTCTTTGAGAAGTATCCCTGTGCTCAAGCACGTTACTTTAATGCCATCTTTCATCTTTGACACGACGTTACTTAAACTCCACTGAAATCTTTCCAGAACCTAAAGAGTTCACCACTTTTTTACTCAGGTTCCTTAAAGTTTGAAGATTTTATGATGCCAGTTAAACACTCAGGCACAACACCTGCGTGACACAAGGCACAAGGAAGAGCAGCTCTCTCAGTCACCGTGTCCCCTCTCACGTTCTTTCAGTTCTAACAGGTACGTTATCCCACTCACCCGCACGCGCAAGACACACATCCATCCCCCGCCCAACTTCTTTCAAAAATTACATTCTGAGGAAATCAATTCTTTACGCTGATTTTTTGTTTTCATTAGAGGAATTAAACAATACGTTTCAATTATACAGAAGAGCTGGAGGCAGCGGACAGCAAGTACTTTTATGACCCTCATCTATTCTTTTAAAAGCCTTCTCCAGAAACGCTCAGGCAGGCACACGAGTGGGAGGGAGGGAAGGGAGAGGAGGAGGGAAGGAACATGTCTACAGCTCGTCCTTGTTCACATCTTCACACAAATAAACTCCAAACTCTATACGGTTTGACCTTGAACGAATAACAATACAGAAAATAAACAAAAGGACAAGCATGGCAAATTAAGAATAGACGCTCGAAGTAACGACCGGTTATAAGGAAGCAGCGTATGAGTGCCTTATTTAAAATCACTGATTGAGGAATCAATGGAGAGAAAAAGACAGCTCAAACACGTTCCAACACTGTGACTGAGGGTGGGTGGGTGAAAAAGTATGATTTTATAAGCCACCCTGCACGGCAAAACGCACAAACCCCAGAAGAGACAGCCCTGCGAGCAGAGGCTGCGCTACTTTTAGCAGCTCTCCAGCAGCCAGGAGTTTACAGCAGTTACCTGGCCGAGCCCGAGCAGGCGATAACACAGCTGCGTGCTGCCCTAAGCGGCTCTTATCTACGACAACTTCACCCGTTTCAGTGAGGCGGCGGCGCTCCGAGACCATTCGGCGCCCCGGCTCCCCGCTGCCCCCCGGGGGCGGCCGCCCCGGCCCGGGCAGGAGCGGGGCCGGCGGCTGCGGGCGGCCGGGCTCCCCGCGCAGGGGCGAGCCGAGGAATTCCGGTCAGCGCGGTCCCAAAAAACACAGCAACTTCTCCCGCGCGGCACGACCCGGCGAGTCCGCCCGCCCGCCCGCCCGCCCGTCCGCCCGTCCGTCCACCCCCCGACCCGGACCCGGACCCGGACCCACCCGCTCTCCCCGGCACCGGGGCGGCCGCACCTCCTCGCAGCCCGGGGACGGGGGGGCGCGACATGGAGCGCGGTGCGGTGCGGTGCGGTGCGGTGCGGTGCGGTGCGGTGCGGTGCGGTGCGGTGCGGTGCGGTGCGGTGGGCAGGTCTGCTGTGCGGGCGGGGCGGGCGGGGCGGGGCTGGGCGGTGGGCAGGTCTGCTATGCGGGGCGGTGCGGGGCGGTGCGGTGGGCAGGTCTGCTGTGCCGGCGGGGCGGGTGGGCCGGGGCGGTGCGGGGCGCGGTGGGGCGGTGCGGGGCGCGGTGGGGCGGGGCGGGCGGGGCGGGGCGGGGCGCGGTGGGGCGGGGCGGGGCGCGGTGGGGCGGGGCGGGGCGGGCCGGGGCGGCGGTGAGGGGCGCTCAGCGCTCAGCCCCGCGGCGCGGAGGGGCGCGGCGAAGCGATGCCGCGGGCGGAGGGAAGATGGAGGCTGGGCAGGAGCCGCCCGCCCATCCCGAGGCCGCCGGCAGGGCTGGGCTCGGCTCGGCTCGGCTCGGCTCGGCTGGGCTGGGCTGGGCTGGGCTCGGCTCGGCTCGGCTCCGCTCGGGCGGAGGAACGGCGCCGTCTGACGCCCTCTGCCGTGCGGCTGCCGGGCGGCGGCGGCGGCGGGGCGGGGCGGGGGGGGCGGGCCGGGGCTCTCGCCTGGAGGCGGGGGGTCTCCCCCGGCCCCGCCGTGCCCGCCGCCCCCCCACGGCGAGGGTCGCTCCGGCTTCATCTGGAGAGCATTCGCTCCTGGGCCGCGGGGCCGGGCCCGAAAGCCGCCTGCGGCTGCAAACCTCGCGGAGGTTTAAAAACCCGTGGAAACTTCTCTCTTAGACTTCTAAGGTAAAGAGAGACCGAGATTTCCACGTATCTCCTTAAACAACCAGCAGCTCTACAAAATTAGTCAATACCGAGTGTTTTACCCGCATATTTAGCCCACACCAGGTTCCCAGCACTGTGTTTTTCACCAACCCTCTAATCCATGTGTTTGAACGTCCAAATGTTCACCATGCGGTGCGGGGGTACCTCCGGTACTTCCCCTACAACCCCGGATAATCACTAATACGCTCTCTACAAGCCTTGCCCGAGGAGCGTTGGTCCCATTGGCTTGCAAAGTCATCTCAGTCATATTTTCAGGAATTTAATTAGTGCAAGAGATCACCAAACTGGCTGAAGCCCTCGATTAAGGAGGGAATATTTATTGACTGCAGGAAGAGGAGGCGGGGTGGTTGCCGAATCCATCACTTTTTAAATACATGAAGTGAATTATCTCAGTTTAGTTTATCTGCGCTGTTTAAAAATTCAGCCAGGCATTATTCAATGCAACCTACATTGTTTTATATACCCAGTCAGTAAGTTTTGGTGTTCTTCAGGAAAAATTAATGCATATATCCAACTTAGCAAGTACTAGGTGACTGTACGCACAATGAAATGACTACAATATTTATTCCAGCTTTTCACACAGTTCTTATTTCTGTGTTTTTAAAGAAGGTTCATTTTCACACTATGTGGAGTGTGAAACTAATTACGACTACTGAGAATGAGAAATAACTCCGCTGACATGAAGTTGGTATAAACAAACAACAGTCAGGCCCTTTAAGACTAATACACGACCTTTGTGCTAACACTGTACCCCGGGGACAGCCTATTCAGGCTCTGAAAATTAGCTTACCAGACGTTTTCCATTCAACAAGAACAAGGTATATAATGTTTTAATGGACACAGTTGTGCCACTCACGTTTCTCATCTTATTTTATTATCTTATTTATTTACGGAAGTATTAAATATTGGTAAATCCTAATGCAAGGATTGTTCGTCTCACCACAGCATCAGCAGACCCCAAATGAAACCAGAACTTTGGTGTGCTAGGTACTGTGTAACAAACAAGTGTTCCTGCCCTGGAGAGCTGGTCTTACAAAGGCAAGGAGCAGCAGAGGAGAAATGAAGGCAGAGATGTGATGGTATTTATGACAAGGCATGAAATCCGATCGGAGGTTGAAGCACAAGCTTCCTGCCTCCAGGGTCAGTCCTGTCCATTGCTCTCATGAATTATTAGGCATCATCCTGGAAGTTTACTGGGGAAGTCCACCGGAGATTGCACTTGAGCTGGTCAGGAACATTCCAAACTAAGTTTTGTGAGAAAAGTGATATTTGTCAAAGATGATTTGTTGTTAAAAGGTTTTCTCTCAGCTGTTCCTCAGGTCAGAGCGCCCTACCCCAAATGCCCAACAGCGAGAGGCAGAGGGCACCCGCCGGGCCGCGCCAGCCCCAGCTTCCCTTACTCTGCTGCCTGCTTCTTTTTTCCATTGAAAAGTTTTAAAAGGTCTCATTTTTGTCTGCTACAGAATGGAAAACATCTCTTGAAATGTCAGGAGTTTTTCACAAGAACACTTCTTTTTTTCCTGACTGGCCCTGCATAGGCAGTTACACTCTGTTTCCCTTATAGCCCTCGCGCTGTCCCCTGCCAAGAATAGCTGCATTTTGCACCCCACGGTTAATCCTGAGTTGAAGCATCTGGGAAACTGCACCGCTGCAAGTCTTGGCTTAATTTGCCAATGCAGAGTTTGCATTAATGCAGCTAACCATCGCCTGGGTATGGGAGCCTGAACTCCCCCTCGCAGCCCCAAGAGCAGCACTGATGAAAAGAAGAGGCAGCGCAAGAGGGTGAGAAAAGCATCCTCGCTGTCCTACCGCCGGCTGGGTGCCAGCTCCCTTCAGCACACACACTTTGGCTTTGATTCTCTTCCTTGAGACTTCAGGTTTCCTCAAAATCTTTATGGAGGACTATATATACCTAAAACGTGTAGGATATAAATATGGAGTAAACATGTTGGAACTACATGAAATAAACCTGCTTTTCTCAATTTGAGTAGAAAAGCTGTAGTAAGAGACCAAGAAGCAGCAACAGGAAAATAAAAGCACAAATGTAGAGCATGAAGGAGCTTGGAACTCGGAGTAACCTGTTAGGCTGTTTTTTCAGTCCAGATCACTTGTTTCTTCTTGTTTCTGCTATTTGTGATCCTCCTGTTACATGGATCTCGCCACTTTGTGGGGCTCAAAGAAAGAAAACTGGTACCCAAGTACTGTGAATACTGGAAGCATTAAGCCAGTTCTCGCTTATGGATGACTGGCTTAGCCTAAGAAGGTAATAACAAAGCCACTTGAATGACAGCTTGGATCAAGTTCATACTGACCTGGTTTGTACAGGCCAGGTGTTATGTAGATTGGAGCTTGTTATTGTGCAAAATTTTGGCAAGCCTTGCGATGCAACAGCCAGTTCCAGCAGAGCTGGGCAGAAAGCCACAGACTACCGGCAGATCTATCTTCAGCAAGATGGGCAAAGAAGCCGTCTTTTTCTGTACTCGGTACCTTGGGGATGTGAACCAACCTGCCTGCACAGCATCTGGAATAAATCTTATAAAGGAACAGAGAACAGTTTCAAAACATGGAATTCCAGGCTTAAAAACAAAGAGGAAAGCTTGCATAAAAACACATGGCCAAATTTATTGTCTGTTTCTTAGAGAGCAAAAATTCAGAGCAGAACAGTACGAGATAACAAGCCTCTCACTACAGCATTAATGGAACGTGAGCAAACTGTTACACAATGTCCCTATCGATATATTCCGCATTTGTTAGGAAGTCCTTCATAATACTCTGTCAATTTTTTTGTTATCTAAAAGTAGTTACTAGAGTAATGCAGATGAAGAGCTATGGAAATTAGGGCTCACCTGTGATTTGTTTTCTTACTCTTTACCATTAATATGCGCATGCTATGATTTGTTATTTAAGCTAGTTGGGCTTAAATGTTATTCTTTCTTTAGATGGCCATTTTTCAGAAAGGAAGATACCAAAAAAAAAACAAATCAAGGAAAGTATCTTAGGTGCAATTTTTGTAATAATAATTAATGTTGAACTTTCAGGAAATCTGAACACTTTTCACCAATACTCAGCATTTATTCCTGTGCCCAAAGTTAATAAAAGGGACTGTACAAATCGGATCAAAGCCAGTTAGATGAATTGATCAGGTTTCTATTTTTTTGTTATAGTGAAGACTGTGTAGGCGTGGTGCTAGTGATGTTTTTTACACCGTACCACAAAAGCTAGTACAACTCTGGAGGGAAAAAAAAAGGGATAAAGAAAATTCTGAACTATGTAATCTTTACCAGGATATTATAACTTCAGATAAATTACATCTTTTTCCATATATGAAGTATGGCATTTTTATGGTAGTAGTATCAGCTTTCATACTGAAGTCAGTGGCACCACAGAAAAGAAGCGGAAAGCCAAGCAGCTAATGAATGCCTGCCACAATGGATTTGCAGCCTAAAGGCACAGCTTTAGACACACTTGTATGTCCTGTACATACAGGACAGGCGCAAAATAGGTGTGGTTAGTTGGGCTTTAATATTTCGTGGAAAGGTGGGTTATGAGTTTCTTGAATCTCTCGTTGTTCCAGAATTTACACCGAGGTTTAGATATTATTTTTAATAGTCTGCTGTAAGATGGGATCGTGAGAACCTGAAAAAAGAAATTATCCTCTCATCCTTGGGGGCAGTGCCTCAGAAATCGATGCTAATGAACAGACTGCAGCATAAGGAAGCTTGCATTTCCCCTGCTGCACCAATTTTGTGCATTCACAAGGGACGCTGCAAGTGCCATCATGTGTAATTAGAAACAGGGAGAGGGGAAAAGGATATCATTCATTCACACTTCTCATGGTGTCATTTCTTTGTGGCAGATTTAACAGAGATTAAACAGGCATTCAGTTTAATACTAGTCCTATTAAGGACCAAACATAATTTATTCTTAATTATGAGTTATCAAGACACCAACATAATTGATGGCAGTCCTGTTGTGAACATATCCTTAGATGATGACTTCTTTAGCAACAGAAGAAATGCATACAGGCAGGATATTTATCTTTACTAACATTCTAGTTAGAGTATACCTCTATGAATAGTTAGAGCCAGTCTTAATGTTGGGTCCAAACCCACCACACGCTAGTGAGTACAATACCCCAAATCCCAGTGCGCAGCCCTGCCCAAACCTGAAATAATTGCTGAACCAGGATTTGAAATCAATCCTCCCTGCAGTGCAGAGTTTGCCAGACGTGCAGAGGTTGATCAGCACAGCAGCCCCCTCTTCTCCACAAGCCATCTGTCCCTTCCCATTCTTCGCCGCCGGAGTTCAGTTCTTTGTGTCCTACAAATGGTGGCAAGTGTCTCCTAAGGGACACACGCCTCCTCTTTCCATGACTTTATTATGCACCACAGTTCAAGGCACAGGTAGTGGAGGGTGTAAAGTGCAAATCAGACCTAAGCATCAGTGGAGATTTAACCCCATTGCACCACCCAGTGGCTCCCTAGCCACCTTAGGGAGACTCGGTCTTGCTCATCCCTTCTGTTCCCACTCCCCACTCCATACTGTACCACAGGGGATTACAGATGTTGCATATTACACAGGGGAAAAAAACCTAGAGCAATCAAAGAGCTTTTCTGATAATGGGAGTGAAAGTAGGAAATTTCCTCCATGGCTGACTGGTCTTGGCCAGCTTCTTTTACAGACATGTCAGCAACCCAAGTGTTTGAGGAGGACTGGGGTCTGCTCTCTGTATCTAGCAAGCACCATGACAACAGCCGTGTGGCCAGAGCTGTCCCTTAGCGTTTTACACATTGAAAATCTTCCCAAGAGCAAGTTAACTTCTACAAAAGGGAGAAAAATGTTTGAACATTTTACATTATTCACATTCCAGAAGAGTGGATTTGCGCAGAAAATCACTGGTTGTTATAAAATAATTATAATGCATTATCATTTAGACATAAGATCTGATGTCCTACATTCCTTCCACCAAAGGAGAGCATTCACTATTTGCACTCTAAATCCTTTTGAGACATATCCTCTTTGTAAGTACCGTGGTGTGTCAGTTAAAGAAAAACATGAGTAGGGTGCAGCAGGAAGCAATGCATCTGCCACCTCTTCACCAGCCATGGCAGGGCAAGAATTCCACCTGCCATGCAAAAGAAGAAAAGCTTCAATGGAAGCACTTCACAAGCTATTAACCTTTCCTGATTGGAGTCTTGCTTTACAGAAAGAACGGCAAGTATCTACTCAAAGAAGGGCTTTCCTGCAAATAGTAACTGGCAATAATTTAGCAGCTGGGGAACCTGTCAAGTATTAAGGGTTTTGTGTCCTGAGACACTACTTATTTAGTAACAAAGGTGATAATAAGAGATGAAAAAGGCTCATGCTAGTGACTAATTATTAGATTTGAAAACTAAAATTCAAGATATTTTCTTACAATTTCAGTTTTGCTGTGGGTTTTTTTGCTCTTTTTTAGTGCTTCTGTTCCACTGCTTTAATAAAGTGTTGAATACAAGGTAAGGGACTTGCTCAACACAATCAATAATGGCATTCTGATGCTGCTGTTAAATTGACTTTCTATTTTTAACATGCTGTTTAGTTATTGCCGATCATCCTTAGTCACGCCTTGGGGTTCTGCAGATACACACCATCGTAGGAGATTCCCAAGAAGGGCTTTGCCTCAAGGAGATTGAATCTTGTCGCATACTTCTGAGCATCCATGCAAGGGATTAAGGGTACCTCCAAACATGTCAGTGGTGGTAAGAAGTTTCTGCATATAGACAGCTGTCTGCAGAAATCTGGTTTGATCCAGCCACACTCATAATGAACAGCTTTCACTTCCTACCATACTTTACTGGATTTGGCTGTCTTTATCTTGTGAATATTTTACAAAGCCAGTACACATAAGTATTTCTAACATTAGAAAAAAAATCTGCCTTAATAATACTACAGAATACCTTGCTACAATTTATTATTTAAATGAACTGTTATTAAATTCCCTGTCAACATGAAATAGGAAAGTGTTCACACTATAGATGGCTGCAATTTTTAAGACAAAAAAAATTAAAATTCCAGAATAAAAATATAATAACAGAATGAAAAGAAATTCAGTAATTCAGTAATATTCAACCATGTTTTTTCAGAAGATTTCTCTGATTTCTCTTGCACTAAAAAGCAGTCATCACTTCTTGCCTAAAGAACCAAAGATGAGAGGGATGTTCAACTCAGCTAAGAGCCTTCCCTTCATACCAGGTCCCTCTCCTTCTCCAAGGGCTCCCTGTGTAGTGCCTAAACATCACGGCGCTCCTCAGAATTTGTACGCACCTTGTATACCTTTGCAAATCATTTAGGAATGCCTCCATATATGTCCTATCTGTCTATACACACAAACGCAATAAATGCATTATACACAATTTTCCATCACCTTACCAATCTTTTCATAACTTTCTAAAATTGCACTTTTCTGCATTTTTTAATTTAAAATAACATATTCAATTTAACCAGTTTCCAATAGTAAGGATTCAATTCAGACGTCATTCATATCTATGTAAGTGGGATATATGTAGAAAAAAGCTAAACTAAAGTTCAAGAACAGCCACAAAACAAGTTTGAAACTATTTTTGTTGCATTTTTTAAAGAAGTTTTAAACATTTTAAAATCATCCCCTACTTTTTTCTTCTTCTGTATTTAAGGGTCAGAGTGAATTTGTCTGACACTTCCAGTCAAGCCAGGCGTTTAGGTTCATTTCTCCTGAAGGCTTGCTTACTACACACATCACTTTCCCACCCAGGCTCTCCTGCCAGAGGAACGTACAGCCCATGCACTTGTATTTGCAGCCTCCTAACAACATTTAAGAATTAGTCCAGTGTATCTGACTCTCTCTTCACCACATCTCTCCTGTTAAGGCTCCAGATCGGTGTCGTTTCACAAATCAGGTAATCAGTGAAGCAAGTCATTGACACATTCTCCCACTTTAATAATTCACAAAGCCATCCTGTGCAGCACATCCAGGAGCATCAGCAGGATGGGGAGTAACAAACCCAAACCTTTCTAAAGGCAATGATTGTGTGCTGTAGCATGCCTTAATATTACTAATTGATTAAGGCAACAGTTCCTAACTTTAAAAATGTTTTCGTCCCTCTGAAATCCTCATCTAGTTATTTCTTTCTCTGCTCTGTAGTGATTTATTTTCCACTCTGGATGCATATAAAAGAAGCTGAAACAGTTTACTTGAACCATGGTCTTACTAACTGCTAAGTTTCATGTTTGAGTGACATTTCTGTCATTTTTTTTAACAAAAATATTTTTAAAAGACACTTTGTAGTCCTAGGACCTATATACATATGCTGAAATATCCCTTCTGTTGCTACAGCCTTGGTTTTCCGCACCATATCAGATGTATTTACTAAGCAATGTGGTGGGTTTTTCAGATGCCAAGAAACAATACAACTATTTTAGGCAAAGTCTCATTGCTTCCTAAGGACATAACTAACTGCTAGTGGAACTCTCTGAACTTTATATTAGTCTGTGTTGAAGCGCTGCAGGATTAGTTATAATTAACTGTCATCATGTCATTTTTCTCCCAACCACTCAGATTAAAAAAAAAAAAACCCACACCAAAAAAACCCTAGCAGCAACCATGATTAGAATGTCTCTATTTGTTTCCTATCCCAAACTTCATTTTTAACTCACAGAGCTCTCCAGCTCTCTTCTCCACACACCCCTCAGCTTTCACGCAGATACTTGTGCCTTGTCTACCACACATAAAAATAAGCATTGTTAACAGCAGCTAAAGAGTTAGTTGTACAGAAGGTGCAAGAAGCTTAAGAGAAATATTTAATATTAAATAAGTGCTTCCTTACTAAGCCATTTACACTCCCTGGTGTAATAGTTTTGTGGATACCTATTGCTGATTTATTCATTTATATTACTTCAAGGAGCCCGATAGAGCCTGTAGGCACACATTCAAAAATAATATAAAAGGACATGAATTCATCAGTGAGCCAATGACGACTAATGGTAATTCACTAGTTGAACCTGTGCCAACTAAAAATAACATAAAACTACCTACAGCTCGGGTTTCTCCTAGTTTAGGGTAGGTGTATAAGCTCTGCAACATCATCTTGAAAGTCAACAGAACTCATATCTCCCACCTATATGATAGGTGATAGCTTTCACCTAACGTACCACCTATGATATGACAGCTTTCAGAATACAAAGCCCCTGTTGACAACAGTTAATATAAAGACATCCTTAAACCAAGTGACGGTGAGTGATCACTAACTATGAATGTTAAGAGACAAAAAGTTGTCGCTTTAGCATGTTATCCTAAAACCTTAATATTTACAATTCTCATGTGAACAGATTCATTTAATCGGGGGGGAAATGGATGGGGTCGCAAAAACTAATGCAATTTTAATTAAAGCCATATTTTATTTTAGAATAATCTATTTTCAGTTAAAAATCATACTCTAACGTTCCTAATTCAATGATTCTTCTGGGGAATTAGAAGAAGAATGAGCACATAGAAGGGCAAGGCTCTCATGCTGTCCCTGAATAGCATCTCCATTGCCACCAGCAAACACAGAATACTAGACAGACCACTGTTCTAATCCAGCAAGACACCTCTTATGTTGTGTTAGGAACCAGGAAATACAAGCAGATGCTACCCCAACTGAAAAAGATTTATACTTCTTTCAAAGGTCCAAACTGATGGAGATTTTTCTCCCGTTACTTCTTCGGCCCACTCTCCCATCTATCAAAAAAAAAAAAGCTTTCATAATAAAGACTGTGGTGTCTTCAGAGTCATCTGTTTTCTTGAACTATGTCTAGAGTCGCCACTGTAGGAGGTCACTATACCTCACGGTAGTGAGTGCTGCTGCTTTTTAAAAAACGCTGGACCAAGTAAGAGGAAATAGCAGAAGAGTCCTAATACACTTGTTTCATGTAACCCTTAGCTGTAGCTGACAACTGAAACACTCTGTCTAAGGTGCAAGGATTTCACTAGCTTGTCTTGGAGGTAGCTTCTACCAAAGTTAAGGTTTTATTTGGCAAAACAGGCAGGTAAGCCATACCATACACAAGCAACTTCATTTCTTTGTGGTCAGCTCTGGGAAATGGCTTGATTCCCTCTCCCATTTACACAGCACAAGCCTTTCTTCACCAGTCTGAAAGGCAAAGCAGTCACTTTCTGCAGTCACTCTACAACTCTTTAAAACTCATTCATTACTAGGAAAATTTACACAACTAAAAGATTATTTCAACAATATTTAATACAAGATTCAGTACAGAAATATTTTAACTGGATGTAAAGAAATGGGGAAACAATACATTTACTCACCTTTTATTCTGTACTTCTGCATTTACCTTTACTGAGTAGATGAGGTAATATACCTCTTTGATTGGTATTCTGCTGTTCTGTAGCTAAATGACATTGCCAACACACATGTTAAGATAGTTTCTGAACAAAGACCCACCAGATCGAAGTATAGCTGCATGCATTGCCCTTTACATGAGATAGATAAATGCACTTATATCCACATGCACTTCCATACCCACATGCACTTCCAGGACATGGAAAGGTACAGCACAGCTCTAATACCATGTCCTTGGGTGGACCTGAACCCAGCATTTTAAAGGAGGAACATCTAAAACCAGCCTTTTGTGCTCAAACCAAAGCTGTACAAAGTTTTATCTATCGAGAGAGAGTACAACAGGGTCAATACTACAGTTCACTCAAACATGAACAAGAGAAACTTTACTATATAATTAAATCTTGGTAGCAACTGGTGAGGAATTTCATATCTGGAATAAAATTGCTCATAAAAGTCACCAAAGGAAAACTGACATGGTGGATTGTTCCCAGCTGCTGTGGAGAAGTAATGACTTTCTTTACCATGTCAGACATTTTCTGTAGATGACTGCATGCCTCCATGACTCCCTTAGACTTATGCCTGATCTTCAGAAATCCTTCTGTACTCACTGGCAGATCAAAACCAACTTTATATGTGTTGAGATACTGATTTAGTTTTTTAAAAAAAAATGTTCCTTGATAACTGCTTTTCCCATCTAACTCTTCAGGTTGCCACCAGTTGCAGGAAGCTGGGCTCCAAACTTGTTTTTGTAACTTGAAACACTCCCAATTGCCAGACAAGTTTTGGAGCAGCCTCCCCCATTCTGTGTTTCGTGTTGGTCATCTTTGAAGTCCTGTAACCAGCTATGGATTGCTCAGGGTCTGACTTGCTTTACCATGGCAAGGGAGTAAGACAGCAATAGCAAACGAGGTGCTATACTATTGCACTTTGAAATAGGTGAATGACAACAAGCCACCAACTTCTTTTCCACTTTACATTATTTCTGGATATAAGACAAGAGTGTCTAATGAATTCAAAACCTTTTTCTTTTAGTTTTGTATCTAGAATTACATAAGCCCAAAGGAAAATACATCAGAGGAAACTTGGTGCTTCCCTAACTCCTAAAAAGAGCAGCCTGGCTTAAATGGATTGAAGTTTTAGAGAAAATCTGAGACTCAGGTGCAGATTTCATTCTGTCATTCTCAAGGGAAAGCACAGTGAGGAGAAAGGGAATGGGAAGAGGAACTCACAAGCTATTCAGTTTAACTTAATCCCCAGACTAGCAGAGTTTCATTTGCAGAGGACCAAAAAAGAATTTTTTTCTCCTGCGTCGTTAAATGTTAATCTAAATTCATTCATGCTCCTCTTAGCAGGCAGATCGAGTCCATATGATTGCCAGCAAGTGCCCATAATTTGATTGATGCCTTCTCACCCATCTAGAAATCTGAAAAGAATCCTTGTAAGTGATTAAATATTTGATTTCTAGCAGCAAAAGGAATGAAAAAAAAAAAAAACAACCCATGTGTATATAAATGGCAAGCCCACTGGGTTAGGTCCTGAGGTAGCTGGAAGTCCACTGCCTTTACTGAGCAAAGCAGAACAAAGGAAGTTTTAAAGTTTCATTTGCGCTCACAACCACAGTGGCAACGAGAAGACATTTTGACCCCAGGCACAGTAAATTATTTCCAGATCTGGCAAGCATCAGAGAACATTTCACAGCCTGGGATCACTGAAGAACTGGCTGCAGTGGCTAGTATACATGCTAGGACCTCTGCACACCCAGTGACAAACTCCCTGGGTACCTAGGGAGGCAGAAAGAGACCTTAAAATGGGGCAGGAACCCATCTCTAGGCTTAGAAACAAGGATTTCAGTGTTATATTCACAGTGAAAGCTAAATTCTTAATGACAGCAGTGATCAAAGAGTGGTCATTTGATCATTTTGAGGTGTTTGTTGCACCCATTAATTTGAATAGAAGGATGATGGTTATTTAACACAGAGTCTTTTTAAAAGCAAATCAAGAAAAGAAGGAAAACAATGAAGACTAATGAGACAACTTCAGGAGACCACTTTTTCTATAAATGGTTTATTAGAAATGAAATAACCTGGAAACCAGGATTCACAATCTCCCAACCAATCATCCATTTCTTGTAAAGTTGCTGTCTTAACCTGCCAAAAGCAATCAAGTGTAAAAATGTAATGAAAGAAATGGCACCTTCCTCTTGGACTTAAAGATAGAGTTTAGCTCTAAAAGTATAATCTAAAAATAAGCACTGCTGCTCACTAGTCTCATTGTATACTCAGATTCATTCTTCTTCATTTAATAGGAGATAGATCTAATATCCATTTGGCATCCAGTAAATCTGCTAGCCAGTGGAAACACACAATATTTGTAAAAAATATTTCTTTGCAATAAGGAAGCAAAAGACATCTGGCAATTAACTAACATGCTCAATCCATGTCTTCTTAGAATGGCCTTATTTCTAGATCGCTAGCATTGCATATGTCAAATGACCTCAGTTTGAGGCAAAACAATGGCTAACATGAAACTGTGAAATAATGTATACTTATAGGAACAGGCAATTTCAACTTCTGCACCAAAAAGATGAGACAATTAATGGTCTAATTATAGCACATTTATAAACCTTGCACTAAATCCCATTTCCTTATGTGAGTGATACCTTTGAGGTTAACATGACTCAAGTATCTGCTCTGTGAGCAGTGGTTGCACAAGGCTTTTAGTTGCAACATACCTGGAAGGTAAAAAGTGACCACGCTCTCAAGCAATAAATGCCAGACATTTATTGGTCTGAACATCAATAATTCTGAGAACTCTTCCTTGAACTGTATTCAACAGCATCCGAGGACTTCCCTGCAATGACTAATAGCTACTACAGATTCAACAGCTATAATATTCAGAAACATTCCCTCTATGAAAATGTTTCGATGCATGTACTTCCTCCAGAGTTTAAAGTTGAACTGCCAAGCGTTAAAAGACCTAATGCTGAAGAAGATTGCATGGTGCGCTGGTTGAATTATATGCGTACAAAAATTTAAGTAATAGAAAAGATATGCTATTAGAAATTTGTAGGTTGAAGGGAAAAAACCCTCCACTTTTTGACAGTGATATTATTACTGTGCCAAAGGTAGATAGCAGCTACGATCTGAACACTGATCCTCAGAGAGCTAACTCTCATGTTGGCATTCACTTCATAAATAATCCTGCAGAACAACCAGGCACATCTTGTCCCATAAAAACAAAGATGAACCTTCTCATTTAGATCTTTCCAGGCAGGAGAGAAAAGAGAGAGAAAACCTCATTTATATCAGGGAGCTTCTCTGCTACTCCTGACTTAGACACACATTGCTCATGTGAAATATGTAGGACTGCAAACAGAGGGTAGGGCTAAAAATGGACAGTGTACCTTGCTGCCTGGGAAACTCTCCACAAAAAACCTAAATCTGTACTGGGCTCTCTGCATCCTGTTGTCCAGGTAAAAGGAGGAAAAAAAAAATCACCTTCTGCCCTTCAGATAGTTCTGGAAATGGTCACGGGTCGTATGAAAGGGCCTGACTTCTCAGCCTTCTGACAGAGTGCAAATTCAGCTGCTGTCTTCTGCAGTGGAAGAGAGAGGAGATAATGCCAGAGCAGAACATTCTTGAAAAACTTTTTCGCTCCTCTATATGTCACAATTGCACCGATTCGTCTTCTGCAAAGTGTTTGCTCACAAAGACAGGCTAGTTGGAAAAAAAAAAAAAGGAATTATACCTCAGACTTCCTATAACTATAGTGATCAATAAGAGCTAATAATTAATCAAGGTCTATCATCCCAAAAGTAGATCCACACTTAGTAAAAGGTTAACTGGAAAATATAGAGCATACTGTGGCCCAAAAATTCCTTATAGTTAATCAGTTTGTTACATTTCAGACTCTACCATGACAGTCCACAAATCAAGTGAAAGCCAAGGAGACTGAAAATCACTCTGACCTAATTGCAGGCTTCGGCAGTGGCAAAAACTCGACAGTCGCATCCCAATAAAAGAAAAGCAGGATTGGCCAGAAAAGCACTTTCTCAGCTGGAAGCTTGTCTTATGATCACATCCAAGAGAAAACATTAGAAGTAGTGAGAATTTATTTCTATTCATGTTTTCCTAGAGAGAGTTTCCACTTCAGCACTTTACTTGCATGTAAAATCACATTGGGGGTGATAACATTTTTCTCTGAAGCATCTCTCTTGTAAAGTGAGCTTTACAAACGAGTTCAGATACTAAATATTTGCCTACAGGAAAGAAAGGCTTTCCACTATAGTAGACCTACCTTACAGTATAATCTTCATCCAATAAAGCCGTATTAGATCAAACAGTACTTGATGTTCTGTCAGCAAACTGATTTTGGTATCACAGCTAGAAATAAACTGGAAGAAATCTTTGCATAGCATTAAATAATATACAAATAATGTCTGTACCTACTTGAAAGACTGAGTTTAAATACTATTTAAAGTAAAAACAAATTGTTGAGACATGTTTAAGTGCTCTAGCCCAATGAATCATGGTATGCCCAGAACTCCCACTAAATCTATTTTATCCAAAGAGTTGCATGGATAAAACTGACAGAAAAATATGCTGCTAAAACTGATCACATCAGTTGTTTCCCAACACTGATGACTCCTCCTCACTGCATCCTAAAGATGTATCTTGGACCACTAAAGTCCTCTTCAATACCTGCCTTCAAGAACCTGTCCTACTCCAGAACTCAGTGCATGTTATTTTTAAACAAATTACAAGGATAATTTAGGAGAGAATTTTGTCTAATTCTGTAGATTCTCTGTGAACTTCATCAAGAATGCTAAAAGCTTGAATTCCTGGACCCAAGGTGGGTTTTGTCATTAAAACTTTAGCCACCTGCCAGAGCTGTCAGCAGCTGGTGGCCATCACCCTCGCCTGGGCGGTGGCAGATCCACTGCCCAGGACCAAGGGCTTCACCCCAGCGAGTGCCCCGGCCACCGCCAGCTCACTGCTCTGGTGCAGGGGGCTGCAATGTCATGCCAGAAAGGGAAAACACAAATCCCTTGAATTCACAACATTTATTTTGCAAAGCAGAGTTATTTATTCTACCTTCCAGCTAATTTAAGGAAAGAGTGGCAGGGACAGGAATATATAAGGATGAAAATAAAGGCTTTTGGTTATCGTCCAGCTTCTGTTGTCTTATTGGGGTATGACCAGAATCTGTGTGCCTGCACCAGAGCACACTGCAACCCCAGGTGTAATTAATGATACTGGGGTTTATTACTTCAAGGGTAGGCATAATATAATAGGGAGTACAGGGTTTGCCCACTGATTGCAGCAGAAAACTTCCAAGGTGCAAGGGGGGATCATTAATCCTTGCAGTGTACGTGCACAAAGGAATAGAACTAACCTTGCCCACACAGGCTTACCTTTGACATCACCTGAACTTTGAACAGCTCATTTGTCATTCATCTAAGTGGTCTTTCATCACAATTTTCTAGCACAGAATTTTGTAATTATTTCCAATTACTGTCTATAATATATGCAACTTTCTGCACTGCAGTTATATTTTACCACTGAACTTTAAAACAAACATCTTAATTTAAAATATACTCTGCCAACTGTATGGCACAACTAGTCTGAGATAGCTGTCAAAGAAAAATCAACCATAAATATTTACCTCATTAGTAACAATAAAAAGACTGTAGTTTGGTAAGCACATTAAAAATTATCTTGAATCCTGTCAACATTCATCTGCTTCAAAGGAACTCAGTCTTCCAATAATTTCAGAGCTACATGCAAAAATACATGGAGCTGAACTTAATACAGAATAACTCCCCTTTTCTGCATAATACCGCAAGAGCTCTTCAGGATTTGCAGCGATCAGTGAAAGGCATTTAAGAAGCACTGCTTGCCAAACGTACTCTTATTTGCCATTGGACAGCCAAAAATGTTAGGTCTGCAATGGACCTGTTTACTCAAGCTGTGCTGTGTGTTATAATTATGATCATCAGCCCAAAGGACTGCTAAATTAGCACAGCCAATAAAATCAATAAGATCAGGGGTACAAAGAGACTCAGGAAGGAAAGAATCTGCAAAGAAAACTACTTAGCATGACACAACTGCCCTCTGCTTCTACACTTCGTTGACTCAGCAGCTGTAGTGGACGTTGCTGATTGAGTGCCTGGTGTACACCTTCAACATAAAGCAATGTACAATATTAAATTGAAAAGCTTTTGTCTTAGAACAAGCCACGGCAAATCTTATAAGGCTTAAAGTATTTCCCACTCTGTTTTTCATGGCCTTCAATATCCAAGGAATACATATAGGAGCTCAGAGAGAGTAGAAGTGGCATCGTTTGTATAGCAGAAGGGCAGGAAAGCATCCCAAGCCATAACGTTTAAACACAGTAACTAAAACTAGGCAACTGAAGTCCATGAGTTCAGCCAGCTCCACATCCTAAAACTTTTATAGGCTTGTATATTTTGGTCTTAGGGAATGTGCTTTAAAAGTTTTCTTTGCGATTAAAAAAAAAACCAAACCAAAGCCAAGCAAAAAACCCCACCCTAAAACTAGGATTAGACTCAAAACTTCTTGCCCAGAAGAGAGCAAGGGAGAGAACAACTGCTTTGCTCTTCATTTCTGTAGCGCTGGTGAGCTGCTTCTAACAGCCACCCTCTAACATTAAGGAGAAAGGGTAGCATGTTTCCAAGAAAAGGGCACCAGGGTTTCTTACTTCAATATACGCTCATTAACTCTCATTTCCAACTCTCCAGGAAGTAAAAGACCGGGCTGTAGCTAAAGAAACTTTTCTGCCAAAGGTCAATGAAAATTTAGTTCCAATGAAATAGTGCAAAACCCTGGTATCAGTCTCCAGTTCTCTCACCTTTATGTGACAGACAGAAATGTTTGGGGTTGCAGGGACAGGGTTTAGATACTCCTTCTCACAGCACAGCCACTGAAACTAGGTCAATATCTGCCATTAAAAATACGAAAACTATAATTCAGGGTGGAACTATTAAGCTTTATCCATCTAGTAGGAATCAGTGGCTCACATGCACCTACCTGTACATGGCTTCTTACGATATCAACTTCGCTGTCTTCATGCTATTTTGCTTTTTATTCTATACTTGCCTAAAAAACACCACCTAAAGACTGGGTCCAAGAAAAATGGCCTGGTGTAACACAGACTGAAATCAGTCTGCAGCTTTTAAATTTTGTAATTTATCCATATTTAAATGAATTGTTGCACTTTTACATCTTTAGGGAAATCATGCACAATTAACTGCAGTGACCTAAATCAGCATTTAGAGAATGATATCAATAATAAGTCCCTCATAAAAGTATGCAAAAATCATAAGCAATCTTTCTGGTACCATTTCAGCTCCCATCAGGAAGCAGCAGGAGGCTGGCATCTAGATAATGCTGACCTTCAATTGTGACTTGGTTTATCTGGATTAGCATTGTTATTTGCTAGAACCTTAAAAAAACAAAGGGCTAATCAATACAAGGTCAAAACAAAAGTGTCACAGATGGCTTCGACCATTCCAAAAAAGGTGACATCTGTCACCAAGAGTTACTGCAGGAGCTGGCATGGTGCTTCAGCAGCTAAGACTGAGGGCATTTCTGTGGGCAACTTCCCCAGGCAGCATCCACAAGCCATTTCTGAGGCATATTTCATGCCTAGAGTGGGTTACCTGAACTGGTCAGATTGATCAACAGAAAGAAAGATATGTCAGCAAAAAAAAAGAGAAGAAAATTCAGCAGAGCAAGGAACAGAGGTTGTATTACTGGAGAGTTTTGTGAAGGAGTTTAACCCTTTGATACTCTGTGCTCGTCTACTCCAGCAGCTCATCCTTGCTCCAAACACCGTAACTGAAGCCAGAGACAGTCAGAATAAGCACGAGGTTTCAGCTATATAGTGACTCACATCTCAAGCAGTTTAGTCACGTACTAACATTCACTTATAAACTAGGCACTCTGACACAAAGCCTCATCTCAAATGAGGTGCTCTAATAGTAGACAAGAAGTATATGATACACCTCCCAGATAAAACTGCCAGAAAAACAGAGGTGAGTATAATGGTCCACAGTGGATATATTTTTTTTTCCCAAGCCATGGGGATAATTATTCTTATATTTGTTCCATGAAACCTTGTTATGAGCATAAATGATCTTGCTCATGCAAGTCTCTTGCAGGGCTGGGGTAAGAGTCGAACAGGTGAGGTCAGGCTAGCCTGTGCCCCCAGCGCACAGCTCCAGGCATCAGATGGGGACACAACCGGCAAAGCTCAGTTTGGGAAAGTATAAACCTTTTCAACACACAAAGTCCCCAGAAGGCTGCAGACACTGAGGATCTTACATACCCCCTAGGAGTACATTCCCAAAGAAAGCCTTGAGGTACAACAGCATTCAAACTTGAAATTCAAATTCACCCTGGGACACTCTCAAAAGGACATCCAAGACATTCGGAAAGCATTATATTTTATATTACAAACACTGCTAAGCCACATCTGTTTATTGCAGAGCCATTATGCAGATAAAGATTCAGGATAAACTTGACTGCCTTGGGGAAGGTCAACCTCAGACTTGGTTCTCTGCATTCTGCACGAGGGTTTGTAGGCCAAAAAAAGGTATCAGGTATTTGTTTAGGGGAGAAAGGAAACTGAAATGTTAGTCTACGTTCTGCTCCACCTTCTTATTCTGGGTATTTAGTAGCTAATGGAAGCTTTAGTTATCTACTTTGCACATTATATTTATTGGGAGATAAGTTTCTATAAGTTTCTGCTCTCACAAATTGTTTCATAAGGCATTTGGTTTTCATTTTTGTCATGGGGCAGGTAGGGAAGAATATGCTAATCAAAGGCCCTAGAACTACAGCTTCTGTAATTGGCAGCTCAGTATTCTCTCGCAGCCTTAATTTATGCGTACTATTAAAAGGTTAAAGTTGGTCACAGGTCTCCTGTGACTGTCATCTGTGAAATAATGCTGTTGGAAATGCAGTTTTGGTTCTACTTCATTCCCGCCTGCAAATAAAACCACGCATATTCTGCACATCTTCCCCCCTGAACATTGACACCTCCAGCGACATAAAATCCAGCCAGCAATGTGACAGCTGCCAAGGTCAATAAGAGTTATACCGAACTGCTGAGTAAGTGCTGGTCACACAAATCAAAGCTGCATAAGGGCAGCTTAACATACACAAATCTGCAACTTATTCAAACTACTTTTTGGACTGAGACATTTTAATCATTTTTCTCTTCCATGAAATGTCATATAATGAAATGTGATGAAGTCAAAGATACTTTATGAAATCTTAGCATTGTGTCCTTTGTGTCAAATTACTGATAGCAAAGTGCGCTGAAAAATATATTTAACATTTTTGTGAAACTTAAAAGCAATTGTAGGAGGGTAATAATATGAATAAGAAAGTAAAAATAATGTAGCAGGAAATTTTAAAGACAAGTTGGGCAATGCTATCTAATTAAAACCTAGATTCAGCTATTTAGATGAATACCTAAATAAGGAAGTCTGCGTTGGACGTTTTCAGGGATACTTTAAGTCTTCTGCCTTTGCTATACTTATCAAAAAGGTTTTGGTATTCATTCACAGCTGCATGTTAGCTTTTAATTATCAAAACACTAGCATTTCCCAAGATGTTACCAATTGATTGGTAGAGATAAGGTATTTTTGGCAGAGCCAAGGGTTAGATTGGATTTTAAAGCTGAACTCTTCTTTCAAAGTCATAGGCGTAGAAACTGCTGTATTAGATCAGCAAAACTTGTATTTTTGTTGTGCAGTCATGAAATATAGGGCTTTAGAACAATTGCATAGAAAAATCATTCTGAACTTTGTGCCTTGAGTAAGGCCTTGCATGCCAAACTGTTCCCGTTAGCAAGTATTTACAGCCAAGTCGAAAAGCCCTGGAAATAGAAATTGTTAATAGAAGCACTGCTGCAGCTCTAACTGGATTGCTGCGACCAGTAACGCTCCAGTAATTACAGTGAAGTAAGTGTTAAAAGGGGAATGAGGATAGAATGCTCTCCATCATCTGTCAGGCACTTGCTTACTCCTGGATTTTTCTCTGAGAAGGAGAGCTACTAGCAGAAGAGCTCTGCAAGGGCTTCTGTCTGCCTTTATTCTATTTTAAGATTGCTAATTGATCCTCTGAGGGAAGGTTTAGTCCTTTTAATGCAGTCTCTCCATTAACAGGGAGTCTGTACAAGAGAGGTTGGAGGTGTGTGGGTGTGGGAGCCGTGCAACCTTTCATGCTGGTCTTCTCTGCGATGACTCACATGGCAGGGAAGTTTGAGACCCTTCCTCACAGGGTGAGAAACGGAGCCCCTTTCCCTGCTAATAGCGTGGGGTTTCTTACAGAGGCACGCTGCTTGTTTTGTTTTGCCTGAAAGGAGCCTGGCCGACCTAAATTTTCCAGGTGTGAGTATGATAGCAGGTCAAGGAATAAGGGGATGGCGAGACGAAAAGACCAGATTGTGTTGGAATAGTCATTATCTTGACTGACACATTCATCCATGTTGCAGAAACACAGCTAGTGGTTGCTCTGCTTCGCAGTAGGACATTTTGCTTCAGATAAGCAAAATAAGGAAAAGTTCCTCTTGTGAGATATTACCCCCTGTGAGATTTGCACTAGCAGAAAAATGACTTTGCAAGTGCTAACTTTCCCTTGTAATACAGAATAGTGGAAGCACAAGAAGTGATCAGCCTGATGCAGTCAGCTGGTAATGCCAGTCACATCACTGCACAGGAGACTGACAGCCTGTTCTGATCTGACTAATGGGTTAATTTTATTGAAGCACTACCAGACTAAAGAACAGTTTTATCAAGTGTTTCACCATTTAAAAAGCAAGGCAGTTTGCCAGGCAAAATGGCCCGTGGTTAAGAAAGAGGTGTTTCCATTTACTTGTTCCCTGAGCAAAGCATAGTTTAATTTAGGTCTAAGGTATTATCTAGGAAACATCTGCATTCTTCTTACTCAAGGATACTGCAGGTACACCTACAAATACCACTGTCTTGTGAAATGGAAAGAAGCTTTTTTCCTCTTTTACCCATGACTCTTTTTTACTTATCTGTTCTTTCCGCTACCAGCCAGAAAGAAATGCCCAATTGCTTTCAGCTACGTCCAGAGCCCTTTTGGCCAAGTGTCAGTTCTGACAGAAACCCCTGGTAAGATTTCTACTCCATTTCCATTTGAAATCAGAAACTTCAGTCTGAGTTGAGCAAGGCCCTCAGTTTTTAAGCATGCAATCGCCGTTTTGATAAGAATTTCACATAGGATTTTCTATCATGACTTATAACCATATCTGAGTACCTTTTTGTGACTCAGTGCACAGACCATTAGTAGCAGGAAGAAGATGGAATACAGCAAGCTGTCACTGGGGCCCTAGGGCATTGCCCTCAGTATTTAACAGGGAAAAAAGCTGGTTTCAAGTAATAATCTCAGTCATCCAGAGTCATGTCTTTAGACTCCTCAAGAGTCTTTAGCTTTGTTTTGATCATTTGCATATATTTGAGAAATACCCTAGTAAGTTCTTGGTACAAGGACCACTCAAAATAAAGAAAAATTCTCCAATCCCTGGAAATTCTATTAATTTTCTTCTTTTTTTCTTTTTTAATATAAGCTAAGACACCAAAAAAACAAAAAAAAAAAATCCTAGTTTTGCACTAATTATATGTAAATTTCTGATAAACCCAAGCATTAGATTATTCTCTTCACTTAGAATACATCCAGTTTTCATTCAGCATAAGGCTAATTTTCCAATGGAGTCTTTATGAAATGTATAAAGCGGACAAATTTTAGAGTCTGAAGTAAAACATTAAGGTGTTCAGATTTTCTGCCATTCTTTTCAAATATCGTACACAGTCCAACACCAACATAAGACTTATGTACAAGCACAAGGAATATGAACCCCAGAAACAAATTGAAAAGACAATCAGAGGACTACAGTCTGTGACCAAATGCAGAAGTTTTCAATTTATGACCTACAGAGCCCCAGTGGTCAACAGAATAACTGGAGAGGGCTGGATGGTATTGAATGGTCTTTCTCTTAAAAATGCAGAAAGGGTTTTGTTTCACTCTGGCTCCAGCCATTTTGTAGGCATTCATGCAACTCCCACAGAGGACTACTGCTATGAAAATGATGGCTAGGAAACAGGAGCCAGTCTTAGGGCACTAGAACAATTAGTGGGATTAACTCCGTGTCTCTCAATCAACAAGTGGCTACAGGCCAAATTCTTTCCCAATCTTAACCCACCACATCACAGGGCAGAAGTTGCTCCAAATGAGCACAGATGTCCAATAACTCCACCTTTCTCAGTCAATAACTGGTTACAGGCCAAATCATGATCATGTTCACATCAGTTTAGAGATGCCACAGCCACGCTGGGATAGTGAATCACGTCCCTGGGGTGGAGTGGAGTCAGTTCAGCAGTGCCACTAGACTCCATGCCTGCAGATGCCTTTCTCACCTCCCTAAAGAGGGCCCAAGTGATCAGTTGTTGCAGACTTAACCCATCTCACCTTCTGCAATTATATCAGCAACTTCCTTAACAAAAGCAAGCGCTGTTTGGCAGGATCAAGTACCCTGTATTTCTAGATGTGCTACAAGCATTTTGGCATCAAAGAGCACATGAGTTATTGAATCACAGCTCTTGAATTCGTTACCAGCAGATTCATTCAGTGCAGAGCTGGACTTGCTGGTCAAAATGCTCAGCAGGCATAAGTTGGTGTAATTTCACTGAAGGCAATGGAATTATACAATCCATAGAAATAAAGAAATTACCATATTAAGGGATTCATTTTTTTCTAGACAGCCCCAATGAGAGCCATCTGTCTTTATTTTTCTTTCATAGTCTTTGGCATGGCTTTGTTTGAAAAGAAATTTTATCCCTGGATTTCCTCTATCAGACAAATCTGAGCAGTGGAGGTAGTTTAGTGTTTTACTGCTGCGGAGCAATATTTAAGAAGCAGCTTCTAGACACAGAGTAGTAATCCTGTGTCTTTTAAATTTCTCCCTGATTCTTTGCAATTGTTTTGATTTTTATCAAAAGTTCAGGTATTTGCCCAGTATAGAGCCAAAAGAGCTTATTCTTGACCCTTTTCATGCAGTTCTCTGGGCCTTTGTTGATAAATGACCTTGCAAACATAGTACACACACTCTTGCACTTGCAGCATGAGCCAGACAAGAGTTATTGGCCAGGGGGCTGGGGGCTGCCTGAGGCTATATGAGCATTTGTGTTTTTAGGTTTTGGCTGGTATATTCAGGCACACATAATAAAATAGAGCTTTTATTTTAAAAATCAATAAAATGACTGATCTTAAGTCAGAAAACCATTTTGTTTTACTTTTACCATCATTGGTTTTTTATTGCATCTCACATTTTGTTTTGTCCTCATCTTTTTCCTGCCAGACAATCAGTCTCGACTCCTTTTGAGATTCAGCTTTCCATAGCACCTTATTGTTCTGAGGTAGTTCCTCCTCTCCTGTTATGTTGATGGTTTTGTATCCTTCTAACCCAGGTTTTCCTACCACTTCTGCACCAGGCTGTTGAAGCTATCTCTAATACATAAGTAATGCTATGGTGAACAATGATGCCATTTAGAGACAAACTGCTAATTTTTTTCACTCTGAGATACATGGACCAATAAAATGGGAAACGAGATAAGGCAATGAAAGACAAGTTACACAGCTAGTTCATGTGCTACTGATTATTAATGCCAGGCCTGGACATACTAAGACTATGCCAAAATTAATCTACAAAGATCTTACTCTTCCACCCTGCTCTCAACTGCTCATTCCCATTTCTATCTCAACCTGCCACCTCCCAGTGATGCCATCCCCCTGTGGTGCCACAGTGCAGAACAATAAAATTATCCAGGCTAAAACCTACTTCACCCAGATCATTTTATTGCTCTTATTTATGCTGCCGCCTCAAACAATTGCACAAACAACCACAGCACAGGTGGGAATTCACTGACCGAGACGAGGGGAGGCAGCTGGGTGCTTCTTAAGCTGGTCTAGCTGTTACACATCTAGTGTTGCAAATCTAGTGTAAATAATTGTGTTCTTATTTGCCTGGCTTCTTTCACTGTAGCTCATTAGTAAGGTGTGCTAAACAGCTCAATAGGAAAGGCAGCAGCTTTTCTAGCTTTCTTGATATTCCTCCCAAATATTATTTCATATATGACCTTGTGACTTCCAAGAAGAAAGAAAAAAAAATCAGTCCTGACCTCTTCAATATCTTGCAAAAATGGTGAGTCTGACTATTTGTTACACTCTGATGTTGTTAATACCAATAAATGTTAAAGATACAAAGATCAGTTCCTGTATAAATCTTGGTTCAAGGATGACAGGCAAGCAGCTAGAAAACACTTCTTCATGTCTTTTTCCCCTAATGTAAAACTTTTAGTAGAAAAATGATAAGGATAAATGGTACCTATCCAACTGATTCCATTATAGAAGCTGGTTTGTCTGCGACAGATGATTCACTATTTATAGTGTCTTTAGTGCATGCCTTACCGTATACTCTCACAGTCAGTCTCAAAGACATGTTATTTACGCAGGGTAATGTACTCATCTTCTCTGAAAGAGAGAAACTTCTGCAAACAAAGAAAAGAACATCTCAGGGGATAAAATCTTCTATATCTACAGCCATTCAAAACCTACACAGAGCTTGAGTACAACAGAACAAGAACACCAGTATAAAGCCAGGACAACCCTTCTGACTTTGGGGAACTCCAAGACGGCAAGCAGGAGCAAGAGGAGCATCTAGCAAAGCTGTCATTTCCTTCTAAAACTTTTAGACACTCCCAGCTGGAGCCAAAAACCCAACAAAACCAACTCCGATTTCTCCCAGCACAAAAGGTTGTCAGCTGAACTGCCAGCTCTGACATACATCAAATAACAAGGTGAGAAAATACAACTCTTGCTTCATGACAGGCAGTTATACCAGAGACACTACCAGACTGCCGCATATAGCAGTCACATTCAAGCTATCTTCAAGCTCCTTGTCTGAGAGAAAGCTGTACAAATCTCCATGCAGACTGAAAAAATACATATATTTAAGACACTAATAAGCACAGAGGACATACCCACAGTGGTCTTAAGCCCAACGATATCAAGAAATAGGTAGTGTAATTGTAGCTCAGGTAAGTCTACAGCACTGCGGGGTAAGCTCCAGAAACTCACGGCATTAGCATAGCCTGAGTATGCAACAGCTGGAAAGCTGCTATAGAATCTATTTCACTGATACAACCAGTATTTTAGTTGCACAATGCAAAATTGCCCTTTTCCCAGTAGAGCTCAGGAATGACTGTTTCTTCTTCCCCATTTCAAAGAAAAATACAATGTTAATATTGCAAATAGTCTCTCTCAAAAAAGTGTCCGGCCCCTACAAGAAGTGCTTAGCTTTTTTTTTCCTAAACATTGTTATTACACTACATAAACTGTAAAAATGGAAACAATGAAATATTTTTAAAGCAGTTTGGATAATAAAAAAAAAAAGTGTTCCATTCTGAAAAAAAATCATAATGGGAATTTTCAACATCAAAGCATTTGTCAATAAAATACACAGAACTATCACAGAATGCTGCAGCCCTTTTATTTTTCTTGTTTAACATTTCCAAGTCACTGTCATCAACCACTACAAATAGAGGTTACAATGCTTTGCTTTCCTTTTTTTCTTTTCTTCTTTCTTTTTAAAGTCTTCACACAGTGATACCCCTCTTCAAAATACTGAGATAAACCATCATAAAGAAACATCTAAATTACCTTTGTGGCCTCATTTTCCAGAAAATACAAAAGCATTTAAAAATGTATTATTCAGAGTGTTTCAGATCAGGAGTAAACCAATTTTATGTTTAATGCTCTGTATTAACGATACACTGAAAAACTACATAACTGTTAGATGGGGGGCGGTTCTAGCAGCACAGTTATAGAAACTTTAAGAAAAAAGATAAAGTGAAATCTACATTACAGGTAAGAAAACATGTGAATTACATTGGCACAGCACCTGCAAATCCTGAAAACACTAGGTTTTAGCAATTATTATCAAAGGGCAGTTAGAATTCCCCAGGGGACACTGACATTTTTTCCAGCAATAAGTGCAAAATCTTCTCTTGTTGATTCTTACTGATACCTCGGTTCTCAGACAACCTCAGTTAATAGATCTGGTGGTCTCATACGTGTGCTCTTCATCCTGGGTTCACTTTCATAGATTTCTCTCTGCAATAAGCTATTTTCTGGGAGTGATTCATTGCAAATACAGCTTCTCACATCATTTCTTCCTACTCCTTCCTCAAGGTAAAGAGGGGTCTTGACAGTATTTTCACTTCAGTTCCCTTCAAATAATATTAGAGCTACAAGGATGGGGATGGTTATGCATATGAAAGCTAATGTAATGGGCTAACATCTGACTGAGCTGGAGGTCGGGCAGTAACAGATACTGGGACTTCACTGTCAGTCACGCAGCAGTTCATTAAACCTTCCTGTCCTATCAAGGGTCTCCAAATAACAGCTTTCCTCTGACACCAGACATCTGGGCAATTCACTTTTTTTTTTTTTTCTTTTTAATCTTACTATGACGTCTGCCTCCAAGTCCATAAAAGTGCCAGCAAACTTTTAGTGAAAAGCAGAGCGAAAGTCTTCCAGATTTTCCTCTCATTCTAGCTGGCGGTGGGGATTTGATTTTTGCTCTTCCACGATGACTTCATAAGTCTACTCTCTCCCAGAGCATCAGTCCCAACCCACTTCTGTTGAAGTCCCCCTTAAAGAATGGGCATTAGCCTGTCCCTAACAAAACCAAATGTTTCCTACCAAAGGGTGGGAGGGTTAGCAGGGCATTTAGACTTGGTGAAAAAGACTTAGTGAAGAATCAAATATTCATGAGAGAAGTGAAAAAAGCAGGGTGTGAAAACGGAAAACAGCCACAGGAGAGAAATTATGATCTTATGGCAATCAGAACAACCCCACATCTTCTAGTGTTGCCTCAAAGGTGGCAGGTACTGCAGCAATGCTCAAGGGACAGAGACATGAGCATCAGGGTGAGAAACCCCCCTTCCTGCAGTTCCTCCCCAGCATCTGCTCCCCACAGGCAGAGTAGGCATGGTGGGAACCTTCTGTCCATTACACTGGGAGTGGTTTCACGATGGGAAGCAGGGAGGGTCAATGTTGAAGAGGATGAGACACCAGGATCCAGGTCCTCGGGCTGCAGGCAGGAGCAGAGGAGAAATGATGTGACTTGACAGCTCAGATGAGTATAGAAGGGAAGGGGAAAATGGCACAGGAGTATGGGGAAAGGGTGAATTGGTGAAGGAATAGGACAGCAGCAAGGGGAAGAAGAGGGATTCTGCTCTAACCCATCCCTGGCTGAAGGCTTTCTTCCTGGGAGGTATGGTGGAGAGTCCATGGACAGCAATGCTGGCTCTTGGGGTGATGAACAAGCCAAGCTACAGAGAACTGGCCACAGCTGAAGCTGTGACCCTCAGATTTTGGCTTCTGCTGCATGGGAAGGTAAGGCTTTATCATCCAGGTACCCATGGGCGTGATGGAGATGTCAGCAGCAGTGGTGGCAGCAATGGTGTCTATAGTGGCTCCCTCCTTCTAGTGGCAGGAAGGATGCAGGATCCGGCAGTCCCACACTCAGGGCAGAGGCTGGGTGAGCCAGCTCTGTCCTCCTTCCCCACGCTGGCCATTGCATCCGGGGGAGATGGACTCTTTCTTGGCCTGACCGAGTCAAACCACTGACATTTTCATCAGAATTCAGCAAAGGAGCCAGACACACAGTGTTGCCCTGGAGTAGGGATCATCTTTTTGTTCTGCCTGTAGCAAGGAAAGACTCCAAAGCTTTTTAACTAAGCCCTATTGCTCTGAATTTTATGACACTTATATCCTTCATAGCTTCCTCTACGTGCTACCTTTTCCTCTGCACTCTGGACTGCATTTTGTTCAACGATGTGTGAAAATGCAGATTGGCACCATTCACTGCCACAATTAGTCAAGGTTTTCATTGGTGTCATCCACAGAAGAATTTGGCTATTATCTTCCTAGCCCACAAAGTAATAAAATGCCAAACTGAATGAACCAGATAAATCAATGGTTGATCATTAATCTAGCATTTGTTTGATGTGAAGATCTTTTACTGATTAAAATGTTTTAATATAAAAAAATCACAATTCAGAACAAGAGTTTTATAATTGGCAATGAATCCTCAAGTGATTTTTATAGATCAGTTAATGTCTAGATGAGTTAAAGGTGAAAGGTAAACTTGACATTAAACGCTTAGTTAAGAGTGCCAGAGGATTCATCATTGCCACTAAAGGGATACTGAAGTGAAACTACACTACTTTTTTAATTTGTTGGAAAAGTAGAAGGTTTGTAAGAACATTCGCCATCTCTGGAGCCTGAGGAAAATAGTGCAAACTTTATGCACTTAGGACTCAGACCATTAAAATAGGTTAGAGAGAGAAAATCTAAAGATTTAACTCCATATTTGAGCTGATTTAGAATTTTATACCTTGACCCTGTTCCACACCACCTCCCTATGCAAGACTTGGGTTTCTTATATCCTTGATAAAAAAACTACTCTTAAAAGTAAAATTATTTTTAGTCTTTCAGCAGAATGTTTCAGTTTTCCAAAACACACAATTGATACTTTGGCTTTAGCTATTTGGCACCATCCCTTAATCTGAGAGGATGATGCCAAGTAAGGCAAACTACAGAAAGCAGGAAATAGCAAGTCTTCATGAACCATACCTTGTACAAAGTAAATTCCCTTGACCTCTGTGCTCACCACAACTAACAGGAGCCATATCCATTTGCACTCAGACATCTTTCCTGCTTTCAATTCTAGAGGAAAGTCACTCACAATATTATTTCCCCCAGTATTATTGCAATAACAATAGGCAACATACCCAAGTCACAAGTCAGGCTGTCCTTCACATCACAAGAACTGAGATTTCAGGATTTTTTATTTGCCTTCCAGACTTTGAGACTATAGGTTTCACTTTTTCAAGTCTGTCCATGCAACTTCCACTGCTAGAATTCATCTCCTAAGCATTGCCTTCATAGTGTCAGTGTCACACTGGAAAAGCTGATCCAGGAGATGACAATTAGTATGTAAGTCCCAGCAATGCAACTAAAAATCATTTGGTATTAAAGGATGAGTGACACAATCAATATTGTCATAGACTGGGGAAAAATTCTGGAAAAAAAAAGAGGTGTTAACAAAGCAACAGTATTTTTAGACTGAAAGAAAATACAGAATACACTTAAATGCCTTATGAAGACTAAAGAACCTCACTGTCAGAGCATTAAGTGGAATATGACACACTTGCCTATGAAATACAGTATATGTAACAGCTAAGAGGTTATAAACATTATAAGTCATTTTAGGTATTACGATGCAAGCCACACCTATCCAGTGTATATTTAATCATACCTTAGACCTACAAGATTGTGGTCATATGAATAACATATTTAGTATGACACAAATATCAGAAACTAATAAAAATGTGACATTAAAAAAATTCAGTATAACCCCGTTATATAAAGAGCAACATCAGTATCTGATTCAGAAGCATATAAGAGATGATCTATAGACTACAGAACTGAATAGTCACTATTTTGACTTCATGTTGAGAATCTTATATATATGTTCATGGAAATTTTAATAAGGCAATTACAGCACAATAGGAGGATTTGGGGAACAGAAAGAAGCTGGTCAGCTTGTAAAATCTAAACTCTGCTGTAGAGTATAGTGAAAAGGAAAAAGCTCTTTTATGGATTGTTTGTTAAGAGAATATACAATGCAATACACTAATAAGCAATGCACACTTGCCATTGGGCTCCGTGCTGATGGCACTCATTTTCTTTTCTTCCCATAAAAGAACACCTCCATATTTGGCTCAAAGATGGAGCAAAAACTGGAATTGACCTTCAGAGGGAGAAGTATTGCATAGGTCTGGGATAAATTTTAAATAAGTCCAGACAGCTGGGGCTTTTATTTCCTGTGGTCTTCTGAACTGATGATTTCTCTACTCAGCAATCATTTCCAAGTTGTGAAGAGTGACTAGTGATTTTTGGGTCCTTGACTTGAAATAGCAGTGCCACTGTTTTCAGTAACCGCAAGTCCAGCTTTCCTGCGACACACGAACGAGGGTCTGGGTACAGAAGGAGGCACTGGACATCCAGAAATTCAGTTGCTCCTTTCTAAAATGGAAAGAGGCAGCATTGTTTTGTTTTAAACAAGTAGCCAGCAACAATGCTTATCAATGGCCACAGATGAGCTCCCTGAGCAGTGCCATCAGTCGATCCTCCTGCCTCCCAGTCTGTGTAAGGGAAGTATTTGTCCTCAGGCAAGCGGCATGTGCCTGGTCCTACCCAGGAGTCTGGGTGCCCCCACCAAGCCACACCAGTAGGTCCTTTGTCCTCTGCACCCTTATGCTCAGAGCAACCCCATCCCCTCCTGTTCCCCAGCCCAACAGTGCCCTTTATAAGCATTTGACCTTTCTAACCACCACTATTTGCCAGTTCTTCCTTTTTCTGCTCATCAACAGCACTTCATCATTCCTTCCAGAGCACATTCCCTCACCTTTTGCAGGCTGAAGCTCCTTCAGAAGAGATATTTCTAATTAGCCACTTACAGAAGGTAAAAGCCATCCTTAACTAACCCTTCCCAGGCCACCGCCACCAGGGTGCTTATGGCCTGCTCACAAGCCTCTCAAACCAACAGCCTCCATTTGAACGAATCAAACCCAAATCTGTCCTTGCTCAGCTGTTCTCTTTGCTGCTAGATCGCATTCAGCCAAGAAGCAGAGATGTTTAAGGTATTTTCTTCCCTCACTGGTAGTTAACAGTCTGTGCAGAAATCCCTGCTCTGCTGACCAACATAGACCATCATTTACGTGGCAGCTTTAGAACCCTCTAGAAGAGATGAAACAACTCTGCTTGACCTTTCCTTACGGACATCAGCAGCAGCATGACCAGTGCTGTGCTGGCTGTTTTCTTATCTGCATAATAAACCTAAACTCAGTAGTAACTGTAGTTCTGAAATACCTCCCTTCTGCAGTATTTCCTTGTGCTTCTCCTCAGTGAAAGCCAGAACGCTGCACGTAGTCATAACTTTATTTAGTTACATGAAGTTATGGCAAAATTAAGGATGCCTATTACAAAAAAATTTAAGAATTAGAATTAATACATTCAATTATTGTTCCCTTAATTTATAGTGAGAGGCTTCATGACTTCCAAGACCTGGCAGCTTTTCAAAGCAGACCTGTGAGCCTTGATATGCAAACGGGTCCTGATCTAAGACTTTTTGCCAAAAGGCAAACTCAGAAGAGCAATAAATGGAACAAATCTAGACTGTCTTTGGAGATTAGCCAAATCTTCATGAATGGCACCACTTGCAAAGACAGGCAAGTGAAGCATCAATAAACCAGTAAACCAACAAACACTGAAATCTCTCTGTTGTGTTCATTATATATTCACAGCTCTTTCTAAACTTAGATAAGAACCAATAATAATCCATTCGATACCCTGAATCTTATGCCTGGCAAAAAAAAAAAAAAGAAACATACAAGCGGATTTGTTTCTGTTCTTGTTGTATAAACTTTTCCCTCTAACATGATTTGAAAATCAAATCACTCCTGCCATTTATTTCTTTTTTTAAGAGTTTGGATTTTTCTTAAATGATATGGCTACCAACTTCAAATCTTATCTTTATGCCAGAGGTGTGCTTGGAGTGTCTCATTACACAAAGAAAACAACTGTTAAACCAACTGTAGAAACACCCAGTTAGCCCTGGCTAATACACTAGGTAAGAATCTAAATGTGAACCCAAATGGAAATGCTCTATGGAAATAAAAAAAAACCATGGGTTTAAGGTATATATGCACTATAGTCAAATGTGTGATAGCAGCCAGAGCAGGCATACTTGCCAAGACAGTGAATCTGCAGCAGCACCTTGCAGAGACAAGGAGAAATACCCAAGCAGCTCACAGCATGGCTAAAATGCTATGTGAAACACAAAAACTTATATCAGACATGTCAAGCCAAGTTAGTCATACAGTCTGTAGCATAAAATAAGTCTTTAATGTCTGTGATTATGTCTGTTCCTAGTAACTGGATTAGAGACTTATGCCTTGTCCCAGAAGCATGAGATTTTGGGTCCACTTCCCATCACAGTATCTGGCACACCCCATTTAAAACTCCAGATGCTCTCAAGAGACTCTGAAACTCCACTTGAAGCTCTTCGCTTGCAGTTGCAGAGAAAAGCTTGGTTTGCAGTCTCCTTCCTCGAAGAACCAAGGCTTTGGGACAACACGAGCCATGGGCCTGACGGCCTAAAACACAGTGATTTAAGTCCTGCTAACACAGAGCATGAACTTTGAGGGAGGCTTAGCTCAGGAAGAAGCAGTGACCAAAGCACCACCAAGAGCTGCATTTGCAGCTGTGCCAACCTCACTAGCGTCACATCGCCAGCGTCGAGAAGGGAAGATCTTCCCCTGGCTACCCTTCTCCTTCCCTGCACCATGTTTCCTCCCTCCTGCTACACCAGTGCAAGTGCCTAGCAGAGCTTCTGCTAAGCTAATTTAACATGCTCTGCTCTTGAAGCATATTGACCCTTGACATGGAAAACTCCAGAGACTGTGCAAGGTGCAGGACCAGGGTCGGAAGGAGAGACCAGGACCAGTCTTGCCCTGGCACATGGGAGGAAGAGCCCAGATTCAGACTGGCCAATTGTAGACTTGTAGGTACACGGCATGGTATCATTTCTGAAAACAGCAGAAAGAATAGTTTTAAGAGCAGGAATGTGATATGTGATACCATCAGAACAAATAGCGTCTAGTTTGCAATATGAGCAGCACACTGCAACACAATCCTTGTTACCATCGGTGAAGAAGCAGACAAATTTGGCTTTTCTTTCTTTTTTTTAATATTAGTATACAATTTCAGTTTGAGCCCACAAATATAGAGATCCATTAACACTTGAGATTAAAATCTTCATCCAAGCTATTTTTCACTATTTTAAAATATTTCACATTCAGAACATGATTAAAAAGCTTGCTTTTCTTTATTATTTAAACACCAAAAGGAATGCCCATTTTAAGCTCTGAGTACATGATTACACTTATTTTAAAAATAGACATGAGAATGTACATTGCACAACACCCAATAAAATCTTAAGACCTGAAACAAAAAATTACTAGTCTTGCTCTCACCACAGCAACCTCACAAATCACCCTTTAATTCTAGCAAAATGAGACAAGATCAGCTCAGAACTGATGTCTCCCAACAGTATTTCATCTAATAATGGCTATCAAAAACTTGATGCATTTCAACTCTGGAAAAACATCACTTCAGCTGTGGAAACTCTTACCAGGAAATACATTTTTGTTTCCTTTTAGCAGCAGTTTCAGATGGATTGATCAGCTATACTCAAAAAAATTTTACCTTACTAGCTCTAATGACTTTTTAGGATAAGTTATCAGAAGTTTTTCCAGTTCTTACCCAGAGCTCTTCTGCGCAGACACCGCCGTGGTGCAAGGCTGATGCCCGTAACAGTAGCAGAATATTTCATTTGAGTAAGTGACTGGATTGTACTTTATATGCTTGAACAGCACTTTGCAATGCACGTTCTGTCATTTTGGTTTACTCAAAATATTACTTTTTATTTCTACAGCGGTATCTCTGAGCCATGCAAGTGACAGAAGTTAACATATTTTACATCTTGCCTCTGCTTTGATTTCGGGGTTTTATAATGCATTTGAAAACTGTGCTGGCTACTGTCAGTGGCAGATGTCCCATGGGCAACTCAGTGCCAGCCAAACCTGCCCATTTGAACCTGGTGCTCTGCTCTCCCTTTTGAATTGTCTTTCCTGGAAATTGCACAGACAAACTGACTTCTGCATAAACTTTCTCTGTATTTAAACCTGACAGCTGCATTATTTTTTCTTTTAAAAACAATATTCATATGAACAATGTTCATATTAATACAAAATGCTTCAAAATAATAGCAAAATTTAATGTTTTAAATGGTATTTAATGCAGCCATTATCGTCCAGAGATCTGCATTTGTTAGACCCTAAACCTGTGAACACCTGAGGTCGTTCCAATCCATTTCATAAGAGCTCCAATTCTGTTTGGTGGAACTGTGTAAAAAAAATACATATGCGTAGATTGTAGATGAAGAATGGAGCTATATGTAGTACAACCATGCAAAAAAAAAAAAAAAAGAATGCTGTGGGCATAATATCATGCTTGAAGAATCGAGTTCAACAGTACCTATGGCTTCTAGATCTATTCTGCTGTTGCATGTTTTAAATTTTAATTCAGAAAACACAGAGAAAGATTACATTTTCTTCCCTGGTATAGTCATATTGAAATCAAAGCTTTGCTTCTGCATTATGACAACTATTAAAAGTCTACAAATTGTACTGCAGATTTACAACATCACAGACTATTAGAGAAACCCTCTAGGTTTAGGGTGAGAAGTGAAAGTTATTTTTCAGTACAAGTTCTCCTGAAAGCACACAGAGAAAAAAAAACCAACAAACTATTAATCCAGCAGCTCCAGTGATTCAGTCTGTGGCACTTGGCAATCTGAATTCAACACGAAGCACCTATTCAACTAGGCTACACTGTGTTCCCACTCACTGCCCAAAAATCCCTAAACACAATTATGTGACAAATCAGAGGATGTCAGAATGACAGTGAATAGGAAGGCTTAGAATTTCCTTTAAAAAAAAAAAAAATCCTTCCCTCAATTTCAGTGTATTTTGGGGAAGACAAAGACAACTGCTCATGCAATAAGGAAAAACAGATAGACAAGTGTCTTAAGGTAAGACTGTTCATTTCATGCTTTATTAGCACAATCCTATTATATATTTTTCCCCCTTCATTTTAATTAACGGAACTGCACTATAATGGAGCCATCCTGAAGACCTCATAGTTAAAAGCTGTAACATCTCTTACAAACTCTATTTTTAGTGGTACACAATTTTGGCTAGGGAATTAAAAAACAGCTTAGACTGAAAACTGTCAGGTTTATCTTGAAAACAAACAGAAAAGAGATTGAGGTCTACAATTTGTAGATAATCTGGCAGTGTTGAGTTACAGGTCACTAGCATTGCCTTAATTTGAAATGTTAACCCCGTTCCCACAAAACTCTCATATCTGAACACTGCAGTACTTCATTGCTTCGTATGCAGGATATGCACAGCTTGTATACAGACTTAAAGATATAAATTTTGCATCTAGGTGTATTTATAGTTAGTATTCGTGTGCACATGCCCCCATTGATAGCAGCTTCTGCAAAGGGGCAGTATATCAGAGCAACCTCACTGTCTGCCAGCCCAAGGAGAGGTCTCTCCAAAACCAAAAGGAAGAGGTCACCCAGCCCAGTATATGAAAAAGAGAAACTGCTGTCCCTTGGGTAGTACAGCCCTCAGCTTGGGTCTAGGGCACCCAGCATGCAGGTGAGTCCTCCCATAATCAGCTCCCAAGAGACAGCTCCTCTGAAGCAGTTTTTACTGCACTCAGCTGTGCCTCATCTCACTCCCATCAGCTGGCCATCATGCCCTGAGGATGACCCTTAGCACCCACATGTTTTGATATGCACCAGGACACATATTTTTTCTCCCTATGTCCTTAGGGCCTCAAATACATATACAAATTACACTTCCCAGCTAACAAACACCTCCTTTGAATTAAAAATCTAGCAAGAGTGTTTGGTTCGGAAGGACCAGGGCTCTTGCGCCAGCCTAAAAAAAAGATGCTGCTTAAACACATATACAACTCAGCTGGCCCCACAACTGGGCTAGAAGGTTATAACTCTGTTATACAGGCTCAAACAGCATTGCCAGTGCGAAAAGCCCACTGCATCGGGGCAGAATACAGCTGATATTTCTAGCTCCAACAGGAAATAAAGCTCTCAGGATCACCACCTTTTTTGATGTTCAAGACAAGACTGTATTGCACTGTTCCTAGATACCCATGCACCATTTAAGAAGTCCATAACATCTCCTGGTCACTGCAGCAATTTACCTCAGAGCTCAATCTATATTGAAGCACTATGATTTCCATCCAAACTCTTTGGGAGTGATGAGAAATTAAGAAACATTTATTTAACAGCAAAAGCCTTAACTCCGGTCATATTACTATTAAAAAAAAATAGCCCATATGATGGTACAGATATTTCCAAAAAAGTTATGAGCCTCATATACAGATTTTCTCTGAATGAAAACAGGAGTCTACATCAGAAGGGTGGACTTTAATGGTCAGCAAAGCAAAACTTCTTTTGCATGAACCTGATATTTACTTTTTACGACGTCTACATCTAGCTAAGAGAGGCAGTCAGCATGGACTGCATGGAGAAATGATTGCAGTGTTGCCTCAGGAAAGCATGGCAAGATTTTTAATTGGATACAAGGAGATTATTAGATGAGCAGATCCTGCTTTCTGCCTCATCACAGGCTGATACGTAGATGAAGTTGCATTTTCTGGAGTGCATAATGGAGAACAAAATTAAATAAGTCTTCCTCTTTTCTGTAGGGGTACATTTCATAAAGGTAAAGACAACTGTGGATCCCCTAGACAGCAGGGGACAGGTGAAATGGCATCTCTAGCCAATGATCTGTTACACTGACTTTGGAGCCATAAAAGATGGGAAGAGAGGCCTAAAGGAGCTTGTTTCATTTTCCAGAACAAGTAATGGACAAGGTGATACTAACAGCTTTTCAAAGCCTTCAACCTTCACTTATCAAAATAGTATGGATTTTTTTTTTTTTTGTCATTGACTTCAATAGTAGAGGTTCATGCCTTATGAAATGTGATATTTTGGCCCTGTAGCTTTGTGGGGGTGCGACGAGATGAAGAGCAGTTTGCCCTCCCTTTGCCATTAAATTCACACTTCTAAACACTAAATTTACAGTTTAACTTTAATATAAAAAGTTGCCTTTTTACGATATGATGTATGTGTAGCATGCCATAAAATGTCAATCCCCTTAACACTGCTATTGTCAACATAGGAAGATTTACTGGAGAAAATTATCCTGAGAAACACACTTATGAAAACAGTAATGTATGCAAACGGTGTGGTTCCTATGGGTCCAAGGATCACTTTATCCAGCTGTACATGCTCACAAATCAGTGTCCTTGCATAATGTATAGGACACAAGGGCTAACAAGTAAAGGTAAAGCAGTGCCTGAACTAGTGGAATTATCTATAAAATCAAACTGGTTTGCTTTATAATGTGCTGAGGACAGTAAGCAAGGCAGGTAATCTCCAATACGCTAGGAACAGGCAGAGGGACAGTGACATAGTGAGACTACAGAAAAGCTGCAATGCTGAGGCAGGTCCATCACACATCGCATTTCTCGCACACAATCCATTTGCCATTTACAGGTGTTTGTTATCTCACCATCAATGAATCAATGAATGACAAGCTTATTATGCACAGTCAGGCTTGGATTATAGCACATATTAAGACAACATATGAGGTTTTTTAATACTGAAACAACGTTTCGCTTGTTTAATTTTTAAACACCTACTACTACCAGAGCACAAATCCTATTATAAGCTTTTTAAGTTATTACCCCAAGGTCATCTTCAACAGTAGTTACCATTATATCACCAGTTTCAAGCAAGTGTCTTTAGAAGGGTTTTATATATTTACCAGTTGCAAGTTTGGACCTTAAATCAGTCAAGTTACTTGATTTTGATGCAAACTGGAGAAAATGTATGAATTAATTTCAGTAGAGGTGAAAATTACTCACCAGTATCTCTATTCAGAGAAGCACTGTAATCTATTGTGGTGGTATTGGCAGCAGGACAAGACACATTACACTTGCAATGCATCAGAGGAAGGAAAGGAAGTAGGCTTACCCATGAGGGATAGAAAAGCCAAGTTAGGTTGTCAGACTACTTCTCCATCCTGCAAGAGGCTGAGGATGACAACATTATTTTTGTTGATTATTCGGTCAGCCCTATTTGGTGCCTGGTCCTGTATAAGAGAGGAAGGACAAAGAAAGCAACCAGTTAAAATGAAAATGAAAGTAGCCACAGCAGATCTAATCCAGAGCATTATGAAATACAGAAGTAATGCTTCAGAAGTTGAGCATCTTCCGTGGTGGCTTCAGACTGGTATGCTCTGTTGCCTCCTAATCAATATTCAACAAACAAGAGGTGGCCTTCCTCTCTCAGGAACTAATGAGTGGTTAATAACCCTAATCTGGTGTATAACAGATTGTTAATACTGGTACAAGAAAAGCCCTAGTGAGACAAGCAGTTGCTGGCAGAACAGGAGGGCAAAAGAGTCATTCGATTTAAACTGGTCACAAGCTGCACTTCTCTCAGAAAAGTTATGATAGTTATTTGTTATGCAGCTCTGCCCTATACAAGCAGGACAAAAATTAAAGGATTGTGATATTTTTAATATTACATTTATGAAGATGATTACCCAGCTGCTCTGTAATTTCCATCTGTGTTCTGCTGCATTTATACCATTAGTGCCACACTGTGGTTAGACGGACAGGCTCATATTTTGGAGAAAGAAGTGTGGCTGACAATTACCATTTAACTTTGTGAAGTCACAACAAATGGGCTTTTCTATATACTGTTATCTATAAGTCATAATGACTGCTTTCTTTTTGCTGGCTTTTCAAAAGCAAGCAAGAAACAGAGACACTCATGCAAAACCCAGCAGTTCTCTGCTACATTGAAAGAAGTTGCCTCCATGGTAAATTTGCAAAGCTTCAGCTTAGATAGACTAAATAAAGTTCCTCCCAGCAGGCAGTACACAATAATTTTTATATTAGGAAGATATTGCAAGACATCTAATATCCTTTTGCTTCCTTTGTTTTTTTTAAACCTTATTTTTATATAATTCTCCAGTCATGCACCATAGAACTGGTCTTCATCTGTCTGTTACCCTATCCCAATAATACACTACTGCTTTACACATGGCAAATTAAATTGTGTTTTCCAGTCAGCCATAAAATAGGGGTTTACAGGATACTCTCAATGTGCTTGGGTAAGGAAGAGGAACCTTGTGGCCACCTCGAACAACTGTCTAGCATCCTGGGTCCTGAGCAAGGCAGCAACTCACTGCTAGGAAGATTCCTTGGCTGCCTCCAGATGACCTCCTACTTCCTCAGTGAAAAGCAAAATGGGGTCTACGACCTGACTGCAAAGAAGCTCCTCCCTTTTCTCCTGCATCTGTTGAGTATCCTGTCCAAGGCTCTTGAGCTGATTCTCTAGGCTCTGTTAATGGAATCCCCAAAGGGCTTTAGGACCAGCAAGCCTTTCTCAGAGAGCCACCTGGGATTAAAGTGCCATTATCTACCCAAGGGGATGTAACCTGTGGAGCAGAGCTCACAGAACCGGTACTTCCACCCCCTTGAGCCTTCTGCACATGCCTGTGGAAGGTCCTCTCATCCCAACTAACCACCTTTTCCTCATCAGAGAAGCACAGCACTGTACTCACAGCACATGTTCTTAGTCACCTGCCTCTCAGATCTACTCCAATAGCTCCTACTATTTCCTTAGGACAACACACATAAAATTTTATATCCCTTATGATCCTGGATATCGATTTGGAGAGAATAGAGTTGATCCAGTTTGTTTTGACACGGCAGGAGGTATTTCCCTATTGATGCACCTTTTTACCATTGATTCATTGACTGTGAAAAACCTCTCTATAGCCACCTTTGATTTCACTCTTTCTGCTGCAGGGTAACATGATACAGGCAAACCAAAAGCAGAGAACATTTTTTGGTTTTTGGTTTGTTTTTTTTAATGCTACGTATTATTACCTACTGTTGACAACGGGCTAGTCAAATGTCACCATAGCAAGTATCACAGCATTTTCTGAAGAGAAGCAGAAATCAGCACCTCTGCTGTTACTCCTTTCCTTCATAAATAAGTGCGCCAGGCTGATTTTTCTAAAATGACCCTCAGCTGTTTTCAAACTGTCACTTAACCTCTACCTCTTCAGCCTGAAAACAAGCAGCTCCACATATGACACCTCTGATTTGGAATTTTCCTCTTCATAGCTGGTTCTTCAAACTTAGAAGAGCTATAAATGGTAAAAAAGGTGCACAAGCCTTATTTTCTGAAAAGCTGAGGAGAACTGAGTGGTTTTTTTTCTTTTTCTGTATTTTATTTCTTGATCTCTGTTTCTTGATTTCTTCTTTTATAAAAGGAAAACCACTTGCTTCTCTTACTGGGCATTAGCTTTCAGAGATGCTGACCATCCACATTTTCTATTGATTACAACATTACAACATTACAACATTAGTTTGGGGTATTCCTCAGATATAAAAATCAGGCCTATTACCTGCATGCATCGGTTCTAAAAATACATTGTTCCAAACATAGACTTTGTGCTGTTCCAGGCAACTATCCATAAATCTCTTTAAGCAGTAAAACTCAAGAACTTAAGCTCATCAAGAAACAGTTATCTTTATCCGTATATCAAGGTGGCTTTCTGGATGTGACAAATATGCAATTGTTTGTACATCTAATAGAGACCCGCAGTCTGTCCCAATTCATTGTGGTAAATTCATCATGGTAAATCAGTAACTACACTGTTTTCAAGTACTTACATGAAGTGTGTGTGGTCAGACACCACTAATGAGAACAGGATTGCTGGCTTGCTCCCATTCTGTTTGGATGCTCTGGGATCCTCCTTCTATGGAAAATTAAAGCAATATAGATATAAGAGTATTTATTTATTGTATCACTGGTCAAAAAGTTGCAAGATCATACAGCTGAGAGAATAAAAGAGAAACCACAGGGAATACCATGAACCTAACTTGTACTTTTGCCTTTGAAAGTCTCCTCTTCAGTTAATTAAAGGCTGTATTACCCTGAACTGAAAATCAACTATTCTCATGGGTTTCAAATGCACAGTACCTTCTTCCTTCCTAGGAAATATAATTTTTCCTGTGATAAGTTTCTTCTTCTCAAAGACAGAGAAAAAATGTAGCAGCAGATCTATCTTAGAAGTAATAGCTTACCCATTATATTGGAATAGTATTTAAGTGACAACAAGGCAATCAACAAAAGAGCAACATTATTTGTTCAGTCAATCTTTTTTAAAGTGATAAAACAATTCAAAGCCCAGACCATTAAAATGCTGAGGAAAGAGGGAGGAAGCAACCTGGGAAAAAAGAAGCATAGGAAAATAAAATATTCAGAGTACTTACACATGACATAGTTTCAGAGACAGTGGCCACAAAATAGGAAAACAATTGCAGTGTTTGAAAACTAGAGCTGGGCAAATCAATGATTGCTAGTCATTAACCATGCCTCACACACATCATTTATTCAATCAGAATTCTTCCTTCATCCTCCTCGACAGAAACAATAAAAAACTACTCTATGCAGTTAAGCCTCAATCTGTATATCTGAGGAAGACAGGAATCAGATAAATTCATTTTAAGGGGGAAATTCTTCTTCTAATTTTCCTCATAAGGTAGTAGTTTTCCAGCTCTCTATAGTGTCCTACCGTGTGATTCTCAATCACAGTTATTGCAGAAGCACTCACATGGAAATAGTGGCAGTAATAGCTGGGTTCAGGGGCCCCTTCTGCCAAATGACACCAAAAACCACTCGGTATTGATGACCCTGGAGGTCATCATCTAACTGGGAGTGAAAAGTGGGAATTATTGGTATCATATGTATCAAGAAATACATGACTAAAATACAAGGGAAAGCTATTCTTCAATATACTCTTTTTTATATATTTTTATCTTTCCTATTAGCATGGTGTGTAAAAGCCCTTGTCCTGGGTGGTAATCTCTTTCTGCTAAACCTTTTACAAACAAATAGCAAAAAGATGGCTTCAGCCCAAAAATAAAAGAGGACTTAACATGGAGGAAGTCAGAAAAGGAATACAAGGAGACAGGCTCCATCAGGATGATAGGTCATGGTCTTCACACACAAAGAGCCTCACATGTTTGTTATCTAGCCAGCATGAATCTTAAGGAGCAATGTGAAGGACAGCAACAAAGACATTTCCAAGAAGTGTCTTCAGACTGAGAAGGCAACTTGAGAGAAGACACTATGTTTGTAAATGCAACAAAGCCAGGCTGGTGTTACAGGATGATCTGTCACTTCTCAGTGAAAGATGATCCATTGGGAGAGGCTGTGACCAAGGGGATGGGGAAAAAAAGTTAGTATTTGGCACAGCTACAGTTGTCAAGGCCAGAGAAAAGGATGCTGCAGTAACCGAGGCACAAGTAATTAAAGTCTAGACAAAATTATTAAGGACTTCTTGTTAGGTTCCTAATCAAAGACAGCTCTTGAGGTCTGGGGTGTGTCTATGTCCCACAGTCACTAGTAACAGTGCCCTTTCTCTCTTCTCCTTACAGCTCTCCCATTTTCCTCTCTCGTGCCAGCTTTTTCACCTCTTTCCCTCTCTTCCTTCATTCTTTGCTCTCAATTAAACCCAGACTAAAAACAACAGATGAAGCAGCTTCTGTCATAACTGACATCACAAAGTAAGCATAATATTAGCTAATGCATTAAATAGACACTGAAAAACAGGGAAAGGGATAAATTATACCCTTGTCTGTTTGTTCAGCTGCTATGCCCTGTCAGATACGTGTTGTGGTGTTTGTTTGTTAAACCTTCCTTGCAAAGAGCAATATTCAGAGAGCTCCGGTGCTGACAGTGCCAAGGCAAATGTCTCCCTGCCCCATGCTAACCGCGTGTTTCCCCCTTCCCTTCAAAAGGGTCTGTAAACTCTATCTTGTAGGACCCTCTTCTGATTTTTGTATTTCAGGAGGAAATTTTTACACTCGTGGAATTGGTGTGTTGATCTGGAGCAAAGCACGGAATGAAGATGGTTAAAAACTGCAGCCATATGTAGGATTGTGTGAAATTCAGAAATACATAAAGAAATCAGGCAAGTGCTATCCCAGAGCTGTAGAAAAAGGAAAGTGATACTTCAGTTTTAGCTATCACTATCAGGAAAAGCATCTTTTACCAGCTTTTTCCATCCCAAGGATAGATTGGGGAACAATATAGGCTTTGAACTAGTATTGCAAAGGAAGAGCAAACCTTTTTGCAACTTCTTTTTCCAACTGATTGATGCATTCATGGCAAGTATTCTTGTTCACAGATTACAAATGGCAAGAGCCAACCCATACTCTTACACAAAATCACCCGTAAAGCATTCTAGCTAATCATCTACAAAGTCCTAAAGAGATTCCTTGATATTGTGCCCCACTTTCCCATTTGTATCAGTTGAGTTCTGACAAGTCCATAAAGACAGATGTGCAAAAAAGTGGCAGGAAATAGAGAAAAAGGAAGAAAAAATTAAGCAGTGAATTTTCATAAATGTCATTAGGGATTCTTAGGGACTTAAAAGAAAATATGGTTTGGTTTTTTTTAACACTAGATACAGTGGCAATTGCAGTCATGCAAGCCTAGAGTCACATAGGCAAGAATTAATTTCAAAATGGATATTGGCCATTCTGCTTAACTCATGGAATTTATTCTTTTTGCTGGATCTAGCTGCAAAGTACACTTATTCAAGGAAACGTGCCATGATACACTAAATTTAAGGATTATACTAAGGATTAAGCTTATAAGCATTATACAGCACTCTTTACAATAGTACTTCAATATTCCAATTTTTCACAAATCACTTGCACAAGACAACCTGGGCTGAGGGATTCTCATACTAGGAGCATTGCAAGTATGAATGCAGAAGTTCATATGAACTTGCTTTTGTTTCCAAAATAGCGGGAATTTCCTGGGGTATAAAACATCTGAAAACATTTGGCCTAAGCTATCTGATGAAGGCACAAATAATGGGACTCTGGGGAATGAATGACAACCACTGACCCTGCCTTCTGAGAGCTCCTGTTGTTGCAACATAGTTCCTCCCTTTCTAAAGGTAAACAGCACAGCCTCTATAAATCAACACTCTTCTAGACTTCAAAGCCACTGGGATATCCCTATCAATATATCACTCAAGTCAGAAATTAGCTTTAGCGTGCTATATGATCAGTAAGTAGTCAGTTAGCAGTCAGAGAGCAAAGGAGTGTTGATAGGTCCAGTCAATTATTATTTTCCTGATAGAACAATATCTCCAGAAGATCTCTTACTTGTGTTTCTGAAGCTAATATAGAGTCATGCTTCAAACCATGACCCTCAGATGCCATAAATTTCAAGGATCTGCACCAGAACGCTCACTCACTTCAGACACTTAAAACTATAAAGCTTCAAAGGAGACAGAGCAAACATTAGTTTAAGTTGTCTGAAAGAATATCTGCATCTGTACTAGCCACATGTGGAAGCAAACAGCTTGAGCTGCTCTTTCCAGCTGGGCTAAGTGACCTTAGCTTATATATGCCTGAATTGCAACTAATGACCCAGAACAACCATAGCAACAATTAAAGCAAATAAACAAACACCCTGAGGTCTTTAGACAGCATCTGAATCTTCTCTTTCTCTGTGCCTGGTATCTTTACAGATCATCTTGATACTAGTCATGACAAACAGTTGCCAGGATCTGTTAGAGAAGAACTCTTGAAATACCAGGCTATGGGCCATAGTTTGCCAGAGGGCCACCTTAGTTCTGGAGTCACAGTGATAGCTGGCCAGGAGGTGGACAGTGCACAAACTGGAAAGAGTCACACACATAATGCCAGTCCAGTCAACCTGGGTAGATTTTGCCTTGGATGAAGAAAATGCAGCACATTTCAGAATATTTAAGCCTAAAGAGTATGCAAGAAAATGGATAACAACCTGTGCTTCCTCCGGCAGCACAGACAAGGAGGCTCCAAAATCACCACAAATGCTGGTACCCACAGGCTAGAGTGAGGGAGGGTAGCCATCTACTGCTCAAGACCAATCCTATCTAGGAGAAACTGAGGCACAATCCTCCTGATATGCAGTATCACAACCATGAAGGTCAGCTTCTCGTAGGCAGGGTTAGAGAAGGAGAAGGTGGCCGCCGCCAGCTTTTGCCCTGTTTGGATGATACTCCCAAGGAGTAGAGGGGATGGTCCCTGGTGTGGCAGAGGCAGGCCTACAGCTCCCAGACATGGTCATGCTGTATCCCAGCTCCTGAAATTGGATCACTGTTCCACGAATACTCAGGGCCAGACAGGGAACCTGCCCGGTAGCCCAAAAATAAGGGGATTCAGGCAGGAGAACAATGTTCTGGGGTCTGGTCCCTGCTTCCTGCAACCCCTCTGCCTTTTGCAGTGGAGAATAATTGGATAAAGTGCATAAACAACACTAAGGGACATTCCAAGCCTGCACAGCACAGTAAGGACATGACTTTGTCCATGTCCTCACCATTTGTTCCATCAATTCAAATTGTCTGCACCAGCTTTATGTTCAGTTTGAACATCCTTTTAGTGAAGCTTCATTTCTGTTAACTTCCTGCAAAAACTGTATTTGGTTATGATGTTATGATGGAATTATTATAATCAAATTTAACAATGACTAAGCTGTGTGTAAATGGTCTAGTTCATATAAACACACATAGTCATTTTGCCAGAATGTGAAATGTTGGTCTTTGGTTCTGTAGCTGCAGGTAATGATGGCATAATAGTACAAGGACATTACAATACAGCTTGTTTGAAGCAGGCTTCTCTTCTGAAAAAACATTCTTGAGAGCCATTAGAAGTGCTCTCAGTTACATTTCAGCTACAGTTACATTTCAACAACTTCCTGATTAAACACACCAAGAGAATGGGAAGATATTCCTCTTCCCAAAAAAGTCTTAGTCTTGCAGTCAGACTAGAAAAAAAAGCCTGTTTTCAGTTGATTGCCAGTCCCCCTCCTCCCTCCTAGCCTTTTCTTTTCTATGGTGGCTATATATTTTGTCCCAAAATCTCTGCTTTCATTTATAAAGAAGTCTCTAGCCCCTTTGATCACAAAGAAAACCTTTGAAATGTGAAATGAGTTTAAACCAACGCAGCAATGTGTGCTGAAATCTTTAGACACCTGTAATAACAGTAGTTGGATGTGTGAACTGTCCTATTCACGTCAGCAGAGTGCAAATTCTAAAGCCAAGTTAAATAGAGGACACATGGTCCAGTGATTAGATCATTATTCTGGCATTTGTGATGTTCAGGTTTAGTTTTCTGCTGATCCACAGAGTTATGGGAATTCAGACAAGTCACTTGGCAGAAGGTTTAAACCATGTCTGCTTCCCACCGGGGACCTGGAGTCTGGCTCGTGCCAGAATGGCAGGGCTCTGCCTCCTGCTCTCCCTTACCCTGCTTGCCATCTACGGTTAGATTTGCACAGGATCACAGCATTTGACCCTGAGACTGGAAATCAGTTTAAAATATGTGCAAATTACCAAATTGTACTCTTTGAACAGACCAGGGTCTCAGAGTTCATTAACTCCACAAATTACGAGAGGATGCAACATTGCATTTATAATGAAAATATAAAACAAATTAAAAGCAGTACAACAACAGAGCTGAACAGTGAAAGGAAAAGAGACTCGTCCTGTAACCACAGCTCTGTGTCTTGGGCTCTGATAGAGTTCCTGTATGACATCTTAAAAGAGGAATTTAATGATGTTTAAACACTTCTTTTTCTTACAGCAGACGAAACAGTAAGTTAATACAGTAACTACTGCCAAAGATTAGTGGGGAAAGGTCTGGCTTTCCTAAAAAACACAGTAACATGATAGGGAGGGCTGTGTATGTATGTGTATAAAATTAATATAGTTGTATGTATCATTTCCCAGTTAAGTGCAGGTGTATTTGGATCAGCAATCCTACAGAAACAAACACAGAAGAATTCACTATTTTCTCTTGCCACAGTTATGACAGATTCACAATACCAATGATATTGTGTCAGATTACTCACTGAAATGGCTCTGGCTTCAATTTATACTTTTTATTTTATCAAAATCCTTGCCATGTTAAAGCCCAGCAAACCCATAACTTTACGAATGCAGACCATTCTGTTGACTTCAAGAGGACTGTGAGAAGGAAGAAAAGTCTGCACCTAGGTATGCTATTGAGAAATTTGGCCCTACACCATGTTTATTCTGGCCAAATAGAGTCATATCTATCTATATGGAGCATCCATTATTTAAAACTGTATAAAATGCTACCACTAAAAACCATGGCAGGGGCCAAATCTGGAGCAGAATAAAAATTGTGTACAAGAATCAAATCTTCCCTCCCATTCCTCAGTCCATTGATGCAAGCAAGAAGGAAATTTTTCCCTTCAAGACAGCCTTTCATAGAAAGTAAGGCTATCCTATTTTCTGCCAAGCTTCAGGTAGCTTACAAGGATAAGGTCATATCTTTTAAGACGTACCATTAGCTTCCTTACTGCTGGAGAAAATTAAAAAGGAAAATTGCCTGTCACACCCAGAGAGCTAAGTTGATGATGAAGGCTGAAGTCTGCTCGGATTTTCATTCCTGGGCTTCGACTTTAAGGTTACCTTATTTATTTATTTTCATGCATCTCAGGTGCTGTTTAAAATACAAAACCTACCAAGTATTTGCTTTCTTGCAAAAATGATAAATTGAGCTTGATTTTTGATGTGCTGCATATACACAACCCCAACTTTTAGGTGATCTGGAAGGGTCTTGGGTAATTTTATCTTTTTGATGGCATGTAATCTTCAGTGCTAGAATGAGACACATTTTGTCTCTGTTTTCCCCTCACCATCTAAGTTGTGGCTGGGGTGATGATGCCAGGATTGATGTGCCTAGGAAGAGATACTTGCTATTTTTTATTGCTTATATGTTATCTTTTAGTTTTACTATTATTTTTTCTGCACACTGTTTGGAGAGCAGTAGACCTATCACACTGCATCTCTTTCCAAGTGTCAGATTACTCATCCAAGCAATGACCTTACTTTACTTCTGAAAGCCTAAAGATGCGTTTGTTAAAATAGGCAATTGGACACATTGAGATAGCCTGCCAGGCGTGGTAACTTTGTCCATATGAAAGATGCTACAGAAACTGAAGCATCCTTTTGCTTGGACAGCTGATAGCTGACTCCTTCAGCATAGTTCCCGTTTTACTGATATGTCTCAGGGAAATTTTTTAAGCCTTCAAGATATAAAGAAAAAGGATACATTAAAGCAACCATAAAAGTCTGGTTTAAACTAACAGAAGCAAACAAGCTTGTTTGTTTGTAACATCTGCTCATGCCTAGGTACAACAGACCTTGAGGGTTATTTCTGCTGGAGAGATGCGTAAACTATGGTTATGTTAATAATAAGGATGATAGTAATAATAATGATGTTAATAATAACGATGATAAGAAGAAGAAGAAGAAGAAGGAAAAATGTTACAGCATGCTCAGAATACCATCTGACCTCATTTTGTGAGCCATATAAGACTGTTAAGTCCATAGAGACATACTCTGCCTGCCAGATGAGGCCAGCTTACTTGGTATCACAGCCCATGCAGCACACAGTCTAGAGCCACACTGGAAACCAGGCAGGCATGCCGCAGCATGAGCCTATGAGGGCATGGAGTTGTGTCAGGAGGTAGGGACCGGTAGGTCCTGAATGCCAATGACATAACTTGAATTCTCCTGGAAAAAAAAGCAAGATTTGCAAGTGGTTTTATTACACTAGTTAGTGGTCTTGGAAAAATTAGACAAGTTGCGAAACAGATGAGCCACACTCAGATGATATCAAAATATCACATAAGTTCAAAACTAAACATGCTATTCCTCCCTGCCCCCTCCCAATTTCTAACCTTGATATGTGAGGGCCAGCACATAAGTAAAATGTCTTCCTTCTTCCAACAGATCTCACAAAGCCCTTTGACTGCAGTAGGATTTTCTCTCTAGTCACTAGAAACTGGTTGACCCTTTCTTCCCTATCTATGGGGAGGAAGAACACCCAGCACCCCACATTTAAAACAGGGATGACAATGCCCCACCTAACACCTGAGGGGGCCAGAAGTCATCACATTGTGTGGTCCAAATTGACACATACAGTACAAAAGAATTGCTTAGAGAAAAAAGAGAATTTTCTTTACCTTATATAGACACCTCTTATTGCTGCCTTCCCCTACGGCACTTCCTTCAAGCTCTGTGGACTCACTCCCCAATCCACTCTCTCATCAGCTTTGCAATCCATCTTCAAGACACTGTCATTCCACACCAGAGCATACCCAGCAACTGAGCCCGCTCCCTCCAAAACCCTGCTGGTCTTCGTCATTACAGAAAGGAGCCGCATTCAAAAATCTGGCCTGTCTGGCAACAGCAACAACCACCCACTAGCTTCTAAGACGGTATTTCAGTTAATGTCTGAGTAAAGGTAATCAGCGAATGAGAATCTCAAGAGAACTGAGCAAGGACAGAATAACCACGGATCATGTTTCCCTGTTACCATGTAAAGTGTCATTACCTTACACGTACAAACATTCTTCGTGGCCAAATCATCTTCCAGGAAAAGACTTACGACAATAAACCCCATCCTGTGGCCAATCTGTCATGTATACAGACACTCTGCAAGACTTTTACAAAGTGACAGCTTGATGCAAAACCACAAGCACCAAAAAGAAAAGTAGAAATCCAGGTATATGCTGCAAACCGTGCACTTGAAACCAAGAGAATTCCAGGAAGTTAATGCCAATCAACTACATTTTTAGGCCATTTCCTCTCCCCCTTTTACCATTCAATGCACTTTTTATTTTTTGCAAAAACAAAGGCGACATTATGGGCCAAAAAGTGCATTTTTCTTTAGATCGTCATTGAATGTACACAGTATTTAATTTACAGACCAAAATAATCAACAATATGGAAATAGTATTTATCAACAAATTCAGGTTTTATTCATAAATGCAGAATACTGCTATGCATAAAACATGATGTGAAACATAGCTTTATGTATTTTTACTTGGCAAACTTAAACTTTGATTTACGTCCATTTCACTAAAACTTTATTGCTTCCTCGTCAGATAGGACAGATTCCTTTCTGTATCTTAGATGGTAAATATAGTTAATGTGCTGAGGCTGCAGTGGATCAGCAGTGAAGCTGTTTAATAGTGACATAAATTATTTCAGTGACTTTTCCTGCAAGTGAGAGATGACTCCATGTGCTATAAACTAATACCAAAGGAATGATGCTCTTTCATGCTAGCAAAGTGCCTGAGCTATATTGTTTTTGTATCCTGTTGGGGATGCTACAGATGCAGCATGTATTACAACTATATGCACTTAGGCCATTTTTCTTTGCTGTTTTTAATGCTCTCCTGCACTGAAAATTGAGCTTCAGTGTCTGAATGAAGGCAAAGCCAATTACTTTCTTTGAAACCTCTCTTTAAAGTCTGCAAATCCCAACAGATTTTTAAAAACATTTCCATTATCTTAAAAATATATTTAAAAATAATTATGTCAGTAGAAACTAAGAAGTGTGAGGCATGAATGAAGCCAGATGGCTGGGGAGAGCCACGTGCACATGTCTGCATGCCCTTTCCCACTCTGCAGAGGCTGCTCAGCAATGCTCCATCTCCATTAGCCTGCCACTGTCTTCAGAGACCGTGTTATAGTTTCCAGAGCATTTTGTTCAACTTGCAGTTCAAGTGCACTTCTACTAGGAAACCAGTTTCTATTTGTCCTCAAATTGGTCACTTATAAAATACCTTTCATGTGCGTTGTCGTTCCTCAGTAGAAATCAGAGGAAGACAGGGGAACAGAGCAGACGTTTATTACAGTGCCACAAAATGTGCCATCAGACAGTTAACTGATGCAGAAGTTTGTCCTGTGAGTAGTTTTCACCTATTCGGTGCAGCCGTATTGTCTGTTCACTTTTGTCCTTTCCCCCATAGGAATTCATCCTCTTTCCTCCCTTGTACCTGTCCTTACAAACTTAACTGCAGTTTCCCTCTTTCTGTACCTCCCACCAAGGCAACTTTGGCAGTCTCTTTGCTGTTTGGTTTTATCCCTCCACTGCCATGAGGGACCTCATACAGGACATCGGGACCTCACTTCCCGCTTTTCCTCTCTTCCCCAAGCACTCCTTCCAGCAGTATTTCTCCCTCCTCTCCATCATTTTGTATGAACTTAAACTGGCCTCTTTCTTTACAGTGTCCTCTACCTATTTCTCTGCAGACCAATGCTAACCTCTTTTCCCCTGTACCTCTGAATGCAACTATATGGTCTACAAGTGCTTCCTCGGTTTCTTTCTCCATCACCAACCTTTTCATCCAGCTCCCTCAATCTCTGCCCCAAAAAGCCAATGCAGAAGCTCCACAGCCAAGCTGTTGTCTCCTAGAGCCCCCTCCCCTCCCCATACCTGTATACCACACTGCCTCATGGACACTTGGCTCCTCACATTTTCTCCTATATTTCCTGTTAAACCTATTCATTCTCTTTTAACTAGAACCGTACCCTGGAGCTCTGTACCTGCCTCTCCTTGTACATCACTTCTGAGTACCTGGCATCTGTGTCTATTCAGGCTTATATTAAGTCATCAGTTCCTCTTAGGACTGGTATTACCATCTCTTACTGCTGCCCTCCTATATTTCTATATTGTCGTTTCCTGCACATGCTCCTGAATGCACGTACTCCTCTCAACGGCAGCAACGCTCCTTCCCCCAGGAGCCCTCTGCAGTTGCTGGCAAAGCCTCTGCCTCTGCCTCATCCCAGTGCAGCCGCAGTTTGACCACCTCCCCAGTCTGCCTCTCACTTAGAGGTCTCAGTGCTTTTCCACTCAGAAAAACTTTTTGATCATAAAAAGATTTAAAAATGTATTTCTAAAGCATATGAGAAAAAGTCTTATTAAAGCTGTTTACTTGTTTTCACACACACTGTAAAATAGGACTTTCACACACACTGTAAAAAGTGCTTTCATCGTGAGACATAAACAGCAGCCAGAGCTCCCTCCTGCCCTGCCCTGTGCGCCCCTCCCTTCCCTCCCACCCACGCCACGTCTCGGTGCTATCCGCCCTGATAGCAACAGTCCCATCGCTTCCCATGCAAAAGCAATGTCAAGGTGGAGGAGGCAGCTGGAAACTTCACTTTAAATCCTAACATTATTTCATATTTTTCTGATGTTTATTTCACCTGGAATGGTCCAGAAATGCACAGTTATTTACAGTGACTTATTACTTCCATTATTAGATATGATAAAGCAGAGAATAGACTGACATGATTCAAAATCCACAGAAAATGACAATAAACATCTCTGTGATGCCAGCCTGGCTTTTGCCTTCCTAGAAAGGCATTTTCCATCCTGGAAGCCTTTGCTTAGCTGTATGTGTTACGGCAGGGCGGGATGCCCAGGAGAATTACGCCGTTTGTCCACGATTACAGTACCACACTAAACCAGAAGAACTGGTAAAAGCAGAAGAATTCATTCAGATGTTCCTTTTATGTTTTCTGAATAAACAAACTAAATTTGGGAGAAAAGTACCAAGGAATTTCTGAGCAATGAAGTTTTGTCCTAAAAATGCCAATTCATGTAAGGGAGGCTGAAGTTGACTGCGTAAATTACTGACAAAATCCAAATGATTTCTGAAGTGTAGACTCACAAAAATTTTGGTTTTCAACTTTTGCCCCCCATTATTATTTCTTCTCTTTTTGCTTGAGGACACATTCAGAGAATCAACATTTTTAAAAGCACAGGAGAAGGACAAGAACATATACATGGGATTTTTTCATGTACAGAAAGTTTTAAGTCCAGGTCAGAGAGATCAGCCAGTCAGAGTTCTGTAGTTCATCTTGTCTCTCATTTTCCCCTGTGATTTTTTTCTTTTTTGATTATCAAGAAAATCGATAAGGTTACATCCAGTGATGTCTGGGACTTGTCTATCAACTCTGTATGCATGAAAAGTGATCGATTTCACTGATACTACAGAAAAAATGGACTGCCATCATTTTTACAACCCAGGCTCTATATTTGAACTTGACTGAGGTAATCAGCCTGTAATCAAATGCTTACTGTCTCTTTCAGACTTTAAAACTAGTAGACTCCATTTCAGTGATGTTGCGTGTTTACCCCTACAATGGACAAACGCAGTATTTCCCACTTTTTCAACTCCCCATTGGTTTATCAGTTTTGAAACAGCAATTTGACTAAACCAGTTGATAAAGTTGAAAGTTACACGAAAAAATATTTTCTCTGTACTGCTGTCAGCACCTCCAGTTCCCAATAGTTAACCGACGGCTTCCAACTGCTCAGTGACCCGGCTCTCTGTAACACTTCATTTGTGTACTCTTTTATTCTAGATCTCTACTGAATGAACTAGCTCTGCGCTGACAGTGCTACAAAACAGGTAGGGCTCATGTATCTCCCTTCTTTTTCCTGCATCCTGCTGTAGCCCTTCCTGATCCTACTACTAGCGGTGGAAGAGTACAGAAACATGAGTTAACTTGCAGCACAGTTTTCATTATCTTCCCTGAATCAAGTGTTTGGTAGGCAAAAGTCACAGTTCAACATTTAACATGAAAATACTTATGTTATTTAGTCTTTACATTTCAGCATTATGATTTAGTAAGAAATTTGGTCCTCATACAAAAGGGTATTCATACATGTCATGAGCTCTCCATGAATGAGTACTATAGTGTATCACAGGACAGAATACTCCAATTCAAACAACAAAAAAATATATCTTTCTTCTAAATTCATCTCTAACTATTTTACAAATTAATCCAGACTAATGTGGATAAAAAACCATTACAGACTGAACTACTGTTGTCTTGGAAGTAAAGTGACAAAACAGCCTGAGGTTTTTGGCTGCTGTATTTTCAGTCAAATCATTTTTCCCTTTTGTTTGCATTTGCACCATACATTCAAAGAAAGTACTTCACCTACATCTCACCAGCTCGGAGCCATCTTACATTTCTGTTATATTATCCATCCCTTCAGAAACCATCTGCCCCAGTAACACTTCATCAGCAAATCTCTCTAGGTTGTGCACGTTCAGCTTCAGGTGGCATCACTAATTTTTTTTTAAAATACAGGGTTTTTTCCTAGTAATTTCTGTACCTTTAGACTGGAATATTGTGCTGGCTTTGGCTGGGGTAGAGTTAATTTTCTTCACAGTAGCTAGTATGGGGCTATGGTTTGGATTTGTGCTGGAAACAGTGTTGATAATACAGGGATGTTTTCATTACTGCTGAGCAGGGCTTACGCAGAAGTCTTTTCTGCTTCTCACACCACCCACCAGCGAGCAGCTGGGGGTGCATAAGGGGTTGGGAGGGGACACAGCCGGGACAGCTGACCCCAACTGACCCAAGGGATGTCCCACACCATATGATGCCATGCTCAGCATATAGAGCTGGGGGAAGAAGAAGGAAGGGAGGGACGTTCAGAATGATGGCGTTTGTCTTCCCAAGTCACCGTTACATGTGATGGAGCCCTGCTTTCCTGGAGATGGCTGAACACCTGCCTGCCAATGGGAAGTGGTGAATGAATTCCTTGTTTTGCTTTGCTTGTGCACGTGGCTTTTGCTTTCCCTATTAAACTGTCTTTATCTCAACCCACGAGTTTTCTCACTTTTACTCTCCCGATTCTCTCCCCCATCCCACCAGCAGGGAGTGAGTGAGCGGCTGAGTGGGGCTTAGTTGCTGACTGGGGTTAAACCATGACAAATATGCATTTTTATATTGCTTTAAAAATTCCAGAAGAGCACACACAAACTAGAAATAGGGATCTCATTCCTTTCTGCATTGCAGTTCTGTCAGTCATTCATATCTGAGCAAAATAAGTGCAGCATAAACAAAGTGCCAGGTCTGATCTGATATCAGCTATGCAATGCATAAATAAGGTGTAAAGCAGGGAATGACTGACCACAGAAACTTTATAGCAGGTTGCTGGGTAGGTACAGAAGTATGGAAATTCTGGGTGCCAATAACTTCATGTAAATAGGTTATGTAGAAATACAAGGCTGTACTTCCTACAGGTATACAGTATTTCTAGTATACATGTCACAGTTTCCTTAATACATTATCTCTCTGAACATATGAAATTGATGGCTTTTGCACCAGCTGTACCTAGAAGATGTGTAGGATAGCAGAAGAGACAATGTTTGATACAAAAAATGAAAATATTGAAAATATTTTCTAAAATCTAATCAAAGCTATTTCTAGCAGAAACAGTAAAGGAATATCTCAAGATGTTTACTCTTGAAAGTATTCTTACTGGAGAGATTGACTATGTTAACCCCAAGTGAACATCTATGCAATTTTAGAGCAATCCCTGCACCAGTGGCAACATTAACACTCTCTAGCTTTGTCTGTATCTGCACTCCATCTACTCACATGCTTTATGTCTAAGGAAATCTTTTCTTTTATTGTTCTTATTTTATTTTAATACACTTATTTCTGGAATAAAAGACACACTTTCTAAGGAAGCAGCATGTTCCAGTGCGATCAGGACCAGCGCAGCAGCAAGGAGATGAAGATTCAGGTTTTAAGTCTATGCCTGACTTGCTGTAAAGTCTAGTTACTTACCTTCTGTTTATCAACGTAACACTATATAAGGATGCATTCGTAGAATTCTCTCCGATCTAAACAAGTATTGAGCATTACCATAAAATGAGATATGGTATAAAACCACGAACCTCTGCTTTGCAGGTACTGCCTCTTCCCCTATTCATGATACTTCAATGAATATTTAAGATATAAGGATAGCTGGGGTTGAGCACTAAGGGTCACAAAATGCTATTCAAAGGACTTCAGAGAGAAGCAGGAGAAAGGTCCTCAACAGCTATAGCTGTGTAACTCAGGATTATAACAGGTATCTGACTAGCCAGCGGGGCACCAGTGGTATTTAACCTCCTCTGTACCAATAACAGAAATAACAGCTCACAGTGGTAGCCTGAAATTGCACCTTTTCACACAAGAAAGAAGCAGAGAAGGTAACAGGGTGCAGAGAGGAAGTGCAGATGGAAATTTTGGTATTAAAGGGTACATAAAGCTTTCCTGAATGTAACTTTCATTAGACTATGAGTGCTGAATAAGTTAACAGAGCTTAAAGAAATAAAATGGCAGGTGAGTAGGAATTTTGCTGCGTCTAGAAGGGAAACCATGAGCGAACATTTGTCTCTCTTAGATAATCAATTCTCTACAAATGCACAGACCATAGTTTAAAATATTGAACATTTTTTTCATTAAGAACCACAGGAGGGTCTACTAAGAAAACAAATTTTGTTAGATTCACCTGTGTAATGGATTTGCTCTATTCTGAAATTAGCATACTAAATTCTACCTAGACTTGGATCTTAATAGAGTTTACTGAGCAAATGCGTAAATAAGAAGTTTTCATCCATCATCCCTCTGACATGCAAGCTAAAGCCACTTTTAATCTCTGCATAATAAATGGGATTAAGCATTCCCTACATATGGTTTTATCGTGCCAGATTACAAGAGCCCAGTGGACAAATTCTCCTGAATGGCAGTCTACCTTTTTCCTTTCCTATTGCTTGAGTACTAGGTTTAATACCTCATGCAAGTACCTTTCACTCTTCCAGTGAGTCAGCTACTTGACAAACAGTCTACGCTGCAGAGGTACTCTCTGATGGGGTTCACAGGCTACCATTTCCAGCAAAGCTTTTGATTTCTGGAAAATAGTAGAAGGGCAAATGATACAGAAAAGGAAAAGCAGGTTAAATACTGAGTTAGAAACAACTGAAAAGCACAAGTAAAAGGAAGGAGGACAGTCTTTTTAGAGAGCACTGAATAAAGGCTCTTTTTCCCTGAACTTTGTTGAACTCCTGGTTCAACTGTAGGCTGTCTTTGATATCTACATTTCCTCTCAGTTTCTCATCTGTATAAAATGGGAAGTATCTCCTTACTTTGTGTGATGTACTGTGACCATCACAGGTAATCACAGGCAATGACTACCAGCACACATTGTGAACAACAAGTGTTAAAATGGTTTTGGAGCCTCTCAGCACTGTGATTTTTTTATCTTCTGTCCTTCTGCTTCCCATTGTTCCCCAACTAAACCTGTATGATGAAAATGCCATTAGTTGATCATCACAGTTTTGCACCAGACTTGAAAGAAGAGCACTCACCATTGACATTTCAATATCTTAAAACTGTTCTTCACCATTTCAGTATTCTTGTTTGAAGCCAAATTCAATATCATCATATAATTTACTTTTTCTTTCTTTTTTCACCTATGATTTACCATTCAAGCTCCCAAACAAAAAAAAAAAAAATGAAAACAGGGAGAAAGAGATACATCTGGTGAAATGTCTTCATCTGTGCAACCACCTACAACACCGTCAAGACAGAATTGGTGTTTTGAAAGTGATTAAAGTCTCACTGTAAGCAGACATGAGCCTCAAAGCTCAGACCCTGAAAGACTCTCTTAATGCACTGAAGTGCCAGACACAGGTCTCCTGCTGTATATATATATGTATATGATCACAAGAAATAGTCTGATTTTGTAAAGGGCTTGGGTAAGGTTCTTCATCCCTATCTCTCTCTTTTCTCTTTTTTTTTTTTTTAATAGGAAGGGTGATGATTCTTACTTAACTCAGTCAAACATTTTGAGATCAATAGATGAAAAGGTTGATACACGCATTTAGAAATATTACTGAGTACTTTGCAGCAGATAGCAGTGTGCCTGAAAGCATGCCAAATGCCCCATTTCTTATTCTACAATTTAGAATGAGCCAGTGAATGCTGCAGGATCATGATTAAACTTTTAAATGTCACATCTACTAAACAGCAATATCAGTCAGTCATTGAGACTTCTGTGAACTTAGCTCACATCACTGAATGAATTATACAACTCTTTTTCCATAATTTGTTTCAATAGGATATGTACACCTCACAGCCACAGTCAGTCACTATGTTCCTCATTTAAGGAGTGTGAAAAATAAACAGTCTTTATTCAGCTCCACTTCAGGAAAAAAAAATTACATATATTTTATACACTGAACAGCACAAAGTGTTATCTCTACACACATCAGCTCCTTGGGATTTCAGGCCTATAAAAATCAATAACAATGATGCCAGACTGAGTCTTGACCTATTTGCACCACAGGAACTGTCTCCTACAAACTCTATACAAGGTCAAGAAATGATAAGCTGCTAATTATGAGACAAAGACAAGTGATGCAAGACTATTTTGTTATATCCTAACTTTTTCTTAAGCCTTTTTTTTCTTTTTACGTTATTATATATCTGTTTATCTAAGTTAATGCCTTCCTTATTATACAGTACTTGTATTCAGATTTGGACAGACAAAACCATAGGATATAGTTCATAACATCCTATCTGCAGTATCACAGTATTTGTAAATATCAAAACCAATCAAAAGAGAAGTCAACTGGCTTGATGTGCTCAGTCACAGATCAGAGCCTCTGTCTGATCTCTGGAAACAACCACAAAAATCTGTCTCAGAGCAAGGAAAACAGGCATTTTTTAACTTTCTGTATGTATCCATGCCACAATAAATGCTCTCTTCCATGGCAAAGATGGGCATGTTTCTACAATTACATTATTCTACAATTATGCTCACTGATAGTCATCAGTAGCTGAAGCTGAAAAATCAGAAAGAATTCAGATTCAAATTGACCTAAATTGATTCAACTGTATTGTAACCCAGCTCTGCCTTTCTCTAGCCACCATCGCTTCGCTCTTAGGCAGAGCTGGCCAGCTACAAGCCTTTTACCAGGAGAGCTTGTCTTGCTCACACCACTACAGCCTGCCACCAGATTGCCTACTTTTTTGCCTAATGACAAATGAAGGAAGATCCCACAGATAAATCAAATCCAAAAAAGGCTGGTTCTCCTTATGGAAAGGCTGTACTCTAAATACCTGCTGACACCTTAAAGAAATGAAATTCCTTTTCTAATGGGAAAAAAAAATAGAGGCACCTCAATGCTTTAAGCAACTTTTCTGAAGTCTTAACTATTGAATCAAAAAGTGATAAAACACATCAGGAAAGTTCTAGTCAGTTGAAACAGTACATGCCACCTTCTGAACAACGTTCAAGGAGCAAAAACAAAATGTGTTAGTTTTATTTGAAAACACAGCAAATTGTTTTCTTACTTTTAAATTAATTTGATGACAATAACAAACCTCCACAGGATTATTCTGAGATCTTCCTTGGGCAAAATCCACAAGCCAGTGTATTCAGAGCTACTGCTCAACAGAACAGGAACTGAAAAGATCTCTCCTGGTGTCTTTCAGAAGTCAAATTCAGGCTTTGGTTTGGGGCAGATGCATTTACATGTCAGGAACAATTTCTACTTCAACACATAAGATTAGCAGCAAGGAAAGCCTTAGAAGTTCAGACAAAAAAAACTGCCCGACCTTGAGATGTAAAGGTCACTCAAACTCTGCTGGGCTGCAAGGCTTTAATCTTACGATAGGGAGGGCCACAAATAGAAGATAGTGCCAAAATCTGCTCTCAGCCACTGTAATGCTTGAGCAATTCCTTTTACATTTCAGTGTAAAAGCAAAATTTGAAGCAGTGACCTTCAGCCTTCTTCTCCAGCCACACATCATACCCCCTACATGAATGTGTCTCCATGGAGCGCTATTAGCACTGCAGGAAGCAGAGCTCCCAGAAGCTCCCTCAGGTTTCACCATCTTCCCTTCCCTCCACTGCTCTCTAATTGTGCTTTTAAAGGAAGGACACTAACAACTAAGATGTTTCTGAATAAAGCGTAAATGCCTTCAAACTGCTGTTAGCTTTCTCCTTGTATTTTTAAAGCATTGCATGAAGGGTTAAAATGCACTGACGTAACTAATAATTGGAGCTATATGACCAAATTTCTGTACTTGTTCCTAAGCAGCAATTCTTGTCTGACTGACAAGGTCCTTCTGTAAGTAGCAGGGTCACAGAAGCCATCAGTCAATTGCCCTTTCCCAGTCCAATGACTGCCTTTTCACCTCTCTGACTGAAAGGACTTAACAGTGTTATTCACACTTCCATGAGTATAAAGCTCTTCATGATCTTTATGGATAAGAGAGATTCTTCAGATAAAAGCTGGAATCCTTGTGACGTACTGCTTTCTTTTTGGCACACTTGCACTGCTCTATCTTATCACAGGTGGAGTTACAAAGTCACCAGATGTCCATTTATTCTTATTTCTTCCTCAGCCTCTTTCATTTCCCACTTCTGCAGTGACCTTACAGATTTGAATAATGGAAAGAAGGAAGAAACCACCCAGCAGTATATGCATGCCTGGCTCCATTCTCTTTATTGGAATTACACTAGGGATGGATTTAGGCATAAACTCTTTTCATTAGTTGTACAGTAAGTAGAGATGCTAAGCAACATTGGTCCAAAGATATTCTATTTACAAGCCAGAGCTCATCACAGTAGCACTGTACATGGTTATGTTACATCTAAAATCGTGGAACTAGAAATAAAATGGTTAGATGCCTGAAGCCAGAGCCCTTAACCAAAGGGAGATAGTGGTAAGAGCTGAGCTATGAGTCACGGGTGTTGAATTATAGTCTTTATTCTGATACTGTGCACTTCACAAAGATTTTCAAAGTTATATCTTCAAAGTTTGATCACCAGGTCAGCTAATAAAATCCTCACTCCCAGTCAGGCTTCCTGTATAGCGGAAGACAACGGAGAGAATGGAGATAATTAGTTAATTACAGACTGTACTCAATGGTGGAAAGGAGTTTTGTATTTAGCTGTTGCTACAAGCATATCACTGGCAGATCCAAATTGCTCACAGAATCTTGACAGTTCTCCAAAGTGTCATGAAAGGAAAATGTCTGTGACTTTTCATTTGAGAAGGTAACTCTTGCTTTACATGATCACCTTCCTCTTTGTTGCATGCATACTGTTCTGGCATCACTGGTCTGAGGGGTATCCAATATTTTAAACTGCTCTATACGTATGATTTCATTGATGTGGAATGGCTATCTCATTTACATAAAGGTCAAAAGCAGAGGTATGCAAAGTGCTGCAAATACAGAGCCAACTGGGCTCTCTGTTTCTATTTTCTTTGAAAGGCAGGACTCTTTCCAGACAGAAGCAATGTTGAGCACTTACTTGCCCTATGTGGAATCAGTTTTTTCAGCAATAATAGACTAAGTTTAATCACAGTTGTAAGTCTACTGCCATCAGTAGAATTACCCCAACACTGATTTTGATTCCGTTCACAGAGTAAGTGGAGTAACCAGTTGATATCTCAGGTTTACAAAACAGTTCTTATGTTCAAACTTTCAATTCAGCTTGTCTGTAAGAAGGCTAAGAAGTAAAATAGCCAGTCATGAAAGAAATAATATCCTAAAGCATAAAGAAAACAGAGAGAACAGTTATATGCAGTCATTAAGACATCCTTTGGCCAAATTTTGCCATGAAGTTTTATTTGACTTTCTATCAGTCAACTTGAACTGTGAAGTTTTTAGAGATTTATATACATGGACTGCATGAAAAGAGACCAGTGAAACTAATATGTTGCTCACTCTCCTTAGTCGAAACTTTGAAAAGCAGGCTAACCTAAAGAACATACCGTGACTCACTCCTTATCTGGGGCTTTTTTTAATCTATAAACATGTCTACTACCAAAGACATTAGCAAAAATTTAAAAATAAATATGTTCAGACATACAAGACTGCTAAGATGTGAGTTCACACAGCTCTCTTCTAGAGCTGGTAAGAGAATGCAGATTTCCATTGTTGAGTCCATCTTGTTGCTCAAAACTGAGAAGACTAATTTATCAGTTTTTAAATCTTCCAATTTACTTATATGTGCATTATTTAGAATGTATAGTGGGCTGCAGAAGATAGTGAATTGAACTCTGATGGCATCTTGGATAGGGTCCAAAAGGAAGTGAAGTGGCACCAAATGTGGTATCTGCTGATCTGATATATAAAGTGATTTTTCAGAGTAAAATATATTAAAAGATATGACAGATCTCTCAGGTTCTGTTCCCCAACTAAATGAAGACAGCATATTCCATATGAGGCCTGACCATAGAACAGATACAAACTTAAAGATTCAGGCTTTCCTGAACAATTAAAAAGTAGGCAGAGAAAGACTATCAACCATAATTTGATATTGTGGAGAGGTTGAGAACTGTGACCATGACTAACTGTCATGCTGAAGCCAGCAGAGGCTGTAGAGAAAGTGAGCAGATTGTAGAAGTTTGCACTGGAGATTTTTAATGTCTTTGAGGCTACTCTGAAACCAAACAAGTGTGACTGTCAGGAGCTGCGAAGAGAAGGGCTTTGCCACTTCATGGGCACAGAGCATCTTGATCATGAAAGGAATAACTACAGACTGGTAAAATTTACTACCTTGGAGGGTATGAATCTCCACAGCAAGTAATTTCCTAACCACGTTTCACTGACCTCATTTTTAAAGCTTTTATTTTTACAGGTCATCATAATCCAATTCCTTTTCTTCTCTCCATACAGGAATGTGTGTGTATAAAGATGCTACTAGGTCTTGGGGCGCTCCCAAATTGTGCTAAACACTCTGCCAACAGCATGTCACACCACCCCTTGAAATAGTGACACAAAGGCAGAGTAAGAGATGGGAAGGACTAAAACAGCTATGCTAAGTGCAGGCTGTACAAAGCGATAAGCTTTCTGGCACTGACCCAGAAAAGTACATGTGTCCAGGTGAGCTCTAGTTGGTGAGCAGTGCTGTCAATGTCAATAGGTAATCAAACCTCAGGATGTGGAAGAGTCATGTAGCCCATGGCCAGACTGATGAATCCCTTGTTGGACATATTACTATTAAATACATTGCATTTCCATCCTTTACTATAATTTTTCTCCCCAGCACCACCACAACAGCAGAATGAAAGAGGATGGAGAGTTCTTCTTGCTCCAGCTAAGGAGACAGTGAGAATATCATGAATCAAAGCCACAAAGACACTCCTAATTCCTGCCCAGTATTAGTCAACCTGCAGATAGTCACAGCAGTGAGGTGTGACTTCCTCCACATCAGTAAGAAGCTCATCCTTAAGCCGAAGTAGATTAGCAGGGAACTTTGCTACTCCTCTACTTGTAAGCCTTGAGAGTTTATGCACATAGCAGGTGACCCATCCCTCATCACAGGCATGCAAATGCCAGACATCAAAGAACATTTCTAACTGAATTCTCAGGATAATTAATTTTCACCAGAAAATGTTTTAACCTTTTAATCCATCTAAGCTAATAGATAGTAATGGCCTTCATTATTGCAACATCAGAACAGCTCCCCATCTTTTAACATATGAAGGCCTGTCACCACTTTTTGTGAGGTAAGGAAGTACTAACCACCCTCTTGCACAGAGGTGAAGTGCCAGGCAAATGCCAACTAAATAAACTTTTTAATTTCATGTATGAAACTGTGCCTGATAAGGCCACCATTTCTGGTGGACACCTTTCTTTTCCTGGAGAACAATTTCACGTGTCCAAGGAGTAAGGTCCCACCATTTATACTAGCTGTCATACTAGCATGTGCCCCCAACACCAGCATCATCTGTGCAAAGCCAGCCTTTCTCCCAGCTCTGCAAGCAGCATTACAGCTGTATTCTGCTCAGCTGAGCTGCTCACTCGTTCCCTGCACAGGGAGTGAAATGTGCTGTTCCTTCTCAAAACAGATACTTTCTTCCACAGAAATAAATTTTGGAAGTTTCAACCTGCCATTTTCCACAAAACACTGCCTATCTTTTCACCACCTACGCAGGAAAGAGGCTTACTCTGGCTCCAGGGAGCTGAGAAAAGCCAGAAAGGACCATTAACCCCTCAGAGAGATCTCCCAATTCGTATAGTGCTAAGTGTCAATAGCAGTCTGGCAGCATCCTCGCAGCATAAAATGGGCTGGAACCAAAACTTCAGATCTAAAAATTCCCTTTGGCCTGATGAGTCAGTGTCTAGAATTCAAAATAGGATTCAAATCCAAGTTTACAAGTTTGACAGTTGATATAATGAAGCAAACCAGTGCCTCTGACCTGAATTTCCTGAGAGTCGCAGTCCAACCCTACCTGCTGAGCTGTGCAGCTTAGGTACAGCACAGATGTTGCAGGCAGTCATCGATCCTCTTTGTCAGAAGGAGGCAAAAAAAGTTTCCATAACGCAAGGTGGCACTCAGCAGTAATCTGTTCTCTACATCTTTTGCTTTCAAAAGCAGAAAAATTCACTGGAGTAATTCAAAATTAGAAGAAGTTGTAAAGGGTCAAATGAAAAAAGCCCAGCCAGTATCACACCTCTAATTTCTTTAGCGAATCACAATGCATAAGGGGATTTCCGTTGTCTTCCAAGTCTGACAGCAGAGATTGGATTTATGCAAATTATAAGGTTAAAATAATTAGAGATAGGTCAAAGGTATAAATCAAACAACTAAAGCTGACATCTAAAATTCTGCATGCTAAAAAATCAAGGTGTTTACAGTCAAAACATTTATTGGTGCTTATTTATACAGAGCAAATTTTAAAGAAGGATTTGCTAAACTACCTGGTTATTGAAATCATTTTTTACCTGTCTATTGTACAGGTCTCACAAAGGAAGACACAGTCCTGCTTTCAACTGTATTTCTGCAGAACAATTAACTTTTACGGAGTTGCAGGTGAAAACTTCAGTCCCCTTCACCATCTCTAATTTAAACACAGCAAGCAGAAATTATTTGGGAACAAAATGCTGCAGCAAGAATAAAGTTGAAAAACAAATCTTCAAAAAACTACAAGTATATGTAATCTACTTCTGCATATGCTGCGTTGCTTGCATTTTGTCACACTGTTGTGGCTGAAATGCTATGTTTGCAGCCTGCAACACATAAAACAACATTAGGAGTCAAGTTCTGCTACTCTTTCACACTGGTGCAAGTCTACAGAGACTGCGCTGAAAACCACTCAAGCAACGGATTACCACAGCTCTGCAAAACAGTACATCTCAGCCATAACCCAGCAATGCAGCCCCAAAGTGGTGGAAAGGATGGTGAAAACCAAGTCCCAATTTAAGCAGGTGAATAAAAAATGCCAAGTGGTGTTTGCTTTCTGTAGAAAAGTCACTGTTTCCTGGAAGAAAAAACAAACATTTTGTCTTGAAAACAAAAATACTTTTGTCCAAATTGTCCTTCTGTCAGAGCTCCCAGAAGCTCTTCATAATGGCTGGATCAGTCCTGCCTCAAACCAGGGATTTCAATACAAAAGGAGAACATCCAAACAGCTGAGTTTATGGGGAAAGTGAAGCACTGAATAGCTAACGTACAAATTCCAGGAAAATTCATAGCACAAGATGAAATTTTTCAGGTTTGGCCTCAGACATTTAATGAAAGAAAAAAGCTATTTTGTGGGTAGCTGTAGTGAAAAATCATTTGCTGTGGAATAAACTTGATGATGACTTGCTTACATCTGGCTCCCTTGTTTTTTGAAAATTGTTTGATCAATGTCCTATGAATAAATAGAGATGGAGTGGATGTAAGAAGAGACACGCATTTCAACTATGCATTTGTGTTATCTGAAATTATACGCATCATGGTCAATATCAAATAATTAATATCCCTCTTGGTTAGTTTATGAGTAGAGTAGAGATTCATATAACATTAGATATTACATGGCAGAAGAGAGATCCCTGCATGTTTCATGGTGAAATAAATTTCCAAATATAACTGTATATTGACTTTTGCTAGCTAAGATAGTAAATAAGTAAATAGATAAATGCATCTTTTAGTAGCCTGAAGTTTTTGTCCCTGCACTTATCAGGTGAAGGTGGGGGGGAATAGAGCCTGAGTTTACTTCATTACTTTTTTTTTCCCCCACATTATGCTTGAAATACCAGTGACTGATAATGGCCTACATTTCCTAGCAAAGAAATAGTGCCTTTTTCAAAACACTGAAAGAAGTGGCACTCATGAGGTTTGCTCTCTTCCTTCTCACAGTATGGCAGAAAAATTTTACTCATACCTGATCCATTTTGTTTCTTCAGTTCCTTTTCTTTTTTTCCCCCCCGTTCATCTCTATCCTCTCCTTCTGTTTAAAAAGTCATTTATTCGGCTCCATAGTTCATTAAAATGTTCCCTGCTTTAAAACCCCTTTAAAATAACATATTACACTTATTTACTACTCCTTATATGAAATTATTTTACGGTACTTTTTGTCTTACAGTTTTCAAGTGACCTCCAGTTTCCACTCTCAGATGACTTTTCCTATGACTAAAATGCATTTAACACGATATGCACACGTAGCAATTTAGGGAAGTTACAGAAGAATTCTTGCAAATACTCCATATCGGTGAGGGAGTGTTCATGCTGGAGCAATGTGAAGGTGATCTGTGTTTATTACAAATATCCTTTTCTTTCATTTTCCTGACACTGTAAGAATTCGGTTAGAATTGAGCTGGGCAAACAGTTCACAATGAATTATTTACTTGATTGATGTAATCTCTTCTTTGTTTTAATTGTTTGTGAACAATTTACAATTTTCTCATTATTTGAAATAATTTGATAAATAATTTCATGATCCACCCATGTGCATAAACCAAGCTTTGTAAATACAAGCTTCCTGTTTGGAATAAACAATTCTAAGCACATCTGAGTCCTTTGGGGGCATTATTTTATAATTATAGCCATTATTTTAAGGCAGTAAAGGTCCACTTAAAAGAAAATATTTAAAAAATACACAAATTAACTCAGTTCAGAGATGCTTCATTTATATTTCGTATAAAAATTAAGTATTTAATTTAGATATATAAAATTCATATAATTAAATTTAATTATGTCATGAAAAAATTATATACATAATTGATGAAGTAGAGGCACATGTGTTTAGAAGAACTATATTTCCTTTTTCCAGCTAAAGAAAGGCAGCTGAGAAGAGATATCATATAAGACACTTCAGGGATGCCATTCTTAAAATATTAAAGGAACTTTATTTACTACAGCAACATCCTTAGCAGCACTCTAATAAAAGCTCTGTCTGTGTTTCCATTCTTTAACCTAACTTCAAAAATTTTATGTATAGCACTCATAAAAATATACTGTGGCTTAAAATTTAGCTTGGAAATGAAACATAAGAGAGGGAAAAGTTACTTTAAAATATTTTTTTTTTTTTACTTTTTAGGTACTAAAAGACAGTTATCCAGAAAATATTTACAGATGTATAGAGGCAGCTTCCACCTCCCTCCTGGAGAGAAAGGCCATTTTTGTTTTCTTGTTTCCTTCAATCAGCAGTTGTTCACTGATCTCTAAAGCCTGAGCTTTTACACATATGACTCAAGAGGCATGAGTCAGATCCCTCCAAAATGTTTGCCTTTTTTTTTTTAAAAAAAAAAGGAGAGATTTGAGTCTTGAACATTTTCAGAACTTCACAGGACAAAATTGAGAGCAATCCTTGATCTGATGTTAGTCCTACTTGGGGGAGGAGGCTGGACCAGATGACCCTCAAAGGTCCCTTCCAAACTATGTTTTTCTAAGATGCTGTGAGTTCATAAACTCCAAGTTTTAATTCCAAACTTAAGCTATTATTTTTTTATTTTGATTTTTTTTTATGAAGGTAGCCAGTATTTCTTTAATGAGAGAACTTAGCTGCCATTTTTCTTCTGCAAAAGTGCAGTTTTGGTGGCAAGATTTCCAGTGCTCCCATAATAAACTCATAATAAAGACTTGGTTTGTTAGGTTTTTTTTTAACTTAAATAGGCTGTAGACTACCAGTTTACACAAGAACTAAAAGCTTTGAGTAGTTTGATTGAAAGAATTAATAACTGTTATTTCCTCAATGGAGACATTTGATTTTGAATGCTTGTAGAATACTTTGCTTTTCTGAGACACCTAATATCCAAGATTCTAAAAGCCTTTGCTGACATTTATTTTGCTATTCAAATACCTCTGTAAGAAGGGTGAGAAGTGAGGTTAAGAGAGACTCAGAAAACACCAGTGAGGGACTCCATGACATTTCCAACCTCCTATTCTTCTGCTCTAGCCACTGGAATTATTCCCACACTCAGGTTCAACACCTGCACTGGTATGATAAACCTTTGGAGCTATTGCAGTCCATCAAGTTAATGACATGATTTTAGACAGTCCTTTTAACTAAGCCACCAACACTATCAAGGAGCAGTTAGTCTACAGATGCAACAATTCAGGCAGCTTTATAAGGTCCCTAAATGTATATTTACATGATAAATGTTAATAGACTCATCACACACCCATCATGTGCACAGAGAAAGCAACAGCACCCCAGCCATTCCTAAGGCTTAGTGCAACTCCACCGTGTTCAGCAGTACTAGTTGCAGATGGGCCATTTTTGCCATTAAGCCAACCCTGATGCTAGGTCTGTGCCAATAAATCAGATCACTTTTACTGTTGTTCTACATTAGCTTTGCATCTGAGCCAACTCTGTTTCCCAGGCAGATTAGATCAGATCACTCTTAATGTCACTCTACACTATCACTGGTTGCCCACAGCTTTGTTGGAGAACTGTCAAGGCGTAGATAAAAACCCAAGCAAACATGTCAATAGACAAGGTGAAACGGCAGCACAGGAATTCCCGCAGCGTTACTGTACCAAAAGGCAGTCCTATAAAGGAGTTATGCTTTGCTTGACTATTTATTTAATCTCTTGGCAGTTTCTCAGTGAGATGTGAGTTTGAGTTCCTCAACCACACAGTATGCTTACAGCTGCCGCTAAAGGCTAGACCCTTTGCTAGGCTGTTTCCTAAAAAGTTTCGTGTGCCTGTAGCAGTCTCCTGGGGAGAATTAACCAAGTCTCGAGCCAATATGATAGATGAGAGTATGTTTTCACTTTGGTTTCAATAAGGTCTTTAATTGGAAGAGCTGCTAGAATAGACTTGAGCCTTAAAGTGTTTTCATGCCACAAGGCAATTCATTGTAAAATGCCCAAACCAACCTGGAATGACCAACTTACAGAATTTCAGCTCATGCTTCCCTATTTTCTTCCTTCCTTCAGATACTACAGTGTATTTGCATTCCTAATGGCCTCAGATATTTTACACATTGAAGATCTTGGACATCCAAACTCCACTTGCAATTCTCTCTTGCACAGGGGTTCACTTTTATATACATTCATTGCTTCTTTCTTATCTATTTAAAAGCTACCTCAACACTGTCCACTCTAATGCCTTCTTAGAGACCTCTGGGGTACTCAAAGCAAGGCAATACCTCTATGAAACAGTGGTGTGTCTCGTAGAGATTCTAGAGGCAACACATAGTCATGTCAGCATGCCTGTATTGTTGTCAGCACCAGCACTAATTTATTCAAGGCCCACAAAAAAGTCTCTCCAGACACCAAGACACACCTGTGAAGTGTATTATATTTAAAGACAATACTAGAGGGCTAAAATAATATTTTTCATCTGCATAAATGACCACCTGAAGCAGAATGCATATACTGCACGTGAAATCCTCAAGGCAAAGACTAAAGCTAAATGTGCTCTCTAGAATACCAGCCGCCTTCTCCTGTCTTCTGAGGTCAAAAATGGCAAGTATGGAAATAAAACAAAAAACAAGGATTCTTCCCTTGATATCAGGCAGCAAAAGAGTGATTATCAAGTGACAACAGACTTAAAAGCAAAAAGAAGCTATGAAAACATGCAGAAGGGCTATGTTTTCTTTCCAGCATGGTATCCAATCAAAAAACAGGATCTCTACACACCAGTTTACAACTCCGTCTGACTAGCTACACCCAACCTAATAATTCAAAGACTAATTAGAACATTTACTTTACAGCCCACTTGCTGCAGTAACAATGAAACATTATCTAGATACAGTTCTTCCTGCAGGGGCCAGGAAGGATATACTGTTGATAGAATTTTAAATGAAAGGAAAGATGAAATTTCCATTACACCTTTTCATAAGCAGGAGATCAGCTTGCATTCATTCCTTTAAAGGCTCAGTACTCTAGCCCTGACCCAGAAAACACTAAGCACATCCTAAAGATTAAGTGTAAGTGGTCTCAGCATTTGCAGCTTTTATAGTGTTCACATTTTTAAAGTTAAACACATACTTAAATGATTGCAGAACAGAGCTTTGTATTGCTGTCTGTGACTCAAGCAGTTTGAATGGTATCCATTAGCATGTGTATTCGGAGAAGAAAGGAGAAAGAAGCTAATTGCATTGCAATTTATGTTCCTTCTTTCCCATTGCATTGTTGACACAATTCCTTACCATTTCTAATTACCTGGAGAAAGAGGAAAATTTGAAATTTTAAGCTGTTTGACATAAACCTGTCATAGCTAAATTTTGTAAATGCTACAGTTATGCAAACACACTCATTCTAAAATTCAGAAGATGCTGGAATACGTACATTTTAACATTACTTTTTAAACCAGATAATCAGCTTTAATAGCCATTTCTTTTTGTCTACTGCATCACTAAAAGATTTACTGTACTAGAGGAGAGATCTGGCACTCAAAACCAGACCCTGTGTCTGTATCTGTCATTCCCTAATGACTGCTTTTATTTACCTTTGGATGAGGTACACTCGTTAAACTCCCCAGATCTTCTCTTCTTCTACGTTGCCATTGTGGAATATAAGCACACAGTACTGGCTGTATTTTTTTTTCCATATTTGGTTAGCCAAATGGCCCCACAAACACTTGTGTTAGCACAGCTGAAGAGGTACTATGGAAGGGGAATGAGAAGCTGGAAGGTAGAAGCCAGCATGTCCTTAAATCAGAGCTGCTGCTACAGAAGACAGTAAATGAAATCTTAGTGCTAACCTTTAGAAAGTAGGCAGACTGCAAACAAGAATAATTTTTATGAGCCAGACCCTGATTTTACTCATGTTGGAAGTCCTATTGCCATTAAATGTAACTGTATTTGTGAATTAAGAAAGCAGTATTTGGATTTTTATTTATGTAGTCTCCTGAGCAATAACCCCAAATGGAAATGCATTTGTTTATTTTTAAATGCACTCCAAGTTTTACCATTACAAGAGTGGCACTGCCTTCACCCTGCTTTTCTGCAAAATAAATATAGTCTTCCATAAACACACTGTCTTTCATTTCAACTCCTCATAACTACATATTCAGATTTTTTAATCTACAATGCAAATAGGCAGGTTAGCGGTCATTACACACTATGTTTCTATATCTTCCTGAGCTTAATTTAAAATAGATACGATACTGTCTTGTGAATACATTGTTTTTCAATGTTCTAAATAGATTTTTAGTGTAGATACTTGTTCCAACTCCATTATTTTCCCTTTCACCCTAAATAAAGTTTTCCCAGATCACTGTCGCTACTGCAGAGAAATACATTTTCTATTTTGCCTTGAAAGAAATGTGAAAAAGGAAAATGCTGATGGCACGAGAAGCAATTTGAATCCCATGATAGAAAACATAGCCTTAGCAGACAATGCACAGTAATAAATAATAGTATAGGAACACTTTTTTTTTTTTTTGTTATCAGAAAAGAAATGCAAGGTACACATTTTTAAACAAATAAATGTTTCCTTTTTCCCTTTTTTTGGTAGTAAAAGAAAGGTGGTAAGAGGCAAGAGAATAGATCTGAAAAATACATACCCTGCCTATCATTCAGTAGTTACAGAATTGGTTTTGTTTTTTAATAATGTGCATTGGTTCCACTTTTGTACAGGCACCACATAAAGGACGGACAACAGATAGAGGTCAGGCACTATTACAACAAGTCATTCTCCTCAAGGTGTTTTGGTACCCTTTGCTGTTCTTTTCATTGTCATTATCCTGTGTGCAGAATAGCAAAGGAAGCTGTATATCTTGCTACTGTGAATGCGTTGGGCTGTTTGTTTTAGGCTTTGCTACAAGTAAATCAGATTTAGTAGGAGTGATTCACCAGGTACATATTCTTCTTTAAGTGTAATAGCACTATACAAGACTGTAGAGTTTCAGGGATGACAAAGCATACATTAAGTGTTATCCAAGAGGACAGTTCGTGTCCTGTGTGACTACCGGAGCTTATTACATTGCTCTTGATGTAACAGGATGAATTTAAAACTTTGTGAAGTGCTGCCTTGTGACTGGCAAACTACTTCTGATACGAAGCTGAAAGCTGCTGCTATTTAATGGCTCTTTGGTGACCTTTCACAAGAGAAAGGATGGCCTTGGTCCAAGTTATAGCACACAGACATCCATAGCACTACCACAAGCAGCTTCTACTCTGGAGGAGAGTGAGTTCAATCATTCTTGTGGGTAGGGATTTCCCAATCAGACCACATCTTTCAGATACGCTAATCACAGCTGAGCTGTATTTTCTCATTCCTTTTCTTGGTATTACAACTCAGAATGTAAGCTCCATGGCTAATGATGTTTACGTGCACAGATGATGATGATGCACAGACCACTGGGCAATACTATTTTTCTCATCTAACTTCTTATGCAAATGATCATAGAGAAAAATCAGCTATTATTGCTTATGAGTATTATTGCCACCAAAGTACAACAGAAAGGGAACACAAGCAAATAAATAGACTCATCTGAAACAAATTCACAATTTGGCTTAATCAGGCCTTTTGACAGGGTCTGCATTACTGAAGCAACTTCATTAAGAATTGATTTTTAAGTCACACCATTTGTGTGCTGCAGACAGGCCAGTTAAATGTCAATAGAGAGGAATATTAAAAGAAGTTTACACTTGTGTTACAGAGAGTAGATATCTTCTTTGGCTGTCATTGACTGCCATATGTGAAATTACGTTTGCGGGCCAGAATGCAGACACTGAACCTTTACCCATGTAACGCACAGACAAGAAAGAATGTGTCCCCCCCACATCCCCAACTAGTCTATTAACTGAAATTGTTGTGTGTTTGGCTGTAAGAAAATTTCCCATTTCTTTTTAATTCCTCTGTGAGTTTTTGCAGACATTTTCCCAGGCTCAGCTGGTAGGTGCTATGCTATTTGGTTATTACTTTCCCCAGGTGGGGCTACATTTCCACAGTACCTTAGGTAGGGAGTGTAAAGCGGCTCTGGTCTGTACAATAGAAGCTATTATTCCTATTTATATTTTTAATGCATAGTTAACAGTAGAACACCAGAATATGCTGACAGCTCATGTCTAATCACCACTGTTGCAACAAAATATGCCTCATTTTACAATGAGTATACACACCAGCTCTTTTGTTTCTAGTTATCACCAATTATTTGCCACATCAGAAAAAGAAAGAAATAGGCAATCTGAAACAAAAAAAAAATAATAGCCAACAGAAATCAGCTGTCTTACAGCTGGGTTTATTTCTTTGAGCATGAATGGGAAGGAATGTGTAGGAGTAACACAACAGGAGAAGAGCTTATACAGTCTTTTTTCAATGGAGTCAGTATCCAGTGTATATAGACTGGAAAATATGCAAAGGCATACAATGCAGAAAACTGTGAACAGTCTGCTTAGAAATCACTGGCTAGCTGTGACCATTAGGTCATCTTATCAAAGATGGAAAACAGCTTAGCTTTGAAATAAAAGCCAGCTGCATCCTATTTAATATCTTGATGCAGTTGTAGGAACATAGAAGCAAAATAGAAAAGCCAAAGTACAACTATAAATACACAAGGAAACAGCAACATGAAAATACTTGCTAAGTACGTTAGTAACGAGTTACTCCAGGGAAACAAATCAAGTAACAGAAACGTTTTGTGCTGGTTTGGTTCAAACCTAGATCCATTAGTGATTTACCTTGGAAAAGAGAGTGGCAGGCAAGTGTCTAACAACTGAAAAAGGCAAACATAGTGCTGATCTCTAAAGGGCAGTACAATGAAATCCCAGGTTACTTGAAGTTGGGCTGACTCCTCCATAATTATGAAAGCAATCGAAAACAATAAACACCTATAAAACAACAGGCTTCCTAAAAGTCAGCCTGATTTCTTTCTAGGACAGTTGGCTTCTGAGCTCAAGATTAGTTTCAGATTAACCTCAGAAAAGCTCTTCTGATATTGTCAAAAATGAGGTAAGGTGGTACAATCTCGATTAATTTATTGTACAACTACTAAAAAAAATTTCCGCAGAACTGTTGGTTTACTGCCAGAGGGAAACAATGCATTGAGTTAAAGTTCCTGCAGGAGCCTAAGCTGAGCTCAGTGCTATTCAGCATTTTTATGAATTACTTGAATGCTGGAATAAAACACACAGTAATTAAATTTGCAGATAACATCAAGCTGGAAGGATGCATGAGGACGGTGGAGGATGGCATTAAAATTCAAAACTTATCTAAACAAATTGAAGATACAAATAAGGTACAATTCAGTGAAGACAAGTGCAATATACTGTATTTACGTAAAAATCATCAGTTGCACAAATACAACATGGGGAACACCTAATTACACAACAATTCATGAGGAAGAAGATGTGGAGGTTGAAGGATTACAAACAGAACATGAGTCAGTATTTTTTCTACTAAAATTACCCTCCTACTAGACTGTGCGACAAAGGTGTTACACAGGACATATCAAATATCCCTCAGCAGGCTACAGCCTGAGGCTGGAGAACTGTATGGAGTTTAATACACCAAACATCAAGAAAGATATGAGTCAGGTGGACAGCTGAGAGAAGCAAGAATGATCAAAGGTTTAGAAAACACATTCTGTGAGGACAGGTTGAGAGAATTGGGTTTGTTTAACTTAGCCAAGACTCAAGGAGACATAACAACAGTCTTCAAAGAGCAGAGAAGTTCTGCAGGAAGTTACTTTTACTACCCACTCTGCTAATATGTTTAAATTGCAGCCAGGAGTATTTAAGGACAAATTAGACAAACATTAGTCAGGAATGACTTGGCATAATTAATCCCATCTTGAGTGGGCTGAGGGATCTCTCAGAGTACCTTCCAATCCTATCTGCTGCTCTTGTCTTCTCAATCTTATTTTTTAAACCTCCATTAAAAGCATGCTCATTCTGCCCATGAAAATCTAAGAAAAATAACAAAAAGATCCCTATGATTATTTATTTTAAAATTTATATTAAAGGGTAAAAATTCCAGAGTTATTTCAGGTGAACTTCAGAAAACACCAAGTTACCCTTAAGTTACCCAAAAACAGTTGTCATCTAAACAATGGTACGCAGACCTAAAAAGGGAAATTATTGCAATTACTGCAGTTCTGCAATTGAAGCAATGACATATTTGAGGGAGTGAATGACAGATTCTAGATATTCTGATTATTTTATTGTCATCTATCTGCCCATTTTAAAAGTCCACACAAAATATGAAAGGGACATTATGGAGGGAACTTAGACCAGAGCTTGTCCAGATGAAGTATTAACTAAACAGATGGCACTGATAATGAAGCTAGATAACAAGACTGCTTTGCACAATGAAAGGTAATTAACTTGCTAAAGTGTTCATGACAGGATCCATGATACAACATGTAAGGACCGAAGGTAGAAAGGTAGAAATGAGCGGCAGTTTGAATTCTTTGAATATAGAATGCCAGAAAGCTGGACAGTATCTGTTGCGTTAATGGGTGAAGAAATTTGGCAGAAAATAAACCCCCTTGTGATCCAGCTCATCCTCAGATGTCAGAGGGGCTGGGGGCAGCTGTGCTCAGATTCTGAGTGATACCCAGTTCAGCACTGTCAGTCCACGAGCAATTCACTAACAGTACGATCACTATTAGTCTAGTCATGCCCAATAACTTTTCACGGCCAGATTCACTAATAGTGTGATTTATTGAAGCAACAGAAATACAGGTTCTTATTGGATTGCCAGTGATAAATGCACTGTCTGCAAAGCACATGCAAGTATAAAGCACTAAAACACAAAACACAAAATAACAAGCTCATTCTCTAAATTTCCCGGGGAATCACTCAATATAACCAAGTGTTCGAGTCTTACCCAATAGGTGTCCCTATGGGGGAGAAGAGAGGTTCAGCCCGTTGACTGATCCCAGTAGTCTGTGATGGTATCTTCCCTAACGTCCCTCTCTCTTGGGGTCATTTTTATACTATTTTATGTTTAGGTGGAGCTTGAGTGACTCTAGTCATACATACATTCATTATTGATTGGTATAGAAATTCCTCGCTTTGATTTAAAGGTATAGACTAAGAGAAATTCAGAGCACACGCTCAGTGAAACGTGGTCGTACCTTGGAGGTGGGTAACTTTGGGATGGAGGTGTGTGTTTTAGTATTATAATGAGGTTATAATGAGCAAAGTTCACCCACAGGGCACGATGTTACTGCGCTGGTCTGGGCATGGTTCCATGGTTCCATCCAGCCCCCAGATCTGCAGTGATTTATGGATGAGTTTAGCCACGAAGCTTTTGCTTCACTCCCACCTCCAGTTACCTCCCTTAGATTAGGACACCAAGCTCCCCCAGTGTTCCTAACATCTAAGAGTGCAGGTGGTATTGCTTAGGGGACAATCTCTTGATGACCAACTGCACCTTGAGGTGCCAAGAGCCCTGGAAAACCCAGAGTGGCCACACACCAGTAAGAGCAGCAGCCACTGGGAAGCAGCCAACTCTGAAAATCTTATCTAAGAATCTTTCTCTCAGCAAAGCATTAAGAGTGAAAACACTCAGTTCAGCAGAGTGTTCAGTTTGCTCTAGTCATTATTTTGAGTCTGCTGCCTTTTAACTGCACTTAAGTAAAGTTAACTGAAACATTCCTTTCACTTCATTTTATGGCAGACAAAATGGGAAGACTCACCTCACTATCATTCCTCTATTATGTTGTCCCATATTAATTTCCCTTAGCACTGTCTTAAATATCCTCACGTTTACTTCTCCAGGAATTGTTTTTGTATTTCTTCATCAGCTTAGTTGCTCTCTTTAGGACCTTTTCTATTATTTCACATGCCTTTTGAGATGGAATGACTGAGATTGAACACTTTAATACAGGCAAAGGTGTACTATAAATTCCTGTAATGATACTCATTTTGTCTTAATACAATCTAACATCTCAATTTCTTTCTAGACTGCACTGAACTCAGCCTTCTCTATGCTGTTCCCTGCAATGACCAAGTCTTTTTCTTGGAGTTGTTACAGCTAATTTAGAATCTATCAGGTAGTATGATTAGTTCCAATTGTCCCTTCAGAATCGGTTACTATCAGCTGTCTACCCTGAAGCTCACCTGTCATTTATTACTGAATGCTTGATCATCATTTGATCCTTCTGCATTCTTTGTATCTCCTCATAGCTAACAAGCCCCATGTAATTTCACCTTGCATACAAAAAAAAAAAAAAAAAAAAGGTACTATTTATTCCCTTTCCAGATGATTTTCACAAGTTCCAGTATGGGTCCTTACATTACTCAACTACTAATTTTTTTCTCGAGTCCTTATTTCTTACCTTCTGAGAGCTCCCTAATCCTCAAGAGAACTTTCTTCTTACACTGAGATCATTTTTTTTACAGTGGATTTATCCACATAAACTGTATTTCCTATTGTAGCTACAAGATTTCCTCTCTTCAAGTAATGAAAGAATTCTAATAGGCTGCAAAGATAATTTTTTCCTTAACAGGAACTTTTGTGATTCATTCCTTGATAACAGTTTTATCGAAATGTTTCATAAAACTCCATACCAGCATGATCTCTACATTTCTTGAAGGTACTAGTCACAAGGCTGAGATACTTGTACTCCCTACATCTTTCCTTCTTCCCTATTTGCTTTATCTTTATGCTCACCTTTCACTTAGATTTTCAGCTATTTGAGGATGGCTTTTACTCTTTTTTATATTTGGACAGCATATATCACAGTAGGGCTGGAGCCCACACATACAAAAAGTACCTTAAAAAGACAATAGTGACTTATTGCATGGAAAATGTTTCAAATAAAGTGATTTACTGCTTATCAAGTGCAAACAGACATTTCTATCTCTTCTGCTCAGATACTTCTCTGCTCAGTCCTGCTACTAAGAAAAATAATTCTTTTCTTTCCCAGTGATTTTTCTAACAGCAACACTGCACTGATCCAAAAGAATGCTATTCTTAGATTAACTCTACTGGATACACAAGAAATTAATCTGGAGACCTCTGCCTATGCAGTTACCATCCTTAGATTTAAGATGGTATCAATTCAGACAATAATTTTTCTTATCTCCACTTCGGAGTAAGTTTTCTCCTTTTCCCAAGAAGTAATTCAGTATAAAAGTTAAAAAATTCCATCATCTTGGTACATGCCTCTCTACTGCCAATAAAGTGAACTGCTTGTTTGCAGAAGTAAATGATGCTGTAAATATTTTTACTGAATAAAATGCCATTTACACACATTAGCAAACAACCTTAGCTGATCAATTATTGATACTAACACTCATAGGGATTGCATCTGGCTGCAAAGATACTTCAGACCACTCTGTTGCACGAGGAACAACTAGGACAATTAGTTCACAACATTATGATTTAGTGGTAAATAACCAGCTCAGGTAGATTATTACAAACCCCTGTGTCGCTATGTTGCAGTAGCAGGAAGAAGTAAAGAAGAATGCAACAAAGCAGATGTCCAGGGCGTACTTGGAAGATGACAGGCCAATGAGTCACAATCAAGGATCCCATTTCCACTTCCACAACTTGATTTGTCAAAGGCAGGAGTATGAAGTTAAAGACCAGCAAATTAAGAGGGAAATCTTATAGGAAGAGAGGATGGAAGTCAGCTTGTTGATAGAGGAGAGATTCCAGGAGAGCTTCCAAAGAAGCTATATCTTCCTCAGGTTCAGGGAATGGCATGACTAAAGGAAAAGCCTAAAGCAAGCTATATATGTCATCACTTGTTGTAAAGATGCTTTCATTTAAGTGAGCACTAGTCTTTAAAGAAACTGTACAGTCATTGTTCTCGGAGAAAGCAGAACTGCAAAGTCTGAGAGTAAGACAGATTACCTGTCTACACTCTAGAAGAGTGAAAGCAGTATGTTTCTTCCTCAGGAGAAATGATAGATAGAGGCTACCTCAAAGGATGGCAGATTAGAGGTAGGATTCAACAACCTGGTAACTATCGTAAGAAAGCATAGTCATTTTGCCAGTATCAGCCTTGTCGTGTAAGTGCAGATCTGAGCCCTCTTACCAAATCACGTTTGCCCGTCGTCAACATAGCCTGTTGCTTACTTCGCTGCCAAACTCAGGAACACTTCTGCAGAAGGCAGCCTAAACATCCTCTCTACTTTAACAAGAGGTCTGAATTCACACCTGTGTGAGCCATGTAGATCAGGCCTGGCAAGGGCTAAGCACTTTGCAGACCAAGCTAGCAGCTATTCAAGCTTTCCTCTTCTTTGATACTCTCTGGATTAATTAAGAATGTCTAGAAATATTCTTATATCTCTATAAAGGCTACACAACAGGAAACAGCAAATATAAGTCATAAAATCCCAATAATTTAAAATTCTTTGCTTCCCAGTGTGGACATAGCTTTATATGCTATTCTATGGTGTTATGAACAAAATATCCACAGTCAGAGCCAGCAGTCAGCTTCCCTCATGGGGACTGGAAGCTTGTAGTGCAGTTGACTGTTATCATGACAAGAGCAGACAAGGAACTCTGCTCAGCAGTGACAGTTACGAAATCTATTGTTCAGTCTACAGACTGGATCGGTGCCAAGATGAATCACTCTACTTTTCATCTCTTAGTGTCTGCAGACCTTTTAAGTTTTATACATCAGGCTATTGTGGAAGAAAAAAAAAATAACACTGAAGAAGAAATGAAATAACATCTAATGAAATAAGATCATCCTAGGATAGTGAGAGGTTCCAGTAAATACAACAGTCACGGCGTAATCTTAAGCTCTAGGCCACTCTTACCAACAGGCTTGTTACAAAATGTGGGAATAAGTGGGTTCAAAGAAAGGGAGACATCAGGATCGTAGGGGATCAGTTCTACCGAAGATCCCTAAAAATTTTTAACACAATGGTTTCTTGTCAGAATGTCAGTATTAAATGAATTTAAGAAAATTAAGACAAACAAGCAAAACACAAAGATAAAAATCTACATCATTATATCAATCAACATATGACTGATTGACAGATTTTTTATGATCATACCATAAACACTAGAATCTGGTTCTGGAAATGACCTTGAGAGATTTTCTAGCCACACCTATTCCTATACTATATCAATGTAAAACACTTAGCATTAACAGGTTCAGAAAAACTTAGTCATTGATTATGAAGATACAGGTTTTCACACAAGTATTTCACATACTTTTCAGAATATCTTGTACTTCGATATCTGACGAAACATCATATTATTCTCCTACACATCAAACTACTGGGAAATTGGCAATAACAGCTTAACAAGGTAAACATTTATGAAGTCTCCACTAAGTAAAGCTTACAACTCATAATTCACGTAAAACCAAAAAGCGCTCTCAAATAATTTCAATACGATCTTCATTTTAAATGAAGGATAAGTGTATGCCAGCTCTGTTCTTACACGTATTGTTTGTTTCACAAAAGGGTAAGTTAAAAGAGATCTGGAAATGCTGATGAGATGCCAGAGTCAAAACTGATGTGGCATTTTCTTTCTAAGCCTCTCTTTTCAGAAATAACAGCTTTGAACTTCACCTTCTGGGAAAAATTGCTCATGCTTATTCTCAACATAGAGATAAATGATTCTTGAGGGAAAATTTCAAGAAAAGCCATGACCATATGTTTTAGTTAGCAAGTGTAGAAAGTGTATCGGGCACTTAACAATGTAATTCTATGTATTCATCAGACCGGTGATTGAAGTTCCTGCAGCAGCTCTTCCTCTCTCATCTATACCTGTGCACAAGGCAGGAAGGGAGCCACAAATGTGGTTTACAATCCCTCCTCAAGACATGATACTAGATTTTCAAGCCAATGATATAACCTTGAAATTATGTACACACTGTGTATTATCAATAAATTTGAGCTAGAGCTTAGGCTGCAGTCTGCAATTGAGACACAGCATGTACATACTTCGTCTCAGCTGGACAGAGGAAGATCAAACAGGATCTTACATTAAAGCTCTGAAAGAGATATCCATAGCTCACCTTATTCTTAGTACTTATTGATTTAAATAGCAATAATATTCACCTGCTATGCAGAGCTTTCACCAGTAGATTTCAGGACATTTTACAAAGGAGGTCAATGACATTGTCACCACTTTACAGTTGTAAAATCTGAAGTAAAGGGAGGTAAAGTGCTTTGTCAAGAGTCACCCAAAAAACAACAGACTGAAGGAAAGGTGCATTAAGTCTGGCATATGGACAGTGTGAAGAGAAGGACAGAACACAACAAATGCAGTTTGTGGAAAAGAGGTGCTAAAGGAACACAAGACCTTGAAAGAGCAAAGGAAAGAGGTGAATGTAGAGACAAGGATCATACATAAGTAGAAGCTTAGCAGGGAGAACAGGAGCAGTGCAGTAGATAGGAGTAGATGCCAACGGAATTATCAGAGCCGGTGAAAAGAGGTGGCAAGAGGGTTGTCAGAAAGAAAAATTTTAAAAGGAGCTCTTTGGTATGGACCATAAAGGGTCCTGAAAGGTCAGAAAAGAAGAGGCTGTAGCAGTCCAGACGAAACCAATGACACGTGTCGGCAAAAGAGGGTTGAAGTTGTGCTCAGGTGGTTTCTGACCTGTGTGACTCAAGGTTGTGGGGTTTTTTAACTTCAAGCTGACACTGATGCTGCAACCCACACTGAGGCTTTGCTAAGTGTGAAACAAAGGAGTTTATTTGCTTTTCATGTTTCTCTTCTGCTCCAGTTAGATTTTTCTCCAGGGCGGTTTTCTCTTTTGTGCTGATTTATTCTCTCTCCCATCATGTTTTCACCCCTATGCTGGTCTTTAGTATCAAGTTCAATGTTCCTTCTCAGATTTTGTGAGAGTCCCTCCCTTCCTGGACACTAAAGGTTTTTTCATTTAAATTGATTTAAGCTTTAGTTTTGCAGTAAGAGATTTTTCTTCTCTTCTGCATCCCTATGACCAACACTTCTGCCCTTTACCTCAATCAACATGATAATGGCATTTGTGCTGCTATGCACAAACCATCTAGCCTTTATGTCAGAATATTTTGTGGAGAAAAACAGAGCAACAGAGAATTCATCCATTTTTAGATGCAAAAATATTGGGAAATTTTCTCTTACTCTCTATCACTGAACATGCCTGTACATTTCATACACTGATCTATATCAGTTTAGAAATGAACACAATATGAGAGTAATGCCCTTGCATAGAAGCAGTTTTATTCATATTTGGGCATTTCTTCACTGCTGGAAAGCAATACGTAGGTGTAAGATCCTGTAATTGCAACTGCAGTGGTGGAATGCAGTCATTTACCTATACAAGCTTGTGTGCTTGTATGTATATGGTACATACCTTTAATTGGTACAAAATCACATGAATTTTCGGCCTTAACACTCTGTATAAACATAAGTCCAAAACTCTGAATCATCTATGATTCATAATTATCAAAATCCTGTCCCCCTTGCTTGAAACTACAAACACTTGCTTTATCATAGTTGCCTACAGAAGATATGAAATACGAGCTTCACCATTTTGTCCTTCTCTCTCCTGTCCATGTGCAGATAACCAAAAGATTGTTTATTGATGGTGCTACGTACATTTAATGCAGATGACACATTTAATGTGTTGACTCATATGAGGGCTCTGCTGACTGCTGAGCCTGGATGTCTCAGTAAGTGAGTGTCTCTTCTTACCTGTTAGAAGTTTAAGGTGCTTTTGAAAACAACTTTTCTAAGCCACAGATCTCTGGGTTTTCTTCCATTCACCCTTTAGGAATCAGAAGCCAAAACTAGTAAGATGCTATATTTGTTTTCAGAGTATTTAATATTTCCAATCTATCCCATTTTTAGAAACTCAGTCTGACTGGAATTTAGGAATACAATCATAAAATTAAGTATTGCTAGTATGTGTAAAACAGCATGTTCTCAAGAACATGCTGTTTCTTCTCATGTTTGTTAAGCATAATTGATATTTCTCTGATTAGTATCTCCTGAGACCTGCTCAATATCTAAAACCATTTTCCATCTTGCACATGTATAAGTATTAGGCAATTCATCGCACTACTTCCTTTTTGGTGTCACAGAGTATTTTTTCTAATGATCATCCACATAACTTGCATTTTTTAATTTGTTTTGGTCACAAATTAATTAAAGCTCTTGTAAAATGATACTGATACCCCTCTGCAATGCAATTTTACAAACAGCCTTTCTTCAGAAAAAAAAAATCATAAAAGGAAAATCTTTACACCCTTCTACAACAGTTTCATGGATGAAAAACCACTGAGAACTTTACTAAACATGTCTGTCACCAGACACAGGGATAGTTGAGAAATACACAGACACTAAAACATTTTTGCACATAATTCCTTGAGTAAGTGCTTGAAGAACTGTCGTTCCCCATTAAGATCCTATTCTAAAAGGCTGGGCTTGACTTTGTAAGTAAGCTTCATGACTGAAAAAAAAGCCAAGCAGGATTCTGTTCCTAGCTGCATAGTAGAATCCTTATGTGACTTTGGGCAATCTACATACAATCACATTTTCAGCCAACTGAGTAAATATTCACTTTAATTTTTATATTTAACTTCAGACATCTTGTATCTCTTTTTCACATTACTGGTAAATTGGCGTTCCTGCTAAGCTCCCATAAGAGCTCCAGACTTGCTACAGTGCATCTCAGGTTACCTGCTTCACTAGTGAAACGTCTAAAAATCTTTCTGCATCACCTTTTGACCTTTTGCATCATCCTCCTTACACCTCTCTCCAAGTGGTGAATTGAGGAGTCAGTATTTAATTTAATGTTGGTGAAGCACAAAGGACTTTGGGTGGGGATTTCTGTATAAAGAGAAAATACTATTCCAACCCTGGGAAAATTATTCCTTCTACTATATGATAAAAGATAAGTTAATAAATCAGAGGGAAAAAAAAGCCCACAATGTAACAATATTATTCAGGAACCAGTTGCACATAAAGCCTAGGACAGTTTCACTTAGGCATCGTCCGCATCTCCTGGGACGGCTCCACATTACTGCAGGCATTCTTGAGGAGTCGTCTCGGAGTAAAGTCATTACCTTCTTTACTTCAGAGAATCTATATCCAGAAGGTATATATTTTAATGAGAGTAAATAATCTTTTCTCACACAGCTCATGCTATCAAACTCTTTTATGGCTGAGAAAGCAAACAGTAGTACTTGTAAAATGTAAAAGTAAAGTAGAAAAACAAATCAGAGGAAGTACATCCTCAAATATGTAATACTTTTAAAATTATATCAATATGACTGACTGATTAGAGAGGAATATAAAATAATGAATTCCTACCAATAGATATTTGATTTGCAAAGAATCACACATCAGAAACAGATCTTGTTTAACTCAGCTGTTGAAATGATCCATTGTGGTTTTTTTCTTCTCAGAAGTCCTTGGGCTCCTTTCATATGAAGCACTTTGGATCAAATAAAAAGATTAAGTCTTAAACAAATGTTTTCGCAATACCTGGATCTTCTGAGCTCCCCAGGTGTAAAAAGAAATTAAACAAAATACAGCACAGTTTGAACTCAAATAATTAAATCAATTCTTTGACTTATATTGTGAGAAAATACCAATACTTCTGGCAAGCACATGTGACAAAATTGAGAACCTTTTTTTAAATTTACATGCAGAAAAGAATATCAAGGCATTGCCAAAAAGTGTCACTTGCAATTTCTTATATCGAGTCCTCAAGAATGGGCATCCAAACAATATATGCCTGCAGGTAATGAGCAGGAACAAATAATACAACTTCTAAAATACTGCTTTGCCTTTACAGCTGTTTGTGTATTCTCTTTTCACCAGCACCACACATTTCTGACATATACATAAATAACCATTATAGAAGCTTAATAAATGGTGCAGCATGGACTGCTTTCTTTTGTGCATATTTCACTACCAACTCACCAAAGGGAGATGAGAAATTAAGCTTTACTTATATAATGATTTAATTTAAGAGCAAGTTATGGAAGATTGCCAGCTGCATCTGCTCATTAACAGGCTGAAACACCCTCTGTTGGCTATCATTTCCTTTTCTTTCAAGAAATCCCAGGAGGTAATTCTTAGTGTGTTTGTCTTCTACTTCATTTGTGTGTCTCCCTCCATTATAAAATCATTGTGCAATATGCATGGATGTTTTTCATATATTATTACCAGTATTTCCAGACCTTGTTTTCCAACTTACTGAAGTAATTAGTGAATCTCAAAATAATGCACACAAGAACGCATCTCTTCAGCTGTACAGTTCGAAAAAATGGGAGGGTCTGGATTTAATAAAACTTGTCAAGGAAGGCTTGTCTGCTTAGGGCTGTGAGGATCAAGAAAAGAGCATTGTTTTAATATTGAAAATATTTTTAATGAAAGACCTTATATGAAGGTCTAAAAATGAATCTATATAGAGGACTTACAGTAAGGATATGTCTCACTGAGTCTGCAGTGCATAACAAAGCATGAGAAGAATGATGTGTGTTATAATACTGTGCAAACCCAAGATATCCAAAATCACTCCATTATTGAATCAGTTCAACTGAGAACCACATTTGAACAACTCACATTCTAAAATAACTCACATTTTTTAAAAAGGAATTTTTTTCAGTTAACCTCTGTCTTTAGGTTCCCTCTTTAGACATTAAGATCCTGTTTTTACAGTCAATTAATTGCATATAAAACACCCTAAAAGAAACAGAAAAGGTCTTTGGAATTATGCTTGTGTTTCTTATTTAGGAAATCAAAGATACAGGCTTTGACACAAAGGCTGAAGACACAAAATAATTGCAAAATTTCTCTTCTATATATAAATTACAGAAAAGTAAAAGGAAGACATTCATTGAGCTGTATTATTAATACTTACCTCTAAGCCTAAAAGAACCCACGTTATGTCTGTCAAAATCCTGAAAATTATTTTTTTCAAGTCTTCAAATACTGTGCAATGGATTTAAATCCATTAAAGGAAGACTTCACTTCAGATCCACAGCATTATATTCAAGTCATCCAGGAATACTTGAAAATTTAAGTCTGTAATACTTTCAAAATTTATTACTTTAATGGCATTTTAGATAATACACACCAACTGTTTGGAATTACCTGTCTGCATTGGTGTCACATCAAACTATTCTTTCTTCCTACATCGAGATTTTGTGGCTCTAAATGGGAATCACTGGGTTATTTCCGTCATTCACACTTTTAGTGCTGTGCTGTTATTCACCATTTAAACTACTGAATAAATAATAGATATTTTCCCTATTTTTGTCAAATTAAATTTTAGTTCAGTTGGTGCTTGGCTGTTCTTTCAGTTCCACTGAGAGGAAAAGGGATTCACAAGTGGGTATGTTTTCTGAATTTAAACTTAGCAATAATGACTCCTCCTAAGCAAATGAGTGTATTATGCCAACACTAGCACAACATGCAAGCACAAGCAGAGGCTGCTTGATTTCTCTGTTCATCCCAGTCCAAGCCTATTTTATGGCTACAAAGGAAACATTCAGGTCCAAAGGATCAGAGAGACACTAAGAAGCCAGTACGCCACAAGTGCCAACTATATGACAGATCTTCACATTTTATTTATTCTTTCAGCTGTAAATTCTCTTGCCTCAGGACATATGCCAGCCACTCACTGAAAGAGATTGGGAAGGAACATACTTCATAATGGTCTGTTACAGAGCACTTTCTTGGGAAGCATCTGTAGCCTGTGTACACCTCTCAGCTTCCCAAATCCCAGCATATGTACGTGACCTGATTCTCTCCAGCCCACCAAGAGGGAGCCTGATGGGGGGGACCTGTGTATTTGCTTCCTTGGCCTACTGGAAAGACCAACAGTAACAAAATGGAAATATGAGAGATGGGAAGGAAAAGTGTCATGTAGGGGCAGCACTGTGAGTGCCAGATCCCATTAGCTCACAAGCTTTGCAGTACCAGTCAGCCAGGGTGACTATACAGAGGAGGGCATCGCTAACCTGCCACCACCAGAGAACTTGTCCCAAAAATGTAACTGCTCATTATCAAGCCCTTACAGTAGGTGTACTGGAGTTACAATAGGTCACCTACTTACAGATGCTCTAAGTGACAGGTAAGGTTTGCTATACCCGAGGAGGTGAGACAGTTTTCTGGGCTCTTGTGACTCAACAGCCACATGCCTACAAACGCATGCGGCTAAGGTACTCTGTAACTCAAGGCATGCTTTGTTCACTTCTCATAAAATTCATTTGTCAGAATATTCCTCCCACTTGCAAGAAGTTCTAAAACAAAATAAATTTATCAAAACCTACACAATTGCTTTTTCCCATGCAAAGACTGATATTTGCCAGAGGTACTACAGTAAGTATGGCATTCTCCCGTCTTGTACACACAGGAACTCCCTGTCCAGAGTACACTCTTTTCAAAGGCTTCTCAGGAAGAATCCTTCACCCATCTAAGCCATAGCTGTCTGTATGTTCCATCTAAACTCAGCAATCAAATATCTGGTAAACCTCTATTTCCTTCTACAGAAAACAGAATAATCCCTGTGAGAACTGGAAAAAATTCTTCAAACTTTTGGATAGGCAAAACCACCACCAGAGAGGGAACAGATCACTGGAAAAAAAATCCTTGCCCTGCAGTCTGTGAGAGGGAACCTCTTCCTTGTTCTGCTAATAAAGACCTGCTAGTGTAGCAACTTATATAGCTATGCCAAGATTAATCATGCAATTTTGTGTTACATCCAGGTTCTATGATTAGAATGAATATTTTCAAATGCTACCTGGACCTTCCTTTCATGAATTCGGCTCTAAGTATCACATTGACTTCTAAGGGTGTAGCTAGTAACTGCTGTGGCTGAAATGCTACAAGTGCAGACTTAGGAGAATCCCAGCTTGAGACTGTCTAGCTTTTGATGCTACTTAGCCATGCCCAGTCTTTCGTTTTTAGAAAACATTATGATGCTGGTTGTTACAAGACAGCTTTGTCATCTAGGAGTTTACAGACCTCCTCCCTGCCTCTCCATCTGGCTTTCAGGTTAGCTTGTAGAAGCTGCAGTCTCTTTGCCAAGTCCTTGTAGTCATGAACATGGGAAATTGCTGTTCATCTTATCAGCACCCTATACTGGTGGTGATACTGAATTATCCTGATACTGATTATTTTTTGATTCATCTTCTGTTTGCTGAACCTCTTATGGCTAAGTCTTAATATTTAAATTCCATACAACACTTCCAAGTCACAAAAGAACTTGTAACATAAGTATCAACCGCAAACTTCACTTACATACTCCTAGTTAACATAGCTATGTATAGAAGTTAATGACAGGCAACAGGAAAAAAATCTTTTACCTGTGCTTGGCTCAGAAAATTATATAAACTATTGAGAAATTTAGCTTTTTAGACATTCTGGAAAGTGTATGAGGTGTTACAACCTAAATGGCTACTAATAAACTATACAGGCACCTAGGAAACCCATGAGATCACAACAAATGTTAAGGGATTTTGCATCCAAATTCATTCCTAGGATTTAAGTTCTCAGTTGGATCCCTAATAGGAAAGGGTATTTTCCAGTATAAATAGAAGTATGTCCTTTTCCTGGTCCACCTAGCCTCCCAAGACTTACAACATTTAGGACCAAAATCTTGCGAGAACACCACATTAGAATTACACTTCATTCATGTTAATCCGCAGCTTTTACGTTCATCCTCAAATCCCACTGCTCTCCTCCTAACCCTAATCTTGATCTAAATTTTCCCAAAAGATATTAAGGGATAGGCTGCTCTACCCCTGTTGAATATTGTATCTTTGAATACTTTATAGGGTTTTATTTTAGTCTTCCAATTACAGAAACCATGAAAGCATGCACATTTGATAGCTACTTTTAAAGTTGTATCCTCTACAAAGTGTTACTCAGTACAGTAAAGATCAGATAAAACACACCTAAGGGGTATCATAAAGCATTTTCATAGAAGGTCACCCTTTGACACCTTCCTGAATTGTAATGAAACAAACTTGCTTTGCTGTTTTCACTAAACTTGTCACATTACTAGTTTTCTCCTAAAGCAATTCATGGATGATTTGATTAGCTGCTGTTTTCAAGCAGTACAGAAAGATTTACCTCCTCTCTCCATTCTGTGCTACAGCATGAGCTACAGAAGTGGCACCAGCGCTGTCTCTGACCTGCACCAGCATCCTCCAGACCAGAGGAGTCCTGCAAATCGTATGTGTCGGTGGCATCACTGGCTGGCTGCAGAGCCTGGGCGTGGGAGAGCATCATTCAGAAACCAAGCCTTTTTGCTCTGGTGCTGGTCAGAACAAGAAGTGCTTCAAACACCAAAATCTAAATAAGTACTCTCCCTACTACAAGGTAGTAATTTTCCCTTAGAACAGGGTTTTGCTCCTCTGAAAGGATTTTATTTACCTTCCTCTGCTTATTTAGTGAAAATCTCTCTTAGATGTATAAATGATAGTCACACAGACATTGGATAACAGTTCAGAGGCAAAAGAGTTCACTCATGAGTTGGCGGGGCTCATCGAGAGGGCTTTAAACTAGGTTCAAAGCGGGAAGGGGATATAACTATAACCAGGCTCACTAGAGAGGAGCCTAGGGGTGGCGTGCTGAGGTTGGGGTTGAAATCGATAGCCCAGCTCAAGTCCATCTACACCAAACAGGAAGAGCTGAAGCCATTGTGCAGCAGGATAGCTATGACTTAGTCGCCATCACAGAAACATGGTGGGATGACTCTCAGGACTGGAGTAAGGGTACTGAGGTACTTAATGCCTTCTTTGCCTCAATCTCTAATAGTCAGACCAGTTATTCCCAGGGTATTCATCCCCCTGAGCTGGAAGACAGGGATGGAGAGCAGGATAAACCCCCCCCATAATCCAGAAGGAAGCAGTTTATGACCTGCTGCACCACCTGGACACTCACAAGTTGATGGGGCTGGATGGGATCTACCCAAAAGTACTGAGGGAGCTGGTGGAGGAGCTTCCCAAGCCACTCTCCATCATTTATCAACAGTCCTGGTTAACAGGGGAGGCCCCAGATGACTGGAGGCTTACCGAAATGACGCCCACCTACAAGAAGGGCTGGAAGGAGGATCCAGGGAACTACAGGCCTGTCAGCCTGACCTCAGTACCGGGGAAGGTTATGGAGCGGTTCATGTTGAGTGAGCTCACCAGGCAAGTGCAGGACAACGAGGGGATCAGGCCCAGCCAGCACGGCTTCATGAAAGGCAGGTCCTGCCTGACCAACCTGATCTCCTTCTGTGACCAGGTGACCCGCCTAGGGGATGAGGGAGAGGCTGTGGATATTGTCTACCTGGACTTTAGCAAGGCCTTTGACACTGTCTCCCACAGCATCCTCCTAGAGACGCTGGCGGCTCATGGCTTAGACAGGTGTACTCTTTGCTGGGTAAAAAACTGGCTGGGTGGCCGAGCCCAGAGAGTTGTGGTGAACAGAGCTAAATCCAGTTGGCGGCCGGTCAGGAGCAGGACTCAGTGTTGCGGCCAGTCTTGTTTAACATCTTTATCAATGACCTGGACAAGGGGATTGAGTGCACCCTCAGTAAGTTTGCAGATGACAGCAAGTTGGGTGGGAGTGTCGATCTGCTCGAGGGTAGGAAGGCTCTGCAGAGGGATCTGGACAGGCTGGATCGATGGGCCGAGACCAGCTGTATGGGGTTTAACAAGGCCAAACACTGGGTCCTGCACTTGGGCCACAACAACCCCATGCAACGCTACAGGCTTGGGAAAGAGTGGCTGGAAAGTTGCCCGGCAGAGAAGGACCTGGGGGTGCTGGTCGACAGCCGGCTGAACATGAGCCAGCAGTGTGCCCAGGTGGCCAAGGAGGCCAACAGCATCCTGGCTTGTATCAGCAATAGTGTGGCCAGCAGGAGCAGGGCAGGGATGGTGCCCCTGTGCTTGGCACTGGTGAGGCCGCACCTCGAATGCTGTGTTCAGTTTTGGGCCCCTCAGGACAAGAAGGACATTGAGGTGCTGGAGCGTGTCCAGAGAAGGGCAACGAAGCTGGGGAAGGGTCTGGAGCACAAGTGTGATGGGGAGCGGCTGAGGGAGCTGGGGGTGTTTAGCCTGGAGAAGAGGAGGCTGAGGGGAGACCTTATGGCTCTCTACAACTACCTGAAAGGAGGCTGTAGTGAGGTGGGGGTTGGTCTCTTCTCCCAAGTAACAAGCGATAGGACGAGAGGAAATGGCCTCAAGCTGCGCCAGGGGAGGTTTAGATTGGAGATTAGGAAAAATGTCTTTACTGCAAGAGTGGTCAGGCATTGGAAGAGGCTGCCCAGAGAGGTGGTGGAGTCACCATCCCTGGAGGTGTTCAAAAAACGTGTAGACGTGGCACTTCAGGGCATGGTTTAGGAGGCCTGGGGGTGTTGGGTTGACAGTTGGACTTGATGATCTTAGAGGTCTTTTCCAACCCTAATGATTCTATGATTCTGTGATTCTATGAGTGTCAGCAAATAAATATTACTGCTTTTAGAGGCTTTCCTGGCGTTTTTTGCTTTGACATTTCTGTGTGATCTGGGGTTAATACATCTGGCTTTACACCCAAATGTGTAATGCCAAACACTAGGGAGTAGATAGTCTGTCTTTTACTCTTTTCCTTTCAGCTTTAGCTTTACACCTAACTTTCTATCACAACCTTTGCGTGGCAGTGTTCATCTCTTCACCTGTAAGCACACAACGACGCAGCTGTTCCTTCACAGAGGTGCTGTTACTGCAGACAGCAGAGTAAGAGAACTGTACCCACAATTCTCTATTGTTGTGAGAAAAATGGTAATATTAAAGATTTGCATTTTTCCTAAAGTGAGACCAACGAGCAGCTCGCTGGCAGTTAATGACACCTGTGTGTGTGCCATGATGTGCGTTGATTGCAGTTTTGTCTGCAAAACCATGGGCAGATTTAAAGGTTTGGAACATGTCTTTTCATGGAAGCTTTTTTCATGAAGCCCTTTGTCTCTGGGGTGGCTGGGGATCAAAAACAAAAAGGAGTTTGGGGGTTTTGGATACAGCGACCGACTTCTCCAGCCAAAGACCCACCTCAATCAACCCTGGCTGACCTGAGGCAGAGCATACCCACAGAGGCGGGCCCCGTTAACCACACGAACGAGAACAAATCTTGTCACGGCCATCGTCTTGTTACTTGTTTTTCCTCCCCAGTTTGCTCCTGCCTCAGAGTCACTCGGTCAGGCGGCACAACTAACGCAGTCAACAACTTCTGCTCACGCACTGGCCCGGCCGGGAAACCCAGCGCCGTTACAGGTCGCGAAGGAGTTACAAATTACAGCAATTCCTTTAAAACACAGGCGGGAGCCGCCATTGCCCTCTGTGCCAAAATACACCCCGGAGCGGGCGCCCGGCAAAGAGCCGAGCCGCGCCGAGCCGAGCCGAGCCGAGCCGAGCCGAGCCGAGCCGCGCCGCGCCGAGCCGAGCCGAGCCGAGCCGAGCCGCGCCGAGCCGAGCCGCGCCGCGCCGAGCCGCCCCGAGCCGCGCCGAGCCGAGCCGAGCCGAGCCGAGCCGCCCCGAGCCGCGCCGAGCCGCCCCGAGCCGCGCCGAGCCGAGCCGCGCCGCGCCGCGCCGAGCCGAGCCGAGCCGAGCCGAGCCGCGCCGAGCCGAGCCGCGCCGAGCCGAGCCGAGCCGCCCCGAGCCGCCCCGAGCCGCGCCGAGCCGCGCCGCCCCGAGCCGCGCCGAGCCGAGCCGAGCCGCCCCGAGCCGAGCCGCGCCGAGCCGAGCCGCGCCGAGCCGCGCCGAGCCGAGCCGAGCCGCGCCGAGCCGCGCCGAGCCGCGCCGAGCCGAGCCGCGCCGAGCCGCCCCGAGCCGCCCCGAGCCGAGCCGAGCCGCCCCGAGCCGAGCCGCGCGGCGTGCGGGGCGCAGGCTGCCCCCTGGCGGCGCCCGGCGGCGCTGCGCCCGCCCGCGCCCCGCTCCTTTCCTCGGGCGGGCGGGGCCTTTCCCGCCCGCGGCCCGAGCCCGGCCGGCCTCGCTCGTCACCCGCCCCGGCCCGACGACAGCCGTCCTGCAGCCGCCCGCGGCGCAGCCCCGGGCTGCAGGGCTGGCTGGGGGCCCGGCGGCAGCCAGGAAAGCCGCCTGCGAGCGAGGCAGGCTCCCAAAACCTCCTGTCGGAGCTCCCTCCCCTTACTCGGTCTTTCCCGCCCTAGACGGGGGGAAGTCAGAGAAAGGATAATATATTCTTTGTCACCTCGTATAATCAGTTTCTATCAGTTTTGAAGTAAAATCCTGAACTGGAGCAGGGCAGCTTGCTGCCCTTAGCGCCTGTGCCCCTTCTGCAGCCGGTGCTCCGCGACCCCGAGGACGCGTCTGTGGCGTCTGGTACCTGCCTGTGGTTTCTCAGGGGACCGTTCCTAGGCCGTTCGGTCAGTATTAGGAAGGAAGTAATAACTGTATTCGGCTTCTACTGAGTGTGAAAAAATTGCTTCCTTTAGTTGTTACACCAAGATGGAATGGAAAATCCTTCATGTTTATTTTCAGAGAAGACGGTTACTATCAGCCTCAAGTCAACGGCAACTAACAGCATTCAGAGACGAAATCAAAGTGCCGCTATCAGAAGTTACTGGAGTGGCCTCACTTGCTCCCGTTTGGTTTGAATGCCCCTCAAAAACAGGGGGGATTGTTAGTGATTTGTCACTGCGTATTCAACTGGCCAAACCAGTTGTAGCGCAGAAAGGCCACACCTGGGACAGTGACTGGAGCCAATGGGATGGAGCAGGTTTGTCCCTGGCCGTGCTTAAACCTGCTCAGATCACAAGAACAGGAGTTGAGTCTCCTGGAACTGAGGATTGCTCCCTCTTAGCAATGACCTGAACTTCTGCGTGAGCCGGTGCCTGTGTGTATGGAAACACTGGGGGTGATGGGAAAAGCAGCACAGTCACAGCTCTGGCTGCTGGCAGTACCCTGGCTGACGGTACAGGTGCAGTCAAAGCCAGCAGTGAAAGTCAGCAATCTGAATAGGCATGAGGCCAACGGATCTTGCTTTCTGTGTTTGCTAAAGCTCTTGCTTTCCTCCAGACTGAGAATTCTAGGGTTGTTCTCCAACATAATTATGTGGAAGATCACCTGAGCATCTTTAAGAGGACGATGGATAGAGGAGCTCCAAAGCGTGACATGATTATCTTGCAACCTCTGTAAAAGACTGGTGTGTTGCAGGAGGTGGCCTAATGCCACATGTACTCTACAGATCTGGGTGCAGAGATGTTTCGTAAGAATACACTAGAGGTTGTTTCAACTCCTGTGAGCTCAAAACATCACTGATACTGGCTGTTTTGGTACAGAAAACTATCCAATGCCATGCCAGATCTTCCTAACATCAGTATTAAAAAGGCAAAGTACACTTGCTATCCAAAGTGGGAAGGATCAGCCAGTTTGCAAAGGAAACTAATGGTACGAGGAAGCACTTCACTCAATTATAGTATGCCTATGCAAAGTAGGAGAGAAAGTGTGCCCTGCACAGTGCTGCTAGGATTAAAAAGCATCTCACAAAAATGATGTGAATTGGAGTATGGCTATCACAGAGAGGAGACTCATGTACAGGTCACTCGTGCACAGCACCACAAACATGAATGCAAACGTTACAAGCACTACCATAAGCAACTACCACAAAGAGTTCGACACAAATCATCAGCTGTTTAACAATTAGGTTATTAGATCAGATTTAACTTAACTAGGAACCTGGTTAAGGGTTTAGAACTGGAAGATTAAAACCTTCTTTTGTTGGAGATTTTTTTTTTAATAAAGAGCTTTGTAGCTGAATGGTAAATAAGGTTTAGACCTGTCAGAAGATTAAGTGTTCTGTTCTGTTCCTAAGCTCATACTTAAGGCAATTAATAGTTCTCAAGGTCTGAACGGTAGGGATATGCATGGATTTTCTTAATTCCACCAGCTGAATGAGATCTGAATGACTTTTGCCTTAGATTGTCACACAAACACTGGTATGGCTTGCAGTGAGGTAAATCAGCAGTAGTATGAGGTTACCCATCAGTGATCCACTAGAAGAGTAATATATTATGATGTATTACAGCAGATTAAAAATGTGTAAAAAAAAAAAAACATTAAAAAAATCATAGTAAGAATGGGGTCTGTTTGGATTTTTTTTTAACTTTAATTTGCCCTCTTATTTAACTTTCCAGTTAAAATCAATAAAGTTTATGAAGAAGTAAGTTTTTAAAGAATAAAGAAGTTACAAAACAGCAGATTTACTCCACATCTGTATTATATTTGTCACTTCTCAGAAACATGAGGCTTATTGTGCATGGGGTATATACTGTGACATGTATAGAGACATATATTTCCATCCTGGAACCACAGGCATGAGCATGGGCACAACCTCAGCTTTCCCAAGTCAGGATCCTGAGACCATTTTTCCTCCCACTCTCTCCAAACCAAGACTGCAATCCCATGCTTTCCTTTTTTTACTGCATATACTCATTTCGTCAGCCTCTGCTCCCACATCCTGAACAAGGAGTACAAATCGAGCAGTGTTTGTAGGTGATCAGCTGGGACAGATGCTGTTAATCACACTTGGATCAAGATGGAAGTTACAGATTGACGTCATGGCAAGCTGTCATTAGCTCGATGTCTCTGTGTAGTACCTTTTTTGGAAGTTAGCTTTAACAGAGTCCAGTGTTAATTTGGTGCTCCCAGGGCGTGACACTGATATGCTTCATGGACCAGCAACGGGTCACATAGCAGAGCAGAGCGTAGCGTAGGAGGTTCTGGATCACATGGTGGTAATGGCCATTTTTGTCTCCCAAATAGCGAACCATAAAGCAATAGCAAATACAGAAAGCGATCATTACAAAGTGGCCTAATTAGGTTTGACGTCTACTTCCTTACAGTGTTATGAATCACTTTATCAGTAGGCATTATATCTTTATATAAAGTTCTTACTTCGTGTAGTAATTATAGTCTAAAACCCCTGTACAGTCTATTCACCTCAAGAAAGATGAATTACAGTGTTAGCTTTGCAGCTTGAATTGAAATCGTGGAGTTCTACCACACAGAGAACACACATCCTCTGGTGAGACAGTGTCCTCGATCTAGACCCTTGAAGACCCACAGGAAGCAAACTACCTGCAGCCAAATTAATGTTTTTTCTTTACAATGTTTCACCTTTTTAGTTTTTATAATACGCCATGATTTCACTTCCCAATGATTTGAAATAGTCAAATGAATATCACTAGTGTCTGCAAATACAGAAATTCCTCCTACTGGTTGCTATTCACTCTTCACATGAAGGGTTTACTAGTCACTCTGCTACTGTCTCTGAGTGACCTACACAAGGGGAATTGTTTTTTAGTTAAATTAAGCTTAAATGTATAACACTCATAATTTCTTGATAACTGTCCTGCAAGCTCCTCAGATGAGCATGCAAGCCACTTCATTGTGAAGACGTATTTTCATTGCTCTTCAAAACACTTTTGCCTTCAGGAGCACAGATTTACCTGGTGACTTGCTCACAAGTAGAGAAAAAAATGGACACCTGCAAAGTATCCAGCAGACTTTCTTCTCAAGAATGTGTTAGCGAATACCTCTCATTTGTAGCTTTACAGTTATGCCCCATATTATGAGGAGATTCTGATTAAATTCTCATTAATTTTGGCATCGTAGAAAAGGAGCTTTAACATTTCAAGTGGGTGTTAATTTGCATTAGGACTTGTGTACTCATTCTGCCTGAATTATTATTCATGCATAAAGAGTTGTAAGAGCTTTTTAAAAAAGTAGGGTGTCGCAGCTTCTTGGTGCGTATTTTGTTCTCCCCATGCTGTAAGTTACAAAAGAAAAAAACATGCAGTATCATGCCAAGGCAGGTTTCTCAGTTCATTGAAAGATTGTTCCACAAATCCGTCATAAATAGCTTGTCTGCTTTAAGACTCACTCTAAGCATATTCTTTCACATTTTCTCCTGGGCAAATTTCTGTGCTATGCCTGGAAATAAGTTTTGCTATAAAAGGTGTTTTAACTGAACTGGGAACACAGACATGTATGTATTTAAATTTCTAGGATTTTTTTTTTTAATTGTGTTATTAATAAATCTTATTGACTTTGTGTTCTATTTTACTATTTAGCTCAGGTTTTTATTTTCTTCTGTCTTGTGCAAACTGTACTTATATTCCATGGGAAATTAGAAAGAGGACTTCAGAATTTGGTTCCTGATTACTGTCATTTGTTTTCTGTAACCGTTGTTGAAAAGGGTAGGAGATAGCAGCCTTCCTTTCCAAATGCCTACTAGCAATGCTGTCATCTCATGCTTTAGGCTACGTGAATAATGTGAAAATTTTACTCACCTGCATACAAAAAATGAACCATTTAAACAGTTTCACTGCCAATTTCAGAATAAGATTGTAATTGGAAGCGCTTTTTCTCCTCAGTTTCCTGGTGGTTCATAAGAACAAACTTGCAAAGAACACTGATAGAATAAATAGAGCATACTACTTTGTAAATAATACTATTCTCTTCTTAACTGTAGTGTAAAAACAGAGGGACTTCCAGTTTACTTCCCGAATCTGAAAATGTTGCACACATATGGCAGAAATGTAACTTAATGTAACTTTAATTTTATGCTAGAGTTTGTTCCTCTAGAATAGCTTGATAAGTTGATTGATTGTGTCATAAAATACTTAGAACTTGTAACACAACAATCTCTCTGCAACACAAAAGTACATAACCAAAAGGTGATGGGATTTAAATATTTCTACATGCCAGAAAAAACATACTAACCAGTAATAGTCATATTATTTACAAATTCTCTTAAAACTGACCCATACACACACTTCTTTTCTTTTACTGTATATGCTAAAAAAAAGGCTGTGTATGAATTTTTCAAATCAATATTAACCTTTTTTTCTTAAGCTATGAAAAATGTAATCTATTTCTGTTTGGGAATTATTACCAGGCAAGCTGATGTTCTGCTGGATGCTATTAAAGCTTTTCAGCACAGTAAATATTTTTGATATAATTTCACTGACATATGGATCAGAATAATACAGATATTTCATAGCCCATTGTTTGAAATACATTTGTGTATGAGCATCTAAGAGGAGCGGGAAATAAAACAAAGGCTTGTAAAACTGGCTGCCAGCATCTAGATCAGTAAAGAAAGAGGTGATTGAAAACATACCAGAGTTTTATAGCAGAAAAAGGATTGCTATGTTATACAAGGTCAAATATGTAGAAGAAAAATTATCATGCTTTATTTGGATAAAGAATAAATATTGATTAGATTTAACATAAGAGCCTGGAAATAGAATTATTTAAAAAAATATGTGATTAGCTATTAAATATTCACCCAAGAATCAGAATAATAAGGTGACCAAGAAATGGTCTGGTATATAAACTGGAACAAACAGAGAATTACAAGCAGCCTCCTTGCAGTGTAATCAATCAAAGACAGTTGCACTTAAAGTTATGTGTGTGAATGCGTACTGACAGGGTCCATTACTAGCACAAATGCAAAAAATGAAATAGCCATTTCCCAGTAAACTGCAACCTTTGCAGCTGATGACTGCCTTCCCGAAGGTGAGTTGGCTCATTCGCTCTCTCATTGTAACCCTCCAAAACTTCAGGTCTTAGAGAAGGAAGCATATCCTTAGTCACCAACAACGCTCTGAATGTACATGTTGTTGCTGTCACGTCCAAGGAGTTATTTTTGTCCTCCTAATCGTAATAGCCGTTAACTACTCATGTGTGGAGTTCTCAAATGCCTGTGACTGACAAAGACGATTCATAACCAGCAAAAAGAAGAATCAAAAGCTAAGCATTTTCTTTTTGGAGAAGTGAAAACAAGAATAATTTATTACCACGCCTGATTAATCTTGTCAATATATTTTTAAAGTAAGGCATTTTCCAAACTGCATGATGTGTCCCTATGTGGGTCAAGGAAGCACAAGAGCTATCCTCATATGGAAGTGGAGAGTATGAGAAGATATAACTATAAGTTATTCACAAACACATTAATTGCAGTTAAGACGGAAGAGTAGGCATGAAAACTACAGCTCACTTGGCAGGGTGTAACTGGGTAAAAACAATTCCCTGAGGGGTCATGTAATCAGCATGGCATGTAGTTGTATTGTTATCCTGCAGGCACTATAAGATATCCATCAAAATTGACATATAACACATGAACTTCAATGGATGCTAAATAAGGCCATGAAACAAAATTTTGATCCCTGATTTCCAGCAACCTTTCTAGTTCAGCCACACCAACTTACCTATTTTAACTTGCAGAAGGGAATCTCCTTTCAGTTCTAGTGTTGCATTTGGCATCTCAAAATACTAACATAATGCAGACATAGCTTTCCTACCTCCAAAATGCTTCTCTGACCTAAACAGTACTCTAAAAGAAACATCCAAGATTCTGATATATAGTGAAGAGTGACATTGTCCATAGCTGCTGGCAACACAGGAGGAGATTCTCATTTTGGAAGGAAACCTGGAATGTAGGTGTTCCAAAGTTAAACGGCAGTTTCAGGCTGGCTGTCGTGGTAAGGGATGGAGATAACACCTTGGTTTTCTAACTCCACTGTTTGAAATATGGTATCCATACTGTCCATCTAAATGTACAGAAGACCAACAATGGAGAAATGGTATCCTGACCTTTCTAGTAACAAGTACGAATTTGGAAACCCCTTCTACCCCTTCACGTTCTCTAAACAGCTGCACTGTTGCTGAAGTGGACAGGGAGGGAAAAGGATTTTCAGTGTAGACCTGCTACACCTCTCACATACAGGTTACAGCTGTTAAGAACAGACAGACCATTTTTTCCGAGTTTTACAAAACACATCCTTAGGCAGTAGTTTCAAAACCACTTAGTCATTTTTAATTTTAAGTCTCATGAAAATGTTTAATTTCCTCTGCAAATATTTGATCCTTACCCACACAAAACAAGAAAATGGGAGGAGTTTTGCAGTCTTTCATTCTTTCTCACCTACTTAACGAGGAATTTGGTGGGGATGCTGTTACCAGAAACTGAATCAACCAATTAGTGAGACTATTTATCTTGTGCTTCTACTGAAGAAGTAACACGGGAGGTTTGAGGATATTGAAAGAGCAGTAGAGGATGCAAACCATCAGGGTGTTTTGTAGACTGCAGCAGCTTTGTAGATAGAGCACAAGGATTTTAAAATATCTCATTTAATTATTTCATCTCCCACTGTTGCTGTCACCTTCTATAAAAGACTGAGTGAAAAAAGATGAACTAGGAAAAGTAAACTAAAGCTTAATTAAGAAGGTATTTTTCTTTCTTTCCTACTCAGGCCCATGCATGTATCTTGTCCCTAGGATACAGCAGACATGTCACTTCCTTACTCTACTAATTAGGGACACCATATTCCCTGCATAGAGCATTGGCGGTATATTCTCAGCCATTCGTTTTTAAAACAGAATGACAGTCACATTTATAACCTAGAAGTAACAAGTATTCATGTAAACACAGCCTATTTGCACATACCCACTTTAATCAAATTGACATTTCACGCCTTTTCAAAACTAGAGCTCTTCCAAAAGAGATCAACACTGAAAGCCTTGGATATGACACCAAAAAAGTTGTAGTAGGTGGAGTTAAGACAGGAACATTTTTTAGGCTACCAGTGAAAGCCTACAGACGCCTGAAAGACATGCAATCTAATTATTATATCTGAATACAACTGAAACAATGGACAGGCAGAAAACAGACTACTGAGCAGGATATCTGTAAACTATCAAAGGATTAACGAAAATCTACCCAACATATCTATGGCATGATATGAGGATGTACAGACCAGGAAATACCTAACTTGAGTATTTAAAGATGCCTATCACAAACTGAATGAATAGTGCTGCCAATGAGTGGAATTTTCTGCATGTTTATGCATGGATAAATAACCAATTTGAAGATAATAACCAGGAGAAGAATTCATAACATGATGTATAAGGAACTGGCATATAAAGGGGATGCATAGCATTCCTCCTTTGGATTCGGGCTGTTAAATCTTAAAGTTTAATCAGCACATAGTGTTATGTTTATCTATCACACTGCTCTCATAAGGAAACCTACATGACAAATGTACTATGAAGAAGGGTGTTGTAGCTTTATAAGGTTGAGTCAGACTTGGAGTAGCCAATAGGTGCCAGTAGGTGAGCAGCTGCATGTGGAAATACCATGAGTGGGTTGAGTCTTGAGAATTTGGAATACCAGCAGCTCCACAGGGACAAATGTACCTGAGATTCTGATTAAATCTTCATTATTTTCAGCATTATAGAAAAGGTACTTCAACATTTTAAGTGGGTGTTAAGTTACATTCATCTGATGACCAGTCACTGACAATAGCCCTGGGGCCTCGGGTATCATCCTGTTCCCACACTTCCAAGGCATCTGCTACCATCACCTGCCTGTATTTTTCTATGCTGTGTTTTATTGTAGGGTCATAGATAATTCACTCTGTACTAAGGACTACTTGTCATTACTGTAACTTTAGTTACAGAAATACATATAACTATAAGCACTAGCACGCAACTGTGCAAAGCTAACTAAAAGCTAGCTGGTTGTTAGTTAGATAATGCTGTTCCAACTTAGCAAACTAAAACAAACTCCAGTCCAGGCACAGCCCGACAAGTCCCGAGGCTGGTCTCCTTAGCTTAGCACAAAGCCTGTGGCCTGCTACATGCAATGGCAACACCGCTTTTACTGGGCTACAAGGCTACATGTGCATGGTCTGTCCTCAACACTGCTAGCTGCAGAACAGGGGTCCATATGCTTAGATGTCTAAACAGCATTTTAACGCTTTTGCCACTTTACACCACTTTCTCAATAGCAGCCAACCTCTCCATCTTTAATAGGAAGGACAAACTCAGTGTCTCTCAAATATGACTAATAACCTTCCTGGACACATTACATGGAAAATGTCTGTGAGTATGTTGAATATTAGAGCTGAGCATCATCCCCACGTAACAGAGTAAAGCTATTTAGGGAGAGCATTTCCCTCTAAGAAAAGTGCCCAATGTCTTGCAACATATCATTTGCATAACCAAGAGATGGCAGCACTCCATCAACCATTTGCCTGAAGCATTTATTTGAAAATTATTGTGCATCTGTAAGCATGATACCTCAGTGTATGAACAACACTACAAGACTAAAAACAATGGAATAACAATGGAGCGGGACCAGTGATTATTATTCTATTGCTTTACAAAGGTCTGTAAAGATTAAATTCATTCACCAGTAACTTGAATTATTTTTTACCCAGCTTATACTAAGAATAGGACATAGCAAGTATTTTTTTAATTTGTTTGTCTCATAGATGTACCTTCACAAAACATGTTTAATAAGATAACAAAATTATCTAACTCCCTTTTCACCAAAACTTAAGCAGCATATATATATATATATATATATATCAAATATGCGCTTCCATTTAAAGCACTCTCTCAGCCTTTACTCAGCAGCTGGAAAAGTTCCCTGCTAATAATCTTAAGGATCAAGGCACCTCTAAAAATTTAATTATGTTTTTTTATCTATATACACACTGCTGATTGTCTCCTGCAGACTGATGCTGGCAGAAATTGGAGTTTAGCATTTCCCAAAGGCCTGCAGTGTCCCTTATCATCAGGCTCACATGTATACAAAAGGTTTGTCAGCAATGATAATTAACCTCTTTTACTACATTCAGTCCAATTTACTTTTAGATTCTATGAACAGTGTGTGGACTTCAGCAATGCTTGTCAAACAATGCTACATAGGAAATCAGTAGTACAGTTATATGGACACTGTGAGGTGATTAGGAAACCGGGTAAAAGGCAGATGACAATGAACTGGACTGAAAAGGAAATTGTTGCACTGAGATGTTGCTGCTGGATGAGATTTGAGAACAGCATTATTTAACTTAATGAGGAGGTTCACAACCGGCTAAAGCTAACACTGGTTTCCACCTTGGTTCCTTATTGCTAGAACTCATTTTCCTAAGAAAAGGGCCAGGTTCAAACAACTTTGATTGTATTTCAGCAAAATACGTCACAAATAAGTTGCATAACTTCAGTAAGGGTCTTACAATTTTTTGCATCTATATATTATTCTCGCTTTTAAATATCTGGATTGATTTCCTCCTATTGCAACACATTTTACTTTAATCTTTCGCAAACTTCATTGATGTTATACTTAATTTAATCCAAGACACAAGCAGAATCAGTTTGTTTTCATAGAAAATACTGGACATAAAGTTTTTTGGGGTTTTGGTTTGGGTTTTCTTTTTAAATGTGACCTTGTTCTTCCATGACATCTCTGTCTCTACTGAAAATGTCCACCACTATTGCATTAATTCCTGATATTTCTAATGATACAAAAGATGATCTTTCTTAGAAGACCAGCAGGTGGATTCCATTCTGTTTAACAGCTTAATAAATACTGTGCAGCAGAAGTGTCACTCAAAAAACAATTTTGTATTTCACCAAAAGATACAAAGTGTAGGCAGTAACTAGAAACTGAAACAGCAAGTATGTTTTTATTCTATCTTTTAACCTAACATAATGTGTACATCTTAAATTACAACAATCAGACTACATGAGATTACAGCTATCATGAGAACAAGCCTCTAACTGATCATCTCTTTTTGTTTTTTGCTAAAGCATAAGGCTGCAGCATTTTGACACTGTCTCCCACAGCATCCTCCTAGAGAAGCTGGCGGCTCATGGCTTAGACAGGTGTACTCTTTGCTGGGTAAAAAACTGGCTGGGTGGCCGAGCCCAGAATGTTGTGGTGAACGGAGCTAAATCCAGTTGGCGGCCGGTCAGGAGCAGGACTCAGTGTTGCGGCCAGTCTTGTTTAACATCTTTATCAACAACCTGGACAAGGGGATTGAGTGCACCCTCAGTAAGTTTGCAGATGACAGCAAGTTGGGTGGGAGTGTCGATCTGCTCGAGGGTAGGAAGGCTCTGCAGAGGGGTCTGGACAGGCTGGATCGATGGGCCGAGACCAGCTGTATGAGGTTTAACAAGGCCAAACACTGGGTCCTGCACTTGGGCCACAACAACCCCATGCAATGCTACAGGCTTGGGAAAGAGTGGCTGGAAAGCTGCCCGGCAGAGAAGGACCTGGGGGTGCTGGTCGACAGCCAGCTGAACATGAGCCAGCAGTGTGCCCAGGTGGCCAAGGAGGCCAACAGCATCCTGGCTTGTATCAGCAATAGTGTGGCCAGCAGGAGCGGGGCAGGGATGGTGCCCCTGTGCTCGGCACTGGGGAGGCCGCACCTCGAATGCTGTGTTCAGTTTTGGATCCCTCAGGACAAGAAGGACATTGAGGTGCTGGAGTGTGTCCAGAGAAGGGCAACGAAGCTGGGGAAGGGTCTGGAGCACAAGTCTTATGAGGATTGACTGAGGGAGCTGGGGGTGTTTAGCCTGGAGAAGAGGAGGCTGAGGGGAGGAGACCTTATGGCTCTCTACAGCTACCTGAAAGGAGGCTGTAGTGAGGTGGGGGTTGGTCTCTTCTCCCAAGTAACAAGCGATAGGACGAGAGGAAATGGCCTCAAGCTGTGCCAGGGGAGGTGTAGATTGGAGATTAGGAAAAATGTCTGTACTGCAAGAGTGGTCAGGCATTGGAAGAGGCTGCCCAGAGAGGTGGTGGAGTCACCATCCCTGGAGGTATTCAAAAAACATGTAGACGTGGCACTTCAGGGCATGGTTTAGGAGGCCTGGGGGTGATGGATTGACAGTTGGACTTGATGATCTTAGAGGTCTTTTCCAACCCTAATGATTCTATGATTCTGTGATTCGATGATCAACTTTCTCCTCTTTCTCACACAAATTAATCTTGCTGCCTATAATGAGCTCCAGTGTCACTAGAAGGGTATTCATGGCATTGTATATACCAGCTAGATCAAAACACTCCAAGGAACTGAATGAGTTCTCCAAAATACAGATTGGAAGCTAAGTTTTTCTGATTCTAACTATTTCTCTTTATGGGCCTGGAGTCCCCATTCATTGTTAGTTCAATACATTTTCAGAGGGTGACAAATGAAATCTCAAGAACACATATTGCAAAAAATTTATAACAGCATGTTTCTTGAATTATGATTAACTCAACCAAAATCCTGTCTTATATAAATATATTTGAAAGACCAGACAAAATTAAATATCATTCCTGGGGGTAAAAATAATTTTCTTTTTTTCTCCCTCTGAGATGATCAATTCTTCCGGAGCTCCTCTTTCACCCACACTGTGATGTGTTTGTCATCAATCAATAATCTATTTATAGATAAAGGACAATTTTTTACTCAGCAGTTAGTAGATTTCCACTGCTTTTAGTTGTATTTAGTATTCCTTTTATGTTGGTTTTTTTTTTTCTCCAGATAGAAAACTTTAGATAACTACTTTGAAGCTAATTCCCCTATCAAGCTGAAAGCACAAAAGATAACTAATGTTCAAAACTTTCTCAGTTCTCACTTAGGGAAGATAGGACAGCTCACTTCTTCCATTTGTTCCAAACACAGGGACCTCAGGGCTGTTCTGAAACACTGCTTTTTAGCTCATTTTCTTTCTCTAGTTTCATATTTTCCACACTGTAACTTTGCTTTGCATTCCTTTACATGGATCACACCCACAAGCTGCCCCACCAGTCTGCTGGCCAACCAATAACAGGTTTCTTTTTTTTTTTTTCCATTTCTGTGAGGAAGACTTAATTAAGTTATCCACTCCCAATACACCCATTTGTAACATGTTCCTGTAAGATGTGTTCTATTGCCTATATTGCCTATATTACTTTGGGATTGCTTTCGTGAATTTATATAAAGAAAATATATAAAAACATGCTACAGTGAAATTTCACAGAACCCTTTTACAAATAAATTGATGGCACCTCGTTAAGTTGTACTCTTACAATTTTATTCAAAAGAGCAGAAAACTCTCAATTAAAAATGCTTAAGGACAAAGGGCAGGACCACAGCAGAGTTTAGATACAAACTTGCAGGCAGGAGTTCAGATTTAAATTTTGGGTTGAACCCTCCAAGGTGCTTGTGTCACATCTTATGTCACAAGGTACTGGTGTCATTATTTGGGCTAGTTAGCGGTATATTGTGCTGTGATGTCTCTGAAGTTACTTCTACATTACAACAATTTAAAGATCATCATGAGTTTCAGGGCATTATTTGATGAAATTTAAGACTATTGTAAACTCAAATCAGTAGGAATACACACGTGCTTAATGCTGAGCACACATACAGACTTTTGCCTGCTGAAGAACTAAGAAATGGATAAGAGGTTTTGATTGTGTTTCATGTAGAAAAACATGAGTTTCATGATTCTTATCCTTGCTAAAGTAAACAGTTTGATGAAAGACATTTAAGAACAAATTCCAAATTTTGAACTCATTCACCAAAACGCAAATGTACAGGATATGTCTAGAGTAAAACTGGATGATATCTTAAGTGAATGCAAGCTAATAAATAGCATCATGTTGGAATTTTGAGATACTACATTTTTGGTGACAGAATTCGGGGGGCAGAACTCAGCTGTGGTAGCCTGTCCCACTTCAAAACTAAACTAAAGGACATTTAGGCAAGCTCAAGTCATATTTGTCACATTATCTTGAACAAAAATTTTGCTTTCATCCTGCTTTTCTAATAATAAAAACTATGATGCTGTGCCATGGGAGAGAGCCATGGTTCACCCAATTCCTAAACTCAGGCAGATTAAAAAGGCAACTGACTAATACAATCTTGAGAAGTTTCTCTGATCACCTGCAAAGTGATTTCTCAGTTCCGTGAAGATAACCATGTTTAGAATTAAATGTTTCAGCATTAACACCTAGATCTCAGCTCCTCTGTCTTACTTCGACAACAATTGACTAGGAATTGTAAATTTGCACTACCATCCAGGATTTAAATACTGCATCTGTTAACAGGTAGTGCAATGTTTACTTTAACTTTCAAAGGCAGGAGCTACCTGCTGCAGACACCTCCACAAGGCAAGTCCTGTCAATGAAAAATGCAACTTATTAAGGAGGTATATACTTACCTTCCCGCACTGCCACCAAATTAAACGCGCCAGTTTCAGTATCTCTATACAGGAAGCTACTGCCCACAAGCCACTTACAGTGCATCCTTGCACTTGTCTGATGTCTGTGCCTGTTACACCACAGTGAAACCTGCTACATTCACCAAAAAAGAGCACAGTAGGATGTATCTTTGTGAATGGACTCATAGGTCAGTTATTGTTGATTGTGATAAACAATCATCTTCTGGTTAACAAAGCGCACACTGAGTCCTATGGCTCCCTTTCTGCATGATTTAACATTTCATAGATAAACTCAAAAGCCCACTCTACCCTGAGTAATGAGTCAGATCTTCCAAACACTTCGTTGAAGTTTGTTTACAGCGATGTGGCTTGCTACATCAGGGGAAGGAGGTGTCTGCGTTTCCTTTTTTTTATATTTTCTTTTTAAGCAAACACAACTGACAAAACTGTCAATTCTTTTTATTGTTTTCAACTTATATAAACAGAATTAAGCTGCAGGGAGTCTATTAATAAAGGCCTACACAACAAAACCATTCACAATCTTCAAGGCAGGCTTTAATCTCCCAGAAAAAGATCAATTTTATTTAGAATAAACTAGTAGAGAATGGAGATTACTCCAGGGAATTAGTCTTTAAAGTATGATGGAGAAATATAGATTTTCTTCTCTGCAGGAGTATGATGTTGCAGTGCATATAAAATGTGCCATAACAATTACACAAAGACTTCTTTAAAAATTCCGGGCTTACTAACCCTACAGCTTTCTCAAAATAAGTATTTCTGATAAAAACAAGAAAAAGCATCATTAGAGAGACAAATACCTGGAAGAAAAAGCTTCAAGCCTTGAATAAGTTCCACTGCACTAATGAACCGCTCCACCAAATCCCAGGAGGTCGAAATACATTATGTGTGTCGACTCCAGTGCAGAAGAACTAACCTTGTGCCCTTGCTTTCCATATCTATGGCATCTCCAAACTGCCACAAAGGGATGAACACAGAGGGGGAAGTTATATTAATACAAGTTAAATGACCACCTGGAATACAGCTGCCAAGACCTTCACTCACAGATGGTGACACTTTGTCTCGGAGGCTGAACCTTTTCAAATAACCCGAAAAGCACAAATTCTGCTTTTGGTTATACCTGTACCAGTCTGCAGCTGAGTGTGTCTTCATTAGCTAAAGCAGCAAGAATGAAGCTGCTTTTACTGAGCACAGAATTTGCTGCATTTTTCACTCCAAAGTAGACTCTACTGGGTTTTTAGAATTTATAGCTTGGAGAAATCAGAATGACTTCAAGTCCTGACACTCCACATTTACCTGTTAACAGGGTCAGTATTTCACTTTTTACCTCTGGTTTATATTTCTCTTAGCCAGACAAGTGCGACCTGAACTCTGTGGCTATTATTCCCACAGCAAAAATTCAAAGAACCTTTTGATTCACTGAGAATCAAACAGCATGAAGGCTGTGCTATTTGCAAAACCACTTCTCAGCTCTTTACACTCTTTAACGGTCTATGCTCCAAGTTCTTCATCAAGTACCAGTTAAAGCCTTCTCCTAACACTTAATTAGGGAAAATTATCATTTGTATTTTGCAGAAAGTAGAGAGCCACAAGTGCAGTGACAGCTTATGGTCATGTCTGGTTAGAAGGAGTGTTTAGTGGCTATTGGAGTTCACTTACACTTTGAAAACACATTTAACTTGCTTTTTTTAGACAAAGATGCAACCTAAAAACCCAAGCCTGAATATTTCATGACTCTCAGAAATTGCTTTTTAGCAGTCACAGCCACTTTGGGCAGATGGAGATCTTGTATCTGAGCAAGGAGAAAAGTTCAGATACAGAACTGAGCTGAATCTTGTAATTTTCTTGTCTTTATTAAATTCAGATATATTAATGAATATTTAACAGGTAAAATTTTGCTATTACTCTACAAATATTCTTCCTGCCTAGAAGTTGTTATATACTGCCTCTGTTTATACTTTAATTTGATTTTGCTCCAAAGCAGGCATTTTCTATTTTTGCAGAAAAATTCAGTTTTCTAGTGGAACTAAACTCTCCTCCATCTGCAGAAAATACTTTGTTGGCCTTACTGATACAGAAGCTTTTGCATCAAGGTTACATTACAAATAATTAAACTAATCTCGATGTAAATGACCTGCACTAGAATAAAATGAAGCTGACGTAGATGTGGCTTACATGGTTTGAAACCCAGGTCACACAGGTGTCACAAATTTGCATGGGAGGGTTTGGTCTGGTGTAACTACCACTGGGGGGAGGGCCCAGAAAGCTTGCGTACTTTTCATCAAAAGATGGTGCAACATTGTGCTTGTGGGTATGGATGCATACATACAGATTTGGGTAGCAGTTAACACTTCTTCCTTACACCTACACTTCTAGAATGAAGTTGGTAGCTATGCAACAGCCTTGCTCTTAACCACACATCAGGGTGTCTGCTTACATTGTTGCCGTAGTGTTTCAACACCGGCTGCCTTCCGTCTTTCTCCTTCATCCCAACTCCCCTATTCTTTGTTGTAGGAAATAACAACCCAGACAACGGCAATGTCTCTTTTCCTTATTGGTAAACATTCTCTGGGCACATCTGCTGTGATGATGATAAGGCAGAGGTCTGCTCTCAAATGGGAAAAACAGAATGTCAGTTTACATAATGGCCAGAAAACAAGAAAAAGAACCTACCCGCTCGAGCAGCAAGCCTGTTTCTATCTTGCTTCATTGTCTTAACAGGATTCTTATTGTGTTTATATTTAGAGACATGGGAAACTGCGCTAGCCATGCTACCCATTGTTACTTAACCTCAAACAACCTATATAATATGCTGTCCATTAAGGATCCTGAATATAGACTCTAATCAAGGTGGCTAAACAAGATATAGGAAAATAAAGCTCACCGCTTCCTCCTTGTTTGGGAAAAAACAAACAGGAAGGCTCCTTCTTAGCCTCACCTCAGGAGAAAGGAGTGGGGGGGTTGGGTTTGTTTTTGCAGGCTCACAGAAGATTTTAGCTCCCCGTTGTGCACCTGTTTGGCTTTTTCATCATTCACCCTGGCAATAAACAGAGAGAAACACTTTAGCAACTTATTTCCCAATTGGGAAACTTTTTTATTTTCTTTACTTTTTAGGAACAGTGTTTATTAGAAAACTGTTTAAAAAACAACAGTGGAAACCTGACTGACTAAGACAGCACTGAGTGTGACTGGCTGATCATCAGCAAGTTGCTTTTGATAACATGTTAGTGCGTTGTGCTTGAGTAGGCTTGCCTGAATGCTGTATAACCAACAAAACATTATCAAATTGAATATAATGTTCCTAAGGAAAACAGAGCCTTGTTAAGAGTCCATGATTCCAACTCACATACATCAGCGTTGCAGAGGACTAACAGTGGCAACTGCGCCTGAAATTCTGAAAGCAAAACCATTTCACATGCAGAAAATATTTACGTTGACTCCCGGTTAAAAATTTAAATTATTTAAACAGCACATTTCAGTCTTACTTTTTCTTCAGGAACCATAATATATGGGCCTTTCAAATCAGCCAAGGATGACAATCTTAAATCCTTTAAAGCTTTAAATTGACAAGTATATATAGACAGCTTTCACCTCTTTCTGTGGTGTTCTATCTTGTCATAATCATAGTATTTGAGATTCCTCACTAAGTATTGGGCTTTCCTATAGAAATGTTCAAACTTTGGACATTCAATTTAACATAAAATAATAACAGTCCCTGGTATACAGCAGAGAGAGGTTGCCATCAGAAAGCAGTACAATTCTTTTTCTTTGAATTATTTGGCCCTGATATATGTAAGGCTGTGAAGATGACCGATCAGGTATGCCACAGGCTATGGGACCCCACACCAGAAAAGTGTCTCTTTTAATAGACAAGAGATTGAAGGCAAGGTTGTGCAGTTGCTATCCTTAGCAAACATATTTCTTTGGTGAGCATTACTTATTACTGTCTTGTCTTGTTACCCAGTCATCAAACATGAGATTGACAACGTAAAGATATGGAGAGTGAAAAGGCTGGAGTTCTTTCTTACCTCTCCTTTCATTTTCCAATACCTCTGGAATCCTTCTGTGCAAAGATCAACAGGAAAGCGGGAGGCATGCAAAAGCAACATCAGTCTCCAGGAGGAGCTCAGGGAAAAAGTGATCCTACATTGCACCTTCCTACCCCACATGCAAGGAGAAAACCCCTTCCTGTTACAGTTTCCTTTCTCTACTGCTCATGTTTCGTATGCATATCATACCCAGTACGTCTTGGATTTAGTGTTAGAGATGAAAACAAACTGATTTCTGGGAACAAGGCCAAAGGCTGGCCTCATTAGGAATGGCTGCAGTAGGATTTCAGTTAGATTTTAAAATCAGACCTTGACTATTATTTCATTTATTTTAATTATCCTCACTTCTTTCTCCCCCACCCTTAGAGTCTGCCGTTCTTTCAGGTGGTGGCACTGCTGCACCATTGGTGGTACTCAGTACAGATTCCTATGCCAGATTTTAGAGTGTATCTTAACAAGTAATTAGAACAGTTTTCACTAGCTCATGCTGTCGGCTTTCCAGCTCCTGCATGATCCAAATGGCTCTCAGGGGATGTTACATTATGGTTGGTTTGTTATTGTTTGTTCCAACCCAGTGCCACTAGACAAAAGCATTATAAAACTGGTGAGTGGTATTAATCACAATTTCTTAGGTGTCTATGTCTGCAATGTCCCTATTCGCACTTTCCCATTTTTTTGCTTAACTTTCATTATGTTCTGAAAGGACAATAAGGATGTGATGTACAGAGTACTTTGCCATATAAAAGCTCAGCAATAGGCTGAAATATTTGTAAGGTTAAATAAAAAAAGTCTGAGAGAAAAATAAGCAATGCATTTCAGCGTCTCCATCTCTTTGTTAGGAATGACTGGATCAGTGTCTGAGAGCTTCCTTGCAAACAGCCAAACTCCCACCAGCTTTGAGTATTTCAAGCCCCTAAATTCATCTGAAGCTTAACTATTTACCCATTGTGTGTCTCCATATCTCACTTGACTTCAGCATACAATGCAGAATGTCCCCTGCTGTGCATCCCCAAAACAAGCCCCTTTGAAAATAGTGTTTATTTCAATTCAGTTAATCCTTATCATTTCAAAACTCAAATAGTTTTGAAATTCACTGAGATGTACTCCTGTCCCTGGGTTAAGAGATAGGTATTCAGTCATAGAGGGGGAGGAAAATAAACAGAGTAAATATAACTAATTTATTCCATTTCTGATCTTATTGATTCCAGGTCCAGTGCACTTTTAAACCCATTAATTGAGGCAATAATAAGTAATAATAAGTAACAATAAGTAATAATAACTTTAGCCTGTCTCCCTGCTGGGTCTTTTCAGTACAATGAAGTGGCTATTCAGTATTATGAAAAAGAAGCCCTCCAACTGAAAATCCACCAACACAACTGAAGGTCCTCTAAAAATATGAAAAAGAGAGCAGAAACAACCCCTTTCAAGGGATGGCTAAAGGCAACTGGACAGTTGTTAAATATGTTTTACAAAGAGGACTATGAGCCTGGTAGATTATTGACTGATCTAGCAATAATAACAACAAGCCTGCATTTACATAGTGCTTTACATCTTCAAAGTGCTGTGTAAACATTAACTAATTGATCTAGTCAGAAAAACAACTGCTTCCAGTGTAATATAAAGTATGTAGTCACAAGAGAACAAGTTATTAACTAAAGGAAGCAATTTATTTGAAAATCTATTATCGTAAATTATGCTGATTTTTTTTCTCCTTTTTTAAGCTATTCCCTCTGCAGGCTGATTAATGCCTGGATTAATTTGTTCATGATTTCTGGAAATTTAGTAAATGCAAACTTAATGGAGGCTGATAGAAATGTCAGAGGTAATTGATGCTTTAATGGGCATGAAATCTGGAAAAGTCCCCAATCGGAATAGATTCACAATGGCCTTTGTTAAAGCACTAGGGTAAAGGCTCACCATATTAGGCTCACTTCTTTAGACAAGTTTAGTAAATTGTGTACCCTGAATATTCTCTGCTTCCTAAACATAGAGGGACAAAAGATCTATCAAACCAATATAGCACTTCTCTTATTAACTCCACACATTGTATTATTACCTACCTCTTTTTTTATCAACATTTTTAAATGACAGCATTTTCAACTGAATGGTTGCATAGAAGATTTTATGTTTTTTTTAATGAAAATAAGTAGTTTGTATCATGCCACATCAGGACAAAAGTATTACAGAATTTGGGGCCATTCTATCTATTTATTTTTTCCCTACTTGGATTGATACAAAAAGTTTCTGTTCCCATTCTTGGTTTGTCTTTCCTTCTAAACAAGGCCTGATCTGATGTCTGGATCAGGTAAATCCTATTATTCTGCTTCAGTCATGAATACAAAAGAAACAATCCATAATCTGTCCACAAGAATCTAATCCAGGTCTGTTTCTTAATGGAATACTACATACACAACAATAATGCATATATTGTGTGTTATCAGGAGGCAAAAATATCTTCATCTGTGAATGCTGGTTGGTGTAAATTCTCTGTTTATCACTACAGTGTGTTTAAAAGCCTTTTTTTTTAGAAGAAATGAAGTTGGAAAAACACCAGTGAATCTCAGTTTACCACAACAGACTATAACACTCCTGTCCGCAAAGTCCCTGACATATATTTAAAGCCAGCTCTCAAGTTCCTTTCCCTCTCTGTTAATACCATGAACTTCTGGCTGCTGCACTGACACTGCCCATCCTCACATTAGCTCTTGTACTAGCCAATAAGCAGAAACCATTGTAATGCTGTCTGGCTTGTAAATGAGAACAACAATAAGGAAAGTCTGAGCCTGACAGCCAGCAGTCCATGGTGATTACAGAGAAAAGGGACTGCATTTTTTACTCTCTTTTTGTTATTGTTATTAAGGTCAGTGTCATCCATCAAGATGCAGAGTTATTTCTGACACAGTTTCAAAGGTCAATTGGTCATGTGCAACGACAAAAGAGATTCATGGAATAATGTACCCAAAAACTGGGGAATGTGCCTTTTCACTTTCTATTGTCGTGCCCCTACTCATATTTCAATGCCAGAAATCGACAGAGACATCTGAAAATACTAGTTAAGTAAACAAGAAGAAGAAACCACAAGTAATTCATTAGTGTATAGTTTGAAAACCATGGAAATTCTCCTTCTAAGCTACCGTTCCCTTTCTTCCAAATATTCAGTCAGTTTTTAGCCAGGAGAAATATTTCATTGGCCTCCCCATGCTATGAAGTGGCAGACTTCTTAAAAAGGCTCCTGGTCCTACTCCAATGAAAGTTTAATAGCAAAACTCCAAGTATAACCTCTCACACTATGATTCACTTGGCTGGCAAACTACCGTCTTTGTCCTTCCTTCTAGGAATTTGCAGATGAATCTTTTCCTGAGTTTTAATTCAGGGGAAATCTTGGACAAGGTCCGCACAGGTTTCATCACCATACCTGCCACATTTCCACAGTAAGAACTGCTGAGATCGGTAATGAATGGGTGAAGACTGAATCCAACAACCAGCAGGACACTGAACGAGAAATTCCACTTTTACCTTCTGCTGTGCAATGGCTGCACAAATACAAAGCTGCAATACCTTCTGCCACCCTCATCCATCTTTCTTTGAGAGGAGAGCAGGAATATCAGTGCTTCCCATGTACTAGAGCCAGGCAGAGGAGGATTCTCTAGCAGGCATGTGAAGCCTGTACAAGAGGCCCCTCACTCCTATACCTCACTCCTTTGTGACAAAGAAACTCTCTGACTGTTAGTTGCTCAGTGAATAACTTTGAAAACAAGGACTCCTTCTCCTAATGAGTTACAAAGCTGAATACTCTGGGAATATAAACAGTGTAATTCAGAGCTACGATCTGTTTCTCTTTCAAACTGATCTATCTATGCCATATATTATATTGGCTTCTCGGCATACAGGCCTATACAGCACTTCTGATAAATGAAATAGTTGCATTATCTTTCTGAATTTTTAGACAGAAATAAGCATGTAGCCAGGCTGTACGATGACTGCATTACCCACCTGTGGTGTGGATCGGTAGCTTCAGTAATTCCTGTGCAGTTTAGCTCATTTCATTTGATAACAGCTTGTTTGCAGGCCACGGATATAATGTGAGTGCTCCTGGCACTCATAGTCACTATTGATCACTTAATTGCAATGTAGTACAATAGAGTGACATGGAAATTATATGGTAAATTATTACCAAGTAAACAGTTGCCTTTGTTTTGTTTAATTTCACAGCGTTATAAAATTTGTCACAGAGTAGTTCATAATTTAGGCTTAAACAGGTCCCATGAGTGGTAACAAAGTGTTTAGTATAAAACACTGCAGTGAATTTCTTCTCACTTCTAATGTTTGCAATATAAAAACCAGAAAGCATATATTGAAGGATGCATTATACCATTAAATTTGGAGTGCAATAACCAAGAACAGAAATAACTTTATACAGAAGGATTTACTTGGAAGTGGATCTAGGGGGCACAAGGCAGTTGTAACCTCCCCATTTGTGCTAAAGCTCATTACTCATAGCCACATTGTCTCTTTACCCAGCCCTGATTTACTAAACTAGAATAAATACAAAACTGATATTTTGAATCGATAATATTATTCAGTTAGACACATTCAGTTTAACAGGAATCAGCGATATATGCATTAGGTCAGTTGTTAGCAGCCTGTTTAGTCCCACTTTAGAGTCAATGACATACTGACAGGCATATATATTGGCAAGACAGCTCCCAAAAGTAAAAACATTCATTATTTAACTGTAGAATCAAAGTAGTCATTAAAAAAAATTAGATTCTGAAAAGCTGGAGAATTTCTGTTTTATCTTTGTCAAAGGCTCACTCCATTCCCCATTAGGATGGGCAGGCCTTACTTTTTCAAACATTGCACATGTCAGCCTGTCTCCCCCAACAAAACACTAACCTCTCTTTTGAGGAAGAATCCCATTTAAACACCCGGAGTCACAAGGGGGTTATTCTTCTGTGTTCTCAGGGTTTGCCCTTCCTAGATAAAACCAGTACTGTAAACTCAGCAGGAGATTAAGACAAAGTTCTCAAAACCAATGGCTCAACTATTGTCCCTCGATAGCTCTCAAGTGTGGGCTGGAGATAAGGCACTTCTCAGCAATCATTTCTTTTTTCCTGCTTCTTCATCCTCCCACTGCCTTTTAGACAAACTCACTGGGTTAATGCATTCAATACCCCAATAACATACAGGTTAATATACAATATTCAAAAATTACTATAGCGCAGCTTCAAATCCTGTCATATATTTTCAGAGCTTTGGTAGTGATCACATATTAGACATACAAAATTTTAAAACCCAGCTATTCTCTCAACTCCCCTGCCACATTGTGATTCCTTCTATGAAATACATTTAAAATATTAGTTAAATGATTGCTTAATTTTGCCTCTGCAAAGACAGAGATAACCTGCGCTACTAGGTGAGGTGCACAATTTCTTTTTTTAACTCACTGTATTTTTCTCTCTCTTAGACAAAGCTCTTCAGTGAAAGGACTATCTATTCTGAAATGCCAGGGATCTGCAGGCACTAATAGATCTTAATGGCCCTGACCCACCTGCCCTAGGACCCACTCCCCTGCCCCTGGGCCTGGGGGCTCCATTTCAGTCCAGGCTTTCAGTCCTTGCCTGAACTATTTCGTAAGCATGCTTGCCTCCAGGCTGGACCTTGGATCTACAGGGTAGGCAGCCTGTTGGCTGCACGCATGCTTCAGGTGTATGTTGTAGATAGTCTCTAAGTCCTGTCTTTGGCCTCATCTCCTGGCTGGACTTTGGACCCATGTTGTAGCCTTGCCTCCAGTCCTGTCCCTGTCCCTGTCTCCTTTCATTCCTGACTGGGGTCCCTGGATGGGCCCTACTGTTGTAAAGTTAGTCACCCCACCGATTTTAATGGTGTTATTTTTTTCATTACATGACCACCTGAGAGCAGAATTTGCTACTGTATGACCTGAGTGTGACACTCCGTATTGACAGAGCTACACTGACTGTGTGCCAAACATGAAATTGATCTTTAACATTGTTTTAAAGGCCTATAAGCTTGTGCATAATTTCATAAGTTGTCTATTAAACTGAATTGCTGACTCTAAGCCACTATATCATTCAATTCTGATCTATTGATCTTTCAAAAAATGCAGGCTAGAAGTGTGCACAACACTTGCTATAAATTTCTGTATACCAGACACAAAATGCACTGCTGGTCAAGGTTATAAAGCTAAATGAACATACTTGTTTCAGTCTAAAGACCTCTGTTCCTGATAACTTTATCCTCACAGGCAAAAGACAATTTTGTACCACAGAAACACAGTTTTGTTTTGTTTGTTTGTTTGTTTTTATTAGAAAGCACTTCAGAATGTATTTGTATATGTGATCCCTTGTACATCTGAATGCTGAATTATGATGAATTATGACACACTGATAAATTGTTTTCTTTGCAAGATATAGCATAGCTTTTACAGACTGATACCAATTTAAGTAAAAAAACACCTACTTTTGAACTTAAAATAGAGGTATTCTGAAACATAATTAGATAATCCCTGTAGCATTTTGCTGTCATTTTGTTAATGACATACGTGCATGGTAAAGATGACCATAAATTCACATTCGTAAATACTACCATTTTACAATGATCGCCATTGTATTGTGACCCAAAGATCATAAATAGTATTACAGCATTCCAGACAAGTACAGAATTCACTGAAATAACAGGAAAGATTAGCAGAATAAACACTTCCAGCCTTTCTAGGCTCTCTTGCTAAGAGTTAAGTTTGTTTAAATAAGAGAGAAGATGGAAACACTAAAAACAAATGGAGAAGTCACAAGACTGGCAGAACCCCCTTCACTGAACACTCCCTAGGCTTCCCCAACGTCCATTCAAATTTGCCTAAGCATCGGTAGAGGCCTGTCGTTTGGTTGATCGTTTGGACTACAGGTTCTTAGTTTACCATCCCTTATCAGGAATAGGCCCAGGAATCCCAAGCCTGTTTGTTTCAAGTAAGTCTATTCTCTCCCACAGGTTTGCAAGAGCAATTGCCATTTGCAGTTCTAGATAAAATAACTTATTATTACTCACATTTATAAGCTCAGTGTTTTCACCTCTCTTGAATCTTCCTTACAAATTCACTCTGAATCTTTAAGGAATCCTGTTCTCTTCACTCTATATTTTGACTGATGATCAGCGAAGGCTCAGTCCCATGCCTACTGTCCGTGCTCAGCCATGCTCTTTCATTTGTCTGTGTTCCTCCCTTCCCTGTGTTTCATATCTCTGAGTTCCCCTTTGTTCAATAACTCCCTAATAAATCTCAGTAGGTGATTTGTACCCCCCCATCTAGTAATCCATGCAGAGTATGATCTTTGTACTTATACTAATTAAAGAACATCTCTGATATCTGTCTTCATGCTTTGGTATAAACATTCCACTGTAACTGCTTGAGCTTAGGAAATCTTCTCATCCTTACCCATGATTTGGATTGCCACAGGCAGCCATTATTGGGGAGAGAGGGGTCACTGCTCTGCTTTCTGCTATTGCTGAGGCTCTCATCAGACAGCGCAACACTGCAGTACCGCACGCTGGGCCAAACTGGTGCCAGCCCTCAGCGAGCAATCGCAGCCCAGAACTGCGCCAGGCAATGAGCAGGTGGCACTTCCCCTCACTGTGCACAATGTGACGGAGTCCAGAGAAGGGCCAGATAAACATCAGATCCAAACCAGACAAAAAACTTCCTGTATTCCTACTGATTTTTTTTTCTTGCTGATTATTTCCTCTAGCCTCCCTCACTTTCTCTGCACCTCAGCTTTGGTCCTCATCCATAGCTGTTAAAATACCCTTCCTTTATTTGTCTCCCTTGCACAGTTCCCTCCAATTTCCACTGTGCAGATTCATGCTTCTAATGAAGCCCACCTACTTTTTCTCTCTCAAAAAATCCAGCTTTTTTTTCTTGCTCTCAAGTTGTTCTTTCAACTTGTACAAGAGCTGCCTTGTGTCTGTCTTACCTATTTGCTTTGTATGGTCCCTGGAGCATTTGAATTATGGTTGTGAGCATGATTATCATAATAAAACGCATAAAAATAATAATAAAAGATGTTTTAATTGCTTATGATAAAGTATTATTCCAACAGACTGAATGAAATGTTTCCATCCCAACGTTGTGTTTTACTCCTAAAGAAGACCAGAGCTCGTACCATGCGGATAAATGCAGACCCGGTTTGCAATTACAAAAAAAGCTGTCAATAACACTCCACAACTGTCACTTTTATTACCCCACTCCCCCTCCCATAACGCTACCTCATTTGTAGCCATGGTAAGATGCCAAATTGCTTTATTTCCAAAGTGCATGACTACATTTTAAAAAAGCCTCTGTGTGCAATATATTCCACAGTGCTTAGTCTCATTAGTATTGCCTCGGCATGCATGGATTCATGACCAGAATCCTTATTTCATATGGAAGCATCCTTTAAAGAAATTGAATGCTAGAGGGTCTATACATCAATGTTATGATGCTGTATTTTTCATGAAATCTGTAAATCAGGTCAAGACGATAGGGATATTCCAGATGACAGAATCCTTAATAGTTTTTGAGGAGCAGCCTGTTTCCCTCTAAAAAGTCAATTTGCTTTTGACCCATGCCTATTAAAACATGTACTTTGTATAGCAGAGGCAAAGCACAATTCCAGCAGTTTTCATGGCTTTGGGTAAATATTGTTAGGATGATGTATGCAAGACTAGCTGCCCATAGCTAAAGAAGAAAGGTAACGAGGACTCTGGATCATTGTAAGTGGCGTTGTTTGACTGTATTTTAGGGTCTCAAACATGATGAATTCATAACTAAGATAGTATGGCAAGAGAGAATAAACAGCAGTGTTGGCCTTCTGGAAGCTATAATTTGGAGAGCCAAGAATGCCATTTCTGTTGCTGCACATGAAAATTTAAATAGCTTAAGCTTCTTCCAAGACTTTGGACCCAATCCTGATTCCCTGGGAATCACTGACTTTGGTGAATGGAAAGTCAGACTCTATTTCACAATAGAAGGATTTGTAGTTTCTCCTTCCTGCCCCTGCCAGCAGCTAATCAGAGCCCATTACAGAAAAAGGCATTGAGCTCAGGTCAAAGGTATGAATGGGATCCAGGTAACTGAAAGTCACTACAACTAGGCAACTGAGAAGTAAACTGGGGGTGGGGTGGGGTGGTGAAATTAGTTCCTGGTGGGCAGCTGGCCACAGTACAGAAATCACCACCATAACAAGAGTGGCACAAAAGGGGAGAAACAGAAACTAATTGGAAAAGAACACAGAGGTGTGGAATAGAGAATGAGATACATAGGGAATCAAATGAAGCAGGTAAAACCAGAGCATAAAACCCAATATAATTCATTATAGTTTATGACATAGTAGGGTTCTTGTTCATCTCTAATGCCAACATCCAACAGCAAGCAGATCAGATATTCAGGCCGATATCATTCTTTGTCTTAGCTAGAATACAGAAAATGAGAAGAGGAAAACTAAATTAACATGAACAAATGTGAACAGAATTAAAGTGACCAGAAAAGGACAAAATAAATTAGATGATATTATTTATAACAAGAAGGACGTAGTTTCACAGTCCATCACACACTTGCTTTCTGTCCCATTCTTATAAAGTTCCCTCCCTTCTGTCACTGATGGACCTACATCTGGTAACTGTCCCCAAAGCACAGGACATTGGAACAACAGGCTAACAAAAAAAATGGCTTAGCATTAATAACAAGAAAGGTTTGTGTTTCTGTTAATGAACTCTCATTGTACTGATCAGCTGGTCCATAGCAACTTGAGAAGTGGTCTCTTTCAAGAGACAGATGAACAGCCAGTGGACACTGAATCTTTAAATTATCTTAATCTACTTTTATTTAGAGTTCCTTTTGACAATTCTCAGTTTCCCTTTTTTCCATCCTAGTCCAAAACCTCTTCCTTCTTAAAACTGAATTTAAGTCTTGTTTCTTTCTTTCAAGATTTTATCTCATGGCTCAGACTCTGTCGGTGAGCCCATCCAAAACTGTTTACGTTCCTTTTGTTCTGAGGTGCAGCCACATGTTCCAGAGACCATTCAGGTGGGGAACCCACCTGCTGGGTCTTGGAGCCAGTTTGACTAGCATTTCCTTTCAACACCAAAGAAACCACATAATCACTTTGTCACTTTCATGGCACCTATTTTACTGCAAAGGACTTTCCCTTTTAGAGAAACCCCCTAATTCCTTAATTGCTGTCTATGAAGGACCACTTGTTTTGCAGTACTGATTAGCCTTGGAGTTTATAGAACCCTTTGGCAGAGGCAGATTTTTATATGAAATGGGCAGAATTTCTTCTACAAGATAAATCTCTCCCCTATGTCTTTGGCAGCAATATCTCATACCTGTCAGTGCAGTCAGTTGAGCCTATTACCACAACACCAGCAAATGAATGTGGTAGCCTAAGCCCAGTCATCAGTACACCATAGTGGAGATAGGCACAGACAGAATAGTTGACCTACAGAGAAACTATTAGTGGCATTAGCAGAAGGTAGACACATTAGTGGCACCATTAAATCCCTCTGTTTTCAGTGGATTTCAGGATTCCCACTGTGACTTGACTATTCACCCATCCCTTGTTACTAAGAATCATGTATGTGTCTCAGGTTTTCATCCATGCCTACCATACACTAATTAAGTCTTATAATCTTAGCCAGTCTGCTAAGTAGTGTTACAAAAGCGACAGCAACTTCAGGCAGGGCCTGAAGATACCATCCCCCTTTCATTCTTGTATGACTATTGCTGCTGGTACACCAAAATAAAGCATTTTTCCTACTTAACCTTTTCCTACCTAATCTTTCCACTGTGTGGGATATGATGTACCTTCATATCCAAGAAGGCCATGAAAGTGCCCATTCCATGACTGAGACTTGAACCCAGCACCCTGGACACTTTCTGCATTTTAGCACTGTCATGTGGTATCTCATTCACCACACTGTAGTTTATGTTTATTAGAGGACTATAGGGATTTGTCCTATTTGAGATGCTACTTCCTGGACAGTCAAACAAGTGCCAGGCTGTTATCTGGCAGTCCTTCCAGCTTTCATCATCTTCTGGGAGAGATGAACCATAGAGACAATGATAAAGAATAGTCTGTAACTTGTTAATGCTTTTATTCATTCGTAAGTATCAATAGCAAAGGAATGTTGGCAAATACAAGTTTATTCTTGTAAGAGTTTCTGCTGAAGTTAATATTCCCATGGAGTACACAAATAATGAAGCAGTATCTTCCAAAGTTCTGGTGCTGAACAGAGTTAAGAGCCCTGAACTCTACTATCAGATCCTCTGCCATATTTTAGATAATTTTCTCAAATCAAATCAAATCACTTCCTTGAGTCTCAGTCTGTGTTTAACAATCATTCCGCACCTTTTAAAGTTCATGGGCATCTGCAATTAAGGAGTACTAAACACTTCTATTGTAAGTTGATTGGAACAAACATGTCTGGGTATCAAATTCCCAAGCTTTATTTTAAACAAAGCTTTGAATAAAAAGCTGTTACACAATTATTAAAGTCAAGTGACATTATTTCAAAAAGCTTAATGTCTGATTGAGATGACTGGGTATTCAGCATTTTATCTGTAATCCAGTAAAATAAAAGAAGTCTTTAGTTTGTATGTCCTTTTTATGTTCTAATGAAAAAATATTTAAATGTCTTATCGTGATAGTTCAGTCTCTGTTGGCATTTGGCATTAAATTTCCTAATGTACCTCTTGGAGCCCTTCCAAAGAAGAAAAGGGGAGAGAGAGAAAAAAAGAGAAGGGGGGGAGAGAGAGAAGAAAGAAAGAAAGAAAAAAAGAAAGAAAGAAAGAAAGAAAATTTGATTTATGGGGTTTTTTTGTTTGTTTTGTTTTAATCACTTCTCTCTAAAATACCACACAATGAACTACAGGATTTCAGTGGTAAATGCTGAAATATTATAAGCAGTTCAAATGGCTGTGGATTCTTCCCATCTGTCATGGACTGCAACTGAGCACTATAACAGAAAACTGATATTAGTTTCAAACTAAAAATAAATCATCAAGCCAAGTCTGTATCTCTAATCCTACCTATGCTGCCCTACCAGTGACCTTCCCATGGCCAGGACAAATCCTATTCTATGGGGAATTTGTAAATTCATTCTTCATGCTAGCTCATTTTGGGTCTCCTTGTGGAGAAAAAAAAAATTAAAAAAATCTCAGATACCTCATACTGAACCCACCACGCTAATGTTTCAGACTTTGGCAATGTTAAGCTTCTCTCCATCACAATCTAGCCAGACTACTTTCATATTTAATATCTCTGAACTCGTCTACTAGGAGTTTATAGAGGCTAAAACATTAGGAGCTAATGCCTGTCCCTGAAGCATTCATGTAAACAGAGGGAAAAATAATGGAATCTCACGCTAGTCGTAGATAGCAAACGGAGATATCGTTTCACAGGTAAAAGAGTGAGTGCAAAGACAACTGTACATGTTTAGCACCCTTTTCCAAGGCCTAAGCAGGTGCACTTACAGGAATAGTAGAATTCACTGAATACTATTACATGAGGCAAGATCAAAGCTGCTTTTCTTTTCCACACAATTGATTCAGGCTAAGCTGGATTAATTTCTGAAGTTAGATTCATCCTGCTATAATCTTCGTGTCAAATGACAGCCATTATGTATAATCTTCATTCATAAATGAAAATGGTCTGATTAGTTCATATGTTACTTGTTTGAAAAAGGCAGCACTAAACAAAGCTAGCAACTGGAACCTATTGGTAGAAGAAAACAACAACTTCCTTCTTATTTTAAGAAAATCTCATCAATGGTCCAGAAAAGGGAAGTGAAGAAATGTTCCGCACGGTGGGCTATTACATGAAAACAAAGTATTTATGCTATATTGCCTTGCTTTAAGACATGATTTTTAGAGTGGGAAACAACTAAAGTTTCTCACAGATGACAACTAAAGTCACAAATATACAGAATATCTGAAAAAAACAGGCTTAAGGAACGTATTGTGCCCCAAAACAGAAGTGCCCAAAAGTACAGGCCTTTTAAAAAAAATTCTTTATGTGACAAGGTCCAAGGCCAAACAAGATGTTTGTGTTTGAATCTGGGAAAGAACTCACACTTGCCAGATCCACATCTTAAACAAATGATTTGCCTTTGTTTGCTTCTTCTGAAAATGCTGATTCGCACACACAGATAGTTAGTGTGCACCTATGTCCTTACATATTTGTGTGAGCAAATTTAGAGATTGCTTTCCCAAAGCTAACTCATCAATCCAAACTTATAAGAAAGTCCCCACACAAAAGATATATTTCTGAATATAAAGAATCACAATTTCTAATCGGTTTCATTGATGGTCAGTGTTTCTGGTTACCATAGTAACCGGCACACACAATAAATGGCGTTTTGTTTAATCAGTCATGAGAAAGAAGTCTGGGCATGATGAATCACACTGAATCAGAAACAGTTTCCTTTACTACCCTAATCAAAATAACTTCAGTGTAACTACAGGACAATTCAAATCAGCAAGACAGGATCAGGCCATGAAATTCAGATCCCAATCATGTTTTCAAACACACCTCTCAGAAGCTCAGATGAAAGTCTTACTTCTATTTCAAAGATAGGATTTTATGTAGGATAGGATTTAGTTCAAGGCTCAGATTTTATCTCGTCTATACTGTAGGTAGTTTGCATCAGGCTGAAGTCCACCAGAGACAATAGATGTTCAGAGCCAAAAGCCTCACAATAATTTCAGGCTCACATGCTAACTGGAAAAAATACATGAGAAAATAATGCTTTAATGCTAAATAGGGAAAATGTCCCAGACATAACAATGCAAATAAAATTTCCTTACTCCCAGTTAATGCTCTAAGGCATTGATGGCTGGAGTCTGCTTTGCACCAGTGGAAAAGAAGTATAATTAATATATAGCTACACATTTTTAAAGAGAAAAACAAAAACCATGTAAACTACAGGGCGTTGAGGAAGAGGGGGTTTTCAGACATAGTCATTCTTAGAAAACAAGTATAAAAGTGGCGTTCATGTGGCTGGCCCTAAACCAATTGTAGGCTTGAGAAGGATTACCTTTGAAGTATAAAGATCAAAAAAGCATTTTTTCAGGTAATAAGATCTCTCTCAGATGGATTTCAGTAATATGAACATGTTTTCCATAGCATGGTAATAAAAATAAAACAATGCAATAAAACTACAACTAGGACTAAGTCAGTCACTCTTGAATTCTTAGTGGAATGTCAAACAAACTTACAGTTGGTGTTTACAGTTTTTAATGTAACAGTTATGCATAATGAAAAATTATAAAAGCAATGTGAGTAATAGACTTGAATTAATTTTGTGGCTGTGGTGACATCATAACAAGCTTGATCAAGTGGCCTGTGATGTAACCAGAACTGTAACCATTTTTTCCAGAATGTCAGTTTTTAAAGGAGCTTTGGGAACGTGGGTGGAGAGGAATATAACGTAAAACTTTTCTTTCTATCTGTCTTCAGTTCCTGCTCAGGTTATGCCATGTACTTTATTCCCTTCTCTTTTTAACTGTACCATGACTTTCTCTGATCTTCCCTCTGAACATAATAATCTGAACATTATCACAGCCATTGCTTTCATCACACTTTTACAAGTAAGCAAATTTTTTTCAAAACAAAAATACCTCTTTTTTTTTTTTTTAAATTGGGTATTTGATCTGAGGATTTCCAAGTATTGCTAATTTCAATATATTAGAGAATGTCTCATTGCAAACATTTCATAGATAGGTAAGATAAAAACAGGGGCCCAGTGTGAGATAGTGATAGAAATAGGAATAAGACCCTGTGATTCTGACAGTGAGAACCCTTTCTACCCATTGTGCAGAATCTTCCATAGTGGTCTATGAACTTCTAGGGCTCTGCTGTTCAAGGCAGGACAAGTGGAAGTGAGCGCTATCAAATGCCATGCCAAAGCCAAGGATCAAAAAGAAATATAAGAGCAGAAAAATGATTGTGACTATCAAAGTCACATTCCTCGTGGATGGCACCTTAGTAATCACAGCACAGTGAACTGCTTTATTTTAACATATTTATAATGGGCTGTTTCCAGTGAGAAGCTACATATTATGAAAGACTATGCTCAGCCAGAAAAAATGCCAAACATTTGCTGTTTTCTGTTTTATGTTTAAATTCTGCTATGGCTCCCATTGGTATCAATAGTGTAAGTGCAGGGAAACACCTGTACGTTTACTCATTTCATTTCATTTATCCAGTTCAGTTACAGAACCAAATTTCCACTGTAGTCTTTGCTTTTTACCTAATTTTCCATCTCAGCTGGCAGAAGATCAAGAAGGTCAAATGATTTGCTCAGGGTCACATAATGAGTCAGAATCTTGAGCTCAGATTAAATCCAGGATACTCCCTGGCTCCAGCACATGGGACTTGTCTGCTCAGTAAACCGCACAAGTTCCAGCTGCTTTCCCTCCTCACATGAACTGAATATGAGGAAGTTTGCAGAGAATCTGTCTTAAGCAGATATTCAGCCAGCAGCAGGCTATCTGTAGTCAAGTGCTGGGTTTAAAGTGGGGTTAAATCAATATCCAGAACTGGGTGCTACCTAGTATTGTTCCTCTCATTTCTTATCCCCTTCAAATATCTGTCCATTTTCTTTCTTGTGGTTATCCAAGAAATAAAAAAAAGGGTTTTTAAAAATCTTTGTTATCACATGTAATCTCTGAAGACAGAAACAAACAATAAAAAAAATATTTAACCACAGAACATTTCCTGCAGCCACTGGAGCTCATGCTTTTATTCATTCAGTACATGGAGAAGCTGCATCACTATTAGGTAAAATCGCAACATAGGAGAAGCCTAATCTAGCTGAATTACAAGCAAGACTCAGTGTTTCAGATAATCACCACAGGTACAAATGAAACTTCATGGCAGAGTTAGAGAGCCCATACTGGTTACTGATGATTCTGAAGGGAAAATTAAGAGTTTCTATAATTTCCACTGTAGCAAGGTGGGAGCATTAGGAAATTACCCCTGCAGCTTGAAGGTCCCAATTTCTTGAACATCTTGTCTGAGTTAATAAATTTGAGCTTTAGTTAGGTAAAGGCAGAAACTTATTTTGCATGGGAGGCTGCTATAATATCAAAATAAAAGGAAGATAGGGAATCCAATGCTACTTTACCGTCAAGTTCTGCAGCAGTCTAGAGAACTAAGTATACTTTATGTAATGAGTCAATTACAGTGTTAATTTAAATTGAATGCTATTCCTATTATGAACGCTGCTGAATACCTTTGAAGGAAAATATATATGTTACAACAGAATAGGTGAGGGACTCCTAATTTGTTCATCAGTGGTGTCAGCCTACATAAACATTTGAATGCTATATTGGTCACACTTCTATCGCTATTTAATGTCTTACATGGCAATAGTGCAAGGTGATCATGGAAAGGTTACAGACTTTCCCATGTGAGAACAAGAGAACAACAATTTCTGTTATGGGATACAGTAGTCACGTGTATCCCATAACAGAATGTAAGTCTCACCAAGTCCCATCCACTAAAAATAGGCAGATGTTTTGACCAGTCTAGCTCTTACCACCTCGACTCTGTCAGACCCTCACCTTTGACCCTGACAAGCATTTAGTAAATTCTCCTTAAAAAGCTGTCCACAGGCAAAGACCTAGGAACACTTCAGTATCTACCTATAAGCTGGACTGTAGCTGGCTCTTGAATTCATCAATCCTATCACCACCGTGTTGTCCCTGTTACTAACAAAATCCCACATGCAGAAAGCAAACTGGTGGGGGACCATCCTCAGAGAAGATGCACTTTCCCCTTGAGAGGAAATTGCATCCTTGCATCAACATTGTAAGTATTGCTCTCTGCGTGGTGCTTGGTGTGCAACTTTTAGTCTTGATTTCCATCAGCGGTGGAACTGCTTCCTGCATGCTGGTAGGGCAGAGACTCTAGACTGCACCACTCAAGCACAGACACAGAAAACCCACAACTAAAAAGAACGCCTCCAGTGCACTAAATATAGATACACCCTATGTGATCCTTCTCTAGGATCAGACCTGAGAGGCTGCACTTTGTCACCTACCAACTAGATTATAACAATGCAGTACCTTGAGTATGAAGGTGCTGACCCTCAGGAAATGCTAACAACTCAAAATATAGCAACACATGTTCTCTGAAACACAGACTGTCATGAATGTATTAAACATGTCCTACCTTGACATCCAGTAGATGAATAAAGTTAATGATCATTTATTTTAATCATATGGTGTCCCCAATTTGCCAGCAAGATGTATAAATTATTTTATACACCTTGAGGGTAAAGACTGTGGTTGACAACTTTATTGCTTAGAAACCTCAGAACTTGATCATAATGAGGACGCTTGTTTATCTGTAGTAGAGTAAGAATACTCTGAATTGCTGACACAGGCCTCCAGAATGAATTCCCTCAAGAAGGAAAATGTGCTGTCTTCTCCATGTTTATGTTGCACTTGTCTGACTTTGTTTTCTCTAAACCAAAGAAAGATCACTGTGCATAGCTATGTGTGTCTGCATATCTCTTTGTGCTTGTATATGTGTGTGTGTATGGATATATGTATATGGTTGTGTATTAAAAGCTTGACAGGTGAATTCACTGTGTGCATGGTTTCTCCCAGGGCACATGCTGAGAGAGAAAAGGAGCCTTGCATAACAGACGCAATGCACCTGGCTTCATGCGTAGTGGGAAGGGCCTCCAGGGATAAGCATAATACCTGAGTCTCTCTAGAACAAACCACCACCACTTCTACTCATGGAGAATTCTAACATAGCAATATCCTACACCTGCTTTTTAACTCTCTTTTTAAAGTTACAAGAAAAAGTTCAACTTTATTTCTTAGAAGTTCACACAAACAAAACGAACTCATAGGAAAGCTGTTGGAATTTAAAAGTTATGAATATAAAACTCAGATCTGAGGCTGACAACGGCCAACTCAAAGATGCACAAAGCTCTCAATCATATAAAATTAATGTGAAGTAAAAGGAAATGTTAATTTTCTGATTCCTCTCATGGTCATCTGTGACCCAGTTATTTCCATGAGTACTACTCACACTCAGTGCAACATTTGCTTTGACAACCTGAATTTGCCTGATCAGTTCTGATAATGAGCAGATCTGAGTGACTGAAACTCACATCATATTATTATCTATCAGGTAAATTCACTTTCATAAAACACAAGAGAGACAAGTACACTGATTTGGAGATACTTTGTATTGGCAACAAGTATCTCAGATATGAAGAAAGTATACACATTTTGCTCAGGCACAATAGTTGGCCTGTTTGCCAAACACAGACAGCTCCTTAGCTGTGATCAGAAACCCTAAATGGACAGAAAATTCAGTGGAAATTATTCTTATTACATTGCTGTTGCTTAAATGTATTTTCAATGGACTTAAGGACCTGTTTACATTGTCAGAGCTCGGCAAAGGTTCCTTAACTGTAGATAAAAGCAACACCTAAATGCTCCACTTTTTCTTTTTAAATTAGTAATCATCTCTTCTGGGGAGCTAATTAATCAAGCAACACAAGAAAGATGAATACGTATTTTCTTTTGCTGCAGAATAAAAACTCTTCAGATGTAACAAAAGTTATTTTAAATTCATGCTAAATCAGAAAAGGAAGAGCAAGCCAGTTTTGATTGCGCTCTGTCTGCTACAGTGTTGCTAACTCTCAAGATTTTACTGTACCTAACACATGGCTTCATGTTTTCCTTCAGGCCTCAGCTGATGTAATTCTGGGTCAGCATGTGACCTTTCTGACGGAAAGCTTGCCAGTGTGACTTGGGTGTACCCTGAAGACGCAAAAACAAGAAGTCAAATAAAAAGAACTTCATAAGTATGGCAGCTTCAAATTCTCATGATTTAAGCAAATCTCAGGATGCTTTGAAGGCTGACTTATGGGCAAGGGAGAAGAAGCTTACACTTGCAGTTGGCAATTCTGCTGTTATTTTAGAAATAACAGCATCAGAAAGCTACTTTGAGAAAATCTAGCACTCACAGCCGACAGAGAGGCAAAGCGCCTTGCCTTCCAGAACCCCCAGAATGCACAAAGTGAACAAATCTCCAGATAAGCCCCTGTGGGGACCCTTCCTCTAAAATGCCATCTGACCTGGCATTTCCACTCTTGCAGAAATGGATCTGGGGAGCTCACACTGACCCATCAGAGTCATGCTTACAGAAACTATTGAGATTCTTTTTTAGAGTTAGGACACAGCATTTCCTATTTCCTAATAAAATCTCTCTTGGAAGCCCTAGATTTCAGGATAGTGCGGACCCAGGGACGTCCCTCCACTCTTCCTTCCTCTTCCAAATAGAGGGGATAATGCACATACACAGATGGACATCTTCCTTGCAGATACAGAGTATGCAATTAGACCCAAAGGATTACTACTTCACCCAAGATTTTACACACAGAATACCCTTTGCCTCCAAATGAAACTTTCATTATTAATGACGTTTTGTATCAGGCTCACAAAATACAATAGGAGTTTTGTCTGAAAGAAGTTTTCAGTTGTCCTCTAAGTGAAATAATATAAGTATTTTTAAGTGGCTGAGTTGCGCATCATGAAACAAGAATTGTAAATAAGGAAGTACTTTGACTAGTGCAGAAGATTGATACAGCACCTGACAGCTTTCATTACGTAAATCTAATTTATTTCAGCAAACAAGTGACTGGAATCATGCATCATTTCTGAACAAGCTGACCCTCAGGTTTACATGGTTGGCTGATATGGGTTTGAAAACAGGAAGCTCCAGCTGTAACATGAGTGACCCAGACAGCAAAAAGCTAGACACCAACTAAATTGGAAGGCAGGAAGTCAAAGTTCATGCTCATACCACAAACAATACAAAAATAATAAAGTTCCTCTGAGATACATTTGGCAAAGCCAAATGTCATTGTGAGGCATAAAATATAAAAGAACTGGTAATATAAATGTTTATAGAAAAACAGAGCAAAGAATTGTTGAAAAATTACCAACAGTGTTCCAAAGAGCTAATCCATCCGCATACATTTTCATAAACGCTATATGTACACTGTAAACTGAACGCTGACTCTAACAGGATGCCTAACTCCCCAAGGTTCTGTTAACTAGTCCATTCAAAAGCCCTGGGTTTTGATTATCTTTGGTTTCCTAAATCTTGATTTTAGTTCCTTCTCAGCTCCCAGGATACTGCTAGAGTCCCTGCTCCATCAGGCACTTTTTTCTGGTCCTCTGACACTCTCTTGTAAAGCACTTTTTACTTCCCTGGGGACCTGCTTTTCGGCACTTTCAATCTCTAGAGTCTTCCACGGGCTCATAGCAAGCCTTTACATCCCACATCCAGAAACATATCACATCCTGTTTGCATCAGAGCTCCCCAACGATTTCCCCAGCAACTATACTTGATCTATTGCTGTTACCTTCTGGGAAAGTCTAACACCTGACATGAGTGCTAGCTCTGCAAATCAGGAATAATGCTGCTGAAGCAAATGGAGTCCTGAGAGATTTACATCTGAGCAGCTGGTGGTTGCCAGAGCCATGATCTAGAGCTACACAGATCCCCGAAAGCAGGAGCTCGATTCTGCACCAAGGTTGCAGCAGTTACAGTCAAATTTTCCTAATTCCACTCTGCAGAAAATAATGGAAATTTTTCCTTTAATTTCAGGTACATTTGATTTCTCTGGGAATATAATTCATCCCTAGACTCCTGACAAGGTAATCTGTCTAATCATCAGCTATGTATTCCAGCTTCATTTTATGACTCCTCTGCATCCTTGTGTTCTGTAACCAACTTCCATTCGCTATGATCTGTCCCATAGCCTTGCACTCAAAAACTTGAAAGCGAGTTTCTGCTTCTCTCTCTCCAAGAATAACTACTATCCCCATTATGTCTAGAGAGAAAAAAGGGTTAATATCAACTGCACCCTATATATCCTATATAAAATACTTCTTCTCTGCAGACACAGAAGGTAAGATTTGCACTGTCAAACAACCACAATAGATCACAGCTGATGTAATACTTTATTTTACCACATAAACAACATTGGTATTTTCCACAAATCTTGCTCAGAGGACTTTTTCTCTGAAGTTCCTTTTTCATCTTGTTTGCCTTTTTGTTTTCCAAATTCTCCTGTTTATTCCCTTGCCTTCTTTATTGCAATGAATCTCAAAAAATATTATACCCTGTTAAAAGAGTAGCAAGCATTCTAAAATTCAGTACCAAGTCAATGCTCAGCTTACACATGCACTAATGACCTACTGAAGCCAAGGGGGCTTCAGCACATACATACACAGTATGTCTTGTTGAATTAATTTCTGTTTAAGCATGGGGATAAATTCTTTTAAATTGCAACATAAGAGAAAAGGAAAATTTAAACAGGAAAGACTGAAATAAAAGACAGGAATTTTAAAAAAGTTTCCTTTTTGTTAAATACCTCTTTTCATCTTAGTTTTGGCAATTTCTGTATAAGAAAAAGGTTTTAACATTTGAAATCCTAGAAAAGTACTGTTAATTCACCTGACAGCTACCAATACTGCAAACCACATGAATCCAGAAGCTTTCCAAAAGCTTTCTTTCTGCTAATAGTTACTGGATTACACAGCGGCCATTGTCACGTCACCATCATTATTAACAATTTTATTCATAATAGATGTCAAAGCACTTCAAGGAAAGGGAAAAACTACAATAACAATGAGTGAAGTTCCCTTGGTCATCCGTATTTTGTAAATGCAATATTAAGAGGCCTACAGGATAGGGTCTGCACTTTGAAGATAATCTAGCATTTTGCGTTCTGAAACCTTGTATACTAATCTTAAGATGATGGACCTATTCTTCAAAAGCAATTTTACTGCTGCTATTTGCTATCAATTTTGCTAGGACAACTACTGAACCACATTGTTCTGTGATGCAATAGCATGGCAGAGAAACACAAGGCTGTAATGAGCCAGTTTGAAGTGTGAGATAAGCTTGTACCTGCTCGTACATGGATCTGTAGTGAAAATACAGATGTGCAAATCTCTGAAAATCAAACACAATATTCTGAAGTTGAATATTCAAAGACTAGCAATCATTTTAAAGCTCGAGTGCTCAGGCTGAGCTTAAAATATGAAACAAATTGAAGATCTAAAATGTGAAACAAATTGAAGATCTAGGGACAGAATTTTGTTCTCCCAGACTATCACTCTATCTGTTGCACAGTATTAAGGCAATTGAAAACACTGGAAAATATCTCAGTAAAGTATTCAGTGCAACTTAGTTTATCCCAATTAAATGCTAGCTTTGTATTCTTCAATAAATGTAATTAGGGGAGTTTCTATGGTTTCTGTAAAACTTTTCTGATATATTTACATCGCTTTAAGCCTTTCTTCTACACAATTCCACTTAAGGTAAAAAAAGCCTACAGTCTTGGGAGGGAAATGAAAAGAATTGTCAAAATGGATAGATGGATTTAATGACAGGTTTATTTTTACTTATGCTTGGCGTTTTTACGTTTTGCAACCTACATTGTGACACAGCTTCAATTTGTTTCCTCACTCAAATAATTTAAGTTGCAATACTGTTTCCTGAATTTGCAATTTCAATTTGTTCATTCTTCTCCTCAAGCTCTTCTTTCCCCTTCATGGTGAAGGTTTACAGAATCAGTCAGATATGCCTTATCTGCGTCCCAGATTAGATCAGTGAGAATTAGTACAGAATGTTCTGTACCTTACCTGATTTGGCATAAAGAGATTAGAAGTGTTTAGGAAGGGAAAATAATTATTATCCTCTGTGTTTAAATGTGATGATAGGTTACTAAACATTACTTCAGGAAAAAAAAGCTTTTTGCTAGATAAATTAGAAATTCTAATTATATTCTAGTACTTCCAGCTTTTTTTAATCATGATTTTGTAATTCTAGAGATCTGTATGCACTCACTGCATAAGACATATAACTCAAGGCTGAATGTTGTATCAACATTACACTGCAAAGAGTCTTGGTTCAGTACTGATAGGTACACAGATAGTAGATTACAGATCTATTTGTTATTAAAGTTGTCTTTGAGGTTTGTGGTCATGGCACACAGTAGTCTATATGAATATAAATGTTTGATTTCCTTTCATACACGAGCAGGACGGTTTAGATATAATTCAGTATTATTGTATAGTTAAGGGCAGGCTTTTGCACATATACATAACACTAAGATACCGCGTACAGATAGTTACATCATACAGTACAATTTATTATCTATCCTCAAGTGTGCACAAGCAGTATGGTTTATTATTTATCCATATACATGCACATGTATTTGCATACATTTACTTTAGACCATTGGTGGTTGTCAGCTTTTGTGATATGACAAAAAAGCAATGAATATTATTTTGCTGTCTCTGATATACAAACTACCAAAACAAATCCCATCTCAACAGCAAGTTCAGTGTGTGCAGCAGGCAACTCTATCAGGCCACTTGCTGTTACGTCTGGCTGTAGGCCTTGGGCCACTCAGTGGCAACAAAATTTCACCTACACCCAGACTTTCTACCCACATCCAACACCCACATCCTGGTATCTGCAAACTCCTGTAAGAAAGCTCTTACCTCAGTCCTGTTGTAGTTGCACTTCTGTGATGCAGCACGCTTCCCACGTGGGACAGTGCTCACAGCGTAGACAGCCCCTTTTGAGATTCTTGAGCAAAATCACATTTTTCTCTGTGAGCCAGCATGATTGGAACCCAACGTCTTAAAACTATAAAAACACGCCTGTCCATCACTTGACCAAATGGAGCAATTCAATAACTAGCAGATGTGCAAACAAGCTCTTACTGCATTTTACTGAGATGTTCCCCAGTCTCTCAAAATGCTGCTCTCCATGAACTAGGATCACAGCAGTTCTGCTACACATAGCTTGAAGAATAGTCTCAGGCAAAATGTAAATCTTTATAGCAGAAAAAAGTGATTTGTAAGAGGCCAGCTATAGATTTGCCTACTCAGAATAATGGGGATAGGTACTTTTCCATGCATTGAACAACAGTTCAAATTTTAGGTGTGCATCTGTATAAATCATGATGAAAAGAAAATCTGATGGCATTTTTAATGAGTTGAGCAGCTTTGTCCAACTTTTTCCCTTACATAAAACAAATAAACATCCAAGTGCATATATGCACGGCTGAATTTTTTTAAGTTTTTGACCTCAAACATTCTTCCTTATTTTATTTCTCTCTGTATCCTTCCCCATAATGAAATTGTGTAAACATTCAAAACCTAATTTCTGTTAACTACAGAAAATAGCAAAGTTCTTGCTTCTGCAATTGTATCTGAAATGGAACGGACTATTCCTGGGCATATGTACAGCACAAAGCACACTTCACAGCTGGCTTCAAATCCCAGCAAATACCACTCAGAAAACAGAGAGAATGAGCAGAAATGTGAAGTACTAAGTATTTAACAACAATGCTTAGACAAAAGCAGCAGTATGTTATTTTGCTCTAATTTGAGACTGAAATGCTTTCAGTAGACAGAGTTTGGAGCTGTTCTTTTTCAAGGACAGGGAGAAGAATTTTTATAAGTTGTTAAATCAGAAGAGCTAAGCTCCCCAGGAATATAGGACAAGATCAGATGTGTCCAACAACTCTTCTTCACATGTGCTGTATCCATCAAAGGAAGAGGAGGCCCAACCTGCTAAGCAAATGTTTTATATTGAGCTGGAGGGTTCCAAATGTCTCACAACGGTGTCAGATAAACAACAGGAGACACAAGAAAGTGACAGGGAAGCTCTCACTCAAGTGTTGCTTCTGTTTCGAAGATGAGTGACACACAAGGAATTTTCCCCCATTTAACAGCAAAAAGAAATCTCAGACTACTCAAGCTAGATGTCTATGTGACATATCAACATTGTGCAAAATCTTTTCTAAGATAAAGTGTACAAATATATTTTGGGTGTAAAGAGAAACTCAATCAAAATAGCATTAATTGTGCTTCTGATGGTAACTTTTAATATGAAAACCAATACCAATGTAAGAACATTTCAATAATTTCATGAAATATAAAACTTTACTGACCACAGAGATTTCCCACTTATCAATTTTATTTCTTTTCTGCTAGAAATAGTTGTATCAATTATTGTTTGGCCAATGGTAATTTGGGGCACATTTAATAAATGTAATAAATATAAATTTGGTTTCATGCAAAATTACTATGAAAACTGATCTCCCCAGAAGAAGCGTGAGATGGGAAAATTGAAAAACAAGGGACAACCAGCAGAATATCCATTTTTTTCTGTGATCGATATTGATTTACAATACAGTTGAATAGCTGAGACCACTGCCTGCTTTCCAACAGTTAAAACTACTTAAAAGCACCAGCTGGGGCCTGCCTCCCATTCCCATGAGGGAGTGGGACAGGCTGGGGGGCAGCTGGGGACATCCCAGAGCACCAGGCAAATGTGTGGTGGAGGCAAGGACCAAGGTCAGACTGGGACATCAGCCCACAAGTGGACCTGGCTCAGCGGTGCCCATGGTCAGGCATGGCAGGGCTGTGGTGGGACTGGAGGCAGCCACCTTACAGCATCACCGGTACAAGGACTGATGGCCCTGAGGGGGCTGAAATGGGGTCCTGTGCCATGGGTGGGGTGGTGGAGGTCCTGTGGAGGCTGGTAAGGGCCATTAAGGGCTATTAGTGCCCCCTGTGCCCTGACAGTAAGTCAGTAGGGCCTATCTACTGGAATAAAAAATACAGTGATGTTCACCTCCAACAACAAATTTCTATGGCAAAGAGGAGTCAGCAGAGGACAGACATAATGGTTATGAGAAAAATCCGTTTTGATAGATCTACAGACTGGCATTGGGAAAGTTGCTACACACATTTCCATGTTTGTTTTTTGATTTTTTAGGTAAACGGATTAAGGAAGAAGTTAGCCTGGGCAGATCCCACAGCCCCATCAGAACCCCGGCATAAATGGGAAGCCTGTAAAGGCTGAAATGAAAGGAATCAAAAAGTTGTTTAATATATCACTGAACACATTCACTTGTTTCTTTTTATGGGTATAACAATTTTCCTAATTTTAAAAATACTCTTAGCACTTCCCTATTATTTTAAGTCTACTCACTTTAATAAAGTTACTGTAAATTTAAACCCATGTAGGACAGAAATCAGACATTAGTGCAAATGTTCTTGCTCTGTAAATCAGCAAATTTCCCCCTCTACTAAAAGTGAGATTTCACAGTCAATTGAAGCTGATCTAAGACTGCACTGCTCCTGAACAGGGCAATCCAACTTCCTTTTATCTCCAGCTGCATGTTCCCACCACTTCCCTTGTGTGGACTCTAGAGATCATACAGCCAGAGGATAAACAAGATCAGCTCACTGATCCTACTGAAAACTAACACTGAAAATACTTAGTTTTCAGCCAGTTTCTACTGAAACACTCCTTTCAGTGACAATCTACATTTAAGCCTCACGTAAATTGTGAAACCTCAGTGTTAGACAGAAAGCAAATTGAAAAAAAATTATTAAAAACTGAGCAAGAAGTGAGCTAGTACAAAAAAACTGGCAGTCTGTTACAGGCAGTTACAATATTTTAAAAGAACAATTTTTATTCCAGTTTAGAAAACCCCCTAGTCTACACAGATCCTAACGTACAAGAAGTGAAGTTAAAATGAAACAAATTGCAGCAACACACTCATTTTGAGAAATGTATTTCAAATCTATGAATACATAGCTCACATGAGAAACATAATCCAAGGAAAAAATCATCACTAAAATGTTGTAATTTTCCTTTTCATTTTTCTTTACTATTTTTCTTACTTGATTGTTTTAATTTTTTATGCATTTCTAACCTGGCATTGGAGTTTTTAATTTGTAGGGTTTTTTATCAGGTATTTTTTGCTAGCCCTGCTTGTAAAGCAATTAGGAATATCTTCTTTCCCTTTCTCCAGTCTTTCATGTTTGTTAGATTATATCTGTGTGGTATTGTGATAATAACCATACTGTTCCTTTCTGATGTTTATTTCTTGCTGCTTCTGGTTTTATCTATCATCTAATATGTGTTGTAACAAGAGAAAGTGTATCTTTTATGGCAGCTAAAGATACAGCAATAGAATAATGTGGAAAAAATAGGTTGCTCTAATTAACTTATACCATTATCAAGAGGTTTAATGTTTACATTAAAGAACAGACAGGTAATATGGATAATTAACATCATCCTAGATAAAAATATATTAATTAACAATATCAAAATATTTGACTGAGTTCTGAATTTCCAAAAAACATCAAGCTCAGAAATGCTGTACTTTTTGGCCCTGTTCTGATGCTTGCGTTTTATAAACATACATTTTTTTGATCCAAATATAGTGTTTCTAAGGATGGTAACCCATCTGATGAGGTCTATATGCAAGTGGAATCCCCCCAAAAGAGTTATTAAGAGTTTCCAAGTCTCCACATGCAGTCAACAGTAAATTAAGGGCACCTATGAAGTTTGCTAAAACAAGATTTTTATTGCAGTCATAATTTTCATTATATGGGCATACAAATTAAGATAAGTAAATGCCTTTAATATAGGACTTGTCGAAAACAAACAGTAACATTTGGTTGATACAGACCTAAACTCAAATTGAATTGGAGACTTAAAAGCCTTAGACAATCTGTCCCATTACTAATCTCTGTAATATTTGAATTCTTAATGTGTTATTCTTTTCTAGTGTTATTATTAACTGGTTTATTAACAATTGCTTGTATGTGTAACTTTACCTCTGTGCACTGCTTTGTATTTTTAATACATTAGCACCCATTGACACATTAAAAAAATCACCCAGAATGTATAGATTATAGAAGTTCTGTGCATGGAGCAGCAGATAAGAGTAGTTCACCATCAGTACGAGCTGTATGGCTAAACCCTGTTTAAACATTAGGTTTTGCATCGTACCCTCTCAAATCAACAGCTGGGGCAAAAAAAGATTACTTTCTTAAGAATGGGCAACAGTCATCTGCACACAAACAGGTTAAATTATTAGAAATGGGATGAGCCTTCTTTTAGGTTGATTATGGCCAGACTGGGGTTCTTAGAGATTACTCAGTGACTCAGTAAACTCACTAAATGTGACAAGATGCTAAAACACTAATGGTTTCTATTCTGACCTTTTCTACTCTTTATCTTTTTGTCTGTTTTTTTAATCATGTAACCTCTTAGGGAAGGAAATATTGCCTTCTTTTATGTTGGGAAATTGCCCAGAACATTGCAGACACTACCCAAACAAAGAGTAACTATAATAATAACAAAAATAGGAGGAGGAGGTTTACTTGACCCCATACCAGCAGTCCCCTAAAGACTCCTATCAAACTCAATGGAATTGTAACCTGGCTTGTTGCTTGGGTAAAATTGCCTGCAGTTAATTGCACTGATATAGTTAATGCTATCAAAATTTACAAGAGAAAAGATGCATTGCTATGCAATCAAGAAATAACTGAATTTATTTTTTGAAAGAGTCACATATGATAGATAATGTGGCTACTTAAAAATATAGAAATAGGTACCTTTTGTCTTGCCCTAAGATGGAGTTAGAGAGATCTAGAGTTTCCTCTCAGTTCTGTTCCTGACTTCATAATCTTCCATATGACACTGTTAGGTAAATCTCTGTGCCTCCATCTCATAATCTGTAAAACAGAGATAATGGTTTTCTTCTCAGAGCATTTGGATATATACAAATAAAATGCTACATAAGAGTTCAATACCACTAATACACTTTTTCTCCACTGAATAAGGTCTCAAAGCAAAACCTTTCCCTTTGGTCTTGTTTGCTGCAACATGCCCTCTGTCAGTTCTCAACAACATATTTTAAGTAGTGTATGATAAAAAGGTCAATGTAATGAAATAAACTCTGCAAATACCTCATTTTCCCTAGATTTAATTATGATGACTCTTCTCTACTGTGATAACATTTTTTAACCTTTATAATTTTACAAAGTGCTTGTACCAGATTCTGTTAGTCCCTCACATTTCATGCTATGTAGTTCCATTTATCTCCCATTTATGAAATATAGAGCAAGCATGACATTTCATATTTTAGAAACTTGCAAGGAACACTGTCTTCCTGTATCATTAATACCAACATTATGATTCAGACCCAGGGCTTCTAAGTCTTTGTTTTAGGTCAATTTATTGCAGTAATAAACCAATTTCTTTGCTTGATTCTAGTATTTTATATAACAGTGTAAAGATTTGAAAAGTATAATATCAAGACTTCAGTTATCCTTAAAATTCTATTAATATTTCCATGGCCTTACATACATGATTTTGCCATCAGCTATGAAAACATCAGCCCTGTGACTACTGGTGAGGCACCCCACAGAGATTTGTTTACTTTTTATGGATCCTTATGGGTATTTGGTATATCAGATAGTAAAACAATCTATTTTGTAAAGTTATCAGAATCTCTCCTCCTTAATTAAGAGGGATCTTTCTTATGTTACATAGAATATGCATATTATAAAAGAACATAGTCTTTACAGAAAAAAAGAAGCTGTAAGTATATACATACAGAGAAAATATGTATTAAATAAGCAACTGCTATTGAAAACACTGTCATAAATCAGCAAGTAGATGCAATGGTATCTTTGGCCAAGGCTGTATTTGCAGCTCTGTTAGTGGTCTGTGGATCTGTCTCACCTCCTGCTATCCATAGAACTTTTCTTGGGGAAAACTGTCTTCATAGTTCAGCACTTCAGCGTGTTTTTGGTTTAGGTCCTAGGAAACAGAGATTTGACTCCCATATGACTGTTTCTCCCACGAGCCAGCTTTCAGTTTCATTTCTGATTCTGGACAGTACTAGTAACCAAATTTTAAAGATTGACATAAACTGAGTGAAAGATTTTGAGCATGTCTTGGATAATATAATACTAATATTAACAATTCTAAATGCCCATATGCAGAAAATCTGAGAACAATTTCTCACATCAGATCAAAATCACTGAAAGCTTCTCCACTTCAACTGGCTCTGGTTCAGACTATGATATGCATGGATCTGAGCTTTTGAAATATCATTTTGTGTTACAAGTTGTGACTGTGTAGGACAATCAAGACTGGTAGCATTAATGATAATAATAAATGCAATTCTGAAGCCTTTATTTAAGAAAATATAGTTGAATCCAGAATTTCTCACTTTGTGTTGAGCAGGTTCAGTGGCAATTTTGCCTTAGTAAAGCTATCAAAAGTGGTTTAAAAAGCTGATTTTAAAAATGGAAGAAATCAGTGGGAGTTTTATTCCCCAAAAGACTCTTTAAATAGAAGGCTTGATTAAGTGAAAGTTAGTTAATGACTGCAAAAAATATCTTTCAAGAAAATACTGAGTCCATAATGAAATAACCTGGCAAGATCCTGAGAAATCTAACCTGTGGAAAACTCAAAGGCCTATGGATAGATCAAGACCTCTCAACCACTCCAGTAGCACAGAAAACAGAAGCAAAACTATTAGTGAAGGAGACTTTTGAAAGGCACTTGCACCTCTTCTTTAACTATTAGATAGAGGATTATTGTTTTGTTTGACAAACATTTCAAAACATGTGTTTTACCCATGACTTCTAAGACAAGAAAAAAATGTGTTCTGTGTACAGTGTACAGGCCATTTGGCTACCAGGGAATCTTGCTGCTTTTCCTGGTAGCCTATTTGGCTCGATGCATTAGCAATTTAAGGACTGTTTGTAATTGTGCATCTGTGGACACAATCCCAGTTGCTCTGTGGGAAAATGTTCTGGGGAGATGTCCTGGCAAACAGACTGCAGAACTAGTTTAGAAATGAAAGTTAAAATGCAGATCAAGAGCTGGAAACCGGTTTCCAAACTAAATTATTCTGTAGCACTGTGAAACTTGTGCTAAAGGATATTTATAAGCACAATACAATGCAAATACAAATAATGCATTTCTATTAAGACAAAGCTATTCCACAGATACAAGGATAAAAGCACATTCCCCTAAAAAAAAACAGCTGTAGTTCCCTGGACTTCAGTCCCCTAGGCATACTCTTTTTGGGCACAGTTAATGCGTAGAAGACTGCTTTAATGCAGTCTTGCTTTAATGTTTAAGGCTGTTGTAAACAACCAAAATAAATATATTTGCATCAAAAATGTGTTAAGAATAATCCTAAGTTTGTAAAGCCAAGCACTCAAAATGTGCAAAATGCCAGAAAATTGAAGAAATCTGGAAAATAAAGATTGCTCTTCATACTGGATTTGTTTCTAATCCCATCCTCCCATCCATTGTACTCCACTCCTATCCATAAAAAAAAAATATCTAAAATTTATGGGAACATCTATAACCTTAAGGTCATCATACAGAAATGCCATTATGTGGAACCTTGTAAAAATGTTGTCAGCAGTACCTCTACTGTACTCTATAGCTGGCATTTCAGCCTGTCCCTTCTGTCCCTTCTGCAATTAATAGTCACTGTAATAAGATTTTGAAGTTTAAACCTCTTTAAAAGAGAAAAGCTTCTTTTTCATCCCTTTCTCAAAGCATACAATATGATTGGCAAAGTATCAGGAATAATAAGACAACTAGCTGACGTAAACCCCAGGAGGAACAGAGCAGCTTTTGTTCTCAGCTCTCATCAAAATCTTGGAAATCTTGCAATAGGAAATGTTGCCGGAATGTAGGTCCTTATTCAGAGTTCTTACATGTTAGGCCTGCAATAACTGAAATCTCCTACCTGCTTCAATAATTACTGTACACTGTCCCATTTGCTGCCTGTAGCTGAAACAGCTATACAGTTAACTATTTAAAATTTTCTTGATATAAAGAAATATATATTTCATTCTCTATTAATGCATTATTATTCTTGTTGTCCCACTGGAACTATTCTCCAGTTAATATTAGCTATTCTGATTGTTAATGCAATAATCATTATAAAGCATGCAATAAATGATGTAATCATGAATACTATAGCTCATCGAAAAAAAGCCTTAATAAAGGAAGCGTAGCTTAAAGCACTGTACACATGAAGACCGTACTTCCTAGACTGCATGTTAAATGGAACGTTAAACGTAAAAAAACCTTGGGTAGGTTAAAAATTAAGGCTGTAAAGTCAACATTACCAAGTTAGAAAAAGGAAAACTTATGGTTCAAAAAACGATATTATATCCACCACATAGACAAGCTGAGTTATCTTAAGCATTTAAAAGTGATATGGTAATAACTTCAGAAGAAAAGAAACAGAATAGAAAACTGCACCTTTGGTCCTAAACCCCCAAGCATTTGCTCCAAACAGGCAGCTTTGGTAGGTATACAGATGTTTTTGTAAAACTTAAAATTTTACAGAAGTTTTCAGTTATGTAAGGATCATTGTCACCTCTTGAATTTAGTTTCTTCTTTTTTAAATAAGAGAGAAAAAAAGAAAGATTTGCTTGTGGAGCTTGCATTAGTTATGTAGTTTGCTGTGCAAGTACTCTCACCAAATCTGTTTTTAAGTATGCATTGTCATGTAATTCAAGTTCTCTGGACTTGAGTTACTTCCTTCTAATCAATCTAGTGGCTTAAAGGAGAGCACTCACTCCATAAAAACTACTTGAACTGCTGTGCTCTTATTCACACTGCATCCGCTTATGTATGATGCTAAGATTTCTGGGGATATATCGCACACATATGAAATCAGGTGGTTTGTGTGCGATGGTGTACACTGCTTACAGCCACACTGAAGGAACTCTTAACTCAAGTACCAATCTATTCAGGCTGCAAGCAAAGTTAGTGAAAGCACTAGCCTGTTATTCTAGTTAGCTTTGCAATATATATTCATCACTGAAATTCTGCAGGAACCCAAGCAAATTAATCAATTAAACCATTCACCTCTTCTGTAGTCTCCATGAAAGGAAAGAAGAGGCTAGAGCTCAAAATATCTGCTATGACCATACAGACACGTAATGTGGTTCAAAGCATCCCTAGGTAAGACTATGGCAGGAAGGCATTATACAGTGTGAAGACTGAGCTGGATGTGTTCCCATAAGGAAGCAGATTGGGTTTGTCTAGATGCCTCTTACACCTTTGAAAAACAGAGGCAAAAAAAGCAGCTTTTTGGACAAAAGAAGTGTTATTTTAATAAAGATTTCTTTGACAGAGGATTGATTGTATGAAATTTGTTTCTACTATTGATCAGAGAAAAAAAACATGAATATTTTAAATATAAATTACACCAATAAATACTCAGCTCAAGGGGTAAGTCAAAATCAGTTTTCATACAAAGTCAAAAACCAAACACAGGAAAGCCTTGAGGTAAGAACCAGAAAAAATACCAGAGTAGTGTGCAGGAGGTTTGGGATCAGTTGATATCACCAACTGCCATTTGATTCCATGAGTGAACACAAGATTCTCACCATGAACCACAGAAACAGGAGACCAATCTGTGGCAGGTTGATGGCGTTTTCTCCTCTCCTGTGATACCATGTTAAGGCTTTATTTTTAGAGATAAGCAAGGCCTGTAGGTCTGCAATTGTTAAGCACCGGAAAGTAGAACCTGCTCACTGCAGCTTCCTCTCTCTTTCATATCTCTACTCTTAAGAATGCAACAGACCTCCTTTAAGCAAGACAATACATTGAAGTTATGTTAAACATCAGAATTATTACTTTCTATGTTTATAAAATCCAATATATTATCTATGTTCTTGTAAGATGTTACTAATTTTTTTCCATTTTAACTTTGCTCTCTCATTTCCGATTTGAGTTACAATCTCTTAAGTTACAAACGTAAGATATGAGCCATCCCTCCTGACAGGTCATTTGCTGCATTCCAGTTGCAGCGTGTTCAGAAAATGGTCACTGGACACATGTGGTGTGAGCTTTCAAAAAAAGTAACTCTCCATTGCAAAAGATGCTTATAAATGTCACACTCTGGCGTGTTTTTACAGACCTCTGAGAGACACAAATATGGGCATATCGCTCACAAAAGAAAACTTTGGTGGGTCCCAGTTCTATATAAAAATCCATTTAACAATATAGATGTATTTACTAATTACTGGACGTTTAGAAAAGATTTTGGTATAACGTGTAGTTCCTTCTGCTTTCAGAATGAAATGTTAAGTCGGAGGGGATTTTTCAGGATGGAGGACTGAGGGGGAGGAACAAAGGAGGAACAGGGGGTTTTATTGTGGAGCTGCAGTGTTGAGCAGTCAGTGGTAGGTGGATACTGCTTGCAGAGAAATCGTGCCAACTACAGCAAGAGGAAAAGGAAAATTACTCAAAAACTCTATTTGACTTCTTTTGTTTCATTCTATTCTCCTGTACTTGTACCTGCAACACCGATTCACTGATTTCCGATTTCTAGTTATTTTAGAAGCACTACAGTGATGCCAACTGGTATAGCCAAGAGCTTTCAGTTAAACACAGAGAGAGGAACATTGTATAACTAAAAGTCAGTTAAACAGTTCCCCAAATTAATTCGTGCTGTGTAGCCCAAGGCTATAAAAAGTCTTCACTGGCCCAGCAAACTTTCAGGCCTGCATCCTGCCTATCTTCCTGCCACAGGGAGCCTTTGTATAAGGCTCATTGTTACACAAAGCAGCTACTTCAGCAAAGGAATCACTTCAGGAATTTAAGCCTTATTTGAGGGGATTATCAGAAGTCATTGTTTTGATGTTTCTTAATTTTCAGGGTTTAAGAGAAGAGATGTCAACCCATGGTCCAGTTCATTAAACTATATTCTGAATTCATTGCTCTTCATGTAAAGATAGTTTACCATAAACTGTAAAATGGAGTTTTACAGAGTGTATTAATTCATGCACTGAAAGTTTCCCAAGATCATGTACCTTCTGTTTAAATATAATCTCTTCTGCATCTAGTACTCATTAAGCATTCTAAATATCACTATAAATACCTAAAGATCTGAATATTATTTGATACTCTATTTATTTCAATAAACTATTAATAAAGTATTTTGTTACCCTGTACTCAACTAATCACAATATACCAGAACAAGTTACAGTTTTCAGGTCAGTGAATTAGAAATCACGATTTCTTACTGCTTTCCCTGATTGCTCACTGCTTCTGGGAAATCAGTGTTAAATTTAGGCATAGCAGTCACCCTGGATGACTGATGTATACACATTTCTAAATTCCTTTGTCAACTTATGCCAGTTGAAAATTCTCACTCTGCAAAGCCCTGCTCTGTTTATTGGTCCTCATTATTTTTCAATTCATTTATATTTTTCAGGGAATATCCCATATTTCTTTTTAATGAGGAGCCTCAGAATTTTTCCCTAACCAGGGTAGGTAACTCCCTTCGCAGACAACTGTAGATGAGCACTATTAATACTAAAGTCATTCAGTTGGGATGTATACTGCAAAAAAGGGAGTTCCTGCCTAAGCTCCAAATTTATTCCCCCCTAGCTTGCTAACTTAGTCCAGGCAAACATTCCTTCTAACCCCAGATAAAGACATTTCTATTTGGATTGCAAAGATTCTATACTAAAACCAAAATACAAACCTAAGTAAAAGGTGTAGTATGTCCTATCTATGAATTCATGGCTAGTAAAACCTTTTTTTTCTACCCTGATCAGTAAAAGAATGGTTCTTCACCAATTCATTAGAACTTTACTATAGAAATTCATAAACTAATGGCCTGAGGAGCCCAATTTTCTGTGCCTACATGTGTAATCAAGGTTCAGAAGCATATTTCATTGATTTCATTTCATTTTCAAACCAGTACAAACCACTGGAAGACCATCATCATCTGCATGTTCAGTCCTCTTCATTCCTCTCATTGGGGGCATTCAGTTCAATTAAATTATTTGTTCTCCATGTCCAAAATTCTCCTTCAGTGTCTTTTAAATGAGGGACCATTTCATGCTGTGTGATCTCAACTTCCCTTGATGACAGCCCTATCCTACTGGAACTATGAAACTGTCAACATCAAGAGCAAAATTTAGGTGTGCAGGAGACAGAAATGGCTCGGCAGCTATCCCACAAACTCTTTCAATAGAGGTCAACAACCTCAGTGTCTATGGGGAAAACTGCAAAACTCAATATTTCCATCAAACAGCCCAAAATAATGTCGCTAGAAGTTTCTTGCTGGCTGGAAGTAAAAGAAAAATATTTTGTATGCATCACAGTTTCAGAAAATGAGTAGATAGTACCATGACAGACATGGAATAAGACAACAGATCACCTTGATTTAGTAGAGGTAAAAGATGTGCATGGTCAGCCTTTGGGGTGTAACGCCTTGTACTAAACATGAGGTAACATAAGGCAACTTGGCATCTATGACGGAAGGCCAAGCAAACCACACTAATGGATTCTCCTCCGTTCTTTGGCACAGTATTGCTACAATCAGAGTAAGGTAATTTGAGGCCACCTTTATCAACAGATCAAAACCAAAGTTGTTTGGGTTTTTTTTTTTAAAAAAAAAACCTCAACAACCTAACTTAGGAAACATTAACTTATCATGCGTATTTCCTAACCCAACCCATATGATATGAGATCATCTAGTATTCAAGGTTTTCTTGGATTCAAGTACACACACTGTTATCTTCTTTTTAAAAAAGCATTAAGCTGATGCAGAGGTGGTTAAATGGTTTGCCTGGGGACATCCAGTGCATGAAAGGTAGAGCCATTAATAAAATCCTGGAGTCCCAACTGACAAGTTCTATATAGCAAGGACTGTAGTGTAGTTCATCTCTAGGTAAATTAAAATGTTGTGGTTTATGTCAACAGAATTATGGGAATTTCCACTCTGCATTAGACCCTAGCACATATTATGCAGTATCCTTCATCTGACAGCGGCCAGCAGTAAAAAAAGGAACTCCCCGCCCAGTTGACAAATGTTTTGCTTTTCCCCCCATGCCAGCCATTATGCTTTCCACGGATCTCTTAAAATGCATTTTCACATTACTGGTAAGAAGATCAAATGTCTTGTTGCACTAATGTCAGTCTTGATCCTAGCAATATAATCCCACAACTTCCCTTGTATGGGCTCCAATTCCACAATGAACCAATTTAGGGAACTAAAACAACAGAAAATTAACCCTACCAGAAAAAAAAGTGAATAGTAATCTATCACTTTTCTGCCTGAAACTTATTACTATGGAAGCAGGTATTACTGATTGTAACAGCTCTGGATATATACAATATTCATACAAGCATCTTCTTCTTTCTGGAATCCCTGTATATTTTTAGCTTCAGTGATCTGAAAATTGTAGCAGCACACAGAACATGCCTGGCCAGTGACCTCCCTCTGCTACTGGTACTCAGGCACACTAACTGTGTGGCTTCCTCAGCCAAAGGAGCAATAGGTCACCACTATTTTAAGTTCATTGACTGTCCCCTTATTTTAGTCTTGTAAAATTAGAAGACAATAAGCTCCTCCTCTGTTTTCTCTAGGCCATTCATTATTGTATAATTTATCCCCCTGTTATTCATGTTTGTTCAAAACCTAACAGTGTCAGCCTTTTTTTGCCCATGCCCTTAGCTTAAAACAGTCTCCTTACTCAGTCCTGGGTACTTCCCCTGACGGAGACAACCAAAGAAATATTTTGCTGATTTCAAAATGCACTGCATTTACTCCTAGCATTTTCACTCATTTTCATAAATGCAAATAGTACTCCAAGAGTTTGATTCTGTATCACTTCTCTGTTCGTGAGTTAATTTAACTTCATGCAAAGTTGATACAAAAAATAACTATTCTTACAAAGTAGTATTTTACATCCGTTCTTCACTGATATGTGTATATATATATCTCAAGTAAACTGGAAAAGAAAACCCAACCTAGAAAAATACAAGCATATTAATTAAAACATACTGTCTGTCCCTTACTAAATTATACATTTCTAAATCTTTCAGAAGAAAAGCATGCCTTTTCAAATAACTCAGGGGATTTGCAGTTGCCCACCGAGCTTTTCATTTCTAGGTCACTTGTTAAATCTACCCCAGGTCAGCACTGACTGAAAATTATTACTGTCTGGCAGCTGTTTTGTAGTCTACATAAAATGAATTAGTGGTTTCATTCCACTTCCTAATGGACAAGTGGCCCCATCTTACACTTCGACCTAAATGACACCCTGTTGACTACTGCAGGGAAAGAACTAAATAAACTCTTTTTATTCTGTAGGTAGGCCTCATGGTTAGGAATGAGACTGGTGGAACCCTCGGAGCTATTGTAGCACTGGTCTACAAAAAAAAAAAAAGCCCTCCATCTATGGAATTCCTGTAATCAGAACAGATAAAATGCTATTTTGGTGAGCTGTAGTGGTGATTATTTTGATCCTTGGAGGATCTCTGTTATGTGGTTCAGGGGGGAATATGTTACAGGTTGTCCACTGTTACAGTTAAAGAGAGAGTTGTCCCCTCCGCACCATTTCACAGTTCGAAGGCCAGAGAATGCATGTAGTTATGTATGTGTGTATGTGTACTGCATATGCACGCAAGAAACCATAGGAATAATCCACTAAGGTTTCCTGTTTAATAGTAGTAGAAAGAAAACTGCTATTTGATAGAGATTAAATTGTATCCAAAATGTTTTAATAATAACATGGTGGACAAACAGATAAAGAGAATTCCTAAGAGACGGAAATTATAATGTGACCCATATTTGACTTCTACTCATTGTGCTCTACTTGCACTAGGAATAAAACAGGTTTTCCTGTCTTGAAAGCCCCTGCTCTTACACTTTTCACAAGCATTGCATTCCTTTCTTTTTAGAGAAGACACGAGGACAAATGCACAAATATGTATTAATGAAGAACTTTTTGTCTGTCTATTTGTATTTAAAATATTTCTCACAGAAATAAAATTTAAGTAAGTCCATTGTTTTCTCTCCTTTCTCTTGTCTTTTCTCCTTGGATGATAAATAAGTACTATCCCTGTCCTTACTGAGCTAGGACAAATTTCCCCTAAGGCCCCCATTTTCCTCTGCATTTTCATTTGTCATTCTGCTCAGCCTGCAGCAATTCAAACAGACCTGCTCCTTGACTGAGAAATCTTCACCTCTTCCTATCCACCAGGGTAAGGTTTGGTGACAACTGAAAATAAAAAAGAGGGACTATCAACTTCATCTGTCACCATCTTTTCATGCTCTTGTCCCTCAACGACCCTACTGTCTCTGTTCCTATTAGTTTGCTTCTTCTGAACTTATTGTTCATCTTTCCTTCTTTGTTACTCCTCGCTCTCTTCACTGTTTAACCTAACTTTTCCCAAAGCAGCCCTCATCCCACAAATAAAAAGCTGTTAACTTCAAGGTGATTTCTCTTCCTCGAGAACACCACCAGGATCCAGGCTGTGCTCGGCTCCATACCCCTTTGACAGTTCACCACATTACTTTTTTGAAAAACCAGATGCGTAAGTTAGACTATCTCCTAGGGACATTACATTTCTGTTACTAGCACTTGCAAGTAAATAATTGTGCTGATATTGATCCCTCTGTTATTTCATGTATGATATTTTCTGCTGGACAAGCTATTCTGGGATGATTGTATATAGAACTTTATTTCACTATTACAAGTACAAGCGTTGTATATACAGTCTTATTTTTACATGTTTCCCTTTTGTCCTTTACTACTAAGTTAACTGCCTTTTCAGTTTTCTTCTGTGGGCCCTGCTCACAGTCTGTCTCTGAGAAGGAATTTACTTGCATGGAAAGTGGTTTCCATGTAATGAATATTACAACGCATCACAGGCAGACTTACCAGTGTTTTGTTACCCAGAACTAAGAGTCTTTTCAGGGACTTTTGAGCAACGAATGGGCATGAGGCCAGTTAAACACATACTGCCATCTCTTGTCCATCTGTCCTTGATTGGAGTGTAAGAAGTTGCACAAGTTTTGTTTTGCAATCAACTAGACCTTATCTAGAAGTAGAGACAACCTGTTGTTCTTTATTACATTACTTCTATTGCATTGTATACATCCAATTTATACGAACAGATACAAATGCACATTCAAAGAGCATTTAATATTAAAAGACATATTCTGGTAGCATCCAAGCTACCATTCCAATAATTAACAAAACCGACTTTTCAATGGATTTGTGATTGTCATTGTATTCCTTAATATCTAACATAATGCACCCAAAGTATTTGCTGTTTAGACTGCAGCCTTTCCCTCAGTGGGGTACTAATTTAAAAACTGAAGTCTAAGAGTACAATTAAACTTTGCTTTTACCATGTCAGGCATTGACCTCCTCCTAACCCCTAGATTCTGGCTCTGTATGTTTACATTTTGCTTTTACTTGCCTCTTCTTGCTTTTGATTGCTGCCTTTCTTATAGTAAACCACTTTCCACTGGCAATAGACAGACAGATGATGAAAAAGCTCTTCTGACTCTTTGTTCATAAGATTTGAATTGTTTTTGTTTGACTATTATTCAAAGACTAACACTTTGGTTATGACTGGCCATTCTGGAATCTTCTCTACAGTAGTGGTTCTTACACAGTCAGGAGCTACTGAATTAATGATTTTGATTGTGGTTTTGTGATAAACAGCAGTACAGAACATGACTGATATTATATGCTACTCTAAGATACTTATTTTCAAGGTACAAATACTTACACTTGTTACAAGCAGTACAGTTGCTGTATGGGTCAGCAGAGACTTGCACACCAGCTCTGGTGTAGATTCATGGCTTGGACACTAAAATCTGACATTTGTGGCTGAAAATTGCTTCTCTCTTCGAGTAAAATCAGGATTTTATGAACTACTCAATACTACTTTGTCTTTAGGCACCAGAAGGGTACTTTCTCAGCAGTTATTTCCATCTCACATAAAATTGATCTTGCTACCCTAATAGCACCTGAAATCCTAAAGAAAGGGATATAAACTCTTTTGAATTTAACAAAAAATGTGTAGTATAAAAGTTACACAAATGCTTAGATCATCAGGTATGTGATATTTTAACTTTCACAGACATTGCAGCTATCAAAGGAACAGAATTTCAGATCTGAACCTAGGACAATGGGACTGAACTAGGGTCAACAAGTATCAACAAATCTGTCAAAGCAGCCAATCGCTCAAAATTCTTTTTTATTGGGAAACTGTTCCTAAAGCTTGTTCCTCCAACAGTTAAAAACTTTTTCATGTTTTTACAATGTGTATTCACCATGCTATTACATCCAGTCAGTTGTGTGCTAATACTGATCCAAGTATTTCTTTTCCTTTTCAGATGTCTTCTATCCTGCTTCATTGTCCCTTTCAATGTTCATTTCGTGAACTAAGGAAAAGAAGCTCTTTCAGTGTCCTCTCGTAGGAGCAGCTCTCCATTCCACACTTCATCCCGATCATCCTTCTCTGCACCTATTCCATTTGAATTAATTTTTCTTGTTAAAAATTGTAAAAAATATTTTAGAAGACACCTTTCCAGTATTCTGTATGGCAGCAATAGTACTTCTTTCTCCCTTCAGTATACCCTACTTGATACATTTAATAAGCAAGGACATCTCTTTCTCAGCTGTATATGAGAAATTCAGATTCATCCTGCAACTGGCTAATATATTTATGTTTTTATCCCTTCTGTCATGTCTGAGGATATCTCAGTTTCAACAGTGACACCTCATTTTCCACTAGCAGTGAATTTCAGTAGCTTACTACTTTTTATCCCAAAGCTAATGCAGAAAAATAAGCATAACTGGTTCCAACAGTGAACCTTGAAGAGCTCTGCTGATTGCCTTCCTGCAGCCTACTATTTCTCTTTCAGTGTCATCATTGTTATTTCCCTTTATAAACTCCCTCATTCATATTAGATATATTGTATTAATTCCCACAGAGTCTAGCTTAACAAACTAAGCTTGTCAACAAATAGCATCATATGAAATGCTTTGAAGTCCAGACAAGTGGAATCTACTCTACTTCCTTTGCCTAGAAAATCAATTATCAATGAAAGCTATTAAGTAGTCCTACCTTACATACCTTTACAAATTCAGCTACCTTTTTGCTCTATTTTCCATTTACTTCCTCACTTTTAAATATTCTTCCCACCAGAGGTTGTTCTAAAGCTTTGCATGCTAAGAAGACAACTAAAGCCTTGCAGTAGCCCATGTTACTCTTTTTAAACATAGGCCCTGTATTTGCCATTCAATAGTCACATGACTTTGTCCTGGTTTTGACAGATTTATTGAAAACTAACTGTTTCAAGACTTCTCATTTAACACAGTTCTTTCAGAATTTGATGGAGCTGATATGGTTCTTCTGATCTGATCACATGGCACTTCTTGAGCTTTGCTTCCACATCCAGTAGGGCAGTTTCCATTCCTATATACCCGTTCATACTCATTCATATTAGGTATCTTCACCTTTGTCGACTTATTCAACACCTCCAATGTTTTTGAAAGGTGAGAAAAATCAGTAATTAGTTTCTCCCCTCAGCTGAATTACACTGGTCCTTCAACTAGACTTAGATCTTCTGTAGATCTATATCAAAGCAGCAGAGGAGGATTGACAGGCTACTTCATGGAAAGTAAGTATTTCACTTTTCACTAAAATATGTTTAGAATTCTTTCTGAATTCTAACTGCCTTGTTAGATACATGTTAAAAAGAGATGAGGTCTTTTCTAATTCCTAAATGCATTTTGACAAATTCCAGGAATTGAATAGTGTCTTTCCAAATTCAGTAAAATGTTATATATTTTGCATTGGACACAATGCTAGAGTAAAGTGGTTTCTTAGTTTGGTTTCAGTTTTAAACCACACAACAATCAATCCTTCCCAAAAGACTTTATTTTGGTGGAAAAATTGTTATCAAGCAACTTTGCTTTAACACCTTCTCTGCTTAGAAAAGAGGAGGGAATAAAAAACACAGCTTTCAAACCACAGAGCAACCGTTGAAAACTTAAAACCACAATACCCAAGAACAGACTGAGCCTATGATTACCAAACACAAAATGTGGTTTAAACTGGGCATCGTACCAAGTTTTTCACAGAAACCAGAGGGGAAAATGGAGTATAAGTATCCATGGTTACAGTGACCCTTACTTGGCACCTGAAGAGATCTTTCTAGAAAAAGACAGGTAGAAACATTTATCAGGGTCCTCAGAAGTAGCAAGGCTTCTTCCTGTTTTTATAAGTTAAAAAAAAAAAAGATAAAATAGCACTTTGTACAGACTGTCCTGAACACAGTCTGTAACCTAGAAATATTTTTAGAATTCCCCTCCTGTATGTTTTTCATAATATTCACTCAGTACTGAAAAATAACCTCAGAAATATAGAACCAGCTACTTAAAATAATGGCAAATTCCTAGAATAACAAATTAATTTATAAAGTGAGTACTTCATGACTAAAGTCTTCCCATGTTCAGTTGCACTGAACTCATGAATGACGGAACAGGATCGTAGGCTACAATTTTTAGTGGAAATAGTTTGAAGTGTAAATTAAGCTAAATTGGAACCAACACTGCTAAGTATTGAAGCTTCTACACTCCCTGTACTTCTGTTCAGCTACACCTTGGAGGGTAACGATATAGCTAAACACAGACAAGAGTTCGCTTGAATAGCATTTTTTCTTACTTCTTCACTGACACTTACTCACCTGTTCTCTGTTTATATGTACGTTTGGGGAAGATTTTTTTTAAATGTATGCTGACACATAACTAGGTATACTGAAGCATGAACAAACACGCACACATGAACAAATATTCATGACAGCTAATTTTCTGGATGCTTCTCCTATGTGTGCAGACAGTGAGCAAAAAAAGAGAGCTGAACTGAGTTTGGATGGTAAGTTCCTCTCTCCCTGGCAGGGAGGAACACAGCTATTTCACATTAAGGCCCATGTACAAGCTAAATGCAGTTCTCCTCATGAAAGAAGAAAAGGCAGGAAGAGATTTTTAATGCCCTTTATTTTCTAGGATGCTCATCTGCTATTCTTTATGCTCCTTAAGGATTCTGCCTCACCTTCTTTTGTAGAGGTGAGGGCTCCACAGTTCCTCATAACAGATTGTTGCTGAATCACTCAACTATATATATCTGATCTGGATCAGGCATTAGCACACTATCATTTTTCTGTCAAATCAGCCAGAGCATGTGCCATGATGTTCATAAAGTCTTCATTCCAGCCGTTATGGAGATGATGTGGATGGTGCCTGGTTCAGTATAAAGTTTGCCCGAAGTTGCCTGTTCCACTTTCTAAAAATGAATTGGAACCAGCAAGATGAAAGTTTAGCAAGTTCCATCGTAAGAGATTAGCTCTTTGTATCATATGGCTGGAGCACTCTTTATGCAGTAAGAGATACCCTGAAAACTGGATTTACCTCCCCATTAAATCAGAAACAAAGGTTCAACATCCTAATCATTTCTTCACGTAGTTCTCCTGCTTTCATAGAGGCTGGTCACCTAATGACTGAGAAGAAATCATACCATGTGACCTCAGTGATAATTTACAAAGATTAGGCCCCAAATCCTACCTACTAAATTTTCAAAACATCAAGAACAAATACCACTATTCATAATCAAACAGCTCAAAATAATAAGCGTGTAATATCGTGCTCATTTCACTGGCAATTAACGAACAGAGAAAGGAACGTTCCTGCCATAAATATTCCTACAGCTCTCTGTCTACACCCTTATACCTGACTATAAATAAATGGATATAGCAGGCTGTATATGTGTATTTACTCATGGAATTTAAGCAAGTACTGTATATAGAGGGCTTGACTGCAGCACTGAAAATCTGGCATAATTTAATGGAAATTTTTTGGTTGTTTAAGAAATGTTGGGTCATGTTTTCAACAGACATCAAACTGATGGACAGTTACTGAATCAATGCTATCAATTATATTACCCAAGTATGAAGCACTGACTCAAAAATGTAAACCCAGTCTTACTCCTGCACCTCCTGGTAGAAAAAAGGCCATATCTCAATGGCATATGGCAAAGCTGGCTTCCAGCAGTAAAAAATGTTTGGAATTCTGAAGTGAATTTTCAGGGAAATAGTGGGAGGAGAGATCCAAATGAAAGAAACAATGGGAATGCACATCACTGAATTTGGGCGACCTTACTTGCTGAACAACAGATTGAGTCACCAATTTTGAGAGGAACCAGAGAGAGGAGCAATCCCTGGCATGCAGATTCAAAAACAAGTATCCAAGCTGAGGTTCAGCACCCATATGTACAGACTGTACTTCAAAGTTGTTGCAATAAACTAAAACACTTGTGAGCTTGACTGCTAAAGTGAGCTAAACAGGAAGAGTTGTTGCTCTTACTCTGCTTTCAGTGCCACTTTTTATACACAAAACAAGTGGGCAAATGAGCTAAAGAAATTATTTCAGCAAGCTCAGAATCTCATCACATGTGAAAAATCAATACCTACTACTGTGGCCAAAGAAAGGAATTAGAAGAAATGTGTGAAAATGAAGAAAACATGGCACAGGCTAGCATACTTTGTTACATCCCAAGCACACAGTTCCACAGGCACCATTTCAACAAAAGACTCATCAAAAACTGTCAGGGTGGCAACACAACATCAAAATGCTATTTCCATTGTATAGAGCAAACAGGCTTAATGCACGCAGGTGTAAGTGGATGTATTTTGATCCAGGTAACTCTGGGTACTGCTAGTAGCAGAGGTAGGAGGACATGGTCTGATGGACCTATTCTGAGTCATAGAATAATTCAGGTTGGAAGGAACCTCTGGATTCAAAGCTAGACCAGGTCACTCAGGGCCCTGCTCAGTCTATTAGTCTCCAAGTAGCTATGTTCTGTTTACACTGGTAGGAGAAGCAACGCACAGTCCCAGATATAACTGTATCTCCAAAGCTATATACTAAGAAATCAGGAATCTGTGAAACTGCATACATGTATACATGAATATCTGAACTAGATTTTCTAATTTTATCCATATGCTTCTTGTATAGAAATACAGCATGCTCTTAGCATGGGTCCACAGAAGCAAATCCTGTCCTTAGTAATCCAAACTGAGTTGCCAGGAAGTTTCTAATGGAATTTTACAGCACAAAAGAACATCATAAGAAACACATCTCATAGCTAAAACAGAAATCTATCTGAATGCTATGAAAGCCAAAATCCTACCTGGTTATAGTAAAGAAATTACTTGTGATATAATTAGGTAGGTTTTAGTTTGCTTTCATAATTCTGATCTGACTGCAATTCTGGGAAAAAAACCACTTCAGCATGTCTCCAGAAGTGTTCTGCTATATAATCACGAAAGATAAAACCTTCAGCTTCAGTGATATGCAAATGAAGACATGTTTGTTAAAAGGATTAACAAAGTCATTCAAAGCATCTTTTTAGTCTACTCTGCTTCCAAACAAACAATAAACTGTCCACATGCAGTGAGATTTGCTAACCCATAAACATAGCCAAATGGAGGAAGAAGATCAGAACCTTAATGAGGTTGGTCCCCTTTGAATTTTAGCTGATCAGTGTCACCAATAATTTCAACAGGCTCTAAAATAAGCACTTTCTGTCTTCAAAGTGCCTTGCAAACATCAACCAATTAATCCCTACAACTCTCCTCTGAGGTAGGTAAGTAGGTATTGTTATCGCCATTTTACAGTTGGGTGAACACAGTCAGAAGGGTTAAGTGATTTGCTGCAGGCCACAGATGGAGGTGGGATGAAAACACAAGAGTGACTAGGATTCCTTTCAGAGGACAGCACTTTTTTATCCTGCTGACTTTTCTGTGCTGACTTTAGACATCTTGGCCTTGTGGCAATACTTAAAGGAAACAAAATAAATTCTCCTTGTTAAAAGCAAGGAACCATAAAGAAATCTGTCTTTTATGCCAGTGTTGATAACATTTTTGTGGCCTTACACTGATGTAGGGCTTTTCCTTTAATTTTGTTCAAACATTCAAATATCATTCCTTTCATAGAGAGACTTATTTCTGTGGTAATGTCATATGCTGCCAATTGAAAGATACGTCCTGCTCCTTTGCAGATTTTATTTTGTCTTTCTGCTTTCAAATCAGTAAATTTAGGTGGCACCCTGCCCATAAAGTGGGCAGACACTCTCCTTCCAGGATCAGGGTAACAGTTGGTAGGCTTGTTCCACTGCAGCATGGGCAGAAAGAAATGGAGACGATGAGCTTTGTGAACCAAGAGCAAAGAAAGCCATTAACTGAAACCCAACTCCAGCAAACCGCTTGTAACCGTTCTAACAGGCGTAAGATTGATACCTTTCCCACTTCAATAGAAAGATCAGATGGAAAAGGCAGAGTATATCCTTTTCCTCTCTATGTATACAACTTCGGGCCACTTGAAGACCCATTTGTCACGAAGTCAATCCAGTGTATGGTAATAAACATTTGAGTTTTATAAGGAAACCACTTTTCATCTAGTGGCAAGTAAGTCCACAACATCAGTTCCCTGGAGCATTTTTTGGAAAAGAAAAATCCACTACTCAAAGCTAATGTCTTGCAAATCCTGAGCACGTTTTCTGTTATTTTTTCAGAAGCCCCTCCCCCCACTTTCAGAATCCTTCCAGTGCAGGACTTGACATCTACAGAGAAAATCAGCGAATATTTGAAAATTATTCACTCCCTACTACATAGTAGAGTAATTTCAGCCATATTGCTGGTTATGTATTTTTAAGACACAATCAGCTATGTGTCCTGAAAGGATAGCTCCATTAATGCTAAAAAATAAGGAATAGTTTATTAATACTATTAATAATTGTAATTAATTGTAATTAATCCACTATGGTGGTATTCATATATTACATTAAGCCAGGGATCATATCTCCTTTCTGTTAGGTGTCACCCACAGACAATGGTGTCATCACACTTTTATTAGCTAGAAGTTTACTTTGTTAAAGACACTTGTGAAGCCTTCCAATTAAGTATATCATTTAACATAGTTAAATAAAATGCAATTTATTTTTCTACTTCTGTGAATACTGAATCAAAAGGGTATTTTTCCCATTAAAAGGGCTTATTCGAAACTATTTTTCTCTTGCATGGCCAGCACATATGTCTCTTTTTAGAAGACAAAAAAAATAAGTTAATGATTCACAACCTGAGGAATTGTACTGTTAGCATAACAGCGTAAGAACAAGTAGAATTTTGAATTTCAGAGGGCATGTTTTCAGTAACAAAAGTATATATTACATGGGTTAGGAAGGGTCTGATTTTCACAGCAATTGTGACCAGAAAAACATGTAATGCAAAACATAAGCTTGGAAATTGCTCTTTGCTAGCTCCATGTTAAGAAGATTTGTAGCTAACTCTGAATTACATGCTCTGCAGAAACAGCTCCCTTCTTTTATCACTTTGGAAATCATTAACCTGCCCTCGATGGTCCTCCATGCAACAAAGGAAGTTTTCACATGGATTTTCTTATAGGAGAAACAAAAGAGATCGCAGATAACAAAATAGCAGTGTGAATGATAGTTTTAGAGGACCTTCATCCAAACACTTTTCAGTGACATCTCCTCTGATAGGATATCAATCCCCAAATTTCCCTCCACTCAGCACTACCATGCTTCAGGGCTAATCCATGGAAATAGATCATTCCTCAGTTCCGAATTTCTTATGTTATCTATGAACACAAATAACCGAGTCACTGTCCCATATCCCATCAATTAACGAAATCAATTTTCACATAATACACTTTGCTGTTATGGGTCTATCTGCACAGTAAAGCAGTGTGATAACACTTGCCTACTTGGGCTGTAATTACACTTGTAGTTCCGTGCATCAATACCCCACATGTCAACACACTCTATGGTCTCCACCCCAATAAATAACAAACCAACTCTCAAACTTGTCAAATAGCTCTGGAGTTCATGTATGCATATATGGTTTTTTGCTCATCTGCAACCATTGCCACAAGTCACCTGCACCACAAGCATATTTTTATGTCCTGCACTGCAGGACATCTTCTATGCCCCGCCAAGAGGAGAATGTGTTCTCCATAAAAATACATCTGCCATATGAATTTCTGGTAAGGTTAGATCCAATTTTTCCTAAAAGTTCATCTCCCCTATATGCAGCTCCACGTCCTGATTAGTTTTTTAGCACCCGTTCAGTATGCATGTTTCTGAAAATCTGGTTCACTTGTTTGCAAGTTCAGCAGGCTGGGGAGCCTTTCCAGCAGCATACCCTTGCTGAAAACTGCACAGCAATTGCTGACGCCATGAGCTGGGCATCCTCCTTAAGTGAAAAAGTAAAAGATGATTACATAGGTATGATCCTACTCATCCATATATAAAAATCCCTCATCTGCTCATTTATCTGTCTGGTCATATAATGTTGGGCTGCAGATTACTTGGGACATGTATTTTCCTATTTGTACATCTAGAAAGTAGTGAACGCATCACAGGTTCTATTGAAAATTAGGAACAAATAGCAATAATTATAATTTTATCACACTTGTTTTTAAAGAAGCTCAGCAGAGTAGAATTACTGTAATGTAAGGCTAGGAACAGTATCTAAAAATGGGAATTCAGTAGAAGATTTTTTATTTCTACAGAATTCTAGCATGGTATCCCCCTCAAATTTTTCTGGATATAAACTCAAAGTAGATATTGAGTTTTCTGAAGACTGCTAATTACTGAGTTATAATCTATTAAAGTTTGCTTTTAACGCAATTTGTATGTGATATTCCAGACCTGCTAACAAAATATGAATGACTATCAAATTACAACGTAGTTAAAGTACGTAATCACATTATAGGTCATACCTTACATACCATGTTTTTAACAAAAAGAAAGATAATTAGTGTTATTAATCATAACCAGCCTCATACTCACTGTAGTGCATGAGAAGGAGTTCTAGAGCTTTTAGGGGAAGAGTATGAGAGTGACTTTTGTCAAATACCTGGAAATAATCTTTGCATCTAAAACTGCTGGCTAACTCGGAGCATGTAAACTGGTAATAGGGGCATTTAAGAATAAAACTTTTGTCAAACTTTCATTTTATTCATCCCTTGAGGCTACCAGTGTAATCTGAGCATATTGTTATTACATAAAGAATGCCCTTCTCCCTTCTTCTTTCCACTCCAAATTCCAACTGTAAAGCGTAAATCCATGTAACTGAATCAATTATTCCCAATATAGTTACTCACTATGGTGTGAGTTGTGAAGTTCGGGGAGCCATGACGACACTACTCTATTCAAAATCTTTTCTGCAAATTAGTTTACCTGCATGAACATCAACAGTACTGAGACCCCAGAGACCACTGTAAAGGAAATCCATGATTCTGTTTTATTTTTCTTTATATTTGGGTTGGTTTTCCCTTGCAAAACTATTTTATGATTGCTATTTTTATCTTACATATACAATTTCAGTTAAATTCATTCAAAATTTCATTTTTCCCTCCTAGATTATGCAACTACTGGAAACAGATCATTACTAAAGATATTCACCCTTCACATTTAAAAAACTAATTTACCAAGCTTGAGATTAAGGGGAAAGACAAGCAGCATTCCTGATATTAGTGGGCAAATAAAGAGCTCATTGTTTGCTATTTTTAGATGACAAGGCACTGAGCATGCAAATCCATGGTTTTAAATGAAGTTGGCAGCACCATCATTTTAATCATGTTTTCTTTTCTTCCCAATTTCTATTGTTCCCTTAACACATTTCTTGTAAAGTTCCAAAGCTTTTTGGAACAATGCGCCATCACCGTATCTCAGCCATGCTGATGAAGCACCTGCGGCTCCTCCTCAGACTTCTCACCCAAAACCACAGGCGCAAGAGGAGTTCAGTGGGCGACCTGCAGCCCCCTTGCCTCGCAGCCCCTGAAAGCTCTGCAGAACCTCTTGTCCCTCAGTAGGGGCCATCCATCCCCTTACGTCCTGCCTCTTCCAGTACACTCTCTCCTCAGCAGGGATGGATGAGGGACAACTCTGAGGACTGAGTGGACTGTACTTTGAAGGGTATGCAGCAGGACCTCTCCTCTTCCTCCTCCATCGCGATTCCTGGCCTAGTGACCAGGAACTCGGGACCAGATCTTGACCGGTGACTTCATCTGGAGCTCGCTTGCAGTACCCATGGTGACATGGGGTCCAACAACACACTTGTTGGGTGCAGAGAGGGACCTGGGGGTTCTGGTCGACGGCAAGTTGAACATGAGCCAACAGCATGCCCTGGCAGCCAAGAAGGCCAACAGTGTCCTGGGGTGCATCAAACACTGCATTGCAGCCGGCCGAGGGAGGGGATTGTCCTGCTCTGCTCTGCGCTGGGGCGGCCTCACCTCGAGTGCTGTGGGCAGTTTGGGGCACCACAGTACATTAAGGATACAAAGCTACTAGAGAGTGTCCGGAGGAGGGCCACGATGTTGGTGAAGGGTTTAGAGCGGAAACCATATGAGGAGTGGCTAAAGTCACTTGGTTTGTTCAGCCTGGAGAAGAGGAGGCTGAGGGCAGACCTCATGGCGGTCTGCAGCTTCCTCACAAGGGGAATAGGAGGAGGAGGGGCAGGCGCTGATCTCTTCTCTCTGGTGACCAGTGATAGGACCCGAGGGCATGGCAGGAAGATGTGTCAGGGGAGGTTTAGGTTGGATATTGGGAAAAGGTTCTTCACCCAGAGGGCGGTGGAGCACTGGAACAGGCTCCCCAGGGAGGCAGTCATGGCACCAAGCCTGGCGATATTCAAGAAGCACTTGGACAACACCCTCAGACACACGGTGTGAATTTTGGGCTTGTCCTGTGCAGGGTCAGGAGTTGGACTTGACGATCCTTGCGGGTCCCTTCCAACTCAGGACATTCTATCATTCTATGATTCTGTGAACACACTTCAAAGAATTTTCTGGAGGAGAAATTCAAAAGCCCGCTTGTAGGAACCCATCAGCCGGAAGGTGGCAAACGCCCCGCTGAGGAGCAACGCTCCCGCGGGCACTCGGGGCAAGCGCGGCTCCCCGGCCCGGCGCCGCAGACAAAGAGCGATGCGGGGCGGCCGCCGGGCGCCCGGGTGCGCGGTGACACCCGCCGGGGAGGAGCCAGGCGGGGGCTGCCCCGGGGGCGGGGGGGGACGGGCGGCGGGGGAACTTATAAGAGCCGCGTCCCGCCACAGGAGCCGGGGTGTGGGTTTGGTGCAGCTGCGAGCGACGGCGCTCGGAGAGGCGCGGCGGCGGCAACAACAACAACAACAACAACAACAAACAACAACTCGAGAGCCCAGAACCGTTAGATGGCTCAGAGCATGGACAACAGCCTCGACAGCCTGGATGTAAGTGCCGGGGGCTGAGCCGGCCGGCGGGGCCGCGGCTGTCTGTCTGTCCGTCCCCGCGGCTGTCCCCGCGGTGCGGGGCGGCGCTGGCCGTTCGACGCCGCTGCTCCGTGGCAGCCGGGGGCGGCAGCCCCCGCTCCCCGCCGCGCTCGCCCATGTGCGCGCTGTTTGCAAACAAAGGTGCCCGCCCTCGGCGGAGAGCGCGGGTGTCGGCGGGCGGGGATGGCCCGCAGCCGCCCCGGGAGCGGGGAGCGGGGCCGGGCGCCGCGCCGCCTCCTGCTTCCCAGCCCGCCAAAGCGCGGGGGTCTGCGGGGCGCAGCCGGGCAGGGCTCGGCGCTGGCCCCCCGCCGCTGCAGCGCGCCCGACCCCGCTACGGCTGCAGCCGCTGCCGGACTCCCGCTCCTCTCCCCGGGCTTTGCGGCTCGGCCGTCGGTTGAAGTGACATGTGGCGCCTTTGTGGGGTGAAAAACGCCGGTAGAGCAGTTAGAGCCACGGGGATGATGGGGCGGGGGGGGGGGGGGGAACAAGCGAAGAAGTTTGGAGCGGTCTGGCTGCAGGGAAGGGCATCCCATCCCTCTGCCCCGCTGCCCGCCCTGCCCTGGGGCTGCGCCCGGGAGCGGCGGCACCGGCGGCCGCCGCCCGCCGGCCCAAACGCGGCCGCGTCCCCATCTTTCGGAGGCCGCTCTTCTGCCGCGGGGGTTTGAGAGTAGTTAAGGACCGAAGCGGAGATCTGTGGCAAGTTCCGGCTCTGATCCGCCGTTAATTCCCGCGTGGAGCTGGCGGGTCCGGGTGTGAGGTGCTGGAGGTCGGGGTGCATGGCACACAGCGCATGAAAACTACCCTCAGAAGACCTGAGGAATTGTAGATAGCCAGGTGGCACTCGCCCGCCTGCATTGCTTTTCGGCGCGGTGGCCAAAACCGTTGGTGGTTTCCTGATGTGCTTTCATGCCCCTACCAGAATTTCGCTTCCTTTTTCCACTGCTGTACTTAGTTCTGCAGTCTGGCACAGCCAGCTTCACCCCCGGGCCTGCAACCGCAGAGGGTGGGGAGCACGGGGGGGGAGGGGGATGTGGCTGGTCGCGATGACCCTCCGTGGGGTTTGAGTTCCCCTGCTTAAGGTCACCTCTTCCTTTCGCTTCTTTATGGGCTTTGGGTTTTTTTCCTTGTCTCTATCTGTAGAGCTGTCAGTTGCTTCTCAGCAGAGAATTATTGCTATTATTTAACTTTTCTTACATCAGCCAAGGGTACCTTCTCTATTCCTCCTTGCCCCCATCTCCTTAATGAGAAGGGTCTTTGGAGCAGCAGAATTAGGTGTAATTTTTTTTATAGCTCTCTGTTGTAAGAGTTAAATGTCATGGGTAGCATTCTGTGTGGGCTAACCTCTTGCATCCAGCACTTCTGGGCTCTTCCATTTGTAGTACACCTCTGAGGAGAGCACTGAAGTGTCCAGAACCAACGACCTTTCTGGGAGTAGCCATTATCTTTCTTTTCCCTTTCATCCCCTGTCCTAGTTACATGATCTTACTCCTTAGAGAAAGACAAAGGAAGTTTCTTAACTTGTTCTTACTTGCTGTCTATTTTTTATATATATATTTAAAATTCATATTTTTCCATCTGGTTCAAAAAGTTTGCCTATTCATGATGATGGAGATTGTTCAGGCAACTCTTAACATACTGTCATATAGAGTGAGCATTTGCAGAGGAGCTAACATCTAATATTTTTTTTTTCTTTTAGCTGTCCTCTGGGTTAATCATTGAACTTTCTGATAATGGCACGGATGAGATTGGTTCAGGTGACTATGGAGACTACGGAGAGCCATGCTTTCAGCATGAGAACGCCGATTTCAACCGGATCTTCTTGCCAACAATCTACTCCATCATCTTCGTAACAGGAATAATCGGCAATGGATTGGTTATTGTTGTTATGGGCTACCAGAAGAAACAAAGGAGCATGACTGATAAATACAGGCTGCACCTCTCTGTGGCTGACCTCCTTTTTGTCCTCACCTTGCCATTCTGGTCTGTCGATGCGGCCATAAGCTGGTACTTTGGGAATATTTTGTGTAAGGCAGTTCATGTCATTTACACAGTCAACCTCTATAGCAGTGTCTTGATTTTGGCCTTTATAAGTTTAGATCGTTACCTGGCAATAGTCCATGCTACCAACAGCCAGCGACCACGAAAGCTGTTGGCTGAGAAGGTGGTGTATGTAGGCGTATGGCTGCCAGCTGTGCTTTTGACAGTGCCCGATATAATTTTTGCCGGCACTAGTGAAGTAGAAGGGAAATATCTATGTGATCGCATGTACCCTCATGAAAACTGGCTGATTACTTTCAGATTTCAGCATATCGTGGTAGGACTTGTCTTGCCTGGTCTAATAATCCTGAGTTGCTACTGTATTATAATATCTAAGCTGTCACATTCAAAAGGCCACCAGAAGCGCAAAGCCTTGAAGACAACGGTTATCCTCATCCTCGCCTTCTTTGCCTGCTGGCTGCCATATTATATCGGCATCAGCATCGACACATTCATCTTGCTAGGAGTCATCAGACATCGTTGCAGCTTGGAGACGCTGGTTCACAAATGGATCTCCGTTACCGAAGCCCTGGCATTCTTCCATTGTTGCCTGAATCCAATTCTGTATGCCTTCCTGGGTGCCAAATTCAAAACATCAGCACAAAATGCTCTGACATCAGTTAGCAGAGGATCAAGCCTCAAGATTCTTTCCAAAAGCAAACGTGGGGGACATTCTTCTGTTTCTACGGAGTCCGAGTCTTCCAGTTTCCATTCCAGCTAACGCTGCTCCTTGCCATCATTTTATAAATAGACGCTTTAAAGTTGCGCAAGATTCAGAAAAACAAGACTGACCATAATGTACAGATTTATTTACGGTTGGGATTTTATATTGTTTCTTTCAGTCTCTGTGAAGTTTAATTGACTTATTTATATAAAAAAACCTTTCGTATTGATGACAAACTGTCTAGGCAGGTCCTGTGGACAAGCGGTTAGTTCACGAAAGTTTTAGTGCTTGTCTGTATGTATAGATAAGTGAACTAAACGCTTCTGGATTTTAGCAAAGTGACTGTTGAAAATTTAGAAAATATTTCTCTGTTTATATGTAAATGTTTTCAGTGTTGCTGTTAAATTTTTGAAAATTTGGCTGGAGTTTTTTATCTTACTACAAGATGTTTGGTTTACAATAGCTTAACTCTGCTGTAGAAATGGCACTTATAACCAAAGCCGCCTCTGTTATATCTTAGGGTTTTTTCCTCCATTCTCAGCAACTTTTGGTTTGCAAAATTTTCTGTTCAAGGTAAATAAAAGTATATGAAAAAAAGTTATTTTGAGTGGTATTTTTATTTCTGGTTAAGTGTTTTTCTCAATGCTTTTATTTACAATTCTCAATGCACAATTATTTCTTTGAAGATTGCATGGCTCTTGTATGAAAAGCAGGAAAATGACTTTCAGTACATACTGATTGTTCAGTTGACACCTGTGAGTTCTAAGTCATTTGGTTTTTTTTCACCAGAATACATTTACTGCAGTTAATGTCTTTAGAATGACTTAACCTATCACTTTAAACAAAGAACTTTTTGAGGGCAAAATATCTACAAATGAAAATCTATTTAAGCAATTGCTAAAGTTTACAGCCTCTCAGCAGTCAAACTTACGATTACCGCATGTGACTAGCCTTTATGCCATGGATATAAAGTCAATCCTACATTTCTTCTGCCTTTTGCTGTTCTAAATTTAGTTTCACTGTTAATAGTAATCAAAAGTAGTTGAATCAAAGCCATTTTGCTATTTGACATTGCATTTGGACTAGAAATAAAGTTATTGGTGTACCTCCTCTGTGGAAGATAAGTGTTTCTTCTCTATGGAGCTTTCCCTATCCTGTCTACATCCAGATCTTCTTAATATAATATAGTCCTAACATTCGTTTTAAAAATCCAGTTCTTCTTAAAAGTATTTTTAGTAGAAATCAGCCAGACCATAGAATTGCCAACAGTTATTGTTGAAATCTTACTTCCCTAAGTTAGCCACATCTTCATGTTAGTAGCGTGCACTCAAAAGTAATGAATACCCAGGAGGACAGAGCCGTTAAGAATATTTGTATGTTCCTACCTTAAGAAAACAAACATGACTGTTACTGATCTATAAATAATTAACAATTTGGAAGTCAAAAAAGTAAAAAAATAAACTATACCTACTAGTGACACAGAACTGAAGTAAGCAATATGGATATATGCCCAGAAAGAATGTGTTTTCACAAGCACAGCACCCCAGTGACTTTGTGGAACATGTACCACTATGCTAAACTACACATTAAATTGCATGTTTTATTTTGGATATTTTCATAACTACAAGACCCTTCTGTTTTCAACTTCCCTCCTCTCCAGTCAGGAGGCTGCAGCCTTGGCTGCATCCTGCACGCTTTTTCCTTTGCAATGACGGTAGCAGTCATCTGATTCTATGTTGAGCTGATTCAGTTTGCTGAACCAGCACAAAACTAACTGGGTAGAAAAAGAAAATAATTTTCCAGCAATTTAGTGAATTGAATGAGCTCAATGAGGAGTCCAACAAGCACTACAAAAGTGCAAGACTGTAACCTGGAGCCAGGCACAGGAAGAGAAAAAAGAGATAAAAGGAAGAGGGAGCAGGTCCCCCTTTTTAGCAACTAAACTTTTAGATGAGTTAACTCTAATGTATATCTTCACTCAATATCACATAAACTACCAACAGAAAAGATGCATTTTTAAGAAACAAAAGATCTCACTTCCATCAAGTTGTTCCTCGTTAACAGAGTTGAGAAATGAGGAAAACGTGGTATAGGAGCAGAATTTCTTAAATGCTTTGGTTTTGTTGTTTGTATGTTTTCTTAATTTAGTGAGGGTTTCCCCATGAAGAATTTGTTGTTCTAAATTATTCTGATTTTCACCCCAGCCCAATCAATCACTGTGATTTAATTGCACTTATAAAATACTGATTGGCTGTCAGCACGCTGCTGCTTATTTGTTGAGGAAATGTTTAGAGACATTTCTCTAAATTCCTCTAGAATTAATTTAGATTATTCACCTTATACTTCAGTCAGCCAACTATTACCTCAAACAGAGAGTTAGCAGGAAAGAGGGTGGAAGACAGAATAAACTCAGCAGTCCATGTTACTGCCAAAGACCACTAAAAGGACACTAAACAAACAACAGAAAGCATTTGTGTAGAAAATAAATTAGCAAAATTAAAACATAACCCATGCCCCAGAGGGATGAGACCTACATTAGTTTTATAAAACTGCCATTGTTTTCAGTAGAATTAGTGAAACTGGACAGAAGAACATCTTAAAGGGACCTGCAAGATCGTTGGGGTTTTGCTCCAGAAAATGGGTCAAAAGCCACATGTATTTATTTTTAAATAACTTTATATATCTATAAATAAGAATATAACATATATTTGTACTATTTACAGAGCAAATATTTGCAAATTGAATGACATTGTCATGAGGAAACACAGTAAGAAATTATGAATGCAGTTCTGTCCTTTTATGTCTGAGTAAGAGCAAATCAGGCAAATTTCTCTCAAAGCCACTGAGCTATTCCAAACATACCATGTTGGTAAAAAATATGAATTTATTCCCTTTTAAAACAAATCACCTTTAAGCTGATTTTTGTTGAGGCTGTGACTTTTTTACATCTTTGTGAATCAAAAGTAGTCCTAGTAAATGCATTTCTCAAAGTGTAAATTCTGTAACAAAGGCAAATAGACCTAATTTTGTAATTTATACATTGGACAAGTCCACATACATCAAGAACTTTCCAAAGTTTTCAAAGAGACTTTCCAAGCCTTTTTCCAAATTTTTCCTCTCTAGTATACAGAATAATCATAATGACATTCTTCAAGACATACCCAATGAAGAGTCTCAGCATTTGTTTGATGTCATAAAATAACAGGTGTGCACAAGTAATTTAAAATATGCTACTCAAGATACAGAACAAAAACCAAATGTGAGTACTGGTTACAAACCAGTTAAAAATGTTACACAGCAATTGAAAAGATGTATAATGTATTTACAAAGACATTAAAGACATTCTAATGTATTTACAAAGACTCTTTCCACGGAATTCAGGCACTAAGTATTTTGCCATGATTGTTACAATGTGCTAACAGCGATGCTGGACTAAAACACGGATATTCGCCTAATACTATAATGCACACATTTTGAGTGCTTAAGATTAGTTAGAAATCCTTTGGATCATGCAAGGCTAAACCAAGAACAGAACGTGTACATGAACTTACTTTTGCTTCCTCTGAAATGCTGTTTGGAAGTAAAGTTAGAATACTTAAAGCGGTGGGATAAAATTACGCTATAATCCATTATTTGTATGGTATATTTTTACTCTCTCTAATCAGGTTGTACAGAGTCCACATTAGAGGAGCATGTGAAAAGATGAGTGATGGTAGCGAAGGTGTCAGAGCTAATGTATGCAGGCTGTCGAGAGCAGTGAGTAAGGTGGAGTTTCTTGTTTTTTCTTGGCTAGTCTTACGACAGTCATTATACAGGGGGTTCAACTTCTATGCATATACATAAATCAAAACAAAATCACCATGAAAATAAAAAGGAAGTAGCAGTAATAACATGGAGCCATTCATACAAGTGAATGGTTTATCTTCTGATGGTTGAGCTGGAGTCAGACAATGTACAAAGTGACCACCTCTAGATGTTTGGTTGAAAAGGCCATTTTTTATATTGTTTGGGAAAGGAAACAGCATGACGAGGAAGTACTTCCTTGATCCAGGCATGCCTCCAAAATCCCCTAACAATGGAGTATTCTCATATTCTCATAGTGCTGAAACTTAGGAAACACTTAAGCAGATAGGGCACCAGAGGTTTTGCTCAAAGGATGCCACTCCCTCACTTTATGTTTTGAAAGAGCTATACAGACTCTTTTTCACAGCCATAAATCACGTGTCAATTGAAATTACATGAGCACTTGGATTATTTCTTATAAAGAAGGCATAGACTTCTTAAAATCCTTTCTCTTTAGGCAACAAATTTTCTGTCACTCTTTTAATTTTCTCTGAAGATCTTTAACATGATGAATTTTAAAGATCATTTAACATCAACTCTTACTATCTTCCCACCATTCTAGTTCTAACAGGACATACAGTAAAACAATACTGTGCTTATTGTTTTTGAAAATGCATTTTAATAGCAGTTGATTATAAGCATACTTTGCATTTATTTATATCTATTTTTAACACAAACATATCTACATATACATTTAACGTAGATGTATAATGTAGATTATACATAATCTACATATAATGATGTAGATTTTAAGCACCATTTTTAATTGTTGATACAAGTTTTCCAGGCTCCAGCACAGCTACTACTGACTTCAGAGGAGTCAGTATTCATTACAGATGTAGTAGGTATTGATTAAATTTACTGTTTTCTTAAAAGAACAGGCAGCTTCAGTGACAAACTCTCACTGAATTCAGAGGCAGCAGGGTACCTAAAGAACTATGCTTCCTAAAGTGTATAACCTTATAGCTCGCCCAAATCAATTACAAATGAAGATTACAAGTTCCTCTGATTTCAGCTGCAGTCAGAGATCTACAAGAAATTAAATCTTTCAGTATGGAGCAGGTGGAATTGTTCTGCTGAACATAACAGAAATAAATTTTCAGCAAAATGGTTTTCTCTTACGGAAGGCATGCAAGCTTTGCATACCCAGCTCTCAACAGTCTGACAGTAATTTGTCATCAGTGGCACAGTGTTTGAAAGAAATAGGTCAAGATTTTAAACGCCCTTATCTTTTGGAATTCACACCAGGAACAGATTCTCACCACACAAACATGTCAAACTCAGTAGAAATTATGAGGGATTTTTTGAAGGGTTACACTGTGAAGAGTTCTCTGGCTTCTGTTTCAGTTTGGTTTGGGTTTGGTTTGGACTTTTTTGCTGTTGATGCTACCTTTTGTTTCTACTATCCTTTTCTCACAGCTTCTATTGTACTTGACTTTTCCTTTAAAAATATACCTTTATGGAATTTTTAATGGCTCTGTTCTATTAAGACTACACACAATATCCTGGACAAGTAAGAAAAAGTAAAGAGAGACTGTTCAAATAAAAAATACAGCCTTCACAAGTTTCTGTGTCTTCTCATGTGCATTTCCCTTCCAACATCTGCTTTTCTTTAGCCAAAAGATAAATTACTTCTCTATCGTATGAAAAGTTTCAACTCAAAGGTTGGTTTTATTCTCAAGTTTCTTAAAGTGCAATCACAGCACACATTTGTTTACTTTCTTGGTTCTTACCTATTCAGCACTCTGTAATCAGGCAGAACTCCCAAAGAGAGGTCTGGATAAGACAGGCTGAGGGGGCCCCTTACCTGCTTGTCAGTGTCATCGCCGATGCCAACACAGCTACAAGAACACAGGCTGTCCATAAATTTGCTCTCACTACTAATGCAGTCTACAAGGCTACAATAAGACTGGAGAGCAATAATTATCACTGGTAATACTCCTAATGTATCACCTTGCCAAACGTGAGCACGGCACTCCTCAAAAGACATAATACAAAATAAACCCAAGAAGTTCAAATAGAACATCTTTCCTTAACTCTCTTTCACAACTATTCACTTTTTATCGGACATCCCACTTGTCACCTTTCTTATGGTTACTCCTTTTCAATACTGCCCCCTCTTAGGCTAATATTTGCTTTCTTTTCCTTGGGGAAAATATCTAATATTTAAAATATCTTTAAAAACACTCATTCTGCCACGCCTGTCTACATGAGTTCACCAAAAAGAGAAATGTTGATATACTTGATAGTAGAAGATGAAATAAGGACCTCAGTTTCCACAGATCAACCCCATCTCTAAAATCTGTGGTAAGTAAGAGAATAGTTCTGGTTTTTTATAGACGTGTTTTAATGTGACAGCAATAGATGTGTCTTGTCAATATTAGGTTCACTGCAAGCCTGAAATCTATTATTTCTGCTCTTTGGGGGAGGAATTACATTTCTTATACAAGTGTTAAGTGCACTGTTGGAACTCAGTACAGGAATGCACTGGTAAGAGAAGCTAGAGTCTCTAACACGAATAAAAGGAAAGAAGGGATTATTGTAAAAGGGCATGGTTTCATGTTAGATTTAACTTGACAGTGAAGTAGATTTAATGAGTTCCTGCCCTCCGTTACCCCTTAGTATTTACTACCTTCCTTTCCGTGGCCTTTCAGGTCATGCCCCCCCACCCCCCCCCCCCCCCACCCTTTGCTTGCTCTCTTTTTCCCCAACCCCATTGTGGTGATTCTTTGACAGTGCTATCCTGCATGGGACTGGGCACTAATAATGCATGGACACAAGGCAACTGAGCTGATCTACTAATCAGCAGGACCAAAAAGAATAGTCTCACACCTCACAGTCCTCTTTCTTCTCTCCTTTACTTTTAACTATGCATACGCCTCAACTTCTGCTGTTCCTGTGACTCTTTGGCAAGCCAGTTCAGCTCTTGAAGATTGGAGTTTCACAGGAATTTGAAGCAATCTAACTTCCTCTGCTGGGAAGGTCTTCAGCCTCCCTCGTTCCCTCCTTCCCTCCCTCCTTCCTTCCCTTCCTCTTCTAATCCTTTCATTTGATATCTTCAATACTCTCTGATCCTTAGTCCTGTGGACCTGTCTCCTGCTGTGCATTATCTATTGAATCGGTCACACTTTTGAACAGACTTAATTGACTACATAGATAGTATCTATTTTTTTCTGATTTATTTTATACTATTTTAATTAAGTTAGTCAGCTAACAAAGAAGGCTGACTACATCCAAGATAAAAAAATAAGCAGCAGGCACAGGGCTCAGCAAAGAAAGAAAAGTTATAACAGAGAATTTTTTGCACTTTTTCTTTCAGCAGCAATGAGCTCTTAATTTGACTCCGTGCATTTGTGAAGCCCACCAGCCACAGAAAATGAACCAACAAAATAAAGTGAATAGATTTCAGCCAGCAGAGTGAACTGAATTGGTTCACTAAGAAGTCAAAAGCCAGAGCAATTGCAAGAGTGAAGGTACAATCAGGCACCTGGGAGCTGTGGGGGGAGCAAAGAAGTAGGACCCTGTCTTTTGGGAGCAGCAAGCTGTTAGACCAGTTTAGCTATCTTGTCAAAACTTCCTTAAGTAAACAGCCAAACTGTTAAACAAACATATACCAGTTCTCAGGTGGAGGGTAAGAAGTTGAAAAGGTATGGAGAGAAGAGATGCCCCTCTTTAAGGGAAGTGAGCCCTGCTTCCTCCATAACCAAAATATGATTACCTGTTGACTACATGACCATGGTCCTGCAGAGGACTTTTCCCTGAAACAAGGCTCGAGAAAGAGGTCTTGAATAGCAGTATTTTAAACTAAAGAGATCTGTAATAGTGTGATTAATATTGTTCATCAGATTTAATGTAGCTATTTGTTAAGACACATTGTACATCTACATATATATATATAGTCCACAGGACTTTCTGAATGTGATGGATGTTTGTATGATTTTTAAAAGCAGAATCTCTGAAAAGTAGAGAGCAGGTTTTCTCCTATTTAACAACCACTAAATTTTAACAGGACTTCCTATTAAAAAAAACAACAAAGCATTTAGTTTAAGTATTATGCTGTGACTCTCTCCTTCTTACAGTTAACCTATCAACTAAGGAAAGAAGAAATTGCCTCTCGGTATGAAATCTGCTTAGAAGAAAACATTAGATCCCTGCCTCAAATGCAGACTTAGTTCCACTGAAGAAATATAGTCAGGCCAGTTATGTTGAAGCCCAACTAAATATGCTCAGATTTTACAGTCTGAATGTGTGGAGCTATATGGCTCTTTTAATATTCTGCAGTGAAGGGGAGAGCCTGGCAGCTGCATGAATATTCAGTGTAGTGTACACCAATCCAACAGCCTAACCATACTTCAGTCCAGGGAATAAACAGTCAACAGAGCCATGAATCTTTGAATCTATTCATTCTTGCTTCTTCCTACAAGCTAATATGGAGGCATTATTAAGAAACTTTGCCCCCTCATCAAGCACTTTGTGGGGACTCTGTAATAAAAACTGTGACAGATGAAGGATACAAGATCCTTTTGTCTGTGATATTTGAGAACTACTCTGCTACCCAGGTGTTTGAAAGAGATCCTTTTCATTCATTCACCAATTTCAGTAACAATTAAAAATCAGAACAAAGATTTTTGTATCTCTTTAGAATACTTCCAGTTGCTAAAGGTAATCCATTTTAAAATCCTCTGTTCTTAGTATCACATGCTTTACTCTACATGTACTCTTTCAGCTGCTTGCCAAAGTGGGGCCTGTTATGGCCTCTTTAAGCCATGCCCTGCAAGTAAAATGAAGGTACACCTACCTGAACTGGAACACGGTATTGAAATGCGGAGGTTACACTGACTGAGCTGACAGTGGTAAATGTTTGGTGGCATTAAGGGAGTTCAGAAATCACTGCAGCCAGAGAAGCAGCTGTGATTACCTGTCCCTTTATCCATCCTGACTCTACTGATCCCCGGGGTATAGAATTAGTCTCTCTCTGACTCAGTGAATATTTATTTATGCAAAGTTAAACATTTTCAAAAGGACTCACAAGACAAAAGCACCCCACCAAATACAATAGAATGGCGATTAAGCATCCTCCTAGGAGAGAGAGCGCTCTCTTAGACAGCAAGGAGACCTGAGCTTTTGCACCGATGTCCCTTGACAAGGGACATTGTTTTTGCAAGAGGACTCCTCCTCCTGCTCTTCAGTGTTTTATATTGGATTAAGTGTGCGTTTAAAAAAGCACCTATAGGAGTAAGCACTGTCCTTTGAAAAAGCTGAGAAGGGCTTTGTTCATGACTTCTGCTGGGGGTTAGGCAGATGGTACTTTGTCATTTGGCACTATCAAGTCTGAAACGGTTCTGTACCTTAGTAGCAGTAGATACTTAGGTAGTTAGATCTGCTAGAAATCGACACAAGCTTTTTAAGATTTATGATTAGATTTAAGTGTCCATATCGTTTGTAGAAATGCAAATTTGTCTTGTAAATCTAGCTGTAAGTGGAGTCTAGAACACAACTTTGTCCCACATTAACAAAACAGAGCTGTAGATGATATTCATACACCAGTAATTCAAGCTCTACACCAGAAATAATACAGCTACAACATGTTTTCCCCCTTACTCTTTTTACAAACTCCATAAATGAACGGACAGCTCATCCTAACAAGCTCTTTAGCCACTGAGGTACACTTAATCCTGAATCAGCAAAACCTTATAATAACTCTCAGCTGCTTGAAATGGAATTATTTTCTGATGACTGGACTTAATCCAACCAAAGGTCAGTAGAGATAAAAAATGCCGTCAGCTCAGGACTTAATGATATATTCTTACCTCGGTAGGCCTGTAATTTCTTTAGATACCGAAGAGGTCATGTCAATCCTAATGTCTCCCAGTTTTATGAATGCAACCATAAACCCATCTTAAATCAGATTACAAATGATTATTATAACTCTAAATCAAGGGGAAGGCCCACCATTTTCTCTAATTGGAAAGACTAATTTAATTATAATTCTTTTCTTTCCAGATGCTTTGTATTTGTTCCATTACACCACAACAGAGAGTCAGGGTTTATGCAAAAGAAACAGTTAATTGTTTATGACTTAGAAAGGATGAGAAATTAGTTCACATGCTGGCATAGCCACCTTCAGCCTCACTTCTATTGTTCTGGAACTGCAGGTATCTTCATATACAGTACAGGATAGTTTCACTTCTAATTTACAGTAGCTGAGAGACCACGTAACTGGATAGCTTATGCTGCCCTAACGTTTGTTAAAGATCTTATTCCATCCAAAATAGGAAATTGATAAAACCATCTGAAGTAAAAAGCTAATAATTCAAGATTTACAAGTCAGTGGGCACAAAGGGGAAAACCGTTAATGTATTCAATATCCCAGTGTGATTTTGCACTGACTTAACATAAATTGACATAGCCTCCAAAGTGAATCTTGTCAACAAACTCACCTTGCCTTATTAAAATCATTGTTGTATCTAAATTATTTTGTTTCTCAAAAATAAGTACCTTTCCAAATATTAAATAGGCCAAATCTATATTCTGTGGAGCTTTGCTCCAATCCAATGTTTAATTATTTATGAGATATCAAATGTATAACATCTGTGTAAAGAGGCTGACATATGTTAGGACCTTTGACTTTGATACACAAAAACTGTCTGCTGAGTTAGGAATCTCTCTATAAATTAATTAGATATACATGAATATAGCATGTATATTCTTCTAAGTCTTTGCTTCCCTAGAGATGAGGATAATGCTTACACAAAGACCACAAGAATTAATGTATGAATGGAACCCTTTTGTCTTTGAATTAACAAGGTTACACTTCATGCCTTCGTAACTTTTTAGTAGATGGTTTTCACAGTTTAAGGATTTCACAGCCTAAAGGTTAATTCTTCTCTCTTCTCTCAAGCTGTTTCTGAGACTCTGTCAATATTACAGAAAAACGCACCAGTATAACTACCTAGATTTTGTTTCATTGGTATAAATTTTGTAGGCAAGACCTCAAGTGAGAACATTCTTCTGGAAAGATATATTTGTCTTCTTCATTCATACACACAAGCACACAGGCATACACGCACAAAACCAACTGGTTATGATTTGGGTTGTAATCTTATATTTTGAGAGGAAAACTTCAATTTCATTTATCTCCTTCTCTGTACATTTGAGTTGGAACCCTTCTAAAAGTTGCTTGTCCAGCTGCTTGTCATTCCACTATATAATAAAAAATCATTTTCCCTAACATTGCCTAGAAAGTGGAGCCTACTGCCTACACAAATGTAGCTAGATAGGAAATGTAGTCTTTTATCAAGATAAGGGAAGGGTCACAGCTGATCTTCTAGTGAAAGTGCAGAGCCTTCTCTCCACAATATTTTTTTTTCCTCTAGAGGTCCTTCAGTAGAGATTCACAGTTTTGATTTATGATTTAAGTTACAACTTTGCAATAGAAAAGGACTAGTTTATAGGCAAGTATGCAAGGTCTTAAACTGTGCCATTCTCACTATTGAAAAGGTATAATCTTCCTCCAAATAAAGCTGCATATAGCAGTATATCCAAGGAAACTAGAGAAGTAGACATGTGCCAAGAGCATCAAACAGCGTTCCTTGCCTGAGTAGGGCCCATAGTGACATGCATGCAAAAGAACTCTTGCTTTTTCAAAAAGCAATCCTGAATAAAAACTCTTCTCATTCAAGATAGAGGCCTTAAGGAACATCCTGCATGTTAACAAACATCTTCAGATAATGCCTAGTTTGATGCTCATTTCCTAGTTATTCACAGACTCTCTTAAATGGAGTTCTTTCACTTCTGCGGCTTAGCCTAAGGAAATCCTGCAAGAACAATGTGTGACTGAAATACACACAGGTTTCCCAAATGGTAGCAAGACCCATTGATGCTGCTTCAGATAGCACCAAGACAGCAAGTTATAATACAAGCTAAACAAGAAAGGGTCTTGTTTGTATAGGATTGATTTGGGTTCAAGCTTTTTTCCTTTCAATTTGTAGTATATTATGTAAAGTGTCCTTCAGTGAAGAAGATATTTAGCTGCCAAATTACATTACCTCTCCTCAAGTATGTCAGTAGACAGAATTTCAAAACCAGCTATGCAATTGCTTACTCCCCAGATAAGCATTCCTGTTTACTCTTCTTAGTAAAGTAGCCTGGAATCTCCTTGCAGATGCTGAAGGTCTGGTATTAGAAAGAGAAGCCTTAGATGCTCTTATTTCTAAAATCAGATACCTTGGCAATGACATAGTTTTTTTAATTAAGGTTGATTTATTGCTGTAAAAATGCCTGGTTTTATGCTCCTGGAATCTATACAACCTGTACATATTTACAGAAAAACTGCAGCACTGAGGACATTACAAATTTCCTGGAAGTACCTCTGTAAACAAGGGAAAATCCATAGGACCCCTAGATTATCCAGCTTTCCTGCTGAGGTTTCAACAGGGCATAACTGATACCAATATATGGACATCTTTCCATTGTACAGTAGATTTAGACCATTAATTATTTCAAGACAGTTATCACTTGACAGATGGCTTTCAACTATTTCCAAGACAGATTACTTTTGGATCTCAGAGAGAAATAGCTCTTTATCCCATTACAAAATTTCTGAGCCAAACAATCTTCCTCCCCCTTCTTAATTTCTATAGCATTACCTAGTGTCTTCTCCAGTCACAGTCTAGTTAAAGCTGTTGCTAGTACTTTTTCTAGTCAGAGCATCCCTAAAAAGGGATTTTATGCTACTACTTTTCTTGTTTTCTTATTGCCCTTACTGCACAGCTTCATCAACAAAGAGGGCACACAATATTTTTATATTCACAGCAGGTATTATGCATCACGCAGCACTACATATGTGTTAGTGGATATACCTGATTATCTGTCTTCCCCAGAAGTTCATATTGATCAGCCAAGCAACTCCTAAAACACCTTAAGGTCTAGATTACTTTTTCCAATTTATTTGTGAAAACACATTATTCTTCTGTGGAGATGCTTAAATCACATGGTTCCAGTAAAGTTGTATTTTGACTGAAAGAAAGACAGGAAGCAAACCATGCCTAATATGCACACAAAAGAGTCAAAGTAAAATAAAGTATATTAAATTTTCAAGAAAATAGTTAAAATGAAAGGATTTATGACACAACTCTTGCCACAAAGAAATGAAAAATAGTAGTCCATCCAATAACTGATTTCAGAGGTTTTATATACAGGCAAATACAGTTATCAATTCAGATATGATAGATCATTTAGAAGTAAAAGCAAGGTATAGTGATGATTACATGCATAAAATGGATCCTAGTATAACATTTTTTCACTAAAATAATTAATAATCAAGCTTTTGAGACAGAACAGAATGGTTCAATGAAAGTACCACTTTCCTGCAACCTTAAAAAAGAAAAGGTAGAACTAAGGTACAATGTTTCTCTATAGCAAATCTTATAATACCCAGTTGTCCCAGTTACCATACCCTCACTCATCCTCTTAAACAGAAATTAAGAACATTAGACTAGAAATTTATTCAAACACTTGCTAAAATCAGTGGAGACACTCACTGGGTTGATACGCTTTGGATCAGGACACTAACACAGGGTCTCTTGCACAATGACTTTCTCCAATCTTTTCTACTGCCATCACAGCTAACTAAGTAATTCTGATTAATTTTTGCTTCAGATAGTTGGGACTTTTCAGAAGAGTCATTACAGTGGGCCCTGTGTGGTTAACTGATGTGCTGAGCAGGAGTGATATATTGCAAAGTGAAGTATCAGGCTGGAAAGCTAAAACAATGAGTTACTCAGAAAACAGTTGGAATACACCATGTTTGTTCTTTGCCTTTTTATACATAAAAATGCCTTTGAATGTATTTATTCGAATTTTAAAATGTATCCAACTATAAACTCCACTTCAAAATCTCACACCTCCAGTTATAAGCCAGTTTAATTTACAAAAAGCAACACTTGTTTCCCCATCAGGCCCTTCTAAGCACATCTTTGGATGCTGTTGCTGTTGGTTTTTTATATAGTTGAGCTATTTAAGTAAAAAAAGTGGCATCTGTATGTAATTTCCATGCTCACTTGGCACCACTACCTCCTTTTGATGACAGTCTGTACTGTTTCCCTTTCTTCTTCTAGTCACTCCAGCTGCAGGACCCAGATGTCAAACTCAGGAATGTATTTTTTCCCCAGCAGTGATATCGGATTCTGTTGTTGGCACCTCTGCTGGTGGCTGTTCTGAAGCTGCCTGTGTGCAGCTTCGTAAGTTTAAACTGCAGACAGCATTTTTTATTTATATGCTAAAACCTTTTCAGTTGCCTTAAGTATGGGAACTGAATATTATATATTCATCAAATACACAAACATACACTTTCCATTATTTACTATATTGGTTTCACGACAACTGTCATGCTTCTGTAACCAGAAACTGGGAGGCAAGAAGAGAGCTTCCAAAAGTGCTAATGAGACTTCAGAAGTAGTTGCTTACTTTTAATAACTGATCCAGACAAAGAAAAGGTAAATATAAAGCAATCAAAGGCTGAATGATGAGAGTAAAGAGTAAGGTAGAAAGGAAAAAGTGAAAAAAGAAATGTGTTAAAAAGGAATGAACAGCAAAGAGATGAGGGGCGAATAAAATATGTTAGAACTGTCTAAAAACATTCTGCCATATGTCTCTAAAAAGTAAAGTTCTTTAAACAACAACCAAGGGAAAAACTTCTTTCCAATTAATACCCTTCTGTAATTTTCTCTTTTTTTTCCCCCTAGATTCATGTTTTCGTCCTGGGAACTTTTTGTTGCAGTATTTGGTTCTCCATCACATAGACAAGGTATTTGTCTCTGAGGGGCTTTGCTGGAGCTTACTCACGTACAATGACTGGTCTGGAGTACTGAATGAGTCAAGCAGCTTGCATCCTCCCACAAGCACCGGATAGCACCTGTGTGCTTACTCTGTTGCAGTCTACGTGACAAATTAATTTTCCCGTTCACAGAATCCTTAAAGAAAGTGCATTCCCCTCCCCCTGCATTAATAAACACAATTTTGAGACAGCTTGTATCTTACATAAATAAATATTACCAGTTGCTTTACACTGATGGACATATAGTCACAAGAACAGCTTATGAAGATAAAAGAGCGGCATATTAAGAAACAGCTTAGTCAAGAAACTAACCAGTGTTAGGCTAAAAGAGCTAACCTGCAGGCTAAGAGAAGGAAGGATAATGGCTGAATCCATTGGTGAGAGAAAGGAAGTCGTGAGTAACCCCAGTCAGGTAGACAGAGACCGGAAAGGTCAGAGATAAGAAAATATTAACATTTAGCAGCATTTGTCTTATCTTGAGAACCCACCTGATTTCTATCTCAATATATCTGTTGGATGTTGAATGCTGAAATGATAAACTACATGTAATTCACGTTTTACAAATTAAAGAACTATGACCAAAAGTTTAAAGATTCAAATAAAAAGAAAGAATTAGCTTGAAATCCAGGAATATAAGATGTTTACCAGGATTCAGCCATTTCATCAATTAATAGATTATATTTATTTTGCTGTTCAGTCTAGCAAGATGCCAACACCATGATTCTTATTCATCACTTACATATGTTTATGTGCACCACAGGTATGGAATGGATTCTATATGAGGAACAAAAACATATATAGGAGTCTACAGCCGCTAGATAGATAGACAGATAGATGGAACAGTTTTTGCAGTATGAAGAAGATAAATAGAGGAGAGAGTGTACAGTCAGGCTGATGTAAAAACTAGGAGGCATCAGGTTCATAGAATCATGGAATCATTAAGGTTGGAAAAGACCTCTAAGATCATCAAGTCCAACTGTCAGCCCAACACCACCATGCCTCCTAAACCATGTCCTGAAGACCAAAAGACCAACACAAGGAGGTATTGCTTCACACTATATAGTTAATCTGTAGAACTAAAAGATGCTAAAAGTTTATAGGGATACAAAAAGTTATATCACAAAATTAATGCAAGAAAATCCAACATGGACAATTAAATGCAAAGAGGCTATATTTGGCTTGAGAAGTTCCTGCTCTGAAAAATCAATGGTGGCTGGGAGAGCATTTTGGGGAAATATCACTAAATACTCACTGTCTCCTTATACTCTTTCCTGTACTCTGATGCTGGTCAGTGCCAAGATGGCGAGTCATGATTCAGACAAACCTTTGGTGTGACCCAGTGAAGTTGTTCTTACAACAGATACTTCTAAGTATCTGGAAACAAAAAACTCTTCCAGCTTTTGGAATTTGAAAAGTCCTACTGAAATCAGCAGGATGTCTAAATTCTTATACACTACAGGTCTGAACACCCAGCATTTTGTGGGAACAATCAAGAGAAAAAGTAACTTACCAGACAACAGAAAGGTATTGAAAGTGTATTGTACAATATTGTAACTCCAGAAACAGAGAGCTTCACGAAACCAGAGAAGCTTTTTCTTTCCTTTTTTTTTTTTTTGTTTTTAAACAGCTAAAAAAAAAAGTTAGCAATATAGAGACTGGGTTTGTGAGTTCTGTGAGAGAGGATGAAGCAATTTCATGAGAAAGCACAGAAAGCAGGAAGACAGTTCTGCTTCAGATTTGGCACTAGATGAAAAGCTAATGAAGCTGAGACTGATGACAGAACCGCGTTCCTGTAGTGGGACTGTGGCATGATTGCTGCCCTCCTGCTTCGGACAATAGGAGTCAGGGTTTTTTCCGTTATTTCAACTTATTTGGACTGTCCAGATTCAGGAACTGTATCTCACTTTCAGCACCAATAAATTCAGCACCTCTAAAAGAAATGTCCAGATATGCACCCTCAATCACCAGCCATTTCTAAAAATGTATTCTTAATGATTTAGGAACATGCAAAAGCCTCAATTACAATAGCTATCACAGCTGAGACTAACACACAGCTACAGACTGTGGGAGCACTCAGTGTCCATAGCTAACAGCATAGGGATGATGACAGGCAGACTATTCAAAAGAAGGGGAACCCAGTATGAAAGACCAGTATGAGAATATGAATTCCAATTTTCTGGTCCTGAAGGTGAAAACAAAGAACAACATTAAGAGTACTGGCAAGACCAGAGATACAGAGACAGAAGATATTTTACCCCAGGAGAAAATGTACTGCAGACTTCGGTCATGACAAGTACATTATACTTACCTCAAAAATGTTTTACTTCAGCAGCATGAAAATTTCTAATTATTCTTATAGTTCTTCCTACAAACAGACTTATGGAGATTAGGTGCTCTTTGGAGTTTGTGATCAACGTGTTAGAAACAATCAGTTATACTTGTAAGTGTGAAAACTGAAAATGGTAGCATACAAATGGAAGAGGAAAGCATGTCTTTAACTAGCTAATTTGCATATAGAAGTCAAAACTGTGACACCTTACCACAGGTGAGATTAGAGATAGCATACAGAGACAATGCATTTAGAAATGCTGAGGACATTATCACATTCTTCCATTTACTACCATTTTTTAATACAGCAAGATTTTATTCAAGTGCGAGAAAGCAAAAGAAAAACAAGCTTGCCTATATGTAAGTAAGCAAGCCAACCTGTCTATGAACTTGGCCTCCAGCACCTCTGCCCCTAGGAAGTGGAATCTGTTTCCTTCTACATACCTGAACGTTCTACATAATGGAATATTCTGTTGCTAACACTGGGTGGGTTTTTCCAGTACCTAATGAAAAATTTGACTCCTAGAGAATTTGTGTTCATCACGTCCACTGGAGGTGCACAGTTCAAGTCATATTTATATGCTTGGAATCAAAACTTCCAAGGGATGAGAACAGTTCTCAAAGCTAAGAAGGTCTTCTGTGACATGACAGAACAAGCCTCCACCTTTTGAAGGATAGATCCTAACATTTGGAATTGATTCCAGGCACATAAGATCTGGTAGAAATAAAATCAAGATGGGTTGTTACATAGATACCACGGTCTGCACTTCCGAGGAGACTGTTACATATTGACTGTGAATCTTAAAGCGTTAAGAAATGCAAAATAGACTGTGGAGTTTGTAAAACATTCCACCTGCCAGCTACCAAGATACGGATAGAATATAACCTAGTATGAGCAACTGCCACTGCAAGAACCTTTGATACTGACCCTCAAGGTAACAGAAGGATTGCACTGCACAATCCTATGCAAACAGTGACACTGGGCTGCAGCAAAGTGAAGACATTTCCTATGCAATGGATTATAATGTGGAAATAAATTAAGAGAGAAATGTGAGTTTACCCTTTGAAATAATGGTATTATTACCATTGTTATCATCCTGAACTTGATTTTTACAATAAAAGCATGCAACTAAAGTCTGAGATGGCTCCCTAGCCTCTTTTATTCTTTTGATACTAGAAAATAAATACTGTAAAACTCTTTTTCTCTGAGATAAAAGAGAAGACAACCTGTGGCTCCTAAATTATATGAGCAGCTACTTTATTTGGAAGGTCTACTGTGAAGGCAAGAGCTGTGGAGTATACAGATTCAAGTAAATGCAGTGGAAAAACAGGCTATATTTTAAGTGTCTTACATGAGACAGTGGAAGAAGCCACAATATTTCAGGATCAGACTATAAATGTATCCTTTCAAAATTCCATAGAGGTACTTTTTAGAATTGGAACTGTCATGGGATCGCCTTAGTAACAGCAGTTTGGCATGGGAAATTCTGAGTGAGTAGAGGAAAATGGAGAAGATAGAAAATGAAGTATTTTAGCACAAAGCTACAATTAAAAAAAAAGGAAACAACCGGAACTGCCTAAAAGGGAAACATCACAGCAACCAGAATAGGGACAAAAAAAAAGCCCCAGTATTGCTGTTTTTTTCTTTACTTTTTTATTATGCTCTTGGAAAAGATTACCCAAGCACTTTTTCTGCTGACAGTCAAGCAAGATATAATTAGACATAGTCAAGTAAATTTGATATGTGAAAATACAATGAGATTTTCTTCCTCTTTCAGCAACTTCTTCCAGCCAATTGAATACCCACATTCAGGAAGGAATACTGCATATTGCTAATATGCACAGACTTCAGGTCTGAGTGTCTATTTCAGTCACTAATTTAGAACTGTGAGGAGGTTTTCATTTCTGTAATTCCAAAACTGGACTTGTAATGCCATGTAATTTATAACGTTACTTGATTTTTTGCAGTAGGTAGTAAAAGGCATTATTTTAAATAAAAGCAGAACCAATAAGCTGATAATTTGTTTTACTTTCAAATTTGTCAGAATACTAGCATTCCACAGAATAGAAATACAAAATTATTATATAAGTAATCATCAGCTGGTCAGTATCCAGCAAATGAAGGAATATTCTTTATCATCAGCATTCAGAATTGAAGTTTTCTTGCAACATCTTTGTGACAATGGCCTTTTGCCAATGTCAGAGATACAGTTCTTGTTTCACAGTATCATGAGGACACTACGACCTGGTGATGAGTTGCACTTGGCAAAACATACAACTGACAGAGAATTAAGAAAAATGAGCACTTCTTAGCTTGAGACAAATCTTAGTGAACATGACACAATTTATAGTTTTAGCTAAATTAGCAGGTCAACTATAACAAGTTTAAAACATTATGGAAACCACAAACTGATTTCTGTTCACTAAGATTTTGTCTATAGTCTGTTCTCTATTGAGACTAAGTCAGGCTTTCTAGACTTTTTTTGGCAATGAAAACAACGTCTGTAGGACAGATGTCTGGTGGAAATAGAGACAAAAACAATGTGATAGAAGTGATCATGCCAGATGTCCAGAGCAAGCAACTATTCAAAAGAAAATTAATTGATAGGAGATCCAGATCTTAAGGAGCTGGTTACCCTTAGACACGTATACCCTAGGAATACTGACAGAGGTGAGACTAGTATGAATTTTAAAAGTAAAAACTGCTATGTAGGTCAGTAGCTTTCCTCTCAAAAAGTATTTTACAGCAATCACTCGAAAGATTGCTATTATCCAGTGGCAGCTGACCAAAAAAACATTTCTGCACAGAAATTTTCAGATTTTTCCTCAAAAGGTCAAACTTTTCTACACAAGGTAAAAATAATTTTATGCTCAAAATCCAGTATTATATAAGACAGTGTAGGAAAAAGAAATTTATCATTCCTTACTGAAAATGCCATGTTTAAGACTCTCAGTTCATTTAGTGTTTAGTTTAGCTTCTTTATAAGAACAAATGGAAATACAGGAAATTCCATTTAACCATAAGAAAAAAAACATCTTTTACTGTGAAGGTGATAAAAAAAGTGGAACAGCCTACATGGGGAAGTTGTGGAGGCTCCATCCTTGGAGATATTCAAAACCCAGCTGGACACAACCCTGGGCACCCTGCCCTAGCTGACCCTGTTTGGAGCAGGGACTTTGGACTGGACAGTCTCCAGAGGTCCCATTCCAGCATCAACCGTTCTGTGATTCTGTGAATGTGGAAAATACCAGTGTTTAGGAGTTTTCTTTAATTTCCATTTATTATCAGTTCTTTTTCAACAGCACCAAATGTCCAAGTGTCATCTCCATATCTTGTTTGAAATGATGGTAGTTTGTATTTCCAAAGTTTTCTGTTTACTAGTTAAGAAGCTATGCTGTAATTTTGATCTTGCTATCCTCTAATGTGATTTACTTATACTCTTATTATCCTACCCTCTTTCTTCCTTTCACTCCTTAAGTTTCCAGAGCATAGAAGTATTCTAATTTATCACATCTTTAATCTGGAATGATCCCTTCCCTTCCAAATTGCTAAGACAGGGTTTTTTCACCAATCTTTTTGTGAAACTTTACTGCACATTTTATCATAAGCACTTCTCTATCTTCTCCTTTAAAAAATGCAGCTGCTTACAGAAGTGTATGTTTCACTGTTTAGAATCACAGATGACGACTTTAGTATATTTTGTACCTTTTACAAAACTGCTGTTGTTAAGGAACTGTTAATTCCTGCATCACCTGATCCAGAAGAATGCATTTTGTTCAGGTGAAATTATTTTTTAAATATGCACACAAAAATCTTAGCTCTTCCATCCACCTGCTGATATTAGAAGTACTGAGCTACAAGAGGAATTGTCCTTTCAAATTATCTACTTACATATTTACATACTAAACCTCTTTTGCAGGTTCAGGTATGATTAGAACACATAAATTTCTGGTTTGGCATATGCAAGTATGCTGTGTGCAAATGCTAGCATTCACAGACGATTACAAGTGCCACTTTGAAAAGTAGGTTAGGTAATTGGTTCTTTATTATGACATATATTGGCAAATCAGACCGATATTTGTCATTCTATCAATTTTATAGTAAAAATGTATAGTATTAGTAATGTGAGATATAACTTCTTATAAGTAGATTTTCAGTGGGGTTTTTGCAGTAAGAAGTGACCAATGCTAATTGTAAGTCTTGTTCTCTGCTTCACAGCAGAATTGTATTCCATTTTGGGAGGATGCTTCACAGGCAAAAAAAGAAGCTTTGTAAACATCAACATTCATCATTACTAAAAATAAAATGTCTACGCTAGCAAAGGCATTTAATACTCAATACTTGTTTGAGAATCATATTGTGACAGGAAGCACTTCAGTAGGACTCCAACCGTGTCTTCTTCTGAAATTTTATAAGATATCTTCCTTTGAAAGTATTTCAGACAAATTTGTTATGGAAGAAGAAGTATTGATAATACCCAACAACAAACTTTCCACAAAGTTGAAATAGCTGAGTTTTTACAAAATAGAGCAGGTACTTTCCATTTGATATGAGAGTCACTGAATTTTTTGGATGATGTTGTAAATGCAATCAAAGCATGTTTAGTTTCATTTTGATTTGTTAGAACTACAAAAGAAGAAGGAAGAAACAGCAATTTGCAGGAAGATGGAAAACAAGGCAATATAAATAGAAAAAAATAGTTACACTTAATGAGATTTGTTTTCATTGGAACTGCTGCTGGGTTTCACTTTCAAACTACAGAGTTATCTACTTTCATTTGATTAGAGACAATGCTATGCAATCTGAGTTGCTTTGATTCTCTCACCAAATAAAAGAACAAGTGTGTCACACTTAAAGAGAGAAAACATTCAATTTAAGGGAATGAAAGAAGAAAGAAAGAACCTAGTTACTTTAAACACAAACATGAAGACAATCACACTAAAGATAGTAAATCACAGTCTGGCAAGGATGCTGGTGGAGAAATTCTATCCTGACACAAACCCACAAGGAATTATTAAAATTCACAGGATTACTTTGGAAGAGCATAGTTGTGGTTTTGTTTATACTAAACTCTCTATCTCAATAGATTAGTTTTTTTCTTTTTAATAGTTGCTTCTAAACTTTCCCTTTATTGTAGTTTTCCATCATCACCCTTCAGTCTCCCAGTGACTAATGACTTTTCCATCTCTCCCTGTGCTGCAGCAGTGCTTGCCACCCTTTTTCCTTTAAACTGTTGAACATAATTAAGTAATTTAAATTATCAAAGCAATTATTCCCAAACGGAACACAGTTTGACACTTGCTGCTTCTACTTCATGTCTCTTTCTGTCTTGCATTCTCAAAAGCTTATCGATTTCTCCAGTTTAAAACTGATATAAGATTTCGCGTCTTCCTAGAAGCCTTGCCTTGCTTGCACTTCTGTACTATCAGATCACCATAGCTACTACTAACTATGGAGGTTCTTGTATCATCCATATGTTGCATCACATTATTACATCCTTAAACATGCATTCCTTCACCACCTAATTATTACCCATGTCTTAGAAAAACTTTCACCTCCAATTCAAAAGTCATACATATTATGTATTTTAAAAGAATAACTGTATTATACTACAGTTACGTTGCTTTAAATATCTTAATATTTAAAATGACAAAACCTAAAGTAACCCTAGATAGCCAGAATGCAAAAACTCTACAGGCAGCATGTTTGCACTAGACTTCATGATTCAACATAACCACTCATTCAGCCTAAACCAGGGAGTCAATTCTCTATCTGAAAAGATTGCCAGGGTACACCATGAATCTTAGATACGTATCTTAGATATGTACAGAAATAAAATTTAAGAACTTACTAAGGGCTTCAGAACAGTGTTCAAAATACCAAATATTAATTACAGTTGGTGTTTTCCCTGTGTGAAGATTACAAAATGTGACTTAAAACTAGATCAAGTTATCAGTTCAGCCACGGAGGATAAATATTCAGCTATAAACTGCAGAAGCAGAGTCTTCAGGAACAGTCTCTGGCAAACACTGTGGCCACAAATTTGCAACATATCTAATGGAATCTGATGGCAACTCCATGCAAGCTGCATCTAAGGATCTCTATCTCAAAGCATACCACTTCTAACTGGGATTGCGTGGTATGTGGCACTACTATCAACTCTGCACTTTTTGCATATCTGAGTTCCCTTCCAGAAAGCACAGGAATTACTTTGTGAAGCAGAATGGAGGGTAACTAGGAAAAAAAAGTTCTTTCCACAGAAATATTATGTTTCTAGTAGCAATGATGCTGCAACTATAATAGTCTGTGCACATAAATGATTTAAGGTGTATAGGGATAGTTAATATTTTTACTTGACAAAACAATGTATTCAGTAGTTGCTTTACTTCAGGCCTAAATAATAGGTTTTACCCTGGAAAGTCCAGCTGTTATTTCACTTAAGTCATTGGTCTAGTAAAAGATATTGCTCCATCATAAAAGCCTTGACTTACTTAGTGTTCTTTTATCTGCTGTTTCCAATTGTTGTAAATTAACAAGAGTTCATATGTTGAGTGTGCGGTTACTTTTAATGCACTAAAAGATAGGTTGTTGTCTTTGTATTTTATTTTACTTTTGAATACATTATTTTTTTACTGTACCTTTTGCTTTTTTAATACTTCTAACACTTGAATACTTCAAGGTCTCTGCTTTGCTAACAAAGTAAGCTACTCTCAGTGGTAAGATGCTAATTCAAGTATATGTTTTAACAGGATTCCCAGGCCCTAATAACCATTATTTCCTGCATTCAAAATAAAAACAGTGTGAGATGGCTATGTTCTCACATATCAAACAAAACTTCACGAGAGCCCAGTTAAATGATTTGCTGACATACAATATAATACAGCACTAGCAATTTTCTAAGTCTTTCTCAATTATCCACATAGTTGTTTAGGACATAGCAGGTTAAATGCTGATCAGCACTACCAAAGTGTTCGATTTAAATCACTTGTTCCATGTTTTGAGATAACTTTGGTAAGCTTAAAAGAAGAGGCTGAATGATACAAAGTATTTTTTTAAACAGTTTGCCAAACCTCAATGTGTTTCTTTACAACAACATATGGTATAGTCATTATTTAAAGGCAAGTCCTCAGCAGTACACATCTTTCACTACAGAGATTGAAACTGGGGACCCATCTGCTCATATCTATTAAATTCTCAATACAGTTTAAAACATTTGCTAAACTGATGACACTTTCAAATATGGTAGGATTTTTATAACGTAGGTGAATAACAGGAACATGATTTCACTTTAACCAAAATCACCTTAAATTTTGGTCAGAGAAAAGAAAAAAGGGAATAAACAGCTGCAGTACTGAATTACATTAAACACAATGACAGGGCCATGTAATACGGGCTCCATGTTATAAAGCTTTCTTTTTTCCTTTAAACTAAGGAATGTGCAAGTGGTAATCACACTAGCTCAACAGAAAAGCACTTTACAGCACACCCAAAAATGTGGAGGTGATCTCTTTTATTGGGGCAACTAGAAATATAAAGAAGTCTTTGAGAAATTTCATTTTAATTTGTTCTATCAGAGTTTGTGAGCAGTAAAAAAGAAAATCAAAGGGTTGCCCTGTGTGGTGCCTCTTGGTAAAATAATCAGCTTTGAAGTTATTCTTTGGATAACACAAGACACTGGGTTAAGTAAGGGGCACCTCCTTAGGATTTACTCCCATTTGATACATCGCTGCCAAACATATGTAAATTTTATACCAAACTAAATGTGAAAATATGTATTATACTAACCAACCCTATAAACACCATAATTGTTCCCTAAATAACCACGCAGCTGAGGAAAAGACAGAGGAAAATACAAGAGAATAAAGTCGAGGAAAATCTAGGGGGGAAAAAGCTACAAAATGAAAGAAAAACTGAACCATTGATCCATCAATGTTCTTACATTGGCCACTCCCCAGCTGGAGTAATATATCACAGTTCAACAAGTCATCAGCTATGACAACTTAGACAACAAAGAATCTGTACCTGTACACAGAACGAATGAAATCAGATTTGTTCTTAATCTGATAGCCACCATATTTTCACAGTTAATGATGTTCTTTAAAGAAACACATCCCAGTTCATGATAACTAAAATGCTTGCTATAAGTGAAAATCTGTTCATCTTTTACCTTGTATAGTTTTTTTCTGTTAATTCACTAATTTTATTGTCTAACACAAGGAAGAAATAATTAAAAACATAGAGGGAAAGAGAAAGAAACAGAAACAAACAGAAAAAAAAAAAACAGTAAAATGAGAAAAAATACAGAGCTCCTCACAGCAGCAATATCTTGAGTACAGGGTTACAAACATACATACCACCTCAGACTTTTCTACAGAACTTTTAAACTGAATATATTCTACCTTCTACCATAGCTTTCCATAGCAACTTGCAAAAAAACCCTGCATATACTGGAATAGCATCTTGATAAAAGCTAAGGCCTTGCCTAAACTTGCTCATACAAATAAGATATAATGTATGGTTAAAGTAGAATGATTACTTAAAAAATTCCAAAACCCTCTACGTATGGACATTCTTATTCCAGAATAAAACCATCCAAGAGTGACAGTAGCAAGAAAATCCTCGGAAATTGTTTTAATACAGTTAATGGTTTGTTTCCTGTATGTGTGAACCTTCTGAAAAAAAGATCACAGCTCCTCCCACACTGTTCAGATAGCTCAATGAACACTAACTATTTTTGTTCGTTGTTCATTTGAAGGCACAGAACATTTGCAAAAGGTGTGTCTTTTTGACGCTGGTATGGTCATTATAGTTTCCTCCTGGTACTTCCATACAGCCTCATTATTGGAATTAGCAAAGTGTAGCTTTTGCTTGACATATATTTATTACCAGCTGACTCTATTTTATCATCACAAAATACTTGATCACATTCGGTTAATTGAAAAATTCTGTCTCTTGATAGCAAATACCATAGGAAAAAATATATTGACAATTATAATTTACATTTCTGATAATATTTTGCCACTGGAATACGGTTTAGTAGTTCAAATATGCTGTGGCTTTCCAGTAAAGTAATCTCAGACAAGACAGCATGAAATTCCTCAAATAATCTAGGTGTTTTTTAAATGCTACTTAGGAATGATACCATGCCAAAATGAAGGCAAGCATAAGAGGGAGTCAATAAAGAAAAAAATCGAGGTGTCAAATCGTATTTGTGGAATCTATGAAAACCTCATCAAAGCAAACAAGATTTGTATTAAAGGCTTTTTTTTGATGTCCAAGTGAAATTGAGTAAATGTGCTTGGAAATCTATGTCTGGACAAAACTAAATAGCTTGATGTGGGTCTGTAAAAGTTAGACCAACAATTGACCACTCAGTCTTCAAGTCAGGTACTCACGCTGGCATTCAGAGCTTAAAATACATAACAGGATGATCAGAGGAGGTTTGTAAAAGGTGGAGAATTTCAGAATTGAACATAGGCTCTCAGCTTTGAATGTTGTCTCCAGACATTAAAGAAAAAAACTACTGATGCATAAAAATATACAGCAGTATTGCAACTAATCTAGTGCAATAACTTTTCATTCATTTTGATAGTAGATGGATGGGATTATCAAGCTGGAGCAGATCACTGAAGAATCATTTTGTACAAAAAAGATCATATCACAGCAGTAAAAACGTTAGGATACTTTCAGTCCTCAGCCACAGACCCTTCATCTTTTGATAACATTCTGCTTGTTGAGTGAAGATTTTAATGAAAACAGTATTTCAGAACTTCCTTCCTTTGTGAGTATATGTCCTCACCTTAACCTTATTTTAACATTGTTTTTTGTGTGGGCGTTTATTGTATTGTTGAGTATGGCAAATCTGATAAGACAAAAGCAAAGACTGAGCCCAGTCTTATTGTATCAGAATGGCTGAAATAATCACATATCCTGGAAAACCTGGGAATTTCTGATCCTACTTTCAGACATAGAATGGATACACGGTTTTTGATTACAGAAAATTCTCTCGCAGTCGAACACAAAGCCAAACTTCAGTTGTATTCTCCAATGAACAATCAACACGGCTCATTTCCTGGGCTTTGGGAGAAAAACTGTTTCTAGCACAACCTAGTGAACTGAGAATAATAGGAATGATATGCTTGATGACAGCAGCAACATAGAATCTAAAACATACCCCAGAAGGCTGCACTTTTGAATTAAAGTATGAATGTCACAGGGAGAGCACTTAGGATTTTTGATCCCAAAAGATTGGCTTCTTTCAGTGCCCTATAAGCAACAGCTGTAACTGTCACAACCACACATTACCTGGATAGTTAATTCTCCCCAGACATTCTAACTTGTTTCTAAAAAGACCACAACAGTTATTAAAAGACAACAAAACCCCAGTAATTTACATTCTAGTTTCCAAAGGAAACAAAATTATTTCCTTTAGCTACATTTTATTTCATTATAGCTTCTTTTCATGCCTCATGATGCAAGAAAGTGTAGTTGTCTGGATTTGTTACCTCATAGGACAGAATTTTTCAGATATAATGGAAATATTATTCCCAGTTCTTTGGGTATTTTTTGCAAAGAGAGTTTCCTAATCTCTGCTCTCACCATAAATCATCAACCAATTATGTAATTGAGAAAAGATCCATGCTGCTTCCACCCGAGTCTGTTAGTATCATTCCTGAAATTCAAATGTGGTTGGCTGCTGCAGAACAGTGGCCTTGACACAACAGGACAGTATGACAGCATACCCCTACTCTTGGATGGTATCCTTAATCCTTAACATCTCATAAGTCTCATGTACAATAACAACTGCCCAATTAATTTGAATATATTAAGCAAATTCATACTACTAGCTGGAGTCCTATACATACCTAGAGGAAAACCAAAGAAGATTGAACAACTTAGTGTGAGCAGAGCTCCTGGCAGCATGCACCATAGAAATTGTTCACCGTAGAAAAATAATTCAAACTTATAATGGATGCATTTGTCTGTAGGGACTTACAGCTCTTCCAGAGTTCTTACAATGACCAATCACATTGACATATATTTTCTTTAACCTTTACTTTTAAAAAATTAATCCTACCATCAATAGATTACGGTTTGAAAAAGATTCCCTTTTCCAGGCAATCCTTCTCAAAATTATTCATAATATGCTTTCCTGTGCTTCTGGTAACTGTCAAAAATTGGCTTCATATCAGATGGAATATTGGTCTGATATAATACAGCATCTCCTGTTTGGATATTTAACTAATTCCAGTATTTTCTCCGGGGCTTGAGTTTTCACTAAGAAGGCATACTGCAATAGCCTCCAGTGAAGGCTGTTTCAGTGCTCACTTCCTGAATCTGATCTGAGAAAATTAACCATTTAGTTTAGTCAGCTGCTAACTCTTAAAGTTGTCAAGATGTCCGTCTTCACAACTATTTACTTCGCAACTCTGACAATAGAATTCAGTTGGAATCATTTGAAAGCTTGCTCCATGAGAGCAAGGACTCCAAATTTCTAAACAGTTAATAACTGAAATTACTGACAAATATTTCTGCATGTAAAAATGAATACTCCATATCCATAAATGAGGGGGAAAAGAGACTTGGACAACAAACAATAAATTTAAGCTCCTTTGGAAACAGCAAGGCTTCTTCAGACTCAGCTCATTAATTTTCCCTGGGAGATATGCAATTGAAATTCAGTGAGAGTTAAACACTTGACTCCCTTAGGTTCTTTAAAATCCCAGATGAAGTGATATTTAACTAATTCCCACACTAACAGAAATTAGTCATTTGGCACAACGATGCAATCTAATTGTTGGTCAGTATAATAGGTTCAGTCCCCAGCACAGCATTTAATGACGTCATTAGAGGAGCTCACATGTCCTGTCCCGCTGGGCTAACAGCAGCCGAGTTTACTGGCCTGAAAGCCCAGTCACCCGGAGTGCGATATGAGGGAAGTGGTTGCATTGCAGGATGCCTCTCATTACCTGCAGTAAGCCTGTGTATGTGCATTCAGCTTTCCACAAGCACTATTTGCTTTTCAGAAGCATGCATATTCTACACATTACAAGTAATATATTCTTTGGGTGTGACCATCCTCACATGTTCTATAAAATCAGTGAAACTAGATCCCTCTCTGACATGTATGAAACAAAATCAGACATCGCTGGAGAGATTTCCTCTTGAATAGCAGGAGTTTTTCTCCCCTTTCCTAGTTTTTTTCCCTCTTTCATTCTTAGTGTCCTCGCTTTGCTGCCAGAAATTTCTAAACTGGTGAGCTCACTCTTCCCCCTCCTCCTTTCTTTCTTCATTTCTCTCCTTCCCTCTGCCGTCCGTGGGTTTCAATGGGCTCCTGCAGTTACTCAGGCGGACAGCATTCCGTTGCCAGGCAACTCCCTGAAAAGAAGCACATGCTGCTGCTGCACAGACAGAGCGTGTCCGTCTGCTCCAGTGATGCTGTGGCCTAATTTCTACCTCTGTTGTGTTAGATACAAAAGGGAACATCTCCAGAGCAGAGGGTTAGGGAGTACTGAATTATCTGCACTTTTTTTTGTTTGTTTGTTTTTTCCCCCGCTGTCCTGATCGGGTGCATCCCCTTCCATCTCAGGGCCCCCAGAAGTCATGCATGTCTAATCTGCATGCATGCATTTGGGACTGTTCGCTGGGCTTTGTAGAATACTGATAATTTTCTGTTAGCTTTTGGCTGAGTTAATAGCACTTAGGGAGATCTGTTAAGCTTTCCTGTAGCTCTCCCATAAGGGCAGTTTTGCATGTAAATTCTCAAGGCCATTCATCCTTTCCTACCTGACTCTTTATTGCCTGGGTGTTTGTTTTGTTTTTTCTTTAAAGGCCTCTTCAGGAATGCAAGCATAGCCTTTCTTATTCTTCCTCCTTTCACTGTGCTTTCCTGAGAACAAAGAACAGCAAACTAAGAAATTCCTTTGTTTTTTCCACAGCCTGAAGAAAGATCACTGCTTTATCCATGGATTTAGTTTTGGACTGCCTAATCTTCTCAAAAGGCAGGCCCATACAGATTCAGATTTTGTGGTTTGAACTCAGCTCTGCAATCACAATCCTTCACTGTCTATTACAGACAGTATTATCATTAGGTAAAAAACAGCAGTCAGAATAAGAAGCAAGTTTCCTTATGTTTATTGCTAGCTTTCTTAAATTTATTGTTAGCATGTTTTTAATATGAAGGTTGCTTATGTTGGTTGCCTTTTGTCAGTTCTGGTACCAAATCAGTAGCTCGCTCAACCTGCAAGCAAACTGTATTCAGCCTGACAGAGTCTAATATTGCTCTGGTGCTCTGGGTATTCCTCCGATCCTCCTCTCACTTCTGGACCAAGTCTGAAGTCCCAGTCCTAATCTACAAATCCCTAATTTGGTTAGTGCTCCTCTATTTTAGGGCAGCCAAGGATCTTCATCTGCTGATCCCTAGAGTCAGCACTACACTACAAATTTCTGCCAGCATAGCTATGTCAACACAAACTGTGAAAAATGTATAACCTCCAGCTGACACTGCTCTACCAGTAAATGCCTGGTTCAGCCTCGTTTATGCCATCAGGGCAGCACATTTGTCAGCTTAGTTTGTGCCTTCAGAAATGTGCTGTAATTAAACAGGCAAAAACCTCAGTGGCATGGAAAAACATGGGAACTGCAGATGCCCCATAAGAGGTAAGACCAGGGCCAGTGTCTGTGGACACATTACAAGAAAGACTCTGTGAGACACTGAGATCCAATAGCTCTGTAGAAGAAAGGTCCCAGCCCAAATGTTCCATTTCTTCCCAATGGCACAGTACTTATGAGATTGCAGCTACTTTTCATTCCAGTGTACTTTATGTGTATAGTGCTGTGGATAAGATTCTGTCAATCTTTTTTTGTATCTTTTGCTTATCTCCTATACAAAGGATCAGAACTGTTCAACTGTGTGGCAGCCATAGTTCTGCAACACTAAACCAAATGGAATGGTGAAGTCTCATTCTTTTGGAGCAAAAGGATATTTCACTCCTTGAGAGTTTCATGTGCTAGGCAATCACCACCATTAGTTACAAAACGTTTTGAGACCTTCTGGAAAGAAAGCTGCTATATAGAGGCAGCACAATAGTACTGGCATGAGTCATACATACACAACTTTCAGTATTATACAACTCCCCAAACACACTCTGTATAAGATGAAACATGTGGGACTTTTCTCCCTCAAAAACACAACTTAATAGCACTAAAGAAACAACAAAATGTCTTAACATTACATTAAAAATTCACACTCCCTTCTGAAGTCAATCTAAAAGGGAAAATAAGGCCCCAGAACTGCTTACAGACATGGCAAAGCTAATGAAAAAAAATAAAAAATCAGGTGATCCCTTGCCAAACAGGTAAAGAACTGGAGAATAACAACACGAGCCAATTCACCATACAGATCCCAATTTCTTACTCACTGTCCACAGGCAGTCTATGTGTTTCTCTACGTATTTTCGGATCTTGCATCAATTCAAGATGATACTAGTTTGGCCCACAGCCAGAAAGTGGCAAGTGAAATAATGTTCCAGTACTCGCACTGTGAACACACAGCTGGCTTCAAAGGGAAATGGACTAATCCTACTTCATTTCCCTTCTTCAGTATGTGTTTAAAGAGCTTTGGTGCACTGAAGGAAATCGACCAGAATTCATTAGTTCCCTTCTGATTCAGCTCATTGCTGTTGGAAAGGGAAACAGGTTGGGATTGCAGGATCCTACGCTATTTCCTTTTGAAGCACACTTTAAGCCAATTCTGCTCTCAGTTATACACACACAGATCTTCACTAATGATGCATGTATTTAAATGCAACACCTCTCCAAGCTGGCTAAAACTTATAAAGACTACGAAGGGAAGAAGAAATATTAAATAATAATTTTTTAAAAAAACATAAACTATTTGACTTTGTACCATTGAGAACTTTTGCCTGAGAGCATTCCTGAGAAAGAAACTCAGAAAATCAAGACAGGAACTTCTAGAAAGAGACACAGGAGAAAAGAGAGGGGGAAAATCCCAACTCAGACTAGGAAAAGATCACAATGAAGGAAAAAAGAAGAATCATTTTATAAATATATCATACACATTTTTTGCTATAAGTGGAAAACAGCAAACTAAAACACTGATTGTAATAGCTAAAGCAAATCCTAGGGATCATTTTGATATTGTTTGGAGGTGGTTTTGGAAATGAGACATGAAGCTTAATCGCTTGCTCTGGACAGAAAGTTTTTCTTCCCATTCATAATCAGATCTCTCCACTTCCCTCTTCAGAGCTCATGTCATATTTTTATGAGCCATCTCAAGGTTACTGGAAGCCATAGGACTTCAAATGATTCCAGGCTATACCCTGTCTCATTGCCTGAGATAATAACCCAGAACCAACTCTCTTCCAAAGCAAACCTACAATTAAACACCTAAGCAGAAAGTGGCTTGTGACAAACAAAGCAGGCAGAAGAAAGCTAAAGGGTTCATGATGGGACCGTGGCTTTGCTAGAATCAAATAAGCACGACACATAAAAATCACTTTTTGTAACTGCAGTGAAGACAAAGAAGTATTACTGCTATAATGAACTGTCTCTTAAGCTTAAACTGTGATACTTTAAATGGCGAACAGCCTTATGAATTTGGTTTCCCTACTAATTACAAATCCATGAGCTTGAAGCAGTATATTGCACAGAAAACATGTCCTGGAGCTGGAATCAACCAAAAAGCCTTTAAAATAGCAACACTGTGTCTGAGAAGAGATGGGTGATTCTGAAAACCTCAAGTTTTGGAAGGCTTCATTACCTGTAGAGGTGTCTGAGGAGCTCTCTGTGACAATTTAAATATTTGATTCCTTACGAGTTAGCTGCAGAAATATAGTACAGACACAATTTCTATCCTGCACAATAGCTTCTCAGCACAGAAAAATGAAGGACAATTAGAGACCAAGTAATGGCTCAGTGACTCTGTAGAACACTGTACCACCTACAGAGCAAGTTAAAACGAGATTATTTTCCTTTGCTATTCTATGTCAACCTCAGTTTACAGCTTTAACTTTTATCACTAGACCATAATTTAAAATGTTATTCAACCTACTCTAGAAAAAAGTTATATGACATTTACAACTTATAAAGGCTGAGAGCTTCATATAGAAGTGCTGGGATAGACATAGCAACAACACAGATAATCTGTTCTCTTTGCACGTTCAACTTATTTTCTTACTCCAAAGACAAAGGTTGAATGCCTGATCCCTCTTTAGTTGTATCGAATGGATATTGTACAGGAAGAAATCAGTCACCACTTGTAGATAACATCACAAACAAATAAATACATGAAACAAAGGCATTTCACAGCTCAAACATTCAAAGTCAAAACTAGTTTATTAAGCATTTTTCTCATTTTTGTTCAATGTACTTCAGTTTCAAAGTACAAGACAGTAGATGATACAAAAGCAATCTAGCTCAATCAGCTCAGCGAGTATGACTAACTACAATTTGTAATCCTTTCTTGTTTGCTGCATTTATGTCTCTGTTATTTTTGTTTGCTATACTGATTACACAAAAGGTTTTTCTTTTGTATTCCCTTTGCAAAATCTGCATTCTCCTTCTTCCTACCTGCTCAGTTTTGTTGTCTCTCATAAAGAATGACTTCCTTTTGTTCATGCTGTGCATACGTATGACTTAAACTTCACTTGACGTCACCTCAGAATTTAAATTTCCCTCCAATCTGAGAGAAATTATTCTGGAAAAAACTATATTCTAAATGTATCCAAGACCTTAACACAGATGAGAATTTTGTTTTTACTGTCAGAAACATTTCAGCTTGCAAAACATATTCCAGCAAAACCCTCCCTTGGTTTCTAGTGTAAAGAGCCATAGGTTGCTTTTCTGAAAATGATAACGAAGTGCAGAATGAGAAATATAGTTCAATAACCTAACCAACCATGGAGACAGAGTTACTATTTACAAATGGGAGTTAGTGTATGCAAGGAGAATTGGGTTCTTGAAGACATAACAGGAAAAGAAAACACCCTTTGATTTAAATCAGAGGTGTCTCTCAGACTTCAAATGGGAGGCAGCGAAATACCGAGGGAGAGAGATTTAAATACTGCGGCAAGAGGTAGAACATAGTGACAGAAAAACACCTGCCCCTACTGCCGTTCTTTAACAAGTACCAAATGACCATGCTTGTCTGCAAGCAAGATTTATTACACTGTGGAAACTGACACAGGCTGCCCAGTGGAGGAACGAAAGGGAAAGGACAGAGATCAGGGAGCCAGGAAGTATCAAGTCCTCCAAGTATGCGCTGCACATAGTGTAAACGCTTGTGCAGACCACCCTGGACAACAAAGACACTGCATATTGTTTGAGCAACTCATCCTTCTGCTTATGGACAATTAGAAAAAGGAGGGACAGGGATTGTGGCTGCCACATAACCTTAGAGTGACTGTGGTAATAGGTACTCTGAAAATACATGGTGGTTACTTCAAATTACAGACACAGATATACCACCCGCATTCAGCAACCGTACCTCCTAGTCCCAACACCTTTTCTGGACATCACAAACTAAGAAGAGTTAGATTTGATATCTACAAACTTACTCTCACTTAAGAGGTTTAACCTATGATTTGTCAATATTATCCCATCTCCTTGATTCTTCAAACAGAAAATATCACAAACCACTAGTAATTCAACATTCCCTTTAAACAGTACAGCCTCCTAAGCATGAATTTCAGAATTTTGACGTTATTTAAAAAACCCACATATTTCTCAATTCATCGACAAATGTGCTCACTCTAGTAATTGTGCCCAAACCAAGAAAAATGGGAGGGTCTCTTCTAACAGAAAGCCCACTAGCTAAACTCTAAGTGAAAAAAGGATGTATTAAAATCTTCCTCTTCTGTTCAACCTTGGATTAAGCAGCTGGTTAAGCAGCTGCCTACTTACCAGGGATTTAGGAAGACTACAGGTAGAACCTAGTCTATTATTATGCATTGAAAAGTGAACTTTTCTGTATGAGAATGCCCTCACTTGCTTCATTGTACTGGTTCAAAATATGTGATGTGCAGGTACTGAGAAATGTGGAGAAATCAACCCACTACAACTATTAGAATATGTTGTGTTTAACACTAACCGGTCCAGCTGGCTTCTTCGCTTTCTCAACAGCCTTTGTAGCTTCCTTGAGTTGTTTTCTAAGCTCTTCCTTTGGCTAGTCATGTTTACAGCACTATGAGAGGAAGAAACAAAGCCATTGTAAAGCCTGTTAAGAACTAGTTCATGTGCTATTAAAGGTGACCTTCCCACTTCCAGTTCAATTTGTTCTTCTTCCTCTCCAAAGTGGGTCAAATCTTTCAATTTAAAATCTGAGCACTCTTCAACAGCCAGATCTCTGAGAAAAACATTCAAAGCTAAGTCCTAAGATGCCCTGACCTTCTGAAAAGCTTACAGCCACATTGTAAGAAAGTGACAAAGGATCACTCCATAGCAGGTTGAAATCCACCGATATATTAGAATACAACACAACTCTAAGCAGCCTTCGTACTGGATAAAGAAACTGTTAGTCACAGCAGCGCAGTAAGCATAGTGGTAGTCTCCAAATGCAGAAAACCCAAGATGCACATCTCCTCCGAATGATTCACACTATAGACAAACACACCTTTGAAAACAGCTGTACCATACAAGCTACTGCCCACTGGCTCTTTCTCAATTGTTCATCACACTACACTTCAGTGGAAATCGCTAACACTTAACCTATGCTGTCTGTTCATTGTTTTTCAAGTAAGGTCAGCCAGGTTAGATTAAACAACAGTTTTGCTAACCTGGATGACTTCGTCTGAAATGGACAGAGGTCCATTTATAGGAGCAGGTCAGTCTGAGGGTGTGGTTTCACACTGAGCTTAATTTGGTGTAAACGCAGGTTACCACAGAAGCTAACCTTTAAGAGAGTACTGTGGACAGCCAGCCTCTACCAGCTCACTGGTAGAAAAGACGGTTGTCCCTGGCTTGCTGTTAGATATTCATTAGGGAAAATTTGCAGATCCTCAGATTCTTCATCCACATGATCTTCTCTAATTTTTTTTTCTATAGCTTGATCCTCCCAGTGATAAAACCTTGCATCCAGTTCTTGAACCTGATGCTCAGCTTTGCTAACTCTTCCTCCTCAAGGAAGGCAGCCCAGGTTTTGTCTTTGTGCTAATGTGTCTTAAGTTGACAACCAAAAAAAATGGCACCCCAGTCTTTCTTAGCTGAATAACTACAACAAAGGCAAAACCACTGCAAACCTAGATAGCCGATACAGCAAATCGAAAGATGTACATCTTAAGTATATCTCACAAGGTGTAACTTAGTATCTTTCATATCCTATTTTCCAGTTAGATGGGTTCAAGTCTACAGATCATGGAATCTGGAATGTAACTACAAAAGTATGAAAAACTTAAAGACAGACCTTGACAGTCACATAGTTAATGCACACACAGCAGCCAAGCAAAATTAACAGGAATGTCCTCAACAATCCAAAAAAAGGAGTAACCTATCAAGGTCTGAGAAACAGAATCTTCAGGGAAAAAAAAAAAACAAACAAAAAAAACCCCCAAAAAACTCCACCAACCCAGCTGTCAGGTAATGTATTTAGTCATTCTGAATGAAGGACAGTTAAAACAAAACCCTGTTATCATGCAGATTTGCATTTTCATTTGCAAAAAGGAGATGGGATATGCCAGGTTAATCACCCTGTTTATCTGTTTTTCTGGTACTGGCTGTGAACCATATACTCATCATTTTATGTCTTAAAAAAACAGCAGAATGTGGAAGGGAAGCCCCCACAGTAGGATAAAGAACTAAAGCAGCAGTTCTGTATGCACTCCCCACAATCTTGAATGCCATCAAGTTTATAAATGCCTACAAGTTTTGCTCAACAAACCAGAGGAGAGGGGAAGCATGGCAGTGAAAAGTAGCTGCAGTTTGTATAGTGTGCAGGTCATACCGGCGTCCCCAGAACAAACGGTACTAGGCTGTAGGTATGCATATCATTTAATCACGCTAGTTGCTCAGAGTTGAAAATTGGCATCATATTCTTCCTGCTCCCTCTAGAAGACACTAACAAAACACATTTCTAGAACTCAGGACTGCATCACATAAAAACATGATGTGCTAGGTTTGCAAAGTGACGTGTTCAAAATGAAAGCCCAGATCTTACACACATGTGATAAACTTGGCACTGTATGTAATCCCACTATCTGAAAATTAGAGGAACTTGAATTTCTAGGTATTTAGATAATTCTGAAAATCTCATTTCAATTCTGTAGAAACTAAGTAACTTCAACATTCAAAATGCCACATCTATCAATCCATTCTGATTAAAGTTAAGATTTATACTATTTCTTACTGACATGTGGGAGGCATCCATAAAGGACCACCAGTACAGACATTTAAATGATAAAAGCATGTTTTCAGTTTTTCCCCGACATGAAAATGACCATCCTTCTTTCGTCCAAAACCCAGGAAAAATGCCTATAAACTGAGAAAAAATATAAGTGAAGAAAAAACCTTCCCAAATAAAATGTTAACAGTTAAAAGAAGTTTAGAAGAAAGAGTACAACCTTTATAATAGAATTTGCTGAATGTCTTTGTCGAAATCCCCTATCAAATAAAATTTGATTTTTCTTATGATGGTGAAGGCAAAGGCTGAAGTCATACCTCATTCAAACCACACCACTCTAGTGAGATGGAATTACCTCAGTTTACAGAAGGAGAGGTTTGATCCTAACAGTGTTTGCCTGAAGCTCTGTGGCAGAGAAATGCTTGAGCTGTAATGACAGAGTGCAGAACGACCCATATTACCTTTTGGCTAAGTACTACTTTTAGCAAGCTTTAGTAGTTTATCATCACTATATGGTAATGATGACTTTTCTCAGACACAAAGAATTATGGTTTTTATCAATGGTTCATGCCAAATCCAAGTCCTTAAAAGAAATCAGCCCAAAGCAGGTGCACAGAGCTGTCAGACCTTGAAATTTGTTTTGAAACCAACCACCTGTTAGTGTAATTGTGTAGCTGTTTTTCCTGGCTTATGGGATTTCAGTTCAGCTGTTGTTCTCATGCTAACGCTTATTTCCTCTAGGAATCAGTCTGTCCATTTACACTAACCTACAAATTTCTATGTGACTGTCTTCACAGTCTGATTCAATGTATACATGCAGAATGTCTGGTGTAGCACTGTTAATCAATACCAGACTTTGTTTACAAAATAGCTCATGATTGCTGTAGGAGAATGTCTGAAAAATAGTATTTAACATCCTCTGTGTCACATTTAATCATTTAGATGACTCGCCTCTGTTTCTTGTTTGTTTCAGACGGCAACAAAGAACATTTACTCTTAATGGATGACCTCAAAGATCAGATTTACTGTTGGTGCCTGAGTCACATTCTACTGATAACAGAGCACTGTTCCCACTGCTGAACTAAAGTCTGAGTCAGGATTCCCATTAAAACCTTCTGGTTCCTGAAGGTTTGTAACTTCACCAGAAGTTAACTCTGGATTAGAGGTTAGCAAAGATACTCTCAGTTCACAGGAACATTTACTCGAAAAAATCTGAAAGAAAAAATCTGCCTACATGTGAGCTAAAGGTCTAAAAATTCTCATCAGAAGGACAATAGCTTAAGATGCTTTTTGTAAATGAGAAACGGCATGTAAGAAACAGCAATGCACTTGCGCTTAAGGGGCCAGTCAGAACTGCAGTTCCTTTATTCTCCAGATTGCTGTTTTCAGCACCCTTTGGACATAAGCCACCCCAGAAAAAGAACTGGACACTTGGGTGAGAACAATAGTTGAGCTGTTTATGAAATGTCCTCCTGCCACAGCCAGTCCCAATCATCCCGCAGGTCCACACTGCCCTCCAGGGAGAGCCGTCAACAGAGTTGCGACATTTCCCTCAGTTTACCTCTGACAGGAGATAATTCCTTGGGAGTAAACACATAAAGTGAGTAAGAAAAATACAGCTGACATAAACATGAAAATATTCGTAAGATATTTCATGACATAAAACCAGTAAAAGATAAATTATAAAGATTAAATATTCTGTGTGTTCTTATTCATGCAGAGATAACTGCTATCCAAATGCCTTTTTCAAGCATCATATAAAGGAAACAATAAACAATTTATGGGTAATAGTTCATAAATATAGGCAGTACTGTATGTCCAATGGGCACCAATATTTCATTGTGTAAGGCATGATTACTAGGTTTATGCATGATATGAAATGTGAGTTGTTTGCAGCTATTTAAAATCATTTTGGGACACAATAAACTGTTGACAAGATATATCCTATTTAAATGTATTGCCCATCCCTGACTATAGAGCATGTTGTCTTGTGTTTATCAGAAGGAACGCTTTTAAAATGCATTGAGAAACTCAATTGTTATCATTGTCTTAACTTAAAAAGACTACACCTTTGTATAGAGTTCTGTTAAAAGAAATCCTGCTGCTTATCATAAGCACGTACTTCCCCAAAGTTCCTGTTTTTTTAGAAGTTTTATTAATTGCAAATGTTGTTTACTAGAGGAAAACCGTGATTGAAGCTCTAAAACAAAGAGAATAGTTGTAACTTTAATCCTTTCAATAAGCCTTTGTTTCCCATTGACTAAAAACTTCCTAAAGGAAGTAGAGCTGCGAAAATCCAGGAAGGAATTAGATTTGCCAAATTCTGTTCCTACTTGGATTTAGATGCAAAGGCTTTGTTACTCATTGTACAAATGTTTGAGTAAAAAAAGAATGATCACTTAGAAAAATGCATCTTGGCCAAGGTTGAAAATTATTAATAGAAGAGGTTTCCCTATCACAGAATGCATGCTATGAACTTACATAACTTAAAAAATAAATAATATATTCATTTTTTAGCTGCTGCTGCATTTTTTTTCAGTGATGGGTTTTTTTTTTTTCTCATTTTGTTATCCAAGGCGAACTTGGACACCAGCCTGACAATCGTACAAGAACCTAGATGAGTAAAGAAATATGGAAAGGAAAAATCAAATGCAACCTCTTACTTAAATTAAGCATGCTTTGCAGCACCCAAAATCAGAGAAATCTTCAAAATCCCTTTCCATGGCGACGAGTAATTGCGTACTGGAAAGTATACTATTGTGGCAATAAAGCTGAATTCCCTGAAGACCTTTCAGGGACACCACCAATTTGTTTTGTACTTTTTTCCACATGCTCCTTTTAACTCTGCACCACTTCATGCTCTCCAGGTTTTAACTAGCCAAACATGTAGAGACTAGGCAAATATATTCTTGCTTATTCCATGGGCCAGAGATCCTTTTAATTTCTTATCCTGAAATAACTTAAAGGCAATTCCTATCTCCTTCCCACCAACACAGTGTATGTTTTAACTGTTCATTTCTTGATCAATATTACACTGGAAGATTAAAGAATATTTAAGCCACCAACTCTGTAAAGTGCTACATAAGGATAGATTATGGAAGTGCTGTCTACTTTCAGCTTCCCATGGTTTCAGTGGAAGTGTTGTTTAGCATATTGTGGCACCCAGCTCTTAAGTAAAATCAGCACTGTATTTTAACAAAACTGTGTCAAAGGTTTGGCCAAGCTTAGCTGGACCGCTGAGTTGGAAAGGCTACGCTGTGAGCTCCAGTAGCCAACAGCAGGCAACGAAATGCTGTAGTTACCATCATACTCAGCCTCTGTGTACTGCTAGCTCAAACTAGCCAGCAGAGAGGCTGACTGGGCGTTATCTTCAGCCTAAGCAGAAGCAAATGCCTCTGGATTCCTAATGAGACATATTTATGACTCTGCTATGGAAACGCCCATATAACATCTGTAACACGAGTACACATATGACTAAATTTTGGAACAGCTTCAGTTTAGGAGATTGCAGGTGCTAATGCCAAAGTTTCAAGGACATATTGAATATAATTATTCACAGTGACTTAAAACTTGCTCTAAGATTTTCCTGCATGTTAATAAAGATATGTGGAGTACATCCCCAAAATCACTAAGAAGTGTTTTGATTAGATCAAATTATAACAGAAGGGAAGGGAAGGGAAGGGAAGGGAAGGGAAGGGAAGGGAAGGGAAGGGAAGGGAAGGGAAGGGAAGGGAAGGGAAGGGAAGGGAAGGGAAGGGAAGGGAAGGGAAGGGAAGGGAAGGGAAGGGAAAAAACCCAGATTTCTGTGTTCCACTTTTGATCACAACAGTTGACAACCCCCTCCCTCCCCTTAAGATTGAAAAGCCAGTTTTAATTTAAACTACGAATGTTGACCAGGCCTCAGCTTGGCTTTGCAATTCACTATATGCCTGAGGGATAAATTATTTAGCATTAGCACATGGTATGTCATGTCTTGTTACTTAAGTGGAATATGGCTTCCATCCAGCTGTACCCCCGGGGCCCCCCGATTGGCTGCGGGTGATGTCATTTCCATTTGGTAATCCTCGGGGAAGGCCCAGGGGACAGCGCTGGCCGCCCCGCAGGTCCCCCGGTCCCTCCGCCTCCCACCAGGGCCCAGCACCGGCTTTGCTCCTACTTATCACTCTAAAGTGCATGGCAGGTACTGCCCCAATTACATGATTTTCAATAATAGTGCAGTGAAACAGAAGGTGCAGCAGATGAGCTACATCATCTGCACCCAGCGTTTTGTTTTCTTAATGGAAGATTTGTAATAGATTTAGTGAGATGGATACAGGAAAATAAATTTTTGCTGCAGACCCAAATTAAATGGAGAATTTTGAGGGGTTTATTTAACCAAATAAGAAATAATTATTGTCAGTAATTCTTCCTAAAACGAGTTTTTCTATTTTTCTAAGACAAAGCGATTCTGGGCAAATGACCTGAGAGCATGAACTCTGGAAAATGCTTCTTCTGAAAGTTTGGCAATGGAATAATTAGCTACAGTGCCCGTTAAATGGCCATATTTTGTTTTCAGTTTACACCCACATTATATTAAAAGGGTTTTTCCTTCAGAACCACCTTCAGGTTATTTGCCCAGAGGAAATACTCATTATGCTATTCACTATTGGAAGGCTCCCAGCATAAAAATAAGGGTTACAGGTTGGTTTGTTTTGACTGAATTTTGCAGCAGTCAGTGATATGCCGAGAATTACAGAGCACTCTGTCGTACAGATTGTACTGTCGGCTCCATGGTGAGGCACAAGATTTGCATCTGTCTGTTAGTTAAGGTTCAGCAGTGGTTCTGCTCAGCCTTGGGTTCTAAGTGACACGTAACAGAAATGACACAACTGACAAGTTTTAAGAAAACCACATGTTTTGCTACTGTTATGTTAGTGTTTAAGTACACTACACAATACCCTGCTATCGGAACTTTGTTTCTTGTGGTGAGGGGGTATGAAAACTGACCGTGATTTGCCTTCTCTGTTACTGGATCTTAATTCTCTGAAACACTGCTTTGCATGAGAAGAAAGGACTTTGTGAAAGCATGTGGTCTTATAGTGAAGTGCATAATTCTCTGAGACAGAGGCAGAAGGGGAACTTTGCAAGGGGATTCCCACGAGAAGAGATGCTGAACCAATGCAGTACAAAGTGCTGCAAACAAACAACTGTAGGACAGGAAATGAATAACTCTAATCGATACCGCAAGAGGGATTAGTTAGTCAAATGAAAATTCAAAACTGCAATTTAAATCAGGACCGCTATCTCCTTCTTCACATCCTGCACAAAGTATGGCCATAGGATTCAACAGCTGCCTGCAACTTTGATTTCTGTCATATGAAAGTTGGCACCTGCAGCAAGCCCCGGCTTCAATACGTAGCATTGATTTAAGCACCCAGCTGGAGGGAAACACCTGGATTTGCACTGATGCTCATTCTTCCCAAATTACCAGACCTACTTTGGGTGTCAGCTAACCGATGGTAAACAGCAGGGTTTGCAGGGGGACAGGCGACTGAACTTCTATCAGGGTTCCCGCTGGCAAGCCAAGTGTGCTGCTGAGAGAGAATAAAAGTGCACTTTGGTTTGGCTACCGCGCCGGACCGAGCGCATTAGCCAGCCACCTCGGAGTCCAACCCGTCACCTGAGGCCGTGACACGCCAGACTGCCTCGCAGGGCAAGCCGGGACCAAACCCACCCGCTGCCCAGCCTCAGAGCCGCGGCCCAGCCCAGCACACGTCGGCCGCGGCACGGCAGCTTTCGCCCCAGCGCCGGGGCAGGGCCGGCGGCGCTGAGCCCCGCTCACGACGGCGGCAGCGCGGTGACAAGGGCCGCCTCCTCAGGCGGGCAGGGGCCGGCGGGCGGCGGCCGCGCTGTGGCGGGAAGGGAGGCGGCCCCGCCCGCAGCCCTCAGGCAGCTCGCGCCCCGCCCGGCCCCGCCCCTCAGCTCTCGCGATAGGCCGGCCGGCCGGCGCGGGGCAGCGGCGCCGCTCTCGCGAGAGGAGGGCGGGCGGAAGCGGCGTGTGGCGCCGGGCCGGGCCGAGGCGTGCGGGGCCGTGAGGGGCCGCGGCGGCGGCAGCAGCAGCAGCAGCAGCAGGATGCCGAGCCCCGCCGGCTGCGGCCAGGGCCAGGACCGCCGCCCGGAGAGCGAAGAGTCGTCGGCGGCCGACGTGGGTCTCCGCAGGGAGCGGGCGGGCGCGGCCTCGGCCTGCCCCGAGGCGGGGAAGGGGCAGGGTCCGGCCTAGCCGGGGGTCGGAGCCGCCCGAGGGGGCGGCGCTGCGGGGGCTGGCGGCTGCGGCCCCCGCCGGGTGGGGAGGCCGGGCCCGGGGCGGGGGTTGGCCGGGCCCGAGGGCAGAGCTGCCTTTTGGTTTTGTCCTGCCTGTCCGCCTCCCGCCTTGGCCGGGCCCGGTCACTTCGTGCTTCACTGAGGAGCTCCGGCGGTCACGCAGCGTCCCTGAGACCCACTGGAGTCCCACCTCCGCGTGTGCGGGTGGGGGAGGCCGTGACTGAGCCATCAGAAACGGCACAGCCCTGCCCTGCCCATGTGCCCTTTCCCCATTGCAGTCCCCTGGTGCAATGAGTCAGAAACACCTGGGCTGCAGCTCCATAGCAGGCCACTTCTGCAGGTGCTCCGGTGGCTCCTGCTGGCCTGGCAGGTGTTTCTGTCTCTTATTTGAAAATCACAGATCGGTGCTGAAAAATTGTAGGCTAGTATTTCTTCAGGAAGGAAAAAGTCTTAATAACGAGTATCAGTTCACTTTGTTAAAAAATCAAATTTACTTGCTGTTGAAAAGCCAAAAATGCATCAGCAGTAAGGAATTTTGTGTATAGGTGGCTTCTGTAAAATTGTACAAGGGCCGCGAGTCATCAAAAGTAGAGAAGGAGAGACACCTCCCCCCCCAAGTAAAGTATTTAGAATGAACTTAGGTTCATATATTGAATAGCATAAAATAAGCAAACTAAGGCTTTTTTGTTATTTGGAAATGAGTGGGCTTAGTTGGGAAACTAGAATTGTGATCTTTATGATGAAAAGGCCCTATCCACCTGTTTCCTACCTAGGAGATTTTGTTAGTCAGGCTTGCTTTGGCTGTCATAATAACGTGAACTGCTGAATTTCGAAGTGTGCCAGAATATTGGAAGGAAATACTTAGCCACGTATCTGCTGTGGGGATCATATTTTCCAAGAGTAGGCTCTTTGCAGAGGTATTCATACTAACATCTGTGTAGCAAATAACGATCCTAATGTGTGTTTGCTGTTGGATTTTTTTTTTTCTTACAGGGCACAATTATCTTCCCTCAGTTGTGTATCTCTAAGAGTCTGAAACACAATTTCTTGACTTCAGTATTATAGCTAATTATTTTTTATTACCTCAGTTAAATCTGTAGTGATTTTGTTCATCTTTTTGTGTGTGCATCTTTGATGTATGTTTCTCACCTCCGTTTTAGGATTATGCTAAGGAAAGATATGGAGTGTCATCAATGATACAGTCCCAAGAGAAATCAGGTCAGTTAAAAAATGGAAAAAGTTTTTTAAAAAGACGGGGGGGGGGAAGAAAAGTTACATACTACATATCTACAGTACTTGTTTGAGAAATCATTTACCAAACTTTTTCATTCAAATCCTGCTGCCATTCTTTCCCTTTACTTGAATACATTTGGCACTTGTGAAGCTGCATTTGGAGTCCTGTGTCCAGGTTTGGGCTCTCCAGTGCAAGGAGGACATTAACATTTTGGAGCCAGTCCAATGGAGAGCTATCAGATTGCTCAGGGGACTGGAGCACAGGATCTCTGAGGAAAGGCTGAGGGAGCTGGGCTTCTTCAGCCTGGAGAAGAGGAAGCTGTGGGGTGAGCTTATTACTTTTTAAAGCTACTTTATGGGAGGGTGTAGAGAAGATTAAAGACAGAGTCTTGAAGGTGTGTGGTAATTGGACAGGAGGTCATGGACACAAGTTGGAACACAGGAGATTCTGATTAGATAGAAGGAAATAAAAATCATGAGTGTGGTTGGATATTGGAGCTGGGTCCAGAGAGGTTATGGAATCTCAGTCTTTGCCCTTGCCTGGACCACGCCCTACACAGCTTATCAGTTTTTGTCTCTGTCCATCACTGCAGGCTTTTTTTTTTTTTTTAATTTATAATGTACTGAGTCCTGAGATGACAGGTTTTTTATTTGGAGTAAGTTCTGCTATGGCTTGCTGCAACAGCTCGCTCTCTCTGAGTAGGATATCTGTCTGCTTATGCAGCCTTCATTACTGCTGCATATGAGCACCAAATCCATTAATATTATATATTAATATTTATGGGTTTTGCCATTATTCACACCACTATGAATTCATTAAGTGCTCATTTTATGTTGTTGGGGAATTGGGATTCAGAAAGACTTGCCAGCTAGAGAACAATCTCCCAGACTGACATCCCAAGAAATACTAGTCGTCTTATTATTCAGTGCATGAAACAGGGATGAGGGAAGGTGATAGACTGGCTTCTTGTAACTTCTTCATAGTGAAATGTAAAAAAGGAACATCATCTGTGATTAGATGATTTTTTTTCCTCCTCTGAATGGTTGTTTTGGTTGACCTCCCTTAGGAAGGAAAATGCAGAATGTAGGGAAGAGGAGCCACAAAAGCAATCGTAGGTTAAAACCAACTGAAGGGGAACATCATGTCAATGGGACAAGAAAATCACTAGAGACCATATTAACAGTCATTATTGAATAAAATACATACTAGCTGTCAAATAAAGAGAACTAAAGTTGAAAACACATTGTAAGCCAGCCCAACTGCTGGCTGCTGTGGTCTGCCTTTTCCTGATGCCGGGTCTTCTGCTGATCCAGTTCAGCATGCTAATAATAACAGCTTGTTTAGCCAGCTTACCAAAGTGAAAGAAGTTGACTAGAGGTCTGATGACTGCTGGAAGGGGCTGGAACACAGCCATCCATATTTATGTGTAACCACGTAACAATCCATAAATTGGTGTGCAGTCGCAACCTAAAAGGTATAATATTAAGAAAAAGGTAACTTCTCTAAGATAGCATCTGACTGGTTAACCTGCACTGCTGACTGCAGGCTGAAAGATTGCCCTGTTGGATCTCCTTTCCCTGCACTCTTCTGTGATGGCATTTGGCTCACTGGAGTTTCTGGAAGCTGTGTTTCCTTTGCCAGTTTCACACCCCATAGCAAACAAGTGTGGGGGAGACCCAGGCTGGCAGATTGAAATGGTGGATCAAATTCTGCTCTCATGGGGAACGTCTACCCTGCCAACTGTCTCATATTCAAAAGAAACACTCAAAAATACTATGGAGGAAAAAAATATGTTGAGAAAGAAAGTGGTGAAAGCTACAGGAAATGATATGAAAAAGGCCCAGTGCTGTATTGAGATCTCTTGTCCCCTTGCCCCTCAATCCTTGTTTTTAAAAAAAAAAAAAAAAAAAGTCTCAGCCAGTGTATGGACAAGATTGAGTATGTTTTCCATTGGGCTTAAAATGCAACCTACAATACTCCTGCTGTTCTACTTTTTAGAAGATGGTTATCCAGAACATCACAATTAGGTAACAATATGAACCAAATTGCCTATAATAAAAAAGTTCAAGATCAGTCTAGCCCCTTTAAAGATTCAGTAGTTCCTGCCAGGGAGAGCTCTTATCAAAGGACTCAAGGGAGGGTGAAGTCATCACTCGGCATCAGTAGTGTATATATACTTTTCCCCAAAGTATTCTGCTTGCATTGAGTGTCTTGGAGGAGCTACTGCTTGGGGCGGGGGGTGGCGGGGAAGCACAAATAAATGCAAGTGTTCCTGTCTGTCTGTACTGTATTAATTTTGTTTGTTTCTGAAGTCTGTGTGGGCACATGCCATTTCTAAGTCAGAAGAACAAATTGTGGTATGACCTGTGCAGATCCATATAACTGGTAACTGGAGCCAACAGACAGCACAGACATGGGTAGTAGCTCAGCTGGATGCCTGCAGCACTGTTGCTTTTAGGCTTGCTATAGTAGCTGCACTGTCCTGAAGACACTAGGTGGACATGGGAAGTTAAAAAGCTCGGAGAGATCAGAGCAAATTATTCTCCCTTTCCAAGGGATTGGCTTATTCTCCCTTTGCCATACTCACAGATTCTTGTTCCTCTGCAGGCAAATTAAAACTCTTTTCACGTGTTCACAAAGTTGTTGCATAGGTGCTCCATCCTGCCCTACTGATGTCACACACACCTTGCCTCCATTCTTGGCCCACTTCAGTCTTTCTTCTGCTGATGTTGGCTGTCCTGGCTATCTGATGTTCTCACTTCCTGTTACATCATGTCTTTAAGTCCTTCCTGCCTGCTTGAGGCTATGATTGCTAGTAAAACTCTGTTTGCCTTTCCCTTTTTCTCCCTTCAGCCCCATTACTTTCATCTCCCCTCCCTGGAAGCTGCTTTCATCTTATACTGCTTTTGGCTTTCCAGTTTTTTTTATTAAACTTATCTTCTCCTTTTCAAATCTATCCAACATTGTAGAGATGTTGGCACTTCACAGAGACAGCAGAAATATTGATGATACTGTTCAAAACTCCATGATAAACGAACTTAGTAAACAGGCTGATGTGACAGGCAGGGAATGGGGGTGTGGGGGTGGAAAAGTGATTTTGTCTTGTATAACTCACACAGCTTTTGGGGTTTTTATCTTCTCTTCCCATGTTTAGAAGAGGTTAGAGTTTTGAGAGAAAGATAAGGATATTTAGTATGTTGAAAAGAAGAGATTTTGCTACACATGAAGGAAATGAAAAAATATAGTTTCCCCTTAAACATGATTAAAACTGGCAATGAAGGTGAGATAACGTGAATATTGAATTGGGGCTGGAAGTGTAACTTCAGACTTATGAGGTGTTTTGTTTGAACTTCATTCAAAATCTTTGTTCCCTTGTCTTCACTGCAACTGTAGCATGGTTTAAAACATCTTTTATTTTTGCATTATTAATTGTCTGTAAGTTTTTATGTGGCAAGAAGACAGAAAAGGTAAGTATAGCTTGCATGTGTGAAAGAACAAGTAAGTGGTGGTGTGAAGAGTATGGTAGGAGGACCTTAAAGGTGAGAGCAAAAAGTTTCATTTTTATCATGGAAGAGAGAGAAATGAACTGAAAGGAATTCCAGGTGAAATTATATGAGAGTACAGAGGGAAGATTTGAGCTACACTATGTTGGTTGAACAAGAGAAAATGAGTGACAAAGGCAAATGATTGCTTACATTAGCAAATGTAGACATTATCATGAACTACTGGCATTTTAGAAATGAGAGGAAAACAAGACTAGATTTGGGAAGCATTGAAGGAGGGAAATAGAGTGATGTAACAGTTGCTACATCTGGCTCTTTTCAGTGGAGCACACTGACAGGACCAGAGGCAGTGGGCACAAGCAGAAACACAGGTGGTTCCCTCTGAACATCAGGACACACTTTTTTACGGTGAGGGTGACTGAGCGCTGGCACAGGTTGCCCAGAGAGGTTGTGGAGTCTCCCTCTATGGAGAGACTAAAAAAATGTCAGAATGCGATCTTGGACAACTGGCTCCAGGTGGCTCTGCTTGAGCAGGGAGTTGGACCAGACGACCTCCAGAGGTCTCTTCTGACATCAGCCATGCTGTGATTCTGTGATCTACTGTTGGAAAAAATGACTTTATGATGTCTCTTTTTGGATATTGTTTTATTACCATTTTTATGAAAGGTGAAATAGTTTTTAACAATTCATACCATATAAAAAATTTTGTGTTAAAGGTGTCTCGTTTAGTCTTGATGAAACATGAACCATTATGTATCCAAAAGACTTTTTAAAATATTTATCTAATGCAGATGGTTCCTGAAACACTAAGGATCCATAAAAAGGGTAACACCTCATTCTGTCTTTGTGCTTGTGCCTGGAAAATGTTTTAAGTTTCTAACAATACAGTTTTAAGTTGACTGAGGTAATTTTAACTGTCTGAACATCAAACTCTTAAAAATGTGAAAGCTTATGGGTTGTGCTGGTTGCATGTTTCCTATAGTACTATACTGGTAACGTGTGAACATCGGAAGTTCCTGGCAAGTGATAACATCTTTATTCCCCTTTCTCCCTTCCCCAGTGCACGCATGCACACACGCACATTATTAATATATTTGAGTCAATTTCCTATCACACTTCTCTGTGCACTTTCATTCTGTTCTGGTGTGTCTGTGAAGAAAGAAGTAGATTGCCTGAGCATAAGCTAATAAACATTTTCAACCCCCTAAAATTCCCAGTGGAGAATAATAGGCTTGCAGGGCAAGCTGTGACTGGTATTCAGAGACAGAGGGAAGGAAGGAGTCCAGAATGACAGATGGTAACCTGGGGCAGGCAAACTTTGGAAAAGTTCTGGCGGGAAAAATCTAGAATGGAAGTGTCTTAGTAAATTTAATGTTATCTTGAAACAAAGGGGGAAGTCTGTGATGAAAGGCAGAGAGGCTGAATTTGCCTGTGTTACATATCACAGAATCATAGAAAATCTCGAGTTGGAAGAGACCCATACGGGTCAATATCTCCCTTGAAATTTTTTTTTGTCTAATAAGCAGTGTTTTTAACCACATATGAACTGTAAATGAGTAAGTGTAGCTGTTAGAACTGTTGAGGTATCTGCTATGTATATCCTCTAACTGATTTATAGATACTATAAGAAATGTGTTTGAGACCATGCAAAAATACATTTGGCCAAAAAGCTATGGAAAAATACAATTAAACAAGTACATTTCAAGGAATAGTGGCATGCAGCCAGCATATTGGCAGTTCATAATGGTTGTATACAATTTCTAAAGTCCTGATTTATTTAAACATATTTTCGTTGATAATTTTTATTTTTTCCTTTACTATCCAAAATCTATCCATTCCAAACCATGCATTCCTATTGTTCTTTAGCTTTCTTGGGTACATAGAATTTGAAGGGTTCTTTCTGATGAATCCTGTTTCCTACAATGATAGTAATGCTTGATCAGGTTGTCAAAGAGATTCTCTCTTAAAAGAAATTTTCCTGGTTTTACACAGTAATACTCTTGTTGTTCCAAAATGCTATTGTTTTTATCAAAATAAATGCTCTTTTAATTTCTAATGCACATTTATTTGTGGTTTCTTTCTCTTCTTTATTTGAAATAATTATTATTTTACGGTGATATTCACCCTACTTACGTAGATACAAAGAACAGTCACGTCACCTCTGAGCCTTTGTTTTGCTGTGTTCAACATACCAACTTTCACATCACACAGTGGAGCAGGGCAGACATCCCTCAGCTAGCAGAAAATCAGACTAATAAGTGCAGGTAGTACAGTGCAGCACAGTGAAGTCCTATCAAAAATAGTGTAGTCATGCTGGGTTCTGCCATCCGTGAACTACAGTAAGTCTTGCTTTTGTTTTAGTGCAGTTTGACCCTGCTATATAAGTCAAATAATAAGCTTGAACCAATTTAAAACTACTTGATCAAGTACAATTCACTGAGAAAGGAAATGGGATCTTGTGTGGTTTTGGTACATCTATTATGCTGTAGATACAAACACTAATGTTTTGGATTTATTATAAATTTTAGCAATGATAGAAAGTGTATTCGGAGTTTAAAGTGAAAAATGTTTTCCTTCAAAAAAAACAAAACTGTTTTAAAGTGTGGTTTTTTTTTTTTTCTGTAATTCAGATAGAGTTTTGATACGAATAAAAGACTTGACAGTGGAGAAGGCTGATGAAGTGGTTTGGGTTCGTGGCAGAATTCATACAAGCAGAGCTAAAGGTGAGATGCCTCCAGGGTTTTTATTATTATTTCTTCATATTGTTAGTATAACCTGAATATTTATTTTGGCTTCACGACCTGTTAGTTTTGTCTTGCATACAAGAAAACTTTGCCACCTGGTTACTCAATGTTCACTTTGACTGGTTATTTTCTCTTTTTTCCACCTCTCTTTTACCAAGAGGGGAAAAGGAAATTTTGTTTTCAGCTGAGTGGAAATAGGGTATTACTATTAACATTGTAGCAAAAGTGAATTTTGGTTTTATCGTATTACTAAATAACGTGTAGACAGTTGTAAATAATAGGAATTTAAAAATATTAGTCTTTCTCCTTTGCGTGTTAACAGTTGAGATAATACGGTTACAAGCTTCTGCTGTAAAACGTACTTTTATTATAAATGTATCCGTTGTCAGGCCATATTTATTCTGTTGCGTATTAATATTTTCACTCTACCTTTTCTTTGACAGGAAACAAGAATCTATGTTAAAATTTCAGAATTTTTACTTTCCGTTACCAGTATCTGAGTATATCAATTTAAACTTAGAATAAGAAACATCATCTTTCTTCAATAAGACAAAGGGAAAATCCTTTTATAGGTTCTTAGTAGTGCGGGCTGTCATACTTGGCTGTCTGACAGCCATATTTCTTTCCTGGAATCAGAAGTTCTCTCTGGAGATCAGTTTGCCATATGCAAACTTAAATAGGCTTTGGCCTTTTCAGTTGACATCAGATGCTGACAACTGTTGTACTGGCTTCAGTTATGTTTGGCAGCTCTGTAGTGAGATAGAAATACCTTGTCTTCACAAAAGTTGAAAGAAAAGAGCGTGAAGAAATTATCTTCACGAATGAAAATTAACAGTAGTCTCAGAATTGGGAATAATGCAAATTAGGAGCAAGAATCCAGTACAGAATATTGTCACAGATAACAGATTCATTTTTCTTTTTAAGAAACTCTTCATTTTCTTAAAAAAATGTCCCTCTTAATGAGTGTCTGTACTGCAGTCAGTTGAAATAAGGAACTGCATGTAAATATACACGTATAACGCACATTTTAATTTGTATTAGAATCTTTACATTTAGGGAGTCCTCTGTGATTTCCTCAGTAGTTCTGTAGAGTGGTCTTACACGGATGTCTCTCTTTGCTATGCATAGAAATTGTCAACGCCAAAAGCTGTGAAAGCCTTGGTCCTTACAACTTGAAGTTGATCAGACAGGAGACACTCTGTCTAATTTAAATGTTTCTATCAATATACAAATAAGAGTACCCTTATGGCTTTTTCTTTTGCAGTTGTAGGAAGAGTTCAGACTACTAACAGAAATTACCATATTAAAGACAGGTGTCTATGCAGACCTTTAAAAACAGCATAAAGTTCAATGTTTGTTACTGTCTCTGTATTGCATTTATATACGGTATCTTGCGTGATATATGCAGTTACTTCAATCAGAGTAACATGGCAATATTAACTTACAAGAAGCTGTTTGTCGTCCTTCACTTTTGAGCTCAGGAAAGACTGTTGTTTTTCATGAAATAACAGTGCTTATTTTCAAAATTCTTTAACACAACCTGAAGAATGAAAGCAAAAGGAGTTGTTTACGGGCACGAAGTGTTTTCAATTTATTGATTGTGCTCCTTGTGCCCTCTTGGTCAGAACAATTCTGACATTCAGGGAATGCTGCTAGGGAATGCCATATGCTTGTTTACTTAAGCTTTGGGGAAAGAATCTTACAAAAAAAGCACGTTTGAGTAAAAAGTAATATTGGCCTTTCCCACACACATCGTGGCGCTATTCCTACCATTATGGAAAGAAAAGTGTTGCAGGAAACAGGACAATCTTACGCAAAAATAGCTTTAGTTTTTCTCAGAAGCTCAAATTTGATGTCTAATTAACTAACATATCCTTTATTTAACCCTGTCTAGTTCTGACCAATAAACCAAAAAAAATGAATGTGAACAACTGCAGAATCCAGCTGTCTCGTATAGCAAGCCACTCAGAGAGTCTGATGGAAATTAACTGAAGGATGTGTAAAGAATAGGGTGTTAGGAATTTCTGCGGGTTGTACTAAAATGAAAGTGCTTAATGCCCTGTGTTTTTTATTGTAGATTGAATAAATGTTATTTCTGGCCTTATTTTAAAGCCAGCCTAAGCTATATTTTAAAGCCAGCCTAAGCTACTGATCACGTTCATTGTTGAAAAGCAGTTGGGAGATCAGTCTGGGTTCTGCCAGGCAGCTGGGACTTGCACAGTATGTTAGACCTGAACTTGGTTTCGGTTTATGAATGCAAAGGTTTATAAAACATGGAAATTCTGTGTCTGAAAATCAGAGTAGCACCAAGAGCAATTTAAAGAATGTGCCAAATTTTATAATAAACCATAAAAGTTTTCTCTTTGCTGGTGGATATCTGTACTAGCAATGTATTAATTTGTATGACCAAACATTTTTTACGCTTTATACAAATTCCTTCCTTACATCCTTTTCTCTCATAAGGTCTTGTGTCATTTGGTACTTACATCCAAGAAAGGAAATTGATTCCTCTTTGGTTTTATGTACCTACTTTTGACGGGATTCTCTGTGTGGTGTCTTCTCTTATTTGTTCAGTGACTAAAAGTTCCTTGCATTAGACTGAGTCAGACTTTTTTAACCACATTTCTTTTGAAACTTTTCATCTTTTTAGGCATTCTTGTGGGACACAGTATTGGTTTGTTTTATAGAAACTTAGAGTAGTTTACTGCTGCATGTGAGTGTAGTTGGTGTTACACTTTTCACTTAAATACCATGTAAATATTTTGAAAAACATGGAGAATGTTGCATAATCTCAATTTTTTTCTCACTCTGATGCTTCCTTTTTTCCATCTCTTGGTCTGGAAAGGCATCTAATAATGAACTAGATTTGATTATGGCTTGTCTTTTTGATACTTTATTTTGCATGCCTTCGGCTCTTTTGGGAAAAGTTCTGTTCCATCTTACAATCTTTGTAACTGTGGTATTTTGACTATTACTATCAGTGAGGTTTGTTTGATCACTTATCTTCTGTATGATTAGAAATTGTTATATTCTACAAAACATCCTCTTTCCTCATGAAAACAACTACTGCTACTCATGACAAAAAGATTTGAGTCCTTTTATAATGCAGATAATGATCAGATTTCTAGTGTTTGGGATTAAGTCCAACTGCCAAACTTTGGCTTCTGATTAGTATGATAGCAGGTCCCTCCATTTATTTCACTATCTTCTCCTTAAATATTTACTAGTTGAGTGACATTCTAGCTGTCTTCAGCTGTGTATTTTTGTTTGAACACCTAATAACATCATTCCTGAAATGTCAGTTATATTTTGCTAAATTATTTGTGACTGAAATCATGGAGACAAATACTGTTTTCTAGGAAATACTGTATCAAACCACATTGTAAGTAAGAAATATTGAGATGTCAGAGATGTGAGATACACCTAGCTTATCCAAAGAAACTTAGCATGTTGTGCCCTATGGAAAAATTGTACTTCGTTTGTTGACTTGCTGGATCTGAAACACAGGCATTTATACCACTGAAGGCTCTATTTAATTTCTGAAGCCGGTACTTTTCTAATTTAAATCTGTGGCTTAATATTTGCCTGCAAGAAATACGTACATCTATACTACATTAGCTTCTTTACTTAGATATTTCAGCTTCTGGAATACAGAAATAGTTGTCTGTTTTCTGAAAATATGGAATTAATTTTATTGCATTTCTGAAATCACAACCATAGGACAAGGTTAGTTATTGTCAATAATTATAATGTTAATTTTTAATAATATTTTGTACTAGTTTTATATGTTTGCTTTTATTTCCATTGGATTGTGTGTCAAATGTTCTGCATTTATCTTCTGATACTGTTTAAATTATCTGCAGCTATGTGTCAGGAATGGTAATCTCCATAATTACAAATGAAAACTGCAACTGGCTTTTTAGTGTCAGTGTTCAAGTTAGATATATGTTGATTTTAATGTTTTGTAGTCTAAGTCAACAATAACTGGGCAATAGCTATAGCAACGCTTCTGGCTTCTTCCTATTCTCACCATTTTAATGGAAATGTTGTAATGTTATGAGTCAGAACTTGGAATTAAAATGATATTGATGCAGTTTATCAGATACTTGTACAACAATGAAGTGTTTTTGTTAATTTCTCTCTCTGAGGAAGAAGCATTTAAAATCACCATATTTCCCTAAATCTAAGTTAAGGAGTAAATGATTATTAGAAATGTGAGGAGAAATATGAAATTATTGTTACTGTCAGCTAAACAGATTAGAAAGAGCTTTGTTGACTTGGAAATATCCATTTTAGAAGTCAACAAAGTGCATTATGTTCTTTGCAAATTACTATTAATTCCTATTAACTTCTTTTTCCGTAAGCTGTTCATGAATAAATTGCTCTTAGAGGAATTTTTACTTGGGTCTTTTAGATTCTTGTCATTCACCAGAATCAATACTCCTTTTGTTCCCCTTCATTCTGAATGTGTGGTGTATTATAGAATGAACATTGTTGGTTTAGTCCCTGTGGTGCAAAATCAAGCCTATTTCTCTTAGAGCAGCTTTGTAAAGTGAACTCCACAGCTTTAGTTTGAGAAGATCAGAAAAAACTTATTTTAAAATAATGTAGACTTGAAGTAGTTGTGAGGAAAGCAACAAGGAAAAGTATGATTTTCTTCTTGCAGTTGAAGAATGATATTTAAAAAGTTATGATTTCTAGTTTTTGTTTTGTGTAGATATTTTTTATCTTGGCTTGTTTTCAGAGAATGTTCACATGTTTGTATATGTAAGGCAGATTTATTTGATTTATCTCAATATTTGGTGAGGGTGTGTGTACATGCAGAGCTGACTAGTTTGATGTAGCCGTTTGGGGGGGAGGGTGAGGGAAAGACACACACACACCCTCCTCTTAAAAGCTCAGCTTAATATTAAATTAGTAAAACATTTTTCTCATTCACAAAGATCTTGAGTAACTTGTCCTTAATACACCTGTGTTGTTTTTCTTTGTATTCAGGGAAGCAGTGTTTCTTAGTCCTGCGTCAGCAGCAGTTTAATATCCAGGCTCTTGTGGCTGTGGGACAGCATGCAAGCAAGCAGATGGTAAAGTTTGCTGCCAAGTAAGTAAGCAATTATATCCTGTTGTCAGAGTAAACAATGGTGGGAACCAGGACTCCCAGGGGTTGGGACCATTTTCACACATTAACATCAATGCTTCGTTTGTTTTAAAATGTAGTTATTTAAATTGTCAGCTCACTATTGCGTTGAATACATTACCCTGACAAAAGATAAAATAGAGAACAGGCTTGAAATTCATTCTGAACTGCTGAAGCAGCATTCTCTCGCCATAGACAACCTACATTTACTTTCAGGCTGGCTAACAAAAAGTCTGGCAAGCTGAGCTTAGTGGGACACTTCATTTTGTGTGTGGTGTTTGTGTGCGTCTGCACATGTTCAGGGTTTTTATTCTACAAGATGTGCAGTGTAGTAATACATTTTATAGCTAGAACTGATGTGAAGAAATTCCATATTGCAAGTGGCTTACTGAGTTGAAGAAATTAAGAGTAGCTTCTGTGCACTGAATTAGTCTTATCTACCCGTTAGTTTTGGCACTAGAATGTTTAATGAGGGATTTAAGTTACTACTTAAAATATTTTGGGGGGGGGGGGGGTAGTAGTTAGACTTGTCAATTAAACAAGTGTTTGTTGCAGCGATTTAAATTCAGTTATTTGGTTTGGTTTGTTCTTAAAGATTAAAAAGAATAAATATTATATAAATAATATAAATAAAATAAAAAATTACCTTCCCCTGCTACTTGCCTCAAGATTTTGCTTTCCAGTTGTCCAGTACTAAATATGCTTGCATGAAAAAGGTATTTTTATAGTAGAGCTTTTAATCATGTATATCTACTTGTTCCCAAATAGAAATGTGGATCAACTTGGTGCAATAATATGTTTAACATGTGGCACTTGAGTTGCTTCTGTGTAGTTCTTGGCACTACTCTCATGCCTGGGAAGGGAGCCCCCACTAATTAGCTGCAAAAGTGCTACAGCCTTCAACCTTCAATATGTCAGGGAGAGGAGGGATTCATTATAGTATAGACTTCCAGAAGCCAAGTTAAGAAGGTTAGGATAATGCTTCTGCTGATGAGGTTCAAGGCAACGGGAAAACAGAACCAGCAGTGTTTGTTGTTTGGCGGTGCTTAGTGTTGGCAGTGCCAGTGTGAAGCATGCTGTTTACAGGTGTTTATGAGCCAAAGTGAAGTGTTCTGTTTCTTCATGAGATAGTTTGTTCTCTCCAGCGCTTAGAATCTTTGAAAAGGATTAAGTGTATAATCTACTCGTTCCCCAATTCATCTCCCTCTAACCTACCAACAGTCTGCTTGTACTCTCTCAACGAACTTGTGCTACAGAACAGTGAAACAACCCTAGAGTTGTGATGCTCGCTTGCCTATTCTCCAGTTCTCTCCAACATCTCTTTTTTTCAGTTTTCTTCGTGGTTCTTTCCTTGACAACTGAATTTCTTACCTTTCATGAGTGGCAGAGCTCAGTGGTTAGGAGCTCATGAGAGAGAAGTTGGTCCTTACTCTTTTCTTCTATGTGCTGACTCTGCCACTTGTAAGCCTTACGTGACTTTTTTTATTCACTAATCTTTTTTTACTCAGTTTTCTGTCAGGTTAGTGAGTTACACTAGGTCATGGAGGTCCAGAGCTAACAAGGAGCAGTAAATGGTGGAAAAGGGTATCTGGAAAGAGTAGAGCGCAAAGCTCCTTTCTCTTCTGGCAGCAGTGAGCTGTTAAATCAGGTGGAACCTCATCCTTAGGTTATTTTCAACTCCCTGTCGTTTCCCCACTTTTCTTGATGTGGCAGACCTGATTTCCTCTGAGTAGCCAGACTCATGATGTTTGTACTCTGTTTTGATTTTTCATTCTGCTCCTTTTTGAGGTAGCATTTGCTAGCGAAATCCTGATACTTAAACCTCTCTAATTTATAGCATGCATGTTTTAGTCATTATTTGTGCTTCTGAAATGCTTACATGCTTACCATCATGTTCTTTGAATGATAGAACTTCCTCTGCTACAGTCTTCTGGGTTTTCTTCTGGGCGTTTGCTTTTGTCTTTTTTAACACCTTTAGTGCAATCATCTTCTCATGATTCCTCCCACCATCAAACCTATATTATTAATATCCTGCCATGCTCTCACTTTTTCCATTGTTTTATCTTCTAGAATTTTGTCTGATATCGCCATTGCAGCTGCCTATTGTCCTTCAGAGGCTGCTGCTGATCTCTGAATTCTAAGTGCACTTGTGGTCACTGTGTCAGTAACACCTGAAGCACAGCACATACATAAGTATGTGCCTTGTCTTCAGTCACTTTTCTGCTAGTTTTCACCTGCTGTGGAATGATGCCATTATTACTAGCAGATGAGGCTGGTCTTAGATGTCTAATTATAACTATACTTGTTTCTCTGCCTTTCTCAGTGTCTTTTTTCATCATCTCCTCTTGTTTCCTACACATTAAATGAGGAAGTACACATTTATTGAAGGAAACATTTAACTTAAATACCTTACATTTCAATTAAATCTTTAAACTAAAGTTTTTCACTGGTAGTACATAAACTTTATTTTTCATGTGCTACTTTCTCATATTTTGATACTGGGTCCAAAACTTTCTTTAAAATAGTTTGTGAAATTCTGGATCTTGAATTTTTAGTGAGAACTGATTAAATTAGGAGCATTTTTGTACAAATTTTCATAAATAATAAACAAACCAGTTCCTCTTTTAGATATTGGCACATGGAAACCAAGAACTTTCATAACCCTCTGTGGTCTAGCAACATTCATATACTAATTATCTCCGTTATCATAGTGAGTTCTTCTTAGTGAAAGATACTTAATACTGGTTTAACTCAGTTTCACAAAGACATTTCTGTGAGTTTAACTACGAAAAGTTTCTAGTTGAACTTTCAGAAGTATACATAGCAAACAACATAGAGCCAGTTGAGATACTGGATTGGGAACTGTGGAGTTCTTACATCCTTCATCAGAAAAAAAATAGAGCCTAGTCCTGCAAGGGATGCTGTATAAGAGAAAGAGTTGTCTCTTTCAGCCAGAAGAGGTGCCAAGTGGTGCAATTAGTAATTTATCAACCTGCTTTTTTTCCCATAAAGTGTTGGGTGTGGTTGAGTTTGGGTTTTTTTTCCTCTTTTTTTTTTTTTATATCAGCATTTAGCCTTCCCTTACCAGCCCTACTACCATAGCCACATGATATGATACAGCAGTTGGTGAGGTGGTTAACAGATTCTAATTTAGCTGCCCAAACAATGTGCCCTCACTCAGGAAGTAACTTGATGGCTCTTTATAGCAGGCTAGAGAATGAAAATCCAGAAAAGAGATTAAAAATGGGGGGGTAGGAATATGGGTAAACCTGTATGAAAATACTTCACAATGTAGAAAAATATACGTAAGTTCATCACCTAGATAAATTGGTAATGCCAGGAAAACTGCTGGATATTGCAGAAATATTTTCTTTGTTCATTTCTGTTTAATTTTTGTATCATTGATCTGGACGAAAATGTCAAATTGCAGCTGTTAAGTTTGGTGGTGACACAGCAATTGGAATGGTAAATTAGGGGCTAGGAGTATAGAGTAACCAGGGTTCATTCAGAATAATCACTTTGATGCTCTTCGGTGTGAGTTTATACCTTTGTGATTGTTAGTTCAGATTTTGTGTACGTTCAGGATTAACATGTAGGAAAGTAAGTGATGAGAAATGTGAGATCATCATAGATAACTGACTTAACAGGAGTCCATGCAGTTCTCGTACCTACTATCCTAGGAGATCTCTTGAGTTTTGAAAAAGAGGAATAAAATGCCATTAATGTAACATATGCCAGTCACTAGACCATTTCTGGAATGTTTTATCCACTTCTGTTGTCTTTCTGTCTGAATATATGTCAAATTGGAAAAGGTTGGTGGTGAAGCTGCAAGATGAAATGATACGCGGTCAGGCACATCTGCCTTCCTGCGAGACTAAAGACTAAAAACTCTCTATTCTATCCAAGAGAAATTAGTAAGTAATTTAAATCTCAGTCTGATGGTACCTGTGCAAGAAGATTTTCTGCCAATGGAGGGTTCTTTACTTTGCAGATACAAAGGTATGACAAGATGCAATGAACAGATGGTGAAGCTAGGTAAATTTGGAAGGGAAATAAAGCAGATGATTTTTTTTTTCCAGCAAAAATGATTAGAAATATATAGTGGATTTTGTTACTTAAAATCTTTAAAAGAAGCTAGGCTTTTTTTTTTCTCCGGAAGATATCCAGGTTCATCCAAGTGTTAGAATGTTGGTATAGGAAACAGATGATTATATTTTTAGAATGAAGAGAATAAGAATAGGTGTTTACCTGGCCTTCATGTATACAGTGTCAGTTAACTCCCCTTTCAGAGGGCTTAATGGATACTTACTGTATTTGTGCAGACAGTATTACAGTTGCTTTTATTGAGTTGAGTATAAAATGTTTATACTTTCAACTATTTACAAAGTGAATTCATTTTTTCAAAGTAAACTCTATTGCCTTCATCTTTCACTGACATTCAGATAAAGGATCATTGATTATTATGTTCTATGACAATTATTTAATATTTTTAGATTTAATAATGTATTAATATAATGATTTGTGTAGTCTGCTTACAGAAAACAGTGTTGAAGAAAAAACAAGAAAATGTCTGAACAAGTATAGATGCTTCTATTAAGTGAAACATTTTCTATTTAAAGTCTATAAATAACCAAATCTCTTTCAATTCTTCAGACTTTTGATGAAGAAAATGTTGATTGTGATTCACTTAGGGAGGCCCGCATGGGGTTCAGCTTGCAACATGAAGCTGTTGATGAAAGACGTTGTCATACAGACTGTAGTAATGCAATCCTGTGGTTAAAAGAGAAAGTCTTGGCTAATAGACATGCAGATAATTAAGAGAGACATAAGGCATCTAGTGGACATTTTAGTAATTATAGTCTTGATTTTTTGGTAGGAACTTTACATATAAGGAAGCAGTTTGCTATACAGAGGAATTTTTTAGAATTGGACTTTATGAATCTATTATTAAAATAGCTTCATTAAGGATTAAACAATATAAAGATGTCATCTGTCTTAATGCATCATGCATCCTAATTTAGTTTCTAGTCCTTTGTAGTATTAATTATCTGTAATCATCTGTAATATCAATTACAGATAGAAATATTGTTGTCTTTAATGGAAATGGTGTAACTTTTGCATGTTTTTCTGCTACTTGTTCACTTTTTTTGGTTTGTTTGGGGTTTTTTGTTATCCAGGGGAATTTTATCAAAAAATCACCTAGATGACTTAGTGCTGCTGCTGCGGAGAACACTTTGCTGTAGTTACCAGCATTTAATTAAAGCATCTTGTTCCTTGTCGTAACTTGAACTGAAATTACGATTTCAGTAACATCCTTGGAATTACCTGTTGAGATCAAAGCAGCACCTTCTAGGTTTCTGTAGTTTACATTTGATGCACTGTGTTAGGGACTTCACATTTTTCCGGGACTAGATCTTGCTGAGCATGGTTCAAACAGAAGTCAAAACATGAGGTTTTACTTCCATACCAGATTAGATATTTAGTCTGAATGAGCAAAAACATATCTTCTAATTATCAAATGGAAGTTTAGACTAGATAATGAACATTTGTAAATACAAAACTGGTCATATGCGGTAGAAAACTTGGTAGTACTTTTGTGTGCCCAAGGCAATTATATGCATATTTGGATACAGGGATCTACACAGGTAGGAACTGAGTTTAAATACGTCTTAAAATTATGACAAAAGGGATGTTACAGTTTTAAAGTGTGTTCCAGACCAAGAAGCATACCGTTTTAATTGTAACTCCAGTTTAGTCAGAGAGGGAGGAAGAGCACGTTTAATCACAAGTGCAAAGTTTATAAGTTCTGCTATGCAAGTTTGCAAAGCAATATTACAGTTACAATGATGTAAAAGTCAATTTCTTCCTGTATTTTTAAACTGATACCATTTGGCACGTCTTGAATTCTGTGCATGTTCTGATCAAAGCTCTGTAATGACCTCACTAACACCAGGTCTCATCCATGGGAGAGGTAATCTGATTATGAATCCATCATACAACACATTTACATTTAACTATTATTTTCTTTTTCATGGTGCAGAGACCTTGCTTCAATAAGTTTAAAACATTTTTATTTGCAATTATTAGTGAGGGGGCTTTTATTCAGCAGATTAGAAACTTGTATTTTCAATGAAGACACTGCTATTTGTGTCATTAGTGTTTTCTGGGCATTTGCCAAAATGTTGACATGAAAAAGGAAGTGGGGAAAAATAGAGGAGAACTGTTTAGGGAAAAAAAGTTAGCACAAGAATAAAACTTTTGTTCTTTTAAACATTCACTTATTTGAAAAGCAAAGGGAATTTGTAGTTACGCTTCATACTATTTTAGCACGATATATTCTCTGTGTTTCTTACCATCATGTTCTCTTGCACCCAAAGTGTTGCATTGCTGCCTCAGTCTTTTTAAGGAGTTTTAAACAGAATCATTTCATAAGAGGGTGTACTTCTAAGCACTTAGTGTCATTTCTCCTCATCTTTCTTGAATTTGTTGCCTCTGCTTAAATAATGGAGATGAATGGAGACTCACCCTTAACTAAATGAATTCTGATTTAAAGCCTCCTGTCAACCTCTGCTTTGTACAAATTTAGTCATTTGTTTGTTCTGCTGATTTGAGCAACTGTAGCTCTTTTAAAGAAAAACATACTATTCACAAATTTTCTGCAGTATGTGGAATTACCTAATGGTTAAGCAAGTCAAGCACATGAAGCACCATGGTCTATAATTTTTAGAGCAGCTGCCAATGAGTTCTATCACTGGAAAGTATCACCATCAAAGAATACTTGTAATTCACATAAAGTGATGCTGTTAGGTTTTGAGAACTTTGATGCTTGAATTTTCCAGTTATTTTAATATCATCAGATTTTTCAAAACCTTTATTTTTATTCAAAATTTCTGTTGGATAACCTAAATTTGAACTCAGCTTTATAACATTTAAAAGTTTGTCCCAGGTTAGACCAAAGATCAGTCTAGCTTTTCTTAGGGCTGATATGGATGCTGATGCAAGTGATTAGGACTATAGTTACTGTCAGCAGTAGCTTGTACCTGCTTGCGCTCTGTCCTTACCTCCTTTAACTGGGGGTTACTGCCCCGCAGTAGCACCTCCTGTGCATATAAATATTTATCTCACCACCTTCCAGCTTAGCTGTATGGGTTTTTTGGGGCAGGGAGAGGGGTCTTACTAAAAAAAAGCCAACCTTGTAAACTTGAATTTTGTTAATTGCTCTTTGCTTTACTGAGATCAGTAGTGGCTGGCTTGTCTGATGGCATCCTTGCTCACCTCTTATTATTTGCAGTTAAATTGTGGGCCTGGTACTTTCCTGCTTTCAAAGGGCTTATGTGGTCAAGTGATGTACATAAAGTGCTTTCCAGTCTTCTCAAGAAGGCCTGAGAAGTGAAAGATGAAGTTAATTTTAACAGTTACTTTTCATAAAAAGGAAAGAAATGTTTTCTGATATTTGGCCTTTTGTAAGCAGGCTAGCAAACAGTGAAAATATATTTCCAGTGGGGGTGAGATTATCTGTAGGAAATCACTGATTTAAAGTCCAGTACCTTAAATACCTAAATAAAAATTGCTTATACAGATTGTTTTCTCACCTATGACTCTTGAGGCTTCTGTAATTGTTTGCTTATAGCACACTTTATGTCATATTTTGGAAGACTTTCAAGATGGTATATGGTCTTTTAATGTACTATTAGTGACTGTTACTGGAGGGCAATTAAGATGTCCCCTGTTGTAGAGAAGTGACTTACAAGCATCTTGCATCTTTCAGTAACAAGTCATGTAGTTTAGACAAGCTCGATCAGTTTTGATTTTCCCCTGCAGATCTAGGACTTCCTTTCAGTTTGTTGTTCTGCTGGTGAAGACACATCTTTCAGATAATTGCATCAGCTGACACATACAAGAGTGTATGTGGCCTAGAAAAAGGAACTATGCAATTTGTCAGTTTATGTATATACACACAAAGAGCAAGCAAGCACTAAGCTTAATCGTAATTCTTTCCCTCCCAGGTCTTCCATCCCGGTTTGAATTTATTGTGGCAGGGAATATTTTAGCAAAGTCCTTAATTTTACTCAGTTATTATATGTATACTGAGTAACTTCACCTAAATCCTTAACTCTGTTTTGTTGTTCCAGCAGTCCATACAGTACGTGAACGTCCTAGTGCTCAGTACTGAGTCTGGTGCAGAGTGCAATGAAATTTAGTAAGCCTCCTATCCTATCTTTATTGACAGCATCAACAAAGAGAGCATTGTGGATGTAGAAGGTGTTGTGAGGAAAGCACATCAGAAAATCGGAGGTTGTACTCAGCAAGATGTTGAGCTTCACGTTCAAAGGGTAAATTTTTGAGCAAATGGAGCACTGGTTAATTGTTTGAGAGATTATCTGTCTAGGCTGTCTGTCTATCTACATATACAAACTTTGTCAGTAAGCAGTCCCATACCAGAGAAATAAACTGCTTTAAACTACAAATTTCAGTGTATCATACGTAAACATGAAACATTTCTGATTTTAAGAGGTTTGATTTTTAGAATTTCCTATTTTTAGCTGTCATTTGAATTACAGTATGAAGTGAAATAAAGTATCTCACTAGAATAACTTGGCTAGGAATGCTCATAATTCTAGTTTTTGATTCTTAACTGCAGCAGATACTGTAATAAAAAGTCTGCTTCTTTTTAAGTGCAAGCCAGAAGTTTCTTCTTTATCAGAAAGTTACAATCTTCCCCTTAATACAATGGAATGGACTACATAACTCTCATCAAAAGTAAAGCATCGTCTTAACAGTATGGAAACTCTTGAAAACTAAAATTCCTGTACCTTGTGCTTTAGGGCTGGAGGAAGTGCAACTTTATAATTTGTTTAAATATAAAGCGTATTTAAACCTTTATGTAATATCCTTTCCTTCTAAAGGTTTTCAGCCAAACTGTATGCCTACAGTACAGCTGAAACACAGTCACCTCTAGAGTAGAGTACAATGGCTATTATTGTTAAAGCAGTAAGATATATTTTAGCTAGCAGCTTTGGGGAAAATCTGCAGATTCTGAAGAAACATGTTTTAAGGTATGTGCATATTATCATATGCTTGATTTCTCTGAAAGAATATCAAATTCACTGCACCTATGATTAGACTGTAAGGCAAGGTGTTTTTCGTTCTCTGATTGTATTTTAGGTATCTCAAATTTTCAATCTGAATTGGCTCTTTCAGATATAATCAGATGATAAGTAAAATAATACAGTAACAATGAGAAGAACAGGATTATCTTGCTGCAATCAGAACCTAAAACTCTGTGAACTCTAGTAGTTTCAGACCTGGCATTCATGCCAATAGGCTTGTCCCTCAGGCAGTGTGTATTTGCTTAACTCGGTGCTTCCCAGAAGAAAAAAAGATATTTTTAATCTTTCAAAAGGAAAATAAAAACTAAGCACTTCCAGTATTGTCATGAGAATGCACCCATGTATTTCAAGTATTTGAATAAAATCACAGTCTTACAGCTAACAGCCTAGGCAAACAGTTTCAAGTCTATGCCAGAAATATCCTTCTGTAAATCACACCTCCTTTTGAGCTAAGTCTCATGCTATTTCTGTTCCTATCTCAATTTCAGATCTATGTGATCAGTTTAGCTGAACCCCGACTGCCTTTACAGCTGGATGATGCTGTTCGGCCAGAAGTGGAAGGAGAGGAGGTGAAAACTTTGCATCCTCGAGTACTTTTTATTGTCTTTGTAATTGAACAAAAGCATGAAAGCCAGGCAACTTCCTTAATAACAGTGATTTTGGGGCTTTGTTAGGCTTGCATTTTGCTTCCTTTACGTTAGCCAGAACTGTGTTAGAAATCTCTATAGCTTTGATGTCTGCTGAACTGCAGTGGAAGTTCAAAACCAGAGGGTTTGCAGTTTTGTGTGTGTGTCTTCTGGATCCTCATAGTTTGGTCCTGCCTGTGACCTCTGGGAGAGGTTACACCTTAAGCTGTGCTGTGCTGCCAGTTTGCTGTATGTTCTTTCTAGAATGATCTAGAAGTTCTACTGAACTTAGAAGTAGCACTTGGCTTTTAGCCAAAGGATGTTTTTCTCCATTGATTTTGTTTTGTTGGGTCATTTTTTTTTTTTATTTTGGAGGTGTATGTATTCATTATGTATTTTTGCACAACTGTTTAGGATGGAAGAGCTACTGTAAACCAAGATACAAGACTGGACAACAGAGTCATTGATCTGAGGGTAAGGAACCTGCTGTGTTTCATGCTTGCCTGCAAGTGTTTATTCTTCACATTTCTAATCCATGAAGCAATAAAAGTCGTGGACTTGATGGAAGTGTATTGTTGGCCAGAGGAAAACTAAACAACGTATTTTTCTATTTGTGAGTGGCATTGTGAAAACACAGTGTTTTTTAATCATAAATGTTCACCTTTCCTGACGTTAATCAAAGAACACATACTAGTAGTTTAAAGGCAAACATTTAGGATTTGGCATGTGGCCATGTACATCTGGGCTTTTTTATTTACAAAAGTCAAAAGGTGACTGAACAGGGACAATTTAGAGACAACATTTCTTCTCAAATGTAGTCTTTGTTGCCCAAAAACTGTAGTAAGAGCTCAGTTGTGAAGTATAAGATGAAAGTTTTGAATTTAACATGTAATAGAGGTGCTGTAATGCATGTCTTCCAAGTGAAATTGTACCAGGCCATGATACCAATCTCATTCTCTTTATTTCTTCCACAGCATTCATATCTTTTTCTTTTTTTTTTTTTTTGAAAGACCTTTCTTCATCCAGGCCGTACAGACACAGCCTTCTCTGAATTCATATACCTCCCAAATATTTACTCTTTCTGATCAGCAGCAAAAAACTCTCTGCTAAATGACTTATAGAACTTTTCTTCTTTTTTTAATGAAGCAACAACTAACACAAGCGTGTAAGTAACTAACCGTTCATATTGACATGAGGCTTTCTGGTCTTTTCCCATATTTAACTCTCCACAATAAAATTTTAATTAACTTTTAAGGGAATGAAGAGTGTGCTCAGCTCATTTTTTATGGTGTATCTAGTACTGCCTTTAAAGTTCTGATAATGGCAGTTTCTCAGTAAATCAATCTATGGACCTGGGAAATAAAACAAAAAAGTCAGTTATTTATTGGAAAATTTGCGAAAGTTCTGGCACTGAGATGCTTAAAGCATTTGAACATCTGATCTCCTTATTTCAGCAACTAAAACTACTTGTGCAAATTGTTTTACTTGGACCAAAGTTAATTGCTTTTCATTTGACCTTCTGTGTAATACCGAGCAACTTCAGTTTGTGATTACTTCTCAGGATACTCAGTATCTCATCGTATTGGTCTCTTCATCTGTGTCTTAAATTAAGTCTTTGATGAAAATAATTCTATACTAATGGTTGAAAGTGAAAATCATTTAAAGGATCATGGCTTATGGTAGTGGTAAGGCAGCGTACTAAATTGAAGGGAGAACTCTGGGATGCTCAAAGCGCAGGTTTTACTTGAACTTCTGGTGATGAAGAAAAATACTCAACAGGACTCCAGAGAAACTTAAGAAAATCCATTAAATTAATGAAATACCTGTATAATAAACTGGAAAGAGCCACAAACCCCAAAGAGAACAGAGAAACAATACAAAAGGAAATAACAGGTAAAAATAATAGCTGAAAATAATGGCATGAAAGTATCCTTGGTTGTAATTCGGTTGAGGGCATCTGCAGAGTAAAACCTAAGAAGGTATATAGTAATAGAAAAAGAAGGAAGACTGTGATGCCAGAAGAAACACAAGAGATCGAACAGAAAGGGGTGGGCTAAAATTATTCCATCCCTGTACGCATTCAGTAGCCCAGCAGAACTCTCCCAATACTACTTGTGTATCTTTGCCAGTATAGTAATGGAACATTAGTTACCAGTATATTCTGCCTAGAGGGTACACCTGGTGAGCTAAGTGGGTGCTGCTATAACCTTTTCTAACTCGCACGTCCCAGCCCTTGTTGGTACACCATTTATTCAGCAACGTTTGGCACCTTCTTTTGAGGTCTGAACCTTAACTCTGCCTTCTACAGATGCTATTTTGCCCCTTAGCTCCAGCAGTCGCTGCGGTATGGTGCTGAACAGCTATTTCATGCTAAACAGGAATTCAGGGTAACTTTTTATGAAATTGATGGAAGGATGAAATGTCAAATGTACTTCAGTGCCTTATGTCTCATCCTCTGCATGCACCCATGGCTGGATGTAACCTGGCCACAGCTCTCCCTTGATTAGGCTTAGGTATCTATCTTGCCTTCCTCTTATGGATGGGAAGAGTTTGCGTCTCTCACTGTGTCATGTTTCTATGCGTCTCTTTTGTTGCACATTTCATTATTTGTTTCAGAACAAAAGCAGATTATTTCGGAACAGTAGGCTCATGCCTATGCACAAGTTTGCTTTGTTCTCCAGGAGCTTTGCTTGTGCAAGAGAAGATTCTAAATAATTATCTGTTACTTTGACCTGTTTTTTTTAAAAGGGAGAACTGAATAAGCAGAAAAGGTATTTAATGGAGAAGGGAAATCCCAGATACATGAGCTTATATATATGTGCACATCCTAAGCACTGTATGCAGTGGACTCACAAGAGCAGGGACACAAAGGCAGTTGGTTCTACAAAATAACTAAAAAAAAAAAAACCCAAAAAAGTAGTAATTGATTTTCAGTGATTTGGTTACATAGACAAGCTGTAGTACAAATGGGACTTAGAGCCCCTAGTGTTTGCAATGCACTGCGTAGGTAGGCATGTTCTAAGGACGATTGGAAGACATGATGTGTTAAAAGCTCAGACAGGTATCTGGAACCATTGTTAGCCGCTGCTCTTCCATTCCTCGTCTTTCTAGGAGAACCACATCATGGGCAGTAGGGAAGAAATGTTAACAGGATAGTTTTAACAGAGATGCTGTGATGATCTGTTCTACAAGTGTGGGAGGAAGTCCAACCACAGCTATATGTACCATCTAGTTCTGGTTTCCTCAGTGCCCCAGTTTTTTAAGGAAGAAGGAGGTCATCAAACATGAAAAAGAGAGATACTATTTTTTGGAGAAAGATTTAACAAACTAAATGCATAGATCTTGGCTAGACTCAGACTAAAAAAAAAGTCTGTAGTATGGAATTAAAATTATTTTTGTCTATTTAAATACAGTCTTTAAAGTAGTTGAGTTCACTGGATAAGGCCAAATCGTGATAAAGTGGAGCTGTGAAACTCGGTTATTGCATGAATGAAGGGGACAGAATTTCCCAAAATGGCATCACTCCATCCAGCTATGATGTATACCAGGGAGAGTTTGATTATGATGCAATAGGAGTGTGATTAATAATAAGGGAATGACACTAGTGGAGATGTCCTATAGAAAGTATTCTGCAAATATTGGAAGACTTCCATTCTTGTGTACATGTGAAAATAGACTGAGTAGTGCACTGTATCTTTAATAGTTTTGCATTTTGGTTGCTGACAAAGATCTCCAGAGGTGTCTGGTAGTTTTTTTGAGGTTAGGGATGGGAAGTACTTAAATGTCAAGATCCCAAGCTATTGCTGTAGTCATTATTCTGATGTTTGGAGGGAAAATGGTGATTATTTTGGGTGGAGGGGTTTTAAAAATCCTTTTCAGGGAATGATGGCTGAGGAAGAATTAATCTGTTCCTGATGAGTTAACTCATAAAATACAGATCACGCATTGGTGGAGTAGAAAAATGAGGGTGTAGAGATGACAGCTGGCAAGAAGAAGGAAGAGTCCTTACGTAGACCAGATTTTCTTTCATGTAACCACAGGTGACCATGAGAAAACCACTGTTGATCTAAGTATCTGTTTTTCATGATAGCTTAAGGAAAGTCAAAACAGTCAATTCTAGGGATGTTTGATTTACCATTCCTTTATTGGAACAATTAAAAAAGGCAAATTGGAGCACTGATTGTGTTTTTAAATCTTCATTTTTCTGCTGTTCTTAAGTTTAACTGAAGTATTCAGTGATGTGTAGACTTTCCATGTCTGTAAAAACACCTTCAGAAACCATATTTCATGAAGATCTTTGGTAGATGAAAAACAATGAAGAAAAGACAACAGGTGAAACACTGATTTTTGGGTTTTGCTTCTTAGCATGTCTTTCTCTGAAGAAAAAAAATCAATTCAGGTTCATTAAGTTTTAACAATGGACCCGACTGATGTCCTTGCTCTGGCTTATTTTTGATGTCCAGCAGGGTTTTTATCTTAACAGTATCTGTCCAAATTTGACTTGATTTATATGTGTTTTGCAGTCCTGATGCTATAATTATGTCTGCTAATGCACAGCTCATTGAGACCAAAGCATAGTCTTTTTAGGGTCAATATTATCCTGTTTAAACTGCTCAGGGAAGAGCATAAACATTAAACTGTATCTCTAGTAGTTTATGGATGTCAGACTATGTTATATGATAATCCAGCTGTACACTGATCTTAATGCAGTTTTTCTCAAAATAGTTGATTACTTCAAGCTTGATTTCATTGTGTTGAATTCAATTTACTCATTGCAAAAGCTGTGTTTTTCCTGACTGAATTCAAGCTGTAATGACCAAGCAGATGTACAGTTTATTTTATTTTGGGTAGTGATTTGGCGGTGAAGACATAACACAGTCCCGGTCATTTAGACAGCAAACTTCACGTTCATATCTTCTTCTTCTACTGTAATATTAAAATTTGAATAAAAGTTGACTTCAGTCACTTTGGGGTTACAAAACTATTATTTAATATAAATCCTATTTCCTAGCAAAAACTTAATTGCTCATATATATAGTAGGGGAATTGCAAAATGATTTAAATTATTTAAAATAATGTATATTACTTAAAAGAATATAGATTGCATTATTTTCCCTTTTTATTTAGCCTACTTTATGTATTTAGTGATTGTTCATGGTGGAAGATAGGTAGTTACAGCAGGCGAACAGAAAAGCAAAACAGAGGTGAGAGTGGAACAAATTCTACAGCTGTCCTGAGAGTAAAAAGAAAAGTTCACAACTTCGCACGTCTGTGCCTCAGTCGCAGCTCTTTGAGATATGATCATATAAGGTGTTAACTGCCCTCGATTCTACTGAAACACGTTGGTCTCTGGCAACTTATGTGGCCATGATTATTCTAACTGCAGCTTGTGCTGAATAAAACGTGATAGTTATTTTTATAATCTTGCTTATAGTGTTAAAGTATGCTCTGTTCTATTATTAATATTTTCCTTTGTGGCATTTAAATAATAAACACACAGGTGAAATTAGAGTGAGGTTATGACCAAAACTCATATTTCAGCTTTGCTAGCTAAACATTTTTTCTGCTGTCGGTAACAAAGATGATTATTAAAAATAATGAGTTTTCCTGTAAAATCAACTCTGCAGACCAGGTTAAAACATTAACACTGTTAACTGCGACAGTGTTTAAGTGGCATAAGCTTGTTTCTGATCCAGCTTAACTCTTGAAGGCATATTTACTGTCTTTGCCATAGTCTCAGATAAGATAGTTTGTCAATATGTAGGTGGAATCATAGATATGGAGTTCATATTAGAGTAAACACCACAGGAAACGAATGCCATGGCAAAATCTCTTTTAAGGCAAAGGTAGGAATCAGTTCACTTTGACAGCTGTCTCTGTCTTTAGTTTGCTGTGTTTTACCTAAGTGTGGTAGCTCAGATGGTAACTGTGCTACCTACCATTGTACCGAACATGGTAATATACATACCAGCATCTCAGTTAAAGACAGGATAACAGACAAATTCACTCTCTTTTTGTCCGAAATATTATACCAGTGCAAAGGATGTAATTAAATCTGAAAAGTTCTGCTCCATGTGTAGATACAGAATCATCTTTAAAATCTGTGAAAAGCTGTAGTGGCACATAGAACTTTTGAGGTCATCCATTTGACTCCACTGCATGTTGACATTTGCATTTCTTTAGGAGCTTATTTCAAATGTCTTGTTGGCCTGGTTCATTCTTACAAGGAGACTTGCAGTATCACAAATTCTCAACAGTTACCCTTGTTGGCAGTCTCTGAATGAATGGGCACTGAAACTCAGCCCCCTGTGGTAGAAAGAAGAGTGGTCTTGTCGGATCTAATTTGAGGTGCAGAGAATTGCTGCTTGTTCTTTCCTTGGTCTGTAGTTGAATAAAAACTTCGGTGTCCAGATCTGTGACTTTGGCCACTTTCATAAATACTATTTTTTAAGTATAATTTATCATTATAGATGGGATTAGGAAGACAGAGTTTTTGCTCTGCATCCTCTACTACCTGTCGAGCTATTGTTAGTGGAGAACTGTGTTAGTTATTGACTGGCTGTGTTTCTGTGCACACTTTTAAGCATCAGACCAAGTAATTGGTTTCAGATTGGGTTTAGCAACCATTTTTCTTTTTTCTAGAACTGTATGATTTAGGACTGCATTCTTACCTGCTCTGGCAGAAAACTGGTGTTGGTTAATCAGAAGCGTAGAGAAGGCATTGTTACTATCCCACTTCAAATGAATGTTACACATTTTGTCTCTTAGCAGTTTTAGAAATTTGTCTAGTTTATCAAAAAGTGTATCGGTAAACCCAAATATGACTGTTTAAGTTGTCATCTCTTGGAAAATGTCTTTCGACTTCTAAGTAGGAGGTGGTTAAGAAAAAAGAAAGAAAAGAAAATATCCCTTTGAATCATCCCAGTGCTTTGATGTAACACTGCCAAATTGCACCCAGAACTCAGGCTAAGTCTTAGCATATGTGTGATTCTGGGAGACCTGTGTGAAAAAGGTGAAAAAGTTTGAGGGTACTTTTGTAACTGTTGCTTAAAACCTCATTTCCTTCATTTTGAAAGTAGTGGGAGTAGGGGCTGTGGTTAATGCTATCAGACAGTGAGAGCTGCTAGCTGTTATTTACTAGTCTCAACCACTTACACTCCTGAGATATTTTACCGGTCAGCTAAAATTGCAAGCAACTCCAAATTACTACAGATCTGCAGTATTATTACAGTTCTCTCTTTTGGTTTTTCAGTGAAGTGATATCTTTATCTTGCAGAGATGATGGATGTAGCTTTATTTCAACGTATCTACTGACTGACTGTCTAAATTTGGGTGCTTATATAATTTGTTTTGGTTGGGGGTTTTTGTTTTGTGGTTTGGCAGGAGTCATGTGAAAAAGCCCACAAGGCTCTTCTTACCCTAACTGAAAAGTTGGGTACCTTTCAGAAAGGAGAAGTAAACAGTGCTGTGACGCAGATTGTCGTAAAGAACTGTGCTCTTAGTTGTTTGCAAGAATTCGTTAGGTGTTATATATGCTTCTGGGTTGCTAACTGTCAGGTCTTAAACGCCGCAAGCACAAAATCAGATATGGGCTCAGTGTTGACGTATTGCAGTGTTTTCAACATTCACTAAGGGTTTTGGTTTTTTTTTTTCTTCGTGCTAAACCCAGAAGTGTTACAGGAACATTTAGTGTAGGTATTGCTAACCAGATAAGTAGCTTAACTGTGTCATGTACATAAACAAAAAGAAGATGATCAGTTCAGCTAAATCTGCTTTTGTTTTCAGCTAAAAATGTACTTTTGGAGTAAATTTTGAAAAGACAGAAGAACTGCAGTTCATATGATCAGGTGTTATGTGGACTGTTCTAAATGCTGGGAGTTTAGACCTTGGTTTTGGGATGTTTTTGTGGCAGTGTTGTACATGGTTAGCATGTGGCTGTGTTTTACATGAAAAATGTTGTATTTGGTAGTGTTTAATAGACACAAACATTTCTACCTTATGTAAGTTATTGAGAGCTTTGCTTTTATCAGGCACTGTATATTACTGCAGCTGTTCTAGTTCAGTGTGCTGAAAGCTTTTTAATAGATTTAGTGTTTTTATTCAATTTCTTACTATAAAACCTTTATTTGCAGAAGCACATCTCATAAATCAGTGATTCTTTGAATGTAGAATTGACCATAGTGCCTCCTTTATAACTGAATATGCCATAAATTGAAATGAGGAGTTTATCTTGTTTCCTTGCTGTTTCTTTTTGTGTAGTAAACAATTACCAATTTGCACTTTTCTCTGTTTAGGCAATACAATAATCAAGTGTTCCTAAGAGAAGAGATTCATCCTTCCAGCTGTCCAGAAAAAGTAACAGAGTCAGGAAAAACTAACTTAGGATTCCTTATTTTATCTTCTTGTAGACCTCCACTAGTCAGGCAATCTTCTGCCTTCAGTCTGGTATTTGTCAGCTTTTCCGAGAAACTCTTATTCGCAAGGGATTTGTGGAAATTCAGACTCCCAAAATCATTTCAGGTATTGTATATGTGATCCAGCAGCTACAGGTCTGCTTCTTTTACAGTTGCTTAGTGTATCTATCTGCCAAAAATTTAGTAACTTCTTATTTTGAAAAGATAAAGTTCTATTTCTGATTTAGATGCCGCATAGCAAATTTCTTCTAGCAGGTGTCAAAATTGTTTGTTACTTTTCGGCTGACTTTGTATGTTAAAAGAATGACAAGACAAATATTACGTATACTTGATTTATGTACTCTGCAGTGCATTTAAAGTTTTAATTTGGTTAAATACAGGTGTCTGATCATATGCATTGTTCTTCAAAGCAGGGTTCTCAATGTTGACCACTGCCGGTTCCATTCCCAGTGTCAAAAAAATCCCCACTCTAATTTCGATTAAAAGCAGCTTCCATTATAAAGAAGCTACAACAAACATATCATGGTATAAAAGATGATGCATTTATATACAATATGTCGCTTCTTTAGCAATGAGCATATGGCTGAATAGACAGTGGTAGATCATTCTTCTGAGAGCGTGGCATAACAGCTTCAGTCTGACTAAAAGTCTGGAAATGTAGCTTTTGCTTCTGGTTCTGTTGTTGATCTGCTGTATTGTTTTCAAAAGTCAAATGACTTGATTTACTGATGGGTGATTTTTGTCCATCTTATTGGTGTTCTTTGAGGTTTTGTTGATGTCGCTAAGACATATGGCATGGAAAATACTACTGTAGGGCAGAATGTAGTATTCTCATTGTATGCGCATTCATTATATGCATGCATTTTGCCTACTGAATTTTATACTTCTTTATTTGTATTTTTGAAGACAGCCGTCAACTGAGATAAAAAAAGGGCTTTTTAACAAAATACATGTAAGCAACTATTCTTTCAACATGGAAAGTATCGTTGAACTATAAGGTTAGATAACTTTTTTTTCCTACAGAGACTGTTGAAACAGCATGAAGTACTAAAGACTCCCAAGTAGTTTATTTATGTAGGACCTTTGAGGAAGTGTGCTGTTCTTACTGTGCAGTGTACCATTGAAAGCAAGCAAGCAAGCATCCTATTGTTTGAATGAGATCATATTTTGTAAAAATAACTAAGTTAAGTCAATGCGATCCTTACTAAACTTCAAATTTAAATATCATAGCTCCTTTAAGAGTTGAGATTTTAAAAGCTACCTGTTTTCAAAAATAACTAAATATTCACTGAAACCATTTCAGTGGGAGTAGTGGTAATGAAAGAAAAGAAACATTAATCTCAGTGGAATGGTTAGTAATAATAATAACTAGTACTTCACCTAGAGTTATCTTAACATTAGAACTTTCAAAGATTATTAACTAATCTTTCACTCTGGCATGCTTTTGTTGGCAAGTTAGGCAACTATAACTCTCATGTCACACACTGGGAAATGGAAAGGTAAAGTGACTCAGCTGATAGTTTTGGTAAGCAGTTTACAGTAAGCGATTCAAATGCACGTGTTCTTGGTTCCTATTCTCTCAAGGTAACCTTCTATGAAAACTGCGTCAAACTGAGAAAAAGCTTTGCACTTTTGACAGATGTCCTCTGGTAAACCTGGTTTTAGCTCTGAGAGATATTGATGCCTTCAGTTAGAGAGGATGGTCCTGGCAAAACAGGATATGCAATTTCATCTCAGCCTCTGCAGTTAACCCCTGGAAGCCTATGTCACTGGTAAAGATTGGTTTCCACAGAAATGTTGGGCTGCAAGTGGATGTGGTGGTACAAAGCATGCATTCTCTGCTGTTCTCACTCCAAGGTGACGGACAGCTGGGAATAGTAACATCTTAAACTATCCCAACGAAATTTGCAGATTTGCAAGATGATGTGTGACACTCCTGAGCTGCAAAACTTCCCTTAGCATTAATGGATGCAAATATAACTTTTCCTTCTAGTATGCTTTGAAGAAAAATCTTCTGATCTCTAAATGTAAGATCAATAGTCAATCATTCTAGCTCTGATTTGTTTTTTACATTTTTATTTTAATAATTACTGCAAGCATTTGCTTTTCAGCTGCCAGTGAAGGAGGAGCCAATGTATTTACTGTGTCATACTTCAAAAGCAGTGCCTACCTGGCTCAGTCCCCGCAGCTGTACAAGCAGATGTGTATATGTGCTGACTTTGAAAAGGTTTTTTGCATTGGGCCAGGTAAGAAAAGCATTGGTTTATCCCAGGCTTGAAGTGTGCAGTGGTGGCTTTTAGCAGCTGTGGTACAAATAAGATAGCATGCACACTGAAAACTTTGAATGGTTTCACTTAATATAGTTTCACTCAGCAAACACAAATTTCAGTTGGGGCAACTAATGCGAGTCGACAGAGAAGTTGCTGGAACAAAACTAAAATGCTGAAATAAGGGTGGAGTACTCTTCTCCAGTGCCTGCTGTTCTGTGAGAAGAAAGAATAGAGTTGCATTGGAAATTGATAATATGATGAAGTTAGTAAAACATGGAACACCACTGTGATTACTGAAGCCATAGTTTCCTATTAACCATGCCCAGTAGTTGCCTAGCTGGCTTTAGTTGCCCAGTAGCAAGCAGTTAAAATAGGTAAGCTAGGTTTTATATACTTCAGATTGCATATTAACATGTACTTATCCCTTGCTCTTGTATATGTACCAAACAACTTTATTTAGAAAATGCATACTTTTAACTGGGCTGTCAGTAAATAATAAAAAATTAATATTTTTTCAGTCTCATGCTCTCTCAAAAGCTGATAGGATATGGCCTCTTTAGGTGGTAATACAGCATCTTTTTCTAAGACCTTAAAGACAGGTTTAAAGATATGTAAGCTGGAAATCCTGGAAAACAAATCAGTAACAGCTTATAAAATAAAAAGAAAATGCAAGTAATTCAGAAGATCTTAAATTTCTTGATAATTACTAACAAATGAGTCATGGTTTATAGGAAGGCATGTTTATATTAGACTCATGTATTTGGGGAAAAAAAAAACCACCCCAGAACACACACACGTGCACAAGTCCATTTCCTCTGAAAAAGGCAGTTTTCAAATCTGAAAGTTCTTGTGTGCCTGAAAGCTTGTCTGTTTTTTCCACTTCTGTCTGTTGGTCTAACAAGAGCTACTGCCTCTCTACAGCTCTTGTCTGTCTTGTATCCTTTGAGCACCACAGCCACAATAGTGCTGTCACTGTTGTTATAAATGATGCTCTGAGGCAGCTAGTTTTCTTTCTGTTTTTCAGTGAGAATTGTCATGTCTAAAGACAGCATTGTGTGCCTGATCCAAATGCTGATGTGATTGATTATCAGTCTTATTTTTCAAACTGGAATGATAATATCAGGTCAGTTAGAATTTCTGTTGTTTAATTTTACAGTATTTAGAGCTGAGGACTCCAATACACACAGACACCTGACTGAGTTTGTTGGTCTGGATATTGAAATGGCTTTTAACTATCACTATCATGAAGTGGTAGATGAGATTGCAGATACCTTGGTGCAGATATTCAAGGGACTTCAGGAAAGGTAACGAGAGCATTTTCTATTTCATGAGCAACTTCATTTGTTTGAGATCTCTTGCACTGTGGTGTGAAATGGGTGAGCATTTTATCCTCAGCTTGTCAGATAATCACTAGTAATCTGATGTACAATAGAACTTCAAAACGAACATTTTTGCTTTGCTATTAACTATTTCTTTGTGCCTGACTTTTAAAGTTCACTCAAGCCATAGGCCAGTAAACTGTCTACTTGTAGCCCGAGTTGCATCTCCTAGAGTATGCTAGCTTGCACTAAGAAAACTTGTTGGTTACTGTTGAATGGACTTCCTAACAGAAATGGTCCATCATGAATTTAAAACTTCTTTCTTTTTGTGCCACTATAGGTAGACTGATTGTTCTATTTTGAAATTAATCATAATATTTAGTATCTACGAAAGTTTTTCTGAATCAGATTTATTGTAACAGCCTGCATCTCTGCCATGAAAGCAGCAAAGATTATTTTCTATTATTCATAGTCAAACTCATTAACAAGGCAGACCAGAAGTTTAGGAAGTGGTTTTCATTTGCTTACAAATTAGACTATCTTGCCAGCAGAAATGCAGATTTTTTTACCTGTCTAGAAGGAAATTTCTCTTTTATATTTGAAACAGGATATTATTCAATGTCTTTACTGTGAAAATTTGACCTAGTCAATTATTTCTTACAAAAGGAATAAAACAGAAGTAATAGTAAAATATTAACATGTATATCACTGAAGTAGATGCATTAACTTAACATGAAACATTTCATTAAACATTTCATTTAACATTTCATTAGAATTGTACAGAATTTCTCCAGAAGTGGCTTTAAAACAACTTTTTACGTTGCAAGAGGGACCTCTTGTGGCAAAATTTTATTGCCATTGCAAAATTATTATTAGATGCAAGAAGAGTACATTCCTTGATCGTTTTGTATTTTGCTTCTATTCTTGTTTCTTCATATATAGATTCCAAACTGAAATTCAGACAGTGAACAAACAGTTCCCCTGTGAGCCATTTAAGTTTTTGGAGCCAACTCTGAGGCTGGAATACCGTGAAGCTGTGGCCATGCTTAGAGAGGCTGGTGTTGAGATGGGTGATGAAGAAGATCTGAGGTACTTTGGCAATACACAAATGTGTCAGAGTCTTGTGAAAGTGGTAGTGAAGTGTCAGTTTTGTACTGTGCAACTGACAGCCCTCAAGAAAGAACCACAGGCTTTTAGAAGAACAAACAGTACTCATATCCAGACCTCGTTGACAACTAAATGAATGGATATGAAAATAGTCTTTTTTTATTTACCATAGGCTATACGTACAAACTCTGAAATCAAAAAGAAAATAACTTACAACATAAAGTGAGAGTAACTTGAACCTTCTAAGGGTAAAAGAAGCCTTTGTTTTTCTAACAATTGCAGTCCTTCATGTGACTTTTCACATGTCTTTGAATAGGATTAAACAAAAAGATTCTTCAGTCTTAAGTTCTTTCTTTTCAGTAACACCTTCCCATTTCTTCTTTCCACTTCTCAGGAAAATGGTTAAGTGATTATGATTACATTCTCATTGATTGACTGAAAGATGGGTTTAATTAACTGATTATATACAAACTTTTCTGAAGACACTTAATAAATTAAAACATTTCTGTTCTTTTCCGTAATATATCCAGTACCATTAGGATAATGTGTGATTTTATGGTTAAACAATCTGTGCATCAAGGAAGTTTCAATCATAAGAGTTCGATAGAGCATAATAATTTCCTCAGCAACTGCTTATGGTGTTTCTCCTTATTGTGCCTAAGAAGAAATGGCTGCACAAGGTGCATGCCAATAGGAAATAGAGTACACAATTCTTCAGTAATCAGAAATGGTGATTAGGAAGTAGTTATATTAAGAGCAGGCATATCTTTAGGTATCAGTTAATTTAAGGAATTTCTAGGACCAATAGAAAATATTTAGGAACAGAAATAAATATACTTTATTTTTGAAATTTCTATCTGCACAATCCAAAACACTCAGAAACAAGTACTAGATTTTCTAAAGGGTGGGGTGCAGCAGATCTGTAGCTTGAAATCTTTTTAGCTTTATGAAGTATATAATCAGTACAAGTTTAAATCACTTTATTTTAATGGTGATAATCTTTTTCAGCACACCTAATGAAAAGCTCCTGGGACGCCTGGTAAAGGAAAAGGTAACAATTATTTTAGAATAAATACATTTGTCATTGAATCTGATGTCACGGAGTCATTGTGTTGGTATAAATGCCTACTTCATGTAAAACGACTTTTTACACACTGGTTGAGAGTAAGTATCTCAGAACATGCAGAAGTTGTGACGAGTTTGTGATTAGCATAAGCATTTTTTAATTGTCCTACTGCATTCCCATTTTGCTGCTGCTTAGTTAATCTACTGACAGTTTTATCATTAATAAGCTGTTTCAAGCTATTTTCAGTCTTTTGTATTTATTTCCATCACCTGTTATACTGGATACCCCAAACAGGATAGTATGTTCCAAAACTGGTTCTTATGATAATTAAAAAAAACAAACAAACAACCCAATTGTAACAAAATCGATAGGAGATGATGACATCTTTGGCAAAAAAATAAGTAAGTATTACTACAGCAAGACATGTTACTGTTAAACATTTGTAATTTTACACTAGAAGTAGTATTGGAAAACTGAAAAATAATACACCGCTTTTATTGATAACTTATTTTTTAAGATAATACTGCCAAATTGGAAAGTTATTGGGAGATATTTTTTAATTTTATTTCAAAGATTCACTGATTGCGTCGTCTTGTAATTTGTTCTTTACATCATTTTCTCTTGTACTAACTGTTTTAAATTATCTTCTTTTAGTATGACACAGATTTTTATGTTCTTGACAAATATCCCCTTGCTGTGAGGCCTTTTTATACAATGCCAGACCCAGTAAACCCTGTAAGTAAAATTCTTTGTTGTTGTCTGTGGGGTTTTTTTGTAGTTTAAATTATTCCATGTAGGGATAACTTGACAAAATAGATAAAGTATGTTTGTATGTTATAATTAGAATTCCAATAACAGGATTAGGTCAGTGTTACATGACTTGTAAAATGTTTACAGTTACTCTTCACTGGTGAAAATATACCAGAAAGAATCTAGCTAAAATTGGGAGAGCTTTATGAAGAGATCTCCATGGTCAGAGCACTGCTGCCATCACTGAAAAGAGGCAAAAATATTCTTCCCAGGCAGCAGACACTTTAACAGGAAATATGCTTTTTTACATTGTTAGAAATTCCCCAGTTTATTCCTAAATCCAGGGTAAATATCTTTAGAGCATCTTTTGCTGGGATAACTACATGCAAGTGTAATGGTTTTTCAAAGGGCGTGCGGGTAAACTTCAGTTTTCTAAATCAACTCCAGTCTGATGAGAGGAGCCAAAGGGCTGTAATTCCGAGGCAGACTCCAACTACATTGCACTTTTACTTTGGATATCATAAGTGAAGTTATTGAGAGGTGCATATTTGCCACCTAAGGATGGAGCAACTGCAGGTAGGAAATAAACTCATCTTTGTCTTTCCAGAAAAGCTCTAACTCTTATGATATGTTCATGAGAGGGGAAGAGATCTTGTCCGGAGCTCAGAGAATTCACGATCCTCAGCTGCTGACAGAAAGAGCCCAGCATCATGGCATCGGTAACAAGTCAAACAACATGAAGCTGAATTTAAACGAATATAAATAATGATTGGATTTGTTTCCTTTAGAGGAAGAACTTGGGGCAGAATTTTTTATATGACAGTAGTGCTACAATCACTGTACTGTTTCATGCTTTATGTTAATCTCTCTAAATCTGTTTGACCATGTTAGAGTGGTGGTACTTAGAAACTAGTTAGTTTCCCAGCAACACCTTGACGAAAAGGAATTGTTTCCGAGGACTTTAGAGAGAATGTAATGCAGGAAATACCTTTGACAGAATGAGTGTAGACAAACAAGTCTCATTCAGTCGTGCCTCTCTCTAATCTCACAAACTTCTTACGGAGTACTGTAGCAGAGTCCTGTGGAGTTGGCTGCCCTTTTTAAATCTTGAACTGAGAGTAAATAAGAAGTGTCCATTGGTGACATTTTAAAAAAAAAAAAAAAAGACAAGGCCAGCTAACAGTAGAACGGTAAAAGAGTAAATTAGGTGGCAATCGAGAGAGTAAAATGTAGATTAAAATTATGCTTTCAGAGAATGGTAATGTGAAGTGGCAGGTAGGCAGTGGAAAAAAAGAGTAGCTCCCATTGTAGCAAGATGGAAAAGTGGTTGCTAAATCTTCGCTTTCTCACTGCAGTTTATTCAAGAAGTCACCATTTTCCGTAAGTTACAATGAACAGTTGGGCCTAGCTCTTACTCAATTCTAGAATTCCTTCCTTGATTAAGTTATTAACAAACTTATAAAACAAAACTTTTATTGTCATAATTTCTAGATAGTCCTGGTTAATTTGTATGTTTAATGAGTAAAATCCCACTGTTAGTTTGTAAGTTAAATTGCTAATTTTTTTGTTGTGTTTGCAGTCCTCTAGTCACTTGTACGTTTGGCTTGGGGTTCATTAAGCACATGAGAAACATATCTTTTTCCTCTCTAGATTTGGAGAAGATAAAGGCTTATATTGATTCCTTTCGTTTTGGTGCACCTCCACACGCAGGTGGTGGAATAGGTGAGTATCTGTATTTTATTTTCTGTGTTAGCCTGAGCTTAATTTAAACTGCCCAGTCTCAAGCAAGGTTCAATATAAAATTCAGAATAGTAGCCTTGTTAGGTAAATGTGTGGAGCTGTTTATCCTGGAGAATTTAAGGAGAAACGCTGAAATATAAGGATCATCATGAAATAAATAGGCAAATACTAATGGTACAGTCTGGCAAGTTTAAAAAGTAGGTGATCACAAGAAAAAAATGGTGATTCATCAGCCAGGCACATCACTTTCAAATTTGACCAATTAGGAGAATTTAAGGAAGCAAGAAAATACTATATTATGTATGGATTTATCATAGCCTACTAATACCAGAAGTCACTGTTCTCAGTGCATTTGATGAAGCTGTTCTGCAGTGAAGAGAAATAAGTGATTGCTTCTGTCTTACTCAGTGATTTGACTGAATGTCACTGCTCAGTTTGGCTGATGCTAATTATTTCAGCAAAGGTATTGAGGCTTCGTGTCTTGGGTGTGAAGATTTTACATACTAAAATGAAAATAAGGGTTTAGGCATCTTAATGATAACAATTTACAGTTATGCACATTGCTTTTGTTAGCAGGATGAAATCTGTTCGTGTGTATGGAAACAGGACACTTCGTAGGCCCTGTTCAATAAACACAGTGATTTCTTTGACTCAGTCTTTCTGCATTTGCCTTACTTTTGCAAGGTATATTTAGTACGTTCCTAGCATGTTCTCAGAACAACTTCCTAAGTATGCCTTCAGTAAATGCATTAGATCTGTGATATGCTCTTGAGACAGCTGTTCTGAAATACCTACTGATGTAAGCATCAGTGATCATGCAGTACTTGTAAGCAGAGCAGATGCAGCGTTTGCACATGATCCAAAATCATTTAGACCGGTCAGCACTGACATCGAGGGAGCTGAAGCTACATCTCCTCTGCAGAGTAAATGCTCCTCATGGAACATCCCAGAGGTCAGGCCAACTATCAGCCAAACAGGAGATGCTGTGAGAATGAACGCTGGTTTCTGGCTGTTTCAGGTGGAAACCTTCGCATAGGAGGGCGGTGTGTGAAAACTAGCATGCACCTGGGTTTCGTCTCAGCATGGCTGGGGTGCATATGTAGCCCCATGGATTAGGAATTCCTTCCATGTTCCACAGTACACACATAACCTCTTAAGGTTTCAGGAAGAAAGAACACAATGACCAGTGAAACATTTATTATCATAAAGATATCAACAGGTAGTCATATGGGCATATACTGCTGAAGCTACATTTTTTTGTACTGTAGAGGGTTTGGGATAAAATTCCCCAACTGTAGTTTTTACTGTAGTTGTTTATGGCACTTTGTGTCCCTTACTCTGAAGCTGTTAAGACTTTTTTGACTATGCTTCTTTTACTGTTCTCAAGATACGGTTCTGATTACACACCTCCCATTTAAATTTTCTGCATCATCTTTTTTGAAAGTCCGCAGTGATTCAGTGCAGGGTTGAGTCTCTAGTACCATTGCTTATTGACACATGTTCCAAATGATGTCTGTATCGTGGCAGAAGGCACCGTATGTAAAACCCCTAAATCTTGGATGTAGCTCCTTTCTGTAGTCGGACGTGCTAATGTACATCTCGGTCTTTGGTCACACCACTATGGGAGGCTGGCTGTAGGTATAAAGTACCTTTAGCTTCCTCAGAGCTTCAAACAAGAGACTGACAATACTGATGCATTTTTTTTTCATTTGTTGTAGGGCTGGAAAGAGTAACCATGCTGTACCTAGGGCTGCATAATGTTCGCCAGACCTCCATGTTCCCACGGGATCCCAAACGACTGACACCCTGACATGAGTGGCTTTTGAAAGTTTGAGATTATTTGCCCTGCAAATATGATACAATTGCAAGCATATCCCCTGCTACTACTGAACCTATATTGATTTGAGCATTACAATATGCAATTAAAAAAAAAAATCTCAATTGCAAAAGTGCCACAGTACTTTTTTTTATCCTTAGCTGTTTATTTAAAAGAAAATATTTTAACAGTTCAAGACTCTTTGTATTGGCAACTATGCACATTTTTAATGAAAACGTGATACTTTGAGTTAGTATTCTAGTGTCACATACAATTGTATCATGTTTCTAAACATTTTAATGATACAATAAAAATTCTGCATTTTTAACTTACGTCAGCAAGATTGAATATTCTGAAGTACAGAATGGGCTCAAAGCTAAAATGACTGGGTGCTTGCAATTTAAAAATCAGGAGGAAATCAGCCAATTGTTAATTTACATGATTGTCAGGTAGAGAAGCAGGTGAGAAGAACATTCTTAACAGAAAGTCTTCATATGAAATTGTGAAAATAGATTGCAATAAATCTCTCAAAGCAAATTAGATACAATGTCTGTCTTTCTGGTTTTTGCTTTGTTGATCGATAATCATGACTCGGTAAGGGTTGCTTTTTCTTTTAATGATGCAAAAACTGCCTAAAGTTTAAATTTATTTTCTATCTTTCTTTTTTTTGAAAGTTGTACACAAGCCATAGGCCTGTTCTTTATTTTATGTTACTGTTTGAGAATGGATAGAAGGTTACAAACCTTCATGGAATACACAAGGGATATGTAATATTCTCAGAAAATAAATGGATGGTGAGTTTGAGAGCAGGTCATGCATTTTCCTGCCTGAGCCGGCCTCTAGGATAACAAACAAAACAAATTGGCAAGGATTTAATGTATCTATTGCCAATGAAAGAAAAGCAAATAACGTAAGCCAAACCTATTTTAGGGTTTTTCTCATTTATAAATGCTGTGAACAGCCCAAATGTTGCACATTTAGAGAAATCGGGTGTTTCTGTAAGTCAGGTACTTCTAAAATTCTTTCTAGACATCCTTTTTCTCAAATGAATCACCTACTTGAACCTCCTCAATTTGCAGTGATGTGCAAAGCTACTTCTCTTCCTCCTCCTCCCAGCCGAAAAGGATGTGCCCTGCATTTGGAGAAGAACCAGTGTTATTTGAAACTTCCTTCTATGGACTGCATCTGATAGTTGTTTTTCAAATTTAGAACGTTTAGTATAGATGCCAAAGAGCAAAGGATTAAATTCCTTACTTGGGCACTGCAATAGTGTTACTCTAATATTTACACATATCTGTAATTCCTGACTTAATTTTTGCTTAACATTTTACATGATAAAGGGCTTTCAGTAGGACGTATGGTTTAGACAGTCTGTGTTATTGTCACTACCTTGATTTTTAAATGTCAGAGAAGTCACATATTGGTTATGCTACAAAAAGGTCAGTGAGGCTGTGTGTAAATTGTGTAGAATTTCACAAAAGGGCAAATAATCTTTTGCAGCTACCATTGAACAAGATGTAATTTTAATGTTTTGTGACAGGAGTTCTCCATTAAAAAACAATCATACTAAAGCTCAGTTAGGTGAAGTGCTGGAAATGTAAAAGTTAAACTTTGTTTAGAAGTCACACAATTCAAGGAATAACACACTTTGCAGCTTTGCTTATGAGTCTGTTGTAATTAATTTACCATGGAACCTTCCCCAAATATTAACTTCAGAATCTTACAGTGTACCCAGTTGTACTTTACAAAGCTAAGTGGATTATAAACACAGCTTATCATCACAGACTTATTACTGTTGAATCCAAGTTTCTAAACAGTTGTTTGTTCAGCTAAGCAACCTGGAATGAATATAATTACATTTGTTCATATGGAACTGGTAATGTATTCCACATCAGAAGTGCACCTTCTAATAAGGAGCAGAATTACTGACTTGTATTTCATGCCAACAAGAAAAAAAATATTCTGAGAACTACGCTCTAGATAGGGCAGCAAGTTTTGTACATACATTCCTGTAACAACTGTGCTTATCCCAATTCTGTTAAGGGTTGTTTGAGCTCATGTTGTGGTTTGTTTTATTCACAGTAGCTGCACAAGAACAATTTGGATGCAGACCCTGACTTCTTTGTATGCAGAATCCTTTCATGCAGTTTTTCTTGGCCAACTGAAAATAATTATGATCATAACTCAAAATGCATTTTTTCTGAATGTAACCTTAACAGGATACTTCAGTGGGAGCTGCACATTGTTAGAACTTAGTTTGAAACCCTGCAAATAGTAATTTCAGAACTTTATGTTGCTTGGTAGTTCTGGAAAAGTTAAACTTTTGTATAGTCCTTTATTTCCAGTAATTTGCAGGAAGGTTAGCATTTTACATGCAGTCCATGTTGCTGCTGCTTCTCCACCAGTTAAAATGTTTTCTGGGGTTTTTTTCTTTCATAATGTACAGATGGTAATTACAATTGTGCAATTTTTTAAACTAAGGAACTAAAAAGGATACTGGTAAGGAATAGCCAGGGAGTCGTCTGCTCAAAACAGACAGCACAAAGCCTCAGTTTGCTTCTGTGGTTTAACCAAAACACTTCCCTGTGAAAACCCATCTGTGTTCACTGAGCGCTCTGCATCTGCCCAGCAGGACAGAGGACTGGGGCTGTTCTTTTGGAAGCCAAGTGCAGGACTGTTCCCCCATGGCTGCCACACACCTGTTGGGGGTTAACGCCGGCGGGCAGCCAAGCACCACACAGCTGCCTGCTCCCTGCCCAGTGGGCTAGGGGTAGAGGAAAGGAAGAGTAAAAGAAGGAAAGCTTTGTGCTTCCACCTCGGGCCAGTCAATTCAAGGTGTATTGGACACCTCTCCACGTGAAAGCCTGCACTTGCTGCCAAAGGGATGGAGGAGAACGCGATGTCCATTGTGGCACACCGCTTGGCTGCCTTGGGCTCCAGTTCCTACTGGGGTTCCAGCGCGTCCCAGCACGGCAGCGCTCAGCGGTGGTGTGATTTCATTCAGGCCATGGGAGTCCCCTGTTGATCTCCACCGCATGCACCTGCGCGGCTCCTCCTGAACACCCTGCAGCCAGCGATGGGTCTCCTTGAGCATCTTCCTCTGCGCCAAAGAGAGCCTGGGAAAATGAGAGAGCCTGGAAAAACAGCATGTTTTGTTGACAGCCATCTCTAGAGTACACAACTTGCCCAGGCAGATTTTAATTATTTACTATTCCTTGTTTGAATATTATTACCTGCATGCAGGGTGGGGGTAGACTGGGGGAGGGTTTTGGTAACGAGAAATTATGAAAAACCAGCAGAAATTATCTAGGGTGAATTATTATTTCTTTTAAAATAAACAAGCTTCACAACCAACATGTGCTTGTGCACATTTTTGCTGGTATGATCCCACAAAATATGGAATTTATTCACTGCAAGTTTTTTAAAAGTTACCAAGTTAGTTCTACTATTTTTTTAATTTGGATTCAAAAGAGCATGAAAGCATAGGACAAATTGTAAACCGTCGGGCAGTTTTCTTCTACTTTGCCAACTCTTAAGCCCTTAGCCATCTTCAAAAAGAAAAAACAACAAAAAAACCCAACCCTCAAAAAGCTATAATTAACAATCTGCATTAAAATAATACCAACTTTCAAAAACGACTAACCCAGCCAGAACCTCTATCCTGGCCTCTGCAGTGCAAAGTGAGCAAACTGTGCAGAGTTTAATCTTATTACACCAAAAAATACCTGTTGCCAGGCAGCCTTTACCATTTCGCAAGTCTCCCTTCACCATATGGCAAGCGCACCAGAACGTGAAAAAAACACTACTGCAGGCAGCCTGCGCTGCTGGCGCTTCTCCAAGGGCTTCCGAACCGAGAGTCAGCCCTTAATTACAGCGGAATTCCCGGTTTAGGCAGAGATCAATGACTCCGCGGGTGGCGGAGCAATTCTAAGCAATTTTTCACAGACATTGAGCCGGTTCCTGCTGGCGGGCACCACGTGCCACCAGCTGCCCGTCAGCCGCGGCATCCCTTGGCAAACGTTAACCTCGTGCCGCCCTACCCGTACGCACGACGTCACAAACACGCAGCCGGGTGCCCAAACTGAAGCTCGACCCTCACCTGGTTTAATCTACGCCCTTTTCACCCCAGGCTGGTCCTTGGGAGGCCGGAGGTGCCGCCTGCCCGGCGGGTCCCGCCGGTGAGGAGCCGCCTGAGACGCCGCGCGCGACAGCCAGGGCATCACGCCCCGCCCCCAGCCCCGGCGCGCCCTTCGCCTTTGGCGCGAAAACCTCCGCGAGGGGAGGGGGAGGACGGGGCGGCGGGGCGGGGCTCTGCGGGCCGGCGGCCGCCGATTGGTCGGCGGGGCGGTGCACGTGGGGTGCGCTGTGGCGCGAACCGCGGCGGGGCCGGGATCCGGTGCGGCGGCCGGGATGGACCTGGCGGTGGCGGCGGCAGCGGGGGAGGCGGGCGCGGCGCAGCAGCACCAGCAGCTCCGCGATGAGGTGGCCGAGAAGTGCCAGAAGTTGTTCCAGGACTTCTTAGAGGAGTGAGTGAGAGGGGCCGGGCCTGGCGGCGGGCGGGCAGGGCCGTGGGGAGGCGGCGGCGGGCCGCCATTTGGCGAGGGGGGGATCCTGTCAGGGCCTGGCGCCCCGATCGCTCGAGTTTCAGTCAGAATTCCAGTCAGAAAAGCTCTCCTGTCGCCGGGGCCCGCCGCTGGGGCACTGCTCTGCCCTGGGGCGCCTGCCTCCCACGCAGATCTCCGTGGGACTTTGTTAGGTGCGTCCGGCCCCTTTTAACGCAGTTTTATGACAGCCAGGTTGAGCGTCCCTTTTGCGGCTTGGTCGTGGCGCCTTAATACAGCTGGCTCCCTGCGTTTTGTCTGCCGAGGGACCCTTCGGCAGCAAACGAGGACGCTGTGAACATCGCCCTGAGGAGCGCAAAACAAACGCCCTTTTGCTGGTGCAGAGTCACTGTTAGACCGTTAATAAAATAATGCGTGGAAATGCAGATCCCGTGCGTCTGGGCCGGGGGGTTCATGGGATGGATGTCGTGAGGGGGCGGAAGGAGAAACATTGCTGGAAAAGCCGTTTGCAAGGGACTGTGGGATGCCATCGGTCTCTTGCGCGCTCCCTAACGCGCACGATCCTTTTCTTATCTTTCTCTCCTGAATTCAGAAGTATTCGACTGCAGCCTGATACGTAACTGTTGTGGTTTAGCCCCGGTCAGCAACTAAGCACCACGCAGCCGCTCGCTCCCTCCCCCCAGCCCAGTGGGAAGGGGGAGAATCAGAAGAGTAAAAGTGAGGAAACTCCTGGGTTGAGATAAAGACAGTTTAATAGGCAAAGCAAAAGCCATGCGCGCAAGCAAAGCAAAAGAAGGAATCCATTCACTCCTCCCCATGGGCAGGCAGGTGTTCAGCCATCCCCAGGAAAGCAGGGCTCCATCACGCGTAACGGTTACTTGGGAAGACAAACGCCATCACCCCAAATGTCCCCCTTTCCTTCTTCTTCCCCCAGCTTTATATACTGAGCATGATGTCATATGGTATGGAATATCCCTTTGGTCAGTTGGAGTCAGCTGCCCCAGCTGTGTCCCCTCCCAGCTTCTTGTTCACCCAGCAGAGCATGGGAAGCAGAAAAAGTCCTTGACTACTGTAAGCACTACTTAGCAACAACTAAAACATCTCCACATTATCAACACTGTTTTCAGCATAAATCCAAAACATAGCCCTACACTAGCTACTATGAAAAAAAAAATTAACTCTATCCCAGCTGAAACCAGGACAGTAACTGTGAAAAGTTTTCCTGACTCACTTTCAGGTTCCAGAACGGCGATGGGGAGGTCAAATACTTGCGTGATGCTGAAGAACTGATTCGGCCAGAGCGGAACACGTTGATCGTAAGCTTTGCGGATCTGGAGCAGTTCAATCAGCAGCTCTCTACCACTATTCAGGAGGAATTTTACAGGTAAAGTGTAGAGATCACCTGAGAGCTGAGTAGTGCTGCGGTCTCAGGCCCGTAACGTCTTACGTGTTATGTAAAAAACAAGAGGTTTATCCACTTTCTGTGTTCTGAAAACACATTTAAGAAATTTATTTTTTTTTTTTACTGGGTCAAAACTTTCTTCTTAACGGGTTTCTCTCTGGAAACCATTAGTTAAATAGGCAATTGCAATTATTCTGGTAAAGAAGTAGATGGTCAGTACAGGAATACAGAATAAACTCTAGAACTTCTTGCTCTGAAAATATTTTATTGAGCCAGTGGCTTATTTTGAGAATCTACTTCTTAATATCAGGACAAAAGTGTCATAAAATGAGACTTTAAAAAGTCTGTTTTCAGACAATAAAGCAAATGGCATTATTATGCAGTAATCTCATATTTAGCATATTTAGATTAGCTTTTTTGTGTCCTTACATAATGTGGCAGTAAAAGCCAGAACCTGGAAATGTATGATGCAAGCCTTTGATGTAGTCTAAAGCAAAGAAGGCATTTTGGTACCTTCAATAAAATATGAACTTATTTTCTGTATTTCAGGGTTTACCCTTACCTCTGCCGAGCAGTGAAGACTTTTGCCAGAGACCATGGAAATGTTCCTTCAAACAAGGACTTTTATGTTGCATTCCAAGATCTACCTACCAGACTCAAGTAAGAGGATTATTAATTCCAGAAACTTGTGCATTTTTACTACTGAAAAAAAAGTCGAAGCATACTGAAAATGTTTTAGTTACATAGTGTGAAGCGTGCAGTTGACCAATACAATTTTGAAGAAGTTTCCTGATCTTGTGCAGGATATTTTTTGAAACAACGGTTTTTCATTCGTGAATCATACTCAGATACTTACGTTCATCATATTCCACAAACAAATGTAACTTATCCAATTTAAAAAAGTGATTTAGAGTATGTTGGTTTTGAAGTACCAGTGAAGTAACTTTTGCATTGGTAAATCACAAAGTGAGACTATATTCTAGTAGCTGTTTCTTTTGTCTGTTACAACTGTTATTTAGTCACAGACTGAATGAAACTATGTTGCGTCTCAGTACTTGAGTAGTACCCTGGGCCTAAAAATGTCAACTTAAGAATTTAATCCTCCTGAATTTCTGTTTTAAACAGAATTCGAGAACTGACATCAGCAAAAATTGGCTCACTCATGCGTATCAGTGGACAGGTGGTACGTACCCACCCAGTCCATCCTGAGCTTGTAAGTGGAACCTTTCTGTGCCTCGACTGCCAGACAGTGATTAAAGATGTGGAACAGCAGTTTAAATACACGCAGCCAAACATCTGCAGAAACCCAGTCTGTGCCAACAGAAGGAGATTCCTGCTGGACACAAACAAATCAAGATTTGTTGATTTCCAGAAGGTACAGTGGGGAGGTTGGGGGATGATGACAAACAGTGATGTTCCTGTGGGAGCTGAAAGGTGTTGTTTGTACTGCTATACATTGAAGGCATCAACATCAAGAAAAGACCTCAAGAAAAGGCACTGGAATTTCTGCAAATAGTTTCTTTCTGTCTATGGAAGGCTTAAGTTTAAGCATAGGAAATTATGAATAGTATCAAGCAGTTTTGTTGCATGATGTTTATTGACTAAGTAAGCCACTGAAAACCCACATATTCAAGCCATTGTTAGTCTCGTGTTGCAGATACATCATGCATAGTTGTTTTATACGAGTACGAAAAGATGTGTCTTTTAGTGTCTACAGTGATTTGCTCTTCTGGATTGATTTACCCCACCAAAATCCTCAGCACTTCACATTCTGCAATAATATTTTGTGTCAGTCATGTTAACTGGACTTCAAGTTGCTTTTCCTAGCCCTTAGAATTGTCATTGTGGCCCCTGCATATCCTCTTAAGTTTCTCCAAGGCTCCTTACATACTGATCAGTGAAGGGATTTTTGGTTGTTTGTCTTATCGTAAGAGGAATTTCATGATTGACATGGATGGCAGCAGTCAAATGCTACTGACTACATTTGTTAGCAGCTTAGCTTTTGAAGCAGTTTCAAATTTGGTGACATGCACTAAGTGTTTAATACTCTCTCCCTCCCCAGGTTCGCATTCAGGAGACGCAGGCCGAGCTGCCGCGTGGCAGCATTCCTCGCAGTGTGGAAGTCATCTTGCGTGCAGAAGCAGTGGAGTCTGCTCAGGCAGGTGACAAATGTGACTTCACAGGATCGCTGATTGTCGTGCCTGATGTGTCCCAGCTCTCAACACCAGGTTTGTTGCTACCACTCATGATGTCGATGACATGTCCCTCCTGCTTGTTCTGGGAACTCCTGTTCTGACTCCTACTCTAATGGCAGGGGTGCGTGCAGAAACCGGCTCCCGGGTGAGTGGGACGGAGGGGTATGAAACCGAAGGCATCCGAGGACTTCGTGCCCTTGGAGTCAGAGAGCTGTCGTATAAGCTAGTCTTTCTAGCTTGTTATGTTGCACCAACAAATCCACGGGTGAGTCTGGAAAGAAAATAGATTTAAAGGTATTGATGGTTTCTGCTCTGTGTGGTTTTACCTCAAATTAGGGAGCGGGAATGGGTAAAGCTTTAAATACCTATGTGTATCACCTTCCTGTGCATTTGACTCTCTTTATATTCTGATTGGATTTAGATAGCAAATTTTTTTCCTTGTCTTTATTGTTTATAGCAGTTTTCACAGATGTGATTATTTGCCAATGTTATCAATATATTCTAAAGAGCTATCTGGTCCATTTATTTCCATTAAGCTTTCATGCATTTCTGAAACATTTCCTTTTCCTCCAGGAAATCGTATGGCTTCGTTTTGTCACAGGGAAAACACTGAGCCTTCTTTTTCCCTCCGGTTTATCACATAACATCTTGGGATGTTACTACAACATAGAAAGTAATACTAGGGCTGGGTTTCAGCATGGTGTGATGTTTTAATCTATAATTCTGCTAGCAGCTTCACTGTCACATAGGATAAAAATAGCAGCTGTTATTTTCTGGATGGAGAAGTTTTCTGCCTCATTCCAGAGTAATGAAAGACCTTGTGAATTCCAGTTAATGAAGAATGCTTACAAAGGCAAATTTTAGCCAAAGGAAGCCGTACTGGTTTACTCTCTCTTTAATCTCTGGACAAGCATCTCTCCTGGGTTTTTCTCACTAACTGAAGTTACACTCCATTGATTTTTGCCCCCTAGGAAATTGTCTATTGGTTTTTAAAGGTATAAGGTGATGAGCTTCCTTAGCCTAAGGTCAGCTTTTCTGAATGTGTTCCTCCCATGCAGCTTGCAGAGCAAGCTTTTGTAACCTCCTGTCTGCAGTACTCACATTCAGTAGTGACCCTGTTATTACTTTTATTACTTTTTTTTTTTTTTTTAATTTCCTTTGTTTAGTTTGGTGGAAAAGAGCTCCGAGATGAAGAACAGACTGCAGAAAGCATTAAAAACCAAATGTCTGTGAAAGAGTGGGAAAAGGTTTTTGAAATGAGCCAAGATAAGAACCTTTACCATAATCTGTGCACCAGCCTCTTCCCCACTATCCATGGTAAGAGTCTAGTTGTTGCCTCGGAGAGGGAAGGTTTCACTTGTGAAAATGTTAATTCTTTTTGCTGTCCCCGTAGTGCCATTTTGGGAAGGCTTGAAAGCCCTATGCTAACTACCAAAAGCTCTCCCCTCCAGCACTGGTTATGCTAGAAAAGGAGAATCTATTTCCTGAGTGCTTGCTGTGCTTAATCATTAAGGCCTGCAAGACTAGTCAAAATGATTGGTTTTGCTGTTGGGTGATCTACTGCTCAACCCTACAGCTGACAGTTGGATATGAGCTCTGTTTTATACGGGCTTCCTTCAGAAGATTTAAGGGTTCCGAATATTTGTATGCTGTTTTGCATGCATGTGTGGGTATACGTTTGCAGTTGTTTCTGGCTCAGAGCTAGTCTGAGGACTTAGGTTGCTTATGTCTGAAAAGTTTGATCAGCTGAATTTGGTCCATATTCTGAGCCACTGCAGCATAAAGGAATTCAGCCGCTTTCTGAGTTGCTCTTCCCTGAAACTGTATCAAGCACATAAATGCAGTTTTAGTGGATGTTTAGCAAATAGGCAAATTCTAAGCAGATGTACCCAGATGCTCTAAAATCCTAGTGGGCGGAAGTTTTTTTTAAATAGGAAAAACGTGGTGTTTTCTTTGGGTTTTAGTCAAGTGTCTTTTCTGGGGCAGGTAACGACGAAGTGAAACGTGGGGTCCTGCTGATGCTTTTTGGAGGAGTTCCTAAGACCACATCGGAAGGCACTTCATTGCGTGGGGACATCAATGTTTGTGTTGTTGGTGATCCAAGTACAGCCAAGAGTCAATTTCTAAAGTAAGCATCTCATTAAAACTCAATATTTAAATATTGTCCAGTGTTACTAGAGCTATACATGTGCACTGTGCCTTTTCTATGTTAAACAGAGAAAAGGGTACTAAAATGTTTAAGAATATTTGCCAGGAATTGTTTGGATGTGGTTGAAGTATTTGAACAGGGCTGAAACAAACTCAGCAACCCCTGTGGTAATAACAAACAGTGAATTAAGACCTTTTTTTGTTATGAAAGTATGAATTTCCAAATATTTTCAAAAGACATTGAATATTAAAAATACAAAATTTATTGTACCTCTTAAAATATCAGAGACAGATGAAATAAAAATAAGGAAAAAAAAATTATTAGCTTAGTCTAAATTGGTAGGTCCCAACACTTTGGACAAATAGATAACTATTAGCCCTGAAAAATAATTATGAAATAATTATGGTTTATGCTACATCTTAGATTACAATGCTTTTTTTATTGGAAACTTTAGTTAATGTGGTTTTATTTTATCATGCTGTTCATTTACCTCTGCATCATCCTCTGTGAAGCTGCAGTCCTTGCAGCATACACTGCAACTCCGAAATGTAGAGGCACCACAAAAGCTGCCTTAGGCTGTTTGTGGTCAGTCTCGCTGCTTCCTGCTGTGAAGCCATTTGTTCCTTTGTGCTGACTTTTACCTGACCCGCTGTGTTAGCTTGTGAAGTCAGCAGAAAACTTGTGGGAGGAGGTCTGGATTATTTTTTCTGCTGGTGTAACCATGGGTGAATCACAGACTTGTGACAGACTGCAGTCTGATAAGGATTAGTTTCCAAGGCTTGCTCAAACATCATTAGAGGTGGGAGGGCCTACCTAAATAGTAATTGCTTCCTGAAGAAAGGAACAAGTCCTGGCCTGAGAGGTTGAAAGCAGCACTGCATTACAGTTATCTTGTTTCTGCAAGTTTTAATCTTACTTTTTAAGTTTGTTCCTCACTGTTATTTCTCTCCATAGGCATGTGGACGAGTTCAGTCCTCGTGCTGTATACACCAGTGGAAAAGCCTCCAGTGCTGCTGGTCTAACAGCAGCTGTTGTAAAAGATGAAGAGTCTCATGAATTTGTCATTGAAGCTGGAGCACTGATGCTGGCGGATAATGTGAGTCCAGGAACTAGAGGGTTTCCTGCATCCTGGAATGGTTTTGATTAATGACAAACAGCCCCAAATTGTCTTAATGATGCTTTTTTTCCAAAAGTGATTGAATTTGGGTGACATATTAATTTTTATTCTCCTGCTGCAGGGGGTTTGTTGCATTGATGAATTTGACAAAATGGATGTGCGGGATCAAGTAGCCATTCACGAAGCAATGGAGCAGCAGACTATATCCATTACGAAAGCAGGAGTAAAGGTAGCTTGCACTATTCCTCTGGTTGTGTGGTCTGTACGGTTGCCTGACTGACTGTTACAGGTACTGATCTAGTGTCATCTGTCAGATTTTCGTGTCAGCTCTGCAGCTACCTCACTGCGGCAGGACAGACATCAATTGCCTGCAGAGTTTTTGTGCCACATACCCAAAAAAGATCAGAAATGTTATTGAAAGGAAAAAAGAGATATTGGTGGACAGGAAACAGAAAATGGGAAAATCCTAACCTTGAAGTAGCCCCAAAAGAGGATAGAGATTTGTGTGTGTTTGTAGAAGCGTGTATTTGCACCGTTAAAACCAGGGTGTTGTGAAAAGCAGTTTTAAGGGCTTGTTTCAGTATTGCTGGCAAGAGTGTGACAATGTTAAAATATTGATTCATCAAACTGTCTCCCGGGGCAGAGACCTGATTAGAAAAGGCTGATTAGAAGAGTTTGGGCTCTTCTGAGGAGTGATTGTTGTAATACCTCCATTGAAACTCTATCTAAAAGATGTTATGCTGACCCATTTGAATTGCAATGGGTTGGTTTAGCAAATGGTCACAGATATCATACTTCTTTTTTGGTTTATTTTTTTTTTTTTCCATTGTCAGGCTACCCTGAATGCCAGGACCTCCATTTTGGCTGCAGCAAATCCAGTTGGTGGGCGCTATGACAGATCCAAGTCACTGAAACAGAATATAAACCTGTCAGCTCCCATCATGTCTCGCTTTGATCTCTTCTTCATCCTTGTGGATGAATGTAATGAGGTAATTTTAAGGAACTGTAGAATAATTTATGTCAGAAAAGATCTCTGGCGGTCTCTAGTCTAACCTCACACTCAAAGCGGATCATTGAGAACAGGGTTGCCAAGACCTGGACCTGGTGAGTTTGAATATCTCCAAGGATGGAGTTTCTGCAGCCTCTCTAGGCCCCTACTGCAATGTTTGACAACTCTCATGTTTAAAAAATAATAATAACTTTTATATCTAATCAGAATTTCTCATGGTTCAGTTTGTGTCAGTTGCCTTTTGTCAATCTGTACTTCTAAGAACAGTCTGGCTCCTTCACATCTATACTCGCCAACGAGGTAGTTGCTTTCTTTTCAAGCTGAACAGACCCAGCTCTTTCAGCCTCTTTTCATACATCATGTGCTCCTGCCCTCTGACCGTCTTGGTGGCCCCCTGCAATTTTAGGTGAAGCTGATCTCATGAGAGTGTCTTGCTTCTGCTTTTCTTCCCGGTCTGCGAAGTTAAAAGCTGGCAGTACAAATTTGAACATGCTCTGCTGAATACAAGGATACTGCCTTTTCATCTTGTAGTGATTTGACCTGCAAACTTTAACACCATTAGTCATTTTTACAAATCGCTGGTCACTAAGGCTAAGACTGCCACCACCTGTCTATGTGGCATTTGCTTGGGAACGCATGAGATACAGAGATTAATGTTGGTTCAGCACTATTCTCTCCACTCTTTTGCTCAGAGTGATTATCTAATTTAGAAGGGACTGATGAAAGAGACAGAGTAGGCTGAAAAGGAAGAAAGCCGTTCCCACGCTGCAAAGTGCTGCTTTCTGCCTGTTCTATGGCTAACTTGTAACCCAGGATTGTTCCAAGGGGTGATAAATCCTAAAACTGCCTTTTATCCCTTCTCTGTTATGTTTTCTTGTATTAAAAACCTCTGGGACATTCTCCTGGATCTTCTAACAGAGAATCTGGCTTCTGGAAAGACTCACCTCTGCCATGAGGAGTGCAAGTGAGGGAGGGGAATGGGAAGGAGGAACATGGCTGTTGTTTTGATATTTGGCTGATGTTGTGGAAGTGATCTGACAGCATAATAATATCCCAGGTTACAGATTACGCCATTGCCAGACGCATAGTGGATCTGCATTCCAGAGTAGAAGAATCTGTTGATCGTGTCTATTCATTAGATGATATCAGAAGGTATCTGCTGTTTGCAAGACAGTTTAAACCAAAGGTAATTCTACTTTCCTGGATAAGTTGTTCTGTATGAGGAGGTCCAAAGGAACAGTCACTCTGTAGCATGCTTTTTTCCAGCAAATGCAAAGACACTTAGTGTAGTGTTCTCTCAAGAAAGGAGCCATAAACTCAGTTATTATCTAGAAACATAGCATATTTTGGAGCCATGTACTTTTTTTTTTTTGAACTCCAGATACCCAGCCAGCCCAGAGGAGACTGTTATAATCAGTAGTCTTAACTGCTTTGGTGGCAGCTCTTAGCCTCTGTCTAGAACAGTCGAGGGGTCGTTTTATAGATTTCTCATACCTCAAGAGCATGGGTTATTCAACACGGCTGCTGCAGAGATTTTTGTATTTTATTGGCTTATTGCTTAATCAAATGGTTTGTTTGTCTTTATTTTAAAAGGGTATTGTTCCTTGATATTTCTTTGCTTTCTTTGCGGTAAAATACACAACATGGGAAACTGCTATAAGTACAAATTTTTGTGGTCTACCCAAATAGCAGCTTGGATGGGCTGTGTGTTAGATTTTTCAGAAGTTCTTCTGATGTAGTTCTTCTCAAACCGAAGGAAAGGACACCCTCCCTTACAGAGTTTTGAAAACTCCCATTTCGTTTCCATGTGGTGGGGAGTTTGTTTTTCGCTGGATCTGTGTATGTGCAGACAGACAGGCTAAAAAGCGTGTGCACAAAGCTGTAGTCAGTGTTAATATATCGAGTGTATGCTTGTGTGTGTGTCTGCATGCAGAATGAAAGTTAAATAAACATAGAACAACCTAGTAGAGTCAGAGGTGGACTGTGTCCGGAAGCAAGTCGGTGGAACAGAAAAATAGAAATGATCAAAACTCTGCTGTAAAATAATTAATGTGTGAATATACTTATTGTAATATCGTTACTGTAATCATTATTACAATATCATATTAACATAACATGATTGTCATTATATTTATGCATAGTATGTGTATAGCATAAAATATTTCAGAGAAAAGCAGTAGCTAGTACAGAAAGGTCTGGGAACTGCCAATCTAATGCAAGAAGAATAAACTAATACCTTTAACATGGCAAAGTGTCATACTGTCTTATGTCTCAAAGATATCTAAGGAGTCTGAGGACTTTATAGTGGAGCAGTATAAACGACTACGGCAGCGTGATGGCTCTGGAGTGACGAAGTCATCCTGGAGAATCACAGTGCGACAGCTGGAAAGCATGATTCGGCTGTCTGAAGCTATGGCCCGTATGCACTGCTGTGACGAGGTATCAGGTTTTTGATGAAAGATTGTATAAATGTTTATATAATTGTTATGGGAGTTCTGGCTTTGCTGTTTGACTATGGTATTGTACACATTTAAATCTTGTGGATGAGGAGGAGAGCTTGGATCATGTTTTCACTTGTGATGTGGTCATAACTCGGTCTGAATTTGTATGGCAGAAATACTGCTTTTAAGGTAGGTCTTACTGTTTTTAAGGTATGAACCAGATCAGCTGGTCCAAACTGAGAACATGCATGTTTTTGCATTACAGTTGTATCAGCAGTCTCAGCCTGTTACCTGTCAAATCATGACAAATAGGAAGAACAATCATCTATTAGTATCAGCCAGGGCTGTTGGTAGTGTCTGTCCTAATCTTGCATAGTTTGTAATCTCCCACAGCTCTCTTCCATCTGCAGTCTAAAAAGCTGAAGTCCATCAAAGTGTCTGAACCTCCCTAAGAGTACCTGTATTTGTGATCTGAGCTCCTCCTCACATCAATCAATGTTGAAATGTATATTTTGTTATGGCTATTAACTGTAGTATGACTACTATCCATCTAGTCCCTGCTTTAAAATTCAGCAGGCCTTTTGAAATGTTGATTAGGGGATAAGTGACACATGCAGTAGTAGAAACTTGCTCACTGGTTGTATGGGAAGGGCACCCATTGGGTTCTTTTTCATTAAATTCAGCTTATAAAGAAACATAGCTTACGGCTCAGCTAGAGACGATTTTTCCAGTTTTTGCTTTTCAGTTCCGGAGGAGAGTCTCATTAATTACATCTTTTTTTTTTTTTTCTTATTGTTTCTGTTCAGATCCATTTCTTTTCATGTTTCTTGCTCCACCGATCTTTCTTCAAAATGTTCTTGTCTTAAGTAAAAAATTTATCAACTCCACATGACTGCTAAAGCCTGAAATATTTATCAGGCTGCTTTTCCCTCCATAACCTTGTGTGAACTCAGAGTACTTGTAGTGGGGTATAATTTGACTTGCAGAGTCTTTGCTGCTTAGGATTAATCAGGTGAGATGGGTAGAAAGACCCTTTGTCAGAGTCAGAGCTGAGTTTTTGGAGCTATTGGGGAAAAAGCTTTTAACACTAGAAGAGCCACCATGCCTATTTAATACGTGTTTTTTTCGAATCTTCCCCAGGTTCACCCGAAACATGTGAAGGAAGCTTTCAGGCTTTTAAATAAGTCCATCATTAGAGTTGAGACTCCTGACATCAATTTAGACCAAGATGATGAACAGCAAATGGAGGATCAAGAGGACCAAGATGGAGTCAATGGTAAATTACTTGTAGAGAATTTTTTCAAAGGGGAAAGTACTTCCAGCCTTTACAGCTTACCTTGTTTAAGTATATTGCTTCTCTTCAGTTTCTCACCTATTTCTCATCTAATAAGGTCTAGGAATCTTGACTCCTGTTCTTAACTCTCTTACTTCTTCAGCCTCCTTGTGGGTCCACTCACCTGGTTGGTCAATGCAACACTTTTCAGTGGCTCAGCGTATTAAACAGTTAAAAGATGTTACAGATTTAAATCTGGGCATGTGTCCAAACAGGTGAGGCGGAAGCTCCGGCTGGGGTCAATGGCCTTGTGAATGGGATCAACGGCCATTCTGAGGACATGAACAAGGATGCTGCACCCAAAGCTTCTCTTAGGCTGGGCTTCTCTGAGTATCGACGAATTTCTAATCTTCTGGTGCTGCACCTTAGGAAAGCAGAGGAAGGTAAGAATTTGTTTATTGAAAAGATGGCAGACCCTGAGTTCAGGGAGCAACTGTTACTACATCTCATGCTGTTGCACTTGGGATTTTCTCTCCCTCTGAAACACCAAACTTGTTAGGTCAGGTGTCAACCTGTACGCATGTGGTTATACTACATCTGATGGTACAAATATGACTTCCTGGACTTTTTTAGCTCTGGTATCTTGGGCATTAGTCAAAACCTGGTAAGTTAAGAAGCATGTCAACAGAGCAGATCCAGAAAAGGATTTGTAGCGTGTGCTGGTTAAACCTAGCTAGATGAGTCAGCAGCAATGAAAACTGTAGCAAGAGCTCTAATGTATGCCAGCAACCACAGTCTAAAGTGTATACTTAACCAGTATGTGCCAAATGGCTGCATCATTTCTTTGGGAGATGAAATATTTCAGTTGCTATGAGGCTACTCCTGTAATGAAATGCAGCAGTTGTCTCATAGCATATACCAATGCAGTGAAGTTTTTGGAAGGGTGTGGAGACTACAGTATCTGTTCAAAATGCTGAGTACATGTAGAAGGATTGAATTCTTCGGCTTTGTGTGACAGTGATTTTCTTTTGCCCTTACTTAGAGGGAAGTTGTACGAGTCCTTATGACTGCTTTTTTTCTTGACGCTGAAGGCTGATGTGATTGCTAGGCTGCTCGTATAATTCGTAAGCCACTTGGATGCATAGAACTGGAAGCTTCAGTCCTCAATCGAAATGTCTCCAGTTAAACCACGATAAAACAGCCTCCTGTACAAAACATGATGATTTAAGAAACAGAAGAAAGTCTGATGTTTCTTAAACATCTTAAAAAGCCTGTTTCTCTCTTCAGCACTGTAAATGTTAACACACAAATCCTTTTCTCTTACAGTTTGAATGGTATCTTACTGCTGCTGTGTTTATGCAAATTATTTTCTTTGCAGAAGAGGACGATTCATCATTAAAGAAGAGTGAACTTATTAATTGGTATCTAAAGGAAATTGAATCTGAAATAGAATCTGAAGAAGAACTAATAAATAAAAAGAAGATAATAGAGAGAGTCATTCACCGACTTACACATTATGTATGTATAGAGATGTGCACATAGTGAAAAAGGGGTTTAACTTACATAGTACAATGATTCATTTTCAATAGAATACATTCCTAATTTGAGAAATATGTTTTGTGCTTTCATGTTATTGACTGGTGCAGTATAAATGCTGCCTTTTGTTTAATACCTGTTAAAAATAATTATAGAGAAAACACTGAAGTAAATTAAGAGATGTGTATAAGTAAAAGTTCAAAGCGCCATATTATGTCCCTACAGAAGTCTAAGTGATATTTTTCTGTATTTCTATGGTGTTAGTTATACATTAAGGTACAGAAATACAAAGAACACTTTATTCAAAGGATAGCTTTAAGTCACGGGAGCACTAGGGCAGTTTGGAGGAAAAAATATGAAAATATATACTTCTCACTTTTAAAAGTACAAAACCACTAGATTGACATGTTCCCAGAAAGCATACAACATATGAGAGATTTCCGCTGAATGTAATTGTTGAGATTAGGAACCTGTTCAAGAGGGAATTCACAATTAAAAGGGTTAAATAATTCATCAGAAAGAGGTGCTACCAGTATAAAAAGGAGATGCCTTTCAAAAAGTACAAACAAACCTTTCTGTTCTTGTCTGAATACAAATTTTTGTCGGTTGCAGGACCACATTCTGATAGAACTGTCCCAGTCAGGACTGAGAGGATCCAGAGAAGAGGAGACTTTTGATGAAGATCCATACCTGGTTGTCAACCCAAACTATCTGCTGGAAGACTAAGGGCTGAGAAGTGGATTGTAGAGCTGACTAGTTACATGTTGGAAAGTGCATTCTTTTCTTGAAAGAAAGTTGCTGTGTAGCTAACATCTTAAATTCCTATGAATGCTTTACTGTGGAATGCACCAAGGCGCGGTTAGTAATATATGATTGCTCATTTACACTGAGCATGCCTGGAAAGTTTTTAAAGAAATTACACACTTAGATATTAGTTTCATTATTAATTCTGGGCTTCAATGCCATCATCCAGATGCAGAGGAGAATCATTCAATAGCTCTTTTCAGCATCAAGCTATGTAGATGCTTCTGTTTTAAATGAGAGGAATTTTGTATTGTTCTTCTATTGTATTTAGTAGACTTCTTATGTTACAGGTTTTTACTGTTTTTCTTACTGTGACGTAAATAAAAGATCATTAAATGTCTGGAGATGTCTGGGGGTGGATTTATTGTCACTTGTATGTGGGATTGCTATTTTTTATGCCTATGCTTTGAGGCTGAAAAAATAGTGATCTAAATGTTTAATGTCTTAAGAAAGATTAAATTTCCTGGATGACAGATGCTGGTTTTTAAGAAGTTGGGTTTTTTTTTAACTTCCAGTAACAGAAAATGAGAAACTCTGATTGCTTCTCTTTCTTTTTAGATGGACTAAAGATGTGTATGCTCCTGTTGCATATGTAAAATAGAAAATTGAAAATAGCCAAGCCCAAAGCAAGGCTGTAAGTCAGGAGGTCAGAAACTCCCATCTTGATGAATGTCTTGACTTGTAAGTGAACTGAAAACTGCCATCATTTGTGAGGGATTTTTAAGACTATATTTGTAAACTTGTTTGTAGATTTTTCTATAAGAAAAATTTACTTGAACTTCTGTTGTTCTCAATTATTTGCTGTATGCTATGGAATTATTAAATAATCTATTAAGAATTTAAAATACCTGAATCTTTGTCTTGTCAATCTGATACCAGCACCTAAGAAACATTTGTAATAGCATGAAAGATACCAAAGCTATATATTTTAAGTATAAATAGTGTGAACTAACTGTTTCTGAAGCAGGTCCAGAAATGGAGCTGCTTTGTAAGACAGTTGTCTTTTTCCTGTTAGTCTCACCCACCTTTGGAGAGATATGCCTTGATCTAACTAAGCATATCATTAAAGATAACAGTTACAGTTAAGGAATGGAAGGAATCACAAATAATTATCACCAACAATGCTACCACATCACTAGGCACTAACTCAGTAACTTTAACTGCAGTAACTTCTCTCCACTAATTTCTTTCGTAAACTGCATCTTGGCAAATGCTACATTTCATTAAAAATTTCCACCCACATGCAAAACAGTTTCATGTTATTCTATATTGTTCATTTGCTTTCAAAATACGGACAGGAAGGTGTTTGTACTTCATTACGTGTTTGCCCCTCCTCTCCCCCAATCTTTGTTTGATAATAAATGTTGTTCACATGGGAGAAAGTATTTTTTCTGCTTCTCTTTCCCCTGTTCTATATGCTTCATAGGCTAGGAGGGGTGTTCTCTTTCCGAGTTAGCACTGCTCTACTGAAAAATAAGCAGCAGGTGGTGCTGTAAAGTTCCTAGTCTTCCTGTTCAAACGTCGGGGTCGGGGGGAAGAGAAAAAAAAAAAGAGTACATAGTTGCTCAGAACAGTAAGCACAATCTTTCAGCAAGTTTTCAAGGCTTTCTAAAAAAGAAAATAGTCACCTGGGAATCAAACAGGGTCAAAGTACACAAATTACTATCCCTGTATAAGCTATAAGATCAGCTATTTGAGTAACAGCAAATGTTGAGAGACCTTTTCTGCTGTAGTTCAAAGAGAATGTTGCTTGACAGAGGAATAAGTTGCCCATATGATTCCAGGTATGCTTTAGACAAAAAGCTGGTTATTAAAAGAAATATACTCAGAGATGGAACTGACTTTTCTATACATTTATGTAGAATTTTGTGTTTAGTTGATTTAAACTTGTTCTGTATTTAAGCAGCAAATATTCTCAGCTCTTCAGTTTTGCTGTATTTGAATGTGGAGAAGTCAGGTTATCTTTTCTCTGCAAGCAGTTCAGGTAGGTGATCTGTATGTGTCCACCCTGCTGAGAAAGCATGTGTTTTCAAGGCTGAAGGAAGAAGTACTTTGGAAAGCAATAAAATGATGTTCAAATTCCTTGATGTTATCAGGCATGAGGACGCACATTGTTGCTGCTGCCTGAATTCACATAATAGCCACTTTTCCAAGTGGGTAAGATGCCACATCTCAGGTTTCCTTTATGCACCCAAGAATTAGAGCACAAATGTGCCCCTTGGTGTCCTGCACACCCAGAGCCGTGGTAGCACCCAGCCCCAGCAGTGCAGATAACTCTGCTCTTGTTATTTTCTGCATCCAGAGCTGTGCTGGGATTCCTCTTAAGCCAAAAAAGGCCAAGAGGAGATAAAAAGCATTGTCTACCTATTTCACCTTCCTCTGAAATGGAGGCAGTATCAGCAAATGTCAATTGATGTTCAAGCATAAAGGGGAACCTTAGCATCTCAGAAAATGTTTCCACATGACCTTTCTCTAACTAATTCTTTGACTGGTGTTTTTTCTTTGTATTTGTCCATTTGTTTGTTCATCTGTTGATTGAAAGTCCTGATTTGCTATCACTCCAGTGTCAGCTAGTTCTGGGACCATTTATCTGTGTAATAGATAATTCCAGTTAAATATTACTTCCACTGCAATATAAGTAGTGTGCAATAACTTTCTGAAGCAAGTCCAGAAATGGAGCTGATTTGTAAGACAGTCATCTTCTTTCTGTTAGTCTCTCCCAGCGCTGGGATAGAGGGGGAATTTGCTCAGAATTTTATCGCTATTGCTGGACCTCTACCCAGCGAGTTAGTAAATAGATTGCATCTGCAGAACCAAGTCCTACCCAAGGAAGATCAGGGCCCTGCTGTGGCTGAAGCCCATGATTACCTGTGCCAACGAGATCTTGTGGCTCCTGAGCTGCCCCAGTACTTCTCCCACCTTCGTGAGATTGGGGTGACGCATTACAAAGTCTTCCTGCCATGGGCACGCATCCTTCCGAAGGGGGACACCAGGAAGCCAGATGAACCTCATGTGCAGTGCTACCAGAAGCTGCTCAAGGTCCTGGTTGCTGCAGACCTCAGGCCAGTGGTAGTTCTGCATCACCAGCATGTCCCTAGTGCTGTGGCCGCGCACGTCATGGGTAGGGAAGCCAACGCTTTCGCTGACCTTTTTGTGGAATACACAGAGTTCAGCTTCCGTGTTTTTGGGGACCTGGTTGATATGTGGCTCACCTTCAGCGACCTGCCGGAGGTCCTTGAAAGCTTGCCTTACGATGACCCCCAGTACCGAGCCCAGGCCGTAGCTGTGGCTCATAAAAGAGCTTACACTGTCTACCATGAGAAATACTCACCAGCAGGTAAGGAGAATGGGGAGAGGGGTTTTTAATATGACTTTTTCACAAGTATTTTGTGGTGGGATTAAATGACAACTGCTACATGCAATCTCTGCGTAAATATGCTATCAGTGCTCTTAGAATTACATAGAAATCCTTGAGTAACAGGTTCCTTCAAATCCCTTATTTTGCTAATTGTTTTATCATTTACTGGTAATTGCATTTTACTTGATAGCCAAAATAGTCGGGGATAATATCTATGTGTACGTATGCATTTTCATATTTAATCTTTTAAGCCTCAGGGAAGGATTAAATAGCCTCCAGTTAATTTGAGCAGCAGAAACTAGTACTTCAAAACCAAATGTTACAATAATTTTATATGCTTTTTCTCTAAGGGCTGTGTCCATGTACTCTTAATTTAAAGACCAGCAGATGCCTGCAATGAACTGTAGTCTCATACTGTTCATATACCAAACCTTAAATGTGTTGTATATTAAAAGTGGGACTGAGATTTAGGAAGAATCTTTGATTCCTGCCCAGTCATCTCATTTTTAAAGCCTTATTGCTTATTTCAATGTCATTGAAAACTTGGGATTGCGGTTGCTACCATTTCAGCTAAGAGAGGAAGATCATGCCATCAGTCAGTGGCTGAGCTATAATCTCTTATGTATGAGTGCAGGCTTTTTCATTAAGGCATGATGTGTTCCCAAGGAATACAGCTTTAGAGGTCCAGATCTAGCTGAAGAATCACGTCAAATTCAACTATCAGCCTTCCACCTAAGAGGTTGAAATCTTTGCAAATGTATTGACAAAATCCACTTAAACAAAACTGATCATGGTTTAAAATGACCTTTGTCATTTAATCAAAGGCAAATTATTTTATTTAACTTTAAGAAGCTAAATAAGGCAACATGAAACAAAAATATTTACTTTTTTTAGAGTAAAATTAATATTATCTCTATCAGTTACAAATGACTTTAAAATTACTTAGATTCAGTCTTATTCTATTTTTTTCTGTGTACAATGACAAAAGTCGTATCAATCAAGCTATTTTGTAGACAATAATGTATTTTTGTGTACCCCTTCTGGACCCACAGAGTAAAGACTAAAAAATTCCTGAAATATACCTCAAACCGTGAAGAAACAAGGCACAAGAAGCCTCCTGTGAGATAATAATAGTGTGAGGAACTCTGCAATGTCTTTTGTTTGACTTTCCTCACTGCAGACACTGGGGTTTTAAAGTAATTAAATCTTACCTCTACCTGTGTTACACAGAGCAAGAGAATTTCACCTCTTCTATGATGGGTACCTGGGATTTTCTAAGCAGCTGTCCTCTTAGGTCTGCCTTCTTTGGGCTTGGAATTTTTCTGTCCCAGGCAGACAACAAGTAGAGCTGGCTGAATAATGGTTTTTTCAAAATTTTAATTAATTAATTTATTTTTAATTCCTGCATTTGTCAGCAATACTTCACAGTACAGCTCACACTATCTGGTGATAGCCCTTAGAAGTTGCTCAGCTTCCCTCCCTCCATAACCTGTCCCCCCAAGTTCCTGGCATCCCAGCATCTCAGCAGCATCCAGCACAGGATGGATTTAAAAAAATAACCACTGTAGGACCACCACAAAGGCATGAAAATTAAAGACATTACTTACCTTTAATTATTCATGGAGTGGAAGGGCACCCACTGGACAGCTGTATTCAGATCCACCTTCCTGCAAGCAGCTGTGAGTGCTAAGATGTTTATGAGCAGTCATGATAAGACAAGATTTATTGACACAGACTCCTTGAACTCTGCCTTTGAATTTCTACCTTCTTCAGCTCTCTGTTGAAATCCTGGTGGGTATTCTCAAATCAGCTACCTAGGGCACTGTCTGATGATCCACATCTTCAAAAATTTCCAACTGATTTTAAAATAACATCAGTGAACTGAAATTTTTTATTTGTCCTTAGCACACTACTAATAGACTGCCTCTTTTTTTTTTCAAGATGGAAAGCTGTCCATTGCTTTAGGAATGGGCCATGTCTTGGATAGTGCTTCATCAGAATTGCTTTCAGTTTCTCTTCAGGTAACACCTTAATAGAAATTATTTCCACAATTATATAAATTTAATTTTATTTAACTTGATTTTTATGTATGGGATCAACTAGCAATTTTAGCAATATACATGCTTAAATGACAAGGCATCTGCAAAAAGTGTACCTATTGTTATTTTTTTTGCAAGTCTACTTAATGGACCACCAAATAAAAAAGATACTTCATTTTAAATAACCACTGTTTTTAAAATCTGCTTATTCTGTTAAAACACAGACAGAGCTGTGCTAAAAGTGATCTAGCTGCATGGGGATGGTACAACCAGAGAAGAACATAACCTCTACAAAGATGATGACATCCTTTCTATAAAGACCAAACCCTCTGTTAGTAGTTGTCTTCACCTAGAGGATGTTGATGTAGGATGTAGTGAACAAATGACATTGAAGGTTTTTGGCTTGTACTCACAATTCAAAATTTAGTAATAGGGTAAACAATATTGTAGGCATGGCATTTCAAGGATATAAGCAAGGTGTGGTTCATAGGGAGAGGAAAGATGATGTATTAGATGAGCTGACTAAACTAGAAGAAAACCTTGGACTGAAAAATAAGCTGAAAGCTCATCAGTTTTTTTCCAACTTCATCAGCTGGTTTAATAAAAGAATACTGTCTATTCCCTTGAACTTGATGACTTTGAGTGGGATAATGCATGTAGATTGGAATAATTAGAGATTTCTGAAGTGAACTTTCCCCAAAGGAGTTTTGGTAGGGCCTGCCTGAACCACATAGTCGCAAAGGTTTCTCTGTCTGATTAATCAAGGACTTCTTCAGTAAAGAATTAACTGTAAATCATTAATATTAAATTCATAAAATACTCCTAGAATTTCCTTTAGCTGTTTAGATTTTACTTTGTTTAGGAGAGACACAAAATGCATTTTCCCATACAGTATCCAGTTTGTACTCATGATATTGTCCAGCAGTCCCATGTAGCTGTATGGCTTCTTACTCCAGCAATGTATCTTTATCAAATATCTTAAAATTTTGTATATTTTTAAGATAATACCTGCAAAAAATACATTTTAATCCAGAATTTTGATTTTCATTTTTTTGTTTCTAGGATTCGGTAGACTTTCTGTCTCTCAGCCTTCAGTACTATTGCGGAAATGAAACAGACTTCTACAAGAAATTGCATGAATTCCAGGTAACATTACGCACAGTGTTCAAAGTATAGCAGCAGACAACAGACCATAAATAGAAGGGAAATTTCATGTTTCCTGGTGCGTGCCTAAACAGTTCTGGTTTGCTGTGACAGCTCAGACAACAGCTACCCTAGGAAACAGCTGCATACTGCTCGCTCACTTCTCTGTTGTTATTCTGACTTTAAAACAGGTGTTCGAAAGTGCTGGAGAGGATCATCTTGGTCAGTGCTCATTACTGATGCATTAACGACTGGAATGGCATATTTCTTTTGCCCAGGACTGAAAAACATTCCCTTTTACATCCCAAGTGTTTCATAAGCTGTTAGGCTAATATCTAAAAACTAAAAGACACTGTTTTATTCTAGCATGCGTTCTGCAATTGTACTACCAAACTTCACAGCTCCTCATCAGTAGAGGCAGTGCTAGAAATGTCAATGAGGATGAGTCTGTGAGAGGATTAGATCACATGGCAGCAACAATGTCACTGATGCTATGGTCTAGTACCTGATATGAAACCTCTGGTACTGAATTGCACTCTTAAAATCCGTAAGACGAGAGTCATCCAGCAGCTGAGTAGCAGAATAAGGAGCTACCCATGTGACACATTCTCTTTAGAGTCCAGCATGCTGCAGTTATTCTAAAAATCTGGAGGGGGCTGTTTATGGCAACAGGTTCTTACCAAGTAAGCCTTCAAGAAAGGACGTAGCTCCCTGTGACTTTTCAATGACAGGCCAAACACTGAAGGTGTCTGGGGTTTATACTTTGATTTGCACTGGGCTTTTTTTGGAACAGAGAAGAATAGTGGGTGGTATTTAATACTTATTCTGTTGATTTATGAATTTAACTTTGAAGAACTTTATCACCAATTCTCAGTCTTCTAGGTATTTCCTATTCTGTGTCAAAAGCAACAAATGCCAAGAGCATGGTTCTGCTAACTGGCTGATGCTTCTTTTCTTACAAGTCTCTGACTTCTGGTTTTGCAGAATGTCTGGAAGGACATAGAGATCTTGGTTTTTAGTCTAAAGTTCCTTGATTGTGGTTCCATGGAAGAGAATCCTTTCATACCAGTAGCTGCCATTGTCACAGGTGAGTGACATTTCAAGAAGGAGAGTTTTTAGCTAAGCTCTGCATGGCAAATTATAGAGAAAATTCAAAATTGTCCAGTCCAGACTGCTGCTATTAGATGACATAACTTTATAGTTTCTTTCATGGCCTTCTTGGAAATCAAGGATGGATGGTGAGTGTTAAGAGAGGGGAAGCAGGAAATCTTCCCCAAAGCTTTTCATCATTTCCATCAGCCTCAAGTTGCACCAGGGGAGGTTTAGTTTGCATATTAGGAAAAATGCCTTCACTGAAAGGGTTGTCAAGCCTTGGAAGAAGCTGCCTGGGGAAGTGGTTGAGTCACCATGCCTGGAGGTATTTAAAAGATGTCTAGATGTGGAGCTTAGGGACACAGTTTAATGGTGGACTTGGCAGTGCTAGGTTAGCAGTTGGACTCAGTGATCTTAAAGGTCTTTTCCAACCTAAATGATTCTATGATTTTATGATCAATTTTTAACATGAAATTGTAAATATCTAATAAAGACCCAACATATTTGATCTGAGAAAAATAGCTATTAGTTATGAAAAGCACCTTGTTTCTAAAGGTGTAATTGTATGTACAGGTTGTGTCATGCAGTCCATGGCATCTAAGTTGTGATGAAGTCCATCACTTACCATTTTTTTTGTTTTTAGCTATTAATAAAGAAGAGACACGTACGATTGGGTATGATGTTAATGAGTTCTTGGAGTTCTCATCATCTCATGTTTTAAGGTACAGTTTTTGTCCCTTAAATCAGAAACTGTAATAAAATGGTGTCCTCTAGAAACCTGTTTACAGGCAGACACAAGACAGTTTTAGTGGTAAAGTCTGCTGTTAGTTGCTGAAAGGACTGGAAAGAAGTACCTTTCTGCTAGGCCCAGTCTCTTGCTATTACAGGCAATCTTCTCTCCTACAGGCATTGTAATCCTCTTCCACTCTCTCATACTTAGTTACCCAGATTGCACCTTCAAGCCAATAGTAACAGGTACATTTTCCAAGCCTTCTGTTCTTTTCAAGAGCAAAATAGTTAAAAACAAACAAACAAATAAATAAATAAATAAAATAGAGGCTTTTGTAGGAGAGAAGCCAGCTGGGCCTACAGAAATGTAGGAGATGTCACTGTGCAGGGAGGTGCTAAAGATTACAGAAGCAGGATTGATTAGTTTTGGCTTATCCTATGGACTCTCACGAGAGCAGTTGTAGCATGTGAAATTGCTACACACTACAAGGATTTTGTTTGCACCTTTGACCTAGCTGTAATGAATTACGAGAATCTACCTGCAAAGAAATGCATTATATACACAGCTCTTGAGCTGCTCTGCAGTTAGCTCATTGCACTCTACCTTCATCTGCCAAGCAGTAGGTTGGATTGAACAGATGGCAAAGGAACTATACCCTAAGTGGCTTATGTCAGCTGAATGGGAAGTAAACGATTCTTTTAGCCTCCGTGTTTGCAAGTTCTGTGGCACTGGCATCCACCTTGGAGATTTTAACTTCTTTTTATTCTATTTCCAGCAAAACAAATATTCTACAGGAGAATCCAGATGCTGTTCTTGCCCCTCGCTCCTCCTATCAAACAGTTTGGGAAATGTTTGCTAACCAGTCTGAATTGGAGAGGGATTCTTTTCTGCAAGATGTTTTTCCAGGTGGTTTCCTCTGGGGCACATCCACAGGTGCCTTTAATGTTGAAGGAGCTTGGGCAGAGGATGGGAAAGGAGAGAGCATCTGGGATCAGTTTGGGCATGCAGGTCGTGTCTACATGAACCAAACAGCAGACGTGGCATGTGACAGCTACTATAAAACCAGCTATGATGTTTACCTACTTAGGGGTCTTCATCCCCAACTGTACAAATTTTCTGTATCCTGGCCTAGAATTTTCCCTGCTGGCACCAACAAGATCATCAACTCCAAGGGTGTTGATTATTACAACCGATTAATTAACCGGTTGCTAGACTCTAACATTGAGCCCATGGTGACTCTGTTCCACTGGGACCTCCCACAGGCTCTTCAGGTTCTTGGTGGCTGGCAGAATGACAGTATCATAGATGCTTTTGTAAACTATGCAGACTTCTGCTTTGCCACTTTTGGGGATCGTGTCAAGTTCTGGATTACTTTCCATGAGCCTTGGGTTATCAGCTATGCTGGCTATGGCACCGGAGAGCATCCTCCAGGAATCACTGACCCAGGAGTAGCATCTTACAAGGTAGGGACACAGGAATAACTAGGATCCTGCAGCTGCCACTGTTGTGTTGTATTCCTCTGATGGTTCTGTATTTTAACTATGTTCAAGCCTAATGTGGCTTCTGACAACTATTTGCTTGTTGATACTTGCAAAAACGGGGGTAGTTAATGGGTGCTAGATGTCTTTATTGAATTTTCTGTTCTATTCTGAAAGCTGGTGTTGATGGACAGCCAAATTCTTCTGCTTAATCCAAAACCTACTGCACTCTCTGGCTATGATTATTTCTTTTGTCAAGGTTTCTACTTTTGGATGGAGACGACGTTCTCGCATGGCAATAATCTCAATGCTTAAGAGTTCTTGTGCAAAGCAGTGTGTCACATATTCCTCTGCTTTCTTCCCCCAGGTGGCTCACACAATTCTCAAGGCTCATGCCAAGGTCTGGCACCTGTATAATGATAAATACCGCTCTCAGCAACTGGGAAAGGTGGGGCTGGTGCTGAACTCGGATTGGGCTGAACCTAAGACCCCAACCAACTCTGAGGACATAAGGGCATCTGAGAGGTACCTGCAGTTCATGCTTGGCTGGTTTGCTCACCCTATATTTGTTAATGGTGATTACCCAGATATCCTGAAGGCTCAGATCCGGGAGGTAAACCAGCAGTGCTCCGCAACAGTTGCACAGCTGCCTCCGTTTACAGAAGAGGAGAAGTCCTGGGTGAAAGGGACTGCAGATTTTTTTGGTCTTTCCCATTACACTTCCCACCTGGTCAGTGCTGTGACTAATGGGACCTGCACACCAAGCTACCAGAGCATCGGGAACTTCTCCTTGCATGTAGATCCTTCTTGGCCACAGACTGCCTCTTCTTGGATCCATGTGGTCCCTTGGGGATTAAGAAGGCTGCTGAAGTTTGTGTCCCAGGAATATACAGGGACAAAGATCCCAATTTACATAGCAGGAAATGGTATGCCGACAGAAGACGCAGGGGATCTTATTAATGACACTCTGCGAGTAGATTATTTCCGCCGGTACATCAATGAGGCTCTAAAAGGTATGGAGAAATTTAATTTTTTTTTTTTTATATAATGGCAACTAGTTATTCTATCACTTCCGTGGTAGTTAACTTTAAAACATCACCACTTGCGTAGTGATATGAGGTCAGCTGCCTATTGTGTATGTACTGTGATCTCATATACCTCAGCCTATCTGGTGTCCAGATGTGGAACTCTCCATTCTGTTTAGATACTGGAATAGGTTTTTAATATATACAGATTAACATAGCCGAGACCCTAATGTCACTCCCTCTGTGAGAACAGTGTTTATATACTTCAGGTCCCCTGAAGATGATTTGCCTGCAGGCAGGCTTTTGCCTACAGAGGTCGCATAGATCAGGACTGAATGATGTCTTTACCACTTCAGCAGATCTATCTGACAGCATCCTGTACCATTTCAGGTTAGAATTGTTAGGGAGATATTTATATCTCACTTGTTTTGAGCAAGGTTCAAGGTATGCTTGTAGCTTTGCAAGCTGCTTATCAATTGACATAAAAATAGTATTAGTCACTGAAGTTCTGGACAGACATAGAGTTTTTGGATTTCAAATAGAAATTTGACTCTTACTCTCTTGAGGTACACAAATCAATACTGTCAGGAAAACTTTATTAAATATGCTGTATTAAATATGTTGGTCATCACTATACAGCATTTGGTCTTCTTGACCTAGTTCTCAACATACAGATAGAAGTGTTAAAAGAGCTATGGAAAACACCATTTAGCATTGCTGTTATGCCTTAGCAGAGGTAAAGAAAATGGACTGCGTATGGGAGGTGAACTTTTCTGGATGGGGAGAGATTTAGTGCTTTTTTATAGGCAACGTGAGAAAGGGTGCTGGACTTGCCTCTTCTGGTGTTGGATATGCTGTTCTGCTAAAAGAAACTCTCTTGTGCTCAGGGAAGATAGGCAAACACTAAATACACGTAATGTTTCAGTTTAACTATAGTGTTAAATCTAAAAGAGCACCATATACCTAAATTGATGAGTTGTGCTTGAAAATAAGAACACAGGGAAAGGGATACCAGCGGCACAAGTGTCCTGTACTCAAATATCTCTTGACTAATATTTCTTTTCTCATGCATTTTTTTCACTAAGCATTTGACCAGCTCCTATTACAGTGCTGACTGCCTTTCTTGCAAGATACTCTTAATTGTCTGGGGGGGAGTGGTGTTTGCCTAAAAGACCATTCATAGATTTTGGCTTATCACACTGTTACCCTCAGTTGTGGTGTTTATGTTGTGCTGTATTCAGAAAATGTTCAAATGAGTAACAGTGTCTTGTACTGTTTCTGCGACAGCGGTAAAACTAGACACAGTTGATGTTCGGTCATATATTGCTCGATCCCTCGTTGATGGCTTTGAAGGTCCAGCAGGGTACAGCCTAAAATTTGGGCTACATCATGTGAATTTTGAAGATAGCAACAGACCAAGGACTCCCAAGGCATCTGCTTATTTCTATTCCAGTGTTATTGAAAAAAATGGTTTCCCAGCCAAAGTCTCAGACAGATTTTCTACACCAGTGCTGTTTGACCTACCCATGCCATCAAAGTTGCCAAATTTACCAGCATCAGAAGTTCCTTCCAAGGCAAAGGCTGTCTGGCAGAAGTTTTCATCTCAAACAGACTTTGAAAGGGACATGTACTTTTATGGGACATTCCCAGAGGACTTTACCTGGGGTGTGTCGTCTTCTGCCTACCAGATAGAGGGAGGTTGGGATGCTGATGGCAAAGGACCCAGCATTTGGGATAACTTCACCCATGTCCCAGGGAATATAAAGAATAATGATAATGGAGATATAGCTTGTGATAGCTACAACAAGGTGGAGGAAGACATTTACCTGCTGAGAGCCTTAGGGGTAAAGAACTATCATTTCTCCCTGTCCTGGTCTCGAATTTTCCCCAGCGGAAGGAACAACTCAATAAACAGACATGGAGTTGACTACTATAACCGTCTCATTAATGGACTGGTTGCAGGCAACATCACTCCAATCGTCACTCTCTACCACTGGGACCTGCCACAAGCTCTCCAGGACATTGGTGGCTGGGAGAGCAGTGCGCTGATTGACCTGTTTGATAGTTTTGCAGACTTCTGTTTCCAGACCTTTGGGGACAGGGTGAAGTTCTGGATTACGTTCCATGAACCCCAAGTCATCGCCTGGCTTGGCTATGGTGTTGGGGCATTTCCACCCAATGTCAATGACCCTGGCAGTGCTCCCTACAGGGTTGCTCACATCTTACTCAAAGCTCACGCCAGGGTCTACCACACATATGATGACAAATACAGAGCGAGCCAGGGAGGAGTCATTGCTCTGTGTCCCAACATTGACTGGGTGGAGCCGAAAACACCCAGCAATCCCAGGGACATAGAAGCTGCAGACAGGTACCTGCAGTTTTTGGTGGGGTGGTTTACACACCCGATTTTCAAAAATGGGGACTACCCTGACATCATGAAGTGGAAAGTTGGGAACAGGAGTGAGCTCCAGAACCTGCCATCGTCTCGGCTACCAGTTTTCACAGCGGAGGAGCGCGAATACATCAGGGGCACGGCAGATGTTTTCTGCTTCAACACCTACACCTCCAAAATTGTAACCCATGCAACAACCCGGTTGAGGCCCTTCTCTTATGAGTACGACCAGGAAGTTTTAACAAAGGTTGACAGCTCCTGGCCTTCCTCAGCTATTGCTGACCATCGGGCTGTGGCCTGGGGGCTGCGGAGGCTACTGAACTGGATCAAAGAAGAATATGGAAATCCTCCAATATACATAATTGAGAATGGAGTGGGGATAAAGACCAAATCAGATGTTGATGACAATACCAGGATATTCTACTACAAAACATACATTGATGAAGCTTTAAAAGGTACCAGTGTTTGCTTTTGTTCTGTTGGTGTTGTGTGTCCCCTCTCTAGATTTCTGGTTACTTTAATCCTCTGAAGAGTAGTTTTTAAAAGTGATTGATATCAGTCTTTAAATATTCTGAACACAATATAAACATAGTATTTCTTTTTATGATCTCCTTTGCTTGGCCATTTGTACTTTGTATGTACTATGAAGAGTCTCTGAATGATTTTTGTTGACCAGTGCCAGCTTTAAGAAGCTAGAAGAGTGTATGTGCCTACATGTGAAGTCCTTGTGGTTCATGTGATGTGTGATTATACCACTGATGCACTTTCATTTGTTTCTGGTCTTTCAGCTTACAAGTTGGATGGTGTTAACCTGAGAGGATACAACGCTTGGTCTTTTATGGATACGTTTGAATGGTTGAATGGGTATGAACCAAGATTTGGATTGCACCAGGTTGATTTTGGCAATCCCAACAGGCCAAGAACCCCAAAGCGCTCTGCTGTGTACTATGCAGAAATCATCCACAATAATGGTATCCCATTGCCAAAAGAAGATGAATTTTTATATGGAGAGTTTCCAAAGAACTTTTGGTGGAGTGTAGCGACTTCAGCATATCAGGTTAGAGACAGACTCTTAAAGTATCCGTGGACAGTTAATTGATTTTGGATGAGACACCTACAGCTTTTGTAACATTAGGTTTTACCATAACTGAGGCTTTGTGTAACAACTGCTGTAAAAGGGAAGAACTTGGAGATATTTAAAGGCATGGTTATACCACAGGAACTGGGACAGCAGCATGGGCTTCACAAGAGCCAGCCAACATGCAGCAGCAGCTGAACTGAAACAATGCCTGTTCTGTGACATTGTACTTTGCTAATACATCTTGCCTTGAGGCCCAAGAGGTCTTACTAGTTTGGAACAGCAAAAACATTCTAGTCTTAAGCTGATAAGTCCAAATATTGTGTGGTGCCACAAAGACTAACAGGCTGAATTCTTTGCTAGGCCAGGACCTAAATTTGGGGTTTACTAACAATCTCCCCCACCATCTTCCATTACAGATCGAGGGAGGATGGAGAGCAGATGGAAAAGGACTTAGCATTTGGGACCGATTTGCTCACACTCCCTTGAAAATCAGCAATGATGACACTGGAGACGTAGCTTGTGACAGCTACCACAAGATTGAGGAGGATGTGGAAATGCTGAAAAGCCTCAAGGTGTCTCACTATCGCTTTTCAATCTCCTGGTCCCGTGTCCTCCCGGATGGGACCACCAGATACATCAATGAAATGGGACTGAACTACTATGAAAGGCTTATCGATGCTCTTCTGGCAGCTAACATTATGCCTCAGGTAACTAAAACCGGTAACTTTCAGGTAACTAAAAAATAGCAGAACCCAAGTCTGATGCTCAGAGCACATGTGTTTTCATCCACACCCTCCTTCACAGCGAAATCGTTTTTCATTGTGTTCTGCAAGTAAACATGATTTTTCCATAAACAAATGAACTGGGAATATAGTGATATGTTAGAAATTACTACCCAGAAAGATCACGGTAACCTTATTGTTGGCTGTTTCCAAATACCTTCTCATCCCTCATGTACTTGGAAGTGGATTCCACAAGGACGTACACAGTGATCTTTCCAGAGACTGAAATGAGGTCAACCAACCTGTAGTTCCCAGGACCCTCTTTCTTGCTTTTCTTGGAGATGGGTGTAATATTATTCTTTTCCCAGGAATCAGGAAGCTCCACTGATCAGCATGGTTTGTCATAGAGAATGGGCAGTGACCTCACCACTGCATCAGTCAGCTCTTTCAGCACTGTTGAGTGAATCTGACTTGTCCCCATAGACTTGGACACATGTAGCTTTTTTTTTCCTGCTTCTGCCTGTTGCTTCCCCACTGCTGGCTATCCCTGTCCTCCCCGGACCGTGCTGGTGCATGCAGGGAGTCACATGGCTGCACCAAACACCGCGTACATGTGTATGCACACCATGCAGGGGTCAATCCAGGAATACCTGCACAAGCATCAGATCATGCCTGAGCAAATCTGTGCCTTCACGGCATTGCTCTAGACTGGTCCAATGGATGTACCAGCCTGAACAGGTTTTTAACTGGATGTATTTCATCTGAGAGTCAGTGCAGGCACAGCAGTTCTTCACTGACGAGTTCTTGCTATCACAAGGTTGTGGTGGTTTTTGGTAAAAGCTTCAGCTTTGCCATCAGGCAAAAATCAGAGTGATTTCCCCGTGTCCTAAAGAAACTGAAACACTGGCAAAAAGGTATTTTATCTGAGTGCATGAGTGATTGCTACAAACTCAAACACTGCTAGGAACAGATAGCCGCAGATCAAAGCGCAGTTTATCAATGTTCATAAATGAGGCTGGGTTACTGCCCTTATTTCTGAAAGTGAGTGACTGGTTGAGTCCTTTCTCTTGCTGTCTTTCCCCACAGGTGACTCTCTATCATTGGGACCTCCCACAGGCACTGCAGAACCTCGGTGGGTGGGAGAATGATACTATAGTTCAGAGGTTTAAGGAATATGCTGAGCTCCTTTTCCAGAGATTGGGAGATAAAGTGAAATTTTGGATAACCCTCAATGAACCCTACAACACCGCATATTTTGGCTATGGCGTTGGCACAGCTGCTCCAGGTGAGACTGCTGGGCATAACCTCAAGAGCCTCTGCAGCACTGTAGGCACAACTCTCTTTTATGCTGCAGCAGGGTAGATGCTAAGAGCTTGAAAAGCTAGAGCAAGGAGGACGGTGTGGTGGGGGTAAATGGGGTTTGGACTGCCATGGGCTCGTGTACAGGTCCTTCATTCATTTTGCCTGTCCCCTCTAAGACCCATCCTTCTTCCTCCACTCCTCTAACCCACGCCTCCTCTGCAACCTCTGGATCACACTTGCTGCCTGGAGCAGATCCCATTTCCAGAAGCAGCTCCAGTGACTGTGGAGAAGGGTTAGGGCTGGAGCGGGGCCAAGCTCAGCTGTAGGGTAGGAGCAAGGGAAGGGGAGGGATGGGAGCTGGCCTGACCACACAGCTTTCCGCTCTCCATAGCGGCAGAGCAGCCTGTTGCTGGGGCTGGCAGCCCTGCACGGGCAGAGCCGAGCCAGCCCCTGTCCCGCTGCAGGGCCCCACAGAGCCTGCCCACTGCAGCTGTGCCTTCAGCTGCCTCTGCCAAGCAGCGATCTCAGCCCAGGGCTGGGCCCGAGGGCACCAGGTGCTGCACGTTTATTCATTTACTAGCGGGCAGTTCTGGCTGTCCTGGGTGTTGTGTTAACCTGGGAAGCAGCCGATGAGAAAGTTGGAAACTGCTGCTCCACTGCCTCTGCTTTCGCTGTCTCTGCAGGCATCTCCGTTCGGCCAGGGCGAGCCCCCTACGTGGTGGGGCACAACTTAATAAAGGCCCACGCGGAAGTCTGGCACCTCTACAATGAGACCTACCGGGCAAAACAAGGAGGATTAATTTCTATCACCATCAACTCTGACTGGGCAGAACCAAGGAATCCGCACAACCAGGAGGACATCGATGCTGCCAGACGATACTTGCAGGTACAAAGACACCTGATCACAGCTCTCCCGACTGCTCCTGGGTTTGTTCATGGTGGCATCCCCATCCTGGGTGCTGGAGATGCCCAAAACCCAGGTCAGCATCTCACTGCGGCAGCGTGAAAGAAAAGGATGAGCTAGAGGCATCACTGCAAGGGAACGTATCACTCTCTTCTGGTGGCTGATCAAGTATGCACCAGAAATGAGACAAAATAAGATTGCAGGGCCAAAAGATTATTAAATTTGCTGCCATTAAATGGACATCCCTGCATATCTCTGTGTGCCTGTTCATTATAAATTCAGGTACTCCGTATAAAGCACCACGTGAAGAGGAATGGGTTAAATCCCTTGTTTTGATACATAATTTATCCTTCTCCCTTATCTCCTGGCTTAGTTTTTTCTAGGTTGGTTTGCTCATCCCATTTTCAAAAATGGCGATTATAACGAAGTGATGAAAGCGAGGATTCGGGAACGCAGTCTGGCTCAAGGTCTGAGCCAGTCCCGGTAAGAGCCCAGGCACATACTTGCTTTTGTTTAATTTGCTGCGCTGAAACCTGCTTTTCTGAAAGAAGTGCTAAAGTTCAATGATTCTATTGCAATGTTACTGTAAAAATCTTACTGTACCCTCACAGAAAAAACTCTAGTGTACATTTTCCCTGTTCCCTGTCTTTACCTCTCTTGTAAACGAAATTTACTAATATATCTTTGGGGTAATATGTTGGCAGCTCAGCGTGACACAGTAAATGCTCTGCAGTAGACGCAGTGCTTTACCAGACCATGGTAAATGTGTTTTAACTGTTATTAAAATGATGTCCTGAACTCCGACACTGAGAAATCGTTGGTCCCTCTGAATTATGTTTCCTGTTTTCCATTCCCATTAATTATTCTTAACCCTATTGTGCTAGCAGTGCTCCATCATGAACGGTTTTCCTTTTCTCTCCCTTTTCAGGCACATATAAAGAAAGCACTTTTTTTTCCCTCTTCACTTTAGTAGCAATTTGATGGGGTATATTGGATCTGGGGCTATTCCTGATCATTCCCCTCTGACAATGCAAAAGGCCACTCGTTTTGAAATGAGGGAGATGGTGGCAGACTCGGTGTGTGCTCTGCAGCAAAGGCAGGTCTCTTCAAGATTTGAGTTGCACTTTTGTATGTGCCTAAAACACTTGCGTTCTTGAGCACTTTTTTTGACACGTTATTTCTTCTCAGGCGGTTGCTGCCGTTAATAAGACAGTAAAGTCACTGTGTGTTGCTCTATGAGATAACATGCCCAAGCGGCTCAATCTGGGGAAGAAGTCCTGTCCTTGGTCTAAGACTGCAAACTCTCAAGCATCGCCAAACTGCCAGGAGCACTGCCTGCATTTTCAGCAAGGGTTGCCTAGGGACCTAATTCCCCGGAGAATTTTCTCCCTCTTCTGGCTGAGAGAGCTGAAACCTCGCTCCTTGCTCCCGGGCACCCTGGATGTCCCTGACTCCATTTCTTACTCTGTGCAGGGCTGCAGGTTGTTCTTTGCTGAGGAGGCCTCCCTTTTGAAGGGAACCAAGCACTTTGGGATTAAATGGCAGAGTCCACACCCAGAGCCTAGTTCCCAGTTTCTCCTGGGTTTTACCACGTTCCTTCAGCAGGATCATGGTACCTCCCCTCGTGCTTGTGGTGCCGGTACCAGGGATACCAGCATTACACATGGAGTGTGTTCGTAGTGTGGATCTCAGGGAGAAAGCTCAGTAGTTTTTACTGTTTCCGTGTAGAAGCTAGAGTTTATGAGACAACCCTGTATCGTTAGCCTCTGCCTTGACCTACCAAGCACTGCTGCTGCTACACGGAGAAGCGCTCTGCTTGTAGCAGGTGCCTGCTCCCCTGCTCCTCCTGTGAAGCACATCGTGGCACCGATGGCTGGCCGCACCTTCAGTGCGTGCCAGCAGGAGTACAATGTTTTGAGGGGGCTCGTTGCAGCTCCCCTGAGCAGGGACAGGACCCCTGGCTGTCACCGGCTGTTGGAGGCACCATGTCACGCTTCCCTCTGCCAGAGCTAGTGACGCTCTTGCAGGATGGAGGGCTGAGATGGGTCACTCTTGAACACGGCCGCTTTGGGTCTCCATAGGGGTGCGGTAAGCACAGGACAACCAAAATGACTGTTATCGGTTCCTCCCAACACATTCCTGACCGGGCAAACACTGTTTCTTGTCTTATAAAGCAGGATGATGGTAAACTTCTTGTTTGACCATGAGCAGGACCTCTAGCCATGCGGCGTCTCTTTTCTGGTTGGTGAAAGGTCTGTTCCTCTCTTGGAGAATGTTAGAGCAGGCAGCATGAATTGCATATTCCAGCAAAAGCTTAGTTCCTACAACAGGACTGGGGAGGGGTAGAAGCAAAAGGGGAAATCCTGAGAAGACTTACATTTTGAGGGGTTTGTGCTTTGCTCTGTTTTCTATTGCAGGCTTCCAGAATTTACTGAAAGTGAAAAGCAAAGAATTAAAGGCACATATGACTACTTTGGTCTAAATCATTATACTACAGTTTTAACATACAACGTAAACTATCCTGCTGGTGTTCTGTCGTATGACTCTGATAGGTAAGAGATGAATGTAAATCATCCGTCAAGTAAAATATGTACAGCTGGAGCCTGGGCCAACTGATAGCAAGTAAAGCCATGAGACAGGTACTTTAAGCTGTTATAACCAATACTAGGGGAAATATCCCCAAACAGTACCTGCGGTGCTGTTATTTTCACAGAAGTCCAGCAACAGCTCTCTTTTTACAGACCTGATGATAAACGTGAATGGTTAAAACAGAACAAAGAAAATTAGAGGATCTACTAAGGGAAGGAATCTGCACTTTTGAGTCTCCCAATGGTTTGGGATCAGCTGTAAACAGTATTTATTGTATTTCCTGCCCCAATCTGCAGTTTGAACTGCTAGATTATCCTGGTTTGTGCTCCATTTGCTGTTAAACAGTTGTTAGTTCCCTCACCACATTGGATAAATGTAAGCTCAAAGCCTAGATAGCAAAAATCACTTCATGGTTAAGTGTACAGAAGTCAAGATTTTTATTTAGATACCAATTTCTTTTCCCAGCTTCAAAAGCTAAACAATAGGCACATACTAGTTTTTCTGATGAGAATTAAGGTAATGGTGGGACCACACACAATGGGGGTGAACACAGGCTGTTTTTCTGAAACGTTTCCACAGAGAATATATGAAATTATTGTAAATTCCCGTTGCTGCTGCGTGCCAGCCCCTGTGGTTTTGCCCTGTAGAAGGTCCCTAGGCTCAGCCTTGCATTGCTGGACGTAGGCGTAAACAGCAGTTTTGCGTGCTCAAGCACTGCATTATATGTTGAGCAGTAGAAGTGGTGTCAAAGCCCAAAGATTTGGCACTAACGTCACATCCTCGGCCACAGTTGATTAAAGCAGAATGTGTTTGTAAAGCACAGCATGAGAAGTGTTTTCTAGAGCCTTGTGAGCACCGGCGCCACCTCAGCCCACGGGGCTTTCGCCAGCTTGCCACACCAGAGCCTCTGGGTCAGCTTTCCACAGAGCTCAGCACCGTATCTCTCAGCCCTGCAGTAACGAGGTGCCCGGCACAGGGCAGGCGCTTGGGCCTGGTCCCTTCATCAGCATGTCCTCCACAGGGGCGTAGCTTCAGTGACCGACCGCAGCTGGCTGAACTCCGGTTCCTTCTGGCTAAAGGTGACACCCTTTGGCTTCCGAAAGCTCCTGAGCTGGATAAAGAACGAATACAACAACCCTCCGATTTACGTGACTGAAAATGGGATCTCGGAAAGGGGAGCCTTAGACTTCAATGACACTTGGCGAATGCACTATTACCGGAGCTACATTAACGAAGCACTGAAAGGTAAGAGGGATTAATTCTGCTCATCCAAAGCGCGAGCAAGCAGCCACAAGACTGATGTGTATAAAGCAAGTTGTGAAGACCTGAAAGCCCACTGCCATCACACTTGCAAGCTGAGCACCGGGTTTACTCTGTATCCACCTCTGAGAGCCTTTGGGTTTAGCAGAAGGTGGCCATGGACGGCCACGCCTTTGCAGGGAAAGGTGATCTCAGGGAAGAGCAAACCCTGAGTTTAGCAGGGCAACTGCAGCTTCCCTGTACAGCTGCATCTGGCAAGAGAAGGTTCCACTACTTGACAGGTAACTGTTACGACTACCTAAGTCAAACTGTAAGTAAGTCAAACTGTAAGTAAGTCAAACTACAGTTTGACTACTGCTGTGTCTAAAAACTGCATGTTTTAAACAAAAACAAAACAAAAACCAACCCAGTGGTCAAGCAACATGAGGGAAGGGCTTTTTCAGTTTGCTTTTCTGACGTACTGGGAGCTGCCAGCCAGACGTTCAGAAAGTCCTCATTTGCTGCCTTTTAGCAGCGAGGCCCCACAAGCATTTGTTTAAACACCGGTTGCGTGTTGATGGTTGTTCCTAAACCTTTGCTTGTTGGACAGAAGCTGTGGTTTTTGGAGCGGACAAGAGCAGTCTCCAATGCTACCCTGGTGGCTTGTCAGCTCTAATGTGGCAGCTGAACTACCTCAAAGGAACCGAGCTGAGGCAAGGTGTGGGAAAGGGCGGAGTGGGGACAGCAAAACCAGCGAGGCCAGCGTAGCAGTGCCCTTACTTTACTGCTCTTGGCACGTGGCTGCTGTGTAGTGTCCTGGAGCGCCTTTGTGCCACTTCTGCCACCTCCCGTCACCCGGCTGCACAACTAACCCGTTCTGTCTGGCCCTAACAGCCGTCGTGCTCGACGGCGTCGACTTACGAGGCTACACCGCGTGGACACTGATGGACAACTTCGAGTGGGCCGTGGGCTTTGACGAAAGGTTTGGGCTCTATCACGTGAATTTCACGGACCCCAACTTGCCGCGGCGCCCCAAGGCCTCTGCCAGCTATTACTCGCAGATCATAAACTGCAATGGGTTTCCAGACCCGGCAGCAGGCCCACATCCCTGTCTGGGACTGGAGCCTGAAGGTAAGCGATGCAGTAGAAATCGTGTGTGTGCGTACATCTGATTCTAATCCCAAAAGATTTCCATCATCTATAAGCCCTTAAAGACACCACCATTTGCTGCAGTGTTCTTCTTAAGGGCTCCAGCAGAGCACTGACTAGTCCTCAGCTCTGACTGAAGACGTTCATGTGGAATTACGTCACTTCTGTACACAAAACCAGAACAATGACCAAATTTTGTGTGACAGCACCTCGATACATGCCTGTCTCCAAAATGCCGCAAAAAAGTTAATCAGAGGGAAGTAGAATGGAATAACAGAGCTGCCCAAGATGTTTTCCAAACCACACACATTCAGTATTCCCACACCATTTTTTCCTGAACAACTTTGAGTACTTTACACGAATCGGTGTTTTGGGCACGCCTTTGGAAATTCTGTCACTTACATTCTCTGAACTAGCAGAGTACATTGAACAGCACCCATTGTCTGTGGGGGGTTTTTTAAATAACCGGTTTATCAGCTTTTTGGGATGACCTGGGAATACTGTGAGCCTCAGTCGTGCCTTTACTCGAGCTAGAATTGTGTCAATCACTGATCCCAAAGAATTCTGGCTGCGGCTGCAGTACGGAGCAGCAAGGGGAAAGCGTTGTAGAGGCAGGAAGCAGCACTGCACGCCCACGCGTGGAGAGCTCACCCCAGGCTGCGTACTAACACTTTCTTACTGTCTTCCCCTGGCCAGTGCCCGCGCCTCCTACGGACACCACACCAGGAGCGGCTGACAGCGTGCGCTTTTTGGGGTTAGATTTAACATCACAAAGCGCAGAAATAGCGCTCTACGTGCTTTTTGCTCTTTCTGCAGTTGGAGCGCTGGGCTTGGCTCTTTTTGCATGTATGTATGGACAATTATCCAAAAGATCCCATAAACAATCACACATGGAACTCAGTAAACTGTAAAGTTTCCACTTGCTAAAGTGTGTGTTTGGTTTTTATACAAAAAGCCTGTAGCAGCAGCAGAAGAAACCTAGTGCTTGTACTACTGCAGCTTTGTGCCTTGCCTCAGAGCTAGCTCTCCCTCATTTCGGTGTCCGCTTACGAACCATCTCTTCTCTCCCTTGGCACTATTGATTTGATTTCTTAAAGACAAAAGTAAAATAGGTTGTTCCTACCTGCATAAGGATTCTCAACTTGACCTCTCATCTGCTCTTGCTTCATCATCTCCCCTTGGATGATATGGGTCTCTTCAAGGGATCTGAGAGCAGCCCCTAGAAACTCCACCGCTTCTTAGAGTTTTTAAGACAAGTTACTGTCCATACTGGTGAAAACTGGTCTAGGAGAAGGTACTATTCTAGTGCAGCTACTGTATTAGTTTCTTCCCCCTTTCCTTTATTTCCTATACAGTGTTTTTTGAATGAAGACCCATCTTTTTTCTTCTCCTGCCACAGCCTGGACCCAAAACACTATTTCAGATGTGTTTAACCAGATTTTAAAATGAACAAGTCCCAGAGAAGGTCACTGAAACTAAAACAAAAAGTTTGTCTACTGTATTTGAAATTTCACTGTACGATCGTAACCCCTTGCTTCCCTGTCACACAAGTACTTCAGGAGGAACTTTGCAAGAGAAGACAGGTGTGTTTTCTGGAAAATAGTTTATTGAGTGCTTGGGGAATTAAAAACTACAAAGGTTTTGCTTGCAGTTGCAGAAGCAAGAAAAAAGTTAAACATAAATTAGTTAACCTGATTTGCTACTCATAGTGCTTCTGAAACCCTCATTTTAATCAGTCATTGCCTACCATGACCTTTATATCGATATCTGGCCCTTAAATTTATGTAACAGAATATTTATAGATTAAAAAGTGCCTTTTATGGCAGTAGGGCAATGATTACGAAAGCTGATGGAGATTTTCAGTCTTTTAAACTCTCTGCTTCTAGGCCTCAACTACCCCACTTGATTTATTTCTTATTTAGGTGACTTTATTCCATACTCCACTACAGAAATAAGAATTAAGTAATTCAGTCAAGCCCCACTTGTCCAGAAGCTTTAGTTGACTTAAATGAAATAAGAAAAAAACCCCCCAAAAACAGAAAAAAAAAACCAAACAGCCAGACAGTGATTACTGCAGTTACTCAAAACTACATTTGTTGTGTAGAATTTCCATTCCAAGTATTGTTTTCATCTTCTCCATCGTCTTGAGTCCTCAGTCTATATATTTTGCCTTCTTTTTTGAAGTCTTCCCCCCGCTTTTCCACTACTCGTTTCCTGACTGCTTGCCTAGGATACAAATGACAGTGAGGTTTGACAGCCTCCCCTGGTAAAAACTGCATTTATTACATTCACTACTTGTGTAAATCATGCATCCTTCCTTCTCTTATCCCCAATAATAATTTTCTTCAGCCCTCTGTTTCCTCAGGAAGCAATATTCAGCGGAAAATTTGTCACTTAGCAGTCAAACTGACAGGATCTCGTTTCCCCTGGAAAGCACCTGTCACTGAAGCAACACGGGGCTGCTTCACGTGAAACAGCCCAGCAGCTCTCCTGGTACAGGAGATGTCTCATTCTCCAGGCAATCCAAAACCTTAACTGTCAAATTCAGACTTTCTTGTACAACCATACCGTAACAATCTGACGCTTAATTTTCAAAATTATCTTCCAAACAATATCGGCTCCAGTGAAGCCCACGTTTATAGTTACAGCTGAATTCCCTATTCATAAATGACTGCAAGGCAATGCTTCTTCTATTCCATAACTGGAAATTGAAGCAAACAATACGGATCTTGCTTAATCCCACATGTAAAAACCAATAAATCCTAGTCAGAGCTGCCATGCAGTTCACCGGGTTGTCCCTTTTAACCAGATGGAAGCCAGTGGCCAGGAGCTACAAGGAGAGACCAGCGGTTAAGAGACAGATAGAGTTCAGTTCCCCACTACACGATGAAAAAACAATTCCAGCAAACAGCTGAGAAATAGCTACCTTGAACAGCTTTGATTACCTGCTTTGCTCAACACTGGTAGATGTTGAAGGACTTGAATGGTCTTGCTGATGAGCTGATCTCACAGCAGACTGTGAGGGGGGCGGACTCGTAAACAGGAAGTTGCTAATAAATCTCCAAACTGCTAAGAGGGGATAAAGTATTGTGCCCAAAAACTTCCACAGATCACCACCTGAAGCCTGAACAACAGAAGTAGCAGGTCTTCCCGCCTGGTCATGAACACATAAAGCAAACTTGTCAGATATTAAAGTCATGCTCTTGTAGACAGAGTATTTCATACATAATTCAGAAGCAGCTCAGTAGACACAAGCGAACTCCTGTGGTTACACATCAGACAAATATCTATACACCATTTAGCTGCTTCAGAAAAAATCCTCCAAATCAGTCCTGACAAAAATTAAAAGTAATTTTGCAATATCTTAGACACAGAAAAGACCAAAATTCAAGCCAAATATTACCATGGCCAACTAAAAGCAGCTATACAGCTACAGTATTGCTGTTTGACCCAACACCTACCGGCAGCAACACTACTGAAGCACTGGGTGCTAACTCTAGCTCCAGTAATTTCTTTCCATAATCTTCTTTGGTAAACTCCCTCCTGGGAAACATTGTCGCCAGCGAAAAATTGCCATAAGCATTACCAACAGTCTGTGAAAATATAAAGAAAATATTTAATTTGTAACTGTTCTCTTTCAAACAACTACAGACTTGCCAGTTGGGTATACCTTGCCATACTGACCCAGGAGTTCTGTATCAAGCTATCAACCACCTTCCTACAGAGAAATGAAGGATTTTTCATGTCCTACTACCTTTTACTGCTGAAAGGCTGCAGTAATACAAAGGCAGCTGGTGGCACTGGAAAAGGCTGCCACCAAAACCCCCTTCAAATAAACAAAAAAGAAAGCAGCTGATGACAATTCCACCACAATCAGCAACCAGTTGATGCTACACCAAGTTGTAATCAGCATGTAGCTGAGAAAACAAAACACCAATTTACCTGTGCAGCAAACTGCCTTGCTTCTTCCAGTCGTGCTTCAGATGGGAACTGGTTAGTGAAGGAAGATCCATCTGGGAGGCGGAACTGAATCCTGGCTATTGCACTGCAGGACATGTATCGGGGTCAGTCAGCACATGAACAGTCACAGGCGAACGCTCCTGGGCCTTTAGCTCGGCAGCAGTGAAATGTGGAAGAGAGGGGCAGTCATCCTACTTATGGCAGTGCAGATGGGTTATAAGTTTGGATCCACAGTTGATAACCATCTGCTTATATACCACAATGCATCTCCTCTGGTTTTTATCAGAATCCAAGACCCATCACCATTCAAACAAGATATTTACAGTAATCATGCAAAAAATTAATAAGTGAATGAAATATAAACCATATTTTTTTTCTGTAGCCTGTATTACTTTTGCTCTTTTTTCAAAGTTGTACTATGGGGGCATAGACATTTAAGCTGGCTTGGCCAGTAATTCTATGTTTGACTAGCTATGGCCCAGCATTACCGTTTGAGTTTCAACACCAATGCAGGCTGTCAGTCCCGTGCTCGCCCTCTGTTCGGGGGCACCGCTAGACTCACAGTGGTTCCACAACTCCACATAAGGTCTCTACAGTTAGAATATTTCTGAGAACAGTAGCGTTGGGCCAAGCAGGAGACAGCTCTGACGCAGACAGCTGATGAGCCCGATCAAGCCTTGCTGAATCCGAGCCAACTGCGCACGCAGGCAGGTCGGCACCATGCTCCTCAGCGCAGTACTGACATTACCTGGTCATTCTGTCTAGTCGTTACCTATCACATTCTCACCTCATCTAGTTCCCCGCCTAGCCCCATTATATGTGGCATTTAAATCAAAGATCAGACAGAAAAAGCTCTTATCTAACTAAAACAACATACAAGGAAAGGTGGCTCCCGTTCATAATCAGGACTGTCAAAAAGATGAAAGTTATCAGAGAACATAATAGTCACGTAAATGGCTACAAATAAGTAATATAAAAGAAAGCCAACTTTTTACGTCACTCCTTAAACAGTTCAACATGGCATCAATTAATAGATTAGGATGTGTATTAAATCTCTTAAAAGTAAAGTTTCTTTACCTCTCTCCACAAAAATATACACACCTTTCCCTACAGGAACTCACCTTCGCTCCTTCTGAGATGCTTCTTTTCTGGCCTCTATTTCAGCCTGTTTAGCCTGAAGGGCTGCAGCTTTTGCAGCTTCTGCTTCTTCCTTTGATTTTGCAAAGCGAGCTGCTCTCTCGGCACGATCCTGTGAAAGGACCAAACAGAAACCTTAATTTTTACCATAAATTGTAGCTTAGTATTTATTCAAACAGAGAGCTACGATCTGTTCTCCGTACCCAACTAGGAGAAAAGACGGTAGTGCTGCAAATGATTATTCACTGCCAAACTGCACAACCTCATGTCATTAGCCAAGATGACACACTTTTCCATGGGTCACTTCACGCAAATAGTTAATAGATGATCTCCCCATGCAAGCTTGGCATTCCACTGAAGATAAAGGGAAGAACCTTATGACAAGTCACACGATTACAGTTCTAAGTGTTCTAGGCCAAAGCCTAATAATGAGGAGGATTTAAATTGTTACGAGTTGTTGATACCCACATATGTACACACAATTATACAAACTTAGAAAATAACCCTCACCACCGCTTTGAGATCAGTGTTCTTCCACATGTTCCACAATTAAATATCCCCTTGCTTCTGTTCCAGAACTATGCTTAAATCACAATTATTTTTATGTTTAAATGATAATTCTCCACTGGACTCAAGCAATATGACAGACAAGTTGGTGTGTTTGTTCAGATAGAAAAGATCATCACGAATACGAAAGCAGAAGCTTCATTTTATACACAGGAATTGCTACATACACCCCAAACACGTAAGTTGTTACAAGGCCCCAAGGATTCCAAACCGAAGAACGGACAACCTTCCAAAGTTTCACTGAATGAGAAAATTTATCCTTTTAGTACACCGGTGGCCCTTGTGAGAGGGGAAAGCAGCAAGCTATCTTCCAAAATAAAAAATTTACCATTGCAATCTGTTGTCTTATACGCTCTCTAGCGGCCTTCTCTTCTGCCTTTTCTCTGTTCCTTTCCTCTAACATACGTTTTGTCAATTCTTCTTCCTGTCGTCTTTTGTATTCCAACATTTCTTTACCGGTTTTTCTCCGTTCAATTTCTTTCCTAATTTCTTTCTGAATAAACAGACAGAAAAATTGGACCACAAAATTGCCTTGGACAAGAGTAAGAAAAGATTGAGGTATATTTGTTTAAAAAGGAATTAAGCATTTATTCAAATAAGGGTATAAAAAAATTGCAGTTTTACATTTTTGTGTTACCTGTTCTTCTTCTTTCCTTTTCTCTTCTCGTCTTTCTTCAAGCTTTTTTGTTATTCTAAATTTAAGAATAAAGTGAAAAGTTTTAAAATTGCAGTATCAGTTTTTAACATTTTAAAATTTTTATGAAGCATTTGCAAACACCTACAGAAGAACGGAATACATGAAAACGAACACCAACTGTAACGCAGTGCTAATACCTAGTAGTAGAACAGTAATGATTCATTCACATGTGGGTGTACCATCCATAAAAAGATGAGGTGGCGATTCACCACCTGCTTTCCGACTTTTAATGGAGTTCTAACATATTCCTTCTGTCCTTTTCCGCTCAATAAATGAAGAATCTTACATCTTCTTATCATTGAACCAACTTGTAAGACATACAATATGCACATACTATTCATGATCTGTGGTAACAGAAACACTAAATCTCAACCTCTTCTTAGCTATTTAAGCCATCTGGTTTCTTCCACACATCACTTCCTAAAATAGAAAGCAAATAATATATAGCACTGACGGAGATGCACATGCATCTGTCTCATCTCTCCAGAAAGGTGCCTTAGAATAAGGACTGGCTTAAAAAAAAAAAAACTTAGTCATTTACAACATTTTAAGTCTGGGGAAAGGGCTGACATGAGCAAACAACGTAAGTCAGATAATCAGAAAGATTGTTTGTATGGAAGTTTTGCTTTTTAAAAAAGAAAACAGTAATTACCACAGAGCTTTCCCCTGAAATAAATGCTGTAGTTCTATGCAAATACAGCATAATTTGAGATTAATGCATTTTAGAAAGGAACTTTGGTATTTATATTAAAATAATGACTGCATTTTCTCATCAGCAGTAAGTAAAAATTATGCTTATTGTCCAACAACTTTGGAAGAAAACTGAAATTGAACATGGAAAAAGTTTTAAAATATATTTTAGCAGTATAAATAATCTTACCCACTGAGTATGCATTACTGGTTTTAGATAGGATATTACAAATAGTATCAGTCTTAGAGATGCTGAAAAACAAGTTTACACACAAAATCTTGTATTTAAAAACAATCAATTTAATTAACGAACCATGTATTGAGGCAGATGTTTCTGGTCACCATACTTTGAAATACTAGAACTAGCATTGCTCATCAGACCTCATTACTGTTCACTGATCAAAACAAGAGTCTCAGAATAGGATTCCTCCGGCTTTTTCAATATGCCTAGACTACAAACAGTCATCAAACAGACAAGAAGGAAAAGGAATAAGATGGCATCTCTGTACCAAATCTAGGTTAGCACTTTATTACCCCAGTTTCAAGTGCTTTCAGTTCAATGTTTTAACTCCCTCAAACTCTTCGCAGCAATCACATCGTCTGTATTCAAGTTATACAAAGTAAGGAGAACATCTTTAGTCTTCCAGATTACCCTTTGCTTTCAGAGTACAGGGGAAATGAGATTAATATAAAAGCTCTTTTTACATCAACCCTAGTATTGTCACAGACATCCGAGCAAAATGAGACCATATAAATGTTTGCCAAATGGTAACAGAATAAGCACCAAAAATCCTGTAATTAAGCCTGTTTGTTAAAAAGCAAACAAAAAAATCAAAAGCAAACCAACAAAACCGCCTCCTGAGAAACAAATACAATATATTAGGAAGTCTGCAAAAGACAACTTACCTTTGTACTTTGAGTGTAAGATCATTCACAGGCTGAGCACCACTCACTTGCTCATCTGAAGAATTAGGTGCTTCCTGGCTTGCTTGACCTGAATTTGCTCCATCTTCAAGTGATTTACAAGATTACAAGAAAGTAATGCATAAGAGAGAAATAAAAGGTATATTTCTTATCATAAAAAAATTATGCTCATTGTTAGCCATAATTTGCAGCAACTAGGATATCTCAAGGAGATGTGAGGTTCTATTATTTAGACTCCTCTCCCCGCAACAATTTGGTTTCAGGTTACTATCCCAAAGAAAATTTTTTAACTGAGTCCTATTTCAAGAAAGCATACACAATTTTTATTGTATTATAAACCATAGATTTCTCACTCATTAAAATTGAGTGGAATGACAAGTTATTCTTCCCTCTAGACTTGCAAGCATTTTGGGATACCCACATTTTTCCCCAACAAGTCCACTCAACATATTGCCTTTTATGTCCTATCATATAACAACTTAAGAAAACTATTTCAAAAGCAAATTAGCTAGCATTTGTGTAAAAATACTAACCATTACCAGCAGAAGGTCTTATTGTCTCAGTCATAACAGACTCAGGAGGGTCACAAAACTCTGCTGCTCTGGATTGTGTATTTTCTGGAGCACCATCAGATTGAGAGGAGGCACAAGGAGCAGATGACTGACTTCTGTTTTCCAAAGGCTGCCCTTTTACCGTGTGCATCTAAGAAATTGTGGAAAAAGCCCAAGACTATGAAACTTTGAATATTTTCCACAGGTTCAAAGGTTAAGACTAAACAATTTTTGGAGAATCAGTCCTATTTAAAATGTAAAACTAAACTTATCACATGTTGTTGAGTATGATGCAATCATACTTTTCATATTTTTTCCTAATTTTAGTCTTACACTTGAAATCAAAGGGATAAAACTATCTACATTATGCTCCATAGCATAATTTTATAAATCCACATTACAAAACAGTATCGCAAAACCACGTATGAACTGAAAGAGTAATCAGTATGTCATTCCAGTTTAGAGTTCTTGACATATTTCTTCAATACTGTAGGTGTTACACAGATTATCTAAAACAAGCTGTGAAACAAAAAAACATCATAGCACTTCTGCATAGTGCTTTCCAACCTGTTTCATCTGTGTACTGAATGTAAGTTTGCAGATTTTTTTGTTGCAAGGATATAGAATCAATAATTCATACTTCCCCAAGGCACGTGCTAAGGGCCAGGGACATCTGTCTCGAGCACGTGAGCACACCCAGCTCAATCTGAAAGATCGGTCTATTAGCAAGCGTTACCTGTTTAACTTTATGGATTCTGGTAACAAGCTCTTCAACAGAAACGCTGCCAGCAATTACTTCCAAAGGGATTCCATTGTCTCCTATAAAAAAACTGGATGGAACGCACACTACAGGATCTGCACAGCAACAGTTAAGGGCAACAAATGACAGAAGCTTATAAAGTAACTTTAAAAGGAAGAGCAGAAGTCCTTCCTACAGAACCTTCTAGCCCAATATTCTATCTCCACCTGGCTGCCAGCAGTCAGTGCCAAGGGAGAAAGAATAAAAGACACTAACAAAAATGCCAGAAAACATTACACACAACTGAATAGTATTTCTTCTTTTCTTTGAAATGGTTTCAGCCAAAATATTTTTCTCCAACACACACATATCTGACAACCTTTCATGCTTTGACTTGAAAGATTTTGTTTTAGCATGAGACAACATCTTATGTAGACAACAACGAATTCTTTACAGCGTTAAGAAAATCCAAGTTAAGGTACTGAATTCCCTTTCTCAGCATCATACAGAATTCCTGAGCTATATGCAGCGACCTACTTAAGGTAGGCAGATGTTTACCTAACTTCATACCTGTGATTCCGACAGAACCCAGTCCTCTACTTGTTTTTCCTACTCCATAACTCTGAACTGCAGCTTATAATTTCAAGCATTGCTTGTTTGTTTTCTAATGCTGATTAGTAATACCAATGGGTTATTTTGTTTACATAAAGCTTTGGATAACTATGTTTGAAGAATTACACAGGATTAACACTAAAAAACCCCAACTTGTTCGCCTTCTCTAAGAACTGACAGTAAATTGAATACATAGATAGTATCTTTTAACTATAAACTTCATTGCATATTTTTGTGCCATAAGTAGTATTTAATAACGTTGCTTGTAAATATTTGTCTTAAGAACACTACTATCTTGTAAAGAGCAATTATCTGTAATCATAATGTAGCATCTACACTGATCTCAAAGGATACAAATTTGAGAAAACTGCAGGCATGCTTCGCTGTTCAAAAGAAAAGATTCATTTAGGAGAAGCAATCACTTCGCAACAACTTCAGATTAAATCTTTCATCATAAAAATAACTGTCCTACTACCACACAAAAAACTATTTAAATACTTGAGAGAACACTAAAAGCAAATTTGCATTGCATCTTCTCATTAACATTTTGCATTAAGTGTTGACATGGTGACAATCCCTGGTTATCACAGTTGACTACATAAGATTTAGGGAAACAGTGCTAAGAAGCAATTCAGGAAAGACATCTCATCTATTGAGTGCAAATAATATAGTAAGCCTACTAAAGTGTCTATAGAGCACTTCAAAATAATTCCATTTTGGGAAATGTCAATGCACTTTCTGCACATGGACTGGAACACTTAAAGTAACAAAAATAGCTGAGTAATTTACCCAGGAACTTCAATGCTTCTCTATTCTACGTGTTACAATAGAGACAAACACATTTTCTCTGGGGCTTTACAGATTTTTATCTTTCGCAATTCATGGGAGTTTTTAAATTCATTATGTAACTTGGCAAATCAGGAACTGCCTCAAGAGTACTTGCATTTTGATTCCAGCTTTTTTACATAAGCTTTGTGTCTCTTCCTGTTGAAAAAGGACAACCTCAAGCATTCATTTACCAGGACTGAAATACAGTCTGAAATAGGCAATGAATATTCTGCAGAACACAACAGTAGATTTGGAAATCTGGAATTTTCTCAGGCTCTAGTGGCTTCAGGAGTACTGATTTCACTTATGCCCTGGAACCTTGTATTTAGACTACCTCCAAATCAGGGCGAGGATTTCAAAAGCCTCTTACTCTCATCATCATCAATGAAAGATCATATAAAAGAGAATTAGAATAGGATCAGACCTTTTGGTATTGATTTTAATAGCAACAAAACCATCTGAGGCAGCTTCCGTCACCTTCTCATCTTCCCACCTTGCAGCCATCTCAGTAGATTGTTCATCCTCACCTGCAAGATACAGCACATGTGTGAAGCTAAACCCACCACAAATTACTGCTTCTGGTCTGATTTTAGCTTTGCTTCAAATCACCTTTGAAAGACACTCTTGTGATTATTTTCAAGTCAGTTTTGGGTTGGATTTTTTTTTTTTTTAATATTCTGGAGACAATTCATTCCAGCTGATGAGCTGATTCGCCTTGCTAACATGCCGAAAACCTAATGTACCAAAAATCCTTCCAAGCCCACAAGCATGTAGCTTTCACAGTCATTCAACTGCATGGTGAGCTGATCCCAGGGAGCAGAAGGGACTGGACCACCCAGATGGAACACAGAGGAACTGGAGGTGATGGTAAGTCTGAAGATTGGCTTGATTGCATCACTTAATTGCACAACCACGGAAGGGCCTCATTTTGTTACAGGGAGCATACTCACAATATGCAAGCAGACCCCACAGCACAGTCAGAGCGAACCACTGCTTCTCCCTAACATCAAGCTTGACCTGCTAACATGCTAGAGCTATCCGCTGCTTACCCCTCACTAGAAATTTAATTACATTTTGGTACACCAGCTGCTAATAGGTAATACTATATTTTCCACTCCTTGTAAATACATAATTCAGCAGACAAGGTTTCGCAGTTTGATGGTGTTAAACACACAAACCACGAAACATTTATTTGCAGGATTATTTGTAACTTAGTTTTGTATTCCAGTTCCCAACACGAACAGTAACAGTAGGAGGGGAGGAAAAGGAGTGAGGAGCACAGAGGAACAATTAACAGTACAAGTATGAGCTACTTCAGTAAGGCCAACTGAAAAGGTGCTCTGGGGCCAGAGATTCAGAAGCGTTATTTTACTCAGATGAAACATGTCAATCATACATCTATCTTCCAAAACACTGGTTTAGTGAGGATGGTGGTTAATAAATAGATTCTGATAAATATTAACCATCTTTCAACAAGTAATCTGGCCTGCAACCATTTGTTTTTCTTCAATCTGCATTACTTCCTAGCAGCTTGGAATCAACCGTACTCTTGATGAAGAATTCAAGTCACAAGCATAGAAGTATAGTAGTTCATTATTCAATGACAACAACAAACCATTTGTTTGTTTCATCCCAGTTGCCATTTCATGCAGCTATTTTTTACTTCTTAGAGATCAGTAGTTATACGTGGAGTCCCCTGGTGAAGCACTGCTGCCTTAAGGCCATGACTGCCTGGCCACAATGCTTCCCAGAGACACAGGTATCAAAAATATACCGATTTTGGAAAAGTGTTTTCCAACCACATGTATTGATTTTTCCCTGGAAGTACTGGAGCAAGTAAGAAAGTATTGATCTCTATTACTATTATTCTACAGATGCAAGTAAATATTTAGGATGTTTCATGTAGGAACCTTTCCTCTTCCTTTAAGCACAGTGATTTCAACTGTGGTCCACCGATGCAGCTGTTCTGCCAAGAGTGGTTCGGCCTCCTCCCCCATTTCCAAATGCTCAGAGGCAGACAGCTGCTTCACCACACACTTTTGAAAAAGGACATGTGCTCATCCGATTAGGCTACTAAAAATATCTAAATACTTGCCTAATACTAACTTTTTCATACAAACAACTGCTGTAGAAAAAGAATGCTGAAAGACACAAACAGGTCAGAGACTGTTCACAGTACAGTCCGAGAGATGCGACCCATGAATGAAAATGCTGATAACTCACATTTTATAAAGCTTTATGCCATGAAGCACAGTTTAATATTGTGACTACCCACAGAGTAGTTGCTTATTCTCATGCATGGTTTTGTTTCGATAACCCTTTCTCAATTGGGGGTTAAGGTGCATTTTTTACAGTTTTGTAGTAGTAATTATATCCTGAAATGAAAACTGCCAGGTCACAGGAAAAGCATCAGAGAAGTCAAGAGGTCAAGCCGAACACAACTTGACATAATTCATAATTCTGCTAAACACTGAGCTATCACAACTGCCTCAGAATTCTAGTTCCCAAGACTCTCAGATTTCTTATGTTTCTTAAACAAAAGCATCGCTTTATTTCACTTAGCGGAAAGACCCATACACAATTCGCAAACACACTTGCTCATCTCTTAATTTGGTCAGGAAAATTTAGATAACTACATAGGGAAAACGCATCTATCATTTCTCAAGTGATTCAGATAATTGGAAGAGACTTTTTCTGCAGTGATTTATTTGCTGTACAAGGAACTTAATTCAAAACCATCACAGGTTGTCTAAGGACTTTAATTCCCTCTACTCCTCAGCACACAGTCATCAGGGAAAAGTGTTTTCCTTTCAGAAGAAGATAGATAAGCCCAGCTGACTTCTCAGTGTCCAACATTTTATAACTACTCAGTAGGAGTAAGGATTGCCTATTCTGGAAAAGACAGAAAGCCAGAACGTTAAGCTGTTCACCTCCTCCTCCTTTGTGTCAGTTCATATATTTAACTTGGAAGAGAGCTTTGATCCAGCTTGGCTACAAAATGCTAACAAATAGCTTGCTGATTGCAAATCAGTGCTTTGTAAAAAAAAAATCTAAACATAAAGTTATGAACAAAGGAAGAAGTGTTTCTACAAATGTTATAAAAAGAAACATAAGCATTTCAGCTTGAAGTTTTTTCTTTTCTCCCCCCTTCACTTTTTCACTTCTGAAAAGCATTTTTTATGAGTGGCCAGGTATTTTCATGATCAAAACATGTCTAACTTCTGGAAAGAATAACCTTAAACACCTCAGTCGGAACAGAGGAGGTATCTGAGGGGGTTTCATATCAAATGAACAATTAACTTTAGATTAATAACTCATGTAAGGAGGAGTTTAACTCTGCAGGCTAGAAAATCATCTACTGAGCAGCTACCAACAAGATACCACATTCACCAGCCCTGTTTCAGTATCAGGAATACTTTTTCCTAGTGCAGCAGCAGAACCTACTAGCAATTATTTGATGCCACAAAGTAACTTGTCTGGTCTCTAAACACAGCTTTCTTGCTTTGTGTGTACAGAGGCCTCTAATCTAACATCTCACCTTAATATTTAAAATCAGTTTCGTAAGGCAGACATGCTTCACCTCATGCTCCCTGAACAGTATGGAATAACACCTTTTATTGCAACTTCCCATGAATTCAACAGGATTTTTCATGTGCTTACACACTGCATTACGAGAATATGCTGTGAAGGTTTTAAAAAGTGAACTAAAAAATGTTAGGATTACAGCTGCAAACAAAAATGTTAAAGAAAAAAAGCGTTTGAACAACATGCAATTGCAGTCATAGACACCACCTCATTATTAAGATAAATAGCCATGTTATTCCTTGCTTGACTGGAAAATATTCTAGAATCCGAAAGAATAATCCAGGTCTTCATTTTCTAGTGCTTGTTTAGAGAAGTGCAGTGAAGAGGGAAAGGAAGACAGACAGATGGTAGCGGAAACCAAACAGAGATGGACCTACCAGAACTCAGTAATTTTTGTCGAGGCTATATCTAATAGCTATCGTCCACAGTGGCCACCCTAAAATTACAGTTAATTTATATTTTCCATTTCTCTATTTTTTTCCTTAACTAATTTTTTGTCCCCATGTACATTACTGGATGAAGTGTACAAAACAAAACAGAAATTATGAACGCTTCTGAAAGCGTGTTTTCCTGCTCAGAAAGCTGCTTTCAAACGCTTGTCTCCCATGTCTATGGGCAAGCACGTACTGCGGTATCTAAAAGCTACCATCACCACCAACTGTGCAGCTTTAAACATGGACCTACCCAAACAAACCCAATTGCTTCTAGCATAAAAATAGACTATTCTTTCAGCACTTGGCATCCTTCAAACACATCTGCTTCCTCACATGGTGAGGAAGTATGTTCCTGGGCTTCCCAACTCCCTTTCCCAGCAGGCGTAACAGAATGCTTCACGATCAGCTCCATCACAGGTCAGCTGCCCTGATCCCACTGTTCCGAGGGTAGACCAGAACTTGGCAGAACTCTCCAACCCTTTCATTTTGGAGATATGCCCACCCTAAGAAACACTGCCCCTTTTTCAGGACTCGTAAGAACAAGCAAAACAAAATACATCAAATCCTTACAGCATACTGCAATGTCAAAACAGTGGTGCCCAACGACAGGACAAGGGGCAATGGGCACAGATTGGAACACAGGAAGTTCCATCCGAATATAAGGAAAAACTTCCTTATTGTGAGGGTGGCAGAGCAGTGGAACAGGCTGCCCAGAGAGGTTGTGGAGTCTCCTTCCCTGGAGACATTCAAAACCTGCCTGGGCGCAGTCTTGTGCACCCTGCTCTAGGTGTGCCTGCTCAAGGACGGGGGTTGGACGGGATGATCTCCAGAGGTCCCTTCCAACCCCTACCATTCTGTGAACTCAGTTACATCCCTGCAATCATAAATTTATCTCCACTTGGTATATCTACATATTCCTACATCGAACTAGTCAACATCCACATCTAAAAGAAACAGTCAGTTTTGTGTACAATTTTATTTTCATTAAAAATATTGGAAAAAAGTTACAACGTGCACTTCTCAACCCCGATACGTATGTATCGAGTTCAAAATACTCATAGGTACTGAATTACTATTAAAAAAAATCTTTGTGGTGGGTTAACTTTGGCTGGACACCAGGTGCCCACCAAAGCTGCTCTATCACTCACCTCCTCAGCTGGACAGCGGAGAGAAAATATGACAGAAGGCTCGTGGGTTGAGATAAGGACAAGGAGATCACTCACCAATTACTGTCATGGGCAAAACAGATACAACTTGGGGAAATTAATTTAATTTATTGCCAAAAGTCAGAATAGGATCATGAGAAATAAAAAACAGATCTTAAAAAACCTTCCCCCCACCCCTCCCTTCTTCCCGGGCTTAACCTCACTCCCAATTTCTCTCCCTCCTCCCACCGAGCGGGGCAGGGGGATGGAGAATGGGGGTTGTGCTCAGTTCATCACATTGTCTCTGCCGCTCCTTCCTCCTCAGGGGGAGGACTCCTCACACTCCTCCTCTGCTCCAGCATGGGGTCCCACCCACAGGAGACAGTCATCCACAAACTTCTCCAACATGGGTCTTGCCCATGGGCTGCAGTTCTTCACAAACTGCTCCAGCGTGGGTCCCTTCCACAGGGTGCAGTCCTTCAGGAACAGACTGCTCCAGCGTGGGTCCCCTGCGGGGTCACAAGCCCTGCCAACAAACCTGCTCCAGTGTGGGCTCCTCTCTCCATGGGGCCACAGGTCCTGCCAGGAGCCTGCTCCAGCATGGGCTTCCCATGGGGTCACAGCCTCCTTTGGGCATGCACCTGCTCTGGTGTGGGGTCCTCCATGAGCTGCAGGTGGAGATCTGCTCCCCCGTTAACCTCCCTGGGCTGCAGGGGGACAGCCTGCCTCACCATGGTCTTCATCACAGGCTGCAGGGGCATCTCTGCTCCAACACCTGGAGCACCTCCTCCCCCTCCTTCTTCACTGGCCTTGGTGTCTGCAGGGTTGTTCCTCTCATATATTCTCACTCCTCTCTCCGGCTTCTGCTGGCACAGGTTTTTTTCCCCCCTTCTTAAATATGTTATCCCAGAGGCGCTATCACCGTTATTGATTCGCTCAGCCTTGGCCAGTGGTGTGTCCATCTTGGAGCCGGCTGGCATTGGCTCTGTCGGACATGGGGGAAGCTTCTGGCAGCTTCTCACAGAAGCCACAACTGTAGCCCCTCCGCTACCAAGACTTTGCCACGCAAACCCAATACAGAGCATTTGAAACATCAAGGAAATTTAGTAGAAAACTTTTAACCCTGAGTAGGGAGTTGGGAGGAAGATGAGCCTTTAACCAAGTCACAGCACATGATGTTTCACAGGTAAAGATGTGAAGGGTTACAAAACACCTGTGTCAGGAAGTTTCTTGTTGTTTACCACTTGGCTTTCCATTTGATTTTGTACAACACACTATGATCATCTCATTATTGACTATGAAGGCAGAGACCTATCAGGGGGGCGCTGCAGGTAAACGCACTAAAGTGTGTTCATGGAAAAAAAAAAAAATCCAGTGGTAAAAGGCTCTCACATCATAGGACCCACCTGCCACCTTGATCTGTGGGCTTCAAAATGCTTCCTTAAAGCCTACGTACACTACCCCATCCCTTCCTCCGACACCAACACAGCATGTTGTGTGCTGAAATCATCTTGATTTCTAGCAGTATGTTTACTATCCAGTAGAAAATGCTGTTCTCCAAGTATACAGAAAGCTGTGTCAACAAAGGAACTTAACTGCGCTTTACTTATCTGTTCCCATCCCCTTTGGGAGTGAACTTCTTGAAGCTAAGTGAATCCCACGGTTCAATAACTCTCAAGGGAACAGTACTAGTCACACGTTTAGTGTGGTTGTTTTTTCACAAGGCATCTGAAACACTTCAAGCCACAGGCACTTAAGGCAATAGCAAAAACAGAAGAAATAACATACACACGTACATAAAAACACAAGAAGAGAGTTAAAAGAGCCTGTCTAATGTCCTCCTTTCCCCATTCTCATTTTTCCAGACCGAAAGGCAACGTACGCAAAGACAATGTGAGTTTCTGTCAATTTCAATTACCATTCAGCAACAGAACAAACACTATGGGTAACTGGAAAGAAAAAGGATGCTGTAGAGAAACAGTTAAGAAATTTACAACAGGAAGAGCTGAACGCAGGCTTATGCAAGGATATAACGAAGGGAAAAGCGAAACATCGAAACAGCTAATTCCACTGCCTACAGCAGCGCATAAAGCCACGATATGCCGTAAGAAGGGCAAGGCCAGGGGCTGGGGCACCTCTACGCCAGGCCGCGCACCGCCGGGCCGGGCAGCAGGGACTCGTCCTGACACAGCAGAATTCACTGCACGGCGGGAGGAGGAGGCGGGGAATCAACAGCTGGCCAAGGCGCTGCGGAGCCTCCGGCAAGCTCCGCCCGGGGGCGAGCGGAGGAGCAGCGGCTGACAGGGCCGCGGGCCGGCCGGGCCCGCTCGGGGCGCGGGGGGACGGCTGCGGGCACGGCACCCCACGGGACCTGCGCTCCACCCGGGCGCCGCCGGAGCCGGGGGCCGTCACGGCCGGCCTGAGGCCCGCCTGAGCGGCGGCTGCTCCCAGCTCCCTCCGGTCCCGGCGGCGAGGCGGCCGCAGGCAGGACCCGGCGCCCAGCACCGCTTCCCCGCCCGCCCCGTACCTGACACGAACACGACGAAGACCGAGCTCCGCTGCTTGGCGGCGGCGATGGCGGCCGGGATGGAGCCGCCGAACCACATCATGGCGCCGCCGGCCGCGGGCACTGCGAACCGCCGCCAAGCGCATGCGCCGCCGCCGCACTAACGGCCGGGCGCGCGCGTGCGCCCCCGCCCGCGGCCCAACGGCGCCTTCTGATTGGCGGCGGCGCGCGGCGCTCGCCCGCCCCCGGCCACGCGGCGGGTGGCGGCAGATTCGCCTCGGCCCGGCGCCATCTTGACGCCTCGGTGGGTGGCGTGTGTGAGCGGCGGCACCTCGCCCCCGAGCTGCGTCCCGCCGCAAAATGGCTGAGGCAGGCTCGGGTCAGCGGCAGGGAGAAACGGGCCCGCGCACCCAGGGTGCGCCTCCTGCACCCCAGGGCCCGCCGTGAGGGGCTGTGAGGTGGGATGGCCACAGTTAACCGTGGCCCCAGCATCTACCGTGGGAAGGTCAAGGGTGCGACAGAGGGGAAAAATGTTGGAGGTGATAACAGTTTGACAGATATCCATGCTACATACATCAAAAAGTACGGGGCCACAAAGTTGATGAAGGGTTTAGAGCGGAAACCATATGAGGAGCGGCTAAAGTCACTTGGTTTGTTCAGCCTGGAGAAGAGGAGGCTGAGGGCAGACCTCAGGGCAGTCTGCAGCTTCCTCACAAGGGGAATAGGAGGAGGGGCAGGCGCTGATCTCTTCTCTCTGATGACCAACGATAGGACCCGAGGAATGGACCCATAGGAATGGCAGGAAGATGTGCCAGGGGAGGTTTAGGTTGGATATTGGGAAAAGGTTCTTCACTCTGGTGCTTCACCAGAGGGCGGTGGAGCACTGGAACAGGCTCGCCGCGGAGGCAGTCATGGCACCAACACTGACGTTATTTAAGAAGCACTTGGTCAACGCCCTTAGACATGTGGTGTGAATTTTGGGTTGTCCTGTGCAGGGTCAGGAGTTGGACTTGATGATCCTTGTGGGTCCCTTCCAACAGGGACATTTTATCATTCTATGCATAGATCCTCTGTGAGTGGCAGGAGGTGAGGCCAGGACATCTTCCGTACTCCCTGGTGAGCCAGGCTGCGTGAGGGACTGTGGCTGGGACGGCATGGCGTTACAGCAGAGCCTTAACGGGGGCACTGCCAGTGAAGGCAGACAGTCACTTTGATGAACATTTCACAGTAATGAGGGCAGGACAGTTTATTTCAAGTGCTCTCATGTGAACATTTTGGAAAAAATTCTGTACTTTGGCTTTTCTCAAACACAATGAGGACCGTGACTATGTATGCTGGGTAACTACTGCTGAGGCAGATACTGTTCAACATTTGAAAGCCAAAAAATACACAGTCCTTCAGCCTGGAAAGCTTTTCACCATTGTACTTTTTGTAACCTGGAGTTTAATTAGAAAAGTAACTGAATAATGACAACTAAAAAAACCTACAAAGCTATAGTCAAAAGAGGCAAATCAACGTTAACAACAATAAAAAATGTTCTACCTCTCTCAAGGCAGCATGTGGAAAACGTGTCACAGTAGTCCTGCTCACTGGGTAAGCTTTGCGTACACGTATTGTGCTTCTGCAAGTTTCTTAAAGAAGTAACTGTCAGAACACTATAGCTTTTCTGCTGGGATGGTATTATTTTTTTGTATTTTCTTTCTTCATGGTACAAAACAGATTTAAGAACAATGCCAAAGGCTGGATGGTATTAAATGAAACTATAAATTTTTTGGAGATGAACAAAAAGACATCTCTTATGCATATGCATATAGAGGAAGAGGTTAGGTTGTAATGTGTATTGGTGTTTTAAGCTCTATGAAGAATTTGGATGCATTACACTAATTCTTGTGGCATTCCCAACAGCTCTAGTTTGCATTTATTGCACCTCATTTGAAACCCTAAGTTGGAAGCCGAGTTGCATGAGAAGGGTGAGTGAAGTGTTGAACACCATATTTTTTGGAAATTATTTTGCAAATACAATTTTCAAAAATTTCTACACCACTTCAAGCAAGGAAGAAATTTTGTTTAAACATAAAAGTGGAAGGGCTTACTAATGACTGGATAGGTAACTTTTTTGAGGGTGTACAATCTTTCCCATCATCAGGAACTATTTATATTACATACTCAAATAATTACAATTTTAAAAGTATAATTCTTTAACTGTGGGGCCACTAAGTTGCTGCTGTTGCATGTGCCTCTGCTGCTATAATTAATCTGAGAGCCCCTAGAGCAGGTGTCCCTGGGAGACAGCAGAGGTCTTCAGTTTGTAGGCCTAGGAAAAGGGAGAGGTAGGTAGTAAGTAGAAAGTTCTATTGAGAAATAAGAAAAAATAATTTGATAGCTGAAGCATTACCTGGAATTCAGTTCCCTGCTGTGCTGCCAAGTCCCTGGCTTAGGCAAATTGCTTTATACATAGGGAACGTTTGTAAGGCAGGACAGAGAGATCGAGTTGCACCATGTCAAATGCATGCATGTGCATGTACACAAAAATAAGAACCACAGAGACAAGGAAAACTACATGGATCAGGGTAACTTCCTGAGTCTTTCTTTAACATAATTTTGAAAGGGTTCTCCCATATCCAGCCTGCTTCCCAAACTGCTTGTAATCCCATTTTGTAAGGTCTGAGGAAGCCTCAATCCACCTCTAGAGCATTCGCTATTCCAAGTTAAGGCTCTTCAGAACATGGAGCCAAATTTGACCGAAGTGACATCTGTTACTCTTGTGGAAATGTCAACTAGTTTGTTAAAAAATGAACATGGAAAACCACATTCAGCAATCAGTATGGGAAACAATGCAAGACGGTCATTTATATTTTAAGAGATTAATTTTTCCCTCCAAACCAGCACTGATCTACTTGGATTAAAAAGGAAAATAAGTTTTATTAGTGAATTGCTTTTTTTAATTGTACTGTTGCTTCACACTAATCAATGGTTCATTAACAAAGTATCAGTTTAAGCCAAGTAAAAAGGCAACTAATTTGAGTAAACATGGAGACAAACTGGTGTATTTCCTAGTATGTAATAGACTATCATAGCACACTTAATAATGCTGTTTCTTAGAGTAACTGATTTGGAAACCACAAGAAGGACAAGGCTGTGCTGCATACCAGTCTCCCTAATTAACCCTACAACTAGTGCAATAGTTAAGATATTAGAAAGGAGTGCCAGCGTCTCCCCTCTCAAGTTCAAACTGAGGTCCGCTGTAATTCAAGTATGATGTGCAATATTGCTGCTTTTTTTTTTTTTTTTTTTTAAGTTAGCTGTCAAGGAATTTTGGGAAATTAAATGTAACTGATGACTCAGGGTTGAAGCTAGTCCACACTGCAGCCAGCTCCTTCCACCTCTGTTGCACCTGCATCTGAAAAATTTCACTGCTGTCAGCACGGTGTATTATCATCAATCCTTAGTCCAATTCAGATTCTCAGTTAACTGGGGGATGGGAAGGGAATTAAGAATAAACCTCACTGTTAAGCATTCTCCACAGCAGCACAGTTTATTTTTAGAATTTATACCATGTTTAAAAGCATACAACTATCAACAACATACAGATTTTCCCATATAGCTCTTTGCTTTATAGCACTAGTCTTATCTGACATTCAAGTTTCTCTTCAGAAGTGCAGAAACAGTTCTTTACAGTTGCACGCATCCCATATAATGACTAGGCTTGTGTGCTTTACCAGTAAGACTGAAAAATTAAAAAAAGCAGCAAACACTAAAGTGTTTGTGCCCTGGGCCAAATTTTAGAATTTCTTCTAGAAAGAAGATTGCTTCTTAATCATCCCTTAAGCAACTTTCACCCTGGCAAATACTGACAAACGGCAAACATTGCAGAACGTCAGGTAGTTACAAGCAGGATAAAAACTGAACCTTGCTAATAAGGGGCTGCCAAACAGAGTCAGGTCCAAACTCCAGCCCTGAACACACAAGGCAGACGTTGAATTAAAGGAGGCTCATACATATTATGATAAGAACATGATTGCATACATTTTCAAGTCCATCAAGAGGCAACTTCATTTACACTGGACCTCGCATCTGAAGTTTTCAGATGTGAATACTGACTTTCCTTTCAGGTTCCAGAATAAGAGAACTTAAAGGGACTTAATTTTCAGAATGTTTTGGAAATTAGTCCCTTTTAAGGGTTCTGGACTACACCTGAGAAATAAGGCTTCCAAAATGAAGTCACATTGCCATTGTGCACTTTAAGTTTATACTTGTTGACCTCAACAGCCAAAAATACCCAAACCCAAAACATTTTAAATGTGAATAGAAGCAGGACACTCAACAGAGGCAGCCCACCAACCTTCATGAGGATTGAGCTGTAGAAACGTTGAAGGGATTGAAATAAGTCCTTTCTCAGCTGGAAATATATAAAAATTCCAGCTGCAATAATTTTTCTTGACCTGTAACATGAAAGTGGTGTGATCAGTTTTCTCCAAAACTTCATATCAACATTCTTTGTCTCAGGGCTAAATACAGGAAATTACAGCCCATACCAATTTTCTAGAGAAAAAATATGTCATGGAGCTAAATCAGGTATTTATGAAAGAAGTTAGTTGCAATTTTAATTATGACTCCCTTTCAGACAAGTTAGTACAAGATTAACTCAAAACGACATGTACAATATGAAGTTTTAAGGCACAAATGAGTGTCATAGCATGCAAATATAACTTTATTCCCCCTTGAGAGGGAAGTGGCTTGCAGTACTAGATAGCAGAAAAGTGTAGAACTGTTTAGTAACGCAAGACAAAAAAATGGTCTTGCTGTGAAAGGCATGTTGTATATCGAAGTACCTTATTTTATTAATCGAGCTGAACAATTCTTCTCAGGCTTTGACAAAACTGAACTCCCATCTACCTACCACTCTCCTGTACCACCTGGATCTTGAAACCTAACGCGTGTTCTACAAAAGGCCAGCAGGATTCAGGATGGTTGCAGGTAGAAACCCCCAAGCGCTACAGTCTTCAGGACACCACAGTGCTAGATTGCTTTCTTTGTAGATGTTCCACTACTTTTCTTTTTATGTCATCTTCTAAGCACATGTGTGCGAGTGAAAGAAAAGGATTTCAGATTATAACAGGTTAAATTTGCCCAGGGAAGAGACTCAGGTAAGGTGCAAGACATCTATTACCAACACTTCACTTTATACCAGTCCAGTCTTACTGAAGCACGAGGTACAGGAGGCTGTAGTTTGGCAGCCACGCAGAGGCTGTGAGTAGATTTTGAGGCGTGCTGTTATGATCTACCCGAAACCAACCTCATGGCCACGTGTTTTTGAGTGTTCCCAGCATATGGGGCTTAAATTAGTTTTCTTAATTTTGAATTATCATTTTCACTATAATATCACAAATAACTGAATCTGTTCACAGTTCAGGGATGCATTTTACACGGTAGTATAACTGTATTAAATAAAAATTAAAATCAAGAAATAGTAACTTTTGGTGGAGTAGGTAATAGCCAGATTTGTTCAGCTTTTCTGGTTATTCATTCTTCCAGTGCTTTTTCCTCGGCTTTAAAAGTTGTAACACATGCTCCCAACCAAATGAAACGTATAAAATTACTGCAATATAATTTAAGTCCCCACTTAATTCCTTTTGCCATTGTTTGCTTTAAAAATGGCTGTAATATTAAACAACAGGAAGCTCAAATACACTGGAGCGCTAGAAGATTTGTTGAGAACACTTGAGAATGCTAGTTTTACATACCTCTATTTCATGCCATGAAGTGCATTAATTTGCTGTCTAGAACATGATCCTAATCTACAGAACAAATCTAGTGCCAGGGTTTTTGCACACAGTCCCAAGGCTTGTGTGTTTTAAGGAACCAAAAGGGGAGGGGGGGGGGAAGTGTAAAAGCCAGGAAGGTACAAACGGTCTGGTTAGATGAGTTTAAGCCCTGTTCAGTCACTAGGGACAGCATGAAATAGCACAAAATCAGGAACAAACAAGACTGTAAAGCAGAAATACTTGAATTCTGTGCCCAGTGTAGATGTCAGAGGCCTTTGGTGCTTTCAAAGTCCTGTTAATTGTATCTGTGAGGCTCATAGTGGCAAGTCCAGATCAAAGAAATGTAACTGCCCTTGTTTAATGCCAAGGAAAATACTCAGAAAGGGTGACCTGCTTGTAGTAATTGTAAGTATCAGATTCAGGATTAGAATACAATTAGCTTCTTAAATATTCTAGTTTTTTCTTCTAGGGCATTTGTCACTCAAGTTTACAACTTACTTGGTAAGAATTAAGTATTTGCTGGACCTTGTTCTTAATCAGTACATCCCTCCCCTCCTTTTCTGGGGGGTTGCTTGTGTTCTCCATGCTTACCTCTCAGTCCATTTTCTTCTCTTTGGTTATTATGGGTACAGTTTATTAGATGAAGCAAGTCACGCAGCATCCTTCAGAAATGGTTTGATTTGGTGTTAGATTTAGTTCCTGGGTTGTTCACAACAGATGGAAGCTCTCAGCGATTGACTTATCTTCTACATCTATGAAAAATCTTGTCCTGGAACATGTCAGCCATGTCAGAGCAGCTGCCTCTCTGAATTGTGACACCTCTCATTACAGACCTTTTATCTCTTAACTACTTTACAGGATTCAGACCGTCATCTTAAACTAGCACTGGAAATGGGCAAGAGGCAGTGACAAAACATGTGCATTAGTCACGTTATCTGTGCTATTCAGAAGAGGGGAATATTATAATCTGCATAAACTGGGGTTCTTACCGGCTTTAGTTTTGGGTGCGGTAAACTACTGCAATCCAACCTGAGGAGGAAGAAATATATCCCCTCATTCAAGTAGTATATTCATTCAAGTAGTAGCGTACCAACTCAAATGCCAAGAAGCACCATCCTTTTAGAAAAGCAGACAGGGATAAGTAGATTTGTCTTTTGGCTAGGGGCTTGCAGCTGAACATTTTCCCCTGTTTCAGGGGAGCATCTATGTGCAGGTTTGCCTTTAGTCACGTGAATACCCATCGCTACAGCATTTTGCAGAACAAAGTCCCATACACCTAACGCATTAGGCTACATTATTTCCAGACAGGTCAGTTTTCTTCCAAGTACTTTGATTCATCACATGAAGGATTTAAGAATGGAACATGATAGGAATGTTCTTGCTGCTTCACATGTTTATGTTTGGTTGTTCAGAGATAGGTTCTTTACTTTTCCTCTATAAAATGTGTTTTTAAACATAATGTTTACCTTGAGTTTCCACTTACAGAAGTTACGAATGCATCTTTTACAAAGTGACAACCTTAAGAAGGGAACAAGTAGTTGCTCATCTACACAGCAAATCAGCGCCTGTGCTAAAAATACAAACCCAGGACCTTATGGTCTCTGATCAGTTTCTCTCTCTTTTTACTTATCTAGGGAAACTTTTAAAAATGATGAAGGGCAGGATAATGTAAATAAATGCTTCAAGAAGAGGATCCGCGATAGTGGTTCTTTGAGAAGTTTAGTATTCGTGTTATTTTAAGTTATTTTCTCACATTTGCAGGGATCCAAACCATTAATATGTGTTCATCCAGGTTTCAGCAGACTCCTAGAAGTTTAAACAAGTGCACTGAGAAAGTTTGTGTTTGTAAACATTTATTTTCTTGAACTGAAAAAGGCTTGCATCAGCACACATTGTACAGCCTTGCAAATTACACAAATTGAAAAAAGTTTGTTTCATTTATGTGCAATGAATCTTTAATGTCCAGTGAGCATCTGCAAATGATGAAAACTTAAACCATTAAAAAAGGTTTCCAGCACTTATCAAACACAATTATCTTAGCGTGAAAAGGAAGAGAAAGAGATCCATACTGGTGGGAACACAATTAAAGTGCAAACATTTTGTTACTTGTGAAGATACATTTTAGTTCCTTCACACTTTTCCTAAAAAGAAGAAATATTAAAATGTGATTCAGTGAATATTCTTTGTAACCTATTCATATTCCCCTTTAAATAATTATTAAACTTTTTGGATCAGAAGCAAATCCTTCAAGGGTACAACCTACTTGTAATTTCTTTTGACATTGCTTGAATGAAATCTCAAAAGAAAATGGCCATCTAAGGAGTTAGTTACTAAAATTACTTTTTTTTCCCTTAAAAAAACAAACAAACAAACAAAAAAAAACCCCACCAAAAAAACCCAAACCCCAAAAAACCCAAACACACACACAAAAAAAAAAAAAAAAAAAAAAAAAAGAAAACCACAAGGGACAAAGAACAGGTTAACTCGAAGATCTGGGATAGTTTGCTAGAAAATGAGTGTAATTCCTTGAAAATGGTTCTCTTTTCCCCTCCACCAATCCTCAGGTTCCTGCCTAGGGATGGACAGCTGTGTGCTGGCTGTGAAAAGGGATTATAAAATACAAATCTGAATATGGATTTTTATGAACGTTTGCTGTACAATAGAACTTTGGATCTGATACAAGAATTCAAAAATATAAAACAAAACTACTATAAAAGTAGGGGGCATTTCAGCAGCATTCCTTGTAGAAAGCTGCCTGTCCTAAAGATGATTCCTTGCTATTGTCTGGGATTAACTCTGTATTTTTTTTCTTCATCTTGCTGGAGCACTGTGTTATTTATTCTTCAATGGCTAATGTCATATGACAAAACATCCCTGGAGTCTCCGTGAAGAGAACAGAAACCCCGTAACATCAAGCCAGTCAAGGAGAGGAGGGCATGGAAATAGTAAAGGCTGAGTGTCCACTGATGTAACTGCTACTGAGAACTAGCCCTTTCCAGAACATGAAAGTCGTAGTGCTTCTTGCTTGTTCTCAGCCTGAACTTGTTCACTGAGGTACTGCTTTGTTTCTTCAATGCATTCTGAGCAGCCGACATTGTAGGGAACGTAGCTAGAACGGTGTAAGTGGAAGCCAAGTCACTAGGTTTGGATGGCTCAGTGTTCATGCTACTGTCTCCGCTGCCACAGTAACGGCGATGGTGCTGCTGCTGCGTTTGTAGACACTGCGAATCCCTTAGCCACCGAATCTTGGCACCAACTTTTAAAAGTTCTCCAAATAGTTTTTCTGCTTCCATACGAGTTATGCCTTCTGGCAGTTCAGTAATTTCTAGAATTTTTCCCACAACTGAAACGAGAAAAGCATTGAATCTAAACTGGTCATTGTACTTGATGACACAACAAACACAATGGAAAATGAGTTATTTCATAATTGTATCTCCAGATGGCTGACACCAAATACACAGGCATTCCATTTCTGGTATTCTAGAGAGCCTTTTGCTTTCACATTTAGCACTGCTTACAGCTACAAGCATACAAATAAAAGTTGAGAATACAAAGAGGGCCCTCAAAAGAGAGGGAAAAATAATAAAATAATCAACACCTAATTTTGCAGCAGGTTTGAGAACTCACTATAGCATCTCACTGGCTTTGCCTGTTAACTCTGCACACATCACTGTGCTAAAAGAACTAGTCTGTCTTCTCTCAAAAAACCCTCTCCAGTAAATTGTTAGAAAAAGCTGATTTATCTGTAACTTTCTGCAAAGAGTTGATAGTAGGTAACGCTTGCAACGAAAACTCTTTCCAGTGAAGATATGAAGATAGATGATATCAGGTTTTATTTGGATGACATCTTTACCAACTCCAAGGAGCTAATCTGTACATCTCCTAATATGTCCCCCAAATCCATGTGCTTATTTATATTAGAAGGAAAAAAAAAAAGAAAAAGCAGCACAAAGTAATTTGTGGTTTATGCTTGATTTCACATTTCATGAAGTAAAAGGAAGCAGGGGTATGGATATTTAATATAACAATATTTAATGTAACAATATAGTAGAACTTATATCCAGTAAACTGACAAACTTGCTTTTCCTTTTAGTACTGTCCAACCCTGATCTTCTCTGGTCTTTTTTCCAACCTTCAAACCCACATTTTTCTGATTTCACCTCCCTCTTCCCCTCTCTCCAAATCAAGTCTTCCTCTCCATCCTTACGTTTCCAGTGTTTGCCATGTCCATTTCTGTCCAATTACTCTTCATTCTGGCCCTTTTCTCACCTGTGCTTTTCTTGTTACATTCCCAGCCCATCACCATAACTCATTTTTCTGGAGGACTGTGTCAGTCAGCAATTCTATACCTGGTTCTCCTGCACCAAGATCTGCTGAAGCAGCCTTCTTTGCTGGTTTCTTTCCCCTGTTTCCATGTCTGTTTCCAGGTTGACACTGGGAAGATTGACATAAATGATGTACTTTAATGACAATGCACCAGTATCTTCAAATTTCTAGGTTAGCTCGGTGAAAAATGGTGCAGAGGAATGTCTGGAAAATAACCTGCACTACCACAGTACAGAAAAGATTTTAATGTCCAATTTTAGTCTTGGAATTTAGCAATCCTGCAGTCAGGCACATTCAATCCTTAGCTTCAGAAAAAAGGGAGGAAATGATGAAAAAAAAAAATCACCTTAAATCTTCTTGGAAGAACCCCCCTTAGCCCCGCCCCCAGTCCGTCACACCTTCTGGCTGATCTCGGGTGGAACTGAGCAAGGTAGAGGTAGGGGGTCTGTGTGTCTGTCCCAAAAATTAAATAGATGGCAAAACCGTTTGGCTTTGCTAACCTCAATATTTTGGTTTTGTTTTTCCTTACAAGAAACAATCCCACTCTTTGTTTAGAAATACCCACATGTATTTTCTATTTTTTTTAAATTGTCATCTCTGTGATTTTTTGAACTGCTGGTGAATTGCTTAAAAAAAAAAAATCCATAATCCATAATGCGCCTAAAGCTAAATTTCGGAAAATGTTTCTCTTTTTTTTAATACCACAAACAAGAACACTGGGAAGTATCAACACAGACTAAAACCATTATTGGAAAGCAAGCACCTCCCACTCAATTACTTCTCTAATGCAGTAACGTATTCCACTATTCACGGTGGTTATAATGGTAGTCCTGAATTGTTTTTTTTTCAGTGTTGCCAGGAGATTGTTCCTTTCAATACCTGTTGGCTTGTTACTTGTCCACGTAATAAAGATGGTGGATTGTATTGCAGGGGTTGGCCAAGCAATGGGTATCTGGCATCTCCTTAAAGAGAAAGGTAATTAGAAGGGGTTTTCTGTTACGTAAGTCAGTCATGTACTGATCACAGGGTGAAAAGGCACAAGCTTCCTTGCATTTAAGGATTATGCTGAAAAACACACTACAAGTTTTTCTTCATTGCAGTCTTATCTAAATCCTCTCATTTCAAAATGAGCTTAATAAGGCTAGAGCTCCTCTCAGGGTACTACTTTAATCATTTGCATGGTTATATCCCTGATTAGAGCCAGGTACATTTTCACATTCCTATTTGCTCCAAGGATCCAGAAAGACAATGGAATAGAAGTTTTTAGTAATCACAGAAGATTAAGAGAGTTGAGAGGTACACTTTACAACAGGCATCCTGGAATTTTTACAACAGCATCAGAATACAAAGCAATGACACAAAGATTATGCAGCAGATAAGACGAAGACAGACAAGAAAATAAGGTTTCTTTATCAATAAGGAAGACGTACAGAATTTTCTGTAAGTTTTGCTTTAAAGTAAATCTTTCTGTAAAATAGCCCCAGTAATTTTGAGTTTGGGAACTATACCAGGATGTCTTTGCTCACTGACTAAAGGCGTTTTTTATCATTTGGTTGTTACGCGTTATCAACTATCACATCTCAGTGAAAACTCCCTGTTTTCTGTTTAACATGGCAGCAGAGGACTGAAACTCTTCTACAAGGAATTTTTTCTGTCTTTGGGTGGGTACTACCTGAAATACTAATTGAAGCAGCAACAGTATTGACTAGAGGCTCTAGTCCCACCATCCTAGTTTTTCTACAAAGAAATGAAGAATTCTCACTTAGGCAGTGGTTTGATTCAGTGCATCATCAACTAATAAGTGAGTCTGGCAGAACATTCATCTCGGGATTGCATTTCTGTATCCTTTCCCCCAAAAGAATATGCCCACCTAATGTATTAAGATGAGCTAGTCCCACATTATTTATTTTATCTTTGTAGTTCTAAAATTATATCCTGTGTGACAGTGTGTGTCAAGTTCTTGATTTATGGTTAAAACTTGAAGCTAAATTATATCAAACATTTTATTACCGTCTTCAGTGCTGAAATGGGGAATTTCACATATGAGAGAGCAAGCTCTCACAATAACAAGAAGATCAAAAGCTTTTGAAAATACGGGGGACAGTATCAGTGCAGAGAGATAAGGTGAAATTTTACATGATGCTTGAGTGGATAATTTTGATGATCCTGCTTCAGCAGCATTACTTCTTAAGTGAGCCACAGTTTGTCAGAAAATCCTCATATAACTTGTATTTTAAAACATTCAAATAGAAAATATACACACATCTGAGTTAACTAAAAATATACCTTGTCCAGGGACAAAAGGTCTAGAAAAGTGGGACACAATAGAAAGAGGTGTTAATGCGGGACGGATGTTCTTCATGTTTGATAGCTGAGCTGGTGCTGGTGATTGGGCCGGTGAGGTGGCGGGACTACCTAGTTGAGGACTATGCTGCAACTGGAATAAACAACAAGTTAGTGTTTGAAGAAGTACGTGGTTGAGCAAGCTAAACAGCAACACCTACAGCATTCAAAGACTGAAGGAAAGTTAAAATAGCTGTATTAAGTATTATCAGAGCAGGTTTTTATTCCCCAAAAAGAACTTCTGAAAAAACCATGCAAAGGTGCAAGTTATGCAAATTATAAGTCATCCCGGAAAACGAAACAAAAGCCCCATACCTGTGCAGCACTGTCTAAAGTGCTAAGTTCTGTGGACTTCTGCCCCCTTTGATGATCACAGTAATATTTATTCTGTTTCCACTGTGGAGGTGAATGGTTCCGAGGCTGAGGACTGTTAGGTATATTTAGCTGCATCATTACTACTCCTCCACCTGGTGGTGGTGCTACCGCTACAAGACAAGAAATCAGTGGGATACAGTTAGTTCATCATATATTTCAATTTTCATTTTAGCAGAACAGATGTGAATTAAAAACCAAAAACAAAACAGGAAAACAACATAACTGTTTTGCTAAATAAGCTGCAGAATTCTAGAAAACGAGCAGTATGTTCTGTACAATTATATTCCCACTATCAGATAAATCTGCGATAGTTAACTTTGAGAGGGCTTCCCAGAACTAGAAAAGATAAGTGGAACCACTGAAACTCATTACTGAGAATATTTTTGAAAGAAATCATTCTGTTTAATAGTAGTTGAAAGTATTCAACTTTCACTGTAGTTACTGTCAGAGCAACGTGTCAAAGAACATGTGATACCAAGCAAAAATGCTTTATTTAAACACAGAAGTTACCTAGTTAGTTTGACATGATATACAGCAATAGGAACTCAAAATGATTTCTCTGATATGAGGGCATACATTGGAAAGACCTGGAATCAATCTTTAGTCTGAGGCAAAATTACCCTCATTTACAAAGTTTTATATATGAACGTTTTTCTGGGCAGAGACTGCAAATGGTTCCCCACATCCTCCAACACAGCTACCGCGGTAGCTACAGAAATGCCGAAGTCGGGAGAACAGCTGAACAGCCAGCTCTGTTCCATAAGGTTTCGCATGGGGAGTTGTGACAAGAGGCTGCCTGAGAGACAAGCTCTCTTCCCCCTTTGACCTGGTTCTGTCCCAGGTAATTTATATAACCTCCTGTTTACTTACTTGTAAATAGTTGTTTGCAATTTCCTTCTCTGCGCTACCCACTGTTTACAGCATTTCTCAGAAACCACGATTAAAACACATGGTTTAAACATCATTTAATCATCCACCTTTAAAGAGGGAGTCTACAATCTTCTCAATTTACTACCTACGTCATAGCATCAGTTAGGAGCAGTCAGATACAAATTATAAAATGCATTCGTCTTGTTATTTTTTAAAACTGGCTGTTGTTTTCACTACCCCTGGAGCTCCATAAAAAAAAACCCAGACTCATTCGAAAAGCAAACCAAACAATGTCAAATAATGAACTCATAATATTAAAACTATATTAGCTTTTGTAAACTGTATTCTGAATAATACATAACACACCACTTTCCAAGTGGTAAAGCCACCAACTTGTGTAATCCCTATATGTAATCCTGAGATGTACCAAACAAACATCTATATACACACTACGTTTTACACAAAAAAAGGTTTAATTTTAGTATTTTATGCATATATTTATAATTATTTTAAATTTTACTTATTTACATCTTGCTGTTTTATAACATTATAGCATTTTTTCTGCAGCACTCAGCATACAACTCTTTTGACTTATCTCTGTTCTGTAAGAACTGAGCACCCAACAAAAACATGCTTGTCTTTTGAAGCCATCTACACTTCTAAAAAATAGTGTCACGATCTGAAAATGCTGTTTAAATTGCAGAAGAAAACTTTGTACATCCAGAAAAACTTGTTCTTTCTACTACTTCTAGTTCCACAGCATTTCAGGAAGTGAAAATAAATGGAATTCTTTTCCTAAACGAGCATGCTGGTGAAGTGAAGTGTCACAGAACGCATAAATCAGTTTGCAGACACTTTATCACCTGTCAATACCCCTGAGAAGGGCAACCCAGAAGAAATCCTTGAAAGGATCCCCAGATTTGTAGTTTGGTCCTCTAACTTTTTCAAATGAAAAGAAACACAACTCTGGTGCTTGTCTGCGTACATCCTCACTGTCCTTACCTCAGTTGACTTGTTTCATCATCTTAATATCACTTGCTGAAATGCACACTTCATTCTCTCAAAACTTCTTCTCCCTGTGTCATAGAGGGCTTCCCCCTTGCCCAAACTTCTTCAAATTGCAGTTTAGCAGGCTTGAATCAGGCCTTCAAAACTGCATAAAACCAGCACTACCAGCATAGATTAGGAGGGGAGAAGAACAAACTAGCGTGAGACCGATTTTAGACACCCTGAAGTGACAGCCTTCCAGAATTAAAGCCAAACAAACCTGAAGCAAAATGAAACAAAACCAAACCTGCCCATGAACTAAAATACACTGCTAATCCAGCTATCTTGCCGCTTAACTGCTTGTTATCTATTTACTAATAAACAGGCTCTAAAAATATCTTAGAAGATAAGTGTTCGTAAGAAAACACCACATCTACAGAGGAATCTAGGTCATTGACCTGGAGTTGTTTAATCTATTGCTTACTTGCAAAATACTGAGATAGCAATATTTGAGATTACCCCTTTTTGGCCAACCAAACCTCTAATGTGTCGAATTCCCTACTGGTAAAATAAAGACAGTGCTGCTATGATCACAGGATTGTTCCATAACCTCTTGTTTGGAGGCTAACCCTAGTGCTCTTCATTTCCTGACCAGTCCATCCATTTTATAATTGGAAATTCAGAGTTTTCAAGTGTTTGGATATTAACATTTATAAACATTTCATGGATATGACAAGCTCTATGTCACCACTGTTTTCACAAGCCATTAAGACTGCTATTTATACACCTTCTAGAAATTACCCATATATTTTGTAGATGAAAACATTCTGAACCTGATTTAAGTGCTTCTGCTAAGGGACACTTATCTGCTGAAGGCTGCCCCCACGAAGCTGGTTATTGTTTCACTTAAAATCCAAGTTGTCATTTTTAAAGTTATGATAATAGCAATTCAGATGAAGAATTAAAAAAAAAAGTATTTGCAGAAATGCGCCCAAGTAGTTAGCCATGAAATCAATCTGACAAGTTACAACAGATTTCTAGACGGAATGGCTTAGATGAAAATCCCAATAAAATATACCTTTTATTGGCTGCATGATGGAAAGACCAGTGGGCGAACTTTTACATGATGAGGATGGAGACACTATGCTGTAGTGCACAATGGAAGTAGCCTGGTGTGGCTTTGACTTTGATGAAGGTGGCAATAATGTAGGAGGTGATGGCTTCTGACTTGAATGGTTGCTATAAACTATGAAAGTAAAAGCAGTAAATAAAGCTACCATAAAACCAAAACCAAAAACACCCCACACAGACTAGGAGTATTTCATTTAGCTTTTCAGCAGGCCAAAAAGCTACCTCTCCTCTCTATCCAAACCCAGAACGCTTACAGTTTTCACCTTCTTCTCAGGAACTCTTAAGAAAATCGCTACTCCTACTCCATTAAGTGAAATCTAGAATGCTTCTTGAGTAGAAGAGCCAAGCACACTGCTTCCAAAAAGTACCTTGCTCTTGTTCAATCAAATGTAAACCCAAATCTCAAATTTTTCAGACCCATGTAGCTAATCAGGAAAAGATGAAAGTCATTCTGCCGAGAACATAAGAGTTCCCATGTCTGTCTCAACTCACAAGCAGACATGCAAGGCATTATGATGTACATTACTGAATTCTAAGAAAGAACTTGAGAGCTTTCAAAAATAAACAAGTTGAGATATCTGCCTCCAATATAACTTCAAAAATGGAACAAAGAAGGAACTATAATACAATAGTTAATTATAAATCAAACCTTTAATAGCAAATATCCAATCACCCAGCACAGCAATAGCTAGACAGTTTTGAAGTCTTTCAATAAAAACTTTATTCCCCCAACCTGCACACTGCTGTCCTTGAAGCTGCTGGGAGTTGCATGGTGACGATGTTCTAGGAAACTGTATCTGCTCTGATCCAGGAGGCTGCAAATATCCTACTGATGAGCTGTAATAATAATTAAAAAAAGAACATGACTAACAGGCATTTATGTTACACTCATTTATTTAATCATGACTGCTGCATTTGCTGTCTACATGTACTGCAAATCACTGAGATTTTGTTAATTTTAAAATCAATAATATTCCCACCTACCCCCAAATCTACTCATTCTTCAGAAAACTGAAGTTTCACATCTCTCCTTGGCAAAAACTTAAGCCCTGCATACATTAAGAAGCTGCACTAATTCACCTATTTTGATATACTAGTTTTGTGTCGATAGTGCTGTATCGGTATAAAGACACGTAGAATAATAAGAAAAAGACAACTTGTTGTCTTGCCCAATTAACCAGAATTAGGCCTCAGTTAAATGATCACCACAGAACCTGCCACGAGGATTTCAGATGCAGTCCCTCAGCTGGAGGCTGGCCCCGTGCGGCTGAGCCAGCTTATTCAGCACACCAAACGAGCACACCTCTGCTTCAGTGTAAAGTAGCACAGCTTGTAGAGATGACTGCCTTTCCACGGCTTTGCCAAAGAGGGTGTGGGAAAAGGAAAAATAACTAGTCATGGAAGACGACTCAAGGAGATAAGCAACCTTTCATTTGTTTGTAATATGTAGGAAAAGGATAACTTGAAAAGTTTATTTATACCATGTATTTTTCAGGGCGTTCAGGGGAAAAACAGGTAAGTAACAGACAGTACCAAATCACTAACTGATCATACTGCCAGAGCCAGAACATCTCATTGGTGGGCCATAATTGGAATGGTGCCTATAGAACCTCACACTTCATTTCTGTACTAACAGATAAAATAACCATTCTGAGAGAACAAGAAGAAACCCTACTGCTTCAAATCAGGGGGGAAAAGTAGGTGTAATCCTGTTGGACTTACCATTTTTTACCTATGTCGTCACAAGAAGTTTGTTCCATCTGTTGTCCCACAGTTAATTATGTAATTTTAAGATTCCCTTCCATTAAAGCAGACAAAACTCAGTGAAAACTAAACCAGATGGTTTTATATCTGCATGGGATGTGTGTTCTCACACAGCTTCTCATCTGTCTACTGATTATACTTCTCAGTAGTGACCTGTAGGTGCGAGACTATTCAGTTCCTGCAGAACAGTATTCTGCTTTCCTTGTCAAAGTGCTGCAACATAACTATTTTAATAAAAGCAAGATGCTGTCATTAGTTGCTAGTCTGCTCTGAATTCCAAACAAATGTTTCCCCGTGCAAAAGAGAGGGACATTCTAAATGATGCAAAGGATCAAGCAACAAAACTTACTTCAAAAAAAAAAAAAGAGTCTGGGATTATATCTACCTCTGACTTCATTGAACCTCAAATATAACTACAGAAAAGGAAAAAAAAAACCTTCAGATACAAAGAAAAAGAATTCAGATTTAAGTAGATAAAGCCATGCAGCAATGGCACAAATACTGTTGAAGTCTGCACTCACAAAAGGATGAAGCAGGCTTCATAACTGTTGCTGCTTGTTTAAGAGCTGCAAGCAAGGTATTTTTAAGTGATGCACAGCTGTAAGTTCAAAAAAACTAGAGAGAAAAATCTGTAACAGAGATTAATCCTAATGAATTCTTTTAGGTATCTGCCTATCCATTCTCTCACAAATACTCAAATTATGTTTGGGACACAGATGTATACGCAGGGAGGTCTGTACACGTACACCAATTTGCTGTTACCAAGGTAGGTAAAAAAAAGTTATCAAAGAGACCCTGAGCATAAGAAAACATTCCTGTATTTGTTTCAGAGCCAGCTTTGTGCCAGCAGGCCTCGTCATCTACACAAAGCAAGCTAAGCTCCTTCCAGACAAAGCTCCAAAAAAGGAAGAAAGTCAGTCTTTTTCTGGGATTCAAATTATCTTTTCTCTACACCTTATTAAAGTAGTATCTTTGATAAAACCCATGAATATGGATAGTCATCTTACATGTTACTGCAAAAAGGCATTGCTACTGAAGACCCTGGTGTTTCATGTATAAAAAAAGGGAATGTAGAAAACTTAAGATGTGGAACTGTAGTAAAGTATTGCTGAAAGTGATATGGAAACAATGTTTTCCAGTCTAACAAGTATGTCCCAATTAAAGCAGTACTGATTGTTTTAGTTAATTGCATAAGAGCAAAAATAAATACACTAAGTCTACCTTTAAAATACATTTTAATATGTGCAATGCTAGAGCACATCCTGTCAGTTACTACAAGGCAATTAAGCCTACTTGCTGAGAAATCAAATAACTGAGTTAAACTCACCTTAAGTTATTCTGTTGACCTGATGGAATGACACTGTAGTAAACTGGCATTCCTGTTGCGGGCAATCCTTGATTTGACTGACTGGGAATTATAACGGGCTGTTGATAGGTCTGCTGGGGCACTGCTTGAGAACCTTGAGGCACCGGAACCTAAAATTGAGAATGCATTAATATCTTCTTCTGCAGACAATGTTTCTTCCTGCCTCTTGACCATCACCTAGTTTATATAAGAACTTAAAAAAAAAACCAAACCAGAAACTGAAAGATCTGCCGGAGTTCTCTAAATCCAGAAGACTAGTGGTAACAGTAGCTGAAATAATAGTGCTTTATTAAAAAAACTTTTTATCTTCTTCCCCCAAAATAGAAGTGTTGGTTCCAATGGACTCCATAAATTAACAGAAGAGATCTTCTCTACAATAGAAAACGAGGCGGTGGGGAGTGAAATCTTATGAGCTTTTTCTTCCCCATCCTCTGAATCGCAATTAATACAGCACTTGGCTTTCAACCAGACTAGAACTTGTACACTTGTGACAGATTTTCTTCTCCCTTCAATTGCAGCTTCGTTTGTTCGTTTTTTAATTTCTGTCCCTGAAGTCACCTTTGATACCTGCTTGCAGCTTTCTACCATTTACAAAGCAATGCACTTAAAAAAAAAAAAAAAAAAAAAAAAATCACTCACACAGAAGAGTGATTGGGAAGTTATGAATAAATTACCCACCTGGTAAGATGGCACTGAAGGATATGGAACAATCACACCTTGAATTTGATTCCCAACGTTGTTGTGTTGGCCACTGACTAGATTTTGATTCTGAGACTGCTGAACTCCAACTAAACCCTGGTAGTTTTGCTGCTGGTTAGGCAAAACCTGGTAACCTGAAATTATATATTTAATCTTATTTTGAAATAATGAACACATTTTATACACAGTTGCCTATGTGAAAATGTATGTGTGGCATTTTCCAATGGCTTTTTAAATCTGGCAACTTCATAAAAGAGTTCTCATGCATATGAAAAGAAGCCAACATTAAAATTAACAGATTTATTCATTTGGATCCAGCATGAAATACTATACATACTATTTGCAAAGCTGCTCTCACATGCTTGCAGTATTTATTTACACTGTGGTGAATCACATGCATTAACATCTTGATTTGATAAGTGAAAGCTGAAAGCATTTGAACAAAGCATGCGAGGTAATATCAAAACCGATTAATTGCCTATTATTATGAACAAGGCCGTTCTAGGGACTTCAGTTTTGAAATTCTAGTTATGCTAAATTCTGCTTGTACCTCAGGTGCCCTAGGGATGAGAGTATCTTGACTATGACTCAAATCTGAATCACAGTTCAAGAAAATTTGTGCAAGGCATGTATGCAAATCTTTTTAAAAAGGGCAATTTCTACTGAAATCTGTAATGCTAAAAAACTGGGAACTGAGAAGAATCTTCCAGGTAAAAGCCTTGTTCATATACAGTGGAAGACATTTTATATTCCAAGTTATCTTGGGGGGAAAAAAAAGAAACATTTTCATAGTCATCCCTCCGTAACAAGGTATTATTGCTTAAACTGGTATCCTCTGCTATCTTTCAGAAATGGCCTAAAAACCTTTCCCATCCCCCGTCCCCCTCATAACCCCAAACACCAAACCCAAAACCCAAGCATGACTGCCAAGCAGGAAATCTGTGCATTTATTAGGTCCAACCTTAATTCCTGCCCTTTTTTTTTTTTTTGAAAAAAGCATATAGTAGGTAATTGCTACCATGATCAAAACACATGCAGAACACAAGTAAAGTTCTTTCTGTCGTATTCTATTATACAGGTATGTGCTACTTACCACATCAGCAAAAAACCATAACTATCAGTGTTTCTGAGACAAAGCCAGTTATCGCTCCAGAATAACAAAACTGGGCTTGTCAAGATGCACTGACAGCAAGAAGAGCCTGTATTTAACTTGGACACGTTCACGTTCTACTGACCTTGACATTCCCCATGCTCCCTACCTTGGTACGGAACTATAATAAAGCAAATGTACCTGCAAAAACTCACTTGGATTTTTTTTTAAAACTGTGTTTAAAAAATTGCATGGACTATTTGGAAAATAATTATTTGGTTAACACAAAACAATTTTGGTAAACAAAACCCACCAATGTTCATTGGTTACATACATACAGGGTACAATGAACATTGTGAATTAACAGTCGCAGCTGGCTGTCTCTATAGAAATTGCAACAATGAAGACTAAAAAAGACTGTTAATATAATCAAATACTGCTTCAGAAAATTAAAGGGAAGAAGGTTCAGTTTGTTAAAACCAAGAGAGCTATTCATTAGAAACACACACCACACACTGTAAATATTTTCAGAGAACTATACAAAACTTCAGAACAATGCATGCTTGAATCAAGATTGGTAATTAGACTTTTTAATAACTCTTAAGTTTGAACTGTGCACAAAAATCCATCTCATATCTGTAATAAACAAAATGCCTTAATGCACTTCACTACAAAATGATCTATGGCACCTAAAAAGCAGCAGAATGCGAAGTTGCAGTTTATGACAGATCCAGTCAACACACATCTGCAGTCTAAACCCCTCATTTCCCAGGAATCACAATGTAGCTGTGGATATTTTTCAGCTTTTTCTGGCACTTCCACAGACAGACATGATCAATTTTGCAAGCAGAAAGAATGGGAACAATATAAATTGACTGCCAAGAAGGTTCCCCACAGTGTTCCAAAGAATGCTCTATTTTTAGCTTCACAATTTCACCTCTGCATAGAGAATGGTCTGACAGAAATGCAGCGCTCAGCAGAAAACCCACACCTGCCATAGCAGATTGTCTCATTACACAGAAATACTCTGAAACACCAGATAAAAAAAAGAAGCATGTTTCTTAAATATTTACATAATTAAAAAGAAATCACTGTTAATATAAGAAAAAAAGTTAATTTATCAACCTGTAGTTCAGTTTCATGGTAACTGGGCCCTCATTATCATGGCATTGGAAATGCCTTTTTCTTAGAGATTTTTCTTTTCCCAACATCTTTTGGACAACCAAAGCATTTTTATTAGAACTGAACCCCTCAAATATTTCACTGGAAACCCCCTTAAAAAGGAAGACAGGAAGCAGCTGAAAAAGAGACCGGTTCACTGTGAGAAATGTAAACCTCTCAGACAGTGTTACGGCCCCGAATCCAACTGCTCATAAATAAAGCCAGGCCACTCCATAATATTAAACCAAAAAGCAGCTTCAGTTGCCGTGCTCTCAGAAGCTGTCATCTTTTATCTAAATTTTCTTTGGAAAGTTATTTCATAGCCAGTAACCACTTTATAGGATGAATAAACCCCATGGCTTTTACGTAACATAAGATTTGTTAATTCTCATTTTTGACCAGACACATTGCTATATTAGCCAAGTAACACACTGTCTTTTGTCGCAAAACCAGACATTGCTAATAACCACCAACCATTCCGGATGTAGCTTTGTGTCTACTTAATACAAATATTTAAGGTTTGAAATTATCTCTCTTGTAGATTTATTTTAAAATACACCATCTCATGAACAGTTTACAGAACAGAAAACATGACGTGGAACCTTCCGTCTCTAGAATGCTGATTCAAATTTGCCTATAAAGCAGTAAATGAGAGCCAGCAATGGCTAGGAAGCAATTTGGAGATTTTGAGTTAAACACTAATTATGCAGTTCTCTCTACCATTGGTGCTAGAAAACACCCAAGTAACCAACCAGGACTGAATGCAATTATTGGCTGGCCCACCCCTTTGCCACTTAAACGTGATCCCTTCATGTCAGGGTTACAGGTACATTATCGAAGTAATAAAGTAGCTGTCTGCACAGCTTGCTTATTTTATTTCTTCTAGGACACAGAGGGAGATTTTAGCTGCTGATGCTTGTCACCCTGTCCACATTACAGGCAGTGAAATTCAGTTAAAATGTAAAGAGCTAAAAACGGACAAGAAAGAAACTTACTTACCCAATAGCAATCGATTCCTCCCTTTGCATCTTGGTGCTGATGCACCGTCACCCCATGCTTTCAAATTCAGATTGTTTTGTTTAGCTACATATATGCACTGGGCTGTCTCCGATTTAGCTAGTGTGTGCGCTATTCACCTAGGGTGTCCCTGGAAATGGGGAATAACCCCAGCTGAGCCTCACACTTTTTGCTATTAAGTAGTCTAGGCATTAAAAATTCTGAGGAAGGCAGGCAGGTTGTGTAACACAGTTGGGTAAGACGTCTTTAACAGCAATAGCTAAAACATTGTGCAAAACCAACTAATTTCTTTTCCTTTGAAAAAATGTCAATATACTTCCACTTCTGAAGTGTGAAAAGTGGTGACCTATTTTGCAGTAAGCAGGTAATAACAGTATTTTAAAATGATCTGACAACCCTACCATAAATGGGCATCACATTTTGATGATTCTGCAATGAAACAATCCCACCTAAATTTGTGAACGGAACCTTGAATAACAGCTTCATGTGTGGCTGCTATAGGAGCACTTCCTAAAAAGACTGAAGAAGAGGGAGCCATCTGTTTTACAGGCTACTTCATAGAACAACTATGAAGAAATCCAGTTAATATTTGTAAAAGCTAATTTTTCATCTGACTTCTGTAGAGGAACACATAGTTGAGGGCAGGGGGAGGAATTAAAAAAAATCCTTCTTCCTGAAGAAAACTCAAGTAGACGCTAAATCTAATGTATTCAACTAAGACATGGTCTAAAAAGCATGATTTTTAAGGATCTCTGCCTCCAAACATAACTAGTTACTTCTGAAAGTTTTGACTGTGAGTCAAGATATTATTCAGAAGTAAATTTGTTTCAGGAATCCAAATCTTATTAAAAGAAGTCATAATGGTATTTTTAAGTACAGGTTATCGGAATAATTGTAGCTACAGTTACAATTTCTAAGGAAAAAGACAATAGGAAAGAAAGGAGACAGAAATACAGCTTGATAACATTCATAGAAAGGTAACACAAACAGTAGAAAAGTGTTTACTAGAAACAGGAGGAGCAGAAAATTAATTCTAACCACTTAAGTCTCATTATATATTCTATTCAATACCCAGATACCTTTAATCATAGGACAGAAAGACAAAACAGTATCACCAGTATCTTCTGCATAGCAGCCTTTTCATGCCACAACATCTAAAATTAGTATATTTTGTTTAAAACTTTCAGTTCAGGTACTTCTCTGCAACATTACATCATTTAAAGGTACTAATTCATCTTGCTTTGCAAGTTACTAAAAAGTAAGTTACTAAGTTTTTTAAACTATTCAGTTCTAGAGTTAAAAAAAAAATTATCCTATAATTAAAAAGTTACGGCATGAGCCACTCCTAGTAATGGCTCAGATCTCAAGTTTCATGAACAACTGACTCAAATTTTTCCACCTCAGGTTGGTTACACTTTGTATCCCCTATTTGAACTTCAACTTTATTTGAAATTATACAGCAAAATAAGTATGCAAAGCAAAACCAGGAGAACACACACACGAGGTGTTCCAATAAAAGGCTGAAAAAGTTCAACAAACCTGTCTGCTGTCCAGGCTGTGCCAACGGTTGGTTTTGCTGCGCATTGTAGTGGACAGAAACAGGTCGATACTGTTGACTGGAGTGTGGATACTGATTGGGGGTACAATAACAAGCTGGCATCTAAAAGCAAACAACAATTAAAGAGATTCACTACCTGCAAGTTTATAGAAGGCAGACATCTAAATGTGAAAAGAATCACATGATAAAAGAAAGATACAAAACTTACTAAAAAGGTACAACTAATATTAATTTGTTTAGCAGTTAAAAAATACTAGATAAATTCCCTCTTTAACAGCCAATTTCTTCTACTTTCACTGTAGAAGTAACAATTCCCAATTTCCACAAAGAAACATCTGAGACACTAGAAAACTATGCAGAACATGAGTTTTACCAGCTACAGGGAAATACCTGGGTGATTATTCCTCCTCAAGTAAGCTGAAGTCATTAATTTCAAAGCGCGTAAGCCAGAACCGCCCCCCTCAACCCCAGCATAAATGCACACAGCTGCAATGGAACAGGGAGCCCCAAACCATAGAAAAAGCTCATTAACAGACCAGCATAATCAGTTTTTAAATATGGCTGCTGGGAGGATGGAAACAGAGCCATTGTACCTGTGGCACAGGTTGCTGCATATATCCCTGCTGCTGGAGTACTTGCTGGTTGACAGGGTGGCTAGATGTTGAGTAGCCTGGAGCAGAAACTGGTTGGCCAGAGGCAGGTGGTGGTGGTGGTGGTGGAGCAGCTGCGATGATATAACCGGACTGCTGTGGGGGCTGGAGGACTACAGTGGACTGGAACATAGCACTATGAGGTTCTGCTGGATCAGCAGGTGGCTGGCGGGCAAGACTCATATGGCTAAATTGTGATCCTAGGTTGTCTTGCTGTAATAGTTAAAAAAGGAAAAGTTATGTTCACAAATGTACATTCAAGAAAAAAAAAAAAGAATAAAACAGCCGAATATCTCAGTAAGTTTCAGATATGCATGTCTCAAATTGCTGTGTGTTAGCAACATCAGCCAAAGGAAAGAACAAGATGGAACACAGTACTAAATCATCTTCAGGGCTGACAGCAGGAAAGAACATCCACATTCAGAGACTTCACTCGTTTCACTGCTCATATTCGATTTTTGGATTACATCTGCCTCTATCTACTTATGGTAAGAATTCAGTTGTCAAAAATCAAGTCAGAATTTGTGTCACTAACATTTTCTGATTGGACTCCAAAGCTGGAGTGAAGACTTCTAACCCCAGTTAAAATAGCAGAAGGCATAAGTATTGCTGAAATAATTTTTGGTTTTAAGAGCTTAAGTTAATGAGGCTCTAATCCTGAGTAACAAGGTACATTCCTCTAACTTGGTATTATACTACATGCAAGGATTAATTTTTTTTTTTAGCCTGAAATCAAGTAACAGCTGCAAGGAATGTATTTAGTGCTTACCTACTATCTGTATTTTATTAACATCTGAAACTATGATACTGATTGCACTGAGCACTGCAGGAGTCCTGTGAAATTTGAAGCTTCTGTTACTCTAACCCCAAGCTCCTTCTCTTTACAAGCAATTCTGCATCAATTTATCAACATCCTGGAAATTGGAAGTGATCACTAGTATTGATTTTTGTGCTAAACAGGAAGATTAGGTTCATACTTCAAAAGTGGACTCTCCAAACATGGGGGAACATTAAAAATGTTTTAAGACCACCTGATCTTAGATCATCCTGAAAAAGATAGGAGTTAATCAAGAAAGAGTAAGCACAAGCTCTTTTACTCATTAGCTACGTTCACATTTTCTGATGAAATTTAATAGTTCCCAGGCTAAAGATATTCTCAATTACCACTGGAAATATGATTTTGCACCTAAAACTTTATTTAGAATACCTCTGCAGCTCAAAAAGCCCTATTTTCATTAGATTAACAATCCAACTTTGCCTTTGGCATTTCATTCTTTAATGATGCCTGTTAACACAACTGTAATGCTCTTCTACATTGGATTTTACATTCTGCTTTTCTTAATAAATGAATTGAATAATTCTAAACCTAGTTTAGACAGGAGATACTGATATTTAATTATGACTTAATATTACCTCTAAAAATGTCCAAAGGATAAACCCAAGTGACACACATTTATTACTGTTACACTACCAATACGATTGTCCTACAGTGGTGTGTATAGTACAACCACTGAAACAGGGCATTACCAATAAACGGATAAAGCAAACTTTGCTGGTACCAACTACAGATGAGTTGCATTTAGATTCCGAACCAAGACCATCAACCCTTTTCACTATGTTACCTAAGTTACCATCAGCAGGACTAAATTTTTGAAACTGCCAGCTCACTTAGTATTTGAACCCATTTCCTGCATGTGAAATGCTTTGAAGTTATAAACCCGGAAGGAGTTTCATTTTCTGCTTTAACAACCATATGCCAAACAACGATTGTGAATCCTAGCACAGAGACCCCTGAACTAGCTGCTAACAGCAATTTAGTCATCTGCTAAACTCGCACAGGAAGCCCACGTTGGTTAATTAACCGTTCTCATTACTAAGGAAGTAAGTTATACTGACTGCATACACGTGTATTCACTCTAAAATAAACATGAGAAATAACATTGCTAAACCCCCCCCACCCTCCATGAAGTGCAGTTCCTTTTAGAATTGTATGCCTAAAGTGCATCTAACAGTTACAATATAGTTGTAATTATATGCAGGCTATTGAATTTGGATAAATCTGTATTATTAGAAGACATTTCTGATTAATGTTGAAAATGATAACAAAATAAAAACTCTGAATACATACTAAAATAGCTGTTGTATAACATTGTGGTGGGGTGACCTTGGCTGGCTGCCAGGTGCCCAGCAAGCTGCTCTATCACTCTCCCATCCTTAGCAATACAGGGGGACAAAAAAAGATGAAAAGCTCTTGGGTCGAGAAAAGGACAGGGAGATCACTCACCAATTACCATCACAGGCAAAACAGACCCGACTTGGAAAAGACTAATTTAATTTATTGCCAGCTAATAACAGAGAAGGATAGTGAGAAATAAAAACAAAACTAAAACCAGCCTCCCCCAACCCCCTGCTTCTTCCCAGGCTCAACCTGACCCCCAACTCTTCTACCTCCTCCCCCAAGTGTCACAGGGGGATGCGGGCTCGTAGTTGGTTCATTACACTTTGTCTCTGCTGCTCCTTCCTCCTCACACTCTTCCCCTGCTCCAGGATGGGGTCCCACCCACAGGAGACAGTCCTTCATGAAATTCTCCAGTGTGGGTCCTTCCACAGGCTGCAGTTCTTCACAAACTGCTCCAGCGTGGGTCCCTTCCACAGGGTGCAGTCCTTCAGGAGCAGACTGCTCCAGCGTGGGTCCCCCGCGGGGTCACAAGTCCTGCCAGCAAACCTGCTCCAGTGTGGGCTCCTCTCTCCACGGGGCCACAGGTCCTGCCAGGAGCCTGTTCCTGCCCTCCACAGGCTACAGCTGCCTTCAGGGCATCTCTACGTGCTCTAGTGTGAGATCCTCCAGGGGCTGCAGGTGGATCACCGTTAACCTCCCTGGGCTGCAGGGGGACAGCCTGCCTCACCATGGTCTTCATCACAGGCTGCAGGGGCATCTCTGCTCTGGCACATGGAGCACCTCCTCCCTTTCCTTCTCACTCCCCTCCCTCACAGCTGCTGCACAGTGGTTTTCACCCTTTCTCAAATTCATTATTACAGAGACACCACAGTGTCAATGACTGACTCAGCTCTGGGCAGCGCAGGGTCAGTCTTGGAGCTGCCTCAAATTGGCTCTGTTCGACATGGGGGCAGCTTCTGGTCTCTTCTCGCAGAAGCCACCCCTGCAGCCGCCCCACTACAAAAACCTTGCCCCATAAACCCAACACAAACATGTATTCATTGGAGTATCAGAGCAGCTGGGGGAGTTGGGAAGCCTCAATTTTTGACCTGACTCTAGTTCAGATTCTACCTTGGATAACGCTTCTCCTTTACTAGGTTTCAGTTTCAATTTGTGTGTGTTTTTTTTAAACACAAAAATCTAAGATATTTCATTTCCAGCTTGTATTTATTAAACAAGGGATGCTAGTGAAGTGGGAGTGTTAAGAGTTCTGGCAAAGAGGCTAGAAAAAGGTAACCTCAAAAAACCAGCACAGCTGATCCTTCAAAAGGTATTACCGTTCGGGAAAAGAAAGAGCAGAAAGAAACAACAAGAAAGGACGGAAGGAGGTTAATCGAGAGACATGAAGAAGAGGTACTGACTGGCTAACAAAACAATAGCATGGAAAAGCTGTTCCTTTACAAAGGAAAATAATATAGATCTAAATAAAGAGATATACAGATATAGCCTTAATTGTCTACATTTCTGCTGAAGTTGAAATAAACACAGTAAAATCTCAGGAACTATTTTCCCCCACTCAGGTAATATTTTACTGTGATTGAAAAGCTAGCCAGTCATTACACTGGTATCACACACCACTTACAAACAACCAAGCAAAGGTCAGCATCCACTAAAGATTAACCCATGCGGAGAGGAGATGAACAGAAGATATAATACCACAGAATATTGCTGTGTAGAGGAGACTGGCAGGAGCGGAGGTGGATAAGAGACTGCAGAGTACTGAACAGGCTGGGAGGAAGGCTGCAGAGGCCGCATAGGCTGAAGGAATAACAGGTTTATAAACATGGTTAACATCAGAGTAAGAGAAGTGAAAACAAAGTTAAAGTTTCTTGTAATAGAAAAAAGCAACTATGCTCCATTACCAGAAAGGGAATGGATACTTCATTTTTTAAGCTCAAGGCTGCATAGAATTAAAACAGAAGTAATTTTCACTAAGTCGGTCTCCCAGCAGAAATACCTTTGCTTTATTTGTTATATATTATATTAGCTATAAGTCAGCAGATTACTTCTATTTAATATTTAGTGTTTCTTTTAGAGAGATTTTTTTGAAATTATAAAACTACACATGCATTCTGAATACAAGTTGTTTCAAAGCATCTAAAGACAGAATGAATTTACTACTAACCACAGATGAAAACGTATTGCTTTCACTTATTCAACAACTAAATATTCAACAACTAAAATATCTTCTCTAGATTGTGGTTATTTGAACATCAGAGAGGTGTCGTTGCTGATAATATTTCAGGCAGGTTCAACTCCAGTATCCATTGAGAAGGCAATCATAGAAGTAGTAAAGAATTTGAAGAAAACTGCAAATACTGCATACACGCTTCTGTAAACTAGATAAGGAGAAAGAGTACAAACGAGCCTTTTGCAAAACAGACCATCTCTACCATGGTGTATGCAGGTATCCTGAACAGAAGATTTAAACGGGGAAAATGAACAAGGATAAAGGTTTAGACAAAGTTCTACAAATAACTTTTTGATAGAATTTGAGAACAGTTTGAAAATACCACAGGAGACTAGCCAGTAGCTTGGTGCCTTCTCCTGCCCATACACACTCTTTGCTTTTCTTTTCTTCTTCAAGGGCTGAGATCATCTTTCATCTGGCCTAGTTTACTAAATTCCTCTTGTACAAGACGAGGATAAAATACATCCTGTACTTCAGTGTGCAGTTTTGTGAGCAGAGTAGTGCTACTTAAGAGGAGTTCACAGTCTACCAGTCCTAAGCTACCTCTTCTGTGCCACCAGTACTGCCTGTGCGGTACAGCCCAAGAACTCATCTGGCTGAAAAATAATGTTAAGACAAGGAAACAAAGATTTCAGTTGGATTAACTCTCTTCCCAGACTGCTGACTATATTACCATTAATGCCGGGGTAACCACACAGTGTGACTAAGGATGACGGCAGAACCTCTTTTGTAGAGCAACCTAGCCTTGATATATTTCCATTCTATATTTTTAAGAAAAGGCTGCCCGCCATGTTCAGTTATTGGCAGAACTGATAGTTCTGAGGACTGTGGGTGGAAAAAGTCCAGTTACCCGTATCTGTGTTGCTATTACTTCTTAATATACGCTCCAACAGAACAAACCTACTGATCCCTTGTTATCAGACAGCAATACACAGCATCAGTCATCAATACAAGCATCATGTATTTGACATGTGCACCTGTGAGAGGATGTGATTAGCTGCTGGCTGTTGCTGAGGTGGTGCAGGAAGAGGTGGCTGTTGCGGAGGTCCAGGCACTTGGGTCCTAACAGGTTGCTGAGGCATCGGAGGATTGTACACAACTGGAGTGCCATCTGGGTTAAGGAATGGCTGACCTGAGAAGTTGGAAGAGAACACAACCAAATGACAGCCAGCTGCATCATCTAAGTTTGGAGAAAATAAAGACAAATGCAGTCACAGTAGACAAAACGAATAAAATAATAACATGTGAAAGTAAGTGAAGTCATACTGTTTCGCATGACAGATTTATGCCAAATGCCCACAACAACATTTATAATAGCAATGACTAAACAGGCCTCATTTAACAAACTGCATGCAGTTAAAAACCAAAACATTTAAGGTAAACAAAGATACCCCAGTCTTTACTTAGTGAACACAGATAAAAATATTTGCTGTATCCTGCTTGTCTTGAAAACTCATTTTTAATTAAGTGGGATTGAAAAGGGCAGGAGAAATAAAGGAAAACCCAACTAAAAATACTATTTTAAGGATCTTTTAAAAGGCAATTAAATGAATCTCCTTTAATCAGTTTGAACACCAATCAGAACACAGGAGAGCTTAAAGGCAAATATTTTAAAAACCACATACAAAGCAGTAGCTGCAATGGTACTCCCATAACTGCTAATGAGATTACTGCTAAAGGACTCTCTTCCCCCATATGTAGATGAATTGGCTTTTAGCTTTCAAATGAAATAATGTAGTATTATTCTCCTGTTTAATAATTTGCAACTTCAATATTACAGCAGTGGACTAATGAAAAAGAATTAAAAAATAAACTATATAAAAGTAAATTATAAACAAACAGTGATTTATATTGGTCCCTGGGTTGGGAAAAACCAAAACAAATCAAAGGAAGAACAGATGAGCTAGCAATGACCTGTGTCTAGCTGCTTAATAACATCTGCCTTGCACTCGCTTATTTTCATGCTTAAAGTCCAAATACTGATGTAAATTTTTTTCTCCTCCAATATCAATATTTTTCTTGTCTGAGATTCTTCACAGAAAGGTACAAACTGAGACTACAGCCTTTGCACCCAGCCAGGGTCTGGTCAAAACTAGGCTAATGCTCCTTCAGACTTCTTCGTCCCATCCTATTTAAGTGCAACTGGCTAATATAAAAGGGTAGAAGTTACTGAAGAGAGGAGTGAGGCAATTAATGCAAGAGATAGACAGGAAGCACGAACAGACGTGCTGTACTCAATTTAGCTTAATGGATTTCTCTTTAATGCTCTAAATTTGGGTATTTCACATAAATAGGGAGTCCGATTTTCTTATTTCCTTCTACCACTTTCTGGTTATCACTGGAGCTTAACTTGTTTCCTGTAGTGGCTGAATAAGAACTGTCTTTTCCTAATTACTGTCTTCAGCGACTAAGAAGAATGACTCTGTTGACCTGAGGTCATGAGATCTTCTGTCAGAAACGCTGAGAAACTAATCTATGTTTTTTGAACTCTGACTGTCGTTTGGAACAATAAAGCCAGATGAACAATTACAGAATATGATGATTTGAGTACATAAGTCGAAAGTTCGTATCAAGTCAAAATATTCCTTGTTCTGGAAGTGTAATTCATCTTCCATTAGACACTCATTAGATATTAACATAATCCTCTGTTATGAAAGACTATTAATGACTGGTTGAAATACATTAAAAAATGGATAATACTTAGGAAGAATCACAATTTGAAAATGAAGCTAATTTTAATGAATATCAAACAGAGTCAAGCCTACAATTCTGCTGCCTTTTCTGAGGGGGGTGCCAGCACAAGATGCTTTCAGATGGAAAACTTTCACAATCACATTTGTTTCTCTACCCTTCCCTGTTGCTATGTGGAAGTCCTATCAGTGTAACAGGGAAAATGACCGACAGTATAGGAGGAAGAAAGTGAAACTAGTCACATGCAAAATGTTGACAAGCACATAACTGAAGATGACTCAAAACCCGCTATTTTTCAAATGAAAGAACTCGATCGTGTTTTACATGAAATCACTTTCAAGCTGATGGTATGGTTTCAGTGCCTGCAATATCTGTTTTGCTGTACAGTAACTCTAAAGATTTTAGCACAGTCATGCTATAAACTCATCATATGAAAAATGACAGCCAACATTGTACTTTACATTAAATAAGAAGAAAGTACTCTAGTGTATATACGCACTAAACTCACTTTTTTTCTATCCAAACTTGTTTGCTAATCATCATTATTTGTCTTCAGATGGTCAACACACACAATGGGAAATTCATGTAGAAGATGTGCAACTATCACATTAGAACTAGAAAAACTAAGGCAATAGTCCTATTGTCCAAACCCTAGATCTAAGATAGCAAGTACATCCTCCTCCAAATCCAATGGCTATCTGTGAAAATTAGATGCCACAGCTAGTCATTTGTAACCAATTTTTTAGCAGGGTTGGCTCAAACTATTCGTTTATACATTAAGGCATTTAAGGGAAACCTGAGGTAGCATATCAATATGCAAAAACACTAATAAAAAAACAAACCTCAAATTTTGTATACAACAGCAATTGATTTATATTAAGGAAAAAAGAGAAATAGATCTATCTCTATGTTATATCTTTTAGTTATAGAAGATAAAAAATTTAATAACTGATCATTTTAACAACCCCAGTGAGAAAAATTTAGTTTAAAACGTCACATGCAGTTATATTCAGACATGATAAAGTCCATCTACAGAATGATTGGAAATATATCCTGAAGTATTTCCTTTTCTACAAGGAAAACAAATCTTTAAACTAAAATTAAAATATAATCATTTTCCAAAGATTACGATGTGTTGCATAAAAGGTAAAGTCAAATTTTCCGGATTTCTTAACTTCTGCAATGAAGTAAAAGTTTGCCCAGAGAATGCTCACTAGTCATTTAATCCAGACAAGTAATTACACCTCTCCTTGCATCTACATTATGAAGTATCAATTTCCTACTACTTACTAAAAATATCAGTATTAGTCAATTACGCCAACATTGATTTCATCCTGTTTTAAACTGAAAAACAGAAGTTTAGAAATAGCATGTAACCTCATGCTTATTTCTTTCACTTGTATTAAGTCAGCGTCATGATTATAGAGACACAAGAATATGTTGCAACAAACAAAATGAAGGATGATAAATTCTTTCAAGTCAATATGAATACTTCTTCAGGCTCCCTCCCCTCACAAACTGTTTTATAGTAGCACTGGGAAAGACTTTTCCCTCTCCCCAAAAAAGGCTGAAACAATTACTTTAAGTTATTCTGCGTTCTGGATAATAAATCATAGGATTTTCATATTTTGTGCAAGTTAACTCATGCAAGTTAAAACTCTACTAGAGAAAATCAAGTGAGTTTACTAATTCCTTTGATCCTAGAGTCATGCTTTCTTTTTAAATTAAGTGCACTGAACACACACAACCACAGAAAATAAAAAGAGAGAAAAAGAAAGGACAATACTGACACTCAGTCTTATGTAAACACTCATGCATTTTTCTCCAAGTTCTCAATTGTAAGAAAAACATCCACAAGCGGGTACCAACCTGTTTGCGGGTTGATCAGAATACTGCCAGGCGGTATGCCTGCCGCTTCCAAGGGAAGCAAAAAGAAGCTAGTGCTAGTAGGTGCCACTTGCCCACTTATGCCACCATCAAAGGAAAGAGAGTTACTAGTGCTGACAGTTGGATAGACGGCAGGCGTGCCATGAGAAGGCTGGCTTAGAGCTGGCACTGGAAGAGGCTGCTGGGTGTGAGAAAGAGAACCCGTGGATGACCCTACACTACTAGAAGATTCTGAACCTAGGAAAGGAGTAATGAGAAATTGTTTTTACCTAGAGACAGAAACATCATGCTCACTTAAAATATATACTTGTAAATGCTTACCCTTAAAGCTCAGCGTTAAGTACATTATTAAACAGTGGCCTTTTCAATGAACTCCCCCTTCATCTCCCCTGGAATACCATTACAAGATTCCTTCTGTGAACCAAGGGTCAATTCAGCACTGCTTTGCACTGTAAAGTGAGGCTTTCATATCTCGCTCCCATTTTCTGGACAGAAAATACATGCCTGTAAGTATGCACATGTGCTAACGTTCAGTTCATCTGCAATTCATTTCAGTGATTGGTCACTCATTCCAAACAGACGCACGCACAGGTATCAACTGGATACATCGAAGTGATGAATGCACAGCCTACAGCTATGGCACAGGTGCAGGCCATGGGCTAATGCAGTGGGCCCAATGTCCCTTCAGACACACTAGCTCAATTCACATGCTCCGTAGATATAGCCTGCATGCAAGCAATGACCATTTTCTTTTTACTACTAGATGTCAGAGATCTTCTCTGACTCACCTGCTGAAAAAACTGTGGAATACTAAAAAAACCCCAAAACTATTTTTTCCTCCTCTGAGAATTTTCAGACTGAAGTCAAGAATACAGCTGGAAAAAATTAATATGGCAGCTTTAGCCTAGTTTTACCCAACAATTCAAATTTCAGGAGGAGCATGAAATAGCTGATTGAAAACAACAATCATTTTACAGATATGAATGACTATAAACATTGCAAGGCAGTGGAGAACCAGACCCTGAGCTTTCTGAAAGCCAATACATGCAGCTAAAAGCAATATTCCAAAAGTCCGATACAGGGAGGTCTGTAGAACTGCACTGTTCCTGGATCACCGTATACCTAGATCTCTAGGTATACAGTTTATCATACTTTTTACCAAGTCTTTGCTATGACACTTGCAGTACTTGGAGAGAGAATATAGCTGTTTCAGTTTAGGAACTCTTCATTTGCAGCCTCTATACAATCTAGAAGGGAAAGCAGGACTCAAAAAGGGCCATGTCAAAATTTATCTGCTGTTTGAAGTTACTTTGCAGTCCTTCATAAATATTTCTAATTGTAACCCTTTCACTTCCGTGTATGAAAAGATTGTATAGCTTGAAGCAGTTGCTGATGCTGACTGTTAACCTTTTTTATACTGCCAGATGAAGTGAAATAAAAAGCTATTAATTGTAAACCGGGCAAAATAGCATAACAAATAGCTCTGCAAAACAATCTTCACCTGACCAGAGGTACTTTGATTAGATTTGTTTACAGGTGTATCCACTTCTAGATTATGTAGAGAAATCAGGCTGAAGCCATCATAATTAAAGCCAATTACATCTTTGACCAAAATGAACAAACAAAACCAATCTCAACACATGCAAAATCACCACAACCTGTAACTGCAGTGAAGCAACAGCCATCAAGATAGGCATTCTGAACTTTGAATGTTAACTCTTTGAATGCCAAAAATAAAGCTTCCAGTGAAATTTTAAGAATCCATTTATGTTCTTGCAACTTAGACAACAAATATTTCTATGTATTTTGTAATGTATTTTATAAGAATGTATTTTATAAGAATGTATTTTACATATACACTACTATCAGGTTGTAGTTTCTTTTCAAGCTGTACCAAATAGTATTAATACATTGCTAAATGAAATAACTCAATATGATGATACAACTTTTCAGCATATGCAGAAGTACCTTGGAATGTATTTTTTTTTTATACAAGTACACAACGGACAAACAGAATTTGTAACTGTTTTACTGCATTAAGATACAGAAGTGTGGTGATATACCTATAAGGTAGTGGTGGTTTCAGGGAAAGCAAAAAATGTAAACAGATCCTCATGAGAAACAAGTTCTATAAATAACGTCAAAGCCAAGCATAATACAGGCAAGCAATAATATTCTGCTTTTTTACAGTTCTACTTCAAAATCTGAAGTACTGCATGCATAACCCACCCATGTATTACAAGCCTCAAACTCTCCACAACCAAGATTATCTATTGGATCAAATTATGTTGGCATTCAAAGTACAAATATTTACCAAATTTCATTTTTTGACCCACATAAAATTTATAGCCATGTTTTCCAAGATTTTGTTTTGACATTAATTACAAGTTAACACACCTTTGAAACCCATAATCTTATGTATTTTCCCCCACCATTTCTGAATCTTCAAACTAAACAGTACACTTTGTTCCACTAATCTGATTTTTCAGCAATTTAAAAATTAAGTAAGCTTTTTAGCCACATTAATTTAAATTTAGCAATGGCACTGAAAGATAATACAAATATAACTAACAATTCATAGGTTTTAATGCTGTTTTTTCCTAGCTAGTAGGATAGCAGCACACAGTTTCCTAAGACTGCACAATGCAGCTTTGCCACGCTGAAACTACAGTTTATTCAAAATAAAAATCTAGAGTTCAAGTACTTACACTGATAAATGTTTCCAAATCCTTTGTACGAGATGAAATGCATTTAGCTTAAAGCCATCTATAACACACTTTCAAATTCTACTTCCGAAGTCAAAAGTCTTCATTCAGTTTGTTACCTGAATTCTAGCTCTCCGAGGCAGTTATGTGCTAGAGGGGTAGGTCTGCAGCCTTTTTATGTATGCAGCACCCACTGTGCCCAAAGGGAGTTGTATGCATGGAGCACCTACGAGACTGAGGCCTCTACATACGTACACATCTGCAATAGGCATCAAGTATCAAACCACCAGGTACTTCACTGCTACGTAACTATGTATTTGTACAGATTTTATTATACCTGTCTTAGACAGCCTGCCTGTGCTTTTGCTGCTTCCAGAGCTATCTCCTCTTGTCAGAACTGATATCCCACTGAAGCTGCTGGCTTTCGTTACAGCTGGCTTCAGATTGCGGATGGAGCTATCAGAGTCGGTGCTGCTCCAGGGACGGGGTTCACAATACTTCAGCTCATTCTCAGTACTGCTCTGATGGCTGTTGGCTGATCTCCCTGATGTTTCCTTATTGATTCTGTAAGTTATAAACTAAACTTTTAGCAAAGCATCAATTGCAAAATAAGGGAAAAGAAAAAAAAGAAAAAAAGAAAGAAAAGGTGAAATGCATGCAGAATACTTTGGGATTTTTTTTTTTTTAAAGAAAGCGTCAAATACCTAAGTATCTGTCGTCTTTGCTGTGTACTATTAGTTTCTTCCTCCTGGATTCTGTTGACATTTTAATAAGATAGCTTAATATATATTAAGAAAATAGGAAAATGAAACAGAATTAAACTGCAAATTTTCTTACCTTTTATCAGTGAAATAATTCTCTTGGGAACACAGGGACTGAGGGGCAAAGAAGTGTAGAAATTAATATGAATGGTATCTAGAACCCCTACTACAGTGCAGTAACAAAACATGCTCCAATTTGAAGTCTTTTGTATTATACATGGACTTCTACAGCATCCTTTTTTGTATTAAGCTGCCTCAAAACTTAACCTCTTTGATGGATAATTTCCATGTTACGGGGAAAAAAACCACGCAATATAAAAAGGCCCATCTGCAGGAAATAAAAGTTAGCATTAGAATAGTTACAATGCTGACCATTTTGTTTATATCAGTATTTTTCTGAAGTTACGATTCTTCCGTTGGGCCTTCACTGCCTTGTGTAACTTCCAGCTGACGTGTGACTTCACAAGGCTGTTAAACCACCCGAGTTGCCTTGTCTTCTGCTTGAAAGTATGAAGTAGAAGATGACGCTGGTTACTGCAATAATTGTACTGAATTCTTTGGGTACAAGTACGCATATGCTAAAAAGCAGACAGAATCAAAAAGGCTATTAACTTCAGTTATGTTGTCCTTGGCTGTGACTTCTCACATTTGGTACAAAGCTTCTAAGGGTACAATATGTGGTAAATGAGTATGCAAAAGAAAAAGGTAATTTTATATCCAAAAGTCCATTCTTTTTGTTCGTAACTAAGGTGAACAAAAGAAGGCTTTAGGAAAATATTTGAATATAGCAAACTAGCCTCTCAGAGCTCATTACTCTTCAGGACAAAAGTCTGGTTTTGGATGTGTAAAAGCTGAAGATAAATGTCAAAAAAAGTGGGTTATTAGAAGTAGTGCAGATTTTTGAAGACATTTGTTCTGTTTCACTGCATATAATTAAATATAATCACTACTTGTGACTGAATTGTAGTTTACAATGTCCTGCTTGATACTCCAGTCAAGAGAGACTAGACTTCTAGATTTCTAACTGAAATTTCACAGATGGGCATTCAAATCATTTTACTGTGACCAGTCATAAGGCGTGTTTGATATAGACACAAGTGAGAAAAAACAACATTTTTCTTTTGTTTTGAAATAACTGTTGCTCTGAGCAACAGCTGAAGTGATTGCAGTTCCAGAACTCTGTAACTTAAATGTCAGTAAGGGGCAAAATAATGATTTAGATAGGTAATGCTAGATAATACACCAAAATAAATCTTGAAGGTTGCTTGAGTTTCATATAGTAGTGATTAAAGAAAACAGAAGACTTCTCGGTAACTTCAATATAATTTAAAACTCACTCAGGCTACACTAATGATTCTTATCTGCTTAGTCCCCTTCAGAAACAGAAAATTTCCTGAAAAGAAGTATCTTTTAACAAAAACCACATGTGCATGTATGTGTGTGAAGTAGTCATACAAAACACCATAAGATTTTCTTTGATACATACATCTTGTGCAAATATTCTTTCTCTAGCTCTCTGATACTCTTCTTCACGTTCTTCTATGGATTTACTTCTTCTGTCATCTTTTAATCGTATTCTCATCTAAATTAAGTGATACAGTGTCAACTTCTACAGGAAAACAGTATAAATACATGGTCAAATACAGCAAGTGGAAGGAAATAATCCATTTGTATTTTACCTGGTTATCATCTTTGTCTAAACTAGAGTTATCTCTTTTAAGGATGTACCGCTTCTGGAAATCATCACTCTTCTCATCCTTTATATGCTCACAAAACTTTTGGTCAGGTCTGTGAAAAGTCATTAGAAAGAAAAGTTTTACGGTTTTGTAAACATATACTACACACAGTGGAACAAACTGAAATATACTCAAGATTAATGTCAAATATACTTAATACTCTAGCTGAAGTGATAAGATTTTGGTTGTCCAGGGAATGGAAAAGCTACTAAAACCATAAGATGATGTGTACCCCTGACAAGTCCTGTTCCTGAGGCATCACAAACCTGCTTTTAAAATCTCTTCCTCCTTCAAAGCTTTTGCTTCAATTTCCCATTAAGGTGGCAAGCAAACCACATGCCCTTGGGGAATCAGAAGTGCTCTTGAATCCAGGCTGGTGCCATGCAATGGATATTGGGCATGCATGGAAGTGAAGATAGGTGCTTTCTGCTAGAGCTGTAATACCTCAGAATTCATTTAAAGGGAAAACAGAAGATAAGAAGATAGAGGAGAAAGCATTGAAACTTACAAACTTCTAAAACAGAATTAAGTAGAAATCAGCAAGAGAAGAACAGTACAATGCAGGCAAGCACGAGCTTCACAAGATCACAGTAAGAGGATGAAGCAACAGATTATATATTTTGTTTTGGTATTTTATCTACTTTGTGAAAGAAAATGAGGTATTTTGCAAACTCTTGTTATTAAAAAAAGATACCAAGTACCTAGACAATAAAAATCCTACTATCATAAGAGAAGTTCTCAGACAATCAGGAAATGTTTGTCTAATAAAAGACAAAGCAAATGTATACTCTTCTCTATTTCTGTTTCTTTATTCATTACCCAGGACATCTGTATAGAGTCAGGAGATCGTTTTCTATAAAACAGCCAAGCCTAACTATTAGTTACTGGATGCCCAAACATAATTAGCAGGCATTTCAGAGAACCTTTAGACTGTCTTACCTCTTTCTTTTAAAGGTCCCTGAATTTACTGCCCTGCAATCACCAACTTCCCACTCCACTGAGACGTCCCAGTATGCACTGGGTTGTTCATGTCAGTAACATCACTGATCGGCGATGGAGCCGGGAATCTGCCTATGAGGAAAAGGTAAGTTTGGTTTTATTCAACATGGAGCAGATCTCCAAGGTTTTCTTTCTAAATTCTTATTTTATATCCAAAGCGATTTAAAATAAGAATACTGAAAACATTAAGAATCTTAATGTCTGCAGGTTAGATGAAATGCCTGCTAATTAGTAACTACACCTATAGGGGGCTTCCAGAGGCCATAAGCTATTTAAATACAGTCTAGAAAAAAAAAAGGCATAAAAATGAAGAAATCATCTTTTAATAGTTCTTATTCCACACCTGAAGTGCTAGACTGATGCTTCAGTGTAGAGATGCAGGTGGATGCAAAGGCAACAGATTTCAAATGTATGGCTTTAAAAGTTAATTTAGACAAAGAATGTATAGCCAAAGCAAAAACACATACATGAATGCCTATGTTATTTAACATGTATTTAGGCTCTATATATTTTTCTAGAAACTTTTGAGGAGGAAACCGTCTACTTAAGTGAAATTTCAGTGTAGCATATTATTTCAGTTCTACTGACTCTAAAATTAGGGTGGATAATTAGATTTTTTCTCCCAAAGCTATGGAGAGTGTATATAGAGACTGGGTTAAGGTGCAGGCGCTGTAAACTCCTATTTTCATGTTCAAATCATAGAGTACTTAAAAAAAAAAAAAAAAAAAAAAAACAAACAAAAAATGGTGTCAGGCAAATGCTTTAAGTTAAAACTAGAAACCAGGTGGCATAAATATACCAACACATTAGACCTTTGTCTTTCTGAGAGAGAATGAGGAGACAGAGCGAGTGCAGAGGACAGAAAGAACAGCTGGGCCCTTTGAATGAAAACGTCAGCTCCGCATGGGTTTTGGAGTTGCTGTGGCCCCAGTGCTACTTTTTTTCTAATATGTAATTGCCTAGTGGTTTCTCCAAAAACTCCCCAGCCCTCACAGTAAAGTAGCATGCCAAGACTTGTTAACCTAGTTGACACTTCCACTGATGAGATGTCTGTCTTCCCTGCTATGTTTATTTTGTAAGGCCATGTAAGATCTGTAAGCAACATTATTCCAACAAAAGACTTCAATGCCTGAATTTTCCCAGTAGGTTTTTACAGTACAAAAGCCCAAGTTGTGCAAGTCTTGTCCCCTCCCTTCACCAAATCAGAAACAACCCTGTTCTAAGTTAAGGGCTGGTTCTGATTTCCAAAAGAAACAAAGAGTGTACTTCGTACATTTTACTGGTGTAAATCTTTAAACAGATAAATAGTTGATATAAATTCATGTTTCATGGAAACAAAGTCAGCAATGCATCTCTGCAAGAAAAGCAACAAAAATTTTTAATTTACAGATAATATGCTTTTTTTCCTCTAGAAGTTTAAACATGAAAAACAGATCACATTATTGCACAGCACTGGAACACAAACAGTGAAGATCTGTTCCCAATGGGTAGATAGACCCCTGCTGCTACAGATGCAGCATCATTGCATAATATATCCCAGGTGTTAAATCTATGCATCAGGAAGTTTTTTCCAAGACTTTTAGACTTACATTCTTGTATTGCTAGTTTTATTTACTATGACTGACTTCCCACTCTGGTCCACGTTGTGCTCTAATCCAAAGTAAGCAGCTACCCTGTGCAACAGCATTCTATGGTAAGATGTCATTGGGGGAAACTTTTTTCTTGGAACTCTGGAAGAAAGGAATAGCAGCTTTATTAAATTAACAGAAACACTCTTGAATTCTTTTTTCCTATAAGAGTACAGTACTTACTCATTATTACCAATGAAATCTAAAATTTCCTGTTCTAATTTCAGCAGCATCATTCTGTCCCTGAAAATAAAAACACAGCAACTCACATATGAGACACTCCAATAACTGCAGCTGTATCCATCTTAAGAATACACAGATAAGATCTGTGATCAAGGCATGATGGCAGACTGTAAATAGGACCACCAGGTGTCAAACGCAGTATTTTTAAGACAAAGTATTCATTTTTCACTAAGCTGTATCATATTGAACCTGCCTAGTGAAACATGCTGTTCTTATCTCAGAAATCAGAATACAGAGATCCTCCAAGTAACCTCTGCTCTGTAGGTCAACAGAAAGTACAGTCATTGAGAAGACAGCCTCAAGAAGAAGGAAAAGCAGTGACTAGGTTGTTTCTTGTTGGTTAGCATAGGTAGTAAGATTTGAAGAGGCCTCAACTGGCCCTTGGATTGTGAAGCACATCACGGGATCATTGAGACACGGGGACAGAGTACTGATAAACAGGAGACACTACTACAACACACCAACAACCAAGCGGTTAAAAGCTGGCACATGCTGCTATGCGATGAGATATTAAGAGAATACGAAAAAGCTAAAACTCAAGGTGTAGAAATGAACATTAGTCTTAAAAACGCTTATGCCAGTTCCAGTAAATCATTAACATGTAATGAAATTAACTTCCGCACAGTTCATAATGTGCACATCAGATAACTAAGCTCCCCAGCTATTGCGCATGTAAACCCAGAGCAGACCTTCACCTACAATTTCTTATTTTCACTGGGATCCTTTATGTCTTCAAACAGGAACAACGTAAGGGTCTAGCAGAGGTCCATACTTTCTAATTTTATTCTATAGGACAAAATGGTATTGGCCCCTTATAACAACTATTTTTTTTTTCCTGGCCAATAAAATGGAATTCCAATAAATTATCACATTGGAAATCATAACTATAATACAAATGAATAACAAATAGCAGTGGAATAGCTTTTGCAACAACAGCACAACTCCACCAACTTAATTTCTTGCGTTTTTACATATAGCCACATACCTACTATGAAACCCCATTAAGCAAAGGAACAAACAAGATAGACAGCAACATACTGCAAACTTCAAAGCAACAGAACCACGTCAACTCTGTTGCTAACAAATGACGGAATTGAATTAGGTCAGATTTGGTTCCTGATGTGTAGAGTGAAGATGTGTATCTCTAACTATGGTTATATGGTACAGCTTAAAAAAAAATTCCTTTGTCTATAAATTCAGTGCAAGGCAGATTAAAGTAAGAGAAGGCAGTTTGGTCTCTAACAAGCAGATGATAAGAAAGTACAAGTTTTAGAGACATAGTAATAGAGTCCCTTCAGGGAGAGACCTGCACACAGACAGAACTCATTATTTGCCTATTAAACATTAAAAGCATTTAAACCATTTAAGTGTCCGGAACTTCTGTTCATATAATGCACAAATTACAGTGGATTGGTGTTTCAGACAGCCTGCGCAACAAATTCTCATCCTAAATAAATGACATGTAGTGTTAAACATTTAAGGGGGGTGGGGACAGGGGACAAGTCCAAAAAAACCAGGTGGTGTGACACCTCAGGCAAGAAGAAGAAGAAAAACAGGAAGTTGGCATTACTGAGGCTTACCTGGGATTGTTTTTTAATGTATTTACTAAAAATTCATGAAGATCTATACCAGTGGAATCTGTATACTCTTGGCTGGAATCTAAGGATGAGGGGGAAGAGAGCAAAATTACACTTTGAAAAAACACTAATACTATTTTTTTCCAATTATTGCTGAACATACTATTTATGTATCAATACTATGTAACTATTAGGCGTGTTATTCCCAAAATTAAATACTTCCAGTTTCCAGGGAAAAGGTTCACAAGTAAAAAGCAAAACAGAAAACTACCCAACATCACCCCCAATCCCCTAATTCAAGTGTAACACAGAAGCCAAAACTTCAGTAACACTGCCAATCTATTAACAAACTGTTATATATTTTGAAGCAGTTTATCACCTTGATTCACCTGATCTCCATCAACCTTCCACATTTTCTCAATATACAATATTGCGCTGCTGTATACCCTTCTGTGGACCAGCAGCTGGTCTACAGAATTACTGGATGTTCCCTGAAGAAATACTGTAATTCAGAATATAAGAGTTTAACCTTCACAAATGTTCTTTTGTATTATTAAAAATCCTTGCCCTGTTGGGCTTTGTTTTCACAACATAATGTTTAGAAGTTTTCAAAAAAGATGACCTTCTTCCTCCTTTCTAGTTTCAGTGAAACAAAGTATTACAAAGTTACATTTTGTTCTCCAAATTCTATCAGCCGAAGAAATGATTAACACCAGATCTTCCCTTACATGAACACCTTCCAGAATTCCAGGTCTTAGAATTCAAAGCTATATGTGTGTTTTAACAATATTTTTGGAACTAAATTTTTTCCAAGAACTACTTGCATGTTAACCTAGTCTCAAGTTAGGCACAGCTCAAACTTACGGCTGAATCCTAGGTCTTTGCGGTCAGTACAGAGAGCAGTCATTGCAAATCAGCTTCTGTTAGCAACGAGGGGACTACCGCACAAAGCAGGGTAGGATTTGGTGGAGACAAAATCTACGCAGGCTTCTTCATTAGAAGCAACAGTGCCAGCAGAGGAGCCTCTTGACTTAGTGGGAAACTGGGTGACCAAAGTATCCAATCTTCAAAAATGAGACCTAAACTTTTCCTGGAGAAAATCCAAGTCCCCCTGAGGGCAGAGAATTTCTACTTCCCTAAAAAAGAACGATAGTGGGTTCCTTTACCTGCAGAGCTTGTTATGCTATCAGTCCTGGCCATATACTATCAAAAGAGTATAAATAAAACCAATCAAGTTTGAGTATTTATGGTTTGGGATTACTTTTGATTCTGAGGAGGGGAAGAAAAAAAAAAGGTATGCCTGGTAAAGCAACTTTAAGATTGAATAATTATTTACCTTAATTTTCTTAGTTTGCAAGTGATCAATAATTTAGTTGTAATTACTAGAAGGCTGATGCTTAATTTCCATCAGTTTCTATTTTGGCACATCCTAAATTGGGAAGTAATTAACCTCCAGGGGAGATATTGGGTAAATTTAAAACAGCTACCTCTACCTTAGGCATTTTGCCACTTTGCTCTCAACTCCTCATCATTGCCTAACATGTTGGGTATTTTTTTGGGGGGGTGTAGGGGGGATGGGGGTGGGGTTTGGGTTTTTTTTTCTTAATTCTAGAAGGTGGGCATGTACTTTAAAGGTTGAGCAAGTTAGCTCTGAAAGAATACTATTTTTTTAAGGCATCATTTCAAAGACTGAGATTTATAAATGCTGATTTATAAATGGGTTATCCATCCCAGTGCTTTTTATTTCACAAATACCTGGCTGCCAGCTGGGGCACGATGCACTGAAATGCCACATGAAGAAGGCCTTATGGAATTGAGGGACACAAGATGGACAAGTGCTACCTGTCTCAAAAAGAATTGTAGCTTTAAAGCTATTTCCTACGCACTGGTTGATCTAAGATGTTTATCTAACATTCTGGATCCTTTATTTAAAGGAAGAGCTGTACAATGAATCGCCAACTTAAATGCATGAAGTCTCCTACATTTAGGAGGCATTAGGTAACACGGACAGAGACAGGCTTATGTCATTAATTTTACAGTTCTATTTCAAATTAAAACCCAAAGATTTTCAGCAGATAGAACAGATCTTCAGTCCAGAATGGAGGAATGTTACAGTGAAAACACAATACTTGTCATTTTTACTTATGTACTTCCACCCTTGCTCCAAACTTCATAAAAAAATTCTAGGTACTATCAAAAATAAAATAAAAAAATAAACAAGACACTAACTTCTGTTGAATAAAGATCAGAAAAAGTACAAAGGTAGTGGTCATTCTCACTTAAGTTTCACAAATCCTGTAACAACAACAGCCCAGGAATAAGATAATAACTTCTGACTAGTAAAGTCAGTTTTCCAGAGAACAGCTGGACACAACTGAGGCAACGCAATTGCTTTTATGCTGATCTGCTTAGCCAGACAGGCGAAAAAGGAAAAGCATTTGCTGGAGTACATGTGTTTGATGAAGCCTCAAAAGCACTGTGTCCTCTGGGACCAATTCCTTCTCCAGCTCAAAGATGTCTAACCTAATTTGCTTTGTTTGCTCAAATAAGGAAGGGGAAAAAAAAAAAAAAAAAAGGGGCAATGTTTATGCAATGATGACCTGGAAGCAAGCTGTATTTTCTCTAAATAGTCTTTATCCACACAGTACATTTAGAAGCACAATGATGGATAGCAAACCTCTTGATAACATTTTTCTGGACAGTTTATTACTGGATTTTTCCTTTTCTGTTTCATCTTTTGCAGGCTTTTCTTCTTTTTCAAAAGACTGTGACAACTGGATCTGAATTTTCTCCTGTCAAAAGTAAAAAAATCAGTCATCATGGAAATTATTTCAAACAATACCTGCAGGAGAACTGTTTTGTACTATATTGCCTGCAAAATAAAGAAGTAACAATGAAAAAAATTGCCTTCATATTCTTTCTGATCTCACATGTACTTCATGCAAGCACAAAATGAAATTATTTATCAGTAAATAAAAAACTACAGAGAAGGCATAGAAAGTACCATACACATTTTAGATTTTAGACATACTTCCAGGCCTTGAATGCTATTTCAAAATTAATCCAAAGTATCTTATTTGATACACATATGAAAATATTCGTTTTTCAGATGTATAAATTTTATACAGCTTCTAAATTTTTTAAGTAATGCATCATCCATGATGCTTTTTTTCCCATTCTTCACAGTTCTTGATTATAAAAGCTTGTTTCAAGTTTCAATTTGGTTTATACCAAGAAGCAAAAAAAACCCACCCCCCCCCCCAAACCCCCAATATTTCAATCTAAGACAGACCAACATTCCCAGATCCACAAAAGAGGGTAATATTTACAGTACAATATATCAAGGCTTAGACTCTGAACTTCCTGTATATTTTGACAGAGTAGCTTTGTGTGTAATCATCTCAAACCCCATGTTTTTATACAAGTAGGTGAACTATCATAAAACCTGTTTCACAAATACAGTGAAAAAGAGCTTCCCTTTGAAATGACAGTGACATAATGGTCCCCTAAATAGCAGAAGATTGTAATTTGTTTTTCATGCCTCCTTACTCTTTAATAAGATTGTCAGTGAAGGACTGACATATTTCAGACAGCCAAAACAGAGGAGGTAGGGGGAAATGGAGACACCATATGTCTGAATGACTCTAAGAGGATGAGTGGCAAAGTCCTGTAAGAGTGAGACTCCCCCATTACCTTTTATCTTTAACTCGCCCAAATGTCAATTTTGTCCCCCCAGATACCAACGGAGTTCATGCTGTCACCCCCCAAGAACACCTGATCCTTCCCAACCCAAAGAACCTGCCCCTCATCCATTCTTGCCTATCACTCTTCTGTCCTGTACCTAATTCTTTCCCGTACAAGTCCTCACTCTTCCTGCAAACCCATTCTTACCCATATCCAGGCACCTGCTCTAAGCTTCTCCTCCTGTGTCATTCCACAGACTTGATCTCACTCATGTAAGCTGGCCACAGTTAAATATAATCAGGATTTGCCAAGGCTAAACACTTTCACACGCAAACACATCCTTGCACCACCTGCAGTAACTTTCCTACCTGCCCTAGCACACCAAACTGCTCTCTTTACCTTGGTCCCTTCAGAGCTGGGCAATGGGAATCCTATACTGATGAGGTTATGGTTAAAAACTAGTTTCAATATGCATTTTTGGAATAACAACTTTTTCAAGCGAGAAAAAAGTTCAGCTGATAATGTTTTCAGCTCTCCCTTTCATTATGATTTTTTCCCTACATTAAAAGTTCTAATTAAACTTATTAATTCATTAACACCCTGCAAAACAGCATTACAAGTGTGAAGACTTCTCAGCTTTTATGAGATTATCTATAACCAAGTCTGAAAAAAACCCCCAAACCAATCACTAATAATGAACTCCTTTTATATAATTCTTTCCTAGTCTTAAGAATTCACTTGGCTACAAACCTTGAAGAGTCCTGTATTGGGTTTGTGTGGCAAGATTTTGGTAGGGAGGGGGGGCTACAAGGGTGGCTTTCTCACCTCATAAACCTGAATATAATTCAAATGAGCAATTTATTTGTCACTACAAAGTGCATTACACCTACTGTTCACCTAGTAGCTGCATAACAATTATTCGAAAAAGAAAGACATGTTTATGTCTTACTAAGAAATTATTTCTGCCTTGGATCCACCAATATGTATTCTCCATTTTACAATAATACTCTATAAAACTATAAGTAAATTAAGGAAATTTTCATAGGCTGATTTTCCTTGACTAGAAAATTGGATGAGTTTATATGTAGTCAATCAAAGTAAAAGCATACAGCAATAGTTAGTCAAAGGATTTCAGCAAGTAATCATTTTCATACTTTTCCCAACGAGAGCTAAAAAAGGAATAGCCATCTGAACAGCCAGCTCTTCTACTGCCACCAATTCTACTTCAAAGTGTGATACAACAGAACTGTGTACCAAAGGACACTTTCTTGTGATTTCATGCTGTAAAGACTGTAGCATCTAATTAAATATGACCTACTTGACTGGAAAGCTGCCAAAAAAGATCTTCTAACTTCTATTCCCTAAAATTCTTTTAATCCCACCCTGTTTGCAGCGGGTCTCTGCTGGCATACTGATTTAACAGACTCTTCGCTGTAACTCAGATCACCTACCTGAAGTCCTCCCTGTAGCAGAAGAAATTGTCACCAAATCCTGATTAAACAAGAAAAAGTCAAACCAAAAGCAAACCCCCCCAAACCACCAAAACCTGATAAACCTCTCCAGATTAAAACACCTGAGAAAAAGGTAAGGGTCAGGAAACATTAGAGAATATTACATCCTTCCCCAATAAATTGATATGCTTATTCTTTCATAGCACCTTTCAGTAAAGGGCTGCCAGTGCTTTTTAACAACTAAGGCTTAAAAATTTGTTAGCTCTTACCTAGGTTTCTCAGTAAGGAACAGTATCTTTTTTCATGCTGCAATTGCTCAAGAAAAAAAAAACAAGTATATCAGAAAATGAACTGGTCTGCTTGAGACAATTGGTCTGCTCTGTCGAATTCTTTCTTCATAGCCTTCTGAGCAGAAGCAGCCAGCAGTGGCAGCAGCAACTTGCTAAGTGACTCCTACACCTCCATGTACCCCTGGGAATTTTACCTTGCTAAGAGCTGCTGTACACGCTAATGTGAAGGTGTGACTAACAGTCACAGGCAAGGCTACAGAGTTAGCCCAAAACTCACACCAGGTCCTAGTTTAGTAAGTGTATTTTTCATCCTATCAAAGCTAACACTTTCTAACCATTAAAAATTGGGATTCTTCAAGTATTACCAGCAACTTTATCCTGAATTTTATTCTTCTTAAAATCCATTTTAAGTATGAACACAAAACTGGAAGCCATTTTTCCATTGCAATCACTGATACAACAGAGCAGTGACTTTTCCAGCAAGGGGAAGCAGTCACAGGTTATTCTCGTGCTGCCAGAGACAGCCTCTCACTTCCGCTAGCCACTGCAGCTCCCACACGTCCCAAGCACAATTAATGCATGCACATCATGCTTCCAAGTGTGAGGCTTGAGGCAGCCAGCAGCCAACTGGTGCTTACAGAAGAACTCTTCCATGCCTTTCCCAAAGAATCTTTGGGAAAGAAAGCAAAGGGGGTGAAGAAATTGCCTGTGTGAGTTGTTACAGAGGGTCACGGAAGACCTGTGTCCCATAGATATGCATTCCAGCATCAGAACTTGTAACAGATTCCTACTTCCAACTCTCCTCTTCAACATGCATTTCTCCACTCTACAGGGAAAAACTAAATTTGTTCTCTCAATCATTTGCACAGTTATTGGGATTCATAAGCCATTTTTTTCTAGATGACTGTTTCTAAAGAAAAACTCGCAGCTAGACCTAATTTTGTTTCTTAATATACAATTTGGTTTATGGTATTCCTTTTGCATGAACTTAGATTACCACACAATTCAATTCATTCTGCAGAACTGGCCTTTACTTATCTTCTACTACTGCGATAAATCCTTTCAAGAAGAACGTTGCAGTATGCAGCTAAGGACAGATTCCCAGAGGACGCGGTAGCAAATGCCATCTGCAGACAATGCTTATTGTAAATGTCTGTTTTTAAACCATTAAATACATGGTGCTGTATAGTGCTGGAGGTTTTTAAAATCCTAATGTCTCTTATGTTCGGAATATACTGTGGATGAACAGCCCATCAAATTAGGATTCTCTCTTTCTGTAATTAGATACAGTGACTAAAAAAGTTAAACCCTACTGCTTCAGACTAAACAACTAAGCCTGAACTAGATCTCACAGTCAGTTTTGTTAATCTTATGTAAAACATTACAACAGGGTTGTAAACCATTGTAAATACCATTAACTTTTCTGTTGTCTTTTAGTCTCTTACTCTGCAGCCTACACCAATTTAAGACTTAGATTTTCGTCAAATAAGCAGGCCCAGTTTCCAAATCTCTCTAGTCAACTCTTCAAATACTGGTATATATTATATATATTATTTTCCCCAAGGTGGGGAAAAAAAACCCAAACCCAAACAACTTTAGATACTTTGTGGTTCAATCTTTCAAAATTTTAATTAGCTTGACAAATATCTACCTGAGTTCTCAACAACCCCTCCCTCCCCAAAACTGAATTACCACTCCCCCAGCAAAACCCCCTCACACCCTGCTATTCTACTGGTTCCTTCTGCTTGTTAAGAAAAGTGACACTTTTCTCAAAAAGACAGTTTAGAAGCTTTTCAAACAACAGCAAAATAAGTCAACATGCTTCATGAGTAAGCCACTAAGGATCATTTCAGTTTTGTTAGGAGTGAAAAAAGAGCAGCAAGAAAAGCATTTTGATGCCCCTCATTCATACATAGAGCTAAAATCAGTAATAGTATTTTGCTCTAAAAATACAGACTGGTATGAAGGTAAAGTCAGGAAAGCTAGATTTTGTTTTAAATTCTCTAGAGTATTCTTACATATTTTGTCCAGCATTTAGGAACTTAGTCTTCAGACATACCTCAGGCATGTGTTAATAGAACTACAATTATGACCAATATGAAGGAATTCAGTTAAAACACCAGAACTTACAACTGTTTAAATTTTCTAAATATAAAATATAAATATATAGAAAATATATAAATATTTTCCAAATATAAAAAGCCATTAAGTTATGCTGCATATTAATCATCATTCTTCTGCTTTACTGATGGTAGACAGCGCTTAAGCAGATTAAGACTGACTCAAGTGCACTGTAACGCTAGAAAGTTAAAACAACTAACAAAACCCCTCTTCCTGCTCCCCAGGTATCAACCATTATAGTTCAGAAAAACAAAGCAGCAAATTCTTCATCTGATATTACCACCTCTATTAAAGCTGTATTAAAAAAAAAAAGTTAAAATCACATGGTGTCTGCATATTTAAAAAGTACCCCAAAGATCTTCTGTTGAATAATAAGTTACTTCAAATTGTTTCAGAAACTTCAGTAACGTGATTTTTACCTGGAGGTCCTGTGATATTTCAGCTGTGGGAGGTGGTGGGTATTCTTCACATACAGCAAGGCTCCGAACTAACTTTAACTTTGTGTTTGACTAAAGGAAAGTATGTAAAATTAAAAACTATGGCTTACAAAAAATTATATAAATATACCATAAGCCATTACTTTTCCATTCATTTTATGTAAAACAAAATGGTTGAAAACTGCATTTTTAGTATTTTCAATAGAATGAATAATTTCCTTTAGGAAGAAAATACCCAAGCAATTGCAGCTTTTGAAGGCACTGTCAGCACAATAGAGCACATCTAATGGAAAGTAAATAAAATCTTTGGGAAAGTGTTTCTCTCCATAACAATAAAAAGCCACCAAAAATATAAAGGCAAACCACAAAAGCAGACAACTAGGCAAGACAAAAATCCAACATAATAAAACAAAGCTTCAATACCAAAAAAAAAAACTAAAGGCACTTTTCACAAAGTAACAAAGCTTCACCAAGCATGAAGGACTTCCTTAGCATGCCAGCACACAAGTCTACTGTACCTTCGACCTTTTTGCTGTCTGTCCAAAAGACTGTATTGGCCGCTGAATGATAGGCACAACAGAAAAGGTTTATATTAAACTTAATAGTACAATTTTATTGATGCAAAAGTCTGTATAAGAGAAAGCTTTAACAGTTATTACTGACATGATGGTCAAATCTGTGAAAGGAACAGCAGGTGCTTTTGGCTGAAGGATTATATGCTCTCCCATTTTCATTGTGCTCGTCCTTGATTTCTTTTCTTCATTTATCAACAATAGATATTGGAATTTAACAGGAAGCAAGCATTATTCTTGTTCAGTAAGATTCAAGCAGTTTACTCTCTCAGCCAGCTCCTACATTTTAAATTCTCACGTCCTAATTTCCTTGGCAACATGGCAGAGTTTTTATAAATTTTCTTCCTATTCCTGAAACCTACCTGGAAAAGTGATATGAAAAAAAAGAAAAAAAAAAAGGAAAAAAGTGCATTGCCTCTGCCAGGGGAACAGATGATGACCTATCTTAAACAGGTTAAAACATAGTTTTTCCTTTCATCTTAGGAGCTACGAAAGTGGGCTTTAAAATGGGCTACTGGTCAATTTTTTTCCCTCTTTAATTTAGTAACTTACTATGCATTCATTTGGTCTTTCTCCTCCCAGATCCCTTCTTCTATTACTATTTTTTTTTTTTTTTTTTTAAGAAAGAAAAGAAAGGCATTACCAGAATTATGCTACAGTATGCATGACTGAAAGGTACATTTGAATCAACAGAAGTGTTAAACAATTTCTTAACTACATAGCTAAAACCAACTCAACCCTCTGTGACAGTTACACAGGAATAGAAGCACTTAGAGTGGCATAACATAATTCAAGTATTGGTTTCACTGTACTAAAACTGATGAACAGACAAGCCTTTAACAGAACTGCATTTCCTGAGCACAGGCTTAATATTTGTAAGGAAAAAGTAACATTGGTAATATAATCTCAAATGCTGTTTAATGGACAATATTACCTCCTTTATGAAAAGGGTATCCTTTCAAAAGGAAACTAAATGAAAGCTCCATTTGAAAACTCCCTCCCCCAGGCTCACAGGAGCAGATGTCTATCAAGTGCCTTCATTTCTTAGCAAGACATACATGTTGCTAAAAAGAACACCTAACCTTAAGAAAAGGGTTCTACCATGTAAAGGCAGAAGAACCGCTCTTCCTCTCATTTTCCTCAAGTTGCAAATGTCATTTTTGAATGTTGCACCAGCTTAGCTGAAGAGTAGCAGAAGGGGAGCTCATTTAAGCTTGTTTCACTATATAACAGGATTTTAAATAGCAGCACTGAAAACTAACCAAATTCATTGTCAGTTTTTTAAAGGAAGCTTGCTGAGATTTTGAGCAAAGACAGTTCAAATGTTCTCATACCTGGAACAATACAGAGACTTTGAGTTTTGCAGGTACCTGCAAAATACTTTTTTCTTTCAATCACCTATGCTGAAAGCATCCATTACATATTGAAAGCTGGTACTCTGCATATCCCTGGCAAAGTTTCTATTATACCAAGCGACTAAACTTGCAAGAACTGGATGACTTCCCAGCCTCATATCAATTACTCCAGCATCAATCATCAGTTATCTCAGGCGGGTTCAAATCAAGTAGCGTAAACTTAAATCAGCACTGCTAGCAGAGTCCTCGGTTCACTGTCAAAACAACAGGCAAAAGAACCTACGCTTGGACAATCGTTTACCTTTTGCAAAATTTTGGAAGCTTTTAAGCTAGTATATAACTAAAAAAAGTATATGGAAGCAAGCACCCCAGATCCATCATGGGGGTGGGGGTGGGGGAGCACCAGGGAAGATCAACCTAGATATACAGGACAAGACATTTTAAACTAGCCAAACAATTTCTAAGACTGTTAACCAAAACTTTACACTTAAGTTACTGCTCACTAATTAGATAAGACATACGTATTTTGATTACTTTTAAGACTGATTTAAAAAAAACAGAGAAGAAATTGTTGCTGGGAAGCAGGAACCGTATCATAACTAAATTTAATTAACATCTGGGCAAAGCAAGTATCTCCTCCTCACCTTACCTCATTAAAGCCTCAGGAATCCATTGCAGCCAAAACTCAAGTATGTTTGTTCATACCAGGTAAAGCCAAGCAAATGCCTCAAAATTTAATTGGGATACTGAAATTGAAATGATCTAGTACCAAATCTGAATTCTTTGTAAGAATGTTTAAAATCAATGTGGTTTTTGGGTTTCAATCACAATAGGACAAGTTTGCTGGTACATTCCTTTAAGTGTTTTACACGTGTTGATTTGCATCTTCCATTTTGTTTGCAGAACTAATTACAGTTCTGTCTCCAGGTTGGAAAGCCAACCCAAATGACACTGTCAATTACGCTGCATTTGAATATTTATTTTGGTTTTTAAAGATAGCTGTTTGCAACCTATGGGGAATAAGTTAAAGCAATATAGGGTATTGAGGGTAGTAAACTAAGACATTGGAATACCATGGAGCTCAATTTCATGAGCATCTGACAATCTTTAGGGACCAAACCAACACCAATAACACTGGGGGGCCACTGTAGGAGGGAGATTCTCCCTTGACTGAAATGACTCAAGCCTCAAAGTTACACATGAGATAAGTATCACTCCACCCATTATATTAAGACTTGTTTTCTAGAAACAACTGCCTTGTAAAATAATCCCTTGATAGGCGTGGATTCCTTGCTTTCCTGCGTGACTTCAGGGACATCAAAACCTGAAATACAAGCCCCCACATCCAGCTGTAACTGAGGAATAAGCATCACACGCTTGACAGGTAAGAAGCTCTGGGATAAGTTGGGTATGGCTGGACTGCAGGGACAGCTGATGTGGGAAAAGGCCTGTGATGCAAGGTCTGCGCCTGGAAATAAAAAATCCAAAGTCCTGTGATGTCAACAGTAGCTGCAGTCACAAAACTTGAACATGATTGGGCACAGTTCCTTTCTCAGGCAAAACACCACCAACTGAGAATAACTACATTTCCACTGGAATTCCAGGACAACAGGTAGTCAATGCATGTTGCAGCTGTTAATACACATTTTCTCTCTTTTCACATCCGTGAATTTTAGTTCTGTCCTGATTTCTCTGCATTTACTAAGTTTTGCTCCTACAGAGCATCTTTATGTTCCCCATTTGTGAAAAACAATTTATAGCTACTTTAGAATATGCAATCCTTAGTGAATGCAAATTAAGCAATTTCTTTATATTTGCAGCTCTCAAAGACTTTTACTGACTTGAGAAAACACTGTGTTAATGAAAGCAAGATTAAAAATATTTATGCCCCATTTAAAGTCATTATGGGCATGATTTCAAGACAGTGTTTAAAAGCAAGTATTTCAAACAATTGCATAATGAAAATAATTAGGTTTTTGTCTTTAAAAAAAAATGGAAAACCAAAAAAAACCACACCCAAACAAGAACTTAAGACCAACTATTATGCTTCATTTCCAACTACAAAATAAAAAGGGAATTAAGACGGAGTTTACCAAACACATATAATCATATATCTCCAGGCTTTCAGTTGGAGTATTTGCCTATTTTATTTTTTTCCTAATTACCTCCACAGATCACATATATTAACTACAAAGTAAAAATCTGGAGCTCTCACAGGCCTTCCTCTATCATCACTATGCTGTCTCAACAGCTTGGACAAAAACAGGTCAGGCACAAGATAGCAAATTTAGAAGTGTGAAAGGTTTTGTGAGAAGGTACTGTATCTATTTCTGAAGTACCGTTTGGACATTTCAGGGGACAGGTGTGACATGACAGACTTGAACAAAGAGTGTTCTAAGGACATTCGATTTTTCACCTTTCTTCTAAATTAGGTCTCAATTTTAAATCCAGTTATGGGCTACAGTCCTAACAACCCACAGATAGCTTTGTAATACCGAAGGAAAGAACAGCGTGGTCTACGGTTACTTGCTGTCCCGTATTAGTGAGTAGTGACAGCAATTTTCCATAACACAGTAGAGGATGACTGATGGAAAAATAGTTTCACCATTGGACACAAAGGCATGTTCAACAGTTCAGAAGTAACTAAACAAAGAATCTTCCCGGTCATTTATCTATTAAAAAGTATTAAGTCACATATTTTGGAGACAAAGACAGGTAAATCCTGACAAGACCAAAACAGCTGGGGAGGAAGCAAAGAAAGACTTCAGAGAACTCAAGCTGTGGAACAAAGAGAGAAAACAAAAGGTTTGTGCTAGTATGGAGGGAAGAAACTTGTAGAAAGAGAGATATCTAGCTGCTAAGTAAAAAAATTAATCTAGTTCCTCCAAAGGACATGGATATCTGCTTAATTAGCATAAATCCAAACCAGATTTATACTCACTTAATGCATTTGCCTTGCCCATATCATACGGTGGATGCATACAACTCCTGCATTCATGCACCAGCCTCCATCCTTCCATGAGGCTTTTTTTGCTGGTGGCATTTTGGTTTTACTCTCCACAGCTTGCAAGTGCTTTTCCTAATACGAAGTGAGACGCAGCTTTCTTTCTCTCAGTCTTTTAATGCCTTAGCAATCACCATCCCATCAAGGATCTTATATCTACTTATTTATGGTTGTTTTTCAGTGCAGAGATGATGATATTTAAGACTAATATTATTCTTCCCCCCAGCCCCCATAATGCATGGGTTGTAGAATAAGAACAAACCTCCTTTTCTGGATTATACATAAACCAACGTGAATTGTTATGGAGATTTTAAATATTTTTTTGTTAAAAGAAAAAAAAAAGTCCTAATAGTGAATAAAAGGCACTATCCTGTAAGATAAATCCAGGCTGTTTATCTACATTTTTTGTCACTATTTCCTGACACATTAACTCTCTTACAGCAGTCCGTATACTGGATGAAGTACTGCCTGTCCCACCACCCGGTGTCAAAGGCAACAAACTTCAGACCCTGTATTCTAGCTAATTCAGAATTAGTACATTGTCACCTGGCCTGGATGAGATTAACACGTGGGAGACAACAGTGACTAGTGAACCAAAACCCTTTTTGATCACAAAGACTACCATAGTGCTGACACGCACATGACTTCTGTAGAAGTACTTTTCATGTGAGTGCCTCTTATTTCCAGTCCCATTTAAATGCTACTTGATGCCACTTCAAAATATGACAATTCAAAAATCTTCCCTAATAATCTCTGTATCAGTTATACTACTCTCACACTGCTTAAAGAAATTGGGAGTGCTAGCCATGTACTCTAGTAAGATATTTTTCTCATTCACATTGTAACTCCAACAGTGTATGCAACAGCAAACAGGTTACTAGTTCACATCACCTCAAAATAATCTGGAATTTAGAGCCAAATTCACATTTCAAAATATAATCACCAGTTTCTAGAACTGTGAAGGTCCAGAAACATACCTGAATTCAAACCATGACAGGTTTAGACAGAGGAAAGATGAGAGCCTGTTTCTTACTTGGCTACAAAGAGGTTAAATGGCAACTTAGAAATATTATTGTAGTTTGCCAATAGGTATGAAACCTATTAAGCAATTAGCTACTAGCTAGGAAAGCCAAAACCAAACCCCATACAACTCCCACCCCCCAACCCATCTTCTCATATGCTCAATTAGTAAACAAAAGAACACAACAAATTCTAATAAGCTTCTGATAATCTTCTCTAACATTTCTCAGCAAATCCTTCGCTTTTTTTCCCCACCGCTACAGTAATATTTAAGCTGAACTTAATGAAAAGTAGTACATCCAGTGAAATTTCACTAGTCAAACTATTTAATCATCCATTAGTTAAAAACTTGCTGACTCCTCTACCATTCCCAGGTTTTGTTTACTATGGACAGGCCAAAATTTTTGTTTTGTATTTTAGCATAAGACATGCTTTCGGTGAAAAAGCCTCAGATATGTGACACATACATTTGCACTAGCAGCTACCATGGTACAAGTGACATTAACTTTTTCTAACTTCAATTGTTGCAAAGGCCTTATATTAGCAAGGTTCCACTTTGTAATTGACTGTCTTCCTACCACTCTGGAAATCACCATCCTCAGCCTACAAACTCAGTTTTTAATTATACTACTCATGTAACAGCAATGTTCTGAATCTGATGGAGACTCCTGGACACAACACGAACATCAACACTAAACGAAGACGACAGTAAAGCTGTCTCCATCAAACAGCCTTCGTTACACAGTTGTTCAGTTCATTGTGCATATGCTAGATAATTATTTCAGCCACCAGCTGTTACTCCTGTACAAGAACAAAACCAAGCAACCAACCCCTCGCCAAACCCCACAGCCATTGACAGCACCAACAGATTTGTTTCTCTAGACCAGGCCTGACTACACAGCAACACTTGTTCGCAAGAAGGCAGATTTGCCACTTGAGTCTCATACAAGTTCCCATACTAAAATTTTTTGAATGAGAAAATGTGAAAAAGATTCTTCCAAGTTACTGAACTGTATGATAATAAATAAACCTTAAATTCATTTTTAAGGCTCACTACTGGGATATTCCATTGATTAAAGAAAATACCAGCTCAGATATAACGTATATAATAGCTTTTCAGTAACAGTTATTTCTCATGTTACAGAGAAGTATTTCATTTTAAGGATTTATTTCTTCCATAAAATTATCTATTTACACTGATGCCAGCTTTAATAAAGCCAGCAGATATTAAAGTGTAAAACTATATTGTTATCACAGTGGTCTACAAGATTTATTTGGAAGCAATTTAACATAGCAGATAGACCTTACTTCACTCAGTGGAATACTGAATTGTTAGTCTTGAACAAAACAACTCCCAAAAGAACCTTTTACTCAATTCTCAATAACAAGAATCTAATAAGCTACTGTCTTGTTTTTGTAACCCACAAGAGAATACTGCGACACCCCATATCCCAGTCAGGGTTTTTATCAGAAAATTGTTCATTATTAACCCACAGACACAAAATTCCTATAGAAAACTAGTTTTTGTCTAACACAAGCTTCTGTGTTTTCTCTTAGAAATTTGCCCCATTTTCTAGGTTGTGCCAGAAAAGTTTGGTTGCTTTCCTAACTGTTCACCTCATTTAAGATATTTACAGTCTTCAGTGACCAAGTGGGCAGCCTCGGCCAGGAACTGCCCAGTTTGTTCCATGTGAAAGAGACCCATCTTTCAGGACTCTTGAGCATAAACACTAACTGCACAACTAAACTTCAGAGGTATTAAATCTGCTGTCATAAATTCTTAACCCATCCTTACTGGTGTGTTCTCCTTTAACACAAGATATTTTCATACTATTTCCCCTCTCTCTCACTTGAAATTTGGTGCCACAATGTCTTTATAGGTACATCTCCCACCTTGCAAAGGCCATTCATTTATATGCATCAGCTCTTCAGTGTATACATGAGGACTGCCTAGGCTTTCCTACCTATTAAATCACGTACCAAAACTGTCAAGCAGTGAAGAATGGAGGAAAAGGGAAGGTACAGGGCGTGCTGGTTAGCAGCTAGGATGGGATGATAGCTCACCAGCTCACTCTGCCATTGATGTAGGGATAGAGAGGCTGGACCTTCTACCGGTGGCTAGGGCAGGACCCAGACCTACTGGCCTCAGGAGCTCTGCTGACTTGATTCCTCTGACACCCGGGGATTTGGATTACCTATATCTGATTACTGTAGACTTATGCTGTACAGCTCTGCTGTAAAAGTTATACCAGAGTCAACTGTGAGCTGCACATAGCTCAAGAGCCCTAGACTGGTCACTTCCACTCCGGGCAGACACACTGAGCTGTGCTGTAGCACTGTTCACACAAGCAACACTCAACCTTTTAGTGTGGTTTGCTCAAACCACACCATTGCTATATATTGTATTCTTAACACAGCCCAAGTCTCAAACTCAGTCAGGATTCAGCAACAGTAAAAGACAGCTTGAATGCTGAGTTTTCCCCTTGTTCTGCTACAATGGAAAGACTCAACTTCACATGTGCACTCAAGAAAACACAAATATGGATGAATTGTCTGGTTCCCATGCAGACCGCTCACCTACTTCAAACCATTAAAAATTACTGACTCTCATATTTACATGAATATAAACAGGGAAGTGGGGCAAAGGAGGAGAGAGGAAGCAATAACCATCCTACTTGCTTCCCTAACGCCAGTCAAGTTTTCCTGACCTGACCAAAGAAACGCATAAAAGGATCATGAGAAAGGGAGAAGAACAAGACACAAACTTGTTTGACATGATATACTAGTGGAAAAAAGTGAAAAGCTTCTTACCGGCATATTGTTTTTGCTATCAGGACAATTTTCATCCTTTTCCGCTTGAATCTGCTCCTGACTTCCTGATTTTATAAGGTTTTCAACTGGGTCTGTATCTTTAAATTCAGCTTCTGAACCCTTCATTGCATCAGTTTCATCTTTTACAGTAAGAATATCAGACATCCTCATTAGAAAAGGTTATTTTAAAATTCTACAAGAAATATGGAACCTTTAGGACAAAGAAAAAGCAGATCACTGAGTAATTTTAAATTGATTTTTGAAAATTACATACCTAAATAGCTACCCAAAATAAACCTGATTTTGCTGCAAAAAGGATTCCCCCTCCTGTTATATTTTTTCCTGTCTTGTATCAGAGGGAGAGAGTGATAATTTTCTTTTTAACCACTTTTATCAAGAGGCTTATAATAACAGACATCTATACAAACGAGAAGTAAGAGCTACACTATAGGATAACACTTGCAGATTTTCCCTTCTGTATTTTAAAACAAACACCTGAACATTCAGATTCTCCAAATCAAACTAGGTTCCAACAGAAACAAGGGAAGCTTTTCTCATTTGAAAGGAAAAGAGAATTTATATATAGATTTATTTCAAAAGGGTTGAAAGTAAGATGAATCATAATGCACCAAGTGTGCAAAGACTCATAAATTTCATTAAGTTCCCTAGTTGCCAGGTAACAACTGGACAAGTTCTGAATGCAGGAACTATTTTACCTACTAAATATATCAAAACTAGTCTTAATAAAATTAAGCAGTCTCTCAAAAGCAACAAAGAAGAAAGAGAGAGAGACAGGTTTGGTAATTAGGATAATAATAACCATTACTAGTAATTATAATTTATAATAATTACGTACAATAATAATCTTAAATACTATATAAAGATAACTGTAATGATTAAAGCTATAACAGAACCACCGCAATTATCCCTAAGAAATACAACTTCTTGTCATTACTCAGCTACAGTGCAAGATATAAAAACAAGAATTTTACATTTCTTAAAAGAAACAAAGAATAAGATCTGAATGCTTACGGTCCTTCATAGAAAACAAGTAACAATCAAATAACATTACAGAAAAGTCTAAGTAAGTATCTGATTTAGTACCTGATATGTCCTACAGTTTGGGGATTGTGGTCTCCCACAAAAATAAAATAAAATAATCCAAAGTTCCTTTTCACAGTTGTCAACCAAGGTGTCAGTTGTAATGAACCATCTGGAATCCGGCAGGAGGAGTCCCATGTCCTTATCCCCAGTGTAGAGTCCTGGACAGAACTATGATGTCTGGAATCAGCAAGAACATCCCTTTCAAATGCCTAAAAATCAACAAAGGAAATACATTATACTTATTTGGAGCGGAAGGGGAGAGAGAACATGATGACACCCAAAAACTTAAATAGTCATTTCAAGAAAAAAAAAAAGCATAGAAGAAACCAGTATTTATCATATCTATTCATTCTACTTGCTTTATCTAGCAGCAATATTTTTTCTTTAGACTTCCAAGATATTTCTGTATTACAGAGTTAACAAGGGGTCATAATAAACATTTTGTTGGCATTCCTAGTGAAACTCCGTTCCTATAAACAAGCAGGTGACTTCCAGAAGAGTCTGAAAAGACAGTTTGAAATAACCAGCCCAGCAGGTGTGGAGGAGTAATAGTCCACGAAAGTTCACAAATCCCTGTTAGCATTTTTCTCTTTGTCATAGTTAATAATCTACAAGCACAATACATAATCCATATTTTAGGCAACTTGAATTACAGAAGACAATTTTATTCAACTAAGTAATTGCCCTTGAATGAAGATTTACAAATTTCTACAAAACTGACAGAGTTCCATCTTCCCTCTTTTTCAGATTTGCTTTTCTAAGAAATAAGTAATATCACCACCCACAAGGAAGCATGCATATGAAGTGGTAGGCAACAACAGACATCTAACAGCAACCAAAATGTAACCTATGAACATAGCAAAAAATATCCTAAAGCGATGAACACAAATAACTAACTTTGAAACCTGTGAAGGATATACTGAAATAAAATAGCTGAAAGGATCTCTGTATTGCATTCCCCAAACACTTCTCTCATGACTGGTCGGGGCTTATTAAAACCAGTATAAATGATAATAAGCATCAAGAATACCTTCTGTCACCTTGGTTGAGCTACTTAATTTCCACATGAGTAACATAATTAGAATTGCTTCAGGAAAACAAACAAACAAGTGAAAAACCTCACAACTGTTTGAATTGAAATTAAGAAACAAATGAGACATTTACACCATGGTTATAAACACGATTTTAATCGATGTAGGTAAAGAACCTGCACTAAACTCTTCTCTTTCAAAATGAAGAGTTGCAGTACATGCAGGAAGAAAGGACAGAAAGACAAGTTGTGCAAAATGTTAATGTCTCCAACAAGTTGCATTTTAGCTGAAAGAACCTGAAAGCATTTAAGCATTCTGCAGTATGAGGTCATTAGAAAGCAATTAATATCAAAATTTCAAGGTCAGGCTGTGACAGTGCCCAGCCTTTTATCAGTTTTAATGTTTTGTCAGTGTAATAGTTCAACAGTTTAATATAAAATAATATAACAGAAAACTAGCTAAATATAACACTGACTTTACATGAGAGAAAAGCCATATCCTGTTTCAAGAAAAACCTGCAGAACTGAAGATGGGAAGTAGGATGTACAAAGAAACAAAAGGAAGCAAATACTTTATATTCTCTACATTCCACAACAGTATCACCAGCTTGTATTCAAATTGTTTTGTATACACATAAAGATAATGCAATCTCTCGATCCCTTCCTGGAAAACAACAACTGTAAAAACAGCAGAAAGCAACACTTCAGAAGATACATGCACATGAAGAATGAAGAATAACATACTTCACCCTTGCCCCCAAATAAACCCTGCAAAAGAGATTTGGGTAAGAAGAATTTTAAATTATCATTTAAACAGTGTGTGGCATTCAACACCTCTTCCTTAAGTGCTAAGATGTCTTAATTCATCATAAATAGTTACAACTCTGAGGAGAACACCTCATCGTGCTGAACTACTCCCCGGGTACAACTGAGAAGACTGAGATGGCATGGAGCAGCAGCGCAATGGCCCACAGACTTCCAGGTTTCCTTGCAGGTGAGATTAAAGCCTGGCCGCAATTACCTTTCTAGATCTGAAGAAATATACAGTTTGATAAGAGATATGAGATACTGTGGACATTTTGACTTAATAAATCTAGCTGCAAAGAAGTATAGAAAAGAAAGATAAAAGGCAGGCTGTGATTTAGGCCTGTAAAAAGACCCTATTCACTGAATCTAATGGAGGGGTAAGAATTATAGATGAAAGAACAAATTGGAATTAAAAAGGTGCAGAAATGCAACAAAGGAGATGCAGTACTGTTTGGTTGAGTTAGTTTTTCCAGACAATTCAGATGGTGATTTAAGACTTATGAAGCTCACACAAACAACCTTTACTGTAAACAAGACTTGAATAGAGATGCTGTTTGATTTTTTTGACTGCCATATGATTTGTATTGTATTTAGAGAAATGTTAAAAAAGACTACAGGCTGAAGACAGGAAAAAAAAACATTTATGTCCAGTTGCAAATATAATCTTGGAAATTAAGTGTAATTTAACTGCTACTCCCTACACAAGTATCAAATATAGTAACTGTAATCACCATCTCAAAGGTTTTTTTACTTCTATCAAATTCACTAAGAGTTCCTGTCCCTTCGCAACACCATTTAAAGTAATAATAATAATAATTTAAAAAATCATCATACTCAGTTAGCTAAACTCCTGCTGCAAACATATTTGCTTGCCTACGCCAGTCCAGAAAACTGATGCATAAGAAAAAAGTCCTTGTATTTTCTACGACAACCTAACTGCAAATCAGCTTATAACTTGTTACAGTTTTTTTCACATGCAGATAGATTTAAAGCCTGCAGATTTTGAGCTACATAACCTACAGTGAAAGGGACAGAATCAAAGGAAACCTGTGTAGTTTTCAATTCACACAAAATAATGTATTTTTTTGTTTTATAGAATGTAGCTGTTCTGAGTCAATTGGAATCACTATATGCACACCCACGAGTCAATGACAAACCCTGTGCTCCACATTAGCAGCAAAACACACATAAAAGAAAAATTAATCTCTGCTTACCTGATTTTCTTTTTTTTTAAGTAATAACAGGCATAGATTCATTGAAATTGGTAATGCCACCTTGTGTTTGTGACCCACAATAGTGAGTTACTAGTACTTGGATAACATTCCATCCCTGAAGTTTTCTCTAATTTAGACAATTTTCATAGCTGAGATAATTTGGTTATATTTTCTAAACTTGCACAGATTGGACTGAAAAAGACTTAAGGAATTTTATGTGCTGCAGACTGAAAAGGGGGGACAGACCACAGTCCATCCTTACAAATCCCACCTCTTTCACCTCCCTATATATTTGGATGTTGATTTCTTGTGTCCCATGCAGGACAGGAAAAGGGAGAAGCAAGCAAGAAGGCAGACCTTAGGACTCGCTCTACTGTTTGGAGAGAAAATAGGTTCTGGTAAGCAAACTGATTCAATTGATTTACACCAAATCCCAACACTGGCCATAGACTGAATGGCAATATAGACCAATACAGGTTAATAGATTTTAATAAGAGGGACATGATACCTCTGCCCTCAAATTATCTAAACAGTTGAAAGGACTGAATATTAGCAGTAGAACATTACCTGGTTTTGCACTTAAAAATTGAAACAGCTAGCAACAGGTGTCATGAAAAAAACCTTCCAATTTTAGTATCTTTTATAGGTGACAACAATAGGCACCTACTTTAATAGACAGAACTACACGGACTTGTATGTAAGAGTGGAGGATAACATCATATTTCTCTTCTTCAACCTTCGGGAGTGCTGTCCCCATCTAAACACTTATTGTTGAAATGTATATGCTCTTCCCCTTCTTCATCATATTGATAACACTATACCACCACCACTCATTCTAAATTCTATTAATTGTCTTTCTGAAAAGCGGTAACCGCTTTGTCTAGGCAACTGTTCTGAATGCACCCCTTTTCAGAGGGAAAATTGTTATTATCAGCTGTGAGATGGAAATCTAGTACTATATAGGCATATGCTTTTCAGTCAGAAGATCATAAAAACTGTCAATGCTGTGCTCTCACTGCTTTCTTTTGCACAACCCAGAGGCCAAGTGATAAAAAAAGATGACATCAAGCAAAGCAATTGCTGAGTTTTATGACAGAATTCTTCCGAATCATGATACATGGAAAACCACTGGTTCTGACTTGAAAACTGTCATATGCAAACCCGCTAAATTGACTTGTAACAAGCGAGGATATTTCTGGGAACAGGATCTACCCAATCCAATTTCTGTAATAGGTATCAAGACTTCCGTCTCCTTCTTGTTGGCAATGTAGATGGAGATAGGAAGATTTGCTCTGCCCATGACAAAGAAATAAATTCTTTTCCTTTTAAAAAGAAGATAAAAGACAGAAGGTGATTTTTTTGTTCTTTGTTGAAGCTATTATTGATATCATTGCTGTCAAAAAGACCCCAGGGACAGCTGTCAAAATAACTGGTATCAATCAAATTCAGGGCAGGAAATTGGATTAGAAGGGTGGGGGTGAAAAATCTACATTCAACACACAAAGTGGACACCCTGTCAGTGGAAAGCTAGAATGAAAATTTATTTCTCTAAGCAGGCTTCTGTTCACCAGATATCTCAAAAGAATTCTTGCACAGGTCCAAAGACCACCTTTTGTAGTGGACAATATCCACTTACCTCATTTTTACTATGATTATGAGTAGCTCACCCCCTAACCTGACAGTCAAAATCAGTCAGTGCTGAATTCCCAGTGAGGCTTGTTGCAAGTCATTCAGAAATCTCCAGACTGTATGCAGCACCTTGTCTTAGCTCTCAACATTTGTTCTAATTACATGTAAAGCTGTATTTCTCTTCAGAAGTTGCTTTATTATCCAAGCACTAAAGGCTGGGACTTCATTATCCATCTGTACTCTCCCGGAAACCAGACCAAGTTTATGTGAAACAGAGAAAGCCATACTTACTGTACTGTAAATCTATGCTAGAGTTTAAAAAAAAGAAAGCAGGAAGCAGCAGCAGTTGAGTTGTTTGTCTATCCCAGCACCTGAAGGCCAGCAACCACAGGAAAGACAGGCGAGATATAGGACCAAGGCACTTAAGGCACTTAAGGCACAGAGAGAGGCAGTAAGAAAGTCTGGTACTTGCCCCAGCTTTTTACATACATGTGAAAAATTTGGATAGTTTTTTTACATTTGTTATATAGTTCCTATATGCTAAGTGTGAGAAGAGATACGGACAGAAACTGATTCTCTGTGGTACCTCTAGATTTCCTGTAAGCATTTCTAAAACACTTCACACTTCCAAAGTCTTTCATGTCTTTCAGAAAAGCGATCCTAGGGAAGATGAACATAGGATGTAATACAGAAGATTTCTGACAAGCAATCGTAAATCCTCCATTCACAACTATGAGAACCATCTTCACTATCAAATCAAGTGAAGAGGCTGGGAATGTGCTCAAACCAGTGGGGACAGAGTGGAGAACAGACCATATTAATCTAATAAAAGATAGCTACAATTACACATTTGTGCCATTGGGTTGCTTTCACTACATTTTATTTCTTAATTCTCCTACCTCAGAGTCACAGAGCTGACATTCCTCTGCTTAAAAGAAAGACCCCTTTATGCATGTACCCATGCCCAGAGGAATCACAGCAGTAGGTTATTTTCTATACTATTTACGCTGTATTCCATTAAACCGAGAAGAATCAATGTTGGGTTTACTTCTATTTCCTTTGAAGCAGGATTATAAGGATAATCTTCCCTAGAGAGGAAGTATCAGGACTGGGGAAAAATGCATGAAAGATGCTCTGCACTAAACAACAATTACCTTTGCTACAAAAAGACTAGACTAGTATTGTCCTCATCAGAAGCTGTACTGTCTACTTAAGGGGAATCTGCAAATTCACCTTTTTCCTCTGGGAGACCTGAGCTTTGTGTAGGATCCACGTTATTTCAAAAACTCTGTTCTAGAAGTAGCTGCATGAGGAAAAAAAAAAACCAAACAAACATTGGCCTGTTACTGTAACTTACATAGCAGCTTTGTGCAGCCACCCCCTCCACAGCTTAAGTGGAAGAACTGATCGATGAGCACGGCAAAGTCTCTGGGAACAGAGTCTTGCCTCACCCCTAGCATATTGGTGATACAAGCCTTCCTTGGATGTGTAAGTGCTCCCCTCGCCCCCCCCTTTTTTTTTTTTTGAGAAAGGTCAGGACCTTCCCTACGAAAAAAGATCTTTGAAGACCCTTATATAAAAGACTGGACACAGCAAGAGCTTTTCCAGCTATTTTTCACCTCAACTATTTTAGGAAACATTTTAAACACAATATAAACATATTTATATTAGCATCATAACCTCAGGGTTCCTGTGATTAGAACAAACACCAACCCTCCCAACCAACCAAAAACACTCACAAAAAGTTACATATGTTTCTTAGTTAGGATGAAAGGGGAAAATGTTTATGCCTTGAGCAGAAAGATATCCATCAAAATTATCTCATTCTTACGTTAACAAAAACTATGGGTATAACTAAAAGAGAATTACTGCATCCAGCTACTACTTAGTTCTGAGGACCACTACCTACACATAGTTCTCAGAAACAATTAATTTTGGCAAGTTAGACTGATGCCTCAGACAGCTAAATCAACAGAGAACTCACTGCTGTCAAAAAGGAGAGGTCTTGCTGCTGCTGCTTCCCCCTGTAGCCTCCGCCCCATACTCCTGACGTGTGGTCCCACCTCCGCATCAGCTCTGGTGTTTGCTGAACTTTTCCATGGTGTGATTCAACAAGAAGTGACTGAGAACCATAAAGCTCTTTTGCCAGGGTAGCCTTTGCTGGGCTACTGAGCTATGGGGGTGCACAGGAAGTTTATATGAGCACTAGTCAGCATGAAGTAGCAACAAGAGGGACAGAGAAACAGATGTACTTCCCTCTTTTTGCAGTGGTGACTTTATAATCAGCTCTGCCCCAGTAGTCAATTAAGGTCACTCTTCAACAGCACCAGCCTAATTAAAATAAAGCTACATGAAGGTACAGATTAATACTTTTTTTGGGAAAAAAATAAGTATCTATTAACTGAGAGCCTGTAGATGAATCCTGAGACAGAAGATAGACAAGCTGACAGGCACCTACATTTGGAACAGATTAGTCCCTTCTGGGAAACTTTCCTTAGAGGAGGGGTGGGAAAAGGACTGGAGGAAACTCCCTCAGGTGATAAAGGAGAGGAACGGAGAGGGAAAAATAAAAACAAAAACACCACACAACGTTAAAAATCCTGACTTGGAGAGCAAGAGAGGATTCCAGAGAATGCACCAAGATACGCTCACAGATGCTCTGAGAGCCATAGCCAGGGTCTGCAACCAAAGTTTCGCTCTCCCTCTCTCAATTAGTGCTTTACTTACCTCTGTGGCCCAGGGATTCAAAGACTTTTGAAATCTATCACGCAGCTTTTATAAAAATGTAGCAGCTGATCTCAAGATTACCATTCATTTAACAGAAAACTCAAAGCAGCTCTGTACAATTATGAGACAGAAACTGGAATTATGCAGAGGCAGCTGTTCCCTTTTTCCAAAAAAGCCAACACACACATAACTCTGCACACGCTTTCTGCATGTTATCTTATGTCTAAAGTTTAAGACCCGTTAAACAACTAACTAGGGAGCAAAGAATCCTGGCTTCCCTACTGAACCACGATATTGTGCAGGTCTGATCTTATTAATAACATAGCATTTAAATAAGGAATTTGTCCATTTTTGAAGCATAAATCAAAAACATTCCCTAATCTTGCTTACATTTATGTACTGGAAGATGCTGTACAAATGAATCCATGCTGCATTGACTTAAACACACTTAAATCAAAGATTTATGCTTTTCCCAATGATACCATCTACATAGGTTTTAAAGTTATACATTGATCAGTTAACAACTGAATGCTATTTACTGCATTAGCATCAGAAGATACTTTTTATTTGATCAAATTGAATCAATTGAATTGGTAAATTGACCAAGCTATTTAGTCATCAGATTTTCAAAGAAACAGTATGATGATAAATTAGAATACAACAGCTTAACATGCAGTTACTCCTCTTCCAAAATTAAGGACTGGATGCGTCCCACTGTCTAGGCAAGTTACATCCTACCACCGAGTGTAGACATCATTAAAAAAGTAACTGGACAGAAATAGCACCAAATTTACCAGAAAACACTGGCAGACTTTCTTGAGAAAACTCCCTCCAAATGAAATTCAGAAGACAGAAGGAAAATCCCACAACTGCAAACCCAATAAAAGGCTCTTATAGGTATGCTCTAGTTAATCTCGCTGCACTGGTTACACAAAGTAATCTGCTCTCTTATTTATCTGTCCTGTTGCTCTATCAGAGGTACTACTACAACAGCAGAAGTTGGCAGAAGAGAACGTGTTTACACCTCAATCACCCCAGCCTGGCCCAGTGTTTAAGCTCACCCAGACCGTCACTGACTGCATACACCAAGATAAGGGGCTTTGCATTTGTGTGACCAAGGCACCATCACACCACCTTCCCATCCACTGACTTTGGTGCAAAGTCAACAGCCTTGCAAGAGGAAGGAAAGACAGAAAGAGACATTGTCTTAAAGCACGGCAGCAAGATTCACCAGAACATATCTGTCAAACATCTACCTCAAACCTATACACACTTCGGACAGGTACAGGTTACCAGCACTGTATTATTTGCACAACAATAATGCCGCATGTCAGAAAAAAAAAATTGAAACTTGCCCTCAGTCTCGTAGTTCGTTATACTTAAAGACCTCCTTTTCTTTACTGAGAAGTTTTGCATACTACAATCTCTCAAACAATTTTAAAAAACCATATAGTGCTCCTCTTTGTCACACTCAGGCTATAAGCTCGGGCACTACCAATGCTCATAAGATAGTTGACAGGCTTTTAAAGAGGACACCTTTCACAGTAATAGGCATGTGAGAAGCCAAGACGTATTATCAGTAACTATCCCTCCCCCTTTTTTATATTTTAAATTCTGAGCAATAATCTAAGGCTCTTTAACCCTGCCTCACCTCCTCCTATGAGTCTGCTACTGAATGCAATGGAAACACTTAGCTGACAGTGACAAAGAATAACAAGCTAACTCCTTCAGTAATACGGTTGCATACATGAGAATAAGAAATGTAACAACCAGCAAGACTAGAGTGATCTTTATTCTATATGTTGATAGGAAACTATGGTATTAAAGTACTTATGGATATCAGCAGGAGTTTGTTATTGGCATTTCTTATCCATAAACTCATATATTCTGTCCTAGAAAACTTTAAATGTACACTGATAGGCTGAAAAAACACTGGCACTATACAGTGCTTCTTCAGACTAATCTGGAGCGTTGGCTCCTCGGGAGGGTCAGCTGTCCCATTCTGCACAGAGCACTGTCATTCTCTCAGTAGTTCTCTTCTTGGACTTCACTTTGGACGTTCAGGACATGAAAAATCAGAGCAAAGTACATCAAAGGAAGTAAATAACTTTGCCTGGTTTCCTCACGGCAAATGAAAGTCCTCGGGATGCAGCCCCTGCTACAACATAACATGACAAAGGTGTTCTGCTAAGGTTCTTCCAGCTTACTATGAAATCCAGCAGGCTTCAGGTGTTTTTCCTTTTGTATGGTGCCAAAATATGCACTTTTATTTAAAAAAAAATGCAGACAATTTAACGGTCTTAGGTAAAGAAAAGGGTTGGCATGCTATGATACCACCTAAGAAAAAAAACCCACTACAATCCATGTTTTGACTAGGGGAACTATATGAAGAACAATGAAAGTCCTCCTGACAGACCAGGAATGTTCAATCCACATGTTTCAACAGATGCAGGGTTTCTGATGAAATTACAGTTCCAGCACTGAGGAATCTGTATTGGACAAAAACCTGCTTGGCTAGAATATACATACTGTTATAAAACACAACACTGTGGCTAGCCCACTCTCATTAGGGTGACTAAAATAATTTTATATGGTTTATACGCTATTTAGAGTTGTAGCTCCATTAGGATCCGTTCTCACCTTTTTTTTTTTTTAGCTGAAGGAAAGAGGGAAAAAAAATTTCTGAAACAGACTTCAAGACAGTTAACTAAAACCTATTTTTTACATCATTGTCTCACTGGCAAGCATCTGCACAGGGTAACATACACTGGCAGACAAAAGCAATTTCATCCTGAATGTTATTATAGCACTAACCTTTCAAAAATTACATGCAAAGCATTAGGTTAGTGGAAAATACACATGTTGAATGGCTAAGCCCCTCCTCCCTCAAAGAACACACCTGTCTAAAGGCATGAGGAAAGAACTATTTAGAAATGCTTATGAAATACAACATGGCATATCTTTAGTTTTTGCTACCATAGGTCTGTTGGCCTGGGAGGTGAAAAATAAATGCCCTTCTCACATGACATTGCTGTACCAGCAAAAAGCTCTGTAGAAACAACTATGCTGACGGAAGATTTTGTTGGCTTAGCTTACATCATTCAGAGAAACCTAACTGACAGCAGAAAAACTCCTCCTGTCTCTTAAGCCATTTCTAGTCTGGTAGCTGTACAGCAGATGAACAGATGTTCTGTATCCGTGTCCCCACACCAGCACCCTCCCCAACTTCAAGCAATCCCCAACTCTTCCCTTTCTATCCTTATTCCATTTACATTGCATGCTCACCCATCATCCCTTTGTCATCTTACATAATTTTTTCCCATAAAATTTTCACTCATTTTCAATTACATATTTAGAAAGCCTCCAACCATTCCATGAAATACACTCTGTAATACCACATAGCACAATACTCTGCATCACTCTGTAATACTGTTGTGTATCTATTTAATACCTTTAGGCCATAAAGTCACTCAGATCAAAGACCCAAACCAGAAGCATCTAACTGTTGTAAACTATCAGATAGAAATATTCAGTTGCCTTATTAAAAACAACTCTTAAAAACTGAAGAAGAATCACTGGTTATTAGACCGTTCCCTGAAGCTAGATTTCTAGTGTTAAGACCATAACATGGAACACAGAGTCACCATATGCTTTTCCGGTGTCTGTTGGAAATAAAATTATTAGTTTGCGAAAAAATAACTGGTTTTCACTTTATACTATTATCAATGCTTACTGAATGTCATATGTGTTTTATAACACAATAAAAGTGTAAGTATAGCCGGAGCTGTTTAAGGTTGCTTTAAACAAAACAAAACAACCAAAAACCCCCCCCACACACATTTTACATTACCAAATATAAAGGTAAAGATACCAAAGGTATCTTCAAGAGTCTTTTCAGCTCAGCATTAATATTAGTACATGAGAAACAAGATTTCCCCAGATATTTGTTAGTAAATAAACTGAAGCATTGCCTGTGACTATTTCCAGTGGATAAATATCCTTCAAACAGCAGCTTTCTTAAAAGATACAAAACTTCATTTCATTTAGAAAACCACCATCCAGAACTGCACACAGCAACTAACAATTTTTTATACAGAATTCAGGTTTTATTCTTAGAATATATATGCTTCCATTTTTCCTTTGGTATTTCCATCGATAAGACCAGGGAAAGAAATGCATCTCTAAAATAGACATACAAATTTCAACAGCAGGTGGTAGGAATAGACTCTTAGAGTTACCAGACCAGACTAAAGATTCTGTTCAGGGCCCTAGATACTAACGATTATGAAGTGGGCTTGGTTTTCAAAAAAATTATGAAGCAAAAGCTTCAAATCCAACAGGCACTTTCTTTCCCCCTTATAACAAGAATCACTAATGTGGTGAATTACCATACCATTATGGTGTCTCCCTGCATAAAGTAAAATACAGATAAAAACCACCAAAGCAAACAACAAGAGAAACACAACAAAACTTTGATGGGCCGCTGTCAATACTCTCACCTATGTATTGTTTCCATAGCTTCACAAAATACTACATCACATCAACAAGGTACATACATACATTTGGTGGCTTAAAAATCTGTTGATTGTAAACATCATGTAACAACAAATCAGAATTTTAAAACTGTCTACCTAACAAACATTAATCTTTTAGCAGTGTATTTTTGCTCAGTCTATAATAAAGCCATAGCAGTTCTGATATCTGCTTTGATAGTGCAGAAGCTTGAAAAACATTTAAATTACCATTGATCTTCATGGAATCAAGTGTCATGATTTTTAACAGCCACCCAAAACTACTGTTACCTCAACAAAAGGAGATTTGGTCCACAATACAAAGGAGAGTCATCAACATCCTGCATAGGAAAAAATATTTCTATGTAGCCTACTGTAAATACTCTTCCTATCTTGATTTGAAATCTATATTTCAGTTCAAAACTTCTCTTTATAAAAAAGTTTAATCTCAGTCATAGTTCCTCATTAGAATGGAGATAACAGTAACAAAAAAAAATAGACGTCTCCCCCATTTTTGCCACTGATGGAAATTGTCTTGTTTTAGCAGAGATACTTATAATGGTTTTCCAATCCTAGCACAAGTAGAATATCCAGTAAATAAAAATTAGCAAGAATGCCATTATTAAACAACATGATATAAGAAAAAGTCTTTTTAAAGTCGATGTTTAAAGAAGAGATTTAGGGATGCTGATGATCTCTGTTAATTGATGAGGCCTAAAATGGCTTTTGTGGAAAAAAAAGGAAAACCAAACGCAAACTGCAATTTGTCAACAGGCATTTTATTCTTCTCCTTTCAGACAGTGTTTAAATACCCTATTTCAGAACTCACATACCTGCATCATATTGGCATGTTGCTTCATTACGCAGTTACTGAAGACGTGCTTTCCATAATGTCTCATACAAGGCTCTGCGTGCACCTTAAGAGAGCATACTGCACAGACGTGCTTAGCTGATCGCTCGGCATGCGCAGGTCCGCGCTGAAGCGGTCTGTTGAGGCACTTGCTAAAGCCTCTGAGACAACAGAAAATCAACAGCTGGGTGCAGTGCTGTCAGCGACACCCAGCCAGCCACAGGCACAGCCACCAAAACGCACAGAGCCTGTACTGAGCTCCTCGTTAGCAATTCACGAGCAACTGATGCAAAAGCCTTCTGAAGCTGTGAATGTGCTATAAAATGGCTGGACAGATTTTAATGACTTCTGCCATGAACAGTCAGACTACTCTCAAAATGAAAGTTCATACCACACTAAAAGAAATATTGATGTGACACAGAAGTATGTCAAAAACGTTCGTACTGCAAATATATTAATTTCCTTACTGAACATTTTTATATCTTTGGTTTGGCATTGTGAATGCAACTTAAAAAAAAATCAGTAAGTTAGTTCACAGTGCCAGCAGATAAACGCAGTTGTCATCGGCAGTATGAATGCCATGGTAATTTTCTGGACTAGCATATAACCACTATCAGAACCCAAATAAGGAAGAAAAACATTTTCTGAACAGAGGGGTAGAAAAAAAGCCAGTTATGGTATGCTAATTATCATACTTCCAAAATCAGTATCCAGACCAGGGATCTACAATTTTCTTGCTTGTGAGAAACTGCTATCACTGCCCCATCTGCAGCATTGCCACAGCACTCAGTGGTGCTACTGCAGAATGATAATCCCCCTTCTGGACTTCTCTAGCGACCACTCTGAAGAATCCTGCATACCAAGTACGGCTGGAAGGCAAATGGAGCAGTATTTTTAATTTGGGAGCTCCAGAGAGGGGAGGTGGGATCTTGGGAGGCTATCATTCCTGAGCAACAGGAGATCAGGACCCTGTATTTTTAACTGACATGGTTAAAAAAAAAATAAAATATATATACACACACACATATATACACATAAACAAACACACATTTCTATAATATAACAATCACAGGAAATAATAAATGACAAAAACCAACCATAGGAAGATTTAGACCTGTCACAGACCATCGCAGCATCTGTACCAAAATATCTTTTTATAAATAGAAACAAAATATATATTAAAAAAGTCTTTTGCTACGGTCTGTAACAGGTCCAAATATTTCTATGTTTGTTATTCCCCATTTCTGCTACCTCTGTGCTCCATCTTTAAAGCCTCCACTCTTACTGGCTGCAAATGGCAGTGGTACATACTCCATGCACCTCAGCAGTCATCCCTGACCAGTGGGATCATAGCGGGGAAAAAAAAAAGTAAGCCTTCTTCCTTTAACTGAAGGTGGCAGCTCTTGGAATACCGGTTTTCTTCCTGTGCGTGGCAGGGTCAATGTAACTGCTGGCTATCTCTCTTTACTCCACAGTTACCTCCCTACATTAATTAGCACACCACCCAGCTACTCCTGTCATTCTTTCCCAGGCTATGGCTTTGCAGTTCTTTTGATCTAGATAACGCTGCACCACCTCACACCTGTTGTCCCATCAGCACACCCAACTAGCTCCCAACAGGCAAGTCTATAATAACCCTAAGAAAATATATACAAAAGGCATTCTGGGAGGCCTTTGGTATTTTCACTGAGGCTTCACCTCTTCCCTTTCACCTGGTCTGCAACGGAAGCATTATTCTTCACGGTAAAGATTTCTTTGGCAGGATGTTAGAGATGAAAATTTCTTCTTTTTTTTTTTTTTTTTTTTTTTTGATCATAGAACAAATTCCATATAGGTGAACACCTATGTGCACAATACATTCATTGCATTCATTGCAGGGTCTGTACTTTGAATGCTGCCAAAGGGGTTTTTAATTTTTGGACACATTATACAGCTTACATTAATGTCAGAATAATCTTTCAAGCAGTCTTCTTACACAACACTACGAAAACATGGGTGTATCTAACTACTGTTCTAGTCAGATTTGGCATTCACATACATCACTGCAGAGAACCTAGGAGTATTTTTTTTAATCAGTAAGATCAGCAACAAGCTGCAGCTAACCCCAATCAGGAAATAAAACGGTACCCAAGGGAAAGAGAGAACTGGGCAATTAACTACTGGTATACTCTGCTATGCTCCCTAGAAAAATGTTGTTAATATTCCTAAAACTCACCCACCCACCCATTATAGTCATAAACATATCAAATACTTCTTTTTGGCTTTTATTAGCTTCTCCTATCTTGGAGGCTGTCATCCTACACGAGATGATAGACTGGTCTGGGTTTACTTTCTCATAAGCAAAGCAAAACCTATTCCCCTTACACATATTTATTGGTCTGCTCTAACTGATGGGTTAAAAATAGGAAGAGCAGTCATTAGGTTTTCCCCCCCATAACTAGAAGCTTATCCTTCAGCAGGAGCTTTAAAAAAAAAAGTCTCCAGTGAATTCCATGAGGCATTTCCACATAATCACCACCTTCTAGCTGTTCAAATTCTATTAGATAACATTCCTTCTTTCCAGGAGTTCACTATTTCTCGTTATTTCCAGTAGAAGAGAATCTCTAATACCTTTTCCTCCTGGAAAAGGTTAGACCACATATCTGACAGGAGAGCAGAGGAGAAAGCTATTAAAAAAAAAAAGGGGGGAAGTTCTAAGCCAAGAATGAAGCAGGGTGGTATACAGTATTACACTCTATATGCACTTGCGCTACAGGCTCCTCTCATGACTTCAAATGTGTCAGAACCGTGCAATAAACTTCATCTTAACACTTCAGTTTCCATTTCTGCCATAGGACTCTATAAATTGTAATCTTGTTGAGAAAAATTGGTAATTAAAAATAGACTCTTAAAAAAAAAAGTAGTCAACCAACCCACAAATAAGATAGTGGCTATGTGTACCCATGGCCAATCAAGGCTGTTAACTACCATCATTATCAGACGTCCTTTTGAATAAAAGCATGGAAGGGTAAAACATATGGACAAGTGAAAAAATTTATACTAGGAATCAATGTGATAAAATTGCCTGCATCTTTAGAACTGCAGAATTTTAAACAAAAATGAAAACGTCAATTTAAAAGACATATCACAAAGCTATCAGTAAAATTTGACTATTACGACAGTATTCAATGGCACCTTCCACGGTAAGTTTGTATTAGCTGCACTCTACTAAAAGGTGCCTCTTTTGCATATTATGTTATGAATACAAAGTAATACAAAAAGGGGGAGATAAAAAACAACATTTTGTTTCTATAATTTTAAAATGGGTGGAGGGAGGCATTAACACCTACATTAAGTGCAAGATACAAAGGTTCAGGATCTTTTCTACCCCACGGTTGTAGCAAAAGCAGATTTGAATCCCTTCTACTTAAGTTTGTACAATCTGTGGTACTTCACTCTACTTTCCTCCCCATCAGGTTGTTATCTTCCTTTCCGTTGCTGCTGTTCCATACAGACTGGTGCAGGAAGGCGTGGGTTTTAGTGGTAGATTTCATTAAAGTGGGAAATGGGAAAACAATGCTGAAGTAAGGGGAAGAAAAAGGAAAAAAAAGAGGCAATCTAAGGTGGAAGATCCCAAAATGCAGGTCTAGTTATTATAATTACCATTAGATGAATCTTTCAATCCTTCACAGAGAGGCTTCTTTACAACCATTACACTGAAACCACAAGAAAACCACAAATGCCTACAACAACTAAAGTTTTCCTTAAGAGATGAGAAATAATTTTTAGCTTAATATTAAAATAGTCTTCAGGGCTTGTGTGCTTAATATTAAAAAGGAAAACAGGATTTTGGCAGGAAACAATAGCTACCTGAAATATTCCTGCCTAGGAAATGTACTGTATAAATGCTCGTTTGATGTTGTGTCTACAGCTCTATGAATGCCTTTATACAGAGATTATGCCAAATGCAACTATGTGTAAATGAGTACAGAAATAACTCGTTAATAATGTGAAATAGGAAAATAATTTGAACTGAATATCATAAAAATAATGCCTTAATGTTTCTCTTAAGTGAGACAAGACACAGAATTGATATGCTTAAGATAAGTAAAAACTTACCCTGGAAACAGAGAACTCAGGGCTAGTTTACAATTGCATTAGCAACCCCGACTTAGTTGATCTTCAACTCAGAACATGCATAAATTGCATCTCTTATCAAACACACACAATTACATTTGCTAAAATACTATCTAACATACTAGGCATCACGAGCTCAGAAACAGATACACAAATATAAAGTTTCAATTAAATTTAAATTTCAAAGCAATACCACATATCAAGCATACAAGACAGACATTCAAGAGATAAATGAAAAACAGTCTAGAAAGCAATCAGATGCTTGCTAAAGGAGAAAGGAGTCTCTAGGCTTGCTTGAGAAAAAAGTGAGCGTATGCAACACAGCCACAACCACTTCAAAACAATTTTCCTGACAAAACAATACCCCCTATGACAGTTGTACTGAAAACCTCAATAAAAATTAAGTGATTGTGGAAATTAATATCTTCACTTTTTTTTTTTTTTTAAAAACTTGTAACAAAAATACACAACTCAGTAAGTGGCCGAAGTGCACCCTCAAGTGCCCCCAAACCAGTATCTGACTCACAGAACAGAGGAGATGGGACTGCCCTGAAGGGAATTCTTTATAACTTGAACAGGAGTATTGACACAGACAGAATTCCGAACTGATTAAAAAAAGGCAAAAAACCAGCATGCTCTGTTACATAGGATATACTTGGGAGCAGGTGTTACTGGCTCTGCGATATACAATCACTTGAGGCACAAGGGCTCCATATTCTCCCAAATAACTCACAGTAAGATTTACAGGCCTGTATATTTTCAGGGCAAAAAAGGAAGGACACAAAACCCTGGAGGAGGAAGCACACAGCTAACAAACTGCAATGCTCTAACTAACAACCACCTTTCCTTTTACAAGAAAGAAGCAAAAAAAAAAAGAGAAAGAAAATTAGTTCTTTGAAGACTCAAAGAACAAGCTAAAAAGCAAGCTTCTGGACCAAAAGACATTTAAGAAACAGCTTGAGGAACAAAAAAAGCTTAAAAAAAGACTAGAATGGGATACTTTAAGTAAACTACTTCTCACAATTCCAGAATGAAGTTTATCTATAAACCTAAAGAAAATAGAGCAGCTTTTCTCAGTTACATGAAAAAGGGAGACACTTAACAGTGTAAGTAATGTTTGGCCTATCTGCATGAACTTAACAGGAGTGCCAGATGAAGCCTATAAAAACCCCTCACTTCCAAGAAAGCACAAACCCTCAAGCACTGCAATTTCATTCCTTTGCACCATAAGCACAGTTCAGACAGTATAGTGATGAAGCTAAAATAAACATCTTTCTCTGGTGGTTTTATTTTTGTTCCAAGAAGTGAAATATATCCTCATTCTTACTAGTATAAATGAAACAATTTTACTGCTGTTTAGAAACTAGTCAACAATTAGCTATGGTTACCAGACATTGACAAAGTGTAGTCCAAATCTAAATACAGTAGACCTTAAGCTAAAGCCTTAAATTTAAGCAATCCCAAAACACTGACTGTGCAAAGCTAGTCTTAAAGATTAAATGTAATTACGTTTCAAATGCCTTCTGGACAACGGATACCAAATGATCACGTGTCTGTGGTGGGTCCATTTGTAGGGCTGATTGCTAATGAAAGCCTAACTTATTGTTAATTAAAAAGTCTAGAGTAACAGTATAAAAATAAGCTGAAAAAATACTTCTAGCATTCACAGAATTCAAGAGTAAAAATCTCTTTACAAGTACCCATTGTAACAGTCTACTAGAAAAATAACAAATATCTCTCTGGGTATAAGTAAACTGTTGGTGATACGTGGGCTACAGAAATTCTAAATAATTAAATAAGAGTAACATTCACATAACCAGACTTTTCAAAGAGAAAAAACAACCAACCAAACCTGGCATGTCTCAAAGGTAATAAAAGGTATTACTATGAATGTGGAAAGGATGGCTTTGGGACCGGGTAAAGTAGAAGCTGAAAGATATATTCTGTCCAATTCTTCCCCTCTTGACCCAGGCAACTCTAATCTCTTGTTTATTTCAAGGAATGAGGAAGACTTAGAAAGCAAATTCTAGCAGGAGATTATCCTACAGTTATCAAGGTAGTCATTCACTCACTAATTATGGTCCTTAAGGTCATGCTTAGTGAAGAAAACAAACAAACAAACAACAAAAAACCCACAGAAGTTTTTCTTTCCCTCTTAGAAGGCACATTGAATAAATTTTAAAAGGCCACAAGAAATCTAGAGAGCTAGATAATAGTGTTACACAAGAAGGGGAAAAGACAGGCCTACTAGTAGAAGCTCTAGCCTATCTCCATAATTTGGAATAAGAACCACTCAGATTACATTCAACCACAGACTGATTTGAGTTCTAGAGAAAACATTGCTGCTTAATAAACTAAAAGTATGGCTTCTGTGGTTTAAGCAAACAGCTGAGAAATGCCTCATGCTAAACAAAGGAGTGAATATATCACAAAGCCAGACTAAAGATCAGTTACTTAGTTTTGTCAGATACATGTTTTATCACTGTATTCTCTGCCCTTCCACCCCCCAAGCTGATCCTATTACTGAACATTCTTATTCATTGTTACTTCTAAAAAACACATCTATAACCCTTTCAAGACCATCGCATTTTCTCCACAAATGACCTAACCTACTTCATTGTTGATAAAAAGAAAAAATAAATCAAAGGAATTGTAAATTTAGTCTCAAGATGATAGATTCATGCAAACCTAATGAACACACTATGTCTAGTTTCCATTCATATCTTGGTATCAACTTTTTCCTGAACTGTAGTTTAAATTCAGACTGTTCTAGACATTCTGCTTTACACAGCCTCATCCAAATGCCAGGCATTAGCTAAGCAAAAAAATTAAGCTACTCACTTGCAGCTTGGAGTTTAAGGTCATCCTAACTGCCCGAAAGCAAAAACAATATACCATAATATCCTCTCAGCCACATGAGGTTCATTGTATTTTGGGTTTTTTAATGAAAAAGCAACAGTCTGAACAAAAAGTAACTTCTGATAAATTTCCTCTGGGCTTCCCCATAAGTGACCCCATAAGTAGACTGACATAGTGGGCCAGGCATGTGATGGTCCCAGATGCTGAACAGAAAATTTTTAAAATCACAATATCTGCTTTAAGTACCAACACTCAGAACAAAGTTGTGTCATCTCACTGGATATATTTTTCCATTTCCCCAACCGCCCAATTTTTTTTTCATTACAAAGCTTGGCCTCCATAAGGTACATGATGTGCAAATAATCATTCTTTAGAATGTACTGATTTTGAAGCCTAGCTGTCCAAAACCCATGAGTAATTCATACAGAGCTGTCACACTAAGGCAGGGGAGGGAAATGTTGAGGGGGTGCAAAATCAACTTTTTTTTCTTTTTGTAAGGACACTATCATGCAACCGATAGAGCCAAGTTTTTGTCTATTCCAGCAAAAAGCCACAATGGCCAGTCACTTTATGAACACAGAAATGAGAACAGGGAACTGCAAAGTGTTTATTCTAAACCAGTGTTATTTTCTGCAAAGGGACAGCTGAAACAGAAGTTCCCAAATAATAACACCTACCCCCGAAATAATAAAAGAAGCCCAAATAATAAACCTTCTCTCAAGTTTGTAAAATTCCATGTTTGGGTAGCACAATAAATTGCATTATCATCCCAAAGAATTCTAAACAACCATAAGCACAGGAACAGACCTTCAGTACCAGATGCCTAAAAGCAAGAAAAGGCAGGAAAGGGGGAGGCTTCAGCTAGAACCAGGACGAGCAATTCAGTTGTAATCCCACATCTCTCACTTAATTCAGTTGTTGCTTGTCTTTTCCCACAAATTCATATTTACTATGTTGCTAGTTATCAGGCACCTAGATTAAGATCACTAGAAGCCAAAACCAGACAGTTCTTGAAAATAACAATTTTTTTGCCTTCTGGAAAGCCTGTGATCTGTCAGAAGTCCTTTCCTTCTGTATTGTCTCTTTGTAGTCCCATATACTCTTAAAACATTGCAAACTGGTAGCAAAGGCTGCCAGCATGCTTTCATGTCATGAAGCAGGCACAAAGAAAACTCCCAAGATATCATAAAACTTCTTATCTCATCAGTTCCAACCCTCAAGTACTTCAGAGGCAAAAGACTATGGAATGCATTAGTTTAAATCAAGGGAGACATAAGAGTCTGGACAAATAAGTATTTTTCTAGAGAGAAGTTTGACTACAGTTTGCTAATTTAGCTGAAGTCTTTATTACTCTCCAGAAGTCAGAATCTGAAAATCAACAGGTCAAATAAGACAAGAGTGACAAGTTTCCTCAGAGCAGGTATATGTAACCTTCCACTCATACAGAAAGGAATGAGAATAACTGTAGGGTTGGACAAGTAACAGTACAACATGGAAGGAGGCTCTGAACCGCATATGAAAGAGGGGCTTGGGAAAGGATTGCAGCTTTTCTCCTGCTTCATGACCACTGAGAAGATTTGGGAAGTTGGATATTTTTAACGTTGTTTTTCAATTTATTTTTCTCTCAGAAAAATAAAATCCAGTCTATCAGCTTTACTCCTCGATTTTGTGCTAAAAGTAAACGGAGTTGGTGTATCTTGTGAGATAAGGATGTTCAACCTAAAACAGTGAGAGCTGAAGTTGTGAGAGACTTCTGTTAGCTGTGGCATTAGCAGTTTCAAGGACTTTGTTAACACCACCCCTACTCCCGCCCCAAATTTGGCTAATGTCAACTTTGTAAAGCACAAAGAAAGATCTTTTTAAATCCCAGAGTGTTTAAGGTTAAACAAGCTCTGACTTCTCATGTAAAAGTCAACAGGGGGAGGGAGAAAGGAGGGAGGAGAGAGGTGGGTAGGAGAGACAGAGAAGGACCCTAAGAACACCAGGAGTCAACACATGAATTTTACTTTCTTGCATATCTGTACAGCCAAGCATCTCTACTCAGATAATATCATGGCATTAACAGACCCTAAAGGGAATTTAAGGAAAATCAGGATCATATTTAATATCTATGACTAGTTAAAAAAAGAGAACAATTTTCAATTAATGGCACTTAAAAGGACATTTTTTAAACAACTAGGGCTGGGACCTGGAGTAGTCACTTGAGATGCACCCTGCAATCATTCAGATTGGCTAGTGGGCTTTGCTAGATAAACAAAAGCTTTTTCATAGATGCAACACTAATTTTCAGAATGTTGCTAGGGCAACAGCAAACTGTAACAAGAATTTCTGAATAATGAGCAGGTGGCAATATATGAAGATCTTAAGACTCCTGACTGAATTATTCATACATACTCCTGAATAGTGAGATTTATAAAAGCAATAGCCTTATTCCATCACCACAAATTGAAATACTATATACCCTGTCTAGAATATTTATTAGAGTTCTAAACATGCATCCCTTTATTGCTTTAACATGATACATAAGGCAAGATCACCAGCCTGAATAAAAAAGGCTCATAGCTCTAGCCTAAAGAGCTAGGCTCAAAGCTCTAGCATTTTATTTTGCATAAAATACTGTTACACAATCTAAAAGAACCATTTTTCTAAGGCAAAGCTAAATCTAATTTTCTGTCTAAGGTTCTCCTTGTACTGATTCAACAATAATTCCAGAGGGACATGAACAAATCTTGGCAATTGCCAAGTAAGGACCAGACTAACCGAGAACTGGACACACTTTAGCCATCATGCATATCCACAGCAGGAATTTTGCCACATACAAAATGCTATGGCGGGAATCCTAATGCACAGTCTAGAGATAGTCTATTATTACTCTCAAAAAGCAATGGCAGCAAGACTTGGCAAGATTTTTGTTAATTTAAAACTTTCAACTCTGATAAGTCAATACACTACTAAAATTTCAGAACTAACATAAATTCCTTCATTTGGCTTTCCAACGAAGTCTCTGATTAGCTGGTCAGCAATGATTTGAGTATCTGGACAAGGCCAGAGGAAACATTCTTCTTTTGCTGAATATGACAGAAGGTAACTGTTTTAACTTATTCTAGGACTGAACTGTTCCTCCCTGTGAGTTCACTGAGAAGCTGTAATGGGATATGAAAAACAAACAAACAAAAAAACCAAAACAACGCTGCCCCACCTTTTGGGGCTTTTTGTCTTTGATCTCAGATCTCCGTTTTAAACACCAATAAAATAGTAAAATTTGTAGTTATTTTAAGCAAACTTCTTATCTTCTGGAGATTAACATATTCTATGTATTGAGATATAAATTCATATACCACAAGATGACTGTATATTAATGTTTGTAACTACAAACTACAAAGCTGTTTTACAAAGCTGACGTTATCAAAAACAGTTGCAAAAACACAGTGAAAGGTAGATAATCTAATTGTTTGGTGTAATTTTTATAAATACTCTTCAATTCTCTATGAAGCCCCTCACTAGAAGAAGGACACTGATGTGCTGGAGTGTGTCCAAAGGGCAACGAAGCTGGTGAAGGGTCTGGAGCACAAGTCTTATGAGGATTGACTGAGGGAGCTGGGGGTGTTTAGTCTGGAGAAGAGGAGGCTGAGGGGAGACCTTATGGCTCTCTACAACTACCTGAAAGGAGGTTGGAGTGAGGTGGGGGTTGGTCTCTTCTCCCAAGTAACAAGCGATAGGATGAGAGGAAAAGGCCTCAAGCTGTGCCAGGGGAGGTTTAGATTGGATGTTAGGAAAAATGTCTTCACCAGAAGGGTTGTCAAGCACTGGAACAGGCTGCCCAGGGAAGTGGTGGAGTCACCATCCCCGGAGGTATTTAAAAGACATGTAGATGTGGAGCTTAGGGACATGGTTTAGTGGTGGACTTGGCAGTGCTAGGTTAGCAGTTGGACTTGATCTTAACAGTCCAACCTAACTGATTCTATGATTTACTAAGTGCAATTGTTTCAGTTTAGCTGATTTTCAATTCATGTGCATTAATTTCAGGACAAGCCCTGGAACAAGTTACACATTAAATTGTCTTGTCATCATGTGTGACAGATGTACAGTTCTGAATACCCCTGAGACAGCTAGAACTAGTTTTTAAACTGACGTTCATCCAGTGAAATCTCACAACAGTAAGTTGACATCTGGTCAAGTTTTACCAGCAAAGCCTTCTATGTCAGCAAAGCTTCTTGAATTAGGTTATAGCTAAACTAGCTTTCTATGGAATCCACAATTGCAAGTCAAATGTTCAGTGGAGACAGTCTAACTCGCAGAAGATTAAAGTATCTGATTCTTACAGCTAGTCTTCCTGCATTGTTTATAAATGAGCTACTGTCCTCTGCATTGCAGCTGAATCTTGTAAATTCCTTTGTTCAACTTTCTGGTCAGAGGGAGGTCAGAAGACAATTGCCTCGCTAATATGATGGCCTCACTGAACAGCTGTTTAAGCATGAGGTTTTATCTCTAAACTGAAAATCCTGGAAGCAAAAAAAGTAGAGTAAAATCAGTATCTTGCTACTTCCTAATGAACACTTTTGAAAGCACATCATCAGAACAGCAGCTTAATTGTCCAGACCCAAGCACAAGGGAGACAGAGAGCTTATTCTTCCTTTCCCCAACTGAAAAAAAACCCAATGAGCATCATCTTCTGCCACCTTGGTACTCATACCTTTCAAAGATATTTCATCTTCTGAAGAAGCAGAGGGTTCAGTCAAGGAAGCAATGCTAACTTTCGCGCTAAAGTACCATTTTTTTTTGTGATGGCACATCCTCCTCTTTCATGGTATAATCACCAAAACAAGAGGTTACACGTTAAAGAAACTTACCAGGATCAAACACTGTATCTCTCTCTAGAGGGGAAGGAGGAAGGAAAAGTAAACTTAAGGAAGATTTGTTTTATAGCATGATAGATTTTTCTATTAAAAAAAAGTATGAACATAGGACAAATACTGCCACCTGTAAGTTTACATTCTGAAGGATCTCTAACTCTTACAGTTTAAAGTTTAGATGAGAAACTAATACAGTGCATGAGAACTTAGTGAATTTATTTTAAAAAAGTTTTCTGGAAAACTGGTTTAAAGACAAGTATAAAGGCATGAGGAAAATGAAAAATAAGCACCATTGTTTTCTTCAAAAATACCTCAAAGGCTGCATGATCAAGCCATCGCAAATTCGACAGGAGAAAAAAAACCCACCCTCGAAACGCAAATACCAAATGCACCTTTCCCTAGCTGAACACAGGCATACACACCCAAGTTTCGGGGTAGAAAGGTTTTGAAAGCCGAAAAGAATAAGAAAGAAAATCTTGCTGGAAATCAGATTTTTCACATTTTAAGGGTGCTTATGTACATACAACCTGTATTATGCTTTGCCTAACATACTTGGGAAGCATGAACAGACCAGAAGGTCAATGCTACAGTCACTCTCTGTGATACCAAACGTGGAATAAGGAAAGGAGATGGTTTAAAGAGACAGCAAACTTTAACACTGCTCTATCACTGAATAAGTCAATCCTTAAAAATCTTATTCATATAGTCAGAATATTCAAGCAAAGAAGAATTATTATTAATAGAATAGCTATTAATGTTATCAGAAACCTGCATTTCTCTGAGCAAAAGGCTCTACTTCACAGGCAACCCAGGACAGGGACTTTGATATAGCCTCAGGCTACAACAATCCAGGGATTGAGGATGATCAGGCTGTCCTTTATATATCATTTCCTTATATAGATATACCAGTTACAGTAATATATTAAAAGGTTGATGAATTTTATGTAGTATTTAACAGCGTTATGTGTGTCAATTACTTAAGGAATTTTCTCTAATTGCCCTCACTACAGATTCCCTAAAGCAGAGGGATAAGGGGCTGGGAAGAGAGGAGAGCCCTTTAAAAGGAATAACCACAAATTTAACTGGATGAATAAATGGAGAGGAAGCAAAACAAAGAAAACAAAAAAACCCGCACCCTCCACCCCAAAACAGACTGACCAACCAAAAGGTAAGCCTTGGAAGTCAGACACACAAGTTACCAGTCTGAGTCAGAACTTGCTAACAAAAAGTTCATTATCCATATAAATAGAAAAAGAACAAGAACACCACCATAGCACATCTGAAATTGAATTTGAAAGAGTACATTCAAAGGAAAAACAACATTCACAATGTAAATGCTGAAGACAGCATACCCACTAACTACAGAAAATTAGAACTGTCTCATCAGATCAGAAGTCCCAAAGCAGAGATTTTTTGCAGCAGTAGAAAATACATGATGGTATTATTTGATGTTAGAATGACAAGCACAGAACTAAACATAAGGAAAAAATAACTGTATGCCTGGCTTTTCAACAAATGTTAAAGGAAAGAATGAATCAAAGGCACCAAAGTCAATGGAAAATGAGTTGACAGAAAAACACATGTAACAGATTGTGCCAAGCAGCTCTATTTAATAAAGTAATAGCTCTTAGGAAAAATAAATGGAGTAGGCCTAATCTATTTGAATTATCTGTGAATTATACAGAAAACTGCTAAAGTAGAGACAATGGAGATTAACAAACGTTATTTTAGTAATTAGAAGGCTTACTAACAAAAGGTATTATAACAAGGTGTAGATGAAAAGAGGGGACAAATGGGTAAGGCAGTGAGGGGAAAATGGGCAAGGGGGTTAGTTGATGGAGCTTTGTTTCTTTTCAGTCCTACTACATGAGACGCAATACTAACATCTTTGGATCACAAATGTGGGAAGTACCACCAGCAGATGCAAAAAGATGATCTTAAGGACACTGATAACAGTATCTGGGACTGTTACCAGTGACAGAAATTCTTAAACCAAGTTGTCATCCAACAGAAGCAAGATGGAAGATAAACAGTTAACCAATCCTAAGACGAGTACTGATTTTGTGACTAAACTCACAATGCAATGTAGCCTTGAAAAAAGGTAAATGCAGTAAGATGTACCTACCATTCAAGTTATTCTCAGAAAAGCTACAGAAGCATAAATACCATTCTAATAAAGTCCTGGTGAGACTGTAAATGGAAGATGCTATTTGCACTGGTAAAAACTTGTATGGAAAACTTCATTTCATTCTAAAAACAAAGTAGCTGAAGGAGAGACCATCTAGCTTAGTCAAAACACAGACTGAACAGGACAGGTCTTTATTAGATGGCCCACATGGCTGTAGTAGGTAACAGGTGGGTATAAGAGCTACTTAAGCTAGAGGAAAATGTTGCCACAAAACCACGTGTCCATAAATTTGCCACAGTCAGCCAGGCTGGAGGCCAGGAGACATCACAAAACCATTTTACAACTGCTATCCAGCAGGAAAGACGACAGCTAGCGATTTAATTAACATTAAGATAAAGTTTGACACAGTTATGAAAGGATTATTTACTGTAATAAGAAGGGACTGGACTAAATGAGCCACACTTTCAGTCTTCAGGCACACTCATGCAGCGCACAGCGCGTTAAGATGCATCCTTGTCCACACACATTCCATTATTTTACTGATAATTACTGCTATTCAATACCAGAGTACCTGGATGGCCTAGATTCAGTGGGAACCAACTAAAAATCTTTTGTTCATCCAACTTTACTTTCAATTAGCCTGGTAAGAAGCCTTCTTAGGATCAGCAAGAATTTTTCATTCAAATTAAAAGATACTGGAGAAAGTCTACTTTCTTGTTCTTTATTTCTAAAAATTTCAAAGAATAGTTTAAAATCAATTTTATGCCCTCCAACATTTTCTACGGAAGTCTATCTTATAACCTCAAACATGTGAGAGAATCCATTTTCCTTATAGTAGTCATGCCTACGTTTAACCTATATATAGTACGTAGGCATTCTGAATTCAAACATAGTTTAAAAGTTTTAGAATCACTGCCATTATAATCACGTAACTGCAGTATATGCAGACATGAATAAAATATGGATACAGAAAACAGCTACTGATACTGCAAACAGAAGAGTCCCAAGGTTAGTAAGTTATAAGCAGTATTAAAGGTGAATGCCTGTTAACTTCATGCATGAGGACTTTCTTACTTGTCATGTCAAGAGCTAGTCAGCTGCACAGATACAGACATCTGGTGTGGGCAGATATGACACAGATCTACAGGAGACTCTGCTGCCTCTCTGGAGCAGCATGGGGAGGCGGTATATTTAGCTGGTCAGTTAAGAACCCCATCAGATCACTCTCATCTCAGTCGAGCAACAGGCTTTAGGATTTTCACCACTGATCTAAAACATGTCTGAATTCACACATTGTCTGAGCAGAGCTGAAAAATCTTTCCAAGGTCTCCCACCCCCAATTACTCCACACACTAAAAATGGACTAAACTGTTTCCTGCTTAAAATTAGCCTGTATTTCGTTGCATATTGGAAGACAGGACAAGGAAAAGAGATACTGAGAGAATACCTACACATTTACATTTCTTGGTCTTTATGGAACATTGTCATTTTAAGCCTTCACACTGCTATGGACCAAGAAAGATAGACATGAAAATCTGGCTTCTAACGTTGTCCTATACTTCAACAGAAAAGGCCAGATAAAAAGCTAACTATTCTGAGCTGGGACAGCTTTCACTACTATTTTGATATGCAAGTCTTAATAAGGACTACTGCTCTTTCTGCTTTGCAAATTAAACTTTACAGTGTCTGTAAAGACAAGATTAAGTAGCAACTAATGGGATGTCATCACGCCTAACGATGAACAGCCAACTGCTGGAATATCATACATTGCAATAATTGAGTTAGCCCAGTAACATCATTTATCCTGATCATATTACTGCTTTAAGATTTTAGTCTAAAGGTACCATTCAGAGCTCAGAAATCTTAGTCAAAACATAGTATTACTTATAACACTGGATGAAGGCTCTTCTGTATTTAAATCATTACTAGCTAAGCTCAGTCTGGACTCGGTTGCTTCTCCCAGTAACAAGAATGTCCACATAAATAGAGGTGTTCATCTCTAGAAGCCATGCTTTGAAAACAGAGCTGGGAACAGGACCTGTGCAGTGTTACCACACAAAGCATTAGGATGAAAATCATAACATTTTTATAAATTGACGCAACAGTTTGTGTGAAAGGTTCATATCCATTTACTAGACCACAAGCCTAACCAGAAGGCATTAGTATTCCTACAGCAGCCTCCATAAAGTCACTTAATAGCTTTTCATGTCCTCTTCCTCCTCCCAATCCATACCACACGGATGACACCTCAGAGCAATATTGGTACTGGGTTGTGGTACAGCTTTAAACCCTTGAAAGAGTAGTTTATTTTTCCATGACAGTAATTCAACGTGCAACGAAACACGTGCCTAGAATCCTTTTTAGAGATTATTTGCAATGAAAATAGATTAAAGGTCACTTTGATGTGCTTAAAACAAAAAAGGAACCACAACACCTAAACTAGGACACTAACCATTCATAATCTTCATTGCAAGTAAAAATCAGACTCATTATTGTCAATTCTAACAGTAGAACTACTCACAGCAGATACTATAAGTATCCAATTACCTATTTTACCACAGTTTCTCCCACTGAAGTATATGCAACAGTCACTAACACAAGAAAATTAAGTCAGCTTCCCCTGGTTTTCCCTTGGAAAGCTGTCAGGCTAAAGTTCTGGTTCAGAAATAGTCTGGCTTCCCAAGAGTGAGAAGGATAAGGCTGCATCAACTCAAAAAGACAAGCCAAATTTTCCTTTGAGTCAAGGTACTGATGTTCCATGTAGTGATGCTAACCAATCAAGCTACTTTTAAGGGAAGACAGAAACTGGCAAGGGTTCAGTTCTTGCTTTAAGTTATGGAATAGATTCACTAGATTATAAAAGAAAGGGAGAAAAAGAATCTAATCCTGGCAGCAAACTTTACTCTTTAAACACCTACAGAGCACACTGAACCTGAAATGTAGCTCTCCATCCAAAAGACAGAGGGATTTACAATGCTTTAATGGAAACAGACTTTTTACTGTACCTTCTGTTGAAGTGCTCCAAATCACACCGTGACAACATGGACAAGAATTCCCCACAAACTGATTTACTAGTTTTGCTGCTGCATCATTTGGGCACAAAAACTAAACATTTGATCAAAGCCTAAGTTATAAGGGTCAATGATTTTCCAACGCCTCTCAAAACTCCTACTGTATCTCCATGAGAACATACCGAACTCCTCTGAGCTCACTTAGAATATGAAAACAGATGGAAATCTTCCTGTGGATCCAGCATGCCGGTCAATGATGCAACTGCTCTCAGCTACTCGCCACCAGCAGGAGGTTTTTATGCCCAAAGCTCTGACATCAAAAAGGACTGTGAGAACACTCCTCAATCTGCTGTTGGCAGAAGCCCTCAAGTTAGTTCAAACTTCACTCACCAGCTGCACACCAACAGCCTTTTCTAGATTCAGCTGCACTGAAGAAGTCACTGATCTCACTTCCAGTCACCATTTCCACCATCTGCCAGTTAAACCTCTCCTGTGAGCCTCCCTATATATGTTTCAATTTGATAGAATGAATAAGACCTACATCTTACACAGCTGAAGGTGAAATGTTCAGAAACTCCTCACAGTAACAGCTCATTTAACAGATCGGAGGGGGTGATAGAGGGTATGAACAAAAAGCTAAGGATATGTCAGTATGATGGCCTCTTCCACAAAGGCAGATATTTGCAAGGAGCGCATCTATTTATATCCTGCTTCACCATAAGGTACAGTAAAATGGTTTAGTTTGACACTAACAGAAAGTATTACACCTCACTTAGCTGCGAACATACTTCTTCAAAACAAGTACGGTACGTTAACTGCTAGCTGATCATACAAAACATTTTTTAGAAAAATACAAAACTCGGGACCAGACCTTTGCTAAGAATGGTCAGCTAAACCAAATCCAACAATGACACCTTCTACATTTATGCCTTTTAGAGGTTATTTTTTGACCCGGTAACGCAAGTTATCCTAAACTATGCTTTCAAAATGAAGGAGCAACTATGCCACGCTGTTTAGCCACAGCTTTAATGGTATTCAAGATGTTTGCCCTGACAAGCTCCAGCCTTCAGACCATTCTAAAGACATGATTGGACAAAGACCTTTCGAAAATGGCAGTACAAACTTGCTAACAAATAAACCTGGGGAGGGGGCAGAGGATAAAGTTGAGAGTGTTAAATAAAGGACAAAATTCCATTTTATACACAAATTTTTGAGTTATAGATTAAAGAATAACAAGAACTGATGTTGAGAAAGAGATAAAAGAGCAGAAAAACTTCGCAGCAGATGAACAAAGACAGGTGAACAATGCAGTACATAAATGTTTATGCAGAAACCAATGGCTGCAGAGAGACAATGCCCCATTCCCCTCTAGAGGTCCAAGATAATGAATAGAAAAGAAAGAAACCCTTGAATAAGCATCCCACAGCCATGCTCTTCAAATCTACAGTCTGCTTCAGCAGCCTGGATACAAACATACAATAACCAAATACAATATTCTTGGAGACTTAATTCTATATATTGGCGAAAAGTTCATCTCATAAAATGACACATTGACAGGATTCTCACAAAACACACACTAAACTGCAGGAGACTGACTTATGCACAAGAGTAGCAGTGGAGGCTGTTCTGTAATTAAGGCTGCTGAGCTTCCATAAATCTGGTTTCAGACATTATTTCCTCTAAAGCACTCCTTCAAAAAGTTATGAAATCAAAATAAGATTATAGGTAGGCTGAAAGTACAATTTTCTCAACAATATTTAATCACAATCTGTGGCTGATTTATGATCTCCTAGAAATAGAGCTTTCCGATACCGCTTTCAAAAATCTCCTAACGTTGTTATACAGCGCAGCAGTCCACCACCTCAAAGAAAAGCCAACAAAGAAACACAAAGAAACACATAAAACCTACTTTAAGGGTCTTGCATAGGTGCTACCTATCATCCAGAACAGGCACCATGTTAAGGCATTCACATAGATTCTTCTTGTCTAAAGCCTACGGTGTGAATGACCTTATTATTCAGGTCTTGCATTGCCAAACGCCTCATCTTTCCATTACTAAAAGGCTCAATTTGGAATGCAGTGTTTAAACAAAAGCCCCTGGGTCATTCTTATCCAGCCATTACTAGGTGGAATGTAGGTGGGAAAACTGCCACTAAAAGCTTAACTGGGGTCCCCAAACCCCAACACTTCTGCAGTCCTTCCAACCTAACCTAGCAGTGCCTGGATTACAGAACACTCCACCGCTTCTATGAAAGCTCCTTAGATGTCACACCCATGAATTACAGTATTTTGTATTTACTGGGTATTGCTTAACTCTTTTCATATCTATGAAATACAAAGAATTAGAGTGTGCTGGAATATTTCAGAATCTATACACTTTAATAGTAATTTTATTGGCTATCACTAATCAGGACATCCAAAGTTGTTGCTATTTTTATTCAGCTAGTAAAAGTTATAGCACAGAGTTGTCTAGCTCACCGAAACAGAACAATACTGTCAATAGATATTAAAAGGTTTTTAAAAATGGAATGTGTGCTACATTGCAGCCGATTCAAAGTTCATATAGCTTCACTAACATTATCTGACAACCCACTCTTTCCGAACATGCTGTCAAAAGTCCCATTTTCCCCAAAGGGTCCAAAAAACGCAACTGTATCAACTACCTCTAAAAGCCTAGCACACAGTACCTTGAAACTTTAAATGCATCATTGTATTTAAAAAGATGTGGCACTACATTTCTTAGTCAAATTAACTCTGGGAAGAAGTAAATGTGTGAAAATGGTGATACAAAGATACACAAACTTAAATTAACGTAGGCTAGGGGAGCAAACTAACAGCACTTTTCAACTGAGTAAAACACAAATCCATGGTATTTGAGCTTCATACCCAGAGCTATACCTCAAGCACTTCACCTAGCATGTCCAGCTAGTTTGAAACAGTTTCACAGACAGACTTTAAGCAAGTAGTATAAAATAAGTAAGACTATGATGTAAGGCAAATATACTGAAACATGAGGAGAAATGAAAACAAAAACTTAATAGAAGTTAAAGGAAGACAAAAAAGCATGGACATAATTATGCTTAAAACAAGAAAGAGGAAAGTAGTAGTACCTGTCTCCTCAGATTTTCCTTCTTTATTCCTCCATACACACACAAAAATAAAATATCATCAGAGGAGCACTCTGACTTGAGTAATTCACCCTTCCCAAGTCTTTAACAAATAGTTTCTGGGAAACTGCTAACAAACCTAACCCAGTACATTTCACACCCCTTAAAATTATGGGTATTTAGCCAAACCGATTTTTACTCCTGAGAAAAGCAGCAGTTGACCTTGGTAGCAATTTACAGTTTTGTAAATTAAAAAGTGATCCAGCAATAGTTAGCAATGGAGTTACAAGTACTACATTTTTGACCTTCCAAGATTTGAAAGATACAACAAGTCTTTATATTATCTTCACCATTGGGGCTTTTTTTTTTTTCATTGAGGACTACAAGCTATAAAGTACAGATTTTCTACAAAACACTCAAACCCTAGACATCACAGTATTTACTGTAAAACAAACACTTATTATTAGCTGCCTGGCAATACTATCATCATTTGTAACAAACAAATGGAAGACTGTGGAAGAAAACATGTTTCCATTGCCATTTCTTTCTCCTGAATAGCAAATTGTTTGAATAAAACCTTTTGAAAAGTCATTCCAGAACTACTTTTTTTGTTGCTTTCACTTCAACAACAAATACGTATTCCTAATCTAACATCCTCAAGAAATACTGCACCGTAAGATTGCTGCGATCATGTCTTCTGCTTAGTAGTCAAGCAAAAAGCAAGTCTCAAGTACAATACTCCTTGCAGAAGACATGACATGAGAAAGTAACCCCGTTGAAAATCGGAAGTTAATGCCTCGATGCAAAAAAGTGAGTCTCAGACACTCTGTAAGAGAAAAAAAAAAAACCAATATGTTCCCTATTCTGCATTAGGTACGCAAGATCTCTCTAATTTCAAGCTAATGAAAAAAGGGCATCAATATTAAAAATTAAAACAATTTAAAAACCACTCCAAAACACCACACACTTCTGTAGATTATATTGTGTGACAATGCACCCTAAACAAAGTATCCATCACTCATTTTGTTTTTTTTTCCATTATCTTCCTAATCCAGCCTTATACAGAGATCACACGAATCCACCAAGGTGTATCTTGTACTACAGGCTTAATTATGAAAAATAGAATTTGTACAAATTTCTTAGCATGAATGATCTGAATTTTTCTTAGACTCAATGTAAGAAAGGGCCGTGCCTCACTTCTTTTTCTGTCTCGCTCATAAAGTGAAACCCTTCTTCAGTGCGGAAAACGCATTTAAAATCGTTATCAAAAGAGACTGTAAAAACCAGACTGTGACACAGTTTGCTCTCGATTCTCCTTACACTTTGGATTACAGCATGGCAGTCATATCCACACGCGGAATTGTCCAATGTGCAAGAGAAAAAAAAAACCCATGGTAAAACAGCCCTCTTCCAACACTACCACGGGCAGCAGGAATATAACATTCCCCCCCCCCACGACATACGGGGAGGTCTAAACAGGAGCCCTTGCAGGCACGCTTGCGGGCAGGCACCGCCACCCCGAGGGGCTGAACCCCAACCACCCGCCCCTGCGGCGGCTGGCCCGGGGGGCTCGGGGCACGCCGAGGGCCTCCGACCCGCTCCGGGACCAACATCCTCCCGCGAGTAACGGCGGCGGCGCGGCCGGGCCGGGCGGGACCCCGGGCCGGGGCGGCGCAGGGCTGCGGCGGGCCGCGGGCGCTGCCCCGGGGCCGACCGGCGGCGGAGCTCAGCCCCGGGCCGTGCCCCGCTCCGCCGGCGGCCAGCCCTGCCTATATTAGGGAAGGGAAACGGGGCCACGGCCTTTCCCCGCCGCACCGGGACCCCCCCCACACACACGGCTGCCCCCCGCTCTCCGCACTGCGGGCGCGGCCGCCCCCCTCCCCTCCCCCGCTCTCCTCAGCGGAACGCGCGGCCCCGCTGCTCGCCCCCCGCCCGCGGGGTCGCCGATGCCCGGCGGGGCGGCGCGTTCCTTACCGCGGCGGCGCGGCCGGCGGGCTGGGGCCGGGCCGGGGCTGGGGGGGCGGCGGCGGCGGCGGCGCGGCGGACTCACACACGAGGGGCGCCGAACCCCATCGCCAGCCCCGAACAGCCGCCCGGGTTCCTCCTGCTGCCGCGGCGGGGAGAAGGGCCCGCCCCGCCGCGACACCGCCGCCAATGGCCGCGCGGGACGCTAATGATTAACAGCCGCGCCGGCCAATTCGCGGCGCGGCGCCCTCCCCGGCGCTGCCGGTGAGTGGTGCTTCTCGGCGATTACGCCATGCAAGCCCGCCCAGATGACACCAGCCAATCACGGAGCGCCGCGGCCTTGATAGACGGCCGTCACCACCAATAAGAACACCGCCCTGGCGCGGAGACCGGCACCGCCGCGCCAGCCCACTGTGGGCAGTCGAGGGCGCGCAGGCGGGCCGCTCCAGCGGCTAATGGCAGCCCGGCCGGCCCCCTCCCCGACCGTAACGCGCCCAGTGGCGCCGTCCGTCCCCACCCGCGCTACCCCAGCCCCACCGGGTGCCCTCCCGGCAGGCGCACCAGGAGCCCGCACCCCGGGCCGGGCGGGCGCGGGGCAGGCCGGGAGCTGTAGTCCCCGCTTTGCCGCGCACCCGTCCGCCCTCCGGGCCCCTCGCGCCGGCTCCAGCCCTCAGCCGCTCTCTCCGCCAACCTCCGGAGCCCTGCGGGCCCCTGGCACAGCCCGGCCCTCAGCGCCATCCCCGCGCCTGCCGCCCCCTCCTCACAGCCCGCCCACCTCTGCCGTGAGGTAACCGCGCCGTTTCCCTCCCCTCGCCCGCCCCGCCGGCTCCCTCAGCCCTTCCCTCTCTCCCCCGCGCACCATCCGAGCGAAGTAGGGGCCGGTACGAGGCACTGCCGGGCAGGAACATGCCGTTTAGCTCGCTCCCGGGGAAGCGAGGCGGGGGGCGGAGGGGGAAGGACACAAAAACATAAAGAAAAAAAAAAAAAAAAAAACGGGCTCTGGGCCCGGAAGCGCCGCGCGCGCGGCGGCCAAGCGGCGGGAAGCGTGCGTGCCCGCGCGCGCGTGTCCGTGCGTGTGTGTGTGTGCGCGCGCGCGCGCGCGCGCTCCCCGCCCCGTCATGCGTCACTTCCGGGCGGCGGAGGTTTGAGCCCGGAGCCCGCGAAGGTGCGGGGCGGTGGCGGCGGCTGGAGCCGTGAGTGGGGCGGCGGGGCCCGGCCGCCGCCCGAGGGCGGCCCCCCGGGGGAGCGGGGAGGAGCCGCCCGCCGCGCCGGGGGCTGCGCGGTGACCCCCGGGGCGGGGGGGGGGGGGGGGCACCGGGCCCTGCCCTACCGTGTGTCCTGGCGGCCGGTGGGGGTCGGCCGCCGAGTCTCCGGGTGACTCGTGTTCTTTCTGAGCAGGTGTTCGTGCCCGAAGGCCTCGCTGCTCCTGCTCGCCCTGGCCGCTGCTGGGGTCGGGCAGCGTGTGCCCGGGTGGCTCCGCAGTTGCAGCGCGCTGCTGCGTGCGGGGGATTGCGTAAGGCAAAAAAAAATTTGCCCCTAGGCAGGTATTAAGGTGCAGGTATTAAGTGCACTGGCCTGTGGAAAAGCTGTTGTGCGCTACAGAGCTTTGTGATGTCCTTTTGTGCCGTCTTGACTGCTTTTTCTTGTAACATCTTTTAAAATGCTATATTCTAATGATTTGGGTAGTTTTTTCAATTCTTTATTATTCCACTGGTGGAAAAATAGTTGATGAATGAATGTCCCATGACTTCCTTAAAGCCTTAAATTCCCTATTACGTTTTATTGAACGTACAGTCGTGGAGCAGTTGGGACCATCAAGAGGGAATTTATGAAGCAAACGATTAATGGAAATACTCATTTCTTTTAGGCACCTGCTACTGAGCTGCATTAAAAGGCTATACTTAGTGGTCTGTAAAAATAAATAGTGTGTTTATGTTGTGATATTTGCTTGTGTTGACAAACAGCTGTTGCAAAACTTAAGTAGTCCTTGAAGTTCTCATTGGTCTTGCACCCAATGCTCCCATAAAGAAACATATCAGCTGGGGTAACATCCTCAACAAGTTGGGTCTTAATACATACCTCTGGAAGGGTAAGTGTCTATAGTAACTCCTACCAAGTTACTAGTGATAGGATGAGAGGAAATGGCCTCAAGCTGTGCCAGGGGAGGTGTAGATTGGAGATTAGGAAAAATGTCTGTACTGCAAGAGTGGTCAGGCATTGGAAGAGGCTGCCCAGAGAGGTGGTGGAGTCACCATCCCTGGAGGTGTTCAAAAAACGTGTAGACGTGGCACTTCAGGACATGGTTTAGGAAGCATGGGGGTGATGGATTGACAGTTGGACTTGATGATCTTAGAGGTATTTTCCAACCTTAATGATTCTATGACAGTGAAATGCAGTATAGCAGCAGCAGTGACAGAAAGAATTCTAGACTTTTTAAAATTTTATTTTACTAGTATTTATGCTGCCCTTCTCTCTTGGTGGATACTTACTTCTCCAGATCATTTATGAGTTCATCAAATGTAATAGAAGTTGGAGCAAATTCTTTTGAAATATTGCTGATGTTGTTTTTCTCATGTATGAACAGTCTACTTGCTTGTATTTAAAAAAAGTTTCACTGCAATTTTTTCGTATGACACCTCAGTTTTCTGAAAAGTTTGAGGGACTTTCTCGAAAGTTTTCCTAAAAATTATAATTACTGTACAAATATGTTTATAAAACTTATTCTGTTTTAATTTAATTGTGAACAATAGTGGAAACTGGACTGCATCAACCAGTTTATAGGTACATTGTTATAGATCCCCTTCAAAAAAACTTCAGCAGACTTGAAAGATAAGACTCACCTTCACAAAAGACACGTTGACTCCCACCAAATAGATGCATTTATCCTGGTGTTCACAAGTTCTGCACTTCATGATTTTTTACAGATTTTTATGACCTATAAATGAATTATGCTGTAGTTCCACAAGTCTTCCCCTTTCCTGTTTTTAAAAGTTTGGATCGTTTACCATTATCTGCTCCTGAGATACTAAAGCCATTTTAGATGAAAAGTTACTGGGTTTAGTAATTCAGCTATTTCATCCTTGATTTCCTTTAAAACACTTGAAAAAACACCATACAGTTTGGTTTGGTTTTTTTTACTCATAAATTTCTGTAGCTGAATGGACTCTCTGAGTGAAAAGTTAGGCCTCCACACCAAACCTTTTAGGTCTGTTTTGTCTGAGAAAACTGACGTTCCAGAGCTTGTGATCTAGAGATGTGGGAGGGTTTATGGGATGCGTATTACCATGTATTAAGGACACCAAAACAAATGAAAAACTGTAGTTAGAGAAAACGCACACTAATCTTTCTCTCTCTTCTTAGAGCTTCTGAATCTGCAACGGGTAGAACAACAGACATAAACTGGTCTTCCGCTACATTAACTAAATTTTATTTTTAAGAAAAGGTTATCTATTTGTTGACATTACTACAGTGGTGTACATAATTGATCTGTCTCAAAAACAAAATATAAATGACCACCACTGCCAAAGTCATTCTACACAAGTAAGGCATCGGTTCTCAGTACAATGATTAGTTTAGCGAATCAATAAAAGGCAATTTGGTGGAATTAATTTCTTTCTCTGTCTTATTTCATCACTATTCATTCTTATTCTGTACACAACCAAAATAAATCTTTCATAGGGTCAATCTACCTTTCGTAGTGCCTTCTGTAGCTTTGGATATCATAAAATAGTGCTGCAGGTATTAATATAGACTGAATATGGATTTTTATCACTGCTGTTTATTCAGAAATTGTGACAGAAATCTTTGACTCTTCAGGGTATGATTTTTTTGTGTGATCATTAAAAAAGTGCATGTTTTCAGTAGTTGAAGTAAACTTGAAAGGTTTGGGGAAGAACTATGTAAGTGTTGCTTTAAAAAAAAAAGTGCATTTTAGTTATCTAAGTTCTTAAAACTTCATTCTGAAGTGCACGTTCTCAAGTAATCATATCTCGAGCATCACATATTTTCCCCGAGGTATTTCTTTACTTGCCATGAACTCCATAGTAGTCAACTGCAAGAGTGGTAGGTCATATATGCACAGCAGATGGCAAAGTCCATCTTTGAAAGCTTGTAGTCCAAGTTAAAATAATAGTGTAGACAAGGTAAACGCAAAGGACTGGAGCATAAAGTTGGTAATTTGGAGAATATTGGGGTAATGTGATTATGCACGCTACTTTGCCTTTCCAAGGAGCGATGTGTGAAAGGTTTAGTAATGCACAATTCAAATTGCTGTCTTCTCTTGTGCTCACACTAGTGATTGTGTATGTTTTTATAGTAGTCATTGTTCACTGCACGTGGACTTCTTTAATAATTCACTATTCATTTCTTCAATTATTCACCTAGAGAAAAAAATGAACACTTGTACATATCTGGTAGTTAGCGCTTTCTGTGTTGCTTTTGCTGCTTTTTGAGATAGATCTTCAAAGTCAGTTTTAACCTTCTCTAGTGACTGATGCAGAAACATTTTTGTATGGTAGTACTGCTATGTACTGGTGAATCATATGTGCCTCTTCTAATTCAGATTTATGCTTCTGAAACTGCATGGTTTTTATTCAGTGTTTCAGTGAAAGAATCTTGTCATAATCTAGCTCAACAGAAAGTTAATTATGTTAACATTTCATTCTTATATTGTCACTTACAGTAGACTATGTAGCAAGCTGATCAGAAGTATATTGTTTTTTCTGCTCTTATAGAATAGAAAACCATCACAGAAAATGAGTCAGAGATTTTCTTTGGGGGTGAATCACAGTTGAGTGTTGAACAGGTTTCTTGGGTCCACCAGCCCTGCAGCATACTTGTTTAAGGTTGGCTCTACAGAAATATTTACTGTTTGTTTTTTGCCAGCAGTCTTGAAGTACCTTAATCAACTTTTAAAGGAGAAAAAAAAAATACTCTGTGGAAAATATTGTGATAGGACTATTGAAGTGATTATGATTGCTTTCCAAACAGTTAGAGCTGAAATGTTTCTGTTTGTTCAACTGAGAGATGAAGTGGGTAATTACCAGAGCTTTATGACTTCTTTTCTGTGAAATGCATCTCTTGGGTATCCAGGGCAAGCTAGAGGCTTTCCTTCTTCTGTTAAGCAAAGTTCAGTAATGGATGTGCATCAAAGAGCCTTGATACTGATCATAGTACTTTTATCTGCTGTTGAATGTTCCAGAGGCCCAAGGTACAAGAATGTTGTTTCTTTAAAGATATGAGTGGGGGGAAGCCATAGTCAATAGTGCGATCATGCTTAGATGGCACAGAATGTCTGGTTTGCAAAAGAAACCTGGATTTCCTTTCTCTATAACTGGCTATTTCATTGACATTCAGAAGGTATCCCTCTTTATCTTTGCACAGGTTATGTTCTAGAAGATCTTTAGTCAGAAGTCTGTATCGGGAGGAGGTTTAGCAGTGCTGGGCTTGTCTCTGTTAGGTTAGCAGCTTGAGTGCATGACATGATGTGAATCTAGGGAGGAAAGATCCTGTCTTTCTGCTGATAGTACCAGACTTACTTAAGAACCGGGGTTTGTGTACCGTGATCGTGCTATTGGAAGCACAACAGCAGCCTCTTTCCAGCCGTGGAGTTCTTACCGCTGTGTGAATCACTTGCACTTGTCCCATGAGTAACACCAGGTGTTCAGACCCTTGAGTTACGTGTTTTTGAGACCAGGGTTGAAACCACGTTCATACAGAAGTCCTTAAGTGTGTGTATATACATGCACGCACATATCTATCATTACAGTTAGGATTGTTGTTTTCATACATGTGCAATAATATTTCTAGGGCTTTATATGTGTGACAAAGGATAACTCTTCAAGAATATGCTTCTTAAAATAGATTGTCTAGCAGCTAAGTAGTTTAATACAAAATAGAACAAAATCCATAGCAATGGTAAATACAACCCTTATGCCTCAACTTTGAGTGTCACTCGATATTTTAATTTTAAGTTCACTCTTTTTCCCTCATTCTCCAGCAGAATGGTACGTCAAAACAGTTGTGGTTACACACCACTTTGTGGCAGAAGTGGTAATAGATGCCCAAGAAGGTATGCACAGAAGTTCTCTAGTGTTACCCTGTTCAATACTTTCACAATGACAATCTCATGGAAGTTGACCGTAGGCTCTTCTCCAGCATTTTCTTTCCAGTTCTGTGGATGTCTGTGATGTGTACGTTGATACGTGTGCCTGTAATTCATCATATAACCAAAAAGAGCATGTGCCTTCTGTCTGTCTGAATGTCATTAGTCAGACTGGTGAGGCCAGTAACAGGGTAGTCCAAAATCCTCATTTTTCTAGGATTTTACAACAGTTTAGTTGTAGAACAGGACCAGTTCTAACTAGTAGCTAACTAGTAACCAGTTCTAACAGTACCAGCTACAACAGTAACAAAAACAATCAGGTCCTTTTTTTAATTTTTTTTTTGGGGGGGGAGGGTGGTGGTGTCCTTTTTTGGATTTGGTTCGGGGGCATTTTGTCCAGTTACAGACAGTTTTGTCAACAGTACCGACGGTACCAATTTTCTTTTTGCTCCAGAAGTGGCAAATTCCCGATAACTTATTTCTGGAATGCCCTCCAGCCCTCTATTCTTTCCCTTTTTCTCCGTCTCTCCCTGTTTTTTGGACAGCGTTCACTGTCGCACGAGACAGGCCCGGGCCGCCGGGGCGATGTGAGGGGGGTGCGGGGCCGGGGCTCCCACCCCCGCACACCCCCCCCCCCCCCCCCTTCCGGCGGCTCCCACCCCCGCACACCCCCCCCCCCCCCCACTCCGGCGGCTCCCACCCCCGCACACCCCCCCCCCCCCCCCCCTTCCGGCGGCTCCCACCCCCGCACACCCCCCCCCCCCCCCCCCTTCCGGCGGCTCCCACCCCCGCACACCCCCCCCCCCCCCCACTCCGGCGGCTCCCACCCCCGCACACCACCCCCCCCCTCCGGCGGCTCCCACCCCCGCACACCACGCCCCCCCCCCTCCGGCGGCTCCCACCCCCGCAGCCCGCACCGTGCAGCACCACGGCCAGGGCTCGGTGCGCTGCCCGCACCGTGGCTGAGCACCATGGAGAGGGGCTCTCGGGGGCCAGCCGCTTCCCACGCTCTTGGAAAACTTCCAGTGGGAACCAACCGCTCCCACCCCAGCGGAAGGATTTCTCGGCTTTAATCTAAAGGAGGCCCGTGGAAGATGGAGTGCTAGAAGATGTTTGTATAGTTGCACTAGAGCAAAAGCCCAGGCTCTTCCAACTTTAGACTATAGAGAAACAGATAGATATGGTGCGGTAGTGCAGTTATAGCTAGGTTCTCGTCACTGAAGAGAATGGAACCTCAGCTGGAAGAGTATACATCAAGCTTTGTAGCTAAAATTTCATAAACTGAATTCTTCAGGAATACAGAGGTGCAGTTCTTTCACCGTGGCATATAGTTTCATCTGAATCAATCTGTTTACCTCCTCACCTGAACTCCATAACAGTAGAAGGAAACTTCTGCAAACTCTGTTTTGCATGATCATGCTTTACTATGTTGATTACTTTAACCATTTGCATTGTCCCCAGGTCTATCTTACTTTGTAACCAGTCAATGTAAAAAAAAAAAAAAAAAAAAAAAAATAGATTCCTTAGTCCTGCAGATCCTTGAAGTGAACGACCATTTAGCTCAGCACATTTCTTCTTGTGAATATAATGGTTCATCCCACCAAACCCTATCTGACTTCTTCCAAGTTGCTTCAGAAATATCAAAGTAATTGAAAGAGACAAAAAAATCTGAGTGCAACCTGGTCGGAATTTTGCTATCAAATCTGGTGGTACAGTATCTACTGTTAACAATACAGGAAGGATATTTTGGCTGATATTCGTTGTTCCTGTGATCATTAAGGTAATCCTGCTCCTCACACGGGCCATGAATCCAAAGTGATTAGGTAATGCTTTGATGTAAACGTTTGTTGCTTTCTTCATATTCAGTTAGTGCGCTGCTATTGGACTTTTTAACCATTGGTTTGTTTAAAGTTTATTGAAGTTATAAGAGAACAAAAGCTAGTATTTCTTCTCTGACCTGTCCCCCTGGACAAATATAAATGAAGAATCCACGTTTTTAGTCTGAAGCAGAGTATGAGAATATTCATTGATTAATTCTGTGGTTTAAGATTGTTTCTTTCTGAGGGAAGTAAGGTTCCTTGCTCTTTTTTTTTTTCCTCCCCTTCCCCCAGACTGGGCATATTTTGCCCTTTCTTCCTGATTTGATTCTTAGGATTAAAAATTTTAAAGGACTGTTAGTTCCATCATCAGAAGATTAAATAACTTTTTTTCTGTAACTTTTCTGAAAAATGGGTACTGAAAGAGTTATATTTCAATGTCTACAAGTTAGCTCTATTTGAATGGCCAATAACTGTCATTCATGAATAGGGAAGTTTCTTAAATAACTATTTCATAGCGTTGAGGAAGTGATACATGTTGACCTCTTCATACTGGATTAATTAGAATATTTTATTGATACTGAGGTGGTGGGCTCTTCCTCCATCATCTGCATTATTTTATGCTTTCTAGTGAGAGTTCTCAAGACTTGAAGATTTGTGTAGATATTGAATATTTCAAGATGGAGTGATTATTATTGTTCCATGAAGCTTTATTCTGTAACGTATTGCAGACCTGTCTTTTAAGTAAGATATCTTTTTTGTTATTTTGTTTCCCTTAGGTTCAATATGGCTAATACATTCCAGGAAACACCTACACTTGAAGCTTCTTATTCAGAAAATGTTGATGCTAAGCTGTTCTTTCTACCTGAAAGACTGAGAAAGAAACTGCTTCCTTTTCAGGAGAAAGGCATCTTATTTGCACTTCAGAGAGGCGGCAGGTAAAATTCTTTTTGTGTCATGTGCTAGAAGTAATTACTTTAGGTAAATGTAAATTGATTTTTACGAAGACTGTGCAATACCGGCAGTTCTTAGGTAAGTTATATTACAGAAATTTTCCGTAAACTATAACGTGGTTTAAAATGAGGGGTTTTTTTGTTTTTTCCCCAGAGGATGAAGAAATGCTTAATATGCATTATGCGAAAGAGAATTGTAGTATCAAAGATCTCTACACATAAGAGGAGGTTGATATCAGTAGGACCATCCTTTTTGTCATGTTAATAGAGAATTCTTAAAATAAGTTAATTCACATTTGTTTCTTTAGTTCTTAATGGCGTGGTAGAGCTGTTAAGAGAATGACTAACAGATCTTGATGCATCTGTGTGGTATTCTATTTTAAACTTGGTACAATTCTGACATGTAATCAGGGTGTTCTGGAACTCGCTGAGCTGCAACAGCAGAGCAGAAGAAGCCTTGCAGAGTGCTCAGTTTGCAAGTGCAGCAATGTATAGAGCAGGCATTCAACAATTAAGTACCTGATAAATCAGAAAAATAGTTTATGCAGCAGAGGCTGGAAATATTTTGCGGAGTAAGAGCCTGTTACTGAGTTACAGGGGCGAAGAGGAGGGAAGGGAAATGCTATTTCCATGTTTATAAATTTTTAGAAAATTTAAGCAATTGCAATCTAAAGCCATGAAACTACTGTATGTTGCTCTTTTGGAAAGTAATGACATTTTAGAGGTCTGGCACAAATTAAATTATTTTAGCTTAGGTTTTAAAGAAGGACGAAGTTAGTTTCTGATCATTTCATTGCCTTCCTCAGAACAAGAGGCTTAGGGTTCAAGGGGGTTGCTTGCTAATGTTTGTGATTTTTTTGCAGGACAAAAGAAATGTGCATCTCTTTCCCTAAAGGTGAAAAATTGGACAGGAAATGTTTATCATCAGAGGAAATTTTAAATGATCAAAAGTTCCATATAATTGCAAGAACTGAAGATTTTCACTTTAAATCTGTTCAGTTGGCCAAAAACCTTTGGCAATTACAACACTGCTGTCTTTGGGGAAGGAAGCAAGCCATCTTTTTTATGCTGACTAGGTAGCAGAGTAGAAAGATGAGCCAGCCATTAATGTGCAAGCCTGAGATTTAAAAAGATATATGCTGTGTTGGCATTAACTTTCCTGTGACCACTGGCCATATTAGGCACTTCCCTGCTGCACAGTGTGACTGTGAGAATGAATGTATACAGTTTTAATGGATCGCTAAGACTTTGATAGAATAGACACCAAAGTCTACATTAGAGTTGAATTTAATAAATCCAAAGCCCTTGGCTACCATATCTCAGTTGGCCTGATTCTGATAAGGGGAAGTGAGGTTTATATAGGATGCAGTTGAAGTGCATTTGTATATAGGAATAGTGAAATAACAGAAGACATTAAATGTGTTGAGTTTCTTTAATGTTAATTAGTGTGGGCTAGTGGATATATCTGAAAGTAGCATAATCTTTTGCAGCCTATTATATAATATAGAGGTTCCTCAGGAAGCAGCTTAACTGTAGGACGAGGTAAATTTTAATCAGATATTTCTTTCTTCTTTTTGTTTGAGAAGTAACAATTGCCTGCAAGACATATCCAAAAAGGTTTGGAATACCTGGACTAATGACTCTTTGTACAGGAGGCAATAATATTATTTTCATTAGAATTATGGGATTTATGTTGTTTTCTTTTCTTGAAACCCTTCATTAACAGAAGACTGTTGAGTAATATGGCACTGATGGTATTACTGTGGCATGCATATGAAAGTATTTTCATCGTGATTGCAAGAAATCTCATTCCTTGGCATAGCAAATTCTATGTTAGGTGGGTCAAATTGACGAATTGTGTGCACATTCTCAGGCAGCCTCTATATAAAGTAAAATTTATTAAGTCAAACTTTCCTGAGGAGTATTTTTTTAAATCTGTCCCTTGCTTAGGCAGATCTAATTTTCTTTCTGTCTCGAAACAGAGAACAAGAGCCTCTGCTGCTTGTGGCTGAGTTTTCTTATTAGTTTGTCAGCCCTTGGCTCACCCAAGTCTTTCCCTTTTGTGTATTCCGTAATGATTTAAGCCTTCTTTCAGTACTCCCAGTGGTATATTTTAGCAGGATCTGGTACTTTTCCATAAAAGTGTCTTTTCTAGTTTTAAAAGTATATAAACATAGGACTTGAAGTAAGCAGTATGTGCATCTCAGCTCTTCTTTCTTCTCTCCCTGAGGCTATGCACTCCCTTTGCAGTCATCACTTAATCCATGCTTTGCTGTAGTGGCAGGAAGCTGGTGTAGAGAAAGTGCTCCATTGTTGGCTGAAGAGATTCAGTTAATATTATCTGAGGTTAGACAAGCACCCAGCGTGAAAAGGGACTTATTATTAGAACAAACTTTTATTTCTTGCATGGAAGGGGCTGGGAGCAAGCTATTAATTCTCTTGTCTTTTCCCAGAGCAAAAAATAAATATGCTGTTGCAGTTTGTGCTTTTGATTCATTAGTAAATGAATCAAAGGCTTTTTCAGTAGATACTCCAAAGGCATCGTCTAGACTAAGAGACTGCCTAACACCTTTCTAGGAAATAATAATTCTAGAGCCAAGATGACAGTGTATAGTTCAACATATGCCAACATACCTTTTAGCTCACAGACATGCCTTAATGGTAAATAACGGCATGGCTGCTTATTCCTTACTAGAGACTATTCTTCAGAAGTGCACTTGGGAATAGGTACCAAGGGATGGAAACAGTGTTTGGTCTTTATTTATAACCTCAAACATTAATGTGCAGAAAAGATGGGTGCACACAAATTCTGTCCTTGAAAACTGTATTATTTTTATGCTTTTCTCTCAGGAAAAGTATAAGTTGCTTTTAAAAACCGCATCAGTATGTATTTATTTATATGTGCTTTAAACTGTCTCTTAAATAGAAAGCAACAAACTTGTCCCTTCCAGGAACATAAACTCTTACCAATGAGCTCAGGAAATATTTAGGGTTGTTAGGGTCAGTTGTCCGTACACTGTTGGGAGGTGGAGGTAAGCAATTCTCTCTGTTTGCTCTTTCCTGGTTATTAGTCATAGTTTGGGCAGATGTGGACAAATCCCCGTTTCCTGAGAGCTCAGAGTAACCTAACCGCAAGTGAAGAGGCATAAATTGAAAACCTTAAAGATGCCATCTTGCTTATTGGGTTTAGTTGTTCTGAGCAACAGAGTGTCATTTTCAGGCCTATTTTATTCTCCTATGTAAAATCTATGAAGTATGCGGCAGGAGGCTGACCTGAGAACAAAAGCCTAAACAATACTGAGAAGTCACCAGCCAACGGTCAAGTGTTAGTGAAGAGGGGGTGGCAGTGTTGAAGCACAGTACTCTGGAAAAAGTGGTAGATGTTTGGGCAAAATATCCAAGATAGAGATATGTGGGCACATGGCTTGATTGTACTTATAAGGATTGTATTCAACCTCTTTTGAGCCCACATCTCTCTTTGGATATTAATTGTTTTTGTTGTTACTGTTCACTAGCATAGTACTTGGAAACTCAGTCTCTTTCTACCACGTACTCTTGTTTTATATCCTCTCTTTATAGAAGTGTGCGACATCTGTCTTGTATTACAAACAATTTGCTCACCCAAATATATTCTAAAAGTCAGAGGCGTGCTATTGTTTGAAAGTTAACTCTCTTGCTACTGGGTAACATGTACAAACCATACCACTAAATCCTTTATCAAGTTTTATAATAAAAACTGTCAGCGTATGATTTGCAAATATCATTATTTAGCATTGCTTGCCTTCTTGACAGTATCTGAAAAAGATGCCTTCAGACACAGAGACATCTTTTTTTTTCTAGAAATGTTGGCAGAACAATTTGCTTAAGCTATCTTGCTTGTGGATGCAGAAGAGGACTTGGAGATATTTACCACTCATTAAATAAGCTTTTCCATTATAATTGCATGCTCAAACTGTTTTACTGGTGTAATCTAGTTTCCTGCTGTGTTTTCTTCTCACTTTCTTATATAAGGTTCAAGTGCATTAACACTGTAACTTCTATTTTTTGGCAAAAAAAAAATATATAAATTTATCTATGTATTGAAATGTTTATTGGTACATTTACCAGGATCTGTGTTTTACTCTGGTGTTGATTTATAGATAATTTTTGCTTTTTAATTGTACCTTTATAAGTTTTAGAGGTAATACATTAACTTGTATGTTCTGGAGCAAGTGATTTTTAATTTCCCATACATGCTGGCTTAATGCTATTTATTGAGTATAGCCACAGTAAAAAAATGGTAAATGACAATGGATGGCAGTGACATGATATGCAGAGCTCATCTCTGGCATTAAGAGCTGTCAGCTTTAATGAAAGGGTATTTGTTTTGTTAGGCAGCCATTTTCTAGAGTAAGAAAAAGTTGTGTAGTGTTTAATGTTGTTTTGGGTAGTAGGCTACAGAGAGTCATTATGATAGTGAGCTCATTAGAGAATGGAGTGCAAGTGTCCCCCCTTATAATAACGAATCGCTTGCACTTCAAAATAGTACATTTTTTTGCACTGACTGTGTGTCTGATCTCTAGCAAGCTACACAGGAGAAATGCATAGTTAATTCTTTGTTATTTAAAGCAGGTTTTTAGTCAAAGACTTTATGAGTCTTCACAGAAATTAACTTCCACCCCGCTCCTCAAAGTAGACCAGAGAAACAGAGGCTCACATCAAAATTTCATCAAAGCTTATGAACACAGCTAAAAGGTTCTAGCTCCAGTTCTTCACTGGAAAAGTAGAGTATATACAGTCTGCTGAGGTTTTAGTAGTTGAATCATAGAAATGATAGCTCTTGGGCAGGAAACAAATAGAAATGTTTAGAGTTCCCAGGCACAGTATAGCCCTTTGTAGGGCCAGGAATTTCTGATATGTCGTATTTAAATTCTTGGGCAAATTTCTATACAAATTTCTTTAACTTTTTCGGATGGTAGTAGGAAGGAGTGATGAGAACGCACAGAAACTGAGTCTAGATATCTGTGCATCACAGTAGACTAACACTTTTTTTTTTCCCCTTGAAATTCAAAATTCTCAAGTTCTCAGAAATCCTTATTCTAAATCTGCTTTGTTGTATCTCATTCAGCCTGCCTAAACATAAAAAGAACCCACCCTATAGCCTGCATGTCCAGTGTGTTGGGCAGGGATGGTGGTGGGGTGGAAATGTGAAGAGGTTAAGCTTTCTTTGTCTAGACTCTGACCTACATAGCCTGAATCAGGTGAATTCTTCTGTATTAGCCATTGAATAGTATGAAAGGTATCAATTCCATTTGAGTTGAGTGCCTAAGGGGATTATATTTCTAGCTTCTGGAAGCTGGTGAGAGAAAATAGTCTGTTTGCTTCCATGCACGTTTTAGTTTGTGCTAGAACAGTAGGTCCTTTTCTCTTACACTTTTGTTTATCTATTTTTCCCTTTCACTTATTTTTGCCATTTTTACTTGTTCTGGGTTTTATGTTGTCTATTAATCTTTCTTTCTCCTCCTCTGTAATGCCACTGTTGCTTTCTGTCTTGTATTGCCTTTCTAAGTTACCAAAGCTTTTGTTTTACTTTGCTTTTATCTTTACTATTTTTTGATCCATGATTACTGATTGATTTGCTTTTTCAGTGTATTTCTTCAGTTTCTTGTCTTTGATGGTGGTTATGAATAAGAGCATTTCAGAGAAGAAAATACATTTTTCTTCCATTTCCATTTTGAAGCACTAAGCTTAGATGCATGATTACGTATTTGTTACTGTCTATGTCTAGTTTTTCTGTCCTTTATTTGAAAGGTCATAGGTTGCTGCAAGACTTCATTGTGATTAAATGCAAGACCAACTGCTTTTTACGATTGTCTAAAATCATCTCTCTTTCAGAATCAGCTACATGGTTTAAAGGAGCACTTAAAAAAATATTTTACAGGCTACTGTTAGATTGTCCCCCAGTATTATTTATCAGTTTTCTCTTCTGGGAGATGTGGCATCTTATTTTCAGTTGAATTTTGCTGTACTGTTTTCATCTCTGTTGTAAGTCCTCACAACACTGCAGTCTATTAGTTTACTTAATGTCTTAGTTTAACTTAAGAAAGTAGCATAAAAATTCATTTATGTAGTGAAAATATTAACCATTAACTTCTAAAGGAAGAGAAATGTAACAGAAGTGGTTGACATGGAGAGTTCATAATTTATGGAGCTATAGTTATTTGATAATTATCAGTATATTGTTTTTGATGTCAGTTATGGAAAAAAAAATATAAAAAGTTTTTCTTCAAGTTTTATTCATATTAGGCCATTTTGTTTTGAATAAGTTGCTGAAAATCTTGGTGAGCATTCTGACTATTTCCTTGTAAGCACATAGCAACAACTATCTCATTCTTACATGCTGCAGATAAGGATGTAGAACTGGTGTAAGTACCAAACAGAATATCCTTTAATGACTCCAGATGTTGTAGTATCACTGTTGTGAGACTGGCGTTAATCTGAATTCCTGTTATTAAACTTGTGACCAATTTGATCTTAAGATGGAGAACTCAGAAATTAATATTAAGAAGATAAATTAAAAAACAGACAATATGAAGTTAATCATAGCCTCTTTTGGGAGATCTGCTTATTCTGTCTGGTTTTGTCATGCTGACTTTGATAGATGCCAAATTAATTAAATCTGCATATTAGAAAGTGAAATTCCGTTCACATTTGGGTTTTTTGGGGTTTTGGTTTTTTTAGTCATGTCTAGAAATATTTCTATGAATGTTTCATTTTTATTTTAATTTGTACTTGGTGATTTGAAGCATGAAGTGCCATCAACAAGCGTGTCCATTATTTGTAGATCTTCAGATCACAGAGAACTGGGAATAAAAATAACTAACTTTTTAATGTGATTTCTGTGTCTAGTGTTAGTAGATTGTGGTTAGATAGTCTGAAAGAGATGTTTGAAACAAAGTATAAGTCCCTTGCTAGCGTGAGAAAGAAATCTTTTATTCTAACATGTTCAGCAACTCATTTTAGAGATATGAAATGATTATAATTTTGTGATAAATCTCAATCCCTAAACCCTGCATCATAATAGATGAACAGTTGTTTCTAGTCTTAGAAAATAAAGCTGAAAAGTAATCCTTGGCTATTTAATGAATATGGATGGATGGAGAGGATCACACAGTTAATTTGATACATTTCAGCAATTAAATATGGAGTAGCTCTGTGAGTACTGTGTTTTTAAAGAAAGGTTTCTTTTTTTAAAGTTGCTGGTTTGTAAAGTTTCAGAGTACGTTTCACATCTGAGAAGTGCCAAAGGGGAAAGAGAGGGATGATTAAATGAAGATGCTAGCTCACAGAATGAGGTTCAGATGCAGGAAGTATGAATGAGAGAGTGAGCCAAATTCAGCAGAGCTTTCGTGGCCAGGGAGGCTTGTTTAGAAGTGATGCTGGAGGAACTGGGAAGCAATTCAAATGGAACAAAAAAATGCATTGTCAGTAAGTGAATGTAGAATGTCTTTCAGGAGAGGAACTGGGTGAGGTTAAAAAAAAAAAATAATTTCAGAACAGAAAAAAGCAATGGTAGTAATCTGAGAAATCACCTGGGCTTAAATATGGACTTTTAGCAGCAGGAATAGAGAAGAAAATACAGATTTTGAGAAACGCAGAGCACAATTTGTTAGAATGGAAGAGAAGAACCAAGTGACATAAAGACTACAGGCATAGGTAATAGGTTGTCAACAGTGATGGAGAGAGCGGAAATGAGTTTAGTGTTAGCTGCGTACAATGGAAGTTTGCAGCAGGAGAATCCACAATGAAAAAATGCTGTGTTTAACTAGAAGCATCAGGGAGAGGGCAGAACGAAAGTGATCGGGTTTGAGTATGTGAGACAAGCTCCTTTAATTCGAGTGAGAGAAAGTAAGGTCTTAAACAAGTATGAGTCAAATTCTGACTGACTTAATGGAAGTTGGAAGGAGAGGAAGAGTGTTGGAGAAAAGCATGACATCACAACCATTCTCCTCTACACTCTTCTAGAGAATCATTAACACTGCAGATGTGGCAATTTAGTGCATCTTACATTAGACTGAGGGTTGGTTTTTTTATTTAGGGTTTTTTTAAAATACCTAGTGTACTTCAAGAGCAGGGGTATCATCTAGCTTAAATCTTCTGGGGCTCTATTTTTGGTGAAACAACCTTGATTATTTTTGCGAGGAAGTCAGCTCTCTTTGTTCTAGTTTTAGGACTGCGTGCTGTGATTACTGACACACAAATGTAATGGTTGCTTGCGCAGTTTTATATAAAAATGTACTAAGTTCAGATTCCTTAAATAACCCTTGGTTAAGATGTTAGTGCTAAAGCGTTGGCTTGTGAGTAGGAGGTAAATTATATGTTGTAGCATTATATAAAACTGACTCACATGAGTAGGTGAGAATCCCAAGAATATCAGGACACCCACACTAGTGAAAGAAAGATGCGAGCTTCCTCTGTACAACATGTTCCAAAGACTGCATTAACAAAAACAGCTTTAATTTATTTGAGTAGTAACAAAATTTTTCAGTGTTTTAAGAAATAAAGTGCTACTGCTTTGACTGTTTGTCTTGGAAAATACATTTAAAAGTGAAGGAATTTGTTCTGAAGAAGTTACCTGTGGTTCTAACTATTTTTTCTGGATAAATAGCTGTTGAAAATTAATCAAAAAGTTAAATTATCCCCACAAGCAAACAGTAGTTGTATTGGATTCCTATACCCCTTTAGCTTTTAATCCTCCATGTAAGGAAGCAGAACTCTCTAGTTTAGAGAGGATATTATTGCAAAATATTTCTATAACAAGAAACCTCTACCACTGCCTGTATTACTTAGTAGGATTCTTGGTTTTATAGACCTTGGATACATGCCAGTGTGGTGTTGATCGGTATTCCTGCAAGAGCAAAGTTCAAAATCAGATTCTTTGTCTTTGCCAAGATACCTTGCTGAAGTAGCCGTAATTAATAGAAGAAACTTGAACTGTATTGTTTGCTTATTGCTAACATTTCAAAAAGGGTGACCTGAATGTAACCCAGACACAGAAATAGAAATAGAAATTTTCATTTACACATTTTTTTCCTTCCCTGAAACTCATCTTTTATGACACTGTTTTACTATTAACTTCTTTCTGATGCAGACTATTTTCGTGTGACTATATGACATATGCCACATGAGCTTAGCCTCAGTTCCCTTCTCCTTCTCCGATCAACTCGTCTGCATAAATTTTTAAAGATGTGCTTCTCCTTCTGCTTTGCAAAGTTGGTTCCAATCTTGACATCAACACAATCAGGAGCTCTTTCTGTGCTCTTTGAGGTTTGAAAAATTATGCTTTCTGACCTTCCAGAGGCAGAAGTTTAGTGACCAGAGCTTTCATAGGGCTAGGTTTGGGATTTCTTCCTTAGTTCCTTCACCTGTTTTTTTGCTAACTTCCTGTTTCTCTCCAAGGTTTGCTGTAGCAAGAATCTGTAAGTGCACCTTTGCTTGGTGCTTGATACCTTTAGAAGACTGTTCTGGTAGTGCGTGCTAACTCATGAATATCTGGTTCTGGGGTTCTGACTCATCCAACTTTATGTGGTCCCTTAAATTATGTGATTCTTTACATTTAGAAGAAAGCTTCAAGGACAGTGATGGGTTTTGTGTATAACCTCAGGTGCTTGCATTTGTTCTTTTTTTGTGTGGAGTTAAACAATAATGTTTTGGACCTCTCTGCAGCTGAGGTGAACGAACACAGTAGGCTTCTTGCTCTCTTCTCTGCATGCATATTTGCTTACCAGGATACGTTCTCACACAAAGCTTCCTGGTTTGCTCTGTGTTTGCATTTTAGTGGAAAATGTAGTTTTATTTTAAAGCTAATACATCTCAAAATGAAAGGGTTGTTAAGTCCTAGTGGAGACTAGACTATGTGGTTCTCTTCTATTTATGAAAGATACTATTGTGTCCGAAGCCCGTTGCTAACCCTACAACTGCAAAAGGGTTATGAATAGTAGGAAGATTGTAGCAGCATGTGCAGTGCATCCCAATGAGATTCTGATGCTTTCTGTTAAGAAAAAATAGCAGTTTTCCTTGATAAATGGACAGAGATTCATATGCTAGCCACAGGATTCACTATGAAGAAGACAAACACTTACAAACGAAATGGGAAAGCATCTGAAAGAATTTGCCATTGACTGTGGTGCTTTTTGCACAGTTGGACTTTGCTGCTGAGAGTAAGTGTAACTAAGACATCTACAATGATTTTTTTTTCCCCTGCTTTTCTGAAACTTTTGACCATGTGGGCTGAGCTTATAACAGGATATGAAACTGCGTATCATAGCTCTGATTTATATTCTTGGATAGAGCTATTATTAAGGTGTCATATGAACAGATGGGATATGAATGATGAAGCTCAGATTGGGTAACTACCAGTTGAGAGGAAATGACTAATTGAACTTCAGAGAACAAGAAGTCTGTCTTCTTGCAGTCAAAACACGTGAGACAAAAATACATATTTGTCCCTTCAATGTAGCTGAAGATCTGTTTCTTCTGCTTTGACAGCATGGAACCTTTATGTTCATGTTGGCAGCTTGTCTGACTGCAGTAATATAGAACATACTGAAGTTTGTTTAAATAGAGGTTGCATATTTTTAAGATTATGTAAAGCAAAATGTAACGTATAGCTTTTTAACAGCTTAATGGAACTATTAGGTATCATATAAGAGTTCTGTGTGATCTGCGCTATAATGATATGGAAGTTCTTTACATTTCAAATCTAATTGTTGTGATTATAAACTGGGAACACTTGATGATTTCCTTCTCCGTAATATAAACTATTTTTCATTGCCCTAGAATCTAATAAAAAAAATTTGGACTTCTCATACTTTGTAAGTACATTAAGCAGGCATCTTTAAGGTTCTTATTCTAAAACTGTGAAAACTGCAGAGGATGAATGCTCTAAAATGCATTAAGTCCTAAAATAATTTGAATATCCTCAATTTCCACTTACATTAGTTTTATTAACTTCTACCTGTATCATAAACTCATCTTGTGTGTCATGTCAAAACTTTTATCAAGTGTAAGTGTCAATAATGTTAATTAATTGGCATAAATCAGCAATTTTAAAACTGTAACACTTCAGGAATTCGAGTATGAGCAGTGTGGCTCAAAGCAGTGATTCATGTTGCTAACTGTATCATAACAGAGGACTTAACACATTCAGATACTCTAACTGGAGCTTTAAAAACAATTTTGTGCACCTGATTCATATCAGTCTGTGATATGTCTAGTCGAATGTTTAAATGACTAAAAAAATGTATGGGTTGCAAGTATAGGAAGAAAATCCAAGCTACTTATGACAAAGTGATTTCATCATTGGGTGGGAGGAGAGAATGCATACTTAACTAAATAGCAAAATATCTCTATAGATATGTAACTTCTAAGCATATAGGTGTTTCTGTGGAATCTTTATTTGTATTGGTACTGCAGAAACAAGGAAGATAGTGTTGATCACTTTATCATTGTTATCTTTTAAGAGTGGTTACGTTATGGATAAAATGATGGCAGTTATTTTGTACGTGCATTCATTTACCAGCAATAACAAAATTATGAGTTTCTATTAATATTTAAAAGCCAGCAACTTTGTCGCTGCTACATAAGAAGTTGAACTTCAGACATATTAAGTAGAAGTTAATAGACATGAAAACAGAAGATACACTATAGCAGCAAAGATTCTATGACCACAGTCTGAAAATGAGTGCAAAAAAAGAAAACCAGGACAACTTCTTATTCTTCAGCAGACACTCAAGTCATCAAAGTTTAAGTGGCTACAGTTCACTCGAATGAAAAAAAAAAAAAAATAATAATCTCGTTTTATGGAAAAAACATCTGTTCCTGTGGTTGACACTTTTAAGACTTTTCATTTTAATTGCTGTTTAGCTTCAAATTGTCAGAACAATTTGTAAATCACTCTGAAATTCTTCATTGTAGCTTGTTATCCTGAAAAAAAGAATAAGGGTCCAAATAGTTATTTCACATACGCCAAAGAACAGTGCAGTAGGATCTTACGTATTCTCACTTTGTCGTCTATGTGCCTGAACTGGCATAAGTAACATTTCATTATTTATGCAATTCTACTAAAATATAAGTTGATATGCTGAGAAATACTGTATTTGTCAGCACAAGTTGGCAAGGAACATTTGTATTCCTGTCCTCTTTACCACATTTCCTTACTACCAGATGCTACTTGGATGCAATATACTCGGTTATTGCTATATTTATACATTTGCTCTGATATCCTTATCTTAAATATACTGTATTGTTGAAGAAGGTCTTTGGTTTATTCTTGAGATGCCTCTGCTCTGTAGCTGATTGCTATAGTCTTACTCATTTTCTGCACTTGTGTAAGGAGTTTAAAAAACCCTGTAACACTAGGTTGTTGTGCATTCCAATTGACTTCAGGCTTCAAACTGTTTTTAAAAAACCTGATTAATATACTGAAAGCAGTTGGCCTCTGAAAGAATCTGCAGAAGGACTTGTTTTAAAAACTTCACTTCAGACAATTAAATGAGTATTAAATGAAATGAAAAATCAGTCTTTGAAGTGAGCAAAAACCGACATTATTTTAAAATTAGAATTGTGTATTAGTTGTCTCCAAATAAATGTCTTCGCCCAGCTGCAAATCACAGGCATTAAGGCCCCACAATCATGAGTCGCCACTAAAAATAATTCTCTTCCTGCCTTTTTTCCTTTGTAAATCTGTGCAGACTTGGGGGGTTTGTTTTGTTACTTTGTCTTCCTTTGCTTTCATCGCTCTGTCCCTAACAACTCGGAGGGGGAGAGTGGTTACAAAGCTATTGCAAGTAAATAGTTTGTTACTTATAAAAAATTACGTTATAGAGATATATTTTGAATTCATTTTTATGTTAGTTGAAAGAAACTGAAATTGGTGGACTTTGAAATCTACACAGGCAGATGGAGCGAGCAAAACAGCAGTATACTGTGTTTCTCAGAATCTTGAACATTCGTCTCGCACATCATGTCTGAAAAGTGCCAGTGTACATTTTTCTGGTGAGATTTCTGTTTTGACCACAGAAATATCCATTTTGGCCTCATGGCAAGATGCATGTTATTAGAAATAATGATAGCTCTAAATTGATGGTGCTGCTACAAGCGTTAATCATTAGTGTAAAGTGGCTGGTTTTTGTGCAGAAGACTTATGTTGCAGTTTTGGGTAGCTACACTAACTTCAGAGTACCTACCACTAAAAAAGCAGTTCTGTATTACTTCAGAAGATTTTAGGTATCAAAATACAGAACATTTATATCATGGTGTGTTAAATTTTATCATAGACATAAAGACCTGGAAGATCTTTTCCATTTTTTCATGGAAGGAACAGTACATTTGAGTTACGTGGTGCAGTGCATATCTAGTTATGTGGCATAGGAGGAGGAGAAGTTTCAGTTTCCTTAGAAGATGCAGTGGCTGGGAACAGACTATGAAGAAGAATTCATCCAGAGCAATTCATCAAGACTAGTTTGCGTCCATGACTGAAAGCTGTCGGAGATAATAAGTAAAAAGCACAAGGCAGAAGGATACTTGAGTTGGGGAGAAAACAAGTAGTGGCCTGTGAAGTTTATTCCCTTCCAGAGCTTGAAATATGTCATCATTTATGAGAGTTGGCACTTTTTTCTGTCAGTAAGCATTTATAATTTCTCAAAGTGATGGACTGCATAGAGCTGTCAGTCTATTGCTGTTGCTTACTTCAACCAACAGCACTTACTGCTGTATTTATCAGGCAGTGGTTTGACAAAGCCCGTTCTCTTTGTGTGTCACTATGATACCAACTGGTGGGAGTTATTCTTCCAGTTTGCTTTTTATGACAATTTAGAAAATTATACAATGCTTGAAAAACTTCCCAGTTTACTTAGTAGCTGGAGAATTCACCTAATTGCCAGTTATTTAACTGCAGCCCAAGCAGGTATTGCTATCAGGCTCAAAGTTGCAGAAATTCACACTTTGTGCCTGTTTCAGATCTTGCCTTGGAAGTCCTGGCATTGATTCTGGTCAGAAGATACTTGGTAAATCTGTATCTTCATGCAGTCCAGGGTTGCTGTAGGAGAAAAGGGAACTTTAAGTCATCATCTCCGTGTAAGACTTAAAGGGAATAGGTTGTCTCCTGGGCTCGCTCTTATTTTCACAGTTTTTGCTTGGACTCCTGCCTTCCTCTGAATTTGTTAGTGTGTATGAATTTAATATATGTATTTTATCTACTAATTAGTAGAGGTATAACAAGCTCTTGTAATTCTCTTTAGATAATACTTTTGAATTGAATAGACTTGTTGGTTAGGTTTGGGGGATTTTTGTTTGGTTTGTGTTTTTTTTTCCAAGCTTGTAAAAGTTTGTAAAGTCATGGAAGTAAAACTTTGTGAAATAGCTGAGAGCTGAGTTTGTGAAGTAGCTGAGGGCACACATTTGGAAAGTTGCAGCATCATCCATTTAATGGCGTAACTAAATGTCCATCAAATAATTTCCTTTGTCCTTCATCCAGTCCCAAAGATTTGATGAAGAAGCTTGCAAGGGCTAGAAACACTTAAGTTCCTTAGACCCTACTTGAGTTAGGAATGTATGTACTAAATAACTGAAATAAACTAAATAGGCTAAAATACCTATAAGAAATTCCAATCAAAGGTGACATTTAATGTTTAGAAAATGTAAATATGCTGAACAGAATTTACTAGTTTTGACTGGGGACTTGGAGTTGTCGTTGTCTTTACATGGAGTAGCATTAACTAAGTGACTCCAAAATGAGGAAAAAATGAAGTTCATTTTCTAATACTTTAGCTAGTACAATTGGTGGGGGAGAGGGAGTGTCTATTTCAAAACAAATGTGACAGCTCTGGAAAGCAGATTTTAAAAATCAATCTGACATATAAATAATCCTTAATCTTGAAGCAGCAAAAACATCACTGTTTCTAAAAAAAAAAAAAAAAATAAATTGAAGATGCACTTCTTGCCTTGAAAATGTCTCTTAAGATTACAATTAATATAGCACTAGACCAAAGCAGCAATTCAATTTTACAATGCAGGTTCTTCAGTAATGCTAACAAATTGAATATGCATTTTTAGAATAATTGGCATACTTACTTTCAAATTCGTATCAGATTTACTTTTTATGGTTGGTATCTGTAGGAATGAAGTCTACCTTTTTTCCTTTCGCTGATTCAGTAAATCCATAACTTAAATTTATAGTAAACAATTCATAAGTATTGGTTTATCTGTTATATTTACTATTAATTTCTGCTTTTTTCCCCTCTCCTCTTGTTTCTTATTTAGGTGTATGATTGCTGATGAGGTAAGTGACATTCCTTTTCCTCTAACACCATTTTTCTTGTTTTGCTGTACTTCATGCAAATGTGTCTTTTTTTGTTTGAGTGATGTGGGCAGAAAGGTTGGTAATAAAAGAAGCTTAATTCCTGTGATATTCAGCAGATATTCTGAAAATATCTAAGTGGGGGAAAAAATGAAACCTGACATAAGCTTAAAAGAATCGAGAAAACTTAGAAGGTTACTTTTAATTGTATTTAGGTAAGTTGAATCTCCTGTATTAAATCTTAAAAATATGAACTCAGCTGATTTTTTTAATGCTTTATAATTGCATAGCTAGCTATTTTTAATGGATTAGGAGACATTCCTGGCCCAAAGAGGTGGATTTTGAACAAATACCCCTTCCAAAGATTAGTTTTCTTAAGTGCACTGATCAAGTAGTAATAGTGAAGTTCATTACTTCCATATATTTGAAAATTTATGTTCTATTCCATATTAGGGAAATCTGAGTCCAGCATTTCTTCCCACAGATAAAACACTTTTGTAATACAGTATAATGTTCTTGATGTGTTGTCAGTATAAAACCTTACTGAAAAAGAGGTAATGTTTGGGGATTGACCTAGTCTCCCAATTCTAATTTGGGTTTTCTTGAAACACTGGAGGGGAGAGGGGGAGAGAGACTGAGGTGGATTAATGGGGCTAAAGCATCTCCTCATACTATGAAAGTCTCATTACAGCTGGAGATAAACTATCCTGGGGTAGAATGTGAAATTTCCACAAACTGTGGAAAATACAAAAACATTCAGGGGAGGAAAAAAGGGAAGCTTGGGAAAAAACAAAATATAAGCAGTAGCTATTTGTATATTAAAACAAAGTTTCTTATTTCCTTCCTTGAATGAGAAAATAAACTGTGTATAATTGTTAGCAATAAAAAGTACTGCAAGATATATTTATTCCAAAGTAAATAATGTATATTTCATAATAACAATAGGTCTGGCACTGGAGGAAGTATTGTGCAGTGGTGCGTATCTTGCCGTTGTTGACAGAGCTCTAAAATAAGACGAAAATGTTGGTTAAAGACATCAGTATTGTGAACTTGTATACAAAAAGAAGTTATGTATGAAAACTAGAGATCATGTAATTAATATACATGTACCTGGATTATGTAATTATGTAAGAATTAAAGTACAATAATAATAATATCTTTTTGAAAGGTATTCTAAAAATATGTTGCCATTCTTTCTTACAGTGGGGACAGACAACATTGTTTCCCCAAAAATTTCAGGTTTCCATGTCATCCATTTCCATGACTGAGAAAGATGTGTTTAAATAAAAAACCAGGACCAAATATTTTCTATGATTTTTTTTTGTCTCACACATTCTTATGATCGAGACTGGTGATCAGCTTTATGGGATCTAGATTCAGTTATGGGTCCGCTACTGCCAAGAGATCTGCCTTTTATTTCCTGCTCATTTCAGCTCAGTTGCCTAGATCATCACCAGCCCACTGGTGGCTGGGCAGTCTGAGTTAGGGAGGCAACTGTGGCAACAAACTAAAATGAATTTGTTGGTTTGGTTTGGTTTTTTACTTGGATTTGTTTTCAGCTGGCTCAAGCACTACTGGCGACACAAGGGGAGCTTGAAGGAAAACTTTAATGAAAACTTGGCAGTTTTTAATGAAAACCTAGTATTGCAGTAGTTCTCTGATGATTTTTCCTTCTAGTAATAGTAGAAATGTTCATTATGTTTTCTTCTATACCTGGGAAATCTCCTCATGATATCATTGCATCAATCCATTTGAACTCAATACTGAGGATATAAGTAAGCTGTTCTTTAATGTCTGTACCATGAGTAGTTAGATAGCAGCAAATCAACTCAAATATCCACTGGACTCTGTGGAAAACCTGAACAGAATGTTTTAAGGCCAGTCTCTGCTTTAGTGCTTAACAGGAGTCTGGAACTATCTCTTGCCATGTGAACAAGTAGAGAAAATAGCTGCATTCTTTGATAAAATCTTGGAGGTTTTATTTTTTAAACAAAACCCTAAATTCTGGATCTTATACTCTTCTGTTGCTATCTATATTCATAACTCATTAGATGGGGAGTGTTCCTACTTTGGCAATATGAAACAAATACTTTCTTGTTAAATACATGTGTTGTAGCTTTACCCTTTACCTTCTCTGTACATCTGAATTCTCCACTAGGTGGACTTCCTCTTCGGTGTTACAGAATAAAGAGAAACTATCAGCTATGGTGAATGACAGCAGTAGTTTCTTTTCATTGACCTACTGGGTCAAAAGCAGAGTTCTTTGTATAGATCTATCTTCCTTTGTTCTTCAGTTGCCTATGCAACTTAGGACAAAGTTGTCATTTTTATTTTAAGATGACATCCCATATTTTTCTTTCCTTTGAATTGTCTTTTTAAAATATTTTTGGTAGCTTAAGTTAGACTTTGATCTTTATAGTCTACCCTAGTAAGGCCCTAGAACAGAAAATCTTCTGAAATTAAAGGAAATGCTTCTTTTAGCTTTAATGAGCTAACCACATAAAACTGTATTAACTAACTACTATTAATTAACTAAACTAACACATAAAATGTATTAATCCATTTAATGAGAAGCATCTTCTTTCATAAAAGATGGTCTGTGGTAACAAATTGACAATGAAAAATGACGTAGATACTCGGTAACTATCTCTTTGGCTTTGTTTCCTTTATCTGGTTCTGTCTTTGCAAAATATTTTCGGCTCTTCTGAATGAAATACGCTTTCTGAGCAGAGACTTCTATTTTTAATTTTTTCTTTTATTTTCTTTTCGCAGATGGGGCTAGGTAAAACAATTCAAGCAATTGCCATTTCCTATTACTACAAAAATGAATGGCCTCTCTTAATTGTAGTGCCTTCATCTCTGAGATACCCTTGGGTTGATGAGATGGAGAAGTGGATTCCAGAACTCTGTCCAGATGATATTAGCATCATTCAGAACAAAACTGATACTGGGTGAGTAAGGTTCATTTTTCTTCTGTAGAAAGGCTTGTTCAACCCCCACTGCTCAAGCAGGGTCACCTAGAGCTGGTTGCCCAGCTGGCAACTGCGTCCAGTTGGTTTTTTAATATCTCCAAGGATGAAGACCCCACAGCCTCTCTAGGCAACCTGTTCCAGTGCTCAGTCACCCCTGCAGTAAAAAAAAAGTGTTTCCTGATGTTCAGAGGGAACCTCCTGTGTTTCAGTTTGTGCCCATTGTCTCTGGTCCTGGGCACGACAGAAAGGAGCCTGGCTCTGTCCTCTTTGCAGCCTCCCTTCAGGTTTTTGTACACATTAATAAGATCCCCCCTGAGCCTTCTCATCGCTAGGCTAAACAGTCCCAGTCAGCCTTTCCTCATAGGAGAGGTGCTCCAGTCCCTTAATCATCTTCCCAGCCCTTCGTTGTACTCTTTCCAGTACATCCATGTCCCTCTGGTACTGAGGAGCCCAGAACTGGACACAGCACTCTAGGTGTGGCCTCACCAGTGGGGAGGATCACCTCCCTCAGCCTGCTGGCAATACTTTGTCTAATGCAGCTGAGGATACCATTCACCTCCTTTGCTGCAAAGGCCCATGGCAGGCTCATGTTCAACTTAGTGTCCACCAGGACCCCCAGGTTCTTTTCTGCTAAGCTGCTTTCCAGCTGGGTGACCCCCAGCATATATTGGTGCACAGGGTTGTTCCTCCCCAGGTGCAGGACTGTGCACTTCTCCTTGTTGAACCTCACCAGGTTCCTGTCAGCCCATTTCTCCAGCCTGTCAAGGTCCCTCTCGATGGCAGCAAGACCCTCTGGTGTACCAGCCACTCCTCCCTGTTTTGTATTACTGTATTATGGTAATTACTCATCTTCTTTGAAATTGAGAGGTCTGGTTTTTGCAAAGTAGCAAGTGCTTGTCTGCTGAAAATTAGATTACTTCAGTGTGTCTCAAATTGAACATATACAGTTATTTCTCAACTCTGAATTACCTTGTATTCATTAACTTCTCTAAAACATTTTGAACACATTTTTGGAAAACGTCTGGTATACATTACAAAATGAGGAAGTAATTATGGTTAAAATTCTATTTAGCACACTGAGAAAATTTATAAGTTAGTATAAGTATTCTCTAAATAACTGAAAAAGGTCATCATGACCTAGGCTTTCTATCTTTAGAGTTAATAGCATGAAATTGTCAAAGAGAGACTACAAGACTTGCGTGTTATTAGAATAACTCTCATGTTACACTGAATTACAAGGGTATTTTTTAGTCTGCTTTACTGTAAATTACTTGGTTGATTTCATGGTAACATCTAGATGTTGTTCTAAAACTTCTGGATAAGGGACACTGATCTTCATCTTGTCTGGGGAGTATCAGAAAGTGACTTGACCGCCAATATGTGCAGATGAGACAGTAGCTTGGAACCTTCCTTGTGGTAACCAGAGAAATCCAACTGAAAATGTATTTTAAAAGCTTAATCAAGGGGTAGTTGCTACTGAGAGTCAAAATTTAAGTTTATCGTAGGAATACGGGAACTAAAATAAGGATTCAATGAGCTTTTTTCTTTTTTTTTTTTTCAAGCTATTTAGCTACAATGCACACAAACTTAATGCTTATAGTGCTGAGTGCAGAAAGAAGAAATGTGGAATAAGGGAAATGATGGCAAAAGGAGATGGCAAACAGAATTTATCTTTTAAGATTTTTAAAAGAAGTAGACCTTAACCATTATCACTTTTATTCGACAACAAGGGAAGAGGAAAACTTGGGTTTCTGCTTATTTAACTCCCAGGAGGCTTCCTAGCGATAACTGAAGTAGCTGCTGAACTAATTAATATTTTAACATTAAAAAGTGTTTTATGCATTTGCAAGAAAATGCAAATGCAAAAATACAGCTGCCAGACTTGGTTTAGCATTTTGTTAAATTCTGCTTCCATATGTTCAACTTTGATTTCTCTCAGTTCAATAGTTTGCTTTTCTTCAAAACTTCAGCAATGACATTTACTGCTTGAATGTTGTTTAAGTTCTTAATTTAAACAGGTTACAATATACTGAGGCATCAATTTAGGTTCTTATAATTTCTAACTAAATTTGAAATCAGATGTTTCTTTAATAAATTGGTTCCTCTAAGAATAAATAATTTTATTTGTATTTTTTTATCCACCCTTCACAAAGGGTAGAGGAAATTCTTGTTTTCCTGATTGCTACATTTATCTCTATAGTAATAGCCAGAGTCTGTAGTGCATTGACCACAGCGCCAGTGTTCTAACCATTGCCTCTTCTTCCATATCCAGAAGGAGGAATGTTCACATGCACATACTTTCTTTTTCTTAAATACTCGAGGAAACTTCATCTTAGTTGGTTTTTTTTTTTTCTGTTGCTACTGGTGAACAAATAAAAACCATGCCAGCAGAGCGGTAGTGTCTGACAGATGGGTAGACCAGCTATGACTCTCATTCTGGTGACTTGTTTGTCTAAAAACTGTAAGAGTTCCTGTGCTGCCCAAAGGCTCACAGTGCTCTCTAGTGATTTGAAAATCAATTCATGCCTTGGGCCTACATGTGTCTTTAAATTATAATTATTATTATTTATTTGTGTTTAAATTTATTGTAAGAAGTTCCTTTCCAACCAAATACTAATTTTTCATCTTGTGCCCTGTTGATTTTCTGCTTCCAGTTTTTTTTTTTCTTTATACTCTGAGCAAAAAAGCTGGATAGACAGCTTTGATATGAATGTTTTTTTCAGGTGGTGAGGTTCAGCCCAGACTCTATTTTTGCAGTACCCAAATACTCAGAGACAGTCTAGTTAGTCATCTTAGGCTACTGGTAAGGTGACTCTTTGTACATAGAACAGTAGATAGTTTGCACAGAGACCTTATTACTTCAGGTGTTTCGGTGCTGTTTACATAGGGTGCTCATAATGATCTGGCTTGTGCGTGTAACTTTTTATCCAGAAAGTGGATTTGTCTGATGCAACACTCCTGGAAAGGAGCACAGTTGAAGCAATGTAAACAGATAAATGAACTTCCTTTTAAATGCAGTGTATGTCTTCTGAAAATGGTTATGAAATGTTTGTGATTTATAAGTGTGAGATGCTAGAATGTTTTAAACACCAAAAGCTGTTGTTACTAGCCTGACAGCCCACTAAGTAATCAATCCAAAAGGTGTCATACACACCTTCTTAGAAAAAATTAGTTTGGTATAATTCCTTTGCTATGTTAATTTTCCTACAATGAAAATTTACTAAGAAAACTTCTGGATTTTCTCTTTTAGGAGAATATCAACCAGCAAAGTAACGATTCTGGGGTATGGCCTGTTAACTTCTGATGCACAGACTTTAGTAGACACTTTGTACAGGCAGAACTTTAAGGTAGTTGTGATTGATGAATCACACTATATGAAATCCAGAAATGCCACCCGCAGCAAGATTTTGTTGCCAATTGTGCAGAAAGCTCTCAGAGCTATTCTTCTTACTGGAACTCCTGCTCTAGGAAGACCCGAAGAGGTATTTGACATATTGTGTTCTGTTTCTTTTTTTATAAGGATGGTATCAGTAATACATGAACAATTTTGTAGTTTTCTTTAATATATACAATTACATGCGTTATGACATCAAACAGTGTGTTAGCTGCATTAGGAAGCACAAAGGAAGGAAGTATATATAAGTACATATAAGGAAGTAAAACAGTGTCTTTGAGTTTATTATATTGATGTTTTACAAACTTGTTTCAAGCTCATGCACAGGTGACTTGAGACAGTGTTTCTTACAAGAAATTAATCTCACATGTAACAGACTGACTGTTGGGTAAATTGAAAATAAAGAGCCTAAACAGAGAACTATTTGTTCCTACTGGGTAGGAGAGTTCTTGGTAGACAAGAACTTGTATTGAATCTTCTATTTCATCATCTGATATAGGAAATCCTTCGTTTATCACTGGTCTTTTGAATATTCCTAATGTTCACTTGTACTGCATAAGTGGAAAAAAAAATATCCTGTGCTTTTTGCAGTCCAGAAAGACAGAATTTCCCTTGAAGGAAGTTCAGCTTATGGAATTGGGGAGGAGCAGAGAGGAAGCAAAAAAACACTTGGATTTTATACTGAACCCAAGAAAACTGCCTTTATTTATCAAATGTAGAAATAAGTGGAATATAAGAGCTGATTTGTATCCAGGGAACTTAAAAGGGTTATTATATAAATAATACTTTAGAGTTTCTTGTTGTGTAAATAGAACTTATGCCAAGGCCCTTTAATAATTTAATTTGTTCAGAGAGGTTATAACTTGAGAAAGATATCCACTGTATGAAAAAGGGCTTGGTGTATTATGAGTGTTTGCTTAAAACTTTAAAACAAATGTTTGTATATATGGGTGTGGATAATTATGAAACTTCCTGTCCATGTACCAAAGACATTGCAACCAACCCTGGGAGAAGAACTGAAGTTAGAAAGTGTTATACTTTTATATAGTGCATTGATACCAAGACCAGTAAGCAACATTGCTAAAGGTCTTCAAAGGAAATTCCATACAAGCTGTCCTTGATCACAGTAATGGGTTCAAAATTCATGGCCAAATGGAAAACAACTTGAGATATTTTTATAGTGATACCAAAGTTCTGCCATGGCTTATAAGGCAGAGTGTAAAAAGCATTACGTTTCTTTAATCAGTTTTATGTCATAAGCAGAATCTTTCTATGAAGTCTTTAAATATGTGTAGGAAGGAATATGAATAGAAAATAAAAAGCATTATTCATTTATATTTATGTACATTTATAGCAAATAATTGCAGGCAGTTTCTTGTTTGGTGTAGATATATGTCAAAATAGCAGCATTTCACTTAAGCAAATAAATTGGGTTTGGTTTCAGTTTTTTTTCTTAATACTGCTTTTTGGTTCTCTAACTTCTGTCTTGAAAGAAGCCTGTGAAGAACAAAATTAGGCTCCAGTAATTTTCTTTTTGGGAGAGGTCACTAGCATGTGATTAGGTAATATGAAAGCTTACATGGCAGAAGTGAGGTACAGTAGACTTAAGAGGATAGTAGAGAAATGTATTTAGGAGAGATGCTTCCATATTACTGTTGGCTCTGTGCTACCTCTGCTATGCCTCAACAGCATGTCTTGGATCTAGTAGTGATCTTTGAATCCAGAAAGCTTCGACAGTAAAACAGCTTGTAAAGTAGGATTCTTTCTGGCTAAGGTTGTCTAAACTGATATTTACCTTCTGTTACTCAACCGGGAAGAAAGGCGTGAAATTTCTGGTCTGTATTGACATTGTCTATTTTTTGAAGTAAAACTTAAGAATGAGTAGGTTTTTCATGCATTTTAAGAAGCAGGCTGTTCATGGAATACCTGCATTGAAGCGTTGGAGAACCCCATGTACCTGGCAAATGACAAAAATTGTATTTTTAGGAATAACATCTTCTCATCCATGTTTTCTTGTTCAGTATTAATCTTTTCCAAGTCATCAGCACTGTGTTATGGTGTTCAGGGTGCTGTGTTCTTTGAGGGCTTCCCACAACTGTCCTGTCTGAAGACATGCATACTCCTATGGAATGTCTACTGCATGTGTGCCAAGCTGTGTATTTGTTGTGCAATTCTTGAATATAAACCTAACACAAAAATCATGTAATAATTATGTCTGAACAGTCTTACATTTGCAGGCAATTTTTCTCTATCACTATTTTTCTTTATACAGCTTTTCATGCAGATTGAGGCACTGTTTCCAAGAAGATTTGGAACTTGGAGTGAATATGCCAAAAAATACTGCAATGCTCGTGTCAGGTATTACTGTACTTGCTCATCTATTTTCCTATGAGTGGCTTTGATTTTCTTGTCATGTGAAGTGAGAGAAGCAATAAGTAGTGCCTCTATTGCTGTGTCATACCATCTTGCTTGGAAACCCAGGGTCAGATACCATCTCATCCATCAAAGAGGATTGGGAAAAGGATTAAATTGACAGAAGACTTTATTTGAGGACAAAATTGGAAACCATTAAAGTTTGAAATAAAGTTTAAGTGCCAGCATTCTGTTAAGTAAAATGATTTACAAATCTACTGTCGTTGGTATGAAGTGTATAGGTTTTACCTTTTAGATCTGGAGTTTGAGCTATAACTGAAACTTAGGAGTTTCTGACTCTCAGTCTTATGCTCATATCATGTAATAATTCACATCGGTCTTTATTACGGGATCCACTCTTTTTGCTATCCCACCATACTTGGGTGGAAAAAAGTCCAATACTTGTCTCTGTATTTTACAGATTGACTGTGTAAAAGTAAAGGTATAGAACTCCCAGAAGCACAGTAGTGTGTAATTCTGTTTGAGGGATTGAATATAGGCATTGTAAGTTCTTGTCCACCACCTTGCCTCCAATTTGTTTGGTAATGTTGCTCATTACACATTTTTCCACACATGTGCCCAAGGAATTTTAACCCATTTTTATCCCTTGCATCTTTCATGAATTTTCATGTTTCATGTGCTTTCAGTTGTTATACTTAAGGAGGATTCATTTCCTTCTGACTCGCTTCCCTCAGCTTTAGTCTAATGATTGGTTTCTCTAGGTATATAGAAGAAGAAGAAGCTCTGATTTAAAAATGCTTAGTTTTACCCATCTGAATCTATGTTACAATCTGGAATGAAAGAAGTTGTGAGAAGGGAAGAACCTCTAAAAAATCTCTTAGCTGAAAAAATTCTTATCTACAACTTTGCATATATTCAAAACAATAGATTTTGTCAGCTAAATTGGCTAGCATTTAGAATTAATTTTTACAGTAATAATTACATGGTTTCATTTTCATATAACTTGTTTTTCTCCCTCCATCATATGCATTGTTATCAGCATTTAACTTCAAATAACATCGAAGAGTGCTGTCTAATTTTCAGACAGAGAAATGCTATTTTTTCCATGGTGTTTTGACGGATTGCATCTGTAATTTTCACACCACAAGTGTGCGTGGGTACAGCATGGTTAGCTACTCAATCATAGATGATTATCTTATTTTTGGAATACCATAAATGTAATAAAAATCAAGTTCAGGGTTTGGCAAGCTTTCAATAAATAACTTTGTCTTCATGACTTGGCTGAAACAAAACATCCTGTGGTAATAAACTTGATAGGATTATTTTATGCAGCACTTTCTCTGAAAATGATGTGGATTTTTTTACTTAGGTGTTCATAGACACCTTTTTATAAAGATGAGATCCAAAGTATTTCTGTGAGGTTTTGCCTACCATTTCTTTTATATCCCCACAATGCTCAACCTGGAGGGAGGAAACCTTTCTAAGGACAGCCATATAAATAGACCAAAGAAGAGATGTGAGCAAAAGATACTGCTCTTTTCCATCTATGTAGCACTCTGAGTGTGTTATGCCAATACTTCACCAGTGTAGAAGTGAGTCCCTCATTCCCTTTCCCAAATTATTATAGGCAGCCAACTAGAACACTGTTGATAAGCTCTGTAAGGCTTAAAATTCTCTAAATGATGGGTGTTTTGTTGTCTTGCTTTTTTTTTTTATTTGTTTGTTTTTTGGGTTTTGGTTGGTTGGGGTTTTTGGGGTTTTTTTGGGGGGGGGGGTTGGTGTTTGGTATTTGTTTATTTGTTTTTTTGTTTGTTTGTTTGTGTTTTGGTTTTGGTTTGGTTTTTTCTTAAATCCAGTGAAATTATATGCTTGCAACATAGTCTCCTGGCCTTGGAAAATGCTACCTGGGCTTTTCTCCAAAGGCAGCAAAATCTGTTGTGCTCGTTATTTTATTATCTCTTGGCAATGTTGACAGAGAAAAGCTGCTGTTCCTGCTGCAACACTTCCTTAAAAACAACAAAGCAAAGAAACAACAAGGAAGACTAAGTTAATAAATTCTTTATCCTTTCAACCTTTAGCTTTTTAACCTTAAACCTACTTCCTCTATTTAACCTTGTTCATTAAATAGTATTACATTTAAAGATGGTACCTTAAGCTTTAAATCCTGTCTCTGTAACTAGGAGGGAATTCTCAGGGAGGGAAACAAAGGAATATTAATGGTGATATTTGCAGCTTTCATGATAGCTTCCCTGTCAGTGGTTCCCCTCTATAATAAAATAAAGAGCATTCTCATGGTGGTATATTGTTCTCATTAGTCCATTGAAACAAGAGTTATAAAATTATACCTGAAAATTCTGCTTCCTGTAGAAAGGGAATTGTAGCTGGGATGATATACAGGACTGCATGAGTCTAATGGGTAGTAATGCCTGTGGGCAGCAGTATCTGCTGGGAAGTTGAAAGGGCTCGGACTTTAGCGTTGGAAGGAATCAGGCAGAGAGCAATCATCTCTGGTGTAAACAGGAACACCAAGTGGTGTTATCCAGCACACCTTCATATCTAATAGCATGTTTTAAAATTAATTATGTACTGAAGGTTTCTATTGAATTTGGAAGAGCTAGTTTTTACCCTCGGTGTTGATTTTTCATTTTCAGGTTTTTTGGTAAAAGAACTCAATGGGACTGTAGAGGAGCTTCAAATTTAGAAGAACTACATCAACTTTTAAGTGAAATAATGATCAGAAGACTGAAGAATGATGTTCTAACTCAGTTGCCTCCCAAAGTTAGGCAACGTATTCCATTTGACCTCCCACAAGGTGCAGCTAAGGTAAATTTTCCACTTTCGCTAAAAACACATTTGTTAGTAAATAGTAATATCTATGTATTCATATGTATTTATATGTATGCTTGTGTATTATATGTAGTTACAAAGAATGTGTGGCTATATAGCATAGCATCTCTGTTATTCTTTTTAAAATATAACACAAAGAACATGAATATAGCAATTTTTTGGCATCAGGTGATGATTAAATTTGCTCTAATTTTAGTACAATCCTCTTCCTTTCCCTTGGATTTTGACTCGTACAGTTACTTTTAGCCAAATTTGATAGAGTTCTCAATAGTACTCAGTTCCTAAACATTTCATGCTTGAAATGTACGTGTTGAGGTAGAACGTGCTTTGTACTATATATCTAACGACTGATCTCTTCTTTTCAATCTGATCTCTTCAATTCAATTAGAATTTGAATACCATTTTTGCAGAGTGGGAGAAATTAATGAGAAATCTGAATTCAGATGCCACTGAAAGCCACTTTTCTCAAGTCATGAATCTAATTACACGCATGTATAAAGAAACGGCCATTGCCAAGGTAAGCGTGGGAGTCTTTTCTTAATATATTTAAAACACCCAGTGTGTTTTTTAAATTAATAAAATTAGTTGTATTGGCCTCAATACTAGATGAGGTTGGTTTGTTTTATAATCGCAACGTGGAGAAACACTCTTTTTCCCTGTATGTGTATGGAATAGGCTGAACCCTACTATAATGACCTGAGCTAAGCGTTAAAACTGTTATTGATGAGATATGCACCAAGCTGGCTGAGACTGTCCAAATGTAGTCTCCCAACAGCACAAAATGCATCTTACAGACTTAGGGACATACTGAAGGTGGGTCCTTCAGGGACATACCTGTGTGTTGGCAGCTGCTGTAGCTGACCCAGGATGGTGCTGATGTAGCCCTTACGCAGGCTGCGTTCTGTCAGTACTGGTTCTCCCCGTGGATAAATGTGAAAGAACAATCCCCTCTAGCTGGTCTCTTTCTGTTTTATCAAATGGGACCCCACGTTCTCTATTTCCTCCTATAGTACTGTAGCTTAAGATGTAAGGAAAAACAAGTTAATAACCAAAATCTTTTACATGCCTACTTTTTACCCTGCTATCAGGCTTCATTATGCTAACCTATTTTTAGAAAAGGATAGAAAAAAAGAGTTGTGCAGGCTGCTGGATCAGTAAGAGTTGAGAATCTGACCAACTCCTTCAAATTTTTTTTCCTCTTGTCTTAAGAGTCTTAAATTCTCCTTGTCTCCTTGTCTTAAAAAACACTGTGGTTCTGTTGCTATTTCTTCCACACTTTTCTAGTCTCTCCCCTCTGGTAATTCATTTTCAAACAGAAAGGTGAAACACAAAAAAGAGAGGAAAAAAAGAAATCTGAGAACTGCTGCAGTGGGTGTTGCATTAACCATTGATCACTGATAAATTTTATTATTAACTGTCATCATTACTTTAATAGTTTTTGTAAAAGGTATTGAAAATTATATTTGACACAAAAGAATTCTATGAATATTTAAAGAGAGCAATATTTTATGATTACTGTATCGTGAAAGGATCAAAATTATTCCTTCAGTTTTGATATATGGCTTTATGTGGGTGCAGATACAGAAGTTCTGATTAAACAATACCTTGTCCATTTGAAATATGTTTAGGCAGAAAACAGGGGGTTTTTTTAAATATGGCTTAAAACATCAGATAATGATGATGTAACTAAAAGGGGTTTTATCTACATCTTAATCTGGAAGAAGTGCCATGTAATTATGTGATCTTTTGAAGATAAATGGGGGTTTTGTCTCTGCAGGAATGAGATAGATTTCTCAAAGACGTAAAGTTATGGTATTTTTTAAACAAAATTAACTTGAATCATTTTATACTTACCAATGTTAGTGTTTGATAAAGTCTTAAGTGGATAACAAAAAGTATGGAAATTTACCTTTGCGTATTAGAAGAAATTGAAAGACTTTAAAACAAAAACTGTTTTTTTAACATTTTACATGTCTAACTAATGAAAATGCACTCTCTTACTCCAGGCAGGAGCAGTTAAGGACTATATCAAAATGATGCTTGAAAATGACAAACTGAAGTTTCTAGTTTTTGCTCATCACTTAAGCATGCTTCAAGCCTGTACAGAGGCAGTTATAGAAAATAAGGTAATGATTTAACAAATGTGCACATAAATTTAACTTTACAAATACACGAGCTGTGTTTGAATTGAGTAGAACTACCGGTGTGTACAGGAATTTATGGATTTGAAGTATGTACAGATCAGTGCCACTGGACTAAAAGTGATCATGTGGTTTTGAAGAACTGTTTTGTATTTAAGGATAATGTAAACGTTTGCATTTGCTATGATACTTTTATTATTATTGAATCCATGTTGTAGGCAGTTTTTTCCCAAGTTTTTCTACCAATTTGCTTCTGTCTATTTTTTTTTCACAGAACACTTATCACCTCATGTGAACATTTTAATTCAAAGCAGTGAAAATGTTTGCAAACAAACTTTGCATTATTTTGATCATGAAGTCTCAACCATTGCTAGGGAATGGTGGCTACCTTTGCTATTTTATATTGTTATTATTTTGCAAATGCTTGAATTTTTAATAAGTCATGCCAGGGAAATTAGAGATTCTTCTGTGGAGTATTCCACTTTAAGCTCCCATGTTTGTTCTGTCTTCTTCTTTTGTAGACAGGGAATAAGTCTACACTTCTCTAGATAGAGGGAGGCTTAATGGTAAATCAGAGGGCAAAAGAGTACTGATGCATATCTGTCCCTGTGACGGGAATTTCACTGGGGGACAGAGGATGATTGGGTCCAAAAATGGACACTGATAATGTCATTTTGTCTCTATTATGATATGTTATAGGTTCGCTACATACGAATAGATGGAAGCGTTCCTTCTGCAGAAAGAATACATCTTGTTAATCAGTTTCAGAAGGATCCTGATACCCGGGTTGCTATTTTGAGTATTCAGGCAGCTGGTCAGGTAGGACAAAAAAGAAAATAAGAAACTTGAAGAATATAGGTGCTAAAGTTATTGATGACTGAAGTGATTTACTGAAGGCAACTTGTCTTCATGCAGTATGTCTTTCGTAGACTTATGTATTCATTTTTTTGCACTAATCATGTTAACTGTTTTAAGCCTCTATTGAAATTACTTGAGCAAAATCAAGGTAAGCAGCATCATCTCATTCTTGAATAATAAGAAAAACTCCATTTCTCTAAAAGTACCAGATTAATAAGAAATAAGTGTTACTTCCTTAACGAAAAGCAGTATGCAGTCTTTGTGCAATATGGAAGTATTTTTTGAGTCTTATACCTATCTGAGGCCCAAGGAAGAAATCAGTGTAATAGGCCCATCTGTTGTCGAGGTGGTCCCTCCTATTTCCATATAAAAATGTCCTGTACAACCTTTAGCCTTCTTTTACTTCAGATATTCAGTTGTTTGTGTGCGGAATCTTTTTTCTAAAATGCATCTACTTATGTTGTTTAGGGTTTAACTTTCACTGCTGCTACTCACGTTGTGTTTGCTGAATTATATTGGGATCCAGGCCATATTAAGCAAGCAGAAGACAGAGCACACCGAATTGGGCAGTGCAGTTCTGTGAATATTCATTTTCTTATTGCAAAAGGAACAATGGATACTCTGATGTGGGCAATGCTGAATCGCAAGGTATGTGTGGAATAGAACCAAATAATCAAGAACTCACTATGGTCAAGATAAGTGCATGTGCCAAACAACATCCTTGCTTATCTGGAGCACTCTCCTACCATAAGACAAGTTGATACACCTAGAACTGCTGATCATCAAAATGTCCATGTCTGTTCTGAATCAGTCTTCTTTAGCTTTTTGTTCTCCATTTAAGAACCAAAGATAAATAAGGTAACTCTGTCAAGATGAATGGGATGGTTCACATCTACAGGAGATTGTTCATTTCTCTTCCTTCTAGCTTTTTATTGCTCTGCTTGCTCGATTTACATTTTTAAAGTTTTTTGCACAATAATAACGGCTAGAGTTTGTTGGCTGTGGTTTTTTGGGTGGTTTTTGTTTTGTTTTTAATTGGATGAATGTTGTGCCTTACTAAACCTCATTTCTGAGAGGCAGAAGCATTCTCAAATAATTCTTCTTCATCAGACCCAAGGTTACAGTAATCTTGTGTTGCCATTTTCCTCAGATATTGCTCGGTCCTCATTAGGAGGAGTAATTCCATCCTGCTTTCTTTCCTTACTTGGAAGATCTTCGAGAGTTCACAGGACTAAGAAAATAATTTGGCTGTTTTGCTGTAGTGACCTTTTTGTAGCCTTTGATACCATTCATTAGTGTCTTGTTTTGGTAACTAAGGTGTGTTTGTATCCTGTCAGCTCCTGTTTTCTGGTATTTCCAGAAGTGTCAACATAGAAGGAACTGCCTTTTAAACTCTAGTTGTCAGAGTTGTTCGAGATTGTCATTACACAGGGTTTCTTGTGACGCAAATGCTGACTTACGGTTGTTGTTCCTGCATTTGGCTACCCCTGGGTTGTAGTGGTGCAATTGTTTGTGTCCCTACAGTTAGTAGGGAAACTGACAACCACTTTTTTGCCAATATTTTCCTCTCCTGCTGAAAAGTAATCACAGCTTAAAGAAGCTAGGTGCTGCAAACTGTATTTGACATTCAGTTGGGGAATGAAACTCTATTCTAATTCCTGTAGGTACCTCTGAAAAATTCTCAGTCAGTCCAGTACATTAAGGGTCTCCTTAAACTTGGCACAGATGGGTCTCAGTAATTCACCAACAATTTACCATACAAGAGCTCTGTCACTGAACTGCTTCTTTCAACGAATTCTACCTTTGTTTCCACGTGCCAAGTAAAACGTGTAAAGACTGTAAGAGATGTACACAATGTATACATTATCTTTTAACTTCAATAAATATTGACATTTTGTATTCACCTTTTCGCAAGTCGTAGTGTGTTAAATATGCTACTGATTGTTATTCTTGCAGAAATGGCTGTTGGAAGAGAAATAGTTTCAATCACTTAAGTTATTTTGAATTACTACAAAGTTTCTTACTTTTGCAAATGCTGAATTAAGTTTGCAAGGGAAGCAAACTGAGTGAATATAGGTAGAAAAATTTGTTCCAGCATGTGAATTCCTTGGAAACTTTATGCAAGTCTTCTTTCTGCAGGCCAAAGTTACAGGCAGCACCTTGAATGGCAAGAAAGAGAAAATGCAGGCTGAAGAAGGTGATAAGGAGAAATGGGATTTTTTGAGTTTTGCCGAGACCTGGACCCCAAATGAAAGTCTAGAAGATCCCAAAAATGAACTTTTATTTACACATGTAAGACTTAAGTTTTTGTTTTCTTTCATTTAAAAAAATTATAACCATTGTTCACTTAAGCTTTCTGTGTACTGCAGACTTTACTAACGGAGAAACACTAAATAACTGGTAAGAAGTAATGTGAATTCCATTTTAAAAATTAGGTGAAGTTGGGGAAAGTGCTCTGCTGGGTACAAATGTCATCTACAGGCTTCCGATGGGTCCCTATGTTATGTTTAGGTGACAGACCCAACCTCAGAGTCAAATAGGAGCAAGTAATTTCTGTTTAAATTACAGCTTTATTAGCTGTCTTGAATTTAGTTGGCTATTATTTTAAAAACAGCATTTAAAAGCCTTTCCTTGTAATAGGCACATAGCATACCAGTTCTATGTGTTTGTTTTCTGATTGTGCTATTTCAAAATTTTCATGAAAATATTAAAAATGCTTTTTACAAAACAGAAGAGGAATGTTGAATTGCTCTTTCTGCTAGCTGTTTGTCCTTAAAGGAAGATACCTTTTGTTTCTGTCTCCAAACTAAAAATAGCTTCTTGTATTACAGAGTAATATTAATGGAGAAAAATCATAATTTTAACAGCGTCTGATGCAGTAATTATAAGTGGGGTTTACATATTTCTCTCCTCTTTTCTAGTTTGAGAAGGAAAGACAGCATGACATACGTTCGTTCTTTTCCCCAAAATCCTCCACTGAGAAGAAACGCAAAATATTTTCTGGTAATGAATCATTACATAATGATTCAGAGTCTTCTGAAGTCACAAAAGAAGAAGGTGCAGAGAAGAGCAATGAAAACCTGGATTCCACAAGAATAAGTGATGTGAATACAATTTGCTATGAAAATACCTGTGAACGTGAATCTAAAAGAGCAAGAAGCATAAGTGGATCTACTCCAGTCAACTCTAGTAAGAAGAAGAAAAAATCTTTGAGTGGAAAAAAGCCCTCCTTGTTTTCAGAAAAGAACAGTGAAGTCTTTCCTTGTGGCTTAAATACTTCAAGCAAAAGTACGGCTTTAAATAAAGTTTGGCACTGTAGTGTTTGCACTTACACTAATAATGAATTGCTCCCTTACTGTGAAATGTGCAATTCCCCTCAAAGCAGTAATGGTGAGTGACCTGTGCTGCGAGAAAAATAAGCATTTTTTTGTTTCAGTTGTGATTAGTTTCAGAAAATACAGCATTTTTGAATACATGGATATACACAAATCCAGGCAAAATATGAAGAATGGTGTCTTTACATGAACAGATGCCCATTAAGTGATCCTTCTTAATTTTGCTTTTCCCAAGGATTATTTACATTATTCTAATTTATGTGAATTTTCCATTTGTTTCAAATGTTAACAGGATATCAATTCAGTGAGGAAGAATATATGCTCAGTTTTCTTTGCAGCAAATGTAGCTTTTCTTTTCGTTGAGGTTTATGGTTAATCTGAATCCAAATAAATGGCAAACTTTTTCTCTGCCTGTCAAAACTAAATGATGTGGTATAGATGTTTTATTAATTTGGGTATTTTTCGTGAGAGACATTACCTGGAAAATATGGCATTTCTTGCTCCAACAGGTCAGAGTAGATCGCTTTTATTGAAGTTATTTAATCTATCTGGAAACTTAATAGAACGTTTTTATAAATCTATCCCCATATTTGCCATTTCAATTGCAAAGGAAGGAGTAAGGTGTTTATTTTATTTAAGTCTCTGTGCTTGTTCAAGTAAGGACAACTTCCAAATTTCACAGGTATAGATCAATGCCTGGAAAACTACTTTGTGTGTTTATGGTATACAATAAGTGTATCTAATATAGAATTGCTAACTACATTATTGCATATATTTTGACATTAAGCTGGGTCCATGAAATAGCATAAATGGAGAACTCTGTTTTTATTCTTCTAATATTAAAGGTAGCTCTAGTTTCCTAAGGGGTTGCACCATTAGAGGATAAAATGCAATTTCTTTGTATTTCAGTTACATAGGCCTGTCTCCAGATATGTATCAATTAGGTTCCTGTTTGTACAGTAGCATAAATAATGGCTTTTCTTGTTTCTTCATCCATAGTTGAGAGAAATTGTGAATCTCCCACTAGCCAGACTGAGGAAGATGTGTCAGAGGGCTCCAGAAGAAATGAAGAGAGCACAGTGTGCAATGCTGAAGATAGGAGGGATGATTTTGGGGAAACGGTGACCCAGCAATTTGTTGAAACCAGCAAAGAGGAAACTGTTGAAACTGGAAGTGAAGAAAGTGAAAAAAAGTGTGGAGAAGGTAAAGTGGGACTCCTATGACAGAAAGATTATAGCCCATTGCGAAGCTGTATTAAATGCCTCTGGCATGAAAAATAACTTTTAAATAAAAACTTACACATTTGAAAGATAGAGAGAAGTACATACATTAGCACATGACTTTCTTGTTTTAGCCTGGAATGTCTGTTGAATTTTCATGATGGGTAAACCAAGTCTTTCCATACAAGTCCTGAAGCAATACAGAGTTTTTGGCTGACATGAGAAGTATGTCAGACTAGCAATTGTGAACCTGTATAGTTTTATTGAAACTTATGATGGCATGTACTTGTGTTCAGGACAGCCACAGGCAAAACAGATGATAGGTAATTCAGGAGAAACAGAAAAATAAAATAAGCAAATATCTTGATAGCTTGCTGCTTGAGCTCTCTATCTTGTTATGTTGTTCTGGAATTAGTTACAGAATCCTCATGTGGTATATATTCTCCTGGGTCTTGTGCCATGATTGCTGAATGTCTGAAGGGAGGGGGGAGGAAAGATTTACAATGTTCATACAAAAATGTGTTTGCATGTGCACCAAATTGGGGAATTTCACAAATAACTTCTTAAAAACTTGTATAATATTGTTTTTAATCTCCGAGGTGACTGAATGAAATGAATGAAGAAAAAAAACTCTACTGTCAACGTTGTTTCTCTTTATAGGAGACGTGGATAAATCGGACACGTTTCCAATATATGATGGGCTTATGTTCTGTGCAAGCAGAAATACTGATAGAATTCACCTCTATACAAAGGTAAACCTGAAATACGCACGTTTATTGTAATTTTAAAATTACAAAGTCAAATGTTGTCATATGAAACATGTATGTATACTTTCATTTGTTATGTTTTATATAAAAAGACCAGTATTCTTGCATTAGCTGGTATGTATAAAAATTAGGTAGTTTATCATTCTAGTTCTTTTTTTCCTCAGTGCAATTAAGTAATAATTCCCTAGATATTTAACTTCTAACACTTCTCTTAGGTTACAAAATGGGGCTAATACATCTAATGTATGGTCAGATCATCTGTTAGAAACGCAAGTGATAGTTGTTTAAGATTCCTGTATTTTATTCAAGTGTCCTACCACAAAGTATTTTTAATAGAAAATTCAAAATTAAAATAAAAATGACAGTGAATCTTGACAGGCTAAGTAAATAAAATATTGTCACCACGTTTTCAGAAAGCTAGACATTGGTGCTGTGTATAAGTCAGTAACTTCCTGAATAAAACACATTATCATTAATCTGCAGTCGGGAGTACAAGAAACTAGCAGTTGCTAATTTTCCACGTCATTTTTCAAGGGGGAATCAGGATTTTCCAGTTCCTTCTTTTAAGGGATATAAAAGTTCACTGAGAAGATTTCTTCAAAGTTACTGAATGAGTCAGCGTATTCAGGTGCAACTGCGAAGCATCACAAAAAACTGAGGGCAAGTCTTTGAGATAATACGTTGTTATTAGGCTAACTGATACAGCTGGGAAAGTCAAAGAGAGTGTCCTCTTGTATCTGAAAACTTGTTTAATATACTTAAAATGTACACTGCTTCCTAGCTTCATACATTTTACTCTAAGACAAAGATGCATTTTGGGTGTTATCTGGGCAACTGTGCATTGGTCTGGGGTTTTTTGGCTTGGATCAGAATTTCATTATGCCAGATATTGCACAAAATCTTTCTGCTGATCCGTGAGACACTGGGGAATTCTGCTTTGATTCCTTCTCTCAAACGTTTGTGAATCATCAATAAGTTCCTGGGTCATATATATCCACTGGGACAACTTGTTTCTTGAAAACTAAGTGGAGTAGAACTTGTTCAGACATTTAAAAAAAAAAAAAAAAGTATAATAAGCAATGGTCTATCTAAGATTCTGATTTCAAATTGTAATGAAGTGACATTCTCTAGTCTACAATCATTCATTTTCCTTGAAATTCAGTTAAGAGGATTATAACTTCCATTTTTTAATTTAAGGCAGTTTGTGTGTCTGAACTATTTACAAAGAAAAAAATTCAGATATTTTCAAAGTTAAAATTTTCACCCTGATTACTTTTAGATATATTAATGTGAATACTTTGTTTCTTCCATCTGTGGTATTATCATACATCTGTGGCTTTTTCCTGGAAAAATCTTACCTTGATGAACTAAATTTAGTAGGAAGGGAAGATAATTCTCTTGAAACAGAACTTTTTTTTTCTAGATTTTGCTACACTGCATCTGTAAACAAAACTGTTTGCTTGTCTAGGATGGTGAACCACTGAATCATAATTTCATTCCATTGGACATAAAGCTGGATAACTGGGAGGATTTACCAGAGGCTTTCCAGCATAAACAAAATCGTTCATTGGTAAGAACAAATTCTACTGGCACAGTAATATAATATTTAATATGGAGTGCTTTGACTTATTTTTTTTTAAATAAATGCAGAACACTGCCAGGCCTTGGGATCTAGGCATAGTTTTATCAATGCAAGCAGATCTTATAAATGTTGATGTGAATATTAATTATGCAGTCTGTTACTTTGGCAAATTATCATGCCTCCTGTTAACATTTCAGTAGATGGAATCAACCAGGCATAATTTAATTTCTCATTTACAGGATTAGTAACTAACATTCATACGTCAACAAAATAGCATTTTAAAGGTTATGAATTAAACAGGGCACATTATGAATAAGAATGTGCTAGGTTGTGTCAGAGCTGCAGTTCTGAGCAGGCCTCCACTCTCACTTCTTCCTTTGGTTTTCTAACAACGTTCAAAGCGGTGTAGGGCACAGCTCCACAGAGACAAGTAGCTTATTTAATTCAGTAATAAAGATCACAATCATAATGGTGTTTGAGGAGAACATTAGCACAGTAAATCCACGTCCTCAAGTAAGGAAATACAGGATTTAAATTGGATGTGCAATATTATCTGCTCAGCGTAGTTTTCTTAACTGGTTTCTCCATTTAAAGAGAAATACAATTTGGAAAATCAAATTCTATCGTGTAGGAACAAAACTAATTCTTTTTGGTAGGTTCTCCAGCAAGGCTGGAACCTAAGTTGGTAAGACAGATACCTGACTGATTGAGCCAACGGTTTTATGAAGCAGCTAGTGAGCAGGTAACACAAATGTTGCCAAAGGATTTCAAAGCTATTTGCTAGACTGAAAAGACAAGTGAAGAATCCCATGTTTGTGGGCAGGGGCTGGCACTGCCTTATGGAACTTCCTGTCCCTCAGCTTCCTCCTCTAGATTAGAAAATCCATATTAGTAAATGCTCCCAAAAAGAAGCAAGGAAATACCTTCTTTGTTTCCGTTACATCCTGCCATTTCATTGGCTTCTTTCTTGCTGCTCCGACTCTGAGGAAGTGAGACTCATCTGTACGTTTCGACATTTGCCATGAAAAAATACTCCAAGGAGAAAGTCATTGCCATGTCTTAATCTTGAAGTATGGAAGTTTGTTCCTGGATAACGCTGAAGTCACAATTAAGTCCCTACTGCACAATGTATTTATTCTTCCCATAACCTGTGTTCAGAAACAGCGTGATGCTCACTGCTAGAGGTATAGTTGCAAGTCAGCGAGGTAAAGAGTGGAAAAACGGAATGGAAAAAACCCCACAACCCAAGCCACTTGTTCAGTTGTCATATTGTTACTCTCTTTTATTTTCTGTTGTAGAGATGAGGGTGGGATGAAATATTTTTTCCCCTACACACATCCTAAAGCAAGCAGCCACGTTATAAATTCTAAATTCCTACATAGGAACAGTTTTTCCTTCAGTTCCTCACTGTTCTGTGGTTATAAAGGAAACCAATTAATCATACCCATCCTGTCAGTTTACAGTGTCAAAGTTTTGGGAGCTTTTTGTGGCTTCCCAGCCTGTAAAAGAAAATATTAGATTCAGTAGCAGAAATTAAGTTCTCCTGAGCCTTTTTATTTTATTATACTTTCACATTCAAAATGCACGATAAGGAAAGGTGATGAATATTATGCTCTGTTCTCAATTTCCTTTCTGGAATACTTTGTTAAACAGTTCATCAGCTTTTCCTCAGGACCCTGTGGTGATGTCAGTTTGAGATTACTGTGAAAGATGATGAATTGCAGGTTAAACTGTTCAAAACGGTTGCCCTTTGAATATTTCGATGGTAAAGCATGTCTCTGCTTGCTAGTCAGATCTCTGTATGCTGCACAGAAAAGAGGATGGCAGTATTGCCGTAAAAACAGATGCGTCATTAAGATAACTTGGTGATCTGATTTCTCGTGTCATTAATTGCTAATTTACTATAATAATTTTTATTACGTATGTTTTTCTGATACTGTATTATTGTAAAGGAATAAGATAACCTCGAAGCAAGTAGGTCAGTCAGTGATTCTGTTAAAATTTTGCAAGTTGGAAAACTTTTGTGAGAGATGGACTAATACCTAATGGAACTGAACAGCTCTTCCTGTTTACCTGTAGCGAAGCCTTTCACGCTGACATTAGGGGCTGTAACCGATTGTTAATGCAGCATTAAGCATGTATCACAAGGTTAGAGGAAAGAAGGAAGGTTGTCTGTAAATCCAGTTAGGAATGCCTTTCAAGTAACAGGCGTGAACTTTCCTTTTCTGCGAGGCCTGCTGCAACAGGGAGAACGGCCCCTGTAAGGAGGAAGAAAACAACCTCTTTTGCATGTCTGTTTTTCCCATCGGCAAAGTCTTGCTTACACAAGAAAGGCTTACCTGAGGCTTTATCAAGAAACCTTTCTCCTATCGCTACACTTTAGACTGGTAAAGGCCATTTCTGGCCTTATTTTCTACCTTCTGGATCAGCACACCTATCGTAGCAAAACCGTTACTCTGGACAACACCAAAGGTGTCAGAGTTCTTCAGCAGGTGCGGGTGCGGGGTGGCAGCTTCTGTGAAAAATGACTTGAAGGGACTGTTTCTGATAATACCAGCTGGTTTTATCCAGTTTTGAATGTATTAATTCATAGCACTCTTTCACAGTAATTAAATAGTTCTGTGTGATGCCTGTCATGCTGCTGACAATAGCATTCTCCACCAGATACTGAGGTTTGTGAAAGAATGGAGTCATCTAACGGCAATGAAACAGAAGATTGTCAGAAAAAGCGGTCAGATATTTTGTAGTCCTATTCATGCTGCAGAGGAGTTGTCTAAAAAGCAGTCAGTGGTCAGCAGCACAAAAAGGTATGTGTTTTTAATTTTTCTTCATGTTACTAATGGCTGCCGCAAGTTTGATATATTGAATGTAACTGTCAGTGGAATGAGGCCAAGACTGTGAACTGGTGGTTCGATGATTGCTTGTCGCGTAGTGACAAACGTAGGCAACCAAGCACATCAGCCAATCTGTTGGAATGGAAGTGCCTGCTTCCCTGTCGGGCAGTGTGCCACGTTCAGCAGCTGTTCTGGCTTTGCTGCACTGCGTATTTAAACATCTGGAACTTGCTGGAGATTTTTGAGTAAAAATCATCACCTCCGGGACTCAGAAGAAAACTAGGGTCAAAAAACTCTTGGTTTTCCCCGTGTGGAAGCGGGAATACATCACTGTTGCCATCAATGATATCGTGTTTTATTTGGAATTCACAGCCTACTCCAACCCTTTCTGATACTATTTTTTCTTTAAGCAGTTATGTTCTCTGTGGATGACATTTCTCCAAACTATTGTTTTCCTCACTGGGTGTCACTGAAAAGGGCTAGTGTTGAATCCTTATTAAAATCTAGATTTACCTTTTCTCCGCTTTCTGTCCTTTTTCTGATACGGTGTCTTCCCTAACAGACATTTGCAGCTTCAGTGTTGTCACTGCTCTCCACAAAACTCCTCATGCGTACAGGTTAACTCACCAAGGTGCCTCTGCAAACTATCTAAAACCTTTTTATTCCTCTCAGTCCCTGCTGTTAAATTCTCCAGAGTGACTCTATTTTGGCTGTAGGTAGGAATTCAAGTAAGTAAATAGAGTTTGTAATTTAAGGAGAATTGGCAGGTAATGAGTGATTCTTAACCTGCTGCCGGATCATTTCTTTCCATGAAGTGTAGTTAGAAAGATCTAACTGTGAACTGTGTTAGAAAATCTACTGTAGCCTACGGCGGTCTTCTAAGGTCGTATATAGGGTTTGCCATAGGTATAGTGGAGAGGAGTGCTTAGTACCCCTCTGAATAGTGGTGTTGGAAGAATGATCAGAGTGAAACGATTTTAAGAGTTTTACTTAAAAGCAGTGCTGTTTTGTATGTTTACACAAAAAAATGGAGTTCAAGCATAACTAACAGAGCAAGGAGTCCTCCAGAGCTTGTAAAGCTTCCTGTGTTAGCTACCGTATCAGTGGGACGTCACCTGACTGAAACAAAATGCCTTTCAGATTTCACTGTCAGGCAATATCAAATTGCTTTCATTTTCATATTGGTATATACAATACAACTTACCCGTTTCTGGCTAGAGCTGGATCTGGCTTTCAAAAAAGATGTCTTATGTAATATGGAAGTATTATGGTGAAGTATGTTTTCCCAAACTTTATGCATTTCTCGTCTGGGAAATAAGGAATGTTTTAAGAGAATATGCCGTACCAATCTTGCGCAGCCCAGAGCAAATACTCTTTGAGGAAGATTGTTCCCTTTGTGGTATACTGACAGAATCTTGAATTATTTTAGGTATGTGACCAGGGAGGACGTAGCAGCAGCCTCACTTAGCAAAGCTAGCAGCAGTGGGGGCAGCGTGCGCCTCATCTCCAAAGGAAGCGGGGTTTGTCTGAAGAATGAAAATGCTTCTCCTGAACAATCGGGTCATTCCACAAAGTAAGTTCATTAATGCAATAAGGTGATTACGCTGTTTCTCCAGGGGTTTTTTTGTTTGTTTTTTTGTTTGTTTTTTTTTTTTAAGGCAGCAAAACTATTTGCTATGAGTGTTTACCTTGCTGAAGTACAGTGTTTAGATAAGAAACTTGCTGTAGTGCTAATGAGCTATGTTTTATTCTTACAACAATTTAGATTACATCTGTTGTCGGCTGATACAGCTGCTAATTAACTAAGTCTGATTAAAATGAAATAAGAAAATAGTTACACAATTCAATTAAGGAAGGAAGAATGTTAGCTCAGGCCTGCTTGTGAGGTCAACAGCAAATTGGGGACACCAAATTTTCTTCTATTCTGCCCCAAAATTTAGAAGAAGGGAGAAAAGAACATGAAAATTCTAGACAGAAAATGCCCTTTGAAAAAATTCTATTAAACAAGCAGTGTGTTTCCTGCCTGGAGACGAGCCTTGTTTCGAGCAGGAAATTGCTAGGCAGCCGCGAAGGTTGCATAGAGAAGCCAGGATGTTTCCTTTTGACTTTTGTACTTCTGTTAAAGAGTGGGCTGAAACATTTTACATTTACATGTGTGCATGCCTGATAGAAACCACCCTTTCCTTATAAACACAGCACTATTTCAGCTACTAATTCAGTGTACACGTGTAAATGTAGCAAGATGTGCAAAAGAAAAGTCTGTCTGTTATATTGTCCAATTTTGTTTAAATGGAAGCCAAGTAGCTGATCCGCACTGTGCAGGTATCAATCTGAGCAAGGTATTATTTCAACTAAAATCGGTAGTTCAGAGCATAAAGGTATCTAATGGAAATACACGGTGCATAAAAACCCTACTGAATTGTGTTGCTGAATACCCCCGTTATGAACAGCTGTACTTTGTTCTCTGCAAACAGGTTGCTTTCAGAAAACGGAAAAGGCCGGGCACTTTGTCGGTCAGAGCGGCCTGAAGCTGAAGGCTCCTCCCTTCCCAAGGGCTATTTGCAAGCCTTGGACAGCCAAGGGAACCCGCTCTGCCTCAGCTGCCAGCAGCCAACCGCTCGCCTTGACCCCGGCTGCCAGGCCCGTGCTTGGGACACGCGGTTCTGCTCTCACGCCTGCCAGGAGGACTTCTCGATTCGCTCCAGTCAGAGCTACCTTAGGACTAAAGTGTTTGAAATTGAACGCGGCGTTTGCCAGTTTTGTAATCAAAATGCCCAGGAGCTTTACCTCAGCATCAGAGATGCGCCCAAGAGTCAGCGTAAGAAACTTCTGGAGAGTTCTTGGATGTCTTGCCTTCCACTTGGACAGGTAATAACACTGGGTTTTCAGCAGTAACAGCCAATCTGTGTATTCCTGTAGCAGGTAGTTCAGAGAAACCCAAAATGTTCTTTTTACAGGTTGAAGACCGAAGGTTAACCTAGCGCCAACTACAGAATAAAACAAACCCAAAATCTTAAACACAAAAACCCGCAATGTCTTCTAACACATTTTTCATTGCTGAACGGCCCAGGCGTCAGAATTCAGATCCCTTAGGGATGTGAACACTGCAGCCAGATTTACTGGAAATGCACTTTACAAACAAACTTCTGGTTATGAAACAATTTCGGAATGGACGTAGCCTAGTAGTACGAGGTTATTCTGATGTTGCAGAATGTTTGGTAGGAGCTTCACAAAAGCCAGTTGTCACAGCTCCTCTCAGGATCGCCTCAAATGCATTACACACTACTACTGTTCTTCCATGGCTGTGACTGCTGCTTTGCTGACTTGAAGGCGGTGGAACAGGGAGGGAAAACATTCCTACATAAAGTGGTATTTTTAAAATAGCATTTTAGCTTCTATTTTCTGCTGTAAAGTCAAAATTCTGCCTCAGGAGTTACTGCTTTGAAATTATTTAAACACATTCTGCAGACACACACTGAAACGTGCAAAAGAATAAGTAATTTACCGTCACTGGTTGTATGCATGAGATCAGCTTTGTTGCTTGCAGCTTTTTAAAATAAGGCGGTGCACACCTGAAAGACTGAGATGAGAAGTCTTGTGGAGTGAGGGTTTCGTACAGGCGACCAGAACTCGGGTGGTGCCTAGCTTTCTGTTTTGAAAGCTGACATAAGGCTTTATCACCTAAGGCTTCTCCGTGCTCCTTATTACAATTCCCCCCGTCTCAATCAAAAACTTAAATGACAAACCCCTAGTTAGGTCCATTTCTTTAAGCTGTTGCACTCTTTCACTTGTATTTGTTTTTAATATCAGCACTTGATGACAAAATGGCACTGATGATAACGTACTGAAAACTGAACCTCTCGTTCTATTTTTCCCTGACCCACTGCGCTGTGCTTCGGCACGCTGCAGGCTAGGTGAAAACTTGCCAACTCAAGTTACAGTTGTTTGCCTGTCCAGGGGGAGTAACAAAAAAATGCTAAGGCTTACTTTCTTTCTCTTGGTGAAAACTCTGAATAGCGACTTCCCCAAGTTATTTTCTTGTTCTTGTGATAGAACAGACACATAGGGGAGAAAGAATAACTAACGCTTCCAGCGTCATGTCCTTCGTTACTGCAGCTGAATGAAATCATAACGAACCCGACGGAAGGCCAGTTCTGGCAGGCAGACCATATCAAGCCCGTTTACAGTGGAGGAGGACAGTGCTCCCTGGAAAACCTTCAAACCCTGTGTACTGTCTGCCACAGAGAGGTCAGTATGGGACGGCCAGAAATCCCCACCCTCTCGCAGGGAAATGCTGTGGAATGTGCACCAGGGCGGCATCACACCAGGGAAGCATTTTGGGGCAGGGACCCCTAGAGGTAACTCAGCCTGAGCCTGGGCTCAGAGCAGGGCTTGGGTCAAGGTCAGAGCGGGTTGCTCAGCACCACCCCCTGCAGTCCTGCGCCCTCGGTCCCAGTCAGGTCGTCACCTTGCCGGCCCTCAGGGTGAAACCTCCTCCTGTGTCCCGCAGGAAGGGCAGAGGCAGGGCCCGGGGGCAGGGTGCTGCGGCAGTGCTGCCTTGTGCCCCTGGGGAGGGCCGGGCTCTCCATGCGGCAGTACCAGACTGTCCTTAAGTTCCTCCTCAGCCCTGTTGTGTCCTGCTGAACGACCCCTGTGCTCCCGCCCTCTCCATCCCCATCCCGTATGGTGACAGTGACAGGTAGCGTTGAACTGTTAAACAGTTTCCTCAGCATTTTGGAAGAGGTCACCTTAAGCAGCATTTGCATTTCATTACATTATGTTGTCTACTGCAAAATTAGACCGAAGTTTAACTGTGGGCTGATGCTTTCCGTAGAGCACGCTGCCAAGTAACAACCCTTACTGACCAGAGCTGTCCTTCCCTCTGCAGAGAACTGCTCAACAGGCCAAGGAAAGAAGCCAGCTGAAGAGACGTTCTTCAGCTACAAAGTATGGCTGTGATATCACCAAATTTTTTGTGAAGATGTAAAATGAAAAATATAGTCCGTTACATTATAACTCAGAAACCAGTACAGTTAGTTTTCCTTACGCACTGATTTAAAAAAATAAATCGTTGTAGGCTATCATGCTACTGGTAGAGGGAAGAAAATACGGAATTAAAACCAAGAAATCATTTGTAACACTGATTAATTGTCAGAGGGCCTTGGGTGAGTGTGTCCAAGGGAATTGATCATGGTTATATTTTTATGACCCTGTGGTTTAAAGCTAGATGTCTGTGTGTCACCTCCATGTGCTTTTGAAGCATTACTGTTCTACAGTGTAGTTACAGCTGCAATTGGAGGGAGTGCTGTTGAAACGTCCCTTGGTCTGTCTTACCAGGGGTCAGTTGTACTGGGGACATTATGGACCAAGAAGAGAGCTTAGCTTAGTTTAAATTCTTTTCTTTGGTCCCATATCAAAGTTACTGGAGAAAATACAGGCTCTGATACCTATTACGACAAGAAGAGCATAAGCGAGTGATTTGTCTCTTCTAAAGCTGCCTCATACCTACAAACCACACTAAGAGCAGCCTTGGGACCACCCTCATCAGCCCTGAAAGGCCGATTGTTGGCATGGGGCCTGACTTATATGACTTTGCCACTTAAAACAGACTTCAGTTGACATTAGTTCTTACTTAAACCAGCTTGTATTAAAAAAACCTGTTCCCTATCATGAACAATAACTATTACCAATGACCTTAGAGGTAATTCCTGGCAAATGCTACAGGTGCATTCTCCTTAACAATGTTGCAGAGATGCTGGTTCTTTTGGACTGTTTGTGGCTTTCTTACGGTTACTTCAAATAAATACATTTCTCTTGTTCCTGGTGCTCTTTTTTTACACTTTACCAGTCTCCTCCCCCAGCCCTTGAGTGCCATAAGGCAGTAGCAGGTTCCCAAAGCACATCCCTACATGACTGCAATTTCAAGTACATCTAGTTAAAATAAGCTGAGAAGCTTTCTGGGTTATCCTTAAGAATTTTTCTCATAAGGTTTAGAACATTGTTCTTCTCTGTTAAAGATTGAAGAGAAGGTAGTGGTGTGAGCACACCGTTTTCTACAGAGTGAAACTAACTGGACTTTTCCAGCAAAAAAGAGACACAAACAGCTTTAGGCAACTGCCTGAAAGAAAAAGTGCAGTTGATATTTGTGTTCTCTGAGTATGATTAAAGGCATTGTCACTTCAGCAGTTTAAAAGACCGGGTCATGATGAGGGATTTTCAAGTTTATACAGCCTTTGCAAGAGGACATGCTGTAACACAAAATTTCAGGAACACAGCATGGCAGGAGAGGAGGAAACCAAGAGTATCAGGGAAGAATCTCAAGTTACAGGTTACTTAGTAATTAGCCTAGTGCAATTTCTTTTAAAGAAGCTAGACAGTTCAACAATAGCTAAATTGGTCTTTGTCTTTCTCATCCCTTTTATCAGAAAAATTTGCCTCAGGTAAAACACAAAAAGCCTAGAGAACAAATTCTGTGACAAGATTTCTCTCTTAAGAAAATTAACTCTTCTTTATCCTGGAAAAAAAAAATATGTTTCTACTTGATACAGCTTTGGCTGAGGGAAACACTCAGAGAAATTTCCAGGTAATACCTGAGACCCTGCTACCTGAGAGAGAGCTTAACTTTATCTACCTAATGCAGTCACAGTCACAAACAAGGCTGCTCCCGGGTCAAATCACGCAAGGGTGACGTTTGAAAAGTATTTTGACAAAACTATTTCTAGGACATGAAGAAGCCTGAGAGCCAATAATAAGTTCAGATTTATTGAATAATGTCAACAATACTGTAGCTCTTTTTACATTTCATTTTGTAAAGTAATGCTGATCGTTTGCTGATTCTCATTAAAACACACAAAGACTACCGTAAAGCAACATTGGCACATACAGGTCGCAGCGTCTGCGCGATATCCAGGGGGGTTAGTTTACAGCAGGTGACAGAATGGTTTCACGGCATCGGATCAAAGACACAGTATGCGTTGAAACGGTCCCTGTAACTACCAGCAAGTTGCTCACAGTGAAACAAACACCTCCGTCCATGCCGCGCACAGACAGCTTGGGCCCTTGCACCCAGGGAAGGAGAGAAAGTAGCCAAACCTGTGAGCAACCCCCTTCGGGCTCTCTATCCGCTTACAGCCGCACATGTATTTATTCCTGTCTGAGAGAAACATCCAAGACAAGATCCTTTTGGACAACTGCTGTAATGCTAGGAGAGTTTAGCATGAACTAGAATGTACTGTATGCTTTAAATAAAATTAAGAGTATTTTAGAGGTATTTGCAACTCAGTCATTAACCAAAAAATACCAGGCTCAATATTTATGATTAGCAATAAATACAAATTACTTATGCTTGCACATCAATTTAAGTACACTAATGTCACTTGGTAAAGTCTGATTAAGAACTGTAAAGCAGCACATTCTGCATGAATTGAACATGATGTATTTGCACACAGCCCCTTCACGTCCATTATTAAACAAGCTAACGCAAAAAAAATAATACGCTCCCTTTGGACAGAGAGGAGATTGCTAAACTTTTTTCCCCAAAGCTCTGATTAAATCTACTTGTGAAGCCATCCCAAAACTCCAAGTTAGAGTGGCTACAGGCATCCTCTCGGCTGCCAGTGCAGCTCTGTCCTTGGGAATGTGATGCTCCGTCACTAACAACCACCATATTTTCTCCTCACCACAAGCCAGTCACTCTCTAAGTGTTAACTTCCCCCAGGGAAAATGAATAGCATCCTACTTGTGAAGACACATCAGAAGAACGTTGTATCTGCTGAAAAGGCACCTGCAAGTCGAAAATCTTCCTTCGTCAGCACGCTGTACATGCGCTGGGGCAGCGGTTTGGAGTAAGGAGCGGGGCGGGGGACGGTTGTGCGCAAAATCACCTCGCGGCCCGTGGGCGGAGGGAAATCTGAAACGGCCCCTGTGTTGAATCTCCGCTCCTCCGATGAACCCGCTCTCCTCAATTCTTCGTCAAGTGGAGGCACTGCAGAAACCTTAAGTAAGAGCAGAGGTGTAAAATTACAGGGCTGTTTCTTAACGTTAGGATTCAGAAAATATTTCTTAAGAGGAACAGAGGAAGATTAGAAATGGTAAACACATCAAAAGGCTTTATGTTTACACAGAGCAAGACACTAATGGGATGTCAAGAAATAAACTGCGCACAATCGAATGGAAGAACCTTCATGTGTGGATGGTGAAGCTCAGCCTAGATTAAGCTCCTAACTTTTTGGCAGCGTGAAGTGAGGGTTTTGGCCTGGTGAAATGCCCCCTTCTTAAGCAGCGCTCTCTCCTCAGCTCTCTGTGGCTACACGAGGCCACGTCAGCCTCCTTTTAAAAATAACCAGTGCCGCTACCGGAGTCTTGACAAAAAGTCACCCGCCTTTTCAAACTTAAAATACTACTTTGATATGTGCTTTTCATGGCCAAAGAGAGGCTTGCCAAAATGACACTGTGCAATCTCCATCGACACTCATTGCCTCAGAGCCAGTAAGCAGCAACACTAAAGTTTGAAGACTAGCAGGAGGGCTGGCATGCTCCAACCAGCGCAATAAACATTCCCTAATTACATATACACACACCCCGCTACCCTAACAGGGTCCTAATTAGAGTGGCAGGACCCCCCGGCTGACCCTCGTGGCCCCTCTCAGCTGCGCCACGGCACCTCTGCTCCCCAGACAGTCCCCAGGAGCCGGAGCGGCCCCGCTCCCCAGCTCTGCAGCCTGTGCCCCAGGGGACGACCCAGGGACATGTGCCGCCTGTTCCCACAAGAGCAGTTCTAGGAACAACAGAGAGGACATTCCCTGTGCTACACTTCCTCACGCAGTCACCTCGGTTCTTCCCCAAACCTCTCAGTATCTCTGTCCAAAAAGCTCGGTAGTTTCAGTCAGTACGGGTATCTAGGATTGTGACATTCAGGTACTGTCCGTCTCTAGCCAACCCCCCAAACACCTGGCTGTTCAATAAACAAAACACAGTGACAGCAACAGAGAAGAATATAAAGGCAAGGCCACATATTTCAGCATCAGAAAGTGTTAATATTCACTTGAAGAAATGTTTTTTGTTTGGTGGGGGGGGGGGGTTTTTTGGTTTGGTTTTGGTTTTTTTTGTTTTTGTTTTTGGTTTTTTTTTGTGGTGGGGTTTTTTTTATTATTTTTTTATTTTTTTATTTTTTGGGTTTTTTTTCTTTGGGATTTCTCTCTTTTCACTACCTGTTCGGCTCTAAAAATAAAAGTCTGTGAATGAGGAAAAACCATTCTGGAAACAAAATTACTTTTATGCTTAATATGTGAACAACAGTACAAACTAAATCAGGCTGCTATACTGTATCTACCAAAAGTTTCAGCTCTATGCAGCTAGGGAAGATGAGCGGGAAACGAGGGACAAAGTTGGTTACCTCATCAGAAGATTCAGTCAGCTTGGAAAGGGATGAGAAAAGAACCAGTGATGAAAGATAGAAACAAAGGCAAGTCAGAGGTGACTTACAAGAGGTTAGGAGGAGACTGTAGGCTTAAGAGACATCATGCACTCTTACTTCCAAGAACATGCATTTGCTATGATAGTTTTCCTGAGAAAACTTGAGAATATAACAACACATTTTACACAACTCAGAGAGGAGTTCGGGTTCAAAAGGTAATGAGTAAGGAAGTCATTCAACGTCTATTTACCAAACAGCTCTCTACCGAACTAATTCACAGTAGACTAGACACGAGCGGGTTTTGGTAGCAAGTTAGCTCCTGTCCCACTAAGAAGTCTTAATTAACAGTGACCAGCTACTAGTGGGAAGTACCTGTAAGCTTTACAGAAGCTTTAGATACTGATGTTTCAAAAGAAACAAAACCCTAGAAATTTATACACATCTTTATCAAACATCAATGCTAGAAATTCATACTCAGCTTTAAAAACATAATGCCTTGATATTAAAAAGGCAAGTGCATACGCTCGCACACGCCTACAGGGCACAATCCTAGGCTTTACCGGGAAGTCTGTAAGTAAGGGTGGGTGACTCCGTGAGATTTGCAACCAGATTTTCCCTAGAGACTAGAAAGGTAAAATAAATCTTCTGATTTTCATTTCTCAGAATAACCACGGTCTGTTTTCAGAATGGTCCTTTTTATGCTGAGTTGCAAAATAGAGATTAATATAAAAGCATCCACACCTTATAAGAGTTTAATTCCCAATCACAAAATTTTTACAGCAGTGATTTCCAAACAGGATTTCAGGCTCTAAGATGTCTGCAATACTATGCTACCTTGTTATTACCACTGTAGTTAAATTGTAGTTTAGAAAATTTCATGCTAGGAACAGGTGTAATTCTGACATAAACTGAAGGCTGACTGCAGTCCAAGAAGTTTGGAAATCAATACTTTAGGGCTAATTACTACAAAGGCTGCTTAAGATAAAAAGGGAATATTTCTACCAATACAGGCTGGGGAAGGGTTTCCAGAGAATACATACAACACTGGCAACAAGCAAACTGAACGTAGAGCTGTACTGGAAAAGAACTGAAACTCTTCCTAAGCACGCTAGTTTCCACAAAAGACATCAAGTATTCCAAGTATAAGATTCAGACCAAAGAGTTACTCCTTCTAAAGCATTTAATATGACATGTTTCTCTACATTCCTATGTGAAACAATCGCCACACTTGATTGCTCTTGCTGTGATGTTGCATATATTATGCAACTTGAATAAACCAGAAATTTGTGCCGTAAGAGCATTACTGATGTTACCATTTGAAGTGAATCAAACATTAATGACACCTTGATCTACCCAGCTTGCTTTAATTGTTTAACATGCCAGGTCACTTCCTCTTCTTTCGTCTTGCAAGGTTCTGTTATTGCCAAAATCATGTTGAACATCACAAAAAAAACCCTCAAGCACATTTATGACAATACATGCATATACGCAGACAAAATAAACAGGCATCGTGTGATAAGTCATTGCCTCATACTGCTTAAATTTGAAGCATCTGCAAAGCAATCAAGAGCTCCCTCTTACCCTCTGAGCATTCACGAACAGCTTGTGAATAATGCTACCAGCAGGTCCTCTTCCTGCACCAATAACTGACACTTCTGGCTGCTCCAGGAGACAGTTTACGAATCTGGTGGTACAAATTATTGAAAAGGAAAAAGGAATGTTTAATTCTCAGTTGTATCCAGTTTGCTAATCTAAAACCAGAACTGTTTCCTGTGAGGAGGTCTCCCCCTAGCATCATTTGCACAGAGCGAGAACTGGGAGATGCTCTCAAGAGTTCTCTGTTCTGAAAGTTTAAGGAAAAAAACTTGACATTTCCCAGCATCCCACTCAAACACCATCACCACTTTTTCATCCCTTTACTCCTTTCCCTCTACCTTAAAGACTAAACCCCCCTCAGCCTTCAGTTGTTCCCTCCTACCTTGTTACTTGTTCTTTCATGCTAATACAAGCAGCTGTTCTTTCACAGATAATGTAGGTCAAAACTAAGCTGAACAGAGCAGCCTCCCATATAAGGTCAGGAAAGGCAGAATTATGTAGCTGTTTGCGGTACAACTCCAGCAGCAGGGCCAATTAACACCTAGGTTGCAATTCAGCCCCTGAAAGGACCTACTTCTCTCAATTAACTACAAATGGAACCCAGGCTCCTAAGACAGGTGTAAAAATTCAACATGAAAAGCCTTCATGGTGTCAGCTGCACAGAAGAAGAAACAACATGACAATTTTTTTGAGCACAAAGATACTGCATTGGTCCGACATCACTCCTCTGAGCTCCCAACATGTACTACAAAAATGTCATCTCTCCCTCTCAGCACAGCAGCAAGAAGTTAACGTGTTTGTTTTAACATTACATATGAGTCATCTTAAGCAATACGTAAATAATCTGACAGCAGGTAGTGAAGCAATGAAACATGGCTCATTGCTTTTCATTCGTTTGGTTCCTCAGTAATGTGTTTCAAATTAGTAAGGAGACTAGAATAAAAAAAAAGCAAAGAACTTTGGGGGGATTTCATTCCCTATTAGTTATAGAAAACATGAAATTCCTAGTCCTTCTAATTTTATCTCTATTGTAACAAAGTTCATCAAATATACCTTTTACATACACGAAAAAATAAATTATATCCCCAGTACTGTCAAGGTAAAAACAAATTCCATTAAAATAATCTCTATCACATGTCTTCAAAGAGACGGTTACTTAGAGGGGCATTTAGGGTACCCACATATAACATCTCTAGGTAATGTAGGGACAGGGATGCCTAATGTTTATTGCTAATAAATATGACTTTTTAGTATTTCTCTATTATCACCACTTCCATCTGTCCTAAATTTTGAAACTTCAAAAAAAGGGCATCAGAGGAAAAACAACACAACACAGAAGGGGAATCATCAGTCACCTTTGTAGGTCTTCTTTCTCCTCCTCATTTTCACATTTCTCTACCCCAAATTTTGCTTTCAGAGACCTGGCCCTGGCAATGATAGCTTCCACACTCATAATCTGAGCAATGATTTCCTGCAGGAGATCAATAAAAATGAAAATTAGAAAGACATTCTTTTAACACTCCCATGAACAGTGTCAAAGCCTATTAGGTTTTCAGCCCCAGCTGGTACAAAAGCCTTACTTCCAACTTCTTGTCCTCTGGATTAGGGAATCGTAGAACTTTACTGGAATGGGATATTATCTGCTTAATAATCTTCTTAACTGAAGATATATCTTCTAGTGCTTCTATTGGGAGGAAAAGAAGCAAAGAAGTTGTAATTATTGCATCAGTGTTCACCCTAAAATATCTTAATACTTTATTAAACATTATTTACCTTCTTCCTTTACCTTGAGTACAGCTGCATGGATGACGCAAGGCAGGAGATGCCTCGCAAGGTCAGCTGGCTTCTGAACTGCCAGGTAATGAAGCACCTATAACGTTAGAAAATTTAATACATTACAGATCAAAACTACTTCCCAAAGATAAGGTTAACTAGGAAAGATGAGCACCTACACTGAAGAATTCACAAGAAGGGAGCACTGTTTTAAGACAGGACTCCACAGGTAGGTCTTACATGAATCCTCAGTGATTGCTTACAGTCCCAACAGGTTAGAATGAAACTAAAAATAGTTATGCTTTAGGAATACTTTAGTTTCCTAACACATACACACAGATAAAAATCTGGTTTATTTACTAATAATGCAAAGAAGTACCCAAGTAATACACCTTAAGAAGTTTCATTCCACACACTAATTATTTCAGATACTTCAAACAGGCTGTTGCACAGCAGCAAGAATTTCCGATTAACCCTACGCCATGTACAAAACAATTTGGTAACTCCAAGAATATAGTGCAATGATGTATTAATGTTTAAATCTTGCAGAAGAAAGAAGAAAGGGCTGCTGTCAAGTTTTGTACAAGCATTACAGACCAGACTATCACGAGCCACAGAGCTTTTTACCTTCTCTGCTTCTCTAGTGTCATCGAACAGTCTCTTCTGCCTCCGAGCTGGGACTGGTTTTGCCGTCTCCCAGGCCTCTACCCACATGTTACTGGGAATCTTCATTCGGGCACTCAGCTCACCCTTAATTACTACATTCCCCTTTTCATCAACCACCTCCTCTTCGATGTAATCCCGAGGGGAGTACCACCTCACAAAATCCTCCAGACAACAGCCAGGATTAGCTGCCTGGAATGAAGAGGAGATAAAATTTGTGCCTGAAAAATCCTACAAAAACATAATATCCTGGGTAGGAAGGCAATATGGTTTAGTGGGTAGAGCAGAGGCTAGGAGCCAAAATTCAGGGAATTCTGTTCCTAGTCAGCAAACTGGACACTAGGAAAGAGTCCTGGGAGGGCGAGGGGATAAAGTAAGTATAAACCAAGACAATGGTGGGGGGGAAAAACCCATATCATCAACAAAAAGCAAGAAACCTTCCTCTTATCCCCCCCAAAACAGTACATTCGTCAGTTATTTCAGGCAAGCTCAAAATTATTCTGTTAAGTCAAGCTTCTATCCAGTACTTGATACATGCAATAAATATGAATTTTCACTAAATTTTTTATGTATAAGCTTATACCATTAGAGACTTAGATGAAAAACAGCCCAAGCCTAAAAGAATCACTGGGCTGCATAAATATGCTTCCAGCACTGACTTGCCATCTTTTAACACTCCAGTAAGAAAATCTGCCTTTTCTTCTGCCTTTAAAAAGGAACTTGAAAAAAAATCTCCCCCAAACAAAAAAACCCTTCATTTTCCATAGATGCAATGTCAACACAGATAAATACATCCATAGGTCTAGAACATCAAAAGGAAACCCAGCTTTCTACTCAGTGTATCTATCGCACTTCCACTTCAAATTATGGTTCTATATTCTTACTTTGAGTTTTTATATCACTTGCACCAAAGAAATAAAACTGCAATGAATATGACATGAATCACTGCTAATAAACTGATGTTGATGTTATAAATACTCTTACTCTACAGTAAAACTGTATTCTTTTACTACAAAGTAATGTTGCAATAATTAAAAAACCCCCAGCTATTTCATGTCAAATGCTCCATTCGTTTTAGAGGTTTGAGATCCTTTGATGATAGCAGCGTTATGTGCTCTTAGCTCCCTCTGCAGAGCTCAGAAAAGAAAAGGAACAAACTACCCAAAACCCACAGCTAGTCCAGTCCCAATTTGATCAAAAGATCTGTAGGGGTTCTAAACAGTGATAACTTATCCTTCCTACTAATGAACAAAACACCTTTAACTGTACATAAAAATTATGCCCACCTCCCCAGAGTCCAAATACAGAATTGTGAACGTGTTAATAGGTTTTTTTTTTTTGATTTTTTTTTCTTTACACCACCTTTACATTTTATCCATCTGGAGTCTGACTAAAGGTGCATTTTACAAAGCTAGACACAGTGGAAAACAGAGGTAAGAGAGACACTAAATGAAAGCTACAAGGTGGTGGGAGGGAGAGACATGTAATTTTCATTCAGGATTCTGATGCTCAGTTTTCTTCTGACATCATTTTATACAGGCTTGTCCAAGTTTTAATTCCCAATTTATCGACTGTACGTTTTGCAGTTTTTTCCCTCCCACAGACATTGTGCAAATTTACTGGAACTTTACAGCATAACAGACTGGATAGGCATAGATTTTGAAATGTCCCAAGAGTTTCATCAATAGGTTTTTATTTCCAACTTTAACCTATTTTGAAACTGTTTTGTGGAGAAAAAAAAACTCATCAGAAAAACCTTCAAAATTGTTCAACACAAGTGAAAGGAATAGTTTAAGTAAGAAGAAAGTAGTCTCTCAGAATTCTTCAAGTAGTACTACCTTAAAAGACTCCATATCTGAGAGCAAGCAGGCACTCTGCATGCGTGCCCGAAGATGAGCACCTTCTGCTGATGTCCCTAGTTTTGCCAGGACCTCGGACTGTTCTTCCAGCAGATCTTCAGTCATGGGTGCTGGTTCCTGTAACATGGAAAAAGACAAGTTTACAAATAGCCTCTGCTAGACTTAGCTCTTATTAAGGAAGGGAGAGTGGAAAGCTCCCCGTCACCAAATTTCATTCTACTTTATTTGTAGTCAAAGGAAATCATCATAACTTTCTACTGCTTACACTGTTTAACATAAAGCTGTGCATCTGAAGATGATGCTAACAAAAAGAAATTAAAAAGAAAACAACCTGAGAATGAAGTAACAATATGAGGATATAACGTTAAAATGCCAAAATCCAGATGAAGTCCAGGAAATGTTTGACTGATACTATCTTGTTGAGATGGATGAAAATCTACCCAAAGCAATGTAGATTTTTTGCTGTTGATGCTGTCAGCACATAATTAATTGACAACGTTTTGCCTGACTACACTCTGCTCATACCTTTTACCCATGCAAAGCAACATTCATTAAAAATAATTTCTCTCAAGTGAATGGAAAACACTGTATTCCTCATGCATGGCTGATTTCAAACTACTTCCTCTGACACCACTGCTTCCTATTTCATCCCTAGTCACTCTACAATAAAGTCTGTCTCAGGTAACATTTCCAGTTGTTTGATGATAAACTTGCTTTAGGTAACGGTACCAAAACCTGATGACTATGGGCTTTTAGATACGAGTTGAGAATTTTTTTCTTCTAATAAGAAAAAAAAAGAAAAAAAGTAGCAGCAAAACTGATCCAGTCCTCTCGTCAGTCAGCTAAAAATATTCATGGTGGAAGGACCACAGCAGTTCCTACTTTACAGGAAAGAAAGTAAGGAGGGGATGGAAGATGCCTCAAGAGCTGGAAATAAAAAGAAACCCAAATTTAAGGTAGGCAAGACTGCTTAACTCTTGTTTAAAAAAAAAAATTGTTTTGAGTGAAACTTGGTAAGGAGATCCATTCTCAGATAAAACAAAGAGCATGTGAGATTTCAGTTTAAAAGCCTCATCAAGTTTTAAAAATGGAAAACAAGGTCTTAGGCCAAAAACACTTAGTAATTTTAACAACAGATTAGGCCATAACCTGCAAACTATATACAATTCCACAATCCTAGGTACAAGCCATATTGCATGAGAGTCATATTGCACATCTGGCTCAGCTCTTGCTGCCTAACCTGTGTTATTGGAATGTAGAGAGGCTCTCCTGGGTGCAGCAGCATCAGCTTTCCGTGCGGATGCAGACGGCCTTCTGGTTTTAAGTTTACAGGTTCTTTGTTGCCTTCTTTTGCTCCTCCTTTCTTTCCATTGTCCTGCCCATTTCCTTTAAGATCTTCTGTGTCACTTAGACATTCAAAAAATTCCTCTTCACTGTCACTCCACGATTCCCAAGACTTGCCAACTTCTTTTTCCTTGTCAGGGTTATCTCCAGAGTGGTCTGCTCCTTTTCCAGCATCACCAGAGGTACCACCAGGTGAACGATCAGACATGGTCCCCCTTTTCCCCTCATCTCTTGCTTTCTTTCTTTCAATGCAACAATTTAACATCTAACAAGTTAAAGGAAAAAAAAATTCTTCAGCAATTACTTCTCTTATGGAAACAATGTCACATAAAAACTTGGAGAGTCACTCAAAATCTCTTACAATTCTAAACAGATAACAATTCCATTGAACTTGTTACTATAACAAAGATTTTACCAAGAAGTCCAGATCCAAAAATACAAGCATAACTAAATCTACAACAACAATATATTTAGCTAATAATTGCTGTAATTTTGACAGTTTCCTTAGGAGAAAAATCATTCTTAAATTTGGGATATTTACCTGAAGTTTCTGATGCAGTAAACAGCATCTCAGATCTGGAGGGCCATTAGCTAATCTAACAAAAAAGGTAGAAGTGTAACCATTATCAATTCTAAAGTTGAATCTTTCACACACATGTGGTCTTAAATCATATGAAATCCAAAAGAGGGGCAAATATCCGCATTGAACCCACCCCCACCATTTCAACTGTGCAGCTCTTTATGGTCTCAGAAGACAAGCTAGAGACTGAACAAGCCCAGAAGTTCAACTACATTTATTTCCTAAAGGTCATTTCTGAAGCTCAGAGCTTATTCACACTAGCACGAAACAGACATGCCCTGCATTTCTGGTCAGTTTTCCATTTGAAAGTTGAGAGGGTAACTGTTTTCAAACTAAAATTAAGCACCTTTGACTTTACTTTTTAAACTGCAATGATACTGTAGGGTGATCTCTATATATTTCAACTCCTATTTTATCTGTTAATGTAACCACTTGAAAGTACGAACTAGCAAAAAACCACCAGTCCATCCCATTTAAAAAAAAAAAGGACATATTTTTACTCTACATCGATACCTCATCTTGACAGAACCCTTCGTCTGATATGCAACAAGCTCTGCTGCAGCAGACGTACCGTGGAGGAGTTGGAATACTTGACATGGCATTAGATGCCTGAGGAGGCTGTTACGCCAGCAGGAACTTGGAAGAGCTCCCTCAGAAAAGTGGCGAAACTACACCACAAAGCGAAGGTGTTTCTCCCTATATCAGCTCCTTCATTTTTATCTAATGATAAACTGGAAGCCAAGCATTCACACAAGCTTTCTTTTTTTTCCCCCATCCTCATTCACACAGTGGAGTGCTCTTTAACTTGAGCTTCCCCAGGCATCCTGAAGTTTTCAAAGAAGGGCACAGATGCTTTTCCCTACTCCCTATCCTTTCTTGCTTTAAGAAAGCAGGGTAATAAAAACAGAGGATAGCATTTGCAATTTAAAAAAACAAAACAGTATGTTTCAAAGTCATAGCAAACTCACTCTGTTCCTGAAACAAAGAACATTTTCTATGACAAAGCAACAACAACAACAAAAAAAACTTACCCTGGAATCAGGTAGTTGTTCTCCCATCTGTAGCGCATTTCTAACACAAATTCTTGCCAAAGATGCGCCACTCCTTTTACTCCTCCATGGTAGAAGTTTATCATACAAAGACATAAAGCTAGTTTGTACGTCAGACTATCAGAAGGAGCAGATTTAAACTGACTGAAGAGATTCTACGCAGGAAATAAAAGAAAGCAGGAAATACAGGAACAATGGCATATTTTCCAAAACCATATGATCTCTTTCCTGTTTGTCAATACAAGCGGCTAACTAACATTTTAAGCCTGTAAGCATAAGCTACCAAAAATGATAGTCTTTGGAAGAACAAAAAAAAAGAAATTGGGGTGGGGTGGGGTGGGGGTGGAAATCACTATTTCTACCTAGGGATTCCACAAAGGTAAGTTCCTCTTTCCAAAAATTATCTATTACGAGACACGGGGCAACCACAGCAAAGTCTGTACAAACATGCACTCGAAATCGCTTTCTCTCTCTCTCACGAGTGCCAGTCAGTAAAACTTACATAATCTTCATTCTCTGGAGGAGGATTGTTTCCTGCTGAAGTGCTCATTCTGCTTTCAAATCCATCTGTGAGTTTGTCAGCAGCATCAGGAAATAAGAACTTGAAGAAGCAAAAAACCCCAAACTTCCATCAGCATGTTTTTCCTGCTTTTCCCACTTTCTCCATAAAGCTACTGCTGGTTACATACCAGCAATCCCTATAATTAAAACTGTTAGCAGAGTTCAGAGTTCATTTTCAGTCCACTTGTATTCCACAGACCTGTAACAACTTCGGCTGTTTCAACAAGCTGATAAATGCAATTCAAATAATGGAACTGACATCAGACACTTTCTATTTATATATTATATAATGATTATTGTATTTATTATAATAATTATATTATTATTATAGTAATATTTAATAATAATTATAATTCTGCTATAAACTATAAACTAAATGCATCGGTGGAAGAATAAAATACATGCTTTATATGAATTTAATGTGCATGGACAGCTCACTTACCAGAAGAATAGCGTTCAGAACTTCATTGTTTAAAGGTGATTCATCTACACCTCTGTGCTTGCGAATCTTCTTCTTTGCGCTGTGAACCATATTTGTGACCGATAATTTATGGATTGGGACTGGTGCTGGCTCTGTGAGCTTCGACAAAGCATGGGTAATATCAGCAACCTCTACAAAATAAAGTAAAAATAATTAGAACAAAACAAAAAAACACACAAGAGCGTCCCTCTTTAAAAGTTCACCTGTCATATTCAGCCTACTTATCTTGTATTGATTTTTAACACCCTGTTAACCAGAACTACACCCCTGTGCTGTCAGGTTCCATACCTGATATTCACTGCTCGCAGCTACAAAGATAAGTGGCAGAATGAGGTCACAAAGGAGTCACAGACTGTCCTTGATTTAATTTACTGAATTAAGCCTAGAGTGAGTTGGCCGTAGATAGCGCCTGCCACCTACTGTAGTAGTACAGCATACTTGCAGACAATTACTGGCAGAGCATCAGCAGAAGCCTGCTGAAGAGCCAGTGTTTAAAAATGATAGTAACGAATGCATTGCAGGTAACAGACTGCTCAAGCGCATGCTAAATCTTTAGATAAGCCTTAAATAAATCCAGTATTAATCACTATATATATGACTTTATATGGTGTCAGCACAATTCTGTTTTGGGAGTCCTCAGGTGAACTCCTCAAATCAAAAGATTTTTTCCAGAATTGCTGCTGGTAAACTTTAGAACCTTTCCTACAATCAAATGAATTAACATTGTTAAAAAAAGGACAGACAAATTTAAGTGAACAATTACCAGCAGCCTGAAAAACCTAATCTTGACAAACATTTCAAGAAAATTAGATATAAGGAGGGCTAAAGAGACTGAACGTAAAGCACTAGGATTAATACATAGCCTCCTCAGTCTAACACCTTTTCAAGCTAACTAGCAAGCTCCTTCAGAACTAAGACCAAGTATAACCAAAGAAAATACATTGGTACAGGCCATATTCGGAGGGAAGAAAAGGTGACAAGAGACAGGAAGGAAGGTAACGTTCACTATATATAACAAGAAAAGCAAAAGAAAGGGACAGAGGCATCAAAAAAGATGACAGTGTCTATACTGTTGGGATAAAGTCTGACCTTTGGTCAGATAATTTTGGTTTGTTTGGGTTTTTTGGTTTTTCCCTTGAAGTTCCTTAAAATGGAGAGGATGACAGCAAAGCCTTTCAAACAGATTAAAGACTCTTTAAAACTGGCTGTTAAAACACATGCTACACAGTACTTCAAAAAGCAGAAAAAAGTGAACAAAATACAAAAATACGTAAAACAATACAGACAAATCTGCTTGATGTGTGCTCAAAACCAACTCCTGTACACACTAGTCGAATTTGAAACTTATTTTCCAGTGGGGAAAAAACAACTATAACAGAGGCAATTGCCCTCTGGGACTTTGGGAGCTAAGCTTGCCTAGAATTCATGAGAAATTACGCTACGTAGCACTGACTCGAAAATTCCTGGGAGTATTACATAAAATGCCTAGGAGTTACGAGCAGAAATACTGATTAATATGAAGTCAGGAAAAGAGGATAGGGAAGGTAAAATAACATGAAACAATTAAAAACAAATAACACAAATCAACAAGATTTTAGTTTTACCTTTTCCTTCCTCTTCAAATGCAGACCTTCCAAGTATCTCATCAGTCGACTCCTTCCGACGGCAAAGCTTGAAGAATTCACTAAGGAAGTCACCTATAAGAGGAACAAAGTTTCTGAATTATTTCTCAGAATTATATCTCAATTAAAATCTCATTGAACACTAAGCTAACTCTCAAAATTATGTCCAAGGGACAGTAAAAAATTTTATCTTTTCATCTGAAAGAACATGATAATTTGTTCTGAAGCACAAATCTTTAAACCACATAATTAAAGCTTAGGAAAATGCACACCTAGACAGCTATCAGCCACCTCTCCAGAGCACAGTTCTGCATGCAGTTTAATCCACTTCACCCACAGCAAGATGAAACTTCTGCAGCATGTTAATTTTTTTTAGTTTTGAAGCCCTTTTCCCCGCAAGCTAAAAGGCAGGGATGGACAATAGTACAGCTCTCCAGGTTTACCAATCCTGCCTGTCAGACAGACTGATTCAAATAAGGAAATATATATATACACATATGCAGAAGGCACTTAGTGAAATTTAAATACTCTAGGAAATCTAAATTTTCACAGAACACACAGAGTACATGCTCATTGTCTGAAACCTGGTGAAGTAAGAACGGCAACAAAGTTCATGGTACACAGACGCAGAATAACCTACAACAGAACTTATGTTTTTGCAAAGCTAGTGTTCTTGAAAAAGAAGCCCAAAATACTGTCCACTCAAAAAAATAAGGGGAGTGAGGAAACAGAGGTAATCAACAATTCAATCCTAACGTCACAACTTAATTGCTTAAAAGCCATAAGAGAAGATCGGGAATTCTGATGTCTTACCCAACAGACACTGAGGGTTATCTGCTTTTCTGACTCTCACAGACCACTGGGGTGCTTGAATAGGATCCAGGTCCCTTAAAAAAAAAAAAGTGTCATGCTGTCACCATAACTGTGCAAGAGACAACTATCAAATGTAATGTCATAGCCAGTTAGGCCATGGAAGCCATAATATACATCATATTACACAGGAGAACAGGACAAACACTCTAAAACGCAAGCAAGAGTCCCTGTTCTCATGTACATATCTAACATGAATAAGAAACACATGAGAACAATTCCGTTACAACTAGATTGTCTTCTTTTAAAGTGTATTAATGTTGAACACTCATTTCTGCATGAATTAAAATAATAAACCACTTTTGTTTTTTTTTTTTTTTCCTTCTTTCTGAAGTATCAGTATACACTGCCTCTTTAGGAGGCTTAGCAGAAAACCTGGATGATAGCTTTTGGGAGAGGGATGTCAAATCAGTTAATTCTTTTGTGCTTTCCACCACTATCATCTTTTCCACGAAATATGCAGAACACAAAACTTCTAAGTCTAGCATAAGAATATGCCCAAAAATGGAGGTGTGTCTTCTGCTGAGATTACGATACAATAATCTCTTCTCACACAGAAATTCATTTCAAAAGAAGGTGTTTTCCCAAATGAGATGTTGTATCAACTGACCTTAGTATCCCTCAAAATGGGTTCTCTTTCACACACAAAGCCACGCACAACGCTTTAGATGTCACTAAAATGCAGTAGTTAACAAATAAAGTACACTTCTAGATATATGCAGTTCAGACAAAATACTTACGAATAAACATCATTGTCGACAATTATACCTTCCGTTAGGTGAGGCCATGTAGTAGCTAAATGAAGCTCACTGAAACAAAAGAAGATTTAAATCTTTCAGTGCTTGTAGAAAGTGTTCTCTCCACCACAGTTAAGATCTTGAAAGGTATTTGTGATCGTTCATATTTAAGTCCCTCTATGTATTTTGCAGCTACATCCAGAAAAGTGCATGTTTTCCAATGAGTCTTCTCGCTGCATACATTCTGTTGCTTATTCTACAGCATGTCACCCAGTATTGCACTAAACTTTACTGGTACCTGGCATCCAGTGCTTTCACAACTCCTCTCTACAAAAGGTACAGAGGAAGGAACAACTTTCATGCATTAAACACTGTCTAATACATTAAAATGACTCCTAAATTTGCCGAGTGGTGACGGGGTGTTCAGAAGAGGACACAGGGAGATTGTAATAACTCAGTTTACAGACCCTCTCAATTTAAGTTCTACAAATGTCAGAGTAAAAGATGAAAGCGAGTCCAACCCTTGAATAAAGATACACCATTTTTGAAACTTATCTCCAGTTAGGGTACATTCCAACGTAATAGTTTCAGAGATAAATGGAGTACTCCAAAAGTTTATGGTGAAAGGTTTATGAGCTAGAACTCTGAATATCATTAGACAATTTTGCAAATGGTCTTATTTGCTATTAGACCATTACTTTTCACAGATGTTTCTTATGTACTTGAATAATTACATCACCTGTTAGGGACACATCAAGTGATAGGCAGGCAAAGCTAAGATTTGAAATAACATACCTTGAAGTCCCCCATTAAGGAAGTTATAAAACACAGTCTTATGAACTCTTATCTTACCTAATAGGATCCTCACAGGCACCAAATGGTAACTTCCCAAACTCAAGGCCTCCAACTTCTCCCCCAACTAGAGCATCTATATCTGAAGACAGATCAATACATTTTCCATACAGAATTTGCAGAATATTTTAAGAAGCATATCATCTTAATTTCACAGTAAAAAGACTGTAGCATGTAGGATGACCAGAGAATAGCTGAACAGCTAAGGTGACAGAGCTGTGAAAATGCAATCCTAGTATACAGTCAAAGTAATTGTTTCCAGCAGAAACTGGGAAGTAATAATACAACTGGACATTCAAAAAGACAGATAAAATTCTTGTCATTTTTGTTGAGGGAAGGTTATTCCCTTCATACAGGCAAAGATGATAGCTATAACAGCAGCCTTAAAAGAGTCAATGTTGACACAAGAACAAATAGACACAAATTTGCCATAAAAATATTTAGGCAGGAAATCAGTTCCAAGCAGAAACTACTTTTAAAAGGCTGATAATTTTATGAAAAGAGTAATCTGTTATGTCTCCTGCAGTTAAAGACTTAACCCAATGGTCTGGGAGATCCCTTGTAATTCCAGGTACTCTAAAGATGCCTTCCAGCATTCTCAGCTACTTCCCATTATATCAGCCAGTTATATCCTTCAAATATATAAACCAAAAATAGACAGCCTTCATTGAGCAAAAATTTAAATGGGTAATAATGTATTGTAATGCCATTATAATAATGCTATTACATCATCTGATCCTTAATTTTAAATGCATCTGGCAAACCATTTACATACAAAGCAAGTGAGGTATTTGAACAGATAAAGTATTTGGATAACTTAATTACGTAATTTCTCCAGCCTTCTTCTTCAGAGAAGATGAAAGACGTATTTAAATCCTTTGGGTTTATTTCAGAAGAGCTAATTGAGTGAGGGTAATGAAGTACAGGTTGAGTTCTTCACAACGAACATGAGACCACAACTGCATGTAGCAACAACAGCAAAAATGATGTTGCCCATCTCCAGTTTCTGCAATACACTATGCCACTAGCTCCCCTAACCAGAATCCTCTAGAAGAGTAAAATTTATTCAAACTGCTCAAATCAAGAGAGATGATCAGCATGGTACAACTCATTCATCACAAACCAGGGATCCGGACTTAGTGAACAACTATAGCAAGGCAGAGAGACACTACAGAAAACATTGACTTCTGTGTCTGCAGAAATAATTAAAAAATAACATCTGTAGAACTCGCTCCCCAAGTTCTTTAGGTAAACTTAGTTTACCTACAAAGAGAAACTACCACTTGAAAAAGCACTGATTTTCTGACCCTAAAGAACAGGATTCTCTTTAAACATATTTTCAACACTCCTTGTGTACGAAGCATACAGGATCAACTTCACTATACATGTCTTCAAAATATACCTTTGATTAGTATAATTATTTTTTCTTTTAAGCAAAGGAAAGATGAACAATTAGGTAACCAGACCAAGGTCACACAGCTTCTGTCCCATTAACCGTGCCCTAAACACTTTAACCTTGTTATGTAAAACTGCTACCAGGCCAAGAGAATGTGGGCATTTTAATTCTTCACCACTTTGTGCCTAAAATACCACATCATTAATAAAAATGTATGTTAAGAAGGAACTAACATATACCTTTTTCCTATAAATTTGTCTACCTTTGAGGCAGGAGAAGTTTATAATTTATTTTCTGATGCTACTTATATATAAATAGGTCTGTTAAAACCAAATCCTTGACACCCAAGGAAGAAAGTATTACCACCAAGCAAGCATGTGAGAGTTTATTGTGAGATTACCAAGTGAGCAAACTCACTCTGTTTTTCCTAAATAGCATCACTATGGCATAAACTGGCATAGTCTATACATTACTTTTCCCCTCTTTCCCCTCATACAAGGCTACTATAATAAAAGGCTTGATCAGAAATTTTTCCTGCATTAAAAAAAAAAAATCAACTGCTTGGCTTCTTTAGCACTGTGTAAACAACTACAACAAAAATACAAAATGTTACCCTTAAGTGAGGTCCATAAAATATTTTCTCCGTTTCCCATTGTTAATACACTTAAATAGTGAAGTATTAAAATCGGTTAATAATTGAAACATACTCCTGTGAAGTTTTAGCACCTATTAGAACCTGAATCCAAAAATATCCCTATGGAATTCAGGGCAGAATTCTTTACAGATCCACAGTCAGTCACCCTTTTCTCTCCAAATAGATTTTTAGTATCACTGTATCTCTAAACGCTAATAAAAAAAGCATATTTCTAGGCACAGCCTTAACCAAAACTCCTGTCACAACCACAAGCCACAGATGTGATTTCAGAGCAGCTTTAAGCTTGCTAGCCTACCATAGGGAGTGGGATGGTATTCAGCTGTAACTGAAGTCTCTCCTAGTAATGCGGAAAATGTTTAATTCTTCTGGCAAGATACACAAACATTTTCTTTAGCATTGACTGTTTCTCTTAAAGCAAGTAATTCTGAGGACAGAGATCTCCTACCTGGCGGCTGCTGCGGCCAGAAATACTGCTGCCAGTCTTGAAGCACATATGTAAGCCGAATAGCCATGCTAACCGGAGGCAGTGGTGTTAAAGGGCATCCCTTGAAAATATCAGAAAAAACTTAACGTAAAGAATACATCCTCTCAAACACCCCAGGCCTTGAACAGGCCTTAGTTATGATAGCTTGTATTAGAACTAATTTTATCAGAACTGCAACACCCCAAGAATTACTAGTAAAGCCACTGCTCAACAAGATGCTCACAGGCAAAAGTAAGCACATAAGCTTTCTAAAATGCATGAGACATCCATATGCTTCATTTAAGTGGTAACTCACAAGTAACTCTGACCCAGAATGCATTAGGTTTTCATTAAGGAATTTTTTCCTCAGCATTTTAATGAGTTTGCTGACTACCAGTATTAGTCATAAAGTGTGGCAGTCAGCCGTACCACTCCATAAAAGAGCAGTCTGCTCCTCCCATTTCATCATGTTGTTCTTCACTCTTAACTTAGCTGTGGGGAGCTATAAAGTATCAGAATAAAAACCCACCCCAAACCTCCTCTCTCCTTTTAAACAGCAAAATAGAGTTTGCTTTGGGGAGGTGGAAGAAAGTTTTGTAACAAGAAGACTGTAAAACAGACACATTCTTTCACACACCAGTGGAAAATAAAAATGGAAGAAGGTGATAACACTTGAGGAACAAAACCCATAGCAATTTTCACTCTTTATTGCTAGATACCAGCACCATCTGGAAAAAGACTTTATTGGTATTGGCAGTGTGAGCCTCATCCTTACAAAAAAAAAATCCCTAGAAGATAGAAGTGAATCTACAAGCAACCAGGTAATAAAACAGTTATTCTTAATATCAGTTATATACATTCAGATGCACTTACAATCTTGGATTTGAAGATATCTAGTAATCCAGATAAATGAATATACTGATTTGGCACTTTGCGAAGATGAACCATTTCGAAGTCAGTTCGAACTCCAGGACCCTGACATTCTCCAACATACATTCGTCGCCATTTATGATGTATTTGCACGAACAGTGGTACCTGACTATAAGACATGAATATTTCAGATTATTTAAATTGTCATGTTTTCCTGTAGTCTTTAAAACTAGCTAAATATTTTAACATAACTTCAACATAATTTCTTATTCTTTTGAATACATTTTCTCTTAGTGGAACACAGTTTAAAATGCTTAATAGGAATCACAGAAAAATACTGTTGATTTCACCATTAAATGGAAGACCAAACAAATTGCCACGTCATAAGCAAAGCCCTATCCATGACTTCAGTTACCTAATTTTCAGTCTAAATATTTTTGAGGAATATCAGAAAGTTACTGTTACCACACATAGGGAAGAAATCCTGTTCCAAAAGTTATATTTTGTATACCACTTATCCCAACAACTCCTAGCAGCTTTTAAAAGCCTTTGAGGTTTTTAAACAATAATGAATATAAACAGCACATTAAATCAATCTTTTCAAAGCTTCCGTGGGAAATTTTCTTTTTTAAATCCTTCTATAATAATATTATGGTGCAAAGACACCATCCCTAAATGTATTTTGCTAACAATTTAATACATTTTCCTCACAATAGCAATATGCTAGAGTTTTACCTGGACGCGTAAGCAGGTTTATGCTTTCACCTACCAGCCAGTGTTCCCCAATGCAATGGAAATGGAACTCAGCAAAAGGTTACATTTGGATTCACTAAGAACTGCATCGTTATTTGCAGCCGGAGCAATAACCACAAACTCACGTAAGCCATACCTTAAGAGAGAGAGAAAAAAAGAACACATTGCTGGGTTTTTTAGCAAATCAGCTGAAACATAAAATTTTTAGAAATATTGTAACCTGAGTAACCTAATTGTCACCAGACTGTGGAATCTGTCATTTTGATGCGAGCACCTCTTTCAGAGAGGTCAGGAACTGAGTGGACATGGAGTGCTGCAGATTCTCAAATCACAAACTACTGGTGCTTAACAGCATGCAAACACGGTACTTCCAGGTCTATCAGTCCTGAGTTTTTTATTTTATGTTAATAACAACTGTAACTATTTATACATAAAAACAAGCTCTCTGGAACAACACTAAAATGTGCTAAAGATCTGCATTACTAAGAATATGGTTGTTGTAGTTTCTTAAGGTGCCGCAGCTTTCCTTTTTAAGAATGCGTCTAAATATTACAAATATAAAAGCTTGATTAGTCTACCAAATTCAGAAAAAAGTTTTTTTTTTGAGGGAAAAAAAAAGGTAAACATAGGCCCACTATGGTGGGCTTTTTTTGCACTCATTTCCTGAGTCCAGTACAAAGAATCATTTTACTTAAGCTTTAACTCTTGATGGAAAAAAAAAAGTACAAGTGATTGTGCCAGCATCAAGGATTTTTCAACTGCCATGCTTATTGGTATTAAGGACGAGATGCAGCATACATACCATCTTACCAGACAGTGAGCTCTAGGAGGAAAGTCATTGCTCATGCACAGCAAGTCCTGCATAGGCAGAGGAAGGGCATCTGTGAAAAAAATAGGTACATAAGAAGAGCATCAACATCCATTCTGCTGACTTACAATTTCCTGATTTCCTGACAATTTGTTAAATGCAACGCATACTAAAAGCAGAAATGTCAGATCACACCCACCAGATCCCAGAAAATTTCACACAAAAGCAAGTCAACACACTGTGAAATCCACATTCTGAAATTGTCTTTTGTCATATCCTTACAGGCATGTAAGAGAACTATCAGCTACCTTCTACCAGTTCTTCTTTCCCATCTTTGTCACTGGGTTCTTGTAAAAGATAATGATGGGTAATTGAGAATTTGAAGTCTGCAAATGAAATTTCATCTGATTTCTCTTCCCATGTTCCTGTGGTGTATACACCCTGCATATAAAAAAGATATTATTTGATCACATAGATTTAGGTTAACATTCATAAGCCTTAAAAGGTATGCTGCCTACACAATCTATAATATTTATTCATCTTTTTCTACTGCTAAATATTTATTCTTAAATAGTTAAGCATGGTTTAATTGCAAAAAAAAATTCTCAAAGCACTTCATTATAAAGGTAGCTGAATGCTAAAATCCATGTTGCCAATAATCATGTTCATTTCAAGGACCAGATATCCCCCTGAGAAGTCTTCAGAATCATATGGCAATAAAGAGGCAGATATATCCTCTCATATGCAACTATGCATCTTAAGCGTATGCATCCTCGACTTTGCCCAAAGAGAGAAGTTTCCCACCTGGGATTTTATCTATGTCTATACCATTCTACGCAAAATACTACTTTAATATTTACTTTGAATATACTTTCACTGATAAATGATCTATAATTTGCAAAAGTTCTGTGCGTAAAGATAATTAATTTTTAAACAAAAATACAGCATAGGAAAGTTTCTAGAAAAAAAAATCAACATCACTACAGATTTGTATGCTGCTACTAAAACAAAGCAATGTGGACAACCCTTTGATCTGTAAAGGGAGTCTTCTCACTAGAAATCAAGAAGAGAGGTCTGGTCTAGAAGAGAAGACAAGTAGGAATACACTGATGGCTACGGTTGAAAACTGGTTCATTAGATAATATAAGTTTTTTATTCTGAATACTCTGTACCCCACTAAAATTAAGAATTATAAAATTCCTCTGGAAACACAGCAGCCATTCAATCCAGAACAGCTGAATTTATTTGCAGTAGTATGCAGAAGAGCTCAGCAATTTCCCCTGCATTTTACAGAGCTGAGAAAGCACTACAAAGGCTCTAATTAGACTTTGAAATAAATCTCTCCGATGGGTGAAACGTAGTGAGTCACAAGTAGTACTGTGCAAACCTCAACCGTAAGTATGTGAGGCGCAACAAAGGCTCAAGGCAGGGCAAAATGGAACTCCCTAAGAATTCAGAACAGCTTCAACCATATTTCCAGATTCAAGACTGGGAATAAAAAAATCACTAGGCCCTGTATGAAGATCCAACTTTATCAGGGAAATAGCCTGTTTGGCAGACAGCCCACCAATAAATTTACAGCAACTGTTTGTCAAATCGCCACTTTTACAAGCGATATTCCCCAATACAAATCATTATCTGCCACACCTAAGAAAACAGCAATACATGTACCATACATGTGTATTACTAGTTAACAATTCAAATTCTAAAAGAAAATTCAGAAGCAGTAACTGACCTTTTCTAGAGGTTTGCCTGAAGAACTCCCAATAAGTTTCCAGTCATTCAATACTTCTTCTATTTTTGAAATAAATCTATGAGGGAGGGGAAAAGGCATTAATATGTGCTGAACACTATACTTGTATTATAATTCAGCTCCCTAAAAGCAGGCAATATGTTGTACTACTACGGAATTCCTTAAAAAAAACCCCAAAGAACAAACAAGCAACAAAAAAAAAAAAAAAACCCAAGTGTCACAATAAAACCAGAACAATTGCTTCCTTGTACCAATAAAACGATCCTCCTATGTTTATACCGCAGATGATAGTTACTTTTAGTAACTGCTGTGAGCATGCTTTGGGTGATTACAGAATCTCAGCTTTTTCTCGTTCTGGTATTCTGCTTTATTAGTTTTAACACATACTCCTGTTGCATTGTTCACAGATAAACAAGCATCTGACACAGAGTTATGAACTAAATTCAGATTTAAAACGCGGCGCTTGGGATCTTTGTCTCCTTCTGCCACAGACACCGTCACTGAAAAAAGCTTTTTGAAAAAGACTACGTTAAGAACACAGGAGCATTCTTCACCTTACACGATCTTGTACGGTGTTCTACTAACTTTTCAAGACTTCGGCTACAAGACGACTATTTTAATGATCAGGCAGCTACTTAAAAGACACGAAAGCCTCCCAGGCGCTTATTCTAATCCCCTGCAAAGCGATGCTAGGCCAGGCCTTTCCCTCGGTTGAGAAACAGCTCGGCTCGACCCCCTCGGCCAACTCGGCGGCCGCGGCCGGGGCCCCGCCGCAGCGGCGGGCCGGTGGGGCCGGACGGCCGGGGCGGGGCTGCGCCTGCCGCCGGGCCCCGGCCGCCGTGAGGGGAGCGGGGCCGGCCGCCGCACCACCTACCTCTCCCACTCGGAGGCGGTGGTGAAGTCCGTGATCTCAAACACCTCCGACTCGGGCTGCGGGGAGAGAGCGGGAGAGGCGGTGAGCGGGGCGGGGGAGGCGGCCGCGGCGCCGGCGGGGAGCGCGGGGGAGGAGAGGGGGAAACACTCACTTCGCTGTCCGCCGCCATCTTCCGCCGCCGCCGGGACAGCGCCGGCGGGCGCAGAGGCTGACGGGAAAGCGGCGGGGGGCGGGGCGGGGCCGCCCGGGGCCGGTGGCGGCCGCCGCCTCGTCACGGGCCGCCGGGCTGAAGCGCCCGGGCCGGGGCGGTCACCTCGCGGCGCTGTGCGGCTGAGGCACGGGCTGCTCCCTCAGGGACGGCCCGGGCGGTAAACGACGCGCCTCACCGGCTGGGTCGCCGCGGTGTTAGTGGCGTCGCAGTTTGTCGCCGTTAGGCTGGTTGTGCCGGGTACCTGCAAACACATCGGTAATAGGCTCCTCAGCCGGCCCCGAGCTGAGGTGTCCCCCAGGCCTGGTGTTCCTGGTCCGGCCTAAAATAAAGCAGGCTGCGCATCTCCCCTCTCGCTTGTGCAACCCTGCCACCGCGTCCCGGGGTATGGCATCCCCAGTCCAGTCCTCCCACCATCCCCAGTCCAGTCCTCCCGCCATCCCCAGTCCTCCCGCCATACCCAGTCCTCCTGCCATCCCCAGTCCAGTCCTCCCGCCATCCACAGTCCTCCCACCATCCACAGTCCTCCCGCCATCCACAGTCCAGTCCTCCCGCCATCCACAGTCCTCCCGCCATCCACAGTCCTCCCGCCATCCACAGTCCAGTCCTCCCGCCATCCACAGTCCTCCCGCCATCCCCAGTCCTCCCACCATCCCCAGTCCAGTCCTCCCACCATCCCCAGTCCAGTCCTCCCGCCATCCACAGTCCTCCCGCCATCCCCAGTCCAGTCCTTCCGCCATCCCCAGTCCAGTCCTCCCGCCATCCACAGTCCAGTCCTCCCGCCATCCACAGTCCTCCCGCCATCCCCAGTCCTCCCACCATCCCCAGTCCAGTCCTCCCACCATCCCCAGTCCAGTCCTCCCGCCATCCACAGTCCTCCCGCCATCCCCAGTCCAGTCCTTCCGCCATCCCCAGTCCAGTCCTCCCGCCATCCACAGTCCAGTCCTCCTGCCATCCCCAGTCCTCCCGCCATCCCCAGTCCTCCCGCCATCCACAGTCCAGTACTCCCGCCATCCACAGTCCAGTACTCCCACCATCCACAGTCCAGTACTCCCGCCATCCACAGTCCAGTCCTCCCGCCATCCACAGTCCTCCCGCCATCCACAGTCTAGTCCTTCCGGCATCCACAGTCCAGTCCTCCCGGCATCCACAGTCCTCCCAGCATCCGCGGTTGCAGAGTCCACAGTCCTGGCATGCACAGTCCTCCTAGCATCCGGCAAAACAGTTCCCTTCAAAACCATTTCAACTCAGCCTGAGCTCGGCTACACCTCTCTTGTCCTTTCCTCCCTCCTAACACAGTCTGCTGCTTTAAAAAAATAAATAAAATAAAAATATCCTTGAAGTCTCCTGTTTAAGGCTGCTGGAAAGGATATAGAGACCTATTCATGAGTAATGGGGAGTGTTTAGGTGAGGGGACTGACTGCAAAGTTAAAATGACGTAGAAGTAGATAAGGTACTAAAAGCATAAATGGAAGTAAACAGAGAAATATGCTTTGCTTTGCATGCTGGAAGAACCGTCTTGTGCTTAGAGCTTAAAATGCTACCATTCAGTTCAACTGTGTTTGCTTTCGCAGGTCGCTACGCTCTTTGAATCGAACTCCTCCGAGCAAAGTGCCCCCGGGGAGGGGAGTTGCCTCGGCAACACGGTGTAAACTCAACTAGCCTGGCTAGTCCGAGCTGCCTGCAGAAGAGCCGGCCTCAGTAGTAAGTACTACGCGCTCCGCAGTCAGAAAAACATGCCGAAAATAAAGTCAAAGTATATGTAATTACTGTTTGAACTCCTTGCTGTCCAGCAAAGGAAGACAGCTGTGAGCTAAAAATGCTCTGTGACTTCTCTTTGGGTTGCTGTGCCTCTTTCACGCTTTGCTACTGAAGCACCAGGTAAGGTGGCGTTTATGCCTTTTTAAAGAACATTTTCAGTTATTATTTTGAAGGGTTTTTTTTGTGTATCCAAAAAAAATTAAAAGTTTGGAAAAGTTCACCGTCTAATATGACTCTTAACAGGCTAATATAATGGGATAAACATTTTAATGGATTGTCTGGTGTTTAGCGTAAGAATGAGAAATCAAGAGTGCTGGCTTCTATAGCTACTTTTGCACAGTTCATTGGATGACCTTGGTCATCAGCTATAGGTCATTCAATTTTTCTCTATCTGTTTCCTCTTCTGTAAACTGAGAACGACAGTACTGTCTGATGCCTGGCTGTTACATGGTTATCAAGTAATGCATATTCCTCAGACCAAAAGTGTTCTCTCAAATTGTTACAAAAAATTAATTTAATCTAGGATAAATGCACGAGTCACTCGGGAAGGCTGCTGCATTCTTCCAAGTAGTTATACTCCTTGCTGATAGAATCAGTAACAAAAGCCTAATTCTCTTCCTCACTAGCAGTATTGAGTGGCAAAATTCTACTGAATCCAGCAAAAGCCACATAGGCCCTTCATTTCCACTGACCTCGCTAGTGACTTTGAAATGGAAGGATTCCTTACAACAGCTACATTGTTACTTTCCATCTGTTGCATCCATCTTACCATTGGTAGTACTTTGACGTTAGGTGGTTTTTCCCCATACATCAGCAGTACTACTGAGAGCCCTGAGCTCAGCTGCAAAGGAAAAAAATAGGTGTTTATGAATAAATTAAGAACAAGAATTTATGAGGGAACTAAAAAAAAAAAAATTGAAAATAACATTGCCAGGGTAGTACCCAAGACTGCTGTTAGGAATAACTTGTGATAAAATTTATAATGAATGTTGAAAATTTTATGTACTCCTAGGCATGGAAGATGTATAAAACAGTATTTTATTCAGTTGAGTGATATGAGGACAAGCGATGAAGTAAGAATAAGCATGTGAGGAAAAGCGCAGAGAGAAAATAAAATTTTATAAGAAATTAGCAACATAAGAGCCACTAGGTGCCCTATCTTTCATAGTTCTACCTACCTACAGATTTAATAAACATAGACATAATTGTCTAAAAAATAGACCTTTCTTTTAGCCTGCCATACAAATAAGTTCTAAAGCAGCTTAATTTAGTAGTACATATATGGTGGTTATGCAATATTTCTGGGTGAGGAGAGAATGTATTGCAGCAAATTCAACTGGAGACACAAATGCAAGAAAATGGAAACATTTTTGTGAGAGAGAATAGTTTTAAATGGACATAACGTGTTTCTTACACAGTTAAATAGGAGAACCCACTGCCAATATATATCAATTATGTCAGTACAACAGAACATTTCACGTAATCCAGAAAGAAGTAGGATATTTATGCTGTGTAAGAAGTTAGACGCGTCCAATAATATTAGCAGGAACACACATATGTAAAAGATACAAATTGTCATATTACATACTTCTTGATTAGCTAGAAGGAGAAAAATTCCTTATAGGCATATTATTACATCATTTTCCATTATGGACTTTATAATATTCCTCTGTAGCTCCCAGTGTTACTCAGTGTAAGAATTTGACACTGCTATTCATATATATTTAAATGTATATTCATATTCATTCATGTACATTCATACACATAAGATATCAGATAATATTTTATGTACAATATCTTATGTATTTCATGGGTTTTTTTAAACGATAAGTTATTTATTAAATAATAAAGACATTGGGAAACATTTTAATACACATATTAACTAATATTCATGATTGTATTTTCTTTTATTCATTTCAATTCACTAACTTTAATTACATCATGTGTTCTTGCCACTTGAGAAACAGAAGTTCACTATGTTTTTCAGAAAGAGCCTCAAATCCATCAAACTATTAATTGAGATTAATTTTATTTTAAGAATTAGCTGTCTAGAATTTCAAGTCTTCACCCTCTCATGTTTCTTCTTAAAGGATTCTGCAATTTGTGATTGTTCTGTGTTGTTTATGCTACTGTCATCTTATGGTACTGTTAATCTTTGAGTTTAATCTTAGAAAAGAGGATTGATGTTTTCATAACCATGAAACAGCTCGCGATATGCTTACTCACCATATTCAGGAATAGTGTTAACTGTAGGCAGGATCAATATTGCCCACACATAACTATATTAACCAGGAGGGTGACAGCTAGTTCCTTTCTCACAGCTATTGCCCATTAGTTGTGGGAAAGGTTCATTACAACCTTCTAATTAAGGGTAAAACCTAATAAAAGCATCTTTGTCTGGGAAAACCAATGTTTGGGGTCAGCTTGTTCCCACTGTGGGAATTCAGTAATGCCTTAGAGGTGATACAGCACAAGGGGGTACTAGTCATATGAAACAACATTAAAACTTAAAATCACAATGGTGGCATTTCCAATTAAAAGTGTGGGGAGGGGGTTGATCTATTTTGATCTTTTCAGTGTTTTTCAACAACTATCAGCTTTAATTTTTTTTTTACCAAAAGACACCATTTTCTTCAGAAAGAAACACCATTTAGATCAGCTGAAGTTAGGAATACAGATACAGTAGATAGAAAGTTTTAAATGAACAGTATAATTCATTAAAAATACATACTGTGTTTTATTTCTGAAAACAATCTCAAAAATAAATATGCCCCCCTGAATTAATATATTGAAAAACTTTACACATTTAGATAATTAGCATGTTTTCTTTCTATGTTAGAAAAGAGTTATAGAGCTTAGATAACTTTGTAAGATGATGCAAGCATTCATGCTAGGTGTGAGAAAAGAATCTACATACTCTGCTTCACAAGTGTATGGTTTAATATCTGAACTGTTGTGAAATCTTGGTCCCACTGAAGTCAGTAACAGGGCTACCAGATGTCTGAGTTTCCCCAACCATGTTCTTTTCTGAGCAAACTGTAGTACTACATTCCACTGCAACCAGACTACTTTTGTACAACCTGCCTTGTAGACTATGGCTTTGCTGTCAGTTTGGACAAGCACTGAGCTGTCTACTGTTACTTCTACATACAATTGTTTCTACAAGGTGTAGAAAATAAATGTGCAAAGAGAGAAAGTACTTGCTGTTTTAATTTCCTGAGAACAGCTTTTTCCAATGTTTATTGTTTGACTTTGCTATTGTTGGCTTGCAGATCTCCTCGAAAATCCTATTGTGTTAAACTGAAAATACAAGGCACGAATACTCACAGTGAACATTATTCTTACTTCTGTTTCTGCCTGAGTTTAGAAATACTGTAAAAGCATAACTTTGAATATGCAAGCGATTATTTGCGGGTAAAATAATCTCTATATTGAATGATTCAAGGTTGGAAAACTGATCTCTAAAGGTATCAAAGCATTATTTGGGAATCCTGATGGAAATCTCTTTTAAGCCTCTCACGTAGGTGTAGAGACAGCTCATATATCCTTATAGAAGGCCAGCAGTTTATGGTGCCAGACTACAGACAGTATATGGATAGCTCTGTTATTCATTTCCTTGAGCTACTGTTATGTCTCTCAACAACCAGGAGTTAAAATACCAAAAGTTTGTAATACTAGTTTAATGTAAGCTTTAAGGTGTTTTGCTTTTATAAATGTAGCACAATTTGAATCATATATTTTTCTAAACAGACAGAGGTACTACAGTGCTCACAGGAAGGTACACTCCTGGTTAAGATACTGGTTTTGACAGTACAATAATTTTAAGTGAGAAATGGAAGTTTACTACTAATACGTTAATAGGCTAACTCTGTCTCGGCTAATGACTCTTGGTTATATCAAATTCAGTCAGGTGCCTGGCACAGGTCACAGAAATTCAGTGGCAACAAAAGGCAGTGTAATGGCTAGTTTTTTTTACAGTGCGTACAATTTTAAAACACCTAAGAAATTTACCTTTGTAAATTTACCTTTGTACTCAGAGATAATACATTGCCATTGATGTATTCATGAATTTATAATAGTTCTGAGATAAAACATGAAATTTATACCCTGTTGATACCAGTGACATTTTTATTAATGTTTTCAGTCAAATCAGTCTGGATGCGCTGGCTCTGTAGAGAAAAATGCCCAGCTAAGTTTTGAACATATGTTTAAAACTAGACTTCTCGTACCATGGGATAATTACTTCACAAGATACTTAAAAATTACTTACACAGTAAATTACATATTTCTCTGAAATTTATAGAAGGATTCCCATTGACTTCACATTTCTTTGGAATAAGGTCAAAGAGATTTGTTGAGGCTGCAGTGTACAAGCTATTCTGCGCTCAGAAAGATTTGGATGTTGAACCTCTTTTACTGAGAGATAATTTTGACCAAGTAGACAAAGATAAACATTTAATTCAGGTTTGGTTTCTCAGTAATATGTTAAAAACACAATTACCTCCCAAATGTGAAGTGTTGACTTTCTGGTCCAGCAGTAAGGATGATATCAGCAAAATAATACTGACAGCTTTCATGTCTTATTCAACATAACATACACTGAGGTTTTTGCAGTAAAAACTGTGTCTGACTGTTTGGGTCTGTGTATTCGCAGGACAGGGCATTGGATGTTAGGCTAAATTATAATATTTTGAATAATTTCAAGTACATTTTGAATGTTGCTTTTGTCTTACTTATGGCTCTGAAATAATGAAATATAAAGTACTGATTTGTACATGTGAATTGGAAATGAATTAATGAAACTTTTTTTCAGGTTTCAGGACCTTAATACATCTAGGGACAGTATGTCTGACAACCAACCAAATAAGAGAAGCAAAGAAGGTAGTCTAACCAGGGTTTATACATATGAAGTGTAACATGTGGGAAGAAGAGAAAGGACAATGTTAACTTGAAATCTGGCCACTTGTCAAAAAGCAACCACAAAAAAAACTAAAATCAAGCTCAGAGTTATTTTCCACCTTTGAAAAACCCTGAGATTTGTTTTGGTTTTTATAGCTTTCCTATTTTTAAGTGCTCTACTTTTGTAGAGTTCCTGTCAATATTTTTCTTATATTTCTGTTGTACTGAAATAGGAGCTGTAACTGGAATTTTTTTTAGATGTTCTTTGCCTTTATAGTACATTAAATTAATACACTTACCTAAATAACTAAAAATAATTCAGATTTATGCATTCACATTTCCAAAAATTATAACAGGAAGTATGTATCACGGTTTTAGCTGGGTTAGAGTTAATTTTCTTCACTGTAGCTGGTATAGTGCTGTGTTTTGGACTTAGTATGAAAGTAATGTTGATAGCACACTGATATTTTAGCTGTTGCTAGGTAGTTCTTACACTAGTCAAGGACTTTTGCAGCTTCCCATGCTCTGTGAGGTGCACAAGAAGCCGGGAGGGGAGGGTGCACAGCCCGGACAGCTGATCCAAACTGGCCAGAGGGTATTCCATATCATGTGACATCATGCCCAGTATATTAACTGGGGGGAGTTGGCCGGGGGAGGCAGCGATTGCGGCTCAGGGACTGGTGGTGTCGGTTGGCGGGTGATGAGCGGTTGCAATCACTTTTGGGTTTTTTTTCCCTCTTCCCCCAGGTTTCATTTCTCTCTCTCAATATTTTCCTTTTTATTATATTATATTATCATTATTATTATTATTATCATTATTTTCATTACCATTATTACTATCACTATTTTATTTTAATTATTAAACTATTCTTATCTCAACCCACGAGTTTTCTTGCTTTTGCTCTTCTGATTCTCTCCCCAATCCCACCGGAGTGGGGGAAGTGAGCGAGCGGCTGTGTGGGGCTTAGTTGATGACTGGGGCTAAACCACGACAGTATGTCAGTCAAACGAAACATACTTTTTTTTTTCCTGATAGTTACTTCCTGTATTTCTTTATAATAATATTTTAATGGTCAAAAATAACTGCGTTTGCTTTGTGTTACTGGTCAGTGAATTATACTGCTTTTATGCAAATACTAATGTATTGTTGCAGGTTGTAGAAGTGTTGTTGCTCTTCAGAATGCAGAGGAGATCATGAAAGAAATGCATCAGTCATACAAATCTCTAGGAGGAAACAGGCAAGCAGTATTAATATTTAATTTGCAGTTGGGTATGCAGAAATGGAGACAAAGTAGGTTGTAGTCTATGAGTAAGGAAAGATTTCCCTAGCACCAGGTGTTATATACAGCTATGTATGTTGCGTAGTGTTTCTGTCTTCCCAATGTCAATTATCGGCCATTGCTGGAGGCAGGATATTGCACTGAATGAACAAATTATTTGGTATAATATGAAAAAACATATCGTATATAATTTTACATCAGCATTTGACTTAATTAAAAACAGACAATTATCTGGCAGACAGCTTTAAGATTAATTTAGATTATATTTTTGTACCTCTTTTCAGTCACAGTATTTATCTTTTTCCATATTTGGATTTTTCATTCTTCAGAAACCAGGTGGCAGAAATCTGAGGCTTGTCCGCACAGCCTCTATTCTTTCAGGCAGGCCATTGCATATTTTATAAACAACAAAGGCACATCTGGTCTTCATAATTCTTCTGACAACCTTTCCTGATGATTCATAGAAAATACATACTGGAAGCAAACAGTTTTTTTCAAGAAGGGGAAGGTGGGCAATATGTTTTTCCATTCCTATTGTTGCTCAGTTTACACTGCTTGTCATTCATTCTCACTTGTAGTCAGTCTCTGGCATTGCAGTCAGATGCTGCCAGGGAGAGCCACAACTTCCCAGATGGACCAAGAAAGAAAACATTCTTTGTCATCCTTGGATCTTGCAAACTTCTTGTTCACATTATTCTCCAGTCATGTAGTTATTTGAACTGAGTAGGCTCCTTCCACTTATTTTCACGCTGTATCCTGGTTTTTTGTTTTTGCCTTTTAGCCAAATAGCACCAACACCCAGACCGTGGCCAGATCAACAAGTAGCATGTTTTCCAAGTAAAAATCAGTTAGCATTACAGATGAGACATCGCAATTCTCTACCTTTCTTCCTGAAGAGAGAGAACGTAGGGCGTGGCTTTGACTTCAGCTTTCTGCTACAGGCCTCATGCCCAGAATCCAACATTTCAAAATCATTTATGGAGTTAGATGCTTTTCAGATAATAAAAGCACAAATACAACAAAGTAAGTCACAACTTTTAAGTAAAGTTATATATTGCTATAAAATTAGATGGCAAAGCCTTAGAAATCCTTTTTCTTTAAACTTTATGTTGTCTTTATGTCTGACTTCTTCACATAAAGTAGACTTCAGCCATGTTGACCCCTTTCTTTAATTACATATGTGTGTGTATATTTGCAGAATGAAGGGAATGAAGAGAAACAATGACAGACTTCACCATTCCTGTTGCTGTGTATAATGAAACTGAACCCACAAAATATAAAGTGTAATTCTCTGTAGCTGAAGTGGGGCCATGATGGCATCGCTTTCACTTCTTTCCTCATACTGGCAATATTAATTAGCCACATATTGAGGTCAGCAAACATCTGAAATTGAGGAGAAATATTTGCTTAAATTACTAGAATCAAATTATTTTAAAATTATAATATTTTATAGTTTTCTATAGAAAATGGAATTGTAAAGTTCAATATCACAATTAAATTTCAACATACAACTTTTTCCTGCATAGCAGATTTATAACAAAGTCCTGCAACCACACATCAGACAGATTCTTGGTCTGCAGAACCCTACAGTTTGAAATTAGTTTATAAATGAAAATCATAGTCTGTTCAAGAATACCAAATTAACCTTTCATTTGTTTTGATTTTTAAGGGCTAAATATAACAATGCTAAAAGCCAGGAACAAGAGATCTGAGGTAAGGTGGTATTATGTACAAAACTGAACACCATTAAAAGTATTATATGCTTTCAAAACTTTAAAAATAGCAATAATGAAGAAGTGTAGTAGTTTCGTCTGCTTAATTTTCAGGTTTTTGGATGAACATGAAGTATTTTTTACAAATCTTATATGTGTGCGTGTGTCTGTGTCTGTGTCTGTGTCAGCAAATCTTCAGATGTATATCAACAATTTGCCAGTAAGGTGTAACATCAGGGATTTTGTGGGGTAAAGGAGATTAAAGAAGATTAAAAAGATAGAAAACCTTTACAAATATAAATATGTGAGTTAATTTAAAGTGTGCACATCCTATATGTTAAACAAATTAGATGTCTAGTTTTGCCAAATCAAAAAAAAATTTAACAATTTTCTTGTATTGAGTGGTAATTTAAAATTGAAGTCGAATTGGAGAACAATCTTCACATTAGATTTATGTGTTAGCAAATAAAATATAAGGTCTTAGGATTAAACATGACATGAAATTTTGTGATGTGTAAATAGGATTCCTGACAAAACTTCTGTACTTACAAACAAGCTAGCAATTTTACATGCAGCAGTGCTTCACACTACATGAGCCTTAAAAGTCACAAAAGATCAAATATACTGTATTTAGAAAAAAGAAAATGTTGTCTTTATGGATATTAATTAATAGCCCTTTGTACAAAAGACTTGACTCATGGAATCAGCTGTATGCTTTAGTGAACCCACTACAGAATACAACAGCATTCACAGGAAAAAAGTAAAGAAAAGTATAGAAGTAAGAGCAAGAGTTCTGACAGAAGATCATAAAAAGGGCTATGGAAAAAATATTTCAAAGGGAGGGAAATGTTTAAGAAAAATAATTTAGCTGACCTCAATGTCATTTAATACAGCTTTATTTCACATCTTAGGCTCTGATGATTTCTAGAGGCGTATCATTTGGGATAAACTGAGCATTCATATTAAAGCCAGGAAGACTGAACAAAGCCTTCAGAACTGCAAATTTCAAAACAGCACGCATCGCTTTTCCTGGCACATTCAAACCTCAGTTTGCCCTTGGAATGCAAACAAAAATTTCCTGCAGATTGCAAACTCATGTTGAATATAGACATGCAAATGAATACCCAGAGCATATGACTGTGTGATTATTTCAAATGCATTCATTTGTATAAAAATGTACAGTATATTCAAGCTTTTTTTTTCTCCATTTCCTATAAAATATAGAAATATTATTTTCAGAAAATTATTCTCACTATTCACCTGAATAATCACAACAAAGTACTAAAATTCTCAGATCTGTTCTCTTTCAAAGACATACAGTACCTTCCAACTAATGGGATGGGAAGGGAAGGAAGAAGGAAGGAATAATAAAATACATCCCACACACAACAGACTTCTGTGTTAGCTGCCAGATGAAAATGGCCTTTGCGTAGTGTCATGGTTTAACTATCCGTTTAACTTTACTGCAGGTGAAGTGCAGGCTGTGCTTTCTTCCAATGTACTTAAAATGCTGTGAGGTAAATCTGTGGCCCATATGACATGGTTTATGGAATTTTATAAGATTACACTAAATATATGGAAGATCTATATGTTTAGATTTACAGTACTATCTTTTAAAACCTCTAAATAACTTGTAAGAATTGTTTCCTCCATGGATAAAATAGCATTCTGTTACAATAGTCTACTTTTTGCTTTTTACAACTTGCTTACATGAGATCTAGTTCCACTGGGAATATAATGACTGGTGTCAGCGCACTTTGGAGGATTAAATAAAAAGACTTTAAATATCAGCATAAGAGTGGTGCTATCATTCAGTGAGAGCACACAGCAAGAAAGAAACTTTGGCACATGAAGCCACTGACCAGCCCTTATGCTATGGGGCATAAGACATAGTTAATAACTGACAAGATGATGTGTATATGTGGACAGAGCTTATTACTTTTAAATCATGGAGAATCACTTGTGCCTCATAGCAAAGGATCCCACTTTCTGTACTATGAAATACTTAGAAATAATTCTGGGTGTGAGAAAATTCATGTATTTTCTCAGGGTTTGGGTATTACACTTCATATTAGGTTAAATATGGGAATATATAAAAGAATAATCCTTTTCTGATTTTCTTTTCTTAGTCTACTTGGTTCTTAGTGATTAGATTTTATCTGTACCTGTTGTGTAGCACATTATTAATGGCTTTTATGGAAATTACAGTTTCATTTGCCACCAGTGACATTTCAGCCTGTAAGAACAATTCATCTTGCTCCTCTAGAGGATAATATTGTCAATACAAGCACCAACATCAGAAGTATTTTGAATGTTATGAACTCTATTCCTCAGCCTATAAAACCAGTTACTAAATTTTATCAGTATCACTTAGACAATCTATTAAAAAGGCACGCCGAAAAGTCATCAGACCTGATTGTGGCTACTATTTCTGATAAGTTCACTCCAGTGAAAGACCTGTACTACTTCAGCATGAGTAACTATTATAAGTACCATAGCAACAAGAAAGAAGAAATTCAAAGGAATTTAAAGTGGAGGGAAGCTGATGTAGCTACCAGTACTGAAAAGAATGACCAGACGAAGCACCAGTTTTCACCGGCTTTTAAGAACGTAGATCTTATGACCCAAGCCAGTTTCTATGATGATAGTCAGCCCTACTTGAGCTCAAGTAATGCTCTGATAAACTGTGGAACATTTACAGCTCAGACAACATTTACAGTGTCAAGCAACAGAGATGCCTTGAGAGCTGGCAATAAGGAAAAGAGAGCAGAGAATTCCTGTAGAACTGGTCTAGTAGAAGCAAATGCTGGAGAGATGATACTGGATTATAGAGCACATGAAGATACTGGGAGTGCGAACTTTGTGCTTGGCAATCATGATTTAGATTCTTCCTGTAAAAATGAAGTGATAGAGGCATACCATGCCTTAGAAGATAATTCTGTAGCTGCAGCAATTCCCAGAGTAGAAGTGCAAGATCCTGCTGGAAAACAGACAGAAAATAATATTTGTCTCTTTGAATCTGAAATGGAAAAAGAAGCAATGTCAGAAGCAACTTCAAAAGACCGAAGTGAGCGTGTATCTGTTGTTCATGTTACATTCTCTGACCAAGAGCCAGCTACGGAACCACACATTGCTAAACAACCTGCCACAAAAAAGAGTGTCATTCGTAGCCTGCCTCCTCATGTTACTCAGAGCTTCAACGTTCTTGCTCGCAAGGAAAATGACAAAAGCAAAATAAAGATGAAGAGAAATAAGTATTCATCAAAATCTAAAATGAGTAGCAAGACAAAAACATCTGAAGACTTAATTGTTTCTGATGAGATTTCCACAAAATCTGATGCGAAGAGTCAGATTTTTCCATCTTTGGAATTGCCACAAGTGGAATCTGAGACTTCCCTGAAGTGTCAAAAGAAGACCCCTCAAGCAGACAAATACCATTTTGCTCAGCGTGCTCAGAAACTTAAAAGGCAAAGTTGTTCCTGCAGTTGCAAAAATTCAGTTATCTTAAAGAAACCTGTTACTCCACTTTCTCTACCACGTGCACAGTCTGCTTCAGGTTTTGTGGATCTGAAATACAGTGACATGTTCAAGAAAATAAATTCAAATGACAAAGGCCCAGGTATTTATGAAATGTTTGGAACTCCTGTCTATTCCCACACACATGAACTTGGTCAGCGTGAGAACAGTTTTTATAGAGATGTTTGTTCTGCTCCATGTGGGAGATGTGCTGCTAGCATCTGCAGATCTACCTGCAGTAAAGGGAGAGAGAGCAGCCGAGTAAGAAATACGCCAAAGGGAACATATTCTAAGCCGAAGAAGACCACACCTGGCACTAAACAAAAGCAGAAAGGTTTAATTCCAAAGGACAGAAGTGCCGAGTTGAGTGACAGCAATACAGAGCAAGGTAATGTAATAACTTCTGATTCAGATTGTCAAATCAGCACTTCAAGGAGCGTGACATTGTTTCGTGAAGACACAGATCATCAGCTGATGTTTTTAGAAGAGCTTTCACAATCAACTAAGCAAAATAAATATTTTTCAAATTCAAACTTATCGACTATTAAAGAATTTTCTTTGGAGCAGTCTTTAGACAGTCAGGATATATCCAACCATCAGAGAGCTGCTACCTGTAGCCAGAATCTTCTTCAGTTCAGCGATAAAGACTACACAGAATGTGTTGCTCTAAGTAACTGTCTGCTAACAACAGACCAGAACATAACCGAACCCCAGAGCAGGGTGGATATGGATGGCTGCAAAGGCCTGGAATCAGAACAGGCCTCCTTCAAGTCTACAAATAAATGTGAAGCATTGCCCTTTTCAGATAGACTGGAGTGTCAGTCCCCTACAAAAAAATTAAATCACAGCTGGGCATACACACCTCAGAACAGCGGTTTGGCAAATGAGCTCACTCAGCCTTCAGTGATTGAGGCAAAAAACATTACAAGCCCCAGCTTCCAGACAAGTCAAAACATTTTGTCCTGGGCAAATAATAAGAATGTGACTGATGAGTTGCCTTGTTGTCTGGCCGAAAAATTGCTAATGCTGGAAGAAAAAGACATCAACTCTTCAAGAACAAAAAATACAGGTTCTAAAATGCAAAATACACATACTAAAGAAGAAGAAAATATGAGAAATGGAGACAGAGCAATAGTAAATAGTGCTCTAGAGAAGGTAAAAGTAATTTCTTGTAACTTGCTAGCTCCTTTGAGTGATGCTTCAACACAAGTTTGGAAGAAAGATAGGAAATACATGCTCATTAACAATCAAGTCTCTTTTCTGATTCTTCCGGTGCTCAGCTGAGGATACCCGTGTTAGAGGCTGCGTGTCAGGACACAAGCCAGATTGTACTAAGGCATGACACGCATAACTATCAAGGCTTATATGATGGGTCAAGATAAATTGAGAAATTGTAGTGAATAAAAAGGAGAGGCTATTTTAACTGAAGAGCCTGTATAAACAGGTGCTGGGGCAAGGCAAAAGCTCTTGAGATCTTGAGACCTAAAGAATATGAAAAGACACTACAAATGGTTCTTGTATATCCAAATGGGCAATTTCCTTGAATCTCTGAGTACAACCAGATACTTTTCTAGGTATGAACTACAAGTATTGGCTTATCAGACAGACTTAAGGCTGTTTAATTAATATTTAATCAAAACTTCAAGCTCAGAAGGCTTAGATCCTGGCCCTCAACTCAGTAAAGAACCTTCACCTACTAAGGTGCTTATCTACCACTGCTGCTTCTCCTTGGCCCTGTTAGCTTTTTGTCTATTTAAGTCACAAATTTAGAAGGAAATTTCTTTCACTACATGTTGATATACTTCCTTATGCTTCTGCAGACAGAGGTGCCAGTTATACCTCCATTCCCACTTCTCCTAGGGAGATCCATGGCTAGATGGAGTAATTATTACCATCCTTCTGAAGCAGTCTCTTCTTCCTGGGAAGTCATGGTCAAATTGTTTCATCAGACTTGGGTTACATAGGTTACCTAGAGCAAGGCGATAGCCATATTCAGCCTTCAGCTTAGCAAACTGTACCTACGTGACAAAAAAGAGGTAGTAAGCAGGTGTATATCTTACTATTTTAAGCGCTCCTTCTGTCTGCCTTCCTGTCAATGTAAAAAGATGGCATGCTATAATCTGGTTATGCACTATTGTGATATAGAGTTGAAAATATTTATGTAGTCTTACTTAGTATGGCAATTGTATCGATGAGCCAGGCAATGAGTGTGTATATACATGAATCTATAGAAAAGAGTCATGTCAGGTAAAAATTACTCCTTATAAAAAAAGTAAGGATAATACGAAGCCTTTCTTTTCTTCCCTGCTTTCTCCCCACACTGACCGTCATCTTTCAAGCAGAGTTACAGTAAAACCTTTTTGGCATCAAATGAAGAAAGTGACCTGCTAAACTTTGAGGAATCTACTAAATCACCAGGAAGCAGTTTAACTAGCAGAGATCCTATCATGTGGACAAGAGGTGAAGTCCTTGGAAAGGGAGCCTATGGCACGGTAAGTTAATGTCTGAAAATATTAAGAGATGTACTGGTTGTCTTCGAGATACATCTTACCATATAACTGACCGTTGTCCTATCCAACAAGTAACAACTATTTTGCATTATACAATGAGACATGAAATATGACAAACACAAAGATACTATTTAAAGTAAGTAAATATTCAGGTTTGTTTCATGTTGCATTTTAATAAATGCTAGTTTCATTGTAGGTATACTGTGGTCTGACAAGCCAGGGACAATTAATAGCTGTAAAACAGGTTGTTTTGGATACATCTGATCAACTCACTACAGAAAAGGAGTATCAGAAGTTTCATGAGGAAGTTGATCTTTTGAAGACATTGAAGCACGTCAATATTGTGACTTATTTAGGAACTTGTCTGGAAGACAACATTTTAAGCATTTTCATGGAGTTTGTTCCTGGTGGCTCAATTTCTAGTGTTATTAGTCGTTTTGGTCCATTGCCAGAAATTGTCCTTTGTAAATATACAAAACAAATTCTACAAGGGGTTGCATATTTACATGACAATTGTGTGGTACATAGAGATATCAAAGGCAATAATGTTATGCTGATGCCAAACGGTATAGTAAAGCTGATTGACTTTGGCTGTGCCAGGCGTTTAGCTTGGGTGAGCCTCAGTGGCACACACAGCGAGATGCTCAAGTCTGTGCATGGGACTCCATACTGGATGGCACCAGAAGTTATAAATGAATCTGGATATGGAAGAAAATCAGACATCTGGAGCGTTGGCTGCACCGTATTTGAGATGGCAACAGGAAAACCGCCTCTGGCTTCCATGGATAGGATAGCAGCCATGTTCTATATTGGGGCCCACAGAGGACTGATGCCTTCCTTACCTGATCGATTCTCTGGCACTGCAGTGGATTTTGTGCATGCATGCTTAACCAGGTATGTAAATTTTAAACTGAAAAATGGAAGGAAAAAGGCGCATAGTTTCTTTGTAGAGATTGTTGATGGGAGCTTCGGTTACCTCTTATATGGTACATATGACTGTGCAGAAAAACTGTGTTGTAAATGTATAGGTTTTTCAAAATTTCAGGAAAGCCTTTAAATAATAGCATACATAAAAGACCTTTACTCTCTATAATGGTACAAAACCCCCCTCACAAATCTTCTTTTTTGTCGGCCTTATACTCGTCATTTTCTTTCCCTGTAATTTTTGTGCAGAAACATGGCACCATTGAGTTTTAGACAAAATCTGTGATAAATTTCTTTGACGTGCCTTGCTGTTCCAGTATCCCATTGGCGCAGCCTCGCCTGTGCCAGGCAAGTTGTTTTGAGGACGATATTCTAAATGAAAGAACTTTCACTTAATTCTTATCTTCTGCACTAGAAAAATCTGCTATCACTGCCAGTCCAGGAAATACATGCTTATTTGAAACACAGAGTTCTCTATATTTTAAAAAACCCACTAGCAATGACCCATGATAAGAATTATTTTTGTAGTGTTTGTTTTGTTTTAAATATCAGCTTTCCCCAAGATTTTTAAATGGACTATTAATTTCAAGAGCTAAGTTCCTGACCTCTGCAAGTAGTCTTTATAAAATTAAGAGCAGCCTTTTAACTATCTCTAAAGACCAGATTTGAGTGCTAGAGCGAAGCATGCTATCTAGTGGGTACGGCATTGGTCTTGGGGGCAGGAATCCTGATTTCCAGTCCCTGGATTAGAATTGTTATGGAATGGTTATGGTTCCTGTGGACCATAGAACAATAACCTGAAATATTTTGGACTCTATATAGAGATGTATATTCAGACAGACTGGCATTTAAAAGGTAGAAGGAATTGTTAGGCAGGAAGAAACATACAGCTATAAAGCATTTTTAATAAAGTATTTACCTTTTCAAAAGCCAAGATGCACCTGCGGTGGCAAAGTTCTAATGTATGATCTCACCATGCCCTAAATATAAATGCCTCCCTCATCCCATCTTCCCCATTAATTTATTATTTAAGAAATCAGTGTCATTTACTCCTTCCCCTGTTTTTTTCTCCAAATTGAGGGTCAAAAAAGCCCAAAGCCCTTGGCTTTAGCAAGCCAATATTGTAATTACAGGACTGTAATTCCAAAAGGGCTCCTTAACATGAATGATGATGATTGGAGATGAGTGAACATCCTGACTGACACGGGATCAAACAAATAATTGTCACCCTCCTTAACTATGTTTTTGGGTGCATCTGAAACAGCCACATTAGCATAATTATTCAAAGTTTTGGAAGGAATTTAGAGGAAGGAAGAATGATTTCTGTAATAATAAAATATTTCAGTTTTATAATTCATGAATTCTAACAGTTCCATTTCAGTTCTTTCCATAAATCCTGCTTTCCTTTCTACCAGCTTTATCAAAAAAAAAACAACCCTAAAAATGAGTAATGACTGGAGAAATGAAGGGGAGGGAAAAAAAGCTAAGTTTGCATTTAGATTTTACAAACAATTACATCACAGGTATGCATATTCATTTTATGTACTGATTTTTCAAACCCTCAATGCAGAGATCAACATGAACGCCCTTCCGCTCTGCAGTTGCTGGACCATCCCTTTGTGAAAGGAAGACAGTGAATTTTTCAAACCTCTTGCCAAATGAGTATACATTTTCCATGTAAAAAATTTCCACTTGTGAAAAAAAGATCAGAAGCAACTGGACTTAAAAGTGACAGCAGAAATGGCTAGAGAGCATTTGTGTACACAGAGTTTATTATTAGACAGCAGTACGATTAAAGTAACATTTTTTGCAATGACTGTGCTCATTGGAGTGGGCATTCCGTCACTGTGAACACAGGGCCATGTTTTGTTGTGGTTGGAGAGACTTTAAGAGAAAAAAACCCCACACATCACCATCACGGGTATGTGACAGGCAAGGTGAGTTGGAATGCCAGTTTGTCTCTAAAAACCTACAGAACGTAGGCTGTCGGCAGAAAGCATCGCAGATGCTGAAAGCTCTCTAAAAGCTCTGCAGGAAGCTCTACTCAAACTGGTAGCTGAGTCATGAAGTGTGCCTGTGATGATCCCACAGGAACCCCAAACCATAGAACTATATTGGCATAACATGTACTGAAGCTTTTATTTAGTTAGACGGGCCCTTTCATTTTTAGTTGGTGAAAAAAAATAGCTAGTTTTTGTATACATAGGTCAGCCCTTTGTTACTGAGGTACCGTATCGCTACGAGATACCGCGGTGATACTGCCAAGAGATACCTGGGTGTACACATGTGCATCTCTATTAAGCGTACATCAAGATCATTTCCTAGTCTGGCCAGAATTATAAATCTAAACTGCAACTGCCTTTTCCCAACAAAGTAGTGCATTTTATGGACAGTTTCAGGTCAGAGAACGGTTGAGGTTGGGAGGGGGCCTCTGGGGATGCTCTAGTCCAACCGCACTGCTCAGAGCAGGGCTGCTCAGGCCCTTGTCCCCTTGGCTTTGAGTATCGCCAAGGCTGGAGGCTCCACAGCCTCTCTAGGCTGTGTATTCCAGTGTTCAGCCACCCTCGTGGTAAAAATGTTTTTATGTTTGAACAGACTGTCTTGTACGTCAAGTTGTGCCCGTTACTCTTGTCCTGTCACTGGTAACACTGAAGAGCCTGGCTCCATCTTTCTTACTGCCCCATCAGCTGTTGGTACCCATAGACACAATTCCCCCTGAAACTTCTCTTTCATCATGGAGTGGCACATTCTCTGTGTTCAGAGTGATGTGTTGTAATTCTCACCTTCTGTTTGCTGGTACAGAGCAGCAAAAGCATAGGAGCATTACCTTTCTCTTGTTCACAAAGGCTGTACAATGCTGTTTGAATCACTAGACAAGCTGTGGCTATTTTCAATAGCCTTAATCTGAAACAGAACAGCAAATTTGATTCTGAAACTTGAACTGTTTTGAGAAACACTTGAGTGAGCACTATGTAATTAGATTACATGTGAAAATCTCCATCTGCACTGCAAAAATAATTTTTACAGTTAGTATAACTAGCTACTACTAACTGCACAAAATTAAATACAATTTGAAGAGTATTCTTATATATTAATAAAACAAAAAAACTCCAGCTATTAGGATTTAGATTGTCCTCTTTCTGATAAGGCTTCTTCCTGATTATTTTTCAAATTTAAAATTTCGGGGGAATGAGACACTGTAGAAACCAAAAACTGGTTTCACTGCATCAAAACGTGGTGAACCTTATGCCTTTGTGAGCACCGAGGCTTCAGGCAGAGATGCAGTAAAACTCAGCCCTCCAGCTGTTGAGGGCTGAGCTCTCAAGAATTCAAAACCCTGACTTCAGTGCTGGCAGTAACATGAAAATTAGTGTTTTACAAAAAGGAAAGAAGGAAGTTCTAAGTTTTATATAAAATCAACTTTTCCCAGAGCACTAAACATTTTAGTTACTTAAATGGCTTTCAAACTTTATTTTATTCCAGTAGCCTGGCTTCAGAGAGTTGGTCTAAACTTTATAAAAGCAAAGAGAAATCATTACTTCTAGCAAAATCCTTTATTAGTAGTTTCTGGAGGTATAACGGCATGTAACAATGACAGAACTATATGCCAGTGTAAGAGAAATCCTAACAGTCCCATGTTGAGGAATATCGCTTGGTCCTCATGCCAAAAATCCATGGCAACTTCTTAGAGTACCTTGCAGAATAAAGGTGGGAGCCCTGGCATATGCGCTCAGGTGGGATGTACACCATTCCATGATGTATATTAATTCTTCTCAGATTAAGGTAGTGTTTCCAAAAACGCTGCGAAGTAAATATGAACTTTTAATTAGCACGAAATGAGACCGAGGTGTCAGTCATATGCAGGGACAGAATGGGAATGCTCTGGGATATACAGTTAATTAAAAAAAATGTCACAATTACAAAACTCCCTCCTTATGCATGTGTCTTACAAGCAAAACTAACACATTTTGTTAAAATCCGAATCCTTCAATATTAAGGTTATTAGTTCTTTGCAATTTAAATATAATTATTAATCCAGCTAATTACACTAGAATTAGTCTCCAACTTAAAGGTTTGTAAAACTTTAACCTGAGTTTTTAATCGAAACGTGAAAGCACATTTTTGCTTTTGTTTAACCAGACTTAGCGAACGAGGTGGGTGTTTAAGGCCAGCACTTGCAACGAAGGTATTTCAGCTTAACGATGCTGGAGAACAGGGGAGCTGTGATTGCATCCCAGCCCGGTGCTCAGCGCAGCTACACCAGGAAGTACGTTGGTGGAGGGTGCCTTGGGTCGCTCGGCTGAGTCCAGTCTAGTAGAACGTTCTATAAACAAGTCTAACTTTGCATCTTTCTTATGTGATGAGATCATAGATTTTCACATCAAAATCCAGGTGATTCAGATACCTGTAGTAAGGTACCTAGTGCAATAAGGGGAAGGGGTGAGAAAGCTTAAATCCTTCTTGAAAAACCTTTATTTTTAATGAAAAGTGACTCAGTGAGGAGGGTCACACTTGCTTAATTATTTATAGTGTTTGAGCAGGGCAAGCTTTCCTGTTTTAAAGGGAGTACCGTCTTTGTTTCTAAAACCAGCAAAGAACCCGTTACAAAGCACGCAGGCTGCCAAGCCGTAGGTATGCCCGCTTTGCCGTCATGCCAAGTTCCCTTGAAATTTGGAGCTTAAATTTGAAAACCTGAAAATACGCTGCCCTTTTATCATTGTAGGGGATACTTAGTGTTCCTTGTACACAGTAATATTTAAAGCTGTGAGTTACTGCTGAAATCTTAGGAAGGTTCTTAGGCATGTCAACCCAGCTGTTTTACACTGGTCTTGAAACTACAAACAGCAGTATGGTGTAAAAATGTGCATCTCAAACTACATGCAGCAACCTTTCTCCCCAAGGAAGCAGACATCGAACCCAGAAAACCCACAGTCTTTTGAAATTATTTGGGTTCAAAATTAGTGCTTTTTCACAAAGTTCAGCAGGAACTGATACCATTTTCTACAACCCTCCTATTAAAACTCTGGTTCTTGCACATAAGTGAAAAAGAACAAGAGTTCTCCCGAGGAAGGGCTTCCCGGACGCAGAGCAGCGTGCCTTTTTGTCCCTACTTTCCACTTCCCACAGGGACCCACGCCATGAGACAGCGTCAGAAAGTGAATTTTCCAGGTGTTGTCACAGAACACAGTCTCTGAACTATGGTGAGAAAAATGGTGTCGTCGTAAGTGCAGGAACAGAGAATAATCGAACCCAAGTACTGAACCTTTTAAGGTTAAAAATTTGATTTGGGTTTGCTCTATCTACCTCAGGAGAAGCCAGAGAAATGGTCATTCCCCGTAGCAATGTGAGGGAACACTCCTGGCATTTTTTTTTTTTTTTTAAAGGTGTAAGGAGTTAAGCATGTCAGAGAAAAGAGGAATTAATTAGCCAGATCAGTTTGGCATAACTTCCAAGTCTTTTAAGATATTTTAGAACTGATTATGGGAACCTGCATTTACATCCCAATTAAAGAAAGCAAACAGTGTTTGCTCAGTCCCTTTCACTGCAAAACAAGGCTTAGGAACCTTTCCTAAGGTCTCGCAGAGATCCTTGGTATGCTCTTGCCACCCACCCCCTCGCCCCTTCCCCGCCACTCCCCACTGCTAAAAAAAAATATATATATATATAGACTAATCGAGCATGGCCGGCCACTATACAAACAAAATTACAGGGTACGGGCTCTCGACCCCAGCGTAGAGCGAGGGAGCAGCTTAAGATGGCATAAAATTTCTAGCATTTGCTTTTCAGGTATGAAATACCTGATCACCATAATGTAAAGGAAGCGAAGGAAACAAATTCGGCTTCAGAATTTCAAGCATTCCACTATTTGCTTGACTGGATGAAAACCAGCAATGTTTTGCCAATGACTGAAACAAGATCTTCTTTGTGTTTACAAATGAAGTTGGAAAATTAAACATAGGAAAATGGGATAATTTCTGCACAATAGAGGTGAGGTAGGGAATTTTATTGAAAATACTTTTTTTTTTACAAGTTCTTAGAAATAAAGTTGTTTTTTCTAATCTCACACAAACGGCTGAACCTCAAAAATTCAACTATGCTACTATGAAACATATATATTTACAGTTAGCCAAAAGAATATACAGAACCGCCATTTTATGCGAATACCCAAGTACCAGATCACAGTGAGATACATTACTTCAGCACTCCCACCATTAGGAACAGATTAAGATTCAACATACGAAAGAATC